>JAPVLO010000385.1:0-2853045 GCA_027257055.1 Cephalopachus bancanus | reverse complement strand
CTGTCGCCCGACTGGAGTGCAGTGGCCGCCCCCGGGCCACCGCAGCCTACCTGCTGGGCTCCGGCGATCCTTCCGCCTCAGCCTTCCAAGGAGCTGGAACTACAGACACGCACTACCACGCCTGGCTAATTTTTTTGATTTATTGTAGAGATGAGGTCTCGCCAAGTTTATTTTTTTTTTTTTAGTTGAAGTCTCACTCTGTCGCACAGGCTGGAGGGCAGTGGCATGTACACGGCCGCTGCAGCCTCCACCTGCTGGATTCAGGCGATCCTTCTGCCTTAACCTTCCAAGTAGCTAGAACTACAGGTTTGCGCGCTACCACACCCAGGTAATTTTTCAATTTATTGTAGAGATGAGGTCTCACCAAGTTGCCCAGGCTGGTCTTGAACCATGGGCTCAGGCAATCCTCTCACCTTGGCCTCAGAAGTGCTGGAATTATAGGCGTGAGCCACTGCGCCTGGCCTATACAATATTTTTAATTGCTATGTTAGTGTGTACTCCTTCTACTTATATGAAGTAAGTTCAATGCAAAACAGCCTCAGGCAGATCCTTCAGGAGAGATTCCAGAAAAAGGCATTGTTATCATAGGACATGACAACTCTATGTGCCTGTTATTGTCCCTGAAGACCTTCCAGTGGGTCAAGATGTGGAAGTGGAAGACAGTAATATTGACCATCCTGATCCTGCGTAGGCCTAGACCAGTGTGTATTTTTGTCTCAGTTTTTAACACAAAAGTTTAAAAAGCAAAAAATAAAAATAAAAATTCAAGCCGGGCTCGGTGGCTCAGCCTGTAATCCCAGAGCTTTGGGAGGCCGAGGTGAGTGGATTGCCTGAGCCTGCGGGTTTGAGACCCGCCTGGGCAACTTGGCAAGACCTCATCTCTACAAAAAAAAAAAAAAATTAGCCAGGCGTGGTAGCGCGTGCCTGTAGTTCCAGCTACTTGGAAGGCTGAGGCGGAAGGATCGCCAGAGCCCAGCAGGTCGAGGCTGCAGTGGGTGGGAGCGGCCACTGCACTCCAGTCTGGGCGACAGAGTTAGATTCCAACTCAAAAAAAAAAAAAAAGAAGAAATATTTTTGTACAGCTGTACAGTGTGTGTGTGTGTGTGTGTGTGTGTGTGTGTGTGTGTGTGTGTGTGTGTGTGTGTGTTTAAATTAAGTTGGACTTTCACTCTGTTGCCCAGGCTGGAATGCAATGGCACAATTAATTACAGATACCGCAGTCGCCACCTGCTGGGCTCAGGCAATCCTCCCGCCTCAGTCTTCCAAGTAACTGGGATTATAAACAAACACCACCAGCCTGACTCGGTGGCTCAGCCTGTAATCGCGCGCCTTTGGGAGGCTGAGGTGAGTGGATTACCTGAGCCCGTGGGTTCGTGACCCGCCTGGGCAACTTGGCGAGACCTCATCTCTACAATAAATCAAAATGAGCCGTGTGTGGTAGTGTGTGCCTGTAGTTCCACCTCCTTGGAAGGCTGAGGCGGAAGGATCGCCGGAGCCCAGCTGGTCGAGGCTGCGGTGGCCGGGAGCGGCCACCACACTCCAGTTTGGGCGACAGAATGAGACTCCGACTCAAAAATAAATAAATAAATAAATAGGTAAATTATATGGAATGTGAATTATATCTTAATAAAACCATTACATAAATAAAATAAGTGTATGGCCAGCTCAAGCCTGCAATTTCAGCACTTTGGGAGGCAGAGGCAAGAGGATTGCCTGAGCCCAGGGATCGAGACCAGCCTGGGCCACTTGGTGAGACCTCGTCTCTACAATAAACAAAAAAAATTAGCTGGGTGTGGTGGTGCGTGCCTGTGGTTCCAACTACTTGGAAGGCTGAGGCAGAAGGATCGCCAGAACCCAGCAGGTTGAGGCTGCTGCAGTGGCGGTGAGTGTGCCCCTGCACTCCAGCCTGGGCGACAGAGTGAGGCTCCAACTACAAAAAAAAAGTGTATGAGTCAACATTTATTTTCTACGTTCAGAGTTGTGCAACTATCGTCATAAGCAATTTAAAAATATTTTCATCACCCATAAGAGAAACCCTGTGAGCCGGGCTCGGTGACTCAGCCTGTAATCCCACGCTTTGGGAGGCTGAGGTGAGTGGATTGCCTGAGCCTGCGGGTTCGAGACCCACCTGGGAACCTTGGAGAGACCTCATCGCTACAATAAATAAAAAAAATTAGCCAGGCGTGGTAGCACATGCCTGTAATTCCAGCTACTTAGAAGGCTGAGGCGGAAGGATCGCTGGAGCCCAGCAGGTCGAGGCTGCGGTGGCCGGGAGCCGCCCTTGCACTCCAGTCTGGGTGACAGAGTGAGACTCCAACTCAAAAACAAACAAACAATCAAACAAAAAAATCATCCAGAATCAATAACCTGGATTTATCTGCTTCCTTCTTTGGTTTCTCAGCTTCTTCTGCATTTGGGGGTTGCCTTGCTCACACAGCCCTTTCGGGGAACAAACCCTATACCCTTTAAACAGTCATTCTTAGACAAACTACAGATTTACTTATGCTGAGCATTTCATATTAAACGCAGTATTGTAACAGGTGGTCTTTTGTTTTGTTTGTTTTATTTATTTATTTTTTGAGTTGGAGTCTCGCTCTGTCACCCAGACTAGAGTGCAGTGGCCGCTCCCGGCCACCGCAGCCTCGATCTCCTGGGCTCCGGTGATCCTTCCACCTCAGCCTTCCGAGTAGCTGGAACTACAGGCGCACGCTCCCAGGCCCAGCAAATGTTTTGATTTATGGTAGAGATGAGGTCTCGCCAAGTTGCCCAGGTGGGCCTCAAGCCCGTGGGCTCAGGCAATCCACTCACCTCAGCCTCCCAAAGCGCGGGATTACAGGCTGAGCCACCGAGCCCGGCTTATTTATTTATTTATTTTATTTTTTATTTTTTATTTTTTTTGAGTTGGAGTCTCACTCTGTCGCCCAGACTGGAGTGCGGTGGCCGCTCCCGGCCACCGCAGCTTCGACCTGCTGGGCTCCGGCGATCCTTCCGCCTCAGCCTTCCAAGTAGCCGGAATTATAGGTGCGCGCTACCACGCCTGGCTAATTTTTTGATTTATTGTAGATGATGAGGTCTCGCTGCCCAGGCGGGTCTCGAACCCGCGGGCTCAGGCAATCCACTCACCTCAGCCTCCCAAAGGCGTGGGATTACAGGCTGAGCCACCGGGCCTGGCTCCGGCTTATTTATTTATTTATTTTTTGAGTTGGAGTCTCACTCTGTCACCCAGACTGGAGTGCAGTGGCCGCTCCTGGCTACCGCAGCCTCGACCTGCTGGGCTCCGGCGATCCTTCTGCCTCAGCCTTCCGAGTAGCCAGAATTACAGGCGAGTGCTACCATGCCCAGCTTATTTTTTATTTATTGTAGAGATGAGGTCTCACCAAGTTGCCCAGGCGTGTCTTGAACCCAGGGGCTCAGGCAATTCACTCACCTCAGCCTCCCAAGGCATGGAATTACAGGCTGAACCACCGAGCCCAGCTTTTTTATTTTGTTTTGTTTTTAGTTGGGGGAGGAGTCTCACACTGTCACCCAAACTGGAGCGCATCGGCCGCTCCGGCCCACCGCAGCCTCGACCTGCTGGGCTCCGGCGATCCTTCCGTCTCAGCCTTCCAAGTAGCCGGAATTACAGGCGCGCGCTACCACGCCCGGCTAATTTTTGATTTATTGTAGAGATGAGGTCTCACCAAGTTGCCCAGGCGCATCTTGAACCCGCGGGCTCAGGCAATCCACTCACCTCAGCCTCCAAAGTGCTGGGATTACAGGCTGAGCCACCGAGCCCGGCTAGCATGTTTTCAAGGTTCATCCACATTGCAGCTGATACTGTACTCCATTCCTTCTGAAAGTTATGTAGGCTGTGCTTCGTGGCTCAGCCTATAATTCCAGCACTTTGGGAGCCTGTGGATTCGAGACCAGTCCGGGCAACTTGGCGAGACATTGTCTCTACAATAAATCAAAAATTAGCCCGGTGTGGTAGTGCACACCTACAGTTTTGGCCACTTGAAAGGCTGAGGTAGAAGGATCGCTGGAGGCCCAGATGCTGGGGTGGCCATGAGCGTGCCACTGTACTCCAGCCTGGATGACAGAGTGAGACTCCAACTAAAAAAAAAAAAAAATTGAATGTTAAGTAATAGTCCATCATATGGATAAGCCACATTGTGTTTATGCATTCATCAGCCGATGGACATTTGGGTTGTTTCTACTTTTTGACTTTTTTTTTTTGAGTCGGAGTCTCACTCTGTCGCCCAGACTGGAGTGCAGTGGCACGGGCCACCGCAGCCTTGACCTGCTGGGCTCTGGCAATCCTTCCACCTCAGCTTTCCAAGTAGCCGGAACTACAGGCGTGTGCTACCACGCCCGGCTAGTTTTTGATTTATTGTAGAGGTGAGGGTTCACCAAGTTGCCTGGGTGGGTCTCGAACCCACGGGCTCAGGCAATCCACTCGCCTCGGCCTCCCAAAGTGCTGGGATTACCGGCTGAGTCACTGAACCCGGCCTTTTTGTTTTTGTTTTTGTTTTGAGTCAGAGTCTCACTCTGTTACCTAGGCTGGAGGGCAGTGGCACACTGCTTACGGTCACCGCAGCCTTGACCTGCTGGGCTCAGGTGATCCTTCTGCCTCAACCTTCCAAGTAGTTGGAACTACAGGCATGTGCCACCATGCCTGGCTAATTTTTTTGCTTTATTTTAGAGACGAGGTCTCACCATGTTGCCCAAGCTGATCTCGAACCTGTGGGTTCAGGCAATCCTCGCGCCTCCGCCTTCCAAAGTGTTGGGATTAGAGTCATGAGCCACTGCGTTCAGCTACTTTTTGACTATTATGAACAGTCAAAAGTGCTGCTGTGAACATTCATGTACCAGTTTTTGTGTGGATATGTTTTCAACTTTCTAGGAGTGGAACATTTGGGTCATAGGGTATAGTGCTGGACCCCAAAAGTTCAAGAAGCTAAATAAATGATCTGGAGTCAATGGATGAGATAAGGGCTTTATTCAGGAACTTAAGTACAGGGAAGATGGTCCAGGAGCAAGCCGTCTGGCCAGAAAAATCCCACTCCCAATTGAAAAGGCACACAGGTAATGTAGCACTTACATAGGGCAGAGCATGGGGTTAAGTGTGAAGAGTGGGTTTCTAGTGCACAAGGCAGTGTGATAACATGCTTACACACACGTTGCATGTGCACAAAATGGTTGTGATTTCTCTCTAGGGGTGGGGGTTTTAGTATTATAATGAACTAAAGGTGAACTAAAAGTAACCAAATGTTATGGGCATTGATCCAGGCGAGTCCCATCTGGTCTGAACCAGCCTGGGGTGACTGCTTCAAGGAAGGGTGCCCAAGGACATTCACTATGCACAGCTGCAACCTGTGGTCAGCGGGCGTGAAGGACACTCGCCCATGGCCTCAGCATGACCTGTGAGCCCAGGAATGGAGCCCAAGGGGAGGGGGACATCCCAGGTTGGCCACCTCCAGCACCCTTCCCCAGGCTCCAGACCCCTGCTTGGGACTCTATCCCTATCCAGGGTATACTCCTGTTGTCACTGTGTATCGCCCTACAGATGGTAATGCTATGATCTAGGATTGATTTCCAAAGCGGGGGCCCCATTTCACATTCCCACAGGGTTTCAGCTTCTCTACATCGTTGTCAACACTTATTACTGTCTTTTTGTTACAGCTCTCCTCATGGATGTGAGGTGGTGTCTCACTGTTGACCATCACACTTTCAGGCTAGAGTCTACCTGGGCCTACAAGACCCCATGTGATCTGGACCTTCCTTCCCTGGCTTTGTGCACCACAAGCAAACAGTCCCTTAGCTCCAACTGGAAAGTCTGAAAAGCTCTAAAAACCAAGTTTTGGAACTCATACGGCAGCAAAACTTGACATGAATTCATGTTGTGATTTAGAATCTTTATTTCTCCCACTTAATGTGACTATTTTTTTTTTTTTTTTGAGTTGGAGTCTCACTCTGTTGCCCAGGCTGGAGTGCAGTGGTACACTCACGGTCACCATAGCCTCGACCTGCTGGGCTCAGATGATCCTTCCATTTCAGCCTTCCAAGTACGTGCACCTGCAAGTGCACATCACCATGCCTGTCTAATTTATTTATTTATTATGGAGACAAGATCCCGCCATGTTGCCCAGGCTGGTCTCAAATCTGTGGGCTCAGGGAATCCCTCCCACCTCTGCCACCCAGTGTTGGGATTACAGGCGTGAGCCACCACACCTGGTTTGCTGCAGAAATATTATTTTTTGAGTTGGAGTCTCACTCCGTTGCCCAGACTGGAGTGCAGTGACCGCTCCCAGCCACTGCAGCCTCGACCCCCTGGGCTCCAGTGATCCTTCCGCCTCAGCCTTCCAAGTACCCAGAATTACAGGCGCGCGCTACCACGCCCAGCTGAATTTTGATTTATTGTAGAGATGAGGTCTCACCAAGTTGCCCAGGCGGGTCTTGAACCCGCGGGTTCAGGCAATCCACTCACCTTACCCTCCCAAAGGCGCGGGATTACAGGCTGAGCCACTGAGCCCAGCTGCTGCAGAAATATTAATGTGTTTGGTCCTCAGTGCTGCTTTAGATCCCTCTGGGTATGTTATATATTAAATAGGATATGCCCCATATTACCGTTCTAAAATAGAACAGTGGGTGGTGGTGGTTGTCTGTAGTCCCAGGTAAATGGGAGACTGAGGTGGGAGAATGGCCCGAGGAATTCTTATAAAGGAGCACACACCTGACCCACTCTCTCCCCCAGTTCACTTGAATCTAGCCACTGCCCCACCTTGCTTTCTCTGTAACGTGCCATCCAGTCATGTTCCTGTCTCAGAGCATTTGCACTTGTTTCCTGTGCTGGAAAGCTCTTCCTCCATGTATCCAAATGGCCACAATTTCTTTAGGTTTCTGATAAAATATCATCACTCAACCTTATCAAGAGGCTACTCCATACAAAACGGCAGGAGCCAGGCACAATGGCTTGCACCTGTAACCCCAGCTACTAGGGAGGTGGTGGGGAGAGGTTTACTCAAGGCCAGGAGTTCAAGACCAGCCAGAGCAACATACCCTCCATCTCTAAAAAATAATTGAAGGCGGGCTCAGTGGCTCAGCCTGTAATCCCGCGCCTTGGGAGGCTGAGGTGAGTGGATTGCCTGAGCCTGCAGGTTCAAGACCTGCCTGGGCAACTTGGCGAGACCTCATCTCTACCATAAATCAAAAATGAGCCGGGCGTGGTAGCGCACGCCTGTAGTTCCAGCTACTTGGAAGGCTGAGGTGGATGGATCGCCAGAGCCCAGCAGGTCGAGGCTGCGGTGGCCGGGAGTGGCCACTGCACTCCAGTCTGGGTGACAGAGTGAGGCTCCAATTCAAAAAATTAAAAATAAATAGATAAAAAATAATTGAAAAAAAACCAAAACACCTTGCAGCCCTTCCTCATACCAGATAACTCCCTGTTTCCCCACTAAAATGTAAACTCCATGTGACCAGTTTTGATCACTGCTAAACGTCCTTAGCACTTAGAAGCATCTGGCACATAATAGGCACTCAACAATTTTTTTTAAGCAGGATTTACTGAGGGACAGAAAAGTTCTCACAGTGAGTGGGGACCCGAGGGGGTTGTCCCACTCAACAAATTTGTTGACTAAATTATCATTTTACACCGGGTTTGGTGGCTCAGCCTGTAATCCCACGCCCTGGGAGGCCGAGGTGAGTGGATTGCCTGAGCCCGCAGGTTCGAGACCCACCTGGGCAACCTGGTGAGACATCATCTTTACAATAAATCAAAAAATTAGCCGGGCGTGGTAGCACATGCTTGTAATTCCAGCTACTTGGAAGGCTGAGGCGGAAGAATCGCTGGAGCCCAGCGGGTAGAGGCTGCGGTGGCCGGGAGCGGCCACTGCACTCCAGCCTGGGCGACAGAGTGAGACTCCAACTCAAAAAAAAAAAAAAAATCATTTTATAACACTTAAACCTTACCAAAGTACTATGAAATAGGAATACTTTTTCTAAATTTTCCCCAAAATTAGAAAATTGAAGGAAGAGGTTAGATAATTCACAGGGACACACCGCTGGAAATAGCACGGGTGGAATTTACATCTAAGAGTCAGTCCTCTTGCCCAGGCTGGAGTACACATAGCTCACAGTAACCTTGAAATCCTGGGCTCAATAAATGCTTTTGCCTCCTATGTAGCTAGGACTATGCTGCCCAGGTTGGTCTCAAACTCCTGGTTTCAAGTGACTCTCCTGCCTCAGCCTGCCAAAATGCAGGCATGAGCCAGGCTCGGTGGCTCAGCCTGTAATCCCGCGCCTTTGGGAGGCTGAGGAGAGGATTGCCTGAGCCTGCAGGTTTGAGACCCGCCTGGGCAGACGAGACCTCATCTCTACAGGAAAAAAAAAAGCCAGGCGTGGTATCGTGCGCCTGTAGTTCCAGCTACTTGGAAGGCTGAGGCGGAAGGATGGCCGGAGCCCAGCAGTCGAGACTGCGGTGGCCAGGAGTGGCCACTGCACTCCAGTCTGGGCGACAGTGAGACTCCAACTCAAAAAACAAACAAAAAAAAAACCAAAATGCAGGCATGAGCCACTGCACTCAGCCCTCCTGGGTTTTTTGGTTTTTTTTTTTTTCTTTTGAGTTGGAGTCTCACTCTGTCGCCCAGACTGGAGTGCTGTGGCCGCTCCCGGCCACCGCAGCCTCGACCTGCTGGGCTCCGGCGATCCTTCTGCCTCAGCCTTCCAAATAGCCGGAACTACAGGTGTGCGCTACCATGCCCGGCTAGTTTTTATTGTAGAGATGAGGTCTTGCCAAGTTGGCCATGCGGGTCTCGAACCTGTGGGCACAGGCAATTCACTCACCTCAGCCTCCCAAAGGCACGGGATTACAGGCTGAGCCACCGAGTCCGGATTTTCTTTTTTTTTTGAGTTGGAGTCTCACTCTGTTACCCAGACTGGAGTGCAATGGCCGCTCCCGGCCACTGCAGCCTCGACCTGCTGGGCTCTGGCGATCCTTCTGCCTCAGCCTTCCAAGTAGCTGAACTACAGGCGCACGCTACCACGCCTGGCTAATTTTTGATTTGTTGTAGAGATGAGGTCTCGTCAAGTTGCTCAGGCGGGTCTCAAACCCGCGGGCTCAGGCAATCCACTCACCTCGGCCTCCCAAAGTGCTGGGATTACAGGCTGAGTCACGGAGCCCAGCCCTATCCTGGGTTCTTAGGGGGCTTGGAGGCCAGGCATGGTGGCTCATGCCCGTAATCCCACCACTTTGGGAGGCTGAGGTGAGAGGATTGCCTGAGCTCATGGATTCGAGGCCAGCCTGAGCTAGTTGGCAAGATCCTGTCTCTACAATAAACCAAAAAATTAGCTGGGTGTGGTGGTACATGCCTGTAGTTCCAGCTACTTGGAAGGCTAAGATGGAAGGATCACCTGAGTCGAGCAGGTCGAGGCTGCAGTGGCCGGGAGCGTGCCATTGCACTCCAGCTTGGGAAACAGAGTGAGACTCCACCTCAAAAAAAAATAAAAAAAGGCCGGGCTCAGTGGCTCAGCCTGTAATCCCAGCACTTTGGGAGGCCGAGGTGAGTGGATTGTCTGAGCCCATGGGTTTGAGACCCGCCTGGGCAACTTGGCGAGACCTCATCTCTAAAATAAATTAAAAATTAGCCGGGTATGGCAGCACGCCTGTAGTTCCAGCTACTTGGAAGGCTGAGGCGGAAGGATCACCAGAGCCCAGCAGGTTGAGGCTGTGGTAGCTGGCAGTGGCCAGTGCACTTCAGCCAGGGCGACAGAGACTCCAACTCAAAAATAAGGGGGGAGGGCTTGGACTTATTTAAAAAGCACCAAGCACGTTGGCAGTTAATATTTATTCAACAAATACATAAATAAACTTAATTTCAGCCCCAGTTGTTTCATTTACTGGCTCAGTCTCGTTCAGTAAACATTTGCTTGCTAACTCCTAAGTGGACACACCTACCTAAATACCTAATAGTTACCAAAAGAATAAATATCCCACATGTGCAAACTAAAGGACCATGACATTAACATTAAACAGAATGAAAGGCACTGAATTTCTTCCTCACACATGCTAAGAGGTATGCAAAGAAAAATGAAAATCATAGCTGGGCACGGTGGCTTAAGCCTGTAATCCCAGCACTTTGGGAGGCAGAGGCAAGAGGATTGCTTGAGCCCAAGGGTTCGAAACCAACCTGGTAATGACCTCATCTCTACAATAAATCAAAAAATTAGCTGGGCTGAGGCGAGTGGATTGCCTGAGCCCGCGGGTTCGAGACCCACCTGGGCAACTTGGCAAGACCTCATCTCTACAATAAATCAAAAAATTAGCTGGGTGTGGTAGAGCGCGCCTATAGTTCCAGCTTCTTGGAAGGCTGAGGTGGAAGGATCACCGGAGCTCAGCAGGTCGAGGCTGTGGTGACCGGGAGCGGCCACTGCACTCCAGTCTGGGCGACAGAGTGAGACTCCAATTCAAAAAAAAAGGGTTCAGGTCGATACCACCTTTATTGTGACTGACTAGAACTTCTGCCCTAATAAGAGTAAGCAGAGCAGACTGCAGGCTTATCAACATCTGGGGCACCTCAAGCTGACCTGTGGGGCCACTTCTAACATGACACCTGGCTTTCTTTTGAAGTAGGTGAAGGATGCCTGTATATCAGGAAATTTCCCATCAATGGAAATTGAATACCCAAGTTGATCAAGATCCAAGTCATGGTTTTAAGTTATCTGCAACAGGTTGGGCTGTGGGATGGGACCATGTTAAGAGCCTGAAGCACTCTAGATAGCCTTTTTGTAAAACACATGACATTCCAAGATTAGTATGGAATCATCACAGAAAAACTGTGAACCCACTTCTTAGCAGCTAGGCTCTTGAAAGCAGGATCCCTGGAGACAACCGGATCTGAACAGCATACTCTGCATTTAGAATCCACGTTTTTTAGTTGAGGTCTCTATCACCCAGGGCTGCAGTGCTGGGGCATGATTACAGCTCACTCACTGCAGCCTTAACTTTCTGGACTCAGGAGACCCTTCCAACTCAGCCTCCCTAGTAGCTGGAACTATAGGTACACACCACCTTGTCCAGCTGGTTTTTTGTAGAGATGAGGTCTGTTGCCTAGACTGGGCTCAAATTCCTAGGCTCAATTCTCCTGCCTTGGCCTCCCTAAATTCTGGGTTTACCAACATGAGCACTGCACCCAACCTTTTCCTTAAATAGAAATGGGGAGCCGGGCTTGGTGGCTCAGTCTATAATCCCGCGCCTTTGGGAGGCTGAGGTGAGTGGATTGCCTGAGCCCGCGGGTTTGAGACCCGCCTGGGCAGTGAGACCTCAATTCTACAATAAATCAAAAAATCAGCCGGGCGTGGTAGCGCATGCCCGTAATTCCGGCTACTTGGAAGGCTGAGGCGGAAGGATCGTCGGAGCCCAGCAGGTCGAGGCTGCAGTGGCCGGGAGCGGCCACTGCACTCCAGTCTGGGTGACAGAGTGAGACTCCAACTCAAAAAAAAGAAATTGGGTTGGTCTGGAACTCCCAGCTGCGAGGAATTCTCCTGCCTTGGGCTCTCAAAGTACTGGAATTACAGGCGTGAGCCACCATGCTCAGTCCAATCTGTTTCTAAAACCACAGAAGAGGTAACAGTTAAAGCCTATCTTGTGAAAAGGATCGGCTGTACCTGTAAACATTTCCAGAGGATTGGGGATAGGCTCTATACATGGACCTGCGACCCACTTACAGTTTGAATCTGGTTATAGTGAGCAAGCTGGAATTTGGGACCAAGTTTACCATTTTTACCTTGGACCTCTAATTTTCTTCCATCAATTCCAAGGTTTATCCCCAGTGAGTGGGTCATTACAACGTAGTGAAGCAAAGAGGCACAGATTGGTTTTGTGAGGCCCCTCAAAATATGTAGACAAGATGCTCTTACCTACATTCTTCTTCCCCTGTCCCATTTTTTTGAATTGCAATGTTTCCCAGGATGGAGAGCAGTGGCACAATCATGGCTCACTGCAGCCTTGACCCTCTGGGCTCAGGGGATGCTTCTCCCTTAACCTCCCATGTAGCTGGGACTACAGACACCCATCACCACGCCCAGTTAATTTAAAAGTTTTTTTTTTGCTCAGCCTGCAACCCCAGCACTTTGGGAGGCCGAGGCAAATGGATTGCCTGAGCCCATGGGTTCAAGACCCACGTGGGCAACTTGGTGAGACCTCGTCTCTACATAAATAAAAAATTATTAGCTGGGCATGGTAGTGCACACCTGTAGTTCCAGTTACTTGGAAGGCTGAGGTGGCCAGGAGCATGCCACTGCACTCCAGTCTGGGCAACGGAGTGAGACTGAACTAAAAAAAAATTTTGTAGAGATGGGGTCTCCAACTCCTGGCCTCAGTTAGGAGCCTTGGCCTCCTAAAGTGCTAGGATGACAAGGGTGAGTCACCAGTGTTCTGACAATTGCAGGATTTGTCACAGCTATTACAGCACACGCATCGATATGTTGATCCCCAAGTCAGGGTCAGCACTCCCCCAATTTTGTGTGTACAAATTTTTAAGTTTTCCAACAAAACCCCTCCTTGCTAACATATTTAATAGACACTTGCATAAAATGTAATTTTCAACACAAAATATACTATCAAAAGCCCCAGGCTACAGGTTTAGCTTCACGGAAAACACAATCCAGCTGGCAAAGTTGGTCTTTAACAATCCATTCCCAAACAGATTTTTCAGATAAACATACGCATCCCTAGTTAACTTCCTTATTTCTAAATTCTAACCACTGTCAGATAAAATAAGGCATCACCTTCTCCATGCTTTGTAGAACTTTTTTCCTTCCTCTTACGGGATTCCTTCAAGTTTCTAGAAATGCCTCTACGTCTTGGACATTTCTACACCAGAGAAATGCACCTCAGAAGTATGTACGTTGGCTAACTGGCCTACCAGCAGACAAGTTCCAAGGCTGAAGTAGAGGGTGTGAATACGAATCATGGAATACCTTGAAGCTATCCAAACCAAGTATTTCCCATTCAAGTCCCCCACCAGGGGTCTGAACACTGTAGTCTAAGTCACTTTCCAGTGTGCTCCTCATCCAGATGTCTTTTTTCCCTGTTGTTCTCTCCAAGAATCTCTACTCATGCTTAAGATGCCAATCTTAACTTGGCTGGGTTGAATTAACCCAATATTTACAGCTGTGCAAATTGTGGAGACTAAGTACATAAATGTAAAAAAGTTAAAGACTTAAACGGATAGGCTCTCCCCACTAAATCACTGTACGGCACCTCACTTGAAGTAACATACCCCCACTCTATGTGGCAGATATACTCAACATGCTCTAGTAAGTATAATTTCCATTTTATTTTTTCCCAGATAATTGTTCTTCAGTCCTTAAGGATTCAGCCCCTTACATGGGCTTTGGTGGAGGTCGTGGGGCAGCACCCTGAAAGACAAGAGAGTCAACTTAAACCATGGGTCCAAGACCCCCTTCCTGAAAAAACTGACCACTATCCTTTCACCAAAAACATTCAGGCTATAATTGTACAGAAAACCTGTCAATACAGGGATGCACGCTACTCTACCATCCAAAAACAGATTCTAACAACTCCAGGAGTGGTTTTAAGCACGTGTTTTAGGTATGGGTCTCACACCTGCAACTTAGAACTTAACCTCAGGCAGAGACCTTAATTTGATATTCCTTGTGCCACAAGACAAAATCCTCTTAACGTCAGTCCTCTGGTTTCCACATTCCCCTCTTTCCCCCCCTTATCATACCCATTATCACTTCATTGTCTAACACACTCTCATTTTAAATACTCACCGCAGGTCTGAATCGGGGTGGGGGTGTCCGGTCCTTGCGGGCTTCACGAGACCGATTCCTCACCACCTTGCTGTGAATGGCACAACTCACGCAGTAATGCAGCTTCACATATAGCTTGGGAAGCACATAGGCTGAGGAACAGAAAATACAGACATGCTGGTATTAAATACCTATGTTACACTATTCTTTGTTTACGACATCAGAAGTAAACTCACTTAAGTTATCTCTCACACACACCTAAAATGACTTTCTCACTCCCAAAGCAACTAACTGTTCAGCTTCTGAGGATAAGCACATATGTACAACTGTCAGTTTTGAAAATGAGTAATACCCTGTGTGAGCTCATCTTGACACTACAGGGACCAAATTCACACCCTATATGTAATAAACCAGGAACTCCCTTTCTTCAACGGCCACATCAGCCCCAATGCCTATATAGAGGCCTTCTTGCCTAGAAAAGCAGCTTCTAGAGAAATAAAATGACATTTTCTTATTGCTCTAAAGATCACCCTTACCCAAACTAGACTGCCTCCATTCTTGAAACATTTAAGAGACTTTTACTCATCCATACGTTTTCACGAGCACTCAATTGTTGAAAAATTGCTACATTTACCAGTTCTCTGCCTGTGTTTTAGGGATCGCATCCCCTAAACAAGCAGTCACAATCTATGGTTCAAACCTCAGAGTAAACACTGTAGAATGTTATCACAAAAGGTCACCCTCTGCCCAAAAAAGGCAAACAAGAGAACACACGGCTTCCTTCCACCAGCAACAAAACGAGAGGCCCCAAACGAACAAAGGCCACAGAGGAGCGAGGTTGGGGGAGGAGTTGGGGTACTAGGATCCTCACGCAGTCTGCGCGGGTGGCTGGCTCACTTACCATCGAAGACACTCGCTTCAGATATGTCCCTGACAGCTGCGGCCTCCACTATGTTTCGAATGACGAACTTCTTAATAGCCTTATCCTTGGGCACGCATCGGGCGCAGTTCGTGCAGCGAATGGGCTGCACGTGGCCGCGGCCTTTTTTGGCACGACCGTTGTTCCTTCTTTTCTTTGTCTGCAGTAGGGTAGGAACCCCGTTAGGAAGGGAGCTCAAATCGCCCTGCCTCAGCCCCCTTGCGCCCGCACGCCGCGCCGGCAGCCCCCAGAGAGGCGCCACTCAGATATCCCGACCCTCCGCAAATCCCGCCAAGCCCAGGAGCATACATCCACGCTGACGGCCCCTCCACCATGGCGCAGGCTCTCAAATCCCTACAACCCCGAGTCAGCTTTTCTCAGACTGCACCCGGACCCTCACATTCCCCACGCGCACGGACCCACCATCTTGGAAGCGAGGACCAGAGAGAGGATCAGGCAGCTGCCAGGGACCTCTTATATAGCGCCAGATCCCTCCGCTCAAACCGGAAGGAGACGGGCGTCAAGAACTGCAACCCACGTTTCTCAAATTGGTAAAAGCATTCAGCCTTTCTGCTGAAATCTAGGGCGAAAGGGCGTTTCTGAGGTTTATTTATTCGTGGAACAAAATGCCCGTGGGACTATTTAGCCGCTGGCGGAAGAAAATTAGAGTAATACGTTTCCCGGCATGCATCGCGACGCTCCACACCGGACGTACTGCTCGGCGCTGGGATTTCCGGTTGACACGGCGCTGGGCGCGGAAGTTGACCGGCGCTAGACCACAGGACGCGCTGCCTGTGAGAGGCCCGGGAGAGAGAGATGCGTGGTGGGAGTTGTAGTGCGAAGCCTACAGGCCCCTGCCCCGGAACCCTCAAACCAAAGGCGGCGCTACGCCACCGGGGGACGCCTTCAGCTCATTTCTCTGACGACCCTCCTCTTGGGTGTGGAGTTCCGAAGAGGAAGACCCCTAGAGGAAGCGAGCGTTTTGTGAGTCCCTCCTTCCACCCTGGAGAAAGGATCCCACAATGAAGAGCTGTGGACAAGGGCTTTGGTGCTAGGGCTGTTTCTTTCTTGCTTTCTTTTTTTAGGTCAGAGTCTCACCCTGTCGCCGAGGTCGGAGTGCAGTGGCACGCTCACGGCTATCGCAGCCTCGACCTCCTGGGCTCAGGCGATCCTTCCGCCTCAGCCTTCCAAGTAGCTGGAACCACAGGCACGCGCCGCCACGCCCGGGTGATTTTTGTGATTTATTGCAGAGACGAGGTCTCGCCAAGTTGCCCAGCCTGGTCTCGAACCCCTGGACTCAGGCTGTCCTCTCGCCCTCGCCTCCCAAAGTGCTGGGATTACAGGTGTGAGCCACCGCGCCCGGCTAGGGCTGTTTCTTACTCACCTTTTTATCCCTGGATCTTGAGAGCACAGCTCCAGACACTGTGATAAGCACTTTTAAAATATTATTAACTCATTTAACTTTCAGCAAGCCTATAAGGTAGATACTGTTATTATCCTTGCTTTAAAGATTGAAGAACTGAGGTGCAGCATAATTAGATCACTAGCCCAAGGTCACACACAACTAGTCAGAGGTATTCTGGCTCCACTGTACTGTGCTGTATGTCACCTCACAAACAAGTGGAAGGAGGAATAGCCTGGACCAGCGAATTAAGCGTTTTTGACCCTGATCTATAACACAAATACATTTTACGTTGGTACTCACACACACAAACACAAATAAACACACACATATGAAACTGAAACACGGCTGTGTTCAGTGGCTCACGCCTGTAATCCTAGCACTTTGGTAGGCCAAGGCGGGAGGATCGCGTGAGGCCGGGAGTTTGGGACCAGCTTGGGCCACATAGCAAGACCTCCACTCTACAAAAAAAAAATCAAAAACTTAGCTGGACGTGGTCGTGTGTGGCTGTAGTCCTCAGCTACTTGGGAGGCTGAGGTGGGAGGATCTGAGCCCAGGAGATCCGAGGCTGCAGTGAGCAGTGATTGTGCCAGTGCACTTCAGCCTGGGCTACAGTGAGACACTGACTCAAATAAAACTGAAACACAGCCTGGCTCAGTGGCTCAGCCTGTAATCCCGTGCCTTTGGGAGGCTTGAGGTAAGTGGATTGCCAGGTTCGAGACCCGCCTGGGCAACTTGGCAAAACCGTATCTCTACAATAAAAATCAAAATGAGCCGGGCATGGTAGCGCGTGGCTGTAGTTCCAGCTACTTGGAAGGCTGAGGCAGAAGGATCACCAGAGCCCAGCAGGTGGAGGCTGCGGTGGCCGGGAGCAGCCACTGCACTCCAGTCTAGGTGACAGAGTGAGACTCCAACTCAAAACAACAACAACAACAGCAAAAACTGAAACACAAACTTCATAAAACATTACTTACCCTTAACAGCATAAGATACTCTGGTATGTTGTTTGTTTTATTTATTTAGTTAGTTAGTCAGTTGAGTCTCACTCTGTCGCCCAGGTTGGAGTGCCGTGGCACACAGTCACCCCAGCATCGACCTGCTGGACTCCCATGATCCTTCTGCCTCAACCTTCCAAGTAGCTGGAACTACAGGCACGCGCTACCACGCCTGGCTAATTTTTTGATTTATTGTAGAGATGAGGTCTCGCTAAGTTGCCCAGGTGGGTCTCGAACCCATGGGCTCAGGCAATCCTCTCACCTCAGCCTCCCAAAGCATGGGATTACAGGCTGAGCCACCGAACCTAACTTAATTTTTTAATTTATTGTAGAGATGGGGTCTCACCAAGTTGCCTGGGCTGGTCTCAGATCAGCGGGCTCAGGCAATCCACCCGCCTTGGCCTCCCAAAGTGTGGGGATTACAGGCTGAGCCACTGAGCCCTGCCTATTTATTTATTATTTATTTATTTTGAGTTGAAGTCTCACCCTGTTGCCCAGGCTGGAGTGCAGTGGCATGCTCACGGCCACTGCATCCTTGAGCTGCTGGGCTCAAGCGATCCTTCTGCCTCCGCCTTCCAAGTAACTGGAACCACAGGCATGCGCCAATATGCCAGCTGACTTTTAGATTTATTGTAGAAAAATTGCCATATTTATTGTAGAGGTCTTGCCATATTGTCCAGGCTGGTCTCGAACCCATGGACTCAGACAGTCCTCTTACCTCTGCCTCCCAAAGTGCTGGGATTGCAGGCGTGAGCCACTGTGCCCGGCTGTATTTTAATAAATGCTGATGAAGAACCACTAAAATTATTTCACTTCTCATTGGTGTATCTAGACCCTGATTGAAGCACTCCATGTTATGAATAAGCTCCATTTAACCTTTGAAGAGCCATCAGAAAGGCTCGAGCCATGACAAGAGTGACTATCCATGGACAGCCAACCATTCAGTTGTCTCTAAATTTGAAGATACTGAGATTCTTAGGGTCCCAGCATTCAGAACCAACATGGTACAAATAGAAAACAGTCATTTATTCTGAATCATTCTAGAGTCTGAACACACTAATTCACCTCCCCTCCAGCAACCCATCATGGTTTCTTTTAACCCGCTTCAATTGTCTCTCTTTTCTTTTTTCTTTTTTTTTTTTTTTTTTGAGTTGGAGTCTCACTCTGTCACCCAGACTGGAGTGCAGTGGGCGCTCCTGGCCACCGTAGCCTCGACCTGCTGGGGTCCGGCGATCCTTCCACCTCAGCCTTCCGAGTAACTACCACACCTGGCTAATTTTTTGATTTATTGTAGAGATAAGGTCTCGCCAAATTGCCCAGGCGGGTCTCGAACCCTCCGGCTCAGGCAATTCACTCATCTCAGCCTCCCAAAGCATGGGATTACAGGCTGAGCCACCAAGCCCAGCCCCTTTTTTCTATTTTAATTTATTTTGAGTTGGGAGTCTCACTCTGTCACCCAGGCTGAGTGCAGTGGCATGCTGCTCAAGGCCATCGCAGCCTCGACCTGCTGGGCTCCGGCGATCCTTCCGCCTCAGCCTTCCAAGTAGCTGGAACTACAGGTGCACGCTACCACGCCTGGCTAATTTTTTGATTTATTGTAGAGATGAGGTCTCACCAAGTTACCCAGGCGGGTCTTGAACCCACAGGCTCAGGCAATTCACTCACCTCAGCCTCTCAAAGCACGGGATTATAGGTTGAGCCACTGAGCCCGGCTCTTTTGATTTTTTTAGCCTGGAGATTTCACTGGCTGCATTCCCTGGCATAAAGAGATAGGTACAAGTTTTGACTAACAAACCTCTGGGTTCAATTCTGTTTCTGTCACCTATTACTGATGAGCCTTGGACAAGGTATTTATTCTTTCAGGCTTTTATTTCTTCGTAGTAATTCTGATCATTCCTTTGTAGGTGTTTCTGTAATTCAATGGATACTTGATACAGTGCTAAGAGTTTATGAGATGCTCAAGAAATGGTAGACCCTATCATTATCATCACTCATATTATTGTAACTTACATCTCCCTGGGCATATAATGGTTTTGCACATAGTAGGTACTCAAAAAATGTTTGATGAGGTTCTGTTGGATAGATAGGCAAGTAAGGCTCGCTCTCCTATCCTGGTAGGAAAGTTTCCTCCACTTCCCATTCCAGGTTGAAAATTATTCATTCTTCTTCAGCAACAACTTAAGCACTCTTATCTGGTTTCTTCATGATCTTAGACTTGTTCACCTCCTAAACTGTTTAGTTGGTATAACATGCTGCAAAGAGACCCCCCTCCCTCCCAGTAGAAAAAGCAAGGCAAAGGAAGTCTGCAAAAACAAGCAGGGGTGTTAAATTACTCATGTTTATTTATAACAGACCTTCAGCCAGTACAGTACAAAACTTACAGTAGTATATCTCCGTTACACAAATATTTACTTACAATATATTACATATACAAAATGCTTTGCAATAAGTCTCAAAAGCTAGTTTAACTCCCAGTGAGAAAGGAGAAAAACTTTTTTAAAAAAGGGGGTGGGGAAACCAGAGGAAGAAAGGAGGAGGTGAAGGGGTCAGGATCAAAAGAGACACCAAACATAGGCTACAAAGGAAACCCCAGGAGAGGGGGAGAAGAGAGGTGGTATTGCACTTGCTTGTGTTTTATTTTTTTCTTTTTGTTCTCCATAACTTCTGATTAAAAATATATATATATATATATTATGTACACAAGGAAAGAAACTGCCAGAAGTATTACAAAATCCCATCTGCAGCTTGGACACTGACACAAAAAAACAAAAGTTCTGGAAAAGTGTCTATTTAGAAATTTGTGTGTGTGTGGTATTGATTTTGAATAGCAATATAAAAGGAAACACCTCTTTTCTCCATGTGGGTTTCAGTGTGTGGTTTGTTGCTTTTTTTTTTTTTTTTTTTTAATGCAAAAGGAGCTGGGAGAGAGCATGAGGATGTTTGAGGTTCCAGAGCTGGACAGCTCTGACAAGTAGGATTTTGTACCTAAGACCCTGGTTAAAGTGCAGTGATGGTCTGGAGAAAGACAGGATGCCCCTCTCTCCCCTCCCTAGCACCTGGTCTTGCCCTTCCAGTCTCTGCTCTCATGGGCACAGAGTACGGCCTCAGAGCATAGTCCTTCATGTTCCGGGAGGTTGCAGGTGCCACAGCTGACTGGGGGAGGGGACGGGGCACCCTAAGGCTCTGGTACCCCAGAAGGACTAGTCCTTATGAAGTGTCACCAAGTACACAAGTACACAGCAGACACAGAAGAGGTGGGTGGGGGTGGGTATAATGGGAAGGTGCCCAATAACCAGAATAGATCAGGAAAAGCCCAGATCTTAATCTCAGCTCTGCTGCCATTCTGAAAAAGAGCCAGTGCCCCAGGGTGCTGTGGAGAAGCTTCTTCCCTTCTCTAAAGACCACTCTCATCTGAGCTAACTCCTCCAACCTTCGCCCTTGGCAGCATCTATTTATTGCTACATTGTCAAGGAGGAACAATTACCCCACAATGCCTCTCCCTGCCAGTCTGGTTCTCTTGGGGAAACCATGTAATGGGGGAGAAAAAGGAGGAAGAAGAGAAAGTTTTTAGGGTCTCTCTTCCTGTAAGAAGGTCAAGTAGACTCATCTCAGAGCTCTTAAGAGCCCCAGTCCCAGGGTCTGTTCCTTAGCCCACCCTTTACCATCCCCCCAAAATATCCCTGATAGGGAGTGAGAAAAGTAGGAGCAAAAGAGCCTGTAAGGAAAGGACATGTGGAAAGAAAGATGGAAGGGAAAGGAAGGGAGAAGAAAGGGGAGAAGGACCAAGAGTTACAACTTGTGAGGTGTTGTGTTTGGTTTTACTTTCTTTTTTTTCTTTAAACATAGAAAACAGCCTTTGGTTTGAATCTCAAGGAAGCAGAGGGTGGGATGGCTGTGGCCTCGAGCAGAAACTCTTGTAGAAAGAGACCCCCACTTGCAGTGGGGTCATATCTCCTTCTGTCCCTTCTCACTCATCCTAGGTGACCCAAGAGCCAGGGATCTCTGCAGTAGCCAGGAGTGCCCCTCCCACCCTTGTCTGGGAGCTGAGCATAGAGGGGGCAGTGAAAGATGACCCCGGTTCAGCTGTGCCTGTCCCATTCTTGCTGGAACAGGTTGGAATGGGGTGAGGGCACACGCCCTTGCTCATCCTGGGATAATTTTTGGTTACACTGAAAATCTGAAGAGAGAAGAGACACCCGTTTCTCCCTGCCACTGATCCTAAGAACAGGGCCCAGGGGCCCAGGAACGAGGGTGAATCCTGCTGGGAGGGAGAGGCAGAAGGCAGCATGACTGAGAGGTTGAGATAACCCCTTGACATCAGGCAGCAACCCACTGGTTTTGTGTAGGATGAGGACTGAAGGAGCCCCTGAGAGCCTAGGAAGGTCACTAAAGTGAAAGAGTTTGAGTGGAGGAGAAAGAGAAGAATTTTGACCCATCCCTTTCCCATGCCCTGGTTTCCAATTAGGCACCTGTGGCTCCCAATGTGTCAGGGACAGAGGGATGCAGACCTAGCCTTGGCCCCTGAGAATATAAAACTGGGGCATTCCAAGGAGAGAAAAGCCACCACTGAATAGACCGGCAGGTTGAGGAGACTGGAGCAGTGTTAAGGGATTGCTGGAGTAGAAGGAGAGCTATATCACATCCTAGAGGGAGATCCTGAAGCAGGCTTTGAGGAACTCATGTTGCCAGGGGAACGTTAAGAGGACCCTCAGTCCACAGTGCCTGGGGAGAATTTCTTCAGCCCCTCCTACTTCCAAATGAGGAAATAATTCTTCATTCATTCGAGAATAGTGCAAGCTGCCTAAAGTGAGAGGGCACAAGAGGTATGGAGTACCAGGTTGCAGAGTCCCAGAGAGGAGCTATAATGCCACAGATCTCAGGGAGGGCCAGAGGGAGGTATCGGCATCAAAACCGAAGCGCCAGAGAATAGGAAGGGTGAGGAGGTAAAGCAAGAAGGTTGAGGTCTCTTAATACTAAGAGGAGCTTCCTGCCCCTGGAGCTGCTGGAAGATCAAAGAGAAAAATTAGGCCTAAAGTGGAAGGGAGCTGGGGTGGGAGAGTGGGGCGTGGCAAATGACTGATATACATTAAAAAAAGACAAAAGAAAAATCAACGAATTAATAAATAACTCAGTGAGTATGCTGGGGTGAGAGGAGAAAAGGGAGAAACATAAGCAAAAGCCCTGTGTCATCACAATGCTTAAAACGGTCGGGTGGAGGAGAATAGGTGAGGGGGGATGAGGGTCAAGGGTGAGGCCAGGTAGCCAGGAGTGGAGGCTACAAAGCAAGACTTCTTGGGGTATGATGGAGACAGGGATAGACACCTGTAGGTAGGGCAGTGGAGTGGGGGACCGACAGGACAGGGAGAGGCCACTAGCCCACCTTATGCTCCCCCCGGACAATGTGGGAAGAAAATTCGTACCGGTCCTGACTGTGGTAACCACAGATGTTGCACTCAAAAGGGTCTCTAAAGCCGTGGCAGCCCATGTGGATAGTGAACATAACGTGGTCCAGGAAGAGGATGCGGCAGTGCTCACACTTGAAGGCCTTCACGGGCTCACCACTTTCCCCCACCACCCGAAGCACTTCCTTGGAGGGACCTGGGGTGCCCCGCAATAAGCCCTCCTGTGGCTTGGGGTCCTCTTTGGCATAGGCGGGACTGTGCCGGCCCACCACAATGGTGGGAGGTGGCTGAGGTGGGGGACCCTGAGGGAGGGATACCACCCCCCCAACCCGATCTTCGTGGTTGCTCTCTGTGTCTGTGGAGTCCTGGCAGCCATTGCTGGGGGAGGCCCCTGGGTCAGTCAGGGGACCTCGGGCCCGGTAGAGGAGGGGACCTCCATCAGCCAGGTCCTCGTGTCCCTCACCTGCTTCTCGGGACCCTGGAAGCTCCAGTCGGCCAGGGAGGGGCTGCATCTGGGTGTAGACAGAGCTGATGACGGGCGTGAGTTCTGAGATGCAATTGCTGGGCGGGAGGCGGAGGGGACGCAGATGCTCTGCACCAACAAAGGCCAGGGACCCTCCAAAGCCAGGCTCCAGGCCATGGTGTGCCACCAACTCCACATCCTTTTCGTAGCCACCCGAGTTCACATCGTAGGGGAGGTCTGAGAGGCTGAAGCGCATCTGCTTTTCACCTGTGGAGGAGAGGGCCTCAGCAGGGCTGGGCTTGGAGAATCCCTAAGCTCTCCAAGGATTACCGCTCTGTTTTCTTTCCCATGGGGCTGGACATGACATTATTTGCTCCTCCGCATTTACTTTCCCCGAGGTCAGGTCCTCTGTGGGGCTACTCCCTGACCCTAGACTGTAATCTTAGGCTGGCCCACTGGTCTTTAACACTTCCTTCATTACACGCCTTAATCCCCAGGTCCTTAGAGCGCTAATGGCCAGTGCCAGGCGGGGGGACCACATCCTCACTTCCTCTCTCTGACTCCGAGGGCCCACAGACTGAAGTCCTTGTTATTCTCAAACACTGGGAGAGCCTGGGCCTTAAAACCCCTCCCTAGGACCACCACACACATCTTCAACACCAGCCTCTCTCCACCTATTGTGGGACATCCTCTGCACTGCCCTCCTGTTCTGAGTGCCAGAGGCACCAGACTGCTCTTTCCCCAGATCAAATCTCCAGACCACAATCTCTGGCAACCAGAGCTCAGATCTACTGGAGCTGTGGCTTAAAGCTGATGTCTCCTTTCCAACTGAACTCTTACCTACAAATTTCTGGGGTGTGGAACGCTTGCGTTTGGTGAGGCTGTTGGCCAGACGATCAATGAAAGTTGGCCGCTCAGAGGATGAGTGCAGCATGGAGTCTGGCACCATCTCCAGGTCACGTATCTCGTCACCTGGTGGGAAGGAGATGGGGACAGGTAGTAGCAGTTGAGTAAGGGTAGTATTGACCCAGCAATGCCAGGAGAAAGCATGGCAGTAGCCAAGGAAAGGCATACCCAATGTCTGGAATCTGGGCTATTTACCCTACCTAAAGATTATCCCAAACCTTTCAGACCATTTGGGGATGATTATGCACAACTGGCCCTTGATGTCCATTCCTTGCATTCTCCCTCTACATTAGACTAAAGTCACAGATCCAAACTTCCTCTGCCTCTGGATCTCCCTAAAGCACCTACCCAACAGGGTTCTGTACCCATAGGAATACTTGGGATGGGGGCCTTGGCAGATTTACTGGGGTAACCCCTGCTTCACCGACCTCATCTTTTGTGGGAGGAGGTACTGAAATCACCCTTATCCTGCACTCCGTCTTGCCCTGCCCTCAGCTCCCCCATGTACGGCCCACAGCCCCACCTGGTTGGCCAGCCAAAGCTTGGGCTTCAGTGCTGAGACTCTGTAGGTAGTTATGGCACCGCTCCTTGTGTTCCTCCAGGGTACTCTGCTGTTTGTAGCTCCGGCCGCAGTAGTTACACTTATAGGGCTTGCCCACTGTGGGAGAGGAGACTGTGGAGGAGAGCAGAGAGACAGCATCAGAGTAACTTCTCCCTGTGTCCTGGCTCCGCAGAACAGTCAACAGCACATGCACACTGGCATGGGGAACTAGGGGTGCTGCTAAGTGGAATTCTGCTTGTCCTTCCTTCCCCAGTTTCAGCTGCAACATTGGGCAGATGAGCCCTATTTGGGGAGGAGGGACATGTACAGCTATGGGAGCAAGGGGACCCCAGGGCATGTAGCTTCAGACTGGTGGGGGGCTTCAGGATGGCCAAGTTGCAGCCCAAAAGAAGTCAGGGCCCAGGGCCTTTGTGGGGGACCATTCCTGGCAGGCCCCACCCCAGGATCTCAGAGTCTGGGGCCCAGACTGTGGTTTAACCTTTCCATGTGGCAGGCGGATGTATGTGCCATTTATCAGACAAGGGGATTTTTTTGCTTACGAACTACCTGCTTTGGTTTGGGGGAAATTGGTGGGCTGGGGTGACAGAAATGAGAGCCCTTAGATCTGCGAGTGTGGGGAGGGGCAGTTTTCATTGACCTTTAGCTGTATTTTACCTCCAGGCCTAGCCTGGTTTTACTGATTATTTTGTCTTTCCGACTCTCTACACTGAGATACTAAGTGAGCCCTAGAAAGCCCATCACTAATAGAGAAATTCTGAGAAGAGAAAAAGATTTTAAAAAACAGAGAAGAAAACAAAGGAAAAGAATAAAAAGAAGAGAACATCAAGTTTGGGTTTGTTTTTGTTTTTAAATAAAGAACAGGCTATAAAGATCTTGTTTTTACTGAAGAAAAAAACTGGGAAAACAGAGTAGTACTTCGTTTAAAGACAACTCTTATGAGATATTTGTGAGAGGAGAGAAAAAAGGGAAGAGAGACAGGTATTATATATTTCATGTGTCTTGCTACTCTTGAGCAGGGAGGCAGGAGAGGGTATCTCCAGGAAGCTGGGAATTACTACTCATGCCAAGGCGTGGACTTGACCATATCATTCTCCT
Organism: Cephalopachus bancanus; assembly: GCA_027257055.1. Taxonomy (NCBI): domain Eukaryota; kingdom Metazoa; phylum Chordata; class Mammalia; order Primates; family Tarsiidae; genus Cephalopachus; species Cephalopachus bancanus. Next base: position 2,827,549 of record JAPVLO010000385.1, on the reverse strand, counting down.
GCCATTTTGCTCTTGCTCTGTAACCCTAGTGTCTTAGGGATGAGATGAACACCCAAGGTCCCTATCTATCCATGACCCTTGGGGAATAGTTTAACATCTGGGAGAGGGATGATTCTCCAATTCCTTTCTTTTTAAATGTCTAATTGATACATAATTGTGCATATTTATAAGGTACGTGTGATATTTTGATACATGTATACAATATGTAATGATCAAATCAGGGTAATTGGCATATCCATCACTCAAACATTGATCATTTCTTTGTGTTGAGAACATTCAGAATCCTCTCTTCTAGTTATTTAAAAATATACAATAAATGATTGCTAACTACAGTCACCCTACTATACTATGGAACGCCAGAACTCATCCCTCCTATCTAACTGTAATTTTGTACCCATCAACCCACCCAACTCTCCCTATCTAACACTCTTACACCTTCCCAGCCTCTCGTAACCACTGTTCTGCTCGCTACTTCTATGAAGTCAACTTTTTTTCTTACAGTGTTGGTTGTAACAGAAAGCATCTCACAGAGATGAGAGCCAACAGTATATCTGTGTCTGCTTTTGTCATAAATAATCTTCAACAGAATAACATCCAAAATCCACCCTGCTGACCTGTTGGTAAGAATTCTAGGAGCTGAGCCATTCTTGTTCTAAACCAGCAGGGGGAGTAACCCCTTTTCGGAAGAAAAGGAGTGCTATCTCTGGCACTGGACGGTGGTTGGTTCCATCTAGGCAGGAGGGGCTGTATGACCTGCAACTCATTTTCCCCCCAGTAGCTCTAGTCTCCTTGTCAGCAAAATGGGGATAATAACATCTACCTTGGCATTGTTATGAGGATCACATGAAGAGACACAAGTGACGTGCTCTGTAGATTATAAACCATGAACCAACGATGATTCTTTCTCCCTGTTTCTCCACATACGTAGAGATAAAGAGATCCCAGTTACAAGGTGGGAGAACCTGGAACAAGGTAAGTGAATGCAGAAGGTAGAAGGTGGTGAAATGATTGCTCTGTCCCTTTAAATCCTGACTCAGGAGGGCTTAAGAAGAAAAATAGCGAGGAAAGTTTCCAAGGACAGACCCTACGAATTCTTTCCCCTCTTCCCTTCTTCCTGCCTTTTCCCAATCTTGAGCTCCCTCCTTCCTGCCAACTCAGCTCCTGGCTCCTTCCCAAGTCCAAGCCAAAAGCCTAAAGCTTAGTAAAATGCCTGAAAAGTGCTATCTGTCCAGCTGATTCAGACAGATATTGATTCAAACAGTCTTTACTGGGCTAGAAAACCTTGTTAACCCAGGTTCCTGGCACTGTTCCAGACACTGACCTCTAGGTGCCCTCCAGACATGCCCTTGCCTCTTGGAAGGTGACAACTTCTTGGGACAGGGAACAGAAATAGGATATTCTTTTCCTATTTGGAGGTCCTAGGCTTCCTTTTTTCCAATATGATAGGCCTATGAATATTTATAGTAGCCAGTAGGTAGTAAAGGAAAGGATAGACAGTGGTTGCCCAAGGTGTCTGGTGGTGCAGGGTGGGGGAGGGGGTGAAAATGGTGACAGGTGTGAGGTCTAGAGCAGATGGGACTGGGAGGAGGGATTTCTCTGGGGCTCAGAAGTGTGGGGTGATGGGGCATGAATGGCTCTAACATCAGCAGTCTTTAAAAAACAAGTCAGGGAAACCCCCTGGAGTCCCCTCCTGTTCTGGGAGCTTTTCTGTCCTTTTCTGTCAATAAATCCTGCTTCCCCGCCCCCCCAAAAAAACCCCAAAAAACAAACAAAAAAATCAGGCCAGGCATGGTGGCTCATGCCTGTAATCCTAACACTTGGAGAGACTGAGGTAGGAGGATTGCTTGAAACTAGGAGTTCAAGGCCAGCCTGGACAACATAGCGAGACCTTGTCTCTACAAAATATAAAAGTTTAAAATGTTAGCTGGAGCCAGGCTCGGTGGCTCAGCCTGTAATCCCGCATCTTTGGGAGGCTGAGGTGAGTGGATTGCCTGAGCCCGCAGGTTCGAGACCCGTCTGGGCAACTTGGCAAGACCTCATCTCTACAATAAATCAAAAAATCAGCCGGGCATGGTAACGCATGCCTGTAATTCCGGCTACTGGGAAGGCTGAGGCAGAAGGATCGCTGGAACCCAGCAGGTCGAGGCTGCAGTGGCCGGGAGCGGCCACTGCACTCCAGTATGGGTGACAGAGTGAGACTCCAACTCAAAAAACAGCAACAACAAAACAAAACAAAACAAAAAAGTTAGCTGGGCTTGTCTGTAGTCCTAGCTACTTGAGAGGCTGAGATGGGAGGACTGCTTGAGCCCAGGAGTTTGAGGCTTCAGCGAACTATGATTGCACCACTGCACTCCAGCCTGAGTGACAGAGAGACTCTGTCTCTAAAATATACATAAATAAACAAACAAATAAGTTAGGGAGGTTGGTTATTAAGAGCCAAGACAGGCCGGGCATGGTGGCTCACACCTATAATCCCAGCACTTTGGGAGGTGGAGGCGAGAGGAGTGTCTGAGCCCATGGGTTTGAGACCAGCCTGGGCAATTTAGCAAGACTTCATCTCTACAGTAAATCAAAAAATTAGTTGGATGTGGTGGCATGTGCCTGTGGTTCCAGTTACTTGGAGGGCTGAGGCAGAAGGATTGCCTGGGCCAACAGGTCAAGGCTGTGGTAGCTGTGAGTATGCCACTGTACTCCAGCCTGGATGACAGAGTGAGACTCTGATTTTAAAAAAACCCACAAAAACCCAAAATCACTGCCTATGTTCCTTCTGCTCCATGTCACAGAATGTGGCAGGTGTAAAACATCCTATCAAAAAATGCCCTAAATTCCCCATGGGGTCATGCTGCCCAGAGGAGGGGTTAGAGAGGCAGGGCCCTATCTGTTCTATAAAAGTTCTCTCCTCCTCAGTGGCAGACACTGTATCTCCCCAAATGCAAGAGAGATTGCTGAGCTCTACTGGATGTGCTGGGGCCCCAGCCCCTCCTTTCCCATGGGACAGTCACTGACCCGAGTGTGTGCGTAGGTGACCAGTGAGTGCATCACGCCGGCGGCAGGCATAGTTGCAGAAGGGACATTTAAAGGGCTTCTCCCCAGAGTGCAGCTTGATATGGCGCAGCAGGTTTCCCTTCTGAGTGAAGGAGGCACCGCACTGGTTGCAGTGGAAGGGCCTTTCACCTGCAAGTGAAAACAGATCCCAGAGGACTGGGTGTGAGGAACTATGGAGAGTGGACCTAGCCCCCCAACCTCCATCCCACCCGCCCAGGGAAGGTGCTCTGAACACACTGCTGAAGGGTGGGCCTGTGCCACACCCACAAATCCCACTTTATAAAGATGCCATGGGCCAGGCTCGGTGGCTCAGCCTATAATCCTGCGCTTTGAGAGGCCGAGGTGAGTGGATTGCCTGAGCCCGCGGGTTTGAGACCCACCCGGGCAACTTGGCAATACCTCATCTCTATGATAAATCAAAAAATTAGCCGGGCGTGGCAGAACGCGCCTGTAGTTCCGGCTACTTGGAAGGCTGAGGCAGAAGGATTGCCGGAGCCCAGCAGGTCGAGGCTGCGGTGGCCAGGAGTGGCCACTGCACTCCAGTCTGGGCGACAGAGTGAGACTCCAACTCAAAAAAAAAGATGCCATGGAGATAGTTGCACCCTGAGAAGGCTTGGATTAGAGGTGTGTGGCAGGGAGGGGGCACTGGGCCTGGAACTCCAAGCCAAAAGACTGTTACCAAAGATGGAGCTCCACAAGGCCCACTCTGCCCTAGAAGCCTAAAGCCTAAGGAAGCTGAGAAGAGGAGGCTTCTATTTCCTGTTTTTTCACTTTTGTTTTTGTTTTTTAATTATAAGATGAGGACTGAACACCCAGGAGCCTACTCCTGTTGGACTATAAGATCTTCTTGAGGCTACACCACCTTCCCCTCCCTCATATCCTGAGAAAAATATCAGCTTTTCTTTATAACAACAGTTGAGGAAAGTGCAGGTGTTGAGGGGAATCCAAATTCTACCCCCTTTTTTGGTCAGCTAAAAAATGTGCTGGGAGGTGCCCTTCCTTTTCTGAGGCCACCCCGCCCCCGCCCCAGTGTGGCCTCCTCCAGCCCTCTTCCCACCATGGTCCCCTCTGCCTCTGCCTCAACCCTGCGCCAGGAGCTTCTCCCAAGTCCCCTTGGCTTCCTCACCAGTGTGGCTGCGCTTGTGCACCATGAGCACGTTGGGTCCAATACAGACCATGCCGCAGACATCACACTTGAGCTTGCCGTTGGGCAGCCGGATGCCCCCCGGGGAATGAGGCTCTGGCCCGCTCCCATCACAGTAGCCCAGGGGCTCCGACAGCGAGTCCTCCACAATCACACTGTCGTCCTTTTCCAGGAGCCGCTCATCTGGCCCCAGCAGTCTGCTCGACTCCTCATCGCTGTACATCTCCACCTTGATGGAGTTGGCTGGAGGGTGGGATGGTGCTTAGGACAGAGACAGGTAAAGGGGAACCTGCCCCAGCCAGAATGGCATTCTTTGAGTCCAAGAGGGTTTCCAGGCTCTGAGAAGTTCAGGCCTCCAAAGGGGCCAATACCTTAGTGTTCCAGGGTGTTACCAGAGTTCTGCTGGAACCTGAAACAACCTTTTCCTTTTCTCCCACCCACCAGGCAAATAGGCTTCAAGAGAAGAAAGCTGGGGCCCATAGGATGTCTTCTGTCACTGAGGAGAGGAGGCGAACTAAGGGGAGCCTTTTCTCCACTCTCTTGTCACTAAGAAAGATGTCTGACTGGGCCCCGGGCAGGAAGCCAGCAAGTAGCAGTGGCGGGAAAACAGAGCTAGGAAGACTAAAGGAGAGCAACAGGCTAGAGAGCAAAACTGAAGCCTGACATGGCTTACATTTTCCTCCCATCCCATGAGGCTGAACCCCTCTCCATAAAAATGTGAGGCAGAGCAGTGGGGATAAAGGAAGGAGGAGCCATTGAGGAGAAGGCTTTGGCTCTAGCTCTGACCTACATTCCTGGCTATTCCAACCATTTAGAGAATGTCACAGATCTAGGGCCAGCTGGGGAGGAACAGTCATGGGGACCCAGTCTGGGTAGGAGACTGGGGCGTGAGGAGATGGGGAGTCCTACACCTCTCTATCTCCTGTCTAACTCCACCTAATGACCATTTCTATCTACCTGCTTCTCCAGTTACTGAATTTCTCTTTGGAACATTTACCTTAATCCCACCCATACATCTTTTAATCCCGCTCTAGTCTGGCAGTGACTACTCTCCTTTCAGAGCCAGGAAAACTCTAGACACTGGGCTCCTTATTGCTCTCAGAGACTCTGAGCAGGAGACCAGAGGAAGACAACAGTGGGGAAAAGCTTGCCAGTGAAAGGTGAATTGAGGGCCAGACGCAAATGGGGAGACCCACTGCCAGGAGGGGGTAGGAGGTTGCACTTACCACTGAGGGAGCGGCTGGGAGAAGAGTGCTGGCTGTTGGGGGTGCTCACCGAGGGCCCCACTGGGGCCCCGAGGAACTCCTTCTCCAGAGACGAGTCCCCGCTACCTTGGAGGAGAGAACAAGAGGGCGGGTAAAGCTGGAGCAGGAGCCATCTACTATCCACTGCCTAATCTTTAAAAAAATTCAAATTTAGCTAAATTTCCAAAACATGTATTTCCCAGCCATGTACAAGGCACTGTTGCAGGCTGGGCACCATACCTTGTTCCCCTGCTAGTCTGGGTGCCTGGTGCTGACTTCCGTGAGCTTAGTGGCTAGGCCTTGTCTACTGTACCTTTATCTAGGCCTGAGGGGAAGAGCATCACTGCCTGACGTCCACAGGAAGCATGGCAGGGGCTGAGCAGGCCAGGCGGAGAGGAAAACGGGGGCCTTAGGAGCGACAGATGTGCAGGACAGACATTCTTCCCTACTCTTCCTCTCCAGAGCCCCTGACCCCAGGTTTGGGATCTGTAGGAAGGGCAGCTGGAATTGTCCCTGAATCTAATGATATTAGTAATAATCATGATAATAGCTAATATTCAGTGCTTACTATGTGCCGGGCATTATTCTATGCACTTGAAATGAATTATTTCATTTAATCTTCACAACAACCCTATGATGTAGGTGCTAATATTACTGATTTTTCAGATGAGGAAACTGAGGTATAAAAGAGGTTCTATTACTTGCCTAAGGTCACATAGCTGGTATTGGTGGAACTGGGATCTGGTCACAGACGGTAAGTGCCCATGTCCTTAACTACCACTTACACAGCCAATTGGGAGTCGCTGTCTCAGTGGGGAGAGCTGGGACCATTAGACTTTCTAAATTCAGTGAAATTGTACTACTGTCTGATCTGGTTCTAATCACACATTTATTATTTGATGTCCCCTTAACAGTTAAGTAATCAATTTATTCTCAATATATTCATTTTAATTTGTTAACAGACTGCTTTGTAAAAACGCTTTTTGAGAGTTTCATCACGTTCTTTAAAAATTAGATAACATACCTAAAAATATGAATGTCTTTAAAAAAAATCCCTCCTCCCCACAATCTTCTGCACAAATATATAGGTGAAATAAAAGCACATGTAGATAAACACACACAGACACATCACATATGTAGGGACATATAAAGATAACATAACTGTTGGGATAAACATACCCATAGCCTTCTACATTATCTGCTAACATGAACATGCATGGATGTGTGCACACAGGCCTAAATATGAAGGGTGGGGGAGGGAGAGAGAGAGAGAAAGAAAGGGAGAGAAAGCACACCTAAAATTCATCCCTAAAAGTCCACCTATTGGTACTTTACCCAATTGCCCAGCTATGCACATACTTACTTTCACAAAATAAAGATTCCATTATAAAATGGTTGGAGTCTTGGGCCTGAGGCAAGAAATCCGGAACACACCCTCCTGAGGGATCCCTCTCCAGCTTTGGTCAGTGGGAAGAAAACAACCACTCAGGACTTTGGGACCATTTCCCATTCATATCCTCTCCTAAAGTCCCATTTCCCCCATCCTAGCCCGTCAAAGCCTGAGGAAATTTGTTCACTATCTATAGAAAAAGCCCAATGGCTTGAACCTGAGTTTTCCCAGCTGGGACTCTTTAGGTGAGCCATGGTTACCTTAAAAAGTTGCCTGAAATCAGAACCACACACCTATCATGAAGTGAGCAACTCGGGGTTGTGGGTTGAGACTTGTAGACCAGAGCCAGCTTTAAAATATGTCCTTTCAACTAAGTATGGGATTTATTAAGGTTAGAGGGCTGAAAAGGGCATCTTATTCCTTTTTGAATGCTAGTGCTGACTTGCCCTAGATCACTGGATGTTAGTAATCGGGGAAGAACAGGGCTCTGGGTTCTGGCCTTGAGGCCTTGACCCTCAAAGGATGAGTGAGCTGGCTGGAAATCCACCACTGGCCCCAGTTACCAGACTGAGGCTGTCTCTTGGGGCCAGGGGCTCGGGATATGGGGAACATGTCTTTAAAGGTATACTTAGAAACATTCAGGGAAAGCATCCTTTGTGGCTGTCGCAATTAAGGCCTGGAAACAGGAAGGAGAGCAGGAGCCTCCAGGGTCACCCCAGGAATTCAACAGGCTCTTTGGTGCTGCGGCCCTCCCTAGGATAAAGCAACAGGGAAAACAGGCTCAAGACTACTTTTATGGGGCTGATGCATAAACATGAATCTGTTCCAGGGGTCAGAAAGTCTTTCTGAGGCCCCCGGGAGTTTGGATTCCAGCCAGAGGGTGAAGGGGACTAGAGTAAGATTTAGGAAGTTCAGCAGTTCCTCTCTCAGCCCCAGAAACCCCAGTGAGGGAATTTCAAATGCCTGAGACTCCCAGACTGTCAAAGTCATCATAGATTGGCTGAACCCCTAGATGGCAAAGCCAAATCAAGAGGTTCCCCTCAGAGGAGCTGGGAGGTAGGTAAAGGCCAGAAAGCAGGAGGGAGAGACACGAAACAGCCCAGAGCTCAATGTGCCTCACAGGTTGAAGGAGATGAGCCTCCACTCCTGCTGCTCTTCCTTGATCCCTTCAAACAGTGGCTACCTCTGGGAAATAGCCAGGAGCTGGGAGAACCTCCACACTTCTCTGCAAGGGACCTCATCGTAATCGCTTTCCCTTTTCTGACCATGGGCTCTAGGATGGCAGGATGCTAGGCTGCTAGCAGGGCATAGTGGGTCCAGGAGCAAAGAAAGATGCCCATCCCCTGCTCTATTGTGGGGAGAAGGCTGAGGCCCCTGGATCTGCTCCAGGCTGAGGCATCTGCTGTCAGGGCTCCTCCTCCTTACCTGGTTCTCTGCTACCCATTCCCACCCAGGCCTGTCTCGGCATTTCACCCCAGGCAGCTCTGCCTCTGTCCCCAAGGCCTAATCAAGATGTCACCACAAGCTCTCACTGTCCAAGTGGCTGTCTTTGCTTAGCAACACCAAACACCCTTTCCCGTCCTCCACAAGTGTAAGGAGGAACGCCCCCTCCCCCGCTGCACACACACACAGCCCCCATCCTCTCCCTCTCCTCAGGCTTGGGAGTTGTTACTGAATTGGCTCCCTAGCCCCAGCACCCCTTCCCCCCTCCACTAGCCGCCTTCTGCCTGAACTTACATTATCCTTCCCTTGCCGGTGAGACCCTGGGGTGCGAACGCGGCCGCCGCCTTGGAAACGGCGAGGGAGTGCGGGTGGTGTGTGCATGTCTGCGTCTCGGTGGCAGGCAGGGGTGAGCCCAGCCACTCACCTTCCAGGAAGCGTGGATTCCTGGAAGTGAGGGGAACCGCCGTCATTTCGCAGGCAGCGGCAGCGGCACGGTGAGCAGGGGCCCACGGCTGCAGCCAGCAAGAACAGCTCAGCCCAGGGTGTATGTGTGTTGAGTGTGTGTGTGTGTGTGTGTGTGTGTGTGTGTGTGTGTGTGTGAGAGAGAGAGAGAGAGAGAGAGAGAGAGAGAGAGAGAGAGAGAGAGAGGGAGAGAGGGAGAGAGAGGGAGAGAGAGGGAGAGAGAGGGAGAGAGAGGGAGAGAGAGAGGGGAGAGGGAGAGACAGGGAGAGAGAAAGGGAGAGAGGGAGAAAGAGGAGAGGGAGAGGGAGATAGCACGCTTGGATGTGCTTGGGGAGGGGGCTGGAGAGAATGTATACGTATGTAAGGTGGGGGGATGCTAGGCTACAGCATCCCTTTTCCAAGACAGTGAAGGGGTGGGGGTGGGGGTGTGCACGGGGAGGGGAGGCAGATGCCGTTGCCCTCGTGCCCAGCAGACAAAGAGGAACTGCACAACAAATGCCTGAGAGAGGCAAGAGTGTGTGCAAGAGAGAGAGAGAGAGAGAGATGGATGGGCCAGCGGATGGGAGGGAGAAAGGGGGGGCCCCTGGGAAGGCCCAATCCTCTGCCAGCTGGGGAAGCCAAGGCCCCAGAGGTCATGGGGCCCAGGACACGGGCAGCTTCAAGGTTCTCAGACCGGCAGAAAGCCCCTCCCCCACCAAACTCAGGCCCTCTTTCCCTCCTCCTCCAGGAGGGAGGTTGCTCTCTCGATCTGGGGCCTGACAGCCCCCTCCTTTCCAGCAGCCAGAGGCCCAGCACAGTCTGGTGTCAGGCTAGTGTTGCTCTGTGGCCCTGAGTCCTTTCAGGTCCCAGGCAAAAAGACTGGTACAGTCTCACCACTTCCCCTCCCTCTCGTGTCCCTGGGGCCCCAGCAGCCAGCAGCCCTGGATGAACCACCCTCTCTGGACAAGGCCTCTCCTCCCTTCCCTTTCTGAGGAACTGCTCACTGACAAACTGACCTACTTTGGAAGGCTACATTTTTTGATTCTAAGAATTTGGGGGTGAAACTTTGGGCTGCCTACCCCTGGATCCTTTTCCACAAAGGTTCCCTTAAACATTTCACAGTCCCAGAAAACTTGGGGCTAGCACTGCTCAGTCAACGAATTGCATGGGCCAGGTTGGAGCAACTCCATCTTGCTTGAAAGATAGGGGAATGGGGGTCTATGCCACAAATTAATGGACTCCTGCTTATCTCCCCCTCTCCCTTGCCTCAGGAGGGAATATCTGAACCTCTAGAAAGAGAAAAGGAAGAAGAGATGGACTTTTGGAATCAGGCTCTGGGAGGCATTAAAATCTCTTTGGAGAGACACTCCCTTCATCAAGTGGCCAGGTGAGGGAAGGTGACCTGGCACTGAGGCAGAAGAGCTGTGACGATGTGAAGGGCCTGTGCCGTGCTTCAGGTGGGCTGTCCACGGCTTCCACATCAGCCCAGGGAGACGGGTCAGTAATGAGCTCCCAGATGCTACTCTGGTGGGCTTTCTCAGCCGTGTCCAGCTCCACAGGGGGCACTTTTCAGAGCTATCGGTAGCCCTACCTTGATTTGGCCTTTTCCCTCTCTAAGGTAGCTGCCAGCATTGAGAATTCTGAAAGCACAGATGAGAGGTTTCTGGCCTCCACTTCCACTCAAAAACCATTCTGTGCAGAGGCCACTTCTTATCTAGGAAATGCCAGTCCGCCGAAAGCAGGGAAAGTGTGGTTTCATAGTACAGTGAAGCAAATAGCCTCAGAAGTTTTCTGCTAAGATCCAATATTCTCCATGGATAGGACTGGCAAGAGCTCCACGGGGTAATTCCCCAGCCACTTTCATAGTTTCTCATCACCTGCCTTATGGCAGGGACTGGTTTTAATCCAAGTGTTCCCCAGCAGCACTAAAGCAGGGTCCTGCTTGTTGCTCAGTGGTGGTTTTCTCAATAGGCTGAACTGAGCAGGAGGTAGGGGGATTGGCTGGTTCTTCAGAGGGGCCATAAGTTTAGTTTCAATGCAGTCTCTTTCAGGCTACCTCATCCCTGTCATTGTGTCCAGCATGTGGCAGGTATTGAAAGCTTGTACCATTTCAACTCCTTCCCTCCTTAAATGAGAAAGGGGTCAGTCAGCATCTTACCTTACATTACCCGGGTGTTGCCAATGACTCTCATATGTGTGTTTGACCCATCTTGCTATCTCCTTTAGTGCATGCCAATAATTCCTTCATTGGTCCTACTTTAGAGTAAAAAATAAGCTATAGGTCATTTCCACAATGGTGTTTGGGTTTCTGATGGGGATACTCATCACAACAAAACCCAATTCTGGCTTTCCTTAGCTCTAATAAATCATTTTCTACCGTGACATGCTAATGGTCCAAACAGTGATTCCTTCCATCTTAGAGACAAACTCTGTCTTAGGCTCTTTCCTACATTCTCAGGAGGAAACTGGATAAAGTTTCTAATTCGTTTTTTACCTTGTTAGCCTTTGGGAGGAACTAGTTAAAGTTCCCAGTTTCTTTTCACCTTGTTAAACTTGTTAAATCTGATTACTTTCATAATCTCTAAAAACCATTCATACCATAAGCTATGATCTCTTCTGCCTCAGTAAGAATACTTGGCAGGTGTGAAAAGCTATAACATGTTAGGACTGTGGAAAGGGGTTGGAGAATGAGAGTTGGGTTCTCTATGTCTACCTTCAAAGGCGTACACTGGAGGTCTGCTGGCTGAATGCAGCTGATACATGAGTCTGACTTGCCCCATGGAGTGTTTTTAAAAATGCCAAGTTATTTTAAAGTGGAGACATTTCATATAAAAACTTAGATTTTTAAATTTCTCTTGAAAAGTTGGAAGTTTTGGCCACACCAGATACACATTTCTGCATGACAGTGACTGGTGGACACCGAATAGTTGCTGTCACTTGAGGCGGGATATATGTTCTCTAGTTCCCAACATCCCCTGCTGTTCTCTTCTGCTTATTATTCTAAACTTACTTCACTCATTCACATGCCCACCTGGCCTTGCAGGCCTTTAAGGTTTGAAACTCTGCTCCACTCTACCTGGATGGAACAGAATTCCATGTTTGATGACTTCAGCATATAGAAGAAGAAACACACCTTCCTTCCATCTGTTTGCTTTAGAACCTTCCTCTAATGGTGTCCACTCCTATTCCCCTCCTCTTTCCTTCCCCTCCCCCACCCCCCAAGAAATCTAGAAAAGAGAATCACTATTTAAGGAATATAAAATTACCAAAATAACTGCACACTACCAATTGCTATCAAGTGTGAGTGTTAGCTCTGTGACTAGGACATTTAGCGGTCGTGTGCCAGGCTGAAGGCTCCCTGCCCTGCTCTACAGATGGGTGTCTGCTCCCAGACCCTTTCAGATGGAACACACAGAAGGCATACCAGACATATAGGAGCGGCCATTGCAGTCTTCTATGTCCATTTTAAAGAGATTCTGTTGAAAGAGAAAATAGCTGCTATTAGAATCTAGGTCTGGGAAGGGAGGAGACTTTCTTTGACATTCTCAAGTTAAGAAACATAAAGGAGCTGGGCTCGATGGCTCAGCCTGTAATCCCAGCGCTTTGGGAGGCTGAGGTGAGTGGATTGCCTGAGCCCGCGGGTTCGAGACCTGCCTGGGCAACTTGGCGAGACCTCATCTCTACAATAAATCAAAAATTAGCCGGGCATGTTAGTGCATGCCTGTAGTTCCAGCTACTTGGAAGGCTAAGGCGGAAGGATCATCGGAGCCCAGCAGGTCGAGGCTGCAGTGGCCGGGAGTGGCCACTGCACTCCAGTCTGGGTGACAGAGTGAGCCTCCAACTCAAAAAAAAAAAGAAACATAAAGGAACACTTAAGTATGATCTGATACTATTCTAAAAAAGAAAAACTTTATAATTTGTCCTGGTGAGAATGACAATATACCTCGATTTACAAATTCCAAAATTTCCTCCAACCTAAAACTTCTGCAGGTCTCCCCAGCCTCTGGGGTGGAACCACTATCTTAATCCAGAGTGCTGCTGGATATTGAGAGCAGACCCCTTCCCTGTATGCAGGTGGAGCTGATGCTGTGGATACAGGTTCCACCTCAGCTCTTGGGAGGCAAAGAAACAGTCCGTTAGAGGCTCTATACCTCAGCTAAGATGAGCTAGTAACAAGAGGAAGAAGCTAATTTAGTCATTCAAGGGAGTCTTTCTTGGGGTGTGTGGTGGGAGAGAGGTAACAGGAAAGTAGAAGATGGGGAGCAGCCCACTCAGGGTTCAGTGGTAAGTCCTTCACTGGAGGTGCAATAAACAAATTAAACCATAAGTAGCTTTCCCTACCCTCTCATCAATTACTCTGCTATGCTTATTTTTCTAAAAGGGGGAGGTGTCTGAATTTAAAATGACGTTTCCTCTATTTGAGGGAAAGCAAGCAATAATTGGCAGTCGAGTATTAAACAATCAGGAACTGAGAATTAAAAGTGATAATTTGTTGCAATGAATTACCTCCTTAGGAACCTGTGAGAGGAGGGAAAAAACTTCTGTCTGGTGAAAATTTACATACACCCCAAATTGCTTTCACCACTCATCCAATGAAAAATAAATGCGCCAGGCTGGGTGGCTCAGCCTGTAATTCTGCGCCGTTGGGAGGCTGAGGTGAGTGGATTGCCTGAGCCCGAGGGTTCGGGACCCGCCTGGGCAACTTGGTGAGACCTCATCTCTACAATAAAAAAATCAAAAATTAGCCAGGCGTGGTAGCGCACGTCTGTAGTTCCAGCTACTTGGAAGGCTGAGGCGGAAGGATCGCTGGAGCCCAGCAGGTCAAGGCTGTGGTGGCTGGGAGCGGCCACTGCACTCCAGTCTGGGCGACAAGAGTGAGACTCCAACTCAAAAACAAAAACAAAACAAAAAAAAACCGAAAAATAAATGCATCTGAGGCAGGTCTGGGGGAGCAAGAGTGGGGCAAGGGAACAACCTGAGCTGCTGCAGGATTCTTGGCCCTTTTAAAGGATCTCACTGAGGCAGATGGATAAAAATTGGGTTTGCTTGTGATGCTACAATGAGAGTGGTAGGGAGTAGGGGAGGGGATGCAGGCAGGCACATAGGGGGAAAATATCTGTTTTCCCTCCCCCCCTTCTTGGGTGGTGCCGAGAGATTCCTTTAAAAGGCTTGGGAGAAACCCTGAAACCTGGACTTACTTTCACCTCACAAAGCAACTCTCCCTTACAGTCCATCAGAGAGTTTCCTGGTCTCAACCCTATTTCCCTAGGAAGCCTGGGTGTGAAGGAAAAAATATCTCTAATATATTTTTAACTCTTTTCTTGATACCCTCCCTGGGGCGGACTGAACTTTTGGAACAGACCGCTAGAACAAGCCACAATAAAAAGTGGTTCCTTGAAGGGTTCCTCGGGGACAATGATTAGCAGAGCCCAAGTCTACAGTGACTAGAGAACTCACACCCTCTGGAACTAGCCACAAAACTTGAGAGAGTCAAGACATAACAATGAGGGAGGGATAGTCTGGTACCCAGGGGCTCCTTTTATTTCCAAAGCATTAGCTCCATAATTGCCCTTTGGGATTTTTCAAAATGATGCCTTTGCCCATATGAATGCCAAGCTCAAAGTGCCACTTGTAACTCCCCCCACACACACCCCCATGCAGGAGAGGCAAGAGTGAGTGGGATTTTCCCTACTTTCTTCTTGGAGTAACTGAGAGCAGAGCAGTAGTTACTTGTCCCAGGGCTCTTGGTGAGAATGGGACAAGAACACATGTCTCCCGCCTCTTGAGGCAGCCTCTCTCTGTTAAACCGTAATGCTTCCTTTCAAATGTTAGGCTTCTCAGGGTCTTCATGGATCTTCTTGCTTTTCCCTGCTTCTAACATCAATTAAGCATCTTTTCCTTTGGTGTGATCCCTGTGGGAGTGGGGTCTGTTACTTAAAAAGGAGGAACGAGTTGAGCTGGCTCTCCAGGAGGAAAGATGGTGTGTGTGTGTGTGTGTGTGTGTGTGTGTGGTGTGTGTGTGTGTATGCACGCACACACGCACGCACGCTCCTCGTGCCTATGTGAATGAGGGCTAGACAGGCACTAGGTGGGCAGAGCAGTTGAAGCATAGCATTTAGCTAGCACTGGCTCGGGAAGTGTATCTCATTCTTGGACTCCTGCCCAAATGGCCCCAAAACAATTTCTAGAAGAGTCTGAAGGAGTTGTTTTCTGAGCTGGACTTTCATTTGAGCAGTAAGCTGAGCTCTCCTGCTTAATTGCTCTTAACAGGTGCTCTGTGACACATCTTGGGCAAAATCAGTGCTTAGCTGACTCCAACTAGACTAGATGCCAAGTTGGTAACCCTGGAAGTGAGAGGGGATTGGCCTCTGCTGTTCCCAGTCTGGGTTTTCTGAGAGGAGCAAATCAGTAGATGTACTTTTTGCCCAAGTCTCCCGGCGGCACAACCCTCCCAACCTTCCCACTCCCCTCAAAGTGCCTCCTCCCCTGCAGAACCAGGCAGGCAGATCTTAGTGTCTCCCTAGAGGAACTGGGTCAAATTAGGCAGTGCCAACTGGAGACACATCACAGGAGGAGGAGGTAAAGAGAGAGGGAAGTTAGTTACACCAGACAGGTTTTGCTCAAAGATCCTGGAAGGAAACTGGCTTTAAAGCAACATAAACGTCATTCAGTGATGGAGGTGGGCACATATGTACTGTAAATTCAGCTCAGTGAGTTGAATACAAAGCAACTAGAACCAGCAAGGCTTCCCATTCAAAAGGAGGTATCTCTGTGAGGAGGGAGGAAAGGTTCATTACTGTAACCTCTGAAAACAAAGATTTTCTTCCCTGTTTTCATTTATTAGAGAAAGTCAAGTTTTCTCTGTGTGGTGGCTCTGAAAACCTGAAATAAAATGGACATCACAAGTAATAAAAACTCTTCAGGCTGAGCATGGTGGCTCATGCCTGTAATCCCAGTGCTTTGGGAGGCTGAGGGGGGAGATCACTTGAGGCCAGGAGTTTGAGTCAGCCTAGGAAGAACAGCAAGACCCTGTTACTACAGAAAATTAAAAATTTAGCCAGGGCTGGGTGTGTGTGGCTCACATTTGTAATCCCAGCACTTTGAGAGGCTGAGGTGTGAGGACTGCTTGAGCCCAGAAGTTCAAGACCAGCCTGGGCACATAATGAGATGTCAACTCTACAAAAAAAATTTTTAAATTAGCTGGGCATGGTGGCACGCTTCTGTAGTTCCAGCTACTCAGGAGGCTGAGGTGGAAGGATCACCTGAGTCCAGGAGGTCAAGGTTGCAGTGAACTGTGATTCTGCCACTGCACTCCAGCCTGAGCAAGAGTGAGACCTCAATTCAAAAAAACAAAAACAAAACCTGGGCGCAGTGGCTGATGCCTGTAATCCCAACACTTTGCACTTTGGGAGGCAGAGGGTAGAGAATTGCCTGAGCCTAGGGGTTCGAGACCAGCCTGGGCAACATGGTAAGAACTCACCTCTACAATAAATAAAAAAAATTAACTGGGGACCAGGCTCAGTGGCTCAGCCTGTAATCCCAGCGCTTTGGGAGCCCAAGGTAAGTGGATTGCCTGAGCCCGTGGGTTCAAGACCCACCTGGGAAACTTGGCGAGACCTTGTCTCTATAATAAATAAAAAATTAGCTGGGCGTGGTAGTGTGCACCTGTAGTTCTGGTTACTTGGAAGGCTGAGGTGGAAGGATCGCTGAAGCCCAGCAGGTCGAGGCTGCAGTGGCCGGGAGCTGCCACTGCACCCCAGTCTGGGTGACAGAGTGAGACTCCAACTCAAACAAAGAAAAAATTAGCTGGGAATGGTGGCACGTGCCTGTAGTTCCAGCTACCTGGAAGGCTGAGGCGGAAGGATCGCCTGAGCCCAGCAGGTCTAGTCCGTGGTAGCCTTGAATGTGCCACTGCACTCCAGCCTGGGAGACAGAGTAAGATTGTGACTCAAAAAAAAAAAAAAAAAAAAGAAAAGAAAAAAGAAATAAGGGGGGGCGTGTAGGGAAAGGTATAGAATTAGGTATTGTCTGCAAACTGACTATATGCCCCTTTCCAGGAAAAAGACCTAAACACCGAGCAATTTGCAGCTCTGAAATGAACTTTAGAGGCACCCTAGTGCTCTCTGAAGGAAGCCCACCAACCTTTGCTCAGCTCATGTGTCTGTCTTTAGAACGGAGAGGTCTGACTCATTTTTTCACCCGGCTGTAGACAGTGACCTTCTATCTACATATAATACAGAAGAAGACAGCTCAGCTTCATTATCCAAGTGCTTGGGGTACAGTGCAGAGGGGCTGAATTCCCAGGTCACCCTAGGAATGGCCAGTCTCTAAAATAAGAAGGGATCAGAGCTGGAAACACAACACCTGGCAGTGGGAACTATCACCTCATTGCCTCCTTTTCAACCTCAGATGGATGCATCTTTCTCCTGTTCTCTGTGCTTCCTTGTCCTCTCCATGCAGACTGTGGGAGAGAGACAAAGTTTATAAGTGGGAGGAGAAACAAACCTACCCCCTCTGAAGTCTCATTTCAGGGCTTAAGGAACTAAGGAAAAGGGCCCAAATAAACACTTTCAGCCACTAGATGTGATGATACACATGAGAGGATATTTTTGGGGTTTGTGGGAGGTAGACCACTGAGTGTAACCCTGTTTCTATAGGAAGGTCCCACAAAGTCACTGCTGTTCAGTTATATGTTT
The DNA here is from genome assembly GCA_027257055.1 of Cephalopachus bancanus. NCBI lineage: Eukaryota > Metazoa > Chordata > Mammalia > Primates > Tarsiidae > Cephalopachus > Cephalopachus bancanus. The sequence continues at coordinate 2,810,146 of JAPVLO010000385.1, read as the reverse complement.
GAGCAGGAGTGGGGAAAATAGGTCAGGGGAGTTCAATTTTAGTTTTATAATAATCAGTTTTAATGCCAAAGATGTCCAAAACAGGGTGGCTCTCTCATGTGAAGTTTGAAATTATATGGAAGTCTCAACGAACTCTTTTGACTGGGGTAGGGTGGCAATAATGTGGAAGAGACAGGAACAATTGCCTTTGATTGCAATGGTGGCCAAAAGTCCCTAACAACATGCTGGTCAAAGGAGCTCATTGTTGTTTGGTCAGAAAGATGTTTTCAGGCTCCTCTGCTGACAGAGCATCTTGCTCTGATAATCCAATTTGGTGAGCTTCTCGTCTTGTAGAGGGCCTAAGGCAGGGGTTCAGGTCCTGGAGCTGGAGTGGACTTGAGAGATGACCTCTTGGGTTTTTTTGTTTTTGTTTCTTTTGAGTTGGAGTCTCACTCTATTACCCAGGCTGGAGGGCAGTGGCACGCTCCCGGCCACCAGAGCCTTGACCTACTGGGCTCAGGCGAGCCTTCCTCCTCAGCCCTCCAAAGAGCTGGAACTACAGGCATGCACCACAATGCCTGGCTAATTTTTTTTTTGAGTTGGAGTCTCACTCTGTCACCCAGACTGGAGTGCAATGGCTGCTCCCGGCCACCGCAGCCTTGACCTGCTGGGCTCCGGCGATCCTTCCGCCTCAGCCTTCCAAGTAGCTAGAACAAAGGCGAGCGCTACCATGCCCAGCTAATTTGTTGATTTATTGTAGAGATGAGGTCTCACCAAGTTGTCCAGGTGGGTCTTGAACCCGCAGGCTCAGACAATCCACTCACCTCAGCCTCTCAAGTTGCAGGATTACAGGCTGAGCCACCGAGTCCGGCTCCCTCTTGGTTTTTTTTTTTTTTTTTTTTGAGTTGGAGTCTCACTCTGTCACCCAGACTGGAGTGCAGTGGCCGCTCCCGGCCACCGCAGCCTCGACCTGCTGGGCTCTAGCGATCCTTCCGCCTCAGCCTTCCAAGTAGCCGGAATTACAGGCATGCGCTACCAAGCCCGGCTGATTTTTTTGATTTATTGTAGAGATGAGGTCTCGCTGCCCAGGCGGGTCTCGAACCCACGGGCTCAGGCAATCCCTCACCTCAGCCTCCCAAAGGCGTGGGATTACAGGCTGAGCCACCGAGCCCGGCTCCCTCTTGGTTTTTAACAAAAGAAAGTAAGCCCAGAGTCACCTATCTGCTTAGCAACAAAGTGAGGACAAGTAGAATCCAAGTTACCAGTAGAGGGTTCTTTCCACTGGAGCACAAAGTTAAACCTTGCTCCAGCAGGAAGGTTTGGGCCATGCTGCTTACCTTTTTCCTTGGGTTATAAAAGAATGGTTTTGGGTCTGCATCTTGGTGACCTAAATCCTTGAACTGGAAACACAGGCTTACGGATGGGAGGAGGAATAATCCTCTTCCTCCCATGTCTCTTTTCAGAGATTACGGGCCTGAGGAAATGCCAAACTAGATGCTCATGAGGTCTCTTTAAGGCAGAAACCGGGTTCCTTGGCTCAAGAACTGCCCCCGTGTATGTACTGCATCAGAGCCTACAAGGTGGATCTCACTCCCACATGGACTAGGTCATTCACATGGGCACTATCCTTTCTTAGATGCTTTTGTCTGATAAACTTTGAACCTGTCTCTCTGTTTCCAGAACAGAGTCCATAACTGTTCTAAGAAGAAGAAGCAAATCAAACAGCCTGGAATTCAAAGCCTTCTCCAGCAGAGTCAAGAGACCAATAAAGAAAGGGAGTCCCTCTGCCTGTGGCATTGTCCACACTCACAGGGTCCCACATTCTTACTTGTTCCTGCAGAGTAAAATGAGGCTAGAAATACCTGCCCAATAATGCCTTTCTTTTTCCTTGCCGTGTGTATGTGTGTGTGTGTGTGTGTGCACACACACAGAGAGATGGCCAGTCTGGGAGAAGATAATTCCTTTGTGGATGTTGGTAGGTGTGGACAGTGGGGGGTGGGTTAAAAGGTGGGTAAATTTCTCCCATGCTGGGAAGTACAAGCTGCAGATTTCAAGCTAAGGATGCAAAGAAGAAACTTTCAGTTATATTTTCATCAGAAAAAAGTCAAGACTTATTTCAGAGCCAAGTCCTGAAATATGCCTTACCCTTATTTAACCTGCTGAGTGAAAGGGGATTGCCCAGAAGCTACAATTGGAACTAACTAACTGCACTCAGGAGGCAACAGAGACATTATATTCTGTGTTTAAGACATCAACATCCACTGACTAGGGCAAGATATAATTCTGAAGCTGCCAAAATGAGGGCAGCTCCCACCACCCTGGGCCCCACCCCAGAAGCTCCAGTGAAACCTTTCCTGCTTCCCAATGGTCAGGCTATTTTCTCCTTTTAAGACTTTATTTTTATCTCAGGAGCCACTCATCTGACTGTTCTCATGACCCAAGGGGCTGTCTGGATTCTCTTGCTCTAGGCTGTTAGTAGAGATGGCTGAAGTCCTCTGCAAACCACAAAGTGAGATTCACTGACCTACTGGCAGTCAGTGAGGAGGTGAGGGATTACCAGCTGGGCATTTCATATGCCCCCAGCAAACAAGACACTCTGTTTTCAGATTGTCTGATTAGGCCTTGTCCTCACAATCCAAATTGTCTTAAGTAGAAATATTCTAGGTAGTCAGACAACTGTTTTCATGCTTCCTAAGGATATGTACATATATCTTCACCCAGGCAAAGAGAACACTTGTCAGTAAGGGGAGATGGACAGGCTTCAATGGTCATCTGGTTGGCCATGATGACGGAAGACCCCGAGCTGACATGTGAGTATGTCAGGAACATATCGTGCATCATTGGTGCTCTGGGGGCTCAGGCTGTGGGGACAGGCACGGCGGGAGCCACCAGACATGAAAGTGAGGGTCAGTAAGTCACAACAGCAGGCAGTTTTGCTTGTGAAAGAAGGGAAGGAGATGAAAGAAGGTGTGCAAAAAGAAAAAAATCTTCCCGGAAACAGAGTGAGTCAATTCTTGACCTTGGAGGGGGGAATGGGACACATTATTCCATAAACATATCTAAAGGCCTACGTTCCACGACACATTCCACTGTCCCGGGCCAGTCACGATTTTTTAAAAGCATAGACGTCCAGTGAAAATGCAAAGTGAGAACCCACAACTCTAGCCGACAAGGAGTAAGAAGGTAAGGGGACCGGGGCTGTGGGCGTCTGAAGGCTGTCTTCGCGTTGGGGAGCAGGCAGCCCTTCCCAGACTGCAGCTCCCCGGGACGTCTGTCCAGGGATCTTCTGTGGCGGGCTTCCTCAGTCTCTCACGCAGTGAGCCTCTGCCTGCCCAGCCTCGCTCCCCGGCTCCCTGCACCTCCCACCCTGCAGTGCCCCAGGCAGCACTTCCCAGGCCATCCTAAGTTTCTTCTCCACCACGTTTCTCCCCTCCTGCTCACTGCCCCGCAGACCTTCTCCCCCAGGCAGGCCACGTCTCTCTCTCCAGCCTTCTCGACCCGGCCCCGGGGCCCTCGCTTCTCGTCCGGGCGCCCTCTCTGCGGCTCCTTTCTCCGCTCGGCCCTCTGTTCCTCCCAGCCGGACCCCATGGAGGAGCCCCGCGCACGTCAGCTCCTGCCCGTCCCCAGTCCTCTGCCTTGATCGTCTCCCGCCTTTTTAGGACCCCCAGATCCCTGCTACCTCCCTCTCAACGCTGGGGCCTCGGGCCAAACGCCCCCGGGCCAACTTCCGCCCCTCGAGTCCCAGCCCACCCCGCGCCCCTCTCCCAGCCAGTCTCCCCCCATGCCCCAGCCCACGTCTCCCCTCGCTTCACGCCCCAGCCCCTCAGGCCCCGCCCCCGGCCACGAGGCCCCGCCCCCGCGCTGCCCAAGCCACGCCCCTCACTCACCTGAGGCGTCTCCGCGCGCGCGCAGGCTGTGAGGGGTGGGGGAGAGGGGACGGTGTTGGGGAGAGGGAGGCGGGGCGGCGGGGTCCCCCACTCTGGCCCGGGTGGCCCAGTGCGGGGGGAGTGGGGTCACTGAGGCGGCGGCAGCCGGGCCGGAGCCAGGACCCGGGCGCTCAGCGGCGGCGGCGGCTCCATCTCCATCGGCGGCTTCACCTGAGGAGGGACCTGCCCCCCCAAATATCCCCCCCCATCACAGCCGTCCCCCCTCCCCCTAACAACTTCCGGTCCCACTACCAGGCGACAGGCGGCGTGGCCGAACACCGAGCGCCCCCAAGCCGGGGACTGCTGGGGGAAAAAAGGGAGAGGAGCTAGGGGAGAGTAGCCGAGCGCCGAGAGACTTAAGTCCGAAAGGCGCCGTCGCGGGTGGAGGCTATTGCAGGCACCCCTTCCTCTGCATCGAATTTGCCAACGAGGCGCACATTGGACGCCCCACCTGCCCTGGCATGCCTCCCCAGCGCCAAGTTTTGCGTCTCTACCTCCTAAGACAATATTGACTTTAACCTCTTAGCATTCTTTGCCTTTCCTGCCAAGTGCGTAGGAATTGTGGGGGAGGGGCTTACATGTTTTTTCTTTCATCTCCTCTCTTCGGGGTGTCCTGAGATCAGTCACCTAGGCTTCGCTGCGGTGGAAGCCCTACTTCTTTACTTCCCGGCGCCTGCCTTCTTTCTTTCCTCCCCCCACCTTTTGTTTGTTTGGGGCTAGTCTTACACATCCCAGTACAAATGCAGCCTCCCTCCTGCAATATGCTCACTCCCCAGGCCCCAGACATGAACAGTCACTTTATTGGAATATTTAGAAAAGTAGATTAAGAGAGAGGGTTGCACCTCTCAGTGTCCTCGTGACCCTCTGGCAATCCAGAGAGGCAATCGAAAGTAGTAGATACACTTTTCTCACACATTCTCTGAAGAATCCAAGAAGAAAAAACAAGGCCTTGATGGTGACAGGCATTAGAAGTGGAGGTGGGGTAGGAAGAGAAAATGGAATTACTTTTCTCAGCTCCAGCCCCTTGCTCCAACAGCTCACACTTCCTGGCTCAGGGTCAGAGGCCAAGAGGGGTATGTAACATAGTGTCCAAGGACGGAGGTGCCTGCACCTGGGTATGGCCAGGAAGGCACAGTACCGGGTTTGTGACCCAAGTGGGGAGGTGGAAAATGAGGCCAATGGGTGGGGGAAGAGGGTTGAGGTGGCTCAGGGGTGTGGACAGCTCCATTCCATACTCTCATGGGGTGACACGGACGTGGACATGATGCCAGGCATTGCTGAGCACACCTCGCAGGTTCCAGATTGGGGCTACGGTGTCTGGCTGCACGTTGTAGCTGTCATCCACAGCCTTACAAACAATGTTCAGTTCCTTCTGCCCAGGCGGCACAGGGACTTGCAGCTGCCATAGACGCCAGGCCCAGGCCTTCCTGGGGCGCTGTCCCTCTCCACACAGCTCAGCCGCCTGCCAGGTTAGGCCCCCATCCAGAGACACATCCACCCGGATCACGGCCCTGCCACCACCACTCCATGCATAGCCCTTGACGGTCACCTCCCCTGACTCTATAGTTTCCCCGTCCTGGGGCTCTGTGATGGCTGACTGGACAGGAAGTTCCTGAATAGATGGAGCTGAGTCAAAATCTACAGTGTCCCAGTCCACAGATGGAGAGAAGCCTTTGTAATCCCGCCGTTGCCAGTGGCTGCAACTTTCCTCTGGCTCCACACTCACTCTGCCCAGCCATTTGACATGGCGGGCACCCACCACACCAGGAACCACCACCCGCACAGGGAAGCCATGGTCACGAGGCAGAGGCTGCCCATTCATCTCATATGCCAGCAGGACCTCAGCTTCAGGGTCCATGGCCCGAGCCAGAGGGATGGATGCTCCATAGGCAGTCCCCGTGGGATCTGAGTCCAATCCCTCAAAGCAGACATGGGCCTCAGTTTCACGGAGTTGGTGACCAGCTTGGGCTAACACATCACAGAGCCGTGCGCCAGCCCAGCGTGCAGTGCTGATGGCTCCTATCTTCCACTCCAGCCCTTTTACTTCTTTAACCTGAGTCATCTCAGAGCGCCGGTTGCCAGCACACTGCAGAGTGACTGTGATCTCATGCTTGGGAAACTTGTACAAGTCATCCAGGGACAGAGACAGCGACTGACCCCCAGGTGCCCCTACTACGTGCAAGCGATAGGTGTCTGGATCCAGGTTAGGTACAGGCAGATGGTTCCGGGTGAAGAAGATAGGGTTGGGTGTGATGTAGTTTTCTGTCAGCAGTTCAGGGGGGGGCTCTGCATTAAAGGGGCGCTGGCTGTTGACCTGGAGGGCTGGGTGACGCACTGGATCATCAGCATAAGGGTCAGAGGTCTCCAAGGCGGGGGGCACCTTGTCTTCAGGGTTCAGTTCCCCGATCTTGTACTGAGCCAGTAACTCTCGCACGTGGGACTGGTTGTGAACACCATAGAGGGCCCAGAAGGGCTCCAGGGGACCCCCAGCTGCTAGCATCAGCTTTGATGGCCCCCCTGGATGTAAGTCCACAAATTCTGTGACATCAAAGACCTCAGAGCCCAGAGTCACCCAGATCCCAGTCTCAGGGCTGGTATGGGAACTCACTTCCTCCTTAGTGTATACTCTTGTTGAGTCCTGAGCGGCCTGCAGGCAGGGGAGGGGTGAGGCAAACGGAATGGAATATTAAGAAGAAATCACTCTCACTTGCCCTCACCCAACCCACAGCCTTGGCCATTGGGAACTGAAGGCGGCAGCTTTCATCACTGTGCATGAAGACAGTGTCACCGCGGTCTTGGTGGTAACAGCAAGAACATGGGTCCCAGTCTGGGTTGTCTGTGGAGTTACTAGGACTGACCCCTTGGTTCTGAAAATGGAGCCCTTTCCCCACTTACCCTACACCGATGGTCATGATAGGCCAACACCGTACCGAGGCCTAATAGGGTCCCCATGACTCTCCATCCCCGGGTGCTGGAGGCATCACCAGAGAAGGTGAGGCTGGGGTGCTGAGGTTGAAATGAATCACTTGTAGAGGAGGCCTGAATGCAGAGCCTTGAGAGGGTTGACCTTTGTCTGGAAGAGAGAAAGGTCTTCTTAGTAGCACATACAGTCATATGAAAGGGCCAGTGAAGGCCTGGGGTCCACTGCTCCCTGGATGGCCAGTGGTTCCGTTGGTTGGAATGTAGTTTCTCCAGGGATAGGTGGGACAAGTGGGATATGGATTTCTCTCTCCTCCCTGGCTACCCTCTCAAGGATCTTATCTGGAAGATAACATGCTGTAAAGATACTGAGGGTGGCTGACAGGGGTTAGGGGGCAAGTCCAGGGATGCGAAGGCCTACCTGCAAACCTGTCGCAGCCCGGGGGCCACAGCTCTGTGCAGCAGCAGCATTGTGGAGACCTGTAGGAGATTCTGGAATTGAGATAGGGAGCCCCTGGGAGGGGATATTAGGCATCAGAAAATGGGTGGAAGACAGAGATGGACAGCAAGGAGCCTTATGGACAAATGGAGAGACTTAGGGGTAGGAGTCCAAATGGGCCTTTAGAGAAAACTTAGGGTACTTCAGAGACAAAGGCTGTGCGGACAGGATGGCAAGTAATGTCCACCATAGAGAACAGTGCCTGGGGCCAAGAGCCCAAAGGGCAGAAGTCAAATCTCTACTGTCCAGTTTGCCAGTTTATTATTTATTTTTTTCGAGTTGGGGTCTCATTCTGTCTCCCAGGCTGCAGTGCCATGGCACGCTCACTGTTCACCACAGCCTTGACCTCCTAGGCTTAGAAGATCCTTCTGCCTTTGCCTCCCAAATAGCTGGGAATATAGGGACATGCCACCATGTCCAGCTAATTAAAAAAAAAATTTTTTTTTTGAGTTGGAGTCTCACTCTGTCGTCCAGACTGAAGTGCAGTGGCACGCTCCCGGTCACCACAGCCTCGACCTGCTGGGCTCCGGCAATCCTTCCGCCTCCGCCTTTCAAGTAACTGGAACTACAGGCACGCGCTACCATGCCTGGCTAATCTTTGATTTACTGTAGAAATGAGGTCTTGCCAAGTTGCCCAGGCGGGTCTCAAACCCATGGGCTCAGGCAATCCACTCACTTCAGCCTCCCAAAATGCTGGGATTACAGGCTGAGCTACCAAGCCTGGCTAAAAAAATTTTTTTTTGTAGCGATGAGGTCTTGTTATGTTGCCCAGGCTGATCTTGAACTCCTGGGCTCAAGCAATCCTCCTGCCTTAGCCTCCCAAAATACTGGAATTACAAATGCCCGGCCCAGCTTATTATTTCTGATGTCAGCAGAGGAACAACTGAGGGTTAGAATGACTTAAAATAGGGACAAAACAAGTAAAAAAGATAGTGGCAGCCTGATTGGGTGAAGGAGCCCAGATTCTGAAAGCAAAATGCCTTGAGTTTGTAAAACTGGACCCTGCCATTCATTAACCAGCTCTATTTCCTGGACAAAATACCAAGCCTCTCTGAACTTGTGTCCTCATGTCTGAAATGAGGTCTACCGATCTACCTAGCAGAGATGACATGAAGACTCAACAAATACGGAAGCTCCCATTTATCAGCTGGGGATACATTACAAGATTCCCAATGGATGTCTGAACCCACGGATAGTACCAAACCCTGTATATACTATGTTTTCCCCTATACATACATACATACATACCCACGATCAAGTTTAATTCATAGATTATGCACAGTAAGAGATTAACAACGAAACAGACCAATTATAGTATTACACTATAATAGAGGTTATGTGAATATGGTCTCTCAAAGTACCTTGTACTCAGCTCGCCTATTTTCTGAGCTGGTGACCGTGGCGAACTGAAGCCGTGGAAAGTGAAACCTCGGATAAGGGGAGGCTGCTGATATAAACACTGTCTCTGAAAACCTTTCAGTCCCCTCCTCTCCCTCCACTCACCCTAAAAAAGAATTTAATCCAGCTGGGAATTGGACCCCACCTGGGGTCCCCCACCCCAATCTTGTCTATGCCACAGTAGTGAGCGCAGCAAATTGAGGAGTTAATTGCCAGGGTGTCAGGGTACTGGCTGGAGAAGGAAGTCGATTTTTCTGCTCTCTGCCCTGCAGCAGTTTCTTCTTCACAGCACTGGGCAGAGCACTGACCCGGGCTCTGACCCAGGCGGGCCAAAATAAGGAGGGCCGAGAAGTGTCCAAATTGCTGACCAGACGCTGGAGATGGGCGTGGGTGGGCTCGTAGGTAGGGAGAGACCTCCAGAGAGAGTAGGAACAGAGTGTTCTCTTTACCTCTGGGCCGTGGGACCTTCACGCTCCCTGCCACCTACCTCAGTCCCTGCTTGCACTAGGCTGGAGCACTGCAGGCAGTGCTGTCTCGCAGGGGAAGTCCGTCAGCCAGGAATCCCAGGTTTGGGAGGGGCGGCCCTTTGCTGCAATACAGAAATGCCGCCCCTTGGTGCGGGTGGCACACAGGCGCCCTCGAGGTGGGAGGATATATCCGGTGTCCGGGCACAAGCAGCTGGCACAAGTGGGTCTTGTAGCAACGCCCCGCGACCCCAAGAGCACCGGTCGGCCGGCGTGGGGAGAGGGACCGGCAGTTTGGTGCTCCTGAGGCTCAGAGCCCCGCTGGGTGCCGAGGCCCCCTCCACCGCCAGCTCAGCAGCCTTTTCTCCTCCCCCTTCCCCTCCCCTTCCCGTCCCCAGCCCCCTTACCGGGTTCGGCGCCCTCGCCGCTGCTGTTGTCCCGCACGGCGACTGCTCGCGAAGGGGTGGGGCCGGCGCGGCGGGGTCCCGCGGGAGTGAGGACCGCCACGCCCCCCCCGCTCGCCCCCCGCCATTGGCTGGCCGCGGGCCTTCTGCGAGGCCGCCTCCGGAGCCGAGGCGGGCGGGGCGCGGAGAGGCTCGAGCGGAGACTGCGCCCTTTCCCTCCGCTCCCGCGGCCGCAGCCCTGCGCGCGAGGCACTGGACGCGCGCAGATGTCCGGACCTCGGGCAGGGCAGGCGACGAGGACGCCAAAAGTTGGACTTAGGGCCCCTCCAACCGGGGACGGGGGACTGAGGGGCCGAAGGTGCCTTCCCTGGAGGACGCCTCCGGGTCCGGCCGGGCTTCTCCCGCGCCGCCTGTTTTTGGCAAGCGTCTGTGTTGCTGTTGCAATTACCGTCTGTTTTTTAAGGGACAGCAAGGTCGATCGCTCAGGTCTCTGACATCCAAAAGTGAGAGCAGAAACAGTGGTTCCAAGAACTCGAGATTCCTTGGACTAGTTATATTTCTTCCCAAAACGTAGAACCAACGCTGGTCATCTTTATTTTGCGTAGATTGACTAAAAGTTGCCCTCTAACGGGAGCAATGGGAGCTTAACACCCCAAAGCATAACGGTTATAATCTCGTATCTCAAAGGACACTAACAGAATAAATTTTCTGACCTTTTCATCACTTGACGCGGGACTGAAAACGTATCAAACCTTTCCCCGAACCCGGGAAATGTATCCATGCACTGCCCTCTAGAGACCGGAGGGTCGCGCTGCAATCTTAACCCGTTTAAGGGAAGGTGTTCACCTTTAATTTTGGAAGATCATTTCCCTTTCTTTTCAGCTTTCCAACTAGGGCTTTTACCAAGAATCAAGGAGCCTAGGGGTGTGGGGGGGAACTGCCAGTGAAAAGTTGACTTTGGCTCTTAGACGTTTGGAGGAAATGGAAAGGTTTTCAATCTGTCTTCAATTAAATGATTGGTGAAACCCGGTGCGACTTATCTTAGCAGTTGCTAAAAAAGAGAGAGCTTCAAGTCAGTCACAAGTTCAAATAGAATAGGGGCTCAGCCCAAGGAGAAATTGGGGATTGTCTAAAAGCTGTGGGATAAGACTCTTTCCAACACATGCTTTACATAGTTGACCCTTAATCCTCAACTTTATTTTACAGATGAAGAGAGCACCAAGTAACTTGATCAAGGCCACAGCTGGTAAGTTGACAGAGGTGGGACTGGAATGCAAGGTTTGTCTGGCACCAGTCCTCTTTCCTGTCTCCCTTCAGATTCTTTGGAATTTGAAACTCCTCCTGCAACCACACCTCATCTTTTCTGTTTTGTTCCCCTCCCCACCTCCCTTTAGACTGTGATGGACTGAAGAGCTTCAAGTACAGTAGGAGTCAAGAACAGATCAGGGACGTTTTCCTGTTGCGATGGAAGTCACACGACCAATCAAAAATCCCAATTTAGTGGTTTTTTTTTAACCCTTTAGATCATAGGCCCCTTTGAGAAACTAATATAGCAATGGACCCTGGAAAATTGCATATAAATGTTTGCATATTACTTCAAAGGATTCACAAATAGCACCACTTCCCTCCAATTTCATCAGTGGGCCCAGAGATCTATAGACCACAACCCACACATAAATACATTCTGTTAAGATGTATTTTTAGGCTGGCCTTGGTGGTTCAGCCTGTAATCCCAGCACTTTGGGAGGCCGAGGCGAGTGGATTGCCTGAGCCCGCGGGCTTGAGACCTGCCTAGGCAACTTGGTGAGACCTCCTCTCTACGATAAATCAAAAATTAGCTGGGCGTGGTAGCGCATGTCTGTAGTTCCGGCTACTTGGAAGGCTGAGGTGGAAGGATTGCTGGAGCCTAGCAGGGCGAGGCTGCGATGGTCGGTGACAGAGAGACTCCCCCCCCCCAAAAAAGATGTATTTTTATCTAAAAAGATAAAACAGGGTCAGATGGCCTCCAAATAGGGGTGATTAAATAGCAATCTATAGGCTATTTTCCAAATTGGTATTCGTTACTGTTTAAGAATTGATTAAAGGGAAGAAGGAAATACCAAGATGCAGGGGAGGGTGGGTTTCTGGCTCAACAAATCATTACCACGTACCCTTTCTTCCAAATTCCTTCTATCAGACAAACACATAGGAAAAAATAAAGTAACACTCCAAAGCACTTTTTTTCTTCTTTTTTACTTACATTAAATACATCGATAAATCAGCAGTCGCATTCTGTTACCACGATTGTTAAGTTGGGAGAGGAAGAAAGGCAAATGCTTTCTTAGAAGCAAAAACAAAAACAAAAAAACCACAACATCCCCCCCCTAAAAAAAATTGACCAGAAGAAAAAAATGAAGAGCCGGGAAATAAAAAACTAAGATCCCCAAGCCCAACAGAACTCAAAGGAAGGCAGAAGAGCTGGTAGGAAGTAGAGGGAAGGCAGCAGATAGGTCCAGAAGCTAAGGCCAATCCTGTTCCTATGGGGAGTGGGGAGAAGCCTGGGGAAGTGGTTTCCCAGCCCCAAGGCAATGAGACATCTTCACTCCTGCTCCATGGAGAAAGCTGCACAGAAAAGAACTTCATTTCTAAGAGACTTAAAGAGAGCCACCCTAGTTCTTCCACTTGTAAAAAGGATGCACTGGGTGCTTTGGGGGCGAGGAGGTTCTGGGAAAGGAAGAGGGAAATGTATATGTTTCAGGGCCGTGGGAACTAAGGCTGCCCCTGGAAAAGAAGGGAACTGAGGCCTAAGTGGAAGAACCTGAGCTGGGTCCTTCAGAATCTCAGCTTCATGGACTTCTCAGCTGCTCTGGAACAGAAGGCAGTCTGTAAGCCAAAAGGGCAGAACGGTTCCAATCCTAAGTCACTGTGACCTTTCCTATCTTTCTTTCCCAAAAATCTAGGTTGGAACAAGAAGGAACTCTCTGGCCTTGATGGCTTCCCACAGACAACCTAAAACACCTGATGAGGGATATGACGAGAGGCTAGAGATTTAGAAAGGACCGAGGTTCTCTGATGATATGAGACAGCTGTGAGGTACCGTCAGTGCTAGTCATTCCCTGTCCACGGGAACAGGTGGTATGACGTAAGGGCACCACGAGGAGGCCTCTGTGGTACTAGCCCCTAGTGGTACATGGGCTAAAACCACTGGTTGCATGGAGGGGGAAGGAGAATGGGGATAAGGATGGAGGCACTAAACTCGAGATACTAACAAAGGAAAAAAGAAATAGGGCCTGATGGGAGGCAGGGGACAGAACAGACTGTACAGTGGGAATAAAGGTCATACCTATTTACAGGGAAGTAGAAAAGACATGGTAATGGATATCAAATTGAATGTGAACCCTGGGAAAGGACAGAAAACTCCTCCCTTTTGTCTGACCCCTCTTTGCTCCCCTGCCCTGGCCTGTGCTATCCCGAGACCACTCCCCAGTTGCTCAGTTATTTCTCCAGGAAAGGCAAGCCTATACTCAAGAGCTAGGTTGGCAAGAATATAGGTTATGATCAGAGTTGGGGGAAGCGAACAGTGGATATTGGGCTTGAGTAGCTGCCACTGGTCCTTTTCTCCATGCCCCCCCCAAACCTCATATATACCTCAGATTCCATTTAATTAAAAAGGTGAGAGGGTGGGTAAATCAACCAAAACCCCCATAAAACAAGTGTCCCAACTGAACTACCATCAATTAAAGTGCAAACTGCAGGGGCATATGGTGGCTGGGTCTGAGGCCATCTAAAGGCCAGAGGGGAAAATGCGTATGTATAAATTAGAGGATGGATATCAGAAACTGGTCCCTCCTCCAATTAGATCACAGCAGAGCCAAAGAAGCAGGCAACCAGTGAAGATTCTTTGGAGGACTCTGGGGGCCCATCCCCACTACAGGGGAGAAGCTACCTAAGATGAGGATGGGTGAGGGGAAGTTGAGCCCCAGAAGAGTTCCAGAGCTGCAGGTGACACTGCATCTCCACCTCTGCCCAGTCAGCTAACAACACACCTCCCACCTGGTGTCTGAGAGCTTGTCTCCCCATTCTCACCTCTACCTAGGAATACCCTCCACAAGGCCAACTCACGGATACCTCGGTATTTTCAAATATGAAAAACTCCAACCAGATAAAAACAAAAAGGAAATGTTTCCTTACTCCCTCCTGCTCTGAGCTTTATTCTTTCCCAGGGCCCTTAATGTAACTGAACTGGAAACCTCCTTCCTTAGTTCCTGGGTTCACCACCTTCTCCATCCTGAGGAGAGGAGAAAGGATCAAGAACAGGGATTGACCATAAGCAGAAGGGGGAAGGGGCAAGAGACAAAAGTTGTTTTCTGAAAAAATGGGGAAGAACACTGGGGAAGAAGAGAAAAGATAAGTAGGTCACTGTCTTGTACCTATAATACAAAGTGAAGAAAGTTTGTTTTGGAAGGTAAGTCCTGGGGGGAGTTGACCCCCAAGCCCCAGAGTTGGGGGTAAGAGGCCAGTGGCAACAGCTGCCTGGTGTTGGTTGCTGAAGCGTTAAAAAGTGCCATGACGGAGCTGTCAGGAGGCAGCCCTTGGGAGCCAGGGCTCAGTGTGCTGTTACCGTAGGGGCTGTGTGCTGAGGGGTGGGGATGGAGGTTATTTCTTAGCTCTCGTGCTAGCTCCATACTTGTTTGCCGCTAGCCACCCCCTCAGTTGCTACAACACTGGCTCTTGTTCTGCTGGGACTGTTCATGGAGATCCACACCCCGGCTTCGGCCCGCTGCACCCCCCAGACTCTGGGGTTCACTCTTTGGCAACTTCTTAGCTAAAGATAAAAAGAGAAGGGAACAAAGTATGGTAGATTTTATAAACCCCCCACCTCCCCAAAAAGGCTATGGGGTGGGGGAAAAATAAAGGGAAAAGGGGAATTCAAGAGACTTCAAAGAATGTTCAGAAGAGGGGAGGGTTCACTGTTTGTGAACTATGGTGAAGACAAGGGTGCTGAAGTTACAGCCAAGGATGGAAGTCACCACAGAAGGTTACGGTATTTCCATACCTAAAGTTTTTTACAAGAGGGGACACTCCCACTTATCCTTGATTTGGGCTAGTGATGATTTTGCCTATAGACAAGGGAAAAGACAGAAAGACTGCAGGCTGCTCTGACCTTACCTATTGCCAGGAAGAGATCATTCACGTTCATAGCTGTCTTGGCTGAAGTCTCCATAAACAATAAGCTGTTGTCATCGGCATATGCCTGGGCCTCCTGCAAAGGGTGGGGTGTACTGGTGCTCAGAATGTAGGATGAGAACAAGCATTGCCTTTCCACGCCCATGTAGCACCAGAGGTAGGCAGGCTCCCTCCCCTTAATTAATGCCCCTTTGAGCCTGCTGGGCCTGGACCCATAGTTTGGTGACAACTCTCTCAAGATACACCCATGTCTACTCAGTCCAACAAACAAATATCAAGAATTTTAATTATGGGGGAGAGGGTAAGTTGGTCGGGGGCTTTTGGGTTCTGACACTTGAATAGTCCCTCATCTCAATTTTAATTGATCCCACCTCAATTTTAATTGATCCCTCCTTCCTGTTTTCACACTGGTACCCCCACAGCTGGTACTTCCCTACCCCGCTGCTCTGGAATTTCTTCTGACTCCTCTAAAATCTCCTGGCTGTCATTAGGGTCACAGTGTTGCTGTATTTAACTTGGTGTAGAACTGGGAAATCAGACAATGAATGTCCTCAGGTGAGGTTTTCAGAGGGCTTGTTTGGAAAAAAAGAGGTCCCAGGAACAGAGGGAGTGTGTTAGAGAGGATGCTATGGGTCATCTTACTTCATACTCCACCATGCGCTTGTTGGCCAGGTCAGCTTTGTTCCCTGCCAGGGCAATAACAATGCTAGGACTGGCCTGTCGTTGTAGCTCCTTTACCCATGTCTTCGCTCGGGCAAAGGTTTCCTAGGAAAACATGAGGAAGAGAATGAGTACGCTGGAATGACTGCCAATCCACATCCATCACTTTTTTTTTTTTTTTTTGAGTTGGAGCCTCCCTCTGTCACCCAGGCTGGAGGGCAGTGGCACGCTCATGGCCACCCCAGCATTGACCTGCTGGGTTTCGGTGATCCTTTTGCCTCAGCCTTTCAAGTAGCCGGAACTACAGGTATGCACTACCATGCCCGGCTAATTTTTTCATTTATTCTAGAGACAAGGTCTTGCCAAGTTGCCCGGGCTGGTCCCAAACCCACGGGGTCAGGCAATCTACTCGCCTCGGCCTCCCAAAGTGCTGGGATTATGGGCTGAGTCACCAAGCTTGGCCCCATCACCTTTCTTTTTTTTTTTTTTTTTTTGAGTTGGAGTCTCACTCTGTCGCCCAGACTGGAGTGCAGTGGCTGCTCCAGGCCACCGCAGCCTCGACTTGCTGGGATCCGGCGATCCTTCCGCCTCAGCCTTCCAGGTAGCTGGAATTACAGGCGCGCACTACCACACCCAGCTTAATTTTTAATTTATTGTAGAAATGAGGTCTCACCAAGTTGCCCAGGAGGGTCTTGAACCCGCAGGCTCAGGCAATCCACTCACCTCAGCCTCCCAAGGCGCAGGATTACAGGCCGAGCCACTGAGCCCGGCTCCATCAACTTTCAAAGCTAGTCTCAGTCTGGGTGCAGTGGTTAATGCCTGTAATCCCAGTGCTCTGGGAGGCCAGGGTGAGAGGATCACCTGAGCCCAGGAATTCAAAACCAGCCTAGCCAACATAGCAAGACTCCTTCTCTATAAAATTAAAAAACAAAAGCAAACAAACAAAAAAACTAGTCTCAAAACTCACCTCTTTTTTTTGTTTTGAGTTGGAGTCTCACTCCTTTATCCAGGCTGGAGTGCAGTGGCATGCACACTCACAGCCACCCCAGCATCGACCTGCTGGGCTCCAGCGATCCTTCCACCTCAGTCTTCCAAGTAGCCAGGACTACAAACGCGTGCTACCACACTTGGCTATTTTTTTTTTTTTTTTACTGTGGAGATGAGGTCTTGCTAAGTTGCGTGGGTTGGTCTCAAACCCGCAGGCTCCCAAAGTGCTGGGATTACAGGCTGAGCCACTGAGCCCGGCCAAAACTCACCTCGTCTAGGTGGCCTTCCTTCACTGCAACCCTGGGTATCTGATAATTGTTTTTTTGTTTTTTGTTTTTTTTTTGAGTTGGAGTCTCACTCTGTCGCCCAGACTGGAGTGCAGTGGCCGCTCCCGGCCACTGCAGCCTCAACCTGCTGGGCTCCTGCGATCCTTCCGCCTCAGTCTTCTGAGTAGCTGGAACTACAGGCTAGCGCTACCACGCCCGGCTAATTTTTTGATTTATTGTAGAGATGAGGTCTCACCAAGTTGCCCAGGTGGGACACAAACCCACGGGCTCAGGCAATCCACTCACCTCAGCCTCCCAAAGCGCGGGATTATAGGCTGAGCCACTGAGCCCGTTTAGGTGTCTGATAATTCATTGCCTCTGTTTTCTTAGCACTAGGAAGCATAATTTTTACTGTTATTTGATATTTCAAGAACATGTTTTCTCTCCCCCACCTAGTTTAATTTCTATAAATATAAGCAAGGACAGTCTTCTCAGTCCACTCACCTGATTAGTAATGTCGTAAACCACAATTGCAGCTTGGGCACCCCTGTAGTACATGGGGGCTAAGCTGTGGTATCGCTCTTGCCCAGCTGTGTCCCAGATTTCAAACTTGACTGTTGTGTCATCTAGACAAACGGACTGGGTGAGGAAGGCCGCTATGGATGACAGAATGGAGAGGAAGTTGTAAGTGGGAGGATGAATGGAAGCATCCCAGCCCCCTTCAAAATATCCCCACTCTAAGACCAGTGACCACCCAGGCTATGCAGTTACAGGAAAAGAATTGGCATTCTCCTTACATATAAGTCTTAGAATCAGGATTAGGACTGCCCTTGGCTACATCCTTCCTGCCAAAAGTTTGTCTGCTTAAGGAATGGGGGTAAATCATAAACTAAGAGCAATAGAGAGAACTGGCAATTATACCAGAGCCATCCTTCTTCTAACCAAAACAGGGGAATAACAAATAATGACAGAGACAATAGCTTTAGATAAAAGTCACATCAAGAATTAATTAGAAGATTTCCAAGCTTGATGGCAGGTTCCACCATTAGCAATATCATTTGGCTGTTATTTTTTCACATAATCTTCTACTACAGGTCCGGGAACACATTTCCAAGGTGACTCATAAAGGGGGGAAAGAGTAACATGGGGTCTTCATAAAAGATCTTGTATTCAATCAGCACCCTATTTGGGGGCAGTGGCAGGGAAAAGGTAACAAAGGAGGGAAAGGCAGATGCCCTTTATATTTGGGATTAGTTCTAGCCTCTGTTGTGGCAAAATCACCTAAGGAGCTTTTCCAAACACCATGCCTATGCTGCTACCACCAGCCTTATTCTACCTCCAATACTAATCAGTAGATCTGGGGAAGAGCCCAAGCACGTACAGGTTGAAAATGCTGGCTGGGTTCAGTGGCTCAGCCTGTAATCCCGCGCTTTGGGAGGCCAAGGTGAATGAATTGCCTGAGCCCATGGGTTTGAGACCTTCCTGGGCAACTTGGCGAGACCTCATCTCTACAATAAATCAAAAAATTAGCCAGGCGTGGTAGCACGTGCCTGTAGTTCCAGCTACTTGGAAGACTGAGGTGGAAGGATCGCTGGAGCCCAGCAGGTCAAGGCTGCGGTGGCCGGGAGTGGGCATTGCACTCCAGTCTGGGCGACAGAGTGAGACTCAAACTCAAACTCAAAAAAAAAAAACAAAAAAGATGATACAGTGGGAAAAAAAGACTGACAGATAAAAAACGGATTTTCTCAGTGTGCAAAGGAAGCGAGAGAAATCACAGCAATTATTTGTCTTTGTTTTTATAAAGGGTTTCCATTCCTGAGGAAAAGAATGGGACTAAGAAGCCCAGCTCCTAAATCTCCTTTCAAAAACCTTACCAAGAATTGCTCCTCTTCTCTCCCTGAGTACTCACCTCCAATGGTGCTCTCCTGGTACTCATGGAATTGCCCTTTGACAAAACGTAATACAAGACTTGATTTCCCCACTGCAGATTCTCCCAGCAGGACCAATTTGAACTGACATATTTTGCTGGCCTGGGGCTGCCCGTTGGGCCTGGCTGTGCTTCTGCTAGTCATGGCCAGATTATCAGAGTGGGAAAGGGTGGAGGGAGGGGAATGTCGCAAAGGGGGGAGGGGGAAGGGGAGGGGACTTCCAGGTTTCAACAGTCCTGCAAGGAAAAAAGTGGGTAAAATTAACCATACGTCCATTGAAGCTACGATTGTTTTTTAGAGGAAGGACAGGATTTTTTCATTCCCTTGCTCCTACAAGGTCCTGACTCTTGTAACTATCCACCATTGAAACGTTACACATCTGAGAAGGCCCCAGGC
This sequence comes from Cephalopachus bancanus, assembly GCA_027257055.1. Taxonomy (NCBI): domain Eukaryota; kingdom Metazoa; phylum Chordata; class Mammalia; order Primates; family Tarsiidae; genus Cephalopachus; species Cephalopachus bancanus. The sequence goes on along the minus strand of JAPVLO010000385.1, from coordinate 2,791,154 downwards.
AGCTAATACTCAGTGATAAGAGTGGGGAACAGTAAAATAAGAACTGCTTCTGAACTAGAGTTTGCCCTACCACATCATCTCTAACTGCCAAGGGAGTTGAAATGGAGAGTCTGAAAACTGAGAGTTTTTTTTTGTTGTTGTTTTTTTTGAGTTGGAGTCTCACTCTGTCACCCAGACTGGAGTGCAGTGGCTGCTCCCGGCCATTGCAGCCTCGCCCGCTGGGCTCCAGCAATCCTTCCACCTCAGCCTTCCAAGTAGCCGAAATTACAGGCACGCGCTACCACGCCCGGCTGATTGTTTGATTGTAGAGATGAGGTCTCGCTGCCCAGGTGGGTCTCGAACCCGCGGGCTCAGGCAATCCACTCACCTCAGGCTCCCAAAGGCGCGGGTTTACAGGCTGAGCCACCAAGCTGGCTAAAACTGAGAGTTTTTAATCGCCCATTAACTCTTGACCAGGTCTTTTCTTTTTTTTGAGCCGGAGCCTCATTCTGTTGCCCAGCCTGCAGTACACTGGCATGCTTACAGCCACTGCAGTCTCTACCTGCTAGGCTCAGGTGGTCCTTCTGCCTCAGCCTTCCAAGTAGCTGGAACTACAGGCATGTACCACTACGTCCAGCTAATTTTTTTATCTATTGTAGAGAAGTCTCGCCATTTTGCCCAGGCTGGTCTCGAACAAGTGGGCTCAGGCAATCCTCTCGTCTCAGCCCAAGTGGGCTTAGGCAATCCTCTCGCCTCAGCTGGGATTACAGGCATGATCCACCGTGCCTGGCTAGGTCTTTTCAAAGTTGGTTTTTTTGTTTTGTTTTTGAGTCATACAAAGGGATCAACCTTTAGTTGGCCTAGAGAATATCCAGTATCTCCTTGATGTCCTGGTGCTGTGTTCTTTTTCCTTTTCCTTTTTTTGTTTTTCTTAGTTTTTTGCTAAAATGATAGATTCACTCTAGGGGTATGGGATAAGAGGGGTAGGCAGATCGCTTCTGGTTCTGTATCCTTCATATATGTCCAGTACTCCTGAAAAGACATTTCTGAAGCTCTAACCAGGGTCCTATTGCCAGGAAATCTATCCTTTCTCATTTCTGGTTAAAGGTGAAGAAAGAAACACAACCAACAGATCACATTCACTATCAACTCTCTTACTTTGTTTCTGCTTTCCAAGTCTGAAAGTCTATCAAGTCTGAGAGTCAGTCGCCTTGACCTACTCTCAACTTGCAGCTGTCTTGCTGGTGCCTAGGGATTAGATTACCCTCCACACCAAAGGGGCCTAACAGCTGTAGCCCTCCAAATTAAAGGCAGAGAAAGGTATCCCTCTAAACACAGGCAGGCGTCTCCAGAGGATGGTACAGGGTATAAGTCTACAATCAATCAATATTTGATGAAAGAATGTACTGAATCAACTCCTCTACCTTCCAAGAGGGCTAAGAAAGCTGCTGGTGGGGGAGGGAACAGAGAGAAAAGTTGGGACTTTGAGATTCTAATCATCCAAACCAGAATATATTTCATCATCCTGACTCTGAGAACTATGAAATGCAAAGAGGAGTTAGCATGGACAGAGCATGCAAAAAACTCTTTCCAAAGTCTAAGCATTGCTTGAGTTGTACTTTGTTTGTTCAAATTAATCTTTCCCTTCTCCAAAGTTGATTCTTATGACTCCACAGACATCATATTCTGTGGCATACATGGAGAAACATTTTTTTCTTTCTTTTTTTTTTTCTTGAGTTGGAGTCTCATTCTGTCACCCAGACTGCAGTGCGGTGGCACGCTCCCAGCCACCGCAGCCTTGACCTGCTGGGCTCCAGTGATCTTTCTGCCTCAGCCTTCCAAGTAGCTGGAACTACAGGCGCGCGCTACCACGCCTGGCTAATTTTTTGATTTATGGTAGAGATGAGGTCTTGCTAAGTTGCCCAGGCAGGTCTCGAACCCGTGGGCTCAGGCAATCCACTCACCTCAGCCTCCCAAAGCACAGGATTACAGGCTGAGCCACCGAGCCCGGCTCTAGAGAAACATCTTTTCTTCAGTACAATAGTGGATCTGAAGTTAAATTGGGGTTAAAAAATCTCAGCAATTACCAGGCACAGAGGCTCACGCCTGTAATCCCAGCACTTTGGTAGGCTAAGGTGAGAAGATAACCTGAGCCCAGGGGTTCAAGACAAATCTGGGTCATTTGGTGAGACCTTGTCTCTACAATAAATCAAAAAAATTAACTGGACATGGTGGCATGTGCCTGTAGTTCGTTACTTGGAAGGCTAAGGCGGAGGGATCTCCTGAGCCCAGCAGGTCGAGGATGTGGTGGCTGTGAGCATGCTGCTGCACTCCAGCCTGGGTGACAAGAGTGAGACTCCAACTCAAAAAAAAAAAAAAAAAATCTCAGCAATCCTACAGAATATATAGTAAAGACAGAAAATCATACAGGAGGCAACACAGAAGAGCAAAGGCTCTGTAATCCAGTTCTCCGGGTTTGTTTTCCAGTTCTACTTTTTAGCTGTGAAGCCTGGGGTAAGTTACTAAATATATGTGTGCATTCATTTTCTCATCGGTCAGATGGGATAATAGCCTTATAAGCACCTACTTCATAAGGCTGTTTAAAGATTGAGATAATACATACACAGAACTTAAGTTAGTATTTGATATAAACTAAGTGCTAAATAAATTTAAGCTACTAATCACTATTAGTATGACATTAAGAAATTACTTGTCCTCTCTGAGCCTTACCCTCCACATTTGTAAAATGGAAAAAATAGCTATGAGGATTAAGTGAAGGATGTATTTAGCACTGTGCTAATAAATAATAGGTAGATATTGTCATTTAGTGGCTCTGCTTTTGGTGATCCAGAATAAAATCAAATTAACATATTAACATATATCTCAATATTATTTGTCATCAATATATTCCCAAAAAGAAGCCATGATATGAAAGAGGTACAGAGAAAGAAAAAGAGAGAAAAACAAAAGGGTAAAAGAGGAAGTTAGCACAGAAATAAGACAGAGGTAAGAACACAAAGTCCTAGCCGGGCTCGGTGGCTCAGCCTGCAATCCTGTGCCTTCGGGAGGCTGAGGTGAGTGGATTGCCTGAGCCCACGGGTTCGAGACCCGCCTGGGCAGCAAGACCTCATCTCTACAATAAATCAAAAAATCAGCTGGGCATGGTAGCACGTGCCTGTAATTCCAGCTACTCGGAAGGCTGAGGTGGATCGCCGGAGCCCAGCAGGTCGAGGCTGTGGTGGCTGGGAGCGGCCACTGCACTCCAGTCTGGGCGACAGAGTGAGATTGCAACTCAAAAAAAAAAAAAAGAACACAAAGTCCCAAAGCAGACTAGATTAATGCAAAGAAATGTGACAAAGTACTATAATCCTACTAGGTATTCTGTGGTCCCCTAGGCTAGTGAGTCCTAGAAATCAGATACACCTGTACATTTTAAGTTTTCACTGGTCTATGACCAAAATAAAGATGATACAGCAAGTTTTTCATAAAGCTAATTTTTTTTTTTTTTTTTTGAGTTGGAGTCTCACTCTGTCGCCCAGACTGGAGTGCAGTGGCCGCTCCCGGCCACTGCAGCCTCGACCTGCTGGGCTCCGGCGATCCTTCCACCTCAGCCTTCCAAGTAGCTGGAATTACAGGCATGCGCTACCACGCCTGGCTGATTTTTTGATTTATTGTGGAGATGAGGTCTCGCTGCCCGGGCGGGTCTCGAACCCGCGGGCTCAGGCAATCCACTCACCTCAGCCTCCCAAAGGCGCGGGATTACAGGCTGAGCCACGGAGCCCGGCCATAAAGCTAAATTGGGAGGCTGAGGTGAATGGATTGCCTGAGCCCACGGGTTCGAGACCCGCCTGGGCAGCGAAACCTCTCTCTACAATAAATAAAAAATCAGCCGGGCGTGGTAGCACATGTCTGTAATTCCGGCTACTCAGAAGGCTGAGGCGGAAGGATCACCGGAGCCCAGCAGGTCGAGGTGGCCACTGCACTCCAGTCTGGGCGACAGAGTGAGACTCCAACTAAAAAAAAAAAAAAAAAATAGGCTTCTAACTTCTTGTTTTCTTAGTATAAATTTTCTCTGGAAGAATAAAGTATATATAACCTCTAAGACCTATTGTTAAGTTGAAAAAAAAAGTTGTAGAACAAAACACAGTTGGATTCCATTTCTGTAAAACAAAACAAAAATCTGCACAGAAAAAGGTATGGAACAATATATAATATCCTATTATATGCCTATTAATAGTGGTCATCTCTGAGGAAAATGGGGTTATGGCAGGAAGTATGAGAAGGAGTCTTTCTTTTGCATTTTACACAATTCTTTGTTTTTAAACAGGGAATATATTTTGGAGAGGCCTGACACTGAAAGATGGATTAGTAAAGATGGAAGTAAGCTTAGTCTCTGGGCAGCCTGTAACTATGGTTACTACTAAAGCACTTCTAGATGAAATTCGGATGAGGGCTGAATGATGAGTTCTCCAGGAGTCAGAGGACTCCTCAACCCTGCTACTAAAGTTATAGAGCTATCATGACAGTGGAAGGAGTCAACCTAGACAGAAGCATCCTGTGTAGTGGTAAGGGCTCTAGCTTCAGGCAAGCATGAGTTCTGTTCTCTGCTTTGCCACTTAACTCACTGAGATCTTAGGCTACTAACTCCTTTTGCCTTTCTGATCCTCAGCTTCCTTATGGATAGGATATTTGGAGGAGACTAGGATTGGTAAAAGTGGCAAAGTGCAGAATTTGAATTCACTTCCAAATTCTGCATACATTTAAGAAAATTGCTTTTCTTCTTTTTTTTTTTTGAGTTGGAGTCTCACTCTGTCACCCAGACTGGAGTGCAGTGGCACGCTCCTGGCCACCGCAGCCTCCACCTGCTGGACTCCAGTGATCCTTCTGCCTCAGCCTTCCAAGTAGCTGGAACTATAGGCGCACGCTACCACGCCCGGCTAATTTTTTTTTTTTTTTTATTTTACAGATGAGGTCTCCCAAGTTGCCCAGGTGGGTCTCGAACCCGCAGGCTCAGGCAATCCATTCATCTCAGCCTCCCAAAGTGCGGGATTACAGGCTGAGTCACTGAGCCCGGCTATTTTTTTTTTTTTTAATTGGAGTCTCACTCTGTTGCCCAGGCTGGAGTGCAGTGGCACACTCACGGCCACCACAGCCTCAACCTACTGGGCTCAGGCAATCCTTCTGCCTCAGCCTTCCAAGCAGCTGGAACTATAGGCAAACACCACTGTGCACGGCTCATTTTTCTATCTACAATAGAAACAAAGTCTTGCTAAGTTACCCAGACTGGTCTCAAACCCCTGGGCTCAGGCAATCCTCTCGCCTAGGTCTCCCAAAGTGCTGGGATTACAGGCTTGAGCCACCATGCCCAGCCATTAAAATTGCTTTTCCCGCCGGGCTCGATAGCTCAGCCTGTAATCCCGTGCCTTGGGAGGCTGAGGTGAGTGGACTGCCTGAGCCCGTGGGTTCGAGACCCACCTGGGCAACTTGGCAAGACCTCATCTCTACAATAATCAAAAAATTAGCCAGGTGTGGTAGCGTGCGCCTGTAGTTCCAGCTACTTGGAAGGCTGTGGCGGAAGGACCGCTGGAGCCCAGCAGGTCGAGGCTGCAGTGGCCGGGAGTGGCCACTGTACTCCAGTCTGGGCAACAGAGTGAGACTCCAACTCAAAAAAAAAAAAAAATTGCTTTTCCCAAGGCAGTTGTGAGGATGAATTAGTTTTAAAACATCTTATATTTATGTAGTACTTCATACTGTCTTCTAGGAAAAAGACTATCATAACACTAAACTTAAAACACATGACACAAAAGCAAAAAAAGGACACAGATGATAAGCTAATCAAGTTTCCTTTAGGTGACATATATATACTATAGTCTAGAAAAATAGGAAAAGTTACCAGTTTCTTCAACTTATTCCCTTATTATGTATTCCAAAGCATATGATTCAAGGGGTAGAGCATTAAGTCTCAACATTATTTCTCTAAGATATGAAAACATGGGAGTCAGAATGGACTGAATTCTCATGTGTAACCACATCACTCTAGGCCTGGGAAAACAGCAGAGGTTGGGGGAGTGTGAATTAGGAAACAGTCAGAGACACACTTGAGTTGCAAAGTCCTTGTCACTAACCTCCACAGACAGGAAGTCAAGCTAGAGCTCAGACATGGTCAGCAAACTTTCTTGCTACTAAGCAACCTTGGATTTTCAGAATTAGAAGACTATCTCCTATCCTAATATGTAACTTCAAGAATATGTCCTTCCTGCCCTGTTCATAGTAATTGATGGGCTACCCTTCTCTAAGCCTTGCTTTTTAATCTCATGCTTATAACAGTATCATTTTTGGTTTTTTGGGGGGTTTTTTGAGTTGGAGTCTCACTCTGTCGCCCAGACTGGAGTGCAGTGGCCGCTCCCGGTCACCGCAGCCTTGACCTGCTGGCTCCGGCGATCCCTCCACCTCAGCCTTCCAAGTAGCTGGAACTACAGGTGCATGCTACCACACCCAGCTAATTTTTTGATTCACTGTAGAGATGAGGTCTTGCCAAGTTGCCTAGGCGGGTCTCAAACCCGCAAGCTCACGCAATCCACTCACCTCAGCCTCCCAAAGCATGGGATTACAGGCTGAGCCACTGAGCCCGGCTTCATTTATTAAATGTAATAGCTAGAATCTCAAAAAACCAGGGTATAGAAATGAAATAATATATAACATTCAACTGATTTCTTCTCTGTTCTGATTTTTTCATTTTTGCTGAGTCGACAATGAGCAAATGACCATTCAAGAGCAAAAATATAAACCAAAGCAAACTAGTCAAGGGGTGTGATGATCATTACCTTCAAACCTGAAGCAAAAAAGGGGAGATGGAGGCCAGCACGGTGGCTCACAACTATAATCCCAGCACTTTGGGAGGCTGAGGTGAGACGAATGTCTGAGCCCACGGGTTCAAAACCAGCTTGGGCAACTTGGCAAGACCTCATCTCTATAATAAGTCAAAAAATTAGCCAGGTGTGGTGGCGCATGTCTGTAGTTCCAGTTACTTGGAAGGCTGAGCCTGAAGGATCACCTGAGCCCAGCAGGTTGAGGCTGCAGTAACCGTTGAGTGTGCCACTGCAGTCCAGCCTGGGTGACAGAGTAAGACTCCTACTCGAAAAAAAGGGGAGATGGAACAGGTTATTTTTCCCTTCAACCCCTGGGTCTGCCATGAGGGGGGAGGCGGCAAAGGCTGGGAGCAGAGGATGTTCTTCAGTGTGGGCAGGCATAACAGAAAAGGCATCTTCAACCAGAGAGCCAGTCTGGAGGTCATCTAGTCCAGTCTCTTTTACAGGTGAGGAAACTGAGATACATATTAGTCAACTGATCGGGTGTTACTATACAGCCAGCCACTAAGTAGCAAATGCAGGACTCCTAGTCAGGTATTCCTACTACTGTTACACCACAGTATTTCTTGAGGAAGCAGGAAAAGCTGAACTCTGAAGAGAGCACCAGGACAGGATCAGGAGCTTAGACTGGATAGCCTGTCTCTGTTCAGTTTAGGTAAGTACTTGCTTTGGGACAAAAACAAGTCAGGGAGTCACAGGTTTTCCCTGGGAACTGGGATCCAGTTCCATATCCTTGACAGAAGGATTAATTTGTCACTACTCCTCTCTAGACGGTCTTGGCTAAGTCCTGCCAGGACAGTTGGAATAGAAGCAATTCAATGAGAGGAAACAGGGAAATGTGGTTATTTTTGCAGGATTCAGGGGGCCTTGGGATTAATGTGAGATTTGCTAAGTAGGGAAGATAGGTGAGAAGCCAGTAAATACCCTCATCTCCTATCCAACTTTGTTTAGACCCAAATCACCAAAATCCTGAACTGAGAGTTCTACTACTTGGTTCAGCTTTTTCATCGTGTTGATCCAATGTGTTACTGGATTAAATTAGAGTCCTTCCACTTCTCCCACCCTCTCTTATATTTCTCCAAGAAGCAAAAAGTATACTTATCTCTTATCAGCATGGTACTAGGAACTCCCTAGTATTGACCAAGGAAAGATTGGAATGCCCTTCTCTACTTTCTCTGCCCAGCAAAATCTTAATATATCTCATAAGGTCAAGCTCAAATATTACTTCTGTGAAATTGCATAATTACCCTCTTACCCCTGCAGAATTCGTCATTGCTTCCTCTAGTGACCCATGGGGTCCTGTAGCATTAAGACTGTATTTTAAATCATAACATATATCACACTACATAAACTTGTGTCTGTCTGCTCTGCTAAAACTAAGAAATTCTTATAAAGTGGGCCTTTTTTTTGAGTCGAGTCTCACTTTTCACCCAGGTTGGAGTACAGTGGCACGCTCATGGCCACAACAGCTTCGACCTGCTGGGCTCAGGCATTCTTTCTGCCTGAGCCTTCCAAATAGCTGGAATTACAGGTGCCCACCACCACGCCCAGCTAATTTTTTGATATATTACAGAGATGAGGTCTCGCCATATTGCCCTGGTTGGTCTCAAACCCGTGCGCTCAGGCAATCCTCTCACCTCCTCCTCCCAAAGTGCTGGGATTACAGGTGTGAGCCACTGCGCTGGGCTGACTTTTTTCTTTTTAATGTCATCTTAAATCTTCTGAACAAAGTTCAATGCTTGGCTCCCAGTAGGTGTTCATTAAATGCTCCCTAAATTTATTAAGGCCAAGTAATCCTGCTTCCCTCCCATCAATCAACTCCTCCCCTTCTGTGCCATCTGGATACATCTTAGTTCTATTTGGGAAAGTTTTAAATAGGCCTCAGAGAACCAATTCTCTCCCTGGCCTCTTTGTGATCTCCCTTGGATAGAAGGCCTTCTTGGGATCCAGCTCACAAGGTACTGTTGCAACTCACATGGGCTAACTGCTTTTCCTGTCACCCGTTACCATGCCTCAGATGGCCTAATCACACTCAAAGTGTGGTCCTCTCACCCAAACACTGAGGCAACTATAGCTAAAAGCAAGTTCCCTGAATTTTCACTTGATGTTAAATGGTCAAACAGCTTTGGTGCGTTATGTCTCTATTAATTCCTAACTTGAGAAACACAAGTTAAAAAACAAATCAAATCATGGCACCAGAGAGCCAGGAGACACTCTGAAAAGATACTTACGGCCCTAAATGGAAGCTATGACCTTGCCCAGAAATCTGCATTCTCTTTGCTCACCTGAATAAGGGTGGCTCCTTATTCAGCTCAGTTACTGTTCAGTCGATAACTAAATCTTTCCTAAAACACTTGTGGGAAGAAGAAGTGTAATGTGTAGGGTTTTATGGTATCCTTCTTCCCAGAGGACTGCTACATTTCCTTATTTTAAACTCATTGTCTCACACTTTGGTTACTTTCCAATCTGAAATGTTTTAGGATTAGGGAGTGAACTATATACACTTGCTTCTCCTACCCTATGCCTCCTTCTCAGAAGTCACATTCACATCGATGCACACAAACAAGCAAGCCACAGAAGAGCAATCCTTGCTCATGGGTAAAGTAAGAGTTAAAGATATAATTCTGCAGTATGGATTGGGGGTGGGGGAGATAAGTATGACTTCAAGGGCAATAGGAAAGCCCTCTTCTCCAAATGTATTTTTGCAACTCCAGGTCTATGTTTGAAATTCCATATTGATAATTCCACCCCTTAGCACCTTAAGATGCAAAAACACTTGGAACAATTAAGACTTTAAGTGACTATGTGCTCTTTATACCTCGATATGGAGAAATTCCAGATGTTTTAGGTAAACTTTGATTAAGGGAAGGTAGAAAAGACACAAGGGATATGTAGAATAGAAGAAAGAGACAGGATACAACCAGGTTTTAGAAAATAGCAGACTATAAAGGATTAAGACACACATACCCCAACAGAATTTTCTCTAGGACTTGTTTTGCAGGTGGGAAAAGTTCGAGACAACAGTGAGGCTTCTGATGGGTAATGTAAAAAGCTGGGCATATTAGAGGGCTTCTAAAGCCAGTAAGGACAAAGTCAACTAGTAAGGTGCCAGTATGAAATGCCCCAGCTGTACTCTCACTCTGAGATTTAGAGGAAAGCCAATTTCAAATCCAGTGAAACTCAGAGTTTCTCAGATCACTACAGAAAGACATATACAGAGGCTTCTTTAGGGAACCACCACCATCTGGGATAAGGAAGGAACAGTCACATAATGCGAACATGCAGAGACCATGAACCAGAAGATAAGAGTTCTTGAATTCCTCACTTTAACAGAGATGTCAATGATTGTTCCAAAAATGATTCTTTCCTGCCCATATATGACAGAAAAAAAAACGTCGAGAAAAAAAAAACGTCCATCTATTTGAGCATTTCCTAGGACACCCAGCGCACAAGGGAGGCGGAGGTGGTATATTGAAGGTGAATGATAACTCACAGTACAACCCTCTGCTTGTCTGAATCTGACAGAAGACAAAACAAACTGTGAAAGGAGCACAATAAATAACAGAGTATCACCCCAGAAGGAAAAACTGTAAAAAGAATGAGACTAGAGTTCAGTGAAAACACGAAAACAGGATTGCCTTTGGTGGCACATCCTCCAAAGCAGAGTCAGATTAGTGTGATCTGCCGTCTCTGATCCCTGACCTTCCTAAAAGAAACATGAGGGAGATGTGTGTGGGAGGATATGCATGTTTTATACTGCTGTACGGCTTAAGTATTTAAAATTATGTACCTTTGTAATTAAGATATGTCGTGATAAAATACATTAGTGTAGAAAGGAAAAAGGAGGAAGTACAATACGGGAAAACCCAACAGGCCCCAATCTATGGGGACTGAGAAGGTCAGCAGACCAGTAAGAGCTCGCGGGGAGGGAGGGCTCCACACCCCTGCTTTAGAACACACCTTCTTCTTTTCTACTCACCCCCTTCCCCAGATACCCAACTTTCCAACAGCACAGAAACCTGGACTCCTGAAGAAACAGACAAAGAACAAGAGGGTGATGCCAACCTTTCGGAATGGAGCTTCTCACTCTTCCCCAAATGTCTTCCTCAGTGCTATCGCCTCCTAGTTCCGGGCCTGGCTGACTCCGTTACCTGCCTGGTAAATACCCAAGTCTAGGTCCCACGAAAGTTCCACCAACTATGGTCAGAAGCTCTCTTGATGGCTAAGGACGTCCAGGCCCCTTTTCCCTGCAGATCGTGAAACCACTCGCCACTTCTAGGTCAGAGCTCTGCTATTCCCTAGAGGCCACGATATTAAGTGGGAAAGAAGTGGACAAGCCATCCCCCGAATCCAACTTCCTCGCTCTCTCACAGGGCATGAAACAGCAGGTACGAAGAGACATCCCGCAGTACAGAGCAGCTATGGGGCCCAAAGTACTGGCAGGGGCTGAGTCTGGAGCAGCGACAGTCATGGGGAAGAAATCCTTGACTTTCGTCTTCATCCCTACCCCGGGAGGACCAGAAAACTTCAGGTCACTACATCCACACACTAAGGGGAACAAAAGGGTGAGGACTCCCAAGACTCAGCCACCCTCCAGCGTTCCCAGGAGCGCTCCTGTCTGACACCAGGCCGGCGCCCCTGGCCTCGCCCACCTCGTCTTCCCCAGTTCTCCCTCCCCGGAGCCAAGTCCCTCTCGGCTCGACCCCACAGCACCCTCCGTCCTTCTCACAATAGCCGCTTTCCCTGGAAAGAACGCCTCCTCCCCAACTCGGAGCCCTGCCCGGGCCCTTCCCGGGAACACCTCTCCAGGGACCCAGCCCCCGTCGCCCTCGGGCCCCGGGCGTCAGGGCTGACCCCTCCTCACCTCCCGGCAAAAGGGCTTACCTCACCCGCCGCCCGGTCCCTTTCCCCAGCTCCTCCCTCTCCAGCGCTGCTCCGCGGGGCCTGTCCCTGCCTCGCACCCGCTCCGGGCCTCGGGCCCGGCCTCCCGCCCGGCCGCCCAGGAGCCCAGTCGCCTCCCCGACTCACCAACTTCGGGGTCCCAGCCCGCCCGGTCCCCTCCTCAGCGCCCCCATTAGGCCCGCCGGGGCACGGCCCCCTTCTCCCCTGTCCAGTGGGCCGCTCTAGCCCCCGCTTGGGCCCAGACCCGCCTCCGCTCTCGGGCCGGGCGGCTCTCATGCCCCGGGTGCCTCCGCCCCTGCCCTTTGGGCTCCATCAGCTCGGTACCTGGGGCTCCGTCTCCCCTGTCGGCCCCGAGCCTGTGTCGAACAGACAAACAGCTGCAGCTCAACCAAACCCTGCTGCCCCTCCTTCGCCTCCTCGCCCTGGGGCGGGGGCTCCAGCCAATAGCTCGATTACCCGCCTACCATTGAGGGCGGGCTACATGTGCACTCATCCGCCAATCCTCTGTAGAAGGGCGGGTCTCTCTGAGAGCTGTCCCCAACCAGTACAAGCAAGAGACTGGATAGGCGGGGCCCTCAACCAATAGAGAGGAAGAAACCGCGAAGATGGACGCGGTGAGGAGCCGTTAAAGAGCGAGCACCCGGAGACAGGAGGCGGAACACCATCGACAGACGTTTGTGCCAGCCAATAGCATCTCGACACCCCATGACCCCGCCTTTTGACTCATAAACATCTAATCAGGTGAGTGATGGAGGCGGGTCAAAATGAAACTTTAACCAGTAATGCGTAAATTCTGGACTTGACTGGCAGGCAAGGCGGGGTCGAAAAAGGCCTCAAGAAGGCTGGGGCTGACCTTCGCCCCACCCCCTGAATTTGGCGGGGGCTGGCCCTAGTGCCCCGCCTTCCATGACAAATTCGCAGGCATGAAGGGAAATACCTCTCCTAGGGATGGCGAGCCTGGGAATTTAAGTCATCCTTACGTCAGCGCTTCCTTCTTCCAGTGGGGCATCAGAGGACAGGAGTTTTAGGGGTGGCCCGCGGGCGGTCTGAGTTGTTTTTTGGTGGAGTGAGACAATGGCAACTAAGAAATAGCTTGGAGAGTCTTTAAAGAGCCCCATCATAATAATTTTCATATAGACAACTGATACTTTCTTTTTTCCTCTTTTTACTTGTAGAGACGGGTCTCATTATGTTGCCCATGCAGGTCTTGAACTCCTGGCCTCAAACGATCCTCCTGCCTCAGCCTCCCAAAACGTTGGGATTACAGGTGTGAGCCACGAAGTAAGACCAGTAATTTGTGAATGGTATTGTAAATGTGAATACAAGAAACTTTAGAAGACTTTGCTGTTTGTGATATGCAACAGGAAAGAGAAACAGCGAGATTACTGGGAAATGCACTGTCAGGCAAATCCCCCTGGAGCCCACTTCCAATCGTATTGCTGCTCCCAAGCTTTTCTTTGTTTTTTTTGTTTTTTTTTTTGAGTAGGAGTCTCACTCTGTCGCCCAGATTGAAATTCTGGGCTGGACTCGGTGGCTCACACCTATAATCCCAGCACTTTGGGAGGCCGAGGTGAGAGAACTGCCTGAGTCCACAGGTTCGAGACCAGCCTGGGCAACTTGACTAGACCTCACCTCTACAATGAATCAAGAAAAATGAGCCAGGCATGATGGTGCACGCCTATGGTTCCAGCTACTTGGAAGGCTGAGGTGGAAAGATTGCCTGAGCCCAGCAGGTTGAGGCTGTGGTGGCCATGAGCGTGCCCCTGCCCTCCAACCTGGGCGACAGAGTGAGACTGCAACTCAAAAAAAAAAAAAAAAAAAAAAGAAGAAGAAATTCTGGAACTGTTGTTCTCTATGTATGTGTATGTGGGGTGTGTATGTGTGTATGTGCTGGGCTGGGGGGAAGGGATTTTGCTGATGTGTGGGGAAAGTGAAATAGGGAATATATAGACTTCAGTTTCCCCAGCTGTAAGATGGGGACAAATAATACCCACTTTTTTTTTTTTGAGTTGGAGTCTCTGTCACCCAGACTGGAGTGCAGTGGCTGCTCCCGGCCACCGCAGCCTCGACCTGCTGGGCTCCAGCGATCCTTCCGCCTCAGCCTTCCACGTAGCTGGAACTACAGGCGCGCGCTACTATGCCCGGCTCATTTTTTGATTTATTGTAGAGGTCTCGCCAAGTTGCCCAGGCGGGTCTCGAACCCGCGGGCGCAGGCAATCCACTCACCTCAGCCTCCCAAGGCGCGGGATTACAGGCTGAGCCACCGAGCCCATCTATAATACCCACTTTGTTCACCCTCAGCACTAGCCAAAATGAGGTGGGGTGGGTAGCCCTGTACAGAGACTATGAAAAGAGGGGTCCAAAATCAATGATCACTTATGCACATTCATATCATTCTTTCAGTACATAAAAGGAGGAAAGAGATGAACTATAAAACTAGGAACATTTTTTTTAATGGATTACAAACTAAATTACAAATAACGTTAATAACAAGAGCACTCAAGGACAAGGGATAGGAGAAGAGAGACAAAACCATAAAAAGAAAAAAAAAATGCGTTTTTCGCATTGGTATTACAAAATCCCAAGGTGCACATGGCAACAAATCCACCCACTCTGACCAAAAAAATCTACTATAATCTGAAATATAAATATAATTGTTCATCCTTCTTTTAAAGAAATATTTTTCTCCCAATGCCCCCACTCAATCACAACCCTGAAAAAAATTATCAGCATTCTCAAAATGATGCCTAAACTCTTAACTTCCACTTCTGTGGGGTAAAGGGGGGTGACCTCAGAGGAAGATGGGAGCAGGAATTCCTGGCAACTGAAGAACTAAGAATACTAAAAGGAAGAAAAAATTCAAACATCTCTCACCTGCCTCATAAAGCCATGATGAGGCAACAGATTGGAATGAAGCAATCCCTGTCCTGGAGCCTCCCAGACTCCTTTTGCCTGTAGGAGGGACAGACAAGGGGACTAGGTGCAATCATTTCTTCTGCAGCCTCACCAGGACTGAGTCTTGACTCTCCAGCCTGTTAGGCAAGGTGAAACACTAAAACTAGGGTATAAACGGATTGGATCTATTTTCCTAGCCTCATTTTAAAAAACAGACCCCTCCCCGTGGTTTTGTTTTGCCTGGTTCTCAAAAGTTCCAACTTAGCCCCATGCTATGAGCCTTTACAAAAACAGTGGCAGCAGGTGTGGGGTCCTTGTCATCCCAAACACAAGAAATAATAATTATGAGCATTCAGAGATTGGGATGGCAAACCCAACATGTGGGGAGGACAGTGAGCTTTGTTTTTGTTTGTTTGGTTTAATACCAGCCCTTGCAGCAGTGACTAAGAGCAAGGTGAGAGGGTGGTGGAGACTGACTTAAGTGCACTGAAACTTCCTTTCATTTTCACCGATTTCTCCCTGTATCCCCAGAGTTAACTGGTCAAGAGAGGGAGGTGGGTGTTAAGGCAGCCTGACAAGATCAGGGGGCCACCTGAACCCAATAGCCCAGGGCCGAGCCAGGTCAAGCCCACACTGGAGGCAAGAGTGAGACTGGGTGTGGGGGCTCAGAGAAGGACATCAGAGTCGAAGGTGGGGTACAGGCTTGGTCACATCCTGGAAGAAAGGGTGAGCCAGAGCTGCCTTTGCTGAAATCCGCTTGTTGGGGTCGTAGTGCAGCATTTGCTGGAGGGAGAGATGCATGCTGACTTCAATGATATGACAGTGGATGGAATGGACAGCAGTGTTCCCAGAAATCAGGAAACCAGAATTCCTTCTACCTAAAGCAGAGTTCTCACTTCCCTCCTCCCATATCTGAACCAGCGTGCCAACAGGGAGAGAGGCAGGGACTAGGGAAATGAAAACCCTGAGACCCAGAGTTCAGGGTCTCATCCTTCCTTCATCCTGGAAAAGCCCTTCCCTGGGGAATAAAAGAGGGGAACTAGGTGCCCACTCTTACCGATAACAAGCTCCGTCCATCTTCATCCAGGGGAGGTACGACTTTACTAAAGTCTTGCCGGGCCCACTTGGGAAAACTTGGCTTATAATCAGGCATAGAAGTAACTCCCGGCCAAACCACCTCATCTGGGGTCCCCAGAGTCCGAAAGATCCGGAAGAGTTGGTCAATCTCAGAGTCTCCAGGGAATAGGGCCCGGCGGGTCACCTGAAAATGGGGAAAGAGGAGAGGCCAAGACCCACATTGACGTCAGTCAAAACTGTGCCCTATACAGAGGAGGTTCCCACAGGCAGTGTGAGGTCAGCAGGGCCCCATGATTCCCTCCCTGGGGCCTTTCATGGGGTCAGTCACACACTGCCTGAGACAATGAAGTTCCTTCATCTGTCTCCTTGCCCCCTCCTTCCTTCCCCCAATCATGGCTTTGCAGATCCCCAAGGCTGGGTGGGGCTGGGAGGGGGTGAATGTCTGGGGTGCCACTGACACGTAGCAAAGGGATCCCAAGCCACTCACGGGGTATGGGGTAGACACTGCGGTCATCCCCCCTCCTTGTGATGCAGCCACTTCTAGATAGGAGCACAGCGGGCAGAGACTGTGTCTTCCATTTCTTCTGTGTTCCCCACAGCACTTAGCATGGTGCTGGGCACACACTAGGTGCTTAACAAATATTTTTTGATGAATTGAGAGAGGAATATGGGCAATTGTAAGGTATATTATGTAGGTATATATATATATATATATGTATATATATATAGGCTAATGATCTCCAGTTACAACCCAGATAAAAGACCAGAAAACATACTACTGATTTGACTTGAAGACTCAGCCTACTGCACTGTTGTATTAAAGGGGATGAGAAATCCCACCTAAGGCTGGACCTCAGGAATCCTTCAATCTGAAAAGCCAGAGGTTGAGGGGGACATGATCTAAGTCTGCAGTTTAAATAAAGGGTGTGGATAAAGTGACCGCAGTTGGCTTCACCACCTGCCTAGCACTCTACAACAAGGTCTACAAGCCTTGAAATGAAGGAGGCACTAAATGAAACTCATTCTCCTATAAGCAGACCATAGCTAAAACAGCTACAGAAGTGATTTAGCTTTCTTCAGGGATAGGAGATAGATACTAGAGCTGGGCGCAATGGCTCATACCTGTAACCCCAGCACTTTGGGAGACTAAGGCAAGAGGACTGTTGAGTCCAGGAGTTTGAGCCCAGCCTGGGCAACACAGTAAGACCTTGTCTCTTTAAAAAAAAAAAAAAAAAATCCTGGTGCAGTGGCTCATGCCTGTATTCTCAGCACTTTGGGAGGTGGAGGTGAGAGGATTGCTTGAGCTCAGGGCTTCAAGACCATCCTGGGCAACTTGGCAAGACCTCATCTCTACAATAAATAAAAAAATTAGCCGGGCATGGTGGCAAATGCCTGTATTTCTAGCTACTTAGAAGGCTGAGGCAGAAGGATTGCCTGAGCCCAGCAGATCGAGGCTGTGGTGGCTGTGAGCATGCCACTGTTCTCCAGCCTGGATGACAGAGTAAGACTCCAACTCAAAAAAAAGAGAGAGAGGAGAGAGAGAGAGACCAGATACCAAGGCTGTTTGAAGATATCCTAACATTGTGGTTGCTATCAGGGGCAACTGTCCCATCCTTTCTCCATCACCCCCGCTCCTAGGTACTACTCTAAAGTGAGAACCCAGTGATAGAAGGGCCATAGGTCTGGGCCAAGAAACAGTCCTGTTGTTCTTGCACGTGGGGCAGAGTGGGCTGGGTAGAACCCAGGCAAGCCTCCGTACCATCTCAGCAAAGATGCAGCCCAGGCTCCAGATGTCCACAGCTGTGGAGTAGTACTTGCAACCCAGGAGGATTTCAGGTGCTCGGTACCACAGGGTCACCACCTGCAGGACAAGAGTAGGAAGAGAAGGGGTGGTTTATAGGTAATGGAGATTCCCACATCTCACTCCTCAACACCACCCTGCTAACTCTTGTCAGTTTCCTTCCCTACATCCCCTCCCTCTGATTTCTCCTGAGAGAAATGTCTACCCACAGCATTTTAGCCCAGAGATAGCACAGTCCATAGCTCTGGAGACCAAATTTTCTGAGCCTCCAATATGGGATCTTTCTGAAAAACTAGAGACAAATTTTAATGATGTGCCATCCAGCCATCCTGGCTTGGTATCTAAGCCCAGTTAGATCCACAGTATGAATTCTGGGCATACCCTAAGACTCCTTAGGGCATCTGAGATTCTTTCCATCTACTAGGAAACCGCTAGCTAGATATTTTTAGTAACCTTGTGAATACCCTTGTTAACACCTACCAAGAAGCTCAAAAAAACCTAGAGGGACTCACCTCATGGGTGTAAGTACGAACAGGGACTCCAAAGGCTCTGGCAAGTCCAAAGTCGGCTAGCTTGATAGACCCCTCAGCATTGATAAGTAGATTCTGAGGCTTAAGGTCCCGGTGCAAGACCCGGTGAGAATGACAGAAAGCTAGGCCCTGGAGCAGCTGGAACAGATAGCTCTGACGAGGGAGAGAGAGAGGAACTGTATTTCTCCATCACAGTAAGCAGACTGGGTTTGTTCTGTGCCCCTCAAAGCTCTGCCAAAGCCTTTACTAGGTTGTATTATAATTACATGTTTACAAGCTATTTTTCCCAGTGGACTGTCAGCCCAGGGAGGATAAGTACTAGGTCGTCTTACTCAGTTTTGCATCCTTTCTTCATACCTCATGGCTTGCACATTGAAGGTGTTCAATACATGTGCATTGAATAAATGTTTGTTGATAGACTGAAAATAGCTTGGGAGGGCATGGTGGCTCACACCTGTAATCCCAGAACTTTGGGAGGCCGAGGAGAGAAGTTTGCTTGAGCCGAGGTGTTTGAGATCAGCCTGGGCAACATAGCCAGATCACATCTTTACAAATAAAATTAAAAAATTAGTTGGGCGTAGTGGCACATGCCTATAAACTTATCTACTTGGGAGGCTGAGGTGGAAGGATTGCCTGAGCCCAGGATGTTGAGGCTGCGGTGAGCCCTGATCGTGCCACTGCACTCCAGCCGGGGCGACAGAGTGAGACTCCAGCTCAAATTTTTATAAGATGAAAATCGTTCTGGGAATGAAGAACCCAGCCCAAAATTAGACAACAGAGATTCACCAGCTAGCTCTCCCATCAAACAAGGGCTTTTTGTTTTTGTTTTTGTTTTTTTGAGTCAGAATCTCACTCTATCACCCAGGCTGGAGTGCAGTGGCACGTTCATGGCCACCGCAGCCTTGATCTGCTGGGCTCTGGTGATCCTTTCAGCGTCAGCCTTCCAAGTAGCTGGAACTACAGGCGCATGCCACCATGCCCTGCTAATTTTTTGGTTTATTGTAGAGACGAGGTCTCAGCAAGTGGCCCAGGCTGGTCTCGAATCCCTGGGCTCAGGCAATCCTCTCGCGTCAGCCTCCCAAAGTGCTGGGATTCCAGGCTTGAGCCACCGCACCCAGCAAACAAGGGCTTTTTGGAGGAATTTACCAAGTGCCCTTGGATCTCATGTATCTGAGTTTCATCTGACCTCCCTCTTGAGCTGCTGTGCTGACTCACTAGAGTTTCAACTTTGATTCTTCAGCCCAACCCTAGGGTTAATGAATATAATGAGAAGGGAAAGCGACACAAAAGAAAGAGGGGTGAGTGTGTGTGTGTGTGTGTGTGTATGTGTGTGTGTGTAGGAGATGAGGGCTGGGAAGGAGGCCCCTTGGCCTTTAACAAATTATTACCCTGAATTACCTGCCGCCAGTCCAGCCCCCCAAGACATGACGGGGAGGAGCTGATGAGATGGCTGATGAGATGTGTTACCTTGATGAGTGGAAGAGGAATGCCAGTGAGAGCAGAGGCATCCATGAATTTCTTCAGATCTTGGTGCAGAAATTCAAAAACCAGGTAGAGTTTATTTTCTGTGTGGATGACATCGAGCAGTCTAGGGAAAGGGAGGTTGGGAAATGGAGGTGAGGGAGAGAAATGCCCACACTGTACAGACAGAACTCATCCTCCTTTCCCACCAGGTCACCTCTTCCGACACATACTTACTTGACAATATTAGGATGGTTAAGCTCCTTAAGCAGAGAGATCTCTCGGATGGCAGTGCTGGGTACACCCTCAGTCTCACTTGGAGAGGTTGGGAAAGCAGAGCGGAAAGATGGTTACAAATATTTCTTTTCCCCAAGGAGGCACCCCCCGCACCTCCCAGGGAGAGAAGTAGGCCGTAAAGAGTTGATTCCTGGGGAGTCAGGGCGTGGCTTTTGGACACATTAAGGCCATGAAGTCCACTTTTCCTAGGAGTAGGGAAGTAAAGCCTCCAGGTAAAGGTAAAGCAGAGAGACGGCAATAAAGATAAAATGTGGGAGTAGCAGCAGCCTCCCTAGAGGGGCCAGTGAGCTTCAACTGCCATTCTTTTGAAAGAGGGAGAGAATTCCAAGACGAGGGTGGGGGTTGGGGCGGTGATAGGGGCTCTTCATTCAAGGAGGTGCTCTTCTCTGGTCCCCACATAATCCAGCTCCACGGAGAGACTTGGACCCCCTTCTCAGAGGCCTCCTTTCTCTTCCCGAGTCTCCCTGGTTGCACATTTGGGGGCATCATCCGGCTCAGTTCAGGAAGAAAGTTTTCCATGGAGTCTACACCACCCTATACTTCCCAGAGAGAGTAGATAGACACACTCTCCACTCTCTATGTCCTCCAACCCACCCACTACTTCAAAAGACGTCCCTCCCTGCTCCCTTCCGGTCCCCGGACGGCTACCCGCCTGTTGGGGGGCCCGGTGGGGACAGTCAAGGTCTCCGGTTAGGAGTCCCGAGTACAGAGGCCACTCACGTGTCCAGGCGGATTTTCTTAAGCGCCACCACTTCTCCCGTCAACTTGTTTCTGGCTTTATACACAACTCCGTACGTGCCCTCTCCGATCTTTTCCACCTTTTGAAAGTTCTCCATGAAGCGCGAGCGAGTCGGGTCAGCCCGGCCCTGGAGCGGGGGCCTGGGAACCCAGCAGATGGCGGGCCCCGGCTCTCGGGAGCCGAGGAGGGGAAAACAGGGCCCAGCACCGTGGCCCCAGGTCGGGATGGAACGCAGCGTATCTCTTCGCTCTTGTCAATTTGTCCAACTTGAAACAATGTTGCCGCCTCCCCCCCAAGTTCCCAGCCGCCACCAGAGGCCCCGCCCCTCCTTCCCGCGTTTCCATGGCCCCGCCCCCTGCCCTTCCTATTGGTCAACGTCAAGAGGGCGGGGCCAGTCCGTCGCTCCTCGCCGCCGAAGACCCCGCCCCGTGCAAGTTTCTGAGGGGCCAAATTTCTGGCTCGGTGGGATCGCTGAGCACCTGCCCCCGGGTATTGTTTTGGGCCTGAGTTTCCCTTCCTGTGTCTCCAGTCTGTAGGGATTCACTGACCTCTAACTCACTATTTTCACCATCCCTGGAGAAAATATATATCGACCTAAGAATAAATTCCACTTTCTTGGGAGGCTGCTTTGAAAAGCAGGATTCCAGGGCCCTCAGGGAAGTCGTTGCCTCTGCCTCTCAGCCCATCTCGATGCCGTCTCTGTTTTTTGGATGCAAGGTTCTGTTTCTTTTTGAGAAGTACCTTCAATGTGCAGACGGATGGATAACTTAAATAACAACAATAGTATTAATAAAAAAAATAAGTTCCCGGTTTGATTAACTCACTAATTAAGTCATTAACTCCCGTGATGACTTTGTGTGTGGCTGGTACGCGTTATACAGTTGCCTTTCAGTTAACTTTTTCCCCGAGAGTGGAGTGTGTCAAGATGAAAGTGACCCAGTGAAACCAGGATAGCGGGATGAGAAAGGAATGTCCGGGGACCAGACCCCTTGTCAGTTTTTCCTCCTTCCCGTCCTCCGGCCCCTCCCAGGCTTCCTGGAGGGAGAAGAGGAAGGGCTATGCAAATTAGGACCCCTTTCTTATATAGGGAATTAACCCAGTCCCACCAGTGCCTTTGATTGCTGGAGGGAAGGACGAGATGGATCTGGTGCCGAGAAGGTGTCTTCTCCATTTGGCTGTGATGGGTGCTCTGCTGACTGTGGGGGCAGCAGAAGGTGAGTGTGGGTATGTGGACATGAGAAGGTGTGAATTTACCTACTCTGGTTTTCCCCTCCTGATGGGAGATACTAGCAATACTTCAGGCTTCTCTCACCCATTCTATTGGGTGGAGATGTGGGCACCTGGGCTCCCTCCCTACATGGAGATTTGGAATTCAGCCTGAAAATAATTTCATCTGCTTGGAGGGGCAGGAGCATAGTAGGTCTTTGCAGCACTACTTCTGAGTCCTTCTTGGAAGCAAGCTGGAGAAGGGGTTGCAAAGGGGTGAAATAGGTGGGAGACTCTTTTAGATCATGTCTCAGGCACTTGAAGTAGGGGACCTGAAGTAAGGAGTAAGTGGTATTGGATAAAAAGGCTAAAGAGATATTACCTTTCCTGCTTGTGATGGGCATGGGTAAACACAGGCCAGAACTTTTGTTCTGGGACTGGGAGAGATAGGCAGAGGGGTCTCAGCTGAGCATCACATGAAAAGGCTCTGGGGGATTGGGGCCTCGTGACAGGAGCAAGGGGCGGGGGTGGGGCTGGTGAGAGGGTCTGGAATGTCCCGTGCTGCTCTGAGGAGGGAGGATTGGGAGTGGAGAAAGAATGGGTCATCTTATGACTTCCCTTGCTCTGGGGTGATGCTCTGTGAGATGATTCCAGACCCTCCCCTGCAGAATCAGTTGGGTTTCCAGCATACATCAGAAATGGGACAAGGACAGTTCCTGCTGTGATGAAATACACACATCATATCCCAGCCTTACTTTCTCTCTCTAAATCCCTGGTCTCACAGACTTCTAGAAAGTTCTCCTTGACTTGACTTCCCTCATTACACTGCAGTTTCAAGTCTTTTTCTTTTACTATGTTCCTTAATGTATTCTAGTAACAATCTGTTCACATCCACCCATCTGAGGTTCTTAAAAGTTTGTGCTAGGCCGGGCTCAGTGGCTCAGCCTGTAATCCCAGCATTTTGGGAGGTCGAGGTAAGTGGATTGCCTGAGCCCGTGGGTTCAAGACCAGCCCAGGCAACTTGGCAAGCCCTCATCTCTAAAATAGATAAAAAATTAGCCGGGCGCAGTAGCACGTGCCCGTAGTTCCAGCTACTTGGAAAGCTGAGGTGGAAGGGTCGCGGGAGCCCAGCAGGTCGATGCTGGAGTGACCGTGAGTGTGCCAAGGCACTCCAGCCTGGGTGATGATGGAGTGAGACTCCAACTCACACACACACAAAAAAGTTTGTGCTGGCTGGGCATGGTGGCTTACGCCTATAATCCCAGCACTTTGGGAGGCTGAGGTGAGAGGATTGCCTGAGCCCATGGGTTCAAGACCAGCCTGGTCAACTTAGCAAGACCTCATCTATACGATAAATTAAAAAAAAAATTAGTCAGGCACGGTGGCTCACGCCTATAATCCTAGCATTTTGGGAGGCTGAGGCAAGAGGATTGCCTGAACCCACGGGTTCGAAACCAGCCTGGGCAACTTGCCGAGACCTCATCCCTACAATAAATCAAGAAAAATTAGCCAGGCATGGTGGCACATGCCTGTAGTTCCAGCTACTTGGAAGGCTGAGGTGGAAGGATCACCTGAGCAAAAGCAGGTCGAGGCCGCAGTGACTGTAAGCATGCCACTGCACTCCAGCCTGAGTGACAGAGTGAGACTTCAACTAAAAATAAAAATAAATAATAAATAATTAATTAATAAAAATTAGCCAGGCATGGTGGCATGTGCCTGTAGTTCCAGCTACTTGGAAAGCTGAGGCAGGAGGATCACCTGAGCTTAGCAGGTTGAGGTTGTGGTGGCAGTGATCATGCCACTGCACTCCAGCCTGGGTGACAGAGTGAGACTCTGACTAAAAAAAAAAAGTTTGGCGGGGCTCGGTGGCTCAGCCTGTAATCCCGCGCCTTTGGGAGGCTGAGGTGAGTGGATTGCCTGAACCCGCGGGTTCGAGACCCGTCTGGGCAGCGAGACTTCATCTCTACAGTAAATTAAAAAAAAATCAGTCGGGCGTGGTAGCGCATGCCTGTAATTCCGGCTACTCAGAAGGCAGAGGCAGAAGGATCGCTGGAGCCCAGCAGGTCGAGGCTGCAGTGGCCGGGAGCAGCCACTGCACTCCAGTCTGGGTGACAGAGTGAGACTCCAACTCAAAAACAAAACAAAACAAAACAAAAACTTTAACCAGCCGGGCACAGTGGCTCAAACCTGTAATCCTAGCACTTTGAGAGGCTGAGAGGAGAGGATTGTCTGAGCCCAGGAGTTCAAGACGAGCCTGGGAAACTTGGTCTCTACAACACATGAAAAAATTAGCTGGGCATGGTAGCACACGCCTGTAGTTCTGGCTACTCAGAAGGCTGAGATGGAAGGATCGCCTGAGCCCAGCAGATCGACACTGGGGTGGCCATGAATGTGCCACTGCACTCTAGCCTGGGTGATGGAGTGAGACTCTGATGCAGAAAGAATAAAAATAAATAAATAGCTGGGCTCAGTGGCTAAGCCTGTAATCCCAGCACTTTGGGAGGCCGAGGTGAGCGGATTGCCTGAGCCCGCGGGTTCGAGACCCACCGGACAACTTGGTGAGACCTCATCTCTACAATAAATCAAAAAAATCAGCCGGGCGTGGTAGCGCGTGCCTGTAGTTCCAGCTACTTTAAAGGCTGAGGCGGAAGGATCGCTAGAGCCCAGCAGTCGAGGCTGTGGTGGGTGGGAGCGGCCACTGCACTCCAGTCTGGACGACAGAGTGAGACTCCAACTCAAAAAAAAAAAACCCAAAAAAACAAACTAACTAACTAAATAAATAAATACTTTAACCAGAACAAAAATAAAAACACCTACTCATGAGGATAGATAAAGAAAATGTAGGAAAATGTTGATAGTTGTCGGATGTGGGTGAGGACACGAGGAGGGTCATCATATCCTTTCTATTCTCAGACCTCTCTTTACAGTAACTTTGTCTTCTCTGTCCCCATCCCCAATCTCTGCCCACCTCTAATCCACCCTTCTGACTACTTGTCTTAGTGATCTTTCTAAAACACAAATTTCAGCTGGGTGCCGTGGCTCATGCCTGTAATCCTAGCACTTTGGGAGACAGAGGCAAGAGGATTGTCTGAGCCCAGGGGTTCGAGACAAGCCTGGGTAACTTGGCGAGACCTCGTCTCTACAATAAATAGAAAAATTAGCCAGGTGTGGTGGTATGTGCCTATAGTTCCAGCTACTTGGAAGACTGAGACTGAAGGATACCTGAGACCAGCAGGTCAAGGCTATGGTAGCTGTGATTGTTCCACTGCACTACAGCCTGGGTGTCAGAGTGAAGTTCTGACAAAAAAATAAAACTAAAATAAAAAACACAGGCCAGGCACGGCGGCTCAGGCCTGTAATCCTAGCACTTTGGGAGGCAGAGGCGAGAGGATTGCCTGAGCCCAGGGGTTCGAGACCAACCTGGACAACTTGGTGAGACCGCGTCTCTACAATAAATCAAGAAAAATTATCCAGGCATGGTGGCGCACGCCTATAGTTCCAGCTACTTGGAAGACTGAGGCAGAAGGATCACCTGAACCCAGTATGTCGGGGCTGCGATGGCCATGAGCATGCCACTACACTCCTGCCTGGGTGACAGAGTGAGACTCTGACTCAAAAACTAAATAAAATAAGAATAAAAAACACAAATTTGATCCTGTTCAAAAGCTTCTGAAGGATCAATTTGATGGTACGTTAACTATATCTTAATTTAAAACACAACAAATAACCTTCAGAGGTGGCCTTGCCTACAGGATAAAGGCCAGATTCCTTAGTCTGGCACTGCAAGCCCCCAACCCATCTTCTCCGCTTCCTTTCTCACAGTGTGCATTAATCTCATTGATAGCAGTCCCTAACGTGCCATGTATGTCCATGCCTCCATGCATTTGCTTATGCTGGTCCTAGGGTAACTCCTCCATGAAGTTTCCACATCTGCTTGAGTGGAACTAATCTGTTTAGTCTGTCATTTTGTTGCACTATGGGTATATGTGCTATGGCACATAATAAATAGAGCCTAGGATTATAGAAATTTATGTCCATGTCTGTTTCTTGTACTTCACCTTGAATTCCTTCAGAGCCACATCTTATTCATTTCTTAAGTCCTTCATGCCTAAACCAGTGGTACATGGTGGGTATTCAGTAAATTAAAATGCATTTTGAATGTGAGAAAGAATGGGGTGACATGGGATAGAGTGTTGTCCTCTGAGAAGGGACCGAGGGAAGCTCCTGGGGCCCTCATGATACATCCCTTATAGGACCCAGAGACCAAGACTTGCTTGGGGTCCCGAGGCCACTCAGAACTAAAACCTGGAACCGGCAGCTGTATCCAGAGTGGACCGAAGTTCAGGGACGTGACTGCTGGAGAGGTGGGGACTTGGAAATTCCAGGGGAGGGCATGGCGGGAATGGAATAGGGGAAAGCAAGAAAAACTGGACTGAATGCAGCTTGGGAAATGTCCACGGGGAGGGGAAGCCGAGGAGTCCCAGCTAATGCAATTTCCCTTCCCAGGTGGGCAAGTGTCCCTGAAGGTCAGGAATGATGGGCCCACACTGGTTGGTGCAAATGCCTCCTTTTCTATTGCTCTGCACTTCCCTAGAAGCCAAAAGGTTCTGCCAGATGGGCAGGTCATCTGGGCCAACAACACGATCATCAATGGTGAGTACCTCTCTACTCACCATTATTCCTAGGTCCTTATTCCTAGGGCTCAGGTTCTCTGGCATCCTTAGTGAGCTTAGGGAATGCCCCCTCCTTTTTTTTTTAAGACAGAAAGAGTCTTGCTTGCTCTTTCACCCAGCCTGGGGTACAGTGGCATGATCATGGCTCACCACAGCCTTGAATTCGAATTCCTGGCTCAAGCTATCCTCCCACCTCAGCCTCCCAAGTAGATAGGACTATGGGCATGCCCCACCATATCTGGCTAACTTTTTTTTCTTTGTAGAGATGAGGTCTCACTATATTGCCCAGGCTGGTCTCAAACTTCTGGGCTCAAGTGATCCTCTCCCCTCAGCCTCCCACGGGTTAATTTTTTTTTTTTTGTAGAGATGAGGTCTTGTTATGTTACCCAGGCTGGTCTCAAGCAATCCTGGGCTCAAGCAATCCTGGGCTCAAGCAATCCTCCCACCTTGTTCTCCCTAAGTGCTGAGATTATAAGCATAAGCCACTGTGCCCAGATTCCCTCTATTTTTAAAAATCAAGTTATATATGTAATGCACACTCGCAGTAAAATTAGATAAAGCAAAAAGGAAAAAAAAGCCAGGCTCGGTGGCTCAGCCTGTAATCCCGCGCCTTTGGGAGGCTGAGGTGAGTGGAT
This sequence comes from Cephalopachus bancanus, assembly GCA_027257055.1. Classification (NCBI taxonomy): domain Eukaryota; kingdom Metazoa; phylum Chordata; class Mammalia; order Primates; family Tarsiidae; genus Cephalopachus; species Cephalopachus bancanus. Next base: position 2,764,090 of record JAPVLO010000385.1, on the reverse strand, counting down.
TGCCTGAGCCTGTGGGTTCGAGACCCGCCTGGGCAACTTGGCGAGACCTCATCTCTACAATAAATAAAAAATTAGCCGGGCGTGGTAGCGAGCGCCTGTAGTTCCAACTACTTGGAAGGCTGAGGCGGAAGGATCGCTGGAGCCCAGCAGGTCGAGGCTGCAGTGGCTGTGAGCATGCCACTGCACTCCAGCCTGGGCGACAAAGTAAGAATGCTAGTGCTTGAAAATGACTCTGTATTTACCTTTCAGGAAGCCAGGTGTGGGAAGGACAGCCAGTGTATCCCCAGGAACCTGATGCTGGCTGCATCTTCGCTGATGGTAGCCCCTGCCCACCTGGCCCTCGGTCTCAGAGGAGAAGCTTTGTTTATGTCTGGAAGACCTGGGGTGAGGGACTCCCGTCTCCGGCCTGTCATCCACACTTGTGTTTATCTCTTCCTGCCAGATCACCTTTCTTTTAGGCCCCACCTTAATTTCTGTGATTTTCCTCTCATCTTCATTTCCCTCTTGGCCCCTTCCTCTTCCATGACACCTAGCCCCCTCAGCCTTCTCTGCCGTATTTCTTTCTGGCAGTCCTTCCGCCAGTTGTAGGTCTATCCCACAGGGTCCCCAATAGGATGCCTTCCCTGTCCCCCACCCAATTCAAATTCACAGGCTTCCCATACAGCCTCAGAAGTAATCAGCCTCAATAGACCTCTTGGTTTCCCTTCTCTGGTCCCCTGTTTCTTTTTTTTTATGAGTCGGAGTCTCACTCTGTCGCCCAGACTGGAGTGCAGTGGCCGATCCCGGCCACCTGCAGCCTCTCCTGCTGGGCTCCGGCGATCCTTCCGCCTCAGCCTTCCGAGTAGCCGGAATTACAGGCGTGTGCTACCACGCCCGGCTGATTTTTTGATTTTTTTGTAAAGATGAGGTCTGGCTGCCCAGGCGGGTCTCAAACCCATGGGCTCAGGCAATCCACTCACCTCAGCCTCCCAAAGGCGCGGGATTACAGGCTGAGCCACCGAGCCTGGCTGGTCCCGTTTCTAATCCTGCCCCTCGGTTCCCTTTGACCAGCAACTTCCCCTCCTCTTCGTTCCAAAAACCTCAGGTCAATACTGGCAAGTTCTAGGGGGCCCAGTGTCCGGGCTGAGCATTGGGACAGACAGGGCAGTGCCAGGCACACACACCATGGAAGTGACCGTCTATCACCACCGGGGACCCCGGAGCTATGTGCCCCTCGCTCACTCCAGCTCAGACTTCACCATAACTGGTAAGGTTTGGGAAGGGTCAAGGCCAATGGTAGAGTAGAAGGTGGGGAGGCTTGGCCGGATTGGAAAGGGGAGAGGGGAAATGGTGTGCGCACTTGAAGGGGCAGGGCCAGGAAGGCCTGGCAGAGAGATATGGGGCTTAGAGTCAGTGAAGGGCCAGCCAGTGAGCTTGGGGAGGAGAGTATGGCTGTGAAAGGAGAAGCTGAGGTCTGGTTCTCACGTTTTCTGGCTCCAATCCCAGACCAGGTGCCTTTCTCCGTGAGTGTGTCGCAGCTGCAGGCCTTGGATGGAGGGAACAAGCACTTCCTGAGAAATCAACCTCTGACCTTTGCCATCCAGCTCCATGATCCCAGTGGCTATTTGGCTGGGGCTGACCTCTCCTACACCTGGGACTTTGGAGACGACAGTGGGACACTAATCTCTCGGGCACTTGTGGTCACTCACACATACCTGGAATCTGGCCCAGTCACTGCCAGGGTGGTCCTGCAGGCCGCCATTCCTCTCACCTCCTGTGGCTCCTCCCCAGTTCCAGGCACCACAGATGGGCACATACCAACTGCAGAGGCCCCTGGCACCACAGCTGGCCAAGTGCCCACTACAGAAGTTGTAGGGACTTCAGTTGGTCAGGTGTCAACTACAGAGCCCTCTGGGACCACAGCTATGCAGGTGCCAACAACAGAAGTCACAAGGACTCCAGAGGGCACAGGTGCTACACCCGAGATGATGCCAACCTCAGCGGTCATAGGTACCACTCTGGCAGAGATGCCAACTACAGAGGCTACAGGTACGACTCCCGCAGAGCCTCCTGGCACCACAGTTGCCCAGGTAGCTGCAGAGTCCATGCAGACCACAGCTGGGGAGCTATCCATCCTTGAGCCTGAGGGTCCAGGCGCCAGCCCAGTCATGCCTACAGAAGGTATTACAGGTAAGAGGACCTGTGTGAGTAGGGCTCCTTAAAGTGGGGTGTCATCACTCCCAAAGTCTTTCCAGGACTCAGATGCTGCCCGATCCTTTGCTTAGAGCATGGTGGTCCCCTCAGAGCTCTCACCGGCCTGGCTCCAAGCCCTCGAGTCTCTCTTAATGACAGGGAATAGAACTGGGGTTCAAGAAGCCAGGGTCACCAGGTGTGGTGGTTCATGCCTGCATTCCTAGCACCTTAGGAGGCCGAGGCAGGAGGATACTGCTTGAGCCCAGGAGTTCAAGACCAGCCTGGGCAACATAGGGAGACCTTGTCTCTACAAAATATCAAATAAATAAACAAATAAGTTTGAGACCGACCTGGGTAACATAGGGAGACCTCGTCTCTACAAAATATCAATTAATCAATTAATTTAAAAAGAAGCTAGGGTCTTCTGGGCCACAAGGAGAGAGTTTGTTGCTTCTCTACTGTTGAGAACTCTTGGCAAGACCAGGGAACAGACTGTGATCATTTACATAATACAGAGGGTGCCAAAAGATGCACACGCATTTTAAGAACGAAAAAAACTTTCAAGCCGGGCTCGGTGGCTCAGCCTGTAATCCCGCGCCTTTGGGAGGCTGAGGTGAGTGGATTGCCTGAGCCCGTGGGTTCGAGACCTGCCTGGGCAGCGAGACCTCATCTCTACAATAAATAAAAAAAAAATCAGCCGGGCGTGGTGGCGCCTGCCTGTAATTCCGGCTACTTAGAAGGCTGAGGCGGAAGGATCGCCGGAGCCCAGCAGGTCGAGGCTACGGTGGCTGGGAGCAGCCACTGCACTCCAGTCTGGGTGACAGAGTGAGACTCCAACTCAAAACAAACAAACAAACAAACAAAAAAAAAACTTTCAAACCAGGCTCGGTGGCTCAGCCTGTAATCCCGTGCTTTGGGAGGCTGAAGCGAGTGAATTGCCTGAGCCCGCGGGTTCGAGACCTGCCTGGGCAACTTGGTGAGACCTCATCTCTACAATAAATTTTAAAAAAATCGGGTGTGGTAGTGCACGCCTGTAGTTCCAGCTACTTGGAAGGCTGAGCAGAAGGATCGCCGGAGCCCAGCAGGTCGAGGCTGCAGTGGCCGGGAGCGGCCACGGCACTCCAGCCTGGGCTACAGAGTGAGACTCCAACTCAAAAAACAAAAACAAACAAAAAACTTTCGAGACCAGGCTGGACAACTTGGCGAGGCCTCGTCTCTACAATAAATAAAAAAATTAGCTGGGCGTGGTGGCGCACACCTGTAGTTCCGGCTGCTTGGAAGGCTGAGGTGGAAGGATCACCAGAACCTGGCAGGTTGACGCTGCCACTGCATTCCAGCCTGGGTGACAGAGTAAGCCTTCGACTCAAAAAAAGAAAAAGAAAAGAAAAAACGATTAAAGCTGTAATACTTAATATATACCAACAACAAAAGATGAATACAAGTCACATTTAACTTCTGCAATTACAAGAGGTACTCAGAGTGGTTATCGTCAGCATCCAGACACTTCTGATTATGGCAAACTAAAAGTAATACAGAGATAACACCTCGTAAAATGTGTATATATTTTTTGGCACCCCCGGTCTTTATATCTCATTTCCTGTTCATGTGTCAATGCACAGAAACCTTTCCCAGATTCCAAGACCCCGGTCCTCCCATTTCCCATCCCTTAGTTCCCATCCCTAAGCCAAAAAGGAGGAATGAGATAGTGATGTTTTTTGAATAAACAAACATGTGTTGACTATCCAGCCCAGGACCTGGCACAGTGTCCAGCTCTGCCCCTACCTGTGTGGCTCTGAAGCAGGTGTTTTCTTCTTTGGGGCCTCAGTTCCTTATCTATAAAATGAGACTTCCCAGGTGTTATCTGATTCCAAGCCAGTGCCTCCAGGATCCAGCAGGTCTACCTCAACCTGGAAAAATGCCTGCTTGGCCTCTGCGTCTGGGTGAGTCATGCAGCCCTTGAGCTTGCCTCCTCCTCTCCTGCCAGGTTCCCTGAGCCCCCCGACGGATGGTACAGCCACCTTGAGGCTGGTGAAGAGACAAGCCCCCCTGGATTGTGTCCTGTATCGATATGGTTCCTTTTCTCTCACCCTGGACATTGTCCGTGAGTCTTGCCTACGCTGGGGGCTGCTGGAGGGAGGCACGTGCAGCCTGGGGCTGGTCAGTGGAAGCAGACTCTGGGAAGAATTACGCCCTTAGGCAGGGAGAACACCCAAAGGCTAGGGTCCTCGCCTGAAGACACAGGGATGGGATTGGTGGAGCAGCCCTGAGGCATTCCTGTCTAGGGCTTTCGGGAAGGCCTGGTAGAGGAATCCCAACTTATCATCTTGCAACTCTGCAGAGGGTATTGAAAGTGCTGAGATTCTGCAGGCTGTGCCGTCCAGCGAGGGGGATGCATTTGAGCTGACTGTGTCCTGTCAAGGCGGGTGAGTGTCCCACTGGTTGCCCTGCTCTCTGGCGTCCAGTATCCCATCCCAGATCCCCAGATGTAAGCTGACACCTCTTCCAGGCTGCCTGAGGAAGCCTGTATGGACATCTCATCGCCAGGGTGCCAGCCCCCTGCCCAGCGACTGTGCCAGCCTGTGCCACCCAGCCCAGCCTGCCAGCTGGTTCTGCACCAGGTACTGAAGGGTGGCTCGGGCACCTACTGCCTCAATGTGTCTTTGGCTGATGCCAACAGCCTGGCAATGGTCAGCACCCAACTTGTTGTGCCTGGTACGTACTTGGACAAGAGTTAGGATGAAGGGGAGTGGGCAGAGGCCAGCTGGCAGGGAGCAGGCACTGACTGAAGCCGTGCCTGGGATCCTGCTCACAGGTCAAGAAGCAGGCCTTGGGCAGGCTCCCCTGACTGTGGGTGTCTTGCTGGTGCTGATGGCTGTGGTGCTTGCATCTCTGATATACAGGTAAGAGCCCCACCATCCAGATCAGGCCCCCTTATCCCTTATTATCACTACTTATTCTTCCTCAAGGGAAGGAGGACCCACCACTCCCTTCAAGGGAGCATGGTGCCCAGGAAAGAACCCAGGCTTGGAAGTTAGGCAGGCCCAGGCTGCAGTCTCGCTTATCAGACCCTGGAGAAGTAGCTTAAACTTTCTGAGCCTCTGAAACATAGGAAAACTTAATGCTTGCCCTGTGGGGCTATTGTTAAAGATAAGAAACAATGTGAGGGATCGGCCTGATGGCGGCTCGCCCTTATAATCCAAGCATTATAGGAGGCGGAGGTGGGCAGATTGCCTGAACCCAGGGTTCAAGACCAGCCTGGGCAACATAGCAAGACCTCCTCTACAAATAAAAATAAGAAGTCAGGTATGGTGTCACCCACCTGTATGTAGTTCCAGTTCCTTGGGAGGCTGAGGTGGGAGAATTACTTGAACCCAGAAGTTGAAGGCTGTAGTAAGCCAATATCATGCTACTGCCCTCCAGCCTGAGCAATAGAGTGACTCTGACTCAAAAAAAAGGCTGTTCATGGTGGCTTATGCCTGTAAATCCCAGCACTTTAGGAGATCGAGGCAGGCAGGTGGATTGCTTGAGCCCAGGAGTTCAAGACCAGCCTGGGGACCATAGCAAAACCTCATCTCAAAAAAAAAAAAAAAAAAAAAAAAAAAAAAAAATATATATATATATATATATATGGTGGGCACAGTGGCTCATGCTTGTAATCATAGCACTTTGGGAGGTGGAGGCGAGAGGACTCTGAGCCTAGGGGTTCGAGACCAGCCTAGGCAACATAGGGAGACCTCGTCTCTAAAAAAAAAATAATAATTAGCTGCATGTGGTGGTGTGCACTTATAGTCCCAGCTACCCAGGAGGCCGAGGTGGAAGGATTGCCTGCGCCCAGGAGTTTGAGGCTACGTGAGCTGTGAGACCCTGCCTCAAAAAAACAAAACAAACAAAAATAAACAATATGAACATAGCACCTGGCTCTGAAGCAAGAGTGCAATAACTAATGACATTAGTGACTGCTCTTAATAATATTAAAAGGGGGGCAGTTTGGGTGAACGGAATTCTCCACCTCTAAGAAGGGTAGATACCCAGGCCTGGGGTGCCATGGTCCTCAAAGCAAAGAAGATCATAGGGTGAGAAGGTAACAGAGGTGACCACAGAAATAAGAGAGGATGTCCAGGCACAGTGGCTCAAACCTGTAATCCCAGCACTTTGGGAGGCCAAGGCGAGAGGATTGCCTGAGCCCGCAGGTTTGAGATCAGCCTGGACAACTTGGCAAGACCTCGTCTCTACAATAAATTAAAAAATCAGCCGGGCGTGGTAGTGTGCGCCTGTAGCTCCAGCTACTTGGAAGGCTGAGGCGGAAGCTCACCAGAGCCCGTGAGTGTGCACTCCAGTCTGGATGACGAATGAGACTACAACTCAAAAAAAAAAGAGAAGATAAACCCTGGAGGAGGGGAGGAGGGTAGTGAGCGTCAAGGCCACAGAGACTGGGAGTATGGGTGTGTCCTCACTTTTGGAGAAGCACAGACAAGCTGCCTCTGTCCACTGCCAACCAGTCTCCTCCTCCTTCTCCCCATATCAGGCGCAGACTCATGCAGCAGGGCTTGGCTCTCCCTGCTCCCCAGCTGCCACACAGTAGTGCCCACTGGCTGCGTCTGCCCTGGGTCTTCCGCACCCGCCCCACCGGTGAGAGCAGCCCGCTCCTGAGTGGGCAGCAGGTCTGAGTGCTCTCCTGTGATGCCACGATCTCCTAGGGGTTGACAGCAACACCTGTTTCCTCCAGTCTTCCCTGGGAGACCACCATCACCCAAAATAAAGACTCAGAACCTGGTGCTGTTTTGTCCTTGCTTCTTGGGATAATCTATGCCACTTAAGGAGAGAAGGTGAAAAGAAGGAAGTGTGCCGCTTACTTAACAGATGTCCCATGGGGAAAAAAGTCATTTTATTCAGACGAGGCACTTGCAGTGTATGTGTCTGTGGGGGGGGGTACGCGCGTATGCACGCATGGGGAACAGTAAGGTGGTGCAGGAAAATAAATACTGTGAGGGGGAAGGAATACTCTCCCCTGAGCTGGTGGGAGTGTATGGCAGCAAAATGTACAGAGCCCAGGGAGCGGAGTCCAGGGACAGGAACGTGGGTTCACGGCTACCTTGGGAGCTGAGGGTGTCACCCTCAGCCCAAGAAGCCAAAGAAATTGGAGGAGCGGGGGGGTGGCCCCACAAGCATGGGCATCTGGTTCTTGTGGGTGATCTTGATCTGGAAGAGAAGGGAACACATTCAGAGGCAGGACCTGATGCTTTGGGGCTGGAGAAGCAGAGATTTGGGAGACAATCTGTGAGGTTTCGGGTGGATCACTGGGATCCTGGTGAGGGCATAGCAGGGAAGCCAGGGGCTGAGAAATCAGAGTTTGGGAGGAGTGCTGTGCAGGGACACTCCAGGCATCAGTGAAGAAGCTGCAGAATGGAGATTTTGGACCCCTGGAGCCCAGGGGCTTCATTTTTGGCAGACACAGACAAAACTCACCGTACAGGGCGTCTGCATCCAGGGCTCTCCGTCAATTTGCATGGGGAGGGTTTTTGTGGTGCTGTGGGAGGTCACAGAAGATTGGTGGAGATTTCCTTACCAATCAAATACCCAAACTCCGCTTCCCAGGTTGCCAGACGCTTTGTCACCGAGGAAGATCTGGTCAGATCCCTCAACACCATTCCCACGCCCTTCTGCTGTCCTGCCCCCCCCTTCCTGCAGGGTCCCTGGCTGGGGTCTTCCTTACTGGAAGGTGATCTCAGAGCACTTGGCCAGCCGATGTCCAGCACTCTTGAGCTTGGTATAGATCTGGCCCATCTCAATTGCACCCTCCAGTCCGACTACTTCCAATCGCTTGTCGCTCAGGTCTGGGGCGAAGAAGGAGGGAGATAGGTTTTCCATAAGCAGGGCATCCCCAGAAGGATGCCCCAGTCCCACCCACTCTGCTCCCAAGGCTGTTCCTTTCACCTGGCACACAAGTTTTCAGGATATCGGGGTCAGTGATGACTTTAGCTGTAGCGCCTAAGGCCTGGTTGATCCCGTAGATATCTCCGGGGGGTCTCTTGGTCTCGCCCCAGAGGTTGGAGCCACCGTGCGTACTAGGGATGTTCAGCACTGCGATGCCTTCTAGGGACAGGTTGCTCAGATCCAGGGGTTTCCCACAGATCTGAGGGGAGAAGGACACAGCCCCAGTTGGGGGAGGACACAGATCATCGCCTCATGGGATGATAATCATGGATGTGACTGCCCCCCTTAGCCAGATAACAAACTGGGAAGGACAGGATTTGGAGGTGTGCAAGAGATTGAGGGCAATACGGATGATGATATCTTTTTATTTTTTTCGAGTCAGAGTCTCACTCTGTCTCCCAGGCTGGAGGGCAGTGGCATGCTCCCGGCCACTGCAGCCTCGACCTGCTGGGTTCAGGTGATCCTTCAACCTCAGCCTTCGAAGTAGCTGGAACTTCAGGCATGCGCCACCACCTGACAATTTTTAAAAAAATTTATCGTAAGCCGGGCTCAGTGGCTCCGCCTGTAATCCCGCGCCTTTGGGAGGCTGAGGTGAGTAGATTGCCTGAGCCCGCGGTTCGAGACCCGCCTGGGCAGGCAAGACCTCATCTCTACAACAAATCAAAAATTAGCCAGGTGTGGTAGTACGCGCCTGTAGTTCCAGCTACTTGGAAGGCTGAGGCGGAAGGATCGCCGGAGCCCAGCGGGTCGAGGCTGTGGTGGCCGGAAGCGGCCACTGCACTCCAGTCTGGGTGACAGAGTGAGACTCCAACTCAAAAAACAAACAAACAAACAAACAAACAAAAAATTTATTGTAGAGATGAGGTCTCACCAAGTTGCCCAGGCTGGTCTCAAACCTGTGGGCTAAGGCAATCCTTTCACCCAGGCCTCCCAGAGTGCTGGGATTATAGGCGTGAGCCACCACACCCGGCCTAAGGTATTTTTTTCTTGAGTCAGAGTCTCACTCTGTTGCTCAGCTGGAGTGCAGTAGCACGATCACAGTTCACTGCAGCCTCAATCTCCTGGGCTCAGGCGATCCTTCTGCCTCAGCCTTCCAAGTAGCTGGGACTGCAGACATACACCACCACACCTGGCTAATTTTTTTATTTGTTTTTTATTTCATGTACATATATATTTATTTATTTTTATAAGATAGAGTCTTGTGGCTCAAGCCTGTAATCCCAGTACTTTGGGAGGTCAAGGTGAGAGGACTGCCTGAGCACAGGCGTTCAAGACCAACCCGGGAAACTTGGCGAGACTTCATCTCTACAGTAAACCAAAAATAGCCGGGCATGGGAGCATGCACCTGTAGTTCCAGCTACTTGGAAGGCTGAGGCAGAAGGATCACCTGAGCCCAGCAGGTTGAGGCTGTGGTGGCCGTAAGCATGCCACTGTACTCCAGACTGGGTGATAGAGCGAGACTCTGACTCAAAAAAAAAAAAAAAAAAGATGGAGTCATGCTGGCTGGGCACGGTGGCTCTTGCCTGTAATCCCAGAACTTTGGGAGGTGGAGGTGAGAGGATTGTCTGAGTCCAGGGGTTTGAGACCAGTCTGGGCAACCTGGTGAGACCTCGTCTCTACAATAAACCAAAAAGAGCCGGACATGGTAATGTGCACCTGTAGTTCCAGCTACGTGGAAGGCTGAGGTGGAAGGATCACCCAGACCCAGCAGGTCAAGGCTGCAGTGGCTGTGAGCCAGCCAGGACAACAGCAAGACTCTGACTCAAAAAAAAAAGATAGAGTCTTGTTATATTTTCTAGGCTGGTCTTGAGCGATCTTCTCACCTTGGCCTCCCAAAGTGCTGAGATTACAGGCACAAACCACCATGCCTGGCCTAGTTTTTTGATTTTTTAAAAAGACAAGGTTTTGCTAAGTTGCCTAGGCTGGTCTCAAATCCTGGGCTCAAGTGATTCTTCTGCCTCAGCCTCCCGAAGTGCTGGGATTAGAGAGGTGAACCACTGGGCCTGGCCTTTCGTATCTTGAAGACTTGGTAAATCAGGGTGGCAGAGCTGGGAGGTCAAAGAAGTATAGGTTCCAGGGAATACAGGAAGTTCTTAATGGCACCTGTGGAGGGAGAAACTTGGATATCAGGAGTTGAAAAGGACATAGGGTGGGGTCTTGTGACACGCACCTCGACTGTCAAAGACTCCTCCAGCTTTTTGCACGTTGAGAAGATGGATTCAGATGTGGCAAACTCGAAGTACCATAGCTTGTTCTTCATTCTGTGTCAGCCCCAACACAAGGCCCAGGAGGGAGGGGACGGTTACGTGGGGCTGGCAGGGGTAGCGAGTGACGGGACGAACATCAGCTTCCAAACTCTAGTCCCATGGAGAACACGGGGAGCTTTGGCTGGGGGATTTCCCAGAGGTGTCACTACCCATCTAAGCATCGTGAGTTAAACTTGGTCCCAGCCTGGTCCCTGACACTGTGTGTGCCGACACCTCCCTCTCCTTCCCCTCACCTGCTGTTGAACTTCTCAGGATATTTCTCTCGCATGATATGGAACCGGTGAGCAATGGAGGCATCCTGCAGAGTTCAGGACGGGAGCTGAGAGGCCTGCCTTCCCTCTCCCTACAGAGCTCGTTCTCTCCCTCTTCCTCCTTTCCCTCCCGCCCTGTCTAGGCACAGCAAGTCCCAAGTTCTATTTTTTTTTTTTTAAGTCAGAGTCTCACTCTGTTGCCCAGGTTGGAGTGCAGTGGCACGCTCACAGCCACCACAGCCTTGATCTGCTGGGTTCAGGCAATCCTTCAGCCTCAGCCTTCCAAGTAGCTGGAAATATAGGTGAGTGCAACCATGCCCAGCAAATTTTTAGAATTATTGTAGAGGCGAGGTCTTGCCAAATTGTCCAGGCTGGTCTCAAAACCCTGGACTCAGGCAATCCTCTCGCCTCAGGCTCCCAAAGTGTTGGGATGACAGGCATGAGCCACCGAGCCTGGCCCCTGTTCTTTTCTCGCAACTCACACCCCCATACTGCACTCCCAGTTTCCTTGTCACACCTCCCTTATCCCTCACCTTCCCTCTCTGACCTCCTCAAGCCTCTGTCTGCTCAGCCCCTACCTCCTCCCCCCCTCCAAGCTCCACCCCACTGACCACACCAATGGAGAAGTAGTTGTTGATGATCTGAAAGGGGACTGGGTCACTCTTCTCTTCAGTTTGTTGGGGTATCACCTCCACAGACCATCGATCCATATGCACCACTTTGCTCGCCTCCAAATCCCTTAGGATCTTCCCCAAATTCTGTCCCTCGTACCCTGGGGGTGGAGAAGACAGGTTAGCTCTGAGTTCTGGGTCCCAGAGGGAACTCCTGTCAGCTCCCCTCTCCACAGGCTCCCAGGATTCTTCCCCTGGCTCTGCAGAGGCTTTCCTCCAGGTTAACGGCAGAGCGCTCAGTCACACTCCTGTGGACCAATCTCATGGTCAACCTTTGCTGACTTTTCTCCACAATGTGTGGAGGGTGAATGTTTCCAATGTGTGTGCACATCTAAGAATGACTCCATAGGTCTGAAGGGTTGGAGAAAACAACCAGAAAAATGCTGGAAAAGATGAGTGACAAATGGGGACGATCTCTCTCGCCACCCACTGCCCCTCAATCCTGACACCTTTTCTCCTTATCCTACCAGACAGGACACAGTATAAAACAAGTGTTGAGCCAGGTGCAGTGGTTCACACCTGTAATCCCAGCACTTTGGGAGGCAGAGGTGAGAGGATTGCCTGAGCCTAGGGGTTCAAGATCAGCCTGGGCAACGTGGTGAGACCATGTCTCTATAATACATTTAAAAAGTAGCCAGGCATAGTGGTGCATGCTTGTAGCTCCAGCTACTTGGGAGGCTGAGGTGCAAGGATCGCTGGAGCCTAGCAGGTCGAGGCTGCGGTGGCCAGAGTGCCATTGCACTCCAGCTGGGTGACAGAGTAAGACACTGACTCAAAAAAAAAAGAAAAAAAAGAAAAACGGGCAAAAAATACAAACAAGCCTAGCACAGAAGAAAAAATACAAATAGCCAATATACATATGAAAGATGCTTAATATTACTAATAAAAATCGTAAATTGGCTGAGCTTGGTGGCTCGGCCTGCAATCCCAGCACTTTGGGAGTCTGAGGCAAGTGGATTGCCTGAGCCCCCAGGTTGGAGACCAACCTAGCAACTTGGTGAGATCTCATCTCTACAATAAATAATAAAAAATTAGGCGTGGCAGCACGAGCCTGTAATTCCCACTACTTGGAAGGCTGAGGCAGAAGGATCACTGGGGTCCAGCAGGTAGATGCCGGGGTGGCTGTGAGTGTGCCACTGCACTCCAGCCTTAAAAAAGAATAATAAATTAAAACAATTAGTTAAGGTTTTGTTGCCTATCAGATTACAAAGCATAAAGAGATTGAGAAAACCAAGTGTTAATGAGTTTATAAATAAACTGGCATTCTCGTTTGCTGCTAGTTGAGGAATAAATTGATAATTCATTTTTGGAAAGCAATTTGACAATTTTTATCAAAATACTACCAAATTTTAATGAAACATACCTTTTGTCACAGCAATTCTACTTTTTTTTTTGAGTCAGAATCTCACTCTATCACTCAGACTAGAGTGCAGTGCATACTCATGGCCACCACAGCTTCGACTTTCTGGGCTCAGACAATCCCCTCTGCCTTCCAAGTAGCTGGAACCACAGGTGTGTGTTACCATACCCAGCTAACTTTTTGATTTATTGTAGAGACGAGGTCTCACCAGGTTACCCAGGCTGATCTCAAACCCCTGGGCTCAAGCAATCCTCTTGTTTTCGCTTCCCAAAGTGCTGGGATTACAGGCACGAGCCACTATGCCCGGCTAGCAATTCTAATTTTAGGAATTTCTCCTATAAAAACTAACTCACACGTGTACAGAGATGGAAGTATAAGGATATTTATTGAGATACTCTTAGAAATAGCAAAAAATTGGAAACAATGTAACTGTCCATCAATAAGGGAAGGTTATATAAATTATGACAAATTCATGTCATAATTTGAAATGAAATACTATGGAGTTATTGGATACAGAGTAAAATCGAACTATATGTACTAACAAGGAAAGATGCCCAAGACATATTATTCAATGAAAATAGAAGTTCCAGCCGGCCACTGTGACTCATGCCTGTAATCCCAGCATTTTTGGGAGGCCGAGGCAAGAGAAATGCCAGAGTCTGCAGGTTGGAGATCTGCCTGGGCAACATGACGAAACCTCATCTCTACAATAAATTTATTTATCTGTTTATTTATTTATTGAGTTGGAGTCTCACTCTCACTCAGACTGGAGTGCAGTGGCCGCTCCCGGCCACCGCAGCCTTGACCCGCTGGGCTCTGGCGATCCTTCCACCTCAGTCTTCCAAGTAGCTGGAACTACAGGCACGCGCTACCACGCCCGGCTAATTTTTTTAATTTATTGTAGAGATGGGGTCTCGCCAAGTTGCCCAGGCAGGCCTCGAACCCGCGGGCTCAGGCAATCCACTCACCTCAGCTTCCCAAAGGCGCGGGATTACAGGCTGAGCCACCGAGCCCGGCTACAATAAATTTAAAAAAAAAGAAGTTCCATAAAAACGTGTAGCATAGGCCGGGCTTGGAGGCTCAGCCTGTAATCCCAGGACTTTGGGAGGCCGAGGCGAGTGGATTGCCTGAGTCCGCAGGTTTGAGACCTGCCTGGGCAATTTGGCGAGACCTCGTCTCTACAATAAGTCAAAAACTAGCCAGGCGTGGTAGCGCTTGCCTGTAGTTCCAGCTACCTGGAAGGCTGAGGCAGAAGGATTACCAGAGCCCAGGTGGAGGCTGTGGTGGCCGGGAGCGTTCCACTGCATTCCAGTCCGGGCAACTGAGTGAAACTCCAACTCAAAAAACAACAACAACAACAAAAACGTGTAACATAAACTGAGTGCGGTGGCTCATGCCTATAATCCCAGCACTTTGGGAGGCTGAGACCAGCCTGGGCAACTTGGTGAGACCTTGTCTCTACAATAAATCAAAAAATCAGCTGGGTGTGGTGGAGTGTGCCTGTAGTTCCAGCTACTTGGAAGGCTGAGGTGGAAGGATCGCCTGAGTCCAGTAGGTTGAGGCTGTGGTGGCTGTCAATGACCCACTGCACTCCAGCCTGGGCAACAGAGTGAGACTTCAACTAAAAAAAAAAAATGTGTAGTGTGATACTATTTATGTTTCCTAAAATGCTGTGTGTGCATGCATGCATGTGAAGACAGAAATAATGAGTATAAATAGGAAACAGTGTTGATCTCTGAGGAATTAAATGGAATTTGGTGAGGGACAGGAAGAGGAGAACTGTATGTGAAGACTTAATGTATGTGAAGTGTCTTTAAATCTTTTAGAATGACAATGTACTGATAATTCATTTGTATGATTTTTAAAAAAAGAAACTAGCTGGGCATGGAGGCTCATGCCTGTAATCTCAGTACTTTAGGAAACCAAGGTAAGAGGATGACCTGAGCTCAGGAGTTTGAGACCAACCTGTGCAGTATGATAAGACCTTGTATCTACAATAAATCAAAAAAATTAGCTGGGCTGGTTGCACATGACTGTAGTTCCAGCTACTTAGAAAGCTGAAGCAGAAGGGTCGCCTGAGCCTAGCCATTGTGGCTGCAGTAGCTGTGATTGTGCCATCGCACTCCAGCCTGGGTGACAGAGTGAGACTGTGACTCTAAAAAAATAAAGTGGGGGGGCACAGTGGTTCATGCCTGTAATCCAGCACTTTGGGAGGCAGAGGCAAGAGGATTGCCTAAACCCAGGAATTTGAGACTACCCTGGACAACCTGGCAAGACCTCATCCCTACAATAAATCAAAAAATTAGCCAGGTGTGGTAGAGAACACCTGTAGTCCCAGCTACTCAGGAGGCTAAGATGGAAGGATCGCCTGAGCCCAGGAGGTCAAGGCTGCAGTAGCTGTGAGCATGCCACTGCACTTCAGCCTGGGCAACAGAGTGAGACTCCAACTCCAAAGAAAAAAAAAACTAGCAAAATGTTCATACTCTCTGAGACAGCAATTCCACTTCTAGAAACCTCTCCTAGAGAAATGTTTATATCTGTGCGCAGAGACAGTTGTGCAAGGGTGTTCGCTTCAGCATAGTTTATAAGAGCAAAAAATTAAGTGCTATCCTAGGGTCCATCAGTAGGGGGCTGATCAAATAAATTATTAGACATTCACACCATGGAGTGCTACTCAGTTCTAAAAAGAGTGAGGGAAACCTGATTGTATTGAAATATAATGATAATCAATATGAATGGTTAAGTTAAAAAAGAAAAGAGAAAAACATCTATTAAATGATCTCATTAAAAAAAATGCTAGTATGAAGGGGGACCCAAAAAACTTTAAAATTTATTTATTAAAAACTGTGATTGAGCCGGGCTCGGTGGCTCAGCCTGTAATCCTGCACTTTGGGAGGCTGAGGTGAGTGGATTGCCTGAGCCCGTGGGTTCGAGACCCGCCTGGGCAGCGAGACCTCATCTCTACAATAAATCAAAATATCAGCCGGGCGTGGTAGCGCATGCCTGTAATTCCGGCTACTCAGAAGGCTGAGGCGGAAGGATCGCCGGAGCCCAGCAGGCACACTCATGGCTACCACAGCCTCAACCTGCTGGGCTCAGGTGATCCTTACACCTCAGCCTTCCAAGTAGGTAGAATTACAGGCACGTGCCACTATACCTGGCTAATTTGTTGATTTATTGTAGCGAGGAGGTCTCACCAAGTTGCCCAGGATGGTCTTAAACCTGTGGGCTCAGGCAATCCTCTCACCTCAGTCTCCAAAGTGCTGGGATTATAGGCGTGAGCCACCACGCCCAGCCACAGAGAGCTTTCACTTTCTTGGCATGTTTGAATTATTTTTACCACCATGTATTATTTTTGTAGTTTGGGGGGCAAAAAGATCCAAAAAATGTCCCCGCTTCCCTCACATTCCATTGAGGGCTCAACCCACTGCAATTTGCCTTTTACCCAACCCACTCTGCTGAAACTTTTTTGGCAAAGATTGCTAACAACTCCTGCCAAAACCAATAGTATATCTCTCGGTCTCATTTTAACTCTTGAAACTCCCCGTTTAACCTCTGAAACACCACTCTCTTGGTTATAGAAGACCCTCTCTGACTGTTCCTTTTCAGTCTTTGCGGTCGGTAGGATAACTTCCCAAAGATGTTACATCCTAATCTCAAGAACCTGTAAATATGTCACCTCACATGGAAAAGGAGACTTTGGAGATGTGATTAAATTGAGGATCTGAAGATGGGAGATACCCTGCATTAGCTGAATGGTCCCAACGTAATCAGAGGGGTCCTTATAAGGGAAAGAGGAAGGGGGGAGAAAAGAGTCATAAAAGGAGAGGGAAGACAGAAGCAGAAGCAGGAGTGAAAACATTGCTGGCTGGAAGGGAAGTCTTGAGCCAAGGAATGCAGGCAGCCTCTAGAAGCTGGAAAGGCCAGGGGTTCTCCCCCTAGAGTCTTCAGCAAAGAACGCAATCTGTCAACATCTTGATTTTAGCCCAGTGAGAGCCATTTAGGACTTCTGACATCCACAACTGTAATATGGCATTATGTTGCTTTTTTCTTTTCTTTTTTTTCCTGAGTTGGAATCTCAATCTGCAGCCCAGGCTGTAGTGCACACTCAACGGCTACCGCAGCCTAGACCCACTGGGCTCAGGTGATTCTTCTGCCTCAGCCTTCCAATGAACTGGAACCACAGGTTTGTACCACCATGCTCAGATAATCTTTTTGGTTTATTGTAGAGATGAGGTCTCGCCAAGTTGCCCAGGCTGGTCTCGAACCCCTGGGCTCAGGCAATCCTCTCGCCCCGGCCTCCCCAAATATTGGGATTACAGGCGTGAGCCACTGCACCCGGCCACTTAAGTGCTTTAAGCCACTGCTTGTGGTAAATCTGTAACAGCAGCAATGGGACACCACTAATATAGGCTCCTTTAATAACTCCTGGCTGGGCTCAGTGGCTTAGCCTGTAATCCTAGCACTTTGGGAGGCCGAGGTAAGTGAACTGCCCAAGCCCGCAGGTTCAAGACCAGCCCGGGCAACTTGGTGAGACCTCATCTCTACAGCAAAAAATTTAAAAAATAGTCAGGCATGTTAGTGTGCGTCTACTCGGAAGGCTGAGGTGGAAGGATCGCTGGAGTCCAGAAGGTCGATGCTGGGATGGCCGTGAGCATGTAGCCTGGGTAAAGGAGTGAGACTCTGACTAAAAAAAAAAAAAAATTCAAAAAGTAAGCTAGGCATGGTGGTGGGCCCTGCAGCCCCAACTACTCAGGAGGCTGAGGAGGAAGTATCACCTGAGCTCGGGAAGTCAAGGCTGCAGTAAGCCAGGATTGTGCCACTGCACTCTAGCCTGGAAGACAGAGTGAGATCCCCAACTCACAAAAAAAAAAAAAGAGGCCAGGTGCGGTGGCTCAGGTCTGTAATTCAGGCACTTTGGGAGGCGGAGATGAGAGGATTGCCTGAGTTCAGGGGTTTGAGACCAGCCTGAGCAACATAGCGTGATCTTGTCTCTACAATAAATCAAAAAATTAGCCGGGCGTGGTAGCACATGCCTGTGGTTTCAGTTACTTGGAAGCCTGAGGCAGAAGGATCACCTGAGCCCAGCAGGTCGAGGCTGCAGTGACCGTGAGTGTGCCACTGCACTCCAGTCTGGGCGACAGAGTGAGACTGCAACTCAAAAAAAAATGAGTCAAATGTTGAGGATTTGAAAACTGATTTAAAAAGTTTGGTCATATGTCATATACAAAATGAAAGTTATAATATATACTCAGAGCTATTTCTTCCTAGTTTTTCTTTCAGTTACGTCAAGGTTCCCCCATGGCTCAGGGACTGCACACACAAATGCCTTACTGGCTTAAAAGGTAAAGTGAATGAGCAACTAGCTGGGAGCCAAGGGGATTGTGGTGAACTGAAGAATACATGCCCCACTTAGAATCAAGTTCAAAGAAACTGAAAACACTTCAAGGCAAGCAATACAAAACAATACAAAAGCATTTCTGTGGGCTGTCAGTTTGTAATCTCTGTGGGCTGTCAGTTTGTAATCTCTGACAGGATAACGACAAAAACTCAGCACAGCTGGGTGCGGTGGCTCACGCCTATAATCCCAGCACTTTGGGAGATCAAGGTGAGAGGATTGCCTGAGCCCATGGGTTCGAGACCAGCCTGGGCAATTTGATGAGACTTCATCTCTACAATAAATCAAAAAATTGCGGGGCTCGGTGGCTCAGCCTGTAATCCCACGCCTTTTGGGAGGCTGAGGTGAGTGGATTGCCTGAGCCCGCGGGTTTGAGACCCGCCTGGGCAGCAAGACCTCATCTCTTCAATAAATCAAAAAATCAGCTGGGCGTGGTAGCACGTGCCTGTAATTCTGGCTACTTGGAAGGCTGAGGCAGAAGGATCGCCGGAGCCCAGTAGGTCGAGGCTGTGGTGGCCGGGAGCGGCCACTGCACTCCAGTCTGGGCGACAGAGTGAGACTCCAACTCAAAAAAAATAAATAAATAAATAAAAAATAAATAAATAAATTAGCCAGACATAGTAATGCATACCTGTAGTTCCAGCTACTTGGAAGGCGGAGGCTCAGACGATCCTTCCACATCAGCTTTCCAAGTAGATGGAACTACAGGTGCACCCCACCATGACCAGCTAATTTTTTTACAAGCTTCTTCCGAAGTTCTGTTATTCTTGGACACCCGACTTTAGTACCCACGCATCTTCGGCTCTCTTCTTCCCCAACCCTCTCTCTAACCCGGACGCCTAGATTCTTCCTGTGTGCCATTCCCTTCCTACCCAAATCCTTCCAGCCCCTAGGAAAGCAAGTGCTAACCACTTACCTCCTCCCCATCTTAGGCAACGAGCCAGATCGTTTCCAGTGCCCAGGGGCAGCACAGCAACAGGAGGCACAACCGGCAAGTTGGCTTTGTCTGGGAGAGGGGCAGGAGAAGAGAAAAACGGAGGGAGTTAGCTTTGCAAGACCACTGCCCCATCCCCTCCCGTGAGCCTCTCCCTGCACTGACCAATGGTCTCTAGAATCCAGCCTACTGTACCATCTCCACCACACACCAAAATCCGGCTATTGGGAACATCCTTGAAGAATTTGAGCCTGAGACAAACGGAGAGAGAGAGAAGGTCAAGAAGGATAACAAGAGTGAAGATACCCCCTCCTGGGCAGACAGATGACTTCTTGTCTTCCATTCCTTAGTGTCCTCTTCCCCTTTGTCAAGACTTCAGTTTCTATTAGGGGCAGGGAAAAGGACAATGGAGAAAGCTCTAGTCGCTCCTCAGTGGTTAGAGAAAATCTGATATTTTCATCCTTCTTCTTCTTCTTTTCTTTTTTTTTTTTTGAGTCAGGGTCTCACTCTGTTGCCCAGGCTGGAGTGCAGTGGCACAATCCCGGCTCACCAGAGCTTCAACTTCTGGGCGCCGGTGATCCTTCCGCCTCAGTCTCCAGAGTAGCAGGGACTACAGGCACACATCACACCTGGTTATTTCTTTAAAACTTTTTGTAAGCCGGGCTCGGTGGCTCAGCCTGTAATCCCGCGCCTTTGGGAGGCTGAGGTAAGTGGACTGCCTGAGCCCGCGGGTTCAAGACCCGCCTGGTGAGACCTCATCTCTACAATAAATCAAAAATGAGCCGGGCGTGGTAACGTGCGCCTGTAGTTCCAGCTACTTGGAAGGCTGAGACGGAAGGATCGCTGTAGCCCCCAGCAGGTCGAGGCTGCGGTGGCCAGGACAGAGTGAGACTCCAACTCAAAAAAAAAAAAAAAAAAAAAAATTTTTGTAGAGATGAGATCTTGCTCTGTTGCCCAGGCTGGTCTCAAACCCATGGGCTAGGCAATCCTCCCACCTTGGCCTCCCAAAGTGCTGGGATTACAGGTGTGAGCCATTGCGCCCAGTCACCTTCAGCCTTCGAGAGGATAAAGATGGGTCAGAGAGCTCAGAAGATGGGATACCTAGTGACCCTGGGGAAAGATATAATCTGAATTCTGGCCTCTTGGGGTCCTCTAGCTGCCCTCTCCCAACACGCACTCTTTCCTGAGCTCTCAGACACACCGAAACACCGATACAGCACAAATCTTACCCTGTCTCAGGACCATCCTTGAGAAGGTTGAACACCTGTCGAGGGTTTAGGATATATTGGAATTTCCAGAGCACCCTGTGTGAGAAGGGAGAAAGGAAAGCTCATGGTAGAGGAGAGGGGAGGGAAATATTCTGTACCCCATCCTCTTGTCCTCATCTAGGCAGGCCCCTCCAGACACACACATTCTCTCCCTCCCTCTCCACCTCAGAAGACCCGGGATCTCTCTCACCTCTGCCCCTGCTTCCCGCCACTCTTAGGATTGACAAAGACTAGAAGTGGGTGGGTATTAGCAACAGGGTCAATCTGCATTGGGGGAAGAAAATAAGGATAAAGTAAGCAGAATTTTTGTCAGAGTCTTATGGCGCTGACGTTTTCCCCCCTCCTTCCTCTTCAACACCCCCTTCCCTTACAGGGTGGAGCTTCTAGAGAGCCAGTATCACCTCCAAGGTTTCCCCATTTCATTCCCTCCGAGGGCTCCAGGGAAAACCTGGCCCCACCATAAAGCCCAAGACCCTCAGCCCTGTACCCGCAGAGCCTCAGAGGTGCTCAAATTTAAATCATCCATCATCTTCTGGCTTGTTTTGCTACTTTTACGATCCTGTCCAGAGGCCTGAGAGGAGAGGAAAGCAGAGGGAAGGAGAGCCGGATTGAAGCGTGAATCTGTACACACATGGTCTGACTTGAATCCTAAAAGTGTGGGCTGTCTCTTCTAGACAGTATTCTGTGTGAGTGTGTGACTGTGTGTGTGTGTGTGTGTGTGTGTGTGTGTGTGTGTGGTGTGTGTGTGAAATCTAGGAGGCATTCCTGCCCCGCCCCACCCCCACCACACACAGCTGCTGCCCTGGGTCTCACCAGCACACTGGGATAGATGGAAGACGGAGGCAGGATGTGATCCCGGAGAAGCCCACAGTCACACTCGTTGCCCACGGCCTGCAGGCAGTCATCGTGGATCTGAAAGTCAAGGCCGGCACAGAGAGGTCATGGAGAGACCCTCCCACCTCTCAACCTTGGGGGTCTGGACTGGAAAGAAAGCTCCTAAGGGGGAGCACGGGCAACTGTGGCTGCCGGGGAGCTGTGGCCAGGAAGGCTGCGGGGAGGAGAGGGCAGCTCCAGGGGTGCCCGAGACACAGCCTGTTGGGTGGCTCCCAAACTGACCTCCAGGTGGCACCATACGCAATGCAGCCCGGTGAGACTGTGGTAGATCCGGATCTTTTTCTGACAGCGGTCGCAGCGCCCTGACGCGCAGCCTCCTCGCACCCACACATGCGATTGGACCTTGGGGAGAGGGGCAGTTCCTTGTGAGGGAGGGTCTGAGCAGGGCCGATGGGAGGGAGGGGCTGAGGGCAGGGCCAGGGCCAGGATGGGGGTAGGTCACTCACACCAATGTCCTTCCGAGACTTGGCATAGGTGCTGACTTCACAAGCCTGGGCCTTCATGGCACACTGGTCGTGAACAGTGTACTTACAGACTGAGGGAGAGGGAAGAAGGTCAGAGCTTCAGCTGTGGCCCCTCCCCCCGTTCCTCCTTACCTGGGGCTGAGGCAGGATCAGACCTATGACACCTTGCTGTGAGGATGCGACAGATAACTAAAGTTGGAGGGGGAGGGCTCACCTCTGAAACCCCTGCCTTTTCCTCACTCTTCCACCTAAAGGAGCAACTCCTATCTCATGCCTGGCCCCACACCATCCATGTGCCGTGCCAGGCGGGAACTGAGCTGGGCGGTACAAGAGAGGCCCCACTATAACTTTTTTTTTTTGAGTTGGCGTTTCACTCAGTCACCCAGGCTGGAGGGCAGTGGCCACCCCAGCACTGAATTGCTGGGCTCCAGCGATCCTTCCGCCTCAGCCTTCCAAGGAGCTGGAACTACAGGCACGCACTACCACGCCCGGCTAATTTGTTGATTTATTGTAGAGATGAGGTCTCGCCAAGTTGCCCAGGCAGGTCTCAAACCCGCAGGCTCAGGCAATCCATTCATCCACTCACCTCGGCCTCCCAAAGTGCTGGCATTACATGCTGAGCCACCAAGCCCAGCCTTTTCTTTTTCTTTTTGAGTCAGAGTCCCACGCTGTTGCCCAGGCTGGAGAGCAGTAGCATGCTCACAATCACTGCAGCCATGATCTTCTGGACTCAGGTGATCCTTCCGCCTCAGCCTTCCAAACAGCTGGAACTACAGGCATATGCCACCATGCCCGGCTAATTTTTCTTGACTTATTGTAGAGACGAAGTCTCTCTAAGTTGCCCAGGATGGTCTCGAACCTATGGGCTCAGGAAATCCTCTCACCTCAGCCTCCCAAAGTGCTGGATTTATAGGCATGAGCTACCACGTCGGGCCTGGGTATAACATTAATAATAATAATAGGGCCGGGCTCGGTGGCTCAGCCTGCAATCCCACGCCTTTGGGAGGCTGAGGTGAGTGGATTGCCCTAGCCCGCGGGTTCAAGACCCGCCTGGGCAGCGAGACCTCATCTCTACAATAAATCAAAAAATCAGTTGGGCATGGTAGTGCGTGCCTATAATTCCGGCTACTTGGAAGGCTGAGGCGGAAGGATCGCCGGAGCCCAGCAGGTCGAGGCTGCGGTGGCCGGGAGCGACCACTGCACTCCATTCCGGGCGACAGAGAGAGACTCCAACTCAAAAAAAATAATAATAAATAAATAATAATAATAATAATAGGATGGGAGAAGTAGCTCAAGCCTGTAATCCCAGTGCTTTGGGAGGCCGAGGAGAGAGGACTGCCTGAGCTCAGGGGTTCAAGAACAGCCTGGGCAACTTGGCGAGACCTCATCTCTACAATAAGTCAAGAAAAATTAGCCGGGCGTGATAGTGTATGCCTGTAGTTTCAGCTACTTGAAAGGCTGAGGCAGAAGGATTGCCTTAGCCCAGCAGATTGAGGCTGCGGTGGCCACAAGAATGCCACTGCACTCCAGCAGCCCGGGTGACAGAGTGAGACTCAAACTCAAAAAAAAAAAAAAAAAAAAATAGATGACTGGGCACGGGGGCTTATGCCTATAATCCCAGCACTTTAGGAGATGGGAGAATTGCTTGAGCTCAGGAGTTCAAGACCAACCTGGGCAACATAGCAAAACCTCATTTCTGCTATAAATATATAAATAATAATAGCTCATTTAAATTGTATTTTATTGTATGTGCATGCACCATATGAAGCACTTTTCTTGTAGCAACTTATTTAATCCTCACAATTACCTAATTTTGAGGAAACTAAGGCCTAAAGAAGTTATGTGGGCTGGGCATGGTGGCTCATGCCTATAATTCCAGCACTTTGGGAGGCTGAGACAGGAGGATTGCTTGAGCCCAGGAGTTCGAGACTAGTCTGGGCAACATAGCGAGACCTTGTCTCTTCAAAAAAATAAAAAAAAATTAGCTGGATATAGTGGCACATACCTGTAGTCCCAGCTACTTGGGAGGCTGAAAGGGGCGGATCCCTTCAGCCCAGGAGTTTGAGGCTAGGTTTGTGCCACTGTACTCCAGTCTGGGCAACAGAGTGAGACTCTGATTAAAAAAAAAAAAAAAAAAAACGGAAGTAACTGGGCTTGGTGGCTCAGCCTGTAATCCCGCGCCTTTGGGAGGCTGAGGTGAGTGGATTGCCTGAGTCCGCGGGTTCAAGACCTGCCTGGGCAGACAAGACCTCATCTCTACAATAAAATCAAAAATTAGCCGGGCGTGGTAGTGCGCGCCTGTAATTCCGGCTACGCGGAAGGCTGAGGCGGAAGGATTGCCGGAGCCTAGCAGGTAGAAGCTGCGGTGGCCGGGAGCGGCCACTGTACTCCAGTCTGGGTTACAGAGTGAGACTCCAACTCAAAAAAAAAAAAAAGGAAGTAATGTGGCTTTCCCAAGGTCACATAACTAATCAGTGGTAAAGGCCAGGATTCCAACCAAGGTCTCTCTAAATTCAGAGTGCTGTGTCCCCACTGACGCTGGGTTGCCCCCTTCTCCCACACTCCCCGGTCCCGTCACTCACGATTACAGCTCAGCCCCTGTTTGCCAAGACCAATGCTCAACTCGCACAGGTTGCAGTAGACTGGTCGGGGGAACCTCTTGGGTCTCCACATATGCTGCCCATCGTCCTTCAGAGTCTGCGAGGGCACAGAAGATGCTAGAAGCGTCTAGGCCCTTAGAGGGCCAACCCTGGCAAGCACACCCAAGGCAGCTGTCTTACCCATCCTTGCCAGTCTCTCCTACTCACCATCTCTAGACCCAGTAGCACCAGCAGTGGCACGGTGGTGGCCCCGGCCCGGAGCCACTCAGCTAGGGAGACAGAGCCGCTGCCATCGTAGTCAATCTCCTTCATCATCTCCTGAAAAATCTGAGTGTGTAATGGAAAGGGACTTTTAGTGTGAGTGGCTCCTTATACCTGACACCTCTCCCCTGTCTCTCACGACACCCAGCCCAGCCACCCTGGCCAAGGGAACCAGGCCGCCTGTCAGACACAGGGTAAAGCAGATGTAGGACTCACCGGGGAAGAAAGGACAAAAAGGGACAGCAAGAAGGGCTGCCTTACCGGCCTCAGCTCAGACACATCCCAGTCGAGATATTCAGCCACTCGCATCATCTGTAGGATGATTTTCTCCACTTCCTGGGCAAAGAGGGTAATGTCCCCCTCACTACCACCACCTGAACTCTTCTTCAAAAGTCAGGGTTCCTGGGTTCCACCCTCACACCCACCTTTCAGTCTCGTGGGCCTCTGCCAAGTAAATGAAGGTGTTTGTATGTTTGTAAGGCAGCCCCCAATTCAGGTCTCCAGCCTGCTCTTTAAGGGGTCAAGTGATTGGGACCTACTCCCAAATTTATTCCTAGAGCACTCATCCTCTCTCCCTAGCCTCCTCTGCTTCTGAAGACCCTGGAAGAGCTTGGGCAGACAGACAAATGGACACATATTCCCTTGCCCAACACAGGTTCCCCAACTCACTGAGCTGTCCAGAATCCCATTTCTGTCCGTGTCGTACAGCTTGAAGGTGACTGCGGGTGTTTAGGGGGCCAGGGTCAGTTTGTGAGAAATACTCAAAGACATCATACCAGAAAACAGGTGAAACAAAGAGACACAGAGAGAGAGCTTTTGGGTGAAGAGCCTAGAGCTTGGGATGGGACTAAGAAAGGAGGCAAAAAGGGAGGGAGAACAGGTATGGATTCCACCCTCAGTGAACCTGACAGGAGAGAGCACACACTCCATTCCCCAAGAATATGCCAGGCCACCTACATGGGAATGTACATGACACGGGAATGGGAGTGACTACAGTGGATGGCACTGGGCATAAGCAGTCTGGGGGAAGACAGGAAATGGACTCATTCTCTGGCCCCACCTTTGTCTGGCTCTGTCAGCCTTTAGGAATCCTGAGAGAATGAGGGAAGGGAGGCTAGGGGAACACCTTTCTCTCCTATCACCTCCCCCGCTCAGTTCAAAATGGCAACTCACATTCTAGCTTGTCTTCTGGCCGGCCACCTTCCAGAAGGGAAAAATAGCAGGAGACGTCACTGAGACACACCACATCTGGTTACCAAAAAGCATAGCAGATCCGAGGTCAGGACTCCCTCCGCCCTGGCCTCGTCTCCTTCGTGTGTTCCACCTCTCGCCTTTAACTTTCCTCCCTCTGGCTCCCAGACTCAGCATGACCACCCTCCACCCCTCTCCCCCGACCTGCACAACATGTGACTCAGATCACCTCGCATCCCCAAACCCACACTAATTTGACTTTTCTTCCGGATGCCCAGTCCAGTCCTACCTGCTCGACCGTACCTTTTGTCACAGTCTCATTTAAGCCATGATCAGTCTGGAAGGATTGAAACAGCGCCAGGCTTAAGCGTCTGGGAACATCATCCACTTCCAGATAGATTTTCAGGAATTGCTGGAATCCCTCATACCCATGGCCTACGATGACAGTGAGCATTACCCTGGGAGTCTGCAGGTTGGGAGTTGGAGACTGAAGAATTGGGAGTAGGGGGACAGAGATGACAAGGGCTGAGCTGAGACACTTCTGAGGCAGAAACATCGTTTCTTGGGCCAAGTCCTGAGATAACAGAATCTCTTGTTTTGTCCTAAAGCAATAGCTACAGTGACGATGGACACCGGGGTATCTCAAGGCGGGAACAGCAACGAGGGGGCCTAGAATAATCCCTGAAAGTTGGGGATCCTGATGGAACAGCAAAAACAGAAACGGGAAGAGTTGGGCAAGGAGAGTTTCTCCCAGCTGCCACTCACATCTCCTTGGAGATACTGGGCCATCTCACCATCCTCGAAGAGCTTGAGAACAACACTGACCTTTTTGGTGGAGTCTAGGGTGTGAAGAGCGAGGAGAAGAACATCAGTCCTGCTCAGCTCTCCCTGCCTTCCCTCAGATTCCCACCCGGACATCAGCAGGAAAAAAGATTCAAATGAGATGAAGAAGAAATTTCAAGAGGAAAAGACAGAGGGAAAAACATTTCTGGCCCTCCAAAGTGGTACCGCCCTTCATCCCTCTTCTCTGAGAGCTGGAGCCAGAGACATGTGGGCAGACAGCTGACATCTCAAGCATCACCCCACCTCCCAGTCAAGGACATAACTGAGGGGCAGAGGGGCTCAAGAGCCCTGGGGAAACTGTGAGGCGGGGAGCTGGGGCAAGAGGAGGAGGATTCTCTAGGTAGCTTCTCCAGACCTGAAGGGCTGGGAGGAAGACTCACATTCCAGGTATTTTTGCAGCTGGGCAAAATCACTGGGGCTCATGAGGCCCCTCTCCTTGGCCATCTGTCTGTTTTTCCTAAGGATGGCCACAAAGGCGGCTTGGTAGAAGTGCCTGAGACGCTTGGACTTCTTCAGAGGGTAGTCCTGGAGGAAGATGGCAGGAGCTGGCAGCGGGAAGAGCCAGCTGTCTGCGTGCCTTTTCTTCTGTCTGTTCCATCCAGTCTCTACTCCCACTATTATTCTGTTCTTTCCTCATCTCTGAGTCCCTCCCTAAATATCTCCCTTTCCCTGTGTCCCTCTCCCCCATGTCTCTGCTTCCCCTGACAGCGTCTGTTCTGTTTCTCTCACTCATCTTTAACTTTCTCTTACTTTCTGGATCCTTCTTCTCTCTGACTTCTCCCGCAGTCTGCCCTGATCCACCTCCCCACCCTCACCCCCCAGCCCCCTCCCCTGCTTTCCCAGTCTACACATGCTTCTGGAGTGTGTCCCTCGCCCGTTTCTGCACTTTCTCCCGCCACCCCCAGTCCCTGCAGTCTGTCCCCAGCCTGTGCTGCTCGCAGTCCGGCCCTCTGCTGGGTGGTTCTCACTGCCTTAGCACGCCTCCCCGGGCACGACCCCATCACGCTCCGCCTCCGGTCCCGTCCCGGCAGCCCGGCTCAGCCGCCCACTCCCCGAGCCACCCACGCCCCGCAACGACCGCTAGCGCCTCTGACGCGTGACACGGAAGCAGCAGCTCTGGCCGAGTCCCTGGCCCCGGCCCCGCCTCGCCTCGCCTCGCCGGCATTCGGAGCTCGGCTTTGGGGAAGGGCGGACAGGGCGCGGGGTGGGGAGGAGGCCCCGGGCACCCGCCTGGTTTCCCAGTCCCGGGAAGGTGGAGCTGAGTGCGGGAGTCCCGGAGTCTCGGCGGGATCTTCCTGCCTTCTTGCTAGGTTGGCAGTGTCTGGGGAGCCCCAATTTTTGGTTAATGGACCTGGGGACCAAGGAGGAGCCAGCCGGCACGTGGATCCTGCTAAGGACCAAGTCGCAGAGGGTGACTGGCCTTGATTCAATGACAACAACAACAATAATTTAGTTTACATTAGAATAATACAGTAGGGTTTGGAGTCAAAAAGTACTAGGGTCAATCATACCTGGCTTCCATTCTTAGCTCTGATATCACTGTGTGGCATGGGCAAGTTACATCTGTAAAATGGGGAGAATGATAACCTTTCTTTCACAGTTGTGAGGCTTAAGTAAAATAATATATGAGTTGGGCATGGTGGCTCACGCCTGTAATCCTAGCACTTTGAGAGGCTGAGGCAGAAGAATCACTTGAAGCCAGGTGTTTGAGATGAGCCTGGGCAACATAGCAAGATTCAGTCTGTACAAAAATTGGAAAAAACTAGCTGAGTGTTGTAGTGCACGCCAGTTAATCCCAGCTATTCTGAAGGCTAGGGTAGGAAGATCCTTCAAGCCCAGGAGTTCAAGGCTACATTGAGCTATGATTGCGCCAGTGCACTCCAGCCTGGGTGACAGAGCAAAGCCCTGTCTCAGAAGAAAAGTGCCTAGTATAATGCCTGGCATACAGGAGGCCTACAAGAAATGGCAGCTGTTATTGTATTAACAATTAGAATCGGGCCTGGTGCGGTGGCTCAAGCCTGTTATCCCAGCACTTTGGGAGGCCGAGATGAGAGGACTGCCTGAGCTCATGGGTTCGAGACCAGCCTGGGCAGCTTGGTGATACCTCGTCTCTACAATAAATCAAAAAATTAGCCGGGCGTGATGGCACGCGCCTGTAGTTCCAACTACTTGGAAGGCTGAGGCAGAAGGATCGCCTGAACCCAGCAGGTTGAGGCTGCAGTGGCCGTTGTGCCAGTGCACTCCGGCCTGGGCGACAGAGACTCTGACAAAAAAACAAAAACAAACCAACAAAAAACCCAATTAGAATCAAATCAAATCCTCTGAGACAGAAACTTATCGGCATAGCCACTCCACAGACGGAGAGTGGGTGGAGGTCGGAGAAGCTGGAACTTCGTAAGGCAGTTGATTTGTGGAAAACCTGAGGCGCCAGCTTACGCACCGAATGGCAGGGCCACTGCCCGCCACGCTGCCCTCCTCTTGTTCCACTCTCCCCTTCACACACTGTCATCGAGTCTTACTGTCCTCCTTTCTGTTCCTCCAGCATGCCAAGTTTTTCCAGACCAGGGCCGCAAGACTTGCTGTTCTTTCTGCCTGGGACATCCTTCCCAGCATGTAGCGGGTGCTCAATGTCGATCGTACAAGTAGTTGTGTAAAGCTGGGTAGTCATATTTTTGGACTATTAATCCAAATATGACCAGGCACAATGGCTCACGCCTGTAACCCCAGTACTTTGGGAAGCTCGGTTGGGAGGATCGCTCGAACCCAGGAGTTTGAGACCGGCTTAAGAAACATAGTGAGACTGTGTCTCTACAAACAAAAAACAAAATCAGCCGGGTGTGGTGGTGTAAGCCTGTAGACCTGGCTGCTAGGGAGGCTGAGATGGGAAGATCACCTGAGCCCAGGAGGTCAAGGCTAAGCTCTGAGCATTCCACTGTATTCCAGCCTTGGAAACAGAGTGAGACTCCAACTAAAATAAATAAATAAATAAATAAATAATCCAAATATGGTTAAATGATGATGCCAGAGGTTCATCTGATAGTCAGGGGAATATGAGATAGTTTGGAGTTTATGTGCTAGGTGCTAAATAAATATTTGTTAAATGAATGAATGCTGCTGAAAAGTAATTATTGCACATTCCATCAAACACTCTGACCTCCACCCACTCATTGAGGGCTTGTTGGGTCAGGCTCAGGGAGGCAGTTAGAGCCTACAAGAATAGCCCAGCCCCTTTCCTTTCTGATGGTGCAAGAACCTTCTCTGCAACCTCTGCCCTTGGGACATCTCTGCTGCCCACCTCTAAGCAGTATAGCATTCCTGTTCCAGCGGCCCTCTGGGAACATGTAGAAGAGAGTTCTGGGACGCTGGAGAAAGGACTCTGCCCATCCGGCCCTTTTCAATGACTATAATTCAACTAGTTAATGCATAATAGTCTTCTAGCTAATGGGGCCAGTATGGCTTAATTAGCCTCTCTATTACCCCTGGGGATTCTAAGATGACTCCAAGTTTCTAGGAAATGGAGTATGAGAGAGAAAGTGACAGGGACAAGAGCAAACCAGGGACAATGAAGAGAAGACAGGGCACTTCTCTTCTGCCTCTCTTTTTACAATGAACCAACTCTTTCTTGCCCCTTCGTGGCTCTTCAGGTCGTAAACCTGGATAAGTAGTAAACAGTAGAGGTTAAGAGAAGGGACTTTCAAATTAGGCAGGCATGGATTAGAATCCTAGCTCTCAAATGAGCCACTTAATTTCCCTGAACCTCAGTTTTCTCATCAGTAAAATGGGTACCTAGAGAAGTCAGTCAGAATGTGGGCATTAAATAAGATGATATATGCAATGTACTTAGCAAACAGCCTAGCACAGAGTAAGAACTCAATAAACATTTGCTATGATCATTATTATAATTAGGGTGGTACCTAGAGAAACACTTCTGGAGTTTAGGGCAAATGATATTTTTGAATCAGGAAAGCATCCATTTCAGGACTGCCAGCATCAGTGAAGCCCAGCTGCACACCTTTCCTGCTTGTTATACATGTCAAGCACAAACATATAGTATCAGGATTCTGAACTTTGCCCTGGGAGGATGATAAGGTGGCTAGAAACTAGACTGTGAGGGTTCAAGGACATCCCTGGGCTGGAACCTTGGAATAAGGGTTCCTGGGATCTTTTCAGTTGTCCTCCTGACTTTTCTCACTGAAAACCTGGCTTCCCCTGGAGCTGAAGGGCAGCAAACTACAGGATCCCAGGGCCTTAAAGACCTGGAACAAACCCAATTCTGTCCTCCAGCTCCATCCCAACCCTGAGGCTATAACCTGGGCCAGTCCAGGCGAATGCCAGGGCCGGGAGGGTGGGGTCTGCTGCCCGCTGCCTGCCAGCTATTTGTGACTCACCCTTCCCTTCCCTCCTCTGGTTTCCCTGCCCCGCCCCTAAAGACTTGGGGTGAGAAAGAAAGAAACTGACTTGGAGGCAGAGAATCTTAGAACATCCTCAGAGCTGAGAGTCATCAACCCTCATATTTTAAAGAGGAAACTGAGGCACAGAGAGAGACAGACTCTTTCAGGGTCACATTCAGACTCTAGGCACCCTGTCGTTAGTTCATTGCACTGTCTTAGGGCCTGTTGTTCTCCAGGTCTAATTTTAAACATCAATACTAAATTTTCTGGTAACCAAGAGATAAACATTATTTCCAAAGCCAGTGCTAATATTTAAAGTTTCCTTTTTCACTTTAGCATTCGCCGCACACGTTCCCAGTCATATACGCTGGCCATTTCTGAAGAATTTGCTATGTCCCCAAACATTCAGGCTACCCCAGCAAACACCCCAAGGGGCAGGCACTCCTAGTTTGAGGGCCCAAGCCTGAGTACATGAACTCCTGAATCCCTTAATCACGCCAGGGACTGTATCCTCCTCTTCTCTCCCAGAACTGAAGGTCTGCTCTTCCCTGCTCATCTAGTTAGTGGCCCCTGAGAAGGAATCCCTTGACTTGAAGACTCAAAACTCACTAAGACGCCACCAACATTGAACCACTAAGACTGAAGGTTGTGGTGTTGCCTGGCTAGGGGGTAGTGTGTGTGTGGAAGGTGTCATTGCGTACTACAGGAGGAAGTTACAATGTTGGCATGGTTGGGGGATGTGGGCTTGCCTGTTCTGAGGCTGGATGCCCTATAATAATTGCATTTGTTCCTCAGCAAAGCTCATTTCTCCTATTTAAAGGAGAAAAGTGGGATTCAGACTCTGGTATTTTCAGAAACTTCCCCGTGACAGGTGGGGAAAGGATGGGGGTAGGGAATTGGGGACCAGGAGGCCAAACCAGAACCCTTCTCCACCTGTGCGGCGCTGTGGAGGTTCCGAAAGGGACTTTCCTCCGAGTGGGGTCCTAGGAGCCCCCTGTCGCCATCCCTCCGAGGAAGCGGGAGGGATGGAGGGGAACGTCTGGAGAAGCGCCCGGGTCTGGCCCAGCTCTCCGCAGCCCCCCGCGTCCCGGCGCAAACCCTTCTGGCCACCCGCTCCAGCTGTCACGCTTCCTCCTTCCCAGCCCAGCAGCCCCGAGCCCAGCCCGTGGGTGTCCCTCCCGCGCCCCCGGTCCTGCTCCTGCGGGGCTGGGGCGGCGGGGGCTCGCGGGGTCTCTACCTTGCCGGGGGAGGGCGCACGATCGGAGCTGGAGCGCCGGCGCTGGAGCTGGAGCCCGGGCTGGGCTGGAGGGGACGGGCCAGGCAGACGCGGCCGCCGCGGGGCCGCCCCGCTCCTGACGACACAGCTGCCCGCCCCCACCCCAGCCCGCCCCGCCCGCGCCCCCAACTCTGGGAACTCCGAAGCTGGGGAGGCCCCGGTCTCCAGCTCAACGTAGCCCGCTGCCCCCTCCCCCGAAATACCCAGGGCTCTGGTCTGTGCCACTTTCTCCACTTCCTGCGCTCTTGGCCTTCTTCCCGCGCCCGGGGCAGCTCTGCTTCTATCTGTTTTCCCTTCTTTCTAATCACTCACAGCCTCTTCCCTCATCCCAAACCTGGGAGGCCAAGATAGGGGGCGGGCCGCTCACCCAGCCAATGTCTCACCCTCGCCTAATTGCCGCCATCTGGACTTGCCTGCCCAACTCCTTTCCATCCACCACTGACTTCACACTCTGGCGATCCCACAGGTTCAAGGCCAGAGTTCCAGACTCCACATCCCTATACCCAGACATCTCCTTCCCCCTGAGCTCCACACTGCTTGCCTCTGCTTGAGACAATCCGCCCACCCTTCTCGGGTTCCTCGCCTCCATTTTAGACCTGTTTCCTCAGTCTAAGGCCCTCTCAAGACTCATATCCTCTCCTTAATTCTAGGGTGGAAGTTTGGGTGCAAAGAGCACTCTGGTCTATGTCCCCCTTTCTCCAGGCCCCCACCCTCCCTCTTTGCCTGCTGACCTTGGCAGGTGGTTCAGAAGGCCTGGCCAAAAGTAGGGGGTGAGAGGAGTTCCTTTTGGCTTCTCCTGCCTGGAATCTGCTCTAGCGTGGTCAAGGCTCTTGGGGCAGCATGGATGGTGGTAAGGCTGGTGGAGCAAGGGAGAGCGACAGGCCTAGGGACGGACAGGTAGGAACTGGGGACCCAGGCATTCTGTTCATTGGCCCCGCCCCCAACCTCTAACTCCCTCCTACCCTTCATTGCCATGGGGCAGAAAAACAAAGCCTTGGGTTCCTGGAATCCTCCCTCTTACACCTGGGGGTGGAAAGGAGGGTGAGGGGGAGACCTCTGACTGGAAGGAGATAAGTATGTGTGTATATGTATTGTGTATGTCTGTATACACATATATATAAAAACACATAGACTGGCCAGGCTCGGTGGCCCAGTCTGTAATCCCAGCATGAGGCCAAGGCGAGTGGATTGCCTGAGCCCGCGGGTTCGAGACCCGCCTGGGCAACTTGGCAAGACCTCATCTCTACAATAAATCAAAAAATTAGCCTGGTGTGGTAGCATGCGCCTGTAGTTCCAGCTACTTGGAAGGCTGAGGCGGAAGGATCGCCGGAGCCCAGCAGGTCGAGGCTGCGGTGGCCAGGAGCGGCCACTGCACTCCAGTCTGGGCGACAGAGTGAGACTCCAACTCAAAAAAGAAAAACAAACAAACAAACAAACAAAAACAAAAAACACAGACTATATACACATTTTTGGTGGGGGTTGGAGAGGAAAGGGAATGAATGCCTGAGGCCCTCTAGTGGAAAGAGAAGGATTTGAGCAGTTCTTGATTGTTTCAAGACAGGCTTGTTGGAACAGATTCCTCTACTTTTACCAGATATATAGCTGCTGAGTAATACGGCTTGGAAGTATTGTGGCTGTATCCAAACTGGAGATCTGGAGCAGAGGTTGAAGACCCTCCAGGTCTCACCATCTCACTCCCAATCTTAAAAAGACAAGGGCCCTGCCACTCCCCATCTCTCCTTTTTTTCGTCACTTAGCAAAGATTCAGCTTATCTTTCCATATGACCTCCTTAGTCAGTCAACAAACACGTTAGAAGGCCTACTGTACACCAGGTCTTGTACTAGCTCTGCAGTACAGGCAAAGACATAGCCCACCAGTTTAGGGACTGCACTAAAAAGTGGCTTGATGTGTGTGTAAAGCCTCCTTGCTCTGAGCACAAATATACAATGTAAATAAGAAGAGGTCCCCTAGCCCCTCTGCCAAGCAGTTCTCTGTCCCAGACCCCTCATCTACAAATCCTGGAATGCCCATCCTTACGGTACTCAACTTTCCTTGCAATTAACACTTGCAGTGATACCACCTGATGTGTAACTGTTTCTCACTCTATCATCTTCAGACATGTCTCTACATAAAGTGAGACACTCCTTTTAAGACATTTTTTGGGGGTGAGGTGATTTCTCTAATAAGGATTCAATGAACTCAGTCTTACTCTAGGCTTCCTTGTGTCTAGATCTGTGCTCCATCATACACCAAGTCAGTTACTGGTGGGGGTGGGGGAAGAAAGGCCAAGAAACATCTAAGGAGGAGGCGTCTAATGCCTACGGTTCCAGGTGCTCATTTTTTTAATCAACCACATCATAACAATCAGAAAGAAAGAAACCGCAATGAACAAAGGGAAAGGAAAAAACAGCCTGTTCTCCCCGGCCTCTTCTTTCTTCTCTTCCTCCTCTGGGTGGGGGGCCACATCCGGGGCCTAGGGCTGGGTCCCAGGCTGGTCTATTAAGCAGACAATTGAGTTTCACTTCCTGTCAACCCCAGAGCTGAGGCAGGATGTCTGGGGGTGTAAAGGGGGGGCCCAGTATTGGGTAGTGAACAGGGGCCACTTTAGGATGCCGCCTGCCAGAAGGTCTATCGAGCAGCCCATCAGAGACCACTCCCCAGGTAGTTCAGTGGAGACCAAGGTACCCCACACGCTCAGTCCTAATCATTAGTAACCTGGCTAAGGTCAAGATGCTAGATCTGGCGGGGGGCTGAAGTGCACTGGGTGAAAGAGCAGAGGTTAAGGATGGCAGTGTCAAACACTTGGATAACTGTGTGTTGTCTGCAAGTAGTTTAAAATGAGTCCCTCCCCCCAGACCACTGGTGAAGCCTAGAAGATGGAGAATGGAAAGGTAGGCAGGCTGTGGCCTCTGGAAAACTTGAGGCCTAATCTGTCTCATCAAGGTCCAAACCAGCCATTGATGTTTTGTCTTCTGAATGGGGTATGCTGTCCAGCATGGGAGGTGGTCACGAATGTTTCACCTCCTCCCCGGTTCCAGGGTTACTGCTGGTGAACCGAAGCGAAAGTGGGGCTAGGGAGGAGGGTACTGGGGCAGACGCGTAAAAAGCTCTATGGGGGCAGCGTCGTCACCTGGGGCGAGGAACCTGCAGCCGGCTCCACCCAGGCTGCGGGGGAAACAAGTTTAACAGGACTCAGCCCCGAAAGGGGGAGGGGGGAACGTTTGGGTCGGGCCGGGCTCCAAGGGGAGTGACCTCGGGACAGGGCTGCTGGCGCGCTGCCCGGCTGTAGGTCCCCAGCGGTTGAACGAGGTTAATTAGAATACTAACTAGGTCCGCCCGGAAGCCTTCGCCCTACCCTCTGACCCCGGGGCCCGGCCCGAAGAGGCACCCCGGGTAGGAGGCCGGGGGCAAGAAGGGACTCGAGTTCTCGTCGCGTCGCCGCCCCGGGGGCAGAGCCAGGCCCGGGCCGCCCGCCAGCCCGACCCGCCGCCTCTTCGGCCATGGAAGCTGCCGGCCGCCTCGAGGCCGCGGGGACAGGTGACCGACCCGCAGCGCCCTTCGCCTCGCACGCCCCCCTCGCGGGTCTCTATCCGGAGACTTGAGCGGGGCGGCCGGGGGGGCCCTCGGCCCGCGAACTTGACCTCTCGACCTTCTTAGGGTGATCGGGGTCTTCCATCGGCCCAGCAACATTCGTGCGCCCCAGAGCGTTCCTGGACTTTGTCCGCCCCGTGTCACCAAGCCGCTCCGAGCCGGGGCCTGAGCAGTCTTCCCGTTTTTCCTTCTAAGCCCCCCTTTCCGGGGCAGGTGGGCCTGGAGGCCTTTTACCGCGCGGGTCCTGGACGTACGGAGGCGGGAGGGGGTGTCTGGGAGAACGGGGACTCTGCCTCGGAACTTCTCTCGGCGCCCCGAGGACTGTTTTACACGCAGCAGGCGCTCAATAATGGTATCGGCGGCAGTAAAAGAGCCCATGGCTTTTTTTTTTAACTACTTCGGCTGCTTCTCCTTTTTCCCTCTCCTCCACCTCCGCCTATGAAATGGTGCGCTCTCCCTTTAAGACTAAAATGGTGGCTTGCTACGACTGGGCTCCACTTCCGGTGGGGAGGGGGGCGGGACCCCAGCCCGCTCACGCCGGAAGTGGTTTGCGTTTTCAAGATGGCGACTCCCTATGTAACTGACGAGACCGGCGGTGAGTGCAGGAGGCGCGGAGCCGCTTCTCCCCGGGCTCTCGGGGCAGGGGTTCGGACTTGGAAAGGGGTCTGTGCCCCGCCCATCCCGGGGCCCCTCCTTTGCCCCGCCCCCCGGACCGCCTTCCCCATTCATTCTCTCCTACGGGGTGTCTCCTGCGCCCTCTTCTGGTCTCGTGTTTGGGGGTCTCTGCTTCCGGTCACCCAAGCCCTGGGGTCTTTCACTGCTGGTCCCTGCTGCAGGACCCTAACGGGCCCTTAGCTTTTCTCCAGCAGTTACAGCCCCCCTCTCTCTTTTAGGTTCTTCAGCTTTGGGGGCTCCTACAGTCTCAAGTTCCCTCCAATTTCTGCCCTTCTCTTCCCCTCCCCCATCTCTTAGCTATACCTGCTTTCTGCCCTACCCCAGCCCCGATGTTATTATTTTTCCTGAAGTTGTATTTGCTGAAGACCACCTCATGGCCACGTACTGCTTCTTCCACTCCCTCGTCTTCATTTGTTGGGTCAGCTCAGTTAGAGGTGTGGAGGCAAGAGGAACCTAATAGAACTTTAGGCTTGAGTGTTCTCCTTGATGGCACCACCCCTGGGGTGATAGGGATTGAGGGATCTAAGGTGGGGGAGGCAAACTGAAAGGTGTCTGGTGGCTTTTCTCCCAAGTCCTCTGACAAGTTGATAAAACCCATTGTTCCTTCTGGCTAGTAAAGAATTTCCAGCCTGGCTGTCTGAGATGCTGAAGAGTCTACTGTGTATGTAAGGTGTATGTGTTGGAAACTGGGAATCAGGACTTTCCTCATAGTTTTGTCCCTTCCTAATTGCCTCATCTACTTGAGTGCATAGTAGTACCCAGGGGTGATCAAGTAAAATAGTGTCTGTGAAAGCAGTTTGTAAAATGCTGTGCGAGTGCAGGGTGTTTCTGTTTTTGTAGCCCTCTTTGTGTATGTGTAGTCTTCTGTAGAAGCCATTCTGTGCATGTGCCATGGTACACAGTCTGTTTTTAAGTGCCATATATACTTCTTGCTCTGTTGCTTTCCGTGTTCTTTGCACCTCAGCCCACCTGTCTTATGGTACCTAATGCCAACTCAGGTCTCTGCTACTTCTCTCCAACCTCACGTTTCAAGTGGTACAACATTTTCCCTCCTGCTCTCTACCCAGTAGGTCTGTCTTTAACTGGCAACTTTTATTTTACTTATTTATGGTTAGTTAGAGTCTCACTGTTGCCCAGGCTAGAGCGCAGTGGCATGCTCATGGCCACCTTAGCCTCGACCTGCTAGGCTCAGGTGATCCTTCCGCCTCAGCCTTCCAAGTAGCTGGAACCACAGGCATGCGCCACCACGCCCAGGTAATTTTTTGATTTATTGTAGAGATGAGGTCTCACCATATTGCCCAAGCTGGTCTCAAATCCCTGGACTCAGGCAATCTTCTCGCCTCAGCCTCCCAAAGTGCTGAGATTACAGGCATGAGCCACCACACCCGGCAACTGGCAACTTTTAGTGTGTGCTTTAAAAATACTACTTATCATCCAGTATATTTCTCTTTACTCTTAGCTGCTTTTTTTTCTTTACCCTGACTTAATGAAAACCCAGGTATGACATCTCACCCCACCTTGCCACCAAGAAGTATTTGCTGTTCCCTGTGACTCTGTGGGTGAGAAGGAATGAACTGCTTTTTGTTTTCCTTTACTGCTTCCAGATATTGATCTACAACTATCGCTCTAATCCTCGTGGAAGGTATTGCCATGCAATTACAGCAGTTCTTCTAAAACTTCAGGGCCATCCTCTACTGTCCACAAGGACCCAGACCTGTTGCATCACATCCACTCCCTTTCTTGCTGTCATTCTCAGTGTCCTCAGCACCTTTGGAATACTCTGATCTTATAGTTCCTCGACAAGATTCCATTGACTTTCCTTTGTGTTTTCAAATGAGCTGCACATCAGACTCGCTACAACCAGGACTTCATCTACAACACTGCTTTCCCTTCAGATGTTCCCCGTCACTTTAACCTCCTTACCAGTCAGTTTTTTCAGTGTCTCAAACCGAAGGGTCAGCTTTTTGCCCTCCTAAGGTTCTCTAGTTCTTGACGTTTCCATTTAATTGAGTCTGTCAGTACCTCATGGCTACCATTGATGTTGCCCAGCTAGACTTCTGTGATCAGCCACTTTGCTATTATCCTAATTGCTTCCTTCGTTCATTTTGATTTTCTTTATTTTTATTTATTTTTTTTTTGAGTTGGAGTCTCACACCCAGGCTAGAGTGAAATGGCACACTCATGGCCACTGCAGCCTTGACCTTGGCCTCTTGGACTCAGGCGATCTTTCTGCCTCAGCCTTCCAAGTAGCTGGAACTACAGGTGTGCACCACCATGCCTGCTAATTTTTAAAAATTTATTGTAGAGATGAGGTCTCGCCAAGTTGCCCAGGCTGGTCTCGAACCCCTGGGCTCAGGCAGTCCTCTTGCCTCTGTCTCTCAAAGTGCTGGGATTATAGGCTGGGCCACCGAGCCTGGCTTTTTTTTTTTTTATTGAGTTGGAGTCTCACTCTGTCACCCAGACTGGAGTGCAGTGGCTGCTCCCGGCCACTGCAGCCTCGACCCGCTGGGCTCTGGGGATCCTTCCGCCTCAGCCTTGCAAGTAGCTCGAACTACAGGTGCGTGCTACCACACCCGGCTAATTTTTGACTTATTGTAGAGATGAGGTCTCGCCAAGTTGTCCAGGCAGGTCTTGAACCCGCGGACTCAGGCAATCCACTCACCTCAGCCTCCCAAAGCGCTGGGATTACAGGCTGAGCCACCAAGCCCGGCTTTTTTTTTTTTTTTTTTTAAGATTAGAAAATATAGTTTAGAAAGTACATTAGAGAGAGAGAAAGAAGAGATTCATCACCCCAAGGTAGGAGAGGGAGCCAAAGCCAAGAAACATGGGCTCGCCATAACTCAAAGAGCACATGGCTGCACCATAGGTTAATGTGGCAATGGTGGTGGCAATGGCCCACAGACAGATTTCTTTTTTTTTTTTTGAGTTGGAGTCTCACTCTGTTGCCCAGACTGGAGGGCAGTGGCACGCTCCTGACCACTGCAGCCTTGATCCTTCTGCCTCAGCCTTCCAAGTAGCTGGAACTACAGGTGAGCGCTACCACACCCGGCTAATTTTTTGATTTATTGTAGAGATGAGGTCTCGCCAAGTTGACCAGGTGGGTCTCGAACCCACGGGCTCAGGCAATCCACTCATCTCAGCCTCCCAAAGGTGTGGGATTACAGGCTGAGCCACCAAGCCTGGCCCTTTTTTTTTTTTTTAAGTTGGGGTTTCACTCTGTTGCCCAGGCTGGAGTGCAGTGGCACGCTCCTGACCACCGCAGCCTCGACCTGCTAGGTTCAGGCCATCCTTCCGCCTCAGCCTTCCAACTAGCTGGAACTACAGACATGTGCCACCATGCCCAGCTAATTTTTCTTGATTTATTGTAGAGATGAAGTCTTGCCAAGTTGCTCAGGCTGGTCTCAAACCCATGGGCTCAGGCAGTCCTTTCATCTTGGCCTCCCAAAGTTCTGGGATTATAGGTGTGAGCCACCACTCCCAGCCATACAGATTTCTTAAACATTAAATCTACACCTGCTAGTTCCATTTCTTCACTGCTTGTTTGTTTCTTAAGTCTTTGCAGTTGTTTTTTCTAGTACTACTCTTTCTCTTGAGTTGTCTATTCCGTGTTCTAATTGCTTGGTGACTATTTTTCACTCTTGAATATACTGTCACTCAAATCCAATGTGACCAAAATTAAAATCAGTATCAGACCATGATTTCTGTTAAAGGCACCATTATTCTAACCAACCCCAAATCAACTTTTTGTATCATTTTTCTCTCTTTTTAGGATTTTAAATAGACTTTCTTTTCTTTAAAAAAATTTTTTTAGAGCCAAGTGTGGTGACTAATGCCTGTAATCCCAGCACTTTGGGAGGCAGAGGTGAGAGGATTGCTTGAGCCCAGGGATTTGAGACTTGGCGAGACCTCGTTTCTATAATAAATCAAAAAGTTAGCCGGGCTCCGTGGCTTAGCCTGTAATCCCGTGCTTTGGGAGGCTGAGGTGAGTGGATTGCCTGATCCTGCGGGTTCGAGACCCGCCTGGGCAGTGAGACCTCATCTCTACAATAAATCAAAAAAAAATCAGCCGGGCGTGGTAGTGCATGCCTGTAATTCTGGCTACTTGGAAGGCTGAGGCGGAAGGATCGCTGGAGCCCAGCAGGTCGAGGCTGCGGTGGCTGGGAGCGGCCACTGCACTCCAGTCTGGGCGACAGAGTGAGACTCCAACTCAAAAAAAAAGATGGTAGATGGTCATGGTGGCATGATTCTATGGTTTCAGCTGTCTGGAAGGCTAAGGCAGAAGAATTGCCTGAGCCCATTAGGTTGAGGTGTGGTGGCCGTGTGCATGCCACTACATTCCAGCCTGGGTAACAGAGTGAGACGTCGACTCAAAAAATTAAAAAATACAAATACTTTTATTTATTTTTAAAAATTTTTATTTTATTTTATTGTAGAGACAAGATCTTGAAAAGTTGCCCCGTCTGGTCTTGAACCCGCGGGCTCAGGCAGTCCACTCGCCTCAGCCTCCCAAAGTGCT
The DNA here is from genome assembly GCA_027257055.1 of Cephalopachus bancanus. Taxonomy (NCBI): domain Eukaryota; kingdom Metazoa; phylum Chordata; class Mammalia; order Primates; family Tarsiidae; genus Cephalopachus; species Cephalopachus bancanus. Next base: position 2,723,132 of record JAPVLO010000385.1, on the reverse strand, counting down.
GGGATTACAGGCTGAGCCACAGAGCCCAGCTCAAATAATTTTTCTTAGAGATGGGCTCTTGCTATGTTGCCCAGGCTGATCTCTAACTCATGTCCACAAGTGATCCTCCCACCTTAGTTTCCCAAGTAGCTAAGACTATAGTCATGAGCTACCACACCCGGCTGACGATTTTCTAGAATAGTTTTAGATTTATAGGAAAATTGAGAAGATGCCACAAAGAATTCCCATATACCCAGCACTCAGTTTCCCCTATTACTTACATTAATGTGGTATACTTTTTATAGTTAGTGAACCAATATTGCTATGTTATTATTAACTAAAGTCAATACATTATTCGGTTTCCTTAGTTTTTACCAACTTTTTTTGTTCAGGATCTCAACCAGGATACCATATTACATTTAGTTTTCATGTCTTCTTTTTTTTTTTGAGTTGGAGTCTCCCTCTGTCGCCCAGGCTGGAGTACAGTGACACCACAGCCTTGACCACCACAGCCTTGGCCTGCTGGACTCCGGTGATCCTTCTGCCTAGCCTTCCAAGTAGCTGGAACTACAGGCACGCGCCATCATGCCTCGCTAATTTTTTCTTATATATTTTAGAGATGAGGTCTCACTAAGTTGCCCAGGCTGGTCTCAAACCCTTGGGCTCAGGCAGTCCTCTTACTTCAACCTCCCAAAGTGCTGGGATTATAGGCTTGAGCCACTGTGCCTGACCTCATGTCTTCTTAAGCTCCTGTTGGCTGTGGCAGTTTCTCAGACTTTCCTTGTTTTTTTGTTTTTTGGGTTTTTTTGAGTTGGAGTCTCACTCTGTCACCCAGGCTAGGGTACAGTGGCATGTTCCCGGCCACTGCAGCCTTGACCTGCTGAGCTCAGGCGATCCTTCCGCCTCAGCCTTCCAAGTAGCCGGAACTACAGGCGCATGCTACCACGCCCAGCTAATTTTTTTATTTATTGTAGAGACGAGGTCTCACCTTGTTGCCCAGGCTGGTCTTGAACCTGTGGACTCAGGCAATCCTCTTGCTTCAGCCTCCCAACATGCTGGGATTATAGGCTTGAGCCACTGTGCCTGGCCCTTTCCTTGTTTTTATGACTTTGACAGTTTTGGAGTATTGGTCAGGTATTTTGTAGGACACCCCTCTATTGGAATTTGTCTGATCTTTTTTCTTATGATTGGACTGGTGTTATGTGTTTTTGGAAGGAAGACCATAGAGGTAAAGTGACATTTTCACCACATTATATCAGGGTGCATGGTATCATAATAATTTTTTACTGTTAATATTGACCGCAATCACCTGGCAGAGATAATGATTGTAAGCTTTCTCCACTGTGAAGATCTGATCTTAGGTGTTTGATTACTATTGAAGTCTTTTAGTCTTCTCTTGCCCTCTTCACGTATATCTGTTGTCAATATACTGTTATTGCTACTGGCATGACCCTTAACCCATTTTCAATACTTGTTAGCCATATGGCCTTGGGAATTTTAAGCCTTGTAGAATATAAGCCTTAGTTTTCTCATTGATGAAATTGGAATAACTCCTGCAGCATGGCATTATTATGATAATTAACATTTAAATGAAATAAATGTACATATCTGGCACAGAAAGTGTGCAACACATTGTTCTGTAATTGTTATGATTATGTAAGGGTACAGATTAGAATAAATTAACATTATATATATGCCAAGTATCAAGCATAGTACATCTTTATTTATTTATTTATTTATTTATTTATTTATTTATTTATTTATTTATTTGATTTGGAGTCTCTGTCACCCAGGCTTCATGGCTACCGCAGCCTCGACCCGCTGGGCTTAGGCGATTCTTCCACCTCATCCTTCCAAGTAGCTGCAACTACAGACGTGAACCACCATGTCTGGCTAATCTTTTTATTTATTGTAAAGACAAGGTCACGCCAAGTTGCCCAGGCTGGTCTTGACCCCCTGGACTCAGGTAATCCTCTCACCTTACCTCTCAAAGTGCTGGGATTACAGGCATGAGCCACCACGCCTAGCTACTTGGACCATTCTAAGTGCCTGCAAAAATTCTAGTTTCCCTTGTCCTGCAAATATTGCTGTGACCTCCTAAATGAAATAATCATTGTATCTCCAGTCTCTGACTCTGTTTCATTTCAGCTAACATGCTGCTACCAGATTACTGCTCCTTTAGTACAAACTTAGTTATGTAAATTTTGTTCAATGTAATTCATCAGCCCAGAGTTTGCTGTCAAATTTGGTATATGTTATTCTAATTTTTATTTTTTAAACATGACTGAATTAGATGAGTGTATACGTTTTTATACCTTGCCTTTTCATTTAGCCTTATGACAAATATTTTTCCTTGCTATTTTTTAAAACATTTTTTATTTTATTTATTTTTTTAACATTTTTTATTTTAAAGATATAGGGTACAATTCAGAGATAGATAAACAAATGTTCATTATGCAGGCACCCTTGTTGATTTCCTTGCTTTTTTTTTTTGAGTTGGAGTCTCACTCTGTCACCCAGACTGGAGTGCAGTGGCCGCTCCTGGCCACCGCAGCCTCACCTGCTGGGCTCCGGCGATCCTTCCGCCTCAGCCTTCCGAGTAGCTGGAATTACAGGCATGCGTTACCACGCCCGGCTGATTTTTTGATTGATTGTAGAGATGAGGTCTCGAACCCGCGGGCTCAGGCAATCCACTCAGCCTCCCAAAGGCGCGGGATTACAGGCTGAGCCACCGAGCCCAGCCTGATTTCCTTGCTTTTAAAATCTCTGTAAGCATCTTTTAAAATCTAGCAAAATGCTGGATGTGGTAGCTCATGCCTGTGATCCCAGCACTTTGGGAGGCAGAGGCAAAAGGTTGCCTGCATCCAGGTGTTCGAGATCAGCCTGGAAATTTGGTGAGACCTCGTCTCTATAATAAATTAAAAAAAGTTAGTTGGTCGTGGTGGCACACGCGTGTAGTTCTGGCTACTTGGAAGGCTGAGGCAGAAGGTTCACCTGAACCCAGAAGGTCAAGTAAAAATAAAAAATCAGGCCGGGCTCGGTGGCTCAGCCTGTAATCCCAGCACTTTGGGAGGCCGAGGCGAGAGGATTACCTGAGCCCATGGGTTCGAGACCCACCCGGGCAACTTGGTGAGACCTTATCTCTACAGTAAATAAAAAATTAGCCAGGCATGGTAGCGCGTGCCTGTAGTCCCGGCTACTTGGAAGGCTGGGGTGGAGGATCGCTGGAGCCCAGCAGGTTGAAGCTGCAGTGGCCGGGAGCGTGCCACTGCATTCCAGTCTGGGTGACAGAGTGAGACTCCATCTCAAAAAAAAAAAATTTTAATTTAAAAATAAAAAATTAGCCTGGCATGGTGACTCATGCTTGTAATCTCTCCACTTTGAGAGGTGAAGGCAAGAGGATCACCTGAGCCCACAGGTTTGAGACTAGCCTGGGTAACTTGGCATGACCTCGTCTTTACAATAAATAAAAAAATTAGCCAGGTGTGGTATTGCACACTTGTAGTTCCAACTACTTAGAAGTCTCAGGTAGAAGGATCGCCTGAACCCAGCAGGTCGAGGCTATATTGGCCACAAGTGTGCCACTGCACTGCAGCCTGGGTGACAGAGTGAGACTCTGACTCAAAAAAAAAAAAAATCTAGCAGAGTGTGTTATAGTTTGGCCATGTACCCTGCCTTATCTTTCTTTCGTTATTGAACTTTTAGGTTGTTTTCAAAATTTTTGTTACAAGAACTGTATGAATGTTTTTGTGCATAAATCTTTGCCTGCGTTTAAGATGTTTTTCTTTTCTTTTTTTGAATCAGTCTCACTCTATTGCCCAGGCTGGAGTACAATGCCATGGTCACAGCTACCATAGCCTCAACCTGGTAGCTAGAACTACAAGGCACGTACCACCACACTGGGCGTAATTTTAAAAAATTTAAGCCGGGCTCAGTGGCTCAGCCTGTAATCCCGCGCCTTTGGGAGGCTGAGGTGAGTGGATTGCCTGAGCCCGCGGGTTTGAAACCCGCCTGGGCAGCGAGACCTCATCTCTACAATAAATCAAAAAATCAGCCGGGCGTGGTAGCGCGCACCTGTAATTCCGGCTACTCGGAAGGCTGAGGAGGAAGGATCGCCGGAGCCCAGCAGGTCGAGGCTGCGGTGGCCGGGAGCGGCCACTGTACTCCAGTCTGGGCAGCCGAGTGAGACTCCAACTCAGAAAAAAAAAAAATTTACACTGGGGTAATTTTTAAAAATTTATTGTAGGCTGGGGGCATGGTGGCTCAGCTTATAATCCCAGCACTTTGGGAGGCTGAGGTGAGAGGATTGCCTGAGCTGGGGGGTTCAAGACCAGTCTGGGCAAGTTGGTGAGATCTCACTTTTACAATAAGTCACAAAAATTAGCCAGGCATGGTGGTGTTCGTCTGTAGTTCCAGCTACTTGGAAGGCTGAGGCAGAAGGATCGCCTGAGCCCAGCAGGTTGAAGCTGCAGTGGCCGTACACGAGTGTGCCACTGTACTCCAGCCTGGGTGACAGAGTGAGACTCTGACTCAAAAAAAAAAAAATCTAGCAGACTCCAACTCAAAAAAAAAGTGTAGAGCCAAAGTTTTGCCATGTTGCTCAGGCTGGTCTTGAGCCCCTGAGCTCAGGCAATTCTCTAGCTTCTACCTCCCAAAGTGCGCCCGGCTATAGGGTTACTGCGCCTGGCTATAGGGTCATTTTCTTAGGATAGATTTCCCAGAAGTGGAAAGGTACAAAGACTTATTTTTTGCTAATTATAAAATTTGCAGGTAGCAAACACTCTCGCTACTCTCCTGCCCGTTGTGTCCCTCATAAAATATCTTCCCTTTAATAAGTCTTTCTTAATTCAAAATAAATAATATAAAATAAATTCGTGTTGAAGGTACAAAATTTGGAAAATATTTTCATAATTAGAACAAGATATAAATCATAAACATTACCTGGCTAATTCCAGAACCCAGTGATAACTCGCTGACTTTATTTTTATTTTTATTTTTTTTGAGTTGGAGTCTCACTCTGTCGCCCAGACTGGAGTGCAGTGGCCGCTCCCGGCCACCGCATCCTCGACCTGCTGGGCTCTGGCGATCCTTCCGCCTCAGCCTTCTGAGTAGCCAGAATTACAGGTGTGCGCTACCACGCCCGGCTAATTTTTTGATTTATTGTAGAGATGAGGTCTCGCCTGGCCAGGCAGGCCTCGAACCCGTGGGCTCAGGCAATCGACTCACCTCAGCCTCCCAAACTGCTGGGATTACAGGCTGAACCACCGAGCCCGGCTAGTTCACTTTCTACAAGAGTTTTATCAATGGCAGTATGTGTATGTGCTGATTTTACCACTTGAGTGCATTGATGTTTTCTTTCTTTTTTTTTTTTTTTTGAGTTAGAGTCTCACTCTGCCGCCCAGACTGGAGTGCAGTGGCCGCTCCCGGCCACCGCAGCCTCGACCTGCTGGGCTCCAGCCATCCTTCCGCCTCAGCCTTCCAAGGAGCTGGAACTACAGGCGCGTGCTACCACGCCTGGCTAATTTTTTTGATTTATTGTAGAGATGAGGTCTGGCCAAGTTGCCCAGGCGGGTCTCGAACCTGCGGGCTCAGGCAATCCACTCACCTCAGCCTCCCAAAGTGCTGGGATTACAGGCTGAGCCACCGAGCCCGGCTTGGTGTTTTCATCTTTACAAATTCTGCTTTGAAGAATCTGTGCCGTCTTACCCCAGGGATCTGTGTGCCCACTGTCTTTGGTATCTATGGAAGGTGGGAGAGGGGAACGTTCTGGAACCAATTCCCCACGGATACAGAGGGAAAACTGTGTTGCGCTTATGAATCATTTCAAATTTTAATTATCTCTATTTATAATGATTGTGCATAATACTTTTACATTCACAAAATAAGCAAAACTGGAAAAACCAAAAGGTTTAATTTGAAAATAGGGCTCAGCCGGACTTGGCTCAGCCTGTAATCCCAGCGCTTTGGGAAGCCAGGGCGAGTGGATTGCCTAAGCCCATGGATTTGAGACCAGCCCAGGCAATTTAGCGAGACTTTGTCTCTACAATAAATCAAAAAAATTAACCAGATATGGTAGTGCACGCCTGTAGTTCCAGCTATTTGGAAGGCTGAGGGGAAGGATTGCCAGAGCTCAGCAGGTTGATGCTGGGGTGGCTGTGAGTGTGCCACTGCACTCCAGCCTGGGCTCATTACCTGTAGCAGGAGAATTAGTCTATTTCATGACATGAAAACTGAGTTATTTGAAAGAGAATCATCAGTGCTTTGTAGAAAAAAGCTATAAATGACTACTGAGCTTAATGACCAGAAGCAAATCAGACTCTAATTAGTCTGATTAGTCTGTTTCTTGTAAGTTTTCTACAAAACACGTGAGTTTCTTATACAGTAAATTCCAAGAGAACTAACAAAAAGCTAAAAACTAAAAAAATTCTGCTTTGATAGGTGAAAGCGATATTTTATTGTTTTAATTTCTATTTCCTTTGATTATTAGTGGGTTGAAGATTTTTTTTGTTTTTGTTTTTCTTTTTGAGTTGGAGTCTCACTCTGTTGCACAGACTGGAGTGCAATGACGCACTCATGGCCACTGGAGCCTCGACCTGCTGGGCTCAGGTGATCCTTCTGCCTCAGCCTCCAAGTAGCTGGAACTATATGCACATGCCACCACGCCTGGTTAATTTTCTGATTTATTGTAGAGACAAGGTCTTGCTAGTTGCCCAGGCTGATCTCGAATCCATGAGCTCAGGCAATCCTCCTACCTCAGTCTCCCAAAGTGCTGGGATTACAGGCATGAACCATCACGCCCAGCCTTTTTTGTATTTTTAAAATTTATAACACAATATAAAGTGTTAAGAACATAGCCTTTGGAACCCACAGCCTGGGTTGGAATTCTGATGTAATTTAGTAACTTTGTAACTTTGCAGAAGTTATTACATTTCTCATCATCTGTAAGACTGGAATAATACTTTGTAGAGTTGTGAAAATGAAGTAAAACAATGTATATAAACACTGAGCAATGCAAATGAAATAAGACAATGTATGTAAGCACTGAGCACTGTACTTGGCAGGCAAGCACTCAGTAAAGGGTAGCTGCTGTTCCTTGTGGAATTGACTATCAAATTTACATATGGAGCCCAGTGTGTTGGCTCTTGCTGTAATCCCAGCACTTTGGGAGGCTGAGGCAAGAAGACTGGTTGAGCTCTGGAGTTTGAGACCAGCCTGGGCAAGAAAGTGAGACCTTTTCTATACAAAAAAATTAGCTGGACGTGGTGGTGCTCGCCTTGTAGTCTCAGTGTGGCAGGATTTTACAGAGTCAATTGGGACACCGAGGCCAGGAAGCAGTTTTATTCATGCTGGCACTGGTTCCGCAGATTCACATCCAAAGGCTGAGCCCTGAGCCCCGGGGGGCATTGCCTTTTATACATTTTTAGCTTCTTTGCCCCCCCCATAAGTATTACATGTTAGTAACATACAGGCTAATTGGGTATTTCACAGTTCAAGTTTATAGCAGAGTTATACATGCGCAATACAGATTGGGACTACATTCCTTTCTAACACAAATCTTTCAAGAAAGTTCTTATGGTGCTAGAAGGACTCTTTCATTATTCTGGGAAGGCTTTTATCTTACTGTATTAAGGGGGCCCCTACTCTGTCCTGGGAAGGCCTTCATCTTACTAGGCTTGGGGGAAGGGCTCCCTGCCTCACCAGCTACTCCAGAGGCTGAGGCATAAGGATCACCTGAGCCCAGGACGTTGAGGCTGCAGTGAGCTGCAATAGTGCCATTGTGCTCCAGCTGGGGTGACAGTGAGACCCTGACTCAAAAAAACAAACAAACATATGGGCCAATCATTCTTACATTTAAGATACTAATAATAGCCAGGCTCGGTTGCTCAGCCTGTAATCCCGAGTCTTTGGGAGGCCGAGGTGAGTGGATTGCCTGAGCCCACGGGTTCGAGACCCGCCAGGGCAGCGAGACCTCATCTCTACAATAAATCAAAAAATCAGCCGGGTGTGGTAGCGCATGCCTGTAATCCCAGCTACTTGGAAGGCTGAGGCAGAAGGATCGCCAGAGCCCAGCAGGTCGAGGCTGCGGTGGCCGAGAGCGGCCACTGCACTCCAGTATGGGCGACAGAGTGAGACTGCAACTCAAAAAAAAAAAAGATACTAATATTAGCACAAACCGCTTTTTAAATTTATCACATACTGCATTTTTGCCTATACTCTAGTGAAACTGGACTATATAAGAGACAGAACAGCAGTGCAATGATTGTGTAAGTTTTGGCATCAGATTTGAGTTCAGTTTACAGCTGCATGCTACCTTTGTGACCTTGGATGTGTCCTTAATCTCTTGAAGACTGTTTCTTCAGCTGTTACCCAGTGTTTAGATTCAAAAAGATAATGTGTGCAAAGTTTCTGGTATAGTGTAGCTGCTTATTAATAAACTTTTTCCTAATCTTTTTTTTTTTTTTTTGAGTTGGAGTCTCACTCTGTCACCAGGCTGGAGTGTAGTAGCATGCTCACGGCCACTGTAGCCTCTACCTGCTGGTCTCAGGTGATCCTTCTGCCTCAGCCTTCCAAGTAGCTGGAATCACAGGCACGCGCCACCACACCCAGCTAATTTTTTGGTTTATTGTAGAGACAAGCTCTCGCCCAGACTAGTCTTGAACCCCTGGACTCAGGCAATCCTCTCGTCTCCGCCTCTCAAAGTGCTGGGAATACAGGCATGAGCCATTGCACCCGGCAATTTTTTGATTTATTGTAGAGACGAGGTCTTGCCAAGTTGCCCAGGCTGGTCTAGAACCCCTGGGCTCTAGCAATCCTCTTGCCTCTGTCTCCCAAAGAACAGGGATTTTTTTTTTTTGAGTCAAAGTCTCACTGTCACCCAGGCTTGAGTACGGTGGCATGCTCACGGCCACGGCAGCCTCGACCTGCTGGGCTCCGGCGATCCTTCCACCTCAGCCTTCCACGTAGCTGGAACTACAGGTGTATGCTACCACGCCCGGCTAATTTTTTGATTTATTGTAGAGATGAGGTCTCGCCATATTGCCCAGGTTGGTATCAAACCTATGGGCTCAGGCAGTTCTCTCGTCTCTGCCTCCCAAAGTGCTGGGATTACAGGTGTGAGCCACTGCTGCTGGCTAAATTGTTCTTAACATACTGTGAGTTTTTATTGTTATGCTTTTGCTTGTTGTTCCTTTTAGAATTATTTTTCCCTTCCTTTCTCTGCCTGCAGAAATAGTGGCTGCTGATTTGGTTTTTGTTGTTAGTATTACGGCTACCTCATCTTCAAGTAGGTTTTCCTGTCACTTTCCGCCATCAAATGTGTGAGTATTCCTTTTATCTCTTATTTGTGTGTATCTATTTCTTTTAGGATCCTTAGGACATGTTCACTTTTGTCCTTCCTTGCATAGTTTTCCCATCTCTGTCTTACTTAGACTGTCAACTCTTGAAATTAGGGACCATCTTACTCATCTTGATAATCCCTGTAGTGCTTAGTATAGTACCTTTCTCATAGGAGACTTTCAGTAAATGTTTATTGCATTTAACTAATTTGTAGTCTGGCTTCTGACCACCATACTTTTTCCTGAGGTTATATTCTTGGAGATAACCAGGGATTTCCAAATTGCCAAAACCAGTAACCCTTTTCTCAGTCACTGGATCCTTTCCTTGATCTCTGTGTTGTGTTAATAGTGTTAATCACCTGCCCCCTCAGAACAGGATTTAATACCGTTGATCACCTACCCTCGCTTAAAAATTCTTGGTCCCCACGGCATCCTGGTTCTCCTTTGCTATGAATCATTGCACCTCTTCCTTGAGGGAAATGATCGTGACCATTTTTCCAGGGTTGTTCCTCCAGCTCTGATTTTCTCTTTATGTTTTCTCTGCGTTGGAAACCATATCCCGATCTTATTGTTGGCCATGAGATCATCCCTAGTCTCATCTGTGATTTGATCTCTTTGCCTATTTGACACTGCCCTAGGGCCTCAACACGCCTTTAACACCTTTAACTTCCCTTAGTCCCTTGTAGCTGTCCCGAGCCTTGCTGTGTTGTCTCCACTGTCTTCCTGCAGCCCCTGAAAACAAGGCCTTTTCAGTTTAAGGGTTTTTTATGGCTAATAGATTTGAGGAAATAGACTGAGGATTACAAAACAGCAGCCGTGGGAAAATGACAAAGCTTAAAAATTTCTTTTAGCAGTAGGCCTCAATCTGTAGTTTCTGACTCTCTCAAAGATGTTTTCTGAAAGTCCTGATATTCTGCCCTTGGTTTTTATTTCTAGGGGTGGGAACCGCCAAACCTCTCCCTTCTTTTTGACTTCACCCTTGGATACCATCAAGGCCAGAGGATGGAACCATGATAACATAAAATAGGTGCTTCTTTGTGATAATGGGCTGTTTGCATCTCCGAGGGGTTCCACACAGGATGGCCACTCAAGAAGCTTCTGTCCTGTAGCTCACGATCTATCTTTACCTCTTAAGCCTTAACTATAATCTCTATACAACTAATTTAAATATGTGTTTCTAGTATTGTTCTTTTCCCCCTGATTCCATGTCAAACACTGCTTGTCTAGAATTGAATTAGTTGTTTTCACAAAGTTTTCTTCTTCTCTGGATGTTGTTTGTCAGTGGTTTTTATTCTCCCAATTTTCCAAATTCAGGAGTGACTTTATAATCAGTTTGTTTATCTGTGTTCTTGTCTATTATCTTTCTCACTAGAATGTATACTATAAAAAGGCAAGAACCTTGCTTGTTTCACTCGTTGTGTCCCCAGCTTCTGTTATTGTGCCTTGCACAAGAGTAAGTGCTCAGTAAACCCTTAAAATCCATGTGTGAGTAAATGTTATTATAATGTGCCCTACTTACTCACAGTGAGAAGTAAGATACTTGGTTTTTAAATTTTTGAGCCAGGGATTCACTCTGACACCCAGGCTGGATGGAGTACAGTGGTACCATCACGGCTCACCACAGTCTAAACCCCCTATGCTCAGCCAATCTTTCCTCTTCAGCCTCCTGGGTAGCTGGGAATACAGGCATGTGCACCACACCTGCCTAATTTTTTGACCTTTTGTAGAGACAGGGTCTCATTATGTTGCCTAGGCTGGTCTCTTGAACTCCTGGGCTCAAGTGATCCTCCCACCTCAGCCTCCCAAAGTGCTGGGATTATAGGTGTGAGCCATGGTGCCTGGCCAAAAGTAAGAGAGTACACATGAAAAGCACCAGATTAAATCTACGAAATCACTGTTTTGATTATTTCCTCTAATTCAGTCTTGTTAGGTCTTCAGAGGTCCTGTTGATTTATCCTTCATAATGAATTTATCTTTCATTTTCCTTTTGATACTCATAGAGACCATCTAAATCAAGTCTGCAGCTATTGCTTTCCTTTTTCTTCCTTTTAGTTTATGGCACACATTTTCAGGTAAATGTTATAGAAGCATTGCTTTGAGCAGATCACCTGTATTTTCTTGTTGGCCTTCGACATCCTTTAGCGTGAAGCTTTAGTCTAAACTCTATGGAGATTGGAGACCTTTCATAATTTATCCCTAATCATTTTTCCCATTGCACATGCTTTTTGCCCAAAACATACTGGATTCTTGCCATTGCCTAATATGATACTTACATTTATTTATTCATTTATTCAGTTGATATTTACTGTCTTCTGTAGGCCAGGTTCTTTGCTACAAAGTTCAAAGACAGTCTCTGCTCTCAAACAAGCAAACATTTATGCTCAAAATTAGAGCACAATAAAGGCCAAAACAGGTGCTGTGAGTGCACAAAGGGCAACTTCTAACCTGACTTGGGATGGAGAGTTCAGGGAAAACTGCCTTGAGCTTATACTTGAACTTGACCTTTAAAGACCAGTTGGAATTAACTAGGATAAACAAGTAAAGTCTATTCCAGGCCAAGAGAAGCAAAAGCAACAAGGCATAGAGAACAGAGGGTGGGTCAGGGTGAGCTTTGTGAATGTTTCCGTGGCTACTGCAGAGAGAATGGCTAGTTACCGAGAGGCTTAAACTAGCAAGAGCTAGATCAGGAAGGCCTTGGATGTGTGGCTCCATCCTCCATGTAATACCCGGAGAGCAGTAGGAATCCAGGAAGAATTCTAGGTAGTGGTGTGGCTAGGTCTGTGTTTGCTTTTGCTCAAATCCCTAGGCCTGAATACTTTCCTTTCTCTTTCCTCAGCCACACCCCCACCTCCACCTGTCTAAATCCGTCTCATCTTCCAGGGACCACAGTGAATACTGTGTCCTCCACCAGATCTTTTATGAATCACCTGGTCAAGAGTAATTTCACCCTCCTTTGCATACCTGTAATTCTCCAAGCCATCTAGGCTTGAAAACCTAAAATAATATACTTTAAAAGCTCACAATAAGCCGGGCTCAGTGGTTCAGCCTGTAATCCCGCACCTTGGGAGGCTGAGGTGAGTGGATTGCCTGAGCCAGCGGGTTCGAGACCTGCCCGGGCAACTTGACAGACCTCATCTCTACAATAAATCAAAAAATTAGCCGGGCTTGGTAGCACGCGCCTGTAGTTCCAGCTACTTGGAAGGCTGAAGTGGAAGGATTGCCGGAGCCCAGCAGGCTGCGGTGGCTGGGAGCGGCCACTGCACTCCAGTCTGAGTGACAGAGTGAGACTCCAACTCAAAAGTAAATAAATAAATAAATAAAAACTCACAATATAGCAACAACATTAATGAGAAAAAGTATACATAATTTTCATGATTGCAAATTCTTTTCTAAAATTATAAATATCATATTTAATTGTTGAAATCATGGTGTATATATAATTTTATGTTTTACATTACATGTTTTTTTGAAAATTTTAATCATTTTTTATTTATTATTTTTTTGAGTTGGAGTCTTACTCTGTTGCCCAGGCTGGAGTGGCATGCTCACTGCCACCCCAGCCTCAACCTGCTGGGCTCAGACGAACCTTCTGCCTCAGCCTTCCAAGTAGCTGGAACTACAGGCGTACACCACCACACCTGGCTAATTTTTTGATTTATTGTAGAGACAGCGTCTTGCCAAGCTGCCCAGACTAGTCTTAAACCTGTGGGCTCAGGCAGTAGTCCTTTCACCTCAGCCTCCCAAAGTACTGGGACCACAGGCTTGAACCACTGCACCCGGCTTAATTATTATTATTTTTTATTCTCATTTCTTATTTGGCTACTCCTGATTTCCTTCTCTTTAATCATTATTTTTAACATGTATTATATATAGTCATTCCTGTATAATCAGGAATGTCAATGTTAAGTTTGTTTTTAATTTTTATCTGTTTGTTGATAATGCCACGATTTTCACATGATTATCTCTTCCCCTCTTCTTTTTTTTTTTTTTGAGTCAGACACTCACTCTGTCACCCAGGCTGGATTGCAATGGCATGCTCACGGCCACTGCAGCCTCGACCTGCTGGATTCAGGCAATCCTTCCACCTCAGCCTTCCAAGTAGCTAGAACGACAGGCACGCACCACCACACCTGGCTAATTTTTTGATTTATTGTAGAGACGAGGTCTTGTCAATGTGCCCTGGCTGGTCTTGAATCCCTGAGCTCAGGCAATCTCTCATCTCTGTCTCCTAAAGTGTTGAAATTACAGGCTTGAGTGCCTGGTGGCTCTTTTCTTATTTTTTTGACTTTTCCTTTTGGAACTATTTTCTTATGCTAAATTCTCAAGATTGAGCTTACTAAAACAAAGTGTGTTGACTTATTTTGATTTCCAACCCTCCTACCCTTCCCCTAGTCAGTGAATGACCAAGTGTTATTGATCCTTTGATATTGTATCTGGCATCAGCTTCTTCCTTTCCATTCTCACTGTTTCAGCCAATTCTGCCCTTTCATGCCAGGATTATTGCCATATTTTTTCCCGGACTGGTTTCACAGTCTCCAATGTTTTCCTTTTCCAAGTCACCCTCTTATCATGCTAGCTTAATTGCTCTAGAATGCTGCTTTGGATAAAGGATTCATTCATTCATCCGAAGCCCTAAAACAATACTTTGAATAAAGGGTTCATTCATTTGACAGATATTTATTGAATGCATGCCATGTGCCAGATATTAAACTCCTTAACTGGCATTCAATGTCTGAACATTCAGCCCTCTCGCTGGCTCAGCCACACTGATCTGCCATTTCCTGAAAATGCCATCTACATTCTCATGTTTGGATTTTTGTTTTAGAATGAATGTCTGTTTCAGATCTATCCTGTCTCCCTTTTCATTTACTTTGGTCTGTCCCTTTCTTCAAAGCAGCCCTGGTCTCAGTCCTCCCTCCACGAAGCCTCTCGGTTTTTTCACTTGGTTTTTCTCTTGTCTCCACATTGTCACAGCTAGGCAGATGATATCCTCAGTGTTTCCTTAGAGTTTTTCTTTCACTCAACCAGATACAATCCAAATTCTTTGACTTTGTTTTTAAGGCTCTCTACGATGGCCCCATTTTTCTTTTTTTTTCTTTTTTTTTTTTGAATTGGAATCTCACTCTGTCGCCCAAACTGGAGAGTGCAATGGCTGCTCCCGGCCACCACAGGCTTGACCTGCTGGGCTCCGGCGATCCTTCCACCTCAGCCTTCTGAGTAGCTGGAATTACAGGCATGCGCTACCATGCCCGGCTCTTTTTAAACATTTATTGTAGAGATGAGGTCTTGCCAAGTTGCCCAGGCGGGTCTCAAACCCGCGGACTCAGGCAATCCACTCACCTCAGCCTCCCAAAGGCACGGGATTACAGGCTGAGCCACCGAGCCCGGCTGATGGCCCCATTTTTCATTTCCAACCTGGCTTCCTGTTATTCCCTAACATGAACTGCCTGACTCACCTGGACCTCTCTTTCTGTATCCATTCCCACACCCATGACTTTCTCTGATCATGTTTTTTTCCATCTCATCCACCTGTGAATCTCCTGTGAAGGTGAAATCTTGTCCATTTTCTTTAACCTTTCTTGTTTTAATTTATTAATGATATTTTTTTCTTTCTTTTTTTTTTGAGTTGGAGTCTCACTCTTGTTGCCCAGGCTGGAGTGCAGTGTCATGCTCATGGCCATCACAGGCTCAACCTGCTGGGCTCAGGCAATCCTTCTGCCTCAGCCTTCCAAGTAGCTAGAACTATAGGCATGCGCAACCACACCTGGCTTATTTTTTGATTTATTGTAGAGACAAGGTTTCACCAGGTTGCCCAGGCTGGTTTCGAAGCCCTGAGCTTAGACAGTCCTCTTGTCTCTGCCTCCCAAAGTGCTGGCATTACAGCCTTGAGCCACTGAACCTGGCTCTTTTTTTTTTTTTTTTGAGTCAGAGTCTCACTCTGTTGCCCAGGCTGGAGTGCAGTGGCATGCTCACAGCCACTGCAGCCTCGACTGGCTGGGCTCAGACAATCCTACCTCAGCCTTCCAAGTAGCTGGAAGTATAGGCATGCGCTACCACTCCTGGCTAATTTTTTTTTTTTTTGAGTTGGAGTCTCACTCTGTCGCCCAGACTGGAGTGCAGTGGCCGCTTCCGGCCACCGCAGCCTCGCCTGCTCCGGCGATCCTTCCGCCTCCGCCTTCCGAGTAGCCAGAATTACAGGCATGCGCTACCACGCCCGGCTGATTTTTTTGATTTATTGTAGAGATGAGGTCTCGCTGCCCAGGCGGGTTTCGAACCCGCGGGCTCAGGCAATCCACTCACCTCAGCCTCCCAAAGGCGCGGGATTACAGGCTGAGCCACCGAGCCCGGCCTGGCTAATTTTTTTAAAAAATTTATTGTAGTGACGAGGTCTCACCATGTTGCCCAGGCTGGTCTCAAACCTGTGGACTCAGGCAATCCTCACCTTGGCCTCCCAAAGTGCTGTGATTATAGGCATGAGCCACTGTGCCTGGCCTAAAAGACTTTTCTGATGAGATTAACAAATATGATCTATTTTTTTTTTAGTTGGAATCTCACTCAGTCGCCAAGGCTGGAGTGCAGTGGCATGCTCACGGCCACCACAGCCTCGACCTGCTGGGCTCACGCGATCCTTCCACCTCAGCCTTCCAAGCAGCCAGAACTACAGGCGAGCACTACCATGCCCAGCTAATTTTTTTTATTTATTGTAGAGATGAGGTCTCATCAGGTTGCCTAGGCTGGTCTCGAACCCGCATACAACTCACCTTGGCCTCCCAAAGTGCTGGGATTATGGGCTGAGCCACCGAGGCCAGCCATGATCTCTTTTTAACATTGCATAATGAAATGCATAATACCACAAAATAACTGTGTGAAGGGATTCCTAAAATAAAAAAGTTTGAGGACCTCTACACATGATCCTGCAACCTGTCTTTTCACATAGTATACCATGAACTCTTCAGTGTCAGAATATTTATATCTAACGTTCTTTTTAATAAGAGTATGGTATTCTTCCATTGTGTGGTTGAACCAAATCTGTTTAATCATTCATTTATTGATGGCCATTTAAGTTGCTTTCAGCTTTTTGCTAGTTTAAATAATTAACTAGTACCCTTTATGTACCTCTTTGTGCACTGGTGCTTATATATCTATAATATGGAATCCTAAAATTCAGCCTATTTTTTTAAGGACCATCTAAATAAAATTTCCCCTTCTCTACCACACCTCCTGTCATTTCTCCTCCCTGTGGTTCTTGTTTTTGTCCCTTTTTTGTCTCTTGTTCATTGATTGCCTTTCATGTTCCCATGCCGTTGCCTTGTGTTTTTAAAAAATTCTTCCTCAGTGTGCCTGTCCTATCTTGCCAACTAAAGTATAAAAAAATGGAAGCTTCTTGAGGGCGAGGATGTTGTGTTGCACAATGCAGAGACACTCAGTAAATAAGGAGAGAGGGATCGAGGGTTGGTATGAGAAAAGCTGCCCTAGCAGTTCCATTTGGTGGATGGATGGGTGCTGAGGGAAACTGTGGATGTATGTTTATGAATTCTTCTCTCATCCTGGGAAATATCTGGAGACAAGATTAAGTAACTCTCCAACTTAATTTTTCTCATTTTAGGCAAGTACATCGCCTCGACACAGAGACCTGACGGGACCTGGCGCAAGCAGCGGAGGGTGAAAGAAGGCTATGTGCCCCAGGAGGAGGTCCCAGTGTGCGTGGTTAGGCTGGAGGAGGGGTGTTTAATGGGGTCCCCACTGAGGGATAGAATATCCTTGTGTCCGCAGGTTCAGGGAAGACTCTCCTGAGCCCCAAGGTAATGGAAGGAGGGGCAGCTACCTGAGACAGGAGAGGAAGGGGCTGGGATTCAGGGCCGAGTGAGGGTTCCAGGGGACTAGTCCTGTCCCTGTGGCTGCTGTTCATCAGAACCTCCAAATAGCGTTCAGAGATCCAGAGCC
Organism: Cephalopachus bancanus; assembly: GCA_027257055.1. Lineage (NCBI taxonomy): Eukaryota > Metazoa > Chordata > Mammalia > Primates > Tarsiidae > Cephalopachus > Cephalopachus bancanus. Next base: position 2,705,874 of record JAPVLO010000385.1, on the reverse strand, counting down.
TGGGTTCCAGGGACCCTCCTACAATCTCTCCTGCAGAGCGAAGTTGGGGAGGGCCATAAAGAGAGGAAGGAAGCAGGACTGCACTGATGGTGAAGTGATCTGGAAGGTCAAGAAAAGGGTTTGCCGGGTCGGGTTGCCCACACCTGTAATCCCAGCACTTTGGGAAGTGGAGGTGAGAGGATTGACTGAGCTCAGGGGTTCGAGGCCAGCCTGGGGAATTTGGCAAGACCTGGTCTCTACAATAAATCAAGAAAAATTAGCTGGGTGTGGTGGTGCATGCCTGTGGTTCCAGCTACTTGGAAGGCTGAGGCAGAAGGATAGCCTGAGCCCAGCAGGCCGAGGCTGCGGTGGTCATGAGAGTGCCACTGCACTCCAGCCTGGGCGACAGTGAGACTCCAACTCAAAAAAAAAAAGGTTAAAAAAAAAAGTCAGCAATTCTTTGAAGTTTTGTTGACATGTTCTGTTTCCTGCAGATATGAAAACAAGTATGTGAAGTTTTTCAAGAGTAAGCCAGACCTGCCCCCGGGGCTGAGCCCTGAGGCCACCGCTCCTGCCACCCCATCCAGGCCTGAAGGCGGTGAACCAGGCCTCTCCAAGACAGCCAAACGCAACCTGAAGCGAAAGGAGAAGAGGCGGCAGCAGCAGGAGAAGGGAGAGGCAGAGGCCTTGAGCCGGACTCTGGATAAGGTGTCGCTGGGAGAGACAGCCCAGCTCCCCAGTGCCCCGCAGGGCTCCCGGGCAGCCCCTACAGCTGCCTCCGAGCAGCCTGACACAGCCGCCACCACTGAGAAAGCCAAGAAGATAAAGAGCCTAAGGAAGAAGCTTCGGCAGGTGGATGAGCTGCAGCAGCGGATCCAGGCCGGGGAGGTCACCCAGCCCAGCAAAGAGCAGCTGGAAAAGCTCGCGAGGAGGAGGGCGCTGGAAGAGGAGTTAGAGGACTTGGAGCTGGGCCTGTGAGGCCCGTGGGCATAGGGAACAAACTGCAGAACAAACCGTGGGGCTCTCTGGGGCCCGGGGGCACGTGGGTCGCAGAGTCAGGAGGGATCCCCCACACTGGCTCGCGTCCACCTCTTGCGGCCCAGCTCTGTCCTCCAGAGCCCAGCCTCTCCCTCCTTCCTTCTCTTGTTTTCCCAACTCCTGATTTTTGGACTTGTCCCTCCCATCCCCAGTGTTTGAAATCTCAGTGACTACTCTAGGTACCTTTGCTGCTGATTTGGGTGTCTTGTTTAACAGAAAATCGAGTGGGTGGGAATCTCCCAGAGAACTGAGACTGAGGGCAGACAGAGAACGCCCAGGTCTTGGAGTCTTGGTTCCTGTTCACAGTGTTTCTGGGTTATTTCCCTCCATTCTGCCATTCCTCACCTTTTTTTTTTTTTTTTTTAAAGAACGAGAATAAACACAAGTAGACATGTCTGACTTTGCCTGTTTCTTTTCAGCTCCTAGTAGGTGTTTTATCCCCTAGTTTAGCACAGGGAGACCAATATTGGGAGTAATATTTATTTTTTTGTTTTTTGGATCAGAGTCTTACTCTGTCACCCAGGGTGGAGTACAGTGGCATGTTCACAGCCACCGCAGCCTTGACCTGCTGGGCTTAGGTGATCCTTCCACCTCAATCTTCCAAGTAGCCGGAACTACAGGCATGCGCCACCATGCCCGGCTAATTTTTTGATTTATTGTAGAGACCAGATCTCATCAAGTTGCCCAGGCTGGTCTCAAACCCCTGGGCTCAGGCAATCCTCTCGCCTCAGCCTCCCAAAGTGCTGGGATTACAGGTGTGAGCCACAGCACCCAGCTTATTTTAACTTTTATTTTATTTTATTTTATTTTTTTGAGTTGGAGTCTCACTCTGTCGCCCAGACTGGAGTGCAGTGGCCGCTCCCGGCCACCGCAGCCTCGCCTGCTGGGCTCCGGCGATCCTTCCGCCTCAGCCTTCCGAGTAGCCAGAATTACAGGCATGCGCTACCACGCCCGGCTGATTTTTTGATTTATTGTAGAGATGAGGTCTCGCTGCCCAGGCGGGTCTTGAACCCGTGGGCTCAGGCAATCCACTCACCTCAGCCTCCCAAAGGCGTAGGATTACAGGCTGAGCCACCAAGCCTGGCATTTATTTTAACTTGTAAAACGTATCAGCCGGACTCGGTGGCTCAGCCTATAATCCCACGCTTTGGGAGGCCAAGGTGAGTGGATTGCCTGAGCCTGCAGGTTGGAGACCCGCCTGGGCAACTTGGTGAGACCTCATCTCTACAATAAATCAAAAAATCAGCCGGGCGTGGTAGCGCGTGCCTGTAATTCCGGCTACTCGAAAGGCTGAGGCGGAAGGATCGTCGGAGCCCAGCAGGTCAAGGCTGCAGTGGCTGTGGGTGACAGAGTGAGACTTCAACTCAAAAAAAAAAAAATTATCAGTGTGTGACAAAATTAGCAGCACTAATTTCTGTATATTTTTTCTCAGACTTAAGTAAACAGAAATTAATGTTGACTGGGAGTGATGGCTCAACCTGTAATCCTAACACTTTGGGAGGCCGAGGCAAGAGGATTGCCTGAGACCCAGGGGCTTGAGACCTGCCTGGGCAACTTGGTAAGGCCTCATGTCTACAATAAATCACAAAAACTAGCTGGGTGTGGTGGCATGCATCTGTACTTCCAACTACTTAGAAGACTGAGGCGGAAGGATCGCCTAAACCCCGCTGATGGCGGTGGTCTTGAGTGTGCCACAACACTCTAGCCTGAGCAACAGGAGTGAGACTCCAACTCAAAATAAAATAAATAGATAATAAATTTAGTGTGGCCTAAGTGTATAGTGTTAATAAAGTCCACAGTAATGTACAGTAATGTCCTAGGCCTTCACATTCACTCACTGACTCTCAGAGAAACTTTTGGTCCTGCAAGCTCCATTCATGGTAAATGCCCTAGACAGATGCACCATTTAAATCTCTTATATTCTTGGAAGGCTGAGGCGGAAGGATCACCTAAGCCCAGCAGGTCGAGGCTGTGGTGACTGTGAGCATGCCACTGCACTCCAGCCAGAGTGACAAGAGTGATACTCCAACTCAAAAATGTTTTTTTTGTTTTTTTTGAGTTGGAGTCTCACTCTGTCGCCCAGACTGGAGTGCAGTGGCATGCTTCCAGCCACTGCAGCCTCGACTTGCTGGGCTCCGGCGATTCTTCCACCTCAGCCTTGCAAGTAACTGGAACTACAGGCGCGTGCTACCACGCCCGGCTGATTTTTTGATTTATTGTAGAGATGAGGTCTCTCCAAGTTGCCCAGGCAGGTCTTGAACCCGTGGGCTCAGAAATCCACTCACCTCAGCCTCCCAAAGTGTGGGATTACAGGCTGAGCCGCTGAGCCAGGTTCAAAAAATTTTTTATATTATATTTTTTTTTGAGTTGGAGTCTCACTCTGTCGCCCAGACTGGAGTCCAGTGGCCGCTCCCGGCCACCGCAGCCTCGACCTGCTGGGCTCCGGCGATCCTTCCGCCTCAGCCTTCCGAGTAGCCGGAATTACAGGCACGCACTACCACGCCCGGCTTTTTTTTTTGATTTATTGTAGAGATGAGGTCTCACTGCCCAGGCGGGTCTTGAACCCACGGGCTCAGGCAATCCACTCACCTCAGCCTCCCCAAGGCGCGGGATTACAGGCTGAGCCACCGAGCCCGGCTATATTGTATTTTTACTGTACCTTTCTATGTTTAGATATGTTTCTTATTATATTTTACATAATTTTTTTTTCTTTTTTTTTTCCAAGTTGGAGTCTCACTCTGTCACCCAGACTGGAGTACAGTGGCACGCTCTTGGCCACCGCAGCCTTGACCTGCTGGGCTCCGGCGATCCTTCCGCCACAGCCTTCCAAGTAGCTGGAACCACAGGCACGCGCTACCATGCCCGGCTAATTTTTTGACTTATGTAGAGATGAGGTCTTGCCAAGTTGCCCAGGCAGGTCTCGAACCCGCGGGCTCAGGCAATCCACTCACCTTGGCCTCCCAAAGCGTGGAATTACAGGCTGAGCCACTGAGCCCAGTCTACATAAATATTTTAAAAATAAAATTTTTGGCTGGGCTCGGTGGCTTTGCCTGTAATCCCAGCACTTTAGAAGACTGAGGTGAGAGGATTACCTGAGCCCAAGGGTTTGAGACCCACCAGGGCAACTTGGTGAGACTTCGTCTCTACAATAAATTTAAAAAAACCTAGCTGGGTGTGGTAGCGTGTGCCTATAGTTCCAGCTACTTGGAAGGCTGAGGTGGAAGGATCGCCTGAAACCAGCAGGTTGAGGCTCAGGGGCCATGAGTATGCCACTGTACTCCAGCCTGGGCAACAGAGTGAGACTGACTCAAAAAATAAAATAAAGATACACAGATACCATTACCTGCGGTATTCAGTAAAATAACATGCTGTACAGGATAGTAGACTAGGAACAATAGGTTATACCATGTAGCTTAGGTGTGTGGTAGGCTCTAATATCTAGGTTTGTGTAAATACACTCTATGGTGTTTGTGCAACAATGAAATTGCCTAGCGATGTATCTCTCAGAACATATCCCTGTTATTAAGGGACACATGACTGTGTATAATAAACAATATAGGTGTGTGTCTATTTAGAGTATGCAATCAATGCTGAGAGACTGAAGGGTCACTCCTATATTTAGGATGGGTGAGGTAGAAGAATATTAGACTATAATTACTTCCTCAATGAACCCTTGTAGGTTATGGCAAAGTTAACTAGCCCTGGCTTTCTTTTCTGTTTCTGAACCTGTTTATTTGGCTGTTCTTTCCCCTTTGCATGCACTTCTCTCCTAATGAGCAAATAGCAGAGATGCTAGGGATCTAGAGGTAAGTTATTTTAGGACTGGCCATTTACCTTCATGAAGTCAGAGCCAATGTGTTGGTTTCCTATTGTCCACTAGGTGGTACCAGGAAGAGCAACTTTATTTGCAAATTGTCCTGACCCTAGACTCCAGCTTATTTTCAGAGTAGCAGACAGGTTTACATTGCTAGATACTTTTTTCTCTCCAGGATCCCAAGTATTTCAGGACAGGATATCTAGATCTTCCTTCCCTCCCCAGGTATAGCCTAGATGAACAAATTGAGGAAGACAGAGAATCTGGGATCAAGAGGGAACATTTTTTTTTGGTCAGTGTTGCCATTTCTTTCTTTTTTTCCAGATTGGAAAATATAGTTTGTTTATTTTTTTGGACTTTTTTGAGTTGAGTCTTACTCCATCGCCCAGGCTGGAGTGTAGTGGCACACTCACAGTCACCGCAGCCTCAACCTGGTGGGTTCAAGCAATCCTTCCGCCTCAGCTTTCCAAGTAGCAGGAACTACAGGCATGTGTCACCACTACCAGCTAATTTTTTTTTTTAAATTGTGGAGATGAGATCTCGCCAAGTTGCTGGGGCTGGTCTCGAACCCATGAGTTCAGCCAATTCTCTCACCTCAGCCTCCCCAAGTGCTGGGATTATAGGCGTGAGCCACTGCGCCTGACCAAGTTTATTTAGAAAGTAAATTAGAGAGAGAATGAAGCCGGGCTCTGTGGCTCAGCCTGTAATCCCATGCCTTTGGGAGGCCGAGGTGAGTGGATTGCCTGAGCCCGCAGGGTTTGAGACCTCCCTGGGCAGCAAGACCTCATCGCTACAATAAATCAAAAAATCAGCCGGGCGTGGTAGCACATGCCTGTAATTCCGGCTACTCGGAAGGCTGAGGCGGAAGGATTGCCGGAGCCCAGCAGGTCGAGGCTGCGGTGGCCGGGAGCGGCCACTGCACTCCAGTCTGGGCAACAGAGTGAGACTCCAGCTCAAAAAAAAAAAAAAAGAGAGAGAATGAGAGAGAAGAAATTCACCTCCTCAAGGCAGGGGAAGGGGCAAAAGCTTAGGAAAACATGGCGGCCATAACTCAAAGAACTACATGGCCTGGTCAGTGCTTTCCAAAACAATGGCCAGTGTTACCATTTCTTAAAGCTCAGGAATGCATTCCATTCTCTACTGGAGATTAAAGAAGATCCTTTTTTTTTTTTTTTGAGTTGGAGTCTCACTCTGTCACCCAGACTGGTGACACCGCAGCCTCGACCTGCTGGGCTCTGGCAATCCTTCCGCCTCAGCCTTCCAAGTAGCTGGAACTATAGGCGCGCCCGGCTAATTTTTTTGATTTATTGTAGAGATGAGGTCTCACCTGCCCAGGTGGGTCTCAAACCTGCAGGCTCAGGCAATCCACTCACCTCAGCCTCCCAAAGGCGTGTTTTGATTTATTGTGGAGATGAGGTCTCGTCAAGTTGCCCAGGCGGGTCTCAAACCCGCGGGATCAGGCAATCCACTCACCTCAGCCTCCCAAAGGCACGGGATCACAGGCTGAGCCACCGAGCCCGACTAGTCCTTTTTTTTTTTTAATAGGCTGGATTGCAGTGACACGCTCATGGCCACCACAGCCTCGACCATCTGGGCTCAGACGACCCTTCTGCCTCAGCCTTCCAAGTAGCTGGAACTATAGGCGTGTGCCACACCTGGTTAATTTTTTGATTTATTGTGGAGACAGGTCTCACCAAGTTGCCTGGGCTGCTCTCGAACCCATGGGCTCAGACAGTCCTCTTACCTCAGCCTCCCAAAGTGCTGGGATTATAGGTGTGAGCCACCAAACCCCGGCCAGCCAACATTTTTCAAAAGTCTTCTGAAGACCAGAGAAATAGAAAGTGGGTAGGAAGGTGGTGATCGGGGAAGACTTTCCAGAAGAGATGGCAGGTAGGCCAAGCTGAGTCAGGAAGGATGGATAGGAACCCTCTGACATCCTAAAAGTCCGCAAATTTCTACTGTACTCAAATCTCCTTTGATGACTTCCTTTGCTCCTGTGACTTCAATAATTACCTCTGTGCTAGTAATGCCCAGTCTCTCTAACCCACTCATTTCTTTAACATACCTGCCCATCAGATGTCTCCTATTTAGATTTTTTTTTTTTGAGTTGGAGTCTCACTCCATCGCCCAGGCTGGAGTGCAGTAGCACACTCATGGCCACCCCAGCATCAACCTACAGGGCTCCTGCTATTCTTTCGCCTCAGTCTTCAAAGTAGCAGGAACTACGGGCGCGCGCTACCATACCCAGCTAATTTTTGATTTATTGTAGAGACAAGATCTTGCCAAGTTGCCCGGGCTGGTCTCAAACCCACTGGCTCAGGCAATCCACTAGCCTGGGTCTCCCAAAGTGCCAGAATGACAGGCTGACCCACCGAACCCAGTTCATAATTTCTTTTCTGCCATTTGGCATATTAAACTTTTCTTTTTTTTTAAGATGTAGGGTACAATTCAGGTTAGATATACAAATATTCGTTATGCAGGCAACTGACATAGTAAACTTTTCTTGTTTAAAATGCTATGTGCTGCTGGGCACAATGGCTCATGCCTGGCGGGAGGATTTCTTGAGCCCAAGAGACCAACCTGTGCAGCATAGTGAGACCTCATCTCAAAAAAACAAAAAAGCAAAAACAAAACACCAAATTATGGTGTGGTTTCTCTCTCCTAGTGGGGGCCTGAACTGGGTATTATGATCTTCCTCTTAGAGTTGTGTTTACGCCAGGCTCGGTGGCTCAGCCTGTAATCCCGTGCCTTTGGGAGGCTGAGGTGAGTGGATTGCCTGAGCCTGCGGGTTCGAGACCCACCTGGGCAACTTGGCGAGACCTCATCTCTACAATAAATCAACGATTAGCCGGGCGTGGTAGCACGGACCTGTAGTTCGGCTACTTGAAAGGCTGAGGCGGAAGGATCGCCGGAGCCCAGCCGGTCGAGGCTGCGGTGGTTGGGAGCGGCCATTGCACTCCAGTCTGGGCGACAGAGTGAGATTCCAACACACACACACAAAAAAAAATTCAAAAAAAAAATTGTGTTTAGTTGATTCTTTGTGTGTGAAATGTTTAAGTTCTTTTCTCATTTACTTTTGGGTATATTCTATAGCTATTTTCTTTGTGGTTACCATGGAGATTACATTTTAACACTCTAATTTGAATTATACTGAAATCATGCCCCAAATAGTTAAAGACACCAATGACTAACAGAAACGCTTGAGTTTGTAGGATGGCAGATAGGAAAGGAAAACTTACTGAAACACTGAAACTTCCTCCACTTGTAAAATAACAAAACTGGCCAAAACTGGTTGGAACCAATATGGCTAACTAAAATCTGCACAGAATCAGGTTGCTGACATCAAACGTGAATTTCCACCACATGTTTCATACTAACTCTCCTCAAATGTGTACATGCATTCTGTGAGGTAGTCTAAAGCCATGACTGAGGACGTTCTAGATCTCTCTTTTCCTTTCACCAACCACCTGCTAATCCCAGAATCTACCCTCTAAACCTTTGCTGATAAAATTGTTGCCTTAAAGTCAACACAGAGATAGATTTAAGCAGAACTCCTGTTTCCTTATTGGTCAACTTGCAATAAACAGCTTTTCTTTTCTCAGAAACCCAGTGTCATGGTATTGGCTTCTAATGCATCAGGCAGTAAGCCCCCTTTTGCTTGGTAACAATGACAGTTTAATGTAACATACAAAAATTCTACTTGTGATCAGGCTTAGTGGCTCAGCCTGTAATCCCAGCACTATGGGAGGCCAAGGCAAGAGGATTGCCTGAGCCTGCAGGTTCAAGACCAGCCTGAGAAACTTGGCGAGACTGCATCTCTACAATAAATAAAAAATTAACCGAGCGTGGTAGTGCGCGCCTGTAGTTCTGGTTACTTGGTAGGCTGATGCAGAAGGATCACTGGAGCCCAGCCAGTCGACGCTGGGGTGGCCGTGAGCATGCCACTGCACTCCAGCCTGGGTGACAGAGTGAGACTCCAACTCAAAAAAAAAAAAAAATTCTGTTTGTTTACAGCTCCGTTCCCCTTCCCCCTTTTGGTTGTTGATGTCACAGAACTATATGTTTATACATTGTGTGCCCCCAAATATAAACTAATAATTCTTTTAAATGCATTACTCTTTGAAATTGCAATGAAAACAAAAAGTGAATTTATCAACCAAAGTTACAATAATATTAGCTTTTAGACTATCTTTTTTTTTTTGAGTTGGAGTCTCACTCTGTCACCCAGGCTAGAGTGCAATGGCACACTCTCAGCCATCACAGCCTCGACCTGCTGGGCTCAGGCGATCCTTGCACCTCAGCCTTCCAAGTAGCTGGAACTACAAGCATGCACCACCATGCCTGGCTAATGTTTTGATTTATTGTAGAGATGAGGGCTCTCCAAGTTGTCCAGGTTGGTCTTGAACCCGTGGGTTCAGGCAATCCTCTCAACTCTGCCTCCCAAAGTGCTGGGATTATATGTGTGCCACTGTACCCGCCTAGACTAATGATTTTTAAAAACATATTTACTCATTTCTGCTGATCTTGAATAGACTAACAATTGTTTTTTAAAACTGTGTTAGAGCCGGGCTCGGTGGCTCAGCCTGTAATCCTGCGCCTTTGGGAGGCTGAGGTGAGTGGATTGCTTGAGCCCGCGGGTTCGAGACCCGCCTGGGCAGCGAGACCTCATCTCTACAATAAATCAAAAAATCAGCCGGGCATGGTAGTGCATGCCTGTAATTCCGGCTATTCGGAAGGCTGAGGCGGAAGGATGGCCGGAGCCCAGCAGGTCGAGGCTGCGGTGGCCAGGAGCAGCCACTGCACTCCAGTCTGGGCGACAGAGTGAGACTCCGACTCAAAAAAAAAAAAGAGTTAGTCTCTTAAGCCATATATAAAGTGAAAAGTAGAGTTATAAACCACTGTTACAACAATACTAGCTTTTATAATTGCCCATGTATTTATCTTTATTGAAATCCTTATTTCTTCATACAACTTCACATTACTGTCAAGTATCTTTTCATTTCTTCTTATAGGACTCCTTTGAGCATTTCTTTTTTTTTTTGGGTTGGAGTCTCACTCTGTTGCCCAGACTGAAGTGCAGTGGCCGCTCCCGGCCACTGCAGCCTCGATCTGCTGGGCTCTGGCGATCCTTCGCCTCAGCCTTCCAAGTAGACGGAATTACAGGCATGCGCTACCACGCCCGGCTGATTTTTTGATTTATTGTAGAGATGAGGTCTTGCTGCCCAGGTGGGTCTCGAACCCACAGGCTCAGGCAATCCACTCATCTCAGCCTCCCAAAGGCGTGGGATTACAGGCTGAGCCACCAAGCCTGGCTCCTTTGAGCATTTCTTGCAGGAAGGTCTAGTGGTTGTGAACTCCCACAGATTTTGTTTATCTGATAATATCTTAATTTCTCCCTTGTTTTTGAAGGACAATTTTACTGGGTATAGAACTATTGGTTGACAGTTTTTTTCTTTTCTTTTAGCCCTTTCATTTATTTTTTTATTTTTTTTGAGTTAGAGTCTCACTCTGCCACCCAGACTGGAGTGCAGTGGCCGCTCCCGGCCACCGCAGCCTCCATCTGCTGGGCTCTGGTGATCCTTCCGCCTCAGCCTTCCAAGTAGCTGGAACTACAGGCACGCACTACCATGCCCTGCTAATTTTTTGATTTATTGTAGAGATGAGGTCTCGCCATGTTGCCCAGGTGGGTCTCGAACCCACGGACTCAGGCAATCCACTCACCTCAGCCTCCCAAAGCGTGGGATTACAGGCTGAGTCACCGAGCCCGGCTTCTTTTAGCCCTTTTAATAAATCTAGCAGCTACCTTCTGAACTCTGTCTTCCTCACTTTTGAAGGATAGTTTTGCTGGATCTGAACTATTGGTTGATAGTTCATTTTTCTTCTGAATATATCTGGCAACAGCCTTCTGACCTCTGAAGTTTTTGGTAAGAAATCTGTTAATAATCTTATTGAGGATCCCTTGTCTGTAATGAGTCACTTCTTGCTTGATACTTTTGGTTTTCTCTTATCTTTGGCTTCCAAATTCTGATGATAATGTTAGTCTCTTAAATCACATATAAAGCAAAAATTACACTGTATACTCTTATACTTTGTGATTTTTCATTGAAAACTAGACATTTGAATTTAATGCTGTAATAACTCTAGAAATCAGATTCTCCTCCTTTCCCAGAGTTTGCTGCTTTTTTGTTATTATTTTTATTGATTGTCTTTTTTTTTTCTTTTTGAGTCGTAGTCTCACTCCATCACCCAGGCTGGAGTGCAGTGACAAGCTCATGGCCACTGTAGCCTTGACCTGCTTGGCTTAAGTGATCCTTCTGCCTCAGTCTTCCAAGTAGCTGGAACCACAGGTGCATGCCACCATGCCTGGCTAATTTTTTTTTTGTTTATTGTAGAGATGAGATATCATCAGTTTGCCCCAGCTGGTTTCGAGTCCCTGGACTCAGGCAATCCTTTTATCTCCACCTCCCAAAATGCTGGGATTACAGGCATGAGCCACCACTCCCGGCTGATTTCCTTTTTAAAAATGGTTGTCTGGCTGGGTGCAGTATCTCAGGCCTGTAATCCCAGCACATTGGGAGGCCGAGGTGAGAGGATTACCTGAGTCCAGGGGTTCAAGACTAGCCTGGGCAACTTGGCGAGACCTTGTCTCTACAATAAATTTTTTTAAATTGCCAGGCATGGTAACATGCGCCTGTAGTTCCATCTACTTCGTAGGCTGAGGTGGAAGGATCACCTGAGCCCAGAAGGTCAAGGTTGCAATGGCCGTGAGTGTGCCATTGCACTCCAGGCTCGGTGACAGAGTGGGACTCTGACTCAAAATAAACAAACAAATAAATAAATAGTTGTGTCTGTGCTGAAGATCAGTCTGATGCATGAACACTTAAGGTCTTCTCAAGTCTTTTCTGAGCCTTTCCCTGGATGTGCATGGTCACTTTCTAACTTTCCCCATATATGCCATTGTTTTTGAGCGTATTGATATTTAATATCTGACTTCCAAAAACAGAAAGACAAAAATGAAGTAAGGGGAAAGGGTGCTGACTCTTTAAATCCCCTGAAGTCACTTCAGCCTGATGGGGAAGGGCTTGTAACAGTGGAAGGAAGTGCAGCAACAATGGCCACCCAACTCCTCGTGCACTTTTGTGACCAGAAGCAGCAATCAGTGATCAGAGCACAGATCACCCAGTATTTGGAGGACAGGGTCCGTTTTTGCCCACACTGGCTCTGCAAGCTGTGTGCAAGCTACTCTAGCAACTCATGCACAGCTGCCTGCCAGGTGGTTGTGGCATGTGAGGTGGGTAGCCACTACTGTGCTGAGAGCTGAAATGGCCTGAAAGTGGCTGCGGTTTACAGTCCAAGTCATGTCCTAGAAGTTGCAAGCATTCAACAGACTCCAGAGATTCAGAATAGTTAACAACCAGACAGATTCTGCCAGTGCAATATAATTATTTTGAGTTGGAATCTCACTCCATCACCCAGGCTGGAGTGCAGTGGCAAGCTCTTGGCCACTGCAGCCTCGACCTGCTGGACTCAGGTGATCTGCCTCTGCAGTGCAATTGTTTTGTAGGTAGGGAGACAGGCTCCCAAGGCATCCTACTCTGTCATTTTGATTTACAGTTTGGCTGGATTGTTAATTCTAGGTTGAAAATAATTTCTTTCAGAATTTTGAAGTCATTGCTTCCTTTTTTTTTGAGTCGAAGTCTCACTCTGTCGCCCAGGCTGGAGTGCAGTGACCTGCAGCCTTGACCTGCTGGGTTTAGGTGATCCTTCCACATCAGCCTTCCAAGTAGCTGGAACTACAGGGACATGCCACCATGCCCAGCTAATTTTTTGATTTATTGTAGAGACAAGGTCTTGTCAAGTTGCCCAGGCTGATCTTGAAGCCCTGAGCTCAAGCAATCCTCTCTCCTCAGCCTTCCAAAGTGCTGGGACTACAGGCTTGAACCACTGTGCCCAGCCCAGTCATTTCTTCTTTACTTTTAAAATCCTTAGGTAATCTATTGATTCATTTCCCCCCCGCATGGTAACATCCCTGGGGGCCTGGCTCGATGTCTTTGAGTCTGGCTGATTACTCTCTGACCTGCTACACGATTGATATCCTGGGACTTCCCTTTGCCACAATCCTAGGAATGTTCTTCACCTGTTGTATAGAATCTCATTTCCTTGCTCTCATGTTTTCCTCTCTTTTGGCTGACTTCTTTTTAGTGGAGAACACTGAGGGAAATAAAAATATTTTACCCCAAAATAGGTTTCTTTGACATATTTTGAGATGGCTATTCAGAGAGCCAACAAACACAAGGAACTTTGCGAAGCTGTCTTTCGTGAGGGAGATTTGCCTCTGCAGAGAATCTGCATTGATGTAGCCAGGACTTCCTTTGTCCAGATCTAGGGAAGACTGACTGAGATCCTAACACCTTTAAAGTTCAGAAAGAAACATTTGTTTAACCAGGCACACAGGCTCACGCCTGTAATCTCAGCCCTTTAGGAGGTGGGGTGAGAGGATTGGCTGAGTCCAGGAGTTCAAGACTAGCCTGGGCAACATGGCAAGACCTCATCTCCACAATAAATAAAAAAAATTGGCCGTGCACGGTGGCTCAAGCCTGTTCAGGGGTTTGAGACCAGCCTTAGCAACACAACAAGACTTCTTCTCTACAAAAAAAAAAAAATTTGCTGGGCTCGGTGGCTCAGCCTGTAATCCCACACCTTGGGAGGCTGAGGTGAGTGGATTGCCTGAGCCTGAGGGTTCGAGACCCGCCTGGGCAACTTGGCGAGACCTCATCTCTATAATAAATCAAAAAATTAAGGGGCATGGTAGCGCTCGCCTGTAGTTCCAGCTACTCGGAAGGCTGAGGCGGAAGGATCTCCGGAGCCCAGCAGGTCAAGGCTGCGGTGGCTGTGAGTGTGCCACTGCACTCCAGTCTGGGTGACAGAGTGAGACTCCTACTCAAAACAAACAAACAAACAAACAAAAAAAACACAAAAAAAAACCCCCAAAACGTATGTCATTCATCCTCTTTGAAGGCTGCTACTTGTGAGGTTTCATTCACATAACAAGACCACATTTGCTAGCCAGGTCTCCTCTTCTCTCTTTCCCATTACCTGTCTTGCCACTATAACCTGATTAATCACGGTGATCCATTTTGGCCATGCTCTGAACCCTTATTCTTTTTTTTGAATTGGAGTCTCACTCTGTCGCCCAGACTGGAGTCAGTGTGGGCCTGGCCACCGCAGCCTCGACCTGCTGGGCTCCGGCGATCCTTCCCCCTCAGCATTCCAGGTAGCTGGAACTACAGGCGTGCACTACCACACCCAGCTAATTTTTTGATCTTTTGTAGAGATGAGGTCTCGCCAAGTTGCCCAGGCGGGTCTTGAACCTGCGGGCTCAGGCAAGTCCACTCACCTCAGCCTCCCAAAGCGCGGGATTACAGGCTGAGCCACTGAGCCCAACTCCCTTATTCTTTCTGTAACCTCAAGATGGTCTAGCTGGGCTCGGTGGCTCAGACTGTAATCCCGCGCCTTTGGGAGGGTGAAGTGAGTGGATTGCCTGAACCCGTGGGTTCGAGACCTGCCTGGGCAGCAAGACCTCATCTTTACAATAAATCAAAAAATCAGCCGGGCGTGGTAGCGCATGCCTGTAATTCCGGCTACTTGGAAGGCTGAGTGAGACTCCAACTCAAAAAAAAAAAGATGGTCTAAAAGCATCTGCACCCCATTGGGGGTGGAGTAATCACTCTGAGGTTCTCCCCCTGTGTGCACTGCATACATTTGTTTGCCCTTTCTGCAATTAATCTGCCTTTGTGAGCTGATTTTTTTCAGTGAAACTTCAGAGTGTGAGAAGTTTTCCCTTGGTCCTTACAACATGGTACTGAGAAAAGGTACACAGGAGATACATTGTTTGAGAGCTTGTATTTCTGAAGATGCCTTTTTCTTTTCTTTTTTTTTTTTGAGTTGGAGTCTCACTCTGTCACTCGGACTGGAGTGCAGTGGCCGCTCCCGGCCACTGCAGTCTCGACCTGCTGGGCTCCGACGATCCTTCTGCCTCAACCTTCCAAGTAGCTGGAACTACAGGTGCGCGCTACCACGCCCGGCTAATTTTTTTTATTTATTTATTGTAGAGATGAGTTCTTGCCAAGTTGCCCAGGTGGGTCTCAAACCCGCGGGCTCAGGCAATCCACTCACTTCGGTCTCCCAAAGTGCTGGGATTACAGGCTGAGCCACTGAGCCCGGCCGAAGATGCCTTTTTCTACTTTCATACTTGATTTCTAGTTTGAATATTGAATTCTAGGTCGAAAATAATTTCTCTCAGAATTTTGAAGTAATGGCTTCTTTACTTTCAGTCTTTAATATTGCATTGAAAAGATAGATGTTTGGCCGGGTGTGGTGGCTCAGTCTGTAATCCCAGTACTTTGGGAGGCCGAGGCAAGAGGATTGCCTGAGCTCTGGGGGTTCGAGACCATCCTGGGCAACTTGGTGAGAACTTGTCTCCACAATATATCACAAAAACTAGTTGGGTGTGGTGGCACGCATTCATAGTTCCAGCTACTTGGAAGGCTGAGGCAGAAGGATCGCATAAACCCAGCAGGTTGAAGTTGCGGTGGTCATGAGCGTGCTACAGAGTAAGACTCCAACTCAAAAACAAAGAAAAAGAAAAGAAAAGACAGTTGTTAGCTAGGCACAGTGGCTCATGCCTATAATGCCAGCACCTTGGGAGGCTGAAGCAGGAGGAACACTTGAGCCCAGTAGTTCAAGACCAGCCTGAGCAACATAGTGAGACCTCATCTGTACAAAAATTGAAAATAAGCCAAATGTGGTGGCACATGCCTGTAGTTCCAGCTACTTGGGGGTCTGAGGTGGGAGGATTGCTTGAGCTCAGGAGTTCCAGATTGTGGTGAGCCACAATCATGCCACTGCACTCGGCCTGGGTGACAGATATATACATTTTTCCCTTACTCAAAAAAACACATTATACACACACACACTCTCTCTCATTCTCTCTCTCTCTCTCTCTCTCTCTCTCTCTCTGTCTCACACACACGTATGAAGGGGGACCAAAAAAATCCTGGAATTTATTTATAAAAATTGTGTATTTATTCTTACATGTTTAAACTCCAATCACCTTCAAAGTACTCCCTGTTTGATGCAGTACATCTATCGGGACGCTTTTTCCACTGCTCTGAACAGTTTTTGAACTTATCAATGTTGATGCTTTTTAGTACTTCTGTGGTTTTTTGTTTCACCTCTTCCACATCAGCAAAATGTTTCCCTTTGAGGACTTTATTAATTCAGGGAAACAAAAAAATTGCTCAGGGTGAGATCAGGTGAATAGGAGAGTGGGGCATGGAGGGGGGTCACGCTGTTTTTGATCAAAAACTGCTGAACTTCAGCATGGTGTGGGCAGAATCAGTCACCTGTTTGCCACAAAAAATTCACTGAAGCTGAATGCAGCCTCTCACAACAATGCTAGTGGGTACACTGATGCCGATGGGTTCCTAAAACACTTCTCTAGTGGGAGAAGCCTGAATTATAAGGGGCCCGCTCTTCAAAGGATAATTTCAGGGTTTTGGGGGGGTCCCATATATATATGGACGTCGAGGTCTCACTTTGTCACCCAGGCTGGAGTGTGGTGGCACGATTACAATCCTTCCGCCTCAGCCTCCCAAGTAACTGGGACTATAGGAACATATTACCACGCCCAGCTAATTTTTGGTATTTTGTAGAGATGAGGTCTTCCTATGTTGCCCAGCTGGTCTCCAACTCCTGGGTTCAAGCAATCCTTCTGCCTTGGGCTCCCAAAGTGCTGAAATTATAGGCATGAGCCACTGCACCTGGCCATGTTTTTTAAAACATCTTTTCCTGTTGCTTATTTTCTTTGTTCCTTCCAAGTCTTATTTTTTCTTATTTGTTTTGGTCTCAGTTTTCCATATTGGAAGTTTTCCTCAAATATCTTGTGGACTGTGACTGTCCATTCATATGTAAGAGTGTGGAACGGAAAGAAATTGGTTAAAGGTTCTGTGTGTTTCAGAGAGGCATGTGGATGAATGAGTTTCGCTGAGGGGTACGTAGGCAGTGAGTTGACTTTTTGTCAGGGGGCACCCAAGTATCAGCATCTGTAAGTGTTTTCTGCTAGAGCTATTCTGTCTCTCCAGGGAAGAATACGCCAGTTTTCTGGATGATGGGTGAAATTCTGGCTGCTAGCACATTGGCAGCTGGGAAGAGAAAGGGGTCTCTCATTCTTCCCTATGGTAACTGTGATAGGCAGAAAAAAATGTTTCTGCCTGCAAAGATATATTTACTTCCTACTCCTCAGAACCTGTGAATATTACTGTATACGACAACAAAGCTTAACAATTAGCTCCTATAGTAAAAGATGTAATTGATTTTTTTTTAAGTGGGGCTGGAGTGCAGTGGCACAATCATGGCTCACCATAGCCTCGAGCTCCTGGGTTCAGGCAATCCTTCTACCTCAGCCTCCCAAGTAGTTGGGACTACAGATGTGTGCCACCACGCCTAGCTAATTTTTTTTTTTTTTGTAAAGATGGGGTCTCGCTATGTTGCCTAGGCTGGTCTCGAACTCCTGGGCTCAAGTGATCTTCCCAACTCGGCCTCCCAAAGTGCTAGGATTACAGGCATGAGCCACTGCTCTCGGCCAAGGATTTTAAGAATATTTTATCCTAGACTATCAAGATGGACCCTAAATACAATTCCACATACCTTTATAAGAGAGAGTAAGGGGAGAGATTAGATGTAGACTCTCACAGAGGAGAAAATGTAAAGATAAAAACAAAGATTGGAATGATGTGTCCATAAACCATGGAACACCGGGAGCCACCAGGGGTTAGAAGCGGCAAGGAGCAGATTTTCTTCTAGAGCCTTTTGGGGAAATGTGACCCTGCTGACACTTTGATTTAAAACTTCTGACCTCCAGAACTGTGAAAGAATACATATTTATTATTTTATTTTATTCTATTGTTTTGAGTTGGAGTCTCTCTCTGTCTCCCAGGCTGGAGTGCAATGGCACACTCACGACCACCGCAGCCTTTACCTGCTGGGCTCAGTGATCCTTCCGCCTCAGCCTTCCAAGTAGCTGGAACTACAGGCATGCACCACTATGCCTGTCTAATTTTTTGATTTATTGTAGAGATGAGGTCTCACCAAGTTGCCCAGGCTGGTCTCGAACCAATAGGCTCAGACAGTCCTCACACCTCGGCCTCCTAAATTGCTGGGATTATAGGCGTGAACCACTGTTCCCGGCCTCATATTTGTTATTTTAAAACCATATGGTTTATGGTCTTTTGTTATAGAAGCCACAGGAAAGGAACATAATGACTTTCCCTTAAATTCCTGTTTTCAGTCTGGTTTCATGTCCTGCTTTCCCTCCCCTGGGTCACTGTAGTTCAACTTCTCTGGAGAGCAAACCTCACTTCTCCTACTGGGAATTTGCCTGGTTCTGGGGGAGAGAAGTCTGGGTTTAGAAACCTGCGTGAATGTTGTTACTGTGAATCTTATATAGACTATATCAACTATCCCTTATTCCTGCCATCTGAGAGGCGAATGTCTCCAATTTCTGAGCCCCCTGCAATAAGAGAGAAAAAAGCCAGGCTCGGTGGCTCAGCCTGTAATCCCAGCACTTTGGGAGGCTGAGGTGAGTGAATTGGCTGAGCCCGTGGGTTCGAGACCCACCTGGGCAACTTGGCAAGACCTCATCTCTACAATAAATCAAAAAAATTAACCGGGCGTGGTAGTGTGCGTGCCTGTAGTTCCAGCTACTTGGAAGACTAAGGCGGAAGGATCGCCGGAGCCCAGCAGGTCAAGTCTGGGTGACAGAGTAAGACTCCAACTCAAAAAAAAAAAAAAAAGAGAGAGAAAGGGTGGGGGCAGACATTGGCTTGTTCCTTCCTGTCTATTTCATACTTTATGGGCATTTAGACTTCAACTCTCTCCAAACTATAAGTTATCACTCCTGTATTTGATTTTCTTTTTCCAAATACTTGTCATTTCCCATGCACCGTTGACTCTTCTCCTGTTTTCCTTGTCCTTGTGGGTTTCTTTCTCTATTAGCATTATTATTATTGCTATTATTATTATTATTTTTTGAGTTGGAGTCTCACTCTGTTGCCCAGACTGGAGTGCAGTGGCCGCTCCCCGCCACTACAGCCTCTAGCCGCTGGGCTCTGGCGATCCTTCTGCCTCAGCCTTCCAAGTAACTGGAACTACAGGTGCGCGCTACCACACCTGGCTAATTTTTTTTAATTTATTTATTGTAGGGATGAGGTCTCACCAAGTTACCCAGGTGGGTCTCGAACCCACGGGCTCAGGCAATCCACTCACCTCAGCCTCCCAAGGCTCAGGATTACAGGCGGAGCCACCGAGCCCAGTTTATTATTATTTTTACTATAGATGGGTCTTGTTGCTCTTGAACTTCTGGCCTCGAGCAATTCTCCCACCTCAGAGTCCCAAAGTGCTGGGATTGCAGGTGTTAGCCACCTCACCCAGCTCCCCTGACTAGCATTTTAGAGGAGAGAGTGAACATAAATGCATGTGTTTCTTCTTCTTTTTTTTTTGAGTCAAAGTCTCTGTCGTCCAGGCTGGTGTGTTGTGGCATGGCACGCTCACGGCCACTGCAGCCTGAACCTGCTGGCCTCAGACGATCCTTCCACCTGTTTCCCAGGTGGGTGCCACCACGCCCAACTAACTTTTTTTTTTTGAGTTGGAGTCTCACTCTGTAGCCCAGGTTGGAGTGCAGTGGCACGCTCCTGGTCACCACAGCCTCAACCTGTTGGGCGCCAGCAATCCTTCCACCTTAGCCTTCCAAGTAGCCAGAACTACAGGTGTGTGCAACCACACCCAGCTAATTTTTTGATTGACTGTAGAGACTAGGATTCACCCTGTTGCCCAGGCTGGTCTCACCCCGTGGGCTCAGGCAATCCTCTTGTCTCGGCCTCCCAAAGTGCTGGGATTATAAGCTTGAACCACCGCGGCCACCCTAATTTTTTGGTTTATTGCAGAGACAAGGTCTCACCAAGTTGTCCAGGTTGTTCTTGAACCCCTTGTCTCAGGCAATCTTCTCACCTCTGCCTCCCAAAGTGTGGGATTACAGGCGTGAGCCGCCACACCTGGCAATAACTCATTTCTTTTTAGTGTTAGACCATATTCCATTGTCTGATGTCCTACAGTTTCATTCACTTACTGAAGGACGGCTTGGTTGCTTCCCATTTTGGTCAATTATGAATTAAGCTGCTCTAAACATCTACGATAAACATCTGGAGGTTTTTGTGTGGACAGTTTTTAGTTCAATTGACTAAATGCCTAGGAACAGAAATGCTGAATTGTATGGTAAGAGTATGTATAGTTTTGAGACCAGGCTTGGTGGCAACTTGGAAAGACCTCGTCTCTACAATAAATAAACAAAAATTGGCCAGGCATGGTAGTGCACACCTCTAGTTCCGGCTACTTGGAAGACTGAGGCAAAAAGATTACCTAAGCCCAGCAGGTCAAGGCTGCGGTGACCGTAAGCGTGTCACTGCACTCCAGTCTGGGTGATAGAATGAGACTCAGACTCAAAACAAAAGAGAGCTCTTTGCATATTTTAGGTAACAGTCCTTTATCAGACAAGTTTTTTGCAAATGATTTCTCCCAGTCTGTGTCATGTTTTCTCATTCTCTTGACATTATCTTTTGCATAGCAGAAGTTTTACATTTTAGTTTAGTTTATCAAAAGTATTATGTATAAATCATGCCTTTGGTGTTATATTTAAAAAGCCAAGACCCTGATTCAAAAAAATAAATAATAATAAAAAGAAGAAGTCATTACTGGACTGAGTGCAGTGGCTCATGGCTGTAATCCCAACACTTTGGGAGGCCAAGGCAGGAGGATCCCTTGAGCCCAGGAGTTTGAGGCTGTAGTGAGCTATGATTGTACCATTACACTTCAGCGTAGGTGACAGAGTGAGACCTGTTTCTAAAACAAATAAAAAATGAGTTAAAAAATTTAAAGAGGCCGGTCTCGGTGGCTCAGCCTGTAATCCCAGCACTTTGGGAGGCCGAGGTGAGTGGATTGCCTGAGCCCGTGGGTTCAAGACCCGCCTGGGCAACTTGGCGAGACCTCATCGCTACAATAAATCAAAAAATCAGCCGGGCGTGGTAGCGCGCGCCTGTAATTCCAGCTACTTGGAAGGCTGAGGCGGAAGGATCGCCAGAGCCCAGCAGGTCGAGGCTGCGGTGGCCAGGAGCGGCTACTGCACTCCAGTCTGGGCACAGAGTGAGACTCCAACTCAAAAAAAAAAAAAAAAAAAAAAATCGTCCTCCTCATTTCAATTAAAAGGGCCCAGAAGACAACAAATCAATCCCCAGGGTCTGCAACCTCACTGTCTTTCAGGTTTCTGCAAAAGGTGTAGTGTCAACATTTCCTGAGCTTTCAATCAGCAGGATCTTAAGTGCCTCTGGAAGTTAAGAGCATTACACAGCAATCTGGAAATTCCATCTTGTCTCACAACATTGTTTAGATTCAGACTTAATTTTTCCATCTGCTTCCTCCTTTGTGTCATCTTACCCAAGGACAGACAGGGTGGCAATCACACAGTTAACTTGTGATCTGCTGGAGTTTATTAGTAAACACCAGGGAGGTATTTGTGCCTCTATGGCGGCTTGTTCAAGGCTATAGATGTTGCTTTGCTTTTTTGCCTGGGATACAAGACTAAAAAAGAAGCAAAAGAAAGAAAGAAAAAGAGGGAGGGAGAGAGAGAAAGAAAGAAAGAAAAAGAAAAAGAAAATTCCCATAAGACTAGCTGGGCTCTGTGGCACACGCCTGTCATCTCAGCACTTTGGGAGGCGGATGTGAGAGGACTACCTGAGCCCAAGGGTTTGAGACCAGCCTGGACAAGTTGGCGAGATCTCGTCTCTATAATAAATCAAAAAATTAGCCAGCCATGATGGTGCACGCCTGCACTTTCAGCTATTTGGAATGCTAGTGAGAAGGATCACCTGAGCCTAGCAGGTCGAAACTGCAGTGGCCAGGAACGTACCACTGCCATTGAGCTTGGGCAACAGAGTAAGACTCTGACTCAAAAAATTAAATAAATAAATACCACAAGACTAAGGAACGGGAAAGGAACTGAGACTCTGACCATGCCACATACCAAGACTGTGTGGTTCCAAGAATCAGCTTCCTAAAGGAGGGTGACACCTGCCCTGTAAAGTGTCCTCTGCAGTCTGCAGGGCGGTGGGAAGGCATCAGCTCACGTTCTCTTTGCCTGGCCGACACTCACAGTGAAGGAGCTTCCAAACAAGTAAACACAAGAAGTGGGGCACACTATTTATCACATGATTAGCACAATCGGGTAAGGTCCTCAGTTCCAGGAACAAGGCCCAGCGCAGTCCTACCTGGTTGGTCAGGCCTGGCCTCAGTGACTGCTTGTTACACGTTTTTAATACCAGCACTGATCAGACATTTTTCTAAAATACTATTTTAAATCATCACATTGTATACTGCTATATGTTTGGTAATTTTATTTATTTATTTTTTGAGTTAGAGTCTCACTCCTTCACCCAGGCTAGTGTGCAGTGGCACGCACACTCACAACCACCCCAGCATTTACCTGTTGGACTCTGGCAATCCTTCCACCTCAGCCTTCCGAGTAGCTGGAACTACAGACGTGCACTACCATGCCCAGCTATTTTTTATTTTGTTTTATTTTATTGTAGAGATGCGGTCTCACCGAATTGCCTGGGCTGGTCTCAAACCCGAGGGCTCAGGCAATCCATTCGCCTCAGCCTTGCAAAGTAGTGGGATTACAGGCTGAGCCACTGAGCCTGGCTTGGTAGTCTTATTTAATTTTTGAGTCAGGTATCATTATTGCCCAGGCTGGGGTGCAGTGGCACCATCAGGGCTCACCACAGCCTTGACCTCCTGGGCTCAGGCGATCTTTCCACTTCGGCCTCCCAAGTAGCTGGGACTACATGCATGTGCATCCATGCCCAGTATTTTTTATTTTTATTTTTGTAGAGACAAGGTCTTGTGATGTTACCCAGACTGGTCTCAAACTCCTGGTCTCAAGCGATCCTCCCAGCTCAGCCTCCCAAAGTGCTAGGATGACAGGCGTGAGCCACCGTGGCCAGCTGGTAAATTATTTTATGGTCTCAGATTTCTCCCATTCCACTGTGCATGCCTCGTTGCTATGTTACTTTGCCATTCCTCCCATCCAGAGGTGAGTCTCTTTCTCCACCTGAGTCTTTGCTGGCCATGTGGCCCGTTGCTTTGGTCAATAGAATGTGATGGAAGTGACGCGTGGTTCCCAAAGTCTAGGCCTCAAGAGGCCTTGCAATGTCTACCTTTGTCCTCTTAGAATACTTTCCTGAGATTGCCGTGGAACAAAGCCAGTACAGTCTAGTGGAGAGTAAGGGGTCAGGTGGAGGGGAGCCGAGGCATCCCAGCCAACAGCCATAACCACTGCCAGACGTTGAGTGAGGACTTCTTGAATTTCTAGATCAGCTTCCCCTCCAGTGGGATGCAGCCACAAGACTGAGCCTGGGAGAAACTGACAGAGGAGCTGCCCCGCCAACCCAGAGTTGTGAAAAATAATGAATCGTTATTTTAAGCTGCTAAATTTGGGGGCAGTTTGTCATATGACAAAGGCTAACTGAAGCAATGGCAATTATTTGTTTGTTTGTTTGTTTGCTTGTTTATTTAGAGTTGGAGTTTTTTGTTTCACCTCTTCTGTGTCAGCAAAATATTTCTCTGTGAGGACTTTTTTCATCTGGGGAAACAAAATAAAGTTGCTTGGGGCAAGACTGGGTGCATAGGGAGGGTAGGGCACGGGGTCATACCATTTTGTTCTAAATTTGCTGAACACTCATCTTGGTGTGGGCAGGTGTGTTCATAAATCACTCATCATGAAATGGCAAATGCATTGAAAGAATCTCCAGGCTTAGCCTGTAATCCCGCGCTTTGGGAGGCCGAAGTGAATGAATTGCCTGAGCCCGCGGGTTCGAGACCCGCCTGGGCAACTTGGCGAGATCTCATCTCTACAATAAATCAAAAAAATTAGCCGGGCGTGGTAGCGCGCGCCTATAGTTCCAGCTACTTGGAAGGCTGAGGCGGAAGGATGGCCAGAGCCCAGTAGTCGAGGCTGCGGTGGCTGGGAGCGGCCACTGCACTCCAGTTTGGGCAACTGAGTGAGACTCCAACTCAAAAAAAAAGAAAAAAGAAAAAAAAGAAAGAATCTCCAAAAAAAACACAAAAAGCACTGAAGTTGAATTCAACCTCTCACAACACTAGTTGGCACACTGATGCTGATGGGTTCCTAGAACATTCACCTAGCAGGGGAACCTGTACTACAAAGCCTCGCCCTCCAAAAGATAATTCTGGTTTTTTTTGGGTCTTCCTTGTACATTTCATGGAACTTCAACCCAAGACACACAGACCAATATGGCACCAGGCATTTAGAACCTGGAGATACGAAGCACGAGGTGCTGGCTGGGCTCAATGGCTCATAACCTATCATCCCAGCACCTTTGGAGGCTGAGATGGGAGGATTGCTTGAGCTCAGGAGTTCAAGACCAGCTAGGCAACGTAACAAGACCTCATCTCTACAAACTATAATAAAATTAGCCAGGTGTGGTGGAGTGCACCTGTAGTCTCAGCTACTTGGGAGACTGAGGTGGAAAGATCCCCCGAGGCTGGGAATTCAAGACTACAATGAGCTGTGATTGTGCCACTGCACTCCAGCCTGGGCAACAGAATGAGGCCGCAACTAAAACAACAACAAAGCACGAGATGCATCTTCTGTCTTTGAAGAGCTTCCTGTCTAAGCATGTTCATATACACGATTCGTAATAACATCCAGTTTTTAGTTTGCCCAATGCTCTTTCTTCCTTCCCTTTTTCTCTCTGATCACAACTGGGGGACTTTCCATGTGGATACTTAAGAGTAGTCAAGGAAAAGAAGATAAATGGTAAAGCAATAACCTAAACACCCTTTAGCCTAGCAAGTCATCCTATATTCGAAATTTATCCTGGGGAAATAATGAAGGATGTGGCAAAGGCCTGCATAAGGATGTTCATCCTAACATTACTTAGGAGAACCAAAAACCAGAAATAACTTAAATGCCAAAAAGTAGGTTTTGATAAAATACATTAAAGTATAACCATTGGCCAGGCACGGTGGCTCAGCCTGTAATCCCAGAACTTTGGGAGGCCAAGGAGAGAGGATTGCCTGAGCCTGGGGGTTTGAAAACAGCCTGAGAAACTTGGTGAGACCTCATCACTACAATAAACCCCCCCCCAAAAAAAACCTAGCTGGGCGTGGTGGCATGTGTCTGTGGTTCTAGCTACTCGGAAGGCTGAGGTGGAAGGATCGCCTGAGCCCAGCAGGTCAAGGCTGCGGTGGCCGTGAGCATGCCACTGCACTCCAGCCTGTGTGATGGAGTGAGACTCCGACTCAAAAAACCAAAACAAAACAAAAACAACACCTTCGCTGGTGGACACTCGCTATCCTTCTTAAGTTAGGGGCAAAACGGAGTCAGGAGATCCACCCCCCATCCAGGGCAGCCTTCTGCCTTCTCACCCCAACACTCCTCTGTGCAGTTGCTGGCCCAGCAGAAACAGAGCCTCCTTCCCAGGCCTCCTCCCCACATCTAGTATCTACCCTCCTCAAAAGGGGAAGTCAGTGCTGGGTGCTTTCCCTGGCCAGCCCCCTTTTGCCAACCGAAAAGAGAGCTAGGCAGAGATTTTCCAGAACCATGACAGTCCCTAAGCATCAAGACAGGGTTTCCTGGTGTCCCAGCATGTGAATAAGAGGTCAAAGTGTTCACCCACATCCTGCCCGCCTTGGGAAAAGCAATAAAAATCTTTTAGGTTTTCATGAATGAAAAGTCTGCCGTTGCCAGAAAGAGTTAAACTCCCTCGTGCTACCATCATTTCCTCATCGTCCCAGATACTGAGAGCACTTAAACTCCTTATTCCTCCATTGTCCTCCTTGTTCCGGGGACTAGAGTTTTATCCCTTCCTGGGACAGGTGCTGTCCTGTGTAATAGGACTGCCCAGAGAAGCCTCCAGCAATTTCCAGGAGAGTCCTGTGGGAAGCACCTTTTTTTGTGACGTGGAGAAGGGGAGCAGGTCTTGGTTTCCCTCTGACTTTCACAGAAATGAAGAACTCCTGCGAAGACGTCCCCTTAACTGAGCAGATGCCAGCCAGTACCTGAGTGGGTACGACTGCAAGCTGCTGTGGGTGGGAATTCCAGGAAGTGTTCACATGGGGGTTGAGGAGGTTTGGAGCATCATGGGAACAGAATGTGCTGGCCTCATCCCTGAGCCATCTTAAGGCTCCTCCTACTTCCCTGGTCACTAACCAGTTCCAGCTGTGCAGTCTTGGCCATCTCTTCCCATATGGCTTCTAAGAACTTATGACTAATTGAAGGAATGCGCGTGTGTGTCTGTGTGTAGGGGGGTCCTCTTAAAAACAGAGGTTTCCAGAGTAACAGCTCAGAGCTCAACTCCACTCCACCCCACCAGGGGAAGCTCTATGTCCCCCAAGTACCTTAGGGTGGGGGGTGGGGGAGAACAGGCCAGGGGCTAACACCTTCTGCCTGTGTTTCTTTAGATCAAGGGCAAGGTCTGGGCCAGCCCTAATTTGGTTACAGCTTATATTTTTTCTCATCTCCAGTTTCTTGACCCAGACTTGCCCTTGATATACTAGGATGTCCAGGCCTCCAGCCTCCCCATCTTCCTCGCTCCATCCTGCCTCCACAGGGGTGGGTGATAGTTCAGAGACTGGCTTCTCCCGGGTTTAGAAACCTCTACAAACTTTTCCCTCCATGTACAGCTCCATGGCACCTGATCGGTAGAAAAACTCTTGGCCAGGCGCGGTGGCTCATGCCTATAATCCCAGAACTTTGGGAGGCTGAGGTGAGAGGATTACCTGAGCCCAGGGGTTCCAGATCAGCCTGGGCAACTTGACAAGACCTCATCTCTACAATAGACCAAAAAATTAGCCCGGAATGGTAGCGCACACCTGTAGTTCCAGGTACTTGGAAGGCTGAGGCAGAAGGATCACCTGAGTCCTCAGGTTGAGGCTGTAGTGGATGTAAGCGTGCCACAGCGCTCCAGCCCGGGTGACAGAGACTCCGACTCAAAAAAAAAAAAAAAAAGAGTCGGGCTCGGTGGCTCAGCCTATAATCCTGCGCCTTTGGGAGGCTGAGGTGAGTGGATTGCCTGAGCCTGCGGGTTCGAGACCCACCAGGGCAGGCGAGACCTCATCTCTACAATAAATAAATAAAAGAATTAGCCGGGCGTGGTAGCGTGCGAATGTAGTTCCAGCTACTTGGAAGGCTGAGGCAGAAGGATCGCCGGAGCCCAGCAGGTCAAGGCTGCGGTGGCTGGGAGCAGCCACTGCACTCCAGTATGGGCGACAGTGAGACTCCAACTCAAAAAAAAAGAGAGAGAGAAAATACTCTCAGAAGTCTTCCCTATGCGTGTCTGCTACAGTTTACAATGTTTTAATTAAAAACATTTCTGGTTGGCGGGGTGGCTCACATCTGTAATCTCAGTACTTTGGGAGGCGGAGGCGAGAGGATTGCCTGAGTGCAGGGGTTCGAGACCAGCCTGGGAAACTTGGGGATACCTTGTCTCTACAATAAATTAAAAAAAAATTAGCTGGGCATGGTATCACGCACCTGTAGTCCCAGCTACTTGGAAGGCTGAGGCAGAAGTATTGCCTGAACCCAGCAGGTTGAGGCTGTAGTGGCCGTGAGCATACCACTGCACTCCAGCCTGGGTGACAGACACACTCAAAACACACACACACACACACACACACACACACACACACACACACACACACGGGGAGAGAGAGAGAGAGAGAGAGAGAGAGAGAGAGAGAGAGAGACATCTGGCCAAGCACATTGGCTCACGCCTGTAATCCCGGCTACTCTGGAGGCTGAGACAGAAGGATCGCCTGAGCCTAGGATGTCAAGGCTGCGGTAAGTCGTGATCATGCCTCCACATCTCAACCTGGGTGATAGAGTGAGACCCTGACAAAAAAAAAAAGAAATTTATAAAACTATTTTATAGTCGGGTGCAGTGGCTCACGCCTGTAATCCCAGCAATTTGTGAGGCAGAGGCAAGAGGATTACCTGAGCTCAGGGGTTCGAGACCAACCTGAGCAACATGGCAAGACCTCGTCTCTAAAATAAATTAAAAAAATCAGCCGGGCATGGTTGGCACATGCCTGTGGTTCCAGCTACTTGGAAGGCTGAGGTGGAAGGATTGCCTGAGCCCAGCAGGTGGAGGCTGTGGTGGCCGTGAGTGTGCCACTGCACTCCAGCCTGGGCAACAGAGTGAGACTCCAACTAAAAAAAAAAAAAAAACAACACACACACACACACACAAAAATACAAAAAAAACCCCCAAAACTATTTTACTACAATTTGTGGACAGAGAGGAAAACCAGTTTGCAGAAAGAAAGCCAGCATGCCAAAGGACCCAGGAGTTTTTTCTCTCAAGTCAAGTTCTCTTTTTGGGGCAGGCTGGCCACATGTCCTAACCTTTTGCACACATTCCTGTATCTCCAGTGAGAGATGACAAATTCAGGAGAAAGAGCTGGGTCAGCCTGGCTGGGAGTGGGGGTAGGGACTGGCAGAAGGGGTGACTGTGTTGCTGTGGTGGGAACTATTAGTCATACAGTCCTTACACATATGCTGAGCCTGTAGCAACGGACTCTAGGGGGTTTTGTTTGGGTGCCTGCAGGAACTCCGGGAACTCCAGGGAGCCTGATGAGTGATGTGTACAGATCATAGCTCCAGGGGCTCTGCTGTTTCCAAGCTGTGTGACCTGAGGCAACCTATTAGAGACTCAGTTTCCTCTTCTGTAAAAAAAGGTTAACCTGGCTCACAGGGTTGTTGGGATTTAAGTGAGGCAAACCGTTCAGCAGCTTTTTTGTTTGTTTTGGTTGTTTTTGAGACAGGGTCTCACTCTGTTGCCCAGGCTGGAGTACGGTGGCCCCATCACGGCTCACCTCAGCCTCGACCTCCTGGGGTCAGGCGACCTTCCCACCTCAGACTCCCAGATAGCTGGGGCTACAGGCATGCACCACAATGCACGGCTAACTTTTTTTTTTTCTTATTTTTTGTGGAGATGAGGTCTTGTTGTGTTGCCTGGGCTCATCTAGAACTCCTGGCCTCAAGTGATCCTCCTGCCTCAGCCTCCCAAAATGCAGCAATTACAGGCGTGAGCCACTGCACCCGGCCCATTTGGCAGCTTTTACTATTATACTCTATCCTCTTCTGGCTCCTTAGTTGCTAGAATGTGGTTCTATCCTCCAGGTCTTCTGAAGCCAGAGTGTGTTCCTACTACTCACTTTACAGTAATGCCCATCTCTCTCACTGACACATGCACGTGCACTTTTATTTGTTTTTTGTTTTGTTTTGATTTAGCTTATGTGGGGCTTTTGTCTCACTTTACTCTTTTTCCTTGCATCCTCCTTGTCTGTCTCCCATGTCCCATCCTCCCACCTGGCCCGCCCCCTATTATCCTCCCTATTATCCATTGCTTTCTCCTCCAACCCAGTCACAGTCACCAGGGTCTAAGGTCAGGCAGGTAAAGTTGAGGCTGAACTCAGGCCCACAAGATAGTTTTGAATCAATGCATCAAAAAAGTTACGAGTTATTCTCCTTGGGGTAGCATTTACTGGTGGTTTTCGTTTCCCTTCTTGATTATTTTGGTATTTTCCAAACTTACCACAGTGAATGACGATCACTTTTATTCGGAAAAATACCAGATTTTTTTTTTTTTTTTGAGATGGAGTCTCACTTTGTTGCCCAGGCTGGAGTGCAGTGGCATGCTCACGGATCACCACAGCTTCAACCTTCCAGGCTCAGGAGATCCTCCCACCTTGACCTCCTGAGTCACTGGAACTACAGGCACGCACCACCATGCCTGGCTAGTGTTTTGATTTTTTTGTAGAGATGTGGTCTCGCTATGTTGGTTTCAAACTTCTGGGCTCAGCCAGGCTCGGTGATTACAGGCTCAGCCTGTAATCCCGTGCCTTTGGGAGGCTGAGGTGAGTGGATTGCCTGAGCCCGCGGGTTAGAGACCCGCCTGGGCAACTTGGCGAGACCTCATCTCTACAATAAATCAAAAAATCAGCCGGGCGTGGTAGCACATGCCTGTAATTCTGGCTACTCAGAAGGCTGAGGCAGAAGGATCGCCGAAACCCAGCAGGTTGAGGCTGCGGCCACTGCACTCCAGTCTGGGCGACAGAGTGAGACTCCAACTCAAAAAAAAAACTTCTGGGCTCAAACAATGTTATGGTCCAAGTAACGTCCGGCTATTCCCCTTGATATCAATAAATCAAAGGGACAGGGAACTGGTAGAAAGAAGTTTATTTCTGAGTTTGAATCCAAGAGAGTGGAGCCGGACTGGAAGTCATTCTAAAATGGTTCTGCTCAGGCCAGGCGCAGTGGCTTATGCCTATAGTCCCAGCACTTTGGAAGGCCGAGGTGAGAAGATTGCCTGAGCCCACGGGTTCGAAACCAGCCTGGACAACATGGCGAGATCTCATCTCTACAATATATCAAAAAATTAGCCAGGCATTGTGGTGTGTGCCTGCAATTCCAGCTACTTGGAAGTCTGAGGTGGAAGGATCACCTGAGTCCAGCAGGTTGAGGTCGCGATGGCTGTGAGCGTGCCACTGTACCCCAGCCTAGGCGTTAGAGTGAGACTCCAACTCAAAAGATAAATAAAATAATATAAAATAAGATGCTTCTGCTCACCCTCCAGGCTTTTACAGTTCACTTTTATAAGTTCAGAGTTGTTTGTACCTATTCATTAGCCGCGTGACCATTCTATACATGCTAAAGAGCATTGTGTAGAACTTGAGTTTCAGCCATATTTGTAGATAGTGACATTTTTTGGTCCAGACTTCCTTGTGCCCACCAGATATCAGCGGTATCTCATAGCTTTCATCAGTAGGGCCTGCAGAATAATCAATCAAGCTTGCCATGGAGTAAATGGAGATTACAAGGCCTAAGACAACATGTATTACATACAAGTTGTACAAATCACAAAACTTATGATTACAGCTATACAAAAGTTATGCAAATCACAAGGCTTACGATCACATGGATACTATATTATTCAAACTTACAACCACTCAGAAAAAGGGAGTGAATGGAATTTTTGCATCTTTCAGTGAGTGGGTTTAGTCCACAGGGAAGTCAAGGATTCCCTGAAGCTACTTACTGGGAATGCATAGGAGATAAGGGACTCTCAGTGATGGGTCAGGAACATGCAGGAGAGCTTAGGCCCTTCTCTAGGGGTTGTGACAATATGGGAGCACATTAGTGGGCCTCTATATCAAATCCTTTTGCCTCAGCCTCCGTAAGTGTTGGGATTACAAGGGTGAGCCACTGTGCCTGGCCTATAATACCAAAATGTTAATCAGAAAAAAAATTATAATTTCCATTAACTCATGTTCTGTTCTTAAAAAAAAAAAAAAAGAGTGGAGAGTCGGGGGTTGAAAGAGGAAGAAAAGAAATGAGAAAGAGCCGTGTAGGGGACTGAGCAGAAACTGGTCCCAAAATGCCATTATTTCTTGGTTGCACTAGCTCCGTCATGCATTGCTCAGAGGCTCTCTGTCCTTCCTTGCCTGTCACTGGTCTTTTGGGACTTAGTCATTCAATTGCTACCCTGTTGGGTACTGGGTGGGTCAGAGGGACTAGGGCCACTGAGGGCAGCCATGTGAGTCAGGAGCATCCCAGGTGTGTGAAGGGCTCCCCTGTGACCTCCCAACCTTTTACCTGAGGTGTGGAGAAAGACTCAGACTTTGGGTCCTACTGAGAACATGGGCTTAGTAACCCTTTCCTCCATTCGTATGCCTACTTCACTGTTCCTATGCAAATATTATATGACACATGAATGACAGTGGCCCCTTCAGTGGCTCCCGGCTACTTAAGAGTTGGTGTGATTCTTGGAAAGAGCATTGAGTTCGTGAGTTATAAAGTCAGCAGAGGAATCTGAAGATAGGTCAGGCCAGTTAGGAGTTCCATGTTCTTGGCCAAATTTCCCTTACTCAGTATCTACTTCCTGTTGTAAAAAATAGCCATAAGCCGGGCTCCGTGGCTCAGCCTGTAATCCCGCGCCTTTGAGAGGCTGAGGTGAGTGGATTGCCTGAGCCCGCGGGTTCGAGACCCGCCTGGGCAGCGAGACCTCATCTCTACAATAAATCAAAAAATCAGCCGGGCGTGGTAGCGCGTGCCTGTAATTCCGGCTACTTGGAAGCCTGAGGCAGAAGGATTGCCGGAGCCCAGCAGGTCGAGGCTGCGGTGGCCGGGAATGGCCACTGCACTCCAGTCTGGGCGACAGAGTGAGACTCCAACTCAAAAAGAAAAAAAAGGCCAGAATAATTCTTCCCTCACAGGATGGTTGTGAGAACTAAAGAAGATAAATGAAGCATTTAGCACATAGGAGGTACTTTTATTTTTATGTATGTATGTATTTGTTTATTTATATTTTTGGGAAGTCAGGATCTCATTCTGTAGCCCAGGCTGGAGGGCAGTGGCATGATAATGGTTCACCACAGTCTCAACCTCCTGGGTAGCTGGGACTATAGGCATGTGCCACCATGCACGCCAGATTTATTTTTTTGCCTTTTTTTTTTTTTTTTTGTAAAAACAGGGTCTCACTATGTCGCCTGAGCTGATCTCAAACTCCTGGGCACAAGCGCTTCTCCTGCCTCAGATTCCCCCAAAGTGCTAGGACTATAGGTGTGAGTCTCTAGGCTTGGCCAGTAGGTACTTTTTTATTTTTTGAACTGGAGTCTCACTTTGTCGCCCAGGCTGGATTGCAGTGGCACACTCACAGCCACCGCAGCCTCGACCCGCTGAACTCAGGCGAGCCGTCCACCTCAGTCGTCCAAGGAGCTGGAACTACAGACATCATGCCCGGCTAATTTTTTGGTTTATTGTAGAGAGGAGGTCTCACCATGTTGCCCAGGCTGCTCTCGAACCTGCAAGCTCAGGCAATCCTCTCACCTCAGCCTCCTAAAATGCTGGGATTACAAGCGTGAACCACTGTGCTCGGCAGTAGGTATTTTTAACTGTGTTTCTTCTTTTTCTTCCATAGCACGCAAGGTCCTCTTGCATTCTGGCTCCCAACCAGTCTCCAACCTTGGTCATTCCTTTGACAAAGATTTATTGAACGCTGCCACTAAAGCATGGAGCTGGCTTGGGGTAGGCACCAGGGATTCAGTGGTGAACGAAGCCATCCTGACTCTTTGGGCTTGTGCCCTGTACTGAGCACTGTAGGCTCTCAGCTCCATGCTTTGACTCAAGACCTGCATGGTCTCTGCCTCTCCATCCTCTCCTGGCTTCTTAGTCCTCTTTTTTCCACCAGTTCTTCACTTCATACCTCAGCCGATCTTCATAGCCCAGCTCAAAGCTTGCCTTCTCAGCAAAGCTCCCCACAATCCCATGACCCTCAAGATGGGTCACCTCCGGCCTAGTATTCTGGCTTCCCTCTGTCCAGGTATTTGGATCTGCCTCTCCCTATCTGTAAGCTCTCTGAGGGCAGGCTCTGGGCCCTTTACTTCTTTGTGCCCTTCAGTTGGGGGACTAAGTCCCAAGGGACTTCCACCCACACACCCTGGGCTCATTGAATGCTTGGAATAATGACTTTTTTTAGGCTGAGTGCAGTGGCTCACACTTGTAATACCAGCACTTTAGGAGGCTGAGGTGGAAGGATCACTTGAGTCCAGGAGTTCGAGATCAACCTGGGCAACATAGTGAGACCCCCCCCCCCCGTCTCAATTTAAAAAAAAAAAAAAGGCTTTTTGTTAAAACAGACATTTGTCGGCTTCAAGATCATTTAAGTTTCCAACTTAGTCCTGGGTGCAAAATGCTGAGACCCCACCCTTGGTTCCTTCTCCTGAAACCCAAGCTATCTCAGCTATTTCCTACCTTGTAGCTTTGTTGTTGGGTTTTTTTTTTTTCCTTTTCTAGAACAGATAGGGAGACTCAAAGGTTGAAGAGGATGGATTTGTTGGACCAGGGTCCCTGGGGCATAGGAATGTCCAGTTCCAGGAAATGGCTTTGATCCCTATGTCTAGTCTCTCCAGAGATTCTGCTTTTGATCCTGCCTGAATGTTCACCCCAAGGCAGTATGAAAAGCCTTTCTATCTCCAGTAGAGGACTCTGGGAGAAGGGGTTAGGGGCTCTCCTTGGCTTCTGCTCTCTGGTAGGGCAGGGGTTAATGGTGAATTGCAACATATCTCTGGGCTGAGTCACCTCCCACTTCCACTCCCCCCCAATTGCCCTCAGTTTTATAAAGAAGACCAGAGACTGGAGGGCAAAAATAACTGTAGGTAAGACCCCCCCCCAACTGCCTGCCTCTGATCCTCCTGGCTCCCAGCAATCTCAGGCCAGAGAGCACGGACAGTCTCTGGAGCTCTTTTCTGGTGACACCATGAACTGGCAGCAGCTGTGGCTGGGCTTCCTACTACCCATGACAGTCTCAGGCCGGACCCAGACGCTTACAGAGAAGGAGGCAGCTGTGGTGAGTCCCCTGGGAAAGAGGGACCCGGGCCAGTGGAGGTACAGGGGTTACTGCTCCACAGCACCATCCAAGCCTCCCTCCTGACCGTCAGCCTGCCTGCCTTCCTCTTGCTTCCTCTGCCCCATGGTCTTCCCCACCCCTCTCCTGCTACTTCCCCTCGGTCCACCTAAGCCCTTCTCTAAGGTGCCACTCCACTAGCCCTTCTGTATCTGGCCCCTCCCTCTTGATGGGCCTGTTAGGTCACCTAGAAACTTCACTTGGAGACTAATTCCCTTTTTTTTTTTTTTTTTAATTTATTGTAGAGATGAGGTCTCGCTGCCCAGGCGGGTCTCGAACCCGCGGGCTCAGGCAATCCACTCACCTTAGCCTCCCAAAGGCGCGGGATTACAGGCTGAGCCACCGAGCCCGGCTGCTAACTCCCTTTTTAACCTGCTTATCTCCACCCCTATCATAGGAGTACCTGTTGCAATATGGGTACCTGCAGCAGCCTCTAGAAGGACATGCTAACTTCAGGTCAGAAGATCTCAGCAAGGCTCTGAGGTGAGAGGTCAAGACTGCATGCCAGACCGGGCTGGGTGTTCACACTTGCAATCCCAGCAATTTGGGAGGCAGAGGCGAGAGGATAGTGGAGCCCAGGGGTTCTAGACCAGCCTGGGCAACTTGACAAGACCTTGTCTCTACAATAAATAAAAAAATAAGCCAGGCATAGTGGTGCCTACCCATTGTTCCAGACACTTGGAAGGCTGAGGCGGCCAGAAGGATTGCCTGAGCCCAGCACATCGAGGCTGCAGTGGCCGTGAATGTGGGCATCAGAGTCTGACTAAAAAAAAAAAACCACAACAAAAAAGAAGCTTATGCCTTCAGGGCTGAGGTGACAAGGTCTTCTTCTCTCTTATACCCTTTCCTCTCCCCAGGCCCAGCTCTTCTTGACCCAAAACCACGTCAGGGATCTGAGGGTGGGTGTCTGTCATTGTTAGGGTCATAGGGCATGGGGTGAGATAGGGATTCAAAGATGAGGAGCACAGTCAATGAATCTTCCTAAGCCTTAAGCAGTCCTTTGGAGGCTGCAGCCCACATCATACCCCAAATGCTAATGTTTAGTTAGAGCCCCAGGAAGTGTCATTATATGTAAAACTGCGAGTTGAGTTGTTGATGCGATGTTACCTTTTGTGGACTTTTACTTCAGCATTTCTTTATTTGCTGGATATTTTGTAGTTTTATATTTTGGTTTTAAAGGATTGCTTTTCTTTCTGCTCTCAGACATGTTCGAGTCCCTTGAAAAATTCCTAGGCCCTATGATAGTCCCTTGGTGGATGAAATTGTTCCAGAGCAGACTGGGCTGGGAGGATGGTCGAGCCAGGAGGGAGGAAGACAAGGGAAGACAGGCTACCAGGTGGGAACATGGGCGGGAAGCCCTTCAGAACCAGATGCCTCCCAGAGCAGAAGTTTTTTTTTTTTTTTTTTTTTTTTTTGAGTTGGAGTCTCACTCCATTGTCCAGGCTGGAGGGCAGTGGCACACTCACAGCCAACCCAGCGTCGACCTGCTGGGCTCAGGCAATCCTTCCGTCTCAGCCTTCCAAGTAGTTGGAACTACAGGCGCGCACTGCCACGCCCGGCCAATTTTTTTTTAATTGCAGAGACGAGGTCTCGCCAAGTTGGCCGGGCTAGTCTTGAACCCACGGGCTCAGGCAATCCACTCACCTTGGCCTCCCAAAATGCTGGGATTACAGGCTGAGCCACCGAGCCCAGCCAGAGCAGAAGTTTAAAATTGCAGCAGGGAAGGAAGGCTCTATCCGAGGGCCAGTTTACTTCAGATAAGAGACTGAAGATGGGCCAGGTGTGGTGGCTCACACCCATAACCCCAGCACTTTGGGAGGCTGAGGTGAGAGGATTGCCTGAGCTCATGGGTTTGAGACCAGCCTGGGCAACTTGGCAAGACCTCATCTCTACAATAAATCAAAAAATTAGCCGGGTGTGGTGGTGCATGTCTGTAGTTCCAGCTACTTGGAAGGCTGAGGCGGAAGGATCGCCTGAACCCAGCAGGTTGAGGCTACGGTGGCCGTGATCATGCCACTGCACTCCAGCTTGGGCAAGAGAGTGAGACTCCGACTCAAAATAAAAAAAGAGAGACTGAAGATGGGGAGATGAAGTTGGGGTTTTGCCATATCTGCAGAACAGAAGAGAAGGTCCCAATTATGAATACTGGAGGCTGGAGCGATGCAGTCAGCTTCAGAGATTCTGTGCCATTCTTGAACATCTCCTTGGGCAGCAAGAGGTCAAAGGGCTATCTCCAGTACCCAGTCGTTCCAGATTCTCCTGCCCTGGTGGACCCATCCCTCTCCCTCTTGCAGAGCCTTTCAGGAAGCATCTGAACTTCCAGTCTCAGGTCAGCTGGATGATGCCACAAAGGCCCGCATGAGGCAGCCTCGTTGTGGCCTAGAGGACCCCTTCAACCAGAAGACCCTTAAATACCTGCTGTTGGGTGAGGACTGAGCTGGAGAAAGGGAGAGAGAGGAGGGGGTGGTGTGGCTCT
Organism: Cephalopachus bancanus; assembly: GCA_027257055.1. Classification (NCBI taxonomy): domain Eukaryota; kingdom Metazoa; phylum Chordata; class Mammalia; order Primates; family Tarsiidae; genus Cephalopachus; species Cephalopachus bancanus. The sequence continues at coordinate 2,668,973 of JAPVLO010000385.1, read as the reverse complement.
GGAGTACGGGGGCATTGGGACAACCTGGACCAGCTCTGTGTTGAGTGGATGATCACCTGTGATGGCCTGGTTATCACCTGCCCAGAGGGGTTGTGTAAGTGCTCAGACCCAGGGTAGCTCTGTGGGGTTAGCAGAAGGATCTGTTTTTGAATCTATTCTCTGGTCCATTTTCCAGGCCGCTGGAGAAGGAGGCACCTGACCTTCCGCATCTTCAATCTACCCTCGACCCTCCCACCCAACACAGCCCGGGCAGCCCTGCTTCAAGCTTTCCAGTACTGGAGCAATGTGGTTCCTTTGACCTTCCGGGAGGTGCAGGCTGGCTCAGCCGACATCCGCCTCTCCTTTCATGGCCGCCAAAGCCTGTACTGCTCCAAAACTTTTGATGGGCCTGGTAGGCGACAGTTCTCAACTCCCACCTCACAGACCTCCGAGATTATCTTTGCTGCCTTGAACCAGTGACTCTGGAATCTTTTAATTTTATTTTAAATTTTTTATTTTAAGGATGTGGGGTACAATTCACGGTTAGGTATACAAATGTTCATTATGCAGGTACCCTTGTTGATGAGGTGTGTCCCTCCTCCCCTGGCAGTTTCCCACTACTGCCAACCCCTTTCTTATAGTATTATGATAGTTGTTCATGGTCTGCTTATGAGTGAGAACATGTGATACTTGGTTCTTTGTTTCTGTGATAGATCACTCAGTATTATTATTATTATTATTTTTGAGTTGGAGTCTCACTCTGTCGTCCAGACTGGAGTGCAGTGGCCGCTCCCAGCCACCGCAGCCTCCACCTGCTGGGCTCCGGGATCCTTCCGCCTCAGCCTTCCAAATAGCCAGAATTACAGGCACGCGCTACCATGCCCGGCTGATTTTTTTGATTTATTGTGGAGATGAGGTCTCACTGCCCAGGCGGATCTTGAACCCACGGGCTCAGGCAATCCACTCACCCCAGCCTTCCAAAGGCGCAGGATTACAGGCTGAGCCACCGAGTCCGACTGATCACTCAGTATTATAATAGATTCTAAGTCCATCCAAGTTGCTGTGAAGTTCATAATTTTGTCCTCTTTTATGGCTGTGTAATATTCCATTGTGTATAAGTACCACGACTCTGGAAATTTTTTTTTTTTTTTTTTTAGTTGGAGTCTTACTCTGTTGCCCAGGCTGGAGTGCTGTGGCATGCTCATGGTCACTGCAGCCTCGACCTGCTGAGTTTAGGCTATCCTTCCGCTTCAGCCTTCCAAGTAGCTGGAACTACAGGTGTGCACCACCATGCCCAGCTAATTTTTTGATTTATGTAGAGATGAGGTCTGGCCATGTTGCCTAGGCTGGTCTTCAACCCCTGGGCTCAGGCAATCCTCTTGGCTCAGCCTCTCAAAGTACTGGGATTAAAGGCGTGAGCTACTGTGCCCGACTGACTCTGGAATCTTTTTTGTTTGTTTGTTTGTTTGTTTGTTTTTTGAGAAAGCAGGATTTATTGAGAGGACAGAAAAGCTCCCACAGACCCGAAGGGGTTGCCCCAACTCTGGAATCTTTTTTTATTGAGTTGGAGTCTCACTCTGTCGCCCAGACTGGAGTGCAGTGGCCGCTCCCGGCCACTGCAGCCTCGACCTGCTGGGCTCCAGCGATCCTTTCGCCTCAGCCAAGTTGCCCAGGCGGGTCTCAAACCCGCGGGCTCAGGCAATCCACTCACCTCGGCCTCCCAAAGGCCCGGGATTACAGGCTGAGCCACCGAGCCCGGCTTGACTCTGGAATCTTAATGTTCAGGCTGCCCACCTGCACCCTACACTCTCCAATCATCTTCTCTCATTCCCTAGGGGATCAGCTGGTCACATACCTGGAGGCTTACCAAGTCTTCTCTTTGAATCTTATGCCTCCTTCCCTACCTTAAGTTCCCCTGCTCAAGGCACACCTTAGACCCCACAGACTGGGCCAGAGAGGAGGGCATGGCTGGGGAGGTAAAGGGACAGAGATGAGCATCCATGAAAGAACTGGATGATGACAGGGGAATTCGAAAGGAGAGAAAGAAGTATCCAAGAGACAGTGAATATAGCAGGGGAAATTCTAAGGGAATGGAGCAATTAGAGTTTGTAACAGGCAGGGTGTGCTCCAGCCTAGTGGGCTCTGACCTTCTTCCTGTCCACCTTTGCCTTTGTCCAGGGAGAGTCCTGGCCCATGCCGACATCCCAGAGCTGGGCAGCGTGCACTTCGACGAAGATGAACTCTGGACGGAGGGCACCTACCAGGGAGTGAACCTGCGCATCATTGCAGCCCACGAACTGGGCCATGCCTTGGGGCTTGGGCACTCACGGTATATTCAGGCCCTCATGGCCCCTGTCTACGCTGGCTACCGGCCCCACTTCAAGCTGCACCCAGATGATGTGGCCGGGATCCAGGCTCTCTATGGTTAGTTCCTCTCCTTAGTGAGCCCGAGGGTCGGTCTGATCAACATCTCTTTAGGCTTGAAGAGACAGGTCTAGCCTCCATGGAGGGAAACAGCTTGGATTCTTTCTTCTTTTCTGGCCCAGTTATTCAGCCTTCTTCATCTTCAGGAATAGTTTGTCTCTGACTCTTCCGTGTCTGATCTTTCTTCCTTCCTTACACCCTTTCTTGGGGATGGAGAATGCATTCTAGCAACCCCCCCTTTCGTGGTGCCTCTCAAACCTAAAATGCATCTTCCATAATTGGGAACTTCTGTTCTGCAGAAATGGCGAAACGCCAACTTCATCTCCCCATCTTCAGTCTCTTTTTTTTTTCCTTTTTTTTCTTTTTTGAGTCAGAGTCTCATTCTCTCGCCCAGACCGTAGTGCAGTGGCATGCTCCCAGTCACCACAGCCTCGACCTGCTGGGCTCAGGCGATCCTTCCGCCTCAGCCTTCCAAGTAGCTGGAACTACAGGCATGCACCACCACGGCTGGCTAATTTCTTATGAATATGTATTGCCTACCATGAAGGGACACTCTCGAAGATTCCCTTTTCTCCACTCTATGGGGCCTCTGAGCAGTGCTTACAGGAGACTGGAGGGGAGACCAGGTACTATGAGTTGTTTTCCTAAGTGACATAACTTCACCTTGCAGGCAAGAAGAGTCCAGAGAAAGAGGATAAGGAAGAAGAGACGGAGCTGCCCACTGTACCCCCAGTGCCCACGAAACCCAGTCCCATGCCAGACCCCTGCAGTGGTGAACTGGATGCCATGATGCTGGGTGAGGCCCATCCCCTCCAGGCTGTTGGCAGGCAGTGGGGGCACCTCGCTGACCCTGAGGCCTGGACATGTGGGAATGACATGGGACTTCAGCATGAGCAATGGAGGTTAGACTGCAGGCAAGGGTTGGTGACCATGGAAGGAGACATGGGACGTGGAGAGGGAAGGTTCAGAGCCAAATTAAAGGTGGACTAGGCAGGCACTTACCAAGGTTGCCACCCTCTAAGGGCCACTAAACATATCTGGAGGTCAGGAGTGGTGACTCACTCCTGTAATCCCAGTGCTTTGAGAGGCTGAGGTGGGAGTTCGAGACCAGCATGGGCAATATAGTGAGACCTTTTCTCTACAAAAAAAATAAGCTAGAACTGGTAGTCCCAGCTACTTGGAAGGCTGAGGCGGAAGGATCTGGCCTAAGCCCAGGAGGTCGAGGCTGCTGTGAGCTGTGATCGAGCTACTGCACTCTAGCCTGGGTGACAGAGTGAGATCTCAACTCAAAAAAAGGAAAACAAACAAACAAAACCTCAAAAACCACATCTGGAAATGCAGCAAGATAGAAAAAACTGTATTAACGGGAACACCTAATAGAGAGGGTGCTGCTCCTGGTTGAAGCCACTCGGAGTGGAGGGTGAGGTTCCCAAGGAGGGACTCTATCTGCTATCCACAGGGCTTTTGTTTTGCTGAGTGGACCAAAGCTGAAATGGATTCAGAGGGTTCTGGATTCTCCTTCTCTGTCTTAATTTTCTCCTTGAATTAAAGTTGAATGACCAGCCTGGGCAACTTGGTGAGACCCCATCTCTACAATAAATACAAAAATCAGGCTGGACGCAGTGGCTCAGCCTGTAATCCCCGCACTTTGGGAGGCTGAGGTGAGAGGATTGTCTGAGCCTGGGGGTTCGAGACCAGCCTGGGCAACTTGGTGAGACCTCATCTCTACAATAAAAAAAAAAAAAACTAAGCTGGGCGTGGTAGTGCACGCCTGTAGTTCCAGCTACTTGGATGGCTGAGGCAGAAGGATCGCCTAAGCCCAGCAGCTCGCGGCTGCGGTGGCCGTGAGTGTGCCACTGCAGTTCAGCCTGGGCGACAGAGTAAGGCTTCAACTCAAAAAATTAAATAAGTTAATCAATAAAGTTGAATGAAGTTTTAAAGAATCAACCTGTAGGAGGAGGACAAATTATCAGCCTACCAGAGACACCCACAAGTTCCTATTTGACCTTTTTGACTCATTGACACACATTTGCTCTCAGGGCCCCGTGGGAAGACCTATGCCTTCAAGGGGGACTATGTGTGGACTGTGACAGATTCGGGGCCGAGTCCCTTGTTCCGAGTGTCTGCCCTTTGGGAGGGGCTCCCAGGAAACCTGGATGCCGCTGTCTATTCTCCTCGAACACAATGGATTCACTTCTTTAAAGGTAAGTGGGTCCTGTTCTTCCCTGGTCACAGTGTCTTACCTGAGTAGAGCCCAGTCTTAAAGAAGCCGTAAAAGGGAGGGAGAGATGAGAAGTTTCTGAAAGGATGGAATGGGACCAAAAGCTATCACCTAAAGATAGACGTGACTTGTTCTTCCTCTTGTGCTCTCAGGAGACAGGGTGTGGCGTTATGTGAATTTCAGGCTATCTCCTGGCTTCCCCAAGAAGCTGAATAGGGTAGAACCCAACTTGGATGCAGCTTTCTACTGGCCTCTCAACCAAAAGGTGTTCCTCTTTAAGGTAAAAAGTTCAAAGCAAGGGTAAATCCTTTTTTTTTTTTTTTGAGTCAGAGTCTCACTCTGTCACCCAAGCTGGCATACAGTGGTATGCTCATGGTCACCATAGCCTTAGCCTGCTGGGCTCAGGCAATCCTTCCCCCTCAGCCTTCCAAGTGACTGGAACCACAGGTGTGTGCCACCAGGCCTGGCTAATTGTTTTAAAATTTATCGTAGAGATGAGGTCTTGTCAAGTTGCCCAAAGCTCAGGCAACCCTCTTACCTCAGCTTCCCAGAGTACTGGGATTACAGGTGTGAGCCAGTATCCCCCGGCTCAGGGTAAAACCTTTCTTGAAGGAGGTGGGCTATCTCATACTGAAAAGCAAAGACTTGCTCCTGAAGGGAGATCTCCTGTAGTTGTAGTGGCCTCGGGTAGAGCTCTGGAGATCCCTAAGCTCTCTCTTCTTCCTCTCCACCCTCCCATACCCAGGGCACCGGATACTGGCAGTGGGACGAGCTAGCCCCAACTGACTTCAGCCGCTACCCCAAACCAATCAAGGATTTGTTTTCGGGGGTGCCAGACCGACCCTCGGCTGCTATGAGTTGGCAGAATGGCCGAGTCTTCTTCTTCAAAGATAAAAAGTACTGGAGCCTCAACCGGCAGCTTCGCGTAGAGAAAGGCTACCCCAGAAATATTGCCCACAACTGGATGCACTGCCGTCTCAGGACCCTAGAAACTACACCAACTGGTGGAGACACCTCTCCCTCAGCCACCTTGAACACTGATCGCTCACCCATAGACACAATCTTGAACATTACCTCTGCAGCCCCAAACTCTACCGCCCTTTCATTCCCAGCTAATGTCACCCTCCCAGAGGCCTAGGACCTGAATCAAATATCTCCTCGGTGGAACCATGCAGATGGTGCAGCAGGGGCATGACCACAGACAGGGGCATGATACAGCCTCTAACAGTTCCAACTCTAGCCACCACTCTACTGCACTCCCTCCCTCCTGGGAAGTGCCCCCCAAGTCAGATTCAGCCCCCAACTCTATCCACTTTCTTCGTGTGGTAGCTAGCACTTCCAACTGGTCAGCTACTTTCTGGAGGACAATGGTAGAGGGAGGTGTCAATCTTTACCTGATAGGAGGCAACAGCCAGGAGGCTAGATGCCTGGGTCCTGTTCTTCCCTCAGTAAAGTGCAAGAAAACAGCATGGCCAGTAAGATGAGCAAGGGCTTTGGAACCCTTGGGAATCACGTTTATTTGCTCATGACTTTGGGCAAGTTAATTAACCTTGTTGAACTCTGGATTCTCCATTTGTCGAATAAGGTTAATAATGCAACAATCCTGCAGGGTTGTTGCATTAAATGAAATACTCTATGTGAAGGGCCTGGCACAATGTCTGGCACATTAGTGTTTAATAAAGGTTAACTCCATGTTAAGACAAAACCAAAAACAAAACAGCTCTTTTCTCTAGCCGTGTGACTCCTACAGTGGTCTGCCTGATAAAGATACCTCTGTCAGATCTTTAGGGGATGGGGCACTTGTCAAGACAGCTAACTTTGTTTTGGGGTGCAGAAACAAAAGGGCAGCAACAGTAGAGGCCAGACTTCCTGGTTCAGTATTCAATGTCATTTTATTCACATGCTCCCATGTTCTCCCTCCCTTCCTCCCTCCCATCATAGCCTTGTTGCCCGGGGTGGGGAGGGATATGTCTTTCTTTATGCTGTCTGAGGAACCAGGGAACAGTTCTTGGGCAGGTGAGTCATAGAAGGAAGCATTAGAATGGGTTAGTCACTAGAACAAAGTTTGGGTTAAGGAGGAAATTAGTGTCACCCACAGTGAGAGGCAGAGAAGGCACTTGTCTCCCATGCAGTCCCGAAGACCAGGCTCCTTTGGGCAAAAGGGTAAGACTCTGGCATGTGGTCCGATGCTCTCCTTGGAGCAAGAAGCCAACTTTTGGGGGAGGCAGGTCCCGAGGCAGGTACTGCCCTGTGGTCTTCCCAGGTTGAGAGGGAGAGAAGGGGAAGCACCATGGAAGATAATGCTCCCGACTGAGGTAGCAGAAGGGGCTCAAGCCTACAGGGTCTGGGGAAAGGCCAACCAGAAATACAACTACCCCCTAATGAGGGGCCTGGGGGTTGGGGTATACCGGCGTGCCTCTGTATCCTTCTCCCCATCAAAAAGGTATCGAATGCCTTGGAGGCTCCCTGATTTTCTATAGATCCTATAAACATGAAACCCCTAATTTAATCATCATGAGGCACACTGAGGTGGGTTTTTGTTTTTTTTTTAGTCAGAGACTCACTCTATCACCCAGGCTGGAGTGCAGTAGCACACTCATGGCCACCACAGCCTCCGACCTGCTGGGATCAGGTGATCCTTCTGCCTAAGATTTCCGAGTAGCTGGAACTACAGGCATGCATCATCATGCCCAGTTGATTTTTTTATTTGTTGCAGAGACAAGGTCTCGCCATGTTGCTCAGGCTGGTCTCAAACCCTTGAGTGCAGACAATCCTCTCGCCTCTGCCTCCCAAAGTGCTGAGATTACAGGCATAAGCCACCACACCAGCTTGAGGTGGGTAGTTTATTTTTTATTTTTATTTTTATTTTTGAGTTGGAGTCTCACTCTGTCGCCCAGACTGGAGTGCAGTGGCCACTCCTGGCCACCGCAGCCTCGACCTGCTGGGTTCCGGCGATCCTTCTGCCTCAGCCTTCCGAGTAGCCAGAATTACAGGCATGTGCTACCACACTCGGCTGACTTTTTGATTTATTGTAGAGATGAGGTCTCGCCAAGTTGCCCAGGCAGGTCTCGAACCTGCGGACTCAGGCAATCCACTCACCTCAGCCTCCCAAGGCATGGAATTACAGGCTGAGCCACCGAGCCCGGAGAGGTTGGTAGTTTAAAAGGTCATTTGGGTAAGGGTCCTCCTTGGTTTGGAGGGAGTTATGGAGTCAGATTCTTTGGGAATCAGGGGACCTCTATTATTCGACAGAGGTAGGTACTCATACTTCCCTTCCTCCCCCTTTCCCACAAGATTCCTCTCCATCTGTCCTTGAAACATATCCCTACAGGACTGGTCTGGGTTGGAGCACAGATTCTACCTCCGAGTCTAAGAGGTGGGGAAATTTGTGTGCTCCCTGTGGGCCTAAGCCCTGCCTACCTAGTGTTCCCAGGCCCTCACCAGGGGTGGGGGCAAAAGTGGAGGTTTAGACTCAGGTCTGGGCAGAACCAGAGGGCGTGGTGAGGGGCACAGTGGAACCACAATCAGAATCCAGATCAAGGACGGTGTGGGGGACTGTGGCCTGGGGGCCTGGTCCCAGTTGACGCTCTCGGAGACTCTGGAGGTAACTCTGGAGAGGTACAGGGCAGAAAGGGTGGAAAGAGGGGTCTGGGTCAGAGCCCCCTCCTACACTGCCCATCCCCTGCGCACTGCCCCACCCGCCCTCCACTCACTGGAGCCAGGCTGTCAGCAGGGCTCCGGGCACTGGCAGGGAGCTGGCGCCGATAGCTGCCCTCACAAAGCCCCACCCCAGAGGGCGTCCGGTGCCACTTGGCCTCTTGCTGGCGGATCCGAAGGAGTTGGAGATGCCTTCGCTGGTGGCTCAAGACCACTGCTTGGGAGGGGGAAATACAGACTCAAGGGGGCCTGCTTAGACCCTGAATCCCACCCTCAAATGCACTCACACTCTAGAGAAACCCATTTATGGTTCTTTTAAGCCTCATCTTCCCCCATTTGTTCTGAAATAAACTCTTTGGGATTCTCTTGCTCATTCCTTCTAGGCTTCCCTGAGATCCTCCCTTCCTTTCATAACAGTTCCAATCACTCATCTCTACTTTCCCTGACAAAGTCTCCTTCTCTGGCTCCTTCAACTCCAACTTTTTTCCAGTTCCCTGTCCCATTCACCTTAGACATCCTCCCCGGCCTCTTCCCTCAAGTGCATTTCTCCCCTTCCCTTCCTCAAGCCTAGGGACTGGGGACATGAGCAGGCACGGGTTGGCTACTTCTGCACCACAGCTCTAACTCACCGTTGGCGTGGCCTCCATGTTCCTCAGCCAGGAGCTTCCACTGGGCCAGGGCCCCGAGGGCCCCCAAGGCTGGCCAGGTCCCCAGTAAGACCCAGCTATACCAGCAGAGAGGAGGCAAGGCTGGAAGTGCCTGCAGGCGTTGGCCCAGCCGACTGCCCAGTGCCAGCCCTTCCAGGAAGTAGTCAGCACAGGCCACAAGCACCGCAGCACCCAGCAGGGCTGTGCCCAGAACTGTGAATGGACGCGGCCATCGAAGCGTGAGCAGGGCTCCCAGCAGCGCCAGCCCCACCAGCCCCCCGGCCGGCACCCAGGCTGAAGGTGGTTGGTAGACGGGCTCGGTGCCCAGCAGGGCCCCGGCACCCAGGGTCAGGCCTAGCAGGAGACCGGTCAGGAAGAGCCCGACACTGCGAACCAGCATGGTGACCAGGCCGCAGAGGAGTCCGATGCCCAGTGCGATGCCCGCGCTCACCTCCAGGCTCAGCTGGGTCTCCAGCACCCGCTCCTTGTGGCACAGCAGGAAGATCACCAGAGCTCCCGACAGCAGGCCCGAGAGAAACATTACTGCTTTGAAGCAGCGGTAGCCTGGGAAGTGAGGCGGGAGGCACTGAGAAGCAGAAACGGCCTCTCGGGGATGGCTCTGATGACTTGGAAGGGGCAGAGACGAATGGCTAAGCCGAGGAGCAGAAGACAGGAGCAGCACACCAAGGGACCTCAAGGCTGGGGGCAGGAAGGGAAGACCTTAAGGAGGGCAGTGGAACCTTCAGGAGCTGTGCAGGGATGGAAGAAAAAACGAAGACTAAGAGGATACCCTGAGGGGAAAAGTATAGGAAGGAGGTCTGGTCCTTCCAGGGATGGCAGATCGGAAGAAATCGGCACAGGCTGATTCAGGTTTTTGGGGAAGGGTGAAGAAGCCTTAAGCATGGAGAATAATTTAGAACTGGAGTTTTGAGGTAGGAGGCAAGAAAGCAAATGATAAATGCTAGAGGTCTGGGCTTGAGGGCACAAGCAGGGGATGGACAAGAAGCTGGCAAGGGCAACACTGGCCACCTTGAAGGTAGGCACCCTCTGGTGGAGGAGGCGAAGTGGCCCAGGAGCAAGGAGGACAAGGTGGCCTCATCCTTGAGGGTGACAGTCTTGGGCAGTGCCCCCCCAAGTCCTTGGCCCTGCCCTCACCAAAGCAGCAGTAGATGATTCCAAAGCAGCAGCACAGGGCACACACCAGGGCAGGTGCCAGTTCAGGATTGTCTTGGGGTTCCAAAACACATCTTGGATCTGGAGGCTCGGGGGTTTGTTGATTAAAGGGCCTGGGGTCAGACGTCACAGTGAGGGGCAGCAAGGCTTCCTCCATGGCCAAAGAGAAGGTGGTCACTGGGTAGGAGGGCAGCGTCAGTTCCTCTGATCCATCCATGAATGTCTGGAGGGGGTTGAGAAACCTGCAAGGGGGCAGAGGGCAGAAACTCAGGTGCCCATGAATCTCGAGGACCCTACTTCCATTTCTTTCGAAGAATGGCCAGTTTCAGGAGGGAGCATGACCCTGTTGGGGCAACTGAAGAAATTTACCGGACTGAGTTGAGGGGAGCGGCGTGCATCTTTACTGCCCTCTGAAACGAGGACATGAAGTAAAATTTAAACTTAATGAAAATCTCATGAAGCAACAAGCCTTTGTCTGCCCCCCAGCTTTTCAGGGTGAGGGTGAGAGGAGCAGGAAGCCCTATGTGTGAAGGGAGGGGGTGTGGGGACACTAAGGGGGAGGAAAGGGGAGCTAGGCCCCGGCAGCCTGCTCCAGCAGAAAAGGCTGGCTCCATCTGCAGCAGGGACTCAATACTAACCCACTGGATTCGGAAGGGTGGGGTTAATAGAGAGGGGAGAGGGAGGAGGAAGAGGAGAAAATGAGTCATGGTGGGGTCTCCCCACAGCTGTTACAAACCCGGGAAAGAAAGAGGGGAAGAAAGGACACCAAGAGTTTGGGACAAGGAATTAAGTAGAGACAGTCACCACAGTTTGCCAGGGTTTTGAAGCCTCTGCTTCATGCTGAGATGAAGTTGTTGGAGGAAGGCACATCAGCCACAGTTCAAATCCCACAGCCCCTTACCGAGTCAGCAGGCGCCTTGCCCACAGACATCTCACATGCCGGCAGCCACTTGCTCCTCCCCTCAGGACACTGGTGGGACTTTTCCTACCCCACCCTTCCCCCAGGGGTATCAGGGCTGCCAGAGGGATTGCATTCAGATCCAGCAAGGAGAACACCGCGGAGGGTCTGGCATTTGGGGCACCGTGGGAATGAGGTGGCGTGGATGCAGGCACTTTACTTCAGCTGTGTTTGGATATCAAGGTCCCAACGGGCTGCAGGGTTCGCTTGGGGGAATTCCTGGGACTCCTCTCCTCAATCCGTTGGAAGTCTGGGGACCCTAAACAAGGGGAAGTTGGGGAGGGGGTGTTAACTACTCACCACCCTGCCAGGGCTGAGGAGAGGAGGGGTGGAAGTGCTTTCCTAGCCTCCCAGCTGCATCCCCGCCCGGAGGTCCTAGGCGCCGGGGCGGCTGTCGGTTGAGGGCACCCCCAGGGCCACTCTGTTCGTTGCCCCCTAAACTCTTGCAAGTCGTAGCCCAAGCCCTGTGAGCTAAATGCAACTAGCTCGGGGGGGTGGAGGAAGGGGACAGGGTGTGTGTTGGGGGGGTGACATCACGGGGCGGGCCCTCCAATTCTTTCTCCTGTGTGTGGGGGGACGCAGATTGCCTACAGCTTCTAGCCCAGGACGAGAGATCTCCTACCATAGCAAGTACGGGCCTTGGAAACACCACAAGAGTTTTGGGGGAAAGGTCTCTGAATACTTAGAAGATCATCGGACCACTTGAAGCTCTCACAGCCCCAACTGGGGTCTCAGCGTCCCCCTCCCCCCCCCTCCAGCTTGGTTTCTTCCATTTTCCAGAGAATTGGAGTATTGTCTTCTGGAGAACCGGGTGGTCGGGATCGGGGACCTAGGGAAGGGGCATTTACTGGTCTGGGAGCACCGGCGGGGGGGTGCATGGGTGGAAAAACTTGTAGGGCTAGACAGGGCCTGGAAGGGGTACTGATAGGAGCGCTCTAAGTCTAGAGAAGCGTGCAGAAGAGGGGAGCCAAGACTGGAGACCCAGCTGGCTCTGCGTGGGGGCGGGGGCGTGCGTCGACGTCGACCGAATGGCTTGGTATGCAGATGAGATGCAAAGCGGCATGCAGATGAGTTCAGTGTTCTTTGGCATTCGGCTGTGATTCGGAGCCCAGCAGAGCTACGCTCCCGTCCCCCGGCACCGCTCCGAGATCGGGCCTGGGAGCTGCGACGAGGGGCGGATCCGGACTGTGGGAGCTGCAGTTTTAAGGGGGCAGCTCGCCAGCTAGGTCAGCCGCGGGGGAGGCCGGGGGTTGCTGTGAAAGAAGGGACAGCGCAGCGGGGGCAGGGCGGGGGCCAGCCCGGGACACCCTCTCCTCCGCTCCACCTCTGCAGGATACAAAGGGGCCTCTGTCCTCGCTGCAGCCAGCAGGGAAGGGATTAGGGCAGTGACTCCTCTGAGTTCCCTGCTTTTGTCTGCAAGGGAAACAGACTATGTGTGGCTCGGTGGCTGTCCTTCATCTCCCAGTCTCGGGAAAGCCCAGGAATACAGCCAGAGCAGTCCTGAGAGTCTGCCCCCAGTCTGCAGGCATTGGTGCAGAGCCCACTGGCTTTGCTTCCAGCGGTGCAAGCCGCGCGGATCCCATCCCAGCGCGCGGAGAGCGGCTGTAGAGGGTCCTTTAAGGGGCGGGGCCAGCGCTTCCCTAGGACCGCCTCCTCTGAGTTGAGCGCTTTCTGGACTGGTCCGCGCCTCGGCCAACCGCTTTTCCTATGCCTTCCCATTTCTTCTCTGCTGACCCTGGAAGTGGAAGCCAGCGCCAGTCGGCGGCCGCGGCGGGGACGGAAGGCGGAAGCAGAGCGTGAGCGGGAGGCGGAGCCGGGGGAGCTGCCCTCGTAGCTCCCCCTGGCCCCAGGCCCAGCTGCTCGTGGGGGAGGAGTTACCGCCGCTCTTCGGTACGTTACCTTCGCCCTTCTACCCAGCCGGTGGGTTCCCGGTGGGTCTCAGGGGCGATCCGAAGCCCCGCCCCCAGGTTTTCCTCAGGGGCCGCACAGTCCCCACCCTTTTCTGGCAGTCTGCGGCCCCTCTCCGGCCGTCTTAGCCTTTTTGCCAAGAGCGACCCCCCCCCGCCCCCGACCACACCCTTTGCGGCACCTCCCACTTTCCCTGATTGAAGATTATAGCTTTCTGGAGAAGGAAGAAAAACTAAGTGATTTGGAGGAGGGGGTTGGAGCAGGCAGGGTTGTGGTTAGTCTAGTTCAGGCTTATTGCTAGGGGTAGCAAATGTCCCCAAAGAACTTGGGAAAATCAGGGAGGTGGATGTGTTAAATGTGTCTCCGATTTAAGACTGTTTAACTCCTCTCTTGATTCCCATCCTTGACCATCCCACTTTGATATCTTTGTTGTAGGCATCAGAGTTTACCATGATGGCTGTGACCTAAAACCCCTAGGAAGCCCGGGGTCATGGCCCAGAAGCACCCCGGAGAAAGAGGGTTGTGTGGAGCCCACCACAGTGGTGGTACCTCCCTCAGGACTTTGGGATCCTCCGTGGACCCTGAAATACTTTCATTCTCAGGACTCAGGGACTCAGCAGAGACTGCTCCTAATGGTACCCGCTGCCTCACAGAGCACTCTGATCCTAAGTACACACAGCCCCCAAACCCAGCCCATTGGTCGGATCCAAGCCATGGCCCCCCAAGGGGTCCAGGACCACCTAGGAATGGAGAAGGCCCTGATCAGAGTGAGGCATCTTCAGAAGAAGAGTCAGGAGTGGACCAGGAACTCTCAAGAGAGAATGAGGCTGGGTACCAGGAGGATGGGAACCCTTCTTTTCTTTCCATTCCAACTGCTTGCAACTGTCAGGGAATCCCTGGAATCGCGGAAGGGCCTTACTCTGAGGGAGGAGATGGCTCTTCTAGCAACTTTTCCCATTGTACCTCTCCAGCCTTGGGGGAAGATGAAGAGTTGGAAGAGGAATACGATGATGAAGAATCTCTTAGGTTCCCCAGTGATTTTTCACGCGTGTCCAGCGGGAAGAAGCCCCCATCCCGGAGACAGCGGCACCATCGCTTTCCAACCAAGGAGGATACTCGGGAGAGTGGACGTAGAGATCCCAGGTCCCCTGGTCGACATCGGCTAGGCCGGAAACGAAGTCAGGCAGATAAGCGCAGGGGCCTAGGATTGTGGGGAGCAGAGGAACTATGTCAGCTTGGACAGGCAGGCTTCTGGTGGCTGATTGAACTGCTAGTATTGGTGGGAGAGTACGTAGAAACTTGTGGACATCTCATCTATGCGTGCAGGCAGCTGAAAAGCAGTGATCTGGACCTTTTTCGAGTTTGGGTGGGAGTCTGGGCAGGGCGGCTGGGGGGCTGGGGCCAGGTGGTGTTCCAGTTTCTAAGCCAGGGGTTTTACCATGGGGCAGGGCTGTTTACCCGTTTTCTTAGGCTACTGGGTGCTTTGTTGCTCTTGGCTCTGGCCCTCTTTTTGGGCTGTCTGCAGTTAGGCTGGCGGTTTATGGTGGGACTGGGTGACCGGTTAGGTTGGAGGGATAAAGCCTCCAGGCTCTTCTCTTGGCTGGATTCTCCAGCCTTGCAGCATTACTTAAGTCTGCTGAGAGATAGCAGGCCATGGCAGCAGCTGGTAAGAATAGTGCAGTGGGGCTGGCTGGAGTTGCCTTGGGTCAAGCAGAGGACTAACAGGCAGGGGAATACACCTGTACCTAGTGGGCGCTACTGCCAGCCTGAAGAGGAAGTGGCTCGACTCTTGACTATGGCTGGGGTTCCTGAGGATGAGCTAAACCCTTTCCACGTACTGGGGGTTGAAGCCACAGCATCCGATGTTGAACTGAAGAAGGCCTATAGACAGCTGGCAGTGATGGTGAGTACCTTTCTGTTCTGTCTCCTGTTTCTCATTTGTTTTCATATTTTCGATTCCAATTTTAGGGATGTGAAATAAAGGGAAGGTAGAGTGGAAAGTCAACTTAAAGCTGAAGGGTTATGTGTTCTTAGGAAGGAGTCTTCAAGACTTTTCCCCCTGTACTATGGGATCTGATCTTCCCTCCATTTTAAGTTTTTTGTTTTTGTTTCTAAACTGGTATATCAGGCAGTGTTGAATTCACTCACCCTGGAAAATCTAGGTGAAATTTCTCTAACGTGGAGAAGAGGCCTAGTCAGAGAGCACATCAGTTTCTCCCTCCTGAACTAGTGAGGGTTTTTATTTTTTTTTAGTTGGAGTGTCACTCTGTCACCCAGGCTGGAGGGCAGTGGCATGCTCCTGGCCAATGCAGCCTCGACCTGCTGGGCTCAGGCGATCCTTCTGCCTCAGTCTTCCAAGTGGCTGGAACTACAGGTGTGTGCCATCATGCCCGGCTAATTTTTTGATTTACAGTAGAGGTGAGGTCTTGCCAAGTTGCCCAAGCTGATCTTGAATCCGAAGGCTCAGGCAAACCTCTCATCTCGGCCTCCCAAAGTGCTAAGATTATAGGTGTGAGCCACCATGCCTGGCTGAGGGTTTTTTAAACATGGGAAAACCCAACTATTTCTCCTAGAGAGGCAAATATGGATGTAGTGTGGGAGGGCTCAGGGAGTAGAGGACATGTGAGTGATTATTCCAGGACCAGGTAGAAGAAAACAGGCTGTCTGAAGACCAGCAACACAGAACAGGAGAGGGAAGGAAAGTGGAACAAATCACAGAGCAAGTCGAGCGCGGTGGCTCATACTTATAATTCCAGCACTTTGGGAGGTGGAGGCAAGAGGATTGCCTGAGCTCGGGGGTTTGAGACCAGCCTGAGCAACTTGGTGAGACCTCATCTCTACAATAAATAAAAAAATTAGCTGGGTGTGGTGGCACACGGCTATGGTTCTAGCTCCTTGGAAGGCTGAGGTGAAAGGATCGCTTGAACCCAGCAGTTGAGACTGTGGTGGTCGTGAGCCTGCCACTGCACTCCAGCCTGGGTGACAGAGTGAGACTCCGACTCAAAAAGAAAAAAAAAATCATGTCATAGAGCAGTGTATGTGTATGTATGTCATAGGTGAAAATATGATTGCTTTTATTGATAAAAGTGTGCAGATGTGAGTTGTGGTGTACCATATGCTTGAGGGAAATGGGTTAATACAAGCTTGTAGTCAAACTGCTGTTAGAAGTAGATTCTGTGTTACTACTCTTAGGTATGATTGTTATTGCCATTTCTGTAAAACTATATTATAATTAACATGTGTAAATGGCATTGAAGGCCTATCTTTACTGAGTGTATAGCTGGACTGTTAAAACACTACAGTGTGAAAATTACCTCAGTGGTTTCATGACACCAAAGAGAACTGGACAACCAAGGTTTCCATTAACGATTAAGGTACAATAAACCACCAGTCCTGAAACCTACTAAAGGATAAATTGTTCTGGTAGGAAATACATGCCCCTTAGTGGATAGCCTGAGGTATTCTTAGAGTAGATAACAAGTGCTTATCCTCAAGTAGTTACTAATAATAGAGCTCTTTTCTCCCCTTCGTATCTTTTAGCAGACATTCTCTCTTGGGGAATATCATTCTTACGAAAATTCTTTTTTTTTTTTGAAGTCGGAGTCTCACTTTGTTGCCCAGGCTGGAGTGCAATGGCATGCTCCCAGCCACCGCAACCTCGACCTGTTGGGCTCAGGCGATCCTTCTGCCTCACCCTTTCAAGTTGCTGGAACTACAGGCATGTGTCACCATGCCCAGCTAATTTTTTTGATTTATTGTAGAGATGAGGTCTCGCCAAGTGGCCCAGGCAGGTCTCGAACCCGCGGGCTCAGGCAATTCACTCACCTCGGCCTCCCAAAGTGCAGGATTACAGGTTGAGCCACTGAGCCCAGCCGACTTATACATTATTATTATTATTATTATTTTTGAGTTGGAGCCTCACTCGCTCGCCCAGACTGGAGTGCAGTGGCCGCTCCCGGCCACCGCAGCCTCGTCTGCTGGGCTCCAGCGATCCTTCCGCCTCAGCCTTCCGAGTAGCCGGAATTACAGGCATGCGCTTACCATGCCCGGCTGATTTTTTTATTTATTGTAGAGATGAGGTCTCGCTGCCCAGGCGGGTCACGAACCCGCGGGCTCAGGCAATCCACTCACCTCAACCTCCCAAAGGCGCGGGATTACAGGCTGAGCCACCGAGCCCGGCGACTTATACATTATTTAGCCCAGGTATCTCAGACTCTGTAACTCTCACATGTCTATGAAGTCTTACTCAATTTGAGACCTCAATATGGAGCTGAGCATGATGGCTCATGTCTGTAATCCCAACACTTTGGGAAGCTGAGGCAGAAGAATTGCTTGAGCCCAGGAGTTCAAGACCGGCCTAGGTAACACAATAAGACCTCATCTGTACAAAAAAAAAAGGTAAAAAATTAGCCAGGTGTGGTGGCGTGTGCCTGTATTTCCAGCTACTTAGGAGACTAAGGCAGAAGAATCATCTGAACCAGGAGGTCAAGGCTGATGTGAACTGTGATCCTGCCACTGCACTGAAGCCTGGTAGCCAGAGTGAGACCACACCTTGAAAGGAGGGAAGGGAGGGAGGAAGAAATAGAAGGAAGGAAGGAAAAGAATGGAAAATAAATGAGACCTCAATATGGAGATTTCCTTTTTTTTTTTTTTTTTTTGAATTGGAGTCTCACTCTGTTGCCCAGACTGGAGTACAGTGACCGCTCCCGCTCACCGCAGCCTTGACCTGCTGGGCTCTGGCGATCCTTACGTCTCAGCCTTCCAAGTAGCTGGAATTACAGGCGCACCCTACCACGCCTGGCTAATTTTTTTGATTTATTGTAGAGATGAGGTCTTACCAAGTTGCCCAGGTGGGTCTCAAACCCGCAGGCTCAGGCAGTCCACTCACCTCAGCCTCCCAAAGGCGTGGGATTACAGGCTGAGTCACCGAGCCCGGCTTAAAATTCTCACTTTTTTTTTTTTTAATCAATATTTTAAATTTTGATATTGTGGGGTACAGTTAAGGGTTAAGTATACAAATATGCTTCATTCAGGTCCCCTTGTTGATAACAGGTGTCTCCCCATTCTCATTTTTTAACTTGACTTCTCTTGGAGTAGAGATGTAGGTAAGTTCTGCCACCCTCAATACATCTGCCCCTATATCCCAAAGATATCTCTTGTTCTGAACCAGAGTGTCTGCGGGCCTTTGTAGAACCTCTCATTGCCCTTACTAGGCCCTAGTGTGAACATGACTAAAAGGATGTTCTATTAGTTTGGGAATGAGAAATTTAACAGCATTTTGGGTATTTGACATCAGTCAAGACACTAGTTTTATCTTTTTATTTTTGGGTAATGGGGCTTGGTACAGTTAGGAAGCTGTAGGAAAAAGAATATTATTGGCCGGGCTCGGTAGCTCAGCCTGTAATACCAGCGCTTTGGGAGGATGAGGTGAGTGGATTGCCTGAGACCCACCTGGTTCAAGGTTCGAGACCTGCCTGGGCAACTTGACGAGACCTCATCTCTACAATAAATCAAAAATTAACTGGGCATGGTAGCGCGTGCCTGTAGTTCCAACTACTTGGAAGGCTGAGGCGGAAAGATCGCCGGAGCCCAGCAGGTCGAGGCTGCGGTGGCCGGGAGTGGCCACTGCACTCCAGTCTGGGTGACAGAGTGAGACTCCAACTCAAAAAAATATGTATTATTTGTCTTGGATTAAAGGCTGAAAAATATATAAAAAGCCTCTGAGATCATGATATGCTACTTCATTTTCTGGTACAGAAAGGCAGGTTATTATTATTATTATTATTATTTTCTTTAAGAGTAGCAGAGAAGAGAGCCAAGCACCTTATCTCTCTCCACAGAGAGACTAGGGTTAGAAAAGAGTGAGAGGCCACACTCACCTAGAGGGTAGACCCACTCCCTGTCTGTGGAGGGTGAATTTTTCTTAAATAAATCATTTCTTCTGTCAAAAAAAAAAAAAGAAAAGAGTGAGAGAGCAAGCGGCAAATCTTGGTGGGAGAGGAGAATGAGAGAGCGAGAGAGTGGCAGATCTCGGTGGGACCCCCAAAAATGTTAGATCTTGGTAGGACCTCCAAAATGTTAGGTCACATCTCAGTGAAACCTCCAAAAATGTTAAGGAACACTGCCAGCAGGGCCTCCAAAATGTTAGGTCAGGCCCGCTGGGGGTGTAGGTGTCTGGTGTGTGACCCAATGCCACATGAAAGATGCAAAGAATTGCACGGAAGTTAGATTAGAAAATATAGTTTATTTAGGAAGTAAATTGGAGAGAGAGAGAGAGAAAGAGGGGATTCACCTCCCCAAGGGAGGGGACAGGTCCAAAGCTTAAGAAAACATGGCCTGGCCATAGTTCAAAGAGCACATGGCCACACCATAGCTTAGCAAGCCAAGAAGTTTTAGATACAAGCTGAGGTAGAAGGATTGCCTGAGTCCAGAAGGTCAAGGCTGTGGTGAGCTGAGATCGCCACTGCCCTCCAGCCTGGGTGACAGAGTGAGATCCCGACACAAAAGAATAAAAAAATTAAAAAAAGGAATTAGAGTCAGGTGTGGTGACTCATGCCTGTAACTCCCATTTGGAATCTGAGGCGAGAGGATCACTTGAGGCCAAGAGTTCAAAACCAGCCTAGGGAACACAGCAAGATCCCATCTCTAAAAAAAATTTTTAGCTGGGCATGGTGGCACATGCCTATAGTCTGAGCTACTTGGGAGGCTGAGGCAGGAGGTTATAGTGAGCTATGATTGCACCACTGCATTCCAGCTTGGATAACAAATGAGACCTATGCCTAAAAACGAAAAAAAAAGGACAAGGAATAAGTTAGAAAATGTAACATCTATGTAACATCTTTGGAACTCTTACTTTATAATTGATAATAAAATTAAAATGCAAGGGTGCCGGGCATGGTGGCTCAGCCTATAATTCCAGCAGTTTGGGAGGCTGAGGCAAGAGGATTGCCTGAGCCTGGGGGATCAAGACCAGCCTGGGAAACTTGGTGAGACCTCGTTTCTACAATAAATCACAAAAATTAGCCAGGTGTGGTGGCGTGCATCTGTAGTTCCAGCTACTTGGAAGACTGAGGCGGAAGGATCGCCTAAACCCAGTAGGTCAAGGCTGTGGTGGCTGTGAGTGTGTCGCTGCATTCCACTCTGGGCAACAAGAGTGAAACTCAAACTCAAAAATAAAATAAAAATAGGGCTGGGCATGGTGACTCAGCCTGTAATCCTAGCATTTTGGGAGGCCAAGGCTAGAGGAATGCCTGAGCCCAGGGTTTTGAGACCAGCCTGGGCAACTTGGTGAGACCTTGTCTCTACAATAAATTATAAAAACTAGCTGGGTGTGGTGGCATAGGTCTGTAGTTCCAGCTATTTGGAAGGGTGAGGTGGATGGATGGCTTGAGCCCAGCAGGTAGAGGCTGTGGTGGCTTCAAGCGTGTCACTGCCCTCCAGCCTGGGTGACAGTGAGACTCCAACTCAAAAAAAAGGAAGGGCTTAGTATGTGTATGCCAGGTAGGGAGATTGATCCCTATTCACCTGGGATTAAGGGGGTTCCAGAGACATGGGACCTTTTAGTACTAACATGAAACAGTCCCAGGCAAACTGGGATGGTGGATCACCCTAGTGCCAGATTCTGTGATATATATTTCATATGTGTACTCATTTAATCCTAGCAGCAATCCATGATAGATAAAATATTCAAGGTAATATAGCTAATAAGTGGCAAAGCTGTGACTTGAACACAAATCTGTCTGCAGAGCCAGAGCAATTAATCATTAAGCTATATTGACTCTCCAAAAGGCTGGTGAAAAGGAACCTCTTTTTTTTTTTTTTGAGACAGTCTCTTGCTTTGTTGCTTAGGCTGGAGTGCAGTGGTGTGATCATAACTCACTGTAAACTCAAACTCCTGGGCTGAAGCCCCAATCCTTACCTCAGCCTCCCAAGTACCTATGACTACAGATATGCACCACCATGCCTGGCTAATTTTTAAATTTTTTTGTAGAGACCAGGGTCTCACTATGTTGCCTAGGCTGGTCTCGAACTCCTGGCCTCAAGCGATCCTCCCATTTCAACCTCTTGAGTTCTGGGATCATGGGCATAAGCCACCTCACACAGCCAAAAGAGAACTGTTTGATACAAGAATAGACCCAAAATGGGGAGAGGATTGGAATGAGTTTGTCATGAAATCTCTTTATCTGGGCAGGTTCATCCCGATAAAAATCATCATCCCCAGGCTGAGGAAGCCTTCAAGGTTTTGCGAGCAGCTTGGGACATTGTCAGCAATGCTGAAAGGCGGAAGGAATATGAGATGTAAGTTGGAGATGGGAAATTGTCAGATGAAGTAAATGAACACTCAACAGGAGAGGCACCTGGATATGTGGATAGAGGTTCTTTGAGGCAGAGAGGACTGAAGTTGCTTGTCTTTCTAACTAGCCAGGGGCCTCAAAAGGCCAATAGATCTGTCTCCTTTTGTCCCTCCCTCAATACCCTCTGATTTACAAAGCCTTTCTTCTCTTAGGAAGCGAATGGCAGAGAATGAGCTGAGCCGGTCAGTGAATGAGTTTCTGTCCAAGCTGCAAGACGACCTCAAGGAGGCAATGAATACCATGATGTGTAGCCGATGCCAAGGAAAGCACAGGTATGAAACAGGAGGACAGGGATGGGACAGCCACAGCTCAGGGGTTGGGTAACCAGAGGTCTTCCTTGTGAGCATTGGTAAGTATGAGATATAGATGATGAGTAAAATGACCCTTTGTCATGCCATCAAGAGCTTGAGAATTTGAGTTAGCATTAAGAAAAATTAGCGGCCGGGCTTGGTGGCTCAGCCTGTAATCCCAGCACTTTGGAGGCCGAGGCTAGTGAATTGCCTGAGCCCACAGGCTCGAGACCCACCCAGGCAACTTGGCAAGACCTCGTCTCTACAGTAAATCAAAAATTAGCCAGGCATGGTAGTGCATGCCTGTAGTTCTGGCTACTTGGAAGGCCAAGGCGGAAGGACTGCCAGAGCCCAGCAGGTCAAGGCTGCAGTGGCTAGGAGCATGCCACTGCACTCCAGTCTGGGCGACAGAGTGACTCCAACTCAAAAAAAGGAAAATTAGTGACGGGCATGGTGGCTCATGCCTATAATCCCAGCACTTAGGGAGGTGGAGTCAAGAGGATTGCCTGAACCCAGGGGTTTGAGACCAGGGTGAGCAGTTTGGCGAGACCACGTCTCAAAAAAAAAACAACAAGATTAGCTTTAAGATAGAAGGTTGAAGGCAAGGGGGTACATAGGCATATGAAACAACTAATTTCCACTATATTTTAGATGTTACCACCATATTTGTGAGTATGAGACTACTAGCAATGCCTTAGGTATGCTTGACAAATTATTAAGAAACTATCCTTTTGTTGGATTGCAGGAGATTTGAAATGGATCGGGAACCTAAGAGTGCCAGATATTGTGCTGAGTGTAACAGGCTGCATCATGCTGAGGAAGGAGACTTTTGGGCAGAGTCAAGCATGCTGGGCCTCAAGATCACCTACTTTGCACTGATGGATGGAAAGGTGTATGACATCACAGGTACTTTTCCGTCCTCTAGAAATATCGGCTCATACTTCTGATCTTACATATGCTCTAAACTGTGATGTTTTGGCTAAATATTTCTCATGTTTGTAGAGTGGGCTGGATGCCAGCGTGTAGGAATCTCCCCAGATACCCACAGAGTCCCCTATCACATCTCATTTGGTTCTCGGATCCCAGGCACCAGTGGGCGGCAGAGGTAGGTGTTATTTCCATCAGTAATTTTTCTACTATTCCAGTTTTGAATATGGTTTTAGGTGGCCTGCTTTTCCAGGACACCTAGGTGCCTCACTCTCTAGGAAGTTTGGGCACTGACTCAGTATATCTTTAATTTAGGTAACAATATGATTCTGGTACCTCTAGCCTTATTTTTTCTTCTGTCTTATCTCAGAGCCACCCCAGATGCCCCTCCTGCTGACCTTCAGGATTTCTTGAGCCGGATCTTTCAAGTACCCCCAGGCCAGATGTCCAATGGGAACTTCTTTGCAGCTCCTCAGCCTGGCCCTGGAGCCACTGCAGCCTCTAAGCCCAACAGCACAGTACCCAAGGGAGAAGCCAAGCCGAAGCGGCGGAAGAAAGTGAGGAGACCCTTCCAGCGTTGACACCCCTTCTCTTCTTTCCTCAAATCAATTGTCAGGGAGTCAAAAGGGCTGTGTACAGCACAGGCTGGAGTTTGACTTGTTTATTTTTAAATATTTTAAAAAGGGAAAATTTTAAGCTTAAGTCATTCACTCAGTACTCGTAGGAAACCCCTGAACCACTCTCCCTCCTTCCCCAGCACCCAGGAACTGAATCTTGTCTTCTGACAATACCAAAGAAATAGGGGTGGCTAGAGCAAAGAACCTAGGGCCTGGAGCTGGGCTGGACAACACGTCCCTTTGAGGTATGGGAAGGGGTGTTTCCCTGGGGTCTGTATGCCTTTGTCTTATCATTTGCTTTTAGAGCAGATGACACTTCCCCCATTTTTAAACTATGAGTCTATCTTACTCCTTGATGATTTCAGGAGGGAGTTCCCTCCTTTACCTTGATACACTACTTAAAAGATAGAACAAGAAAGCATGTAGCCCTAATTATAGGAGATACATAGAGTTCAGAGAATGGAAACTGAATTTTCCCTCGGACTTTCACCTTGTGGGTACATCACCCAATTTTGGGCTTGTTGCTGCAAGGATGGCCAAAATTAATAATTTTTGAAAAGTAGGCTCGTGCCTGCTGCCCTTGGGTGAGGGGGAAGGATAAGGGGGTTCCCAGAGCCCTCTTGTGATCCAAGGGTTTGTATTTTTTTAAGTTTGTTCATATTTGTATGTACATATCTATTTAAAGCCAGGGGATTATCTTTCTATAAATGTATAACTGGCAACCTGCATCTTCCCTTTCTTCTTTGCCCATATAGTTGGAGTCCTTTTTCTCATTTGAGAATCCTTTCTCTCTTAAATGTCAGCTAAGAGTGAAGGGTACCTCCTATTGCACCAGGAGGATTAAAAAATTGCTGAAAGCTTTATACAGTTAAGTCAGTATTCCATCTTTCCTTCCCAGCCTTATTAGGACATTTCCCTAATCTTCCTGCTGATCAACTTGCAGCCATAACTGAAAAAAATTGTCTTTATTATAAGGAAAATACAAGTGAAACAAAGCCAGAAGGTGGTAGGGACAGAAAACATGGAAAAATATGATCACCAAACAAGCGCCCAAACGTGGCTTCCTGTGTGGAGGTGAGTGATTTGGCCCTTACATCACTGGCCTCTCCTGAGTCAAAGCAACTTGCCCAGCAGGACAGGGCCCAGGAGCCCCATTTTCCAATGTCTTCTCTTCCTGAAAGTTTGGGAACGGTGGTATGGTTCTCGGGCTTTCAAAATATGGAAGACAGTACGGCAAAGAAGAGAAGGATGTTATAGCCTTTTGTTTCAATGACTTCCCCATGCCTGTGGAGCTGTCCCCATCCCTCAGTATTTGTTGATGCCAAAGACACGAACCCCATGAAATTGGGGCAACTTAGGCAGCAGTACACTGAGCAGTGATGCTGTGTTGATGAGGAAGTGAGCAGCGTCATACTTGGTATAAAAGCTGGCCAGGAGGTAGCTGGGGAGAGAAAAATAGGATGAGTAAGGTTGCCCTTCCCTATCCATATTCATGCCTTTCATGCCTTTCTAGTAACTTTCTCTTCTTTTTTTTTTGAGTTGGAGTCTTACCCTGTTGCCCACACTGGAGTGCAGTGGCATGGCCACCGCAGCCTCGACCTGCTGGGCTTAGGCGATCCTTCTACCTTAGCCTTCCAAGTCGCTGGAACTACAGGCACGTGCTATGAAGCACAGCTAATTTTTCTTGATTTATTGTAGAGAGAGGTTTCGCCAAGTTGCCCAGGCTGGTCTTGAACTCATAGGCTCATGCAATCCTCTCACCTCGGCTTCCCAAAGTGCTGGGATTATAGGGGTGAGCCACTGAACCCAGCCAAAAAAAATTTTTTTTTTTGAGTTGGAGTCTCACTCTGTCACCCAGACTGGAGAGCAGTGACACGCTCCCGGCCACTGCAGCCTCGACCTGCTGGGCTCAGGCGATCCTTCCGCCTCAGCCTTTCAAGTAGCTGAAACTACAGGTGCGTGCTACCATGCTCGGCTAATTTTTTTGATTTATTGTAGAGATGAGGTCTCGTCAAGTTGGCCAGGTGGGTCTCGAACCCGTGGGCTCAGGCAATCCACTCACCTCAGCCTCCCAAAGCGCTGGGATTACAGGCTGAGCCACCGAGCCCGGCTAAAATTTTTTTTTAATTAATTTTTTAAATAAATTTTTTAAAATTTAAAAGTAAATTAGAGAGAGAAAGAGAAGATTCACCTCCCCAACGTGGGGGAGGTGGCCAAAGCCAGGAAGCATGGTGATAGCCATAGCTCTAAGAGCGCATGGCCACACCAGAGTCTAGCAAGGCAATGACCCAAAAAAATTTTTTTTGAGGCAGGTCACACTATGTTGCCCAGGCTTCAATACAGTGGCTATTCACAGGTGCAGTCATAGCACACTACAGCCTCCAACTCCTGGGCTCAAGCAGTCCTGCCTCAGCCTCCTGAATAGCTGGGACTTCAGGTGCATGCCACCACACCCAGCTCGTTCTCTTCTATTTCAAATGAACAGTTTTATTGCATGTAGTCCTAGGATATCTGAAAGTATTTCAGCTATATCAACAGTATTTACTTTGGGATTCAGGAGATAATCAGATAGCAACCTTAACTAGAGATATAGGTTGGTTTGTGTTTCTTAATTGTTAATGATATGGCAAATGATAGCTGAAGCTGTTTCAGCCTGTATGACAGTTAGAGTCTTTGTTTTCACTCCCCAGTGTTTTTGAAGATTACCATCAGTTCTGCCTTTATCTATTCACTTCTTTTGGAAGTGTAAATTCATTTGGTTTTACTTGGCATTTTTTTTTCTCTGTCCCTTCATTCCCTTACTACCAAGAAGGCAGCAAGGAATGCTTGATTATAATATTGTATTCTCCTTTTTCCTATTCTCTGTAGATTTAGAACTAGTATATCATAGTTTTCTTCAAAAGGTCATAGATGGGTAGTCTGCCTTTTAAAAGTTTCCCTGTTGGTCTTTTTACCTGGTTCTTGGAACTCTTTCTAACCCAGCATCCTCCCTTTCGCCCGTAGACTCACAGTACAATAGGGGAGATGCTGAGGAACTTGCGGGAAGAGGTGAACTGGAGACCATAGTCCATCTGCTCCCAGTATGTCAGCAGCCGAGCCTTTCCTTGGTCAGGGGTCTCAAAGGGTGTCCCCTTAACTGTATGTAGGAAGACATACATAGCCTGGAAAGAGGGAAGGGGGCAGTGTGAAAGGCAGAAAGTAGTTCTTGAATCCAAGAATTATTCTAAGATCCCCAAAGGAAGACATTAATCCCCAAACAATTGGTGACTTGGTTTTTGGTTGGGAAAGGCCTGGGGTGGGTACGAGGGAGTGGTTTAGTGCTCACCAAGTTATGGATGACGTTGGTCAGGGTCCAGACAACAGGAATGCTGAAGAAGGGGATGCTGAGGAGAACCACATGCAGCAGTCCTACCAAGATGATGTAGGCCAGCCAGATGCCCCGGCTATTCATCACTCGAGTGTTGGGGTTTAATTCGCTGTGTGCCACCCCCACATTCATCCTACCATAATGGGGGATCAGGCAGGAATCTCAACCCCTCTGTGCGTTTGTCCTCCCACTTGTCTCCCAAATAGCCAAAATCCCCTTGAGGTCTATTGGCAATGCAAGAACACTGAAGGGAAAAACTGAAGACGGAGAAAACTTTAAAAGGCAATAAGAGTCCTCCCTACATTTTAGAGACAAATTGTAATTTTTTACTCTGATCTTTGCACTTCAACTGTAACATGAAGGCGTTAAGCCTACTTCAAGAAGCAAGGGAAACAGGAGTATCTCTATTTTCCTGAAGAAATTAGTAAGAATCACCAAGAGATTACACACACCTAGAATTCCGTAAGTAAGTCGTGGTATCAATTAAGGAACCACTGAGAAGGAATGAGTCCCCACTTTTTCCTCTGGGTCTGCCCGCCCTGTGTCTCAGTCCCTTGGCATGTAAGTAGCCAGTATCCCCATTCCTTCTCTCAAGGAGAGGCGCTGCAGGAACTTGCCCACGCCTTCTGGACTGGGCTAGGAAGGGACCTGAGCCTCGAGAAATGGAGCCTCAGTCCTGACTCCGGGGGCGGCAGCGAGCGTCTGAACTCGCTTCTTCAGAATTGTGCTAGCTCTACAGCTGATGATAACTGGTTAGGACGCAGCTCTAGCCCGCCCCCTCTCTACCTAAGATTCCCTAAACTCTAGCATCGAACCCGCCCGATGCTCCTCCCAGCTTTCCCTAGATCGTTCGTGGGCTCCTTTCAGGGCTCGCTCCCTTCTCAGTACTTGCCGCCTCCTCGCCGCCCCTTTCGCCTCCCACCATTTTCCCTCGGCAACCTCTCCCAGCCCCTCGGCAGCCCCTACCTGCCAGCTTCAGAAGCCGGTCGGCCTAGGGGCGCGGAGCTCACCACCACACCTGTGGTCTCCAGGAAGTAGCTTCCCCATCTGTGCTCTCCCTATTGGGGGAACAGAGTTAGCGCTGCCACCACCGATTGGTTGGCAGCTTAGTGGAAACGCACAATTGGTCGCTATTTCTGCCGTTCTGAAGCTGCAGGGCCCGCCCCTCTCCCTGCCCCACCTTCTGAAAGAGGTGGGGAAAAGCTGCGGGAGGAGTGAGAACGACGCCAGCTACTGGCCAATGGGAAGGGCTGATGGTGCGGGGTGGGAGTGAGAGCGGCAGCGATTGGTCGACCGTGGGTCTCCCCGTCCCGGCGGGAGACCCTGGAGGCGGAGGCAGCGGGTGGGGGCCTAGCGGAGTGAGGAGTAACAAGATGGCTGCCGAGACGGTGGAGCTCCATAAGCTGAAGGTACCGTGAGGAGGGGGAAGGGCCGAGTCGGGCTTTTCTGGGAACCGAATCCCGCAGGGTGGCTTGCGCCTTCGTGCACGTGTTCTCCTTGCAGGCTTTTCCACTTCGTTTCTCAGCTTCCGCCGTAGTTCTGTTCTTTTGTGCCTCCCTTCCCCGCTACGCCTTCCGTAATTTCCCATTTCTCCTCACGGTTGACCGCCGTGTTTGTTATCTCTGCTCCCTTCTTCATCGTTGTGTCGTCTGTCACCCTTCCCCACCGGCGTGTGCGAGTGCCTTCCACCTGTGATCCTCGTTTCTCGTCAGAGCTGCATTACGTCAGCGGTTCCTCCTCTGCCCCACGCCGGACCCAGGACCCCTTTTTCTTCCTCGGGTTTGATGCTTTCCGTCCGCCGTCCAAAGCTGAGATTCCCGTGCTAGCAGATGATGCCACGTTTGTGTATTCCTCCCTGAGCAGGTCCCCGACATCCAGAAAATGCTTCCACTTCGTTTTTCTAGGCGGGATGACGCCCCCGGGCCGGGTTTTGAACCGGGGGAGAGGCTTCTCCGAAGATAGGCCTCTCCAGAGGAGCGTGGGCTGGGGGAGGCCTTAAGCGTTAGCGGAAGCGTTAGTGGAAGCGCAGACGCCTCCGATTTTAAAGTTTTCCGAGTCTTCTGCCCGCCAGCCTTCCTCTTACGCCATCCCCTACCACCAGAGAGGACCCAGCGGCGGTATTTTGGAAAAGCAGTTCCACGGTTAGGGGTACCCACGTCCCGCTTCGTATGGCGGATGTGCCCTGCATCTCTTGGTGTCCCCATTGGGTGACACTCTGAAGCACGGAAGGAATCTGTACCTTAGGTTGTCTTTTGGGAATCTTGGTAGCTCTCGCGTACTTAGACTACTATTTTCCTGGCAGAAGAGAGGGTTTTCTTTTAGGGTACGGTAAGAGACTATCTAGATTCGTTGTTGTGTCCCCAAGTAGCTTTTCCATTAGATGGTTTGGTCATGCTACCTCGGACACCAGCCAGGCGGATCGAGCCGAAACTGAAAACGGATTTTTTAAAGCTTGCTGAGCTTAAAAACAAAACAAAACAAAACCAAAAAAGCAAAAGGGGAGTAAGGGTAGGGAGAGGGACTCTCGTTAGTCACATATCAGTTGGCACCAATTAGTCTTTCTGTGAAAGCTGCTGTTTCTCACTCTTGGATTCTAAACTTTACTAGTGGGTTTTTGTGTTATTTTGGAGTTACTGTTTATTTGCTACTGAAATGCATATCAGTGGTCTCCTAATATTTATTGTGTTGACCATTACATAAGTTATAAAACATACATGGAAAAGGAATTTTTGAATGAGTGAACAGAAGATCTTATGTTTTCTTCCTGTTTGTTCTACTTTTGAAATCCCTTGGAGTAAGCTGCCAGCTACCCCATATCTTGCCATTATGGATCTTGTGTTGGATTATGGAGTTCCTCCTTCCATCAAATCTGTATTTGTCAGGTCTATATTAAATTTATATTTGACTAGATAAGTCACCTTTATATAATGTTCTTTCACCTGATATCAGCTATTACTGTCTTAAGGGAACGTGAGGCACGCCTGGCAGCCTAAAAAGGACTCACTCTTTAATCACATTTGCTTGTCTTTGCTTTTTCTCTAGAACACTTCTTAACATTTTGGAGGTCACAGATATCTTTGAAACTCTGATGAAAGGTATGGACCCTCTCCCCAGAAGAAGGCATGTACACATACTTGCATGCGATTTGAGGGGCTTCATAAAACTACCTTGTAGCCCTGAGGAGTCCGTGGACCTCTGGTTAAGAACCCATGCCTTTAATTCTGACCTGTAGGACAGTTACTGTTTGTTTCCACTGGTGATGTTGATGGAGTGATCCTCACTTTTGGGTTGGTTTAGGATTTTATTGCCTTTAAAAAAATTTTTCCATTTTTGTGAAGAGAATTTTAGGCGTTAGTATGGGACCTCAGAGGAAAGGAATATACTTTGAACTAGGAGGGGGAAATATTATGTAATATTAAAATATATTATGTATCTGAATTGATGTGTAAGTTTTTATCAGCTGCATATTTCTGAGAATTTTCTAGAAATGCAGTCATTCTAAGACAGTTGGAAAGAAAGACAACTGGATCAAAGTGTCTGGAACTGTAGCAGTATCAGATTTCAGTCAAACATGGAAAAGAATTACTGCTGAGGAGAGGAGAAAACTGCAGTGTTTTCAAAGCGAGACATTTGTATTATTGAAACAAAGTGCAGATATATGTTGGTGGCTGAAGATAGTTTGGAAAAAAGTAGGTAAACTGATGATAAAGGTAAATCAGCATGATGTTAAAAAGGGCTTTCTAAGTTGTGTAGGAGTTCTGGCTCTTGTCGTGTAGTCATAAGGGAGAGCTGGGAGCTTTTGGGAATTTGAAAGGAGGAGTCTGATTTGATCAGTTTGTGTTTTCTTGGAGGACAAAACCTGATGGGGAAGGGATTTCATCAGTTAGATGTTTATTCTAGTAGTCATTCCCCAGTTTCAAACCTTTTAATTATATTCCTGCCAATCCTCCAACTTAGTTTCTCGTACTCCAACCACAGTGGCCTTTGTTGCATTTCTGCAAAGTGGTTGTGTTCATTGATGACTGACACATAGCATTTACTATGTGGCAAGAGAGTGTTCAAAGTTGTTTGCATACATGAATTGACTTAATTCTTGTAGTAACCCTACAAGGCAAATACTTCTGTTATCCCCATTTCAAAATAAGAAAAACTGAAGCCTCAGAGAGAGTAACTGATTTGAGGAACTTGCCCTGGGATGCACGCCTAATGTGTGGCATATCACATCCAGGCTTTCTGTCTTCAGAAGTCATGTGCAGCCGGGCTCGGTGGCTCAGCCTGTAATCCCGCGCTCTGGGAGGCCAAGGTGAGTGGATTGCCTGAAGCCCCCGGGTTTGAGACCCGCCCGGGCAACTTGGCAAGACCTCATCTCTACAATAAATAAAAAATTAGCCGGGCGTGGTAGTGCATGCCTGTAGTTCCGGCTACTTGGAAGGCTGAGGTGGAAGGATCACCAGAGCCCAGCAGGTCAAGGCTGCAATGGCCGGGAGCGGCCACTGCACTCCAGTCTGGGCGGCAGAGTGAGACTCCAACTCAAAAAAAAAAAAAAAAAAGAAAGAAATCATGTGCTATTAACTATGCAGTGCCCCTCCCTCTTACTTCAGAACCCAGAACCTTCACGCATGCTGCTCTTGGAGTTTTCTTTTGGTTGCAGTGCTCCTGCCCCCCTCCCTCCCACCTTTATCTAGTTATAACTATTGGACACCTTTCAGATAGCAGTCAAGCATAATTTACTGAAGGAAGCCTTCCCTGTTGTTCCTATCCATACACATGGTCAGGATACATTTTATATGCTTTCATAGGACCCCGTATTTTTTTAAAAATCAATTAAAACGCTATTTATATGATCATTGATTGCCTTGTTTCCCTACTAGATTGTAAGTTCTATGTGGACAAAGACTGCTTTACTCTTGATTCTTTTCCTATATCTAAGATAATGCTTGATACACAGTAGGTGCTCAGTAACTATTTGTCAAAAGAAGAAGCATATTAATGCCTCAGATAAGATAGTAACTATTAGAATGAGAATGAACTTGAAAGAAATTTGGGATGTAGAATTGTATAGATCAGTTAGATGTGGAAGGAATGAAAGATGACTCCAGAGTTTGTGCAGTGATACCTTTAGTCTAGGTTGAGAGAAGGAGGAGAAGCCAGTTTTGTGTCGGAGAGAAGATGAGTTTAGTTTTGGGCTTAATTGTCTTTGGCACATCACTTGGAGATGTATTATAGTCAGTTGGAAAAGTGGGTCTTTCACTCATGAGCTGAAAGCTGATGAAGAAGATTTGGGACTTATTCAGAAAATACTTTTGGAGCATCTGCCATGTACCAGTTTATCGTGGGTACTGGGGATACATCAGTGAGCAAAACAATTCTTGTTCTCATGGAGCTATTTTACTGGGGGAAGCCACAGTAAATAAGTAAAATTTGGCCAGGTGTAGAGGCTCATGCCTGTCTCTCATCACTTTGGGAGACTGAGGAGGGATACCAGCCAAGGCAACATAGTGAGACCTCACCTCTTAAAAAAAAAAGTAGTCTGGTGTGGTGGTGTGTGCCTGTAGTCTCAGCTACTTGGGAGGTTGAGGCAGAAGGATTGCCTGAGCCCAGGAGGTCAAGGCTGTGGTGAGCCACTGTACTCCAATGTGGGGGACAGAGTAAGTCTCCAATTCAAGCAATAAAATAAAATTTATAGTATGTCAAATGGTCATAAGGTGTATAGAGAAAAATAGGTAAAGGGGGTAGAAAGGGTAGTAAGTTTTGTAATTCTAAATAGGGTGACTGGGGTAGTAGGCCTCATTAAGAAGGGGACATTTACACAAAGACTTGAAGGAGCCATGTGCAAAGTGTTACAGAAATAGCACAAGGATAGTTTGGCTTATCAGAGTAAGCAGTGGTTTATTTTTTTTTATTTATTTATTTATTAGTTGCAGTCTCACTCTGTTGCCCAGACTGGAGTGCAGTGGCCGCGCCCGGCCACTGCAGCCTCGACCTGCTGGGCTCTGGCGATCCCTCCACCTCAGCCTTCCAAGTAGCTGGAACTACAGGCGCGTGCTACCAAACCCGGCTAATTTTTTGATTTATTCTAGAGATGAGGTTTCACCAAGTTGCCCAGGCAGGTCTCGAACCCGCAGGCTCAGGCAATCCACTCCCTCAGCCTGCCAAGGTGTGGGATTACAGGCTGAACCACCGAGCCAGGCTAGCAATGGTTTTAAGAGGTAGTGGTGAGGAAGAGGAGAGCAGATTGTGCAGGGCCTTGCAGGTAATAGTTAGGATTCAAGCTTTTAATAAGATAGAAAATGAATGGATGATGATGATGATTGAGTTGGAGTCTCACTCGAGTGCAGTGACATGATCACGGCTCATCACAGCCTCAAGCTCCTGGACTCATGTGATCTTCCTGCCTCAGCCTCCCAAGTAGCTACAGGCGCACACCACCACACCCAACTTTTTTTTTTTTTTTTTTGAGTCAGAATTTCGCTCTGTTATCCAGGCTGCAGTGCAGTGGCATGATCATAGCTCAGTGCAGCCTCAACCTCCTGGGGCTCATGATGCTTCTACCTCAGCCTCCTGAATCCAGCTAATTTTTAAATTTTTTTGAAGGGATGAGGTCTCACTATATTGCCCAACCTGGTCTGGAACTTCTGGGCTCAAGTAATAGCCTCCTACCTTGGTCTCCCAAAGTGCTGGGGTTACAGGCATGAGCCACCATGCCCTGTCTTATTTTTGAATAGAGGAGTAACATATTCTGAATAGAGGAGTAACATGTTTTGAATAGAGGAGTAACATGTTACTTTTTTTTTTTTGAGTTGGAGTCTCATTCTGTCATCCAGACTGGAGGGCAGTAGCACTCCCGGCCACCGCAGCCTTGACCTGCTGGGCTCTGGTGATCCTTCTGCCTCAGCCTTCCAAGTAGCTGGAACTACAGGCATGCTACCACGCCTGGCTCATTTTTTAAAAAATTTTTTATGTAGAGATGAGGTCTTGCCAAGTTGCCTAGGCGGGTCTCGAATCTGCGATCTTAGGCAATCCACTCACCTCAGCCTCTCAAACTGTCTTAAATTTTTAAAAGACCACTCTGGTTACAACTCTGTTGAAAATAAACAGGCTGGGCACAGTGGCTCACACCTGTAATCCCAGAAATTTGGGAGACCAAGGTGAGAGGATTGCCTGATCCCATGGGTTTGCGACCAGCCTGGGCAATTTGGTGAGAATTCATCTCTAAGGCCAGATGTGGTAGCTCAAGCCTGTAATTCTAGCACTTTGGGAGGCTGAGGTGAGAGGACTGCCTGAGCCCAC
The DNA here is from genome assembly GCA_027257055.1 of Cephalopachus bancanus. Lineage (NCBI taxonomy): Eukaryota > Metazoa > Chordata > Mammalia > Primates > Tarsiidae > Cephalopachus > Cephalopachus bancanus. The sequence goes on along the minus strand of JAPVLO010000385.1, from coordinate 2,635,161 downwards.
AGGTTCGAGATCAGCCTGGGAAACATGACAAGACCTCATCTCTAAGCCTGGGCATGGTGACTCAAGCCTCCCAGCACTTTGGGAGGTAGAGGCGAGAGGATTTGAGACCAGCCTGGGCAACTTGGCAATACCTTATCTCTAAGACCCGGTGTAGTGACTCAAGCCTGTAATCTCAGCACTTTGGGAGACTGAGGTGAGAGGATTGCCTGAGCCCACTGGTTTGAGACCAGCCTGGGCAACATGGTGAGACTGAAGCGGAAGGATTGCCTGAGCCCAGCAGGTCAAGACTGTGGTGGCCGTGAGTGTGCCACTGCATTCCAGCCTGGGTGACAGAGTAGGACTCTGACTCAAAAAAAAAAAAAAAAATCTATAAAAAAGAAAGACCAAAGTAGTATTTAGTGTGATGACAGGGATTGGTTACTAGATGTACAGTATTATGAAGGTAGGGCTGATAGAATTTGCTAATTATTGGATTCAGGGAAGTGAACTAGCCAGAAATGGAAATCTTAGTGCATGTTTATAGGGTTAGCTGGAAGAAGAACTAGCAAGGAGGCTAAGGAGGAGAGATAAGAGAAGAAAGAGAAGAAAGTTGGGTGCGGTGGCTCACACCTGTAATCCTAGCACATTGGGAAGCCGAGGCGGGAGGATTGCTTGAGACCAGGAGTTCAAGACCACTCTGGTCAACATAGCAAGACCCCTGTTTTTTTACACACACACGCGCGCACACACACAAATATTAGCCAGGCATAGTGGCATGTGCCTGTAGTCCTAGCTACTTGGGAGGCTGAGGTGGGAGAATCTCTTGAGCCCAGTGAGGTTATAGTGAGCTATGATTGTGCCACTGCACTCTGGGCTGGGTGACAGAATGATACCCTGTCTTTAAAGACAGTAAGGAAAAGGAAAGGGAGGAGAGGGGAAGGGGAGGCTGTATCGTGCTTAAATCAGAGGGACTTGAGGTAACATTGCCTTAAGATTAGACTTCAGGCATAGAGACCTGAGCTGGCAAATTGACTCTACTATGAATAAGCTGTGTGATTTTAAGCAAGTTATTGAATTTCTTTAAGCCTCATTTAAAACATTTATAAAGTAGTATCATAGCACAAACCATTTAGGTTTATTTTCAGGATTTTTTTGTTTTTTTATTACACAGGATCTTACTATGTTGCCCAAGCTGGTCTTGAACTCCTGGCCTCAAGTGATTCTCCCACCTCAGCCTCCCAAGGTGCTGGAATTACAAGCATGAGCTACCATGCCTGGTCTGTTACAAGGGTTAAATGAGGAAATACATTAGCACTTAGCCTGACACATACAGGGGACCAAAAAAAAAAAAAATTTTTTTTTTTTTTTAGGGTTGGTCCCCTGTACAGGCCTCCTCTGCTAGCTAAGTGTTCTAGGATTAGTGTGCTAGTTAGTGCTGTTGTGAGAGGCTGCATTCAGCTTCAGTGAATTTTTTTTTGGAGATTCTTTCAGTGTGTTTGCCCATTTCATGATGGGTGATTTATGAGTACCCCTGCCCACACTGCGCTAAATGTCTAGCAGTTTTTGACCCAAAATGGCATGAACCCCATGCCCCACTCTCCTTATTTACCTGATCTTACTTTTTTTTGTTTCCCTGATAAAAAAAAAGTCCCAAAGGGAAATGTTTTGCTGATGTGGAAGAGGTGGGGAAAAAAAAAACAGAAGCACTAAAAAGGCATCAAGATTGACAAGTTCAAAAACTGTTTTGAGCAATGGAAAAAAGCATCTAGATAAGTGTATTGCATCAAATGGAGAGTACTTTAAAGGTGACTGAAGTTTAAACATGTTAGAATAAATACACAATTTTTTATAAATAAATTCTGGGGTTTTTTGGATCCTCATATTAGTACTTGAAAATAAATTTCCTATTGTATGAAGTGTTATAGGTGACCGTGCGTGATGGCTCATGCCTATAGTTTCAGCACTTTGGGATGCCAAGGTAAGAGGATTGCCTGAGCCCACAGGTTCAAGACCAGCCTGGGCAACTTGGTGAGACCTCATCTCTACAATAAAAAAAAAAATTAGCTGGGTGTGGTGGTGTGTGCCTATAGTTCCAGCTACTTGTAAGGCTGAGGTGGAAGGATCACCTGAGTCCAGTAGGACGAGGCTTTGGTGGCCATGAGCGTGTCACTGTACTCCAGCCTGGGCAACAGAGGGAGACTACAACTCAAAAAAAAAAAAATGTTATAGGTGATACATCTCTATTACCAAAGTGTTTGCAAGCTACAAGAAGATATAAAAGATGAAAAGGTTTTCTAATAAAATATGTTAATCAAGATTAGTAAACTAGAAGAAATCACAGGACAATGCAATATTAAAGTCAAATATGGCTGGGCATGGTGGCTTACACCTGTAATCCCAACACTTGGGGAGGTGGAGGCGAGAGGACTGTCTGAGCCCGAGTGTTCGAGACTAGCCTGGGCAACTTGGCAAGACCTTGTCTCTACAATAAATCAAAAAATTAGCTGGGTGTGGTGATGGGCGCCTATAGCTCCAGCTACATGGAAGGCTGAGGCAGAAGGATTACCTGAGCCTAGCAGGTCAAGGCTGTGGTGGCTGTGAGCATACCACTACATTCCAGCCTGGTTGACAGAGTGAGACTCCAAATATATTATGGGGTCAGTTGATCTGTCCTTTCTCTGTAAATTGAATAGTTAGAATGGATAATGTTTTATTGAACTGAAAAATAAAATGTAAAATAATTAATTTTCGAATAGGTAGTCACCCACAAGGTCACAACTTTTTTTTTTTTTTTTTTTTAGTTGAAGTCTCTGTCACCCAGGGTGGAGTACAGTGGCACACTCATGGCCACCCCAGCATCAACCTGCTGGACTTTGGCGATCCCTCCACCTCAGCCTTCCAAGTAGCCAGAACTATATATAGGCGCATGCTACAATGCCTGGCTAATTTTTTTTTTTTTTTTTTTTTTTGAGTTGGAGTCTCACTCTGTCACCCAGACAGGAGTGCAGTGGCCGCTCCCGGCCACTGCTGCCTCGACTTGCTGGACTCCAGCGATCCTTCCGCCTCAGTCTTCCAAGTAGCCAGAACTACAGGTGTGTTCTATCACGCCCGGCTAATTTTTTTGATTTATTATACAGATGAGGTGTCCCCAAGTTGTCCAGGCGGGTCTCGAACCCTCAAGCTCAGGCAATTCACTCACCTTGGCCTCCCAAAGCGCGAAATTACAGGCTGAGCCACCGAGCCCTGCCTAATTTTTTATTTATTGTAGAGATGAGGTCTCGCCAAGTTGCCCGAGCTGGTCTTGAACCCATGGGCTCAGGCAATCCACTCGCCTCAGCCTCCCAAAGTGCTGGGATTACAGGCTGAGCCACCAAGTACGGCCAAGATCACAATTCTTAAAGGTACAGAAGGATATATGGTAAAAAGTTTTTTTTCTATGCTTGTTCCCAAATATCTTCCTCTTCCCAGATTCAACTGTTATCAGCTTATCTGTTTCTTGTCCAGGCATCTAGTGTATATGCATTATATAGGACTCTGTGTGTGTATCTTTTTTTAATATTAATGTTAGTGTACTCTGTACAATGTTCTTTAGCTTGTTTTTTAATAGCCCTATTAGATAAAATTCACGTCATAAAATTCACTCAGAATACCTTTAAAAATTTTTAAAAATCACATTCATTTAAAAGTGGGATAAGATTTTATAAGTTAGTTTTTTTAAAAAAAATTTTGTTGTTTTTTTTTGAGTTGGAGTCTCACTCTTGTCGTCCAGGCTGGAGTGCAGTGGCACACTCATGGCCACTGCAACCTTGACCTGCTTGACCTCCTGGGCTCAGGCTTTCGTCTCAGCCTTCCAAGGCTTTCCAGATGCACCCCACTCCACCCGTCTTATTTTTTGATTTATTATAGAGACGAGTCTCACCAAGCTGCCAGGCTGGTCTCGAACCCCCAGACTCAGGCGATCCTCTTGCCTTGGCCTCCCAAAGTGCTGGGATTACAGGCTTGAGCCACCATGCCTGGACCTGTAAGACAGTTCTTATTTGAAGTTTTAAAAAGTTTTAGTTTTATTACTGACATAATAGTGCTGAAATATGTGCAAAAAGAAATTAACTTTTAGCTGTTTTGTGTTTTCACTCATCTATGTCTCTCTTAAAGTAATTTCCTAGTATATGGGAAGAGCCCACATTATAATAAAGAAGTTAATACAACACTATATAAAATCTATGTAACATTCTTATCTGATCAGAGAGGGGACATGGCAGTGCTGAGAGGACTGCTGAATGAGCCAGAAACCTGGGGTTAGGACTGCGAGCCACTGGGGACTGAGACCCCAGTGACGAGGGGCAGTGGCACGGTCAGCAGTGATAGATACTATCCATACCAGCGGCAGCTGTTTGTTCTGCTCTGCGTGTCCTCTGTAAATCTAGATCGGACTGTACTAGTCAGCATTCTGGGCAAGAACTGCCACCAACTCCATTTCTCTGTCACTTTGCAGGTTTTGTAAACTTCTGCCTTTATCTAGGCACTATTTTAGGAAGGAGAAAGAAGGCAGGAGCAACTGTGCTAGAAGGCTGCACTCTGAATTGCCTGAGTATTACCAAAAAAATATTATGTGAACTAGGAGGAAGGACATAGTTGAGGCTTGTGGAGTTACAGAAAGTAATGAAGCTGTATTTGTAAAGGAACAACCAACATTCTCTCTCCACCACACACACTACAAATGATATGTGTAAAGCATTAAGTGATCTCTAGATGTTGGGATTGCATATGACTTTTATTTTCCTCTATACTTTTCAGAATTTTCTAACTCTTCTACAGTGAGCATAGTACTTTTATAACAAACCAACACAAAATTTTAAAGTGTAAGTAAAAGAAAAAGACTCATTCTCCAAGTAGCTGAAAGAAAATAAAGAAATAAAGTGCCAGTGTGAGAAAGATCAGGATTCTTAAGAAATAGATCTTAATGATCACTTAGAGTCTACATTCTGGATTAATGTTATTTAAGTATGGTCCTCAGGCCAATGCTGATGTATGAACTAGCTGTTACTGGTTAATAGTGAGATAAATAGAAAAATTGAACATAATTTTTAGAATTTTCTTTTAGAAATTTCTATAGCAGTTTGCCATCACTGCTACATTTAGGTATGTGCTCATTTTTCTAATAATTCATTTTTATTGTTATTTGTAGATGTATCGGTCCATGGCCTGGTTGTAATATCATAAAAAGCAATCTTATCAGCCTACCTATTTAAAAATACATTGAGCTGGGTACAGTGGCACACTCCTAGTCCCAGCTAATCAGGAGGCTGGAGTGGGAGGATCACTTGAGTCCAGGAGTTCAAGTCTAGCCTGGTAGCTAGACCCTGTCTCTATAAATAAATAAATAAAAATACATTAATCTGTGAAATTCAGAGTCTGAGAACCAGTGATTTTGTCGAATTTTGTTTAATCCCTCACCAGTGTCTAATGTTTATAAAGTACTTGCTAGCTGCCAAGCACTATTCTGAATGCATTACAGAATTTACTGGCTTAATGTTCATATCAACCCTCTGGGTAGGTTATTATTCCCATTTTACAGGTAAGGAGACCAAGGCACAGAGAGGTGAAGTTAGTCACCTAATGTTATATACCTGCAAGTGGTAAAACTGAAATTTGAACCTAGGTAATCTGACTTTAGGGGCTATGTTCTTAACTACTATGCAGTCATTCTGCAATCATTTTTTTTAAATAAGCAAAAGCCTTAAAAATAATTTTTAGTGGGTGACTGCCTGCCATGTTCCTCAATAGAGAGTGCTGTTGTCTTGTCAGGTAGGGTAGTTCTCTGCCTAACATCCTTCCCTGCCTGCCCCACTCACTAAATGCTCTGTCAGTCATTGTGATATGTAAAAAAGGAAAACTTCACTCTATTTCCAAATGCTTTCCTGGCTGAAAACCTTCTGGAGATAAAGAGCATGCTCCATAGTTGTAAGTTTTTTCTTCTGTAGGAATCTGCTTTCTAACTTGTACTGGTTGGTCTTAAGATTTGCACTTCAAAACAAGTAAGGTCCTCTTTCAGACTACCAGTCTGTTTGTGTGCTGAGTGGCATGTAGGATTTCTGGAGTCTTTCTTTTCCTGCTTGTTTTTCTTGAATTAGCATGTGATTATGCTTCTTAAAATAAGAATATAGAGCCCAGCAAGGTCATTACATTATTTATTATGGATTCTATATTTCAGTTACTTGCGACTTAGAATTACTTTGGCAGCAAATCATACCATTTAACCTTCTTTGCCTAAAACCCCTAGGTCTTTATCCTTTGATTTACTGTTGAACCAGATCTCCCTCATCCAGTTTAATTGAAGCTTTAATCTAAGTGTCGGATTTTATATGTATTCCTTATTTTTTCTAAGTTGAATCTTCATTTTTGACTCATTTATTCTCCCTGAAAAGGTTTTTTTTCTGTTTTTTAAAATCTTAGTTCTGTCATAATCCATCAGTTCTCCTTCCTTTGTCTATTGTCTGTAAAGTTGATAAACATACCTTTTACATCTTTAGTCAAATTACTGATTTTAAAATCTTCAGCACAACTTCGGCATGCCATTAGGTATTTCTTACCATTTTGATATAGATCCTTTAATCAATTCATTGTTGACATTAAGCTAGCTACACAATTCTACGGTGGTCAGACCTGTGTACTTATATATGATAGATTATAATAAAGGATCTGGGATGATAGGTGGTAAAGAGTCTGCTTTAGATCATTGAATTTTTCTGCTTGAATGTTCATTCTTCTCATATACTGACACAGTAACTTTTACGGGGGAAAAAAAGCCTTTTTTTCCCCCTTTGAATTACTCAGAAATAGCTAAAGAGTTGTGCTAATAAATAGTTGTACAAATAGATCAGATTTTTATTAAAGTATGTTGTTTATTCTTCAGCATTTGTTTAAAAAATCCTCTTGCGTATTGAATAGTATGAGAGGAAAGTGATCATCTTCGTGAACCCAGAGTATTCATAGGATTAAGGGCAGTAATTTGGGATTGAACTCTATTTTCATTTTTTATTTTCTTGTGAGAACTATCTCTTTCATTCACTGGTGTTCATCCTATTAACTAAGAAAACTTTTTTTTCCCCTCAGCTTGCTGAATTAAAGCAAGAATGTCTTGCTCGTGGTTTGGAGACCAAGGGAATAAAACAAGATCTCATCAACAGGCTCCAGGCGTATCTTGAAGAGCATGGTGAGTACTTTGTGGCAGTAGAGTGAGAGTAAGGAGATTAACTCTCAGGCTTTGACACTTGGAAGATTTCTTCTTTTTTTTAGGTCCTTAGTAATGTGAGCTCTTAATTAACAGCGTCAAGAAAATGCTTAGTCATCCAGAACAGTGATTATAATGTAAAGAAATAGTCCCTTTAAAAAAAAAGATATAGGCCGGGCTTGGTGGCTCAGCCTGTAATCCCGCGCTTTGGGAGGCTGAGGTGAGTGAATTGCCTGAGCCCGCGGGTTCGAGACCCGCCTGGGCAACTTGGCGAGACCTCATCTCTACAATAAATCAAAAAATCAGCCGGGCGTGGTAGTGCATGCCTGTAATTCCGGCTACTTGGAAGGCTGAGGCGGAACGATCGCCGGAGTCCAGCAGGTCAAGGCTGCGGTGACCGGGAGCGGCCACTGCACTCTAGTCTAGGCAACTGAGTGAGACTCCAACTCAAAAAAAAGAAAAAAAGATAATTTTATTTCACCATGTTATTGATTGATTAATTGAGTTGGGATCTTGCTCTGTTACCCAGGCTGGAGCGCAGTGATACACTCATGGCTTACCCTCCTGGGCTCAGGCTATCCTTCTGCATCGTCCTCCCAAATAGCTGGGAAACAGGCTCATGCCACCATACCTGACTAATTTTTTAATTTTTTTTGTAGAGATGAGGTGTCGCTGTTTTACCCAGGCTGATCTTGAACTCCTGGGCTCAAGCAATCCTCCTGCCTCAGCCTGCCAAGCGCCAGGATTACAGATGTGAACCACCATGCCTGGTCTATTTCAGCATGCTGTTTAAAACGTAGCATGTCAGCCCAGGCAACGTGGCGAGACCTCGTCTCTACAATAAATAAAAAAAAATTAACTGGTTGTGGTGGTGCATGTCTGTAGTTCCGCTACTTGGAAGCCTGAAGCAGAAGGATCGTGTAAGCCCAGCAGGTTGAGACTGCAGTGGCCGTAAACGTGCCAACCTGGACGGCACCGCACTCCAACCTGAGTGGTAGAATGAGACTCTGACTCAAAAATAAACAAATAAAAGTAAAAATCAGCATGGTAATACAAGTAGCATTAGACTGAAAATTGGAAGACTTGAGTTCTAATTCCTCTTATGTCAGAAATTTACTAAGGTAACTTTGGACAGTTACTGTTTAAAGTGACAAGTGTCTGTTCCTGATTTGTGAAATGAGACAAATGTCTACACCCTTGAAATCCATAAAATTGGTAATCTCTGGTATCTCCCAGCTCTGACACTCTCCAATAATGCCTTTTAGGCCAGGCTCGGTGGCTCAGCCTGTAATCCTGCGCTTTGGGAGACTGAGGTGAGTGGATTGCCTGAGCCCACAGGTTCGAGACCCGCCTGGGCAACTTGGCAAGACCTCATCTCTACAATAGATCAAAAAATTAGCTGGGCGTGATAGCACGCACCTGTAGTTCCAGCTACTTGGAAGGCTGAGGCGGAAGGATCGCCGGAGCCCAGCAGGTTGAGGCTGCGGTGGCCGGGAGCGGCCACTGCACTCCAGTCTGGGCTACAGAGTGAGACTCCAACTCAAAAAAAAAAAAAACCAAAACAATAATGCCTTTTAAAAAACAAAACCAAACCCAATTTATTTTATTACATATTATCATCTCAGGTTGTATAAGTCCCCTGTCTAATTTTTATTTATTTATTCCCTTTTATTTCTGTTCCTCATTTCATTTTACCCCAGCCCACTTAGGCAAATCATTCTAATGTGTTTGATAAATTTTTTGTTTTTTGTTTTGCCTTTGTCCTTGTATACCATGCAGTGGTGTTTGGTAGAATATTTGCATTTTTATAGTTGGTAATGAGGCCATAGCCTTACTTTATTTCTCACCTTTTTTCACAAAGTAATATGTTTTTTTAAAAGATGTATTGGTGTGGCCTGTGAACGTATGACTGTCTAGTCTATTTTTTTCTTTTTTCCACATTTGAAGATGATGGAGTTAGTCTGTTGACTTCAATTCCCTCATAGCATGCTCTTATGTATAACCATCACATTTTACTTAATTCACCCAGTGATAGACACCTATATTGCCTCCAAACCTCTGCTACCATGAGTAATACTATATGTATGTTATAGTATATATTTTACTACAGTTGAGTATCCCTTATCTGAAGTGGTTAGTACCAGAAGTGTTTCAAATTTCAGATTTTTTCAGATTTTAGAATATTTGCATATACATAATAAAGTATCTTGGGAATGGGACCCAAGCCTAAACATGAAATTTTCATGTATGCCTCATACCTATAGCTGAAGGTGATTTTATACAATATTTAAATAATTTTTTTACATGAGACAAAGATTTGACTATGACCTGTCACCTGAAGTTAGGTATGGAATTTTTCACTTATGGTGTCAATACTGGTAACTCAAAAAGTTTCAGATTTGGGAGCATTTCAGATTTTTGGTTTTCAGATTGGGAATACTCAACCTGCAGTATATAATATACTATATCATTTATATCAGTGGTCTTCAGTCTTTTTGGCATCAGAAACTGGTTTTGTGGAAGATAGTTTTTCCATGGATGGGGGTGGCGGAGTGATGGTCTGGGGATGATTCAAGTGCATATATTTATTGTGCACTTAATTTCTATTATTATTACACTGTAATATATAATGAAATATATAATAATATATTTATATAATGAATATATAATGAAATATGTAATACATAATAATTATGCATAATTATACAATAATGTATAATTATGCCATCAGATGCAGCTGTACAGTTGAAGTTCATCAACTTATTTGCCACTCACTGATAGGGTTTTGGTATAAGTTTGCAAGCAATTGATTTATTATGATCTCTGTGCAGTTAAATCTCATTGCTAATGTTAATCTGGATTTGCAGCCACTCTCCAACACTAGTATTGCCACCTCTGTTTCACCTCAGATCATCAGGACTTAGATTCTCATAAGGAGCATTCAACCTAGATCCCTCACATATGCTGTTCACAGCAGGGTTCACGATCTTTTTTTATTGTTGTTGTTGTTTTTTGGGTTTTTTTTTTTTGAGTTGGAGTCTCACTCTTCCCAGACTGGAGTGCAGTGATCACTCCCGGCCACCGCAGCCTCAACCTGCTGGGCTCCGATGATCCTTCCGCCTCAGCCTTCCAAGTAGCTGGAACTACAGGAGCGCTACCACACCCGGCTAATTTTTTTTTAATTTATTGTATAGATGAAGTCTTGTCAAGTTGCCCAGGTGGGTCTCAAACCTACAGGCTCAGGCAATCCACTCACCTCAGCCTCCCAAGGCGCGGGATTACAGGCTGAGCCACCGAGCCCGGCTTGGGTTCACGATCTTATGAGACTCTAATGCTGCCACCGATCTGACGGGAGGCAGAACTCAGGTGATAATGCAAGTGACGGTGAGTGGCTGTAGATACAGATGAAGCTTTGCTTGCTCTCCAGCTGCTCATCAATCCTGCTGTGCAGCCTGTGACCATTACTGGTCAGTGGACCCAGGGTTGGGGACCCCTGGGTAGTTTATAGCGTTCTATTATTATGAACTACTTCTTTCCTGCTCTTTTGTTCCTGTGAGTGTCTCTTGGGGGTATATACCCAGGACTGAGATTGCTAATTGCTATACTTAATATTAATTACTTAATATGACTAAACAGTGGCAAATTGTTTTCCAGAATTACTGTATAAATTTACACTCTCATCACTAGTGTATAAGGGTTCTTGTATCTCCACAAGCCTAAATTTAGTGGTCTAATTTGGTAATTTGTTGGCTGTTTTTATTTACATTTCTCTATGAAAAAGTTTAAACATCTCATGTTTATGGTCCTTTGGGCTTCTTCATTGCCTGTTTTTTAATTTTTTTAAATAGGTAAGGGGGTTTCACTATGTTGCCTAGGCTAGTCTTGAACTCCTGGCCTCAAGTGATCCTACCCCCTTAACCTCCCTAAGTGCTAGGATTACAGGCATGAGCCACCATGCCTGGCCTTTTGCTCATTTTTCTATTGGGGTTCCCATCATTTATTTATTGGTTTGAAGGCATTTCTTTTATATTCTCTTAACTATTCCTTTGTTGGTTTTAGGCACAGATATCTTGTCATTTGTCTTTTAACTTTTTTCATGCTGTCCTTAATAGAAGTCTTTAGTTTTGAAAAATCTCTAATTTTTCATCTGTTACTTTATTTCTGGGTTTTTTTTTTCAGATCCCCACCACTAGATCTCAAAGATATTCTTCCACATTACTTTATAAATTAATTTTGTTTTTAAACTTCGTTACATTTAGTTTTTCAGTTCAGCTGGAGTTCAACTTTGTATTAATGTTAGGTAGAATTCTGGTTTTGCCTCATATGTAGTAGATTTTATGTGTATCAGTTCTGCCTTCATTATTGAATTTTATTTTGGGAAAGCAAAATGATTTTAATTTTAGCCTTGGTACAGTGATCAAAATGGTTTTGTAGCAGGGCTTGACCTGAATATTTTAATATTCTTTAGCTGAAGAGGAAGCGAATGAAGAAGATGTACTGGGAGATGAAACAGAGGTGAGTTGGATAGAGTCAGATTAGTCATATCCTAATGATGTGCCACTGCCTTGACCACATTGCTTAAGTCATTGGAAGACTTAGATGTTAATTTAGTGGGGGAGCCAAAGAGGGGTATGAAGGTTCTGAGAGGCTGGTTTACTTTTGAGTTCTGACGTTCTTCTCTTGCTGGGTATTTACTTTTTTGATTTATATTAACCGTCTTGTTTCATTTGGTTTTAGGAAGAAGAGCCAAAACCCACAGAAGTCCCTGTCAAAGAGGAAGAACCCCCTGAAAAAACTGTTGATGTGTAATTATCGCTTTTTTGACATCTGAGTATAGAGCAGGCAGTTCTGTTTTTATTGGGTCTAGTGTTTAACTTTGTTTATCTCTTTGTATTCTTGTTGGCCTGCTAGTTTCTGATTGGATCATACATTTTTCAGAAGGGTCTACTTCACTCAAAGTACCTGGTCCTAGTGAAGCAAAGTAGGGTGTCTCCAGGGTTATGTAATAGGTCATTAGGATCAGGTGACTTCAAACCCAGACACAGTTTAGTTCTCCTAGCCTTTGTTGTTCTTTTGTAGGGTCACCGCAGTAGATTATTCCCTTACTGTATAGAGAATCTACATCTTACTGTATAGAGAATCTCTGTAGAAGCAATTCTCTAGAGTGTGAAACTGTAACTCTGTTACTCTTTTAGAGAAAAGTGTAAAACTGTATAAGGAGTTTTGTAAGAGAGGAGGGTATTGGGGAGAGGTTATATGTGTCCAGTAACACTATACTTTTGATTTATAGAGAAGAATAAAGTACTAGAGTGAAAGTGGATCTCGATTTTAAACTATCCCACAAGGTTGATCATACATGTCTTTAATTTGGGGCTTTTACCACGATTGGCCATTTTGTATTTCAGCATATTAAGAACGATTGAGTCCTTTTTGGCATTTTTGTTCCTCATGGCTGGGTTAATGCATTTTATTATAAAAAGCAATATATGTACAACTAAAAAGTCAAACAGTACATAGAGGTGTATATAAACAGAAAATTAAATACTCCTTGTATTTATCTCCATCTTATGTTCCAGAGGTTTTTATTACAGTGCAATCAGTCTTTTGAAATATTTTATTTATGGGGTCTGTGTGCATTTATATATGTATACATATGTATATTTGTGTACATATATAGATAGATACACACACTCTACACATAGTTTCATGATTTTTTTCACATCTGGAGATTTTCCTGTATTACCATAATAATAATGATAATGATGATGTCCTTATTTAAATGTTAGTTGTATGCTTGAAATGGTTCAAGTGTTTTACATGTGTTCTTGTTTAATCCTCACATCAACCCCCTGTGAAGTAGGGATAATTATCCTAGTAAGTGGTCTCTTTTTCAGCTTGTTGTTATGGGTATTTACAAAAGGTCGGAGAATAGTATAGTAGACCCTCATGTACTTATCACCCAGATTTAGTGTTTAGTTTTGAAACTGTTCTATCATCCAATAGCAATAGTACTCCATTCTAGTAATTTATTTTGCCAGTCTCCTATTGATGGATGTTTAGATTATTCATAAAAGCAAAAAAATGTAATGCTTCATGTCCTTGTTCAACTGTTTATACTTATGCAAGTATGTCCATAGGATAAATTCCTAGCAGTGGATTTGCTATATCACAGAGGATATATATTAAGCATTTTGATTTATTGTAGAGACGAGGTCTCGCCAAGTTGCCTAGGCTGGTCTTGAACCTGCAAGCTCAGGAATCCACTTGCCTCGGCCTCCCAAAGTAGCTGGGATTGCAGGCTGAGCCACCGAGCCCGGCCCAAGCATTTTGATAGAATTTTATTGTCTTCCCATCATCGGAGGTCTACATATAGTGCCTTTGGAGAATGACCTAATGGGATAACTTTAAAATAGAGATGTTTGGAGGACTTCTGGGACAAGAAGGAAGTGAATGGCACGATAATTGGCTGGTGTGGGTTAAAAGATAGAGATTTGAAAATTTTAAGATTATTATTCATAGAATATGTAAAATGTGCAATTCTCTTGTTCAGGGGGCTTTAATTTTATCAGTGAATTTAGAAACAAGGAAATTGAAAGTGTGTGGAAAGTGGTATTTTTGCTTTGTAGGGAGATAGTTGTGAGACACTAAAGTATGTATAGAGAGATTCTGGGTCCCTGTGTTTTGGGGAATGTTTTTTATATCACTGGGTAGGAGAAATATTTCTTAATGAAGAGTGGGAATTTCCCATGAGTCCCAGAATGTGATGTGTATTTATTGCTTGAGTTTAATTGTGCCTCAGGGAATTGGAATAAAACAGAAGGAAGCTTCCTCTCTGGAATTCCTTTTCTGCCATGGGGTGTGTACAGCATTGCATGTGTGTCAAGATGGGAATGAGGAGGAAGTCATCAGACTGGAGTTGATAGAGAGAACTGCTCTCCTTGTGACATTGGACTTCAAGTAAAACATTAAAGTACTTTGACCTTTTGTGCCTGAATTAAGTCGGGGTAAGGAAAGGATGACCAAGAAATGGGAGGAATTTAGAAATGTTATTAAAAGTCAGAATATTCAGGGATGATTTGAATTCTTTGAATATTTAAAAGGAGACCCCCTTGCTTCATCTTTGGCCTGAGATTTTCCAAAAATTTGTTTCTAGTTTGATTTTTTTTTTCTTTACTCTCTACCCAAACAGTTATATATTGTAAGACTTAGTTATGGTCAGCAGGGGGCACCCATTGCTTGTCTGTCAGTCCAGGGACCTCCAACAAAAGGATGGAGAGAGTAAGTTCCTGTTCCAGAATTGCTTCCTCTGAAAATGTCATTAAACCATTACTACCTTTCAGGGCATCAAATGGGAAAAGTGCCCGGGATATTGGAACAAAAGCCGCCCATGTCTCTAAATGAGGGACCTTAATGAGACTGGTTATGACCCACGGTTTTATGGGAGTTGTTTGGTGGAGGGTTAATGCCCTTCCATTTATCCTGGGTATTTCCGAACTTTGTCTCCCGCCCCTATGGTCCCCCCTCTTTTGTTTTCTCTTAAACCTTTTGACCAGTAACTTACCATGTTTTCCTAACTTAAACTCCCTCTAGCCTTTTTTCTTCCCACCCCCTTTGGCATTTTTATTTGTCCTACTTTGACTGTTTCAGCTGGAGCTACAGTCCCCATGGGAGAAATAAGGGGATTTTTAAAAGAAGGAAACCAGGGCTTGTCTTGTAGAGACTCATTAAATGTTGTGATGAAAACTGAGAGCTGGTATTTAAAGGAGAGTTGGGGGAAAGTCATTAATTTAAAAAAAAATTAAAGTTCTAAAAACAAACTATACGGTTTCTGGTGTCCTTTGAGTGTTTCCCTTCAGCCCAGTGTTTAACCAGATTCTTTCCTGATTCTTTCATATACCTTAGCTAAAGTAGCTTAGTCCGTTATTTGAACTTTTTTTCCTCAATAGATGACAGTTAAAGGAACCAAAGTTGTAATGGTTTTCATGTTTCTTTGGAGGTTTTTTTATCTTTTTTTGTTTAGAATATCAAAAGTTTTTAGATTTTAAAAAATCTTTTCTTTTCCAGGGCAGCAGAGAAGAAAGTGGTAAAAATTACATCTGAAATACCTCAGACTGAGGTAGGTATTCTGATCCCTAGTAGAACAGTCTCTATATTTCTCTCTCTTACTCTTTATTATATTTATATCACCACTTAAAAATTTTATTTATAGGCAGAAAACCAGTATTGACAGATTTGGTTTGATACATTTCTCCACCAACTACTTTTTGGAAAATATTTGGTCTGGCATAGTGAGTAGCCAACTCTGAAGTTGTAGTCTTTTTGTATATAAAGTTTCATGCAGAATGTGAAATTTTTCTGGATTCTGTCCCAGGTTCCAGTTGAGATCTTGTGTTTCATTTTGTACCTTCAAAGTAGAGAATTATTGAACTTTTTTAGGGTGTCATAAGACAAAGCTGCCTCATGTCTAACCAAAGAGTACTTACTACTAATGTTGGAACCAAGCTGTTCCTTTGATCCCTTTTCAAAGGTCAACCATACACAGCTTTTGTCTTCTTGGCTTCATGCAGAATGTGGGTTTTACTTTATTTTATTCCCCCCTTTTGTTTTTGAGAGCATGAATGTAATAATAGTCTTTTTGTGTTTGCTTTCTGGAAAGGGCTATTGAGTTAAGTCTTAGTATGAATATAACCTGATATCTTTTAGGATTGTCAGTATTTTCAGTTTAGACCTTAAGAAATTAATCCTGATGTTCTTAAGATACCTATCTGTAACCAACTTTTTTGAACCAGAAATTGAATTCTTCTCTTCTCCTTTTGTCTGTTGTCACTTAGAGAATGCAGAAGAGGGCTGAACGATTCAATGTACCTGTAAGCTTGGAGAGTAAGAAAGCTGCTCGGGCAGCGAGGTGAGTGTCCTCAGCATTTTGGACCTGAGATAGTGGTGAAGATGAGGAGGTGTGGTCCTAGGCTTTAGATATAATTGTTGGTTTTAAGTAGAATAAAGGCTTACTGAGAGGAAATGAATACTTTTTTGACCCTGCTCAGAACATCTCTACTGATTTGGATAGATTAGGCTTTATTATTGAACAGGGTTTTTGTAATGGTAAAAGTCAGAAACTGACTGCTACTTCTAATTTGATAAGACTTCCTTTTACCTTATTCCTTGAACTCTTGGGGAGAAGGAGAGTAAACTGAACGTCTTTCATGGGGTTGTTAGAATTAGCTAATGATTGCAAGGCTTGAGATCACAAGTGAGAAGTGTCGTATGTACACTTGACACGGAGACGGACAACTAGGAGTGTGAACAGCTTCCAAAGATTCAGCTTGTTTTCTTTCTACAGGTTTGGAATTTCTTCAGTTCCAACAAAAGGTAAGAGTACAGATACTTTTCTGAGAAAGTTCTCTTTATATTCTTTCTTTTCTGGTAATAACAGATTTTATTTCTGCAAAATAAGCTCTAGAAGCCTTTAAGAGATTATAACATTTACTTCTTTGCTTTATATGTCCTTAAACCTTCCTAGAATGTTAAGAGTCAGTACTAAAGTTATGAGAGGATATGAGGTGCTGACATTTATCTTTTCTTTAACATCTTCAGAGAAGTTTCTAATAGTATCTTGCTTATTCTAGGGCCTCGTCAGCATACAATTATCATGTACCTATTCAGTGTTATACTGGCTAGTATAAGTGGCAAAAGGAAAAGGAATACCTTTTACCTTAACAGTTTTACATCTAGAGATCTATAAGGAAATAATCTTGGGTATATTTGAAGACTTAATTGTAAGGCTTGTCACAGCATTATTTATAATGATCAGTAACTGGAAATAACTAAATATATAATCGAGAATTTTTTTTTTATTGTTTTGTTTTTGTGTCAGAGTCTCACTCTGTTGCCCAGGCTGGAGTGGAGTGGCACGCTCACAGCCACTGCAGCCTCTACCTGCTGGGCTTAGGTGATCCTTCCATCTCAGCCTTCCAAGTAGCTGGAACTACAGGTGCACACTATCACGCCCAGCTAATATTTTGATTTATTGTAGAGACGAGGTCTCACCAAGTTGCCCAGGCTGATCTTGAACCCACAGGCTCAGGTAATCCACTTGCCTCGGCTTCCCAAGTTGCTGGGATTACAGGCTGAGCCACTGAGCCAGGCCTATGCTCCCTAACTTTTTATGAAAGTAATACATATTCATTGTATGGATTTAAAAAACACAAGCAAATTCTCTCAAAATACCACCAATCTGAGACAATGAGCATTCTACAGAATCCCTCCATATTCATATAGGATCGGGTCCAAGCCCTCCCCGAGCCCCCAACCATAGCAGACACCAAAATCCACACATGCTGAAATCTTGCAACAAATATAAAAAGTTACTCCTCCGTATCTTTGGGTTTCACATTTTGAAAACAGAAAATAGGTTTTGTTTTCGTTTTTGAGTCAGGGTTACCCTCTTTCACCCAAATTGGAGTGTAATGACACCATCATGGCTCACCACAGCCTCCACCTGGGTTCAGGTGATCCTTCTGCCTCAGCCTCCCAGGTAACTGGGACTACAGGCACAAAACACCATGCTCAGCTAATTTTTTATTTTTTGTAGTGACAAAGTCTTGCCTAGGCTGGTCTAACTCCTGGGCTCAAGCAATATTCCAGCCTTAGCCTCCCAAGCAGCTGGGACTAGTCGGCATGTACCACCAAACTCAGCTAATTTTTTGTAGACGTGGGGTCTTGCTATATTGTCCAAACTAGTCTCAAACTCCTGGGATCATGCAATCCTCCCACCTTGGCCTCCCGAAGTGCTAGGATTAAGGTGTAAGCCACCATGGCCAGTCCGGAGAATACTGTATTTCTGAACTACGTGTGGTTGTGATAAACCCTCAGACAGAGAGTTGATTGTATTTATTGAAAAAAATCCAGCACTTTGGGAAGCGGAGGCGAGAGGATTGCTTGAGCCAGGAGTTTGAGACCAGCCTGGGCAGCTTGTCGAGATCTCATCTCTACAATAAATAAATTAGCCAAGTGTGCTGGCATGCATTTGTAATTCCAGCTACTTGGAAGGCAGAGGTGGAAGAATCTCATGAACCCAGCAAGTTGAGGCTGTGGTAGCCATGCACTCCAGTCTCGATGACAGAATGAGACTCTGACTCAAAAAAAAAAAAAAAAATCCAAGTATAAGTGGACTTGCACAGTTCAAATCCATGTTGTTAAGAGTCAACTGCAGATCCTTCCAATTTTTTTTCTATCCTTATGTGCACTCTTCTATGAATAAATAAGTAAATGACTAAAATAAGAACATACTGTTAATATGTTTGTAACTTTTCCCACTAATATATATATAAATAAACTATTGTTTTTTGAATGAAATTCTGAAAAGTTTGAAGTAAATAATTATTGGCTATGTCAGAGTTGGGCCTGGAGGCCAATCTACTACTTGAATTTTGGTGATAATTTCAGGACAGACTATTGGCCTTAAAAGGCCATAATTTCTATTTTTATTTATTTATTTCTTTTTGAGTTGGAGTCTCACTGTGTCACCCAGGTTGGAGTGCAGTGGCACACTCACAGCCACTGCAGCCTTGACCTGCTGGGCTCAGGCGATCCTTCTGCCTCAGCCTTTGAAATAGTTGGAACTACAGGCATGAGCCATCATGCTCAGCTAATTTTTTTATTTATTATAGAGACCAGGTCTTGCCATGTTGCCCAGACTGGTCTAGAACCCGTGGACTCAGGGACTCTTCTTGTCTCCACTTCCCAAAGTGCTGGGATTACAGGTGTGAGCCATTATACCTGGCTAAGAGATCATAATTTCTTTTTTTTTTTTTTTTTTTGAGTTGGAGTCTCACTCTGTCACCCAGACTGGAGTGCAGTGGCCGCTCCCGGCCACCGCAGCCTCGACCTGCTGGGCTCCGGCAATCCTTCCGCCTCAGCCTTCCAAGTAGCCGGAATTACAGGCATGCGCTACCACACCCGGCTGATTTTTTGATTTATTGTAGAGATGAGGTCTCGCTGCCTAGGCGGGTCTCGAACCCACGGGCTCAGGCAATCCACTCACCTCAGCCTCCCAAAGGCGTGGGATTACAGGCTGAGCCACCGAGCCCGGCTGAGATCATAATTTCAACTCATGATAGTAGTTCTGCTTGTTTTATAGATAAGATCTTTTTCCTTTATAACAGCTTTATTGAGATATAATTTGCATATCATACAGTTTATCTGCTTAAGGTATATAATTTGCTGCTTTTTAAAGTATATTCACAAGGTTGTGCAACCTTTATCAAAGTCATTATCACCCCAAAAAAGAAATCCTGTGCCCATTAGCAATTATCCCCTGTTCTTTCTCCCTTCCTTACAGCCCTAAGCAACCATTAATTTTTTTCACTATGTGTAAATTTGTCTATCTATAAATAAATAAAACGATATGTAGTCTTTTGTGACTGTTTCTTAGCATAGTTTTCAAGGTTCATCCATGTTGTAGCACATCTTTGTTCCTTTTGTTTTACTTTGCTGGATGATATTTCTTTTTTTTTTTTTTTTTTGAGTTGGAGTCTCACTCTGTCGCCCAGACTGGAGTGTAGTGGCTGCTCCCCGCCACCACAGCCTCGACCTGCTGGGCTCTGGCGATCCTTCCACCTCAGCCTTTCGAGTAGCCGGAATTACAGGCACGTGCTACCACGCCCGGCTAATTTTTTGATTTTATTGTAGAGATGAGGTCTCACCTGCCCAGGCGGGTCTTGAACCCGCGGGCTCAGGCAATCCATTCACCTCAGCCTCCCAAAGGTGCAGGCTTACAGGCTGAGCCACTGAGCCCGGCTGGATAATATATCATTGTATGAATATACCACTTTTTATTTAGCCTATCATCAGTTGATGGATGTTTGAGTTGTTTTCACTTTTTGTCTCATGAATAATGCTCTTGTGAACATTTGTGGACAAGTTTTTGTGTAGATGTAATGTGTGTTTTTATTTTTCTAGAGTGTATATCTAGGAGTGGAATTGCTGGGTCATATATAACTCCATGTTTAACTTTTTGAGAAACGGACAAATTGTTTTCTAAAGCAGCCACACTGTTTTATGCTCCCACCAGCAGTGACTGCAGATATGATCTCTGGTTGCAGTTTCCACCCTTTTTTGTCATCATAGGATAAAGGATTTATGTTCTATATACTGTTTTTATGCTGTCTGATTTGGAGACTGTTGACTTTTTTAATGACTTTTAAAATTAATAAACTTTATTTGCTTCCTTAGGTCTGTCATCCGACACCAAACCTATGGTAAGTATTTTTTTTATCTCTTGCATACCCAGATCTTAACCCTCTATATCTAGCTTTAAAGTTAAAGACTCTGCCTTTTCCTTAGTTCGGAGAAAACTCTGAGATCATGAGCTTGGCAATTTTTGTTTGTTTGTCTTCTTTTTCTTTTTCTTTTTTTTTTGAGTCAGAGTCTCACTCCATTGCCTAGGCTGGAGTTCAGTGGCCCGTTCACAGCCACTGCAGCCTCGGCCTGCTGGGCTCAGGCAATCCTTCCACTTCAGCCTTCTGTGTAGCTGGAACTACAGGTGTGTGGCACCACGCCCAGCTAATTTTTTAAAAACTTTATTATAGAGATGAGGTCTTGCCAAGTTGCCCAGGCTGGTCTCTAACCCACAGGCTCAGGCAATCCTTTTGCCTCCACTTTCCAAAGTGCTGGGATTATAGGTGTGAGCCACTGCACCCAGTTTGTTTGTTTGTTTTCAGTACAGTGTTGTGTGTCCTGAATTTTTAAAAAGTGTTTGAGGTACTGATAGTTCGGGAAAGTCCCCATGTCTTCAGAGTTACTGCCAGCATCTTCCTTCCTACCAGTCCTCTTTTTGAAAAAATAAATGGGTTTTGTTAGCTGGAGGGTGATTCACCCAAGGAAGCACAACCTTACGGTACTGTAGTTTTAGGCCTTGTCCAAAGGCTTTAGGTAATTTTTTTATTTTGTGGAGACAAGGTCTTGCTATGTTGCCTAGGCTGGTCTCAAATTCCTAGGCTCAGGCAATCCCCTCAACTTGGCCTCTCAAAGTGCTTGGATTACAGGCGTGAGCCACTGCACCTGGCTTAGTGATAGTAGATTGTCTTCTGAAGAGAGTGTTTCAGTGTTAGTTTTTCTTTGCTTGTGGATAGAGTTAAGAACTACTTGTAGAGACTGTGTATAGGAATTAATGATTTTGGACTGTGCATGGCGGGCTTGTTTGGGGGTGACGATTTAGGCTTATCTTTACTTTTTCTAGCAGTGTTTGGCCTACTTTGATCTTAAACCCTCCTTAGGATCTTGCCACCTTTGATGACTAAAGGAGGCAGGGGTGAATCTTTCACTGTAATCTAGAAGAGGCCTTTTAACAATCAGTGGGATGAGCCTGGCTCGGTGGCTCAGCCTGTAATCCCGCGCTTTTGGGAGGCTGAGGTGAGTGAATTGCCTGGGCAACTTGGCAAGACCTCATCTCTACAATAAATCAAAAATTAGCTGGGTGTGGTAGCGCGCGCCTGTAGTTCCAGCTACTTGCAAGGCTGAGGCGGAAGGATCGCCGGAGCCCAGCAGGTTGAGGCTGCGGTGGCCGGGAGCGGCCACTGTACTCTAGTCTGGGCAACAGAGTGAGACTCCAACTCAAAAAAACAAAAAACAATCAGTGGGATGGATAGGTGCTGCTTGGTTTCCTATTTCGGCATATATGATATCTTTAATGTTATACACTTATTTGAACTTGTAGCTTTGGACTATAGTTTCTGCCTTTTCTATTTTCTGTTTAAATTTTTAAAAAACAGGCCAGGCTCGGTGGCTCAGCTTGTAATCCCAGCGCTTTTGGGAGGCCGAGGTGCGTGGATTGCCTGAGCCTGCGGGTTCGAGACCCACCTTGGCAACTTGGCAAGACCTCATCTCTACAATAAATCAAAAATCAGCCGGGCGTGGTAGCGCGCGCCTGTAGTTCCGACTACTTGGACGGCTGAGGCGGAAGGACCACCGGAGCCCAGCAGGTCAAGGCTGCAGTGGCTGCCCGCCACTGCACTACAGTCTGGGTGACAGAGTGAGACTCTAACTCAAAAAAACCCAAAATTTTAAAAAACATGTAATTTGTTTTTCCTGTTCTTATAGGTTAACCTTGATAAACTAAAGGAAAGAGCGCAAAGATTTGGTTTGAATGTCTCTTCGATCTCCAGAAAGGTAATGTAGGTTGGACAGAAGTGTCGGTTTTGCAACATTAGAGTCCCTTGGGGGGGATTACATAGACCGGAAATGACCCTTCTAAGAATGTAGCTGGCTACTAAGAAACTTCATTTCACAGGATCTTTATACCTCTTCTCACCAGCTCTTGATTACGTTATAGGAATTGTTTCACAAGCTAATTATTTTTTCCCACAGATTGTTTTCACAGCTCTCACCCAGGCTGTTTTAGAGCATGGTCTATATTCCTTTTGATTAAGATGTTGAATTCAGTGATGTTAAAATTTATTAATCTACTTTGACTTCTGATAAAGGCAAAATGGAAATTAAATAATCAGGAAAGACTAGGCATGGTAGCTCTCACCTATAATCTCAGCACTTTGGGAGGCTGAGGCAGGAGGATCGCTTGAGCCCAGGATTTCTAGACCAGCCTGGGCAACATATTGAGACCTTGTCTCTACAAAAAATCTAAAAATTAGCTGTGTGTGGTGGTGCATACCTGTAATTCCGGCTACTTGGAAGGTTGAGGTAGAAGGATTACCTGAGCCCAGCATGTTGAGGCCTTGAATAGCTATTGATTGTGCACTACCCTCCAGCCTGGGCAACAGAGTGAGATTCTGACTAAAAAAAAAAAAAAGCTTAAAAATTAGCTGGGTGTGGTGACCCATGCCTGTAGTCCTAGCTAGTCAGAAGGCTGAGGCAGGAGGATTGCTTGAGCCCAGGAATTTAAAATTACAGTGAGCTATGATCATGCCGCTGCACTTTAGCCTGGGTGATAGAGCAAGACCCTGTCTCAAAAACATATATATATATTTTTTTCTGACTTTAGTATGGAAATGTTTAGCTCTCTCGAAAGCTATTGGGAGAAATTGGGTTATATGTTTTGCTTAAGAAAGACGTTAAACCCTAAAAGTAATTGTTGTGCCACTGTGGGACACATAACTTTACACACACCTTTTCTTCATCTTTCTTCCATTTAGGTCATCATTTGTTTTTTGTGTTTTTGAGTCAAGGCCTCGCTCTTTTGCCCAGGCTGGAGTGTAGTGTGGTGGATCACAGCTCACCACAGCCTCGACCTGGGCTCAAGTGATTCTTCTGCCTTAGCCTCTTGAGTAGCTGGAGCTGCAGGTGTGTGCTACCACACCCGGCTACTTTTTAAATTTTTTTGTAGAGACAGGATTTTGCTGTTTTGCTCAGGCTGGTCTCAAACTCCTGGGCTCAAGCAATCTTACTGCCTTTGCCTCCTAGGCATGAACCACCACGCCCCAGCCAGGTCACATTTATATTGATCACAAATCTTGAGTTTCAGAACTGTCCTAATTTCAACAGTTTGCACTAAGTTGCTTTATAAACCATTACAGTGTCCCAGAAATGCTGATATTTTCCTGTCTAGATCAACACTGTCCAGTAGAACTTATTTTAAATAGCTACTTGGCCAGTGGCTACTATATTGCACGACTCAGATCTAGCTTATCTCCCACACAGCTTTCACACTTGAGAGTGTCAATAGAAACCCTTTATCAGACCATGTATTTGGACCACTGTTTACCTGTGGCCCAGGATTTATTTATTTATTTGCATAATTAAAATTTTACTTTTAGTGTCTTATCATGAGTTTGAACTAAAACAGAGTGTACCAGTCATTCATTCGATATCAATATCAGGATTTTTCGAATACTTGCAGAAGATATAAGCAGTTTGAGAGTGAATCTCTGGACGGAGAGAGGTTGGAGGAAAGGGTGTAGGAAGTAGGAACAAGAAAAATTGTGTTTTTCTAGAACTAGTATTCTAGACCCAAATCCTGACATTGCAACTGGATGCAGTCTCTGGTGAGAGTTGCCTGGTCCAGAGTCTTGTGCTTAACTATTCTTTATCACCAGAGATGAGTTGCTACTTAGTATTTGTTTGGTTGGCCAAGGTTAGTGACATGATTAAGTTTGTATTTATGGAACAGCCAGATCTGCATACTTCTGTCCACCTCATCCTGGGGTTTGGGTTCCAGTATATCCTATATAATTTGGTTACTTGTCCTTAAGTCTTATAAATCTCTAGGCACAGATCTTATTAGTTAGATATGGTTCAAATGGTGGAGATTAGTAGATAGTGTGGAGATGCCTCTTCTCTGTCCTAGGATTCTAAACAAGACAATGTGAAACCCACGTCTTGTCATCTCAGTGCACAGGGTTTATGCTTATTTGATCCAACATAAGGCCCTGCTTGCTTGCTGATTTCTCTTTAGTGAACTTGACTGTAGACTAGTATAGTGTATGAATAAAGAGAGGAAGTATGTGAAAGCAAATGAACCATGGATCAAATAGTGTTTGTGATTGATTTAAAAAAAAAAAACTGTCACAGTCGTCTCATCTCTTCATATTTTAGATTTATGGCTTGAGCATATTACAGATTTGAGGAAGTTGAATCTTTTTCCCAAGGTGACTTTTTCATGACTGCTCATGTAGTTCAGTTTCAGCTCCAACAGTATACTATATACATATTAAGCACTACATAGAAACTTAAAGAAATCTGGCTTCCCACAACACCCCCGCCCCCAATCATCTTCCCCTTTTCTCTCTACCCAAGAAAAGTCTGTCTGTTCATGTTTCCAGCTCAAGTCTCAGTGAATAGAATCCTGTTGGTTTAGGCTAATGGGAAGTGACAGGGCAAAGAATGGCACTGGCATTTATAGACTTTTTTTACACAGGAGGCTGTAAATTGTCCCTCCAACTCTTTGGACTATTTGAAGATAGAATGGCATGCCTTTTCTCATAAGCCTCATGGTGACTCTGGGCTAAGAAACTTCCACCCCCTCAAACAAAACAAAACTCAGATAAGTAACATCTGCCTAGTTGGTTCTGATTGATCACCAGCTAGTTTTCTGCCTTGTGCTTGACCAGTTATTTTTTTTCTCTGTCAAGTTTTCCATACATCCTCAGAGAAGTAGTGTTGAGGTCAGTACTATTGGTGAAGGACAGAACTTAGGCTGGCACATAGGAAACTTATCTTGGAATGGAGAGATGAGTACAGGGAATTAAGATGGGAAGCTAGCTTAGTTGATACATTACGGTTAATGGACATCGGTTTTGGTAAAAACTATGTCTGGGCTTAGAACTGTAGTGTTATTGTTAAAGCCAATTTGAGTGGATTGTTTCTGTTTTGTTGTTTCTTTTTTTTTTTGAGTTGGAGTCTCACTCTGTCGCCCAGACTGGAGTGCAGTGGCATGCTCCTGGCCACCGCAGCCTCGACCTGCTGGGCTGATGATCCTTTCTGCCTCAGCCTTCCAAGTAGCTGGAATTACAGGCACACACCACCAACCTGGCTAATTTTTTTGATTTATTGTAGAGACGAGGTCTCACCAAGTTGCCCGCGTGGATCTCAAACCTGAGCAGGCCCTGGCAATCCACTCGCCTTGGCCTCCCAAAGTGCTGGGATTACAGGCTGTGTTTTGTTGTTTCAATCGTTGGTGTACTTGAGAGGGAGAAACTCGGTACTTTAGGAAATTAAAGGAAATCCATTTGGTTTTCTTTTTTTTTTAAACAAAGCAAAACAAAAGCCCAAACACAGGCATTTAGAAGAAAATTGGCGTGTGGTTGATACTCTTTTCCTTCCACAGTAATGTGAAGGATGTGTGGTACTAATTCTTGGTTAGTAGAAGAAGATACAAGCATATTGTATCCCTATTAACCATAGTACATCTTCCTTTTTTCTCTACTAGAATATTACGCCATGGTTTCCCTACTTGTAGCCATTCATATAGGTAATTTTTCTGATGAATTATCTTAAGTCCTCTAAACCCTGAAGGCCACTTTTTCAGATGTGTGATTTTTGCCAGTTTTCTTCCTTGATGACTGTGGTCTGTGTTACACATTGTTGGAATATAAAAAGGTTGAAAACAAATGGAGGCTGGTGGCTAGAATATTCTTGGATAGTTGCAGTAATGGTTATAATGAAATTTTTTGTATTGCATTTGTGATCATCATTGGTTAGACATGAACCACTTCTTAGTGAGAGGGATATTGAATCTGCCTTGTTTTTGAGGAGCTTGTTATGGAAATGTATTGAAACACCAAAGAAAAAACTGGGACAAAGAGTGAATTCCAAATACCGGAGATCACCAATGTCTTCCAGCATGTGAATTTCATTGTGGCTGACTGATCTCAATTTACTCTCTTCTGGAGGGTCTGTTTGATTTTGTCTTGATTCCCTTCTGTCATCTGAAATGAATGAAGAGATACTTGTTGTATTCCCCTTCAGTGCTGGGTTTTGATATAGAGGTTAACCATTGGGATGTGGAAAGAAGGAAGTTCATACAGCAGTCCTCCCTTATCCATGGTTGCACTTTCCATTGTTTCAGTTACCTCCAGTTAGCCATAATCCTAAAATATTAAATGGAAAATTCCAGAAACAAACAATACATTTTAAATTGCACACTGTTGTGAGTAGCATGATTCACTCTTGCTGTGTCCTGCTTGGAGATGTGACTCATCCCTTTGCAGCATATCCACACTACCTGTCCATTAGTCAGTTGGAAGCCATCTTGGTTATCACATTGCCGAGGCAGCATAGTACTTGTGTTCAAGTAACCCTTATTTAATAATGGCCCCAAAGCACAAGAGTAGTGGTGCAGGTATATTTTTATAATTGTTCTATTTTATTATTAGTTACTGTTGTTGATCTCTTACTGTGCCTAATTTACAAATTAAACTTTATCATAGGTATGCATGTATTGGTAAAAACATAGTATATGTAGGATTTGTTATTCGAGGTGTCAGGCATCCACTGGGAGTCTTGGAAAGTATCCCCCTCGGCTAAGAGAGACTACTGTATTATGGATTTAGAAGTTGGTCAGCAGCCTTCTCAGAGGATCTGTAATTAGGATTTGTTTGTTTAGGTATGAGTGTATAAGCATTTCCCAAAGGAAGAATGATGGGGGCATGCACAGGACATTGCCAACATGGAACTTGGTTACTAACTTAACCATAAGCTATGGTGAAGACTTTGGTAGAATATATATATATATATTTTTTTGAGTTGGAGTCTCACTCTGTCGCCCAGACTGGAGTGCAGTGGCCGCTCCCGGCCACCGCAGCCTCGACCTGCTAGGCTCTGACGATCCTTCCGCCTCAGCCTTCCGAGTAGCCGGAATTACAGGCATGCGCTACTACGCCCGGCTGAATTTTTGATTTATTGTAGAGATGAGGTCTCACTGCCCAGGCGGGTCTCGAACCCGCGGGCTCAGGCAATCCACTCACCTTAGCCTCCCAAAGGCGCAGGATTATAGACTGAGCCACCGAGCCCAGCTGCTAGAATATTTTTATAGAGGGTAATGGTAGAAGAATTAGATCCCAAGCTAAGTTGGAAAAGTGATCTGCTGAGTAAGTCTGGGCTCTATCAAATATACTCAATTAGCTATGCCTAGACCAAGTATAAAACTTAATTTTCAGTAGGGCGTAGTGGCTCATGCCTGTAATTCTTAGTACTTTGGGAGTCTGAGGCAGGAGGATAGTTTGAGACCAGCCTGGACAATATAGCAAGACTTTGTCTCTACAAAAAAAAAAAAAAAGCCGGGCTCGGTGGCTCAGCCTGTAATCCCGCGCCTTTGGGAGGCTGAGGTGAGTGGATTGCCTGAGCCCGCGGGTTCGAGACCCGCCTGGGCAGCGAGACCTCATCTCTACAACAAATCAAAAAATCAGCCGGGCATGGTAGCACATGCCTGTAATTCCGTCTACTTGGAAGGCTGAGGCGGAAGGATCGCCAGAGCCCAGCAGGTCGAGGCTGCGGTGGCCGGGAGCGGCCACTGCACTCCAGTCTGGGCGATGGAGTGAGACTCCAACTCAAAAAAAAAAAAAAATTAGCCAGGCGTGATGTTGCATGTCTGTAGTCCTAGCCATTTGGGAGGCTGAGGCTGCAGTGAGCCCTGACTGTGCTACTGCACTCTAGTCTGGGTAACAGAGTAAGACCCCCCAACTCAAAAAAAAAAAAACCACACACACACACACCAGACTTAATTCTCCATTCTCCTTTCTCATGGAGCTTGTGGGCCCAAGAAAAATGCAGAGAAAGTAGGATTGTAGGTGGAGAAAATAAAAACCCAACTGTAGACTCTCTTAATCATTGTATCACATTGATCAAGAGCTTTTGGGAGAATTTCCCCCTCTTTCATCCTAAATTATCAGTTTTTATCAGTTTTCCCAAAAATGCATCTTGCTCTTGAAAAAAATGTATTTTTTTAACTTACATTAACCAGTATATATGGTAGGTAGAGATAGCAATTGAGAGTGAATATCAAAGAGGATGAATTTCAGAAAAAGCTAAAACTCAGTCTCACATAGTCTTCAGGATTTCTTGAATAACATTTCTTGGAGCATTTTAAGATTCAACAAAAATTTAGCTACTTCTTTAAGTTCTCTTCTAATTCATAATACTTTGAAAATAAATATTTGGTCTTTTCAAGGAGAAAGACACAATGTGTGAGCCTCTATCTTTTTTCTTCTCAACCTCCTGCCCTTTAAGATAAAAACCATACACTGTTCTCCTCCTGCCTGCCCAATGGAGCAAACTTTGAGGGAGTGGTGAAGGAGCTGTTTAAAGAAGAAACAATAGGGGAAACTCTCTGACCTCAGTTTATCCCATCATCTGGTTCTTCATTTGTCCCTGCTGAGGAACAGAACTTGTCTTTTGTCTGTAACACAAATACATCTTCACCTCCCTCCATTCCCAGTTCCCCCCACCCGCTCTTCTCACTCCCTTCTATTATGGTTCCAATCAATGATGTCATTATGTGTGCCATTCAACTGCCGTTGAACCACTTGGCTATAGGAATTTGGAAGAGGCAGAATGGAATCCTGCCCAGGGTTCTTGAAAAAGTATTCTAATTTTAACCAAAGAAGTAGGAGTTAGGTTTTTCTTTGCTCAACTTCTTCTACCCTCCTCCTATGTCCTAATCCTCAGGCACACACTTTTTACCTAGCCATATGAGGAAAATCTGGACAAAAGATGTTAGGAATACAAATTGAACACTTTAAGAGGAAAGGTTTTTAAAATTGGGGGAGACGAGGTAAAAAATTTGATGTTATGTCAACATTTATGGCTGATGCTTTGTTCTGTTTACTATAAACTGGATATTTGGGAAGTTTCTGCTAAAAGTTTAGACTTCCCTAAAGGTGCATGGTTGAGACCACTAAGTTTTTGTACCTTTTAATTTTATTTTTTCTTTCTCATTTCATTTGTTGAATTTGAGCTTAAAGAACTCCAGGTAAGAAAATGTGCACTAAGAAAGCTATCTTTTCTATCTCCCTTGCTCAATACCCACCCCCTACTAATGTCTTTTCATTCCTTCTTCTAACATGTCAGAACTGATGACTTTGATAAAAACAAGTTTTATGCCTCTCTGTGGTCCTCCTGTAGTATTTGCCCCAAAAGTAAACATAGCCTGAAAAAGGAGGGGAATGCTGGATTCTATTTAGTCTGTTTTACTTGTAAATACTTTTAATTGTTTTTGCCAGCCAAGTTCTTGAGGTGGGATCATTCCCTCACAGTTTTTCTTTAAAGTACCACTCCTAGTACGTAAGGTAAATTATTCCTTACATCACATTATATCTGGTTATGTATGTCTGGTTGTATATCTAATTTTGGGATGACAGTAGCTAGCCTGGCTTTTCCTTTTTTTTTTTTTTTTAGTTGGAGTCTCACTCCGTTGCCCAGGCTAGAGTGCAGTGGCACACTCACAGTCACTCCAGTGTTGATCTGCTGAGCTCTGGTGATCCTTCTGCCTCAGCCTTCCAAGTAGCTGGAACTACAGTCTTGCACTACCATCCCCGGCTAATTTTTGATTTATTGTAGATACGAAGTCTTGCCAGGTTGCCCGGGCTGGTCTGGAACCCGTGGGCTCAGGCAATCCTCCCAAAGTGCTGGGATTACAGGCTGAGCCACCAAGTCCGGCTGTGGCCTGGCTTTTCTAGAGTGAAGCAATATCTGTCCACTCCTAGGTATTCTCCCTGGCTATGGTGAAATGTTAACTGTCTGAATCCAAATACAGTCAGCTGTCTATATCAGTGAGTTCCTCATCCATGGATTGAAAATATTCAGGAAAAAAATTACAAAATAGCAATATAAGAATTTTTTAAAATGCAAGTTCAAAAATAACATAACAGCTATTTACCTAGTATTTACATTGTATTAGGTATTATAAGTAATCTAGAAATGATTTTAAGTATACAGGAAGTTGAGGATGGGTTATGTAAATACGATACCATTTTATGTCAGAGACTTGAGCATCCACAGATTTTAGTATCTGCTGGTAGGGAGGAGTGGTCCTGTATTCAGTCTTCCTTGCATACCACAGGATGACTGTGTATCCGCCCTTCAAAATCTTTATGGGAGGGGAGAAGTGTGGGTCTGTTTTGGAGAGAGGCTGTTTTTTGGGGGGTGTGTGTATGTGTGTGTGTGTGTGTGTTTTGGTAGGAAATGTTGGTGTCCTAAGATTCCTCATAATGTAAGAGCTATATCAGTATAGGAATGTTTAAGATGTATTTTAATACTTGAGAGACTAAAAAAAAAATACTTGCGAGGCTAACCCTTGAGTAATATTTTTCTTTTTTCTTTTTTTTTTGAGTTGGAGTCTCACTCTGTCGCCCAGACTGGAGTGCAGTGGCCGCTCCCGGCCACCGCAGCCTCGACCTGCTGGGCTCCGGTGATCCTCCTGCCTCAGCCTTCCAAGTAGCCGGAATTACAGGCATGCGCTACCACACCCGGCTGATTTTTTGATTTATTGTAGAGATGAGGTCTTGCTGCCCAGGCGGGTCTCGAACCCGCGGGCTCAGGCAATCCGC
Source organism: Cephalopachus bancanus (assembly GCA_027257055.1). Classification (NCBI taxonomy): domain Eukaryota; kingdom Metazoa; phylum Chordata; class Mammalia; order Primates; family Tarsiidae; genus Cephalopachus; species Cephalopachus bancanus. The sequence goes on along the minus strand of JAPVLO010000385.1, from coordinate 2,603,955 downwards.
TCACCTCAGCCTCCCAAAGGCGCGAGATTACAGGCTGAGCCACCGAGCCCGGCATATTTTTCTCAGGGCTGGCATTGTTAAGGAATTCATTTACATATGGGTTTAATTAAAATAAGATTTAATAATTATATAATAGTTCATTTTGTTATGTACTTGCCAAAGTAGCAGAGTTGCTTCTCATACCTGGTAGTTAGAGGAGTCAGATCCTGTGGTATTTTGGAGATGGAGGTGGGGTGAAGCAGGCCATTGAACTGGGGATGTGTTACAGGAAGATGCTTGGTGGTGATGTTGGCAGATTAGCAAAGTCCCTGTTTTTAATATAATCTGAGGTCCCTTGTTAAGATATAGAAAATGTGAGCTCTCCTTCCCCTCCCTTTCCCTTGCTACTCTTTTTTCATGTTTTTTAAAAATAGTGTTTTAACCTTTTCATCCCCAGAGCAGCTTCTTAGAAATAGGAATGTATTTTCAGAGTGTTGCATACTTGGAGTTAATATCAAATATTAAATCTGGAAATCCCTAACAGTGGAGATGTGTTATTGAGAGGGAGATTATATTTGAAATGCTTGGTCTGGACTTTAGAAAGTAATTGCTGGTAGGGAGAATACTGAGGTATAGAGGGGAGGAGACGGTTGCAGGGCTTGTATACCACCTTTAGGTATGAGGTGGTTAAAGAAAAGGAGCAGGCCAGGCTCGGTGGCTCAGCCTGTAATCCCAGCACTTTGGGAGGCCGAGGTGAGTGGATTGCCTGAGGCCGCGGATTCGAGACTCGCCTGGGCAACTTGGTGAGACCTCATCTCTACAATAAATCAAAAATTAGCCGGGCGTGGTAGCACGAGCCTGTAGTTCCAGCTACTTGGAAGGCTGAGGTGGAAGGATCGCCAGAGCTCAGCAGGTCGAGGCTGCGGTGTCCGGAAGCGGCCACTGCACTCCAGTCTGGGCAACAGAGTGAGACTCCGACTCAAAAAAAAAAAAGGAGCAGTTGGAAATGAACCAAGCTATAAGATGAAAGGCCATACAGGATTTACCTCTTTAGTGCTCTAAATGAATAAGCAAAGCATATGAGCCTTGAGTGAAATCCTGCCTCCCTCCCCCTTATTGGTATTCCTCCTCTTCCTTTATATCGGTTCTGTAGGAAAAAAGGCTTTTGTGTGTTTGAACCTAGTTGCCGCCCTCTTTTCCCCACACATCTGAGGTGTTCTTTCTGTACTGAACTACTCTGGTGAAAGATTTTCTCTACTTCTTTATTTGACTTCTAGGAGACAGTAAGACAGGTGTGCTGTTCCTCGGAGTCTTCTGTGATTCCTTCACAGCTTTCTTTTTACCTTCACAGTTCCTGCAGCTGACATACCTAGTTTGTAGGAAGCATAAACTTTGGAAGACCCCTAGTGTTTATGGAGGAAAACTGGAGTGGGGTGACAGCCTTGTTTGGATTTGATGAGAAATTTTTTCTTTTTTAAATTTTGGTCTCCATTTTGTCAGAGTTGCTTTCAGTCGTTCCCAAATGTGGCTGCACATGAGGATCACCAGGGGAATCTCTTTAAAAATAGTTTCATAATCTTGCCCTTTTGAGATTCAGGTTGTTAGGTTGGGTTGAGGCCAGGACTCTGCTTTTTTAAATACTCAGGTGAAAAGAATCTGTTTTCCTAGTGCTCGTTCTAAGTTTCTGAGTGGTCAGATAACTGTCCTTCATTCTCTGTACTTTTTGGCAAAGACAGCTCTCAACAGTTTTAGCTTCCCTCTACTGACTTCTTAACATTTTAGCCAAGCTTTGCATCGCTTACCCTTAAAAGCAGCAGCTTCCTGGCTTTTAAGGGAGGGACATGGGGACTTTTAATAGAAACTTGGTTTCCGGGGGTCTCAAGTGTGAAGCCTTCATTTCCTCCACCTGCCTTGCTTTGTCCAACAATCAGCTAGAGCAAGACCGAAACGACCTCCTCTGGGGTTGGAGAGGAGTGGGGGTTGGGGAAAGAGCTTGATTTGGACTAGAGAAGAAAAACATGATTGGAAGTTAGTGAGTGAGAAGAGTATTTAGTTCCGAGCTGACTGTGTTCTTGCGTTTTAAATCCTGTGAGGATAGGAGATACAATTCTTGGTTGTCTCTAATTCCAGTGTAGCTTTAAAGTTCCTAGCACCCTACTGGCCCTAGAAAGTTGACTCTGATCTCCCAGTTAAAAGAGATTGTTGAGAATAGGTAAGATGGTTTTATTCGGGAGGTGTGTTATGTGTGTGTAGAGAGTGTTGGAGTGTGTCTTTGCCATGTATTTGCAAAGGGGGCATTCTTTCTGCTGGTCTAGTTCTTCACCTTTAGTCTACTTGAGCTTCGTGCTTTTTTTTTGTAGCCACTTCATGTTCTGTGGTCTGGCTGGCATAAAGGCGCTCAGGAATAAACATATTCGGATGAATTTCAAAAACTGGGGCAGGGAGGTGGCAGCTGTGTTTTTAAGCATTGAAGTGTTTCTGAGAGAAAAACCATCAGTTGCTGTCATTCACCTCGAGAGTATGAAATTGGAAGCTCACTTACCCTGGAGTGTTTCATAACCTTTACCTCTGGGAAGTCAAGGCCATGTCATCATTAATCTACCATCAGCCTGAAAGCCTCCAGGCACTACTTTTCATCCTGCCATTAGTCATGTGGCAGTGAGTTTCTGGAAAGCGACTATAAGGCTCCCTCTTTTCCTTTTTACCACACTACCTTACATTCCCTTAGAAAATCAGACTGGCCTGAGAACTGTTAACATCTTAGTATATATGGTAAGGGATCAGTTATTTGTTATTTTTGCAAAAAATAACCATCTTAGCTCACTGTCGTTCTCTCTTTTGTCACTCCAGGGAACAGACTGCCGAGGGAAAAAATAGTTGTGGTACCTGACCTTCCCCGAAATGCCCCTTTCTACTTGTAAGGATATCTGACTGGATTCTTTAGATTGGAATTTCTGCTTCTCATACATAGTATAAGGAGGGATGATGGGTGAGTGAGCTTTTGCACTGACCAGGAACAGTGCCTGACTTGGTTAATTCTTTTGGTCTAAGAAAATAGAGAGGCTGTTTCTTACTTTAATTCAGTAAAAAATACTCATGTTAGCCAGGCTCGGTGGCTCAGCCTGTAATCCTGCGCCTTTGGGAGGCTGAGGTGAGTGGATTGCCTGAGCCCGCGGGTTTGAGACCCGCCAGGGCAACTTGGCGAGACCTCATCTCTACAATAAATCAAAAAATCAGCCAGGCGTGGTAGTGCACGCCTGTAGTTCTGGCTACTTGGAAGGCTGAGGCGGAAGGATCGCCGGAGCCCAGCAGGTCGAGGCTGCCGGTGGCCAGGAGTGGCCACTGCACTCCAGTCTGGGCGGCAGAGTGAGACTCCAACTCAAAAAAAAAAAAAATACTCATGTTTTGTGTTCTTTGGAATTACTGAGTTCACATTTCCTAAATAAGCCTGGGTTACACTTTGGGTCATGATGTGTTTCTCCTAGTTTCTTTGTATAATCTAGAGTGGTACTGGTAATAAGCTTGAAGAAGGTGAATGCTTTCAACACATAACTCATGGGGTGCTGGTTAAATCAAGTTGGACTCCTCTTGGCAGAGCAAATAGCCTTAGCATGCAAGCTAGGAGCAGTATTCTTTATTATATTCAGGATAAAATTAGTAAGTTTGGGAAAATGTTCATTGGATCTGAATCTAAAGACACAAAGGTGGGTTTGGAAAATAACAAAGTTAGAACTCCATTTTGGGTAGGAATGGTTAATGTTGGTACTTGTTGTAAAAAGGGGGCAGTCACTTTAGAAAACATCTATAGCATTCAGCTGCCAATTGTTACATCTGATTGTCCATTTGGAACTTAATTTCTGGCTACAGTGAATGTGCTGTGGAAATCACTGGCAGGAGTCCTTCATTTCAAATTTCTAATTATAACCTGGTAACTCTTTCCCTTTTTTCCCCCCCTTCTGAGGTATTGAGAAAGAAATAAATCCCATTGCATTTATAGAGGAGTAAGTTCTTAAGGGCCCAGCAAGACTAGGGAATGAATGGATTAATTTTACAGTGATGCTGTTAAAATGTTGATTGAAACTGACCAGCAGGCAACTCTGTCACTAACTATACTTCATGTTGCTTTTTTTTTTTTTTAAGTTGGAGTCTCACTTTTGCCCAGGCTAGAGTGCAGTGGCATGCTCCCAATCACCGCAGTCTCTATCTGCTGGGCTCAGGTGATCCTTCTGCCTCAGCATTCCAAGTAGCCGGAACTATAGGCACGTGCTACCACGCCCAGCTAATCATGTTGCTTTTTAAGCTCCAACCTCTGGTTCTGGATGTTCATCTCCCTTTCTGGATCTCATGTTTCTCTCTCACCTCAATACTTCTGACCTTTCTTTCTTTTCTAATAGCAGTACAGGTGCTCCTTGACTTACAATGGGAATTGTGCTCTGATAAAAAACCCATCATAAGTCTAGCCAGGCACAGTGGCTCAAGCCTGTAATCCCAGCACTTTGAGAGGCTGAGATGATAAGATTGCCCGAGTCCAGGGGTTTGAGACCAGTTTGGGCAACATGGCGAGACCTCGTCTCTATAATATATCAAAAAATTAGCTAGGTGTGGTGGTGTACACCTGTCATGCCAGCTACTTGGAAGGCTGAGGTGGAAGAATCACCTGAGCCCAGCAGGTTGAGGCTGCAGCGGCCATGAGTATGCCACTGCACTCCAGCCTGGGCGACAGAGAGACTCTGACTCAAAATAAAACAAAACAAAAACGCATCATAAGTCTAATATGTATTTAATACACCCAAATTGAGCATCGCAGCTTGGCCTAGTGTACCCTAAACGTGCTCAGAATACTCACTTTACTATATAGTTTGACAAAATCATCAAATATACAGCCTATTTATAATAAAGTATTGAATATCTCATGTAATTTATTGAATACTATATTGAAAGTGAAAAATAGAATGACTGTATGGGTACCTGAAGTATTTCGTTTTTTGAGTCGGAGTCTCACTCTGTCGCCCATGCTGGAGTACAGTGGCATGCTCTTGGCCACCCCAACATCAACTTGCTGGGCTCTGGCGATCCTTCCGTGAAGTATTTTCTACTGGATATGTATTGCTTTTGCACCATTGTAAAGTTGAAAAATCTTTTAAGCTGTACCATTGTAAGTTGAGGACCGTCTCATTTTCAAAATTGCTTGTCAGAGACAAGGGCACATTTGGTTCCAAACTTCATGGCAGCCAATAGGAAGAGGAAAACGTCGTTGCACTGTTGTGAACACAGGGCTCACAAGGTAAAAACTAACAAATTACTTAAGCAAAGCATAATTATTTTGGATCTGGGGAACAGAAAATTTCCCCGTGGGTCCTCAATGCAGTAATGTAAGAAACAATAGCATACATCTTTATGGTAATTCAGTGGTAAATTTATAAGTGTGTGGTTAAGGATCTTTATCTTATTCATCTCTGTATTCCCAATGCTCAAAACAATGCCTGACCCAAAGTAGACAGTCAATAATTTGAAAGACTAGGATATGAATGGATGAATTTTATGATTAAATGATATTGAAAATGTTGATTGAAACTGATGTTACATAATTCAGGGAAAGAGATGCCTCAGGGGCCTTAAGTACCTGTGATTGGGTCTATAGAGATAAGAGGTTGGATCCTTGCTCAGTCCCCTCAGCTATTTCCTTATATAGGTATCTTTTTTGTAGTCACTAATTATTAGGGTTGATGAAACCAGTAAATCCTAGCAGTCTAGATTTTCAGGACCCCAGAGAGAGGAAGATAGTTAACAGTACCTAGAGAAGACTGTGGTTTTGTCTAGTTACCATTCTGCCATACCCTAAATTTTAACCCTAAGTCTAGTCATCTATTCAAATATGTACTCATCTGATCTTGAGCTAAAGGGGGTTAAGTATCCTGTTGCCTTAGTAATGGCTCTGATTCTAGCCAACCTTTGGTGATTTCACGCTTATATGGAAGAATTAGTGGCATCATTAGCTTCAAGATTTTGTTGGTGATCTCAGACTTTGTTTCAAGGACTAGGAGAAATATGGCAATGAAAAAAATAGCTAACATTTATTAAATACCTCTTACAGTTCCTATGTGCAAAGTAATCTCACACATAATTTGTATCTTGGAGCAGCCTTGAATATCTGGTGTTTTTCCTTAGCAGGTATCATTTTCTTCATACTGCCTGAGGATTTTCCAGATATGAAAAGGAAACAAGGAGAGAAGTGAATTTTGAAAAGTTGAGAATGTCTTCTAAAGGGCTCAGTTGGAATTTATCTTTAGTCTATAATGGGAGATACCGTGAAAGTGAGGGCATTTGCTTCATTAAATATAGGTCATGCTTTCTGTTCTTATATGGGTGCTCTCTTCTCTTTTGCACAATTGTTTCTCATTTTTATAAATGAGATTTTAAAAAGAAGCTAAAAAGGTAGTTGTTGAGTGGCCATGAAGGATATGCAGAAATTACTAGCAGTAGTCAGTTGGCTGACTTGGTGTTTTAAATTTTGAGAAGTGATAGTATTGGGGAAGTGAAATACATGGATTAGTCTGAACACTCATTGCCTGTGTTTGGTTAGCGAGGGCAGGTTTCTCCTCTAGGGTGCAAGTTGTATGTTCTGAGAAGTTTGCATTTGATAGGAAATAAGGGATTCAAGCACTTCTCTTCCTGCACAGGAATATGCATGAGAAGAAAAAAGGAGTTTTGTTAGCAGTTGCGGGTGTGGGGAAGGGAAGTGGGGGAGGGATGAAGAAGGAAAAGGCTTGCAAATGCATATGACACTGAGCTAGAAGGGGTCAGTGCTGCCTGCAGATGCATAGCCCCATTTGTGCACTTGAGCATGGCCTGGGGGAGCATTGGCCTGATGAATGCAGAGAGAGATACGTTTTTTGATCGAGGTAATTTCCCTCACATGGGTCTTGCCATCCCATGAATCAAAACCTGTCAGCAAGGAGCTAAAGATGAAGTGAAGTTTATTGTACATTTGTTTCCATGCGACACCGTCACGCTAGAAGGGTCAGTGAGAGAGATCATTAGAACTGTGTTGATTTACTGGGCCTGGTTGTGCACTTTCCCTGCAGGGCAAGGAGGAAGAGGCTTTAAGAGGAGAGCTGAGGGGTTCTGGGTGGGGAGGGAAGGACTGACTATTTGTGTGAGTTGAAGGAGGCTGCATTGTCACACCCCCCCATTCCCTGGTGGATTTAGAGCAGATGTTCTGCCTGGATCTCCAGGAGAGGCACCAAAGATCTTAATACAAAGGGCAGCTCACCAGAATTCTCTGACACTAGTCTTAGCGGCTAGAGGAGTGTATTCTCCTCATTCTTCTTTTCCTGTTCCCCCTCCTTAACTCACCTTTGAGCACAAAAGAAAACACAGGAATTAATTAATTAAATTATAAATTAATTCATTTAGAATTCAAACTGCCCTTTTCAGGATGTAGCAAGATAAAGGACCATGAAGAGGCGAGGCCTGGTGGTTCCCGCCTGTAGTTCCAGCACTTTGAGAGGCTGAGATGGGAGGATCGCTTGAGCCCAGGAGTTCAAGACCAACCTAGGCAACATAACAAGACCTTGTCTGTAATAAATAAATAAGTTAGCTGGGTGTAGTGGAGTGTGCCTGTAGTCCCAGCTACTCAAGAGACTGAGGCAGAAGGATCTCCTGAGCCCAGGAGGTCGTGGCTGCAGTGAGTTGAAATTGTGCCACTGCTGCACTCCAGCCTGGGTGTCAGAGACCATGAGTCCAAAAATTTTTTAGAAGTTTTTAGAGAGAGAGCCTGTAATCCCAGTACTTTGGGAGGCTGAGGTAGGAGGATCGCTTGAGATCAGGAATTCTAGACCATCCTAGGCAACATAACAAGACCTGATCTCTATAAAAAACTAGGCCAGTTGTGATGGTGTGTGCCTATAGTCTCAGCTACTTGGGAGATTGAAGAATCACTGGAACCCAGAAGCTTGAGACTGCAGTGAGCTGTGATTGTGTCACTGAACTCCAACCTGGGTCAGAGTGAGACCCTGACTCAAAAAAAAAGAAACGAAAAGAATTATGAAGAGAAAGACCATTCCACACATTCCAAATGGATGTAGGCTTTGTTCAGGGAGTGGCCTCAGGATTTGTGCTGAGATAAAAGTCATATCTCCTCTGTGATTTAAACTTGCTGAAATATTCCTAGCACTAAATTGAATGAAAAAGAGTATTGTTGTAGTTCAGCAAGATGTTGCTCCAGTCCTGGCTCTCCCCAGGAAGAAATAGCTGTTCCTTTAATTCTCCCTAAAATGGTCTGCTACTTGGCCAGGGGACTTTGTGAAATGGATATATTATCGTCTAGCATATTCTAGAGGTTCTCATTTTGAAATCTTCATTTGTATCCCTTATTCACTTTATCTTAATGGTAGTAGACAAAATCAAGAAAACTTTTCCCCTTGACTTTGGTAGTGAAAATTATTGGTGGGGCTTGTGTTTGTAGGAAACCTTTCTGATTATTGTATTACAGTTCAACAGTTGGAATAGCCAATTAGCCAAAGTTAGAAACAAGTTCAGCCAAGAAAATCTTTAGTACAGGATTACTAACTAGAGTCCTTTCCCTAGATCCCTAGTTCGTTACGAAGTGGAGGCAAATTGTATGATAGAAAGGGGATGGGGTCCTATATTGCTGACCCAGTCATTTGAGTAGTGTGAAGTGGTTACTGTAATTCACAAATACTTTTGGCTAAAGTTCTCAGTGATCCTTCTCCCTTGGGGATTAAGCATTTCATTCTGCCACTGTTCTTCCAAAGAAATACTTACATGAGATACCTGAGGAGATGGTAAAGTTAGAGAAGTGGGTTATTGAGTAAAATGTCTTGGGTTCCAGTTCTGACTCTACCCCTTACTATTTGTGAGATTTTGAACAAATTACTTAATCTCTCTAGGTCTTAGTTTTCCATATCTGTGAAATAAAAGTTTTTTTCTTCTTTTTTTTTTTGAGTTGGGGTCTTACTCTGTTACTCAGGCTGGCATGCAGTGGCACGATCATGGTTCACTGCAGCCTCAAACACCTGTGCTCGTGATCCTCCTGCCTCAGCCTCCCAAGTAGCTGGGTCTAAGGGTACATGCCACCATGCCTGGCTAATTTTTTGATCTTTTGTAGAGACCAGGCCTCTCTGTGTCGCCCAGGCTGCTCTCAGACTCTGGGACTCAAACAATCCTCCTGCTTTTGCCTCCCAAAGTGCTGGAATTGCAGGCATGAGCCAGTGTGCCCAGCCTATGAAATGAATTTTATCATAGTGCTACTTCATAGGATTATTATAAGAAATAAATGAGGAATCGCATGTAAAGAATGCCATGTGGTACCTAGCATATAGTAAACACTCAATGTTTGTGGCTATATTATTTTAATGTATGATTATTAAGGGCAATAATATTTCTTTTTTCTTGGAACTTACTGCTTTATAATAATTCAGATTACATTCATGAAGTACTGCTGTGGAATTGTTGGTGGGTGATTATAATGAAAAAGGCAGAAAAACTGTATTCTAATAGTATGCCGTGATTACGTGGTAGTTCATTGCTTCATAGCCACCATTTTTTCTTGACTCCCTTCCTACTCACTGGAAAGCAGTTGCAGCAAACTGGAGAAAATGAACATCTTTCTCAAGCTGAGTCAAAGTGAGACTTAAGACTGTAGTCCCACCTGCTGTGTTCAGAGAGTTGGACTAGTTAAACAGATTGCGCACAAAAAGCTGGAGAGCTGCCCTGCTTTTGATTGTAGAGGTGGCTGCTGTGGTCACAGGGGACAAAGGCAAGTCTTTAGATGAGACTGAGAGCAGAGACATTGAAAAATTCCTGTGTTTCTGTAAGTCTTTTGATTGCCTTTGCTGTTGACCTCATGGTTTTGGGACACCCAGAGACACAGCCTGCCTATAGACTATAGGAATATAAATTTGTTGAGGTTTAAAAATAACTAGCTCAGAAGCACAACATAGACACTCCCTAAAAGTTTGTTTGGACTTTTTTGAGCTGGCCTTCTGTTGGGTTAAAATTTTTGTAAATAAAGTAAAAGAAACTCTCCTCCTCCGTGGTGAGGATGGGTATGTCTATATGGGGTGTCTTGAGATTATGAGAGGAATGGGATATTTGTATAGATGTGCCAAGTCTTAGAAAATCCTCCTGGGAGGAAAGAAACACCTGGGGAGGCTACCTGCTTTCAGATGTTTACTAATCCTGGGATTGAGCTTTTGATTACTGCTGACTGGGTATGAGGGGAAGGTAGAGAAGGAAAAGATAACTTTTAAAATGGGATAAATAAAGTGACAGGGTTTAGGTTCTCTTGGGAAAATATACTGCTGTATTGAACAGTATCAGATATGAATAGTAGCTCTGTCTTTAAAACACCTATAGGAGAATGGCTAACTCCAACTCATGGTAAACTGAAACATTCTCTCCAGTTTCCAAGCATATATATCATGACACTCATGAATGCTTGGAAAAGGCTTGAGCATCTTTTAGAAAGATGACTGTGTTTTTCAGAAACACCACTCTGGCCTTCTTCCCCTTTCTTTCCTTGGTAACTTGTAAGCAGTGTTCAGCAAGTAGTTGGGGTGCTTCCTACCAACCTGTTCTCTGTAGGTGTTACTCAGTGAAACTTCAGTTCTCCTTATCTCTGAACTGCCACAATTTCTTGAGCACAGAAATTTGTTTTATGGGTGTTTCCTATTATTTCTTCACTCTACTTGTCTTATGAGTATTGAGCCCCTATCTAAAATTAAGTTTTTAGTCATTCTAGGTTTTTAGTGATCCTTAGTTCTTGGCACAAAGTTGGCTGGCACATTGTGACCAGTGAGTCATAACTTCATTCCTATTTATTTTGTGAATGGACCCTAGTTTGTTTCAGTCTCTCTTCTTTTTTGTTGTCCCTGAACAGTCTGAAGATGATGAGAAACTGAAAAAGAGGAAGGAGCGATTTGGAATTGTCACGAGTTCAGCTGGAACTGGAACCACAGAGGATACAGAGGTAAAACATATCTAGAATGCTTCATAGGGCTCTTAAAGGGAAATAAGAGTGAATAAACTGAGTGGAGAAAGTTTCCCCAGCCTACTTCCTAAGTGCCCAAATGACTAAGTATTTTGCCTTTTGCTTGGTAACTTTTTTCTGGATGAAGTGGTCACACTGAATCCCATCCATATACTTAATTCAGTGTTAGTCTATTAGCCTGGTGGCACAGAGCATAAGTTTTGGAGTCAGGGCCGGGCTCAGTGGCTCAGCCTGTAATCCTGTGTCTTGGGAGGCCGAGGTGAATGGATTGCCTGAGCCCGTGGGTTCGAGACCTGCCTGGGCAACTTGGTGAGACCTCATCTCTACAATAAATCAAAAAAATTAGCCAGGCATGGTAGTACACGCCTGTAGTTCCAGCTACTTGGAAGGCTGAAGCGGAAGGATCGCTGGAGCCCAGCAGGTGGAGGCTGTAGTGGCCGGGAGCATGCCTCTGGGCGACAGAGTGAGACTCCAACTCAAAAAAAAAAAAAAGGTTTGGAGTCAAGTAGGCTTGGATTCAAAAAGTATCTCTGCCGTTTAGTTTTAATAAGTTACAGCATATTCCTGAGCCTCTGTTTCCTCAGATGGGAAGTGGAGGTAATATATCTACCACAAAGTGGTATTTTTAAGAATGAAATGATACAGACTGGGCATGGTGACTCGTTTCTGTAATCCTAGCACTTTGGGAGGCTAAGGCAGGAGGATAACTTGAGCCCAGGAGTTTGAGCCCAGTCTGGGCAGCATAGCAAGACCTTGTCATTACCAAAAAAATCAAGAAATTAGCTGGGTATGGTGGCCACACTTGACTACTCAGGAAGCTGAAGCAGAAGGATCACCTGAACCTCAGAGTTCCAGGCTGTGGTAAGACATGATCATGTCACTGTACAACCTGGGCCACAGAGCAAGGCCCTGACTCAAAAAAAGAAAAAAAGAATGAAAGGAAATGATTCTGATCGGGCTCAGCGGCTCATCCTATAATCCTAGCACTTTGGGAGGCTGAGGCAAGTGGATTGCCTAAGCCTGCAGGTTCGAGACCAGCCCAGGCAACTTGGTGAGACCTCGTGTCTACAATAAATAAAAAGTTAGCCAGGCATGGTAGCGCGTGCCTGTAGTTCTGGCTTCTTGGAAGGCTGAGGTGGGAGGATTGCTGGAGTCAATGCAATGACCAGCAGGTCAATGCTAGGGTGGCTGTGAATGTGCCACTGCTCTCCAGCCTGGATGATGGAGTGAGACTCCAACTCAAAAAAACAAAAAAAGAAATGATTCTGTGTAAAAAGGTATAGTCTGAATAAAATGCTTAGAATGTTGTCTGTCATATTTTAAGTAGTAAGTAGCAATGTTTATTGTTCATTTCCTTTGTGCATTTAGTAAAGGTCATCTCTAACCCAGACACAAATGTAGTTGTGCCTAACTCCTCTCTGGAAAAGAACAATGGACTCAAATGAGATTTCTCGTTTTTGTCACTTTGTTTACATAAAGTAGTTTTGAAAGAGGGACTTTTTTATCCTCTAAAACTCATGTTTATACATATGCCAGGTTCTCCTGGGGTAGCTCATGTTCACTGAGGTTGATCATTGACAGTGTTAATTTGAGAGTACATAAAGAACAATTGAAATAATGTTGAATTCTAAAAAAGCATATTTTTAGAATCATTGAAAGCTTCTTGGATGGCAAAGAATTTGGACTGTTCTTTGATACTTCCTTTTAATCCAAGTTTACTTCTTTACATCTGCCTCTGGAGAGCGCCTCTATAAAGCTATATGCTCAAAATCTTTATGAAAAATTTCTTCATGAATAAATATCAGAGTCAGTCTTGTGAATTAAATCCTGAAAATTTTAGAATCAGATTAGTTTACATTCTTCACTAGGAAAAAACTAAGAGTTTGTATTCTTTATGCTACTGAGAGTACTACCTGTTTTACATATCTGCTTACTTACTGACTTACCTAGATGAACTAGTAAGCTTAGGCTTGTTTTAATTCTAGTTAAAATTATTCCCTCCTTACCAAGGAGACTATTGCTTAGCCAGGCATGCTCACTAAGGAGGTACATTTGGGCCTCTCCAAGTTAAAGAGGATGAATTTTTTGGGTTTTTTTTCCTTGAGTTGGAATCTCACTCTGTTGCCAAAGCCTGGAATGTAGTGGTACACTCACGGCCACCGCAGCCTCGACCTGCTGGGGTCAGGTGATCCTTCCGCCTCAGCCTTCCAAGTAGCTGGAACTATTTGGTTTCAAGCCTGGCACTACCACGCCTGGCAAACTTTTTTATTTTTTGTGGAGACGAAGTCTTACCAAGTTGCCCAGGCTGGTCTTGAATCCCTGGACTCAAACAGTCCTCTCTCCTCAGCCTCCCAAAGTGCAGGGATTACAGGCTTGAGCCTCCCCTTGCCCGGCCCAAGGATGAGGATTTTGTTGGGAAAGTCAGTGTATGTCAGAGAGCAGTAAATTCTGGCCGGTGGAGTTTACATGAACCAGATGATTTTTGTTTGATTCCAAAGAATTGTGTCAGTAGTTCCGGTGGAGTGGCCTGGGCTTGTGTGCATTCAGTGTTCTTTTTAAATATATGTTAAATCTTCTTTCTGTATGAATGGGATGAATAAAAGTTTCCCACTTTGCTGAGGGCAGTGGTTGTAAGGAAGAAGGACTCTGCTGTTTTGTGAGTCACTCCCAGAACAAAAATTTCCTTCCTCTGTCCCCATTTTGTGCCTTCTCTCCAATGCTGCCTCCCTTAAAAGATCCGACGGGGACCCACATGCAAACACCTCTTTTACCTCCACCACTACCCCCCCACCCTCCCCATCCCACCACCCTGATTTATTCTGTTGGCATTGAAGATTTATATGCTTTTCTGTGGATTAGGAACCTGAGGAATAGCTGCTGTCTGGACCTGACTGCTCTGAAGGGCATTCCCCACCTTCATGAATAGCATTGGTTAACCCTTTGTTCTCTGAAATCTCCCTTACCCACTGACTGAAAGACTTTCCCTGGTCTGTTAAAAGCCTATTGTTTCCAGACTAGCTTTTTCCAAGTCTGAGTGGCCCTTTTAGGGAATCTTTCCATTTTGTACCACTATTCTTCCTCTGGCCGCTCATAATCTTCTTTCTTCCTTACCCTCCTTTCCCCCCAAACCTTCCCAGGTCTAGCTGGATAACTGGAGAGATTGGAGAGATTCGGCAATGAAATCTGTAACTGCTAAGTTTAAGTCTGGGCCATCCATCCCTGGACCTTGTGACAGTTCATGTGAGCTTGAATTACAGCAGCCAGGAACTCGGGCAACTGTTGTCTTACAATCTGATTTTTTTCTTCTTGCTTTTTCCTTACAGGCAAAGAAGAGGAAAAGAGCAGAACGCTTTGGGATTGCCTGATGAAAAGTTCTTGATGCTTTGTGTTCTCCAGTGGTTTCCATTTCTCTGATTCTTCTTGGTCACATATATACCTAAATGCACAGTCATGTGCCTACGTCCTGCCTCTCAATAAGGGAGCATGTACCTCAGGTACATCTGTGAACTGCTGCAGCAATTTGACTTATTGCTGTTCCAACTTTAAGATTGTTGTGTTTTTGTTTTATTTTGCTTGTTAATAAAAAAAAATAGAAAAGAGAACAATGTGTTTTATTAGGTGCTCCTCTAATTTCTTGGAGCCAGATTAGACCAGATAAGGGGGGCTTCAGGGGCAACTATTATAGGGAATTAGCTCTAATGCCTTTATCCCTTAGAAAAGAAGACTAGGAAAAGGATTGAGTCTGCCCCTAAAGCCTGTTTATTTCCTCCTCTCATACTCACAAGCATCCTTTTACCTCGTTATCCTCTGTGAAGAGGCCAAGTTACTTTCTGAGTTTTTGCTTCAGCAGGTTGGAGTGGCCCGTGGAGATAAAATAGAGAACATGGGAGATTTTAGATGGTACAAAGGATATAAATACAAGAGCTAATGACTGTAGTTGTTTTTTTTTTTCCCCCCTTAGTGGGAGTCTCTTGTCCAGGCTGGAGTGCAGTGGTATGCTCACGGTCACCATAGCCTCAACCTGCTGGGCTCAGGTGATCCTTCCACCTGTGCCTTCCAAGTAGCTGGAACCACAGGTGTGCACCACTACACACGGCTAATTTTTTAATTTATTGTAGAGACAAGGTCTCGCCAAGTTGCCCTGGCTGGTCTTGAACCCCTGGACTCAGGCAATCCTCTCTCCTCTGCCTCCCAAAGTGCTAGGCTTATAGGTGTGAGCTACCATGCACAGCAGGTAGTCTAATATGAGTAATAATGAAGCATTTTTCTCAGATAAAATGGGGTCCAGAGTTCCACAGAAAGGTGAAGAGCCCCATTTCCAGGGTTGGCCTGGTATGATACTGTCTGGTCCCAACAGAAACTAACACATGGGACTTTCTTGGTTAGGCAGTTTTGGATGTCTGAATAGAAAAAAGTATAGAGACAGAGGATGTCAGAGATGTTAAGCATTATTCTTACCTAGATCATTGGGAACATAAGCAGTGGAACTGGAGGCTTCTACTTTTTTTTTTTATTTTTTGAGTTGGAGTCTCACTCTGTCACCCAGACTGGAGTGCAGTGGCCGCTTCCGGCCACCGCAGCCTCGACCTGCTGGGCTCCGGCGATCCTTCCGCCTCAGCCTTCCAAGTAGCCGGAATTACAAGCATGCACTACCACGCCCGGCTGATTTTTTGATTTATTGTAGAGATGAGGTCTCGCTGCCCAGGCGGGTCTCGAACCCGCGGGCTCAGGCAATCCACTCACCTCAGCCTCCCAAAGGTGCGGGATTACAGGCTGAGCCACCGAGCCCGGCTGGCTTCTACTTTCTAATCAAGCTTTGTGCTAGTTTGTCCTCTTCTGTTGCAATTTTGGCGGTAATGTTTCTTAGATATTACTAAATTTCATTTTCCTTGCTGAGCCTCCTACTTAGAAAAGGTTTGAGTCTCCCCAGGGAGACTGCTTGTTTGCATTTGAAGTTCATATAGATCCAACACCTACTACTTACTCTTTCTGGATGTGTTAACATAGGGTTTCTCCCCTTAACCTTTTATTTAAGCATCTGCATACCCTTGGCCTTTTTTTTTTTTTTTTTTTGGTAATAAGATTTGTGAGCCTGCCACCTTCCCTGAAGACTTTGGTACCAATCAGATTGTGTTGCTGTGGTATAATCCTCTATCTCTTTTTAAACCAAAACCTTGGTTTTGTGATTAATAAGTAATGGTTTGATCACTTTTCTGGAATGAAGAATCTTTTTATTTCCACAAAGTCTCTAGTTGGCGAGGAAGGCAGGGACCTAAGTTTAGGCAGTTTAGGAAAACTGCGCCTTGGAGAGCAGATTGAAGGGCTGCCCATTTGTCATGAACTTTGCCCCATTCTAAGACTTGGGAGAAATGAACAAAAGGGAAAGCTTGCTAAATTTTTGACACCTCCTCAACTAAATAAACCTTACAATTGGGGTGACCTTCCCTCTGTTTCCACTGCTCTCTTCTGTCTGCCGTTTTTTTTTTTTTTTTACTTCAGGCTCTGATCTTGGGGCATTTACTCTCTCTATTCTGTCTTCATCTGGAAACAAGCCGAGAGAATAGTTCTGATGTATAACTTTAAAGAGATTATGGATTCAGTAAGGGTTCCTACACCAGGATGGTAGGTAAAGGAATAGAGCAGATGTGATAATGAAGGAGACGGTCCCGAAGTTTTCTTACTTTGTCCTCCGTAACCTTCTAGAAAGGTATTCAACCTTACTGTGTGTGTGTGGGGGGTGTCTCTTCTCACTCAGCTCACTTCCTCCAAATCTTTGATACACTGTCTTCCAGTATGTGGGGATTTTTTGCTAGCCTTTTATCATCCCATTTCAGCAGCTGAATTATGTGTTGGTCAGAAGTCTTTACCCTCAAAGCCTGGTCACCAAATCCTCTTCCTATCTCATTGTAGTCATTCCACACATACTTTCTGAGTGTGTATTTTCAGGATGCCCATGTCTTTTTCATAATTCAGTCTTAAAATAGTAAGTCCATTTAGAGGCAACAGACATTGGGGCCTGTAATCCTTTATCTAGGATCTGGGTACCCTTGCTTCCTATCCCCTGTCTTCCTAGTGTAGCTAACCCAGCATCCTGATGCAGTTTGCTGACCCCAGTTTTCTCCTTGTCCTGAAGCTGTGACATTCTCTGCATACCTGGAAGCTCTTAATGAGGGAGTCTATAAAAGCAGTGGCGAGAACCAGCTTCCTCAGCTGTAAATCTGCACCTTTTTATGGTTCTCTTTTTTTCTACCGTCACTCTAAACTGCCCTTCTCCCCACCACACCTCTTAAGAATTGCTGAAGACAGAGGCTAGAAGCTTCTGTGGGGGTGAGGGCTATAGGAAGGGCGGTGTGAATAAAGGCAGGTCTTAGTGTTGAGCTGATCCTCTTGCTGTGTCTGACATGAGAAACTGATGAGGAAGGAGGAGGGAACTTATAAATACAGGAGGAGAACTGTTTTTCCCTGTTTGTCATGAGAGCCTCTGACAGACAGTGCCACTTATTTCTGGTTATCGAGATCCTCCAAAATCTAACCTCCCATTCTCTTGCCATGTCCAGGCTTATTTTTTCCTCCAAAGGGATTAAGAATGATAGGTTTCATATCTTTGCAGACCCTTTGAGCCCAAGGTGTTCCCCGTCTTCTCAGGATCTCTTATCTCTGTTATCACTGTATTCAGGTTTCTGCTTCTTAGAATATTAATAGAATAGATTATAATGTAATATGTAGCAACTACTTAGGGTTCATTTCTCATTCTATCACACTAGCTCTGAGACCCTGAGCAAATTACTTCATCATTCTATGGCTCTTTTTCAGACTCTGTACCAATAAGAGCCCCATTGTGAAGGTTGCTGTGAGAATTAAGCGATACCATATTATGTTCTCAGCATAATTTGCTTATCATAGTTTGCACAGTAAGCATTCAATAAGTATTAGCTTTTAATTTTACTAGTTGACTAGAGTACAGCGGAGATGTATATATATTTTTTCCTGAATAGGTTCCAGCTAGGGTGGGAGGGTGGTGTGCATGAACTGGTTTGAGTGTATGTGCCATAGACCTGCTTATACAGTTGTATTTGGGGATTAGGAGACTAGAAAAAGTAGAGGTACGGTTTTTCATTTTGAGAAATTTGCCCATGCCCTGCCATGAATCTTCCTTTTTTCTTCTCTTCTGGCTAATAAACTCTGTTTTAAAACTTTAAAAAGAAAGAAAGAAAGAAACCAAAGGTAGGAAGAGCTCACTGGCAGGAAAGCAGACATTGTTGCCTGGGGCATTGACTTTCCTGTTTCTGCCCCAGTATAGGCCAGAAGCTGTAAATGCTTCTGCCTTCTGGTTCTTAGCCTGGGGCCCCTGACATCCAAAATACAGGCAAAGGCAGAGTATAGAATACCTGCTCATGCCCTAGGTTGAAGGATTTTAGGATGAAAAAAGACTTAAAAAAAAGTCATCTTATAGACTTACAGGTGTTCTTTCAATGCAGGAAATAAATGAGCAGTAGGGGAGGAAAACTCTCCCTTTTGGCTTAGGCATAAAGCTAGGAGCAGGTGTGGATAAAGAAGTAACACTCAATGAGACACAGCCCGATTCTTGTAGTTGGTGTGGGGTGGGGTCAGTCTGCTGATAGAAGTGACAAGACAAGGAAAAGGGATGGTAGTAGAGTGAACCCTCAGTGGTCCTGTCCCAAACTCTGGTTCAGGTTGATCTCGAAGGCACTTTCCTTATTTTTTCTTTTTGAGTTGGGAGTCTTACTCCGTTGCCCAGGCTCAGGTGCAGTAGCACACTCACGACTACCCCAGCTTCGACCTGCTGGGTTCCGGTAATCCTGCCTCAGCCTTCCAAGTAGCCAAAACTACAGGTGTGTGCTACCACACCCAGCTAATTGTCTTTTTTGAGTTGGAGTCTCACTCTATCACCCAGACTGGAGTGAAGTGTCATGCTCCCGGCCACCGCAGCCTTGCCCTACTAAGGCTCTGGTGATCCTTTCACCTCAGCCTTCCAAATAGCTGGAACTACAAGTGTACGCTACTACGCCTGGCTAATTTTTTAAAAATTTATTGTAGAGACGAGGTCTCGCCAAGTTGCACGGGCATGTCTCGAACCCACGGGCTCAGGTAATCCACTTGCCTTGGCCTCCCACAGTGCTGGGATTACAGGCTGAGCCACCAAGCCCGTCCCCTTTATTTTAATTTTCTTTCTTTCTTTTTTTTTTTTTTTTTGAGTTGGAGTCTCGCTCTTTCACCCAGATTGGAGTGCAGTGGCCGCTCCCTGCCACCGTAGCCTTGACCTGAGCTCTGGTGATCCTTCCACCTCACCCTTCCAAGTAGCTGGAATTACAGGTGTGTGCTACCACGCCCAGCTAATTTTTGATTTATTGTAGAGATGAGGTCTCGTCAAGTTGCCCAGGCGGGTCTCGAACCCGCGGGCTCAGGCAATTCACTCACCTCGGCCTCCCAAAGCACAGGATTACAGGCTGAGCCACTGAACCCGGCCTATTTTCATTTTCTTAGAGACAGGTTCTGTCACTCAGGCTGGAGTGCAGGGGCTATTCACAGGCATGACCATAGTGCACTGTAGCCTTAAACTCTCGGGCCTCAAGTGATCTTCCCACCTTAGCTTCCCAAGTAGCTAGGGCTACAGGAGCATGCTGCCGTACCCAGCTTTCCTTAGTTTTAAAAATGGGCATCAGGCAAGATTCTTTTGCCATTCCCAGTTCACATGCTCTGGGAATTGTGCTTTAGGTACACAGGAGGTTTTTATAGTGGACTCGATATTTGAGATGCTTTTAACCACTCTTGTGAAACTAGTAAGCTGAATGGCTATGTTGGGTTGGTTTCCAGATTTTGATGAAACTTCGTTGAGCAAACCTAGGATCAGAGGCTGCAGGAGAACAGGACAGACACTAGCTGGATCATCTCAGGAAAACTTTGAGATTGTCCATTCTGTGGAGGCCGGAAGAGGATTTTTGTAATCTTTGGGAATGTTTTGGATCAAACTCTGCAGAGAAGGGTTGTTCTAGCTGCCCTCCCTTCCCATCCACCCTTGAGCTGCACATCCCAACCCTTGTACCACCTGCCCTTAGTGTTTCTCTCTTGCTCCGAGGACCCATCTTAGTCCATGAGCACAAGGTTTCCTCAGATCTTCTTCACCACCTGGTCTCCAGGTGTAAATGTGGTATTGATTAGGGAGAAGAGCTCAGCACTGAATTCTAAACTCTTTGACTGCTTTTATTTTTCTTTTTTCAGGTTCAAGTGCTGGATTGTGTCATGTGACCATCCCAAAACTCAGAGCACCCTATGGCCATCTTTGCCCTCTGTCACATAACTTGAAAACTGCCTGATGGCCTTTTTTGCAGTGGTTCCCTCCAGGAAGCCTTGATATCAGTGAAGAAGTCCTTTCACAGCATTCCAGTGCCCCTGTCAGTCCCATACTCCTCAGACACCCTTAACAAAGGCTATCACGCACATGATGTAACAAATACACAAAGTAAATAATAATTACACTAATGATATGTTTGGAGGGGCACTGGCCAGG
Organism: Cephalopachus bancanus; assembly: GCA_027257055.1. Classification (NCBI taxonomy): domain Eukaryota; kingdom Metazoa; phylum Chordata; class Mammalia; order Primates; family Tarsiidae; genus Cephalopachus; species Cephalopachus bancanus. The sequence continues at coordinate 2,583,433 of JAPVLO010000385.1, read as the reverse complement.
TCCACACCCATCATACGGTGGGAGGGAGTGCTAGCTCCCACTGGGTTGCTGAGCTGTGCCACCAAGCCTCTTCACCCCATGCCTCTTTGGAGGTAGAGAGGAATAGGCGAATGAGACTTCAGCGCCTAGTTTTATGTTCATAAGATAAAGACCACCCCACCCTCCCTCTCGCAGAGGTCTTTATTTGGTGGTATTAAAGGGGCAATATGCTAAGTGTCCCCCACGTTTAATGCCTCAGCTCTCTAGAATCTGTAGAGGGAAGTTACCTGATGCTTATTACCCAACCCCTACCCCGTGCCAAGATCAAGAGGCATTTGACCTTGGAGGGAGGTATCTTCTGTTCTTCATTTTTCTGTTCCTCTCCTTCCACCAAGGAAATGAGCGGTACTGATGGTCAGATGTGTCTTGTTCTCCAGTATCGGGGCAGAAGGATGAAGAACAGGGCCAGAGGAGAGGCTTGGGGTTAGCACAGCTGCTCTATGGGGCAAGGTAAGCTTAACGGTCCTTGCCCATTCCTCTGCTGAAACACCTCATTTCACCTTCTCACTGTGAGAATAGGAATAAGATGTTAAGGCTCACCGCCATCCCCTTCTCAAGGGTGGTCACATACCTTTGCCCCCTCCACCGACTGGGCCAACGGGGAGAGTCATGCTCTTGGGAAGAACAAGCCTTCCAGGTCTGCTCTCCAGTTTGGGCTTTTCTTTAGTCCAGTACTGCTTTTATCAGACCCGTAACTGCTGGCTCTACTGAGAGTGATAATTTTGCTGAAGATTCTTCTCCCTCCTCTCCTGACATCCTCTAGGCTGTTGCCTGGAGCCAAGAGGTCTGGCAGTGAAGTAAGGATAGGGTGTGGAGCAGGAGATTCTCAACTTCTTGGCTTCAGGCACTGTCCAGCTGGGAGGCCAAGGGGAACTTGTACTCTGAAGCCTGTGACTCCTCTAAGCCTCATATCTCTTCACCACTACTCTGGTGCCCTGGTTATCTGTCCCACAGCGAGAGGTATTTTATGTCCATAAAGTGCCCGTGGTAAGTGCTCAGAATTCATCTCTTGGCTGTGGCGGGTGCTGCGATTTCTCATTCCATTGAGGGAAAGAAACTGAGGCACAGTGAGTCCAGAGGAGGGTGGATCAGGATTGTGGAAGGAATGAATGGGCCTCGCTAGTGATCTGAAGTGCCAGCCAGGCTCTGCCTGCCTCCTAGCCCTCCGTATCACGGCATCTCCATCCCTCCCATCCTCTGCTCTACCTGGTCTTGTCAGATGCTTTTCCCCACTGTCCTGTCTTCTCCCTGCTGCCACATACTGTTAGATTCCAAAAATAAAAGGTAAAAATAATTATAGACACTCTTCTTCCTTGCTCTACCCCCTTCCACCCTGAGCTTTGGGGCTAGGGGACTAAAATGTCCCCCCTCCAGAATCCCTCCCACCTTGGTCTGCTGGCTCTATTCCCTAGCCCAGAGCAGTGATTTGGATTCAAATGCCCTGTAACCTTCAGCCTCCTTACTGCGCCTTTCCCTCCTCACCCTTCCCAGACCGGGACTCTGGGATCACTATGCTTTTTTATTGACCTGAAGATAGAGGCTGGGAGCAGGGGCATTCCACAGGCTCTTTGGTCTCTCTCTTGGCTGAGGGAATTTGGGCATAAGCAGGCTGTACCCTCTGGCTAAGTAACTCAGTGTCCTAAGGTTGGACCTGAGGGTCAGTGAGCGGCTCTCATCACATAGAATCCTGGATGGTGAGGGCTCCCCCAGCTCTTACACCCTAACCTCTTCCATTTTCCATGACACCTGGCTTAAATTCCACCCGTTTGGCTCAGATAGGTTGAGTTAGGGTGACTATGGGTTAGAGACTTCCCTGTGTCGGCCCTCTTGCCCTTTACTCCCATTCCCAACCCTGGAGGCTTTATACAAGTGCTTAAGTGGGTGGGTATTGGGGCAGAGCAGGGTCTGGGGAATAAAGGATAAATGGGGCACAGTGGGCAGGGGCCATCCTATTCCAGTAAAGCCAAATACCAAAAAATGAAAAGTCACAATAAATAAATAAATAAAATTCCCAAATCCTTACTTTTGCCCCTGCCCTCACTTCCCTTCCCTGGCCACTGTTGGGAGGGAGAGAAGGAAGAAGCTAAGAGTGGATTTTTTAGTTCCTCTCCTACTGAGTAGTCAGGGGATCTCCCCAAACTATACCAAGCCCCTCACCTTGCCAGCGGAAGAAAGGAGGCTTGGTGTGGGGCTTTCCTTTATTACTCCATTTCAGTCTCTTTCTCCGTGTTTGTCTCTGCCTAGTCTGTCTCTTCTGCCTCTCCCTTTGCCTTCTCACGGCTGCTCTTTTTGTTTCTCTGCCTTCTATCCCTCTCTCTCTCCCTCTGTCTCTACATCTCTCTGTCTTCTTGCCAAACCTTCTCATCTGCAAACTCAAACACTCCCCGCCCTGACCATGCCCCTCCTTCCCCTGACCCCAAACCTCTCACCCTTAGTCCCCACCTGCCTCCCTCTGTTGTATTGCACACTGCTTGGTTGGGGAACACGGCTTGACGCTCACGGGAAGAGTGGAGGGAGCGCTGAGGCTTGGAGGGCTGAGGGTCAGGGCTGGGGGTCTTGGGGCAGGGTCTGTGTGGGAGGCATCCTCTGTCCCCCACCTTAGGAGCAGCCACAGCGATCCACCACCATGCCAGGGATCTTGCCGTAGATAATCTGCTGCTTGTCATTGAAGTAGAGCATGTTGATGGGGGACATCTTGGTGGGAGTGCAGCAGGGCCCAGCAGAGCCTCTTGGATTGGCCTGCTGCACCAGATGGGTGTGCGGATATTTTTGCATGAACATGTACTCGCACTGGCCGGAGCAGTAGTTGGCCTTGTAGCGCTTAGGTGCGATGATCCAGTCCCAGCCGAAGGCCTCGAAGTCCACTGTGAGGGGGTATCGGCAGCAGCGTGACTCACTCGAGTGCTCGTCGCAGTCCAGGCCCAGGTTCCGCCGGGAACGTTTTGTGTTCTCTAGCACTCGAAGCTCCATGAAAGGGTGCTGCGGGCCAGGGAGGGGCAAAGAGATGTGATACACCCCGAAGGACTCCTCCTCCCTGTCCCTTCCCCACCTGCCTCTCCACAGGGGCATCACGCAGACTGGCGACTTCAGCTTTCGATTGCTTCCCCCCCCCAAACCTTCCCTCTTGCTCACTTTCCTTGCCAGCCAGCCAGCCTCTCTCCTCCAACTCACCTGCCCTCATTCTTCCTCTCCTGGCAACCTGACCCTCATCAGCCCGTTGGCCCAAGGCCTCATCAACTGCCAGTTATTGTGTTCCCACGGATCTTCCATTAACTGACACTTCAAATCCAGTTTTCAGCTGCTGTCTGGCTTGGATCTCTGAAAAGTGATAGTTGCCACCCACCCCTCAACTCCTCTAGAATCAGCTCCCAACCCCGAAGGAATAATGCTCGTCCCAACCCCCTTCACATTCCTGGTCTGCCTTTCCAATGTACCATCCCCTCAGGGCCAGGTTACACCTGTCCACCACCACCTCAGGCCCCTGCTCACCAGCCCCTCAGCTCCCGGCCCCAGGGAGGTGACAGCCAGGTCTGTGCCACTGGGATCAAAGGCGTTGATCTCGATGCCCCAGTTGCTCTGTGGCTGGCGGAACCAGCTGTGTAGCACTTGCTTGAAGTCGATGCTCTGCCAGTGGCCGGAACGTGAGTGCAGCTCAATCTTCAGTGAGCGGATCCGGATGTGACGCCGGCCTCCGCCCCCTCCCCCTGCGGTCCCTTCCCCTGTCAGGGGTTTTAGTCGCAAGATCTGCAGGTAGACTGTGGCTGGGCGGGGCACAGGCCGCAGGTACACCCACAGCTGGGCCTTCAGGACCTTTGTGAACATCACCTTGGGGCTGAAGTGGAAATGGCAGCAGAGAGGGCTGCCGTCTGTCTGCACTGCCGGATCCGCTGATGAGACAGAAGGGGCACAGCGTCAGTAAAGGGTGTTTGTGCCGGGGGGATCAGTAGCCCTGGATGGCACTGGCAATTTGGACTGCTCAGCCTCAGTGTTCCAAGTCTTGACCCTGCTCGCACGCCTGTCTGGTTGACTGCTGTGTCCCCGGTGCCCCACACAGCCTCCTCTCACTGCAGAATGATGGCTCTACCAGGCCTTGCCTGATCCACTTGTCCCAGTGCATAGGTTCCCCTCTATCAGACAACCCCCAGTGGCAGTCCCCAGGGAATCCTCCCTGCACCAGCGTCCTTCCCTCCCTTCAACTTTCTCTGACTCTTTGATGCTCTTCTTAGAAGCCATACCTCTTATCACACCTGCTGTCCTTACGTCACCTGTCTCTGATTTGTCTGATGGGCAGATGGAGCCTGGCACAGCCCCCATCCACCACCACCACCTAAGAAACCACAGATAGCCTCAGAGAGGGGATAACCTAGGGTCCACACAGGAGCAGGGGTTAAACGTATCCCATTAAGTAAGCCAGAATCCACATCTAGGTTTCTTGCCTCACTCCCATTAAGAATAGCACACCTGGAAGAGCAGAGGTACCCAAGCACTTCCTGTTCGCCTGTCTCCCATTCTCTCTACCCTAAGTACAGGTCTTCTCAGCCACTGCCCCATCATCATCTCTACCACTGCCTCAGCTCTTGAGGAAGGGACCAACCCCTCCAAGCATCTGAGATCATGTTCAACACACCAGATCGACTAACCAGTCTTTTCTTCCCTGAGCTCCCCCCCCCCAGTTTCCTTTTGTTTCACAATCCAGTGCCAGTAAGTCTTTACAAATGCATCCCCACTTTATATTGTGATGCGTTTCTCCTTGCTCTGGACCATAAATTGATCCCTCTTGGCTCTAAAAGATGATTCCCAATAAATACCTGCCCCTGCTTCCATTCTAGCTCCTCAAAGTTCCTTTCCTAATTTGTTTTTCTATTTTTTGTTTTTATTTATTTTTGAGTTGGAGCCCTCACTCTGTCACCCAGGCTGGAGTGCAGTGGCACACTCTCGGCCACCCCAGCGTCAACCCGCTGGGCTCAGGTAATCCTTCCACCTTCGTTTTCCAAGTAGCCAGAACTATAGATGCACACTACCACGTCCAACTAATTTTTTGATTTATTGTAGAGATGAGATCTTGTCAAGTTGCCCAAGCTGATCCCGAACCTGTGGGCTCAGGCAGTTCTCTCACCCCAGCCTCCCAAAGTGCTGGGATTACAGGCTTGAGCCACCACGCCTGGCCTATTTTTATTTTTTTGAGTTGGAGTCTCACTCTGCCCAGGTTTGAGTGCAGTGGCACGAGCACAGCTTGCCACACCTTCAAACTCCTAGGCTCAGGCAATCCTCCCACCTCAGCCTCCTGAGTACTTGGGACTTCAGGTGTATGCCATCACACCCGGCTAATTTATTTATTTTTTGTAGAGACAAGGTCTCACTATGTTGTCTAGGTTGGTCTCAAATTCCTGGGCTCAAGCAGTCCTCCTGCCTCGACCTCCCAAAGTGCTGGGATTATAGGCATGAGCCACCATGCCCAGTGCCTAATTTCTTACATCAGTTGGGAGTGCCCTACATCATGTCTCCATTGGACAGAACTATCCATTGCCACTCTAGACAGGAAGACTCAGGAATGAGCTTCAAGAGCCATACACGTATGGCCACGAAGTCTAGGCTCTTAAGTTTTATGCTCAGGTCTCCAGGTCTGCATAATCATGGAGGACTGAAGATGTTGTCTTGCTCACCCCCACCCTGGGAGCAAGAGGACCCTCCAAGTGAAATAGGAAGGAAAGTGCTCACTGATCTCATGTACTCAGGACATGAAGCCCTGAACACTTAGTCCTGAGACCCTGACACCAAGTCTGTCTGTAGCTTTTTTCTCTGATTCTTCTCTGAGGTTCCAGGGCTCTGGTGGTCCTCCCAGTTACCTACTGGCTTTAGTGATGGTGCCATGAAGCAGGGCTTGGGGAGTGAAGATTCAGTGATTGGGAGTAGCTGGAGTGGGGAAGCTCCTGGTGAGATGGGGAGTGGCAAGCAACATTCCCGTGGCAAACTGTGCCTAATTTCAGCACAGGAAGGGACTGTTTTCTTGCCATTTGGCACTGGTGCCCACGAGGGTGGACACTGTCTCCCGATCCTGTCTGCTCACCGTTGTAGCTTCTGTGCCTCTCCTTCTGTGCTTCTCGTAGTACCAGACAGTACTCAATAAACGCAGGCTGACTGAACTCCCTAAACTCCCAATCTTAAATGATTCAGGCAAATGCCTGGAAGTTCTTCCTGGGATCTGAACTCTGTTCTTGGCTACAGTTAAAGTGGGTTTAATCACTGCCGGACTCCCCGTTAAATAGTGCCTAAACTTACCCACCAAACTTCTCAGTGTTATCAAGATAATGATTCTTGCTTCATGGCAGTGCTGAAGATTAAATAAAGACTGAAAACAGGAGTAGCTTCTCAATAAATGTTTTGTTTTCTAAGCTCTCAACATACCTCGCTACCTAAGCTGACCCAGTATTTGAAGGTGTTGGACTGGGCACCAGAGCCCCATCTGAGTCTTTGGTTCCTTAAGGCAGGAGTCTCCCATCCCCACCCCAGGGAATCACCACACACTTGTCGCCCATTGGGTGTGGGGACAGCCAGTGCTACAAGGGGACAGGACACAGGGAGAATGAAAAGAGGAAGGGAAGAGCCAGGGAGAGATTTGGAGACGGTGAGGAAGATAGTAGAGAAAAGACTGAGAGGGAAGCAGCTTAGAGGAGACAGGCAGAGAAACAGAGGCTAGAGTAGGAAGCAGGGAAAGTTCTGGTGGGGCGAGAAGTTTGGGAGCTGGAGAACCCTGGGGGCAGAACTGGAAAGGGGTGGGAGGGTGGGCTCGGAGGCTAAAGGTGGAGGTGAAAGACCTCAACCTGGTGGGGCAAAGAGAGAGGACGGAGAGGGTGCCAGGGCAGGAACAAAGGAGAAGCAGGTAGAGCCGCAGAGGAAATGGGGCTGGAGGGCGTCCCCAACACAGGCAGGCCCAGCGCCGGTGGGAGGGGACGGGGCCACATCTGTGTTGGATTGATCGGGTTGGTGGCAGGCAGGTCAGGTTTAGTAGGCGGTGCTGGTGGGGGAGAGAGGTCATGGCACTATTTTCAGCAAGTGCCCAACCCCCTCCCTGTACACCACCTCCCCTCCCCCCCACCCCAGTCCCCCAACACACACACTCCCTACCGGGGCTGGAAGGCCTAGGGGCAGGAGGTTGGGCTGAGAGGGCAGGGGCCTCTTGGTGTTGGGAGGAGAGAGAAACTCAGGGGCTGGGCTTGGCTCCCCGAAGGGCAGGGGGCTGGGTTCCCGGGGCGAAAGCCGGTGGGAGAGCCTGAGAGGGTAGAGGGAACTAGGGCAGGCAGAGCAGCCTAGGAGAGGTGGGGGCTGGGGGCCAGGGTTGACGGCTGGGGGCGGGGAGGGAGGGGGAGGGGAGCGTAGGCCATCTCTGCTGACAAACACCTCCCCCGATTAGCCGAGCACAAGTCTCTTATTAAAGCGGGTCCCTGGGGATTAGACTATAAAAGTCTCTTTTTCCTTTTCCCCTCTCTCCCTCCTCTCCCCTCCCCTCCGCTCCCCCTCCCTCTCTTAAGAGCTCAGCTAGGCTCTTAAAGGGGACGTACCACACCTGGCCGGAGACCCAGTTCCCAGTTATCCGAGTTGCAGGGTGGCACGGGGGTGGAGGTCGGGATGGGACCCCACCTGCTGGAGGCCCCTTCCCAGCCACGCAGGCCTAACCTGCCCTGCCCAGCCATGCATGCCGGTTCCCTTCACTTCCTGCACCCCGGCCACCAGAGCAAACTCTGGGCTTAGGACTATTGGTTAAGGCATGCTAGGAGTAGCTAGGGGCAGGGCAGGTCTCCAGCCCCATCACCAGCCTGGAAATCCTCAGACGCGCTACACCACGTAGCCCGAGTATCTTTTCCTTCTGTAGCCTTCATCTGCTTCCAGCAAACTCTCCATCAGCATTCCTCTGCAACTCTGGTCCCTAGAACCCCCACCCCGCACCCTGCCTCAATCCCAGATGGACCCAAGCTTCATAAGCAGCGGACTTAAGAAGAGAAGGGAATCTGAGGAACCCACACCCGGCTCCCCATGCCTTGCCGGCGACCCTCACACAGTTTCCTGGCTCTCTGAGTTTTCTTTTCTTTAGAGCCCTGACCAAGTGCGTGAAATTGAGGTCTGCAGAACTATGGGTGGCTGTAGGAGGCACTCAGCCTCCCAGATGCACACCTGGGTTCCTGGGCCTCTCCCATGGGGGTGGGCTACTAGGACTCCCCTGAAGTCCCCAGCTTTTTATGACCCATCTGCCAATAAACCAGTCTCCCCCCTCTTCTGTTCAGAGCCATAAAACCAAACAGCGGTGGGGGGGTTGCCAGACCACGAGAGAGTTAGAGAGGGCCTGGCTCCCTGGAGTTGAAGGGGGGGACCTCCTGGGGGAGGAGAAGAGGGAGTCACCTGACCCTAGGGAGAGCTGGGGGTGGGGTGGGAGTGGGTAGTATTGGCCTGGATTTTCCAGGCCATAAAATTTCAAAGCAGCTCATGTCTGTCAACATGTTCATCTTCCGTTCGGCCAGGGACCCGGATGCCTGGGTTCCCCCCACCCCATCTAGTTCTTTCTTTTTCTCCCGAGATCTTCCTCTCTCTTCTTAAGTCCGGCGGCGGTAGGCGCGGGTGAATGAGGGATGGCACAGTACGGTCTGAGTAGCCAAAAGGGTGTCCTTAGCCGCAGCGCAATGGAGTTGGGTTCCCTGAGCTCTCGGTCAGCACCAGGAAGGCAGCTTTTCGGGGACCCTTGGGATACCGGTGTGGACGAGGCTCAGGACGGAAAGGGTGTCAGCTGGGCTGCCAGAGGGCTCCCGTTCCCGGGAGAGGGAGAGGGAGAGGCGCCCTCAGGGCTCCGCAGCCGGTGGGCGCGTTGCGGACCGAGCACGGGGCGGGGAGCTGGCGCCGGGCCGCGGGGGGCAGAGAGCGCTGCAGTCCCGCGGGGCTGCGGGGGCCCCGGAGCCTCCCGAGTCTGCTCTCCAGCCTCCACCACGGCCCTTCAGGACAGAGTCGCTGCCCGGACCCTCCGCTGCGGCCCCGGCCTCTCCAACGCGGGCCTTTTTCAAACCCCGCGGGTGGGAGGCAGACTCTCAAAGCCCGCCCCGACGCCCCCCCCACTTCGGGAACGGGGCGTGCACACAGCTCCACCGCTCCAAAAACTTCCACGGAGCGGCCCCCGCGCCCCAGTCCGTCAAGTTTTCGCAGAAAAGGCTCCGGGCCGGGGCAGCCGCGGGCGCCCCGCGCGGAGCCCGGCCGGAGCCGCAACCGGCACCCCGCGGCTCGCGCCCGCCGCCCACTTACTCTCCTGGGCCATGCTGATGACCGTCTCGGTGGTGGCATGGTACTCGTCCTCCTCCAGGAAGTCCTCGGGCTGCAGCGCGTCGCCCTGGAAGTCGTGCAGGTCCAGGATCTGCTGCAGCGGCGGCGCCTTGGGCAGCAGCTGCTTCACCACCTCGCGGCTGATGTTGGGCGCCTCCTTGAGCCGCAGTTTGCTCAGGATCTGCGACTTGATGCTCTCCAGGCGCAGCTCGCGGCTGTGCTGCCGCCACACGCACACGGGGCAGCCGTCCGGCTCGGGCGCCGCGGACGCGGCCGGCCGGCCGGCGCGCTGCCCCCCGGCCCCCGCCGCCGCCGCCGCCGCCGCCGCCGCGGGGCCCTCGGCCGCCTCCCCCCGGGGCCGCAGCTCCAGGGCGAGGAGCAGGAAGCCCAGCAGCAGCGGGGCCGCGAGCACCATGCTGGAGGGGAGGGGAGGAGGACTGGGGGGCGGGGACGCCGGAGTCCCGCGGGGCGGGGGCGGGGAGGGGGCGGGGGGAGGGTCCGGGCGGCGCGGGATTGGGGCTGCCCGGCCGAGGGGGGGCCGGGGGCCGGGGGCGGCGGGCGCGCGGGCGGGGCGGGCGGGCGGCGGGGCGGGCGGCTGGGGGGGCCCGGGCCCGGGCCCGGCCCTTTATAGCCCCGGCCCCCGTGTCGTCAGCGGCCGCGATTGGCTGCGGAGCCAACAAAAGAGGCAGCGCTGTCATCCGAGGCGAGAGAGGGAGCCGGAGAGCGCCGAGGCGGAGAGGGCGGGCGCGGGAGCGCGGCCGGGAGCCGGCGGGGCCGCGGCGCGGGGGGAGGGGAGGCCGGGAGGGCGAGCGGGCGCCGCGGGAGGCCGCGCGCCCCGGGGCGGGGGCGGCCGCGGGGGGGCGAGGAGGACGCGGGGGCGGGGGCGGCGGGGAGAGACGGAGGCTGTGCGTCTGGGGTGGCGCCGCCGGGGGGAGGACCCGGGCCGCCCCGCGGGAGAGTTGGGGCGAGAGAGACAAAGATGGGGCGCGCCCGGGGCAGAGCCAGGGGCGCCGGGCCGGGCGCGGAGGTCTGCCCGCCGCACGAGAGATCGGGGCGCGGGCGGACCGGGGCGGAGGAGCCGAAGGCTCGGCCGTGTCCTGGAGAGAGAGGGGCCGAGCCTGGGAGATACCAAGAGAGCTTCCGAGGGGGTCGGGAGGAAGGCCGAGACCCCGAGGGAGGGCGTGACAGCCGCGAGTCGGCCTTGGGAGAAGCACGGGGGGCCCGAGGGAGGAGGCGGAGAACTTGAGCCCAGAGGGGCCCCAGAGGTCGAGGAAGCCGGGGAGGGAAGCTGGGGGCCGGGCTCCTCAGAGGGGCTGGGGGACCCGGAGAGGGAGAGGCCAGGGACGTCTGAGAGGGGGTGGGGAGGCGACGAGAAGAACGGCGATGGGAAGCCTTGGAGCGGGGACGATTGTGAGCTTGAAACTGGGGCTTAATGGGGCTGAGGGAGTCGCAGGCTGGGGGGGGCGTTGGGGGAGGAGTGGGAAGAGGCAGGGCTGGAGGCCGCTGTACTTGGAGAGGAGTCTGGACCTCCCGATTCCTAGCTATACTCTTGGCTATGCAGGGTCTGAGAAGTCTGAGAAGGAGCTTGAAGTTGCAAGGGTAAGGATGGGAGAGAGGTCTGCCCTCAGGTGCAAGTGGCAAGGGGAGAAATTCAGATGTGGGACCTACCCGGCTCCTTGGATGAGACTCAGAGCCCAGCCAGAGGGCAGAGTGGAGGAATGCCAAGGTGATAAAATGCTTTGAAGGTGCTTAACTTCTGATTCTGGATACCTCTTCCCAGACCTCAGTTTCTCCAGGCTTCTTTCTGGATCCCAACTGTAAATGGCTGAAGGGACCAGGTCTTGCTCATTTCCTGGCGTGGCATTCACCATGTTTGTGGGACAAATGGATGAACTTTGTCACTGGGCTTCTCAGACAGAATAATGGAGCACCGGTTTCCTCCTTGGAATCCGAACCCAATAAAATGTCTTGAAGTTGGTTTGGCACAGGAGTAAGGAGCACGAGGCATGAGGACAGAATGGGTTAGGGAACTGGAGTCGGGTGAGAGAGGAAACTGGGGGTCCAGGCATGAGGGAGAAGGCTGGGTCAGGGATAGGGAGGACCAAGCTGGGAGCTCTGAAGAGAAGATCCATTTCCATAGAGAACAGAACCTGAGACCAAAACAGAATGGAACAAAGACGTAGACATCTAGTTCCTTCCCGTGCTGTGGACCAAGACATAGGCGTCTCAGCATTTCATCAGTCTCTTCCTCTGTAACATGGGGATCGCATTTCTGTCCTCAACCGGTTGTGAGGATCACAGACTGATCAGTCACTAGCGGTCTTCATGGACTCTCCAACCTTCTTTTCCTTTACTTTCTGATCTTCCAGAGCAGCGATTGCCTTGGCCACATAACGGGCATATCCTATCATCTAAAATGTTTCTCTGATGTCATTTCCTCAGCAAAATAGCAAACGCTGTGAGGGCAGAGTTGGAGTCCCCTCCTGCTCCCTGAGAGAAGGTAGTCCAGTCTCTGTTTCCTCACCACACGTGTATCTAGGGGCAGATGCAAAGATAAATAAGACTCAGATCCTTTCCTCAGAACACATAGACGAGACGTGACATTGGGCGCACAGAACAGCCCAAACTCCAAGCACGGCAAACACCATCAGTTACATGAGAACTCCTCTCCCCCTAAAATGTGTCCCATGCTGCAGTTTCTTGTTTTAGCGAATGACAGTCATCCAGTCTAGAAAGCCGAATGTTGTGTTCCACCCTCGTTCTCTTGACCATTTCTAAATCTCCACGGGCTGCTTTTTCCTAGAACACCCCCTGCCACGCCCCACTGCCTCCACTCCCTCCCACCCCACAATCTCTTGGCCAGATTTACTCTTTCCTCAGGTCTCAGTGTAGATGAGATTGTAGAAATGCCATCCCGGAGTCCTTTCCTGGCTCCCAGGTCTTGAGCAGATCCTCCTTCTGGGTGTACCCACACCATTCTGTGTGGTGTGGAGGTTAATCGCATTGAGTTTAGACTCTGATGAGGCTGGCTGGGTTCAAGTCCCAGCTCCCTCCTTTTTTTGGCTGCGTGAACTTGGACACGTTAACCCTCTTTTTGCCTCAGATTTCTCATCTGTAAGATAGGGCTAACAATATTGTACCTATTTCAAAAGGCTATGAGAACTAAACGTCTGACATACTGTTCTAAATGTGCTAATTACTGTTATCCCAACTTATAACCCTCATCCCATGAGACCCAAAAGAGCAGGAGCAAAGTACTCCTCCTGGCTTTGAACAACGAATGAATGAGCCCTGCTAAGTGAACCTGATCAGCGCTGGGTGGGGGACAGAAAACTGTATCTGTGTCTGTGAGGGGCTCCTGACATCTGCTAGATATCAGAGAGTTACAGCCAGGAGCAATTTGGGAGACAGAAAGGATTTCCACCTCCGATTTCTTCCCTGGTTTCCAGGACCCTGCTTAATCCAATAGGTGGTCAAGGCTGCCATCTGATGGTAGATTCCAGAATGTCAGCTCCTTGGAGGTGGAACTAGAACCACAGTTCGGGGGTTTTACCTCCTCAGCGCGCTTTGCGTATTTTCACTTTAGATTTCCAGTTCGAAGAGTTTTATGTCATAAGACCTTAAGGCTTGTCCTTTCTCCAGTCCCTCCAAGGTCTCGCCTCTTTCCCCAAGCTCCCTCCGGTTTGGTCCTGTTGTGTTCCCCGGAGTTGCAGGAACTTTCTCCTCGGGGCTTCTTTCAGGAGCTTCGGAACTGCAGCTGCCCGAGACCTAGTCCTGCAGAGGGGTGGCCCTGGTGGCTTTACGGAAAAGGAGTTGGGAGAGATCTGGACATTAGAGCTTTCCTTATCCCAGCGCGCGCTAACTGGGGTTTGGGGCCCCGCCCACTGTCCTGGTCTCCCTGGCAACTGTCTTCTTGCCTGGGTGCCACCCCCCTGCCAGAGTTACCCAGGCAACCTTCAGGCCCGCCTCCTTCAAGGTCCTGACTAGTTCATAGCAAATGTGGGTCGAGGCCTCAGGGAGGCATTCAGGTTTGGAGGGCGTGAGCTGCCGGGAGAGGCTGAGGCGGTGTTCCCGGGGTAGGGGGTGAGGTTTCAGGTCTTGCTGGAGGGAGAGAAGTGCTTTAGGTAAAGGGTCTGTGACAGCCTTGGGATGAAGGCGCCACTCTGAGCGGTGCTTTTGCCACAACAGGGGAGTCACTGTGAGGAGGAGGGACTCCTGCCATCCTGCACCTTCACCAGGAAGGCCCTCACCACCCTCAAATTGCCTTGTCCACCAGAGTTGGGCTCGTTGGGGAGTAGCTATTTCTCTCCCCTCGCCAGGGAGAATCCTACCTCTTTTTCCTTTTTTCTCCTAAAGTTCCTATTTTTGGGGTCAGTGAACTCCATCCTTGGCACTGCCTGGCTTTCTAAGGAGGGAAGGGTTACATCTCCTTAAGACATAGCAGAGGGAGGCCAGGCACCGTGGTTTACGTCTGTAATCCCAGAGGCCAAGGTGGGAGAATTGCTTGAATACAGGAGTTCAAGATCAGCCTGCCCAACACAGTGAGACCTTGTCTCAACAACAACAAAAAATTAGCCAGGTGTGGTGGCACACGCGTGCAGTCCCAGTTACTCAGGAAGCTGAGGTGGAAAGATTGCCTGAGTCCAGGAGGTCATGGCTGCAGTGTGAGCTGTGATTGTGCCACTGTACTTCAGCCTGGATGACAGAGACCCTGACTCAAAAAAGAAAAGAAAAAGAAAAAAGAGCCAGGCACAGTGGCTCGTGCCTGTAATCCCAGCACTTTGGAAGGCGGAAGTGAGAGGATTCCCTGAGCCCAGGGGTTTGAGACCAGCCTGGGCAACATGGTAAGATCTCATCGCTACAGTAAATCAAAAAATTAGACAGGCATGGTGGTGCTTGCCTGTAGTTCCAGCTACTTGGAAGGCTGAGGCAGAAGGATCACCTGAGCCCAGCAGGTTGAGGCTGCAGAGGGCATGAGCGTACTACTTCATTCTAGCCTGAGCACAAGAGTGACTGACTCCAAAAAAAAAAAGGAGCCAGGCTTGATGGCTCAGCCAGTAATCCCGCGCCTATGGGAGGCCGAGGTGAGTGGATTGCCTGAGACTGCGGGTTCGAGACCCGCCTGGGCAACTTGGCGAGACCTCATCTCTACAACAAATCAAAAATTAGCCGGGTGTGGTAGTGCGCGCCTGTAGTTCCAGCTCCTTGGAAGGCTGAGGCAGAAGGATTGCTGGAGCCCAGCAGGTCAAGGCTGTGGTGGCCGGGAGCAGCCACCACACTCCAGTCTGGGCAACAGACTCCAACTCAAAAAAAAAAAAATGGAGCCGTGCTCGGTGGCTCAGCCTGTAATCCCGCGCCTTTGGGAGGCTGAGGTGAGCGGATTGCCTGAGCCCCGCGGGTTCGAGACCTGCCTGGGCAGTGAGACCTCATCTCTACAATAAATCAAAAAATCAGCCGGGCGTGGTAGCGCATGCCTGTAATTCCGGCTACTTGGAAGGCCGAGGCGGAAGGATCACCAGAGCCCTGCAGGTCGAGGCTGAGGTGGCTGGGAGCGGCCACTGCACTGCACTCCAGTCTGGGCGACTGAGTGAGACTCCGATTCAAAAAAAAAAAAAAAAGGAAGTGTACATCCATCCCCCCTTTCCTGCCCTCACAGCTTGTGCCTCTGGGGACACTGGGAAGCTATTCTGGGCACATTAGTGGAAGGGACCCCTCCCAGGCCTCTGCCCACAAACCCTGCAGCCCCCAGAGAGGACCTTGCTGTGCAATTACTGTCCTCTCCCACACCACACCACATTCTAAGCCCTATCATTATCTTGCCTGAGTCTCTCGCAGTCTTTAACTCTTTAGCCCCGAGGCCCACTTCGATAAATTTGGAGTGTGTGTTTGGGGGTTGGTGTTGGCAGTGCAGGCAGGATACACTGGGGTGCTCCAAGAATCATTTGGGGCTATGTCTTCCTTTGCCTCTGGCCTCCAGAAAGACCACCGCCCCACCCCCAGTGTCCCCTCACCTTCTTAGGCAGGCCAGCCCTCCAACTCCACTGGGCGCAAGCCCTTTCCTGCCTTCATTCGTGGTCTCCCCAGGCCTCCCCGCCTCCTCCTCATCCCTGCGTTTCTCACCTGCTGTTCCCTCTCCAGGCGCAGGGTGGGTCCTTACCCCGGCAGCAGCCCCGGTTGGCTGCATAGCCCGGCTGTGCCAGCAGGAGACACCAATGGTTCTGTTTCCAGCTGCCCATCTGAGCAGTGTCAGGGGCTTCAGGGTGGCCGGCTCCGCCGCTCAAAACGCTGGCAGACAGGCTGATCCAGGAGGTGACCAAACATGACCCGGGCTGCCAGTTGAGGGGGCTGGTAGGAAGCAGAGGGGGAACTGGAGGCAGAAAGTTCGATCTCCAGAAGAAAGTAAGATGAAAGCACAGGGCAGCCAAGTTCAAGGTTATTGCCAGATGTGCATGTGGGTGTGTATGCAGCAATGGTGAGGGTCTGGCTGGGATCTGGGAATGGGAACCTGAAACTGGAGATGTGAGGACAGTACAAATCCTTCCGGGCTCTGCCTGGGGGTGCTGGCACCCTCCACCCACTCCAACCCTGCCTCTTCTCCTTTTCCATAGTTCCCTGGGCTGCAACACCACATCCACTGAGAGGATCAAACCAGTTTGAGAACAGCCTGGTGAATTCCCTCCTCCAAGACCCTTGTTCCTGGGCAGGCATCTCTGGTCCCTTGCTGACCCTGCTGCTCCCCAAGCCTGTGCCAGGCGGTCCCCAGCATCCAGGAATTCTCTCTCTCTCTCTTTTCTTTTTTGAGTTGGAGTCTCACTCCATCGCCCAGGCTGGAGTGCAGTGGCACACTCAAGGCCACTCCAGTGTCGACCTGCCAGGCTCTGGCAATCCTTCCGCCTCAGCCTTCCAAGTAGCTGGAACTACAGGCACACGCTATCACGCCTGGCTAATTGTTTGATGTATTATAGAGACGAGGTCTCACCATGTTTCCCAGACTGGTCTCAAACCAGCAGGGTCAGGTAATCCTCTGCCTGGGCCTCCCAAAGTGCTGGGATTACAGGCTTGAGCCACCACGCCCAGATGCTCTTTTCTTTTTTTAGAAACTGGGCTGGAGTGCAGTCGTGTGATCACAGCTCACTGCAGTCTCGAACTCCTGGGCTCAAAGATCTTCCCACCTCACCCTCCCAAGTAGCTAGGACTACAGGTGCGTGGCACTATGCCCAACTAATTTTAAAAATTTGTTGTACAGCCAGGATCTTGCTGTGCTGCCCACGCTGGTCTTGATCGCCTGGCCTCAAGTGATCCTCCCGCCTTGGCTTCCCAAAGACTGGGATTATAGGCTTGAGCTATGGCTCAGGGATTATTTTTTTGTGGCCCTCATCACACTGTATTTTTTTTTTGAGTTGGAGTCTCACTCTGTCACCCAGGCTGGAGTGCAGTGGCCGCTCCCGGCCACCGCAGCCTCGACCTGCTGGGTTCCAGTGATCCTTCCGCCTCAGCCTTCCAAGTAGCTGGAACTACAGGCGCGTGCTACCACGCCTGGCTAATTTTTTTGATTTATTGTAGAGATGAGGTCTCACCAAGTTGCCCAGGTGGGTCTCGAACCCGCAGGCTCAGGCAATCCACTCACCTCAGCCTCCCAAAGCGCGGTATTACAGGCTGAGCCACCAAGCCCGGCAGCACACTGTTTTTTTTTTTTTTGTCTGTGCCTACAAGGTTGTGAGCACCAGAAAGGCAGGGGCACGTCTTGCTCATCTCCACATAGTACCAGTGCCTCGCATGTTTAGGCTTCCAATACCTGAATGAAGAAATGAATGAATTCTTCCTTAACCTTTAGTCCCAAAGAACAGAAACCTGAGATAACCACCCATTCCCAGCATCGACTTTTTCTCATTCTCCCATGTTTTTATTTTGTATGTATTTCATTTTATTTGAGGCAGAGTCTCACTCTGTCGCCCAAACTGGAGTGCAGTGGCACGCTCACAGCCACCGCAGCCTTGACCTGCTGGGCTCAGACGATCCTTCTACCCCAGTCTTCCAAGCAGCTGGAACCACAGGCACATGCCACCATGCCTGGCTAATTTTTATGATTTATGGTAGAGATGAGGTCTCCCCTAGTTGCTCAGGCGGGTCTTGAACCCCTGGTCTCAGGCAGTCGTCTCGCCTCCACCTCCCAAAGTGCTGGAATTACAGGTGCAAGAGCCACTGCACCTGGCCGTTTCCCCCAGATGAATCTCTGCCGTACCCCAGGAGAAACCTTCGTCGTGAGGCTCTGTGGCTCTCAGGTGGATACCTCTGTGCTGCCAAGTCAGATCTGAGACTGGAACCATGAGGCAGCTGAGACCCTGGTCGAGGCAGTGCGCGAGGAAGGCACCAGCCTGGACACGGCTCCCAGCTGGAGGGGCTGCAGCTGCCACCCTGCTTCCCTCACCGTTTGGATGGGCATTTGGATGGACCCCAGTGTTAGTGGTGACACTGGCTGGGAGGAGGCTGGGACAGGAGCCAGGGAAGACAGGGGCATGCAGGGCCAGAGGTCGGGGCTAGGGCCAAGGAGTAGGGAAGGAACGAGGACAGAGTCTGGTGAGGGGTGGAATGGGTGGAGTGTGGTACTGGAACAGGAGCTGGGCCGTGGGGCTTGAGTTGGGGGTCTGGGCCAAGGCCAAAGTGAGTGGGAGGGGCAGAAGGAGGCGGGATATTCCCTCCCAATCCCTACCTTGGCTACCTCTATTAGGGTGGTATTTCTCAACGCAAAATCTTTTTTTTTTTTTTTTTGAGTCAGAGTGGCGCTCTGTCACCCAGGCTGGAGTGTAGTGGCATGCTCACAGCCACCCCAGTGTCGACCTGCTGGGCTCAGGCGATCCTTCTGCCTCAACCTTCCAAGTAGCTGGAACTACAGGTGTGCGCTACCACGCCCAGCTTATTTTTTTGATTTATTGTAGAGACGAAGTCTCCCCAAGTTGCCCAGGTTGGTGTCGAACCCCTGAGCTCAGGCAATCCTCTCGCCTCGGCCTCTCAAAGTGCTGAGATTACAGGCTCGAGCCACCGTGCCTGGCACACAAAATCATTTTAATTCCCATGAGTCTAAAAACAGGGTATTTTAGCTGGGTGTGGTGGCGTGCGTCTGTAGTTCCAGCTACGTGGAAGGCTGAAGTGGAAGGATCGCCTGAGCCCAGCAGCTTGAGGCTGCGGTGGCCCTGAGCGTGCCACTGCACTCCAGCCTGGGCGACAAGAGTGAGACTCCAACTCGAAAAAAAAGGAAAAAAATAAATAAATGCATAAAAAGAGGGCATGATAAAGCCTTGTCACTGTTAAGGTAGCAAACCTGTCCCCTTTGTTTTTGTTTTTGTTTTTGTTTTTGAGTTGGAGTCTCACACTATTGCCCAGCTGGAGTGCAGTGGCACACCCACGGCCACCTCAGCTTCGACCTGCTGGGCTCCTGTGATCCTTCCACCTCAGTCTTCTAAGTAGCTGGAACCACAGGCGCGCGCCAGCATGCCTGGCCGATTTTCTGATTTATTGTTGAGACGAGGTCTCACCAAGCCTCCCTCATTGGTCTTGAACCTGTGGGCTCAGGCAATCCACTTGCCTTGCCCTCCTAAAGTGCTGGGATTACAGGCTGAGCCACCAAGCCTGGCCAGTTCCCTTCATTTATTCTGTGATCCTTACAACTGCTGTGTGAGGTGGGGAATTGTGCTGTGTTCCTCCTGCTGAAGCGGGGGGGGGGGGGGGGGCTGAGGCCAGGGAAGCCAAGAGCCAAGGTCACACCACCCATGCGAGCAGGACCAGGAATTTGGCCTCAGAGACCTCGCTGGTGGTGAGTGTGGCGGACTCAGCCCTGGTCTTTCTCTATCTTTCTCTCCTCCTTGCCTCCTTCCTACGTTCTCCCACCCCGCAGCCTTAGCAGGTTCACTGAGACCTCTCCTGTCATGGCGCCTGCATCTCATCTCTGAAATCCCTCAGTGGAACATGTGTAGGGTGCCTTGTGACCCTGTTGTGTGGAGGAGGGAAGGTGTCTGTGTGGCAGGTGCTAGGCTCCCTGGGTGGATCTGGGTTTCACGCGGCCTTGGGCGCTAGAAGCCTCAGTGCATGGCAGTGGGCCTGCCTGATGCCTACCTGCTCTCAGAAGGCAGCACCTAGGCTGGGCACAGTGACTCACACCTGTAATCCCAGTACTTTGGGAGGCCAAGGTGAGAGGATTTCCTGAGCCCAGGGGTTTGAGACCAGCCTGGGCAACTTGATGAGACCTCATCTCTACAATTAATCAAAAAATTGGCTGGGCTCAGTGGCTCAGCCTGTAATCCCAGCACTTTGGGAGGCCGAGGCAAGTGGATTGCCTGAACCCACAGGTTTGAGACCTACCTGGGCAACTTGGTGAGACCTTGTCTCTACAATAAATAAAAAATTAGCCGGGTGTGGTAGCGTGCACCTGTAGTTTCGGCTACTTGGAAGGCTGAGGCAGAAGGTTCGCCGGAGCCCAGCAGGTCGAGGCTGCGGTGGCCGGGAGCGGCCACTGCACTGTAGTCTGGGCGACAGAGTGAGACTCCAACTCAAAAAAAAAAAAAAAAATTAGCCAGGTGTGGTGATGCGTTCCTGTGGCTCCAGTTACTTGGAAGGCTGAGGCGGAAGGATCACCTGGGCCTAGCAGGTGGCGTCTGCGGTGGCTGAGTGTGTCACTGCACTCCAGCCTGGGCGACAGAGTGAGACTCCAGTTCACAGCACCTTCGCTTGGGACAGCTTTGGCCCACACGCTCAGTTGTTGGTCCTGGGTGGCAACGCGTGGAGCTGGAGGGCAGCCTGGCCTCACTTGGCGGAGAGGCGCAAGGTTCCCCACCCTGGCTCACTTGCCACCGGCTAGCGGCAGGTACCCAAGGGGCAGTGGCCTGGGTCAGCTAGGGCCGCTTGCCCTTGGAGCAGGTGCTGGAGGCTCTGAAGGATGTGAAGGGCCAGGTCTGAGGTCAGTACCTCCCACTCAGAGGACCCTGTCCTGGATCCCTGCAGAGACACGGGGCTCTGTGTTGGCTTTCCAGGCTGTAGGAGTGAGCTCTTCTTGTGTGTGTGGTAAAATATATGCAACATGAAATTTACCATTTTAACTATTTTCTATGTTTATTCTTTATTTTTTTTACTTAGAGTCTCACTCTGTCGCCCAGGCTGGAGGGCAGTGGCATGCTCACGGCCATCCCAGTCTCGACCTGCTGGGCTCAGGTGATCCTTCCGCCTCAGCCTTCCAAGTAGCTGGAGTAGTTTTTAAAAAAATTTATTGTAGAGATGAGGTCTCGCCAAGTTGCCCAGGATGGTCTCAAACCCGTGGACTCAGGTAATCCTCTCACCTCAGCCTCCCAAAGTGCTGGGATTATAGGCATGAGCCACTGCACCCAGCTCTACTCTTTATTTTATTTATTTGTTGAGTCTGGGTCTCACTCTATCACCCAGGCTGGAGTGCAGTGGCACCATCACAGCTCACCACAGCCTCAACCTCTTGGGTTCAGGGAATCCTTCCGCCTTAGCCTTCTGAGTAGCTGAGACTACAGGCGTGCACCAGCATGCCCAGCTAATGTTTTGATTTTTTTGTAGAGACAGAGTCTCACTATGTTGCCCAGCAACATAGGAGTCTTGAACTCCTGGGCTTAAGCAATCCTCCTGCCTTGGCCTCTCTAAGTGTGGGGATTACAGCTGTGAGCCACTGCACTAGGCCAACAATTTTCAGGTTCAGTGGCACTAGGTACATGCATACTGTTGTGAAGCCATCACCACCATCCATCTTCAAAACATTTTCATCTTTCCAGACTTAAACTATACCCATAAAACACTAACTTTCCATGCTCCGCCCCCAGCCCCAGCAATCACCATTTACTCCGTGGCTATGAACTTGACCTGGAACTCTTGCCTCCCCCTCCCCCCGCATGTCCCCTTCCAATTCCACATAGGTTGGCTTGTTGTCTGGGTCCCCCTGGCTCTACCCTTTCTCCCCTCATGGCTTTACCGAGTCGTGGCCCCAGTGCTTTTGCTGCAGCTTGCTCTCAGCCCCTGCCCCTGTTGACCCTCTGGGAGCTCCCATTCTCTTGACCTTCACCTCCACTCTCCTCCTGCTCACACGGGCATCTCTACTTTCTCCCCTCACTCCTCGGCCCCAGCAAGTGCTCCTTACACTGCTCTTTAGTCTATACCATCCAGTGGCCCTCTCTTGCTTCTCACCCAAGTTGTGCTCTCCATACTTTTTGACCCTTCTGGCTACTGTTCCCTCCTCCTTTTTTTTTTTTTGAGTTGGAGTCTCACTCCGTCACCCAGACTGGAGTGCAGTGGCACACTCACGGTACTCCAGCGTTGACCTATTGGGCTCTGGCGATCCTTCTGCCTCAACCCTCCAAGTAGCCGGAACTACAGGCATGTGCTACTGCACCCGGCTAATTTATTTATTTATTTATTGTAGAGACAAGGTCTTCTCACCAAGTTGCCTGGGCTGGTCTCGAACCTGTGGGGTCAGGCAATCCACTTGCCTCGGCCTCCCAAAGTGCTGGGATTATAGGCTGAGCCACTGAGCCCAGCCTTTTTTTTTTTTTTTGAGTTGGAGTCTCACGGCCTTGGCAGTCTCAACCTGCTGGGTTCAGGCAATCCTTCCACCTCAGCCTTCCAGGTAGCTGGAACTACAGGTGTGCACCACCATGCCCGGCTAATTTTTTGATTTATTGTAGAGACGAGGTCTCGCCAAGTTGCCCAGGCAGGTCTCGAACCCGCAGGTTCAGGCAATCCTCTCGCCTCAGCCTCCCAAAGTGCTGGGATTATAAGCGTGAGCCACCACGTCTGGCCTCTTCCTGTCTTAAAGTGCTCTTTTCTCTTAGCCTCCTAGAATAAAGGAAAGAAGCATGGGCTTTGGAACCCCCCAAGATCTGGTTCAGATCCTAAGATTGGCTGGGTGCAGTGGCTCATGCCTGTAATTCCAGCACTTAGGGAGGCCGAGGATTGCTTGATCCCAGGAATTTGAGACCAGCCTGGGCAATATAGCCAGACTCATCTCTACAAAAAAAAAAAAAGTTGGGTATGGTGGCATATGCCTTAGTCTCAGCTATTTGGGAGGCTGAGGTGGAAGGATCAGCCTGGGCAACAGAGTGAGACTCTGACTCAAAAAAAAAAAAAAAAAAAATCCTTAGGCTGCCTTTCACCAGTTTGTTCACTGGGCATGTTACTCCATGTCTCCTGTCTTCAGTTTCCTTTGCTCTAAAACCAGGAAAGTAATACTGACCTCATGGGGTTGTCATGAGGTTCAACCCTGATGTAAGCGCCCAGCATAATGCCTGCTGCAGGGTGGAGGCCCGGCCCTGCAAAGCCTTTTCTCTGTTGGCTCCTTTACTGGCACTAACTCCTACCCCGCATTCCTTAAATGCAAGAGGCTCTGGCTCGGTTTTCTTCCCTTGCTGCGGCCCTCACCCATCCATGGATGCAGATAGTACTTTTATCGCTAGTCTGACTCCTCTTTCCAGAGTTTCCACAACCCAATTCCTGTAGGATACCTCCCCCTGGACACTTATGCTTCCTACCTGGGGTGACCACCTCCTCCTTCCCGGGGCACCCAGATGATGGACCTCATCATCTTTGCCTCGGAAGTCTCAGCCACCTTCCAGGACACTTGGCATTCATTCCTTCTCATTTCTTTTCTTCTTTTTTTGAATTGGACTCTCACTCTGTCGCCCAGACTGGAGTGCAGTGGCCGTTCCCGGCCACCGCAGCCTCGACCTGCTGGGCTCCGGCGATATTCCACCGCGGCCTTCCAAGTAGCTGGAACTACAGGCGCGCGCTACCACGGCCGGCTAATTTTTGATTTATTGTAGAGATGAGGTCTCGCCAAGTTGCCCAGGCGGGTCTCAAACCCGCGAGCTCAGGCAATCCACTCACCTCAGCCTCCCAAAGGCGCGGGATTACAGGCTGAGCCACCGAGCCTGGCTCCTTCTCATTTCAATGGAGGCCTAATCCCAAGATCGGGTCACCTTCTCAAAACCCTTCCACCACTCCCCATTACCTTTAGAACATACCCAAAACATGGTATCCTGGGTCTGCAACAGTCCTATAAATCTGACCACTATCTTTTTGCCTCATCTATTGTTCTGTAAAGTATTCCAAAGGAAATGACAGACGTGACACATCACCCTTTGATATTTTAGTATGCAACTTTATTCATTTTTTTTGAGTTGGAGTCTCGCTCTGTTGCCCAAACTGGAGTGCAGTGGCCGCTCCCGGCCACCGCAGCCTCGACCGGCTGGGCTCCGGCGATCCTTCCACCCCAGCTTTCCAAGTAGCTGGTACTACAGGCGCGCTCTACCATGCCTGGCTGATTTTTTGATTTATTGTAGAGATGAGGTCTCACCAAGTTGCCCAGGTGGGTCTCGAACCCGCGGGCTCAGGCAATCCACTCACCTCAGCCTCCCAAGACACGGGATTACAGGCTGAGCCACCGAGCCCAGCTAGTATGCATCTTTTTTTTTTTTTGAGTTGGAGTCTCACTCTGTCGCCCAGACTGGAGTGCAGTGACACGCTCCCGGCCACCGCAGCCTCGCCTGCTGGGCACCGGCGATCCTTCCGCCTCAGCCTTCTGAGTAGCCAGAATTACGGGCATGCGCTACCATGCCTGGCTGATTTTTTGATTTATTGTAGAGATGAGGTCTTGCTGCCCAGGCGGGTCTCGAACCCGTGGACTCAATCTACTCACCTCAGCCTCCCAAAGGCGCGGGATTACAGGCTGAGCCACCGAGCCCGGTTAGTATGCATCTTTAAATAACAGAGTAATTTCCCTACAGGATCGGATCATTATCACAGCTAACATTTTCTTATGTCTATCAGTCTCCCAAAATGTCTTTCATAGCTGGTTTGTTCAGATGATTCGATCAAGGACCAAGCATTGCACTTGATTGTTATGTAACTAAAGCCTCTCACTCTTGATCAGCAGATCACCTTCACTGGTCTTCACCACATCCTTCCCAAGCCCTTTGAGCCAGCCAACTCCGGTCTGCCATGTACTTCAAGAGATGCTCTTTTTTTTTTAAACAGTTGATTGCTTCGCTGCCTTGTCTCTGGAGCTGAGAGCTTACCTCCTTTTTCTCCAAGGTCACCTTGAGAACATCATCCACCTCTGTGAAGTCCCTTCTCCTCCCCCTCTCCCTCCCTCTGAGCTGCCAGAGCACATCCAACTGCCACAAGAAGCTTCTGCTGTCCTTCACATTGTGGACAGAACTTGGTTCTGCTTGCTGGCAGAGGGCAGTGCCACTGCCCCCCCCAGCACATGCCTGGCATCTAGTGGCAACACAATAAGGACACTGATGAATATTTTCTTTAGCATCTTTTCTCTCCTCCTCCACAGCCTGACGGCCACCAAAAGGGTCAAGGTCCAGAACGCGCTTGTCCTCCTGGAAGCTGGTTCTCAGCCCAGCCCAGATCGCCTTCCTTTTGCGTTCCTTCCCGCTCCCCGCTCTTTGTGTACACACATACGTACGCACATACTCAGGAAGTGGTTCTTGAAGCAGGATCAAAAGAACCTAAGTGGGGAGGGGCTGGCTGAAGCAGTGAAGTTGTGACCACGGGTACTGTGCTTTGGCCTATGCACACCAGTGCCTTCTGGGAACTGCCAGTGGCACAGGAGGGGGAGGCAGCTTGAGCCCATGTCCCCTCCCCCCCCAGGCCTTACCTAGCTTTGCCTTCTGGGACAAGAAGGGCTGTCTGCTCGGATTAGAGATGGGGAAATCCAGGGGATAGCCTCCCTGCCTTAGTGTCTTTCCCTACCCGCGCTCTTCCCGTAACAGGCTGATCCAAGAGCTACTTGGGAGGATGGGAGCACAGACCTCGTCAATCCTCCCCCAAAGGGTGGAACCCGACTCTGACGTGTCATGATTGACTCGGATGCATGGCCCGGGGAGAAGGACTTCCCTTCTTCTCAACCGAGGAGCTCTGGAAAATGGAGAAGCTGTGCCAACAGAGGGGGACCAGAAACCCTCACTCCAGGGTGCTCTAGAATGTTGGGAGACGCCCAGGATGTGAGGCCAGGAACTTTCTGGAAGTGCTGATTCTGGCCCCACCTGCCCCCAGGCAGTCCGCAGCTCTTTCCGCAGAGTCGGGGGGCGGGGGCCTGAACAGAGTTGGCGCAGAGGGGGAGGTGGGCCCCGGGGCAAGGATGGGGAAGACCCCCTCGGACCTCCTGCAGCCTTGCCTCGGCCCTGCCCGCCGGCGCTTGGAGGGGCACTCGGGCCGCCCGCCCCTCCTTTGGCTCTCACCCGCCTCCTTCGCGTCTCTGAACCGGAGAGAACCGGGCAGCGCCCCCGACGCCGGGAGGCCTCGCCCCGCCGCCGTCCCGTGCGGGGGCCACGTGGCCGGGCCGGGCGGGGGGCTCGGCCCTCCCCTCGCGGGCCCCAGTGACTCAGGCCGCAGCTGCTCCCGCGTCACATGAGGGAGGCTGGCGGCCACCCGGCGGGGGAGGGGGCCGTGGCTGGAGTCCGGGGCGGGGCGGGGCGGCGCGGCGGGCGGGGCGGGCGCGGCGGGCGCGGGGGGCGCAGCCAGAGAGCCCGGAGCCGCGGCGGGAGCGCAGCGCACAGCCTCGGGAGCCCAGGTGAGGCCGCGGGCCCCGGCCGGCCCCGGCGCGGACGAGGGGGCGGCCGGCGGTTCCCTCCGGGGCTCGCCCGGCCTCCCGGAGACCCGCCTCGCGCCCTCCTGCGCTCCCGGGGGCCCGGGAGCAACTTTGCTTCCAAGTTCCAGAAGCCGGGCAGGCTGCGGGGAGCGGGGCTGGGAGCCGCGCTCTTTCTCGGGGGTGGGGAGGAGAGCGCCCGGGGGAGAGCGGCGGCGGTCGGGGCGCTGAAGACCGTCGTTCGGGGCTCGTGGCTGCGAGGGGGCGTTTGCCGCGCGGGCTGGCGGGCCGCGGGCCGGCGTCGGGCTGCAGCCCCTGCCGGCGCCCCGGATCCGTCCCGGGCCCAGGGCGGCGGGGCGGGGTCCGGGCCTCGCGGCCGTCGCCCCCGCCCGGCGCCCGCCGGGAGCAGAGGGGGCTGGGAGACGTGGACCGCCGCGGGCTTCCGGGTGGGAGGGGCCGGGAATCGGGGCCGGCCGGGAGCCGGAAGCCGAGGTCCCCTCGCCGGTCCTCATCCCCCGTCCTGCGCCTCGCAGGCCCGCAGCCATGGCGGTGGAAGGCGGAATGAAGTGTGTGAAGTTCCTGCTCTACCTTTTCCTGCTGGCCTTCTGCGTGAGCGGGGCGAGGGGGGCGCTGGCGGGGGCGGGAGAGCAGGGGGTGCGGGGCGAGGCCTGGCCGAGTGGGGAGCGCTGGGCGGCCGAGGACAAAGGGCACTTGGGGACCAGGTGTGGAGGGGGAGACGGCGCGGCCACCCCGCCCACCGGCCTGCGTGGAGCCCCGAGGCTCGGTTCAGGCGAGCGCGGCTCCCACCCCCACTCCCACTCCTCCTGGCCCTTCCTGTCCGGTGACCCAACCACTTGTGATAGGGGCAGTGGGGCAACCAGCCAACGGCCTGATGCTATCGCCACGGGGCTTCCCGCCTTCCGCTCCCCACCTCCTCTCGCCCCCTCCAACCCTTCACCTCTCGGCGTTCCCTGCCCCTCTCCCCGCTCCCGGCTGGCTGCTTTGGGGTGGGGAGGGCTCTGCCCACTTGGCGCCCGTCTTGGGCTCCTGGCTTGAGAGCCCCGTCCGTCCAGGGCGGCGCACGCCCCTCTCGCCCGTTTCCTCCTCCCCGCCCAGCCGGCCAGGGGAACCCGAGTCACGGCTGGTGTGCGTGGGTGGGCACCGGCGGGTAGCGAGGGGGCGGTTCTGGAGAGGGCTGAGCCGGGATCCCTGGAGGCCCACGGAAAGCTCTTTCGGGGTCAGGAATATGTACCCTGGGGTGAAGGCTTTCTGGGAACTCCCTTTTGGCATCTGGTCACCCCTGGTTGGAGAGCCGCTTGAAGGGAGGCGTGTCCCTCGGGCCCTCCTTCCGCAATGCCTTGAACACCTCGCCGGGCTTTAGTGGGGGTCGCGCGGTTCCTCTCCCTCCCCAGCCTTCAGTTCCCTGCGAGGTGTGTGCCGCTCTCTTGGATGGCTGAGTCTGTGTTGTGGCTGCACTCCCTGGCCGCCGCCATGGAGGGCTGCTGGGTTGTGGGTTCCGCCTAACCCTCACACGCCCTCCTCTCAGGCCTGTGCGGTGGGACTGATCGTCGTGGGTGTAGGGGCCCATCTTGTCCTGAAACAGACCATAAGCCATGAGGCAACTCCGGGCTTCCTGTTGCCTGTGGTCATCATCGCAGTGGGTGCCTTTCTCTTCCTGGTGGCCTTCGTGGGCTGTTGTGGGGCCTGTAAGGAGAACTACTGTCTTATGATCACGGTGAGTGGGGTGCGAGACCAGCGTGGGTGTCCGGGACTGCTGAGGGCATTTCTGTGGTTGGGGCTGGCGAGGGTAGGTGAGGGATCCCTGCTTGAGTGATCCGGGGCTTGGCTGGGCCAGAGCAGGCCCCTGCCATCGGTGGATTCCAAACGACTCCGGTCCTGTGCTCCTGCAGTTTGCCGTCTTTCTGTCTTTCATCCTGCTGGTGGAGGTGGCTGCAGCCATTGCTGGCTACGTGTTTAGAGATACGGTAAGCAGGCACTAGGGGAGGACCCTGCCTCAGCCTGGCGCAGGACCCAGGCGCCTGAATCCTGACCTCAGCAACGCTCCTCCCTACTCAGGTGAAGTCAGAGTTTAATAAGGACTTCCGGCAGCAGATGCAGAAATACAACAAAACAGCTACAATCCTGGATGGGCTGCAGCAGGAAGTGAGTGGAGTTGTGGGGAGCGGGGCAGGTGGGGCGAGGGACTACTCATCTCCTTCGGGAAGGTGGAGGTTCAGCCAGCACCCTCCTGCCGTGTCTCTTCCTCTGCCAGTTCAACTGCTGTGGGGCTGCTAACTACACAGACTGGGAGAGCATCCCTTCCATGGCCAAGAACCAAGTCCCTGACTCCTGCTGCATCAATGTTACTGCGGGCTGTGGGATGAATTTCAGAGAGAAGGAGATCCATAAGGAGGTAGGACAAGACTTGGGAAACCGGGGAAATGATTCGGGAGGTGGGAGACCCAGGGCAGAGG
Organism: Cephalopachus bancanus; assembly: GCA_027257055.1. NCBI lineage: Eukaryota > Metazoa > Chordata > Mammalia > Primates > Tarsiidae > Cephalopachus > Cephalopachus bancanus. The sequence continues at coordinate 2,555,020 of JAPVLO010000385.1, read as the reverse complement.
TGCACAGCCTCTGGGATGGGGAGGGAGGGGGTGAAAGGTGGGACTGGGAACCTGGGAGGCAGGTGGGTGCTCCTGACGGTGCTTGCCTTGCAGGGCTGTGTGGATAAGATCGGGGACTGGCTGAGGAAGAACGTGCTGGTGGTGGCCGCGGCAGCCCTGGGCATTGCCTTTGTCGAGGTGAGAGGCACCCTGGGCAGGGGCTGGGACTCAGTCGGGGGCATCTGGGCAGTGGGGGCGCGGCGGGGAGGGCATGTTTGGGGTCTCCTGCCCTTCTGATTCCTCTTGGCCCCAATGTCTTTCCTCTAGGTCTTGGGGATTATCTTTGCTTGTTGCCTCGTGAAGAGCATCAGAAGTGGCTATGAGGTGATGTAGGGTCTGTTGTCTTCAAGCCCCTCATCTGGGGGAGTGGAGTCGTATCCTCCAAATTTTTCAATTAAACGGATTATTTTTTCAGACCCAAAAGAGAGATAGCCTTAGTCTGTCTTAAAGAGCAACACGTGGCCCCTCCCCTTATCCACAGTCCCTGTCCTCTGGGATCTTGCTCTGTGTGAAAGGCAGGTCTCTTTGGGGGGACGTTTGGGAAGGAGGCTCTTGCTGAAGGTGCGGCTGGACTGGCAGTGGGGGCAGTAGGGATGTGGAGAGGAGGCCGAGGTGCCTCCTGTCCCTGGTCTCGTGCTGCCAGGCTCGCGTGGAACACTCATGACGCCAGCCGCTGTGGACATCAAAGCAACTCCCCATAAAGCTCTGCCCCGGGGAGCCCATGCGTCTACCTTGGACATCCCCCTGGTCTTCTGCACAACCGAGGGTCCAGCAGCTCCCTCCCTGGGCAGTCCTCAAGGGTTTCTGGCTGCTTTCAGGGTGGTGATGAGTTAGTTGCTGTGACACCTGTGTGGTCAGTGTCCCTCCTTCTTAACTTAGTAGAATTTAGGTGGATGTTGCCTTTCCTTCCATGGAAGGTTCCCAGCCTGGCCCTGCCCCCTCATCATCACCTTCCCTCCTCCCTCAAGGAAAAATACAGGCTACTCCCAGGAGACAAAGAATCGCAACCTTACTCCGGGCAGGAAATCAGGGAAATGTACGAAAGTGCCCTCTGATGGCCGCTCCTGGAGGTGCAGCTTCAGCGGTCACCTACAGATGTGAGGTAGTTCCCTTGCGCCCCCCAGTGGTTGCCGGCTGTCTTGCAGGCGAGTTTAGAGTCAGAGTTGTTAGCGCTTAAATGGGGTTCGCCTTCCCCTGGGGCACCTTCACTTCTGCCCACCTACTTAAAAAGAAATACACTTTTATCGAGTGTTTATTTTGCACCCAGCACCAGGCAGTACCAGGGCGGAGACAGAAATCAAAGTCCTTGCCCTTGAAAAACCACCGCTTGCTGGAAGGTTGGATTCAACACACTGCCTGGGTGGGCTTGGGAAGGACCCAGGTGAGAACAGCATCCACCAGGCAGGCTGGCAGGTAGGAAGCTGGCAGCCAGAGCAGCTTGGCATCCCAGCCTGGGCTGTAGCGGGTCCGGGGGTGACGGGCAGTCAGGCCGTGCTCCACACATTTGCTCACCTTGGTGAGGTCCGGGTCACAGATCAGGTTCATGATGCGCTGCTGCACTTTCAGGTCTGCAGCCCCGTGGGTGGTTGGGGTCAGTTTCCCTGCCCCGCTACAGCCCATCCTAGGCCCTGTCTTCGGGGTTCTAGGGAGGGACATTCTCAGACCCCTCCCCAGTGTGGAAAGCGGGCAGGTTCCCTGTGGCCTGAGCACTCTCCCGTGGCACCCCATTCACTCTCACCCCCTCCCGACGGCTGACTTGGGCTGGGCTTCCTGGCCCTCATTTCCCTTCATGCACCCCTGTGTGGGCCCCGCTACTTACACTTGGTGAGGAAGGCCTCCCCGTACTGAGCCTGTGTGGCTGTAGGTAGCCGCGCCCAGCAAGCCTGCAGGCCGTTCTCCAAACTCTCCAGGTTGGTCACAGGGGTTCGGAAGAAGCCAGGCTCCACGATGGAGACTCGTACCCCAAAATGAGCCACATCCCGTCTGGAGTGGGGGCAGAAGGAAGTTGCTGGCTTCTTATCACATAGGGTGAGGGAGCTGAGTATGTTATCACAGACCAGAGACAAGTGTCCTCACAGAAGGATGGTGTGATCCCTGCTGCCCTGGGGCAAGGGTGGCAGAGGATGGGTGGTATTTTGAAGGGCCAGACTCTATATTGCAGGCACTGCAGGCCAAGAGAGATAATGATGTTATAAGACACTTACATAACCATTTACAATGTAACCATATAAAAATATAAAACTCATGATTAGCTTGTAGGCAGCTGGCGGGATCTGGCTTGAGAACTGCAGTTGCCAATTCCTGGTCTAGAGAGACCCCGTCCTCTCCCTCCCCAAGCACAAGGTTGTGCACTGAGTGCTGGATGTGACAGGTATAGATCGGTGTCTGCTGGCGGGAAATCTGATGGGTTCTCAGGGTACATCCCACCGCCTGGCACAGATGTCAAACTCCAAATGTAAGGTGTGTGTTCCATGTGCCACCTGGAAAATTGAGGACTGACAGGGACAAAGTAGACATTGAAATGACTTGCTGAGGGAGGCTTCCTCAGGGGTACGCTCAGCTTAGGCGACTTACACTTCTGCCAAAACGCAGCCCTACTCCTGTGGCCCTCATCACGTCTCCCATGGAACTTTATTTATTTATTTTGATTCGAAGTCTCACTCTGTTGCCCAGGCTGGAATACAGTGGCACGTCATGGTCACCACAGTCTCAACCTGCTGGGCTTAGGTGATCCTTCCACCTTTGCCTTCCAGGTAGCTGGAACTAAAGGCATGCACCAGGTTGCTGTAATTTTTTGATTTATTGTAGAGACGAGGTCTTGCCATGTTGTTCAATCTGGTCTGGAACCCCTGGACTCAGGCAATCCTCTTGTCTCCGTCTCCCAAAGTGCTGGGATTATAGGTGTGAGCTGCCATGCCTGGTCAGAACTTTAAACATTATTGTCTAAATATGAGGCGCAGAGACAGGCATAGTGCCTCTCAAAGTGCTGTAATCTCAGCACTTTGGAAGGCGGGGGCGGGAGGATCGCTTGAGCTCAGGAGTTTGAGACCAGCTGGGGCAACATAGTGAGTTCCCATTTCTGTAAAGAAAAAACAAATCAGGCGTGATGGTGTGGTGTGCCTGTAGTCCCAGCTACTCAGGAGGCTGATATGCGAGGATCGCTTGAGCCCAGGAGTTCAAGACCGCAGTGAGCTGTGATTGCACCACTGCACTCACTCCAGCCTGAGGTGACAGTGAGACTCAGTCCTAAAAATAAGTAAATAAGTAATAAAGGGGCAGTAAAACACAGTGGCCAGACTCTACAGGCAAGTGGCGCTTCTGATGACTAGCTGTGTGTTCATGCCTACCCTCACAGGGCTGTTGGGAGAATTAAATGGGTAAATGTTATGTAAAGCTACTGGCACTATAATACTTAGTAGTTTGTTTCCCTACAGGTAATTAGGATAGGCGGCTTTTTTGAGCGTCTACTGTGTGCCAGGCACTGCTGGGTCCTTACACATACCTCGTTTCACTCGTAACACCCATGAGGCAGGCCTTCTCACCCCATTTTTTTTTTTGAGTCAAGTCTCACTCTGTTGCCCAAGCTGGAGTGCAGAGGCACAATCACGGCTCACCACAGCCTCAACTTCCTGGGCTCAGGCGATCCTTCTGCCTCAGCCTCCCAAGTAGCTGGGACTATAAATGCATACCACCATGCCTGGCTAATTTTTTTGTTTGTTTGTTTTAATAGAGATGAGGTCTCACTATGTTGCCCAGGCTGGTCTCAACTCCTGGGTTCAAGCAGCTCTCAACGTGATGGGATTACAGGTCTGTCCCACTATGCCTGGCCCTCACTCAAATTTAACATGTACTTAAAACCAGTAAAGAGAAGTGATTTAGCCAGGCTGGGCGGCTCAGCCTGTAATCCCGCGCTTTGGGAGGCTGAGGTGAGTGGATTGCCTGAGCCCGTGGGTTCGAGACCCACCTGGGCAACTTGGCGAGACCTCATCTCTACAATAAATCAAAAAATCAGCTGGGTGTGGTAGTGCACACCTGCAGTTCCAGATACTGGAAGGCTGAGGCGGAAGGATCGCCGGAGCCCAGCAGGTCAAGGCTGCAGTGGCCGGGAGCGGCCACTGCACTCCAGTCTGGGTGACAGAGTGAGACTCCAACTCAAAAAAAAAAAAAGAGAAGTGATCTACTTATGGTCACAAAGCTTGTATGAGAGAAAGCTGGGATTTGAACCCACGAAGTTGCCTACACCGTGTCCCTAAATATTCCACTATGCCGTGCCTGGCTCATCTCCACTGGCTCATGTGTTTGGTGAGTGGGCTGCCCTTGGGCCTGGAGCCAGGCGCTGCATCCCTCACCTCAGGCTGTCAGAGAAGGCCTCCAGGCCAAACTTGGAGACACAGTAGCCGCCGCCGTTGGCTGCCAGGCGACCTAGGACGCTGGTGATGTTGATCACCCGGCCCCGGGCTTGCTGCAGCAGAGGCAGCAGGGCGAGGGTGACCCCGATGGGACCCATGGTGTTCACACTCAGCACCCGCTGGAAGTCATCCCGTGTCAGCCATGGTGTGGGCCCGATGACACCAGCCACACCAGCGTTATTCACCAGACCAAAAAGCCCTGTGGGGAGAGGAGGCGCTGGGGGCAGCAGAGGCACTCCCACGCCCTGCTTCCTGAAAACTACTCTCCAACTAGTCCCTCTAACCTCCCACCATCCTGGCAAGGGAGCCTGGGGTCGCTGTGGGGATCAGGAACACCTCACACCATGTTCCCGCAGCCCTACCACACTCACCTGCTTCCCCAACGTGTGTCTCCACCCACTTGGCTGCCTTCTGGACACTCTGGGGGTCGGTGACATCCAGCAGGGTGGTGTGGAGTCTGGAGGAAGCCACCCGCTGCAGGTCTTCCGCCCCCGAGGACGTCAGGCAGCTGGCCAGGACTCGGAAGCCCCTCTGGTCCAGCTGCAGAGCTAGCAGGCGCCCGAAGCCTGAGTCACAGCCGGTGATGAAGATGAAGGCATCGCTGGCGGGCAGGCTCTGCCGGTCCCTGAGCAGCCACAGAGCTGCCCCGAGCAAGGCGCCCAGCAGCAGAGGCAGCCACATAGCTGGAGCCCACACGGCCTGCAGGGGGCAGTCTAGGCTGGGCTGGAAAACCTGTCCAGTTTACTCAGCGCTGAAGCCCTTACCCTTAAGATCCTCCCAGTTGTCTTTTTAAAAAAATTCAACCTTTCTCTTTTTTTTTCCATTGAGGAAGTCTTTTACTTTCCCTACTCACTGAAAAGTATTGACTTCGTGGTACACATTCTAAAGCATTTCTGATTTGAACATTTTTGTACATTTCTATCGATTATTAAACCTCTTCTAGTGGAAAAAAGAAAAAAAAGATCCTCCCTGGCTGGAAGTGTTTGGTTTGGGCAGATTGGGAAATAATCTGCTTGGCAGATAATTGGCAAACCATGGCTCACTTATACAAAGCAAAGATGTGGGCAGATTCTGTTTGTGACTAACTGAGCCAAAATCAGATGAGCCGGGTCCTGGGTATGGACATGCTGTGTGGGAGCGGAGGTGCCTTCTTGCCACACCGTCTCTGCTGCGACCAGGGACACCTGAACCCTCGAGATGTAACCTGGGACTTGCTTTTGGAACCAGGTACAGGGCCAAGAGCTCTGTATTTTGGTTCTGGTGGCCACGAGCTTGCTTTGTGATGCTGAGTACCTCACTGCATCTCTGAACCTGTTTCCTCATCTAACGAATGGGCTGACACCGACCTTGGAGTTGCGGTGTCGATGTGTGAGGAAGCACATCAAAAGCTCAAAGCCTGGAGTTGTCAGTCGTGTAGTCTGGCTGGGCTTCTCCCAGCACCCCAGCTCCCAGCATCCCACTTACCTCCTTGGGGAAGATCGGCAGGACTGCAACCCAGAAGCTTCTCCTTTTGCTTTTGTTTGAGAAACTTTGCTCCCGGTCTTGCCAGGCTCCCACACTAGTTACAGCTAAGGCCGAAGTCCGGAGTGGGTGGCCGTGGGTGCCAGGAGTATTAAGTGTATGTGTGATGGGTGGGGGGAGGGCCAGGGAGGAGGAGCCAGGGAGGCTGGAGCCTGCTGGCTGAAGCTGGGGCTTGGCAGAGGCCAGATCTGCCCAGGCCCCTCCTTGGCTGTCTTTCTCAGCCTGAGTTCCTGACCACCCATGTCATGGCCTCCTGGAGGAGGAAGCTGTCAAAGACGGCAGCTGTCCCTCTCTGTTGGTGGCCTTGGACCTGTCATTCCTCCCCCTTCTCAGCCCTGAAGTGCCCCCAGGAATTAATCTCCCACCTGGCTCAGACTCATGACACCGCTTAGCGTCAGCCTGGGAGAGGCCACAAGCACGTGGAGAGGCAGAGAGCCAGTGCTGTGGACCAGGCCTGCTCCCCGCCTTACCTCTCCTCTGCAAGAACTGAAGTCCTGAACGAGGAGGCTTGGGGCAGGGGCCACCCGGACCCTCTGCCTACCCAACGCACCTGCGTTAGGCCCACTGGGGAGAAGAGAGTTGGGACAGTAAAGCTACCTGTCCCTCAGGGGAACTGCCTTTGAACCTTCCACTCCCACCCCCCACACCACAGCTAGTAGTGCCTTAAAACACACCACAGAGAAATGGAGGCTGTGTTTTATTCATGGCCTGCCAGCCTCCTTCCTGTGCCTGTGGGTGAGGTAGGAAGGCTGCGGTGGAGGGGGAGGGAATAGGCTAGGAGGAGGCAGACTGCAGCTGCCCTTTGTAGACATATTCCAGCGCGGTGGCAATGGTGCGCATGTCCAGCTCAATGCTCCGAGCCCAGTTCTCCACGTCCCCGATCTCCTGGGAAGGGGGAGAGGAGGGGAAGCCCAGGAATCAGGGTGGGCAGAGCGAGGCTGTGTCTTCCAGCCTGGGGAACTTTTCATCCATCTCCTGGAAAGGGCTTTACTTGGACCCACCGACCGCTTTTCTTTCTTTCTCTGGCTTGACACGGGCTGTAGATGGGGTTTCAGGGACCATCCCACTTCCTCAACTCCAGGCCTGAGGTGACCCGACCAGAGGCAGCCAATGGGGCCCAGGACGGGAGGGGGACGCAGGGAGTGTGGCCCACCTTGAGCGCCTGGTTGAAGTTCTCCACCATTCCAATCCACTGGCCTGTCTGCTTGGCAAATTGGGCAGCCTGGACCTGCAGGGTCTTCACCTCGTGGTCCAGCTTTCTCTGGTTCATGTAGGCCTGCGCCACGCTGGGGTCGGAGGGAAGAGATCAGCTCACCCAGTGAATGGGGGGTGTTCTCCAGGACTAATGCTCCACTGCAGCAGTGGGAGATCAGCCAGGAGTCAGGGCTGGGAGAGCCTCAGATTTTGGCCATTTCTGGATGTGCTACAAATGACTCCAGTGCATGCAAATGAACCCGGCTCTCCCAGGATTCCCGGGAGAGTCGAGCTGGGAGTTGACTAGAAACATACCATCTCCAGCTCCCAAAAGGAGTTCCTGCAGCTGGGTGGTGGAAGGGAGGGTTAATGTGGGGGGGGCATAGAAAAACTGGGAAAATCCAGCAGCAGGACACATCTGGCAGTGATTGGAAGCCCAGGGACTGGTGCAAGTTGGAAAGGGAAATCGGGCCTCTCCCTGAATCTGGGGTGGGATGGGAGAGCAGACCCCCTCCCTAGGAACCCTGGGTCAAGAGAGGACATCCCAGGGGTTTCTCCTTGGCACTCAGTCTCACTCCCAACCCTTCTCGTTCGCCTACACAGATGAACGAACACACACACACGCCCTCTTTCTGCCCTAGGCAGTAGTCTCTCTCTTCTCCTCAATCAAGGTACTGGCTGTAGCTGCCATCATGACCAGGGGATTGGTGGTGTCCCCAACCCTCCAATGTTCTGTTGCCCCCCTCCACTCCTGCTATAGTTGTTCTCCTTCATTGGTTGGTGAATTTCTCACTTCCCACCCCAAAGCTCTCATCAGCCAAGAGATTCCACATCCGGTGACCCCACCCGCTGGAATGTATGGGGGCTGGAGGGGGCAAGGGGTTGAAGGGGGTCGAGAGAGTGGGCAGGACACCTGACAGGGGCTGAGATAGACGGAGCCTTTGTTTTCCTTTCCGGGGAATGAGGAGCCGTGGGCAGCAACACAAAACCCTTTCTAATCTGGCTTTGGCTTAGCTGCCTCTAAGCTGCAAGCGGGGTGGCCTTGAGCAAGGGAAGAGAAGAAGGGAAGCCCAGGCCAACCTCGAAATGATTGGCACAGCGGAGCCTAGGAGGTGCCCCTATGGGAGGGAAGAAAGGGGGTGGACCGCATCTCTTCTTTCTGGGAGACAGCTGGGTTCCCCTAGAGGGTGGGATGGGAGCTGAAGACTCCCCGGGAGTTCTCCAAATCCCAGTTTTCTCTTCTGACCATCTGCTTCTGTAATGACCCCGGGTGAGGAGAGCTGCCTGGAAGGGTGATCAGAGGCCACAACCACAGACTTTTCCCCTAATCACCTGCCGAGATGAGTAATGATGACCCCAGCCCCTGCATGGCTCACTTGGGTGACTCAGTCTCTGGATTCCTGTCAGGCCACTCTACTTGCCCCGGGAGGAAGGCATCATACTGCCTCCTTTCTTCCAACAGACGACTATCCAGTCACCATCTCTGCACTCTTCTGGGTCACTCAGGGTCAAGAGACAATGTTCTCTGCTCCTTCCCAAGTCTTTGGTGTTACTGTCATGCACATTTAGGGCTGGGGCAAGGGGTGGCCCCAGAAGGAAGGGAAGAGCCTGGCTCTGCCATAGTTCCTGGCAGGGTTCTACCCTCACCACCACCAGCTGTGCCATCTCTTTCCTGCCAGCTGCTCCCAGGCTTGCCAGAGGGTGGGAGGTGGAGAAGGAGAGGAGGGGTGGTAAGCTGTGGTGAAAGGGTGCTCTCTCTCCCGCTGAAGTGACAGCTGGACTTGGAAGGGTAAAGGGAGGTGGGCAGATGGCATCAAGTTATAGGCACCAGGGAAGCGAATGTGGGGAGGGGAGAATAGGGCTGCTTCCCCCTCCACTGCAGCTGCTCTTCCTTCGCCCCATGCTGGGGTCAGAGCTGACTCAATCTCGCCCATAAAGATGGGGGGGAGGTGGGTAGGATTGGGAAATGAGTGGCACATTCCACCCCTTCAAGAGCGGTCTTGGGGCTGGACTTGCCAGGGCCTGAACTTGGCCAGGGTGGGGGAGAAGACTGGTGTTGATGGGAGGAGGTTCGTACCCCACATTGAGGTGGTCCACCAAAGCTTCTGTCAGGCAGGTCGCCGCAGTGATAGCCTCTCGTCTCCTCTTCTCTGGGAGAGGGGAAGAAGGGATTGGAGTGGACACCTGGTTTACCGAGGGGTGGTATCACAGGTTCCCCACCCACTCAGCGCTATGTAGCTAGGTGCCCGCACGTCTCAACTAAACTCAGAATGCCCGAGCTGAAAAGGACCTGGCAAAACATAAAGCGACGAGGAACCTGGTGCCCTGAGAGGGGAGGGGGCTCAGGGCCGCCAAGGGGTCGGTGGCAGCGCCCAACACTCCTGACCCCCAGGCACTCTTTCCCCAGTATCCTGGCCGGAGGATCGGCGACTCCGGGACTCCCAGCCCGGCCTCGGGGAACCAGCGGCCCGCCTTCATTCCGGAGGCTTCAGGCCTCCGAGAACCCCGTCTCTGGGCGGTTCCCAACGCCCTCCCTTCGGGGAGCGCCTTCTGACTAGCAGGACGAGAGGCTCCCCAGGCCAGGGGGCGGGACTCGGATGCCGCCGGGGGGGACTGCGGGCCGTGTCGAGGGGCCAGGAGCGCTGCCAAAGGGACCAGAGCCAAATTTCCAAAAAGACCGCCTCTAGCGGCCCCTCCCGCGTGCCCGCTGCCCACTAGCCGGCGCCCTTCCCCGGAGCTGGCCAGGTACTCGAGGCCCAGGCTCCGGGCTGCAGCTAGGCCGCGTCCGTAGAGAAAACGGCCGGCGGGATATTCGGCTCACCCTGCAGCTCCTTGCGTTCGTTCTGCTTGGCCTGGTGTTCTTTCAGCAGGCGGGACAGCATGGTGGCGTCGGGCTGGGGGCTGGGCTCGCCGGGCCCCTCCGGTTCCCGAAGCTGGAACGCTCGCCGCCTCTCCCGCGGGCCGGGGTCACGTGACCGCTGGGTCACGTGACGGGGGCCGCCCTCTTTGAGATTTGGGTGCCTACAATGGACATCCTGGCGGGAAAGGGAGGTGGAGGGGGCAGGTGAGTCCTTTTTTTCATTGGTAGCTCGCTTTTTGGAGAGTTTTGGAAGAAGATTAAAAAAAGTAAAAAAAAATTTTGTCATGAGTCAAGAAGGTAGATTTATTAAACAGAAGAGGAAGAAGATTTTTTTCAGTGCTCTTTTTGCCTTGGGTCTCAGGTTCCCGGGAGGATGGGTGTTGTGTTGCCAGGCGGTTTGGTTGTTGGGGGGAGCAGAGGATCTCTGGACTCATTGAAATTCTTTTCCTTCCCTCGCCTTACCTCCTGGCAGTCCTGGCCGGTTCTCAGCTGATCCCCAGCCCTTTCCTCTAGGAGAGAACGCTGTCCTCTCTTCCAGCCTCTTTCTTCTGACCGCCGCACCGAGTTCCCTGAGCTCAGGGAGGTCCTTGTAGAGAAGCATTTTAGGCGCTTCCAGCGGCCTCCTCGGGAGCTGGGCTCATTTGGCGAGCTGCGTGTGGTGGATGTACAATTCCATCTCGGTCCTTTTTGTGGTCAGAGAATGCAAACCCATTTCAGTGCTAGCAGAAGCCTAAGTGCTGTGGCCAGAGTTAAAGGTAATTTATATAACTCCTCTCCGAAGTTGAAAGAAATGCTTCCGGGATGAACTCCAACGAGAAAAATTATAAATTTCGGCAACAAAATCTTGCGCGGTACAGTCCCTCTTGGTGCACCTTACACTAACATTCTGGATGACTTTGGGACAAGTTGCTAACCCACTCGATTCTAGTGATCCCTTTGTGAAATAAAGGGAATGAGTTAGATTAGTGGTTCTCAACTCCGGCTAAACATGGGGGAGGCTTTCTTTTTTGCGTTGGAGTCTCATTCTTGTCACTCAGGCTGTACTGCAGTGGCACGCTCACAGCCACTGCAACCTTTACCTTGCTGGGCTTAGGCGATCCTTCCACCTCAGCCTTCCAAGTAGCTGGAACCACAGACCTGTGTCACCACGCCTGGTTAGATTCTGTGATTTATTGTAGAGACCAGGTCTCAACAAGTTGCCCTCGAACCCCCAGGCTCAGGCGATCCTCTCGTCTCGGCCTCCCAAAGTGATGGGATTATGGGCTGAGCCATTGTGCCCAGCCGGGGGTGTGGGGGTGGGGGATTTTAGAAAATGCCTTGACCTAGACTAAATAGAATAATATCTAAGGGGTGGAGCCCAAACATCATTTTATATATATAGTTGGAGTCTCACTCTGTCACCTGGGTTGAAGTGCAGTGGCATGCTCACGCCACCGCAGCCTCGGCTTGCTGAGTTCAGGCTAGCCTTCTGCCTCAGCCTTCCAAGTAGCTGGAACTACAGGCATGCACCATCATGCCTGGCTAATTTTTTGATTTATTGTAGTGATGTGGTCTCACCAAATTGCCCAGGCTGGTCCTGAACCCGTGGGCTCAGGCAGTCCTCTCACCCTGACCTCCCAAAGTGCTGGGATTATAAGTGTGAACTACTGCGCCCGGCCATTATTTTTAAAAAGCTGCTCAGGTGATTCTCGTGTGTGTCCAGGGTTGAGAATCACTGGACTAATCTATATCTAAAATGATTTCCAACTTTGGCATTCTCTCATTTTGTGATCTAGTGGCACAGTTGAAGTTGACTTCATTATATCTACTTGCAAGGGGAGAATAAATGGGTGCTGACTGAGTTAGCATAAGCTAGAATAAGACATTGTTCTTGAAATTTAAGTTAGAATAAGACATTCTTCTTGAATTTTCTGCGTAAGAGTTGAGAATTATCAATTAATTAATTCAGCTCTTTGCAGAATGATGTCCTAAATCTGGGGAGATGTGCACTGTCAAGGATTAATGAGAAGGACATGAAATGGTTAAGTGGTGGTATAAAGCAGAACATTGAGTGCCAAAATAAAAATTCTATTAAAAATGTTGGATACTGCCGGGCTCAGTGGCTCAGCCTGTAATCCCGCGCCTTTGGGATGCTGAGGTGAGTGGATTGCCTAAGCCTGCGGGTTCGAGACCCGCCTGGGCAACTTGGTGAGACCTCATCTCTATAATAGATTTAAAAAAAAATGATCCGGGCATGGTAGCACGTGCCTGTAGTTCCAGCTACTTGGAAGGCTGAGGCGGAAGGATCGCTGGAGCCCAGCAGGTCGAGGCTGCGGTGGCCGGGAGCGTGGCCACTGCATTCCAGTCTGGGTGACAGAGTGAGACTCCACCTCAAAAAAAAAAAAAAAAAGTTGGATACTGTGTATGTGTATGTCTTTGCTTATATGTGTACTGCAGCTCCTTTTTCTTTTTTTTGTTTTTGAGTTGGAGTCTCACTCCGTCGCCCAGTCTGGAGTACAGTGGCATGCTCATGACCATCGCAGCCTCGACCTGCTGGGTTCAGGCTATCCTTCCGCTTCAGCCTTCCACATAGCTGGAACTGCAGGAGCATGCTACCACGCCTGGTTAATTTTTTATTGTATTGTAGAGACGAGGTCTCACCAAGTTGCCTGGGCTGGTCTCGAAACCGCGGGTTCAGGCAATTCACTCTCCTTGGCCTCCCAAGTGCTGGGATGACAAGATGAGCTACCGAGCCTGGGCTGTAACTTCTTTTCCAACATTTCCTGAGTTCAAGCACTTGAACGTACCAATTCATTTATTTTTTAATTAAAAAAATTTTTTTTTTCCTGATGTCTCACTCTGTCACCCAGACTAGAGTGCAGTGGCCGCTCCCGGCCACCGCAGCCTCGACCTGCTGGGCTCCAGCGATCCTTCTGCTCAGCCTTCCAAGTAGCTGGAACTATAGGCGCGCGCTACCATGCCCAGCTAATTTTTTGATTTATTGTAGAGATGAGGGCTCTCCAAGTTGCCCAGTCGGGTCTCGAACCCACAGGCTCAGGCAATCCACTCACCTCGGCCTCCCAAAGCGTGGGATTACAGGCTGAGCCACCGAGCCTGGCCCAATTCATTTATTATTGTTATTACTGTCATCCTCAATTTGCAGACAAAGAATCTGAGGTACAGGTCAGTTAAGTAACAGAACTCAGAGTGGTAGAGCTTGGATACAAATCCAGGCTGAGTCCAGAGCCTAAGTGTTACCACTGTATACTGCATACACCATGGGAGAGGGGAGGGGTGGCCCAGAGGCACTTTTTCAGGGGGTCCCCATCTCTAGTCACTATGCCCCTCTAGCTTGTTGGGCTGAGCTGTAGGGAATCCTGGCAGGGGAGGAGTGTTTGGGAAGAGTCTCTGCTCCAGAGAAGGCTGATCAATAGAAGCGGGAAGAGTGAGAGCATCACAGGGCAGCCTGGCCCGGTCCTCCCCCTTGCTGGCTCCAGCTTGCAATGGCAATGAGCAAGCAAAACAGAGGCAGATTGGAAGATGCCTGCTGCCTCAACTCCAGAACTATGGGGCCTGGGAGAAAGGGGCATGGGTTGGAAGGGATGTCAGGGAATGGTGACATGGGGCAAGTGAAACCTAGGGTAAGGGCTAAGGGTGGTTGGTGTTAGGGACTTTGTGGGGGAGTCTGTAAATGTTAAGATTAGGCCAACTCAGGGAGAGCGTCAGGCCCATCCTGGATTGCCCTCACCCTCCTTGGCATAAACGCCTGACATTTTCACAATCAATGGAGAGACTGCCAGGATTCTGCAGACATCCGCCCCACCCTCCTCTCCCACACACTGCCCGTTCCTTTGCCCTAGAGCTGGGCAGAGGACGTAGAGTATCTCTATCTGGGGACTCCAGCTGATCTCTCCAGGGTTATCCTCCATTTGTGTTTTCTCTGGGCCCTTGTTGCTCCACGGTCTAACCTCAGTTTCTGCTGCGGTTGAAGCCAAACTCCATCTGCCTTTGGTAGAGATGGACACGAGTTGCATGCATCTCTGGAGAATGACTCTGGAAATTTGAAATCTCCTTCTGCTTGCCTCTCCTTACAATTTCCCACTCAGATGATTTTCCCTTAGAATGAATGCTACTCCTCACTCCTGTCTCTACTCCACCCCCGTTCTTTTGAGGTCTCTTTCAGAGCTAGCTTTGATTAGCGAGCTCCAAAGTGACTGGCTGGGCCACACATGAGGGCTGAAACCTGCTGAGTTGTTAGGGACTGGCTGAGGACTGAGGGAGGACGCAGAGAGAGTGGAGAAGGCTTCACATGCTGGGAAATCTGGCTGGGCTTCAAGAGAGGGGGCCGTTGGTGGTGTGGCCAAGTTCCAAGTGTTGGCCCCAAGCCAGTGCTCAAAGAAAAGGGGCCCTCAAGACAATCCAAATGGCTCCCTGTGGGAGGTGGCCTCCCAATCCTTCTCCCCAAGATGCAAGGGTTTCTCTTGGATTCTTAAAGACCAGAGCGGTCAAGCCATTTCCCCACTGACTTCCCTCAGTCACATTTATTCTTTCCCTCCCAGCCACTCCCACCGTTCAAGTTCTGGCTACCGCCAGAATTCAGAGGCAGGCGGAAAGATTCCAGTGCTGGGGAGGTGGGTGGGGTGAGAAAGTCCTCCTGTTGTGTGTGTTGGGAGGAAAAGACCTGCCCCTGGGACACAGCCTCTGTTGCCAGATGAGGTGGAGGGAGTAGTTAACCCTGGAGGGTGTGTTCTGGAGGAGTTTGCTTAGAAGCAAGAGGTAACAGCCGAGAAGAGTATGCTCTTGGGGGGCTGAAAAATGGGAATCCCAGATGGATGAGAAGAAGGTGTTAAGGGGGCAAGGAGCTGGAGAAAGCCTCAGCTTCCCCTCAGACAAGGGCCAAAGTCTGCTGGGTCTGGATGTTTCTCAACTTGTAAAATTTTGGAAATTATTCCGAAGTAATTGTAGCCTCAGAGGAAGTTGCAAAAATAGTCCATGAAATCCTGTGTACCCTTCACTCAGTTTCTCTCAGTGGTGATATCTTATATGACTGTAGCACAATATCAAAGCCAGGAAGTTGACATCAGTACTGCAACTGGTGTATAGGCCTTATTTAGTTTTCACTTTTTCTTTATTTTCTTTCTTTCTTTTCTTTTTTTTTTTTGAGTCAGGGTCTTACTCCATTGCCCAGGCTGGAGTGTAGTGACATGCATGACCACGGCTCACTGCAGCCTTGACCTCCTGGGCTCAGGTGATCCTTCCACCTTGGCTACTCAGCCGTGTGCCGTCATGCCTGGCTAGTTATTTTATTTTATTTTATTTTGTAGAGATAAAGTCCTGCTATGTTGCCTAGGCTGGTTTCGAACTCCTAGGCTCAAGTAAGTAAGATTACAGGAGGGTAACCCCTTTGGGTCCCCTCCCACTGTGGAGAGCTCTTCTGTCCTCTCAATAAATCCTGCTTTCTCACTAAAAAAAAAAAAAAAAAAAAATTATAGGCATTAACTACTGCACTCGGCCAGTTTTTTTTTTTTTTTTTTGAGTGGGAGTCTCACTCTGTCACCCAGACTGGAGTGCAGTGGCCACTCCCGGCCACCGCAGCCTCGACCTGCTGGGCTCCAGCGATCCTTCCGTCTCAGCCTTCCAAGTAGCTGGAACTACAGGTGCGTGCTACCACGCCTGGCTCATTTTGATTTATAGTAGAGATGAGGTCTTGCCAAGTTGCCAGGCGGGTCTCGAACCCGCGGGCTCAGGCAATCCACTCACCTCAGCCTCCCAAGGCGCGGGATTACAGGCTGAGCCACCGAGCCTGGCTACTTGGCCAGTTTTCACCTTTTTCTTTTTTCTTTTTTTTTTTTTTTTGAGTCAGAGTCTTACTCTGTCGCCCAGGCTGGAGTTCACTGGCATGCTCGTGGTCACCACAGCCTCAACCTGCTGGGCTCAGGCGATCCTTCTGCTTCAGCCTTCCAAGTAGCTGGAACCACAGGTGCACACCACCACATCTGACTCATTTTTTTGATTTATTGTAGAGATGAGGTCTTGCCAAGTTGCCCAGGCTGGTCTTGAACCGTGGGCTCAGAGCATCCTCTCATCTTGGCCTCTCAAAGTGTTGGGATTACAGATGTGAGCCACCATGCCCTGCCTAGCATTGGTTTTTAATTTAATTAACCCCAAACACTTGACTTAAATACAAGAAGTTCTCTGGCAGGTTACTTAATTTAATGCTGAGCTTCCTTCATTCTCTATATGCCTTTAGTTTCTTAACTTCCCCCTTCACCCGCAGTATTATCCTCCACGCCAACTCTTCTTTAGGGAAAACCTACATGTCCACATTTGCAGGCTGGTCTAGTGCTCCCGCGTGTTCCCTGCTCTCTCTTGCCCCACTATTTATAGTCAGGCTAATTTTGGGTGGCCTCTCTCTCTCTTTCTGATCCTTCCTCCTGTGGCGGGTGAGGTGACTTCTCAAATATTCGGGCAGAGGAGGTCAGAAGCAGATTCTTGGCATCAGTTTCCGCCTCGGGTCACAGAAGCCGGTGAAGTGGAGATGGAGGCAGGCAGAAGCTGCAGGTGCTGAAAGGAAGGCAGGCGCTGGGGTGCTCATGGCATCCGGACCTGGGCTAGGTCGGGGCCGTGACTCAGGGGTCCCAGTTGGACCCTGATTTTGCTATTTTCCATTCTCATGTCAGCCCCTCCCTACCGCCTGGGGCTCTGGGATAGGGAGGGCATATCCGGGATATCGTGAACGTGGACTGGTCCCAGCCCTGCTGGCAGCATGTGCATTTCCCTTGTAACAGCTGTTTAGAGGTGCACTGGTGCTCTGCAGGGGACATCCACAAGTGGAGTATTCATATTCCAGAAGCAGAGGGCCAAATCTTCACATACGTGTCTGCTTTTCCAGGGTAAAGATTGTCCCAGGAGAAGCAGAGTGAGAGCCCATCTGTTTTCTTGTTTGTTTTTTCAGACAAAGTAAAAAACAAAGAAGTGAAAGAAATAGAGGAAATTTAGGAAGGAGAACTGTGCATCCTGGAGTTTTTTGTTTTTGTTTTTGATTTTGAGTTGGAGTCTCACTGTTTCACCCAGGGTAGAGTGCAGTGGCATGCTCACACCCACGGCCTTGACCCACTGGGCTCTGGTGATCCTTCTGCCTCAGTCTTCCAAGTAGCTGGAACTACAGGCATGCACCACCATGCCCAGCTAATTTTTTGATTCATTGTAGAGATGAGGTCTCGCCAAGTTGCCCAGGCTGGTCTCGAACCCGTGGGTTCAGGCAATCCTCTCACCTCTGCTACCCAAAGTGCTGGGATTCCAGGCGTGAGCCACTGCACCTGGCCATCCTGGAGCTTTTAAGAGAGTTGGAGGCTGGGTACGGTGGATCACACTTGTAATCCCAGCACTCTTAAAGGAGCCTGGAGGTTGGCTTGAGCCCAGGAATTTGAGACCAGCCTGGGCAGTATAATCTATATTTAAAAAAATCACAAAACTTAGCCGGGCATGGTGGTGCACGCTTGTAGTCCCAGCTATTTGGGAAGCTGAAGCAGAAGGATCACTTGAGCCCAGGATTTTGAGGCTGTGGCGAGCCGTGATTGTGCCACTGCACTCCAGCCTGGGAGACAGAGTGAGATCCTACTCAGAAAAAAAAAAAGGAAAGAGAAGAGAGAGTCATAAGAATATAAGAATATAATAGTGTTTGAGGGACAGAAACAACATTAGGGACATTGAGAAATAGCTTGAGAAAGATTCCAAGTGTGACAGAGACAAGATGGGGACAAAAATATAACTTGGAATAAAACAAAACCAGATAGAGAGAGAAGGGAAAGACGACAGACGGACAAGGACATACATCACACAGGACCGGTGAGAACTAGGAGGGGGCAGGGGTAGTGGGAGCCAGCGAGGTCCCAGTTCGGCCAGAGTTTTCTATCTCTCCTTCTGCCCCATTTCTGGATTGGTGCTATAAATAGCAGCAAGTTGGAAAGTGTCCCCCACCCTCCCCGCCTGGGGGAAAGGAGAAGAAGAGGGCAGGACATCGCATCCCAAGAAGATCCCTTCCCAGCCCCACCCAGCTCCTGCCTGAGCCGGCCCAGGCCCCTGTCCTGTCCTGTCTCCTCCCTTCTGACCGCGGGAAAATGCACAGTCCCGGGAAGGGTCTGGCAGTGGAGACACCCTTCACAGTCCTCTGCCTCCTGGGTCCAGTCTCGTTCATCTTGGCCTTTCTGGGACACTCCCACTCTCCTCTCCTGGCTTCATTTCTTCTATCAGCCTCAATCATTTTGTTTTCTCTCTCCATTCCATCCTTTGTTAATCAACCTTTTGCCCTTCTTTCTCCCTCTTTGTTTCTTTTTCCCCCAATTCTCCATTTACTGCTTCCCCATACCTCTTGGGATTTTCTCTCTTCTTGCCTGTCTTTTTTAAGAGATGAACGGGGGGGGGGAGTGGGAAGGGACTGTGGCTCACGCCTCTAATCCCAGCAATTTGGGAGACTGAGGCAAGAGGATTGCCTGAGCCCAGGGGTTCAAGACCAACCTGGGAAACTTGGTGAAACTTGTCTTTAAAATAAATCAAGAAAAATCAGCCAGGTGTGGTGGCACATGCCTGTTGTTCCAGCTGCTTGGAAGGCTGAGGCGGAAGGATCACCTGAGCCCAGCAAGTTGAGGCTGCGGTGGCCGTGAGTGTGCCATTGCACTTCAGCCTGGGGGACAGAGTGAGACTCTGACTAAAAAAAAAAAAAAAAAAAAGAGAGATGAACTCTCACTGTGTTGCCCAGGCTGGTCTTGAACTCCTGGGTTCAAGAATGCAATCCTCCCATCTCGGCCTCTCAAAGTGCTGGGTGTGAGCTACCACACCCAGCCTCCTTGCCTGTCTTTTTTCCCTCTGTTCCCTTGAATGCTGATGTGGCTAGTGTGGCCATCTGTCCTTGTCAGGCTCTGGGAGATGGGATGTGCTGGGCATGGGAGTGGTTGACCCCAACAGCACACGGGGTGCTCTCTGTGACTGTGGAGAACAGGGAGCACTAAGGGACCACCTCGCACCCAGGGCCAGGACCCCTGCTCTTTTCTCTCCTGCATGTCTTGCCTGCGTATCTCTCTACCTGCATGTTTTTCTACCTGCATGTCTTTCTACCTGCATGCCTCTCCTCTCAGTTTGTTCCTTAGTAAGAGGTTGATAAGACTGGAGCGGTGGCACATGCCTGTCATCCCAGCACTTTGGAAGGGTGAGGCAGGAGGATCGCTGGAGCCCAGGAGTTCGAGACCAGCCTGGGCAACATAGTGAGACCTAGCGTCTACAAAAAAAAAATAAAAAGAAAAAAAAATCAGAAAATTGGCCGGGTGTGGTGGTGCACGCCTGTAGTCTCTACTACTCGAGCTTGAGCCCAGGAATTGGAGCTGCGGTGAGCCGTGATCGTGCCGCTGCACTCCAGCCTGGGCCACAGAGTGAGAACAGACTCAAAACAAAACAAAACAAAACAAAACAAAACAAAACAAAACAAAACAAAGAAACAAGAGATGGAATGAAAGCAAGAAAAAGACTGAGGATGGTTAGCACGAGGAAGTTAAGCTAGGGGAGGGGAGCTGGGGGGCCAGGAAGGGCGGAGATGACAGAGACCACCTCAGCCTACTCGCCTTCCCCCCCGGGATCTGTGCTTCCCTCGCCCGCCGCATTCCCGGGCGCCGCCCCCACCGCTCGCGGGCCGGGTGGGGGAGGGGCGGCGGGCGGAGGGGGCGGGGCCGGGCCGGTGCCGGCCTGGGGTGGGCGCGGGCGCAGCGAGGCCGGCTCCCACCCGCAGCCGCCGGCCGGGGCATCCCCGGGCGACGCGCTCGCGTCTCCACCTGCGGGCGCGCGGGGCGGGGCCTGGGCGGGGCCTGGGCGGCGCCCCGGGGCGCGGAGGCGGGAGCCGGGTGTGCGCTGGAGCCGCGGCGGCGGCGGCGGCGGCTGTCCCGGGCGGGCGCAGGGGCGGCGCGGCGGCGAGGCGCTGGCGGGCGAGAGGCTGCGAGCGCTCGGAAGGACCCGCGAGACCGCGCCGGCCAGGGACGCGCCGGGGGGACCCGGGGCTGCGGCGCGCGAGTTCCTGCGCTCGCGGGGAGCGCGCGCGGGCTTCGTCCCATGGCCGGGACGCGCAGCCGCGATGCTCGGGGCGCCTCCGGGATTTGCTGCCTTCTTGGCTCCCTGCTGGCCGGACTGCTCTTCTCACGGGCTGTCGCCTTCAATCTGGACGTGACGGGCGCCTTGCGCAAGGAGGGCGAGCCGGGCAGCCTCTTCGGCTTCTCGGTGGCCCTGCACCGGCAGTTGCAGCCGCGACCCCAGAGCTGGTGAGTCGCCGCGTCCGTCCGGGGTCCCCTCGCCCGAGGCACAGATCGCCCCTCTCCTCACTCCCGGGCCACTCCATCTCTCAATCCCACCAAGACCCCGGCTGACCTCAGACATCCCGCACCCAGCCCGGAGCCCTGCCCCGCCTGCCTTGGGTCTGGAACGGCGCCCCGGCCCCGGAGACCCTGCCAGGCCTTGCTTTGGGGATGAACTGGACGGCAGGGAACCTCTCCTCTGCCTTTTCCCGCAGCTTGCATCCTTGCTCCAGCCCCGGGGTCCCTGGCTCCCCTGCTTCTTACCAGGGCTGAGCTCCCCAGGGGTAAGGAGACTGAGCGGTCTGTCTCTGTTTAGGACAGGAGAAGAAGGAAAGGACGGGGAGATTGAGGGTGCGGTGGGAAGGATGCAGGGCAGACTCCAGAAGGTACTTCCTGCCAGAGCGTTGCCATGGGATGGAATGAGGGCAGAGAGCATGGGAGGTCAGGATAGAGCTGCCGCTTCTGTGGCGGGAGACTTGGTGAGGGAGAGTGGCAGGAAACCGAGTCCCCAAGCAGCAGCAGCAGGGAGAGATCCAGGAAGGATGCTGGCCAGACTGCTCCCCTTCCTTCTCCTTAGGAAATTTCCAACTCCAGGCATCTCAGCGGTGGGGAAAGGCTGGAGGAGCGAGGGGCAGAGGACAATTCTGGTTCCTTTCTAATCGGTTCAGGACCCACGGGAGAGGAACACACTTCTGTGTGAGGCCTGTGGCGGGTTATGCTTCCTGTACCCCTGGTTCCTTGTCAAAAGAGAGGCAAGAAGGGGATGGATGAAAGCCTCCCACTCGCTCCTGCGGGGGGAACTTTTCGCTCCTCAGCCAGTGCTTAAGCCACATTAAGTGTCCATTACTGGGATCAATGCTGTCCACTGGGACTGCCTTCTCCCCCTTACTTGGGGGCAGGCGACCTGGACAAGAGCTCATTTCTCCTCGCCTGTGGCGGGGCTGGCCATGATCTTTCTTCTTTCACTATTCCTGTTGTCTGGTAGCAGGGTCAGCGGTCCCCGAAGCTTTGGGGGACATCTAAAGCAAGTGACTTCACTTGCTTTTCTGCCCGCTATCCGCTCATCTATGTTTGCTTCCTCCCTCCCTCCTTTCCCCCATCTGCCAGAGTTCCAGGACTGGAGGCCTTTTTAGGACATGCTGAACACTCAGCTATTTCCAGGCAAATTCTAGGTTATTTTTAATAGCTTGGTCTCCTGTCATTTTCCCCTCCTCTCTGAAGGTGGCCCCTGATTCCGTCTCCAGGAGCCAGCAGAGCTGGGGACAGTCCCAGAGGGGCCTAACTGCCTAACCCTGCCTTTGCTCCAGCAGGGGGCGCTCTGTGGCTTGGTGACACGTGAGAGGCCAGGTACCTACCTGCCTTGGCACTCACTGATGGAAAGACCTTCTCGCTTGTTTCTTTATTTCTTTTTTCGGAGTTGGAGTTCTCACTCTGTGGCCCAGGGTGGAGTGCATTGGCACAATCACGGCTCACCACAGTTCCTACCTCCTGGGCTAAGGCGTTCCTTTTGCATCTCAGCCTCCAGAGTAGATGGGACTACCACACCCGGCTGATTTTTTGATATTTTTGGTAGAGACGAGGTCTCACTATGTTGTCCAGGCTGACCTCAAATCCTGGTCTCAGGCAATTTTCTCACCTCCACCTCCCAAAGTGCTGGGATTACAGGTGTGGGCCACTGTAATCCTTCTCGTCTGTTTTAATGTCTCTCATTCTAGTCCAGGAATGAAACTTTGAGGTCTAACCTTCTTGCTTTGCTCTGTGGTTTCTCCCTCATTTGTCTCCTTCAGCTGTAAAAAGGAGGTAAACTGCCTAGGGTTGTTGTGAGGATTAAGAGTCCTTAATGTATGTGAAATGCTTAGAATAGCACAGAGCTCATAGTGAGTGCCGTGAAAGTGTTAGGAGTGTGGCTATTCTTGTATTGTGATTCACAGAGCTAGAGAATAGCCTCAGCGCCTTCCAGTCGGATCCCGAGGCTTGGCTGGAGGGCCTCCCAGACTGAGCCAGCCTTCCAGGCCAAGCGGCCTCCTCAGAAGGCCACCCAGATCGAGAGGGGTCAGAGAAGGGCTGGACGTGGGCTGGAGCCCCTGGAGTGTGTGGAAACTACAGACGGGCAGGGGTAGTGGGCGACTCCTTCCTCTCCACTTAGCCGGGCTCCTGCGGGTCCCGCTGCCCTGGCTGCTGCCATTTTTTTGCTTTTCTCTCTGCAGTGGCTGCAGTTGTCGCTACTGCTCTGTCCAAAGGCCTTGGGGTGAAGCCAGGAAGGAGTGTGTGGCTGGGGCAGAGGTGAAGGGACTGGAGAGGCAGTGGGTGTATTTGTGCCAGGGAGGATGGGCTGGTTTCTTCTTCACCGAGAGTGGGTCTTCACCAGGACGGGCATAGCTGTGCACTCAGCTTCTTTCTTCCGCATGGGCGCCTCCCCTTCTTCCCACTTTTGACCTCCTCATGGAGATGTGAGCATGGAACCCCCTTAGCTCCTCTGGGCGCTTACCTGTGCGCTGACCTCCAAGGCACCAGGTGTCACTGTGAGTCCACAGTGGGCTCAGTAAACACATCCTGACCCTTCCTATGGGGTGAGCACAGAGACCAAGACAGACTCAGCCCTCCAAGAGACGGCCACCTTTGTGCTGGGAGGTTGGGGGCACTGCTGACTTATCTGAAGTTGGTGTGTGCTTGTGCAGGGCTGTGTCACCCAGTTTCCTTTTCTGCTCAGGGTGCCCTCCCTTCCTCTTCGCCTTCTTCCTTTTCTGGAGTGATCTCAGCGTTCTAGAGATGGGCCAGTCACTGACAAAGTATTCGACTTAGGCAGATGCGGATTTGAATTCCAGCATCATCTGCTTAATATCTTTGATAGAGTTGCCTCATCTGAAAGACGAGCAGAGCATCCTTATCTCATTGGATTGTTGTGATGAGTAAATGAGATAATGCACGTTACTTGCCCAGCCTGGGGCCTGGTGCACGTATGTGGACGGTGGTCAGCGTTAGTTCTTCATATCTCTGGTGTCTAGCCTAGGGCCTGACCCATATTTTTTCCTTATTTCACCAGTGCCTGACACAGGGCTTGGCACAGGAGAGGGTCTCGATAAATAGTTGTTAAATGAATACCGAGTGTGTGTTCTTGTCTCTGCCTCCCCCAACCTCCTTCTCTCCCTCGACACTGGCTCTGACATGGGGTGACAGCTGCTAAGAGAAGAGGAGGAGTTGTGGGAAGGGAGGGTGGCGCTCTGCCCGCCCCCTTGGCCCCCTCCAGAGCTGGCCCCATGCCCCACAGATGCCTGTCTGTAATGCTGCCCGACACGGTTTTGAGCCTTGCCCCCAGGAAGGGAGGTGGAGGGGAAGAGTGTGGGAGAGAGGTCTCCAGGTTTGTCTTGCTGCCTCTTCTGAGTCTCTCCTTCTGCAGAGCGAGGACCCACGGAGCCAGTCACCTCGCCTCACCCCTGCCTTCACTCCGGGCCCGGGGGCTCAGCCCCAGGGGACCCAGGCAGCCTCCATTCCCAGCACAGCTCTTCCCTGGGGAAGATGCCTTGGCTGTGATCATGGAAAATTGTCCTGCCAAGAAAGTTGTAGCTGGGAAGAGTCTGAGGGGGAGGCAGGAGAGAAGACTGGGTGGGGGTGGGTGGATGTCGGGGGAGAAGGCAGGACAGGGAAGGGGATTCGGGATGTGGGGAGGAGAATGAGGGCAGGATTGGAGGCTGCCTGAGAAACGTGTCCCTACCTCCATGCCAGCCGGAGGGACTGATGGAATCTCAGGCAGGCTGAACTGCTGGGGATGGGGTCCCTGGGGGGGTGGGGTCTCTGCTGGGTCCCGGATGAGGGGAAAGTGGGCCCACATCTAGCCTCTTGCCTGGCTTTGGACGCTGGTCCCTGAGCCACACTGTGGTGCCAGTCTGGGCCCCTGTTCCTTTTGCTCCCAGCATTCTTGGCATTTCTGGCTGGGCTTCAACTGCACCGGGGTAGGGGAGGAGGGCAGAGCTTGGGGATGGGGCCAAGGAACGGGTAGGAAGGCCTGGCTAGGAACAGGTGCTGGGGATAAGCGGGTCTTCCAAACCTGCGGTGCTGGCCCGGCTGCTCCGGTGGCGTGTGTGTGTATTTGTGTGTGTGTGTGTACCTACTGGTCATGTTGGTCTCCCATCCAGTGAGTATGTGCATGTGTAACTTGACAGTTGCATGGCCAAGTATGTTGATTTGTCCTTGCCAGGATTTGAGAAAACAGACGTTTGCCCTTCTCTGGGGGGTCCATGAACACTCCCTTTGGTACTGAGGGATGGGACCCAGGCAGCTCTGTGGAGGCTACATCACTCTGATCCCTACCTCCTGCCCCTGCCCCATCTTGTAGGCTGCTGGTGGGTGCCCCCCAGGCCCTGGCTCTGCCTGGGCAGCGGGCAAATCGAACCGGAGGCCTCTTTGCCTGCCCCCTGAGCCTGGAGGAAGCTGACTGCTACAGAGTGGACATCGACCGTGGAGGTGCGGCCCTGCACGAGTGGAAGGGGGGAAGCGTGTGAGGTGGGGAGGAGAGGGCTTGGCCTCCTCTTCCCTCCCCTAATTCCCAGTCTTCTGCCTCCAGCCGATGTGCAGAAGGAAAGCAAGGAGAACCAGTGGCTGGGAGTCAGTGTTCGGAGCCAGGGGCCTGGGGGCAAGATCGTTGTGAGTACTACATCTTGTGATTGAATGCAAGGGCGGTGTGTGTGTACAGGTGTGCTTACAGAACACAAATTGGGCACCTGGTATGATGTGCCAGGATATTGGGGAGATATAAAAACATATGAGACATGGTTCCTGTTCTCATAAACTTAAAATCATCTATCCATTGTCTATATGTCCATTTTCTTTTTTATTTTGAGTCGGGATCTCACTCTGTCGCCCAAGCTGAAGTGCAGTGGCATGACTGTATCTCGCTGCAACCTTGACCTCCTGGGCTCAGGCGATCCTTCTGCCTCAGCTTCCTGAGTAGCTGGGACTACAGGTGTGTGCCACCACACCTGGCTGATTTTCTGATTTTTTTTGAGTCAGAATCTCACTCTGTCGTCCAGGCTGGAGTGCAGTGGCACGCTCATGGCCACCACAGCCTTGACCTGCTGGGCTCAGGCGATCCTTCTGCCTCAGCCTTCCGGGTA
This sequence comes from Cephalopachus bancanus, assembly GCA_027257055.1. NCBI lineage: Eukaryota > Metazoa > Chordata > Mammalia > Primates > Tarsiidae > Cephalopachus > Cephalopachus bancanus. The sequence goes on along the minus strand of JAPVLO010000385.1, from coordinate 2,529,573 downwards.
GCTGGAACTATAGGTGCATGCCACCATGCCCAACTAATTTTTTTGATTTATTGTAGAGATGAGGTCTCACCAAGTTGCCCAGGCTGGTCTTGAATGTGTGGGCTCAGGCAATCCTCTCACCTTGGCCTCCCAAAGTGCTGGGATTATAGGCATGAGCCACTGCGCTTGGCCTAATTTTCCGATTTTTTTTTTTTTTGTAGAGATGAGGTCTCCCTATGTTGTCCAGGCTGTCTCAAGCTCCTGGACTTCAGCAGTCCTCCCACCTTGGTCTCCCAAAGTGCTGGAATTACAGACACGAGCCACTGTGCCTGGTCCCCTCCATCCATTTGTCATACTCTCATTGAGAACCTTTTAAGCATCAGATGTTGTGCTAGTTACTAATCAAAGATATGTAAAAGCAGGGGAGAGTCTGGCCCTGCCAAATAACTAAAGAGATTCTCATTCTTTCTTTTTCTGTGTCTGTTTCTCCCTCTTTGAATCTCTCATCAACATGCACAGATATACGCTTACCAATACAGGTCACTGTGGGGCACAGCATGGTTTATGTAGAGGGAGTGGTTTAGCGCTCAGCCTATAAAAGTCCAAAGGAGGTGGGAAGAAAAAGACTCCTGCAGGTGGAGTGATGAGTCGGGCTTTTAAGAATAGGTAAAACTCGGCCGGGTGCGGTGGCTCAATCCCATCATCCCAGCATATGGGAGGCCGAGGTGAGAGGACTGCCTGAGACCAGAGGTTCTAGACCAGCCTGTGCAACTTGACGAGACCTCTTCTCTACAATAAATTAAAAAATTAGCCAGGTGTGGTGATGTGCACCTGTAGTTCCAGCTACTTGGAAGACTGAAGCAGAAGGATCACTTGAGGCCAGCAGGTCGAGGCTGTGGTGGCCGTGAATGTGCTACTGCACTCCAGCCTGGGTGAAACAGTGAGATTCTAACTCTGAAAAAAAAAAAAAAAAGAATAGTTAAAACTTAGAGAGTGGAGTGGAGAGGGGAGTGCACATGCGGTGATGGCGCTTACAAAGGCCCAGGGACAGGACCAAGCTCGGCATTTTGGAGGACTGTCACATGATCAGGGAGGCACACACCCTGTGTGTTGGCTCAGTGGTGTCTGTGGGTGCCCGGGCAGAATGTGGAACAAAGATGTCTTCCTGTGAGGACAAGCCAGTGGGGATAGAAGAGACGCTGGGTTATGCATGGACCTACCTGACACTGGCTGGGTAATAGAGCTGATGTCTGCACACATGCCGGTGTCTGCCGAATGTATGTGTGTGTGCAACATACCTCAAGCAGACCCCCCTGCACAGGGCAGTGGCCCCTCCTCCTCTCTTCCCACAGACCTGTGCACACCGCTATGAGGCAAGGCAGCGTGTGGACCAGGTCCTGGAGACGAGGGACGTGATCGGTCGCTGCTTCGTGCTGAGCCAGGACCTGGCCGTCCGTGATGAGCTGGATGGTGGGGAATGGAAGTTCTGCGAGGGGCGCCCCCAGGGCCATGAGCAATTTGGCTTCTGCCAGCAGGGCACAGCCGCCACCTTCTCCCCTGACAGCCACTACCTCCTCTTTGGGGCCCCAGGAACCTATAACTGGAAGGGTGAGTCGCTCCTCGGGGAGGGGAGAAAGGGACCAAAACCTCCTCTTCCCTCAGAGACAGGGTTGGGGGCAGCAAACGGCCAAGCATGACCCACATTCACTGCCCTATGGCCCCGGGGCACAGCCATGCCATCCACCCCACTGTCTTGGTACATGTGAATGGGGGTGCTTCCTGTCCTCCGCATGGCCGAGTGTTCCTCAACACGCTGGCATGAGCCCCCACGTGCACGCTGGGCCTGCCCACCCGGCTGGGGCCTGCATGCTGCAACACACTGGCCCCCGCCTCATCACTGCCATTCCCGTCTCTGCACCCCGCTGCTGGCTGAGCTGACACTCGGTGAGTGTGATGGCGAGTCTGGGGGACCCCAGGAAGCCTGGGAGGAGGGGGTGAAGATAGGGCTGGAGAGGAGAGGAGGGGCTTCCCCGTGTGCCTGTCTAGCTCCGTGCCCGGCCTGGGGGGTGCTCCTCGCTTCCTGCCCTGGCCACTAACAGGACTGTCCTTGCAGGCACGGCCAGGGTGGAGCTCTGTGCGCAGGGCTCGGCGGACCTGGCTCACCTGGACGACGGGCCCTACGAGGCGGGGGGTGAGAAGGAGCAGGACCCCCGCCTCATCCCGGTCCCTGCCAACAGCTACTTTGGTAGGGACCCCTCCCCGGCCCAGAGCCGCTCTAACCCTCTGCTCCTCTCTCTTGCCCTCCCTTTCCACACTCCCATCCTTCCGTCTCTGTCTCTGTCTCTCACCCTTTCTCTCTGTCTTTCTGTCTCTGACTCTCACCTCTCTGGTGTTTGTGTCTCTCTCATTTTCTTTCTCCACCTCTTCCTCTTCTACCTTCTTCTTCTGGCCTTCCTGTGGTCTCTTTTCCCTACTCTGTGGTCTTCCTCTGGATGTCCCTTCCCTGGTGTCTGCCCCCCACCCCCCACAGGGTTGCTTTTTGTGACCAGCATTGATAGCTCAGACCCTGACCAGCTGGTGTATAAAACTTTGGAACCCGCTGACCGGCTCCCAGGACCAGCCGGAGACTTGGCCTTGAATAGCTACTTAGGTTTGTAAGCCCCAACCTCCTGGGCCCTGGGGGCGCGGCCCTGGCCTCCCCTCCTCCCCCGGGAACATGTCCTTTCCTCCCCCCACAACATATTCCCAGGGAAACATACACTGAGCCCAAGTTACAGAAAGGAGCTGGGTCCAGTGACCAGGTCTGAGGCAAGAAGGTCCCAAGGGTGATGGCCTCGGGGGCTGGAGCGAGGGGCCTCATTGGAGGGAGAGCCAGGCAGAGTGAGAGTGTCAGGCTGAGCACAACCTGGGAAGGACAGTCCTGAGTCAGAGGCCAGGGCTGAGCACGTCACAGGAAGGACAGTCCTGAGTGAGAGGACATCACAGGAAGGACAGTCCCAAGTGAGAGGGCCAGGGCTGAGCACATTCTAGGAAGGACAGTCCTGAGTGAGAGGGTCAGAGCTGAGAGCTCCTGGGAAGGACAGTCCTGACCTCTAGGGGGACTTTCTCTGAGGGAAGCATGGTGGACACATGCTGGAGAAAGGTCTCGTGTTGTCCTTAAGTTCCTCCCATTGTCTCATCTGCATCCCTCTGCAGAGGAGGAGGACACGAGGCCTGGGAGATGTTTTGGTGAAGCAGTCTCTTCCTCACTCCCCCTCGTCCCTCCTCCGTCCATGTGAAGAAGACTTCCTCTCCCTGCTGGGGTGGAGGGAGTGGGGGCCAAGAAGGTTCACAGGGTGGGACTGGGGCCTTCTAGGCGTGCAGAAGGCCGAGGGCCTGGCCCTCTCTAGTTCCTGGTGTGGGCATGGGTGGTGCTTCTGTTCCAGCTCCTGCCACTGCGCTCAGCCTCCCGCCCCGGCCCTGGCCTCCTGGGTCATTGCCTTTCTTGTTCCTTCCCAGGGCCGGAGGCTGACCCTCACTTCCTGTGCCGAGCTCGTCCCTGGGCCTGGCGGGTGTGGGGGGCTGCCAGGCCCTGGAGGGAGGCAGCGCGGTCCAGCTATGGTGCTGATGACTTGCCTGGGGGCACCTCCGCCTTTGGCTCTGGCCCCGTCAGGAGGGACAGGGTGGGTGGGAGCCATGGCACACCCCAGCTTCTGAGTCTTGGGGGAGCACTCACTGGGAAGTCCTCCTCCCACCCAGGTTTCTCCATCGACTCAGGGAAGGGCCTGGTGCGTGCAGAGGAGCTGAGCTTTGTGGCAGGGGCCCCCCGTGCCAACCACAAGGGTGCCGTGGTCATTCTGCGCAAGGACAGCGCCAGCCGCCTGATGCCCGAGGTCGTGCTGTCTGGGGAACGCCTGACCTCTGGCTTTGGCTACTCGCTGGCAGTGGCTGATCTCAACAACGACGGGTGAGCAGACGGGGGAGTGCAGGATGGGGGGTGTTGGGTCTAGGAGGTGTCAGTGGCCTCTGCCCTCTCCTCCGGACTCCTCTGGCATCCAGGGAGGACCCTGCACTGACTGTTTCCCTCTCTCCATAGCTGGCCAGACCTGATAGTGGGTGCCCCCTACTTCTTTGAGCGCCAAGAAGAGCTGGGGGGTGCTGTGTACGTGTACCTGAACCAGGCGGGCCACTGGGCTGGGGTCTCCCCTCTGCGGCTCTGCGGCTCCCCCGACTCCATGTTCGGGATCAGCCTGGCTGTCCTGGGGGACCTCAACCAAGATGGCTTCCCAGGTGTGACTGGGAACTGGAAAGGCTCAGTGCAGGAGGGGCGGGGCAGGGAAGGGTCGGGAAGCCCCTCGGAGGCTGAGGGCGGTGGGGTCAGAGGACCCAGGGAGAGAAGGCACCTGGGCTTCCTTCTGAGCTTTATCATTTACCAGCTTTCTGACCTTGAGCAAGTGACTGAACCTTTTAATCTTTTTGAGTTGGTCGGGGGTAGGGGATTCTCACTCTGTTGCCCACACTGGAGTACAGTGGCACAATCATGGCTCACCACAGCCTCAACCTCCTGGGCTCATGTGATCCTTCTGTCTCGGCCCCCCGAGTAGCAGGTGTTACAGATGCATGCCACGAGGCCCAGCTACTTTTCTGATTTTTTGTAGCGATGAGGTCTTGCTATGATGCCCAGGCTGGTCTCAAATTCTTGGGCTCTAGCAATCTTTCTGTCATGGCCTTCCAAAGTGCTGGGATTACAGGTGTGAGCACCTGGCTGCTTAACCTTTTTGAGCTAGTAACACCTGCAGGGAACGGCTGAGAGGATTCCAAATGTTGTATGTGGGGTGCTGGAGATTCAGTAGCCTCACAGTACAATAGAAAACATACTGACTCGGCACGGTGGCTCACGCCTGTAATCCCAGCACTTGGCTAGGTAGAGGCGAGAGGATTGCCTGAGCCCAGGAGTTCAAGACCAACCTGGGCAACTTGGTGAGATCTCTTCTCTACAATCAATTAAACAAATTAGCCAGGCATAGTGGCACGCACCTGTGGTTCCAGCTACTTGGAAGGTTGAGGTGGAAGAATCCCCTGAGCCCAGCAGGTTGAGACTGTGGTGGCCGTGAGTGTGCCACTGCACTTCTGCCTGGGTGACAGAGTGAGACTCCTACAAAGGAAGAAAGAAGGAAGGAGGGAGGGAAGGAAGGAAGGAAGAAAAGAAGGAAGGAAGGAAGGAAAGAAAGAAAAGAGAGAAAGAAAGAAAGAAAGAAAAAAGAAAGAAAGAAAGAAAGAAAGAGAAAGGAAAAGTCACACGTAGGATTGAATGACTTAGGGAAGGTTGAGGCCTGGCCCCCATTGTGTGCTTGCCTTTTCCCGTGCCCTGCAGATATTGCGGTGGGGGCTCCCTTTGACGGGGACGGGAAGGTCTTTATCTACCATGGGAGCAGCCTGGGGGTTGTCGCCAAACCTTCACAGGTGAGGGCAGTCGCTGGGATAAGGAATGAGTGTGGGTGGACTGAGGGCCTGGGGGGTGAGGGCCAGGCAGAGGCCTGGGGGAGATGGGGTTGGGGTTGCTGATAACTGGTCCCCAGGTGCTGGATGGCAAGGCCGTGGGCATCAGGAGCTTCGGCTACTCCCTGTCGGGCGGCCTGGATGTGGATGGAAACCATTACCCCGACCTGCTGGCGGGCTCCCTGGCTGACACCGCCGTGCTCTTCAGGTAGCTGCCCTCCTCCCGCCTGATCTGAGGCCGTCAGCCCCTCCCGGTGGCTCCGGCCCTGACACCAGCGCCACATCTGATGCCGAAGGGTTTCCCAGCCTCATGGTCGATCTCACGATTCTTGTCCTTGGCCCCCTCATTCCCCCAGAGCCAGGCCCGTCCTCCATGTCTCCCACGAGGTTTTCATTGCGCCACGAAGCATCGACCTAGAACAGCCCAACTGTGCCGGTGGCCACTCAGTCTGGTGAGGCGGGGTCCTGGCGGGGGGAGCCACCAGGGCCCGGTTGCCCCCTGTCCTGCCTTTCTTTCTCTCCCTGGTTTGGGGCTGGGGACTTGGGCGGTGGCAGGAGTGGGTAGGATGGGGGTGGGGGCCTGAGCCCGTCCGCTTAGCTTGGCTAAGGAGCCACCCTTTGTCCTCGCAGTGTGGACCTGCGGGTCTGTTTCAGCTACATTGCAGCACCCAGCAGCTACAGTCCAGTTGTGGGTGAGTGCAGTTCCCCTCCCACGTGGGAAACCCGGGCGGGGAACCCGGGCCGGTCACTTCAAGGTGGAGGGCAGAGCACCCCAGGGCTGGCTGGGTTCAGAGGTCGCGTCTGCCCAGCTCACCGGCGCCTCCTCTCCCAACATGCCACAGCCCTGGACTACGTGTTAGATGGGGACACAGACCGGAGGCTCCGGGGCCAGGTCCCCCGTGTGACCTTCCTGAGCCGCAGCCCAGATGACCCCAAGCACCAGGCTTCAGGCACCGTGTGGCTGAAACACCAGCACGACCGCGTCTGTGGAGACACCATGTTTCAGCTGCAGGTGGACACTGGCCCCTCGGCCTCGGGGGACCATCGTCCTGCCATGATCTCTTTTCTGTGATTCCTCTTAGCTTCTTTTCCTGTAGCACGCTCATGCTCCATGCTAAGACCTCAACTTCTGGGAAGTCCCACTTCTGAGCTCACCTCCTCCCCTCTGCTGCCTTCTTGCGTCTCCTGTCACACCTACACTCCTTGGAGGTGGGGGTGGCAGCTCCATCATCCATGGGCTCCTCAGAGCCCTAAACCCTGGGGCTCCTCTCTTCCCTGCCTCAGTCTCTCTCTCCTCCTTGTTCAACTCCCCACCTCTCTCCGTTCATCTCCCTAAGTGTCTTCCCATGTTTCAGAATCGGTCCTAGGTCGGCTGGGGCCTGGGCCTTGGTCCAGGGAGGAACTGTCTTTCCCTTTTCCAGGAGAACGTCAAAGACAAGCTTCGGGCCATTGTGGTAACCTTGTCCTACGGTCTCCAGACCCCTCGGCTCCGGCGACAGGCTCCCAGCCAGGGACTGCCCCCCGTGGCTCCCATTCTCAATGCCCACCAGCCCAGCACCCAGCGGTCAGAGGTAAGCAGGGGTTCTGGGCTTAGCAGCTGGGAGCGGCAGTGATCAATGTCTCTCCCAAGTGACACCCATTCATAGCTTGCAAAGCTCTTTCACAAACACTGCCCTAGTAATTCCTCATGTGTCTAGGTGCCCAAATGCTCTTGTGTTCCTAGTCAGTGTGGATAGTGCTCCTCTATTCCATGCAGTCACTCAGGGACCCAGGCTGATGGAGTCTTTCTTCTTCAAATGTGGCCTCCAAGCTCCTTAAGTCGCCTTCATCCCATTCAGTGGGAAGGGGACTGTAAAGCTCCTTGCCTGATGCTTGTGGGTGGTCTGGCCGTGGTGCTCTTTGCTTCTCTTTGCATTCTAAATGTGACCTAGCTTTTTTTGTTGTTGTTGGGTGTCTCACTTTGTCACCCAGGTTGGAATGCAGTGGCATGATCATAGTTCAACACGGTCTTGACCTCCTGGGCTCAGGAGATCTTTTTGCCTTAGCCCCCTGAGTACCTGGGACTACAGGTACACACCACCACGTCCGGCTTATTTTTTGATTCTTTGTTGAGATGAGGTCTTGCTCTGTTGTCCAGGCTGGTCTCAAACTCCTGAGCTCAAGCAGCCCTCCTGCCTCAGCCTCCCAAAGTGCTGGGATTACAGCTGTGAGCCACCGCGCCTTGCTGGCCTAGTTCTTGACTAGCCTGCTAGTTTCTACCACAGTGTGGGGGTACTCCTACTGTTTCACTGATGAGGACACTGCTCAGAGTAGTTAAGTGACCAGCTCAGTGTCACACAGCTACTCAGCAGCAGATCTGACAACCAAACCCAGGATGTTTAATCCTGAGATCCTCTAACTCACCTTATGCCTTGGTGTCACATTTGCACCCGGCCTCACCTCCTAGGAATGACCCTCCCTTCACTTCTCTTCCCAGATCCACTTCCTGAAGCAGGGCTGTGGTGAAGACAAGGTCTGTCAGAGCAATCTGCAGCTGGTCCATGCCCGCTTCTGTGCCCGGGTCAGCGACACGGAATTCCAGCCTCTGCCCATGTGAGGGGCACGGGGAGCAGGTGGGGCGGGAGGGCATGAGTCCAAGGAATGAGAGGAACCCCCCTCAGGAGGGCCAGGTGGAGGAAGGGGCTGAACCTGCAGGGAGGCCAGGGGGCTGGAGAGGACCTGCTGAGAATTCGGAAGACTGAAGCTGGGTGCAGTGGCCCACGCCTGTAATCCCAGCACTTTGGGAGGCTGAGGCGAGAGGATTACCTGAGTCCAGGGGTTTGAGACCAGCCTGGGCAACTAGGCAAGACCTTGTCTCTACAATAAATCAAAAATTAGCCAGGCGTGGTGGTGTGCGCCTGTAGTTCCAGCTACGTGGAAGGTTGAGGCGGAAGGATCGCCGGAGCCCAGCAGGTTGAGGCTGCAGTGGCTGTGAGTGTGCCACTGCACTCCAGCCTGAGTGACAGAGTGAGACTCCGACTTAAAAAAAAAGAAGTCTAAGATGGGGGTCAGTGATGGGGCTGCAGGGCTGGCAAAGCATGGTGGTCCTTCGCAGTACCTAACATAATAGCAGTCTCCATCCACCTCATTGTGTGGTCTTCACATCTCTGTGAGGTGGGAATGATTATTAGTGCCCTCTGAGAGAGAGAGGACTGAGGCCTGGAGAGGTTAAGGTACGCACCCAAGGTTACTAAGTAGTGGAGCTGAGAGGAGAACAGAGGTGCCCTGACTTCCAGCCATGCACGGAAAGACTCGAGGCTTGGGCTGGTGTGTGCTGTGGGGGGTGGCTGCAGGGAGAGGACAACCTCGGGGAACGGAGGCAGATCACGTGCACGGGGGAGAGGCCGGAGTGGGAGTGGCAGGGGAAAGGTGTGCAGAACTTGGAGTGAGTGGGCTCTGACTGTCCAGGGATGTGGATGGGACGACAGCCCTGTTTGCGGTGAGTGGGCAGCCAGTCATTGCCCTGGAGCTGACAGTCACCAACCTGCCCTCGGACCCAGCCCGGCCCCAGGCCGATGGGGACGATGCCCATGAAGCCCAGCTCCTGGTCACCCTCCCTGCCTCGCTGCGCTACTCGGGAGTCCGGGCCCCGGACCCTGCGGTGAGGCCCCGGGGCAGGATGGGGTGGGGTCTTGAGGGGCTCCAGTGGCCTAACCGGCCTCTCCTCCTCTCCCCGCTCCAGGAGAAGCCGCTCTGCCTGTCCAACGAGAATGCCTCCCATGTCGAGTGTGAGCTGGGGAACCCCATGAAGAGAGGTGCCCAGGTGGGCACGCCTGCCCTCATCCCTGCCTGAGCGGCCCCTCCTGAGGCCCCCAGCCCTCCCCGCCTCTGATCTCCACTCACCCTTGGCCTAGGTCACTTTCTACGTCATCCTCAGCACCTCAGCGATCATCACTGAGGCCACGGAGCTGGAGGTGGAACTTCTTTTGGCCACGTACGCCTGGTGGGGCTGGGGGAGTGTGGTGGGGAGCAGTTGGACTGGCCTCATCTGACCCCTGGGGAGGTGCCTGTGCCCCGTGCCCACCCTTGCCCCTGCCCACTCGCCAGGATCAGTGAGCAAGAGCTGTTTCCAGTCACTGCTCGAGCCCGGGTCTTCATTGAGCTGCCACTGTCCATGGCAGGGTAAGCCCCCCGGGCCCGTGTGGGCATCTCCCTTGGAGGGAGGGGGCATTGCTACTCCCAAACCCGGGTCTGGGCTACGGACCTCAGGACCCCCTGTTCTGACCCCTCCACGCCAGGGTGGCCACTCCCCAGCAACTCTTCTTCTCTGGCGTGGTGAGGGGTGAGAGTGCCATGCGGTCTGAACGAGATGTGGGCAGCAAGGTCAAGTATGAGGTCACGGTAAGTGTCCTGGGTGGTGCCCCCCCACCCCAGGGCCAGGGCTCTTCTGCCACGTGGCACATGGTGGTCCAGTGAGTTTGAGGCCCCTGCCCCTGGACCTTGGCTGTGGGCAGATGTTTGTGCTGCACTCTCGTGTGACCTGGTGGTTTCTCTCTGGCCGGTCACCTGCTGGTCTGGGAGGCCATCACAGCCCAGGGAAGCCTCTCTGCCGGGGACCTCAGCTGGGGGATGGACTACAGGGCAGGGCTGATGTCGCTACCTAGAACTCTGCCTTGCTTGGCTGGGGTCTCTCCTCACACCTCCCAGGGACTCCCCTCGGGTCTGGTGTGGGGAAAGAATGGTGCCTGGTGGGATCTGGGATCCCGAGTCTTCGTGGAGATGATGCTTTCTGAGGGCCCGTCCCGCCACCCTTGCTTCCTCCATCTCCGTGGATTTCGGGCTGGCTTGAAAACCGAGCTTCTTCCCCTGGCACTCTCCTGTGCCCGCAGGTCTCCTACCAAGGCCAGTTGCTCAAAACCCTGGGCTCTGCCTTTCTCAACGTCATGTGGCCCCATGAGATCGCCAACGGGAAGTGGCTGCTGTACCCCATGCGGGTGGAGCTGGAGGGGCCCGGGCAGAAAGGGCTCTGTTCCCCCAGACCCAACATCCTCCGCCTGGTGAGGCTTGGCCCGGTTGGGGGACCGGTCACTGGGAGGGACGTCACGGGTGTAGCGTGTGCAGACGGTGACGGTGGTGGGAGGAAATGCCGTCTCAGGGCAGCTGCGTTGGGAGGGACACTCACTGGGCCCTGACCCCCACGGCCAGGATGTGGACAGCAGGGACAGGAGGCGGCGGGAGCTGGAGCAGCCAGAGCAGCAGGACTCCCGTGAGCAGCCAGAGCCCAGCACGTCCTGGTGGCCGGTGTCTTCCGCCGGGAAGAAGAAAAACTTGACTCTGGTGAGGGCAGGGCAAACTCAGTGCAGCCAGAAAGAGGCATGGAGCCCCAGGGTGGTGGGTGCCCAGGGAGGGGGCCTGGTGAGACGTGTGGTGGTCAGACACCTGGGCAAGCTCATGGGACAGTTCGCATCACAGCTCGTGGGAGGGGGCATTGCTGACACCACGGACATCCCTCTTCCCACCAAAGGGCTCCCCCTGAAGCAGGGCATGCGGCTTACAACCAGTCAGCTGAGCTATCCATGCTTCTCACTTTTTTTTTTTTTTTTTTGAGTCGGGGTCTCACTCTGTTGCCCAGGCTGGTCTCGGTCTTGAACTCCTGGGCTCAAGAAGCAATCCTCCCACCTCAGCCTCCCAAAGTGCTGGGATTCTAGGTGTAAGCCATTGTACCCAGTGAGAACTTTGAATTAGATTATTTCTTTCTTTCTTTTTATTTTATTTTTTAACATCTTAAGGTTTGTTTACTTGTTTATTGAGAAGAAGTCTCACTCTGTTGCCCACGGCCACTGCAGTCTCGACTTGCTGGGCTCAGGCGATCCTCCCACCTCAGCCTTCCAAGTAACTGGAACCACGGGTGCATGCCACCACGTCCAGCTAATTTTTTGATTTACGGTTGAGACAAAGTCTCACCAAGTTGCCCAGGCTGGTCTTGAACCCCTGGACTCAGACAATCCTTCTTTCTCCTCTGCCTCCCAAAGTGCTGAGATTACAGGCGTGAGCCACTGTGCCCCACGTATTTATTTTTTTAAATGGACAAAAATTGTATATATTTATCATGTAAGCATGATGTTTTGAAATAAGAATACACTGTGGAGTGGCTAGATGGAGCTTATGAGCACATGCATTCCCTCATACTTATTTTTGTGGCGAGAACACCTGAAATCTATTCTCCTAGTGATTTTTCAGGAATGCAATACACTGTTATTAACTGGAGTTGCCATGTTGTACAATAGCTCTCTAGAATTTATTCCTCCTGTCTAACTGAAACTTGGCACCTTTTGACCAACATCTCCGAAACCCGCCCCCTCACCCCAGCCCTGGGAACCATCATTCCACTCTCTACTTCTATGAGTTTTATTTTTAATTAATTAATTAATTAATTAATTTTTGAGTTGGACTCTCATTCTGTTGCCCAGACTGGAGTGCACTGGCCGCTCCCAGCCACCGCAGTCTCGACCTGCTGGGCTCTGGCGATCCTTCTGCCTCAGCCTTCCAAGTAGCTGGAATTACAGGCATGTGCTACCACGCCCGGCCGATTTTTTGATTTATTGTAGAGATGAGATCTCGCTGCCCAGGTGGGTCTCGAACCCGCGGGCTCAGGCAATCCACTCACCTCAGCCGAGTTTTATTTTTTTGAGTGGGAGTCACTCTGTGGCCCAGGCTGGAGAGCAGTGGCATGCTCATGGCCACTGCAGCCTCAACCTGCTGGACTCAGGTGATCCTTCTGCCTCAGCCTTCCAAGTAGCTGGAACTACAGGCGTGCACCACCAAGTCCGGCTAGTTTTTTTTTTTTTTTAACTTATTTGTTGTAGAGACGAGGTCTTGCCAAGTTGCCCAGGCTGATCTTGAACCCTGGGCTGAAGCTATCCTTTTGCCTCAGCCTCCCAAAATGCTGGGATTACAGGTGTGAGCCACCACATCTGGCTACTTCTGTGAGTTTAACTTTTTAGATTCCATTTATAAGTGAACTCATGTAGTACAGGGTCTGACCATTAGGTTCATGAATTCATCCAAAGATGTTCTATACCTCATTGCTCAATAGCACTATGGTCACCTACGAAGTACTCCCCTTGGGAAGCTCTACATCGGCAGCAGCACCCAGTCCACCCATCAAAGTAATTTTAGAACTCTTTTTCTGGAATGGCCATCAGAGCTGTTGTTGCGAGAATGTGAGAATCTGAATTAGAGCAATGAACAAACATTAAATTTCTTGTTTGGCAAGAGTGAAAGTGAAATCAAGGACATGTTAGTCCAAGTTTGTGGGGATGATGCCATGAAGAAAACAAATGTACAAATGAATTAAACGTTTTTCTGAGGGGACAGAAAGCTCCACTAATGAATAGAGGTCAGGATGGCCAGTAACAAGCAGAACTGATGAGAATGTTGCAAAAATTGTTGAATTGTGCATCAAAATCTTCAGCTGACTGTGACAAGCAGAGCAGACCAAATAAACATCGACAGAGAAATGGGGAATTCTTAACTGAAAATCTTGGCATGAGAATGGTGTGTGCAAAAATGGTCCCAAAGGAGCTCTTACATCACAACAATGCACCAGCTCACACAGCACTGTCAGCAAGGGAGTTTTTAGTAAACAAATAATTGTATTATAACACTCTCCCTATTCACCTGATCTGGTCCCCAACGACTTTTTTCTTTTCTTTTTCTTTTTTTTTTGAGTTGGAGTCTTACTCTGTCGCCCAGGTTGGAGTGCAGTGGCACGCTCATGGCCACCACAGCCTCCACCTGCTGGATTCATGGCTTTCCAAGGGGAGTACTTCGAAGGTGACCATAGTGATGTTTAGCAATGAGGGATGTAGCACTTTTTCTAGGGTGAGTTCACAAACTTGTCAGGTTTTGTATTTATCTTTCTGGGTCTGGCTTACTTCACTTAACTTAAGGTCTAAGACAGATTCTTGTTTTTTGAGTCAGAGTCTCACTCTGTCTTCCAGGCTGGAGTGCAGTGGCACACTCATGGCCACTGCAGCCTCAACCTGCTGGGCTCAGGCAATCCTTGTGCCTCAGCCTTCCAAGTAGCTGGAACTACAGGCGTGCGCCACCACACCTAGCTAATTTTTTGATTTTATTGTAGAGACGTGGTCTCACCAAGTTGCCCAGGCTGGTCTCGAATCCCTGGACTCAGGCAGTCCTCTCCCCTCGGCCTCCCACTGCGTCTGGCTAAGATAGATTCTTTCACAAAAAAAGTAAGGCAGAAGGCCTTGCTTTTAGACAGTTTAAGGATTCTTGAATTGCTCAAAAGTGGCAAAATAGAAGATGACTCAGTTCCAGCCATTCTCCTTTGTGCGGATTGTAGGTATGACATAACTTTTCAGGCAGGTGGATCATGAGAGGGTGACTGGGTCAAGTGGATTTGGGTCAGTCCTGGAAGGAGCAGGGTCTGTCCCCCCAAGCAGTCTGAGCATCCACCCCTCCTTTAGTGAGTCTGGGCTTAGAACAGGGGTGTGGCTTTGCTGAATATATGCACCTGAGTTCAAATATTTGTTTTTACCACTTACTCACTTTGTTAGCTCTGTGACCTGGCCTTGCTCAGGCCTCAATGTCCTTGTCTGAAAAATGGGAATGATGATAATATACACCTTGCAGGACTGCTGTGAAGTTTATTCTATTTATTTATTTATTGAGTTGAAGTCTCACTCTGTTGCCCAGGCTGGAGAGCAGTGGCCGCTCCCGGCCACCGCAGCCTCGACCTGCTGGGCTCTGGTGATCCTTCCGCCTCAGCCTTCCAAATAGCCAGAACTACAGGTGCATGCTACCATGCCCAGCTAATTTTGATTTATTATAGAGATGAGATCTCACCAAGTTGCCTGGGTGGGTCTCGAACCCGTGGACTCAGGCAATCCACTCGCCTCGGCCTCCCAAAGTGCTGGGATCACAGGGTGAGCCACTGAACCTGGCCGAAGTTTATTTTTATTTTATTATTTACTTATTTATTTATTTATTTCGAGTTGGAGTCTCACTCTGTCGCCCAGACTGCAGTGCAGTGGCCGCTCCCAGCCACCGCAGCCTCGACCTGCTGGGCTCCGGCGATCCTCCCGCCTCAGCCTTCCCAGTAGCTGGAACTACAGGCGCGCGCTACCACACTCGGCTAATTTTTTTATTTATTGTAGAGATGAGGTCTCACCAAGTTGCCCAGGCTGGTCTCGAACCCACGGGCTCAGGCATTCCCTCACCTCAGCCTCCCAAAGCATGGGATTACAGGCTGAGCCACTGAGCCTGGCAATTAATTAATTAATTAATTAATTTTTATAGAGGTGAGGTCTTTGTTGCCTAGGCTGGTCTCGAACACCTGGGCTTAAGCAATCCTCCTGCCTCGGGCTTCCTGAGTGTTGAGATTATAGGCATGAGCCACTGCACACAGCCTTGTTGTGAAGTTTAAATGAGATAAGTGCCTGGCACTTAGGTACTCAATAAATGGGGTTATCATTAGGTAACAATACACATCACTTGGGGAAGTTAGTCTGCCTGATGCTATTGTGTAAGAGACCCCCCCCATACGTTTCAAAGTCAGCTATCTCCAATTTGGGGTAGGCAGCTATTCTGGACCACAAAGCTAGTTTGGGAAGACATCCTGGAGGAGGGGAGTTTGAGGTCAAGTAAGGAAAGTAGGAGAGATGACAGGCCCCGTGGGGTGGAGCTGAGCCCTGCCTGTCTTCCCCTCCAGGACTGCGACCGGGGCACGGCCAACTGTGTGGTGTTCAGCTGCCCCCTCTTCAGCTTTGACCGCGCGGCTGTGCTGCACATCTGGGGTCGCCTCTGGAACAGCACCTTTCTGGAGGTGAGGACACCACCGGGGCTCCCACCTGGGCTTCTTCCTCCAAAGCCCCTTCTGGACTGGCTTCTTCTCCCTTCTCCCTGTCCAAATGCAGTGTCCTCTTCACCCAAGCCAGGCAGAAACACCCTGTGGTGGACACCGGTCCACTTGTAATTTCAGGGAGTGGGTGAAGGGAGGGGGTCGTTTGCATTTAGGAGGAGGGTCTCCTTCCCGACTCCCCACACCCTCAGGAATACTCAGCCGTGAAGTCCCTGGAAGTGATCGTCCGAGCCAACATCACGATGAAGTCTTCCATCAAGAACTTGCTGCTCAGAGACGCCTCTGCAGTGGTGAGTTGCAGGGCGGGGGATGGGGGTGGGTGGGGGAGGGGCACAGTGGTGAGCTGCGGTTGTGGGGGAGGGGAGAGGAGAGGGGGAGACCGGGATGGTGGGTGAGGGACTCTCCTCTCTCCTGCTCCCTCCAGCCTTGCTATGTTAACCCCTTGCTCCCCAGATCCCAGTGATGGTATACTTGGACCCTGCGGCTGTGGTGGCGGAAGGAGTCCCCTGGTGGGTCATCCTTCTGGCTGTCCTGGCCGGGCTGCTGGTGCTGGCACTGCTGGTGCTGCTTCTGTGGAAGGTGAGGCTTGGGGAGTGTGGGGCTGATGGGGGGTGGACTTCCGGGTCAGGCTTTCAGTGCTGCGGTTCTCTCCCCTATCCATGCACTCGCGTATTCAGCAAATCTGCACTGAGCAATTACCCTGCATGTCGCAGGGTAATGTCTCTTGGGCCCTGGACGTTTCAAAGATAAGTCAAGGCCAGGCGCAGTGGCTCAAAGGCCTGTAATTCCAGCACTTTGGGAAGCCGAAGCAGGAGGATTGCTTGAGCCCAGGAGTTCGAGACCACCTGGGCCACGTAGCAAAACCTAGACTCTACAAAAAATGAAAATAAGAAAATTAGCCTGGCACGGGGGTGCATGCCTGTAGCCTCAGTTACTCAGGGGGCTGAGGCAGAAGGATCGCTTGAACTTGGGAGGTTGAGGCTGTGATGAGCTGTGATCGCGCCATCACACTCCAGCATGGGTGACAGAGACTCTGACTGAAAAGAAAAAGGCATATGCAAATCTCGTCCTCAAGGATTTTATAGTCTAGTGGGGGCAGTAAGCCTGTAGTCAAGGACAAGGCGGAAGGTGTTGAGTTGGGAGAATGTTTTGGGAGTTCAGAGGAAGGAAGACTGGAGAAGAGGTGACATGAAGCCAGGCCTCAGAGGAGGGTGGAGCGTTTGGGGCTGGGAGTAGGGAGATGAGACAGGTGGGGCTTGAGCCTTCCAGAAAGACCATGCTCGGCAAAGTCACGGAGGTAGGGGAGTGTGGTCTGACTTAACTAGGATGTGCCAGTGAAGACTGGAGAGGTGACTGTGATCAAGAAGGCTACCAGGTGTGGAGAACTAAGTCCAAGTCCAGGGAACTGCTTCCAGGTCGGGACTTGAAACTTCCACATGCCAGGCTCCCCCAGGGAATCGTTCTTGTACACTCAGCGGTGTGTACACAATCATATCAGCATCCGGGGCTCAACATAACACACACATATGCACATGTCAGTGTCAGAATCACATCCGTCATGAGGGGTCATATTCTAAGCCACATGCCACATCTGTGGCTTTGTGCGGAGCCATGCACGTCCTTGGGGCTCTGTGGAGAAGTGTCCTCCCCCGGCCTGCTCCTTGGGACCAGGCAGAGACTGAGTGCGCCCTTTGGCAAACGTGAGTCATTGGTGGACCGGGCTCTGGAACGGTCTCCACGCGGTTGGAAGCCTGCCCAGCCTTAGGGGAGATGGGCGCCTTTGTGAAACCAGGCCCTGGGTGCCTGCCGCCTGCTCCCGTGGAAGGGAGGCAGAGCAGAGATGAGGGTTCCATCCTTCCTCAGTCTTCCCATACCCCGCCTCCTTTGTCCTCCTCCTCCCTCGACATCCCAGTGTGGCTTCTTCCATCGGAGCAGCCAGAGCTCAGCTTTCCCCACCAGCTATCATCGGGCCCGTCTGGCTGTGCAGCCCTCAGCCGTGGAAGCTGGGGGTCCAGGGACTGTGGGGTAACTGTTGTGTGTGTATGCGAGCATGTGTGTGTGCAAATATATGTGTGCGTGTGGGTGTGGATGGGTGTGGGTACGAATAGCGTTCCCAGCATTCAGGGGATCAGGGATGTGTGGGATAAAAAATGAGATTGCATGGGGGTGTAGTTAGAAGGACAAGTCTACACAGCCTGGGGCATGCACAGAGGATTGGGTGCGCTTGTGAGTGGGGGCATGTGGGGGTGTGGCCAGGACCCATGCACGTGCTTTCTATGGGCATGGGTGTGTGGAGATGAATGTGCGGTCAGGAGCACGCAGGAGTTTCGGGCAGCTCTGAGTGTGAGTGGCAAGGGGCACGCTGCCACTTCGTGTGTAAGGGCCAGCATGGTCACAATTTACAGCGGTGCTGGATTTACTGTGCTCAAGGGTGAGGGGGCCCTGCCTCTAAGGGGGTGCTGCCCAGCGTACAAGTACACAGGGTGTTTGCGTTTTGAGATTTGGGAGGCATCATTCCAGGGATGGAGGGGTCTAAGAAGCCATTTTCTTCCTCAGGGACACGACTGGGTCTCTTAAGAAGCTTGGGTTTGGGCACAGTGGCTCACGCCTGTAATCTCAGCACCTTGGGAGGCCGAGATGGGAGAATCCTGGCGCCCAGGAGTTTGAGACCAGCCTGGGCAACAGAGTGAAACCTCGTCTCTTCCAAAAAAAAATTAGCTGGGTGTGGTGGCATACACTTGTAGTTCTAGCTACTCGGGAGGCTGAGAAGGGAGGATTGCTTGAACGCAGGAGCTTGAGACTGTGGTGAGCTATGATTGTGCCACTGCACTCTAGCCTGGCTGACAGAGTAAGACCTCGACTTGAAATAAAAAAACAAGCAGCTTGGGTGGGTAGAAACCTTCAGAGTCAGAGGTCCTGATATTCTACCTTCAAGCCCCTCTTTCAGGGGCCGAGGGTCCTCAGCCCCGTGCCTTGGGACCCCTCTGGGTTTTTCTCTTGCTGCGAATGAGAATGTGGGGACCCAGCGCTGATGGGAGCTGCCCACCACACTAGATGCTGTTCAACATCTCCATCCTGCCCGGCAGGCTCTTTCTGTCCAAGGATGGAGAGGGCAAGCAGCTGTGCCGTGCTGGCGACTGCTCCAGGCACCCCACTCCTCAGGCTCCCCATGGTCTGGCCTGTGTCCTTACAGATGGGATTCTTCAGGCGGGCAAAGTACCCCGAGGCCGCCGTGCCCCAGTACCACGCGGTGAAGATTCCTCGGGAAGACCGACAGCAGTTCAAGGAGGAGAAGACAGGCACCATCCTGAGGAACAACTGGAGCAGTCCCCGGCGGGAGGGCCCCGACGCACACCCCATCCTGGCTGCCGACAGGCACCCCGAGCTGGGCCCCGACGGGCATCCTGGGCTGGGCACTGCTTAGCTTCCCCTGTCCCAGCTTGGCCGTGGGCCCCTCCGCCCCTTCCCCAGAGATGGCTCCTTGGATGAGGAGGGTAGTGTGGGTTGCTGGTGTCGCATCGAGATTTGACAAGATCTGCTTGCTCAGGGGCACAGACCTCCCCCACTCATGAGAACCCCCTAAACCTCCCCCTAGAATGCTGTGAGACACGAGGGGGTAAGTCAGGGATAGGGCTGTGGGGTGGGGCGAGAATGGCAGGGATGTCCTCATGCAAGGATGGGAGAAGGGATCCTATTCCTTCCTTTTCTGGGTCTCCCCAGGGGCCTGTCTCCCTGGAAGTGCCTTAGTCTAGAGGGGCAGGAGGAGGTTGTGTCGCTGACTCAGGGGCTCCTCCCTCCCTAGTTTCCCCTCTCCTCGGACCTTCGTTTGTTGCATCAGTCTAGTGGGTTTTGTCTATTTATTAAAAAATATCTGAGAATAAACCTCTGGCTTCTTGTTTCTTTACTGCGTCTTGTTCCCTTACCCCAGAGCCTTCCTCCTCCTGGGGCTCCCTCATCCCCGGAGTCTGCCTCATCTCCAATTCTCTCTGGACCCCAAGCTCAGGATGAAGGTGGTGTGGGGAGGGAGGGTCAGGTGGCCTGGCAGGGATGCGTGCACCGTGACTTTTGTGACCAGTCCCTAGAGGCACGCTGGTGTGTTTTCAGAAGGAGGGTAGGGAGAACGTTACCATGGGAACAAAGGAAAAGGAAAGGGTGCTATCCTAGAGGGTGGGTAGGCAGAAGTTGGGAGAAGCCAGTCCAGGGATTTGTGGTTTTAAGGATACGACAGGGTGTGACTGTTTCCTCCCTCTAATCAGGATAGAGATAGAACTTTTTCATGGTGGAAGAAGCTATTGGAGATTCCCCCTGGCAGAGGTCAGGAGGAGAAAGATGGGGTGGCGGGGCGAATGGCTTCTCATTCTACCAGACCTGTCTCAGTGGAAGATAGGCTGGTGGGAGCCTGGGCGGGACCAGATGGCCACCTTGGGGGCTTGGGGAAGGCTACTTCACAGCCTTTCCCATGATGTGGGGCCCGACAGGTAACCACTTGAAAGGAGGAGGCTGTCGTTCCATTTGTAGTTCAGAGAACCCGGCGTTCTCAAAGTCCTTCCAGGTCTCTCTGGTGAGGCAGCAGCCGTCCCCGATGTGTTTCCAGGTGGGCTCCAAGACTTGCTGCCACGTGAAGGCCCAGCTGCCACGTGGCTCAGCCACGTGCTCCCAGAAAAACAGCAGTCCTCCCTGGGTGGGAGGAGAGGGTTGATGTCACTTACAGCCTCCATGCAGATCCTGTTCCCCAACCTCCACCACGCTGGTTCAGCTGGACCAGTCTCTTTGGACTAAGAGTTTATGGAGCAAACTATAAACTCTTAGCTCCTGACCCTCCTTAGCTACCACTTTCCCAATCCCACCAACCGTGCATGGGAAGCACCACGTAACTGAGGGAGATGGCAGGTGAGAAGTCTTAAAGGTTGGCCAGAACAGCTGAGGGTATACAGAAGGGGAAACTGAGAAGTGGGAGCAGATGGTTCACCGTACACAGAGACGTGCACACCAACCTCTCCCCTGACACTCAGATGCAAATACCAACTGCTTCCCGGACGTCTCTGTGAATGTCCCAGGGAAACCTTGGGTCTCACTTGTGACTACAACTGGGGTTCCTCAAGCATCTCAGCTTATCATACTCTGCCCAGGTGATCTCATTCACCCCCACAGCTACAAGTTGGTGACAACTAAACCTATATCTCCAGGTGACATCTTTTTCTTGCCTTCCTGCTCTGGGCTTTTTTTTTTTTTTTTAGTCAGGGTCACACTCTGTTGCCCATGCTGGAGTGCAGTGTGGCTTTAACCTCCTGGGTTCAGGTGATCCTCCCTCCTCAGCCTCCTGGGTGACAGGAACTATAGGTGTAGTGTTACCACATCTGGCTAAGTTTTTTATTTCTTATAGAGTCGGGGGTCTTGCTATATTGCCCAGGCTGGTCTTAAACTCCTGCCTCAAGCAGTCTTTCCACTTTGGTCTCTCATAGTGCTGGGATTATAGGCATGAGCCACTGCGCCTGGCCTCAGTCTGAACTTCTAACTGCTTGGATCCTCTGCTTGACTGTCTCAGTCAAGCGGACCTACTAAGTCCAAAACAGGTTTCTTCCATCTCAACAAATGGCATTTTCTTTTTCTATTTTCCTGTGTCAGAGTGTCACTCTGTCGCTCAGGCTGGAGTGCAGTGGCATGCTCATGGCCACCACAGCCTCGACCTGCTGGGCTCAGTCGATCCTTCTGCTTCAGCCTTCCAAGTAGCTGGAACTACAGGTGCGCACGACCATGCTTGGCTGATTTTTTTTTTATTTATTGTAGAGATGAGGTCTTGCCATGTTGCCCAGGCTGGTCTTGAACCCATGGGTTCAGGCACAAGTTCTCGCCTCCACCTTCCAAAATGCTGGTATTACAGGCATGAGCCACTGTGCCCCGCCAACAAATGACACTTTCATCTGCTTTCCCCTCAGTTACTTGGGCCAGAAACCTGGAAATTGCCCTAAACTCCATTCTCTCCACACCCAGTTCAAAATCTTACGGGTTTTACTTGCTCTACAGTCTCTATCTAGAACTCCTTCCACACCCTGCTTAATCCCTCAGATTTCATTTCTCTCTCTCTCTTTCTTTCTTGTCAGGGTCAGGGTCTCACTCTGCTGCAGCCTCGACCTTCTGGGCTCAGGCCATCTTCCTGCCTCAGCCTCCCAAATAGCTGGGACTACAGGCATGTGGCACCATGACCAGCTAGTTTTTGATTTTTTAAATAGAGATGAGGTCTTGTCACGTTGCCCAGGCTTGAATTCCTGGGTTCAAGTGATCCTCCTGCCCTGGCCTCCCAAAGTGCTGGGATTATAGGCATGAGCCACTGAGCCCCATCCTCTCTGACCTCAGTTTAAAGGTCATTCCAACTTGGCGAGACCTCATCTCTACAATAAATAATAAAAAAAAATGAGCCGGGCATGGTAGCGTGCGCCTGTAGTTCCAGCTACTTGGAAGGCTGAGGCGGAAGGATTGCCGGAGCCCAGCGGGTCGAGGCTGTGGTGTCCGGGAGCGGCCACTGCACTCCAGTCTGGGTGACAGAGTGAGACCCCAACTCAAAACAAAACAAAACAAAACAAAAACAATAAAGGTCATTCCCTTAGGTGTCTTCCCCGCCCCCCACTTCAGCAGGTGATTCTCCCTTTGCATCTCAAGTGTCCACTTGTGCCCTGTCCTGGCACTGGTCGTGTCTCCCATTCACCAGCGGGGGAGGTGTGAGGGGTGGCGGTGGACGGGTGTCTAACGCGTTAGCCTGTCAGGTTCCCCATCCCGGCCTGAGCCCTGGGGGAGGGGGAGGGGGCGTGCCCCTCCGCTCTGCTCACCGGCCTCAGCACTCTCTGCACCTCCTGCAGGACCTTCCTCGGGCTCTGCACCGAGCACAGCACCAGGGTGCAGACCACCACGTCCATGGAGCCGTCAGCCAGCTGTCTCATGTCCTCCCCGGCGGCCACCACAAAGCGCTCGTATTGGAGGTGCCTGTTCTCAGCCATGCTCTTTGTCAGGAACTTCTCAAAGTTGGGGTTCGGGTCCAGGCAGGTGACCCTGCAGCCCGGCGGGTAGAACTGGAAGTTGGCACCGGTGCCGCAGCCCAGCTCCAGCAGGGCCACCGCCCTCCCGGAGGCTCCTGGAAGCCCCTTGATCTGGCCGAAGAGCTCCCTTTTCTTGCGCTCCATCTTGCGGTTGCTCTTGACAGTCAGCGCGGCCATCAGGTAGGGGAAGTAGGTTTTGCACAGGGGCTGCCAGCAGCCCAGCAGGGCCATCAGGTGCAGGGGCAGCGTCAGAAGCAGCACCAGCAGTTGCAGGACTCGGACCAGGGCGTCCATGGCAGCCCGGCTCTGAGCGGAGCTGCTTCCGCCGGGGCGCTGGCCTTTCCCCTCTGCTCAGCCTCTGCGGGCGCCGGCCTCCCCTCCCCCAACCAGGAGACTTTGCTCCTCGTGTCCTGCTTGGCCGCTTCGTCTTCGCCATGGCTGGGAGGGTACATGGCAGCCCTCCAGGCGGCTCGGGCTCCGCGGCCCAACGGACTCTTCAAGTTTGATGGGGGTGAAGGGTCAGGTGGTGCCAGTGTTCCTGAGCTCTGGGGCACCGTGCCCAGCTGGGGGGGTGGAGGGGGGAGTGATGAGTCATCTCAGAGGAGAGCGGGAGGGGGAAAAGGGGGTGGGTTCAGGCCACAGACTTGTGCGGGCCACATGCTGGCGGCAGAGCTGACTCGTGGGACACGTCCTGACATTTCAGAGGGGTGCTCCTGGCAGAGGAGAAAGCGGGTGTTCGGTGCAGACTGCTGCCCCCTTCTGGAAAGGGTGAAAAGTTTAGTTTTGGGGGGGTGAGTTGGCAAAATGGGGGGGGGAGTGACCTCAGAGTAGTCGCTCCTTAGAGAATGATTCATTAAAAAAAAAAAGTACACAATTTTTTTTTGGAAAAGGTAATACATTCACATGTATTAAATCAAAAAGGTACTAAGCTGGGCGTGGTGGCTCATGCCTGTAATCTCAGCCCTTTGGGAGGCAGAGGTGAGATTGTCTGAGTCCAGGGGTTCGAGACTAGTCTAGGCAACTTGGTGAAACTTCGTCGTACAATAAATAAAAAAATTAGCCAGGTGTGGTGGTGCGTGCCTGTGGTTCCAGCTACCTGGCTTGGAAGGCTGAGGCTGGAGGATCGCCTGAGCCCAGCAGGTTGAGGCTGTGGTGGCTGTGAGTGTGCCACCGTACTCTAGCCTGCGCCTTGAGACGCCAACTCAAAAAACCAAAAAAAAGATACTAAAGGGATTACAGGGAAAATTTTCTCTTCCACTCCAGTCTCCCAACCACTCAGATCTTCTGTCTGGATACACAAAATATCATATCATTAATTTATTGTGACTCCTTCCAGAAATGACCTGGGAATGGGCAGCTAACACATACATACCACGTGTTTGGTGCATGTATACGTACATACTGAGAATGCCAAGAAAGTGTACACACGTTTTAAGAGATGTTAGCTATGTATTTCTTATCGTTCGCTGTCCTCAGAAGTGTCTGGACTCTGATGGTAACCACTTTGAGCACCTCTTGTAATTGCAGAAATCAAACGTGACTGGTATTTATCTTTTGTTATTGGTATATTTTGAGTATTGCAATTTTTTTTTTTTTTGAGTTGGAGTCTCACTCCTTCGCCCAGGCTGGAGTGCAGTGGCATGCATGCTTACAGTCACCTCAGCGTCGACTTGCTGGGCTCCGGTGATCCTTCTGCCTCAGCCGTCCGAGTAGCTGGAGCTACAAGTGCACGCTACCATGCCCAGCTATTTTGTATTTTATTCTAGAGGCGAGGTCTCGCCAAGTTGCCCAGGCTGCTCTTGAACCCTCAGGCTCAGGCAATCCACTCGCCTTGGTCTCCCAAAGTGCTGGGATTACAGGCTGAGCCCCGAGCCCGGCCGAGTATTGCAATTTTAATACAGTTTTTTCCTTTCTTAAAATGCCTATACCTTTTTTGGCACCCTCTGTTTATATGTGTGCATATCTTTTCACAAATGGTAGTATGTTGCACACACTCACCTATATCTTGCTTTTTCCCCCGCTTGGGGAGTTTAATAGGAACCTGGCAAATGGTTTTCCAAAGTGATTGTGCCAATTTGCACTTCTATGATGTGGTATGATGTGTATCTCATTTACTCATATTATTATGGATACACAGATTCCTATTTTAGTCACTGGATTGTAGCATAATACTCTATTTATTTATATTTTTATTGTTATATAATTATGCTAAGATGTACATATTCACAGTGTAAAATTAGATCTACACTGATGAGCTCTACACCATGAACACAGCCAAGTAATGAACTTGTCTATCAACCTGAAAATGTCCTTATGTCTCTTTTTCCTTTTTTTTTTTTTGAGTTGGAGTCTCACTACGTCACCCAGGCTAGAGTGCAGTGGCATGCTCATGGCCATCACAGCCTTGACCTACCTGGGCTCAGGTGATCCTTCCACCTCAGCCTTCCAGGTAGCTGAAACTACAGGCGCATGCCACCACGCCTGGCTAATTTTTTTGATTTATTGTAGAGATGAGGTCTCACCATGTTGACCAGGTTGGTCTCGAACCCCCGGGCTCAGGCAGTCCTCTCACCTCTACCTCCCAAAGTGCTGGGATTATAGGCATGAGACCCCACGCCCGGTTTATTTGCTCTTTTATGAGTGAGGTTGAGTAGCTTTTCATATGATTAAGAACCTCTGTATTTTAGTTATTTTGAGTTGGAGTCTCACTCTGTCATCCAGTCTGGAGTGCAGTGGCACGTTCATGGCCACCGCAGCCTCGACCTACTGGGCTTAGGTGATCCTTCTGCCTCAGCCTTCCATTTAACTGGAACTACAGATGCACGCTACCACGCCTGGCTAATTTTTTGATTTATTGTAGAGGCGGGGTCTTGCCATGTTGCCCACGCTGGTCTCGAACCCGCGGGCTCAGGCAATCCACTCACCTCAGCCTCCCAAAGGCGCGGGATTATAGGCTGAGACACCGAGCCCGGCTAATACTACATTTCCATCTTTTCATATGACTTAAAATGGGGAAGGCTAGTCCCTTGTCATTATTCTTCTTTCTCAAATTTTTCCTTGCTAGTCTTGCTTCTTTTTTTTATTTATATGAATTTTAGAACTAGTTTATCTATTTAAAACACATTCTGTTGGCATTTTATTAGGATTACAGTAAATATATTTTAGACAGAACTGTTTTCTTTTCTTTATTTTTTTGGTTTGAGTTGGAGTCTCACTCTGTTGCCCAGACTGGAGTATAATGGCACACTCACGGCCACCCCAGCGTCAACCTGCCGGGCTCCGACAATCTTTCCGCCTCAGCCTTCCAAGTAGCTGGAACTACAGGCACGTGCTACTACACCTGGCTAATTTTCTATTTATTGTAGAGACGAGGTCTCGCCAGGTTGCCCAGGCTGGTCTGGAACCCCTGGGCTCAGGCAATTCTCTCGCCTCCACCTCCCAAAGTGTTGGGATTACAGGCTTGTCACCTAGCCCAGCCGAGAGAACTGTTTTGAATAAAACTCTATCAATTTAGCTGGTAACAACTGTCCCCAGCAGCTGAGAGACCCAGACAAAAGATCCTTAGTAGAGGATTCACCCCTGTGGGTCTCTTGGGAATGTTCTCACTGTCAGGGGTCAGATTGTGGACACAGCTTTAATGATACAATCACAGTGTGAAAGTTTAAGACCTTTTAGTACTTACAGATCCTGGAGGTACACAGCCCATCAGGAGGACACACAAACACACACACACACGTACACAGTGAGGTGCACAGGCAGAGAGACAGGAGGGACCGTTATTAGGTTCAGGGTGTTGTCCAAACAGGTTTCCTTTGGGGAGCTTTAACTGGTGTGTTTCAAGCAAACAGGGTGCCAGTTCCAACAGGTCAGGCTGTGATTGAGAGGTAGTCACTTGAGGTTCTTGGGCAAATGTCTGAATGGTCTGTTTAAAGGCAGTGGCAGGCGAGCCCCGCCTGCTAGGATGGAGAGATGCCTCTAAATTTTATCTCTGGCCACTGGCTAGAGCCATTCGGGTGGGGCATATTCTTGGAAACTGTGTCAAGGGTGACTGAGCCCTGCTTCTGGGAGGAGAAAGTTAAACTTATTTATTTTATTATTTTGTTTTTTTTGAGTTGGGGTCTCACTCTTGTCACCCAGACTGGAGTGCAGTGGCACACTCACAGCCACCCCAGCATCGACCTGCTGGTTTCTGGCGATCCTTCCGCCTCTGCCTTCCAAGTAGCTGGAGCTACAGGCACGCACAACCATGCCTGGCTAATTATTGATTTAAACTTCTATTTAAAAATGCATGCTGAGGCAACAGAAGGACTTTATTGAGACATAATTCAGATACCATAAAAGTCACCCACTAAAATGATGCAATTCAGTGGTTTTGAGGACAGTTAACCCTTGAACAACACGCGTTGTTCCCACAACTGCATGGGTCCCCTTACAGGCAAATTTCCTTGCGTCTCCGCCATCCCTGGAACAGCAAGAACAAGCCTCCTCCTCCTCCTTCTTCTCCTCCACTTTCTTCTTTTCTTCCTCTTTCTTCTTCTCTTCTTCCTCCTCATCTTCCTCAGCCTGCTCAATGTGAAGACAAGGATGAAGGCCATTAGGATGATTCGCTTCCACTTAAGGAATAGTAAATGTATTTTTTCCTTCCTCATGATTTCCTTAATACCATCTTCTTTCCTCTAGCTTACTTTTTTGCGAGAATGCAGTATATAATACATACAGCATACGAAGTGTGTGTTAATCGACTGTTTATGGAATGGGTAAGACTTTTGGGGAGTCCAAAGTTATACACGGATTTTCAATGGTGAGGGGGTTGGTCCCCCCAACTCCCGTATTATTCAAGGGTCGACTGGACAGTCGTGTGCCGCTTAGCACTTTTTTGGTCAACGACGGACAACATATATGATGGTGGCCCCGTAAGTTTATAAGGGAGCTGAAAAATTCCTATCACTCAATGGATGTCTGATGATCCCAACCCTGTGTAGACCTGGGCCAATGTGTGTATTTGTGTCTTTGTTGTTTTTTTTTTTAGTTGGAGTCTCACCCTGTCGCCCAGGCTGGAGTGCAGTCTCATGCTCACGGCCACCACAGCCTCCACCTTCTGGGCTCAGGTGATCCTTCCACCTCAGCCTCCAAGTAGATGGAACCACAGGTGTGTGCTGCCACGCCTGGCTAATTTTTTGATTTATTGGAGAGACAAGGTCTTGCTATGTTGCTCAGGTTGGTCTCGAACCCGTGAACTCAGGAAATCCCCTCGCCTCTGCCTCCCAAAGTGCTGGGATGACAGGCGTGAGCTACCGCGCCTGGCACGTCTTAGTCTTTAACAAAAAAGTTTAAAAAGTAAAAAACAAAAAAATCAAAAATAGAACAAAATCTTAGAATAAAGATATCAAGAACATATTTTTGTACATCTGTACAATGTGTTTGTGTTTGAAGCTGTATTATTACAAAAGAGTCAAGGTTAAAATAATTTAAAAGTCTATAGAGTAAAAGTTTTTTTTTTTTTTTTGAGTTGGAGTCTCACTCTGTCATCCAGACTGGAGTGCAGTGGCCGCTCCCGGCCACTGCAGCCTCGACCGGCTGGGCTCCAGTGATCCTTCCGCCTCAGCCTTCGAAGTAGTTAGAACTATAGGCGGGTCTCGAACAAATTTTTGATTTATTGTAGAGATGAGGTCTCACCAAGTTGCCCAGGCGGGTCTCGAACCCGCAGGCTCAGGCAATCTACTCACCTCAGCCTCCCAAAGCGTGGCATTACAGGCTGAGCCACTGAGCCTGGCTAGAGTAAAACGTTAACTGTTCATTATTGAAGAAAAAGGTTTTAAAAATAAATTTAGCATAGCCTAAGGGTCAGAGTTCACAGAAGTGCACGATAATGTCCCAGGCCCTCACATTCACTCCCTACTCACTCGCTGACTCACCCAGAGAAACTTCCAGTCCTGCAAGCTCCATTCAAGGTAAGTGTCCTAGACGGGTGCACCATTTTTTAATACCTTTTTTTTTAACTGTACCTTTTCTGTGTTTTGGTATGTTTAGGTACACAAATACTTACCACTGTGTCACAATTGCCCACGGTATTCAATACAGTCACATACGGCACAGGTTTATAGACTGGGGGCAACAGGCTACACCACGTGGCCTAGGTGTGTAGTGGGCTGTGCCATCTTCGTCCGTGTAAGTATACTCTGTGACATTCGCATGGTGAGATCGCCTGAGGAGGCATTACTTAGGACGTCTCCCTGTTCTTTTTTGTTTTGAGTTGGAGTCTCTGTCACCCAGGCTGGAGTGCAGTGGCGCGTTCATGGCCACCACAGCCTTGACCTCCTGGGCTCAGGTGATGCTTCCGCTTCAGCCTTCCAAGTAGCTGGAACTATAGGCACGCGATACCATGCCCAGCTGTTTTTTGATTTATGGTAGAGATGAGGTCTTGCCAAGTTGCCCAGGTTGGTCTCGAACCTGTGGGCTCAGGCAATCCTCTCACCTTGGCCTCTCAAAGTGCTGGGATTATAGGCATGAGCCACCACGCCAGGCCTCTCCCTGTTGTTAAGCAGTGCTTTTCTGTGTATTCACAGAATGTATAACTATCACCATAGTCAATGTTAGAACATCTCATCCCCTTGAAGAGAAACCCTATCCCTATTAACAGTCGCTCCCATTTACCCCACTTGTACCCCCACCACCAGCACCATCAATCAGACTACTTTGTATCTGTGGATTTATCTATCCTGGGCATTTCATATACTTGGAATCACTGTGGCCTTTGTGACTAGCTTAGTTCACTCGCTATGATGCTTCCAAGGATCATCCATACCAAGCATATATCGATTCTGCATCCTTTTAATGTCCAAGTACATTCCATTGTATAGATATGCCACATTTTGTGGCATACCCATCCATTGATGGACATTTGGGTTATTTTCACTTTGCCTTATCCAGGTACTGTGGCTCACACCTGCAATCCCATCACTTTGGGGGTTGGAGGCGAGAGGATTGCCTGAGCCCGAGAGTTTGAGACCAACCTGGGCAACTTGGTGAGACCTCGTCTCTATAGCAAATGCAAAAATGAGCTGGGCGCCTATAGTCCCAGCTATTGGAAGGCTGAGGCGCAAGGATAGACTGAGCCCAGCAGGTGGAGGCTGTGGTGGCCGGGAGCATGCCACTGCACTCTAGTCTGGGCGACAAAGTGAGACTCCAACTAAAAAAAAAATTGTTTTAGTTTTTGTCTCTTCTTTCCTCTAAATCATTAATGTCTGCCTTTCCACAGATCTTTCAACAGACTAACATGCTTGGATATATTTCAGGTTAATAAAAAACCAGCTGTCTCATGACACACACCTCACTTTTGCCACTCTCCACTTACTTTGCAATCATTTCTGGGGTCATCTGCTTATGCTATCTTGATTTCCTCACTTTCTATTTATTCTTCCTCTCCCTCCAATCCATCACCCTAATAAAAACTATTCTTGCCAGGCACAGTGGCTTGTATCAGTAGTCTCTGATATTTGGGAGGTTGAGGCGGGGGATTGTTTGAGGCCAGGAGTTCAAGGCTGCAGTGAATGATGATTGTACCACTGTACTCTACCCTGGGCAACTGAGCAAGACCCTGTCTTTATAAAACAACAATAACAAAACAAACACACCAAAAACTGCTCTTATCAAGGCTGTTAATGATTTCTATGTTGCCAGGCCCAGTGGATATATATATATTTTGTTTGAGTTGGAGTCTCACTCTGTCGCCCAGACTGGAGTGCAGTGGCTGTTCCCGGCCACCGCAGCCTCGACCTGCTGGGCTCCGGCAATCCTTCCGCCTCAGCCTTCCAAGGAGCCGGAATTACAGGCATGAGCTACCACGCCCGGCTGATTTTTTGATTTATTGTAGAGATGAGGTCTCGCTGCCCAGGCGGGTCTCGAACCTGCAGGCTCAGGCAATCCACTCACCTCAGCCTCCCAAAGGCGCGGGATTACAGGCTGAGCCACCGAGCCCGGCTTATTTATTTATTTATTTTTTTGAGTTGGAGTCTCACTCTGTCACCCAGACTGGAGTGCAGTGGCCGCTCCTGGCCACCACAACCTCGACCTGCTGGGCTCCGGCGATCCTTCCGCCTCAGCCTTCCAAGTAGACGGAATTACAGGCATGCGCTACCACGCCTGGCTGATTTGTTGATTTATTGTAGAGATGAGGTCTCGCTGCCCAGGTGGGTCTTGAACCCGCGGGCTCAGGCAATCCACTCACCTCAGCCTCCCAAAGGCGCGGGATTACAGGCTGAGCCACCGAGCCCGGCTCCCGGTGGTTATTTATTCCTTGTTCTCATCTTATTTGATCTCTTAACGGCTCCAGAAAGAGTTGGCTACTACTTCTTCCTTGAAATAGTCCCTCGCTTCTTCTATTTGTTGTTTTTGTTTTTGAGTTGGAGTCTCACTCTGTTGCCCAGGCTAGAATGCGGTAGCACGCTCACGGCCACCACAACTTCGACCTGCTGGGCTCAGGGGAGCCTGCCATCTCAGCCTTCCAAGTAGCTGGAACTACAGGCACTCACCCCCACACCCAGCTAATTTTTTGATTTATTGTAGAGATGAAGTCTCGCCAAGTTGCCCAGGCTGGTCTCGAACCTGTGGACTCAGGCAATCCTCTCACCTCGGTCTCCCAAAGTGCTAGGATTATGGGCATGAACCACTGTGCCTGGTCAGTCCCTTGTTTCTATACCATTCTCCTGGCTATTCCTTCTTCTTCTTCTTTTTTTTTTTGAGTTGAGATCTTACTCTGTAACCCAGGCTGGAGTGCAGTGACATGATCATGGCTCTCACTACAGCCTTGACCTCTGGGGCTCGCCTCAGCTTCCCGAGTAGCTGGGACTGTGGGCATGTACCACCATGCCTGGCTCATTTTTTGACATTTTTGGAGACGAGGTCTTGCTATGTTGCCTTGGCTGGTCTTGAACTCCTGCGCCCAAGCAATACTCTCCCCTTGGCCTCCCCAAGTACTGGGATTGCAGGAGCCACTGTGCCTGGTCTAGACGTCTTTTTTAAGATCTTTCTCATCTACTCCATCTTTAAGTTTTGTTTCTTTGGGTTTGATCTTGTATCTTCCCCTGCCTACATTTTCTCATTAAGAAATCTCATTCTTTTTATTTACTTGTGAGTTGTAGTCTCACTCTGTCACCCAGGCTGGAGTCCAATGGCACTCTCAAGGCCACTGCAGCCTCGACTTGCTGGGTTCAGGCAACCCTTCTGCCTCAGCCTTCCAAGTAGATGGAACCACAGGTGTGTGTCACCACACCTGGCAATTTTTTTGATTTATTGTAGAGACAAGGTCTCACCAAGTTGCCCAGCCTGGTCTCAAACCTCTGGGCTTATGCAATCTTTCTCCTTGACCTCTCAAAGTGTGGGAATTACAAGCGTGAGCCATACCACTTGGCCTTTTTTAAAAAAAATAGATTTTATTTTTTAGAGCAGTTTTAGGTTCCTGGAGAAACTGAGAGATTTTCTATACAATTCTGTCCCCACAAATTAGTAACCTTCATCATCAATATCCTCTACTATAGTGTATACTTGCTTTTTTTTTAAGTTTAATTTTTATTTTTAATTTCTAGGGGTATGTAGTAGGCATATGCATTTATGGAGCACAAGTGATTTACTTCTTTTTAGTTGGGGCCTCACTTTGTCACCCAGGTTGGAGTGCAGAGGCACAATCACGGCTTACTGCAGGCTTGACCTCCTGGGCTCAGGTGATCCTCTTGCCTCAGCCTCCTGAGTAGCTGGGACTATAGGTGAGCACCACCACACCTGGCTGATTTTGTAGAGATGAGGTCTTGCTATGTTGCTCAGGCTGGTCTTAAACTCCTGGGTTTAAGCAATCCTCCCACCTCAGCCTCCCAAAGTGCTCCCAAAGTGCTGGGATTACAAGTGTGAGCCCCTGTGTCCGGCATCACATGTCATGTTTCGATTCAGGCATGCAATATGTAATAATCACACCAGGGAAATCGGGTGGTCCCTTTCAGTTTTTGGGCACATGTCTGAATAATCTGTTTAAAGACAGCAGCGGGGGAGCCCAGCCTGCTAGGTGGGAGAGACGCCTCTAAGCTTTATTTCTGGCCCCTGGATGGAGCCATTCAAGTAGGGTATGTCATTGGAAACCTCTGAATTGCACAATTTAAAAGGGTGGATTTTATGGTATATGAATGTTGCCTCAATAAAGTTCGGTTGTGTCAACATCTATTTTAAAATCTAAGTTTAACTTTTTCATATCAGAAGTAGGGCTCAGTCACCCTTCACCTCAAGCATTTCTCATTTCTTTGTGTTGGGAATGTTTCCTTGAAAAAAAATCAATTTTTAATTTTATTTTAGTATTATTATTTTTTGAGTTGGAGTCTCACTCTGTTGCCCAGACTGGAGTGCAGTGGCACACTCTCGGCCAGCGCAGCCTCGACCTGCTGGGCCCCAGTGATCCTTCCGCCTCAGCCTTCCAAGTAGCTGGAACTACAGGCACGCGCTACCATGCCCGGCTAATTTTTGATTTATTGTAGAGATGAGGTCTCGCCAAGTTGCCTGGGTGGGTTTCGAACCTGCGGGCTCAGGCAATCCACTCACCTCGGCCTCCCAAAGTGCTGGGATTACAGGCTGAGCCACTGAGCCCAGCCTAATTAATTTGTTAATTTTAAAGCTGTGGAGTACAATTCAGGAGGGAACATTTCCTATTACATTCTTTTAGTTAATTTAAAATACACTACAAATTACGTGGTTACCTTGTTGTGTTATCAAATGATACATCTTATTCATTCTATCTATGTTTTTGAACCCGTTAACCCACTAACCATCCCCACTTCCGCTCCCTTCAATATCCTTCGAGTCTCTGGTAACCATTATTCTATTCTCTACAGAGTGTTCATTTGTTACAATTGATGAATTTACAATGAACACATCCTTCAATCCCACCCATTTTCATGGTCTAAAATACCATGCATATGCCAGTTCTTCACACACTTATCTCCTTGGTGCAGATCCTATCTCTGAGTTTCAAGTTTGTACAACCAGTTAGTTGCCTGCTTGACCTCTTCCTCAGCATCTCTCTCTCTTTTTTTTTTTGATTTGGAGTCTTACTCTGTCATCCAGGCTGGAGTGTAGTGGCATGCCCACGGCCACTGCAGCCTCGACCTGCTGGGTTCCTGCGATCCTTCTGCCTCTGCCTTCTGAGTAGCTGGAACTACAGGCACACACCACTACGCCCAGCTAATTTTTTGATTTATTGTAGAGATGAGGTGTCACCAAGTGGCCCAGGCTGGTCTCAAACCTGTGGGCTCAGGCAATCCTCTCACCTTGGCCTCCCAAAGTGCTGGGATTATAGGTGTAAGTCACCGCGCCTGGCCTTCCTCAGCATCTCTTTGGGATGTGTCAAACTTGACATGTCCAAAATGGAACTCAGGAGTCTCTCCAAACATCTAGTCTCACACTCTGCCTGTGCTCTTTACCATCTCAGTCAAGGGTATCCTCAGCTGCTTGACTGCTCTAGCAGAGACTGAGGACTTATTCAACTTCTTCTCCTGATCTCTTTGCTTTCTCTCTTTTTAAAAAGACTTTGTATAGTGAAGAATTTGGATGCACACAAATGTTGACAGAATAGTATAATACGCTCAAGGTATATATCATCCATCCCAGCAACTACCAGGCCACAGTCAAGTCTTCCCCATTCACATCCTCATCTGCCTTCTCCTTTCTCCCCTGTGTGTCATTTTGAAGCAAGTCCCAGATGTTCTGTCATTTCATCTGTAAATACACACACACACACACACACACACACACACACACACACACACACACACACACACACGTGACTTAAAAATATATAACCGCCGGGCTCGGTGGCTCAGCCTGTAATCCCGCGCCTTTGGGAGGCTGAGATGAGTGAATTGCATGAGCCCGCGGGTTCGAGACCTGCCTGGGCAACTTGGCGAGACCTCATCTCTACAATAAATCAAAAAATCAGCCGGGCGTGGTAGTGCGCGCCTGTAGTTCCAGCTACTCAGAAGGCTGAGGCGGAAGGATCGCTGAGCCCAGCAGGTCGAGGTTGCGGTGGCTGGGAGCAGCCACTGCATTCCAGTCTGGGCGACAGAGTGAGACTCCAACTCAAAAAAAAAAAAAAAAAAAAAAAAAAAAATATATATATATATATAAAAAACCACAGGCTGTGAACAGTGGCTCACGCCTGTAATCTCGGCACTTTGGGAGGTGGAGGCGAGAGGACTGCCTAAGCCCAGAGGCTTGAGACCAGCCTGGACAACTTGGTGAGATCTTGTCTCTACAATAAATAAAAAAAATTAGCCGGGCATGGTGGCATGGGCCTATGGTTCTAGCTACTTGGAAGATTGAGGTGGAAGGATTGCCTGAGCTCCGCAGGTCAGGCATGTCACTGCATTCCAGCCTGGGCGACAGAGTGAGACTCTGATTTAAAATATATATGTGTGTGTGTGTGTGTGTGTGTGTGTGTGTGTGTACACAGATACACACACACAACTACAGTATTATACCTAAACACCTAAAAAAGTCTAACATAACTCCTAGAACTCATTCCTGATTTTTCTTTTTCTCCTCACTCCATAGTCAAATTACCCACAAGTCCTGTCTGCTCTATTTTCCGATTTGTTAATTGCATGCCCTTCTTTCATCTCCACGGATACAACCCTAGACTGGACCATGTCCTCCTCTGACCGGTCGATGGTAACCGCCTCGTAACTGGTCTCTCTACTTCTACCCACTCCTTAAAAACCTTTAGTGGATTCCTGTCATCTTTAGCACAGAATCTAAACTCGTCCCTGTGGCTCATAGGCGATACATGCTCTGGCCCCGCCCACCTCCCCATGCTCCCTTCTCTAGTGCCCACTGGCCCTCCATTTAGGCCACTCAACCTTCTTTCAGTTCCTCATACTCTTACTCCTTTAGCTTCAGTGTCGTTGAGCTTTCATTTCCTTTACCTGGTATGATTTCTTTCCCTTCAGTTGTCCCTCCTCCCTCTTGCCTGGTTAACTTTTACTCATTTTCAGTTCTTAGAGCAAACATCCCTTCCCTTCCCTGATCTAGGTCAAGAGTCGTTAGCTCAGGATGTAATCACAGTTTATTGCCTATGAGATCCAGAAGAGTAAGAATTGTGCCTTTTTTCTTTATCACCACATGTTCAACACCTAGCATGGTGCCTGGCAAGTAGTAGACACTGAAAACATGTGTGTCAAATAAACGAATAGGTTTATCATATTTATCATTTGTTATTTGTTATCACATTCATAATGTTTTAATTATTTAGTCTATTTTTATCCTCTGCCTCCGCTTTCCAAGAGAGCTGGAATGATGCATCGCCACAGCTGACTAATTAAAACAAAGAAAATTATTGTAGAGACAGGTCTTACCAAGTTGCCCAGGCTGGTCTTGAACTACTGGGTTTAGGCAATTCTCTTGCCTGGCCTATTTGTCGATTTTTTATTTTTGTGTTTTATTTTTTTTTTTGAGACAATGTTTCCCTCTGTTGCTCAGGCTGGAGTGCAGTGGCATGATCATGGCTCACTGCAGCTTCGACCTCCTGGGCTTGAGTGGTCCTCCTGCCTCAGTCTCCCAAGTAGCCGGGATTACAGGCACGTGCTTCCATTTTCAACTAAAATTTTTGTGTAGAGACAAGGTCTCGCTATGTTTCCTAGACTTGTCTCAAACTCTTGGACTCAAGCAATCTTCCTGCCTTGACCACCCAAAGTGCTAGGATTACTGGTGTGACCCACTGTGACTGGCCTGTTTGTCTATGTTTAAAAATCTACTCTCTCCTTGAGCAAGTTACCTCTACAGGGTCAGAGTGTATTTTTCTTTCTACTGTCATATCTTCAGGGCCACTTCCAGTGCTTGTCTCAGGGACCACGCAGTACACATTTATTGGATATATTAATCAAGATCCATAACATTGAGAAATAGCTATGTCATTGAGGATCTTATATACCAATCTAAGGGGTTCGGCCCATGTCCTATAGGACAGGGCAGGGAGTCATAAGGTCAGTGCTATGGTTTGAATGTCCCCTTCAAAACTCATGCTGAAATATAATTGCCACGTAATAGACCTGGAAGGTGAGGCCTCTAAGGGGTGATTAGGTCCTGAGGACTTCTGCCCTCATGAATGGATGAATGCCATTATCAAAGGAGTGATTTGTGATTGCAGGTGTGGGCTTGATTTCCTTTCTCTGTCTATGGCTTGCTTGTCCTTCTGCCTTGGGATTAATGCAGCACAGGAGTCCTCACAAAATGCTGGCAGTGTGCTCTTCCTGGACTTCCCAGCCCTCAGAATCTTGAGGCAAATAAACTCCTGTTCTTGTAAATTACTCAGTCTGTGGTATTATGTTACAGCGGTAGAAAATTGACTTAAGACACCAGATTAGCTGGAAACGTTTCTCTGACGGTTGATTTAAAGGAAGAAAGATTGGAGGCTGGGAGGCCATTGAGAGATGATTTGTAGTGGTGCAAGGCAGGGCTAATGAGAACTGGGGCAACAGGGATGGGGACAGAGAGGTGGACACTTATATAGATGTTAAAAAGGTAACATTGGCCAGGCTCTGTGGCTCAGCCTGTAATCCCAGCACTTTGGGAGGCCGAGGGGAGAAGATTGCTTAAGCCCGCAGGTTCGAGACCAGCCCAGGCAACTTGGCGAGAACTTGTCTCTACAAAAAACAAAACAAAACAAAACAAAAGGTAACATTGATGCTTCTTTTTTATCCATTTAAATAAATTTTGGTCAAATATGCATACCACAAAAATTACCATTTTAATAGTTTTTAAGTGTACCATGGCAATTAGGCACATTTCCATTATTGTGCAACCATGACTATCACCCACCTCCAGAACTTTTTAATCTTCCCAAACTGAAACTCTGTACCATGAAACAATAACACCCTCTTAGCCTCTGGCAACCACCAGGCACTGATGATTCCCAGCAGATTACTCTGAGTTTTCTTTTTTTTTTTTGAGTTGGAGTCTCACTCCGTCGCCAGGCTGGAGTGCAGTGGCATGTTTATAGCCACCCCAGCATCAACCTGCTGGGCTCCGGCCATCCTTCCACCTCAGCCTTCCAAGTAGCTGGAACTACAGGTGCATGCTACCACACCCAGCTAATTTTTTGATTTATCGTAGAAGCGAGGTCTCACCAAGTTGCCCAGGCTGGTCTCAAACCCTTGGGCTCAGGCAATTCTCCCGCCTCAGCCTTCCACATGTGCTGGGATTACAGGTGTGAGCCACTGCGCCCAGCTCCAAATACCTTTTTTTTTTTTGAGTTGGAATCTCACTCTGTCGCCCAGACTGGAGCGTAGTGGCCGCTCCCGGCCACCGCAGCCTCGACTTGCTGGGCCCCGGCGATCCTTCCAACTCAGCCTTCCAAGTAGCTGGAACTACAGGCACGCGCTACCACGCCCGGCTCATTTTTGATTTATTGTAGAGATGAGGTCTTGCCAAGTTGCCCGGGTGGGTCTCGAACCCGCGGGCTCAGGCAATCCACTCAGCCTGCCAAAGCGCAGAATTACAGGCTGAGCCACCGAGCCTGGCTCCAAATACCTTTTAAGCATATCTTGAATTTGCATTCTCTTTCTTATCCCAACCTCCAGCTCTTTGGTTCAGGCCCACGTCATCTGGAATCTGGTTCATGAAAACAGTTTTTCCTTGGGTCCCTCTGTTTCAGGTCTTGGAACCTTCAGCTCCATGTCTACACAGACACCAAACATGATGACCTAAAACCCAAACATGCCCTTATTTAAACATCCAGATTGCTTCCTCGTTGCCCACAGGATAGAGTGCAGGATCCTTAACACGGCAGACAAGGTCCTCTGTGTTCGGCCCCTGATGGACACTTCAGTCTCTCTTTGGAGCTTTTCCCTTGCTAACCGTGCTCCCACGAGCCCAAGCATGATGCTCTCCTCCGACCCAGCTGTTTCATGAAGGAGCCTCTGCCAGGCTGCTCCTCTGCCTTTCCCCTACACTTCACTTGACTCATTCCCTCTCTTTGTTAGATTCAGGCTGTAATCCCAGCACTTTGGGAGGCTGAGGTGGGAGGATTGCTTGAGCCCAGGAGTTCGAGACCAACCTAGGCAACATAGCAAGACCTCATCTCTACAAAAAAATTAAAAAAAATTAGCTGGGTATGGTGGTGCCCACCCATAGTCCCAGCTACTTGGGAGGCTGAGGCAGGCGGATGACTTGAGCCCTGAAGTTTGAGGCTGTGGTGAGCCATGATAGTGCCACTGCACTCCAGCCTGGGTGATAGAGTGAGACCCAGACTCAAAAAAAAAAAATTCATCTCAGGATCCTTTTTGTCAACAGTAACTCTCCTGATGACTCCTTAACTCTGATGGGGTTATAGTCTCTTTCTCCTTTATACAATATACAGATACAATATACAGATACTATTTTATTTTCCAGTTGGAGTCTCACTGTCACCCAGGCAGGAGTGCAGTGGCACGCTCACAGCCACCCCAGCCTCGACCTGCTGGGCTCTGGTGATCCTTCCGCCTCAGCCTTCCAAGTAGCTGGAACTACAGGTGCACGCCACTATGCCCTGCTAATTTTTTGATTTATTATAGAGACAAGGTCTTGCTATGTTGCCCGGACTGGTCTCAAACCCTGGGCTCAGGTAATCCTCTCGCCTCTGCCTCCCAAAGTGCTGGGATTACAGGTATGAGCCACTGCACCCGGCTCAGTTACTATAACTGTACTTCTCATTTGTGCTGAAAAGATGTTTATACATCTGTCTCCTTTAATGATTGATAGGCTCATTGAACACAGGGACTGTATATTCCTACCACCCCGTGGAGGAATGATCAATAATGTTTGCAGAATGAATGAATGCTGTAAAGGAAGCAAATGAATAAGTAAACAAAACACACATGGGAGACTATCAAGTGGAATTCAAAGCAGTGCTGAATGTGATTAGTGCAAAGTCTGTGTGGGACAGACTTCAAGTTCTGTGGGCTGGAGCAAACTATGAGAAGATAAGTTCTCATCCCTTGGTAGAAATTAGGGCTGCAGCTACTGTGGACTATTTTTTTTTTAATTTTGCAAAACTGTAGTAATTAGTATTCTAGAATTGTGCTATTCCAAGTATGTTCTCTGGACCAACTATATTGATTTCATCAGGGTGTTTGTTAAAAATACAGATTTTGGCCAGGCGTGGTGGCTCAAGCCTATAATCCCAGCACTTTGGGAGACCGAGGCGAGAGAATTGCCTGAGTCCATGAGTTCGAGATCAGCTTGGGCAACCTCACAAGACCTAGTCTCTACAATAAATTAAAAAATTAGCTGGGCGTGGTAGTGTGCTCCTGTAGTTCTAGCTACTTGGAAGGTTGAGGCAGAAGGATCGTCTGCAGTGACTGTGAGCAGTGGGCCACTGCCTTCCAGTCTGGACGACAGAGTGAGACTCCAACTCAAAAAAAAAAAAAAAAAAAGCAGATTTTTAGGCTCCACTCTAAACCTATTGAATCTAAATCGCCATTTTAAAAAATTAAAAAATGATTTTTTCAGCTGGGCGCAGTGGCTCAAGCCTGTAATCCCAGTATTTGGGAGGTGGAGGCGAGAGGATTGCCTGAGCTCAGGGGTTCAAACCAGCCCTAGCTACATGGCAAGACCTCATCTCTACAATAAATCAAAAAATTAGCTGGGTGTGGTGGTGCATGCCTGTGGGTCCAGCTACTTGGAAGGGTGAGATAGAAGGATGGCCTGAACCCAGCAGGTCAAGGCTGTGGTGGCCGTGAACATTTCACTGCACTCCAGCCTGGGCAACAGAGTGAGACTTCGACTCAAAAACAAAAGAAAAAAAAAAGATTTTTTTAAACTGTAGAAACAGGGTCTCACTATGTTACCCAGGCTGGTCTTGAACTCCTGGGCTCAAGTGATCTTCCTGCCTGGCCTCCCTAAGTGCTGGGATTACAGGCATGAGCCACGCTGCCCTGACTCTGAATTTTTAACTAGACCCTAAGGCCATTCATATGAGCATTCCAGTTTTAGAAGCATGCTCTAGGAATTTGCTTTATTGTTTGGGACAGGGAGGGAGTCTGTGAGTTCTATCCCTTTGGATTTGGTAAAATCTGGACAGACCATTTTGCCAAAATCTGAAACTTGAACATGGTTGAGAGAGAGAGGAAAGATCTACAAGAGACCTTTTTTCCCTAAAACCTACATCTGTAAGGGCTCTTGCTTATGTGATACGAAGGAATTAGTTATTATTCTTTTTTTTGGAGTATATCATTTCTTTTGTGAATTGGGCTCAACCTCCTGGGCTCAGGTGATCCTTCTGCCTCAGCCTCCTGAGTAGCTGGGACTACAGACATGAACCACCATGCCCAGGCGGAGTGAGTTGTTTAGTTAAACTCATTTGCTCTGTGGGGCTTGGCTGATGGATATTACAACTGGACTTTGAGGGGAGGGGGATGCCTAGAGCAAAAGACTCAGATCTCGTGAGTGGCCCAGATGGGCGGGTTGGGAGACTCAGTGCTTCACAGGCAGGGTCAAACAGGAGGTGTGTGGCCTGGGACTGGGTTTGGCTAAACAAATAGACCTAGCCAAGACCAGGCAGGCTGGGTGTGGCAGAAATTGCACCAAGATGGATTGGTAGGTGAGCGAGAGGCCAGGGCAGCCTGGGTCAGGGTGAGAATCAGATGAGGCAATTCCTGGGGTTGGGGCAATGACTGGGGCTGGGTCCTCAGCTCAGGGGCAAGTTTCAGGAATGGGGTGAGGCTCAAGTCTGGGGTCAGGGTCATCATTCTTGGTGATTGGAAGCAATACGTTTGGCATTTTAAAGAGGTGGCTTTAAAAATACCCTGCTTTATATGGCAGTTGGTGGACTTGTAGGTCCCCTCTGGTCCTAAGGACGTCTCACAGGAGGCATGGGGTGAGATGGCAGAAGGGTATGTGCCCTCCCAGCACCCCAATGTGCCCTTCTTGTTATGTTATTTGTTGTGTGACTCCGGCATTCAAATATGATGTTTTGATGTTTCACAGCAGAAATAATTGCAGCCACTGGAGATGCGTTGGAAGGTGAACAATGATATATACTGAAAAGTGCTGACACCACCCTTTTCCTTCTTTTAGAGGAGAGAATTGTGGATCAGAATTTGGACTTGCACATGACCGGGAGGGGCTGAGAGACTTATTACTGCCCGTCAGACTCAGGAAGTCAAGCGCAGTCATGTTGGGGTGATCATCTTGCAAGAAATAGAGTAAAAATCATCACAGTAGGGGCAATATATGCTTTCTTTCTTTTTCTTTCTCATAATTGAATGTTTATTGGTTGTGTTGAAGATCAGTACACAGAATTTCAATTTGTACACAATTTTTCACATATGTACTGAAAATCTAAAAAGCCATGTATCATCATTATTATTTTTTTCCAAAAGGGCAGAATTAATATTCTATTGTCATTTTATAATCAGATGGCAGTTGCATTTTGTAAATAAATAAAAAAAAAACAATTCCAAGTTTTAAATAGCCAATGGCAGGTTATGTTTTCAGAAAACATAATTAGATTAATTCATTAATGGTGGCTTCAAGCTTTTCCTTATTAGCTCCAGAAAATTCACCTACCTTCTGTCCCTTTTTAAAAAACTGGAAGGTTGGCATACATTTGACTTCACACTCTGAAGCAACATCCTGACAGTCATCCACATCTACTTCAAGGAATACCACACTGGAATACTTTTCAGAGAGGGAATAAAAGAAAGGCTTGATCATTTTGCAAGGCCCACACCACGTTGCTGAGAAGTCAACTACAAGTTTATCACCTGCAGCTTCTAAGGCTTCCTGAAAAGAGGCCTTGCTATCGATCTGTTTCTTCACCATTTTGGCTGTTGGAATCTGAGGAGCAGCTGTAAAAACCAATGGAAATGGATCCACAGCACCGGACTGAGCTTCTCGTTATTTTTTAAAGCGTTATTCCAGTGACTTTCTAGCTTAAAATTCGGCGGCAAACTTTTCTTAAGAGGATATCAAGTACCAGTATCTTCAAATGGTGATGAGCTGTTACATACATCCCACCAATTCACAATTTATCGCATACACAATATACTCCATTTTTCAATTTTTCCCAGCACATTAACAGAGTTATTAGGAAAACAGGACTACCATGGCCAAAGTTGTCACAGAGTGCACACAATTCTGACAGGGAGAGCCATGATCATGGAGTGATTTTCTTTGAAACAATTCTACTAAAAAACAACATGGGTAGGTGGAAGGATCACCGAAGCCCAGCAGGTCGAGGCTGCGGTGGCCGGGAGCGGCCACTGCACTCCAGTCTGGGCGACAGAGTGAGACTCCGACTCAAAAAAAAAAAAAAAAGTCATTTGACTGTTCAAGACATTTAAATGCAGGACTGTGATCTATGTTGCCACTTAATATACTTTGTATGATGGGATATAAAAATGAATCCTCCATCTATGGAATGCTAAACTGACACCCAGGATGGTCAAGGCCTCCCGTAATTCAAGATCCCACACGATTTTCTGGTTGTACCAAAAAATAAATAGCCAGCGAATAGTTTCACCTTTTAAAAAAGAAAAAGCATTTATACTTGAAAAATGGAGTAAAGTGGGATTCCCTTCTTCTTAAAAATGTTTCTAAAGCTACTAAAAAAACTCGCATTTTCCATACAGTTGATAAAAATATTCCTCTGGATTGTACCAGAAGGGAGACAGGGCCCAAGGATAAGACATGGCATGTGATATTATTCAGACTTGGCTTCTTCCTCTCCTGCTTCAGCAGGGACCGAACTCTCCTTGGGTTTAGCTTCTGTTTTCTGCAGGTAATGCTTCTTTAGTTTCTTGGTTGGTCACTTCTGCCTGGTTTCCCTTTTCCTTTTTGCATGCTTAATTTATTTATTTTGAGTCAAAGTCTCACTCACTCTGTTGCCCAGGCTGGAGCACAGTGGCACACTCATGGCCACGGCGGCCTCGACCTGCTGGGCTCAGGGGATCCTTCCGCCTCAGCCTTCCAAGTAGCCAGAACTACAGGCACGTGCCACCACACTTGGCTAATTTTTTGATTTATTGTAGAGATGAGGTCTCGCCAAGGTGCCCAGGCTGGTCTCGAAACCCTGAACTCAGGCAGTCCTCTTGCCTCCACCTCCCAAAGTGCTGGAATGACAGACAGGCTTGAGCCACCATGCCTGGCTGCCTGCACTTTTTGGTCTAAAGATTGATCTTTTCCTGCTGCCTTTTTTGGCTTCGTTTCCACTTTTGCAGGAGCAGGTTTCCCCCACAACTGGGCAGATCTCCTCCTGGGCTCCTCCTTTGTCACCCCGCCTTGGTGGAGCTGATCTTGGGCATCTTGGTGGTAGACAGGGCACGTGCTGGGTGCTTGCAGGCCCTGGGCCGCCCAAGCTACTGAGAGCTATGCTTCCTTAATATGAAAGCAGATTGTATTGACTTGGGAGAAAAGCTAGTCCTCGCTATGGTGAGGTGAGCTTGCTTTTTAGGTAACTTGTGAGGAAATTGGCAGCAGTATGCAATGTCGACTTCATTCATGGGAAGAGAGATAGCTCCTTTTCACTTTGGATCTGGTAAATCTGGACAGAGGAAAAATTGCACCATTTTGCCAAAATCTGAAGCTCAAACATGGGTTAAACAGAGAGAAAGAATTGCCTGTGTGGTGTGGCTCACGCCTGTAATTCCCACATTTTGAGAGGCGGAGGCGAGAGGATTGCTTGAGTCCAGGAGTTTGAGACCAGCCTAGGAAACACAGTGAGACTACGTCTCTACAAAAAAGAAAAAAACATAGCCTGGTATGGTGGTGCACATTTGTAGTTTCAGCTACTTGGGAGGCTGAGGCAGAAGGATCGCCTGAACCCAGAAAGTTGAGGCTGTGGTGAGCTGTGCACATGCCTCTGCACTCCAGCCTGGATGACAGAGTGAGACTCTGACTTAAAAAAGTGTGTGTGTGTGGGGCGGTTTAACTCCCCCCCCTTTTTTTCCTTAAAACCTAAGTCTGTAAGTGCTCCTGCTTAAGTGATATAGTGACTTCCAGTCTTCTTACACTGCACTCCTCTGTAATAGTTCCCTTGCCGGACAGGAAATAAACATTGTAGCTCCCCACGAAAGCACTGGGAATGATTTTTCCTCCCTGGGGAAGGCAAGAGGATGCTGGCAGGGGCTGAGATCTGATAGCCAGGGAGGACTCAGCTGTCCCCATCACCTTGGGTTTGCTAGGAGGCATTTGATCACGAGTCACAAATGGCTCTCCTGGTGAGAGAGAACTCGAGGCTGATTCATCTGAATTCTCACTCCCTTCCACAGGGGAACAGAGAACTTACTAGTAGGACAGACAGGAAGAGTCTTTTATCACTCAGGGAACCAGAACTATGGCCTGGGCCTTGTATTCATAGAGGTTCCCAAGTACAGCGTAGACTTTGCTACTACCGCCAAATAAGGCCACGCTGTCTCTGTATTTATTGGATGTATTCAAAGTTTTGGTTGATTAAAAACAAATGTTTAAAATATATCGACTCTGTTCTGGCGTTTCTTTATTTTTAAATATACCCACAGCCAGAAAAAGAGAAATCTCGTCCTGTCTGACCTCCGAGA
This sequence comes from Cephalopachus bancanus, assembly GCA_027257055.1. Lineage (NCBI taxonomy): Eukaryota > Metazoa > Chordata > Mammalia > Primates > Tarsiidae > Cephalopachus > Cephalopachus bancanus. The sequence goes on along the minus strand of JAPVLO010000385.1, from coordinate 2,484,655 downwards.
AGCCCTGCCTGCGACACCCAGATGGTAGTAGAATGTGAAATCAGTTGTGATATTGTAGAAAGTGACTCATGGTTCTGTATGTTCTGAAATGGTGTGAACATTGTATTCTCCTTTTCAAGACAGACACTAAAAACAAAGGAAGTCATGAGTACCAGTTTTGTGGGCCAGTTGACCAAAACCACCACAGCTTATGACCTCTCCTCACCCAAAGGACTCCAGGCTGCCTGGCTCTGAAGTGCTGCCTGCTGGGGCAGGTCCTGGCCTCCAGTGTGGATGCTGCACTTCCAGACCTGAAACTGCAGTCCTGGGGAAACAGGGCTCACCTCAAGGCTTCACAGCCCTGGCATCTGGCAGAAGGCGGATTCTGAGTCCTTGAAACCTTTTTTTGCTGGGCTTTCCCTCCTTCCCTCCTTCCTCTCTTTCCCCCTTCTACCTTCTTTCTTTCCTTCCTTCCTTCCTCTCGTTCTCTCAATTTTACTGTGGATATTTAAGGTATACAACATGATGTTATGACATACATATAGGTAGTAAAATGGTTACTATAATGAAGCAAGTTAACATGTCCATCATCTCACATAGTTACCCATTATTTTGGTGGCAAAAGCAGTTAAAATCTACTCAGTCAATATTCTGAATGCAATGCATTATTATTATTATTATTATTATTATTATTATTTGAGTTGGAGTCTCACTCTGTCGCCCAGACTGGAGTGCAGTGGCCACTCCTGGCCACCGCAGCCTCGACCTGCTGGGCTCCGGCGATCCTTCCGCCTCAGCCTTCCGAGTAGCCGGAATTACAGGTGCGCGCTACCACGCCCGGCTAATTTTTTGATTTATTGTAGAGATGAGGTCTCACCTGCCCAGGCGGGTCTCGAACCCGCGGGCTCAGGCAATCCACTCACCTCAGCCTCCCAAAGGCGCGGGATTACAGGCTAAGCCACCGAGCCTGGCTGCAATGCAATATTATTAATTGTACAGTCTTCATGTTGTCTTCGTTTTGTACATTGTTTGTCTGACATATCTGCTACTTTGTATTTTTTTACTACTTATGTTTCCCCATTTCCTTTCCACCCACCCCCACCCCTGGTAACCATTATTTCATTCCTGTGTATTTTTTTTTGAAGATTCCGTATATAGGTGAGATCATACCATATTTTTCTTTCTGTGTCTGGCTATTTCACTTAGCATAATATCCTCCAAGTTCATCCTTGTTGTGGCAAATGTCAGGATCTCCTTTTCTTTTCTTTTCTTTTTTTTGAATTGCAATCTCACTCTGTCATCCAGGCTGAAGTGCAGTGGCACACTCACGACCACCCCAGGGTCGACCTGCTAGGCTCTGGCAAACCATCTGCCTCAGCCTTCCAAGTAGCTGGAACTACAGGTGCGCACTATCATGCCTGGCTAATTTTTTATTTATTTTAGAGAGAAGTTCTCGCTAAGTTGCCCGGGCTGGTCTCAAACCTGTGGGCTCAGGCAATCCACGTGCCTCAGCCTCCAAAAGTTCTGGGATTACAGGCCGGGCCAACAAGCCTGGCCTAATTTTTTGATTTATAGTAGAGACGAGGTCTTACCAAGTTGCCCAGGCTGGTCTCAAATCCCTGGACTCAGGCAATCCTCTCATCTTGGCCTCCCAAAGTGCTGGAGTTATAAATTTGAGCAACTATGCCCAGCTTCCTTTTCAAGGCTTAATAATACTCAATTATATATATACGGGGGTGCCAAAAAAGTATATGCATTTAAAGTATGATGTTTACTTAAAAGATGGTGTTAATCAAATGAATGCTAGCGTCACCATGCGACAAGCAGGACAGTAAAAGAAAATGGGTTAGCTGGGCTCGGTGGCTCAACCTATAATCCCGCGCCTTGGGAGGCTGAGGTGAGTGGATTGCCTGAGCCTGCGGGTTCGAGACCCGCCTGGGCAATTTGGTGAGACCTCATCTCTACAATAAATCAAAAAATTAACCGGGTGTGGTAGCACGCGCCTGTAGTTCCAGCTTGGAAGACTGAGGCAGAAGGATCGCCGGAGCCCAGCAGGTTGAGGCTGCGGTGGCCGGGAGGCCACTGCACTCCAGTCTGGGCGACAGAGTGAGATTCCAACTCAAAAAAAAAAAAAAAAAGAAAATGGGTATAGCACAGTTGGGTGAATGTCAGTTATACATTGCTACTATAATTCAATTCAACTTCGAAAAATAATGCATAGATAGCATCTCTTTTTTTTTTTTTTTTTTTTGAGTTAGAGTCTCACTCTGTCGCCCAGACTGGAGTGCAGTGGCCGCTCCCGGCCACCGCAGCCTCGACCTGCTGGGCTCTGGCGATCCTTCCGCCTCAGCCTTCCGAGTAGCCGGAATTACAGGCATGCGCTACCACACCCGGCTAATTTTTTGATTTATTGTAGAGATGAGGTCTCGCTGCCCATGCGGGTCTCGAACCCGCGGGCTCAGGCAATCCACTCACCTCAGCCTCCCAAAGGCGCGGGATTACAGGCTGAGCCACCGAGCCTGGCTTCTGTTTTTTTTTTTTTTTTTTGAGTTGGAGTCTCACTCTGTCACCCAGACTGGAGTGCAGTGGCTGCTCTCGGCCACCGCAGCCTCAACCTGCTGGGCTCCGGCGATCCTTCCACCTCAGCCTTCCAAGTAGCTGGAATTACAGGCGCGTGCTACCACGCCCAGCTATTTTTTTTGATTTATTGTAGAGTTGAAGTCTCGCCAAGTTGCCCAGGCGGGTCTCGAACCCACGGGCTCAGGTAATCCTCTCACCTCGGCCTCCCAAAGTGCTGGGATTACAGGCTGAGCCACTGAGCCTGGCCAGATAACATCTCTTAAGATGTGTTTTCATTTTTATGGCATCCCCCCTCATATATATAAACAACTAAGTTATTTCCATATCTTGGCTATTGTAAATAATGCTGCCATGGGAGTGCAGATATCTTTGCGTAGTAGTGATTTCATTTCTTTTGGGTTTATACTCAGAAGAGAGATTACTAGGTCATGTGGTAGTTCTATTTTTTTTTCTTAAAAATTTTTTTTTGGCCAGGTGTGGTGGCTCACGCCTATAATCCCAGCACTTTGGGAGGTGGAGGCGAGAGGATTGCCTGAGCTCAGGGGTTCGAGACCAGCCTGAGCAACATGGCAAGACCTTGTCTCTACAATAAATCAAAGAATTACCAGGGCGAGGTGGGATGTAACTGTGGTTCCCGCTACTTGGAAAGCTGAGGCGGAAGTGTTGCCTGAGCCCAGCAGGTCAAGGCGTCAGTGGACTGAGCATGCCACTGCACTCCAGCCTGGCCAACAGTGAGACTCCAACTCAAAAAAAAAAAAATTTTTTTCCTGACTGCAAAGATGTAGAAAACATGGTAGTTCTACTTTCCATTTCTTTAGGAATCGCCATATTGTTTTCCATAATGGTTGCACCAGTCCACGTTCCTAAGTGAGAGCAGGAGGAAGCACTTCTGAACATCTCCACAAAGCAACAAGGACATTGGCAAAGATTGTCAACATCAAGTTTTTTGGAACTCTAGAAATTAACCAAAGGTTTGCAGCAATCTGAGGAGCATTTTTTCCCAAACAAAATAGCTGATTCTTGTAAGAACAGTGAGCTTTGTATTGTCCCATTCTTTCTTTTTCTTTTTCTTGAGTTAGAGTCTCACTCTGTTGCCCAGGCTGGAGTGCAGTGGCACGCTCATGGCCACTGCAGCCTCGACCTGCTGGGCTCAGGTGATTCTTCCACCTCAGTCTTCCAAGTAGCTGGACCACAGTTGTGTGCCACAATGAGTGGCTAATTTTTTGATTTATTGTAGAGATGAGATCTCACCAAGTTGCCCAGGATGGCCTCAAACCCATGGGCTCAGGCAATCCTGTCGCCTCCGCCTCCCAAAATGCATCCCGTTCTTTCTTTCCAGCTCCATAGTAGTCTTGAAATCAGCAGCCTCGCAATCATGGTAACTGTGAAAACCAGGGGTCTGATGGCCATCAGGGTGGCAAACCGGGCTTCAAGATCCCCAGAGTTGATCTTCAGAGACTGTCACTGACCTGTCTGGAAGACCTCTGGAAAAGTCTCATTCACAGAACTTATCTGTATTTGGTCACTGAGGAAAGCCCTATCCCAGGGCACTGGTCAAATAATTGGTGGCAGTTAAAAAAAATTGTGGCTGTCTGAGATGGTGAGACATGCTGAGGCAAAAACAGGCTAGCCAATACCAAACAAAGAACATCCAGAGACATCATGGGATCTAAGGACATTTGGGGATGTCCATAGAGGGCTTTGCAAAGTTCTCCCTTATTCCTAGGAGTCTAGAAGGCAATATACAAGTGTAGTCACGCCTCTGGCCCACCTTAAGGCTCTGTACAAAGGGACGTGAATGCCAGGTAAGAGTCACAAACTGCTGGAGCATTGAAGGCATGTCCCACTTCCTCCCCCAGAAATAAACAAAATAGAAAATAGAAAAACAAAGCCAGCCTCGGTTGTTCATGCCTGTAATCCCAGCACTATGGGAGGCTGAGGTGAGAGGATTGCCTGAGCTCGGGGGTTTGAGTCCAGTCTGAACAACGTTGAGACCTTGTCTCAACAATAAATCAACAAATGAGCTGGGTGTGGTGGTGCGCGCTTGTGGTTCCAGCTACTTGGAAGGCTGAGGTGGAAGGATCATCTGAATCCGGCAGGTGAGACTCCGACTCAACAACAACAACAACAAAAAGAAAACAGGAAAACAGCTGGGTGCAGTGGCTCATGCCTGTAATCCCAGCATTTTGGGAGGCTGAGGTGGGAGGATTGCTTGAGACCAGGAGTCCAAGACTAGTCCAGGCAATATAGTGAGTGCTCATCTCTACAAAAAAAAAAAATAATAAGAAAGAAAGAAAAGAAAATTAACTGGGCATGGTGGAGCTCTGCCTGTAGTCCCAGTTACTAGAGAGACTGAGGTGGAAGGATCACTTGAGTCCAAGAGGTTAAGGCTATGGTGAGCCGTGATTATGCCACTGTGTACTCCAGGCTGGGCGACAGAGTGAGACTTGACTCAAAAAATAAAAAGATAAAATAGAAAAACAATAAAGAAAACCAACAAAATAAAAAGTTGGTTGTTTGAGAAGCAAAGGGTGAGATATTTAGTGGTTAAAGACATTTAAGGAAATCTATGTTCCCCTATTAGCTGACTGTAAGCCAGCCAAACAGAGACTTCAGTGGTCACACACGATAAAGAATACTGACATTACCCAATTTAGTCCAGGAAAGTCACTAAACAAGCACACACAGGATTAGCAGCTGCCACAACAAACAGCAACAACAAAAAAATCCCGAGGGGGTGGGAATCTGACTTCCAGAGTTGCCACATTATATTATTTAAAATGTCCAATTTTCCTGCCAGGGAAGGGGAGTGGGTTGGCAGTTGAGGGAAACAGCCAGGGGAGGGAGGGTCACATCTCATCAACAAGGGTACCTGCATAATCAACACTTCTATACCTAACCCTGAATTGTACCCCACATCTTAAAAGCAATAAATAAAAGTTAAAAATAAATAAATAAATAAATAAAATGTCCAATTTTCAACAAAAAATTATGAGACCTGCAAGAAAACAGGAGAGTATGGCCCACACACAAGAATAAAAAAAGCAATCAATAGGATTTTTTTTTTCTCTGAGGAAGCCCAGATGTTGGACTTACTAGACAGACACTATTTCTTTATAATCTACTTTATTTCTGTAAGATCAGTAGTAAGGTCTCCCTCTTTCACTCCTGTTTTAGTAATTTGACGTATTCTCTCTTTTTTTCTTAGTCAGTGTAGTTAAAGGTTTGTAATTTTGTTGATTATTTTCAAGGAACCAACTTTTTATTTTGTTGATTTTCGCTATCATTTTCTACTTCATTTAATTCTACTCTAATCTTTATTATTTCCTTCATGATAGATTGAACCTCTTGTTAATGTTCTTCATTATCTGTAGTAACACTTTTTGTCTTAGATTCTATTTTTGTCTAATATTAGTATAGCAACTTAAGCAACAGAGCCCCTAAATACATGAAGCAAAACCTGACAGAGCCAAAGAAAGAGAGAGAGAATTCGACACTAATAGTTGGAGACTTCTATATTCCACCTTTTTTTTTTGAGTTGGAGTCTCACTCTGTTGCCCAGACTGGAGCGCAGTGGCCGCACCCAGCCACCCAGCCTTGACCTGCTGGGCGCCGGCGATCCTTCCGCCTCAGCCTTCCAAGTAGCTGGAACTACAGGCGTGCGCTACCACGCCCAGCTAATTTTTGATTTATTGTAGAGATGAGGTCTCACCAAGTTGCCCAGGTGGGTCTCGAACCCGGGGCTCAGGCAATCCACTCACTATTCCACTTTCAATAATGCATAGAATTAGGCAAAAGATCAGCTAGGAAATAGAAGATGTGAACAATACTCCCAATGAACTAGACTTAACAGACGTCTTTAGTGCTTTTCAGCCAACACCCAGCAGGATATACATTCTTCTCAAGTACACGTGGAACATTCTCCATAAGGAAGCATATGTTAGGCCATAAAACTAGTGAGACAGGAGATAGCTAGAAAAAGCCTAGGCAGGCAGACAGGGCAGGTCCTCCAGTAACAATGTAGCAAACTTTCAGCAGGCCTCTCAGGCACAGCGTTGGTAAACAAGCTCCCTATGAGCTGCTCAAGCTAGAGCCAAAGTACTCACTGCGGGATTGAAAAGCAGCCAATCAGCTCACCATTAAGCCCCTACCTCCTGCCAATCGGTCCTTAGTACTGACCAATCAGAACTGCTAGTGTGGACCAATCAGCTCACATCTAGTGCTAGCCAATTGGCTTGGACTTAGGGCTATATAAGCACTAGGTTGTGGCCCCAGACTGGCAACCCATTCTGGTCCCTTCCCTCTGAGCCAGCGTTTCTGTCCTTTAAAAAATTCCTGCTTTCTCACTTTCTGGGTTGTTGGTGTCCCTTATTCTTCCTTGTGTCCCTCATTCTTCCTGGGCAGGAGACAAGAACCTTGACCTGAAGAGCTGAAGAAGATAATTGGAGCTGAAGAGCTGTGCACCCCAGAGGCTGCCTTGCCAGCGGACAGAGCTGGCTGAACCAGGAGAGCTGCTGGAAGAAGGCGAGACTCGACGCTGAGACACTCTCAGGGCCTGGCTTGTCAGCTCATTTGAGTCAACACTCCGGGGGCTAGGCTTGCCAGCCTCTGAGACAACCCTGTGTGGGATTTGGCTGGCCAACCCATTGAGCTGACACTCTCGAAGCCCAGACTGACCTGAAAAACCTGTATCCCTAGGCCCCATAATTTCCTTTTTTTCTCTTAGAGATAGAGTCTTGTTCTGCAGGAATCATAGCTCACTGCAGCCTTCAACTCCTGGGCTCAAGCAATCCTCCCATCTCAGTCTCTTGAGTAGCTGGGATTACAAGCATGTGCCACTACACCTGGCTAATTTTTATTTTATTTTATTTTTTGTAGAGATGGGGATCTTGCTATGTTGCCCCAGCTTGTCTCGAATTCCTGGCCTCAAACCATCCTCCTGCCTTGGCCTCCCAAAATGCTGGGATTACAGGCATAAGTCACTATGTCTGGTCCCCAGGCTCAATAGGTTTAAAAGGATGGAAGTCATACAAAATATGTTCTCTGGCCATGATAGAATTAAATAAGAAGTCATTTGAGACATTCAGAAGGACATTTGAGACATTCATAGATGTGTAGAAATTAAATGACACATGGTTAAATAAGAAAATTTATAGTTGTTAACATCTATATATTGAGTTTCTTAAAAATTAAAAACTTTTGTGTTTCCAAGGATGCCATCAATGCAGTGAAAAGACAACCCACAGAATAGGAGACGATATATGCAAATCATACCTAATAAGAGACTTGTCTCCAGAATATGTAAAGCAGGCTTACAACTCAACAATAAAAAGTCAAATAATCCAATTTAAAAATGGGAAAAGGACCGGGCTCGGTGGCTCAACCTTTAATCCTAGCATTTTGGGAGGCCAAGGTGAGTGGATTGCTTGAGCCCTCGGGGTCGAGACCCACCTGGGCAACTTGGCAAGACCCAAGGGAAGAATGGGAAGTCTCTACAATAAATCAAAAATTAGCCGGGCGTGGTAGCGTGTGCTTGTAGTTCCGGCTACTTGAAAGGCTGAGGTGGAAGGATCACCGGAGCCCAGATCGAGGCTGTGGTGGCTAGGAGCATGCCCCTGCACTCCAGTCTGGACAACAGAGTGAGACTCTAGGAAAAAAAAAAAGGGAAAAGGATTTGAACAGACATTTCTCCAAAGCAGACACACAAATGGCCAATAAGCTCATGAAAGATGCACAACAATTGGAAAGTGATAACAAAAACCACAATGAGCTACCACCCGAGTGCCACGACAATGGTTAAAATAAAGACAGTAACAAGTGTTGATGAAGAAATTGGGACCCTCATTCATTGCTGGTGGGAATATAAAATGATACAGCCGTTTTGGAAAACTGATAGTTCCTCAAAATATTGACCATGGAGTTACCATGTGACCCAACAATTCTCTTCCTAAGCATATACCCAAGAAAACTGGAAGCACACATTCACGCAAAAACTTGTACATGATTGTTCATAGTAGAATTATTCATAACAGCCCCAAAGCTTAAACAACATGAATGTTTACACACTAATGAATGGAGTAGAATGTATCCATACAATGTTGTATTATTTGGCAATAAAAAGGACTGAAGTACTGATAGTTACAATATTGATGAGCCTTGTAAACATCGTGGTGAGTGAAAGAAGCCAGCCACAAAAAGACCCCATATTGCGTGATTCTATTTATATAATGTGTCCAGAATACGCAAATCGATAGAGAGAGCCAGTAGGTTAGTGGTTGCCAGCGGATGGGGAAAGGGAAGAAAAGGAAGTGACCACCGAGAGCACAGTGTTCATTGTTGGAGTGATGAAAAATTCTAAAATTGAATAGTGATGATGGTTGCACAACCCTGAGGATATACTAAAAACCACTGAACTGCGTATGTGAGATGAGTGGATTTTATGACATATAAATTATATCTCAATAAAGCTGTAAAAAATAAAATAATAAAAAATAAAACCAGGTGTCCCTTCTTTGCCTCTCTGTGTTAAAAACAAAATAGAAGTAATTCACCCTGGGCAAAATAGCGAGACCCCATCTCTACAAAAAATTTAAAAATTAGTGAGGTGTGGTGGCTCACACCTATGGTATCAACTAGTTGGGAGGCTGAGGCAGAAGGATCGCCTGAGCCTGGGAAGTTGAGGCTGGGGCGAGCCCGCACTATGCCACTGCAGTCCAGCCTGGGTGACAGAATGAGACCTTGCCTCAAGGAAAAAAAAAAAAAATCCAAGCAAAATAGGCGGGATGACTTCAACCTTTGGATCACTGGTTCTCAACTGGGGGTAATTTTGTCCCCAGGGGACATTTGACGATGGCATTGTGGTGTCACAGTTGGAGGGAAGGGTGCTATTGGCATCCCATGGGCAGAGACCAGGGATCCTGTTTAAACAGCCTACAAGGCACAGAACGGTCCCTGCAACAAGAATTACCTGACCCCAAACATCAATAGTACTGAGGTTGAGAAATCCTGCCTTAGATTAGATCAAGCTTATCAGGAGAGAGCAGGGCAGGTGTTGCGTCCTGTCACTCTCACAAGTGCAGAGGTCCTCTGGGGCAGTGGCCTTTTGCGTGCTGAGGGCAGTTTCTAGAATCTATCCTGGGAAACTCTCCATCAAGGCAATGGTGAGGCTGTGAACCACCGTCATCTTGCTAGACTGTCCTTGGGAAAAATTTCTGTCTGGTCTTGGTTCCAAGAATAGCTGTACTTCTCTGCATAGTCTGTCTCTGCTTTATCTCATGGACACTGTGAGCTCCAGAACAGACCAGACTTTCCTTTTTGAGTTGGCTGCTGGGCAGTTTTGAGTCAAACTTACGACCTACCCTTAGGACAAGCAGAGGTCTTACAATTTTTAGTTTCATTCCCAGCTCCATATTCTCTCTCCCTCTCTCTTTCTCTCTCTTTGAGTTCTGGCTCACTCTGTTGCCCAGGTTGGAGTGCAGTGGTGTAATCACAGCTCACTGTAGCCTCAGCCTCCTGGACTCAGGCGATCCTCCCACCTCAGCCTCCCAAGTAGTTGGGACTATAGTCACGCGCCACCACACCTGGCTAACTATTTTGATTTTTGTGTGTGTGTGTGGAGACGAGGTCTCACTATGTTGCCCAATTGATCTTGAACCCCTGGGCTCAAGCGATCCTCCTGCCTTGGCCTCCCAAAGTGCTGGGATCACGGGCATGAGCCACTGTGCCTGCCCTCCACCTCGCTTTTTAAAAATCTGTTTTCTTTCTCTTTATCTCCTTTGCTCTCATCCTTAATATTTGCCATCTTATGGTGTTTTATGTCTTGGTGAGCTATGGATGCTGTGCAACCGAACCCTGATTACATAAACAAATAAACAAACACGCGCCTCTCCTTCGCTGTGGGATGGGAGTGGGGGATGGAAGGAGACAGAGAATCCAGCAGAGCTCTGGCATGACAGAGGCAGAGTGAAGCCTGTGGTCAGAGACCGATGACCTCCCCATGGGGTACACGCTCTCCTGCTCCAGGGACCTGGCTAGGTAGTGAGGAGACAGGGTGTGAGGAGGAAGTAAGGGGACTCCTGGGGGGGGGATTGGTTGTTCTGGGTTGCTGTGTGGACACTGTGGGCTCTTGGTGTTGGGAAGAGCTAGGCTTTAAGGGGACAAGTAGCATGTGGAGACAGAGCTGGTAGGAGAGGGGTCAGGGCTGGGCGGTGTTATTTAGAGAGTGTTTGAACTGGGAGCCAGGGACTCGGCTTCTAGGTTTCAAGTCCACCTTTGTTGGCCAAATGACCAAGAAGTCACCTGGCTCCCTAAGTTTTCCTGTCACTAAAACAGGGTAATAATTAATACCCGCCAGGCCAATCTCTAGGGCTGATGGGGGAACCAAATGAGACCCAGCAGTGCAATTGCCAGAGTGCTTGATTCACTGTTGGGCTGCAACCTTTCCTTTCCTTTATTTAAAAAAATTTTTTTTTTTTTTTTGAGTTGGAGTCTCACTCTGTCGCCCAGACTGGAGTGCAGTGGCCGCTCCCGGCCACCGCAGCCTCGACCTGCTGGGCTCCTGCGATCCTTCCGCCTCAGCCTTCCGAGTAGCTGGAACTACAGGCACACGCTACCACACCCGGCTGATTTTTTGATTTATTGTAGAGATGAGGTCTCGCTGCCCAGGCGGGTCTCGAACCCGTGGGCTCAGGCAATCCACTCACCTCAGCCTCCCAAAGGCGCGGGATTACAGGCTTAGCCACCGAACCCAGCTAAAATTTTCTTTTGAGTTGGAGTCTCAGTCTGTTATCCAGGCTGTAGTGCAGTGGCACACTCACGACCACCCCAGCGTTGACCTGCTGGGCTCTGGTGATCTATTTTTGATTTATTGTAGAGATGAGGTCTCACCAAGTTGCCCAGGCGGGTCTCGATTCTGCGGGCTCAGGCAATCCACTCACTTCAGCCTTCCCAAGCGAGGGATTACAGGCTGAGCCACTGAGCCCGGCTTTTTCCTTTACTTTAAATGTTCGAAGGACAACGCTGTGATAAACATATGTGTGCAGATATCTTTTTTATAGAGTGATTTGAGTTCTTCTGGGTATATTCCTAGTAGGGGGATTGCGGGGTCACATGGAAGGTCGATTTTTAGAACCTTTAGGAATTGCCACCCTGATTTCCACAGAGGCTGTACTAGTTTACACGCACACCAACAGTGTAGAAGTGTTCCCTTTTCACCACATCCTCTCCAAAATCTGTTATTTTTTGAGTTATTGATGATGGTCATTCTGACTGGAGTTAGGTGATATCTCAGTGTAGTTTTAATTTGCATCTCCTTGATGACTAGTGAGGCTGACGCTGTTGGTTCCATGTTCATAATAGCAAGAACATGGAACCAACCGTGCTGCCCATCAAAAGAGGACTGGATAAAAAAAAATGTGTTACGTATACACAATGGAATACTGCAGCCATAAAGAAGAACAAAATCATGAACTTCGCAGCAACCTGGATGGACTTAGAGTCTGTAATACTGAGTGATCTTTCACAGAAACAAAGAGCTGAGAATCACATGTTCTCACTCATAAGTGGATCTTGAACTATCTTAATACTATAAGAAAAGGATTGACAGTAGCAGGGAACTGCGGGGGGAGGGGGGATTGACAGCTGTGATACCTGCCTGGGGAAGAGGGGGCACACCTCATCAACAAGGGTACCTGCACAACGAATATTTGTATACTTCACCCTGAATTGTGCCCCACAATTTTAAAATAAAAACCAAAAGAGGAAAAATAAGTTGGAAGGACAAAAGCAACCAAGACTAATTGTGGCTGTGATGACAACTGTGTTGGTCTCATTTGGGGTAGGTAATTGCCATTGCAGAGGCACGGTGGGGGGGCGGGGGCTGCGGACGTGGGGAGCAGGCCTCAGGGAAACAGGGATACTTGGTTGACCCCCGGGGGTTTAATTAAAACTTACCCAGAAGCCGTGGGGAGAATTTATTTGTTAATCATTAAGTCGCATCTGCATGCATGCAAGTGACTGTTTAAACTTCTAGAGTAAAAAGCATCCCGGGGGCTGGAGAGGCCAGGCCTATCCGGAGTGCTCTCTCTCAGGGGCTCTCAGCACCTGTGAGATCTTCGGGCATCCATTTTCTGCAAAAAAACAAAGTTTGGCCCAGGAGAGTCAAGATGTTGTGGCGTTTCGGAAAAATGGCTCTCCCAGACTTCCGTGTTTTCTCATAATTTCTAGAGAAGAGACCCACAGCTCTAGTTTCTTGGGTCTCATTGCAATGCTTTCAGCTGTAACTTGAGGCCAGTCTCATCTTCTAACATTGTGGGTCCCTTTTCTGTGAGAAACGAACTCACCCATCCAAAATCAAAGGATGGACACAAAGACGTGGAGTGTAGCAGAAGTGAGACTTTAATGACGGTCTCTCAAGATCGGGTGTCTGGTGTGCAGACACACCCGAGGTGGTTACAACAAGCTTTTTATTTTCTTTTGAGTTGGAGTCTCACTCTGTCGCCCAGACTGGAGTGCAGTGGCCGCTCCCGGCCACCGCAGCCTCGACCTGCTGGGCTCCGGCGATCCCTCCGCCTCAGCCTTCCGAGTAGCCGGAACTACAGGCATGCGCTACCACGCCTGGCTAATTTGCTTTTCATTTTCTAGTGTTCGAACTCCTCCCCTGGTCCCTCATTGATTAATACAGGAGTCACAATTTTTCCCCAGGATCATCTAAACAGTTTCTGGTCCAAATAAGGTTAAAATAAGTATTCATTGCTATTTGATTGGAGGGTTTCAGCTTTCTTTTTTCTTTTTTTTTGAGTTGGAGTCTCACTCCGTCGCCCAGACTGGAGTGCAGTGGCCACTCCCGGCCACCGCAGCCTCGACCTGCTGGGCTCCGGCGATCCTTCCGCCTCAGCCTTCTGAGTAGCCAGAATTACAGGCACGCGCTACCACGCCTGGCTGATTTTTTTATTTATTGTAGAGATGAGGTCTCGCTGCCCAGGCGGGTCTCGAACCCGTGGGCTCAGGCGATCCACTCACCTCAGCCCCCCAAAGGCACGGGATTACAGGCTGAGCCATGGAGCCCAGCTCAGCTTTCTTATTTTTAAGTAAGTTTCCCCAAGGTGTGACTATGACCACGCCTCTCTTTGTTTTGTCTTTTGGTCAGTCAGCAAACCTTACTCCATTCTGGAAATGAATCATTTATTGTCCTTCACACTTTCCTCTTATGCTCACATACTGTTCTTCAGTTCATTCCCCTTCCCCTTGTTTATCTTTGTGCCCCCCCATCTACGCACACCCTGGAGACATTGCCTACACACACACCTGGATGGAAGCGTCCCCTCTGGGGTGAGAGTGGACCCCAGTGCGTGGGCGTGCATTTTATAGGGCCCAAGGCCTTTGTCTTGGGCCGTCTCACTCTTTGTACTTAGTGCTCTGGCATTGACACCTGCCATGCGGGCATCAGGAAAGTCCTGTCCCATCTCTGGGTATGCTTGCCCCTCTCCCGCCAGGGTTACTGCTTGTACCATTAAAAAAAATTCAAACCGGGCTCGGTGGCTCAGCCTGTAATCCTGCGCTTTGGGAGACTGAGGTGAGTGGACTGCCTGAGCCTGCGGGTTCGTGACCCATCTGGGCAACTTGGCAAGACCTCATCTCTACAATAAATAATAAAACTAGCCGGGCGTGGTAGTGCGCCTGTAGTTCCGGCTACTTGGAAGGCTGAGGCGGAAGGATCGCCGGAGCCCAGCATGTCGAGGCTGCGGTGGCCGGGAGCGTGCCACTGCACTCCAGCCTGGGCGACAGTGTGAGACTCCAACTAGGAAAAAAAAAAAAATCGATAGCTTTGGGGGATACAAATAGTTTTCTGTCTGGGCTTTAAGAGTACTACCATCCCCATCTGTGCATGTTGTACCCCATAAATGATTTTTTAATTTTTGAATCAGAGTCTCACTCTGTCATTCAGACTGGAGTGCAGTGGCATGATGATGGTCACCACAGTCTTGACCTGCTGGGCTCAGGTGATCCTTCCGCTTCAACCTTCCAACTACAGGCACGTGCCATCACTCTTGGCTAATTTTAAAAAATTTATTTATTGTAGAGATGAGTTCTCACCAAGTTGCCCAGGCTGGTCTCAAACCCGTGGGCTCAGGCAATCCTCTTGCTTCCACTTCCCAAAGTGCTGGGATTACAGGTGTGAGCCAGCACGCCTGGCTCCATAGGTGGTTTTTTGGTCCCTCTACCCCTCCCCCACCCTTCTGAGTCTCCAGTGTCCATGATACCATCCTCTGTCTTTCCAGATCCTTCGTTTAGATCCCACTTATAAGTGAGAACATGCAGCAGGCACCATCTTTGCTCCCACCTCGCTGTGCCTCCTCCCCCAGGATCCATGTGGGGGTGCAGACAGTGAGTTCCTCCCTGAGGCAGAAGTACAGAAGAGGCATCTGTCCTGGGGATGGGAGGAGGCTTGCAGCTTGAGCTCTGCCTACTTGTACTGTGTCTGAGCTCCTGGTGGCCTCACGTGGCCCTCTGAGCCTGGCATATTGGACTTCAGGGAATTATGTCCCTGGGATCTTGCAGCCACGGAAGCACTCTCAGACCCTCAGGGTCCCAGTCATGGTAACTTACACCACCAATGGTCCCTTCCTTCCCCTCAACTTGACCTCTCTCTGAGCTCATGACTCTGTGATGGGACAAGTGTCAAGTGGACAAGCTGGCATTACTTTGGGGGCTTTGCTGGTCTGTCTTTCTTTTCTTTTCTTTTCTTTCTTTCTTTCTTTTCTTTTCTTTTTCTTTCTTTTCTTTTTTCTTTCTTTCTTTCTTTCTTTTCTTTCTTTTTCTCTCTCTTTCTGTCTCTCTTTCTTTCACCTTCCTTCCTTCCTTCTTTTTTTTGAGTTGGAGTCTCACTCTGTCACCCAGGCAGGAGTACAGTGGCACACTCATGGCCACAGCAGCCTTGACCTGCTGGGCTCAGGCGATCCTTCTGCCTCAGCCTTCCAAGTAGCTGGAACTACAGACGTGCACCACCACACCCAGCTAATTTTTTTGATTTATTTTAGAGATGAGGTGTCGCCAAGTTGCCCAGGCTGGTGTTGAACCCCTGGACTCAGACAGTTCTCCCACCTCTGCCTCCCAAAGTGCTGGGATTACAGGAGTGAGCCACCACGCCCGGCTTGGCTACTCTTTCTATGGGTAGGATTGTCCCTGCACAAACACACAGATGTCTCCACATGGACCTTGGCACATGGACACACAGGGCACACATCCATACACAGAGCTGCAGTAGATGGGTAGGTGGGACAGAGAGGCCTAGAGATGACATCAAACTGGGAGCCTGGAGACAGGGGTTCTAGCCCTAGCTCTGGCCCTTGGTGACTGGATACATCATACCCGCCTCAGCCTTTACTTCTGTCACATGATGGGATTAGAGAGGATGTCTCCAAGGCATCTTCCTTCTGTGATCTAGATGCAGACACATGATGGGGACATGTGGGTGGGTGTTGTGTCTGGAAACTGGTGGTTGTTTTTTTTTTGAGCCTGGCTGGAGTGCAGGGGCGCGATCATGGCTCACTGCAGCCTCGACCTCCTAGGTTCAGGTGATCCTCCTGCCTCAAACTCCTGAGTAGCTGGGACTACAGGCATGTGACACTACACCCAGCTAATATTTATAGAGATGAGGTCTCGTTATGCTGCCCAGGCTGGCCTCAAGCTCCTGGGCTCAAGCAACCCTCCTGCCTTGGCCTCCCAGAGTGCTGGGATCGACAGGTGTGAGTCAGTGCGCCTGGCCAAGGCTGGGTTTATAGTGTACAGTTACGTTAATTTTGGGCGAGACTGAGTTTGAAATGGCTCTGTTGCAGTCGGGCTGCGTGACCTCGGACAGGGCACTTCATTGCTCAAACCCCAGTTGCCTCATTCATAGAGTGGGGTTGTTTAAAACTCACGTCAGGAAAGTGAAGTGACTTGTGTTGCAGTGGCATGTCTTGTGCATGATACCCCACGGATCCCGGTTCCTTTATGATTAACGTCTTATATTAGTATAGCACACTTATCAATATTGATACATTATCATTAACTAAAGTTCACACTTTATTCAGATTCCTTAGTTTTTACTTAATACCCTTCTTTTGTTTCAGAACTCTGTCCAGGATAACTTATTACACTTAGTTGTCATGTTCATATTATTACTGGTCTTGGCTCTGCCGTTAATTTACTGAGTAATCTTGGGTAAACCACACGAGCTTTCCTTGACTTTGTTTTCCTCCTGTGCGGACGGAAGAGTTTGGTCAAGATCTTCAAGGCCCCGTTGACCATCTTCCCGGCAGCTCAGGGAGAGAGGACGACCTTGAGCGTGGCTATTCAGAGATTTGCCACACGGGGGCGATGCAAACCCATTTGAACCAACATCAGAATTACATGGCTCCAGAATGGTACAGATTTTGGGGAACCCCCCCCAAAACTCCCCTTTTGGGTCTGTTTTCAGACTCTACTCCCTCTTGCTTTTTATTTCCAACTCATTTAAATCAGAAATTACAGAAATTTTGAACATCACGAAGCTGGAGACCACCTAAGTACACATCACTCTGATTTGCTTGGTAGCCTTTCTGCCACACGTGAATTTGAGAAATTGGAAACATTCACGTCGACCAAACTGCAAATTTAGACTATTGACAACACATTGACAAAGGCGAAAAGCAGGCATAATTGGTTACAAATAAACTAGACGCTAAAAATATCACAATAAAACATCCCATCATTTTGTTTTAATGTTTTATACATTATTTTTTCCAACTGTATGACCAATGGATCTGAAATTAAAAATAATACAAAACAGCATAATGAACACCTCAAATACATTCCATTCAGAGCCTATCATTGTTAATACTTTGTCATGCATGTATGTCTCTATCATCGACTGATGTGGATACATATTTTATATTGAAAATTCAAAGCTTTTTAATCTTGTTTTTAATCACTTAGCAATATGTTGTAAATGTCAATCATTATTATTTTTTGAGTTGGAGTCTTACTCTATTGCCCAGGCTGGAGTACAGTGGCACAAGCATGGCTCACTGCAGCCTCAACCTCCTGGGGGGTCAGGTGAGCCTTCCACCTCAGCCTCCCTAGGAGCTGGGACTATAGCTGTGCTCCACCATGCCTGGCTAATTTTTTGATTTTTTTGTAGAGATAAGATCTCACCATGTTGCTTAGGCTGGTCTCGAACTCCTGGCCTCAAGCAATCCTTCCTCCTTGGTCTCTCAAAGTGATGGGATTACAGGTGTGAGCCACCATGCCAGGCCTATAAATATAATTTTATTTTTTATTATTTATTTATTTATTTTTTGAGTTGGAGTCTCACTCTGTCGCCCAGACTGGAGTGCAGTGGCCGCTCCCGGCCACCGCAGCCTCGACCTGCTGGGCTCCGGCGATCCTTCCGCCTCAGCCTTCCAAGTAGCCAAAATTACAGGCATGCACTACCATGCCCGGCTGATTTTTTGATTTATAGAGATGAGGTCTCGCTGCCCAGGCGGGTCTCGAACCCGTGGGCTCAGGCAATCTACTCACCTCAGTCTCCCAAAGGCGCGGGATTACAGGCTGAGCCACCGAGCCCGGCTATAAATACAATTTTAAAGAGTAACATTTTATTTTGGAATAGTTTTGGATTTACAGAAATATTGCTAAGATAATACATAGAATTCCTATGTGTCCCACCACACCTGGTTTCCTTTATTATTAATGTCTTATATTAGTGGGGTACATTTGTCAATATTGATATATTATTATTAACTAAAGTTCATACTCTATTCAGATTTTCTTTTTCTTTTTTTTTTGAGTTGGAGTCTCACTCTGTTGCCCAAGTTGGAGTGTGCAGTGGCCACCTCAGTCTCAACCTGCTGGGCTCAGATGATCCTTCCACCTCAACCTTCCAAGTAACTAGACCTACAGACGCGTGCTACCACACCCGGCTAATGTTTTGATTTATTGTAGAGATAAGGTATCACCAAGTTGCCCAGGCTGGTCTCAAACCCTCAGGCTCAGGCAATCCTTTCACTTCGGTCTTCCAAAGTGCTGGGATTATAGGCTTGAGTCATTGCGCCCGGCCAGTTTTTTCTTAATACTCTTCTTTTGTTCCAGAACTTTGTCCAGGATAACTTATTACATTTAGTTGTCATGTCTCCCCAGTTTCTCAGACTTTCCTCGTGTTTGATGACCTTGACAGTTTCAAGGAGGACTGGTCAGGCAATTTTTGGAGGATCCGCTATTGAAATTTTTGCTTTTCTCATGATAATCCCGGTTTCTGGGGTCTGGGAAGAAGGCCACAGATGTGAAGTGCCACGCTTACCCCATCACATCGAAGGCACGTGCTATCAGCATGACTTATCACTATGGACATTGACCTGGGTCAGCTGGCTGAGGTGGTGGTTGGCAGTCTGCGCCACTGTGAAGTCATCCCCTTTCCCTCCCTTTCTAGAAAGTCACTGTCCTCAATCCACACTCAAGGAGTAGAAAATTATGTTCTTCTTCCTTAAGGGTGAACCATGTACATAAATTATTTGAAATTCTTTTTTTTTTGAGTTGGACTTTCACTCTACCACTCGGGCTGGGGTGCAGTGGCATGCTCCCGGCCACCACAGCCTCGACCTGCTGGGCTCAGGTGACCCTTCCACCTCAGCCTTCCAAGTAGCTGGAACTACAGGCATGCGCCACCATACCTGGCTAATTTTTGATTGATTGTAGAGATGAGGTCTTGCCAAGTTGCCCAGGCTAGTCTTGAACCCATGGGCTCAGGCAGTCCTTTCAACTCAGCCTCCCAAAGTGCTGGGATCATAGGTGTGAGCTACCGCGCCCGGCCTTATTTGAAATTCTTAACAAACTTTTGCAATCTTAAAAGGAAAAGACCAAGTGAACAGACTGATTTGAATTAGAAAGATCTTCACACAACACTAAGTAGGATGTGAACATGTGACAATGAAGAAAAGGGCTTTTTTGGTTAAGTGACACCGATCACTGGACGGACCTGCAAGTTCACTCTTTGTTCCTTGAGCCATTAGTGCTTGAGGCATTCTCTTGGGTCCCCTGTGTTATTCCCTGCTGCAGGGGACATCCTTTGCCCTAGCTACGATCTAAGAGAGTGTTTCCTATTTCTAAAGTTTGGAGAATGTGGAAGCCTTTCTCAGCAGCCGGGGAGTAGACTGAACCCCTGGTCTAGGTTGGGAAGGTCTCCTGGAAGTCAGACCTGTTTCTAGTTCAGCAGTTGTTTCTTTGAGAATAAGCACTGTTTGACAAAAGGATTTTTAAAAAGTGCTTTCCCAGTGGAGGAAATAAGATGCCTAGGGACTGATTCTGGGAATAACCCATGGGCTCCTCAGGGCAGTGGCTTGAGTGGCTCCGTAGATAGAAACTAGCCAGAGTGTTAGATCACTTGGTTTCTGTGCCACCTCCATTCGGGCCTTGCTAAGGGACCTGGAAACAGCCCAGCTCCTCCTCCTGTGGTTTCTTCATTGTCCTTGGGGTGGAGACTCCTGCCAGAGGACACCACTGCCCCCCCACATGCTCCTTCCCATCCCTGGGTGATGAACCATTTCTCCTTCTTTGTCTTCCCCTGCCTGTCTGCCTTTCCCCCTCATCCCCTGCTCTGGGGATCGGCTCCGAGGGTGGGGTAGTTGAGCTGCTGGGATGTGCTGGGGAAGGGACATTGGGAGGGCTGGAAGGGGCATTCTGAGGGCCGTGGGGACGTGTCTGCCGGTAAAGCCCCAGCGGGCCTCTCTCCGTGGGCTTTGACCCTGTCTCTTCTTTCTCTCTGGTTCTCACTCCTGCCTCTCTACTCCTCACAGTGGATCTGTTTTTCTCCCAGTCGCCTGCTAGCTTGATTTATTCTGCCTGCTTGTTTTCTGCCCATATTCAAAACCACTGTCTCAAAGGGAGCTGTCCTTCCACTCCCAGCTCTTTGCTCCTGGAACCCAGAACTTGGGTGCGTGGGACAAGTCACCCTGGTGTCCATCAAGTCCCCAGCCTCAGGGAGGGTCTGCTACCCCCCAAGTCCCTAGCTCATCTTTCTGTTCTGAGGGGTTTTCTCGGGGGGGGAGGGGGAGAAGGGGGCTGGGGGAGGGGATTCCCAGAAGCCCCGGTGCTCACCCATCCTGCTCCGGAGAGCTGGGACAGTCGTGGGTGGGCGTTCCTGCGTCTTTCCTGCTGTGGCCTCAGCCTGCGCTTGGCTGCCTCCGGTTGCTGCATGAGCTCTCCTCAGGCTCCTTCCTCCACTCTGGCCTTGGGGACATGGGCGGTGGCAGTGGCGCAGCAGTGACTGAGCTTGTGTTGCTGGGGTTCTCAGGGTTGAGGTCCCTCCGGGGCCCTCTGTTTGGGGAGGGCTCTGCATCTTCCGGGCCACCTTGCTGGGCAACCCGCTGATGGCCCTACTCGCGATGGCCGACCTCTTCTCCTCCCGCCCCACCCGCCTTGCCCAGCTGTATGTCTTTGCCCCCTTGGCATCGAGGAGCGCCGCCTTCTCACGGCCATGGCCTGCGACCGCCACGCTGCCATCTGCCGGCCCCTAGGTCGTGCCACCTAGTGAGTCAGGGGTTGTGCGCCAGCCTGGAGGGGCTCTCCTGGCTCTTGGGCGTGGTCTCCGGCTCGGTGCCCGCCCTCCGGATCTTCACCCTGCCCTTCCGCGGCGCCAGCCTCACCCGTCACTTCCTGTGTGATGCCCTAGCTGTGCCGAGACTGCGAGCGCCAGCACCCTCCGGGGAACCTCACAGTCACCATAGCCTTTGCCCTGACCTCCCACCTTCTCGCGGATCGTGGCTTCCTATGCTTGTATTCTCGCCACCCTCTTTGGGGTTGCCACATCCCAGGGCCGTGGAAGGTCTTCTCTGTCTGTTCCTCCCACCTGTTTGTGGTCATGCACTTTTTTTGAATTGGAGTCTCACTCTGTCACCCAGGCTGGAGTGCAGTGACATGCTCACACCCACCCCACCGTCGGCCCCCTGGGCTCTGGTGACCCTTCCGCCTCAGCCTTGCAAGGAGGCGGAACCACCGGCGGGCGCCACCATGCCCGGCTAATTTTTTTTTCTTTTTGAGTTGGAGTCTCACTCAGTCATCCAGATTGGAGTGCAGTGGCCGCTCCGGGCCACCGCAGCCTCGACTTGCTGGGCTCTGGCGATCCTTCCGCCTCAGCCTTCCAAGTAGCTGGAACTACAGGTGCGCGCTACCACGCCCTGCTAATTTTTTTGATTTATTGTAGAGATGAGGTCTTGCCAAGTTGCCCAGGTGGGTCTCGAACCCGCAGGCTC
This sequence comes from Cephalopachus bancanus, assembly GCA_027257055.1. Classification (NCBI taxonomy): domain Eukaryota; kingdom Metazoa; phylum Chordata; class Mammalia; order Primates; family Tarsiidae; genus Cephalopachus; species Cephalopachus bancanus. The sequence continues at coordinate 2,462,831 of JAPVLO010000385.1, read as the reverse complement.
AGGCAATCCACTCATCTCAGCCTCCCAAAGGTGCAGGATTGCAGGCTGAGTCACCAAGCCTGGCATGGCCCTCTTCTACACCGTGGTCACCCCCATGGCCAACCCTTTTGACTACACCCTGAGGAACGGGAAGATCACAAGGACCATGAAGCGGCTGGTAAAGAGATACCTTTGGAGCCCTTGACCCCTGAGTTCTTGGAGAAAAGGGCCCGGACTTTGGGCATGCTGCTCAGGGATCTACTTCTGGGGCCTGTTCCCTGTGGTCTTGTTTGCAGGGGAGACACACACTTGAAGGGTGACTGGGGTGGCATGGCGCTGTGAGGATCTTGAGTGACAATCTGGCAATTCCTGGTCTTTGCTGAGGCTTGGGTGCCTTCCTGGGCTGCTATTCCTCAGACGTTGACTATCCTTCTTCTTCCAGAGAGACTCCTCTTGGCCTTAGGTGCAAGAGCTCCCTCACTCCGTGTGTGATGTCCAGTCTTGGTGTCTAAGGTGGCAGGGAAGAGACAGGGTGGGGAGTAGTCGGTTTTCTTTGGAAGTCTGTGCTGTGTCTTGCTTGACACTGCTTCAGGTCTGTGCGGCATCTGTGCGGCATCTGTGCGGCTACTTGGCCTCTGACTCACCACTTCTCTCCTGACATCCTGCAGTTGTTGATTTCTCTACTTAGCTTTTGTCCAGCCCCATTCCCCGACTGACTTGCTATCCATTTCCTCCGGTGATCATAGGGTAGAAATGTCCATCCTATCTCTTCCCTGACTCTGATCAGAAGGTCACTTTTCAGGGCAGGGAAATGGACTAAGAGTCAGAAACGAGTTGGGTTAGGCAAGGCCAGGCACGGTGGCTCAAGCCTGTAATCCCAGTACTTTGGGAGGCCGAGGTGAGAGGATTGCCTGAGCCAAGGGGTTTGAGACCAGCCTGGGCAACTTCATGAGACTTCATCTCTACAATAAATAAAAATAATTAGCTGGGTGTGGTGGTGTGATGCCTGTAGTTCCGGTTTCTTGAAAGGCTGAGGTGAATGGATCACTGGAGCCCAGTGGTTTGGCGCTCGGGTGGCCATGAGTGTACCATGGCACTCCAGCCTGGGCGACAGGGTGACACTCCAACTCCAAAAAAAGAGAGAGTTAGATGGCCAGAGAAGAGAAAGATGGGGAAGGTATAGATCTTTAATACTTTTATGATGCAGAAAAGATCAGATGAGGAGGACACAAACTCATTTTTCCTCAGTTTACCAGGGACTGGATGAGACATATATGGACGGAAAGTACAAGAGGCAGCATCAGAATTAGACCCAAGGGATCACTTTCTCATAGGCTTGCTACCTGACAAGACAAAGGGAGAGTCTCGACTTTTTCCTCCTTTGTTCTGAACTCAGAGTGAGGCAGGAGGAGGAGGAGGTCATGGCAGAATCGAACTGGCACAGCCCTGGATGGCTTTATGCATCTCTCACTTGAGATGGTGACCATCTGCTCTGGAGATCCCTGGGTGGGATTGCCAGATAAAAATACAGGATGTTCAATTAAATCTGAATTTCAGCCGGGCTCGGTGGCTCAGCCTGTAATCCCGTGCCTTTGGGAGGCTGAGGTGAGTGGATTGCCTGAGCCCGCGGGTTCGAGACCCGCCTGGGCAGCGAGACCTCATCTCTACAATAAATAAAAAAATCAGCCGGGCGTGGTAGCGCTTGCCTGTAATTCTGGCTACTTGGAAGGCTGAGGCGAAGGATCGCCGGAGCCCAGCAGGTCAAGGCTGCGGTGGCCGGGAGCGGCCACTGCACTCCAGTCTGGGCGACAGAGTGAGACTCCAACTCAAAAAAAAAAAAAAAATCTGAATTTAAAATAAACAACAAATACGTTTTTAGTATAAGTTATGTCCCTTGAAATATTTAGCCAGAGAGATCCAGGCTGTTTTATCTTTATGGAAAGAAATATTTGGGACATCGTTACACTAGAAAATTATTAGAAGTGGGGCGTGGTGGCTCACGCCTGTAATCTTAGCACTTTGTGAGTCAGAGGTGAGAGGATTGCCTGAGCCCGGGGGTTCGAGACCAGCCTGGGCAACTTGGCAAGAACTGGTTTTATAATAAATTAAAAAAATTTAGCTAGGTGTGATGGTGCATGCCTGTAGTTTTGGCTACTTGGAAGGATGAGGTAGAAGGATTGTCTGAGCCCAGCAGGTCAAGGCTGTGGTGTCCGTGAGCATGCCACTGCACTCCAGCTTGGGCAAGGGAGTGAGACTCTGGCTCAAAAATAAAAACATTGTTTATTAGAGACTCAAATTTAACTAGATGTCCTGTATTTTTATTTGCTAACCTGGGTATTATTCAGGCAGGGCTGGAATTGTAGTTAGAGACAAGGATCTAAGTAGAAGCTCTGGTCACCTCCATCCAGGAAGAAGGAAGCCACTAGGGAAACAGAGTAGTTTCCTCTGAGGTGAGTCCTTTGACCAGAGGCCCAGCCTTGGTACCTATGTGGGCATCGACCTTCTTAAAAGTGTAAATGAGAATATGGAGTACTTAGGAGGGAAGAGAGCATGTCTAATCTTGTGAATAGAGGACATCAAAGAGTAGAACATGGCTCTTTATTTTAGTGGAAAGTCTAGGAGTGAAGAATGAGGAGTCGGCTAGGGAAGGTTGACCAGAAGACTGGGTTGCAGATACCAATATGGCCAATTGTTTAGAGCTGGCTCTGGTGTTTGGCAGGTCCAAGATCAAATCTTGTTCCTCACCTACCATCTGTGAGATATTAGGATGTTTCTTAACATCTTTATGCCTTAATTTTCTCATCTCTGAAGTCATGATGATAATAATTTTTGTGTCTTGCAGGATTGTTGAGAGGATTGATTGTAGCGTTCCACAGTCATTCTTTACACATAATCACTTAGCATTGTCTGCAATTAACTTGTTTATTTGTTTACAGTTTCTCTCCCCTCACTAAAATGGGATGTTCTGTAAAGGCAGGGATACTGCCTGTCTTGTTTACCAGTGTATTCTTAGTGTCTGGTACATAGTAAATGTTCAAGAAATATTTGTTGAGTAGTTCAATAAATACATGAAAACTGCTTAGCTCAGTGCACGGCAAATAATAAATTGTTTGCTAATCTATTTTGATTATACTGTAATTGCTACTAATATCATTTGTGTTCCTATGAACTTTAGTGATGACTTTCATAGAAATTTTTAGATGCCTTAAAAATTTGGGACTTTTTCCATGAAAATAAATCCCCCTTAAGTTGCTGGAAAGTCTGAAATGCGTTATGCAGAAGAGAGGTTGCGGGGAAGCCGTGTGTAGGATTTGGAGGAGAGGGGATTTGGAAAAGAGGAAATCCTGGTGCAAACTGTGAGGGGGACACCTCATAAGAGATGGGTCATTCCCTAGGGGCCTTGGAAGAGAGGTAAGGGGCAGGTGGACAATTCTGGGGTAGAGAAAAACTGATTTTGGTAGCTCATGCAGTCAGAAGGGGTCCTGGAGAACCAGGATTAGAAAACGATCAGGACTGGCTGGGCACAGTGGCTCATGCCTGTAACCCCAGAACTTTGGGAGGCCAAGGAGAGAGGATTACTTGATCCCAAGAGTTCAAGACCAGCCCAGACAATATAGTGAGACCTCTCTTCTACAAAAAAAGAAAAAGAAAAAGAAAAAAATTAGCCAGGCATGGTGATGGTGCGTGCCTGTTGTCCCAGCTATTTGGGTGACTGAGGCGGGAGGATCAACTGAGCCCAGGAGGTCAAGGCTGTGGTGAGCTGTGATCATGCCACCACACTTCAGCCTGGGCAACAGAGTGAGAACCTTTACTCATGAAAAAAAGAAGGAAATGATTAGGATCAAAAGATGCGGAGAGGCCAGGACCACAGGCAGGTCATACACAGGGGTTGTCTGGCTAGGATGCTGGGGCACTGCCAACACTGGCTACTCCTCTGGCTATGTGCTCAGTCTGCTGCTTCTGGGTCCTGGATGTCACCATCGTCATCACCAAAGCGAACTGTAAACTTTCCTTCTTTGTATCATTTGCACCTGATTCAAACCACTAGGACTAGCCAAGGTCACAAAGGTCACAGGCCTGTGTCTTGGCTGGCAGAGTTTAGGGAAGCCACTAATTGGGCCCTATTGGCTTCTGTAGAAGTGGGTGGAGCTTTGTCTCCCGCAAAAGCTCTTCAGCACCAAACCAAAGTGAATGTCAAGTTGGGTTCTCAGCTGGTGCGCGTAGCTGGGTTGGCCCAGTGGAGGAAGCCACTGTTGTTGAGTTTATGCATGGCCTTGCTCCTGCCGCTGTGACCTTTCTATTATAGGTCCATTAAGAATGGCTGGGCGCAGTGGCTTAGCCTGTAATCCCAGCACTTTGGGAGGCTAAGGTGAGAGGATTGACTGAGCCTAAGGGTTCGAGACCAGCCTGGGCAACTTGGTGAGAACTTGTCTCTACAATAAATCAAAAAAACTAGCTGGGCATGGTGACATGGGTTTGTAGTTCCAGGCACTTGGAAGGCTGATGCAGAAGGATTGCTTAAGCCCAGCAGTTCGAGGCTGTGGTGGCCATAGCGTGCCACTGCACTCTAGCCTGGGCGATGGAGTGAGACTCCAACTCCAACTCAAAAAAAAAAAAAAAAAGAATGAATTGGGAGCCGGGTGCTGGGGCTCACGCCTATAATCCCAGCACTTTCGGGGGCTGAAGCGGGAGGATTTCTTAAGCCCAGAAGTTTGAGACCAGCCTGGGCAACAGTGAAGCTTTTTCTCTACAAAAAATAAAAAAAAGTAGCGGGGCATGGTGGTGCGTGCTGGTAGTCCCAGCTACTCAAGAGGCTGAGGCGGAAGGATTGGCTGAGCTTGGGAGGTCAAGGCTGTGATGAGCTGTGGTCATGCTACTGTACTCCAGCCTGGCTGACAGAGTGAGAATCTGACTAAAAAAAAAAAAAAAAAAAAAAGAGCTGGAGCCGTTTGCTGGGGAGTGAGGCAGATGCAACTTCATCTTGTCTTTAGGATATGCCTGGGTCCCTCAATTTACCACTTTCACTTGTTGATGAAACGCTACTAGGAATGCCTACCTTTAGGCTGGGTGGGCAAATCACACCCAGTTCATGGTGAGCAGCATAGGCCAGTCGTTGCCTGGTGTCCAGTGGTCATGAGTTTGATGTGTACTGTGCCTGCAAGTGGCCCAAGACCAGCTTCACAGAGAGATGTTAATTACTTGCCCCAAATGACAAGGTTTGTCTCCCACATCTGTGATTCACCTCTGGATTTACTGCGGGCTCCAGTGCCACTGAGCATCTCACAGTTGGCTGGGTGATTGAGAAGGCCCAGATGGCAGCTCTGCAGTAGGGACCAGCCAGAGAGCCTTTCCTTACTTTGGTTTTTTTTTTTTTTTTGAGTTGGGATCTTGCTCTGTTGTCCAGGCTGGAGTGCGGTGACACAATCATGGCTCACCACAGTGTCAACCTCCCAGGGCTCAGGCAATTTTGTGTCTCAGCATCCTGAGTAGCTGGTACTATAGGTGTGTACCACTACACCTGGCCAATTTTTTGATTTTTTTGTAGAGATGAGGTCTTGCTATGTTGCCCAGGCTGGTCTCGAACTCCTGGGCTCAAGCAATCCTCCCACCTCAGCCTCCCAAAGTACTGGAATTACAGGTGTGAGCCATTGCACCCAGCTCTGCTCTGCTTTTAAGACATCTGATTAAGTGTACTGGAACACCCAAATGGACTATATGTTGCTTCCAAAATCTAGAGAATCAAAAGAGGTCTCTTCTTACTGTAGGAAGAAAAAGGCGGACAACTTGTCCTTAATTTGAGGATTTTTTTTTAATGACAGGGTCTCCCTCTGTTGCCCGGGCTGGAGTACAGTGGCCCAAACATAGCTCACTGCAGCCTCAAATTCCCGGGCTTAAGCAATTCTCCCACCTCAGGCTCCCGAGTACCTGAGACTACAGGTGTGCGCCACTTGACCTGGCTAGAGATAGCTTGATATCCTTAGAAAACCTTCCCAGAGGTGCTGGCCCCTACATTTGATGGGCTTTATCTCCTACTTTCTGATGTGGATGTATATCTAGACTACCTGAGATTTTCTTCTTTCCAGGTGCTATCAGCACAGTCTCATCAGTAGGATGGACCAGGTGGTATTCTATGGGGTGGAAAGATCATCAAGATGCCTGTGGCTTAAACAGTGGCACAGAGCTAGAGAGCAGATGTAACCCGGAGGCAAGACAAGAAAGGTGAACTTGAGTCCTCCCAGGAGAAAGCGGACTACTTCTGGAGTCTCTGTCTATGAGACAGGGGGACAATGCATTTTCTTACTCAATATTTTCACACCTGATCCAGGTGAGAGGAGGTGGCCTCCCAGCAGAAGCAACTGTCCTGCTCCTCCCCCCGTGGGTCACTAATCTCCTGTCCTCACTCGTGTCCTTCTGCTGATTCTCCTTAGTTCCTTGTCTACCCTCATCTTTCTACTTTCTCTAAACTCACATTTTCAGAGGGAGGATTTATGGTCTAGGGCAGGCGTGTTCAACCTGTGGCCTGCGGGCTGCGTGTGGCTCAGGACCACGAGTAATGCGGCCCCACAAAACCTTCTAGCATCATGTGCTTTTTAGCATTGTTTTCTTTGTGACCCCATGCATAGTTCCATTTTTTGTTTTGAGTTGTAGTCTCATTCTGTCATTCAGGCTGGAGTGCAGTGGACCATTCACAGCCGCTGCAGCTTCAACCTGCTGGGTTCAGGCGATCCTTCCGTCTCAGCCTTCCAAGTAGTCCCAGGTGGCATACATCTGGAACTACGGGTGCATGCCACCACGTCCAGCTAATTTTTTGATTTATTGTAGAGATGAGGTCTTGTCAAGTTGCCTAGGCTGGTCTTGAACTCCTGGGCTTAGGCAATCCTCTTGCCTCTGCTTTGCAAAGTGCTGGGATTGCAGATGTGAGCCACCATACCCAGCTAATTTTTAAGTTTTTTTGTAGAGATGGGGTCTCACTATGTTGTCCAGGCTGGTCTTGAATGCCTGGGCTCAGGCAATCTTCCTGCTTCAGCCTCCCAGAATGCTGAGATTACAGGCATGAGACACAGCACCTGGCCCATTTTCTAGATGAATGTACAGATAGTCCCTTTCGATAGTTTGAACAACTTTTTTTGATTTTTACCATGGATTTATGGGGAATTACATGCATTTTTGACTGAGCATGTTGGTTTACATCTGTAGTCCCAGCTACTCGGGATGCTGAGGCAGGAAGATCACTTGAGGCCAGGAGTTTGAGACCAGCCTGGGCAAAACATCAAGACCCTCTATCTATATTGAAAAATAAAGCATTTTTGACTTGTCATGTTTTCAATTTACAGGGGGTTTATTTGGTCATAACGTTGGTGTAGCTTGAGGAACATCTGTATTAAATCTGAGCTTCCCATAGGGTACATATCATGGCACGTGGGTAGGCCACAGGGACTGGACGTTTTCTGTCAGGGACTGAGCCTCTTAACCCTTGGTTTCTGCCCGCATGGGGTGTTGGAATGGGCAGAGTGCCCCGGCCTGTTGCATCTGGCCACGAACAGCCTTACCTGGAGCTCTTCAGGAGGAAGCCTCAAAGGAGTAGGGTTTGGGAATGCACCCTGAGGTTCCCATAGGCGGATGGAAAATGAACAGTCGTAGGTCCACAGCAGCCGAGGAACTCACCATCTCCATGTCGGCTTTAGCAGCCACTCCTGGGTGCCCTGCGGCCCCTGTGGACGAGTGGCCCATGAAGTGTGGAGGAGTTGGGCTTCCAAGTGTCCAAGGAACACAGACCAGGCCTGACATGTGGCCTTCAGGAGTTGGAGGATGGGGAGCCTGGGGGCCTCCTGAGGGTTCAGCACTCTGTACTGGTTCTGAATCTTTGTCCTCATGTATTTGGACCTTTTTGTCTGTTACCTGATGAGGTGGCCTGTTGTGGTATCTGAGTGGCCACATGCCAGCTCTAACAACACCTGCACCTTCTGTTCATCAGAGCCCCAAGAGTGCTGGACAGTCATGCATTGCTTAACGATGGGGATGCGTTCTGAGAAATGTGCTGTTAGGCGATTTTGTCATTGTTCAAACATCATGGAGTGTACCCACACAAATCTGGGTGGTCTAGCCTACCACAAACCTAAGCTGCATGGTCCAGCCTATTGCTCCTGGGCTACAGACTTGTATGGCATGTTATTGTACTAAATACTGTAGGCAATTGCTTTTTTTTTTTTTTGAGTTGGAGTCTCACTCTGTCGCCCATACTGGAGTGCAGTGGCTGCTCCCGGCCACCGCAGCCTCGAACTGCTGGGCTCCGGCGATCCTTCTGCCTCAGCCTTCCAAGTAGCCGGAATTACAGGCATGCACTACTACGCCTGGCTGATTTTTTGATTTATTGTAGAGATGAGGTCTCGCTGCCCAGGCAGGTCTCGAACCCGCGGACTCAGGCAATCCACTCACCTCAGCCTCCCAAAGGCGCGGGATTACAGGCTGAGCCACCAAGCCCGGCCACTGTAGGCAATTGTAACACCATAGTAAGTGTTTGTGTTTCTAAACATAGCCAAGGTACAATAAGAATATGGCATAAAGGATAAAAAAACAATGGTGCACCCATCCAGGGCACTTACCTTGAATGGAGCTTGTAGGACTGGAAGTTTCTCTGGGTGAGTTAGTGAGTAGTGGGGAGTGAATGTGAGGGCCTGGTGTTGGGAGCTGGCCATGGAGGTCCACTGAGCGTTAGGGATCAGGAAGGGCCATTGACCCGGAGACCACTAAGATGCATTCGGGAGCTATTGACTCCATTTCCTCCCCCTTTCTACTCAACACTAACCAGATTAAGCTCCTGTGAGCTCAAAACATAGAAACTCTGAGATCAGGACGGATACAAGCTAACTTTAGAAGCTTATTGCTCCCATTCTTCCACAAACTGCAGTTTTGGCTTTCATACAACTTATAATTCAAACTCATGTCACATCTAAGAGCCTTAGTATTGGTCACAGGCTTCTGGGTCATGATCTTAGGATTTATTGAAGGTGTAAATTGTCGAATACAGTTTTAGAAGACAGCCATTTTGTTGAAAGAATGCAGCTGGGTTATTTGCAGGTAGCCCACTGTGAACTTTGGACTGGGCCACATTCCAAACATTCTGGGATGGGCCACTTTCATTTGTAAAGTAAATACTTAAGCTTCTATAGAATTGTTTAATTTGGCATAAATCAATCAGTTTAGGATGAAAAAGGTTTATAGAATATGTCAGTCACGGATTAGGTTATCCTTTGTTATGGGGTTTTAAGATTATCATATGAAAAGGGTTTAAAGGCAATCATTGATTAAGTTTTCATGGATTAAGGTTTCTGGTGGGTGGGGGACGCCCCTCCCACATCTGACTTTGTGTATAAAAGACCTGTTGTAATTCCCAATGAAACTCATATCGCTTCTTCACTAGACTGGAGTCCAGTCTCTTTCTTTCTCTCTCTCTTTCTCTCTTTCTTCTTCCCCCCAATCGCTGACGCCGTCTCCACCTTTGGGGTACCCTGAACCCGGCTGAAGCTGGTCTCCGGCAGCCTGGGATGTTATCGTGCACTACTGTGGATTCTGTCAACACTTGACACTTAGGCTATGCTAAATTGATAAAAAAATACATTTTTTTGCAGCCTAGGTGCGGTGGTTCACACCTATAATCCCAGCACTTTGGGAGGCCATGGTGAGAGGATTGCCTGAGCCCACACATTTGAGAACAGTCTGGGCAACTTGGTAAGCACTCCTCTCTACAATAAATCAAAAAATTAGCCAGGCATGGTGCTATGCACCTGTAGTTCCAGCTACTTGGAAGGCTGAGGCAGAAGGTTTGCCGGAGCCCAGCAGTTCGAGGCTGCGGTGACCGGGAGTGTGCCACTGTACTCCAGTCTGGGCGACAGAGTGAGACTCCAACTCAAAAAAAAAAAAAAAAAAAGAGACTTACAGCCTTCTGGGTGCAGGGATTCATGCCTCTAATCTTAGCACTTTGGGAGGTGGAGGCAGGAACATTGCTTGAGCCCAGGAGTTGAAGACCAGACCAGGAAACATGGTGAAACTACAAAAAACATGGTGAAACTACAAAAAAAAAAAAATTTAACCAGGCATGGTGGTGTGGGCCACCTGCAGACCTAGTTACTCAGGAGGTGGAGGTGAAAGGATTGTCTGAGCCGAGAAAGGCGAGGATGTGGTGAGCTGTGATCATGCCACTGCACTCCAGCCTGGGTGACAGTGAGATCCTAACTCAAAATAAAAAAAAAAAGAAAGGAAGAAAAATAAAAATAAAAAATGGTTCAGGCCAGGTGCAGTGGCTCACGCCTATAATCCCAGCACTTTGGGAGGCCGAGGTGAGAAGATTGCCTGAGCCCAGGGGTTCAAGACCAGCCTGGGCAACTTGGTGAGACCTCATCTCTACAACAAATTAAAAAAATTAGCTAGCAGTGGTGGCATGCACCTATAGTTCTAGCTACTTAGACGGGTGAGGTGGAAGGTTCACCTGAGCCCAGCAGGTCGAGGCTGCAGTGACTGTGAGTGTGCCACTGTACTCCAGCCTGGGCAACAGAGTGAGACTCTGACTCCAAAAAAAAAAAAAAAAAAAAAAAGAAAAAAACCAACATATTTTTCAATAATAAGTTAACTTTAACTTAATGTAATTTTTAACTTTATAAACTTTCAAAAAACGTTTTAACTCTTTTATAACACTTAGCTGAAAACACAAACACATTGTACAGCTATGAAATATTTTTCTTTATATCCTTATTCTATGACCTTTCCCCCTCTGTTTTTAAAATTGATTTTTTATTAAAAAATTAAAAAAAATTTTATTTTGGCTGAGCACAGGGTACTTTATTGATGGTACATGACAAGGTGCGGTTCTCTAGGTACTCCCTGATTCTTCAGGGGGTCTGGCATGGACTCTGTGAGGAGGGGAGATTCTCACTGTGGTCAGAGACTGTGTGTGGCAGGGACTCCCCAGCAGCTGAGGGCCTCTTGTGTTCTTGCTGGGGCTGGTGGTTAGGGGCTCTTACTGCCTCCCTTGGAGGCCATGTGGATCATGAGGTCCACCACCCTGTTGCTGTAGCCAAATTCATTGTCGTATTAAGAGATGAGCTTGACAGTGGTCGTTGAGGGCTACGCCAGCCCCCAGCATTGAAGGTGGACGAGTGGGTGTCACTGCTAAAGTCGGAGGATACAGCCTGGTACTTGGTTGTAGCCCAGGATGCCCTTGAGGGGGGGTCTTAGAATGCCTGCTACACCACTTTCTTGATGTCATCATAATTGGTGGGTTTCTCCAGATGGAAGATCAGGTCCACGATGGACACATTGGTGGTTGGCACATGGAAGACCACACCTGTAAGTTTCCCATTCAGCTCATGGATGACCTTGCCCATGGCCATGGTCTTGGCCAGGGTTGATGTTCTGGAGAGCTCTGTAGCCGTCACACCATAGCTTCCCAGAGGGGCCATCCACGGTCTTCTGGGTGGCAGTGATGGCGTGGACAGTGGTCATGAGTCCCTCCACAGTGCCAAAGTTGTTGTGGATGACCTTGGCTAGAAGGGCTAAGCAGTTGGTGGTGCAGAAGATGTTGCTGACAATTGTAAAGTTCTTCTGGTACTTTCTGCGGTTCATACCTATCACAAACATGGGTGCATCCGCGGAGGGGGCAGAGATGATGACCTTTTGGCTCCCTCCTGTAAGTGAGCCCCAGCCTTCTCCAAGGTAGTGAGGACGCTGGTGGACTCCACTACATAATCAGTGCCCGCATTGCCCCATTTGATTCTGGTGAGATCTCAGCCCTGGAAGATGGTGAAGGAATTTCCATTGATGACAAGCTTCCCATTCTTGGCCTTGATGGTGCTATGGAACTTGCCGTGGGTGGAGTTGTACTGGAATGTATAGACCATGTAGTTGAGATCAATGAAGGGGTCATTGAGGGCAACAATATCTACTTTGCCAGAGTTGAAAGCAACCCTGGTGACAAGGCACCCAATATGGCTTAATCCGTTCACCTGGCCTTCACCTTCGTCAAGGTGTCTTGGGGACGTGGCTGGTGCTGCACAAGAGATGCAGCTGTCTGTTGAATGGGAGGAGCAGAGAGCCTAAAACTTTTGTTTTTAAAACTTTTTTTATTGGCTGGACTCAGTGGCTCAGTCTGTAATCCCAGCACTTTGGGAGGCCGAGGCAAGTGGATTGCCTGAACCCGTGGATTTGAGACTAGCCCGGGCAATTTGGAGAGACCTTGTCTCTACTATAAATCAAAAATTAGCTGGGCGTGGTAGCGTGCGTCTGTACTTCCTGCTACTTGAAAGGTTGAGGCGGAAAAATCACCTGAGTCTAGCAGGTCAATGCTGGAGTGGCCGTGAGTGTGCCACTGCACTCCAGCCTGGGCGACAGAGTGAGACTCTCACTCATAAAACAAAAACAAAAACAAAAACAAAAACGCAAACTTTTTTGTTGATAAAGACACACACATTGGCTGAGGTCTACACAGGGTCAGGATGATCAATATCAATGCCACTTCCACATCTTGTCCCTCTGGGAGGTCTTCAGAGGCAGTACCCGAAAGCAGTTGTTATCCCCTGCGATAATAATGCCTTCTTCTAGAATCCTTCCTGAAGGATCTGCCTGAGGCTGTTTTATGGTTAACTTTTTTTTTTTTTTTGAGATGGAGTCTCTGTTGCCCAGGCTGGAGTGCAGTGGCTTGCTCACAGCCACTGTAGCCTCGACCTGCTGGGCTCAGGCGATCCTTCCATCTCAGCCTTCCAAGTAGCTGGAAGCACAGACATGTGCCACTATGCCCACTAATTTCTTTTTGTTTTATTGTGGAGCTGAGGTCTCACCATGTTGCCCAGGCTGATCTTGAACCCGTGGGCTCAGGCAATCCTCTCACCTTGAGCCACTTTGCCTGGCTTTTTTTTTTTTTTTAATAAATAAGTAGAAGGAGTGCATTCTAAAACTCAGATACAAAGTATAGTATAGTAAATACATAAACCAGTAACACAGTCATTTATCATAAACAAGTATAGAAAGGGAGGCAGGGCCTGGGCTACAGAGAAACACAGTGATTCCCATGGTGGAATCGCCCTTTAGCACGAAGGCAGTGTCTCTGCGAGGGATAAGGACTCCCTGAAGATCAGGGGAGTGGCCGGAGGACTGGGTTCCCGGAATGTCCTGACCAGCTCATGTGATTGATGAAATGATGGGGAGTGAGTCTCCTCACCGACAGCCAGAGCTTCGGGAGGTTCTTGTCCGGAATGCACGGAGGTGGTAACAGTGTGAGAACTGAGGGACCAGAGAGGCGCTACCTGGAACAGTTGTTCCTTTTGTGTCAGCCTTCCACTGCTCTCTAGCGGTCGGAACTAAAATAGCAGAAACCTCTGTCTGGCCTAAGGGGGTGTGGGCAGGCAGAGGCATCAGCAGGAGAGGGTTTTGTTTTGCTTTGTTTCCTGCCTCTGGCTCTCTGTTTAGCTCCTGCTCTGGATCTTGCCTCTCTCTTGACCAGCACGAGACTCCAGTGTGTTTCCGGGAGACATGTCACAGGCTGTCCTAGCAAAGAGTTTTTCCTGCTGTCTAGCCTCAGTCTTTCTCGGTCCCTTCTGATCATCTTCCTTTTCATGCTGGGAAGGAGAGAGTCTTATGATTAGAACCCTCAGACATGCCTCCTTCTGAAGGCCGAGAGCAGGACAGAGGTACCGCTGAATAGAGTAAGACTCAGACACAGGTGGAAGAAATTGTAACCCAAGGGCTAGGTAAACACCTCCACAGGCTCTGGGTGGGTCACTCAGTTGAGTGTCAAGTTCATAAACATCTGCCTTCATGACTGATATGGACCTCTGGCTACCAGAGCAGCCATAGCAATCACTTTGCTCAGGGATCCAGAGCAATCCAAATTATTTTTATCTTTTGTAGAGACGACGAGGTCTCAGTTTGTTGCTCAGGCTGGTCTTGAACTCCTGGACTCAGGTGATCCTCCTGCCTCGGCCTTCCAAAGTGCTGGGATTGCAGGCATGAGCCACTGCACCAACCAGGGATCCAGAACAATCTAGAAGATGCCAAATGTTCCTCCCCAAAGGCAGCAATCCCTTCCATTCTACCTTGACTTAATAACCCAGCTCTGATTGTGAGTCCGGAGTGTGGAATAGGAGACAAGATACGGACTTATCCTGTTTTAATTCCAGCACTTTCTTCACGGAAGCCTTTCTTCTTCGAGGCGCTGTATGGTGTCTGTTAGGCTGGTTTCAGTCCAGCCCCTTGAAGGTTGGGAGGGCCTGCGGTCTGTGAGTGAGCAGTCACCCCCCGGAGCCCCTTCAGGGTGCGCGGACCGGCCTCTTCACCACATGCCGCAGGGCCCCTGCCACCTCCTTGTTCCTAAGGGTGTAGATGATGGGATTGAGCATGGGTGTGACGACCGTGTAGAAGAGACTGACGACACGGTCTGTGGTGGCCGAGGAGCCTGCCCGGGGCCGGATGTAGGTGATGCTGGCCGTTCCGAAGAAAAGCGAGACCACCAGCAGGTGGGAGGAACAGGTGGAGAAGACCTTGCGGCGGCTCTGGGTGGAGGCCATTGCCAGGAAGGCTCCCAGGATGCGGGCGTAAGAGGTGACAATCAGCGAGAAGGGGACCATGATGAAGACTATGGTGGCCGTCATCACGGAGATCTCGCTCCTGTGCTTCCCGGCACTTGCCAGCCTCAGGACCGGCAGGATGTCGCAGAGGAAGTGAGGGATGATTGGGCGGCGGGGGAAAGACAGGCTGAAGATCAGGGAGGCGTGGGTGGTGGCCGTGACGATGCCCATGAGCCAGGAGGTGCCCACCATGGCCACGCAGGCCCGCCGGCTCATGAGGGAGGCGTAGTGCAGCGGCTGGCAGATGGCTGCAAAGCGGTCGTAGGCCATGGCCGTGAGCAGGCAGCACTCGGAGATGCCCAGGACGATGAAGACGAACATCTGGACTGCGCAGCCCTGAAAGGAGATGGCTCGGGGCTGCGGGGAGGCCAGATCGGCCAGGGTCCTGGGCACGATGTCGGTGGTGTAGAGGAGCTCCACCATGGACAGCTGGCGCAGGAAGAAGTACATGGGCGAGTGCAGGGCGGGGCTGGCCTGCGTGAGGAGGAGGATCAGAGCGTTGCCCAGCAAGGTGACCAGGTAGACCAGAAGCACCACCCAGAACAGGGGGCCCCGCAGGGCCCTGAGGTCTGAGAAGCCCAGGAGGAGGAATTCAGCTGGTGTAGTGGAGTTTGCCTCAGCCATTGCTCCAGGCTGGCACCTACGGCACAGCCAAGAAAGAGATTATGTAGACACAGTCAATGTTGCTGTAACTCAGCAAAGCATTTTCCATACGGTCCCTCTCAAAATCAAGTGAGAGGGTCAGTATCTTCTCTTTCTGAATGAGCCATGGGTTTTAGAGGGATTAAGTCCGTGCCTGAGGTAATAGCTGGGTTTCTTGACTCCAAACTTTATTCATTTTCCATGGTTCCCCACCCTCTGGGCCTGGGTCCAGGGCCCGAGTCCCATGCTGGGGACTCCAGCTCTGCACTTGGGTGTCTCCCCAGAGTGAGGGGTGGAGTAACTGCTCTGACTGGGCCCCTTGCACTCTCTAGACCAGGGGTCCCCAAACCCAGGGCTGTGGACCAGTACCGGTTGTTGGTCTTTTAAGGAACGGGGGCTGTACAGAGGGAGGTGAGAGGCGGGTGAGCAGAGCTCCATCTTCTGTCAGTTCAGCACTGGCATTAGATTTACATAGAAGCCTGAACCTTATTGGGAACTGCACATGAGAGGTTGTGCACTCCTTGTGAGAATCTAATGCCTGACGATCCCCCCATCTCCCTTTCCCTCCATGCCTCCCTCCCCTGTTCTCCTTCTCCCCGCCTTCCGTGGAAAAATCGTCTTCCACGAAACCGGTCCCATGCCAAGAAGGTTGAGGACCACTGCTCTAGACTGAAGCTGTGGCCAGAAGCGACTGGACAGTGCTAGTTGTGATGAGCTGTGTATTTAGAGTGTTACACGATGCTATGACTATTTGTGATAATACAGCTCAATTGCGTCATGCGTTGGGATCTTGATGCCTGCCTGATTCCTCTGTTCTCTTCTTTTTTTTTTTTTGAGTTGGAGTCTCACTCTGTCACCCAGACTGGAGTGCAGTTGGCCGCTCCCGGCCACCGCAGCCTCGACCTGCTGGGCTCCGGTGATCCTTCCGCCTCAGCCTTCCAAGTAGCCGGAACTGCAGGCGTGCGCTACCACGCCCGGCTGATTTTTTGATTTATTGTAGAGATGAGATCTCGCTGCCCAGGCGGGTCTTGAACCCGTGGGCTCAGGCGGTCCGCTCACCTCAGCCTCCCAAAGGCGCGGGATTACAGGCTGAGCCATCGAGAATAGATTCTCTTCATATCTGGGCACCTGTGATTGGCTGCACCAGTTGCTCTGTCCCAGCATGGCCACAGTGTCCCCCTGCAAGAATATTTCCTTCCTTTTTTTTTTTTGAGTTGTAGTCTCACTCTGTCGCCCAGCAGCCCAGTGGCTGCTCCCGGCTACCGCAGCCTCGACCTGCCGGGCTCCGGCGATCCCTTCGCCTCAGCCTTCCAAGTAGCTGGAACTGCAGGTGCGCACTACCATGCCCGGCTAATTTTTTGATTTACTGTAGAGATGAGGTCTCGCCAAGTTGCCCAGGTAGGTCTCGAACCCGCGGGCTCAGGCAATTCACTCACCTCAGCCTCCCATTCTTTTCTTTTCTTTTTTTTTGAGTCGGAGTTGCTCAGGCTGGAGTGCAGTGACACTCTCATGGCCACTACAGCCTCGACCTGCTGGGCTCAGGTCATCCTTCCTCCTCAGGAACTACAGGTACACGTTACCACACTTGGCTTATTATTTTATTTATTTATTTATTGTAGAGATGAGGTCTCACCAAGTTGCTCAGGCTGGTCTTGAACCCCTCAGCTCAGGCAATCCTCTTGCCTTGGCCTCCCAAAGTGCTAGGATTACAGGCTTGAGCCACTGTGCCTGGCCTTTGAGAATGTTTCTATTCATTCTATTAAAATCTCATCATCCTTCAAGCCTTAACTCAAGTTCTACTGACTTCGCGGCAGCTTTCTGTGATCCTCATACTCAGAAATCATTATCCATGGCATTTTAGGATGAGTGACATTTAAGTTCATATATTTCCATGTGACAATGCACGAGTCTTATCTACAACATTTTAGAAGGGTCTGTGCAGTGTCTGAGCATCTTTAGTGACGGAACTCACCACCTGCTGAGGTAGTCCTTTCTAGCCTCCTCTGCCTGTAGGAAAAGTCATCATATTTCTCTTGGCTAAATGTTTAGTATTTAATAGAGTTTCTACCCCTCTTGCACCAGACTAATATATAAAGAAGGCACTTTTACCTGTATTTTCTTTTTTTTTGCGTTGGAGTTTCGCTCTGTCTCCCAGACTGGAGTGCAGTGGCCGCTCCCGGCCACCGCAGCCTCCACATGCTGGGCTTCGGCGATCCTTCCGCCTCAGCCTTCCAAGTAGCTGGAACTACAGGTGCATGCTACCACGCCCGGCTAATTTTTTGATTTATTGTAGAGATGAGGTCTCTCGCCTGCCCAGGCGGGTCTCGAACCTGCGGGCTCAGGCAATCCACTCACCTCAGCCTCCCAAAGGTGCGGGATTACAGACTGAGCCACCGAGCCTGGCTTACCTGTGTTTTCAAGAGACATTGCATGTGCCTTGATTCCAGCACTTATTAGTATAAAGTCTCCACTGTAGCCGGGCTCGGTGGCTCAGCCTGTAATCCCGCGCCTTTGGGAAGCTGAGGTGAGTGGATTGCCTGAGCCCGCGGGTTTGAGACCCGCCTGGGCAGCGAGACCTCATCTCTACAATAAATAAAAACAAAATCAGCCGGGCGTGGTAGCGCATGCCTGTAATTCCGGCTACTTGGAAGGCTGAGGTGGAAGGATCGCTGGAGCCCAGCAAGTCGAGGCTGCGGTGGCTGGGAGCGGCCACTGCACTCCAGTCTGGGTGACAGAGTGAGACTCCAACTCAAAAAAAAAAAAGTCTCCACTGTAAGATCCTGAAGGTCAAGGTCAAGGTGAGAAGGTGGGAGGAAGTTGTCTGTTTTAACAGCTGCTAATGTTTCCCAAGTGCGTGGTCCCTGCCCAGCTCTATGCTAGGAGTTTAACATTCATTAAATCATTGGCTCTTCTCAATCATACTATGACACAGGAACCTTTATTTTCTCTATTTTGCAGACAAGGAAATGGAAACCCAGATAGTATACATAACTCTCTCAAAGTCACACATCTAGTTAGTGAGACAGTTTGGGCACAAACTTGAAAGCCTGTCTTAGAGGCTCATTTACTCACTAGCGTAGTACTTGGACCAGGTGAAGTGCTCACTAACCATTTATTAGATGAATGAATGGATCTCAGTTATAAAGACAAGGGAACTGATGAACAGAAATATTAAGCGACTTGCCTAAAGTTAGACAGCTGGTTAGACGCGGACAGGAAACTGGACCCAAGTCTTTCAGAAGTCCTGGTCCCAAAAGTCGCTGAGCTTTGATCACCTATATTTACTTACATGTGAGGTGAGTACAACCATCTTCATACTTAGGAAAAAAAGCCTCAGATTTTCTTTTCATTGCTCACAAGACCTAACCTTCATCCCACCCTCACTCTGCCTTCTCGCAATATTTTTTTGCTTTAAGCCGTTTACTCTAGCTTATGTTTAGAGATGGCTGTATGCTGGGCATTGCATGGTATCTCATTGTCAGTTTGTCATTACAGATGAGGGTCCAGAGCACAGAGTGTGAATTACTCACCCAAGATCAACAGCTATTGGGTAGCAGAACCAGAGTTGGAACTTGGAGTTTGAGGTTTCAACCACCACACCTGCTGTATCTCTAGTGAGGTGTGGGAGGTGAACTTTCAGCTAGTCGATGTGAACAGAAGGAGTGTCTGAGTCTGTTGGTTGTCTTTACTCTTATCAATAACTCTTCATGACATTTTGGGCTAGACGACTAAAAAAAAATAACCATTCAGATGCCCACATCACTAAGCAAACCTTGGAACAGATTCTGCTGTTTTCAAATGCTATTTTTTTCAGTTAAAATATTTAAGAAATATTTGGAGTAAAATCATCCACGATCCCATTACTTTAGTTAAATCCTTTTCTGGGCTTTGATTATTCTTTCAGATGGAAGGCTGGGTTTGTCACTCATGTGTCCCGTTAGAGGAATCCGAAAACACACATAGCATGGATAGATCCATCAAAATGTCCACACCCTTAGTCAATAATTCTACCCTGGGACTTTATCCTAAGGGAATAAGTTAATAGAATTTTTTTTAAAAAAAGGATCATTCAGAATTCTATGTGGTCTCAGGCAAATGCTTAGAATAAACATTGAAAAGAAAAGGCAAGCTGGGTGCAGTGGCTCACGCCTGTAATCCCAGCACTTTGAGAGGCCGAGGTGGGAAGGTTGTTTGAGGCCAGGAATTTGAGACCAGCCTAGGAAACACAGCGAGGCCTCATCTCTACTAATAAAAAATAAAAAAATTAGTCAGGAATGGTAGTGTATACCCGTAGTCCCAGCTACTCAAGAGACTGATGCAGGAGGATTGCTTAAGCCTTGGAGGTCAGGGCTGCTGTGAGTGGTGATCATGCCACTATACTCTAGACTGGGCGACAGAGTGAGATCCCAACTCATGACAAAATGAAACAAAAACATTCTATTTTTCATTGTGATGAAACTACATAACATAAAATCTACCATCTTAACCATTTAAAGTGTACAGTTCAGTATTGTTAAGTATATTTGACAAATCTCCAGAACTTGGTCATTTTGCAAAACTAAAGCTCTATACCTATTAAACAACTCCCTGTTTCCGCCTCCCATGGCTCTTTGATGCTGTGAAATAATTCCTATGCTTCAATAAGCCTTAGAGAGACAGGCAGACAGGGAAACTGATCAGCTAATGGGCATGCAGATGGGGCAAGAGATAACCTGGGTAGATGGTCAGAAGACGATCGGCAGAGTGTGGCCGGCAGCCACAGGACTGGTGGCCTGTGACCACTGATTGCAGGAGAGGGTTGCTGAATGGAACAGAAATCAGCTCTTGAGGGGTAGTCATGACATCTTGGGGATAATGGAGTTGGGATTCTGAACCTAGTGGGGGAAGTGACAATGGGAGAAGTAAAGCCTTTACTGAGTCAGGGAGGTCCAGAGGAGCACAGCCAGACCATTCACTTCTGTGCTTTCTGATTTTTTTCTTTTGCCCAAAGTATTTATGGGAGCTGCACATGGTATGTGTGTGTGTGTGTATGTGTGTGTGTGTTTGTGTGCATGCATGTGCCTGTGTGTGTGTGTTGGAGAGGGTGGGGGACAGCAAAGGAGGGTGTAGGCAGTTTCATCTGTGGGTTCTGGGATGGGTCCATTCAAGGAAACTGAGTCTCTGATCATAGACACCTTGGAGGCTGTGCTGCCCACCTGGTTTTCACATCCCACGCAAACCCACAGGCCTGCACACACTATCCGCCGCCTCCCTCCACCATTGCACCCCACATGCCCAGTCTTGTAGGATACACTATAGACATGCCTATAACATGACCACCCTTATCACAGCATAACCACTCACGGCACATAGAGATCAAAGGATTGCACAGGCTGTGCATATGCACATTTGCCTTGCTCTGTTATGTGCAGTTTTTATTTTGAGTCAGGGTCTCACTCTGTTGCTCAGGCTGGAGTCTGGTGGCATGATCATGGCTCATCACAGCCTCGACCCCCTGGGCTCAGGTGATCCTTACCGCTTCAGCGCCACCATGTCCAGCGATTTTTGATTTTTTGTGGAGGCAAGATCTCACTATTCTGCCCAGGTGGAGTCTCAAGCTCCTGGGCTCAAGTGATCCTCCCATTTCGGCCTCCCAAAGTGCTGGGATTACAGGCATGAGCAACCCAGCCTGGTCCTAGAAATTGTCCAGCACTCTCTGTCTCCTTCCCAGACCTTCCCTTGGTCCAGCCAGGCTGGTGACCTCTGCAAATGTAGCAGTAGAGGTTTGGAAACCCTCTTCTGGACTCTTTTCTCCTGTGCTTGGGGACAGGTACTGGCTCTTGACACATAGAGAGAGCTTCTAAGGCCCTGATCTTCCTCCCTTCCTGTTTCTGGCGGTATTTAGCCATGTCAGGGAAAAGCCCACGACTGACCAGCACTGTGTGGAGCACTTACCCGGGGAGATGAAACGATCACCCAGCTAGAGCATGGGCTGCTGGGCACAAGCTGGTCTCTGCTGACACCTTCCCTCCTCCCTGGAAGTCTCAGCCTCTGTGGTGCCCACAGTTATTCTACAGCTGGCGTTGTGCCTCTACCTCCGGGAACCTGGGGGTTCTGACTCTTGGGGTTTCCCTGGGTAACCCTGAGTCGAGGGAATGTCAGGGGCCAGATAATTCTGTCTGGGTCCCCAGTGCCTCCTGTATCCTCCTCTCCTTAAGTTCATTTCTTTTGGCCAACTCACTTCTTTCCCCTTTCCTCATGCCTTTTCCCCTCTTCTGAACAGCTGTTGCCTCCCAACTCTTGAGGGGTCTCCCTGGTCACAGATGGCACAAGGTCCGAGGGTCTCCTAATTCATTCCTGTGCATGAAATCTTGGGTCCCTGTTCAATGAAGATGCTTTGATTCTAAAGGCTCATACCAGTGACACATGATTTAGTCACTGATCTTCATACTTGGGTTCCTTTTTAGAAAGAGAGGGTTTCAGTGAGGACTTTGCCCATCTGGTTCTCCGGGGGTTCACAGGAGGGAGGACTGGGTTTCCATGAATTTTGGGGTCTCTCATGTCACTGCAGATGTGCTGAGTGGGGCACTTGTAGGGAGAGTTCAGTCTCCATATGTTCTTGGTCTAGGAAGAGTGGAGTGGATGTTGGAGGGTGATGACATCTGTGGGTAGAATGGGTGTTATCTGAGGTAGCCTGGACCTTTGCCCAAACCCCTGATGTCCTCTAGTTGACACTCACTGTCTCCAATTTGTATCTTTCATTTTCTCCATTTGTCCCAGCCACTCCACAATTCTCTCTTATCAAAATCACCAGAAACCTTCATGTTGTAAATCTCATGTTCAATTTTCAGTCTTCACCTTAGAGTTGGAGCCCAGGCTAGAGTGCAATGGCACGATCGCACCTCACCCCAGCCTCAACCTTCTGGGCTTAGGTGATCCTTCCGCCTCAGTCTCCCAAAGTGCTGGAATTACAGGTGTAAGTCACAGAGGTGGTCCCTACCTGAAATTCATTCATTCATTTATTCATTCATTCATTCATTCTTTCTTTCTCTCTCTCTCTCTCTCTCTCTTTTATTAAAGAGACGAAGTCTCTCTGCGCTGTCCAGGCTGGTCTTGAACTCCTGGACTCAAGTAATTCTCCTGCCTCAGCCTCCCAAAAGTGCTGGGATTATAGGTGTGAGCCACTGTGCCCAACCTGAAACACTTCTTAACTTTTGTGACTCCCCAACATACATCTTTGGCCCTGGCCACTCCTTGTATGTACAACTGAGTATCTCCTTTTAGATGTTTTAGGGGCATCTCAAGCTTACTATGTCCCAAATAGAACTCTTGTTCTTTCTCCAAACTTCCCCAGCATCATAAGTTTTCATTTTCATTAATCAGCTCTCATTTTCATTAATCAGCTCTACCTCAAAAATGTAATCCCAAGGAAACCGTCTCTTGTCAGCTTTACTGCTAAAATCTGAGGACAGCGAATTGTCTCTCATTGAACCTATTCCTGCCCTCCATGTCTTGTGTCTACCCAGCCAGTGGAGTTTTCTCTGAGTGTAAATCAGATGGTAATGCTCTCCTCCTTTTAAAAATTTTTATTTTTTTGAATTGCAGTCTCACTCTGTCAACCAGGCCGGAGTGCAGTGGCACACTCATGGCCACCGCAGCCTCGACCTCCTGGACTCAGGTACTCCTGCTTCAGCCTCCTGAGTAGCTGGGACTAAAAGTATGTGCCACGACACTCAACTAATTTTTTTTATTTAGTTTTCTGTAGAGACAAGGTCTTGCTATGTTGCCCTGACTGGCCTTGAACCATTGGCCTCAAGCAATCTTGCTGTGGTCTCCCAAAATGCTGGGATTACAGGCGTGAGTCACTGAGCCTGACCATAGATTATCTTTTCAAAGACGGGTTTCTCCTGATCTGTTGCCTGTACCATATCTGAATAATAATACTAAAACCTATGTTTAGGTCAGCCAGTGGTGGCGCTTGCCTGTAATCCTAGCACTTTGGGAGACTGAGGCTGGAGGATTGTTTGTGCTCAGAAATTTATTTATTTATTTTAAAGATGTGGGGTACAATTCAGGGTTAGGTATACAAACGTTGATTATGTAGGTTCCCTTGTTGATGAGGTGTGCCCTCCCTCCCTTAGCAGTTTCCCTCAACTGCCAATCCCACGCCCCTCC
This sequence comes from Cephalopachus bancanus, assembly GCA_027257055.1. NCBI lineage: Eukaryota > Metazoa > Chordata > Mammalia > Primates > Tarsiidae > Cephalopachus > Cephalopachus bancanus. Next base: position 2,439,441 of record JAPVLO010000385.1, on the reverse strand, counting down.
CCTGACAGCTTCCCACTACTACTGCCAATTCCTTTCTTGTAGTATCATGATAATTGTTCAAGGTCCACTGATGAGTGAGAACATAAGGTACTCTGTTCTTTGTTTCTGTGACAGATCACTGAGTATAACCGACTCTAAATCCATCCAAGTTGCTGCAAAGTCCATATATTTGTCCTTCTTTATGGCTGCATAATATTCCATTGTGTATATGTACCTCATTTTTTTTTTATCCAGTCCAGCCTCGATGGTCAGCATGGTTGATTCCATGTTTTTGCTATTGTGAATAGAGCTGCAGCAAACATAACTATGCAGGTATTATTTTTGTAGAATGATTTGAGTTTCTCCGGGTATATTCCCAATAAGGGAAATACTGGGTGATATGGAAGATCAACTTCTAGTTCTTTCAGAAATTGCCACACTGCCTTCCAAAGCCATTGCACTAGTTTGCATTCCCACCAGCAGTGTAGAAGTGTTCCTTTTTCTCCACATTCTCACCATCATCTGTTGTTAGTTTTATTTATCATGGTCATTCTTACTGGGGTCAGGTGGTATCTCAATGTGGTTTTGATCTGCATTTCTCTGATGATTAGTGAGGCTGAGCACTTTTCCATGTGTCTGTTGGCTGCCCATGTATCTTCTTTTGAGAAGTGTCTATTCTTTTGCCCACTTTTTAATGGGACTGTTTTTTTTTCCTTTCGGCAAATTTGAGTTCCTTGTAGATCTTAGATGTTAGGACTTTGTCAGATATACAGTTGGCAAATATTTTTTCCCATTCTGTGGGCTGTCTCCCCGCTCTCTTGATGGTTTCTTTTGCTTTGCAGAAACTTTTCGGTTTGATGAGGTCCCACTTGTCTATCTTATTTCTTATTGTATGTGCACTTAGGGTTCTGATCAGGAATTGGTTACCAGTTCCAATTTCCATAAAGGTTTCTCCTGTGTTTTCTAAGATTCTTATAGTTTGAGGGGTTTTTTTTTGAGTTGGAGTCTCACTCTGTTGTCAGACTGGAGTGCAGTGGCTTGCTCACGATCACTGTAGCCTCAACCTGCTGGGCTCTGGCGATCCTTCCATCTCAGCCTTCCAAATAGCTGGAACTACAGGCGTGCGCTACCATGTCCAGCTAATTTTTGATTTATTGTAGAGACAATGTCTCGCCAAGTTGCCCGGGAGGGTCTCCAACCCGTAGGCTTAGGCAATCCACTCACCTTGGCCTCCCAAAGTGCTGGGATTACAGGCTGAGCCTCCGAACTCGGCCTCGTTTGAGGATTTATGTTTAGGTCTTTGGTCCATTTAGAGTTAATTTTTGTGTATGGTGATAGGTAGGGGTCCTGTTTCAATCTTCTGCATGTGATCAGTCAGTTTTCCCAGCACCCTTTACTGAATAAGTTCTTTTTCCCCCAGTGATTGTTGTTGGAGGCTTTGTCAAAGATGAGTTGGTTGAGAAATTGAGACTTTGCTTCCGGAATCTCTATTCTGTTCCATTGGTCTATCTGCCTGTTCTTGTACCAGTACCAGGCTGTTTTCATGACTGCAGCCTTATATTAGAGTTTGAAGTCTGTAAGTGTGATTCCTCCTGCTTTTTTTCTTTTGCTAAGGATTGTTTTGGCTATTCATGGTCGTTTATGTTTCCATATAAATTTCTGTATTGTCATTTCCAGGTCTGAGAAGAATGATGTTGGTAGTTTAATGGGTATTGCATTGAATCTGTAGATTGTCCTTGGTAGGATGGACATCTTAACAATGTTGGTTCTTCCTATCCATGAGCATTGCATATTTTTCCATTTGTTTGTGTCTTCTTGGATCTCTTTGAGGAGTGTTTTGTAGTTTTCATTGCAAAGATCTTTCACTTCTCTGGTCAGGAAGATGCCGAGGTATTTCATTTTTTGTGTGGCTATTGTGAATGAGATGCGCTTTTTATTTGGGACTCTGCCTGCTTGTTGTTGGCATATAGGAATGCAACTGTCCTTTGCACACTTATTTTGTACCCTGAGACTTTGCCAAAGTCCTTTATCAGTGCAAGCAGGTTTTTGACAGATTCTCTTGGATTTTCAAGGTATAGGATCACATCATAAGCAAAGAGGGATAACTTGACTTCCTCTTTTCCTGTTTGGATACCCCTGATTTCCTTCTCTTATCTAATTGCCCTAGCTAGGACTTTCAACACAATGCTGAATAAGAGGGGTGAGAGTGGGCAGCCTTGTCTTGTTCCAGTTTTCAGGGAAAATGTTTCCAGTTTCTGTCCATTTAGCAGTATGTTAGCTGTGGGTTTATCGTAAATGGCACTTACTATTTTGAGGTATGTTTGTTCTATTCCTAGGGTTTTTACCAAGAAAGGATGCAGGATTTTATCAAAAGTTTTTTCTTCATCTAATGAGATAATCATGTGGTTCTTGTTTTTATATCTGTTGATGTATTTAATTACCTTTATGGTCTTGCAAATGTTGAACCAGCCCTGCATCCTGGGGATGAAGCCTACTTGGTCATGGAGGATGATTTTTGAGATGTGTTTTGGGTACAATTTGCTAGAATCTGGTTGAGGATTTTTGCATCTATGTTCTTAAGGGATATTGGCCTATAGTTCTCTTTTTTTGTTGGATCTTACTTGGTGTGGGTATCAGTGTGATGTTAGCTTTGTAAAATGATTTGGGGAGAATTCTATCTTTCTCAATGGCCTGGAGTACTTTCAATAGTATTATTATCAGCTCCTCCTTGTACGTTTTGTAGAATTGTGCTGGAAAGCCATCCACTTCAGGGATTTTTTGGTAGGTGGTTTTCGCATGACAGAGTCAATTTCTTGGGTTGTTATTGGTCTATTTAGTGTCTCAATATCTTCTTGTGTCAATAGAGGTATCAGCTCTGAGAATATGCTCTTTAAGAATAGAGGACATCTCAACAGCGCCAGTCTTCTGATGACAAGTGTTAGTGGTATGGAGGTTCCTTGTGGCAATGAACGATGAACCCAAAGCATTTCTGGAGATCAGTCTGGCCTGCTGAGGGAAGGCGTGGGCCACGCCTCGGTGATGCGTATGGGCAACACGTTGGCAGTTTCTCGGCAGTGAGCTCCTCCGCAGCTGCAGCCTCTGGACTGACTGGGATAAAAATCGAGCCCGGGGATTTGAGACCAGCCTGGACAACATAGTGAGACATCATCAGTCAAAAAAAAATTAGCTGGGCATGGTGGTATATACCTGTCATTCCAACTTGGGAGGCTGAGATGGAAGAAAGGAGCATCTGAACCCAAGAGATCAAGACTGGTGAGTCATGATGGTGCCACTGCACTCCAACCTGGGTGACAGAGTAAGATCCTGACTTAAAAAAACAAAAAACCTACATTTAAAGATGCCCTGCTGTTGTGTTCCTTGTTCACTGTGCTCCAGCCATGCTCTCCTTCTTTCTCGTCCTTGAATTTGAGGTTCTTCAGACTTGCTCTTCCCTGTTTCCAGAGACTCCTACTCTAGATATTCCCACAGGTAACTTCTCATTATTCAAGTCTTAGCTCAAATTTCGTCTTGTCAGAAAGACCTTCTCAAGCTGCCCTAGATAAAGTAGCACCATACATTGATCACCCCATTTTAAATTCTTCATTGCATCTTCATTGTATCTCAATCAGAATTATAATATTTGTTTGTTTGTATGACAATTGTATGACCATGTGTGCTACAGACCCAGCCACATAAGTCTGTTTTATCTAACAAGAGAATGGCTACTCCTACTTGCTTTTGTTTTTTATTCATATGAAAAATCTTTTTTTGCCCCTTTACTTTGAGTATGAAGGTGTCTTTAGTCATTATTAGGTGGGTCTCTTGTAGGCAGCAGGTAGTTGGGTCTTGTTTTTATAATCAATTTGGCACTCTGTATCTTTTAAGAGGAGCACTTAGGCTAATTGTGTTCAAGGTTAATGTTGATATGTGAGATTTTGTTCTTGTCATGGTGTTGTTAGCCAGTTGCTTCAGAGTCTCAGTTGTGTAATTGCTTCATGGGACCTGTGAGTTGTCTACTCGTGTGCTGTTATGATGGCAAATATTAGTTTTTCATTTCCTTGTTGAGAACTCTTTGACTATTTCTTGTAGTGCCAGTCTCATAGTGACAAATTCCCTTATCATTTACTTTCTGGGGAAGACTTTATTTCTTCTTAATTTATGAAGCTTAGTTTGGTAGAATATAAAATTCTTGGCTGGTATTTTTTTTTCCTTTAAGACTTAAAAATAGGCCCCTAATCTTTTCTGGCTTGTAAGGTTTCTACTGAGAAGTCTGCTGGTAGTCTGATGGGATTTCCTTTACTGGTGATTTGTATCTTTCCTCTAGCTGGTTTTAAGATTTGTTCTTTGACATTGACCTTGAATCGTCTGGTAACTATATGTCTTGGTGATGTTTGTCTTGTATAGCATCTTGTAGGTGGTCTCTGAATTTTTTGTATCTGGATGTCTACATCTTTCATAAGATTAGGGAAAATTTCCTGTATTATTCCCTCAAATATATCAAAGAACCTATCTTTAAGCTTTTGTTTTTTTTTTTGAGTTGGAATCTCACTCTGTTGCCCAGGTTGGAGTGCAGTGGCATACTCACGGCCACGGGAGCCTTGATCTGCTGGGCTTAGGCTATCCTTTCACCTCAGCCTTCCAAGTTGCTGGAACTACAGGCATGTGTTACCGTGGTTTAGTGTAGAGATGAGGTCTCGCCAAGTTGCCCAGGCTGGTCTTGAATCCCCGGGCTCAGGCGATCCTCTTGTCTCAGCCTCCCAAAGTGCTGGGATTACAGGCTGAGCCACTGTGTCCGATCAAACTTTGAAATTCTTTCTTCTGCTTGGTGTAGTCTATTGTTAAAGCTTTCAACTGTGTTTCGAAATTCTTTAGTGAAGTTTTCGCTTTCAGAAGTTTTGTTTCTTTAAAAAATATATCTTATCTTTTGTATCCTGTATAGTGTTTCTGGTTTCTTTGTTTTGATTTTCAACTTTCTCTTGGAAAATTCCTTACAATCCATATTTTGATTTATCTGTCATTTCAGAATTTTCAGCTAGGGAGTAAGTGCTTTTTTTTGGGGATGTTACAACATTCTGTTTCTTCATGATGCTGAAGTTCTCACTCTGGTTCCTTCTCATCTGGAGAAGCTGGCACTTCTTGTTTTTGAATTTACTTTTGTTTAGGTGGGAATTCTCCTTCCCCCACTCCACCCCAAGGGTGTGACTGGCACATATATTGGGTTGTGTCCTTTGGCTTTGCTGCTTTTTGCTTTTAGAGGGCCAAGGCTGTCTATTCCTTGGTTGCAGTTAGCTTTAGTGTAGTGTTTTCCTCAAACTCTAGTTTGTAGGTTGTATTAGCAGTGTGCTGTGTGGCCAGGTTCTCTGTCTTCTACAGCAAAGGGGAGGTGGTGGTCTTGAGAGGCTTATCTGGTTCTCCCATGTATTTTAGTCTGCAGAAATTATAAGCTCTAGGTTGTGCAATCAACCCCACAGGACAGTAGGTGGCACTTGTGGATAAGCACTGTACAAATGACAGCAGAAATTGTGAAGGGCCATGCAGGTTGACCTCCTGGCCAGGAGGTGGCAGTTGAAGTCATCGCAGTAGAATTTTTACTTGACCTTTGTTGAACAAGGGAGGTATTGGGGTATCCAAGGTGATGGGCGGGCACGAGGCTCCCAGATGTCCCATTCCATGCAATGTCACCAAGGCTACTAGAGGGGCCAAGCTAGGTGTGGCTCAGATGGGCAAGCAAGCCAGTGACCAGGTCCTCAGAAGAGGGTGCACATGCTGACCGTGGCAGGGGGCTATTGGCAGCTATCTGGCTGCTGAGACAACCCTCTAGGGAGGGGTGGAGTCTCCTCTCCCGTGCCACAGAGCCCGCCTTGGGGAAGAGGAGTGGCTTGGGGTTTTCAGCCCAGCAGGAGGCCATGCGGCCTGCACAGCTTTCACACCGCAACCCAGCAGGTCTCCCTTTGCATCTGGCCCTGGCAGCAGGCCTAACTGGTTAGGCTAGGCACAAGTCTGCACCCTGATCACTGAGCTGTTCCAGGTGTTCTGAACCACAAGACTTCCTGGGGTAGAAACCACGGCTATCAGGTGGCATCCCTCCCCATCTAGTCTCCTGGAGGTGCCCAGCTCCTGCACCTCCATGCCCACCTGTGCTACACGCCTCTCTGTGTTCTGACAGCAGGGCTCCTCCCTTGCTCAAGATCATGCCACAAACCTCATCTCTATATCCCGGGACAGTGTGCTTAAGTCCTGGGGAACTGGGACCAGGCCAGTGGACTTGTCCTCTTGCCTCCTGGGCTCAAGCACAGGCTGGGATAAGGGTGAATTTCTCCTAGGCCACCTAAAAAACAAAACAAACAAACAACACATCAGGAGGGGCACTAGAGGCTGTGCTGTGGGCCCCACTGTGGGAATGGTCAGGAAGGCAGTCTTGGGGGGAATGGGCAGGCATGGGAGCACGGTGATTTGGATGCACCTCGGTCTCGTGGCAATGGTGGTGGAGCCTGCCTTTGGAGACCATGAGCCTACTCAGAGCCCCCTCTTTCCCGGTCTGGCAGATAACAGAAGCTGCAAGCTTAGGATAGAATGGAGAGCCTTGGGGGGTGGGTGCTCAGTGTTGCATTTTACTGCAACTGTCCATTGCACTGAAACCTTTGAGTTCAAGCAGTTGCCTCTGCATTGTCTCTTGGCAGCTCCTCCTACCAGTCCAAAGGTTGGTGGGGGTCTTGGGAACTCCTCTAGCTGGGATCTCAGAGGTTGCAAGAATGTGGCATCCCCCAGTTCCTTCACTTATTTCTTCCTTGGGGTCTGGGGGCTGGTCCTGGTGCTCTACAATGCTGAACAGGCAGCCATGCGTCTTCCCTCCAACTGTAGTGCCTTCGATCACCTCTCTATTGAATTTTAGTGTTCTGTCTCAGAAGATCTGTTCCAAGTTGAAGGTTTACTTTATCGTCTGGTTTCTCTCCATGGAAGAGGCACATCCCAGCTGCATTTAGTCAGCTATCTTGAACCGACAACCACGGTCATAATCTTATGAAACCACTATTGTATATGGGACCCTTGTTGTGGTGCATGACTATACAAGCTGGAGTTTTCTTTTGGAAGGCAGGCCCCTTGTAGTACAGGCTTCCCTGTAAGTTCCTAGGTAAGTGTTCTAGGAACCCACTGGCATCAGTGTACCAGCTAGTGTTGTTGTGAGAGGCTGTGTTTAGCTTCAGTGAATTTTCTTTGAGATTCTTTTAATACGTTTGTCCATTTCATGATGGGTGATTTACAAGCACACCTGCTCATACTGTGCTGCATGTTCAACAGTTTTTGACTAAAAATGACACGACCAGGCCGGATGTGGTGGCTCACGCCTATATAATCCCAGCACTTTGGTAAGCCAAGGTGAGAGGATTGCCTGAGCCCATGGGTTCAAGATGAGCCTGGGAAATTTGGTGAAACCTCATCTCTACAACAAATCAAAAAATTAGCTGGGCATGCATGGTGGTGCATGCCTGTAGTTCCAGCTACTTGGAAGGCTGAGGTGGAAGGATCGCCTGAGCTCAGCAGGTCAAGGCTGTGGTGGCTGTGAGCATGCCACTGCACTCCACACTCCAGCCTGGGTGACAGAGTGAGACTCCGACTCAAAAAAAAAAGGCATGACCCCTGTGTCCCACCCTCCCTATTCACCTGATCTTACCCAGAGCTACATTTGTTTGTTTGTTTGTTTGTTTCCTCAGATGGGAAAAGTTCTCAAAGGGAAACATTTTGCTGATGTGGAAGAGGTGAAACAAAAAACAGCAGAAGTACTAAAAGACATAAAAATTGACGAGTTCAGAAACTGTTTTGCACAGTGAAAAAGCATCTCAGCAGGTGTATTGCATCAAACAGAGAGTCCTTTGAAGGTGACTGAAATTTAAACATGTAAGAATAAATGCACAATTTTTAATAAATAAATTCTGTTTTTTTGGGTGACTTACAACAGCACTGTATAATAAAATCTTGGGTTACATTCTGAATACAACAAAAGATAATTTGAAATAGGTGTAATGAGAAGGAATGTGCATATTGAATGTTACTGGATAGGAGAATATATATATATTTGTTTATACAAATATATACATACACACATACATATATATACATGTATATATAGTCAACCCTCTATGTCTGTGGGTTCTGCAAACTTGGAGTCAACCAGACCTGCTGGGTTCAGGTGATTCATCCACTTCAGTCTTCTACGTAGTTGAAACTGCAGGTGTATGCCACTATGCCCAGCTAAGTTTTTGATTTGCTGTAGAGACGAGTTCTCATCAAGTTGCCCAGGCTGGTCTTGAACTCTGGGTTTAGGAAATCCTTTCGCCTCAGCCCCTCAAAGTGCTGAATTACAGGCATGAGCCACTGTGCCCGGCCCACACAGTGCTTTGTTAATATGTTTGGAGTTTTTGGAATGTATATATAAAATTTTCTTACATAGACACCAGTTAAGAATGAATTACATTAAAAAATATTGCTAACACGCTATTTAAAACACCTTAAGATTGCTCTTTATCAAAAAGAGGTTTCTTATCCCTTTTCAGCTTAGACAGCTGTTGGAAAGTTTTCTCAGGGTAGGGGGAGAGAAACTCTAATCTAATCTTGAAACTGCTGTGTACAAATTGATTAAGGAGTTTGGAGGATTGGTTTTTAGAAATTACTTTCTACTTGGAAATTTCTTTCAGAGTATACATTTTTAAAGCACTTTATTGAGACAAAAACCTTTTTTTTGAAACTTCTTTTCGAATGAACATACGGATGTGATTTGGCCAGAAAGATTGGATGCTTGGGATGAATCTGATGAGCAGAAATAACTATAGATTTTAATATTTCTTCTTATTTGTTGGTTCTTTTTTTTTTTTTGAGTTGGAGTCTCACTCTGTCGCCCAGACTGGAATGCAGTGGCTGCTCCTGGCCACCTCAGCCTCGACCTGCTGGACTCCGGTGATCCTTCCGCTTCAGCCTTCTGAGTAGCTGGAACTACAGGCGCGCGCTACCACACCCGGCTAATTTTTTGATTTATTGTAGAGGTCTCACCAAGTTGCCCAGGCGGGTCTCGAACCCGCGGGCTCAGGCAATCCTCTCACCTCAGCCTTCCAAAGCGTGGGATTACAGGCTGAGCCACCGAGCCCGGCTGATTTTAATATCTCTAAGCCCGCAGTGACTTTTAGGTATAATGAATAAAATGGTCAAGGACTTAAGTCACGTTTACTTTAAAGGCTTGAAACTTTCCTCTAAAACTAAGCAAAAAACAACCTTTAATGGCTACTGATTGTTGGCCTGTGGTCATTTAACTGTCTTTGACTTTGAGCTGTGATTGCTTTAAACTACCGGGGTCACTGAAATCTGATTGTTTCTCTTTTTATTTAGAAAGTATATCAAACCTGGGCCCAGAAAAGTTACTGGTTTGATCATCACTCATTTTATATTAACACATAAAAAAAATTATAAACAGCAAAATAGCAAAGGTCGCAGTAAATCCCCATCTACCTATTACTTAAGTTCTGCCATTTCAAAATTTTGATAACACCTTAATTGAATAGTTTCCAGGCCATTTCAGTTCCTAGATCTAGAAACCATGGACAGTCTTGGAAATACTAAGATCCACTGATATTTTTCTCAATATTTGTCCCAAGCATCCAAATCTGTTTGGCCAGATCACAATCATATGTGCATCTCTTAAACAGAAGTTTCAAAAAAGCTTTTGGGTTTTAGCAAATACAATCATGTCTCCATAAGGTATTTAAAAATCTTGTACTTACAAGGGAAATTTCAAGTAGAAAGTAATTTCTGAGAGCCCATTCTTTGAACACCTTAAAATCTATTTGTAAGTGGCAATCTCAGGGTTCTAGGGTCTCTCCCTCCCTCCCCTATCCTCCTTTGCACCCTTCTGAGTCCTCCTCTCTTTCTCTCCCTCCCACTGTCCTTCTTTCTTTCCTATCTTTTGTTTCCTTCCTCTCTTACCTGCTTTCCTCCTTTTTCACCTTTTATTTCCCCCTTTTCTTCCTCCTTTCCTTCCCCTTTCTTCCTTCCATCCTTCCTCTGTTTCCCCACTCTCAGAAGGTTTGCCTGTCTAGGATGAAAGCAAAAGTTACTTTACAATATAAAAACAGCGTTACAGGTTAGAGCAGCTCTGAGCTCTGTTTTCATCCTTATCCCCAAAGAAGGCCTCAACACCTGTTAATACAAAAGAAGGAAAAGAAAACTCTAAGTTACTATTTTCCCTATTTGAGGTATGATGTGGAAAGAGCAGACGTATAGTCAATTCTGACTTATTTTCTTTAATAATTTTACTTTAATCTTTTAATTTTTACTGAGTGTTCTTGAGGCTCCTTTTTGCCAATTGAATCTAAGAAGAGTTCTTGAATCTATGAGTACTCCCCTTCAGTGTTTGGTATTTCCTAAAAAATCCCCATTAGAGGGTAGTGTTGGCTTGGATTTTTCCTGGGACAGTGATTCCATTGCATGAGGAAAGTCCTTTCAAGAATTTCTTAACTTGTGGTGTGCATGACATTGTAAAAATAGCATATTCCACGAGAGGGCGTCATTTACCTAGAGTATCTCTGGACTATTTGACTTCACACCCTGAGAATCATTCTCTGCTAAAGGGACATGTTAAAAGCCATGTCCTGGGGCCTTAGGCCCCATCCCCCCTTCCACAGTTCCCATGTGGACCTTATACGGGAATTGTTTTCACATAATAATGACTTTGAAATGGAAATGGGAATACGTTTGCAAACTACCAGTGCAGTGTGCTCGTGTTTAAGATAAGACTGCACTTTGCTGGCACCTACACTATTTGTTTATTTTAACCTGGCTCACACGTTGTGCATCTTACTGAGTCTAGGGAAAGGAAAGAAAAGCATTCAATCAAGATTGATTCAGGCTGGGAAGTGAGCAGATTCATACATCCTCCTCCTTCTTATTTTCTATACCTTATGTACACACTCAGACTGGGCAGCTCTGGGCACCTTTCTTGTAGACCATCACCTTCACCTGAGAATTTTATTCTTAGGGGACAGAGTCTCTGGAGAAAGGTGGCCCAGAAGTGCTTCTGTCAAGAGTGTGGGGGCTTCAGGCCACAAGTGGCTTCTGAACTTTCTGAGGACTTGAAAACCTTTTTTTTTCCCCATAGAAAATGCATTCAAGTCAGGGACAAGACTTTCAAAACCTACCAGGTCAGTCTCCCCATCCAAGTCTTACTGCAGAGGCCAGATACAGAGGAGAGCTTGAATATTCCAGAAGGAAAGTAAATAGTTCTTCCTCATCTACCTCCAATTTAGAGCCTATTTCCTTGGTAACTCCCTGTAGTCTATGACCATAGGTGAGAAGACCCAGGTTCTCTTTTCTGGTTTTATCAAACCGACTTCAGTTTACGTGGGAAGATACTCCCTGACCCCAGCTTCTTAATCTTCTTAACAAGGACTCAGCATGTGTTTACTATATATGCTTATTTTTTGTGAGTGAATGGGTTAATTTTTTATTTTATTATAGAGATATGGGATATAAGTGAGGATTAACTACATGAGTAGACAGCATACTGGTGAAGCCTGGGCTTCCAACTGGCCCTCACTCCCCCCTGGTGGTGGACCAGGTATCCTTTGTGTTGTCATATGTCCCCTGGCCTCCTCCCCCCTCCCTCCTTCCACTAGCAATGTCCAGCAACTGCCGATCCCTTACTTGTGCTAATGTGACTAATGTTCAGGTCCCATTTATGAGTGAGAACCTGCGGTATTTAGTTCTTTGTTTCTGTGATAGTTCACTTAGTATGATGGTCTCCAGCTCCCTCCAATTTGCTGCAAAGGCCATGATTTTGTTCTTTATGGCTGTGTAATACTCCGTCGTGTGTATGTACCACATTTTCTGTTTTTTCTTTTTGTGAAACCATCAGCTGGAATGTAGCAGGAACAGCCCGGATGAGTCATTGCCGCGCTGGTAGCCCGTAGTGTGGCCTCAAACAGGTTCCGCCACTGTCCCTAAGTCTTCTTGTCTGTGAAATAGGGATAATGCCCCTTCACCGCTACGGGTTGTTGTGAGTCTCCTGTACTCCAGTGAGCCTGCACGAGAGGGTGGCATTCTGGCTGTGCCAGGAGAGGCTGCAGGGAGCAGTGGCTGAGGAGACAGAGGCCCTGCCTGTCTTCTGGGCCAGAGCAGACCCAGGCTAACTGGAGGGTGCTAGGTACAACATTTTCTTTATCCAGTCCGCTCTCAGTGGACAGCAGGGTTGGCTCCATGTTTCTGCTATTGTGAATAGTGTGGCAATAAACATGTGTATGTAGGTGTCTTTCTTGTAGAACAATTTATGTTCCTCCAGGTATATTCGCAGGAGAGGGATTGCTGGATTATAAGGCTCAATTTATGGCTGTACCAGACTGTTTTGGTTACTGTAGCCTTGTAATAAAGTTTAACATCTGAAAGTGTGAAACTTCCCACTTTGTTCCTTTTGCTGAGGATTGTTTAGCTTATTTGTGCTCTTTTTTGTTACCATGTAAATTTCTGTATTGTCCTTTCCAGGTATAAGAAAAATGATGTTGGTAATTTGATGGGTATTCCCTTGGATATGTAAATTGTTTTAGGTAGGATGGACATATTGACAATATTGATTCTTTCAGTCCACGAGCATTTGTTTGTGTCGTCCTTGATTTCTTTGAGCAGTGATTTGTTGTTCTTGTTGTAAAGGTCTTTCACTTCTTTGGTTAGGTGAATGCCAAGGTATTCATTTTTTGTGTGACTATTATGAATGGGATTGTGCTTTTTATTTGGTTCTTTGTCTGCTTGTTGCTGGTGTGTAGAAATGCAACTGTCTTTTGCACGTTGATTTTGTAATCTGAAACTTTACCAAAGTCATTTATCCGTGTGAAGAGGTTTTTGACAGACTCTCTAGGGTTTTCAAGGTATGAGACCATATTGTTTGCAAAGAGCGATAGCTTAACTATCTCTTTTCCTATTTGGATGCCCTTGATTTCCTTCTCTTGTCTTATTGCACTGGCTAGGACTTCCAGAACTATGTAGAACAGGAGGGGTGAGAGTGGACATCCTTGTCTTGTTCCTGTTCTTAGGGGGAATGCTTCCAGCTTCTTCCCGTTGAGCAAAATGACTGTGGACTTATCATGAATGACTCTTATTGTTTTGAGGAATGTTTCTCCTATACCTAGATGCTCAAGGATTTTTATCAAGAAGGGATTTTGTTGAATGCTTTTTGTGTCTACTGATATAATCATGTGGTTCTTGGTTTTATTATATCTGTTAATATGCTGAATTACATTTATGGTCTTGTGAATGTTGACCTACTCTCTTTCCCAGGAATGAAGTCTACCTGGTTATGATGGATGATCCTTGAGATGTGTTGCTGGATCTGATTTACTAGAATCTTGTTGATAATTTTTGTGTCTACGTTCTTCAGGGAGACTGGCCTGTAATTCTGTTTCCTTGTTGAGTCTTTGCCAGGGTTGGGTGTCAGTATGATGCTAGCTTAAAAATGTGTTGGGGAAAATTCTATCATACTTGATAATTTGGAATATTTTCAATAAGATTTGTATCGGCTCCTCCTTGCATGTCTTGTAGAATTCAGCTGGGAGGCCACCTGGTCCAGGGCTCTTTTTGGTAGGGAGATTACTTATGACTGAGTCAATTTCCTGGACTGTTACTGGTCAGTTTAGAGTTTCAATTTCTTCTTGGTTCAACCTTGGGAGGTTGTATGATGTCAGACAGTTCTCCATTTCCTTCAGATTTTCTGGTTTATTTGCATATAGGTATTCATAGTAATCTCAGATAATCTTTTGAATTTCTTAGGGTTAGTTGTGACTTTGCCTTTTGCATTTCCAGATGTGTTTATATGAATTTCCTCTCTTTCTCTCTCTCTTTTTTTAGTCAATATTGTCAGGGGTTCATCAATCTTATTTATTTTCAAAGAACCAGCTTTTTGTCTTGATGATCCCTTCTATGCTGCTTTTGTGTTCTATATCTTGCAATTGTGATTTTATCTTGGTGGTCTGGGCTCTTCTGCTGAAGTTAGGATTTAGGTGATCTTGCCTTTCCACTTCCTTTAGGTGTGATGCTAGGCTGTCTACTTGTTATCTTTTTATTTTCTTGATATGTGTATGCAATGCTATGATTTTCTTCTTAACACTGCTTTTGTGGTATCCCACAGGTCTGATAAGATATCTTGTTTTTGTTTATTTATAGGAATCTTTTAATTTCTGTCTTGATTTCTATGTTGACCCAGAAGTCATTCAGCAGCATGTTGTTTAGTGTCCATGTCTTTGTGTGTTGTCGAGGAATCTTGTGGTGGTCATATTTATTTTCATTCTGTTGTGATCTGAGAATATGCACAGTATTATTTTAATCTTATGAAATTTGCTCACACCTGATTTATGTCTGAGAATGTGATCAATCTTGGAGTATGTTCCATGTGTTAATGAGCAGAATGTATGCTCTGTTGATGTTGGATGGAGTGTTCTGTAGATGTCTATTTAATCCATTTGATTGAGTGTTAAGGTTCCAGATCTCTTTTTTTTTTGAGTTGGAGTCTCACTCTGTCGCCCAGACTGGAGTGCAGTGGCACGCTCCCAGCCACCGCCTCAACCTGCTGGACTCTGGCGATCCTTCCACCTCAGTCTTCCAAGTAGCCAGCACTACAGGTGTGCGCTACCATGCCCGGCTAGTGTTTGATTTATTGTAGAGATGAGGTCTTGCCAAGTTGCCTGGGTGGGTCTCGAACCCGTGGGCTCAGGCAATCCTCTCCCCTTGGCCTCCCAAAGTGCTGGGATTATAGGCTGAACCACCGAGCCCAGCCTCCTTTTTGTATTTTTTACCTCGATGATCTATCTAAAGGTGTTAGTGGGGTATTTAGGTCTCCAACTATGATTGTGTGAGAGCTAATGTTCTCTCTTAGTTTACCTAGTAGTTGTTTTATAAAACCTGGTGCTCCTGTGTTGGGTGCATACATGTTTAAGATGGTTATTTCTTGCTGGTGAAGAGCTTTTTGTCATTATGTAGTGTCCTTTTAAACTTTTGATAGTTTTAAGCCTGCTTTGTCTGATATCAGAATAGTGACACCTACTGTCTTCTGTTTTCCTTTTGCTTGAAATACCATTTTCCAGCCCCTAACTTTGAGTCTATGGGTGTCCATTGCAGTGAGATGAGTTTCCTGGAGGCAACAGACTATTGAATCATGCTTCTTTATCAAATTTGCCACTCTATGTCTCTTTTTGGTGCATTTAGTCCATTTACATTCAAATTGAGGATTAAAATGTGAGAGTTTATTCCTGTCATAAGGCTCTTATGGGGTTATTTTGTTTCCTTTTTACTTTTGTACTTATATATGTGTGTATTTTCATTTTTGTGAGTGCTCTATATGCTCTGTTAACTCTGTGCTTGCCTGTACTTTTGTGACAGATATAACTGTTCTTTATTTCTTTTCTTTTTTTGGTATTCAACACATTTTTAAGCATCTCCTGAATGGCTGGTCTGTTAGCAGCATATTCTCTTAGGGACTGGATGTCTGGGAAGGACTTTAATTCTCTATCACGAATGAAGCTTAGCTTATCAGGGCAATATATTCTTGGATGGAATTGTTTATCTTTAAGAACATTAAAAATTGGACTGCAGTCCCTTCTGACTTGTAGTGTTACTGCAGATGTCTGGAGCAATTCTGATGGGTCTTCCCTGGCAGGTAGTCTGGCCTTTCTCTCTTGCTGCTTCTAGGATGTTTTCTTTCATGCTAACTTTGTGGAGGCAGATTACTATGTGTTTTGTGGATGGTCTTCTCATGTGATACCTTGTGGGGGTTTCCTGAATCTTTTGTACTTGAATGGCCACCTCTCTAGTGACATGTGAAAAATTTTCTTAGATGACCTCATGGAATGTTTGTTCTGTGCTGCTCTGTTTCCCTTTATGCTTCAGGGATACCAATCAGGCATAGATTTGGCTTCTTGACATAGTTCCACATCTCTTGGAGGCTTTGCTCCTTCTTTTTGAGATTTTTTTCCTGTGTTTTTTGGTAGACTGGGCTAATTCCATGTTTTAGTCTTCAAGCTCTGAGATTCTTTCCTCTGCTCTTTGATTCTGCTTCCTATGCTTGTTACTGTGTTTTGATTTCCAGCATGAAGTTCTTCATTTTCATTGCTTCAAAATAGGTTCTTCTTTTAATTGGCCAACTCCACTTTTACTTCCTGAATGACTTTGGTGAATTTCTCTTGTTTCTCTCTGTTTATTTTAGTCATCCAAAAGATTTCTGTGACTGCCATCTGGGGCAGGTTGTTCTGGGGATTTCCGTTGTTTGTGTTCTAACAGCTGCTTTTTTGGGGACTGTCTCTTTAAGATTCTGAGTGTTGTCTATGTTTTTCATTGATTTTTTTCCCCCTCATTTGTGACAGGCCTCTTTTCCTTCCCTGCAATTTCTCTTTATTTTTGTTTCTCTAAAGCAAGTCAATGATCCTTTTTTCTGGGGCTTTTCTGTTGTTCAGTATATGTCACTCAGCAAAAGAGGGAGGGGTAGTCCCTTCTGCCTCTTGCTCTATCCTATGGTAAGTTTCTCTCCTACAGAATTTTCTCTCCCACTGTTAATCCAGTTAGATTAGTTTTCAGCCCTGCTGCTAGAACTCTGGAGATTGAGTGGGGGTATGGGCCCCCTGTCCGCTATCTGTGGTTTGCAGCCCAGAAAACTTCCCACCAACAAAGTCTTTGGGGATATCTTTTTTGTTGTTCCTTCCCTGTTCAAGTCTGCACTCTGCCTCTGAAAAAGAGCTAGTTTCCTGTCTTGGAGGTCGGGGGAGATGGGAAGATCCATCCTGTAGGCACACAGGACTTGGAGGTGATTCTTTCTGATCTGACTGGGAAGATGGCCACCTGTTGCTAGTGGCAGGCACCAGTCAGGTTCACTCGGTCTGCAGGTGGAATTTCCCTGCCTGGGAGCCATTCACCGGGCTCTGCTGGCAGAAGTTGCACTCACTGCCGCTGACTGGGTGTGGGTTTTGTTCCGCATTCCACTTGGGCTCCAGTTGTCTGCCCTGTGCCTTGACTAGCACTCCTTCAAAATGGCACTGATGACTCCCATGTGACTGGGAGGGGGTGAACCAGTCCAGAGCATCTTAGAATTACTCACTCCTTTACCAGGCAGGGCTTCAGTTCCTGTGTAAGCCTGGCACACAGTGAGGGATGGGGCTCTCAGATTCCTACATCTGCTGTCACTTTCTGGTCTTTATGTGTTCAAAGAGAGCTTTGCTGGGTGTGGAATGTTTCACCTGTCCAAAAGTGTTCAGGATATCTCTGTCTATTGACAGTTGGGTGTCTACTCTCTGCTTTACTTGGTGAGAGAGGCACTGGTCTGCTGCTCCACTGTGGCCATCTTTGATTTTTGGTTAATCTTTGTTGAGTAATAAAGCACCCAAATTTGTGTTGGCAATTTGGGCTGGGCTCATTTGGGTGGTTCTTCTGTTAGTCTTTGATGAGCTCACTCATGCATCTTCAGCGGCTGCTGGTCAGATGGACAGTTCTGTCTTGGAAGGTGTATGCATGTGAGATAATTGCCAACTGGGTTGATGGGGACAAACAGGCTGTGTATAGGCTAGCCCAGGCTTGTTCACGTGGTAGTTGTAGGGTTTCAAGGGCAGTAACCTTTCATATTTCTGCTTGCATTATATTTGCTTGTGTCATATCATTGAAAGCAAGTCACATAGCCAATCCCAAGGCAATGTAGGAGGGCACTCCCAAAGAGAGTGACTACAGGGAGGCAAAGGATGTGTGACCATTTCTTGCAGCCTCTGACAGTTGGTCATATTTAACATATGGACTATGTGAGAAATGTTGAAATACAGAGGTAGAGTGAATCCAAGAGGCATTTGAAGAAAGAGACAACAGATGTGGATGACAGATTATAACGAAGAGTCAATGATGACTTCAAGGAGTCTAGTCCTAAAGGATGGTAGTGCCATGAACATAAATATGGTAATTTGGAGCTAGTGTCAGGTATTAACTCCTCTCAGATCTCTGCATCTCCGTTACCTCAAAAGAGGTAATATGATGTGTGTGTGTGTGTGTGTGTGTGTGTGTGTGTGTGTGTGTGTGTGTAAGGATGGAAGGCAGTAGGAACAACAGGGGTGATTATATTTCCCAAAGAAAAGTGAAGTATAGCAGGAACATTGGATAAAAATAATCTGCAGAGGAATAGAGCATTGAAAGGAGATATGAAACTTGAAGTAAAAAAGGGGGAGAAGGCAAGAGAAAGTGTGAAGATAATACTTCCTCTCAGGGTCATTTTCCTACAGAACACACAGAGGGTTCTGAGTACTAAAGAGGGCTGTGAACTTGGTCATTAGCAGGGTGGTTAGTAGGAAAAGAGATCCTGCTGACCCACTGGAAAATAAACTTGGAACTTCATCTTACTAAGTTGGGTTCTGGAAGCAGCTCATTCTTCTGGGGTTAAGCCTAGATATAAACTTGGGAGAGGAGCAAAAGAAGTTGTTGGCATCGTGCACTAAAGTGAGAAGTCACCTTTAGCCACATGGGACATGTTTTCTTATCTTTTCAAGCATCTCATTTATAGTTGGTGAGTCAGTAGTCAGTCCCAGCTTTGGAATTCTTGTCATATATTGAGGTTTCTTGGTTTATTGGCAATAGTAGAGAAAAGAAACTCCGGATCAACCTCCATGTCTTGTTATCCTTAAAAGTAATCTCACAAGATAGATAAACTCTGAGTATTAATTGCATGTAGAGTCATTCAGTATTGTTTTATAAAAATTGCACATAATTTTCAATACTATTGATTAACTTAAATGGGTATAATGACTGTTGACACCGAGCACCTCTCTAGTTGGGGTCCCTGAGATTTTGGCCTCAGTTTCCTCATTTGTAAAATAAACAGGTTAAGCCAGTAGAATAGGCAGCCTCCAAGTTGGCTCTTAATAGTCCTTATTGAAAGGGTTTAGTCTTTTTGCCTCAGCAGAGCCATTAGAAAGCATTCAGACATTCTACTGCAAAACAAGCAGCAGCCTATCCCATCCCTTCAGATGCAAGACCAGGACAGCCCAACCATTCATGGTTTAACATAATAATCTCTAGTAAACTTTTAGGTTCCTTGTCAAGACTGAAGATCAAAGATCACCCTTTGGCTGGCCAAAGTCATAAAAGTAATAATATGACCACCCCACCTTTGGTCAAGGAATTTGTGAGTTGCAAATATCTGAGTTTGTGAACTGCAAATGTATAACAAAGTGTCTTGCAGGAATTCTCCCCCCCTCCAGAGCTAACCTAATCAGCCCTTTGTGACCTACACGACACAGGTAAGCCCCACCATGGCAGCCATCATGTGACTAACCCACCCATCTGCCTCGTGTCCATCACCTGACATCAGTGCCTGTGCTTGCTTGCCCCTTTGTGATGACGTGGAAGCAGACCACCACCCAATCACCTTAACGATATTCCTCCATCAAGGGTAATGGTTAAAAGGACTCAACCACAAGCAACCAGTAGCCATTGCCTTGCTAGACTCTGGTGTGGCCATGTGCTCTTTGAGCTATGGCTGTCACCATGCTTCTTGGCTTTGGTCCCCTCCCCCACCTTGGGAAGGTGAATCTTTTCTCTCCTTTCTCTTTCTCTCTCTAATTTACTTTTTTTTTTTTTGAGTTGGAGTCTCATTCTGTCGCCCAGACTGGAGTGCAGTGGCCACTTCTGGCCACCGCAGCCTCGACTTGCTGGGCTCCGGCGATCCTTCCGCCTCAGCCTTCCAAGTAGCCGGAATTACAGGCATGCGCTACCATGCCTGGCTGATTTTTTGATTTATTGTAGATGAGGTCTTGCTGCCCAGGCGGGTCTCGAACCCGCGGGCTCAGGCAATCCACTCACCTCAGCCTCCCAAAGGCGTGGGATTACAGGCCGAGCCACCGAGCCCGGCTTCTAATTTACTTTTAAATAAACTTTTCTATCTTAACCTTTTTGTGTGTTGGAATTCTTTGCATTTACTCGAATCTGTATTGCCAGCATACACCTCCGGCTTGCTCCAGTGGTGCTGCCCCTTTCTGCTGCACCTCTCCTTCTCTACCCATCAGCCCTCACCCTATCTGCACCCTAACACTTATCTCCTGATTTGCACCCTTATGTAACCCTGTAGTCTTGATATAATGAATTAATTTAAACAAATAAAATATGGCAAAAGCGATGGGATGACATTTCTGAGATTAGGTAAAAAAGACTGGCTTCTGTCTTGGGTGCTCTCTTGCTCAATTTGATGGAATCCAGTGACCATGTTCTGAACTATCTTTTGGAGAGGCATATATGGCAAGAAATTGAGGGAGGCCTCTGGCCAACAGTCTACAAAGAATCAAATCTTACCAACCACCATATGAGTGAGCTTGGGAGCAAATGCTCCTTCAGTCATGCCTTCAGACCACAGTCCTGGTTGACAGGTTGACTGCAACCTCACAAGACGTCCAGACTCATTCAGCTAATCAATCTAAATTTCTGGAGCAATGAAACTATGAGACAATAAATGTTTGTAGCTTAAGCCATTAGGTTTTGGAAGTAATTTGTTAAGCAGCAATAGATAAATACAGATTTGGGTACCTGGAAGTGGGCTACTGCCATAATAAATACCTAAAATGTAGATGTGGCTTTGGGACTAGGAAATGGGTAGAAGCTGGAAAAGCTTCAAGGATTTTAAAGAGACTACAAGTGAAAATCTAACCTCGGAAACACTTTTTGTAGAATTTTGGATTTTGAGGATGCTGTGGATGAGGGCTTTCAAGAAACTGAGAAAAATTTTACTGGAAACTGGCAAGGAAGGGTTTTTGCTGCATAGTGGCAAAAGCTTAGTAACAATGTCTTCTGCAGTTATGTAGAAAGTAGAAAATATGTCTTGTGTACTGAGAAATCTAGCCAAGGAGATTTCTAAGCAAAGTGTTAAAGGTATCATATTTGATTTCTTGATGATTGTAGTAAGAAGAGAGAAGAAGGTTGAAGGAAAGACTGTTGAACTAAGGAGATCCAGAGCTTGATGGTTTTTGACATTCTTTCCTAACAGTAAGTGATGCTAAAATTAAGGAATAGTTTCTGAGTAAGGATTCAAG
This sequence comes from Cephalopachus bancanus, assembly GCA_027257055.1. Lineage (NCBI taxonomy): Eukaryota > Metazoa > Chordata > Mammalia > Primates > Tarsiidae > Cephalopachus > Cephalopachus bancanus. The sequence continues at coordinate 2,418,391 of JAPVLO010000385.1, read as the reverse complement.
TCAGAACACTGTCAAGAAAACTACTCTAAAGGTGAAATCAAGAGTGTGGCTGTAATACCTTAAGACTTCAGAAATATCAAGGTGTTGCTTGGGTATTAAGCACAGAAGGCCCTTTAAGGAGGCTAAACATGTGTTTTGGCGATCCTTTCAATAGAATAACAATGATACTAGGACATTTATGGATATTATCTTTCAGGCTTTGGGCAGGAGCCCCAATTAGAGAAGAGATTATTGCAAGGAGATTTGTGTGTGTGGTTTCTATCTAAAGAATCGAGCATCAAGAAAATACATAGGAGCAAAGAATGGAATACACAAATTCTCACTCATAAGTGGGTCATGAACATCAATCACATTAGCACAAGGGAGGGATGGGCAGTCACTGGACACTGCTAGGGAAAGGGGTGGGGGCACGTAGCAACACAAAGTGTACCGGTCCTAAATCAGGAGAAGTGAGGGATGTTGGAGGCCCAAGTTTCGCCTGCATGCGGCCTACTTGTGTAGCAAATCCTGACTTGTGCCCCACATCAATAAAATGAAATAAAATAAAATAAAACAAAGCCCAGGAGACCCATCAAGTTTTCAAATGAGGTATACCAGCAGAAACTCTGGCATCTTGGATTGAAAAGAAGGCAGTATAAAATAAAAAAAAAAAAAAGACACTTGGACCACCAAAGTTCTACTGGAAGGAAGAAGACTGAGAAAACAATTCAGCTGCCACTATGTGCTACCTCTCATTGGAAAAGGTAGAATAGCTCCTAGGCAGAACAAGAGCCTAGGAGCCATAGTGAATTATTCCCAAGTCTTGAACTAATCAAGGAGTTTACAACATTTCCCAGCTGGATTTCAGAATTTTTCTGTACCAGTGATCCCTTAACGTTTCCCTATAGCGGTTATCCTTTGCCTGTCCAACCATTGCATGTTAGCTATGTATGGGAAGTTAACCTGTCTCTTTAGTTTCACAGACCTGCAGATTAAGAAGAACAGTAATCGAGAGGCTGTTCTTTAAGAACACACTTGTGTTTGAATTTTCACATCATTAATGAGGTGAGGGAAGTTTTCTTGAATAATTTCATGGAATGTTTGTTCCAGGGTGGCCTCTGTCTCTCTTTCTGCCTCAGGAAGGCCAATTACTCCTAGGGTCTTTCTCTTGAAATAATCGCTCATCTCTTGAAGGTTTTGTTCTGTCTTTTTAAGCTTCTTTTCTATGTTTTTGACAGTTTGGTTTAGTTCGATATTTTGGTCTTCAACTTCTGAGATTCTGTCTTCTGCTTGGCTAATTCTGCTTTCCATACTTATTAGTTTGTTGTTTATTTCAATCACAGTATTCTTTACTGCTGTTTTCTCAGTTATCAACTCCTTCCTATTTTCCTCGTCTCTCCTCCATTCTTTTTATTCTCTCTATTAATGTCTTGATACCTGGGTTTGTAGTATGTGACCAGTCATTCTGGGGGCTCTGCATTGTTTGCATTCCAAAGTCTGTTTTCTCAATATCTGATCTCCCAGGGGTCTGTGTGAGACTTATATTCTTCTTTTGATTTTTCTTCATTTGTGTAGCTTTGCCTCCCCACTTTTCCTTTCCCCCCTGTCTTCTTTAAATCTGTTGTTCTGGGGTGGCGGGGTTGCTTTTTGCTTCTGTTTGCTCAATCTCCTATTCTTCCTTATGTGAATCTTCCAGCTTTGTTCGATTCTGAGGCTGGACTGTAGGTTGATGGTTATACTGTTGGGAGCCAACATCTATAGCTACATGGCTGAGGCCTGTAAAGGCCCATCTGGAAGATCGCCTCTGACATAGGATGTCAGTTATACCTATAATATTGGCGTGTGATTAGGGACCAGTGTGCATACATGGCAGTAAAACTTATAAGTAAAATCTCTGTACACCTGATGAAAGGTTATACAGCAGAATGACCTTGTCCTTTCTAAATCTTACTTCTTTCTAGATATTTTTTAACTTCTATTCCTGGTAGACTGGTGAGTCAGCTCTTGTTCCCAAAAGGCAGTTTCTCCTAGGATTAGGATTAGAAACTAAATTATCATAATAGTTTTATTGCCCCGCCTTTTAGCCGGGCAGGGTGTTTTTCTTCAGCTCTTGTTCCCAAAGGCAGTTTCTCCTAGGATTGGTACATATACACGATGGAATACTACGCAGCCATGAAAAAGAACAAAATCATGAATTTCGCAGCAACCTGGATGGAACTAGAGTCTATAATACTGAGTGACCTCTCACAGAAACAAAGATCAGAATATCACATGTTCTCACTCATATAATGGACCTTGAACATCCAATGTAATACTATAAGAAAATGACTGATGGTACTGGGAAATTATGGGGGGGGAGGGGGATGGGATTACCTGTAGCTAATATCTATCTGGGACTGGGAAAACACCTCTTATCAATAGGGTGCCTGAATGAAACGTAATTGTACACCTAACCCTTAACTGTACCCCACAAAATGATAATAAAAAATACTGATTAATTATAAAAAAAAAGATTAGAAACTAAATTATCATAATAGTTTTATTGCCCCACCTTTTAGCCGGGCAGGGCGTTTTTCTTCAGGACGTTTTTCTAGTTTCGTTACATGCCGAAACTTTTTGCTTCGGCCCGTGGCCATTGCCATAGTAACTGTGCAGTCCATTATCCAAGAGTGTGACAGACACTATTTGATTTTTAGAATAGACTTGTTCGGATAAAACATTCATTTAAGACAATACAATTTCCATCAGAAAGATTTAAACAGTAATAAGCATTCGTAGAAAACTTTTAGGTTTTGTTTAAGCTTTTTAAGTTTCCTTTTCTCAGATTATGACTTTAGTTCCTGTTCCTGTAGGCCAATTTTAAGATCCTTTGATTAGTATACCGAAACTTTCCCAACGCTGTAGTTTTTGCTTCTTATATGACAATAGGAAATTTTACACGTAGCCATGTATTAATATACTAGGAAAAAAGATTTAAGTTTTGGGTTAAAGTCGTAGTTTTATTAGAATAGAATGAGAATTATAGTGTTATGATTCTAAAATCATACGTCAATGGTAATTATAAGATTTGATGATAAGGTATTAGCTTAATGAGATATAGCATAATATTAAAGCCCAAACACTAGATCATGAAACTCATATAAGTCATGGTAAGAAATAAGTTTTGAATTAATTGTTGTAGAATTACAGGCCACTATGTTGAATCGTAATAGGTTAATGGAATAAATAAAAATTAAGTCATTTAAGTAAACTTATAAATTATAGTATAGTGTTAAGTTGATAATATCAATTGTTAAAAAATATTAGGAGTCAGTGAACTTGGATTGAACCTAGAGTTAACTAAGAAAGTTTTTGTATTAATCAGGGTTTAGGACAAAGAGTATAATATGAATGATTTGTTGAACACTATGGAAGACACTTTTAAACGAACTGTATTTGTGCACCTGTGACCTTAATGTGAGATTTGTAAGGCACGCCTGCTTGGAGCTTGCAAGTCTCGTGATGGTCTTGTGATGCATAGTTTGTAAATCGCAATATACATCATGGAGTTTGTACGCCCCCAGCAAGTGATTATCACACTGTTGGAGAGTATGAAAAATGGTATATAAGTTGGAAGGAGTCCGAATAAAATTTGGCTTCAGTCCTGATCAGACTGTTCCCAGAAGAATGGCCTCAGAGTCGTTTCTTCTCTCCGTCCGGATTCTCTGGAGCGGGTCCTAACCCTTCCCCCTTTGGTCGGGGCTGGAACCCCGACATTATACCTTTTGCAGCTTTGTGATTTATTTGAGGGGGGAGCTGTGATTCAAAAATTATCTGCAGATCCCAGTATCCACTGACAGGTGTATGGAGACACTAGATCCTGCTTCCCACTGCCTTGTAATCTGTTCATGATGTGGGGGTATTGGTTTGCTCCACAACCATGTGGTCTTAGCTCCCAAGTTGGAGCTCCCAAGTTAGCTCCCAGAGCTGGGTGGGCGAGTCACTGCAGGTCTCTGCCTGGTCACAGGGCTCCAGATGATCCCAGGTTCTACTGTAGCTGGATCCAGCTGGGGGAGGCAGAGTGCGAGGCAGCTGGGTGCTGTAGGTCTGCATGTCACATGTGGCTTGGGCCTGTTTTTCTTTCTTTGTTCTTAGGTCCCAGGCTGGAGGCTGCACAGAGCTGGGTGGAGCTCATGGGGCAATGCAGGTCTCTGCCTGGTCTCAGAGCTCCAGCTGTTCTCTGGTCCTGCTGTGGTCAGGGGTGAGTCAGGGGTGGTGGAGTGCGAGACTGCTGGGTGTTGCTGGTCAGCGTAGTGGTGAGGGTGGCTGGGGGGAGCGGTCTAGCCAACAAGGGAGAAATTGACCTTCCATATGATCCAACAATTCCCCTATTGGGGATATACCCAGAGGAACTCAAATTATTCTACAAAGAAGATAGCTGCACACTTATGTTTGTTGTAGCTCTATTCACAATAGCAAAAACATGGAACCAACCATGTTGCCCATTGAAGCTGGACTGGATTAAAAAAAATGTTGTACATATACACAATGGAATACTATGCAGCCATAAAGAATGACAAATATATGAACTTTACAGCAACCTGGGTAGATTTGGAGTCGATCATACTCAGTGATTTATCACAGAAACAAAGAACAGAGTTCCATATGTTCTCACTCATAAGAGGAACTTGAACACTTATAACGCTATAAGAAAGTGATTGGCAGTAATGAGAAACTGTTGGTGGGGGGAGTTGGGATTGGCATTTGAGGGAAACTGCTGGGGAGGGAGGGGCATACCTCATCAACAGGGGTACCTGCATGATCAATGTTTGTATACCTAACCCTGAATTGTACCCCACATCTTTATAGTAAAAATTAAAAAAAGAACACACTTAAGGCACTTCATCTTCACCAGGACCTTATTTAGATGATGAGATTGTGGATTTTGAGTAGAAACTATAATGGCATGAGACCTTTGGTGACCTTGAGATGGGTGAATATAATTTGCATGTGGGAGGGCATGAATCACTGGGGGCCAGAGGGTGGACTGTGGTACGTTGCCTGTGTTATGGTTTCTGCCTCTATTATTTATGTTCTTGTGTGATCTCTTCCCCTTGAATATGGGCTGGATTTGGTGATTTTCTTCTAACAGATAGAATATGATAAAAGTACTGTGATGTAACTTCTAATGTTAGGTTACAAAATGACCTTTATCTTGGGGACATTCTTTCTTTCTTTTTTTTTTTTGCTCTGAGGAAAGCCAGTTGCCATGCTGTGAACTGCCCTATGGAGTCATTCACATAGCAACAGCCACTGAGGAGCTAGGGCCTGCCAATAGCAGGAGTGAGCTCAGAAGTTCATCTTCCCTCAGGTGAGTCTTCAGATGACACCACAGCCCTGATGGACAGCTTAAATGCAACCTCAGGAGAGACCATGAACCAGCTATACCCAGTTAAGCTGCACCCAAATTACTAACCCACAGAAACTGCGAGATAATGTTTTGCTGTTTTAAGCTGTTAAATTTTGCCATTTGCTGTTTTAAGCTGCCAAATTTTGGGGGTAACTTGTGTGCAGCAAGAGATAATTAATGAAGCTAGATATTCTATATCTGTAGAAAACATGGTATTACATTTAGACCCAGAAGTCCTGGGTTTAAATCCTGGTTTCCTGTGTAATTTTTGGCAATTCACTTAAACTGCTTGAGTATCAATATCTTTTTTTTTTTTGAGTTGGAGTCTCACTCTGTCACCCAGACTGGAGTGCAGTGGCCGCTCCCGGCCACCGCAGCCTCGACCTGCTGTGCTCCGGTGATCCTTCTGCCTCAGCCTTCCGAGTAGCCGGAATTACAGGCGCGTGCTACCACGCTTGGCTAATTTTTTGATTTATTGTAGAGATGAGGTCTCGCCTGCCCAGGTGGGTCTCGAACCCACGGGCTCAGGCAATCCATTCACCTCAGCCTCGCAAAGGCGCGGGATTACAGGCTGAGCCACCGAGCCCGGCTGAGTATCAATATCTTTATGTAAAACGTGAATACTAACTTTTCCATCTACTTCACAGGGATGTTGTGAAGATTAAATGAGATTAATATTGAAAAAAGGCTTTAGAAACCATAAAACACTCTACAAACATTATAGATGATAGACATGACACTGACATAATGATGACGCTCAGTTGTTACTAGTCTGGGTGAGGGCACCTGGGAACATGGACTTGCCCTTTCTTTTTGACTGACAAAGTGTTGAAAGCAGGTGCAAACTTAAGACTGGGGCTAGGTAACAGACACCTCAAGTGATAACAGGACATCTTCCTCATGGCCCGTAAGGATGCCTATATTTTGCTGGGTGTGAAGTGGGGGCCTAAACCTTGAACTGGCCTCCTGGGCTGGCATCATGTAGATTTACTCTCACTCATTTTTTCCCCCCTAGATGATGTTTTATGAGGCTCTTATTTATTTTGTTTCTGACTAGGCCTTTCACTACCTGCTTATCTTGTTGGTTCCTGAGAGTATAGATAAAAGGATTCAAAAGGGGGGCAATAATTGTATTGATTAGAGACATTCCTTTGTTAAGATCAACCCCTTGCCCGGAGAGGGCTTGACATATATAAAGAAGCAGCTGCCGTAACACATGGTAACCACAATGACATGAGAGGAACAGGTGGAGAAAGCCTTCTTTCTCTCCTGGACAGGGGGATTCTGACAATCGTCTGGATGATCTGGACATAGAACAGGATGATCAGCACCAGGGTACTGAGCCGCCCCACCAAGGCCAGAGTAAAGTTCATAGTCTCCAACACCTTGGGCCCATGGAAGACTACCTCCATTAGCGGCATATAGTCACAGAAAAAGTGGTTGATGTGGGTGTCACAGAATGGAAGCTGACTAGTCAGGATGACAGGCACGATGATGAAGGGGAACCCTGCCAGTCAGCAGGTGAGGATGAGCTGTGTGTAGACCCTGCTGCTCATGAGCACGGGGTAGTAGAGGGGCTTGAAGATGGCAATGTACTGGGCACAGGCCATGGCCATGAGGAAGAAGAATTCTGTGGCCCCCAGGAAGATGTGGAAGAAATCCTCGGTGATGCACCCAGCAAAGCTGATGGTCTTGGTCCCCGTGGCAATGTTGAGCAGTGTCTTGGGCACAATGACAGTCTGGAACCAAATTTCTAAGCAGGAGATTCCGGAGGAAGAAGTACATAGGAGTCTACAGGCAGGTGTCCAGCGAGGTCAGGCTGATGATGGTCAGGTTCCCAGAGACAGTCATGAGGTAAGCTAGCAGCAGGAGCAGGAAAACCACCACTTGGAGCTCTTTGGTGTCCATCAGGCCTTGGAGGAAGAACTCAGTGACCACAGTCTGGTTGGCCATTGTGGACTTCGAGCTCTTCTAGAATTATGCAATACTGGGCAAATAGAACAACCAGAAATTAGGATGAAGAAAGGAGAAATTTCTCCTGAAGTCCTTCATTCATCTATCTCTCCACTGTCTTCCCATGGATGCAGGGAAGTGGAGCAGAAGCTTCTGGGGGCGCTTCCCTAGCCCAAAAAAGTCACCTTTTTCAGAGTCTTTGAGGAATTATTGAATGCCAGTGACTTTTCTCTCTCCCTCCCTTCTTTCCTCCCTGTTTTCTTTGTTTCATTCATCCTTCAAGATCCATCTCAAGTTGACCTCTTACATGAAATATTCCCTATAAGTCCTAGGATGAGTTAGCTGCTTTCTCCTGGCTCTCATAACACATCATTTGTGCCTGTGCTGTATTCCATAGAGTCAGTTATGTAGGCTAGAGGCTGTCTTTCCTGCTAAACCACAAGCACCTTGAGCACACAGATTGTTTTTTGTTCATCTTAGTATCTCAGCACTTACCTTTTCCTTCTCAGTGGAGGCACTGCTCTCCTTGGGTCTGTATTCATAACACAACTTCCTTTTTCAAAAAGTATTGCTCACATATGTAGCATGTCATTTTGGAATAACAAGTCATTTTCACTTACCTTGCCATCTGCTTACACTAGACCCTTATTAAAAGTTGCCTGGCTGGGCTCGGTGGCTCAGCGTGTAATCCCAGCACTTTGGGAGGCCGAGGTGAGTGGATTGCCTGAGCCCACTTGAGACTAGCCCGGGCAACTTGGGAAGACCTCATCTTTACATTAAATCAGAAAAATTAGCCAGGCATGGTAGCATGTAACTGAAGTTCTGTCTACTGAGAAGACGGAGGCAGAAGGATCCTCTGAGTCCAGCAGGTTGATACTGGGGTGGCCTTGAGTGTGCCACTATACTCCAGCCTGGGTGATAGGATAAGACTCCAACTAAAAAAAAAAAGGACAACAAAAACAACCCCCCCCCAAATTGCCTTACATTTGCATCTGGGAGACTGTAAATTACTTGACAACAGGGAATATCTTACTCATCTTTGCTCACCCCATCCTTGGGGCCTGTCATATGATAGTTATAAAAATGAAACACTATGAGGCTTACCTCACCCACTTTCTGATGAGTCAGGTAAAACCCAGATAAATGAACTATTGGCCTAAAGTCATTGTGAAAATCTGAGGGGCCACCTGAATATTTTATCACCATGATCAGATTCACAAAGGCTCCCAGGCTTGTTATTTTGCTGTGGAGAAAGGGGATTTTTCCCTGGAGAAACCCTGTGAAATTCCTAGGAGTGATTTTCTCTCACTTTTATCCTTTTGAGACCAGCGGCCCAGGAACCCCGTGGTCCCTGCCATTGGTCTTTAAATGTGGAAGGGACAGTGTGGCAATTCCTGAAAGAACTAGAAATTGACCTTCCATATGACCCAGCAATTCCCCTATTGGGAATATACCTGGAGGAACTCAAATCATTTTACCAAAAAGATACTTGCACATGTATATTTGTTGCAGCTCTATTCACAATAGCAAAAACATGGAACCAACTGTGTTTCCCATTGAAGTTGGACTGGATAAAAAAAATGTGGTATGTATACATGATGGAATATTATGCAGTCATAAAGAACGGCAAATATATGGACTTTGCAGCAACTTGGATGGATTTGGAGTTGATCATACTCAGTGATTTATCACAGAAACAAAGAACAGAGTTCCATATGTTCTCACTCATATGTGGATCCTGAACAATTATAATGCTATAAGAAAGCAATTGGCATTAGTGGGAAACTGTCAGGGGAGAGGGATGGGATTGGCAGTTGAGGAAAACTGCTAGGGGAGGGAGGGGCATACCTCATCAACAAGAGTACCTGCATGATCAAAGTTTGTATAACTAACCCTGAAATGTATCCCACATCTTTATAATAAAAATTTTTAAAAAATGTGAAAGGTGCCCACATTATGGAGTGTGTCACATGATCCAGGGGATATGGGAAGGAGATATGAGATCCTTCTAGTTATGTCATATTTTGCAACATCTTGGATACCATCAAATGTGAGATATACTATTATTTTATGTGACACTAAGAAAGAAAAAGTGTGACATTATGCTAAGATACTGATCATAAGATACCTCCCAGTTTCTGAGATGTTAAAAATGTATGTCTTGAAGTTGATGAGCTATGGCATTTATTTTTAGATCATTAAATATTCTGTTTTTAGACTGGGAAAAGGTATTTGCCAACTCCATGTCTGACAAAGGCCTAACATCAAGGATCTACAAGGAACTCAAATGTGCTGAAAAGAAAAAAACAACCCCATTACAAAGTGGGCAAAAGATATGAATGGACACTTTTTAAAAGAAGACGAGCAGCCAACAGATACATAAAAATAGTTCAGCCTCACTAGTCATCAAGGAGATGCAAATTAAAACTACACTGAGATACTACCTAACTCTAGTCAGAATGGCCATCATCAATAACTCAAAAAATAACAGATGCTGGAGAGGATGTGGCTAAAAGGGAACACTTCTACACAGTTGGTGGGAGTGTAAACTGGTAACAACCTCTGTGGAAGTCAGTGTAGTGATTCCTAAAAGTTCTAAAAATCGACCTTCCAAGCTGATGACAGAAATAATAGCAGTAAAGAATACTGTGATGGAAATAAATAACAAACTAATAAGCATGGAAAGCAGAATTAGCCAAGCAGAAGAAAGAATCTCAGAGCTTGAAGACCAAAATACAGAACTAACCCAAATTGTCAAAAACATAGAAAAGAAGCTTCAAAAAACAGAACAAAACCTTCAGGAGATGAATGATTACTTCAGGAGACCCAATCTAAGAGTAATTGGCCTCCCTGAGGCAGAGAGAGAGTCAGAGGCCACACTGGAACAAACATTTCATGAAATCATTCAAGAAAACTTTCCTTATCTCATCAGTGATGCAAAAATTCAAACACAAGAGATTCAGAGAACCCCTGCAAGACAACAAATGAGACATCAACTCCCAGACACATAATAATTCACCTAAACAAAGTAGTTATAAAAGAAAAAATCCTAAAGGCAGCAAGAGAAAAAGGTCAGACTATCTACCAGGGAAGACCAATTAGAATAGCAGCAGATTTATCTACAGAAACCCTCCAGGCTAGGACAGCTTGGAGCCCTATCTTCAAAGTTCTAAAAGATAAACAATTTCAACCAAGAATAACCTACCCAGCCAAGCTAAGCTTCATCAGTGAGGGAGAATTGAAATCTTTCCCAGCTATCCAATCCCTAAGAACGTATGCTGCCACCAGACCACCTCTACAAGAAACACTTAAGAGAGTACTGAACACAGAAGAAAAGGAAAAAAGAACAACAATGTTCTTACAAGAGTACAGGCAAAAGATTAAAAACACACATGAACCAACTCCAAAACCAAAAGAAAGACAACAAACAAACAGGAACAACAGCTCTGTAAGAACCTTATGACAGGGATGAACTCTCGCATTTCAATAATTAGCCTAAATGTGAATGGACTAAATGCACCAGTGAAAAGACATAGAATGGCAAAATGGATAAAATATCACCAGGCAATAGTGTATTGCCTTCAGGAGACTCACCTCACTAGAAAGGACACTCACAGACTCAAAGTAAGAGGATGGGAAACAAACTTTCAGGCAAACAAAACACAAAAGAAAGGAGGAGTCGCAATCTTAATTTCAGACAAAATACCCTTTAAGCTATCAAAAATTAAAAAAGATAGAGAAGGCCACTACATAATGATAAAAGGATCTATCCAACAACAAGAAATATCCATCTTAAACATATATGCACCCAACATAGGAGCACCAACTTTCAAAAAGCAGCTTCTATGCAAACTCAAAAAAGATATCAACTCTAACACTATCATAGCTGGGGACTTCAATATCCCACTCACAACCCTAGACAGATCATCAGAACAAAAAATCAGCAACAAGATCTGGAACCTCAATGTGACTCTTGACCAAATGGACTTAACTGATACCTACAGAACACTCCATCCAACAACCACAGAATATACATTCTACTCATCATCACATGGAACGTACTCTAAGATCAACCACATACTTGGCCATAAATAAAGCATAAGCAAATTTAAAAAGATTGAAATTTTACCATGCACCTTCTTGGACCACAGTGGAATAAAAATAAACATTAACACTAACAAGGTTCCTCCCAAACCCACAAAGACATGGACACTAAACAACATGATGCTAAACAACTCCTGGGTCAATGATGAAATCAAAACAGAGATTAAAAGATATCTGGAAACAAATGAAAATGAAGAAACATCTTACCAAAATCTCTGGGATGCCATGAAAGCTATAGTAAGAGGGGAATTCATATCTCTACAAACGCACATGAAGAAAATGGAAGGATCACAGATGAACAGCCTAGCAAGCCACCTAAGAAAGTTGGAAAAGCGAGATCACCAAAACCCTAACTTCAGCAGAAGAATCCAGATCACCAAAATAAAAGCCCAAATCCAGGATGTAGAAGATAAAAAGATAATACAAAAAATCAATGAAACAAAAACCTGGTTCTTCAAAAGGATAAACAAGATCGATGGTCCCCTAGCTAGACTGACCAAGAAAAAGAGAAAAAGCCCGAATAAACACAAAAGATGAAATCACATCTGACCCTGAGGAAATACAAAAAATCATTAGAGACTACTATGTACACTTGTATGGAAACAAACTTGAAAACCTTAAGGAAATGGAGGACTTTCTGACATCACACAACCTGCCTAGCTTGAAATAAGAAGAAATCGAGACCCTAAATAGACCAATAAAAATCCAGGAAATTGACTATGTAATTAGAAAATTACCTACAAAAAACAACAACAACAACAAAAAACCCCTGGACCAGATGGTTTTCCAGCAGAGTTCTACAAGACATTTAAGGAGGAGCTGATACTAATCCTACTGAAGGTATTCCAGGTGATTGAGAAAGATGGAACTCTCCCCAAATCATTTTATGAAGCTAACATCACATTGATACCCAAAACAGGTAAAGACCAAAGAAAGAAAGAGAACTATAGGCCAATATCTTTGATGAACATAGATGCTGAAATTCTCAACAAGATCCTAGAGAACTGGATTCAACAACACATCTCAAAAATCATTCATCATGACCAAGTAGGCGTCGCCCCTGGGATGCAAGGCTGGTTCAACATTCGTAAATCCATAAATGTAATTAAATACATCAACAGATGTCAAAACAAAAACCATATGATTATATCATTAGATGCAGAAAAAGCTTTTGATAAAATCCAGCATCCCTTCCTGATAAAAACTCTCAAACATCTAGGCCTATGTGGAACATTCCTCAAAATACTAAAAACCATCTACAAGAAACCCACAGCCAGCATACTCCTAAATGTACAAAAATTGAAACCATTTCCTCTGAAAACTGGAACAAGACAAGGATGCCCACTTTCACCCCTCCTGTTCAATATAGTATTGGAAATCCTGGCTAGAGCAATCAGAGAAGAGAAGGCAATCAGGGGTATCCAAATAGGAAAAGAGGAAGTCAAGTTATCTCTCTTTGCAGATGACATGATTGTGAACCTTGAAAACCCAAGAGAATCTGTCAAAAACCTCCTTACCCTGATAAAGGACATTGGCAAAACTCAGGGTATAAAATAAATGTGTAAAAGACAATCACATTTCTTTACACCAATAATAAACAAACAGAAACCCAAATAAAAAGCACAATTCTATTCACAATAGCCACAAAAAAAAAGAAAGAAATACCTTGGCATCTTCCTAATCAGACACGTGAAAGACCTTTACAATGAAAACTACAAAACACTGCTCAAAGAAATCAAAGATGACATAAACAAGTGGAAAAATATCCCATGCTCATGGATTGGAAGAATTAACATTGTGAAGATGTCCATCTTACCTAAGGCAATCTACAGATTTAATACAATACCCATCAAATTACCAGCAGCATTCTTCTCAGATCTAGAAAAAACAATACAGGAATTCATATGGAAACACACACGACCAAGAATAGCCAGAAAAATCCTGAGCAAAAAAAACAAAGCAGGAGGTATCACATTACCAGACTTCAAACTTTACTATAAATCTACAATAATCAAAACAGCTTGGTATTTGTACAGGAACAGGCATATAGACAAATGGAATAGAATTGAGATTCCAGAAGCAAAACCTCAATTTCTCAACCAACTCATCTTCAACAAAGCCTCCACCACCTACCACTGGGGAGAAGAGAACCTATTCAGTAAATAGTGCTGGGAAAACTGGCTGGGAAAACCATATGCAGAAGACTCAAACAAGATCCTTATCTATCCCCATACACAAAAATTACCTCTAAATGGATCAGAGACTTAAATGTAAAACCTCAAACCATAAGAACCTTAGAAAATGCAGGACACACCCTTATGGAAATTGGAACTGGCATCCAATTCCTGAGCAACACCGAAAATGCACGGGCCATAAGAGATAAAATAGACAAGTGGGACCTCATTAAACTGACAAGCTTCTGCAAAGCCAAAGAAACCATCAAGAGAGTAGGGTGACAGCCCACAGACTGGGAAAAAGTATTTACCAACTCCAGGTCTGACAAAGGTCTAACATCTTGGATCTCCAAGGAACTCAAACGTGCTGAAAAGAAAAAAACAAACAACCCCATTTTAAAGTGGGCAAAAGATATGAACAGATACTTCTCAAAGGAAGACATGCAAGTGGCCAACAGACACATGAAGAAATGTTCAACCTCATTAATCATCAAGGAGATGCAAATCAAAACTACACTAAGATACCACCTAACTCCACTCAGAATGGCAATTATCAATCATTCAAAAAATAACAGATGCTGGAGAGGATGTGGAGAAAAGGGAACACTTCTACAGTGTTGGTGGGAGTGTAAACTAGTGCAACCTCTGGGGAAAGCAGTGTGGCGATTCCTAAAAGCTCTAAATATTGACCTCCCATATGACCCCACAATTCCCCTACTGGGAATATACCCTGAAGAACTCAAATCACTCAATCAAAAAGATACCTGCACACATATGTTTATCACAGCATTGTTCACAGTAGTAAGGACCTGGAAGCAACCATGCTGTCCATCAAAAGTGGACTGGATTAAAAAAATGTGGTACATATACATGATGGAATACTATGCAGCCAGAAAAAAGAACAAAATGATGAATTTCACAGCAACCTGGATGGAACTAGAGTCTATAATACTGGGTGATCTCTCACAGAAACAAAGATCTGAGTATCACATGTTCTCACTCATATAGTGGACCTTGAACATCTATCATAACACTAAAGAAAAGGACTGACAGTGGTGGGAAACTATGGGGGCCTAGGAAGGGGAAGGGAGGTTGAACTAACAGTAGTGAATATCTGTCTGGGGACAGGGAGACATCCTTTATCAACAAGGGTGCCTGAACAATGCATATTTGTAAACCTAACCCTTAACTGTACCCCACAATTTTAAAATGAAAAATTAAAAAGAAATCGACCTTCCATATGACCCTGCAATCCCCCTACTGGGAATATACCCAGAAGAACTCAAATCACTCTGTAAAAAATACCTGCACACATATGTTTATTGCAGCATTGTTCACAATAGTAAGCACTTGGAACCAGCCGTGCTGCCCATCAAAAGAGGACTGGTTTAAAAAATGTGGTACATATACGCAATGGAATATTATGCAGCCATAAAGAAGAACAAAATCATGAACTTTGCAGCAACCTGAATGGAATTAGAGTTTATAATACTGAGTGATCTTTCACAGAATCAAAGGTCTGAGTATCACATGTTCTCACTTATAAGTGTGGACCTTGAACAACTACTGTAATACTATAAAAAAAGGATTGACAGTAGTGGGAAACTGGAGGTGGGGTGGGGGGTGGAGAGGTGGGATTGACAGTAGTCGGGATCTGTCTGGGAAGGGGGGGACACACCTCATCAACAAGGGCACCTACCTAATGAATATTTGTATACCTAACCCTGAATTGTACCCCACAATTTTAAAAGAAAAATTAAAAAAATTCCTGTTTTTGTCATATGAAAAAATACTCAACATCTCCTGTCATCAAAGAAATGCCACTGAAAACCACAATGAGATATCATCTCGCACCAGCCAGAATGGCTATTATTAAAAAGTCAAAAAACACAGTTGTTGGTGAGGTTGTGGAGAAAAGGGAATGCTCATACGCTGTTGGTAGAAATGTAAGCTAGTTTAGTCCCTGTGGAAAGTAGTTTGGAGATTATTTTTTTTGAGTTGGAGTCTCACTCTGTTGCCCAGGCTGGAGTACAGTGGCACATTCATGGCCACCCCAGAGTTGACCTCCTGGGCTCAGGTAATCCTTCCGACTCAGCCTTCCAACTAGCCAGAACTACAGGTGTGTGCTACCACGTCCGGCTAACTTTTTGATTTACTGTAGAGATGAGGTCTCGCCAAGTTGCCTGGGCTGTCCTCGCACCTGTGGGCTCAGGCAATCCCCTCACCTCAGCCTCCCAAAGTGCTGGGGTTACTGACTTGAGCCACTGTGTCTGACCTGGAGATTTTTTTTAAGAACCAAAAATAGATTTACCATTCAACCCAGCATTCCTTTATAACCAAAGGAGCGTATATTGTTCTACCGAAAAGATAGTGCACTTGTATGTTATTGCAACACTATTCACAATAGCAAAAATATGACCCAAACTAGGTGCCCATCAACAGTGGATTGGATAAAGAAAATGGGGCATGTATACACCATGGAATATTAAACAGCCATAAAGAAGAAGGAAATCATGGCCGTGGCCGTTGCAGCAACGTTATTGCAACTGGAGTCGGAGCTTCTGGAAGTTCTTCCCTTTCCTAAAAAGTCACCTTTTTCAGACTCTTTGAGGAATTATTGAATGCCAATGACTTTTCTCTTTCTCTCCTTTCTTATTTTCTTCCTTCTTTATTTCCTCTGAGAAAGCCTACAAAGAATTCTCTGCTGCTCTCCTCAGTCCTCTTTAGAACTTTCCACATTCATTCATCCTTTAAGATCTCAAGTTGACCTAACGCAGGGAACTAACACAGAAACAGAAAACCAATACCACATGTCCTCACTTATAAGTGGGAGCTAAGCATTGGGAACACATGGACATAAACATGTGAACAACAAATGCTGGCGACTATTAAAGGGAGGCAGTGAGGGTAATGATTCAAAACCTGTCCATCGGATGTCCTGCGTGCCATTTGGGTGATGGACTTAATAGAAGCCACATCTTACCATCACGAAGTAGAAGGGGGATCCAAAGCCTCTGGAATTCATTTATAAAAAATTGTGTATTTAAACTTCAGTCTCCTTCAGAGTACTTTCCGTTTGATCCACTACACCTATTGAGATGCTTTTTCCACTGCTCAAAACGGTTTTTGAACTTGTGAGTTTTGATGCCGTTTAGTACTTTGGCTGTTTCTTGTTTCACCTCTTCCACATCAGTGAAACACTTCCCATGGAAGGCTTTTTTCATGTGGGGAAACAAAAGTCTCTTGGGGTGAGATCGGGGGAATATGGAGGGTGGGGCCTGGGGGTCACGCTGTTTTGGGTCAAAAACTGCTGAACACTCAGCACGGCGTGGGCAGGTGTGCTCATAAATCACCCATCGGGTGACGGACAAATGTGTTGAAAGAATCTCCAAATAAAAAAATATAAAAACATAAAAAATTCACTGAAGCTGAACATGGCCTGTCACAGCAACACTAGCCAGTATACTGATGCCAATGGGTTCCTAGAACACTTATCTAGTGGGGGAAGCCTGTGTTACAAGGGACCTGCCTGCCAAAAAAAAAAAAAAAAAAGATAATACTTTTTTTGGGTGGGATTCCCACTCATATAAGCGTGTAACAAACCCACACATGTACTCCATGAATCTAAAACCAAAAATTCTGTTTTCGTGTATATTTTAAAACAAACTATATGTTCATATAGTAGTACATGCAAGTAGCTTAACCATTAATAAACATACACATATATTGGGGATACTTTCTCAATTTTATCTTATTTTTTACTTTTACTGATGACATGTATGATTTTTAAAAAGTTGGTCGACTTTCCGTATGACCCCACAGTCTCCCTACTGGGAATATATCTGGAAAAACCCAAATCACTCTATAAAAAAGATACCTGCACATGTATGTTTATTACAGCATTGTTCACAGTAGCAAGAACATGGAACCAACCGTGCTGCCCATCAAAAGAGGACTGGATAAAAAAAATGTGGTACATATACACAATGGAATATTACGCAGCCATAAAGAAGAACAAAATCATGAACTTCACAGCAGCCTGGATGGACGTAGAGTCTATAATACTGAGTGATCTTTCACAGAAACGAAGCACTGAGCATCACATGTTCTCACTCATAAGCGGACCTTGAACAATTATCGTAATACTATAAGAAAAGGATTGGCAGTAGCCAGAAACTGCTGGGAAGGGAGCGGGAAGCGGAATTGGCAGCAGTGGGAATCTGCCTGGGGAAGGAGGGGGGCATGCCTCATCAACAAGGGTACCTACATAATGAACATTTGTATACCTAACCCTGAATTGCACCCCACATCTTTAAAATAAAAAAAAAATTTAAACGAAAAAAAAAGTTGGTAGAATTCTTGCCTAGGGATTTGCTGCCATTCTCCCTTCCCCCAGCCAACCAGCGTTTTTGAGTTGGAGTCTCACTCTGTCGCCCAGACTGGAGTGCAGTGACCGCTCCCGGCCACTGCAGCCTCGACCTGCTGGGCTCCAGTATCCTTCCGCCTCAGCCTTCCGAGTAGCCAGAATTACAGGCATGAGCTACCGCCCGGCTGATTTTTTGATTTATTGTAGAGATGAGGTCTCACTGCCCAGGTGGGTCTCGAACCTGCGGGCTCAGGCAATCCACTCACCTCACCCTCCCAAAGGTGCGGGATTACAGGCTGAGCCACCGAGCATGGCTTGGCCCATTTAATCTTTAGGGAGGAGAGGCTGTTCTTTAGTCTTGGGTTTGTAAAATCAATCAATCAATCAATTAATTGATTAATTTTGTTTCTGACCTTTTTTTCTTTGGAATAAGCAAGAGGGAGCTCCCATCAGGTCGTAGGTAATTGTCTAATGATTTGGAAATTCAGGCAATTCTTTCCTTTCTGTAGTGACTTGTTAGCTCGGAAGTGGCCACAGAAACTTACCAGCCCAGAGATAGCGTGAGCTTCTCAGGTCTCTGATGATTTTCTAAAGAGGGAGCACACAGTGTAAAGACCTGAATGGCCTGTGTGAATTCATGAAAAGGGCTCAAACATTCAGCAAAATGGGGAGGCAACTCTGTAGAGATAATCTCAAGATTATATTTCCGTATGAATTTGTTTTTGACTCACTCTTCATTTCTCTCTGGTCTCCTCCAACAGACATGTCCCTTCCGCAGCGACAATTCTAAAACCTAGATTTCTAAGGGCAGAATTCTCTTGCTTGGTCAACATCCAAATCATGCAGCAGAGAGATTGGTGAGAGTCGAGTTGGGACTGGAAGCGTCCCCTTTGTACAATGGTTCGTGATTTCCCTTGGGAATCTAAAATTCTGAAGTTTTGGGTCATGTAAGAGGCTTCTGCGCAAGTCTCATGCAATGGAAAGGCAGGCTTACTTTATAGACTCTTATTACAGACTCAGGGGATCAGTTGAGAGGAAAAAAACAAATGGTGCTCAGGGGACTCTGTTCTCAGAATTCACTAATGAACTTAGGATATAGTTGTTTTGGTCAAAAACTGGAAGCAAGACAATTTGCAAAAGATCCCCAAAGAAAATGACAAAATATTTACCTAAGCACTTACTCTTCAGTGAATGTTTGTGTCATTGTCAGTTATTAACAATGAAGTTGGCATCATCCGTTGGGTAGATATTTTTGAGAACAGATAAGTGGGTGGGAAGGCATCAAAGACAACTTTGTCACAAGTTTGGTTGGTCCAACCACAAACATCTATAAGGGTCCAGCCTATTCAGCTATTTTAATTTGATTTTGAATTCTGTTGCTAAAATATGCTTGGGTGTGGCATTACATATGGGTTGCTCTGCATGGTGTGAGAAGTCAAACAACTTAAATTCTCTTTTTAAAAGTTTTATTTTATTTTTTATTATAAAGATGTGGGGTACAATTCAGGGTTAAGTATATAAACGTTGATTATGTAGGTACCCTTGTTGATAAGAATCTTAGAAAACGCAGGAAACACCCTTATGGAAATTGGAGCTGCAACCAATTCCTGATCAGGACCCTAAGTGCCCATACCATAAGAAATAATATAAAGTGGGACCTCATCAAACTGACGGGCTTCTGCAAAGCAAAAGAAACCATCAAGAGAGCAGGGAGACAGCTCACAGAATGGGAAGAAATATTTGCCAACTGTATATGTTTAAAGTTTTAAAACAGAGTTTATTAGCGAGAAGAAGAGAAGGAAAAAGGAAGAATCATGGCAGAAACACCTGCTACGGACAAGTTTCTCAAAAAAGAAAAGCCACTCAACTTCAATTCTAGTTGTAGTTCTGCTACTGACCAGCACGAGGACCTTTACAATTATTCCCCCTTTCCTGACTCTTAGTATTTTAGCTTCTAATAGTGATTTAGAGATGATAAGGGGGTGGTGTGAACTAGGATGTCTTTTTGTTTGTCTTAGTTTCAATATTTTTAAACTTCAAGAGCCTTCTTGTACACTTATTTTATTCTAGAGCATTGTGAAAAGGTTTCTCCTTACCTTTTTCATGCACTTCATTCTCCTATCTAAAATTTCAATCTCGGCTGGGCTGGGTGGCTCAGCCTGTAATCTCAGCACTTTGGGAGGCTGAGGCGAGTGGATTGCCTGAGCCCACGGGTTCGAGACCAGCCCAGGCAACTTGGCGAGACCTTGTCTCTACAATAAAATTAGCCGGGTGTGGTAGCGTGCGTCTTAGTTCCGGCTACTCCGAAGGCTGAGGCGGAAGGATCACTGGAGCCCAGCGGGTCCACACTGGGGTGGGCGTGAACGTGAGTGCCACTGCCCTCCAGCCTGCACTCCAGCGAAGGAGTGAGATGCCAACTAAAAAAAAAAAAATTTCCAATCTCCTTTTTGCCTGCTTTCCCCGAAGACTCCTAATTGTTTCTATTTGCCTGTTTTAAAAAACATCCTATAATTCTTTCTCTGGGTATTTTCTAATGTGTGTTTCTTGAGATAAAGCAACTAGAAAAGGAGATGGTATAGCAATATTGCAGAAATATACTGATTATATGATGTATACAGCATTATGAAACACTCAAAAAAATGAGCAAACCTAATGCAATCCAAATAACGTCATCACCGAATCAGAAATATTAATGAATTACTGAGAAATAGCATATAGATTTCAGAAAGAAAGAGAAACAAAACTGGTGGAAATGAAATACTGAACAATTCATAGAGTCACTAATTCATTCGGCAAACATTTGTGGAATGCCTGCTGTATGCCAGACACTGTTGAAGGTGTTGAGATATGATTGTGGGTTAGTCTTCATGGAACTTTACTTACATTCTTGTACAAAACCAGTGTGTAGCATAATTTCAGGTAATGATAATGTAACAAGGAAAAAAAAAAGAGTGAAAGAATGATGGTGGGCATGTGAGGTGTGAGAATGGTATTTTTAGGTGGAGCGGTCATGAAAGACTTCTCTGAGGAAGTGACATTTGAGCAGAAAACTGAATGAAGTTAGAAGATGAAACATACAAAAGTCAGAGAGAAGAGAACTCCAGTCAGAGGAAATATCAAGTAGAAATGCCTTCAGGTAGGAATGAGCTTGATAAAATCAAGGAGAAGCGAGAATGAAAAGGGTTCCCTTTTTCTCTACAGGTCTTCTGTCCACTTAAAAATCAGGGTTTTTTTTTTTTTTTTGTGATTGAGTTGTATGACTTCCTTTTTTTTTTTGGTGTCAGAGTCTCATTTTGTTGCCCAGGCTGGAGTGCAGTGGCATGCTCATGGCCACTGCAGCTTCGACCTGCTGGGCTCAGGTGATCCTTCTGCCTCAGCTTTCCAAGTAGCTGAAACCACAAACATGTGCCACCATGACTGACTGATTTGTTTGTTTGTTTGTTTGTTTGTTTACTTATTTATTGTAGAGACAAGGTCTTGCCATGTTGCTCAGGCTGGTCTTGAACCCCTGAGCTCGGGCAATCCTATTGGCTCTGCCTCCCAAAGTGCTGGGATTAGAGGTTTGAGCCACCGCTCCCGGCCCTTTTACATTTTGAATATTAACCCTTTAACAAATATATGGTTTGCAAATGTTTTCTTCCATCGCTTACATTGGGAATTTATTTATCCATAGAATAAACAAACAAAAATGGATGAGGTTTTAGAGAATTTGAAGAAAAATTAACAAGCAGTAACTAACAATTATAATTAAAATCTTATACGCAGCAAAGGATGCCCTTTTTAAAGTTTTATTTGTAAAGCATGTTTTCTTTTAAAAAAATTATTTTATTTTACAAATGTGGAGTACAAGTTAGGATTAACTACATAAGTAGGCTGCATGCAGGTGAAGTTTGGGCCTCCAAATAGACCTCATTTCCCCTGGTAATGAACCAAGTAGCCTTTGTGTTGTCACGTGCCCACCACCCTCTTGCTTCCCTCCCTCCCCTAGCAGTGCCCAGCGACTGCCAATCCCTCCCTTGTGCTAATGTGACTAATGTTCAAGGCCCTTATGAGTGAGAACAAGCGGTATTCCGATCTTTGTTTCTGTGATAGTTCACTTAGTATGATGGTCTCCAACTTCATCCAATTTACTGTAAATCTGTGATTTTGTTCTTCTTTATGGCTGTGTAATATTCCACCCTGTATATGTACCACATTTTCTTTATCCAGTCCACTTTCGATGGGCAGTAGAGTTGGTTCCATGTTTTTGCTCTTGTGAATAGTGCAGCAATAAATATGTGTGTGCAGGTGTCTTTTTTTGTAAAAAAAAAAATTATATTCCTTTGAGTATTTTCCCAGGAGAGGAATTGTTGGATGGTAGGGAAGCTACCAATTTTTAGTTCTTATAGGAATCACCACACTGCTTTCCCTAGAATTTAAACTAGCTCGTACTACCATCAACAGTGTAGAAGCATTCCCTTTTTTCCTCACATGTGCCAGCATCTGTTGTTTTTTTTTAAACTTATTAATGATAACCATCCTTACTGAGTTAGGCAGTATCTCATTGCAGTTTTGATTTGCATTTCTCTGATGATTAGTGATGCTGAGAAATTTTTCATGTGTCTGTTGACTGCGTGTATGTCATATTTTAAAAAGTGTTCATGTTCTTTGCCCATTTTTTGAGGAATGTTCCTTCTATGCTTAGGTGCTCAAGGGTTCTTATCAAGAAGGGAGGCTGGATTTTGTCACATGCTTTTTCTGTGTCTAGTGATGTAATCATGTGGTTCTTGGTTTTGTATCTGTTAATGCTAAATTGCATTTATGGTCTTGTGAATTTGAACTAGCCCTGCATCCCAGGAATAAAGCCCACCTAGTCATGTTGAATGATCCTTGAAATATCCATATTTGATCCTGATTTGCTAGACTCTTATTGAGAATTTTTGCACCTATGTTAATCACAGAGATTGGTCTGTAGTTCTTTCTTGCTGGTTCTCTGCCAGGTTTGATATCAGTATGATGTTAGCTTCATAAAATTGTTGGGGAGATAATTCCGTTGTTCTCAATTGCCTGGATTATTTTCAATAAGATTGGTATCAGCTTCTCTTTGTTTGCCCAGCTGGAAAGCAATCTGGTCCAGGGTTTTTTAAAGATGGGGTGATTTCCTTGATTGAGTCAATTTTCTCGATTGCTAGTGGCCTGTTTTAGAGTTTCTATTTCTTTTTGTTTCAACCTTGGGAGGTTGTGTGATGTCAGAAAGTCCTCTGTTTCCTTAAGATGTTCTAGTTTATTTGCTTACAGGTGTTCATAGTAATCTCTGAAAATCTTTAGAATTTCCTTAGGGTCCGTTGTGATTTCATGTTTTGTATTTCTAATTGTGATTACTTGGACTTTCTCTCTTTTCCTAGTCAATCTGGCCAGGGGTCTGTCAATCTTATATATCTTTTCAAAGAACCAGCTTCTTGTCTTGTTGATCCTTTCTATGATTTGTTTTTCTATATCCTGCAATTGTGATCTTGTCTTAGTGCTCTAGGTTCCTCTGCTGACGTTAGGATTTAGATGATCTTACCTTTCCAGCTCTCAGATATGATGGTAGGCTGTTTACTTGTGATCTTTCTGTTTTTTTGATGTGTGAATGCAATGCTATGAATTTTCCTCTTAACACTGATTTCATGGCATCCCAGAGGTTCTGGTAAAATATGTCTTTTTTTTTCATTTGTTTCCAGAAAGTTTTTTTTATTTCGGTCTTGATTTCTGTGTTGACCCAGAAGTTGTTCAGCAGAATGTTGTTTAGTGTCCATATCTTTGTGTGTTGTGGGGGGTCTTGTTGGTGGGGATATTTATTTTTATTTCACTGTGATCTGAGATGATGCATGGTATTATTTTGATATTTTGAAATTTGTCCACACTAGTTTATTCTGAGAATATGATTGATCTTGGAGTATGTCCCATGTGCTGATGAGTAGAATGTATACTCTGTAGATGATGGATGGAATGTTCAGCAGATGTCTATTAAATCCATTTGAGTGAGTGTTGGGTTCTGGATCTCCTTGTTTATTTTTTGCCTTGATGATATATGTAGAGCTATCAGTGAGTTATTTAGGTCTCCAGCTATGATTATATGAGTCAATGTTTTCTCCTAATTTATGTAGTGGTTGTTTTATAAAATCTCATGCTCCTATGTTGGGTGCATACCTGTTTAAGATGGATACTTCTTGCTGGTGGATGAAGCCTTTTATTATTATTTAGTGTCCTTCCATGTCCTTTACAACTTTTGATGGTTTGAAGTCTGCTTTGTCTGATATCAGAATAGCTACTTCGCTTTCTTTTGTTTACCATTTTCCAGCCTTCA
This sequence comes from Cephalopachus bancanus, assembly GCA_027257055.1. Classification (NCBI taxonomy): domain Eukaryota; kingdom Metazoa; phylum Chordata; class Mammalia; order Primates; family Tarsiidae; genus Cephalopachus; species Cephalopachus bancanus. The sequence goes on along the minus strand of JAPVLO010000385.1, from coordinate 2,394,098 downwards.
ACTCTGAGCCTGTTGGTGTCCATTGCAGTGAGATGAGTTTCCTGGAGGCAGCAGATTACTGGATCATGCTTCTTTATCCAGTTTGCCACTCTATGTCTCTTTAGTGGTGCATTTCGTCCACTCATGTTCAAATTGATTATTGAAATGTGAGAGTTTATTCTTGTCATAGGGCTCTTAGGGGGTTGCATTTTTTCCTTTTATTTTTGTATTTATACATGTGTGTGTTTTTATTTTTGTGAGTGCTACTCTGTGCTTGCCTGTACTTTTGTGATGGGCATGACTGTTCTTTTTTTTTTTCTGTGTTCAACACTTATGCATCACCTGAAGGGTTGGTCCAGAGGTGTCATATTCTCTTGGGGACCGGAAATCTGGAAAGGATTTTAATTCTTCATCAGGGAAGAACTTAGCTTGGTAGGGTAGGAACTTCTTGGCAGGAATTGTTTATCTTTAAAAACATTAAAGATTGGATTCCAGTCCCTACTGTCTTGTAGTGCTTCTTCAGATAACTCTGGAGCAATTCTGCTGGGTCTTCCCCAGTGGCAGTCTGACCTTCCTCTCTTGTTGCCTTTAGGATTTATTTTTTCATGATTACTTTGTGGAGGTGGATTATTATGTTTCTTGGGGTTGGTCTTTCTATTTGATACCTTGTGAGGGTTTTCTGAGTCTTTTGTGTTTGAATGGTCACCTTTAGCAAGATGTGGGAAGTTTTCTTGGACGACCTCATGGAATACTTTTTCCATGGTGTTCTTAGTTTTCATTTCTGCTTCCAGGATACCAATCAGGTGTAGAATTGACTTCTTGTCATAGTTCCACATCTCTTGGAGGCTTTGCTCCTTCTTTTTGAGCTTTTTAGCTGTGTCTTTGACAGACTGGGTTAATTCCATATTTTGGCCTTTAAGCTCTGAGATTTTTTCCTTTGCTCCTTGATCCTATTTCCTATGCTTGTAAGTGTTTCCAGGTTGCAGTTCATAATTTTCATTATTTCAGAATAGACTTTTCTGAAATTGGCCAACTCACTTTTACTTCCTGTACAACTTTGGTGAGTTTTGCATCTAGTTTCTCTTGTTTCTCTCTGTTCATTTTAGCCATCCAATTTCTGATTTCTTTGACTGTCATCTGGAGAAAGTTATTCTGGGGAGCTTCTATCGTTTGTGCTCTGAGAGTTGCTCTTTCAGTTGTCTGTTTAGTATTCTGAGTGTTGCCTATATTTTTTCATTAATTTTTCCTCATTTGTAACAGGCTTTTTTCCTGTCTGCAGTTCCTCTTTATTTTTGTTGCTCCAAAGCTAGTCACTGACCCACTGCTCTAGGGCCTTTTTTTGGGGTTCATTATAGGTCACTAAGTGAGAGAGAAAGCGGCATTCACTTCTGCTCCTTGCTCCACCTTGTGCCAGCCCTCTGAACTGTAGAAGTCTCTGCTGCTAGCACTCTGTGGAGAGTGGTTGAGGGGATGGGCTCCCAGTCTGATGTCTGGTTTGTAGCCCAGAAGCCTTCCCACTGAGAAAGACTTTGGGTGTCTTGTGTGTCACTCCTTCCTTGTTCAAGTCCACATTCTGCTCTAGAAAAAGAGATTTCCCTGTCATGGGGGACGGAGGAGGAATCTCTCCTGTAGGCATGCGGGGCTTAGAGATGATTCTTCCTGATCTGGCTGGGAAGATGGGTTAAGAGTCAGAAAGTGGGCTTTCCCTGTCTGTGAGTCAGCTGCCTGACAGAAGCTGTGTTCATGGCTGCTGACCCAGCACATGTTTCCCCCCGCATTCTGCTTGGGGTCTGATTGCTGCTGCTGGCCCTTATCAGGACTGTTCCCATGTGGGACTGATGACTTGTGTATAGATGGGAGGGAGTGAACAGACGCAAAGCATGTTAGGTACACTTACCCACACTCATTCACTGGGTAGGGCTTCAGCTCGTGTCCAAGCTTGGTGTATGGTGGAGGATAGGGTGCCCAGTTTCCTGCATCTGCTATTGTTTTCTGGTCTCTGTGTGTTTAAAGAGACCTTTGCTGGGTGCAGGGTGTTCCACCCATCCAAAAGAGTTTGGGGTGTCCTCATCTATTGGCGACTTGGTCCCTACTTTCTGCCTTGCTTGGTGAGCGTGGTGCCAGTCTGCTGCTCCATGGTGGACACCTTGGATTCCTCCTTCACGTGTTGTCTTAATCCCATAGTTTTGTATATAAAGCACAGTCTACTTGCCTATAATAGGTGATCAATTAGCTTTTATTTATTTACTTAAAAATTTCAAATTTATTTTCTTTAAATTTAATTTTAACTGAAAAATAATAATTGTAAAAATGTATGGGGTACAATGTGATGTTTAATATATGTACACATCGTGTGATGATTGAATCAAGCTAATTAACATTTATTATCTCATTACCTTTTTTGTGGTGAGAACCTTTAAATTATACTTTAAAAACCTTTAGAATCTAGCAATTTTGAAATATACAATACATTATTATTAGCTATGGTCACTATGCTAACAGTTAATACTAACTGAAACTTTGTACCCTCTGATTAACATTGTTTTCTTATTCTCTCCTCCAAGCCTCTGGTAATCAATATTCTAATCTCTGTATTTATGAGTCGAACTTTTTTAGATTCCACATGTAAATGAGATCTTGCACTATTTGTTTTTAAGTACCTTGCTTATTTTACTTAGCATAATATCCTCCAGGTTAATCCTTGTTGTTGTGATAGAATTTCCTTCTTTTTTGAGCTGAAGCTGAATAGTATTCCACTGTGTTTATATACCACATTTTCTTTATTTGTACATCCATTGGCAAACACCTAGATTGATTTCATATTTTGGCTGTTGTGAATAATGCTGCAATGAGCAGGAGAGTGCAGATAGCTTCCTGACATACTGGTTTCAATTTCTTTGGAGATATACCTGGAGATGAGATTGCTGGATCATATGGTAATTCAGCTTTTAGTTTTATGAGGAACCTCCAAAAAACTTTCTTTAATGGAAATACTAATAATGGCTATACTAACTTATATTCCTACCAACAGTGAGATATTTATTTATTCTTGCTGTAGAGTTATACAAATTCCTTATACATTTTAGATATTAACCCTATATTAAATATATGGTTTGCATATATTTTTCTGATTTTTTTAAGTTTGCCTTTTCAATTTGTTCATTGTTTCCTTTGCTGCACAAAATCTTTGTAGTTTGGTGCAATCTCACTGGTTTAATTTTGCTTTGGTTTCCTGTGCTTTTGATGTCATATAAAAAAAATCATTGCCAAGACCAGTATCATGAAGCTTTTCCTCATTCTTTCTTTTAAAAATTTTATGGTTTCAGGTATTATGTTCAAGTCTTGAGTTGATTTTTTTGTGTGGTGGAAAATAAAGTTCCAGTTATTTATTTATTTATTTTTGGAGAGTTAAGTTCTCACTACGTTGCCAAGTTGGTCTCAAACTCCTGGACTCAAGTGATCCTCCCACCTCTGTCTCTCAAAATGTTGGAATTATAGGCATGAACCATATTGTTTGGTCAAGGCTCTAATTTCTTTTTTTTTGGTATGTGGATATTCAGTCTCCCTAAACCTCTTATTAAAGAGGTCTTCTTTTCTCCACAGTGTATTCTTTGTGTCTTTGTGGGGGAGTCATTGGTTGCATATGTGTGAATTTATTTCTAGGTTCTCTATTCTGTTCCATTGGCTGATATGCCTGTTTTTATGCCAGTACCATACTGTTTTGATTACTAGAGGTTTGTAATTTAGTTAGAAGTCAGGAAGCGTAATATCTTCATCTTTGTTCTTCTTGCTTAAGATCGTTTTGGTTATTGGTGATCTGTTTTTGGTTCCATACAAATGTTAGGATTTTTTTTTCTATTTCTGTGAAAAAAGTCATTGAAGTATTGATAGAGATTTCATTGAATCTGTAGATCACTTTGGGTAGTATGGATATTTTTAACATTATTAATTCTTCCTTTTCAAGGACACAGGATATCTTTTCATTCATTTGTGCCTTTTTTGTTTTCAATGTATTATATATATATATATATATATTTTTTTTTGAGTTGGAGTCTCACTCTGTTGCCCAGACTGGAGTGCAGTGGCCGTCCCGGCCACCGCAGCCTTGACCTGCTGGGCTCCGGCAATCCTTCTGCCTCAGCCTTCCGAGTAGCCGGAATTACAGGCATGCGCTACCATGCCCAGCTGATTTTTTGATTTATTGTGGAGATGAGGTCTTGCTGCCCAGGCGGGTCTCGAACTCGCGGGCTCAGGCAATCCACTCAGCTCAGCCTCCCAAAGGCATGGGATTACAGGCTGAGCCACTGAGCCTGGCTTGTATTATATATTTTAGTGCACATATCTTTCTTCTCCTTGATTATATTTATTCCCCTTTTATTGTTTAAAAATATTATTATAAATAGGATTGTTTTCTTAACTTCTTTTTCAGTAGTTTTGCAATGGGTATAGATACATAATTGATTTTTGTATATAGATATTGTATCTTGCAACTTTACTGAATTTGTTTCTTAGTTCTAACAGCTTTTTGGTGAAGTCTTTATGATTTTCTAAATATAAGATAATGTCACAACATAGCTTTTAATATTATCACAGTCTACTTTAAATAATGCTATATTTCTTCACATATTGTGTATAGACCTTTCAACCATATGCTTTCATTTCTCCCCCCAACTGGCCCGATACTATTGCTATTATGCATTTTATTTCATATGTTATTAACTCTAAAATACAGTATTACAAGTTTTATTTATTTATTTTTGTTTATTTTTCTGCTCCTCCACTGTACAAGTTTTAGTTTATATTCTCAATTATCTTTTAAAGTGATTGAAAACTGGACAATGTCTTTTATATTTACTTTTTATTGCTACCATTTTTAGTGGTCTTCATTTTTTTGGTGTAGATTTCTGTCTGGTTTCATGTTTATTTTACTTGATAAACTTTCTTTCTTGTAGCACGGGTATATTTGCAGTGTATTCTCTCAACTTTTCTATGATTCAAAATTTTTTATTTTGCCTTAATTTCAGAAAGTTGTTTTTACTGGGTATAGAAATCTGGATTAATAGTCTCCCCCACCTACTTCCAGTGTTTAAAAGCTGCCAATCACTGGCTTGTTTTGGCTTGTAAAATTTCTTTTGAATTATGCTGAAATTCTTATATAAGTTCCTTTGTAGATAGATTTTTTTTTCTCTCTGGACAACTTTAAGATATTTTGTTTTTTCTTGGCTTTCATCACTTTAACTAATTTATCTAAGTGTGTGTGTGTTTGTGTGGTATTTATCCTACTACTCTGAGTTCTCTGAGTTTCTTAAGTCTGTTTTTCATTATGATTCAAAAAAAATCTGGCTATATCACTTCAAACATTTCTCCTCATTCTTGCTTTCTTCTGAGACTGACTGAGCTAGAATTTATTAACTTGAGATAATTTTCTCAAGATATGGGATTTAACACTCTAGTGAGGACTTCATTTTCCTGCTGGGACAGGTCTTAGAGCCTGGAAAAAGTTACATCCAACATTGAACAATGTGGAACTACCTGAGTTTTTCTGAAATATGGCAGAGGAATGAATTAAGAGACTGAGGGAGATTGGCACGATGGAGTGGACATATGCTATGAGAACATAAGATCCACTAGAAGATTTGTTTTTTAAGCGGGCCTACAGGGCACACTATTCACCAAGCACAGAAGAAATGTGCTTCTGAGAGGGGCACCAGCATCTCTAAAAGATCAGCGATGGCTCTCATTCACCAGGGATAATGGTAGGAGAAATAGTCATGGAGCTGGGTTTGTTCATTAGAAGATGGGATATTAGATGCCAGAGACACAAGAAACCAGGGGACTGCAATTACCACAGTGATTGGCAAGGTCAGAGAGGTATCCGAGAGATTCTGACTGCAGGAAGTTATGAAGATTGTTAGTGAACATGGCACAGCATTCAAATACTTCCAGCCTCCTCAGGCTTATCTCTAAACATGCCCTCTGAAAGTTAGGCACATCCTTGTCACAATCCAACTCTGAATAGTTTTTTTATCATTGCCCCAATTGCCTAAGATTTCTCTTCACCTGAGTCTAGATGATTCTCTAGTTTTTATTTCGGCACACAAATTAGATAGTGATGTTCTTACAAGCCCTCACAAAACCTAATATTGCACTGTACACCAGGAGGTGATTTAAAAGTTGCCAGAGAAAGATGCTTCAGAAATAAAATTGTTTAGAACCCGAGAAAAGATAATCTGGGATAGAATTTTTTTTTCTTTGTAGGACATCATGAATAACTTCTTCTGAGAAGTGACTTGTCATTTCTGGCACAATGTGCTTGTAATTTTTTGATAATTATTGATGAGATTAAGTGCTCATCATGAGATGGCAGACTTAATCATGCAGCTGATTGTCAGATTTAAGTTAATCGAAACTTTTTAACCAGACAGTTTTTTGGTGCGAAGTTTGAGAATATTATTTTCCTGACATTTCCCCCTTTATTAAAATATATCTACCAGAAAAAATTAAACTTCCCTTCTTTTTTTTAATTTTAAAGATGTGGGGTACAATTCAGGGTTAGGTATGCAAATGTTCATCATGCAGTTACCCTTGTTGATGAGGTGTGTAAACTTCCCTTCTTTAAATACCTTTCTCTTGCGCAAATTTGAAAAAAAAATTGATACAGGCTTACATTCAACTTTTCTGATAAATCCGTTTAACAAAAGGAGAAATCAGAAGCTCAAGTTATCAGTTGGATAAATTTCATGAATATCACTCAAAATTTCCACTTATTTTGAGGTAATTAAACTGAATAAAGATGCACTATTTTTCTGGCTACATCCTTAAAGGCTTGTTTTACTTGTTTATTCCTTTGAGTGTAAATGAATGGGTTTAGCAAAGGGACAACTGAGGTATTGAGCATAGTTACTCCCTTATTGAAGGTGACTCCTTCTTTTGCCGAAGGTTTTATGTACATGAAGATGCAGCTTCCGTAAGAGAGAGAAATGACAATCATGTGGGAAGAACTTGTGGAAAAAGCCTTTTTCCTTTGCTGAGCAGAAGGGATCTTCAGAATGGTTCTGATGATGTTTGTGTAGGAGGTAATCCCCAGCACCAGGGTGACCACCAAGGTCACAACTGCTAAGATGAAGTCAACCAGTTCTAGTAGTCTCGTTCTGAGCAAGATATTTCTATGAGGGGTCCATAGTCACATCAATAATGGTTCAGCACGTTGGAGGCACAGAATTCCAGGTGACTGATCACGATGATTGGGGTTAAGATGATGAAGAATCCACCCAGCCAAGAGCAGAGGACCAGCTGGATACAAACCCTATTGTTCTTGTTGGTGGTGTAATCAGGGGTTTGCAGATGGCCACGTAGCGGTCATAGGACATGGCAGCCAGAAGGTAAAACTCTGTGGCCCCTAGAAATATAGCAAAGAAATACTGAGTGAAACATTCAGAAAAGCTGATGCTTTTATTCCCAGTTGAGATGCTGAATAGCAGCCTAGGAGTAAAAGTGGTTGTAAAGAAAATTTCTAAGAAGTTCTGGAGGAAGAAATACATGGGAGTCTGGAGGTGGGAGTCTAGTAGTGTAAGGGTTAATTATTATCAGATTACCCAAGATGCTGAGCATGTAGGTGAGGAAGAGAAATGTGAAAATGATAATTTGTAGCTCTGGGTTGTCTGTGAGTCCCAGCAAGATGAATTCAGTTAGAGTGTGGTTTCTCATTGCTAAATTTTGTTACCTGTGAAGCCGGGAGGGAAAGAAAAGTGAGTGATGAGATATGGAGCAGAGCCCAGGAATAGTGAGGATAGGCTGTAGATTTATCTCGGAATTTATTCATGGAAAACTCTTCCATCTATCTGACTTAGAATGTCAATTGGTTTCAGTCTGGTCCTTTACAATATCTATTTTAAAATTCCCATCTACGAGGGGAATTTGAGGCTGTTTACTTAGAACAGCACAATGGCCACCTGACTCTTTTTAATGCATCTTCTGAATGTTTATTTTTAACTTTTAATTCTCACTTTGCTTTGTTTTTCTTTCATATCTACGGAATCCTTCTACAATGATTCTAGTAAAAAGTCTCATCTTTCCCCAACCTTAATACCTTGGTGATTTGCTTCACTGCTCCCTCTCCAATGTATTGGATGCCTGTCCTATCCTTTCACATCTGTCAATTCAGAAGTGAACAGCTCTTTTTATGTATTTTAGCTTTGATGCCTGGAAACAGAACCCAAGAAGGTTTCCAAATATTGAATCCCTCTTGTTATGATTCCTTTCTCTGGGTTTTATTTAATGGGGGAAAGATGACAGATAGTCAATAATTCCAGGAAGGGTTACTTTAACTGCTTTGAACATGCAAGGAGAAATGTTTGTCTGGAGTTGAATCCCTTCTCATGTTCTTTCAGTCTGCAGGACACAGGTATGACTCTATTGTAGAAGACGACAGAAGGGTTGGCCTGGTCTCCTACAGACTAGTGAAGATTCCTCCCAGAAAAGAACCCGCTCATGTCAAGGATGCTTTGGGGCATTTACCTTGTATTCTGATCGTCTAGAATTCCTGAAGCAAAAGAACTGCATGGTCCCTTCTGAGCTGGGTGCTTATCTGGAACAGATTCCTAGTGGAGTTCCATCCATGCCTTTGGACTGTCATAATTACTGGGTTGTAAGACGCAAATATATGCTACTCAGTTACTGGAAGACTTGAGTTTCTGAAGTACTTTCTGTTCACTAGCCTTTGGTCTTTAGAGAATTTCTGTTTTATTATTCAAAAATTCACACATGTTTCACAGAAATACCAGCACAAGTGTACGTAGATAATTCTTCAAAGATGTTCATTTCATTGTTGTTTGTAATAATGAAAAGTATGAATAATAAAAATTCCTCCAATAGATAAATGGCTAGATAAATTATAATCATTCCTACTGTGGAATAAAATGGGAAATGAGTACTGACTTAGAATTGATTATAATATATTCATAGTGAAATAGACATTGCTTCCTATTACATGTAGTGTGATTTTTGTCTGTGTAAGAAACTGGAAATGTATATGTTTATTTCTAAGTGCATAGAAAGACATCTGGGATAATACCAAATGATCAGTGATAGTTATTTCTGGAATGTCACAGTGCAAAGGATGAAAGACTTTCTTTTTTATTTTATGACCATCTTGAGCACTTAAATTTTTAAAAACAAGCCCAAGTGAGTTTTTTAAAATAATAAAGAACACAAAGAATAGTACAAATTCACATTCAGATGTATCACATAATCTATCATTACAGAAGGGTAACGTTGATGAACAGTAGACGTACTCACTTGTTGACACTCAGGAAAGATGATGAGGTATTTTTTTTTTGAGTTGGAGTCTTACTCTGTCGCCCAGGCTGGAGTGCAGTGGTACACTCATGGTCACCCCAGCATCAATCTGCCGAGCTCCAGACATCCTTCCGCCTCAGCCTTCCAAGCAGCTGGAAGTACAGGTGTATGCTATCATGCCCGGCTAATTTTTGATTTATTGTAGAGACGAGATCTTGCCAAGTTTCCTGGGCTGGTCTCGAACCCGCGGGCTCAGGCAATCCACTCGCCTCGGCCTCCCAAAGTGCCGGGATGACAGGCTGAACCACTCAGCTGGGCTGATGACATATTTTTACCTCTGGATGCTATGTGGAGTGAGTCAAACCTGAGAAGTCAGATGTGGAATGAGAAAGTGGAATAAAATGTAACATATATTTTCTTTTCTAATACCATTCATGCTCTTCTTGCTCACAAAGCATATAGACTTCTTGGGAACTAGTTTGAAGAGAAATAGTGTCTAGCTTTCCTTGTCTTAAACCATCACTTGTTACTGTCCTTTCTTTTTTTTAAATTAAAAATTAATTAATTAACTATTTTTGAGACAGGGTCTCACTTTATTGCCCAAGGTGGTGGGATTGGGGATGAAAGCGTTATGCAAGCATAGCTCAAGGGATCTTCTTGTCTTAGACTCCTGAATAAGAAGTACTAGAGGCATGTATCACCATGGTCGGCTAATTAAAAAAAAAATTTTGTTTATTTCCTGGATGAGGTGACCTTGAACAATTATAATGCTATAAGAGAGTGAATCGCAGTAGTGGACAGCTGTCAGGGGAAGGGGGGTGGGACAGGCAGTTGAGGGAAACTGCTAGGGGAGAGAGGGGCATACCTCATCAACAAGGGTACCTGCATGATCAATGTTTGTATACCTAACCCTGAATTGTACCCCATGTCTTTGTAATAAATAAATAAATTATTACATTTTTTTTTTGTAGCCAGGCTCAGTGGTTCAGCCTGTAATCCCGTGCCTTGGGAGGCTGAGGTGAGTGGTTTGCCTGAGCCCGCTGGTTTGAGACCTGCCTGGGCAACTTGGCGAGACCGCATCTCTACAATAAATAAAAAAATCAACCGGGCGTGGTAGCGCGTGCCTGTAATTCCAGCTACTCGGAAGGCTGAGGTGGAAGGATCGCCAGAGCCCCAGCAGGTCGAGGCTGCGGTGGCTGGGAGCGTGCCACTGCACTCCAGTCTGGGCGACAGAGTGGGACTCCAACTAAAAAAAAAAAAATTTTTTTTTTTTTGTAAGAACAGGGTTTTACTATGTTGTTCAGCCTGGTCTCGAACTCCTGACCTCAAGTAATTCTCCCACCTCAGCCTTCTGATTTGTTGGTATTACAGATGTAAGCTACCTTGCCCGGCTATTGCCGTTTCTTCATTTGATCCAAATTGGACCTGAACTTATAATTCCTGAAGATGCTGCTTTATTTAAACTATTCAGAGAACAGTGGAACCCTCTACTTTTTTAAAGTTTCATTTTCTCCATTTTGTCTGAAGGATAGTACAGACTTCTTTGCAATTTTATACCAGTTTGAGTGTTACATATTTTATCTAATTTACCCGGTAGAGATGCTGGGGGACAAATTATTGTCCTGGGACTCAGGTCCAGAAGATGTTAATTGGTCTCTTTTTAAAAAAATTGATATTGGGAATTCACTTTTAACAGGTGACTAGGGAAGATATTCCAGACAGACCCATGAGGAAATTGCCACAGAGCATTGGCAGCAGGATAAAAGCCTTGTGAGAAACGAAGCAATAATCATGGTAACAATAGTTAAAAAGGAAACATCAGTTTCTTGAGCACTTTACCTGAGCTGGGCAGAGTTTTGGCAATTTCCATTCCTTTTATTATTTTATACTGTGACATTTGAGATAGTTATTATTGGACTGTCAGCTTACCTCCTTATTAGGTGCGTCACCTAGCCTCTCTGCTCCTCAGTTGACTGATCTGTAAAAATGAGGATTAAAACAGTACGTGCATTATCAGTGTGCCTTGTGCACTAAATGTGTTGGTATATACAGAGTGCTTGGAAAAGTGATTGAAAATAGTAAATGCTAGACAAGTGATTATCATTATTACTATTTTGCCCGTTTTACAGGTGGAGAAATGAAGCATATATACAAGTTACGTGATTTGTTCAAAGTTGCATAGTAGGTACTCTGAGTTGTTGGCATTTGAAGGCAGGCTTGTCTGATCCTACAACATGCTGTAGTGTATTTTTCAGGATTCTTCAGATAAACAGAACCAACAGAACCTATGTATGTATGTATATGTATGTGCATATGTAATGAGATACAAACATATATAAGTGCATATATGTGGAGATATATTAAAAGGAATTGACTCAAGTGATTATGAAGGCTAAAATGTTCCACAGTCTGCCACCTGCAAACTGGAGACCCAGGAAAGCCAGCGGTGTGGTTTCAATTTGAGTATGAAGTCTTGAGAACAAGGAGTATCAGTGGTACAAGTCCCAGTGTGAAGACAGAAGACTGATGTCCTAGCTCAAGAGGTCAGGCAGAGAGAGCACATTCTCCTTTCCTCAACCTTTTTGTTCTATTCAGGTCCTCAACGAACGATGCCCACCAACATTGGGTAAGGCAATCTTTTACCCAGTCTACTGATTCAAATGCTAATATCATCCAGAAACACGCCACCGACACTCCCAGAAACAATGATTAATCAAACGGTGGGGCACCCCATGACCCAGTCAAGATGACACATAAAATTAACCATCACATAAAGAATGTCTATTGAGGGATCTGAGCAACAGAGAAATGGTGTCTGCTTCCTGTTGTCATTGGCATTGCTATATCACCACGGGGGTGACACAGGGTTTATTCTAGAACAACCGCTCTCCTCCCAGTGCTGGTCCATTGTTTTGTGATTTGTTTCAGATGGAAGGCAGGATTCTCTGTGACCCTCTATCCTTTCCTCTATAGACCTGCTTTGGTCTATGATGTCTCCTCATTTTTTTTTTTTTACAATTCTGCACCTCTAAGCTCTTCTTTCCTATTTGCAATTCCTGAATTGGTTACATAAAAATGTCAATGGTGGACTGATCTCCAAGGACCACAGAGTCTTTGAAAGAGAGATCCATGATGTTAACAGGAGCAAATGTTCCACGCACATGTTAAAAGACTGCTTTCTCCCGTTTTTAGGTGGAATGTTCTATAAATGCCAGTGTTATTCAGTTATTCTATATTTTTTGCTTATTTTCTGTCTACTAGTTATACCTATCATTAAGAAAGGAGTACTAAAATTTTCAACTATAATTGGGAAATTTCTATTTCTCCCTCCAGCTATATCAGTTTTTGTTTACATATTTTGTAACTGTGTTGTTTAGGACATATACATGTAGGATGTCTTCTTGGTGAATTGACTCTTCTATAAATATGAAACATTCATCTTTATCCTTTGAGATTTTCTTTGCTCCGAAGTCTACTTTACCTAATTTAACATGGTTACCTTACCTATGTTTTAATTAGTGTTTGCATGGGATAGGTATGCCTTGGAAATATTTTGGGTTCAGCTTTAGACCATGGCAATCAAGTAAATACCACAATAAAACAAGTCACATGAATCTTTTGGTTTTCCAGTGCGTATAAAAAGCTATGTTTACACTCTAGTCTATCAAGTGTGAGAGAACATTATGTCTAAAACAGCACATACCTTAAAAAGACATGTCAAAAAAAATGCTACTGAAGTGAACACGTGCTGTTAAGAAAAATGGCACTGCTAGAATTGCTCAATGCAGGATTGCCACAGACCTTCAACTTGTAAAAAAATGCTGTATCTGCAAAGCACAATAAAGTGATATGCAAGAAAACGAAGTATGCCTGTGTATCTTTTTTTATAGTTTACTTGCAAACAATTCACTTATTGTAATTGAGAGAGTCTTGTAGATAGTATATAATTAGGTTATTAAAAATCCATTCTGAAAATCTCTGTATTGTAAGTAGCACGTTTGAATCATTTACACTTAATGTAGTTACTGATATGTTTGGATTTCACACCTTCTATTTTATTATTGGTTTACTATTGGTTCCCTCTGTTTTAGTTCCTTTGCTTCCCCTTTCATGCTTGTTTTTGGGTTATTTGAATTTTTTTGGTGTTTCACTTAAATTTGTTTATTATAATTTTGACCATATCCTTGTTTACTTTTTTTAAAAAAAATGTAGACAGGGTCTCTGTCTGTCACCCAGGTTGGAGTGCAGTGGCATGATTACTACTCACTGCAGCCTTGAACTCTTGAGCTCAATCAATCTTTCTTCCTCAGCCTCCTGAGTGACTGAGACTTACAGGCACAAGTCACCAGGCCCAGCTACTTTTTAAAATTTTCTGTAGAGATGGGGTCTTAAGAACGTGTGCTGTACTTCCTATATAAATGACTTCAAACATTAAACAAGAGCCAGGCGCAGTGGCTCACATCTGCAATCCCAGTATTATAGAAGGCAGAGCAGAAGGATTGTTTCAGGACAGGAGTTTGAGATCAACTGGGCAACACAGTGAGATCCTGTCTCTGAAAAAACCAAAAACCAAAAAACGTGCACTTAACTTTTCATACTTAGAATCAACATTTTACCACTTTACATTGAATGTAGACACCTTACCATTATATAGATTTATTTATTCTCCTCCTTTTTACTACCTTTTAAAAAAATAATTCTTAAAAATTTGGAAGTTATTTCCTAAGCAATGTTTAGGCAGGTCTTTCACTCTCATCCTCTTCAGGTTTATCAAAAAATTATGGCCCAGGAAGCTCAGGCACAATCATAGTCTTACAAGTTTTGGCCACTGGCCAACATGGTCCAAGATTCCTAATTTCTTGAATCTTTCCTTAAGAGGATTCTAGACACTTACTCTGTTAGGGATGCCTCCAGTAGAGTTTTCATTCCTGTTTAATGATTGGAAGGAGTGATAGAGTAGAAATATCAGTTATTCAACTAGAAATACATTTTGTATTAAGTATCTAAGGAAGAGAGAGTTTGTTATCTAGTATTTCTCACAAAATGTTTGGACAACTTTCTTAAAGACATTAATAAAATTCAGAGCCTCATTTGTGAAGCTCAAGACCTTCATCCTGTGACAACTCTAGTAATTTTGGCCAGATATTCCTTTCTTTTGTTCAGACTAACAATGTTATCGAGTCATATTTTTCTTCCCTAGAAAAATCTGTCTATCTACTAGGAGGTTATTGTTATATCTATTTTTTAGCATATTAGAGATAAAAATGAGAACTTAAAGATCTTTATATTAATTTGTTTAAAATAGCTGTAATAAATACGTCCCTTTTAAGCATAAATAACATTTTTTATTTAAAATAACTACATTTTAAAAAAGACAAATGGCATTGCTTTGCATTTTGGCAAAATTTTTAAAGGCTTGGCTCAAAAATCTATCTACTAGAAAGAAATATTTGAATTTTTTGGGAGGAAGATTTTTTTCTCATTGGCAAGTTTAAACTGTAACTTTGACACCTCTTTATGATAAATTCATGTGAGGCGTTGCTTTAACAAAGAGAAGGTTTGAAAACTCTCCCTGAGTTCTCATGGGGAAGAATTTAATGCATATTGTCCAGAATTTTCGTTGAGTTTGAGGTCTTTATGTTCACGAAAGACAATCTTTCTAACCACATCCTTAAAGGCTTGTTTTACTTGTTTATTCCTTAGAGTGTAAATGAACGGGTTCAGTAAAGGAGCAACTGAGGTACTGAGCACAGCTACTCCCTTATTGAAGGCAACTCCTTTTGCCGAAGGTTTTATGTACATGAAGATGCAGCTTCCGTAAGAGAGGGAGATGACAATCATGTGGGAAGAACTTGTGGAAAAAGCCTTTTTCCTTTGCTGAGCAGAGGGGATCTTCAGAATGGTCCTGCTGATGCTTGTGTTGGAGATCATCACCAGCACCAGGGTGACCACCAAGGTCACAACTGCTAAGATGAAGCCAACCAATTCTAGTAATCTTGTGTCTGAGCAAGATATTTCTTTTTTTTTTTTGAGTTGGAGTCTCACTCTGTCACCCAGACTGGAGTGCAGTGGCCGCTCCCGGCCACCGCAGCCTCGACCTGCTGGGCTCCAGCGATCCTTCCGCCTCAGCCTTCCAAGGAGCTGGAACTACAGGCGTGCGCTACCACACCCGGCTGAGTTTTGATTTATTGTAGAGATGGGGTCTCGCCAAGTTGCCCAGGTGGGTCTCGAACCCTCGGGCTCATGCAATCCATTCACCTCAGCCTCCCAAAGGCGAGGGATTACAGGCTGAGCCACTGAGCCTGGCTAGATATTTCTATGAGGGTCCATAGTCATAATAATAATGATTCAGCACATTGGAGAGACAGAAATCCAGCTGACTGGTCAGGATGATCGGGGTTAAGATGATTAAGAATCTACCCAGTCAAGAGCAGAGGACCAGCTGGATACAAACCCTGTTGTTCATGATGGTGGTGTAATGCAGGGGTTTGCAGAAGGCCACGTAGCGGTCATAGGACATGGCAGCCAGAAGGTAAAACTCCGTGGTCCCTAGAAATATAACAAAGAAATACTGAGTGAAACATCCAGAAAAGCTGATGCTTTTATTCCCAGTTGAGATGCTGAATAGCAGCCTAGGAGTAAAAGTGGTTGTAAAGGAAATTTCTAAGAAGCAGAAGTTCTGGAAGAAGAAATACATGGGAGTCTGGAGGTGAGAGTCCAGTAGTGTAAGGGAGATGATTGTCAGATTTCCAATGACGCTGAATATGTAGGTGAGGAAGAGAAGTATGAAAATTACAATTTGAATCTCTGGGATGTCTGCTAGTCCCAGCAGAGTAAATTCTGTCAGAAAGGTCTGGTTTTTTCATTTCTAACGTTTGCTGCCTATGAGGGCACAAAAGAAAGAAGTCAGTGATGAGGACCAAGGCGGAGTTCAAGAACATTTAGGAGAGGCTGTTTTCTCCATTGAATTAGTTCAAGTCTCTTTTTTCTGTCACTCTTATTCAAATGACATTTTCTATTGGATACTGGTTGGTTCTTCACAAGAACTATTCTCTTAAATTTCCATGTAGAAGGATTTTCCCTAAGGCTCTTCTTCAAAATTTTCATGCACTTTCCTAGATCACCTTGTAAACAAAGCCTGGGTTATGGTATTCTCCATTTTCTGTTTTTATTTTCACTTTGAACGTGCCTCTCCTTTTGATCTTTCATGGTATCTGCTAATTTGGCAGTGATGTCTTATTTCCATCACTCTTGGTCTCAGTGGGAGGAGAAAAGTAGCTCACAGTTGAGGAGTCTTTAAGAGGGAGTCAGCTATGCCATTATAACAAGGTAACCAAGGATTCCCTTTGATTTTTTTGAATTTATGGACTATTTAATATTACCAGTCTCTAAATATTTGCGTCTGGTGTTTCTGCTTTCCCTCAGATCCCAGGCCTTTTGTCTTAGATGATTTCAGCAGAGAAACAGATGGTATCATTCCAATCAGATTTCTGCTATCATGCTTCTTTTGTATCCATGCTGTTTAACAAGTATGTAATTTTGATTTGGTTAGAAAAATAAAACTAAACCCCAAAGTTGTAAACCTCATTTAGGAGTTTCTAATGAAGGATTTGAAGGAACAGATGGTTATTTACATCACATTTTGAGAATTTGAGTAACTATATTATATAGATGAGAAACAGGTTACTGAATATTTACATGACTATTATGGTAAAATTTAAATTAAATGTAAAATCTGAGCACAAGGGTGGGATTGGCAGATGCTGGTCACTGCTAGGGGAGTGAGGGCCAGAGAAGGATGGGGTCATGTGGCAACACACTGGGTATCTGGTCCACTTTTCCGGGAGAGAGGGACAGTTAGAAGGCCAAACTTCACCTGCATGCAACTTACATAGTAAATCCTCCGTGTACCCCATAATTCTAAAACAAATTAAAATTTAAGTTAGCTGTTATTTAACCTTCTCTATAGTTTTAAAATTCTCGATCCCTTCTAAAAGCCATTTTTTTTAGCAGATAACTCATCTACATTTTAGTAATGAAAAGTAAAATTTCCTCTGTCATGGTCCTCCTCATCTTCCTTTCTTCTTTAAAGACATTTCTGTTCCTAGATGCAAATTCTCATATCTCTGTTCAAAAGAGTAGTTGCTTCTTCTTTTGTCTAAAGTCAATCCCTTTTTGATTCTTGAAAATAGAAAAGAATAAACAAGCATTTTTATCTTCTGATAAGTTAGAAAGCATTTTCACATACATCGCTTTGTTTGGTCATAACTATTATAGTTATAAATAATAATTATCATTAACTGAGAACTTATCATGTGCCAAACCTTGTCATTATTTTGTTTGACTCCTATGGTAACCCTCTGAGATAGGTACTATTATGATCCCCATTTTGCCAATGAGAAAACTGGGGTTGAGAAATAGATACATTGTTTCAAACCCCACATCTAGTGAATTGTGGAACCAGGATTCTGACCACTGCCGCCTGACAGAGTGATTACAATTTATTATCTTAATCTTGCAAATGAGATAATGTAGATTAATGATACTGGGAGGATAGTAATGGTAATGAAGGTGAAATTGAGACTTGGGAAGTTTATGTGATTAAGGTACACAAAATTCTGATTCTAATTCTAAAATACAGGCAGACCAAACTTGTTTCTTTATTTCCTAACAAATTTATTAAACACTGATTGCATATTTTAAAAAAATTCTGAATATTTCTTTTTTGCATCTAAAATGTCTTTGATTTTAGCAAGATCATGGAACCAACCATGCTGTCCATCAAAAAAGGACTGGATTAAAAAAAATGTGGTACATATACACAATGGAATACTACGCAGGCATAAAAAGAACAAAATCATGAATTTCGCAGCAACCTGGATGGAATTAGAGTTTATAATACTGAGTGATCTCTCACAGAAACAAAGATCTGAGTATCACATGTTCTCACTCATAAGTGGACCTTGAACAACTATCATAATACTGTAAGAAAGGGATTGACTGGCGGGAAACTATGGGGGGGACAGGGAGGGGAAGGAAGGTGGGATTAACGGTAGTCAATATCTGTTTGGGGATGGGGGGCACACCTCATCAACAAGGGTACCTGCATGATGCATATTTGTATACCTAACCCTTAAAATAAAAAATACGTTAAAAAAGTCTTTGATTTTTTTCTCTGAATTTCTTAGTTTCTGCCTTTAAATCAACAGCCCCTTTCTACTCTTCCTTCCTTTCTTTGGACTTTAGTGATATATCTCTTATTCTGGCTGTTCTTTCTCATAAATGGTCACTCTTCAGAAGTTGCTTGTTTTAGTTTCCAAATCAGTGAAATGATTGTCCTACACTTCTGTTATTCTGCCACATAGATGGATGTTTCTTGGTCTGAATTCTTGTTCATTTTTAGCTCCATAGTTTTAACTCTCTACAATGTATTTTATTTTGTATGTTTTCCCCTCAAATTAAACTTAATGTTAAATATATTTCAGTATCTTCCTACTCTATGATAGAATCTCTTTAAATTTCCAAATTATTTGGTAGGTTCTTTTGGTAAAATGTCATAAGAAATTTGCTTTTGAAAAACAGAAAATCAATATGTTAGTAAATAAATAGGTCAATCAGAATTTAGAAATACAGAGAGTTATTATACTATAAGTCAAGTCAATAGGGACAAATAATTTTTAATATGTTACTCACTTTACTTTCTCTTTTGGGCTTGTCAGTAATTTAAATATTTATTTTAATTTTTAGAATATAATATACTTTTATATTCATGAGCTTTATACTCATGGCTCAAGTTATAACATTAATATAAATAGTATTTAGTGTAAATATTTAATGTCACAGTATTTAATGTAAAAGTTTTCTAATTTACAGCTAAATGGTTTTTTATTAAACATATTATACAATTATATAAAAGGTTTTTTTTTGGGGACAATGATGTCAAGTTATATTTTCCATATTGAGCTGTAATTAGATAAAGGAGTACATATTACCTGCATGTGCAAACTCAGATAAAATTGTTCAAATATTTAGCATTATGTTGTTATTCTCATTTACCTGAGTAATAATTACTATGTTGGAAAATCAAATGAATGGAGAGGCTAGAAATATGCGAGGAATCTGTAACAAAAATCAAGGTTTAATAAACTTTGCATTTTAAGAAAAAAAGAACCAGGGAATCAAAAATATTCTGTTTAAAACTGGCAGTTTTGTTGCTACAGATTTTCTTTTAGAAGCTAGTTGAAAAAGTTCTGTTGTTGACACACCACTGACTCAAATTTAATTTCTGAAGTGTTTAACCACATACATCCAAAAGGGAATTTCTTGTCTTGTTAGGCAAACTTTAATGGGAAGGTAGCCCTTGCATTGACCCTTGGAAAACATGGTGCTTCAGGCCACTAGAAATTCTTTCTGCTTCTGTAGCCATAAGACTAGAAAACACTAAACATGTATGTGAGAGGCTGTCTCTTCTTCCACTTTCGGCAGACTTCCCTGTGCAAGTGGAGACAGAAAATCAGTGAATTGAGTCCGATAGGTTAGCACTCTCATCTGAGTAAGACAATCAGTACAAAGTGTAATGAACATTTATGATATGCTACGTGGCATTTTAAAGTAAATACATCGCATACAATTTACCATTAATTTTTTAAAAGAGTACAATTCGGTTGTGCTGAGTACGTTTTGTACAACAGACTTCTAGGACTTTAGAAGTCTTGTAAAGTTCAAACTCTAAATTCATTAGACTGCAATTCTCCATTTCCTCCTTCCCTGAGCTCTTGTCAACCACCATTCTGCTCTCTGTTTTTATGAATTTGACTACTTTAGATATCTCATATTAGTGGAATCATACAATACTGTCTTTTTGTGACGGGTTTATTTCACTTAGCAAAGTGTTCTCAAAGTTTATCCTTGTTGCAGCATATAAGAGAATTTCCTTCCTTTTTAAGGCTGAGTAATATTCCATTGTATGTGTATACTACATTTTGTTTATTTGTGCATTCATTGATGGACTTTTGGTTGCTTCCACTTGTTGGACGTTGCGAATAGTGTTGCTATGAATATGAGTGTGCAAATGTCTTTAAGAGCCTCCTTTCAATTCTTTTGGATATATACCCAGGAGCATACATTGTTGGATCATATGGTCATTTTGTTTTAAAGTTTTTTTTGAGGAAATACCATATGTTTTCCAAAGTGGCTTTATCTGTGGGACTTTTTACATCAATATGAATATCTGAGTACCTGGGACAGGACATAAAGCAGACAGATATCTGATTCTAAGATAAGAATTGACATAATAAAGCATTATTTTCAGGCATTAGCCATTTTCTGTTTTATGTGTATATGTCATCTTTCCAAAAACAGATTATAAGTCCCTTACGAAGAGGAGAAGGCAAGAGAAGCAAGACGTATTGAATGATCGTAGCTTTGTGCTACACCTTTTACAAATATATTATTACTCTTTTTTTGGTATTCTTTTATCCTCCAATAACAACAGTAAAAACACATGGTTTTGGGAAAACACATTCCTATTAAATAAATAAAAAAAATTAGTGTCCCCCCCTTACTTCTCATTTGCCCTTTTATTCTTGGCTATTTACCATGCAAATTTTATATTTTTCTTGGCTTCTTTTTTTTAGATTTAAAAATATAGTTTATCTAAAAATAAATTAGAGTGAGAAAGAGAAGAGAAAGAGAAGAATCACTTCCCCAAAGTGCGGGAGGGGGCCAAAGCTAGAAAGCACGGTGACAGCCATAGCTCAAAGAGCACATGGCCACACCAGAGTCTAGCAAGGCAATGGCTGGCTTTTTTTTTTAAATCTTGCAACTAATACAAACTTTCAAGAACCAGCCAGGGGTAAAGTCATTTGACTCTGTACATTGATTTTTACCTTTTTCTTTCTCTCTTCTATTGACGAATCATAAGTGAGTCACGTGTGTTACGTGGTTTCTGTTGGGGTTTCAAGAGCTGAAAGTGTGGCTCCCATCAGTAAGTTTGTATTTTGAAATTTTTCTTGTTCATAGTTGGTGCTCTTCTATCTCCAAATAACAAAAATCTGTATTTGTTCTATCTGTGATTGAAGGTAAGAGAAATACAATAATTGTATTTAATTTAATTTTTTCCATGATTTCTTTAATTCTTTTTTGAACTACAAATAAAATTGTGTGCATTTATCATGTATGATAAGATGTTTTGAAGTGTATGTACATTGTGAGTTGACTGAAAAAAGACTCAATGCATGCGAGGTTTGTTTGGGCATAGAACTGTCCCTCGTGCTTAGCTTTCAGAATACTGAGTACCTGTCAATTTAAATTCTCCCCACTGACACTTAGGGAGATGTAGTCATTTGTTCTTGGGTCTCCAATTCTATATTTTCTAAGCTTCTTGGATGGGCTGGGTTATTTTCCTTGGGGTACAAGTACAGCCTCAAGACAGAGAATCAGGAAGGGGGCAACCCAACTATTGGTCATAATACTCCTTTTTAGAAAGGTCAGTATTTCTCCCAAGAAGCCTTGAATACCAAGCATCCTTTGGGCTTTTTCATATTTTTCCTATTTTCTAAGATCCCTGAAACAAAGAAATTGTAAATTGCCCTTGCTATATCCCTGATTTGTGTCTGAAACACCAAGGATCTATCTTTTTGGTTGCCCCAAGAATGTCTTTTTAAAAATCTTATTTTATTTTAAAGATGTGGGGTACAATTCAAGATTAGGTAGATAAGTGATCATCACCCAAGAATAATTACCAAAATGTATGAAATGAGGCCTTGCCATCTGGTGACTTGAGTATCCAGGTACTAGCATTTCCTGGTAGTGTTTATTTTTTGGCTATGCTACCATTCAAAATGTCATATTAGTATTCCACATGCATGCTACAATAATTCTGCATCAATAATTCACAAACATGTTCATCTTAGCTTTGTAAATGCAAAAAGCTAAAAACAATGCAAATTTCCATCAATAGGAAAATGACTAACAATTTTGGTATATCCAAACTACAAAATGCAACAGGACAAAAAAATGAACGGGCAAGATTCATGTGAACTTATTTGGAAAGAGGTATTTGATGCACTGCTATATGAGTAAAGCAAGCTGCTGAACAATAGTGTATTGTAGGATCCCATTTGGGTGAAAAAGATGCCTATATTTTTTCTATATATCTACCACATAAATATAGTTTTATCATTTGTAAATGATATAAAACTATATTTTCATTTGCATCGTTACATAGATCTGGAAACAAATTATTAACAGCAAATTATCTTATGGGGTTATATCATTTATACTTTATACATATCTATGTTGTTTGAATGTTGTAAAATGAGCATAAGTTATATCTTTAATAAAAAAATTAAAGCTGCATAATTTCATGCTTCACAATCACAAAAAGGCAACATTGGTATAACTGTAAGTGGAGAAAAAACTTACACTTGACTTTCAGGGTAAATATTGTGGGATATTAACCATAGATGTCCATGGGATGGATCACAGCTTAGAAGTCAGATATGGATGAAAGGTGGCATAAAATTTTACTTATTTGCTTTCCAGCCACTACTTGATGTAATTATTCACAAAGTTCACAAACTATGAAAATTTAGTAGGAAAAGTCCTACTCACCCTGCGATATATGTTTTGCTCTCATTTGCCACTTCTTATTTTCACATCGGTTTAAACGCATCCTGGTCGGTAAGAAATCTTTTGAAATATTAAATATGATATCCATACTTCTAATTGTTTTAATAAAACCTTTAGAAGCACTCTCTTTTCTAATATTTATTTCCTCTGTTCTGACTTATTTGAGCATGAATACGTGCTTCCTCCCTGATTTTACACCAGACAGGAGCTTATTTCAAGTGTTCTATTCTGAGGAGACCTCAGTGTAATCAGTTGAGGAAAGAAATAAAAGATCCCAAGAGACTCACATTCAGAACATACTAATGAACCCTATTTTTTTTGAGAACTTTTGAACTGAACTTTCAATAAGAGATTGGGGAAGAAATCCTAAGAGACTCCATGGACGCTAAAAGAGAACATCAGTATAGCACAAATGCTTTATGAAAACTGAGTAATAATAATGAGTAAAAGAATAACAGGAAATAGAACAAAAACAGATATTAAAAAAAATTTATTTACCAAATAAAATTGTCTGTATTTATTGGGTACACCATGATATTTTTGAAGAATATGTACATTGTGGAATGGTCAAATCTAGCTAACATATGCCTTACTTCAAATAGTTATCATTTTTGTGGTTAGAACACTTAACATCCACTCAGCATTTTCAAGAATGCAATATATTTTCATTAACTGTAGTCACCATGCTGTACAATAGACCGTTTGAACTTATTCCTTCTATTATACTGTAATTTTGTATCCTTTGACCCAATATTTTCCCAAGGGTTCTCCCTACAACTGCCTTAGCCTTCGGTACCCATTATTCTACTCTCTACTTCTATGAGATCAACTTTTTTAGGTTTCGCATATATGTGAGATCGTGAAGAATTTGTCTTTCTGTTCTTGGCTTATTTCACTTAATATAATGTCCTCCAGGCTCATCTATATTGTCTCAAATGCTAACATTTTGTTCTTTTGTATGGTTGAATATTATTCCAATGTGCACATATACCACGTTTTCTTTATTTGTTCATTTGTTGAGGGACAGTTAGGTTGATTGCATATCTTGGCTATTGTGGATAGTGCCGCAGTAAACACTAGAATGTAGCTATCTCGTTTGCTACATACTCAGTAGTGGGATTTGCTGAATCACATGGTAGTTCTATTTTTACTTTTTTGAGGGACCTCCCAAATGGGTTCCATATGGCTGTACTAATTTATGTTCCCATCAACAGTGAGCAAGGGCTCCCTTTACTCCACATTCTTACCAATAATGGTTACCTTTTGTCTTTTTTTGGTAATAGCCATTCCAGAAGGTAGGTGATATCTTGTTACGGCTTTAATTTATATTTCCCTGATGATTAGTGATGTTGAACATTTTTTTCATATACTTGTTGGCCATTTATATGTCTTCTTTTGAGAAATGTCTGTTCAGGTTCTTTGACCATTTTTAAATTGGATTACTTGTTTTCTTGCTTTTTAGTTGTTTGAGTTCTTTGTATTTTAGTCTCATGTTAGACAAATAGTTTTGCAAAT
Organism: Cephalopachus bancanus; assembly: GCA_027257055.1. NCBI lineage: Eukaryota > Metazoa > Chordata > Mammalia > Primates > Tarsiidae > Cephalopachus > Cephalopachus bancanus. The sequence goes on along the minus strand of JAPVLO010000385.1, from coordinate 2,369,675 downwards.
ATTTTCTCCCATTCTGTAAGTTGCCTCTTCACTCTGTTAATTTTTTGCTTTGCTGTGCAAAGCTTTTTACTTTGAAATAATCCATTTGTCTATTTTTGTATTTGTTGCCATTTCTAAAAAATTGTTGCCCAGACCAATGTTATGGAGCTTTCCACCTACGTTTTCTTCTCACAGCTTCACAGTGTTGGGTCTCACATTTAAGTATTTAATCCATATGAAGTTGATTTTTGTATATGGTGTGAGATAAGGGTCTAATCTCATCTTTTGTATGTGGATGACCAGTTTTCCCAATATGATTTATGGAAGAGATTGTCGTTTCCCCATGGTGTAATCCTGGCACCTTTGTCAAAAAAAAGTTGGCTGTATATGCATAGATTTATTTTTGGGCCTCTATTCTGTTTCATCAGTTAGTGTGTCTGTTTTTATGCTGGTAACAAGCCATTTTGATTTTATAGCTTCATAGTTTATTTTGAAGTCAGATAGTATGATGCCTCTAGCTTTGTTCTTTTTTTCTATTAAGACATTTTTATTGTATATATTTAAGGCATATAATGTGAATTTTTTGATATACACATACCTAGTTGATGATTACTAAAGTCCAATTAATTACTATATCTGTACTTTCACAGTTACCATTTTTGTGCCAAGAGTACCTAAAATCCGCTCTTTTAGCAAATTTCCAGTATACAACTATAATATTAGCTATAGTCTTTGTGCTGTACATTAGCTCTCTAGATTGAGTCATCTTACACTAACTGCAGCTTTGTATTCTTTGATCAATACCTCCCCATTCCCCCTTTTTCCTTGGCTTCTGGTAACCACTGTTCTAATCTGTTTCTATAATTAGATTTATTTTATTTTATTTTTAAAGTGTGAGGTACAATTCAGGGTCAGGTATACAAATAGTCATTATGCAGGTACCCTTGTTGATGAGGTGTGACTCCTCTGCCCTGGCAGTTTCTCATGACTGCCAATCCCTTTCTTATAGTATGATGATAATTGCTTAAGTTCTGCTTATGAGTAAGAACATGTGGTACTCAGTTCTTTGTTTCTGTGATAGATCACTCAGTATTATAGACTCTAAGTCCATCCGAGTTGCTGCAAAGTTCAGAATTTTGTCCTTCTTTATGGATGCATAACATTCCATCGTGTATATGTACCACATTTAAAAAAACTAGTCCTCTTTTGTTGGGCAGCACGATTGTTTTTATGTTTTTGCTATTGTGAGTAACGCTGAAATAAACATGCATGTGTAGATATCTTTCTCATAGAGTGGTTTGAGTTCCTCCAGGTATATTACCAGAAGGGGGATTACTGAGTTGTATGGAAGGTCAATTTTTAGATCTTTTAGGAATTGCCAAACTGTTTTCCACAGAGGCTGTACGAGTTTACACTCCCACCAACAGTGTAGAAGTGTTCCCTTTTCCCTGCATCCCCTCCAGCATCTGTTATTTTTTGAATTATTGATGATGGCCATTCTGACTGAAGTTAGGTGGTATAATAATCAAAACAGCCTAGTACTGGCACAAGAACAGGCATATAGACCAATGAAACAGGATAAAGATTCTGGAAGCAAAACCTCAATTTTTTAATGAACTCATCTTCGACAAAGCCTCCACCTCCACCCCTGGGGAGAGAAGAACCTATTTCAGTAAATGGTGCTGAGAAAACTGGCTGACCACATGCAGAAGATTAAAACAAGACCCCTACTTATCACCATACACAAAAATCAACTCCAAATGGATCAAAAACCTAAACATAAAACCTCAAACTATAAGAACCCTAGAAAGTACAGGAGACACCCTTATGGAAATTGGAACTGGCAAGCAATTCTTGATCAAAACTCCAAGTGCCCATGTCATAAGAGATAAAATAGACAAGTGGGACCTCATCAAAATGAAAAGCTTCTGCAAAGCAATAGAAACCATCAAGAAAGTAGGGAGACAGCCCACAGTCTGTGAAAAAATACTTGCCAACTGTATATCTGACAAAGGCCTAACATCTAGGGTCTACAAGGAACTCAAAGGTGCCAAAAAGAGAAAAACAAACAATTTCATTACAAAGTGGGCAAAAGATATGTATAGACATTTTTCAAAAGAACACATATGAGCAGCCAACAGATACATAAAAAACGCTCAGCCTCACTAATTATTAAAGAAATGCTTCGTTCTTTTTGATCAAGATTATTTTTGTTATTATTATTTTTGGTTTTTTTGTGGTTCCGTATGAATTTTAAAACTTTTTTTCTAGTTCTGTAAATAATGTCATTGATATTTTGATAGGAAATGCATTTATATATCACCTTGGGTAGTATGGACATTTTAACACTATTAATTCTTCCAGTCCCTAAACATGGGATCTTTACGTTTTAGACACATATTTTAATTTATTTGTGTCTTCTTCAATTTATTTCATATTTTTTATAATTATCAACATAGAGAACTTTCACTTCCTTGATTAAATTTATTCTTCTTAAGTATTTTATTTTTTTATAGTTGTAATGGGATTGCTTTTTTGTGTGTGTCAGAGTCTCACTCTGTTACCCAGACTGGAGTACAGTGGCATGCTCATGGTCACCACAGCTTCAACTTGCTGGGGTCAGGTGATCCTTCTGTCTCAGCTTTCCAAGTAACTGAAACCATAGGTGTGTGCCACCATGCCCAGCTAATTTTTTGATTTATTGTGGAGATGGGAGGTCTTGCCAAGTTGTCCAGTCTGAGGGATTGCTTTTTTGATTGAAACTTTACTGAATTTGTTTATTAGTTCTAACGGTTTTTTTTTGTAAATTAAAAAAAACAATATACAATCTATGCTATTAGCAAACAAAGTTAATTTAACTTCTTCTTTTTAAATTTAGATGCCTTTTATTTCTTTCTTTTGCCTAATTGGTCTGGCTAGGGCTTCCAGTACTATGTTGAATGAGTGATAAGAGTGGGTATTTTGTCTTGTTCTAGTTCTTAGAGGAAAAGCTTTCAGCTTTTCTCCATTCATTATAATGTTAGGTGTGAATTTGTCATATATGGCCTTTATTGTGATGAGGTACTTTCCTTGTATACCTAATTTATTGAGAGTTTTTTTTAATCATAAAGAGATATTGAATTTTAGCAAATGCTTTTTTCTGTGTCTATTGACATTCTGTTGATGTGACATATCATATTGATTTGCATATATTGAATCATCTTTGCATTCCTGGCATAAATCCCACATGGTTATGCTGTATTATCTTTTTGATGTCTTGTTGAATTGGGTTTTCTATGAGTTTATTGAGGATTTTTACAACTATGTTCATTAGGGATATTGACTTGTAGATTTTTTTCTTTGTTCTCCTTGTCTGGTTTTGGTATTAAGGTTCTGCTGGCCTCACAGAATGAATTAGGAAGAGTTCCTTCCATTTCAGTTTTTTAGAATCATTTGAGAAGAATTGATAGTAATTCTTTAAAGGGTTGATAGAATTCAGTGGTGAAGTCATCTCGCCCTGGACATTTCTTTTTTGGGAGATTTTTATTACTGATTCAATGTTGTTACATGTTCAGGTGTATTCAGGTTTTCTATTCTTCTTGGTTCCATCTTTGTAGATTGTATGTATCCAGGAACTTATCCATTTCCTTTAGGTTTTTGAATTTGTTGGCACATAGTTGTTCATTGCAGTCTTTAATGACCCTTTGTATTTCTGTAGTGTCTGTTGTGATGTCTCCTTTTTGGTTTCTGATTTTATTGATTTGGATCTTTTATTTTTTTCTTAGTTAGCTAATAGTTTGTCAATTTTGTGTATCTTTGGAAAAACACTTTTTTTCATTGATCTTTTGTATTTTTTTGTCTCAATTTTATTTATTTCCTCTCTGGTCTTTATTATTTCTTTCCTTTCACTAATTTTGGGTTTGGTTCTTACTTTTCTAGTTTTTTGAGATGCATTGTTAAGTTGTTCACTTGAAATATTTCTAGTGTTTTGACATAGGTACTTATTGTTATAAACTTGCCTCTTAATAGTGCTTTTGCTGTGTAAGATAGGCTTTGGTATGTTTTGTTTCTAATTTCACTTGTTTCAAGGAAATTTTTACGTTAATTTTTTTTTTTTTTGAGTCAGAGTCTCACTCTGTTGCTCAGGCTAGGGTACTCACAGCTACTATTGCCTCTGTTTGTTGGACTAAAGTGATCCTTCTGTCTCAGTCTCCCAAGTAGCTGGGACTGCAGGTATGTGCCACCATGCCTGGCTACTTTTTTGTTTTATTGTAGAGATGATGCCTCGCCATGTTGTCGTGACTGGTCTTGAACCCTTGGGTTCAGGCATTACTCCTGCCTCTACCTCCCAAAGTGTAGGGATTACAGGCATGAGCACTGTGCCCATTTTTTACTTTAATTTTTAATTTCTTCAACCATTGTTCATTTAGTGACATGTTGCTTAATTTCCATGTATTTGTATAGTTTCTAATGTTACTATTGTTATTGATTTCTAGTTTTATTCCATTGTGGTTGGATGAAGTATTTAATGAAATTTAAATTTAAAAGTTTTTTTGAGACTTGCTTTGTATCCTAACACATGATCATTGCTGGAAAATGTTCCTTGTGTTGAAAAAAATGTATATCCTGCAACTGTTGGGTGAAAGGTTTTGAAAATGTCTATTAGGTCCAGTTGGTCTATGGTGCAGTTTACATCTGATTTTTTTATTGGGTTCTTTCTAGATGATCTGTTCAGTGCTGAGAGCAGGGTGTTAAAATCCTCAACTATTATTGTATTGAGATTTATCGCTCTCTTCAGATCTATTGATATTTGCTTTTTATATTTAGATGACTCAATGTTTGGTACACACACACACACACACACACACACACACACACACACACACCACAATTGTTATAACCTTTTGCTGAGTTGACCCCTTTATCATTATATAATGAACTTCTTTGTCTCTTATTACAATTTTAAACTGATTTTATACTTTAAAGTATAATTACACCTGCTCTGTTTTGGTTTCCATTTGTATGGAATATATACTTTCATCTCTTCACATTCAGTCTATGTGTGTCCTTACAGGTGAAGTTAATTCCTTGTAGGTAGCATACGGATGGACCTTTTTAAAAAAAGGCCCTCTTTGTCTTTAAAAAATTTCAGTAGTTTAGGTGGTACAAAAGGTTTTTGGTTACATTGCACAGTAGCAAAGAAATCTGGGCTTTAAGTGCACCTATCATCCCCACCTGTGCATATTGTACCTGCTAGATGATTTTTCATCCCTCTCCCACTTCCCATCCTCCCTCTTCTAAGTCTCCATGGTCCCTTCTAAGTCCTTTAATTGGAGATTTTCATCCACTTACAAAGTTATTATTTTTGGGTCAGGACTTACTACTGCCATTTTTGCAATGACAAGGTTTTTAAGGAAGTTTGCTATGTGCTGGACATAAGGTTAAACAATATTCTCATAATGAAATATAATGCTAGACAATATAACTTGTTTTCCTAATGTTCATAACACCACATGCCTCTTGGAGAGGGATAGTTGCAGTTAGGGCATTTGTCTTCTGTTCCTGTGATGATCTCACCTATTGGCCAAGGAGCATGAGAGATGAAGGAGGGTTTAGTATTTTCGTCCAGAAGTTCCTTTTCATTTTTGTCTTTTGTACTCTGATAACTGTCCTCTGTTGGGAGGTTAGAGGTCCTGTGTTCTTCTTCTGTTTCTTCTATAAGACTTGAAAATTTCTCCTCTACTTGTTCCTGACACTCCTCATCAAACCTTTACAAATTCACACACTCTCAGTTAGCAAATGTTTACATGAAAATTATAATAGTCATGCAATTCCTAATAGCCATTATTTATAATTCTCCCAGACAAAAGGATTCTCAGGTTGAATAGAGAAGAGGGACATGGTCTTAGATGGAGCAATGATTGACTTTAACCAAAAGCCTACACATAGTATTAATTTTCAACTTATGTTTGGTTAGAAGAATGTTTGTATTTGAGGTTGATCCTCAAATGTCTGTGATTAATTTGTGGACAGTCTCTCCCCTGGCTCTCAGTTTGGCTGTAGATAGAGAAACTAATGAATGAGTGTGCCAAGTATGGATTTTTTGAGAATGCAAATGTGATGCAGAATTATAGCATACAGAACTCGTTAGGAAAGACAAACATAGTCCCTAGAGATTACTGGAGGACAACAATATATACACCAGGACAATATGTGTCTAGGTAAAGGCAACAGAGAATGAGTAGCAAGACAAGAACAGTTTAATTTGCAGAAGAAGGAATTAATGGAATCTAGTCTAGAGACTTGTGGGGCTTTTATTTGTAGACAATTCTTGAGTCAGGAGGCTAGATAGAGATATAATTTTATAGCAGACATGATAGATCACATAAAAATCCAGGTCTCATCTTTTGAAAAAGCTAGAAGAGAATGAACCGGGCTAGAGGAGAATGAACTAAGTGTATATATGGACCAAACTGAGCTAATTATATTCTCTCTTTTGGGAATTTGGAGTTAGCTACAGAGTCTGGGTTTGTATATTGTGGATGGGTGGTCAAGGTAGAAAGTTATTTAGATATATATAATAAACTGTATACATTATAAAAATATTTAATAATTGTAAATGTATATGTACCCAATACTGGAGCATCCAGATGTAAAAAGAAAATATTGCTTAGATCTAAAGGGAGAGATCTCAGTATAATAATAGTTGGGGATTTCAACACCCCACTGTCGGCATTAGACAGATCATCCAGACAAAAAAAATCAATGCAGAAACATCAAACTTAAATTGCATCACAGACCAAGTGAACCTAACAAACATTTATAGAATATTTAACCCAACAGCTGCAGGATACACAATTTTTTCATGAACACATGGAACATTCTCCAGGATTAACCATATGTCAGAACATAAAACAAGTCTTAAAAATTTTTTAAAACTCAAAATCATATCAAGTACTTTTTTCTCATCTAATTATTTTAGGTGAGATATCAAGTATTTTATATGACCACAATGGAATAAAACTAGAAATCAGTAACAAGAAAAACATTAAAAATGATACAAATACATGGAAATAAGACAATATGCTCCTGAATGATCAATGAGTGAAGGAAGAAATTAAAAACAGATTAAAACATTCCTTGCAATGAATTAAAATAAAAATCTATAGAACACAGGAAAAGCAGTATTAAGATGCAAATTTATAGCCATAAACACCTACCAAAAAATAGAACAATTTCAAATAAATAACCTAATGGTACATCTCAAAGAACTAGAAAAGCAAGAGAAAATTAAACCCGAAATGAGTAGAAGAAAAGAAATAACAAAGATCAGAGAAAAATAAATACATTTGAGACTAAAAAACCCAACAAAATAAAATATGCTTAAAAGTATTTAAAAATAAAAGAAAAATTTGGGCATGGTGGCTCACACCTATAATCTCAGCACTTTGGGAGGCTGAGGTGGTAGGATTGCTTGAGTCCAGGAGTTTGAGACCAGCCTGGACAACAGAGTGAGACCTCGTTTGTACAAAAAATAAAAAAATTAGCCAGGCATGGTGGTGCGCACCTGTAGTCCGTACTTGGGAAGCTGAAGTTGAAGGATCATCTGAGCTCAGGAGGTGGAGGCTGTGAAGAGACATCATTGTGCCACTGCACTCCATGCTGGGTGACAGAGTGAGACTCCCACTCAAAAAAAAAAAAGAAAGAAAAAAAAGAAAAAAGTTTGACTCTGAAAGCCAAGTAGTTGATAGAAAAGCTTATGAAAATTGTGCCTAAAGTAATAAAGACATTTGTCATGCATTAATTTGTTCTTTTACTGACTGAACATTTACTGAATACCTGTTTTGGGCATGGCACTGTTTCACGAAGTAAAACCATCATTCCTGCCCTCAATCCTAGGAGCTAAAGCCATGTATGTTGCTCAGAAAGAAGATGAATAGAGAGGAGGTGAGCACAGTTAGTCACTGATATGAGTTCCCTTGTTAACTTAATCCTTTTTGGAAGCTTATTGAAGGTGAGAATGGAGGAAAAAGGACTGTTTTCTTAGTGCCCATGCTCTTTGAGGTCTATATGTTCCCTTTGAGAGAGAAAGTAAATAGAAGATCCACATTGTTCATAAAATGTATGACTACGGAAAAGAGAAGCATTTTGGGAGAAGTCAAGAGTCATGGGGTGGGAAAATGTAGGCTTTTGTATACTTTCAACTTCCTAAAGAGATTCATGTCCTAGAGTCTTCTAACCAAGTTTGATGAGAGCTTGGAAAAGTGGGGTATAGTAAAAAGCCAAGGCTACATAAAATACTTAGAAAGAGGAAATATTAAAACCTGCTAGTATGGCTCTATGGCTCAGTAGTTAAGCAGGTGGGCTCTGGCATCAGACAGATTTGGCTTCTGATTCCAGTCCAGGCACTTAGCTGTGTGACTTTGCACAAAAGATTTCACCTCTCTAGGCTTCAGTTTACCCAGATAGAAAATAGGGTGAAATTTCCAGGAAGATCTAAGAAGCCCACATGTAACAAGCCTTGCTAGCTCATTGCTGTCAGTATTTAAACCCCCAAATGATCAAGGATATTTACTTAATTCTATTCTGGACTCCTTCACTCATTTATTCATCCATCTAACAACTATTAATTGAGCATCCACGATTGCTTGACATTGCAGATGGAGTTGTAATCAAGAAGGTATTATCCCTGTGCTCCTGGGATTTACAGAGTAGAGGTGAATACAGACTTTCCATGTATAATTATTAAGATGATACTATTAATGAGAAAGCACAGAATACCATAAAGGAGCATAACTTGGGGGCCATTCGTCTTTTCTTTTCTCTACTCTTTCCATTTTATCATTCTCTAACTTTTCAGCTCTCACTCACTCATAGCCCACTACAGTCTGACTTCTCCTATCCCACCCTCAACTTCCACATTTACTAAATATGGCTAAGATCAATGGCACTCTGTCAATTCTCATATTTCCATTTTTCATATTAATTGTTGTTGCAGCATTTTGCATTAACAAAAATCTGTGTTTCTTGAGACATTCTCTTCCCATGTGATTTCTGCTCTTTAAATTTTGGGAAGATCCTTAGTGTTTCATGTTTAAGCTTTTCCTATACGTGCTTTTATTTGTGACTTCATCTATTCTCACATCATCAATGACCATTTACATGATAAGGATTGCTAAATCCACAGATCTGGGCCCAAATTCAGATGTCTTGATATTATGGACATTTAACTTATTTTAAAAGAGAATTTAAATAAATTTGAAACTGAAACAATCATCTCTACAACTTTTTTTCTGACTCATATGTTGATTGAAATTAATGTCACAACTACCCCAGTACAATAAGAAAAGGATTGACAGTTGCAGGAAACTGCGGAGGGGAGGGAAGGCGGGGAGGTGGGATTGACAGCAGTGGAAATCTGCCTGGGGAAGGGGAAGCACATCTCATCAACAAGGGTACCTGCACAGTGAATATTTGTATACCTAACCCTGAAATGTACCCCACAATTTTAAAATAAAAAAAATTTAAAAGTTAAAAAAAAGAAATTAATGTCAATATCATTTACTCAGTGTCTTTGAACTAAAATTTTGTGATCCTACCCACAACATTCTTTCTACCCAAATAAAATCTCTGTCTCTATTTTTCCTTGTTTGTCTTATTTCTACCTGTCAAGACCTAGTTTAATGGCATCCCCTCTGAAAACACTTATTGTCTTTCAACTCAGATTGAGCTATCCAATTGAGTAACTTAATTGCTCACTTATAAAACCTTATTAATTTATTTATATTAACAACAGGCTGTAATATATTTCCAAATCTCTCTCACAGAACTGGAGTTGAATTCTTTGAGAGTACCTAGTAACTAGCAGATTGCTTAGTACATAGTAGAGACTCATCCATTAAGGCTCACATTCTTAAATTTTTTTTTTTTGAGTTGGGGTCTCACTCTGTTGCCCAGACTGGAGTGCAGTGGCTGCTCTCAGCCACTGCAGCCTCGACCTGCTGGGCTCCAGCGATCCTTCCGCCTCAGCCTTCCAAGTAGCTGGAACTACAGGCGCGCGCTACCATGCCCGGCTGATTTTTGATCTATTGTAGAGATGAGGTCTCGCCAAGTTGCCCGGGCGGGTCTCGAACCCGCAGGCTCAGGCAATCCACTCACCTCAGCCTCCCAAGGCACGGGATTACAGGCTGAACCACCGAGCCTGGCTCATTCTTAAATTTTTTAAAGATTCACAAGCGTTTTGACTTTATCTTTGAAGGCTTGTTTTACTTGTTGGTTCCTTAGGGTGTAAATGAAGGGATTTAACAAAGGGACAACTGAAGTAATGAATAGAGCTACTGCCTTGTTGAATGTGTCCCCTTCTTTTGCTGAGGGCTTAATATAAATAAAGAAGCAGCTTCCATAAGAGAGAGAGATGACAATCATGTGGGAAGAACAAGTTGAAAAGGCTTTTTTCCTTTGCTGGGCAGAAGGGAACTTCAGAAGAGTCTTGATGGTGAATGTATAGGAAAGAATCATTAGCACCAGAGTGACCACTAGGGTCACAGATGCCACAAGAAAGACAACCTTCTCTATGAGGCTCGTGTCTGAACAGGAGAGTTCCCGAAGAGGCTCATAGTCACAGAAATAATGATTCAGCTTGTTGGATGCACAAAAGTCCTGCTGACTCATCAGGGTGATTGGTGGTATAATGACAGTTAACCCAGTCAGCCAAGAGCAGAGAACCAGCCGGGTGCAGACTCTTCTGCTCATGATGGCCACATAATGCAGGGATTTGCAGATGGCCCCGTAACAATCATAGGACATGGCGGCCAGAAGATAAAACTCTGTTGACCCAAGGAATATGGCAAAGAAATACTGAGTGAAGCAGCCAGCAAAGCTGATACTCTTGTCCCCTGTTGTGATGCTAATCAGGACTTTGGGAATGAAGATGTTTGTGAAGGAAATTTCCAAGAAGAAGAAGTTCCGGAGAAAGAAATACATGGGAGTCTGAAGGTGGGCGTCCAGTAAGGTAAGGATGAAGATAGTCAGATTTCCAAGGATGCCGAGTAAATAGGCAAGGAAAAGAAAGGAGAAAACTGCCACCTGGAGTTCAGGGACGTCTGTGAGACCCAGAAGGATGAACTCAGTCAACATGGTTTTATTTTTCATAGTTGAAAAAATTTTGAGTCTCAAGGTGAAAAAGAGAGTAATCAAAGATGATAAAGGAAGAGGTGCTCTGAAATGGACAGGTGAAATCAGAGGAGAACAAAATGAAATGGATCGTGAACTTCTCCACGATGTGATACAGACTGGTCTCATTTGTCCTGTGTTGGAAGATTTTTGTCATTATTTTCCCACGTGGTACTCTCCCTAGTGCCAGCACGAAGCAAGTAGCTGCCTCACAGATAATGTTCAAAAGGTTGTGAAATATGTTAATAAAGGAATACCTCCAGCTGCTGCCTTCTTTCACAATAGTTTCTGATTTATCTTCCCCTGCATTGACTTTCCTTACTTCCCACGGACTCCATTCATAGCCCTACTTTCTTTGTCTGCCTAACTCTTCTCAGAATTGCTGTTTTTCTTACTCTTTCCTGCCTTTTTTCTTTTTTTATACAATTGTAGCAATCTTTAATTTTTCTCCCAGTTTAATTCTCTTAATTCTATTGATGTCAAAAAAGTGTCAGCTCCTCATTTCTTCCCAATGGACACTCCAAACCTCTCTGCCTGTGCCTGGCTATTAGAATTTAAAGATCTGTATATTAAGAGTTTGTCATTCTGTCCCTTGAAATAATCTGCATACCTGTTTAGGGGTAAGTAAATATTAGATTAGAATAATACTCCAGCATTTACTCCCTTAAATACATTCAGAATCTTTAGATTTAGAGTTTGCTTTTCTGTAAAGATAGGGCAATTTTATTATAGTCCAAGGAAATTTTAGGAGCTTAGGAATATTTAAAGTAGGAGCTTTAAACCAGGAATTCTTTAATTCCTGGATTAGATTTACGATGTCTGCGAACCCATTAAATCACGTGTGAGCCGGGCTCGGTGGCTCAGCCTGTAATCCCACGCCTTTGGGAGGCTGAGGTGAGTGGATTGCCTGAGCCCGCGGGTTCGAGACCCGCCTGGGCAGCCAGACCTCATCTCTACAATAAATCAAAAAATCAGCTGGGCGTGGTAGCGCATGCCTGTAATTCCGGCTACTTGGAAGGCTGAGGAGGAAGGATAGCCGGAGCCCAGTAGGTCGAGGCTGCGGTGGCTGGGAGCGGCCACTGCACTCCAGTCTGCGTGACAGAGTGAGACTCCAACTCAAAAAAAAAAAAAATCACATGTGAAACATTTTGTGTATGTAGATACGTGAATTTTATGGGGAAAGTGTATAAAACGATATAGCTTGCAGTTATCTGGGAGACTCCCTATTTGAGTGCCTTCATAGGCATTTCAAGTCTTTACTTGTTTGTGAACTCATTGCAAATCAAAACCACATACACTGAGATCCCACCTAACCCCTGTAAGAATGACCATGATTAATAAAACAAACAACTACAGATACTGGCGAGGATGTAGAGAAAAAGGAACACATCTACACTGCTGGTGGGAATGCAGACTAATACAACTGTCTTTGGAAGACAGTGTGGTGATTTCTGAAAGAACTAGAAATTGACCTTCCATATGACCCAGCAATTCCCCTATTGGGAATATACCCGGAGGAACTCAAATCATTCTACAAAAAAGATACCTGCACACATATATTTGTTGCAGCTCTATTCACTATAGCAAAAACATGGAACCAACCGTGTTGCCCTTCAAAGCTGGACTGGATTAAAAAAAAGTGGTATGTACACACAATGGAATATTATGCAGCCATAAAGAATGACAAATATATGGACTTGCAGCAACTTGGATGGATTTGGAGTTGATCATACTCAGTGATTTATCACAGAAACAAAGAACTGAGTTCCATATGTTCTCACTCATAAGGTGACCTTGAACAACTATAATGCTGTGGGGAGGCAATTGGCAGTAGCAGAAAACTGTCAGGGGAAGAGGGGGTGGGGCTGGCAGTTGGGGGAAGCTGCTAGGGGAGGGAGGGGCATGCCTCACCAACAAGGGTGCCTGCATGATCAGTGTTTGTGTACCTAGCCCTGAATTGTACCCCATATCTTTATAATAAATAATAAATAAATTAATTAAAAAATAAATAAAGGGTCACATTATCTGGGAGTGCTCTCACTGATTTATTTAAGACTTTTTCTACTTATTTTTAAATAAAAATTTATAAGGTGGCAGTTTTCAAGCATTTTTGACTCCGAACACTAGTCACATTAACACAAGGGTGGGACCGGCAGTTGCAGGGCATGGCTGGAGGGAGGGAGGGATGGGAACATGTGGCCACACAATGGGTACCTGGTCCACTACCGGGGGAGAGAGCCAGCTAGAAGCCCACACTTCACTGGCATGCAGCCTACTTATGTTGCAAACCCTCACTTGTACCCCTCAACTCTAAAATGAGAATAAAATAAATAAAATAATAAAGCATTTTTTGACAATAATTCATTCTATATTCTATATTTTATTTTTAAACTTTTTAAACTGTTTTAACGTTGTGGGGTGCAAGTCAGGATTGGGTACATAAGTGGTTTTTGTACACAGGAGACGTTTTGGGCCTCCTGTTGGAGCTCACTTTGCCTGGATTGGGATCAGGTACCCTTACTGATGTTATGTGCCCCCCTCCTTCTCTGGCAGTGTCCTCCTGCTACCGCCAATCCTTTTCTCCATAGTATTATGATAAATGTTCAGGGTCCACTTATGAGTGAGAACATGTGGTGTTCAGTGTTTTTGTTTCTGTGATAGATCACCGAGTATGATAGACTCCAAATCCATCTACCTTGATGCAAAGTCTTATATATATATTTCAAGCAAGCACATATCTATCTCACTTAAAAGTTTTGCAGAACATTCTTTACTACATATGATGTTATCTGATAGTTTCTATTTTATTTTATTCCATTTTAAAATGTTTTCATCAGAGAGCAGACATCCTCACTGTCCTGCCCATTGTGCCTGTCACACTGTTGTCTTCCCTTTAATAGATTTACCTTTCTTCATCCATTAAAAAAATTTTCTTTTTTTTTTTTTTTGAGTTGGAGTCTCACTCTGTCGCTCAGACTGGAGTGCAGTGGCCGCTCCCGGCCACCACAGCCTCGACCTGCTGGGCTCCAGCGATCCTTCCGCCTCAGCCTTCCAAGTAGCTGGAACTACAGGTGCACGCTATCATGCCCGGTTCATTTTTGATTTATTGTAGAGATGAGGTCTCACCAAGTTGCCCAGGCGGGTCTCGAACCCGCGGGCTCAGGCAATAAAAAATTGTTTTCGAATGCCGGTTTCAGCCCACTAAATTGACTTCATAACCCCCTAGTGGGTTGCCAGCCCACAGTTGGAATCAAGGTTCAAGAAAAGTTGCACAATGTTCTGGATGCCCTTGCCTTCCAGATTACCAACCTGGAGTTTTCAGGAAGTGGCTGAGTTTTCATATCTGTGTCCATTTCAGAATTCACAACTACACAGATGTAAAATCAATGAAGCTGTAAACATGTAGCATACTTTCTCTCTTGAGAATCTAAATGGCTACAGTGAAATTTTAATCCTAAATATTTTTGGAGAGAAATCATAATTGTAAGGCAGGGCGGTCCTGGATCTTTCTGTTCTAGGAGAAATGAGCTGATGACCTCAGAAGGCAGAATATGGACTCCCCCTCGTACACCAGATTATGCTTCACCAGCGTACACAAGTTTTATTTACTATATTGAGAATATGCTCTGGGGGATCAATTGATGAAGAAGCACCAGTTGCCCTGGGGATTCTTATTTGGAACAGGCTAATGAATGTCCTTTGTTGACAACTTTGGGAACAAACTTAAAACTATAGCTGAGGGAAGAGGGTCCAGAGAGATCAGCTTGGAGGTGGTTGTTGGTGGCGAGGTAGGCTGCAGGACAGCATCAGTGGCAGAGAAAAGGAAGAGTATGGAGTCTTTATATTTTCTTTTCTCAGTAGGCGGTCATAGCTGGACTTGGCCATGGACAAGCAGATAGGTGGAATGGCTTGCAGGCTATGGAGGTTTGAAAAGTCATATTTCTAAACATCACTAGCCTGATCTTAATTATTCCATTTATAGACTATCGGCTGAAGATAGTAAGCATCAGTTTTCATTGTTTTGGAGTGTGCACGCAGAAATGAAATACAAAACAGACACAAGTAAAATACTCAAATTGAGGTAGGGGCCGTATCCCATATTTGCCTGTGAGTCACTTCTGAGAAAACATTAGTAAATCTCCTGTTTAAGGAAGTGAAGAACTTGTTAGGATAAGTATATATTACCTAGAAGGTCTAGCACATTGTTATCCAAGGACATCTTTACCACAGCTAATACATCAGGCCAATCACCTATTTATCAATAGAGCACAAGCACCAGAAAAAACAATGTTAGCTTTGGAAACAAAATGTCAAATTTAGGCACAAAATATCCACAACACAAATGCCTTACAAACACCTTCCCCATACACATAATTCTTACAACTATAGTGAGGCTCAGAGAGGCAATGTGGTATAACCAAACGCAGGACAATAATCAGCTCTGTCTTGAATGATGCACAAAACTTCATCTCTCTGAGTCTCATTTTCCTTTTCTGTGAAAGGAGAAGCACAATGCCCATTAAATAGAATTATACCTGTTAAGGACATAGTTCAGTACCTGGCACCTACTCTTGCCCACAAATATTTTCTGTTTCTCTTTTTCAATGAAGGAATCACTATAAACAGCATTTGGCAATAATGCATTTGTTTCTCTAAAATGTGCTTATAGAGAAATCAAAGTCATCACTTGGAAACTATTTGTCTCTGCCATATTGTAAATGCTTGTTTGTTTAAAGAAATCTCTTTCCCTAGGGATTCATTCTTCTTCAGAAAGGAGAGGAAAAGAAGTTAGGCTACCCTTTCCAAACTAGGCTGAGTCAAACTAGGCTGAAACTGCACAAGCTTGGAATTTTGGAAAAAAGAATAAATAAAAAGTAAATTAAGGAGAGCTAGAGGTGGACATTTGTTCAGGAAGTAATTCATGGGGGAGTTTTAATCACCCAGTTTTAATAACCTACTCTCATGTATTCTGATGATTTTACCTGAAGTGTAGATAAGACCTTTTACTGGCCTGGCTATCCAAGCATGCAACTGGACATGTAGGGAGTGTAAATATGCTGGCTTAGCTGCAGATGAACTTCAAGTAGAATGGCCAACATTTTTACAGCCCCAGTTATGGTAAACCAATCAATTCAAATCCTAATCTTTCCAATTAAGCTCCAGTTCCTTGAGAATAATATTGTTCAAAATTATCAGGTGGTAAGAATAGATACGATTAACTAAACACTTAACAAATACCGGCTTTCTCTTAATATTTTAAATCTAGTTTCTAATTAAATTCTTAAAACTAACCTGTAAGATAGACAGTATTACTAAACACATTTTAGAGTTTACAAAGATGAGCCTTAGGTAGGTCAAGTAACTATCCCCAGATGAATCTGGTAGAAAGTTGAGAACCTGAGATTTGAACTAAAGTGTGTTTTAAGCTATTATATGACATTGTTTTTACTTCATCATAGAATTTGGTAGAGATGTGGATGTGGGGAAGTGAACAATGATTCAGGTTTGGTTGCTTAAGAACATTTTTCTGTCAATGAAAGGTAGCTCAGTGAAATTGAAATAGATTGAAAGTCATTACTAACTAGCAATAAAAGAAAATCAGTTCAAAATAGCAATAACTTAACATAAAAGACCATTCAAAAATATTTTGTGCACTCCAATATTTTTTGTGGTTTTGAGAATTTGCTCTTATGATACATATAACCCAACTTGTTCCATAAATGCTTGAGAAGCACCATTCTATCCAACATATCACCAAATATAAAGCATGTGAAGCCGGGTGTGGAGGCTCATACCTGTAATCCCAGCACTTTGGGAGGAGGGTGAGAGAAGATTGCCTAAGCCCAGGGATTGGAGACTAGCCTGGGCAACTTGGTGAAACCTCATCTCTACAATTAAAAAAAAAAAAGAGTACTTGCATGGTGAACACTTGTATACCTAACCCTGAATTGTACCCCACATTTTTGAAATAAAAAAATTTAAAATAAAAAAATTAACCGGGCATGGTGGTGTGCACCTGTAGTTCTAGCTACTTGGAAGGCTGAGGCTGGATGATTGCCTGAACCCAGGAGGTCGAGGCTGTTCATGAGATTGCACTCCAGTATGGGCAACAGAATGAGACTATGGCTCAAAAAAACACATAAAAAAAGGCATGTGAACACATTAGATTGTGTTCCACTTGTACCCCAAACAGTAACCAACATCCTATGATATTTCAGCATATTATTAAATGACATACAAGTGATCAGATTTAAAATATGTCCTTACTTCCATTGAAGTTGAGGCCCTATCAAATTCAAGTTGTTGTTACCCTGAATGTGTGTGTCAAGTTATTGGTAGGAAAGTCTATTCCCAGTTTTTTTTTCAAGACTCAGAATTTGAAACATTCTAGATATAAAACTGGACTGATACTTCATATTCTTTTAAAATTTACAAAACAGTCATCCATGGTTTATATTCAAAACAAAAGCAAAAATTTGGAGAAAAATTAAAAAAATGGAGCCAGATTACATAATTTATCTTTTGTAATATCTAATGAAAGTAAACAAAGAGATGAAAGTAAAATCACAATATGAAGGAAAAAAACCCCCAGAAATTGCCAAAGAGAGGGAAAGCAGATCTCATACCATTAACTTAAATGTCAGCTAAATAAGGAAACGATAGATTTTGTCTAGAAGAAGTGAGAGGCTTCTAATCATGCCTCTAGAAACCTCTAGAAAATGGACTTGCAAGTTGATAATATCTTGGGAAATTACTCATTTGTAGAAAAGTAGACTTAATGTATATACCTTTCTCTTATGTTCCTCTTGTGAAAGGATGCATGTTGTAACGGCTACAGTTGAAACATAAGTGAAAAATGAGAGAACAATCAAAATTATTGACACCCTGACAGAAGCATTGTTTCTAGGACTTCACGTTGAAGTACAATAACAAAACTACTACATTCCCTCAAAATAATGCTGATAATATCCCTTTCTGGAAACTTCTTTTGACTCACGAATGTCCAACTAACTTTATAGTTGTAATTATATTCTTTTTTGAGCTGGCCTTCTTTTTCACTCTAAATTCTTATCCTCCTACTCTCCTAAATGAGCAATATGCTTTGCTTCTTAAGTTTCATATCATTTCTAGAAAACAGAACTAACTCTTTCCATCTGGTTTTTTTTTTTGGATTCGAATCGACTCTTCCTTAATAACACTTACAATGTTATTTTATTTTTTTGTAAATTTATTATATACATTTAAAGTTTATACATCTTTCTTTTGCTGTAGACTCTGGATTTATTGAAATTAGGATGTATCCTTTTGATATTTTTATTGTCAAGGGCCAGTTCAGCAGTTGAAATATAGACACCCAATGCATATTTATTAAGTGAAAAATATGTTTTATTGAAATGTAAAGTTTTTTTTTTTAAAATTTCACAATCTTTTTGACAGTGTCCTTGAAAGCTTGCTTCACTTGCTGATTTCTTAGAGTATAGATGAAGGGATTCAACAAGGGGGTGACTGAGGTAATGAGTACAGATATTCCTTTGTTGAAAGCACCTCCTTTTGCAGAGGGATTAATGTACATAAACATGCAGCTGCCATAAGAAAGGGAGATGACAATCATGTGGGAGGAGCAAGTGGAAAAAGCCTTTGTCCTTTGCTGGGCAGAAGGGAGCCTCAGAATGGTCCTGACAATGTAAATGTAAGAAAGCGTCACCAGCACCAGAGTAACCACTAGAGTCATAACAGCCACTAGGATGACCGTCAGTTCCAAGAATCTTGTGTCTGAGCAAGCAAGCTCTACGAGGGGCCCATAGTCACAGAAATAATGATTCAGAACATTGGAGGCACAAAAATCTACCTGGCTCATCAGGATGACTGGTGGTAAGATAGCTAGGAATCCCCCCAGCCAGGAGCAGAAAACAAGTTGTATGCAGACTCTGTTGCTCATAATGGTCATGTAATGCAAGGGTTTGCAGATGGCCACATAGCGATCATAGGACATGGAAGCCAGGAGGTAAAACTCTGTTGCTCCAAGAAATATGGCAAAAAAATACTGGGTAAAACAGCCAGCAAAGCTGATGACTTTATTTCCTGTTGTTATGCTGCTTAGAAATCTGGGAATAAAAATGGATGTGAAGGAAATTTCTAAGATGGAAAAATTCCGGAGGAAGAAATACATGGGGGTCTGGAGTTGTGGGTCTAGTAAGGTGAGAGTGATGATAGTCAGATTTCCTAGGACACTCAGTATGTAGGTGAGGAGCAGAAAGGTGAATACCACCACTTGGAGTTCAGGTTGATTTGTGAGGCCCAATAGAATAAATTCACTAAGCATGGTTCTGTTTTTCATTGTTGATCTTCAGGGGATCTAAAGGGAAAAAATGAAGATAATAAAAACTGAAGAGTTTCTCAGAGTAGGAGAGATAATGCTTATTTCAGCCAACAGAATCAGGTCATATATTACTCATCATCCATTTGGCCCAAACCAGTGTCCCACAGGACTGCTTTTGGCTCCATATTGTCTATGTAAATTAACTTATTCCTAAAGTCTTTCTCATTTCTCAAGTTGGCCTATTCATAGTCGCTTAACAAAATATATTATAGAATCACTACTTAGGATTTTTTCAGAAGAATATGTTTGGAGCACATTATTTTTTCTCAAAATGTTTATGAAATCTTCACATTTAAAGTAGTTTCCCATGACTCTGTTACTCTCTCCTACTTCTGTAGCTGCTGTAGATTCTCATCTCCATTTTTGTCCAAATCTCTGACATCCTGGTTTCAGAAACAAGTAGGAATTTCCCTACACAGGCAATGCTATATAGATCATCTTGTTTTATATTATGAGTCTTTTACCCTTTGTAAACAGGGTTCAGCCATCAATAAGTCATGTTAATTAGCATTTAAAATGATCTTCCATATGACCCTGCAATCTCCCTTCTAAGAATATACCTGGAGGAAATCAAATCACTCTATGAAAAAGATATCTGCACATGCATGTGTATTGCAGCATTATTCATAATAGCAAAAACATGGAACTAATCGTGCTGCCCATTGAAAGAGGACTGGTTAAAAATGTGATACATATACATGAAAGGATATTACATAGCCATAAAGAAGGACAAAATTATAAACTTGGATGCATTTAGCATCTATAATACTGAGTGATCAATCACAGAAACAAAGAACTGAGTACCACATGTTCTCACTCATAAGTGGACTCTGAACAATTATAATACTATAAGAAAAGGATTAGCAGTAGTGGGTGGGAAACTGCCATGGAAGGGGCACACCTTATCAACAAGGGTACCTGCATAATAAACATTTGTATATCTAACCCTGAATTGCAGCCCACATCTTTAAAATATAAAAAAAAGAGTTTCTCGACTACACTCAGAGCCTCCCAGGCACTGATTTGCAATACACTCCGGAGAGTAGAAATATTGAGATATATACTGACAGCACCACAGAGTGGATATTACTCAATCTTAAAGAGTCAATGAAAATTAAGGATAATAATTTGTCATGACCTAAATTTTTCTGTTCTCTTGGCGTACAGAAACCAGGAAAAGTTTGTGACAAAAAGAGTCTTTTGTAGGTAAAGTAGTAATTCTCAAGAAGGAAAATTTGGTGGTGGTATTCTGTGTGCATTTTTCAATTTTCAGATTAAGAGGCAAAGATGATATATAGGGGCCCCTCTAATTCACATATATGTGGATTAGAAAAATCATGTTATTATAATCATTCTCGTCAATCTCCCTGCTTTCCTATATAGCTTTTGGAGATACTAGGTGATGTTAAACATTGACCTGGATCTCTTACAGCACTCCCTTTTCTGTTTATACCAACCTGTGGTCTTTGGTGAGTATCGCATTTTCTTCCTGATCTTCACAGTTGATTAATTTCATGATCCACGTTTATAGAATGGTAACATCAGAGACTTTAAAAACATATAATGCTGATACCTTCAACAGTCTGAATGACTATAGTAGGCTATTTACGTTGCTGCTCCTAAGAGGCAAATGAAACATGAGATGTGCCATATGAATCTCTGAATTGTAAAAAGCTTAACATGTTTTCTATTGGCTTCTCATCCACATTATACTCTCTCTTAATAGAAGTATCCAGGTTTGTGGGCTTAACTAGGAAAGAAGCATATTATCTTCCATTCTAATAACCCAAGTCAGAATCAGATCATAGTTCTTGAGAGACACAGCCTTTCACATGTGTAATGAAAAAGAAAAAACAAACAACATCCCCAACAGTTATAGAATTAAAAGAAAATACTTTGATAAACTGAAAATTCCTTAATATTTCAGTTCTAAGAGAGATTATGTTGAAATTCTTAGAAGGCAGGGTATAGGATTCTTTGCAGTCTCTTAGTTAGCTAGAGTGATACAGGTTTTATCTGCTCTTTTTAGAGAAGGCACATAGGGATCAATTTCCTGAAGAAGCTAAAGATGCCCCGTGGACCTAAGTTCAAAAGGCACTAATGACTCTCAATTGTTGACAATTTTGAGAACAAACTGTAAACATATGGTTGAGAAGAGCGGATCCAGAGAGACTATTGAGATAAAGGTCCCATGAGAGAATCTGCCACAGTCAAGAAATTATGGAGGTGTTTAGAATAATGGAGTAAGACTCCCTGGGGATAGATAGATATGCCTGACCTGGTCATTATTCCTATTTTCTCTCCCAGTTTGGACAATGCTCAAACATTTTATATGTGAATGACACTTCACAGTGAATTAACGCAACCTGAATGTTGTGGTGTTCTGCATTAATTCTCTATACCTAAATTATTAAATCACTGACTCTATTCAATCATCAACTGGAGAACAGTTTGCTAGGCCAGGCATGGTGGTGGCTCATGCCTGTAATCCCAGTACTTTGAGAGGCTGAGGCGGGAGGATTGCTTGAGTCCAGGAGCTCGAGACTAGCCTGGGCAACATAGCAAGACTTTTTCTCTACAAAAAAATACAAAGATTAGCCAGGCATGGTGGTGCATGCCTGTAGTCCCAGCTATTCGGGATGCTGAGGTGGAAGGATCATCTGAGCCCAGGAGGTCGAGGCTGCGGTGAATTGTGATCGTGCCATTGCATTCCAGCGTGGACAACAGAGTGATACTCTGATTCAAAAAAGAAAAAAAAGAAAGAAAAGAAATAGTTTGCTGTTTATATAATTGGTTGATACATTCTATTTAATGCATAGTTCTACCAGTCTTTCAGAAGCAATTCGTCTTCAACTTTAAAGCAGCAATATTCTTTTACTTACTTCCTTGTGGGATATCTCAACAGATCTGCCAGCATGGAGTCTTTGCAGGCAAGATCTTAACCACATGTAACTTTTTCCAGGAACATATGTGCTGTTAATAACAAATACCTGAAAATGTGGAAGCAGCTTTGGAAATAGATAATGGGCAGAGAGCAGGCTCTGGAGGAGCAGGCTCGAAAACGACTAGATTCTGGTCAGGGCCTAGAAGACAAGAAGACTAGGGAATATTTGGAACTCCTTAGAGATTGGTTAAATGGTCATGACCAGAATGTGGATAGAAATATGGATTGTAAAAGCCATTCTGATGAAATTGAAAAACAAGATACTGGAAACCAAAATAAAGGCCATTCTTACTACAAATTGACAAAAAAATTGGCTGAAGTGTGTTTATGCCTGAGGGCTTTGTGGAAGGCTGAACTTGAAATGGATGAACTAGCGAATGTAATAAAAGAAATTTTAAGCAAAATAGAAGGAACTGCGAGGTTACTTTTGGCCACTTATGCTGTGATTTGGGAACAAAGGAATAATTTAAAGACAGAATTTACAATCAAATGGAAACAGAGTGGAAAGGTCTCAGCCTGGCCACTTAAAGAGTGAAAAAGCATGCTCAAGAGAGGAAACCAAGGGTGTAGCCCAGACCATATACTAAAAAGATTAGCACGGAAAATGTTCATGCATTGAAAGAATCAATAACAATTCCATCCAAGGCAATCTACAGATTCAATGTAATCCCTATCAAATTGCCAATATCATTTTTCATAGACCTAGAGAAAACAGTTCAGAAATTCATATGGAACCAAAAAGAGCATGAATAGCTAAAGCAATCCTCAGCAAAAGGAACAAAGCTGGAGATATCACACTTACAGACTATAAACTTTATTACAAGGCTGCAGTAACCAAGACAGCATGATATTGGAATAGGAATAGACACACAGATCCATGTGACAGGACAAAGAATCCAGAAATAAAACCATAGTCCCTCAACCAACTCCTCTTCATCAAAGCCATCAATAACAAACATTGGGGAATGGAAATCATATTTAGCAAATGGTTCCAGGAAAACTGGTTTGCCACATAATGAAACTGGACCCCTACCTATCACCATATACAAAATTAACTAAAAATAGATCAAGGACTTAAATGTAAGACCTCAAATTATAAGAATCTCAGAAGAAAATGTAGGTAACACCTTCCTGGACATTGGAGTAGGCAACGAATTCATGTCTATGTCCTCAAACGCAAATGTAACAAAAGCTAAGATTGGCAGGTGGGAACTTATCAAACTGAAAAGTTTTTGCACAGCAAAGAAAACAAAAACAAAAACAAAACCATCAAGAGAGTAAAGAGATAACCCATGGAATGGGAAAAAATATTTGCCAACTGTGTATCTGACAAAGGCCTAACATCCAAGATCTATAAGAAACGCAAATGAATTGAAAGAAAAAAAGACAACCTCATGAAAAAGTGGGCAAAAGACACGAACAGACATTTCAAAGGTGACATACAAGCAGCCAACAAACATGAAAAAAATGCTCATTCTCACTAATCATCAGAGTGATGCAAATCAAAACTACAATGAAATACCACCTAACACTGATATGGATGGATATCATTAATAAGTAAAATCAAAAAACAAAAAACAAAAACAAAAACAAAAAACAAATGTAGAAGACATTGTTGGTGGGAGTGCAAACTAGTTCAAACACTATGAAAAGCAGTGTGGCGATAACTAAAAGAACCAAAAATTGAGCTTCCATATGATTCAGCAATCCCTCTTCTGGGAATATACTTGCAGGGACATAAATTGCTCCACCAAAAAGATACCTGCACACATGTTTGTTGCAGCAGTACTCACAATATCAAAACATGGAACCAACCCAGATGCCCGTTGAAAGTGGACTGGATGAAGAAAATGTGGTACATATACATGATGGAATATTACTCAGTCATAAAGAAGAACAAAATCATGGTCTTTGCAGCAACATGGAAGCTACTGGAGACCATTATGCTAAGTGAACTATCAAAGAAACAAACAACTGAATACTACATGTTCTCACTCATAAGCAGATCCTGATCACTGGTCACATGAGCACAAGGGTGAGATTGGCAGATGCAGAACACTGCTAGAGGAGGGAGGAGGGAGGAGGGAGGGAAGGAGATAGGTGGCGACATACTGGGTACCTGGTCCACTATGAGGGAGAGAAAGGGCCCCTTAGAAGTCCAAACTTCCCCTGCATGCAACTTACTTATGTAGTAAATCCTCACTTGTACTCCACAACTCTAAAATTAAAAAAAGAAAGTGCCCCCCCCAAGATGAGCCTGGATAGAAAGGAGCCAGGTGCTATTTCTCAAGACAATGGAAGAAAGATCCCAAAGGCATTTCAGAGATCCTTCATGCTGCTTCTCAGAGCCCTAGGAGGGCAGAATGGGTTCAGGGGACAGGCCTGGGGTGATTTTCATGGACTCACTGCCCAGGACTGCCTGAGACTCTGCTTCTAGCCCTCAGTATACCTCTCTGCTCTGTGGCTGCCCCAGTCATGGCTCAAGTGGCCCCAGGTATGGCTCCTTCCACAGCTCTTAGAATGCGTAGTTCTACCAGTTGAAACCCTGGCAGTGTCCACATGGTGTTAATTCTGCAGGCTCATAGAAAGTGAGAACTGTAGAGACTTGGCAGCCTTTATCCAGATTTCAAAGGATGCCATCCAATATGGTAATTGCTGAAGACTGGGGTGGCTGTGGCAATTAAAAAAAAATAAAACAACCATGAATTTGCTTCCCTTCATGAAATATTTCTCTGTAACATATGGTGCTGTTTGATAGCATTTTGCCCACAGTAAAACTCCTTTCAAAATTAGAGTCAAGGCCGGGCTCAGTGGCTCAGCCTGTAGTCCCAACACTTTGGGAGGCCACGGTGAGTGGATTTCCTGATCTCACGGGGTCAAGACCAGCCTGAACAACTTGGCAAACCCTCGTCTCTACAATAAAAAATATAAAATTAGCCAAGTGTAGTAGCGTGCGCCTGTATGGCTGAGGTGGAAGGATTGTTAGAGTCCAGCAGGTCAATGCTGGGGTGGCCGTGAGCAAGCCACTGCACTCCAGCCTGGGCAATGGAGTGAGACTCCAACTCAAAAAACACAAAAAAATTAGTCAGTCCTCTCAAACTCTGACATTGTTTTGTCAATTAAGCTTATGTAATATTCTAAATCCTTTGCTGTCATTTAACATTGTTCACAGCATCTTTACTGGGAGTTCATTTCATTTCTAGAAATGACTTTCTTTGCTCATCCAAAAGAAGCAAATCCTTACTTAGTAAAGTTTTATCATGAGCTTGCAGTAATTCAGTCACATCTTCAGGCTCTGCTTCTACTTCTAGTTCTCTTACTATTTTCACCACATCTGAAATTACTTCCACACGATGAAGTATTATGCAGCCATAAAGAAGGACAAAATCGTGGACATTGCAGCAAATGGGATGGATTTAGAGTCCATTACACTTAGTGATCTATCACAGAAACAGAGAACTGAATACCACATGTTCTCACTCATAAGTGGGTCCTGAACATTCATCACAATGCTATAAGGGAGGCATTGGCAGTCGTGGGACTGCCAGAGGAGTGAGAGAGTGGAGAGGGCACGTGACATCACAAAGCGTACCTGATCTTACCAGGTACCAAAAGGAAGTGAGGACTACTTGGAGGCCCAAACTTCACCTACATGTAGACTACTCATGTACCTAATCCTGACTTGTGTCCCACATCCCAATAATAAAATAAAGAGAAAAAATTATAATAAAAAGAAATTACTTCCATCACGGGTCTTAAACCACTCAAAGTCATCCATAGGATTCAAATCAACTTCTTCCAAACTCCCATTAATGTTGATATTTTGACCTACAATAAATCACAAATGTTCTTGCTCTGAGGTCTTTCCTGTAAGTCCAACTTTCTTTCAGCTCTGATCTCCAACCCCTCCCCTCTGCTCTCAGCTGATAGGGTTGCTCTCAGTGTGGTCAGATGCCCCAGGCCTACTGTGAAAGGAGGGTGGATCTGATCTGGACTCACCCGGCTTGCTGCCTATCAAGTCTGCCACTCAGATCTGACCTGTCTGTGCCTGATCCAGCATGGAGGAGGGGCTTCTGTCTCTCCCAGTTTGATTTGATTACCTTAGGTCCCAGGTTGGAGGCTGGGTGGAACTGGGCGGGGCGGTGCAGGTCTCCGCCTGATCCTGGGACAGAGAAATGGCTGCAATGGGCATTTCCACACTAGGGATGGGGCTCCTCTCCTGCTCCCTGATCTTCTCTCTCCACTGATCAGATCCGGGGCTCCAGCCAATTTGCTATAACAGGTGATGGTGTGGACCAGGCTCCAGGCAATGGGAATCAGCTGGATTCAGCAGGCTTTTCTTAGGAGAGTTCAGTGAACAGCAGATGATCCTGTGCGCTGGCGGATTCAATCTCAGGGTGGTGGGGGGTTGCAGTCACCTCCAGAGGAGAGCCCCAGGTGCAAGAACCCGAGTCTCCCATCAGACGGCCTTTCACTCACCCCCTGGCACACACAAACTAACACAGAGTCTTTATGGACACTCGCATTTGCGGAGACTCTCACAGTCCAATCTGTCCCATCGCCATCTTGTCGGAAGTCCCACAAATGTTCTTAATGACATTTAGAATGATGCATCATTTTCAGAAGGTTTTCAATGGACTGCCCAGGTACATCAGAGAACTCACTATCTATGGGAACCACAGCCTTATGAAATGAAATGTATTTCTTAAATAATAAGACTTGGGAGCTGACCCAGCAGAATGGATGTTGTGTTAGCAGGCGTGAAAATAACATTCATTTTCTTGTATGTCTTCATCAGAGCTCTTGGATGCATTATCAATGAACAGTAATATTTTGAGAGGAATCTTTAGTTTTCTTGAGCAACAGTCTTCAACTGTAGGCTTAACTATCAGTAAACCATACTGTTAACAGATGTGCTGGCCTCTGTGGTTTACTAATAGTTAAGCCTACAGTCTTCTTATTTTTTCTGTCTATACAGCGCAGTCAGAGAAGATGTAGCATAATTCTTAAGGGCCCAAGGATTTTTGGAATGATAAATGAGCATTGGTTTCAACTTCAGGTCACCAGCTGTGTTATCCCCTAACAAGAGAGTCAGACTGTTTGTTGAAGCTTTGAAGCTAGGCATTGGCTCCCTCTCTCTAGCTATGAAAGTCCTAGATGGCATCTTATTTTTCTTTTTTTTTTTGAGTTGAAGTCTCACTCCATCCCTCAGGCTGGAGTGCAGGGCATGCTCATGGCCACCACAGCCTTGACCTGCTGGACTTAGGCAAAGCTTCCATTTCAGCCTTCCAAGTAGCTGGAACTACAGGCACGCACCACCACGCGCAGCTAATTTTTGATTTATTGTAGAGATGAGGTCTTGCCAAGTTGCCCAGGCTGGTTTCAAACCCGTGGGCTCAGGCAGTCCTCTTGCCTTGGCCTCCCAAAGTGCTGTGATTACAAGCATGAGCCACTGTACCCAGGAGTATCTTCTTTCAATGTAAGGCTGTTTCATCTACACTGAAAATCTGCTGTTTAGTGTAGTCATTTTCACCAATTATCTTAGATAGATCTTTTGAATAACTTGTTACAGCTTCTGCATAGCACTTGCTGTTTCACCTTGCACTTTTATGTTATGAAGATGGCTTCCTTCTCTAAACCTCATGAACCAAACCCTGCTAGCTTCAAACTTTTCTTCTGCAGCATCTTCTTCTATTAACCTCCACAGAATTAAAGAGCATTTGGGCCTTTCTCTGGATTAAGCTTTGGCTAAAGGGAGTATTGTGGCTAGTTTGATGTTCTATCCATCACACTAAAGCTTTTTCCATATCAGCTATAAGGCTGTTTCACTTTCACCTTTATTTATTTATTTATTTATTTGCATTTATGACTTGGCTATCTGGTGCAAGAGGCCTCATTTTTGCTCTGTTTTGACTTTGACCTAATTTTCTTATTATGCTTAAAATCATTTCTAACTTTTGATGTAAAGTGAGAAATGTGTTACTCTTCCCTTTGCTTGAACATTTAGAGGCCATTGTAGGGTTATTTGTAGGCCTAATTTTCATATTGTTGTGTCTCAGGCAGCAGGGAGGCCAGAGGAGAGGGAGAGAGAGGGAGAGCCACCAATGGCGGGGTCATCAGAACAACATAGCATTTATTGATTATGTTCACTGTCTCATATAGGTATGGTTTGTAGAGCCCCCAAACAATTACAACAGTAACATCTATGATCACTGACCACAGATCACCTTAACAGATATAGTGATAATGAAAACGTTTGAAATATTGCTAGAATTACCAAAATGTGACAAAGAGAATGACGTGAGCACACGCTGTTGGGAGAATCATGCTGACAGACTTGCTCCTTGCAAATTTGCCACAAACCATTAGTTTGCAAAAAACATATCTGCAAAGCCAAAAAAAAAAAAAGCAAAACAAAATAAAATGGAGTATGCCCATGCAGTCCTCAATTCTGTAATCATTTACAAAGTCATTGTGGAGTTCTGTGACTTCCTTCTTCCACTGTCTATTTTGTATTTCCCGGTACTTATTTGGAACCCCAGCACGCTGGAGTTTTTTACTTTACTTAGTGAAGTGACCCAAACTTTGCTCCAGAAAGGTTTTAGTTTTCAACCATCTTACCTTTTTTGGTTTCAGCACTTTTAAATCAATGTTTGCTATTGGGCACGGAAATGCCAAGAATCACACTAGAGAATCCCCTGAGTTCTAGATATAATCTTTTTTGCTCTTATTGTGTGGCAACAATTCAATTTCTCCTTTGTAATCAGGAGAGTGACTCCGCCTTATGCTCGTTAGTTTAGAGGAATAAATATTCCCAAAAGACTAGGTGGAAGTCCCATCTTCCAATTCAATGAACCCTTGTGTGCTCTGCTAGAAGTATTCTTCACTTGGGAACTAAGACTTCCAAGCCACCAGAACTCAATGCTTCTTTCTTAAGAAGCAAATATGCTGTAGCAGATAATTGTGTTTAATCGTAAGAGGAGTAATTTCCACTTCTGTTTCTTGATTCCCAGACCCATTTATTCTGGCTGTGGGACAGAAAAAAATCTCTCCCATCCTGTCTTTTGGGTGTTGTCTCACAATGGGTTTCACGATCATCTTCAGCAAATTATTCCACTTTCCAATTAGGCTAGCCGCTTCTTTTTTTTTTTTTTGAGTTGGAGTTTCACTCCATCACCCAGGCTGGAGTGCAGTGGCACACTCACCACCACCCCAGTGTCGACTTGCTGGGCTCAGGCGATACTTTTACTTCAGCCTTCAAAGTAGCTGGAACTACAGGTGTGCGCTACCACGCCTGGCTAATTTTTTGATTTATTGTAGAGATAAGGTCTTGCCAAGTTGCCCAGGCTGTTCTTAAACCCGTGGGCTCAGGCAATCCCCTCACCTTGGCCTCCCAAATTGCTGGGATTACAAGCTTGAGCCACCACCTAGGCTAGCCACCTCTGAGTGATGAGGCACGTGGTACCATTAATTAGTTAATTGTATGGGCATGTGCTCATTTCCATGCTTACTTTGCTGTGAAATGAGTGTTTGGATTTGATGCCATGCATATACACCATGGCGGTGTATAAGACATTTCACAACTTCATGAATGGTGGTGCTGGTAGAAACATTATGGGCACTGGAGAGTCACAATGCCAGTCTGTGGGTTCTGAGAAATTGGATATCCAAAATATATATGTGTATTCCAGTAAGCATGAATCTCTGCCCTTTTGTTAGATAGTTTATATATTGATGTGGCCATCTTTGGAAAGTATAGTCTGCCTCATAGTCTAATTGCTAAAACTTGCAATACTGGTGAAGTGGTGTGGTAGACACAGTGGAAGGACATAACAAGTTGGTGATATATATAAAGTGCTTGAGAAATATGAGAGAAATAATAACTGTAAGGACTATAGAATGAGACAGAAAAGAAGACAAATGCTAGGGTGATGCTCAGTAATTTTCACCATTGGTGTCCATGGCTTTGCTTGATTCCCTCCCTCTGAGTGCAGGTGGAACTGGTGAGTTTCTTCTAACCAAAAGAATATGGCAAAGTTAATGGGAATGTCACTCTCATGATTATGTTACTTAATAGTTATGTAAGACTACATATTAGCTGATTGGAGCAAAGTACTTTCCTTCTGTCCTTCAAGAGGCAAACTATTGTGACATAAATTTCTCATGGAGAGAGCCACATGGTAGGAAACTGCGGTCTCCAGGAGCTGAGAGCCTCGGTCTATAGTAGCAAGGAATTGAATTCTGCCAACAGCCATGTATACTTAGAAGAGGGGTCCAACCTCCAGAAGAGAATGCAGCCTGGTTGACACCCTTAATTATGGCCTTGTGAAGCCTTAAGCAGAGAACCCAGTTAAACTGTGTCCAGACATCTGACCTATGTAAACTGTGAGATGATAAATTTTGGGGTAACTTTCTCATGCAGCAATACAGAATTAAAGCATGTGGCTGTTGCTCTGTGCTATCATACTTTAGAAAAAGATAATGAAAAGCTGAGCATGACTAAAAGACTGTTAAAAAGCTAGAAGGCCAATGTAGCGGGGGGGTGGAAATTAAAAGTCAAGCCGTATAGCGGGGGAGGGGGGAAATTAAAGGTCAAGCTGTAAGTGGGAGATATGCCATGTGGAGCTTACGTTAAATCCTAGCATGAGAATCACAGTGCAGGCCTGCAGGTTCTGAGACACAAGGTCATGGCATCTTCACTGGAGAATTGCATATCCTATGGAAATCAAGTCCGGGTGTGCCAACAGGCCTTGATAGGTGGAGTATCTAACCATGGAATGGCAAGTAACCATGCTTCTGGAACTACTCATCAAGAGTTGTGTCTGGCAGACCAACCATGGCCTAAGATTGGGCAGACCTCATCCATCATAAGATGGAAGTGGTACAGCTGGGGTGAGCAAGAGCTGCTCTTACATAACGAAGGCAGGAAGGACTGTGTATGGCATACAGGTGATTCACTCAACTGTCATGAACAGAAGTGGCCATCTGATAATAAGACTAGAATATGGAAGGAAAGAGCAGACAGATATTTGTTCTTCTCTTCTTTTTTTTTCTCTTTCATTCCTCATATTTTTTCACTATTTGAACTACCAATATGTGTTATAAACTGTTTAATTTATTTTTTAAAAATTTTATTTTATTTTAGAGATGTAGGGTACAAGTAAGGATTAGTTAAACAAGTAGACTGCATGCAGGTGAAGTCTGGACCCCCAACTGGCCCTCACTTACCCTGACTTGGGACCCTTTGTGTTGTTACATGCCCCTCCTCCCACCCCCTGGCAGTTCCCAGCAACTGACTATCCCTCTCTTGTGCTAATGTGATTAATGTTCAGGTCCCAGTTACAAGTGAGAACATGCAGTATTCAGTTCTTTGTTTCTATGATAGATCACTAAGTATGATGGTCTCCAGTTCTTTACAATTTGCTGCAAGATCCATGATTTTGTTCTTCTTTATGGTTGTGTAATGCTCCGTTGAGTATATGTACCACATCTTCTTTATCCAATCCACTTTTGATGGGCAGTAAGCTTGATTTCATGTTTTTGCTATTGTGAATAGTGCAGCTATAAACACATGTGTGCAGGTGTCTTTTTTGTAGAACAGTTTATGTTGCTTTGGGTATATTCCTAAGAAGGGATTGCTGGATTGTACAGAAGGCTGATTTTTAGTTCCTTTAGGAATCACCACACTGCTTTCCATAGAGGTTGAACTAACTTGAACTACTATCAACAGTGTAGAAGTGTTCCTTTTTCTCTGCACCTGCACCAGCATCTGTTGTTTTTTGATTTATTAATCATAGTCATCTTTACTGGAGTTAGGCAGTATCTCACTGTAGTTTTGATTTTATTTATTTTATTTTTGAATCAGAGACTTACTCTGTTGCCCAGGCTGGCATGATCACGGCTCATAGCAGCCTCGACCTCCTGTGCTCAGGCGATCCTTCTGCCTCAGTCACCTGAATTTCTGGGACTATAGGCACATGCCACCATGTCAGGCCTTTTTTTTAGATTTTTTGTAGAAATGAGTTCTTGCTATGTTGCCTAGGCAGGTATAGATCCCTTAGGCTTAAGCGATCATCCCACCTTGGCCTTCCAAAGTGCTGGGATTACAGGCTTGAGCCACTGTGCCTAGCCCATGAACTTTAAATATATATTTTCTTCCCTTCATACCAATCTTGAATTATGTGCTCTTTCCACATATCACTGTTTTCATGTTTAAGAGCTAGTCTGATAATGTCTTAGCACAGATATTCACCAATACCACAGAGTTAAGGAGTCTTAGCAAGACTAAAGGAAAGCTATTACTACAGAGACTGGTGTGTTTGCACACGATGAAGGAGAGTCCTGGATAAGATGTGGCCAGGTAAGTCTTGTCTGGGAAGATAAGTTTTGAGAGAACTTGTTAAACAATAAGTTTTGAGAGAATTGGTTAGAAATTGGCTTTCTAACTTTTATATCTCAAAGACTGATCCTATTGAGAAAAGAGTATAAATTTTAAAAAGAAATTTTGTGGGTGCTCCCCAAAGAATTCAGTCTGTGCCCTCTTCCCTGGTGATCACAACTCGGTGGGATCTCCAACATGGTGCTAGATCCCAGTTCTAAGTTTCTCAATCGTCTTCCCTAAAAAGTTCCATTTGCGAGCCTTGTGTGAAAGCTAGTGGATATGGAAGGTGATACAAGTAAGGTCAGTGATTGTTTTCATAGGCTAATGACTGGAGGAGCTTCTCTATGGCCTTGGTAAGACCATGGGCCCTTCATATGACCAGGGCCGGGGGTAGGATGAGAATGGCTGTGGCTGTCTTCAGCCCAGTGAAGAGGTGAGTGGAGTAAAATTAAACTCTGTCAGAAATATGGTTGGTAAGAGAAAGTAGACGTGACCTTTGACCTCATGGAGCTCTGTGTTTAGTGAAAGAGGGATGAATTAATGAAATAATAAATTAATGAAATAACATGAACGAATATGCTATATGGTCAGGGGATTATTCATTCGCAAAGTCAGGTGAAAAAAATACAAGAAAAATTGTTACGTGTAGCGAAATCTTGTCTAACCTCAGCAGACTGAACATATTCTTTAACTGCTTCCTTGGTTTGGTAACCTGACTTATTATTATTTTTTTGTGAGACAAAAAAAGTTTATTTAAAAGTAAGTTAGAGAGAGAAAGAGAAAGGAGAGAGAAGATTCACCTCCTCAAGGTGGGGGAGGGGACCAAAGCCAGGGAGCAAGGTGACAGCCATAGCTCAAAGAACACATGACACACCGGAGTCTAGCAAGGCAATGGCCGTTGGCTGCTTGTGGTTGAGTCCTTTTAACCAATCCCTTTGATGGGGGAAGATCATTAAGGTGATTGGGTGGTGATCTGCTCTACGTCATCAGGAAGGGGCAGGGAAGTGCAGGTACTGATGTCAGATGATGGACAGCAGGCAGATGGGTGGGTTAGTCACATGACTGCTGCCATCGTGGGGTTTATTTGTATCACAAAAGGCTGATTAGGTTAACTTGGGGAGTTTGGGCCCAGAGTATTTTTTTCCTGCAAGAGACTTGTTAGACATTTGCAATTCACAAACTCAGATGTTTGTAACTCACAAATTCCTTGGCCAAAGGTGGTAACCTGACTTATTAACTGTGCTTTGCTTAGCTCACAGTTCACCAGAATTCCCACAAATGTTGCTTTCCCATTTTATTTTTAAAAGCATATATGGCATCTAGAGATTTCCAATGAATAGATTGCTAATGAGATGGGGGAATTAAGATTGATTTTTTTTCTAATGTAATCTTTAGTATAATCTTCAGACTTACTCATTCTTTACCTCTGGCATCAGGAATTTTGAGATTGCTTATCCATTATGGTCTAATTTCTTGGTCTTGTGAATCAGCTTGGGACAGTCCCTCGAATATCACTGCGATTTCTTGCTTGTTTTCTAGTGCCATCTTACTCCTCCACCTTGCTCTTTAGTTTAATAAATCTGGATGGTACTAGGCAGCCAAATGATTTGTCTGAGTTGTTGATAATAAAAGCCAGAGTATAATCTGGACTTTCCGACTCCTGGAACAGCACATGTTTTCCTAGAGCAACCGGTAAACAATAGAAAATTATGAGGATAGAGAAGAGTAATAAGGAAGAGGGGCTAAGTTGAAAAGGTAAACACTGAGCACTTAAAAATTTGAGTTTTTTTTATTCATTGGTTAATTTTGTGATTGAGATGGAATTTTTTTGTATTTAGAAAAATGTTTGGAAAAAGTGATTAGAAAAATCGTTATGGTGAATAATTTGGATAATAGAACAGAATTCAAGTATAAACTTCCATTTATATTTTGTCCATTCCATTAACTCCTTTAAGCCTGTTAAGCTGACATTCCATAATGCATATAGACATACACAGATACACACACAGATGATTGAGATATGAAATTCTATTTAGATAGAATTGGGGTTTTTATAAAAAGATGTTGTGCAGCCTTTTTTTTTTTTTTTTTTTAGTTGGAGTCTCCCTCTGTTGCCCAGACTGGAGTGCAGTGGCATGCTGCCAGCCACCACAGCCTTGACACGTTGGGCTCCGGCCATCCTTCCACCTCAGCCTTCCAAGTAGCCGGAACTACAAGCCTGTGCTACCACGCCTGGTTAATTTTTGATTTATTGTAGAGACGAGGTCTTGCCAAGTTGCCAGGGTGGATCTTGAACCCGCGGGCTCCAGCAATCCACTCGCCTCGGCCTCCCAAAGTGCTGGAATTACAGGCTGAGCCACTGAGCTCAGCCATGCAGCTTTTAAGTAAGTGGAATTGGTGGAAAGTTTTTATCTACATTTATAGCTTCCTGAAAAGTGGAAGAGATAGAACAATAAATTTTATCAAACAGGGTATTCACAGGATTATTCCTGAAGACATAGATCATCATCATTGATGGTTCAGGGAAATTTGGGCCTAAATCAGGACATATAAATCAGTACAAGAGTAGTAGATAAACACCAATACAATAATAAACTGATGTTTTCTACATTTCTTGCGTCTGTAAGCAATAACAGGTGTGTTGATAAAAAAGTTTGCTGAAGATTTAGTCCCAAGTATTTATGGGACTAGACTGAGCTAAAAGAGATGAATACTTGTATCAGTAGTGAACTGTACGTGCAACAGAATGAGGTTGCGATATACAAAAGCCATGACTAGTATAGAATTAGGGAAGAATAAAACAAAGATAAGGAATTCTTTTGTAATTTTTCACTTTGCAGTCAATAGTCCTTTAGTTCTTTGAGAGAGATGCAATCCTTTTGATCATGTCACTGAAAGCCTGTATCACTTGCTTGTTCCTGAGAGTATAAATGAAGGGATTCATAACCGGGGCAACCGAGGTGGTAAGTACTGACACCACCTTATTAATAGCCACCCCTTCTTTTGCAGATGGCTTAATATAGATGAAGATGCAGCTTCCATAAGTAATAGAAACCACAATTATATGGGAAGAGCACGTGGAAAAAGCCTTTTTCCTCTGCTGGGCAGAAGGGAATTTAAGAATGGTCCTGATGATGTAAGTGTAGGACGTAATCACACACACTAACGTGAACAGGAGGGTCAACACAGCTAAGATTAAGACAAACCGCTCTATGAACTCTGTGTCAGAGCAGGTGATCTTCAGGATGGGGGCAGCATCACAGCCAAAGTGGTCTATGACATTGGAGTCACAAAACTTGAGCTCAAAGCCCATGCCAAATGGTGGGATGACAATGATTAGGGCAATTATGTAACAGCCAATAAGGAACTTGATGCAGACTTTGTTGTTCATGATGGTTGTGTAATGCAGGGGTTTGCAGATGGCTACATAACGGTCATAAGACATCGCTGTCAGGAGAAAAAACTCAGTTGCACCCAGGACAACAACAAAAAATAACTGAGTGGCACATGCATTATAAGTAACAGTATTGTCCCCAGACGCCATTGTGTAGAGAAATCTGGGAATGCAGACAGTTGTAAATGAGACTTCCAAGATGGAGAAATTCCGGAGAAAAAAGTACATAGGTGTTTTAAGATGGGAATCCACTAAGGTCAGAGTGATGATGGTCAGGTTCCCAACAACACTCAACAAATAGGTTAGGAACAAAAAGATAAAAAGCAGAATTTGTAGCGTTGGGTCATCTGTTAGTCCCACCAGGATGAATGTTGTTATTGCTGTATAATTTTTCATCACTGATTCTGGACTATGCCCTGGTCTGTGTGTAAAAACAAGATAAAAATTAGAGCAGAGAAAGGAACTAAAGGAACTATCAGCATGAGTTAGCAGTGGCATGAGGTGAAAAATGTTAGTTAAGTCAAGATTTTATTGTTTTTGTTACCTGTTACTCAAGAATGTTATTGGAGTGATAATTAAGCAGCAATGCTTCTGGAATACTACTGCTTAGTATTACAGGAAAGACCAGCCATAGGTTCTTATTAAAGGTTCTTATTGCTATACTGATGTAGCATTAATTCAATAGGAAAGATAATCTTTGATTTACAACTTCATGGACATAAAGCTATTTTATGTTATTTGTGTTAATGAACAGAAAAACACTATTATAAAATATGCATGGTTTGCAATCTCTTGAAAATAATAACACTTCTAATGTGCTTATCATACTTGTTTCATGTGAGGTGAATAGGGCTAACTCCAGTTAAGGCTATGAAGTTGACATTCTTCTGCTCTCAGTCTCTGTTTCCTCACTTGCTGTGATAATCCACATTGTCCTATAAAGCACCACATGACTTTCTGCCTTTCTTCCCTTTCTGAACTGCACAAAAACACTCTTGTGAGTCTGTTCTACAGACAGAACCTGAATAATCTTTTAAAAATATGATCCATTCCTCTGTTTAAAGCCATGCAGTGGAATTTTATTGCCCTTGGAATAAAATTCAAACTCTTTACTCCGGTTTATAAGAAGCTTCACAATCACACCGCATGTGAAATTCTCCTATTTCATCTCTTGCTTGTCCAGTGATACTGGTCTTCTTCAGTTCCTCGAAGATCCCACGTTCTTTTCCACTTCAGGACTTTTGCACTGTTTTCACTTTCCCTGATATGTTCTGCTTGCATTCTTGCATGGATGGTTCTTAATTTTCGACTTCCAGCTTAAATATAGACCCTGCAAAGATGCCTTCCTGGAGATGCTTTCTAACTATGTTCTCTACACTCCCAATGTTATAAACACATGTCTTTATTTATTTTAGGGTATTTATTATAGTTTGTAATTATATGTTCATTTACTTGTTACTTCCACCCCATACTTTCTAGTAAGCTCCATAAGAACCCACAACACATCTATTTTGTAAGTGACCATAAGTCCTGGACTAGCTCTGGACTTACGTTAGTATTGAATGAATGAGACCAGACGTTTGATTTTTGACAATTATTGACTGATTTCATTGCAAGTGAGGTTATATCATGAGTTCACTTACATTTTAAGCTTTACATTTCCAACTAAGAACCTCCATGTATTGAGGCAATTTTAGAAACCAGAAAGATAAATCGTCACTTTTGGTCAGAATCCCCCCCAAATTACACTAGGCTATTTTATCTGTTTGTAAGACTAACTTAAAATAATCTTTTAAAAAGCTAACGAATTAAAAACTACAGAGGGCTAAGAGTGGGGTGGTAGAGGGAAGATTGTAGGTGGAAGGGGGTGAGAATTCCTTCTGTGCATCTCTTTACCCCATTTTCTTTGAAGAGTTTTGTTGAAGCTACTTGAATCCCAGTCCTCGGGTCACCTTGGAGTAGGACCATCTGGGTTAATTATAAGAGACTGAGACCGAGAGTAAAGAATTCTAGAATAAGACAGATTAGGGCTTGAAACCTAGGTCAACTATTTTTTATATTTTTGAGTTGCCCATGCTGGAGTGTAGTGGCACACTCACGGCCACCCCAGAGTCGGCCTGCCAGGCTCCAGTGATCCTTCTATCTCAGCCTTCCAAGTTGCCAGAACTGAAGGCATGTACTACCGCGCCCGACTAATTTTTTATTTTTATTTTTATTGTAGAGACGAGGTCTCACCAAGTTTCTTGGGCTGGTCTCCAATGCATGGGTTCAGGCAATCCATTTGCCTAGGCCTCCCAAAGTGCTGGGACTATAGGCAGAGCCACCGAGCCGGGCCAGTTCAACTATTTAGTGACTGTGAAACCTGGGGAAGTTTAGTACTGGTCTGGTCTGTGAAATGTAAATAACTATATATTCTGTGAAATGAAAATAATAAGTGTATGTTCTTCATGGGTTATTATGAATATTATGCAAACTAATTCTTCTAACCTCCTAGCATCATGCCTTGTACAGAACAAATATTTAAAAAAAACTCTGTTTATTCTTTCTAATTTTTCCTCCAGAACTTGCTGCCCCTTACTTTGTGAACAGAGCTTGCACGCTCTCCCACACTTTTTCTTACCTCTTCTTTCAGTTTGTCCCCTTTATTACATTTTGGATATGTATTTTAAGTTTTCTACTATTCTTAAAATTAATTATAAAATTGTAGGGTCCTCTAAAGTTATAAAAAATAGCATTTGAAGTAGTATTTGTTAATAGGTCTATTCATCATGAATATAATTCAACTGCATACAACATGCAATTTATTATTTTTGAATCTCTTTTGCATTTGTAATCCACGGTGTTTGCACTTCCTAATGTAATTCCCTGCTCAAATCTTTTAATTTAAACATTGTTCTTTGGGACATTCATTTCCCATATCCTCAGTAACCACAGTTTTTATATTCATTTCTGAGGTTTTCTTAGGGCTCTTTTCTTTCGTCACATTGAGAATACTTCCCTTTAGTTTTCCTCACTAGTTTATCAGAAATCTTCTTCATGTCCTGAACATGTTTCTCTGTCTCTTTGTTTTTGAACTATTATAAAGGATCAAGAAAAAAAATCTTAGCCAAGAGGGTGTCAGGTTACAATAAATAAGTGATCAAAGACTTAAGAGAATTATATAAAATGAGAGATAAAGGCTGGGTGCAGTGGCTCATGCCTGTATTCCCAGCACTTTGGGAGGCTGAGATGGGGGGATTGTGTGAACCCAGGAATTCAAGACCAGACTGGGCAACACAGCGAGGGCTTGCCTCTATAAAAAATAAATAAATTGGCCGGGCTCGGTGGCTCAGTCTGTAATCCCAGCGCTTTGGGAGGCTGAGGTGAGTGGATTGCCTGAGCCTGTGGGTTCGAGACCCGCCTGGGCAACTTGGCGAGACCTCATCTCTACAATACATCAAAAAACTAGCCAGGCATGGTAGCACACGCCTATAGTTCTAGCTACTCGGAAGGTTGAGGCGGAAGGATCGCTGGAGCCCAGCAGGTCGAGGCTGCGGTGTCTGGGAGCGGCCACTGCACTCTAGTCTGGGCAACAGAGTGAGACTCCAACTCAAAAAAAACACAAAAAAACCCCAAAAATTAGCCAGGCATGGTGGTGCATACCTGTAGTCCCAACTACTCAGGAGGCTGAGGTGGGAGGATTGCCTGAGCCCAGAAGTTTGAGGCTGCGATGAGCCACTATCATGCCACTGCACTTCGGCCTGGGTGACACAGTGAGACTCTGACAGAAAATAATAAACAAAACAAAGAATAAATTGAGAGATATAAAGGACCTTGAGTATTATTTTAGCCTATCCCCTAATTTTGAAGTTGAAAATCAGAGTGTCAGTTATCTGCAGGCTTGTTAGAAGCAAAGTCAAAAGAAGAACCCAACTTTCCCCAATCCTAAATCCATTCTTTTCCCCCTCACTTTCTTAAGTGAGGTTGTCTGGTTTTCACTCACCCATTAGGAAGTTTGTTACTCCTAACGTGCTTCTTTGTCTTCCAAGAATACCCAGTCCATTCCAGTTCTTTCCTCAGCCTCTATGTTACTTCTGGGGAAACTTAGCATTAAGGAGATCTAGAAAATAAATTCACTTAATGACTTAGAAACTAGTAATCACATTTATGTGACTCATCCCAGGCATATTTATGTTGTGAATTGAAGAATACATTTTTTTCCAACCTAGTAGAAATATTGACAACCACTGGAGATCAGTGCATCTTATGAATGTTTATGTTTAGGTTGAAGAATACATTTCAATGAGGAATTTCATGTAATAAGACTAGGTTTTTATGGGAGTTATCAGGGCAAAAATATCCTTTTGCTGTATTCAGTTTAATTCACAAAGTTCTCTAAGAAGTGGCAATGATAGTAACATTTACAAGGCAGTTACTAAAGGTCAGATACTATGTCAAACATTTAGATGTAATTTAATTCTTGAAATAATTCTGCAAGGCTAGTTTTTATTATTATTTATTTTTATTCTTTTTTTCCGAGTTGGAGTCTCACTCTGTCGCCCAGGCTGGAGGGCAGTGGCCGCTCCCGGCCACCGCAGCCTCGACCTGCTGGGCTCCGGCGATCCTTCCGCCTCAGCCTTCCAAGTAGCTGGAACTACAGGCACGTGCTACCACGCCTGGCTGATTTTTGAATTATTGTAGAGATGAAGTCTCGCCAAGTTGCCCAGGTGGATCTCGAACCCACGGGCTCAGGCAATTAACTCACCTCGGCCTCCCAAAGCATGGGATTACAGGCTGAGCCACCGAGCCTGGAAAGGTTAGTTTTTATTTAATCCTCATTTTACAAATGAGGACACCAAGTCCAGAAATACTAAGATTCTTTTCGAAGGTAATCAATTTAGGATGTAGTAAAGCAGAAATATGAATCCAAGCAACCTGGCTACAGAAACCCAACTTATAACTACTAAAAAACACTGCCTGCTTAACTATTTGACCAACTGACTCCTTTATTTTTTGACAAAATGACCAACATCCTCTTTGTGATGCCATCTGTCAAGTAACCATCAGAGAATTAGATGGATCACTGTCCAGGGCGTCTTTATTTCTTAGTTGGGGACCGTGGTGGAGAGATAGTTGTTTTTCAACAATAATTGCATTTTTAGCAACTGAAATGCTTCCCCTTTGCAGTCACTGTCTCTAGGAAATCCCAACTCTTTTCTTTCCTAGAGTGGAACAGGATCTTCCCAGGAGACCCCAATTAGTTTGGAATGCGAATGGCTTTTTCTTGGTGGCTTAAACATATTTCCCACAATAATCTTGAGGTGTATTTCCCCCAAGACTGGGGAAATATGGTTCTTTTCTTCCTACTGAGGGTGCAGTGTCCATTTCCAACATCTGCTCAGATCGCACTTCAGAGCCTTCTGATCTGGATTTATGGAAAGGAACAGGACTTGGGTGTGAAATAAATGGCTGGAAGGTTGGAAGTTTTCCACCCAGATACTGTAGAGCCACTCAGAAAATGATCACATTAGACCAAATGTTGACATTGAGAAGCACTCCTGTTGCCCGGCTTTGTTTTCTGACTCAGGCTCCAAGAGTCCACATACAGTACTCACCAAAGTCTCCTTAACCTGGCCTAATGTCTGTGCATCCATAATATTTTAACTTCTACCTTTGTAAAAATCAATACCCATTAGTGCCCTAGTCTCATCTGAAATGTATTGGGTAAATTCACGCAGGGTAGCAAATGAAAGTTCATTGATTGAATGTGTTGTTTTACTAGTAACAGAATGTTTAGCCTTTCCAGTTATGGTTTGTGGCACTGCTCATTAAACGGAGGAAATTACTTCTAGTGGTTAGATATTCAAGTCACATGGAAAAAAATGCATTAGGGAGACATTTTTGATGGACTGAGCGAACACGAATATCTTTTCCCAGAGTCTCATATATGGGAGACTACACTCTTTTCCTAAAAATGTGCTGTCTTATTCTTAAAACATCTTTCTTTTCTTTTCCTTTTTGAGTCAGAGTCTTACTCTGTCACCCAGGCTGGAGTGCAGTGCTCACGGCCACTGCAGCTTCAACCTGCTGGGCTCAGGTGATCCTTCTGCCTCAGCCTTCCAAGTAGCTGGAACTACAGGTGTGTGCCACCAGGCTCGACTAATTTTTTGGATTTATTGTAGAGATGAGATCTCACTAAGTTGCCCAGGCTGGTCTTGACTCGTGGGCTCA
The DNA here is from genome assembly GCA_027257055.1 of Cephalopachus bancanus. Lineage (NCBI taxonomy): Eukaryota > Metazoa > Chordata > Mammalia > Primates > Tarsiidae > Cephalopachus > Cephalopachus bancanus. The sequence continues at coordinate 2,327,236 of JAPVLO010000385.1, read as the reverse complement.
GGCAATCTTCTCACCTCAGCCACCCAAAGTGCTGGGATTATAAGCGTGAGCCACCACACCCTGCCAAAACATCTTTCAAGGGCCCCTTTCTAAAGTCTGATTAAGACTCAAATGTCACTTGTTAGAGGACAGGGTGACATTCTAATCGTTCCTATAGAATGATTCCTCTTAAAAAAAAGAAACATTGTTTATAATGTTTAGGACCTGTGTTTTGAAACACATAAGTCAATGTCTTCTGCCCTGTGACTTTGAGCTACTTGGGTTCTGAATGGTGAACAAATTGCATAACTAAGGAAATCACACTCACCTTTCAGATTGCTGTTCATGGCTTCTGTGGGTTATTTAACCACAAAGATCCTTAGGGTAATCCAGTGCTGAGCAGGAGTTTGTTAGTGAGAGTGGGCACTACCACTTGTTTTCATTATTCCCCATGCTTGCACCCACTGGCAAGTCTGTGAGTAGGCAAAGTTCTCTGAGTTTCCCGCTGCCCACAGTTTCCCAGGAGTCTTCCTCAAATGCCTACCTTCAACAAATCTTACAAGGACACCAAATAAAGGATATTTTCTGAGTATAATTCTTTTTTCTTTTGAAAGCAGGATTTATTGAGGGGACAGAAAAGCTCCCACAGTGGGAGGGGACCTGAAGGGGTTGCCCTCTGAGTATAATTCTAGAAAAAAATTCTCGTATATCTTGTGTAGTTGGAATACTTAAAGACTATTGTGGTGATGGGACAGTTTCTTTGGTATCGGAAAAGACCAAATCCTGACTTCTGTGCAGGAAGACAGGTTTTCCTGCAAATTCGGTATTAACAAGAATGGTGTAAATTATATGTTAGGTCCTCAGCAGGTTTTTAGGGCAACATCTGATTAAACAAACAAGAGAAACCCTTGGGATCCTAGGTTCAAAAGTCACTAATTAGCCTATAGTGTAAGGAACTTGGGTGAACTTTGTAAGGAAAAAATCAAACAACTCTCAACTGGGACTGTGTCCTTGGAGAAAGGACGATGTAAAAAAGAATCAGAAACAGGTCAGGTGCCAAACTATGTGTCAGGTGAAAAATCACAAGTGCAGTTTTTCTTTTCACTTTTATTCTTATTGTTTGGGGAACTCTTCTTGGTGGGGTTCAAAGAAGCTTCTTAGGAATTCCTGGAGAGATGCTGGATTTGAGTGACGCATTACTGTCTCCTACCATGGGAGAAATGACTCTCCCCTTAGCTCCAGGCACTCCTTGCCCTCATGTGCGCTTTGTCCATTCATGTGATTAGTTATTATCAGTACTTGGGAGATTGTGCACACTGACTATTTCACTGTGTAATAAACTTGGCTGTCAGATTGTTTCATTTCTTGGCATATAACTGGTGTGGGAAAGAGCAAATCTAATTAATTTGGGTCCACTTGGACACTTCAGGGCTAACTTCCATTCAGGACTCGTTAAAAGTTATCATGAAAAGTGGGGAATTTTTATTACATTTTAAAAATATCCAGTCAATCAACATATTTAGTAAAATGAATCTAGTGTAGTTAGTGAATAGCTTTTCTCCCTTTGCCTATTAATGTGATGAAATGATATTAATAGATTGCTAATGTTAAACCACTTTTGTATTCCTAAAATAAACTCAAATTTGGTTATCATTTTTTAATTTTAAAGATGTGGGATATAATTTAGGATTAGGTATACAAGTGGGAATTATGTAGGTAAATCATTTTTTTAAAACAGAGCAGAGGGTTCAATTTGGGTTTTATTTGAACTTTGGTATATATTTTCATGAGTTAGACTGTCTTTAAGTTTTCCTTTTCACCCTGTTGATACATAGTGTTAGACAAGGGATTATAACAGTTTAATAAAATAAATTGGGGAGTGATCACATTTTTCCTGTTGCTGAAATGTTTTATTTCTTTGGAATTATCTGTTTCTTGAAAGTTGACAGGACTTAAGTTAAAATATCTAAGCCTATAAAAAAGAACAAAATCATGTCCTTTGCAGCGACATGGATGCAACTGGAGACTGTCATCCTAAGCGAATTATCATAGAAACAGAAAACTGAATACCATATGGTCTCCCTAATAAGCGGGAACTAAGCACTGCACTCACATGGGCATGGGGATAGGAACAACAGACACTGAGACACTCCTATGAGGTGTAGGGAGGGAGGGAGATAAGGTCTAAAAACTACCCATTGGGTACCATGTTCACTCTCAAGGTGATGGGCCTAATTGCAGCCCAAGCCTCACCATCATGCAATATTTCTATGTAACAAACAAACACGCCTTGAATCAAAATAGAAAAAACCCCTTAAAGTGTTAAACAAGAGGGAAACAACTAAAATTATAGTATGTATGTATTATGAAAAAATATAGCCTAGTGTTCTTTTTTGTTGAAAGATTTTAAACAATTTCCTTAAATTTTATGGCAACTTCTAGGCTTTTTTTTTTTTTTTTGAGATCAGATTATTGGAATCTGATCCAATAGGAATCGGTCCATTTCACTAAAATTTCACATTTATAAATATGTTTTTATAGTATTTTAATCTTTATTCTCTCAGTTGAATCTACGGAGACTCTTTTTCATTTTAATATTACTTGTACCCTCTATATTTTTCTTGATCAATTTTAACCAGAATATGATAACTTTATTAGTTTTTTTGGGTGGGAGACTTGGTCAATTTCCGACATACTGTATCACTGTTTTCCATTTCATTAATTTCTGCCCACATCATCATGTATTTATTTTATATCTTTCAGTCTTCTTTAGAGTTTATTTTATTTCTCTAAATTTGGAAGTTTAGGTTTAACTGTGGCCATATTTTTCAAATTTATGCATTTAAGATTATATATTTCCCTCAAATGATCATTTCTGGTATATGACATATCTCAATGTGTAGTACTGGTATTCATTTTTGTGGTAGATATATAAACTCATCTTGCACTATATTTTATATACATTATGAATATAAATGAAATATAACTATGAATGAAATATGAATATAAAACTAGAATATGATTGAAATAGAAATATATTTTATACATTATGAGTTCACTTGATGAGTATAATGTATTAGTTGTATTTGTATGTAGTATTTGAACATATTTATATGGTTACCACATATTCATTTTTTTAAAGCTTTCAAATAGCGGAAAATAGAAAAAGATACAGAGAAAGCTCTTTTTCACTGTCTGATCCTCACATGTTGTCACTCATCTGTACATTTTCACTATTTTTCAAGTGTTTTATGCATTTTTAGGCATGCACAAAATTAGATAATTACATTTTTTAAGCAGAAGAACTATATTATATTTCTTGTTCTGTATTTTTCTTACTTAAATACATAGTATAATGAAAATCTTTCCACATCAATATACAAATCACTTTTAAATTATTTTTTATAAATGTAAGGCAATCCATAGAATGGAATATCTTCTACTGAGTAGAGTAGAATGATCGTCTATTGATAGAAAGTTCAGTTGATTAACTTCTTTTGCTACTACAAGCAATGCTGAAATGAATGAATTTAAAGAAATATTGATTCACACATTTGCAAGGATACTTATTGAATAAATCCCCCAAATGAAATTTCTTTCTTTCTTTTTTTTTTTTGAGTCAGGGTCTCACTCTGTCACTCAGGTTGGAGTACGATGGCCACTGAGGCCTCCACATCCTATGCTCAGGTGATCCTTCCACCTCCAACCTCCCAAATATCTGGGACTACAGTCAAGCGCCACTATGCCTGGCTTAATTGTTTTGATTTTTTGTAGAGACAAGGTCTTGCTCTGTTTCCCAGGCTTGTCTCAAACTCTTGAGCTCAAGCCGTTCTCCTGCCTTAGCCTCCCAAAGTGCTGGAATTCAGATGTGAGTCACCGCTTCTGGCTTCAAAATGGAACTCCTTGGTTAAAGGGTTAAAAGACTAGACTTTAAATGCATTTGAATTTTGATAGCTATTGTGAAATTGAGTTTTGTAGGTTTACGTCGATTTATATTCCTACAGACATTTTCAGAGTATCAGTTTCCCCAGTGCTCTGACAATAAATTGTACTATTGAACTACTGGATGTGTTTTCAATATGACAGGAGAAAATTGGTGATTCAGTGATGTTACACCGTGTATCTTGTTATTAAGAAGTTTGACTAAGCTGGGCTTGGTGGCTCAGCCTGTAATCCCGTGCTTTGGGAGGCCGAGGTGAGTGGATTGTCTGAGCCTGCAGGTTCGAGACCCACCTGGGCAACTTGGCAAGACCTCATCTCTACAATAATTCAAAAAATTAGCCAGGCGTGGTAGCGCGTGCCTGTAGTTCCAGCTACTTGGAAGGCTGAGACGGAAGGATCGCCGGAGTCCCAGCAGGTCGAGGCTGCGGTGGCCAGGAGCGGCCACTGTACTCCAGTCAGGGCAACAGAGTGAAACTCCAACTCAAAAAAAAAAAAAAAAAGAAGAAGTTTGACTATATGTCCAGGTATTTAGGAATTATTTTTCTTCCATTTTATTTGGATCATCTTTTCATATTGTCTTTGAATTATTTTCAATAGAGTAGTGACATTTCCTTATAAATTTCTCAGAGCATTTAAAAAATGTCTCATTTGGGGGTACATGGGCAGGTTTGTTACATGGGTAAGTTGTATGATGGTGAGGTTTGGGCTCTTATTGAACCTATCACCCAAATAGTGAACATGGTATCCTAAAGGTAGTTTTTTAAACCTTACCCTTCTCCCTCCCTCCTCTCTTTAGAGTTTCTAGTGTCTGCTGTCTTCATCTTTATGTTGGAACATTTTAGAACTTCAGAATATAGTTTTTTAATCTCTAATTTTAATTGAAAATATTTACCCCAGTTTGTCATTTTTTTCTGTCTTTGGCTTATTTATTTATTGCTACACAGAGGTTTAAAAAAAAAAGTTTAAAAATATATTCAAACCTATCAATCTTTTTCATGAACATTTCTGAATTTTGAGTCAGGTACCTTTCAGTTAGGCCTGACTTGTGCTTGTGCAAAGTACAGTGGGCCGTGGTTGGGTGTGAAGCCATTGTTGATAAAGGAAATTGGTACATGGAAACAATGGAATATTACTCTGTCATAAAAAGGAAATCCCATTTGCAACAACATCAATGAAACTGGAGGGCATCATGTTAAGTGAAATAAGCCAGGCACAGAAAGATAAATATCAAAGTTCTCAACTCATATGTAAAAGTTTAAAAAAAAATTGAACTCATGAAGACAGAGAGCAGAAAGAGGGTTCCCAGAGACTCAGAAGTGTAGTGGGGTGGGGGATAAAAAGGATTAGTTAATGAGTACAAATATCCAGTTAGATTAGAAGGAATGAAATCTAGTGTTCGATTGCAAAATAGGGCAACTATAGTTGATGATAATGTATTGTATGCTTCAAAATAATGAAAAGAGTAGAATTGGAATGTTCCTAACATGAAGAAATGATAAATGCTTGAGGTGATGGATAACCCAGTTACCCAGATTTGATCATTACATATTGTATGCTTGTATCAACTATCACATGTACCCCACAGACATGTGCAACTATTATGTATCCATAACAACAAAAAATTAAAGAAAAGTAAATCTAAGCAAGCTTCCTCAAGAAAAAACAGAAGAAAATGAAAACATGTGTCTCACAGTGACATGAAAACAATCCGAATGTTCATCAACTAGTGAATGAATAAACAAAATATAGTATATCCATGTAATGAAATACTAGTTTCAGTAAAAGGAAATGAACAACTCATAAATGCTACAAAATGAATGAGCATTAAAAAAAAGTGTTAAAAGAAGGAAGCCAGACACAAAATACTACATATTACATCTTTCCATTTACATGAAATGATCTGAAAAGGCAAATTTATACAGAAACAGAAAACCGAACAATGGTTGCCTGGAGCTAGGGGGTGGCAGTGGTGGTGACATTCAAATGGTCTTGAGGAAAACATTTGGGGTGATGGAAGTGTTCTACAGCTGTATCATGTGGTGATTTCACAACTCTATTATTTTATTCTGTTTTATTGAACAGCACACTTACAATCGGTGAACTTTACAGTAGTGAAATTATAGCTCAGTGAGATTTAAAAATGAGTCTAGAGAGTCCCTTTACATCTTAACTTTTTGTATTCACTAGTCCTCTAGTTCTTTGAGATAGATGCAATCTTTTTGATCATGTCTTTGAAAGCTTGTATCACTTGCTTGTTTCTCAGAGTGTAAATGAAGGGATTCATAACAGGGGCAACTGAAGTTGTGAGCAATGACACCATCTTATTCATGGCAACCCCTTCTTTTGCACGTGGTTTAATATAGATAAAGATGCAGCTTCCATATGTGATAGAAACCACAATTATATGGGAAGAACAGGTGGAAAAAGCCTTTTTTCTTTGCTGAGCAGATGGGAATCTTAGAATAGTCCTAATGATATAGGTATAGGACATAATCACACACACCAAGGTGAAAATGAGCGTTAACACTGCCAGGACCAAGACAAACCGTTCTATAAACTGTGTATCAGAGCAGGTGATCTTCAGGATTGGGGCAGCATCACAGCCAAAGTGATCTATGACATTGGAGTCACAAAACTCGAGATCAAAGCCCATAATATAGGGTGGAAGGACAATGATCAGTGCTAATACATAGCAGCCAAGAAGGAACTTGGCGCAGACTCTGCTGTTCATGATGGTCGTGTAATGCAAGGGTTTGCAGATGGCTACATAACGGTCGTAGGACATGGCTGTCAGGAGAAAAAACTCAGTCACACCCAGGACAACAACAAAAAATAACTGAGTGGCACAAGGATTATAGGTCACTGTATTGTCTCCAGTGGCAAGAGTATATAGATATCTGGGAATACAGACAGTGGTAAAAGAGACTTCTAAAAAAGAAAAATTTCGCAGGAAGAAGTACATAGGAGTTTTAAGGCGGGGATCTACAAAGGTGAGGGTGATGATGGTCAGGTTCCCAATGACACTCAGCAGGTAGGTGATGAACAGAAAGACAAAAAGCAGAATTTGTAGATTTGGGTCATCTGTTAGTCCCACCAGGATGTATGTTGTTAACACTGTGTAATTTTTCATCACTGACCTCTGACTTCATGTTCTGTAGGTAAAAGCAGGATAGAAATTGGATATGAGTGGGGCTCCAAAGAATTATTAGTGGGAGTAGAATGAAAGTGCTAGGTTAGCCAACATTATTTTATTTGATAATGACTTGTGCTACTCTGAAATTCATACAGTAGTATGGCCAGAAGGCTGGTGTTAAAAATTCTGATCATTATCTATATGATAAGTTTATGGTATAGGAAGTCCTAGATCAAACAATCAAAAACCCCCAAAACAAAACCTGGAAATGAACCCCTCTCGGAATATATGAGTCACATAAAAACAAAAACAAAGACATTACTCCAAATCATATAATGGCATCAGAGGAGAAGCATTACACATTGGTTTGGGGTGTATACTGTACTCAGGAGTTTGACTATCTGGCCCAAATTATGATTAATTCAGCATTTTAGGCAAATTATTAACCTCTGTGCCTCAATTTCTGCATATACAAACTGTGGAGAATAATTGAACTTACCTTGTATTGCTGTTAAAGGAACAAATGAGTTAACACATTTAAAACATCTAGAAAATGATCTTAGTAAGCATTATATAAGAGCTTGCTATTATTACTACATACAAGGTTTTAGAATTAATGGTAATAATTCTTCTGGTTATAAATGCTGCATATCTTCTCTCAGTGGAATGTAAATGGAGTTGATTATAAAGATGTGAAGTTTCTAAAGTTTTTCCTTTCCGTCTCTCTCTTTTTTTCAATTTCACAGTCAAATATACTAATTTAAAATAACTGCTACCTTTCTGCTCTCTTTGTTAGTTGAAGGATGTCATTCCCCTGCCTCAATCCCTTCAGTGGCTTCCTTTTGTACTTGAAATAAGATCCAAACTTCCACCCTTGACCTCCAAATTCCCACTTGATCTGGCTCCTACGTTCCTCTCCAACCTCGGCTTTTTCCCTTAGTCAACATGTCCCAGTTATAGTGTCCTTTTTCAATTCCTCCAACTTCACTTATTGCAATTCTTCGTAACTTTTTAGATCTCACTATAACTGTGATCTCCTCAGAGAGGTCTCACCTGGCAGTGTTTTCCAAAACAAATCTTCCGCAAACTCTGGTCTTTTAGTAAGACCCTCTGATCTTCTTAAGGCATTCCTTTATTCTTTGTATTTATGAGTATGTACATTCTTTTTAACTTGTTAACTTTTGTCTGCTTACTAGACTGCAAGGCCCATGAAGACACAGGCCATGTTTGTTCTGCTCACTGCTCTCAATCACTACCTAGCAAAGTGTTTGGGACTCTAGAAGTTAAATACACGCTTGTGAATAAGTACAATCAAGCATTTTACATGTAAAAACCAATTGACTGATTACACTTTATCTGAAATACATTTATTTGGAAAGCTTGCATCAGTCATTCATTTTGGTTCAGTCACTCATCTCTAGTAAGGTTTCTAAAGTGACTGAAGCTATTTTTGACAGCACTAAGGTAAATAAATTGTTTCTGGGAGGGAGTTCTCTCAGCTGACACCAGATCTCTTTGGCTGGGTATAAGAGGATGTCAGATTTATAATTTTTATGTTATTATGAATTAATGTGCAGAATTGTTTTGTGATAATGGGAGACTATGATACTGAATTCCATGGGGCTCATTTCAGCCGTTGACCCCCATACCTCTAGTTCTCCTCTATGAGGTTGGTTGAGGCTGCTGGAAAGTTAATTCCTGGATATGTGGAGGGCAATTTCCTGGGTCATTTTGTAAATCGTGGTGGTGGAAGTCTGGGACTTTGGAATCAGTCAGATTGGGGTGAACACAATGATCCTACAGTACTCTACTTTCCTTCAGTTTCCTCATCCATAAAGTGCCAGTATTATCATCTCCCTCCCTGAATTGCAGGGAGGACTACACACAAAGCTCTTAGCTCTTAGTATAATTTTAGGCACATTATCAATATTCTGTAAAGACTGAATATTTTCACTTGAACGGGAGTTGTTCCTGCCGTGGTACTTGTTATCCTCCCCTCCTGAGTTAAGCAAAGTTGGGTTCCCTTTCTACTCTTTCCCTCCCTGAAACCACAGTTCTGCCCTGTTTCAATATCTCTCAGGACTTCCATAAAGTCTTCTACTCACTTTGATATTAAATTAAAAATTATAAGGACTTTCTGAATTTCATAAATATTACTTCCTTGACAACTTTACTCTTTATTGATAAGAGTTTTTACTAGCTGTGATACATTATGTGTTTCCTTCTTTCCAAATCTTTTTAGTATTTGTCATTTAGTCTTTGCAATGTGTTGCACAGCAGTCTGAAAAATGTATTAAGTAATCTGCCTCTCCTTGGACTCACTCAACTGCATCCAGTCTCCATATTTTCTCCTGTGCTGGTCTGTGCCATGACCTTTCAAAACACAGTGCCAATTCAGAATACTTCATTCACATGGTCCTACTAATTTAGTCACCTCTTCCACACTTTGTTTGTGATTCCCTGTCTCTTTATTAAAAACAAAACACAACAAAACAACTCAGCCTTGGTGGAGACCAGTCCTCCTTACTTAAAATATTATCTATAAATTATGAACAAAGCAATTCAATCATGAATGTAATCAATATCATGAACTATTTTGTTCAATACCCTAATTCTGGAATTGAAAATGGATGCTTGTAAGTTATTAGTGGCAGGAAAATAAATTCAAGTCTCTTGAATTCTAATTACATACTTTCTTTACTACACAAATGTAGGAAAAAAGTTTTAGGAATATGTTTCTGATCATATTTTCTGAAATTCAGAAAGTTCTTATAATTTTTAATGTGTTCTCTGGCTTCCAGTGGTAGCTAGTCCACTATTTCTGTCCCTTAGTCTCTAAAACTTTCCTAGAGAACTTAATAAGTGAGTAATTAACTTAATAAAAATAATAAAAATAATAAAAAATAAGGACAACCAGTTAACTAGTGAATGTGTCTTATTCAGAAAGCTGCTCTTAGCTAGATTTCTCATTGTAAATTTAGAAAATGGATCAATACTAAGCTTTCCAAAGCTGACAGTGATGTTGAGCTATTGATTTTAGAGATATTTTGTTTTCAATCAAAAACCACATTTTTAATGATAAAATTTCATCAGATAAGAGATGCTTCTGTCTTAAGAAAACTATTTTTCTCCCTTCAAATCCATTGACAAATCTCACTAGCACAACAGCTAACATGTCTAGAACATTTACTATGAGCCAGATAACTGTGCTAAACGCTTTACATAGCTTATTTTGATTAATTCTCACAACTTTCTGAGGTGTGCAGTGTAATTCACATTTTGCAGATGAGTAAACTGAGGTAACCTAAAACTTACACCCGTCTAAAATATCCTCCATCTAGAGTATGGCAAAGCAGGGATATGACAACAAGCAACTTGACTCCAAAGACTTAGTTCGAAATGTTTCAGAATACTTTCTTTCACCTGTCTACTTCACTCATTTTAAACTTTTCATGACTGGCCAATGGTGAGGACACGAGTATCTGCCTACTCTTGTTTCCCCTATTTTCTGCATAGATAATCAATTTTTTTTTTTTTTTTTTTTTTAGAAAGAGCTTTTATTTGTTTTAAGCAAAGCAAACAATTAAGTCTTCTTATGTGTTCCATTTCCATATATTTTCTTTTAAAAAATTTTTTTAAAAAGATAATCAATCATTTATATAGTGCCACCTCTGCCTGCCTGAGCAAAGGATCTGTCAGCTAACTACGTGTACCTGAAATAGGGCCATTAACTGACAGATGATGGTTCTTGAACTATCTGTAATTAATCACATCATAGCTACTCAAATGTTTTTAATTTGTACTTACTGTTTTCTGGGCTCCTGATTTCTCCCATCAATTAAATAGAACAGGATCTTCCCAGAAGACTCCAATAAGTATTTCAAGAATGGTTTTCACTTGGTTGTCAGAAAATATTTCTCACAAATAGCCTTGAAGTGTGTTTCCCCTGAGTCTGGGAAAATATGACTTTTTCATCCTAGCGAGGAATGTCTTGTGCCCCAGTGTGGGTTTCCAGATATTACAGGCAAGTTGGACATGCCTCTGGCTCTTGTTAACTATTAGTTGATACCATCCCAGGTAATGGAGAATTCTTTGTCAATATCTAATTTTTCTCCATACCATGACCTTCCCTGAAAAAGTCATTAATAAACTCTTGCACAATAAGATATATGTGTACCAACTTAATGTTCATGAAAGAATCGTCTAGTGGGGGCAATGCATGGTAAATATGAAGCTCACTAAAGAGGGTTACTGCTTAATTTGAAGATTCAAACTGTGTAGTGGAAAACATTGGGAGAAACATTTTTCTAAGGATTGAGGAGAAAAGGTTTTCTCATAACCTCTCATAGGTGACTGTTCCCTCTGTCAATCATCTGTTTCTTTTTGCAAACTTCTCCCTTCCGTGATCATTATTCAAAGGTCATATCACATGTCACAGAACTAAGTCAAATTTCAGAATTATCTGTTTTTTCTTGAGAAATATTGGTGAAACATTATTATTTAGTTTTATTCTTTTAGTTTCTAGATGAATATCTGTCATAACAAACTCAATCATGCTTACCTCTCTGATGGTCCTTCATGGCTTCTGATTGTAATTTTAATCACAAAGGTTCTTAGTGTAACTCAAAGCTTGACAGGAATGGATGACTGGAAGCAAGTAAGCGTAGACTTAACCGCATTCTTTTTCTGCACCCCCACAATAGTATTCACAAAAATTCTGTGAGTGAGAAACTTCTCCTCAGTGACCAATGTCCATTAATTCCCAGTCATTTTTTCTCTTTTGAACAACAACAAAAAAAACAAATCCCAAATATATAGTTCCACTCTATTAGTTGAAAATTTTTTCATGCATTCTGGTTAGCTGAGAATATAGAAAGACTGTAGAAATTGATAGGAATTTTGTTCAGTTTGGAAAGTTAATATTCTAGCCTACAGTGGAGTGGCGGTCTCCCACTAAATTTTACAAGAACAGCAATAGTTATATCTATTCAGTTTGCAACATGTGTGGAAGGATCAACTGACTGAACAAACAGAAGATTCTCTTGGGCTTTCACGTTTAAAAGTCACTAATTAATCTACAGTATAACAAACTCTTTCAAATAAAAGCTTTAAACACGTATCAAGGGGAAGAGAGTCCCTGGAGACAGGAAGACGCAACAATAGGTGTGAGCAAAACAATAGGAGTCAGATGACAAGTCAGAAGGCTTGATTCTCTTCACATTGCCTAGGAATATTCCAGTTGAACTCAGGGGAGAAAGTGCTCAGAATTCAAAGCCAGATTTAAATGAAGTCCTAACACCCCATGTCACAGCAGAAACAGCTCCCCCTAGCTCTCTATTCTAAGCAACTTTCTCTTCTGGTGACCATTTTTTATATGAGACTTCACAAATAATTAGTCGAATTTGTGCTGTTTTTCCATGTTTTAACTTAAGCATCAAGGTCGGTTCCTATCCAACCCCAAACAAATATTGATGTAAATAGTGCAAGATAATAATTTTATGCATACATTGTTTTTCATTTATTTAATCAATAACATTTTATAGAATATCTTCTTAATGCTGTACAGTATTATAGATTTGATTGAGGCAGGATAAATGTGGGACTATCCAATGTGGCATAAAACATAGTTAATGTTTAAGCTAGATAACTAACAAGCTCTTCTTTGGTTAGTTCTGTGCTAAGTATTCTATATACGTTGTCACATGTTAAATTTAGGACAACTCTTGTGGGTAGGTTTTATGACCATACCCATTTTATAGATAAAAAATTGAGTTAAAAAAGAGAGGTTATATAATTGACTAGTATTTTATTGAGGATTTTTAATTTCATTTTATTTTATTTATTTATTATAAAGATGTGGGGTTCAATTTAGGGTTAGGTTTACAAAAGTTGATTATGCAGGTACCCTTATTGATGAGGTATGCCTTTCTCTCCCCTAGCAGTTTCCCTTAAGTGCCAATCCCATCCCCTTTTCCTGATAGTTTCCCACTACTGCCAATTCCTTTCTTATAGTATTATAATAGTTCAAGGTCCGCTTATGAGTGAGAACATATGGTACTCTGTTCTTTGTTTCTGTGATAGATCACTGAGTATGATCGACTCCAAATCCATCCAAGTTGCTGTGAAGTCCTTATGTTTGTCTTTCTTTATGACTGCATAATATTCCATTGTGTATATCGGGCAGCCAACAGACACATGAAAAAGTGCTCAGCCTCACTCATCATCAGAGAAATGCAAGTCAAAACCACATTGAGATACCACCTAACCCCAGTAAGAATGGGCATCATTAATAAAGCAAACAACAACAGATGCTGGCCAGGATGCGGAGAAAAAAGGAATGCTTCTACACTGCTGGTGGGAATGCAAACTAGCGCAACCTCTCTGGAAGACAGTGTGGAGATTTCTGAAAGAACTAGAAATTGACCTTACAGATGACCCAGCAATTCCCTTATTGGGAATACACCTGGAGGAACTCAAATCATTCTACAAAAAGGATACCTGCACATGTATGTTTGGTGCGGCTGTATTCACAATAGCAAAAACAGGGAATCAACCATGTTGCCCATTGAAGCTGGACTGGATATTTTTTATTTTAAAGACGTGGCATACAATTCAGGGTTAGGCATACAAGTGTTCATTATGCAGGTACCCTTGTTGATGAGGTGTGCCCCTCCCTCCCCTAGCAGTTTCCCTCAACTGCCAATCCCACCCTCCCATGCTGGCAGTTTTCCACTACTGCCAATCCCTGTCTTATATTATAATTGTTCAAGGTCCACTTATGAGTGAGAACATATGGTACTCTGATCTTTGTTTCTGTGATATATCACTAGTATGATCAACTCTAAATCTATCCAAGTTGCTGTGAAGTCCCTATGTTTGTCCTTCTTTATGGCTGCATAATATTCCATTGTGTATATGTACCACATTTTCTTTATCCAGTCCAGCTTCGATGTGCAGCATGGTTGATTCCATGATTTTGCTATTGTGAATAGAGCTGCAACAAACATGTGTGCAGGTATCTTTTTGTAGAATGATTTGAGTTCCCGGATATATTCCCAATAGGGGAATTGCTGGGTCATATGGAAGGTCAGTTTCTAGTTCTTTCAGAAATAGCCACACTGTCTTCCAAAGCGGCTGTACTAGTTTTCATTCCCACCAGCAGCGAGAAGCGTTCCTTTTTCTCCACATCCTTGCCAGCATCTGTTGTTGTTTGTTTTATTAATGATGGCCATTCTTACTGGGGTTAAGTGATATCTCAGTGTGGTTTTGATTTGCATTTCTCTGATGATGAGTGAGGTTGAGGACTTTTCCATGTGTCTGTTGTCTGCCCACATATCTTCTTCTGAGAAGTGTCTATTTATGTCTTTTGCCCACTTTTTAATGGGGCTGTTTGCTTTTTTTCTTTTAGCACATTTGAGTTCCTTGTAGACCCTAGAAGTTAGACCTTTGTCAGATATACAGTTGGAAAATATTCTTTCTCATTCTGCGGACTGTCTCCCTGCTCTCTTGATGGTTTCTTTGGCTTTACAGAAGCTCGTCAGTTTGATGAGGTTCCACTTGTATATCTTATTTCTTGTGGTATGGGCACTTAGGGTTTTGATCAGGAATTGGTTACCAGTTCCAATTTCCATAAGGGTTTCTCCTGCATTTTCTAAGATTCTTATAGTTTGAGGTTTTATGTTTAGGTCTTTGATCCATTTAGAGTTAATTTTTGTGTATGGTGTTAGGTAGGGGTCCAGTATTAATCTTCTGCGTGTGATCAGCCCGTTTTCCCAGCACTGTTTACTGGATAGGTTCTCCTCTCCCCAGTGGTTGGTATTGGAGGCTTTGTCAAAGATGAGTTGGTTGAGAAATTGAAGCTTTGTTTCTGGAATCTTTATAAACCATAAAACATTGGTTTATATGCCTGTTCTTATACCAAATACCAGGCTGTTTTGATTACTGAAGCCTTATAGTAAAGTTTGAAGTCTGGAAGTGTAATACCTCCTGCTTTGTTTCTTTTGCTAAGGATTGTTTTGACTATTCATGGTTGCTTATGTTTCTTTTCTTTTTTTTTAAACATAATTTTTATTATAAATTTGTGGGGTGCAGTTAAGGGTTAGGTATACAAATGTGCATTGTTCAGGCACCCTTGTTAATAAGGGCTGTCTCCCCATCCCCAGACAGATATTGACTACCGTTAGTCCCACCTCCCTTCCCTTCCCTACCCCCCCATAGTTTCCCACCACTGTCAGTCCTTTTTTTATAGTATTATGGTAGATATTCAAGGTCCACTATATGAGTGAGAACATGTGATGCTCAGATCTTTGTTTCTGTGAGAGATCACTCAGTATTATAGACTCTAGTTCCATCCAGGTTGCTGCGAAATTCATCATTTTGTTCTTTTTTATGGCTGCGTATATTCCATCGTGTATATGTACCACATTTTAAAAATCCAGTCCTCTTTTGATGGACAGCAAGGTTGATTCTAGGTCCTTGCTATTGTGAACACCCATGCGATAAACATTCGTGTGCAGGTATCTTTTTGATAGAGTGATTTGAGTTCTTCAGGGTATATTCTCAGTAGGGGGATTGCAGGGTCATATGGGAGGTCGATATTTAGAGCTTTTAGGAATCGCCACACTGCTTTCCACAGAGGTTGCACTAGTTTACACTCCCACCAACAGTGTAGAAGTGTTCCCTTTTCCCCACACCCTCTCCAGCAACTGTTATTTTTTGAGTTATTGATAATGGCCATTCTCGCTGGAGTTAGGTGGTATCTCGGTGTGGTTTTGATTTGCATCTCCTTGATGATTAGTGAGGTTGAATATTTCTTCATGTGTCTGTTGGCTGCTCGGATATCTTCATTTGAGAAGTGTCTGTTCACATCTTTTGCCCATTTTATAATGGGGTTGTTTGTTTGTTTCCTCTCAGCACGTTTGAGTTCCTTGTAGATCCAAGATGTTAAGCCTTTGTCGGACCTAGAGTTGGCAAATACTTTTTCCCATTCTGCGGGCTGTCTCCCTGCTCTCTTGATGGTTTCTTTGGCTTTGCAGAAGCTTGTCAGTTTAGTGAGGTCCTACTTGTCTATCTTATCTCTTATGGCCTATGGGTTTCGGGTTTTTTTCAGGAATTGGATGCCAGTTCCAATTTCCATAAGGGTATGTCCTGCATTTTCTAAGGTTCTTATGGTTTGAGGTTTTACATTTAGGTCTCTGATCCATTTGCAGTTAATTTTTGTGTATGGGGACATATAGGGGTCTTGTCTGAGTCTTCTGCATGTGGTCAGCCAGTTTTCCCAGCACCATTTACTGAATAGGTTCTCCTCTCCCCAATGGTAGGTGGTGGAGGCTGTGTCGAAGATGAGTTGGTTGAGAAATTGAGGTTTTGCCTCTGGAATCTTAATTCTATTCCATCAGTCTATATGCCTGTTCCTGTACCAATACCAAGCTGTTTTGATTATTGTAGCTTTATAATAAAGTTCGAAGTCTGGTAATGCGATACCACCTGATTTTTTTTTTTTTTTGCTGAGGATTGTTCTGGCTATTCTTGGTCATCTGTGTTGCCATATGAATTCCTGTGTTGTTTTTTCTAGGTCTGAGAAGAATGTTGCTGGTAATTTGATGGATATTGCATTGAATCTGCAGATTGCCTTAGGTAAGATGGACATCTTCACAATGCTGATTCTTCCAATCCATGAGCATGGGATATTTTTCCACTTGTCTGTGTCATCTTTGATTTCTTTGAGCAGTGTTTTGTAGTTTTCATTGTAAAGTTCTTTCACATCTCTGGTTAGGAAGATGCCAAGGTATTTCATTTTTTTGTGGCTATTGTGAATGGAATTGTGCTTTTTATTTGGGTTTCTGTTTGTTTATTATTGGTGTAAAGAAATGCAATTGTCTTTTGCACATTTATTTTATATCCTGAGACTTTGCCAATGTTCTTTATCAGTGTAAGGAGGTTTTTGACAGATTCTCTTGGGTTTTCAAGGTACATGATCATGTTATCTGCAAAGAAAGATACATGACTTCCTCTTTTCCTATTTGGATACCCCTGATTGCCTTCTCTTCTCTGATTGCTCTATCCAGGACTTCCAATACTATATTGAACAGGAAGGGTGAGAGTGGGCATCCTTGTCTTGTTCTAGTTTTCGGGAAATGGTTCCAATTTTTGTCGATTTAGGAATATGCTGGCTATGGGTTTCTCGTAGATGGCTTTTATTATTTTGAGGTATGTTCCTTGTAGGCCTAGATGTTCGAGGGTTTTTATCAAGAAGGGTGCTGGTTTTTATCAAAAGCTTTTTCTGTATCGAATGATATAATCATGTGGTTTTTGTTTTGACATCTGTTGATGTATTTAATTACATTTATGGTTTTACGAATGTTGAACCAGCCTTGCATCCCAGGGATGAAGCCTACTTGGTCATGATGGGTGATTTTTGAGATGTGTTGTTGAATCCAGTTCTCTAGGATCTTGTTGAGAATTTTAGCATCTATGCTCATCAAAGATATTGGCCTGAGGTTCTTTCTTTGTTGGGTCTTTACCTGGCTTGGGTATCAATGTGTTGTTAGCTTCATAAAATGATTTGGGGAGAGTTCCATCTTTTTTCAATCACCTGGAATACCTTCAGTAGGATTGGTATCAGCTCCTTGTAGAATTCTGCTGGAAAGCCATCTGGACCAGGGCTTTTTTTTGTAGGTAGTTTTATTATTATGTAGTCTATTTCCTTGATTGTTATTGGTCTATTTAGGGTCTCAATTTCTTCTTATTTCAACCTAGGCAGGTTGTGTGATGTCAGAAAGTCCTTCATTTCCTTAAGGTTTTCAAGTTTGTTTCCATACAAGTGTACGTAGTAGTCTCTAATGATCTTTTGCATTTCTTCAGGGTCAGACGTGACTTCATCTTTTATGTTTCTGATTGTATTTATTTGGGCTTTCTCTCTCTCTTTTTTGGTCAGTCTAGGTAGGGGCCATTGATCTTGTTTATCTTTTCGAAGAACCAGCTTTTTGATTTTTTTGTATTGTCTTTTTGTCTTCTATGTCCTGGATTTGGGCTTTTATTTTGGTGGTCTGGATTCTTCTGCTGAAATCTGGGTTTTGGTGGTCTTGCTTTCCCAGCTTCCTTAGGTGGTTTGTTAGGCTATTAATTTGTGATCCTTCCATTTTCTTCATGTGCGTTTTAGGGATATAAATTCCCTTCTTATTACAGCTTTCATGGCATCTCAGAGATTTTGGTAAGATGTTTCTTCATTTTCATTTGTTTCCAGGTATCTTTTAACCTCTGTTTTGATTTCATCATTGACCCAGGAGTTGTTTAGCATCATGCTGTTTAGTGTCCTTGTGTTTGTGTGTCTTAGGGGGACCTTGTTGGTGTTGATGTTTATTTTTATTCCCTGTGTTCTGAGAAGGTACATGGTAAAATTTTGGTTCTTTTAAATTTGCTTATACTTGATTTATGGCCAAGTATGTGGTCGATCTTAGAGTACATTTCATGCAGTGATGAGTAGAATGTATACTCTGTGGTCTTTGGATGGAGTGTTCTGTAGGTATCAATTAAGTCTATTTGGTAAAGAGTCACATTGAGGTTTCGGATCTTGTTGCTGATTTTTTGTCTTGATGATCTGTCTAGGATGGTGAGTGGAGTGTTGAAGTCCCCAGCTATGATGGTGTTGGAGTCGATATCTTTTTTTAGTTTACCTAGAAGCTGTTTTATGAAAGTTAGCGCTCCTATGTTGGGTGCATGTATGTTTAAGATGTAATTTCTTGTTGATGGATTGAACCTTTTATCATTATGTAGTGGCCTTCTGTATCTTTTTAAATTTTTAATAGCTTGAAGGGTATTTTGTCTGAAATGAAGATCGCTACTCCTCCTTTCTTTTGTGTTCCGTTTGCCTGAAAGTTTGTTTCCCGTCCTCTTACTTTGAGTCTGTGAGTGTCCTTTCTAGTGAGGTGAATCTCTTGAAGGCAATAGATTGTTGCCTGGTGATATTTTATCCATGTTGCCATTCTGTGTCTTTTCAGTGGTGCATTTAGTCCATTCACATTTAGGCTAATTATTGAAATGCAAGAGTTGATCCCTGCCATAAGGTTCTTACAGAGTTGTTGTTCCTGTTTGTTTGTTGTCTTTCTTTTGGTTTTGGAGTTGGTTCATGTGTGTTTTAATCTTTTGCCTGTACTCTTGTAAGGAACATTGTTGTTCCTTTTTCTTTTCTTCTGTGTTCAGTACTTTGTTAAGTGTTTCTTGTAGAGGTGGTCTGGTGGCAGCATAGGTTCTTAGGGATTGGATATCTGGGAAAGATTTCAATTCTCCCTCACTAATGAAACTTAGCTTGGCTGGGTAGGTTATTCTTGGTTGAAATTGTTTGTCTTTTATAACTTTGAAGATAGGGCTTCAAGCTCTCCTAGCCTGAAGGGTTTCTATAGATAAATCTGCTGCTATTCTAATTGGTCTTCCCTGGTAGGTAGTCTGACATTTTTCTCTTGCTGCCTTTAGGATTTTTTCTTTTATAGCTACTGTGTTTAGGCAAATTATTATGTGTCTGGGAGTTGGTCTTCTCATTTGTTGTCTTGCAGGGGTTCTCTGAATCTCTTGTGGTTGAATTTTTGCATCACTGATGAGATGAGGAAAGTTTTCTTGAATGATTTCATGGAATGTTTGTTCCAGTGTGGCCTCTGACTCTCTCTCTGCCTCAGGAAGGCAAATTAGTCTTAGATTGGGTCTCTTGAAGTAATCATTCATCTCTTGAAGGTTTTTTTCTGTCTTTTTAAGCTTCTTTTCTATTATTTTGACAGTTTGGGTTAGTTCTGTATTTTGGTCTTCAAGCTCTGAGATTCTTTCTTCTGCTTGGCTGATTCTGCTTTCCATGCTTATTAGTTTGTTATTTATTTCCATCACAGTATTCTTTACTGCTGTTATTTCTGTCATCATCTCCTTCCTATTTTCCTCTTGTCTCTCCTCAATTTTTAAAATTCTCTCTATTAATGCCTTGATATCTGGGTTTGTTGCTTGTGACCAGTCATTCTGGGGGCTCTTCATTGTTTGTGTTCCAAAGTCTGTTTTCTCAGTGTCTGACCTCCCAGGGGTCTGTGTGAGCCCTGTATTCTTTTGGTTTTTCTTCATTTGTGCAGATTTTTCCTCCCTACTTTTCCCCTCTCTCCACTTCCCCATCTTCTTTAATTCTGTTATTCAGGGGTTGAGGGGTTTCTTTTACTTCTGTTGGTTCAATCTCCTATTCTTCCTAATGTATTTCCTCTTGCTTTGTTCAGTTCTGGAGTTGGGCTGTAGGTTGAGGGCAGTCCCTTTTGTAGTTTTGGAATTTAATTAAGTGGGAATCTGTGATTCAGGATCTCTCTTCAGATCCTGGTATCTTCCAACAGGTGTGTGGATAGTCTGAAACCTGCTTCCCACTTCCTTGGAGTCTGTCCATGCAGTGGGGTTTTAGGTTTACTCCCTGAATGCAAAATGAGGCTAACAGAGGGAAGAGAATGGAGCAGGCAGTGGGGGGGAGGAAGGGGATGGAGAGAGAGAGGAGTGAGAGGAAAAACAGATGAGTGTACCAACTGGTATGTAAAAAGAGACACAAAGACTGAAACAAATATAAAGAAAAACAATAACCATGACTGAAAACTAACCAACAACCATGTAAAAAGCTAAAACATACAATGATGCTAACGTACACGATGACCAACCTCCTTATTGATGTGCTATTCCTTTATGCAAAGATGGGGTTTACAGAGAAATAAGAAAAAAAAAGAAAAAAAGGGAAAAGGGATAGATTAAAGTCAGCAGACTAACAGAACCAACCAAGCACACTCTGAGACTTTTCCTTTAATTCCAATGTCCTTTCAGCTCTGATTTCTAGCTGTCTTTACAGGCTGGTAGAATTGTTCACAGTTAGGGTCAGTTGCTCCTGGCCTGCCGGGAAGAACAGTTCAGATATGGGCTCCCTGCCCAGTCTATTACTGAGATCTGGCCTTTTCTATTTATCAAGAGGGATAAGCCTCTGCCATTCCTGTTTTGATGTTGTTACTTTGGACCCTCAGCAGGTGGTGCTATCTCACAGCACGGTGGTGCTATCTCAGTCCAGAGGGGAATGAGCTGGTTACGGATCTGTGATCTGCCATGGCAATTAACCCATATATGGGGGAGGGGAGGGAGGCAGTTACACAGACCTGTCTCTGGGCTAGGGGCATGGTGTGGCAGTGGCAGCAGCAGCCGGGCAGAGGTGATCTCAGAAGATCCTGCTTGCGGGGGCTTCATGGTCTGAATTCGTGTGTTGCTTCAGGCATGAGCTGGGAATGACCTCAGCGGTGGCATCTGCAACTGCAGGAGCAGCCCAGACTGCTGTGATATCTGATTAGCGATGGTGGGTGATGGTGGCAGCTGAGCTCCCTGTGAAGAGCAGGCTGCCGAAGATAGGAGCTGTAGCCCTTGGGAGAGAGCCAGGGTCTTTATGAGTGTTCTGTTTTGCAGAGAGTCTCACAGACCATGCTGCCCCGTGGCCATCTTGCTGGAAGTCTCTGCTTATGTTTCTATATGAATTTCTGTATTGTCATTTCCAGGTCTGAGAAGAATGACATTGGTAACTTAATAGGTATTGTGTTGAATCTGTAGATTGCCTTTGGTAGGATGGACATTTTAAAAGTGTTGGGTCTTCCTATATAGGGGCATGGAATATTCTTCTATTTGTTTGTGTCTTCTTTGATTTCTTTGAGCAGTGTTTTGTAGTTCTCATTGTAAAGGCCTTTCACATCTCTGGTTAGGAAGATGCTGAGGTATTTCATTTCTTTTGTGGCTGTTGTTAATGGGATTGTGCATTTATTTATTTATTTATTTATTTATTTATTTGAGTTGGGGTCTCACTCTGTCACCCAGACTGGAGTGCAGTGGCCGATCCCAGTCACTGAAGCCTTGACCTGCTGGGCTCTGGCAATCCTTCCACCTCAGCCTTCTGAGTAGCCAGAATTACAGGCATGTGCTACCACAGCCGGCTGATTTTTTGATTTATTGCAGAGATGAGGTCTCACCGATTTGCCCAGGTGGGTCTCAAACCCACGGGCTCAGGCAATCCACTCACCTCAGCCTCCCAAAGCATGGGATTATAGGCTGACCCACCGAGCCCGGCGGATTGTGCTTTTTATTTGAGTCTCGCCTTCTTGTTGTTGGTGTATAGGAATGCAACTGTCTTTTGCACATTTATTTTGTACCCTGAGACTCTGCCAAAGTCCTTTATCAATGCAAGCAGGTTTTTGACAGATTCTCTTGAATTTTCTAGGTATAGGATCATATCATCAGCAAAGAGGGATAACTTGATTTCCTCTTTTCCTGTTCCAATACCCCTGATTTCCTTCTCTTGTCTAAATGCCCTAGCTAGGACTTCCAACACAGTGTTGAACAAGAGGGGTAGAGTAGAGAGTAGAGTGGCAACCTTGTCTTGTTCCAGTTTTCAGGGGATATGTTTCCAGTTTCTGTTCATTTAGCAATATGTTAGCTGTGGGTTTATGTTGGGAGCCAACATCTATAGCTACATGGCTGAGGCCTGTAAAGGCCCATCTGGAAGATCGCCTCTGACATAGGATATCAGTTATGCCTATAATATTGGCGTGGATTGATGACCAGTGTGCATACATGGCAGTAAAACTTATAAGAAAAATCTCTATACGTCTGATGAAAGGTTATACAGCAGAATGACCTGTCCTTTCTAAATCTTACTTCTTTCTAGATATTTTTCAAACTTCTATTCTCTGGTGAGTCAACTCTTAAGCAGTTTCCCCTAGAGCTAAGATTAGAGACTAAATTACCATCATAGTCTTATTGCCTGTTCCTGGCCAGGCAGGAAGGATTGCTATTGTCCCATTACAGGTATATTCCTTGCCTTTGTGCTGTTAAATACCGAAAACTGTCTGCAGTCAAAGCCATTAACTTGGCGACTATGCCTTTGTTTCATACCGACTATGCCTTTGTTTCGTACCGAAACTCTGTCTGCCTCTGTTTACCTCAGCCTGAGGCATGTGGCCATCCACTTCCTTACTTAGAGTGTGAAAGCTACTATATGATTTCTAGAGTAGACTTGTTAGGATAAAATATAATTTATACACTTATAGTTATGTTTTAGAGTATATTGAGTGGACTTGTGCTTGCTGTTTTGTTTCTTTTGGTTGCATTGTTTAGATATGGTGTTGCTATGCGAATTGTAAAAGAATTAAGGATATAGCATAGTATTTAAAGGTCAATCATTACAAAAATTAAGTTTAGACATAGGAAATTCATTTAAGTCATGGTAAGGTTTTATAATTTAAGAATAAGTTTTAATAGTTATAGAATTACAGGACACTACATTCCATAATAGATTAATAGAATAACTGAGTCATTTAAGTAAACTTATAGATTATAGTATAGTGTTAAATTGATACTATTAATCATTGAAAACATTAGGAGTCAGTAAACAGATTTAACTTAGAAAAGTTTTTGTATTAATCAGGGTCTGGAACAAAGAGTATAATGTGAATGATTTATTGAACATTGTGGAGAACACTTTGAACAATCTGTATAAAAATTGTATACCTGTGAATTTAATGTAAGTTTTGTGAAACACGTCATGTATCATAGAATTGTAATTGTTTGCTGGAAACTTGCAAGTCTCGTGATACGTAATTTGCATAAAGTTTGTACGCCCCCAAAGTGATTGTCACACTGCTGGAGGGTATGGAAAAAGGTATATAAGTTGGAAGGAGTCAAAATAAAATTTGTCTTCAGTCCTGATCAGACTGTTCCCAGAAGAAATCGCCTCTGAGTGGTCTCTTCTAGCGCCATCTGGATTCTCCGTTGCGGTCCTAACCCTTCCCTCCGTCGGGGCTGGTCCCCGACAGGTTTATTGTAGATGGCACTTACTACTTTGAGGTATGTTCTTCTGTACCTAAGTGTTTGAGGGTTTTTATCAAGAAGGCATATTGGATTTTATTAAAAGCTTTTTCTGCATCTAATGATATAATCATGTGGTTCTTGTTTTTACATTTATTTATGTATTTAATTACATTTATGGTCTTGCAAATGTTGAACAGGCCTGCATCCTGGAGATGAAGACTACTTGGTCATGGAGGATTATTTTTGAGATGTGTTTTTTGATCTGATTTGCTTGAATCTTGTTGAGGATTTTTGCATCTATGTTCATAAGGGATATTGGCCTGTAGTTCTCTTTTTTTGTTGAATCTTTACCCAGTTTGGGTATCAGTGTGATGTTAGCTTCATATAATGATTTGGGGAGAATTCCATCTTACAAAATTGCCTGGAATACTTTTATAGGATTGGAATCAGCTCCTCCTTGTAGGTTTTGTAGAATTCTACTGGAAAGCCATCTGGTTCTGGTTTTTTTTTGGTAGGTAGTTTTTGTATGACAGAGTCAATTTCTTGGGTCGTTATTGGTCTATTTAGTGTCTCAATGTCTTCTTGTTTCAACCTGGAGAGGTTGTGTGATGTCAGAAAGTCCTTCATTTCATTTAGGTTTTCAAGTTTGTTTCCATATAGGTGTAGATAGTAATGTCTGATAATCTTTTGCATTTCTTTGGGGTCAGTTGTGATTTTATCTTTTGTATTTCTGATTGTGTTTATTTGGGCTTTCTCTCTCTTTTTTTTTGGTCATTCTGACTAAGGGTCCATTAATCTTGTTAATTCTTTCAAAGAAGCAGCTTTTTGTTTTGTTGATGTTTTATATGATATTTTTGTCTTCTATTTCCTGTATTTGGGCTCTTATTTTGGTGATTTGGGCTCTTCTGCTAAAGCTAGGTTTTGGTGGTCTTCTCTTTCCACCTCTCTTAGGTAAGTTGCTAGGTTGTCAACTTGTGATTTTTCTGTTTTTTTGATGTGTCCTTGTAGAGATATAAATTCCCCTCTTAGAACTGATTTCATGGCACCTCAGAGGTTCTAGTAAGATGTTTCTTCATTTTCATTTGTTTCTAGGAATTTTTAAATTCCTGCTTTGATTTCAGTGTTGACCTAATAATTGTTCAGCATCATGCTGTTTAGTGTTCATGTCTTTGTGGGTTTTGGGGAAATTTTGTTGGTGTTGATATTTATTTTTATTCCACTGTGGTCTAAGAAGGTGCATGGCAATATTTCACCTTATGGAATTTGTTTATGCTTGATTTATGGCCAAGGATGTGATTGATCTTGGAGTATGTTTCATGTGGTGATGCTTAGAATTTATATTCTGTGATTGTTGGGTAGAATAACCTGTAGGTATCTACTAAGTCCATTTGGCCGAGTGTCAAGTTTAGGTTCTGAATCTCCTTATTAATTTTTTTCCTTGATGATCTATCTAAGGCTGTTAGTGGGGTATTCAAGTCCCCTTCTATAATAGTATTAGAGTCAATACCTTTTTTTAGTTTACCTAGTAGTTGCTTTATAAAAGCTGGTGCTCCTGTGTTGGGTGCATATATGTTTAGAGTGGATATTTCTTGTTGATGGATTGAACCTTTTATCACTATGTAGTGAACTTTTGCATCTTTTAAAATTTTTGATAGCTTAAGGGTTATTTTGTTAGATATTAAGATTGTGACTCCTGCCTTTTTTGTGATCCATTTGTCTGGAAACTCATTTTCCATCCTTTAACTTTGAGTCTGTGTGCATCCCTTGTGTTGAGATGAGTTTCCTGGATGCAGCAGATAATTCCTTCATGTTTTCTTATCCAGTTTGCCATTCTGTGTCTTTTCAGTGGTGCATTTAGTCCATTCACATTCAGGCTGATTATTGAAATGTGATTTTTATCCCTGCCTTGAGGTTCTTATAAAGTTTTTTCTTTGTTTGCTTGTTTTCTTTTGGCTTTGTGTTTAATGTATGTGTGTGTTTCCATGTTTCTTGTTGTGCTGTATTCTCTGTTGATTCTGTGCTCTGCTGTTCTCATGGGAAGTGTGTGGTCAGCATTTTTTTCTTTCTTCTGTGCTGAGTACCTTTTAAGTGTCTCCTGTAGAGCTGGTCTGGAAGTTGCAAAATCTCTTAGGGATTGGATGTCTGGGAGGGAGTTTAATTCTCCATAACTGATGAAGCTGAGCTTGGCTAGGTACAAAATTCTTGGTTAAAATTATTTCTTTGAGGACTTTGAATATTGGACTCTAGTCCCTTCTTGCTTGTAGTGTTTCTGTTGATAGGTCTGCTGCTGTTCTGATGGGTTTCTCTGGTAGGTAGTCTGATCTTTCTCTCTTGCTGCCTTTAGGATTTTTTCTTTTGTGCCTGCTTTGTGTAGGTGAATTACTATGTGCCTAGGTGTTGGTCTTCTCATTTGTTGCTTTGTTGGGGTTCTCTCTATCTCTTGTGCTTGGCTGGTCACATCTCTGGTGAGATGGGGAAAGCTTTCTTGGATTATCTCCTGGAATACTTGCTCCAAGTTGTTCTCCATTTCTCTTTCTTCTTCTGGGATACAAATCAGGCATAGGTTTGACCTCTTGATATAATCGCACATCTCTTGTAGGTTTTGTTATTTCTTTCTGCATCTTTTTTCTGTGTTTTTTACAGATTAGGTTAGTTCCATTTTCTGGTCTGCAAGTTCTGAGATTCTTTCTTTGGCTAGATTAATTCTTGTTTCTGTGCTTGTCATCTTATTATTTATTTCCTGGATGAAATGTTTTATTGCCAAAATCTCTGTTACAAATTCTTTCAGTGTTGCACCTTGTCTTTCTTGAGTCTATTCACTCTTTCCATCCATTCCCTAATCCCTGTTGTATTCTGGGACCAAGATTGGTGACTTCCATTGTTTGGGCACCAGGGTCTGATTTTTCAGGAGTTTTCTCTTTGTTACACTTGAAATTGCCTGTGGTCTTCCTTTGGTTTTCCTTATTTGTGACAGATCTCTTGTTTTTCTCTTTAATTTGTTATTCAGTGTCAGTGGGAGAGGCTTTACCTTCTGATGTTTGTTCAGTTCTTTATTCTTCCCTGATCAAGGCTGTGCATTTGTTCTATTTTGAAATAGGATGGTGGTAGAAGCTTTGCTATTTCTTGTAGTTTTTGAAAGTTGAATAAAGTAGAGGATGGGGCACTAGGATTCAGAAACGACTTGCAAATTACAATGTTCACTGATTGTGGTATATGGTCCCTGAGACCCCCTCCCTACCACCACTGTATATGATGATGCAAAGCAGAAACCAATGCAAAAAGCAATTGAAAACACACACAGGCATACATACTCTCCCCCAAAAAACTGGAAAAACAACAAAGTGAAACAAAACAAGCAACAACAACAGAAAAGCCAAGGAAACTGAACTCACACCCACATGCTTAGCACAAAGTGAATGGAGAAGAAAAACAGAAAGACTGGGGGGGGAGGAATTCAGATTGAACCCTCACACATTTATTGACAGACACCTTAAAGTATAAAAAATAAAAATAAAAAACCCCAGATTAAAAAAAGAGCAATAATAAACCAATAACAACAAGAAAATTAAAAGATGAACACTCATTCATTCATATACCCACAAAAGCAGAAAGCAACAAGCAAATGAAAAAAGAAACAGAAAAAGAACATGAAAAAGAAACTAAATTGGGGGATGCAGATCAAACCCTCATAGATACATTCATGCACACAGGAATAACATTAAAAAAAAATAGGTGAATTAACAAACAAACAGGAAAATACTTTAAAAAATTAAAAAAGAAAACCCCTGCCCTCTTGTGGCAGGTTCTGTAATTTTTCCTCTAATCTAGTGTCTCCTGCAGTGCTTCCACCTCTTTCACTCTCTCCCCAGTGTCCATAGCAGGGAAGGAGGAGGGGCAGTGGAGGTAGGTGGGGCTGTAGTCCTCCCCTCCCACTCTCGTATGGTCAGGGAGATCTCTGGTGAGGAGGTGAGGGATTTTCTCTTCTCCAGGTGTGTACTCATGGGGGGTGGCCCAACCAGACCTATCCTGGAATGGAGTTCCCCTATTGCCACTGATGTCCAGGCTCTGCCTGGGTTTGTCCCTCTCAGTCGTGGTCCAGTTCTGTGGGTCTGACATTCAGAGGATTGCTTGGGATGAGAGGGTTTGTGTTAGCCTTGGACTCACCACTGATCTCTTTGGAGTCCTTCCTCATACTTTTCTGGCCACATACTTTGTCCCACGGCTGTGTCAGAGTAGATGGTGGAGCACCTGAGACTCAGCACTTGTCAGGTCCCTCCAAAGTTTGTGCTTTCAGGATATTCCCTCTGGGTCATGATAAACCCCTGAGTATTTGATCCACCAGTCACAGAGATCGGTTCTATTGCTCTGTGGTGAGCAAGCTGGAGCACTTTCCTACCCCACCTTCAAGATGGTGGTGGAGTACCTCTCTTGTCCTCTTCTGTGGTACTCTGCCTGTGGACTCCCTCCACAGCCACTGCTACCAGTGCTCTGCCAGGCGTTAAAGTAGTAAGGCAAAGCCTGTAGCCGGGAGTCTCTCCTGCTGCAGTGGTGAGACAGAGCCTGGCGTGGTAGTCTCTCCCCACCACTTCTTCACAGGAAAACTTTTGTCCATTTTTAAAAAATGGGGCTCGGATTCTGTGACCTGGGAAGAGCCAGGGACCAACCAAGCAGAGAAGCTGTCACACCAGCTGTGCCAAGTCCCTGGCCACTTGCTCACAAGCCCTCACTTAGTCAGTCTCTCCCAGCATTTTCTTCCCAGGAAGGGTTTTGTTGATTTAAAAAAAATGGTGCTCAGCTTCTGCATCCAGGAATTGCTAGGGTCCAAGACTATCAACTCTCGAAGCCAGATTTGAATGAAACCCTAACACCCATGTCACAGCTGAAGCAGCTCCCCCTAACTCTCTAGTCTAAGCAGCTTTCTCTTCTGGTGACCAGTTTTTATATGAGACATCACAAATAATTAGTTGAATTTGTGTTGTTTTTCCATGTTTTAACTTTAGCATCAAGGCTGGTTCCTGTCCAACCCCAAACAAATATTGATGTAAATAGTGCAGGATAATACTTTTATGCACACATTGTTTTTCATTCATTTAATCAATAAAATTTTATAGAACATCTTCTTAATGCAGTACAGTATTATATATTTGATTGAAGCAGAATAAATGTAGGACTATCTAATGTAGCATAAAACATAGTTTATTTTTTAACTAGCTAAATAGCAAGCTCTTCTTTGGTTTAATTCTGTGCTAAGCATTCTATATACATTGTCTCATATAATCTTTAGGACAACGCTTGTGGGTAGGTTTTATGACCATACCCATTTTATAGATGAAAAATTGAGTTAAAAATTGAGAGGTTAAATTTAATTGACCAGTATTTTATTGAGTATTTTTGCATCTATATTCGTCAGGGATGCCGGATACCCTTGTTTGGCTTTGGTATTGGGATAATGCAGGCCTGATAAGATGAGTTTGGAAGTATTTATTCTTCTTCAGTTTTTTGGAAGAGTTTGAGAATAATTGGCATTCATTATTCTTTAAAAGTTTGAGAGAATTCATCAGTGAGGACATCTGGTCCTAGTCTTTTCTTTGATGGGAGACTTCTTATTACTGTATTCAACATTACATTAAAAGATCATATACCACAATAAAGAGGAACTTATCCCTGAAATGCCAGATTGTTCAACACAAGTCAACAAATGTGATTCACCATATTAACAGAATGAAGAACAAAAACCATATGATTATCTCAATAGACGCAGAAAAACATTTGACAAAATTCAACATCCTCTTATTAAAAAAAACCTCCCAACAAATTAGGTATAGAAGGAGTGTGCCTCAACCCAATAAAGGCCATATATGATAAATCCACAGTTAATATCATACTCTCATTGATAAGCTGACTCTCTCTATTTTGTTCAACATAGTACTGAAAGTCCTAGCCAGAGTAATCAGGCAAGGAAAAGATGTAAAAGTCATCCAAATAGGCAATTATCTGTCTTTGCAGATGATAGGATCTCATATACAGGAAACCACAAAGACTACCAAAAACTGTTAGACTTGACAAACAAATTTAGTAAAATGCAGTATACAATATTAACATGAAAAAATTAGTAGCTTTTCTACACATTAACAATGAACTATTTGAAAAAGAAATTAAGAAAACAATCACATTTACAACATTATGAACACATTCTTAGGAGCAAATTTAGCCTAGGAGGTAAAATATCTATATGCAGAAGACTATAAAATATTGATGAAAGAAGTGAAAGAGAGATCTATAAATGGAAAGATATCCCATGGCCATGGATTGGAAGAAATAATATTATTAAATTGTCTGTATTAGCCAAAGTAATCTGCAGATTCATTTCAATCCTTGTCAAAATTCAATGGCATCTTTCACAGAAATAACAATTGTAAAATATATGTGGAACCACAAAAGACACCGCATAGCTAAAGTAATCTTGAGTAAACAAAGCTGGAGACATCATACTACCAAATTTCAAAATATACTCAAAGGTATAGTAATCAAAGCAGCATGGTATTGGCATTAAAAACAGAATTATCAACAAATGAACTAGGATAGAGAGCCCATGCATTTATATTCAATTGATTTGTGATAAAGGTGCCAGGAGCACACAATGGACAAAGGACAGCATCTTCACTAAATGGTGCTGGAACAATTAGAACTTTGTCTCACCTCTTGTACAAAAATAGACTCAAATGGATTAAATGCTTAAACATAAGATGTGAAACTGTAAACTGCTGGTAGGATATAAAGGGAGATTTTTAGAACTTTTAGGAATTGTCATAATGATTTCCACAGAAGCTGTACTAATTTACACTCCCATCAATAGTGTAGAAGTGTTCTATTTTTGCCACATCCTCTCTAGCATCTGTTATTTTCTGAGTTATTGATGCCATTCTGTCTGGAGTCAGTGGTATCTTCCATATGACCCCACAATTCCCCTACTGGGAATATACCCGGAAGAACTCATATCACTCTATGAAAAAGATACCTGCACACATATGTTTATTGCAGCATTGTTCACAATAGCAAGAACATAGACCCAACCTCGCTGCCCATCAAAAGAGGGCTG
This sequence comes from Cephalopachus bancanus, assembly GCA_027257055.1. Classification (NCBI taxonomy): domain Eukaryota; kingdom Metazoa; phylum Chordata; class Mammalia; order Primates; family Tarsiidae; genus Cephalopachus; species Cephalopachus bancanus. The sequence goes on along the minus strand of JAPVLO010000385.1, from coordinate 2,296,241 downwards.
GATAAAAAAAATGTGGTATATATACACAATGAAATATTATGTAGCCATAAAGAAGAACAAAATCATGAACTGCGCAGCAACCTGGATGGAATTACTGTGTATAATACTGAGTGATCTTTCACAGAAACAAAGAGCTGAGTATCACATGTTCTTACTCATAAGTGGAGCTTGAACAACTACCATATTACTATAAGAAAGGAATTGAAAGTGGCGGGAAACTGCGGGAAGGAGGGGAGTGGGGAGGTAGGATTGACAGTAGTCGATATCTGCCTGTGCAAGGGGGGGCATACCTCATCAATAAGGGTACTTGCACAGTGAATATTTGTACACTTAACCCTGAATTGTACCGCACAATTTAAAAATAATAATTAAGAGAGAAAAAAAGAAAAAAAGAAAATATAGGGAGAAAGCTCCACAACACTGACCTGGGCAATGATTTTTTGAATGTGAACCTGAAAGTACAGACAACAAAAGCAAAAATAGACAAATGAAATTGCATCTGACTAAAAACCTTCTGCACAATGGAAACAATTAACAGAGTGAGGAAACAACCCACAGTAAAGGAGAAAGTACTTGCAAATATACATCTGATAAGCGACTGATATCCAAAATATATAAGGGAACTCAGACTACTCAGTAACAAGAAAACACATGATCCTATTAAAAAAACAGGCTAAGGACCTGAATAAACGTTTATGAAAGAAAAAATAAAAAATGTCAACATGTACGTGAAAATATGTTCAACAGCACTAATCATCAGGGTAAAGCAAATCAAAACTACAGTGAAATACCATCTCTCCCTGGGTAACATGCCTTTTTGTCAAAAACGTCAAGCAATAATGGATGCTGGCAAGGATGTGTACCAGAGGACCTCAAAACCTGGAATTTATTTATTAAAAAATGTGTATGTATTCTTACATGTTTAAACTTCAGTCACCTTCAAGGTACTCTCAGTTTGATGCAATGCACCTATCGAGATACTTTTTCCACTGCTTATAACAGGTTTTGAACTTTGATGCCTTTTAGTGTTTCTGCCGTTTTTTGTATCACCTCTTCCACGTCGGCAAAATGTTTCCCTTTGAGGATTTATCATCCCAGGAAACAAAACAAAACAAAAAGTCAATCAAAGTGAGATCAAGTGAATAGGGACGGTGGGGCATGGGGGTCATGCTTTTTGGGGGCCAAAAATTGCTGAACACTTAGCACAGTGTGGGTAGGTGCTTTGTCATAGTGGCAGAATCAGCCACCTGTTTGCCACAACTGAGAATGTTTCTTCCACAATAATACTAGCAGGTACACTGATGTCAAAGTTCAAGAATGGCTACCTAGTAAGGGAAGCCTATACTACAAGGGGCTCATTCTCCAAAAGTTAATTCTGGTTTTTTGGGTCCCCCTTGTATAAGTTAGTGGGAGTATAAATACAGTCATTTCTGAGAATAGTATGGTAGTTTCTCAAAAAAACTAAAATAACTACCATTTGGTCCAGTAATCCCACTTCTTAGTATATATCTGAAGGAATTGAAATCAGTATGTTGAAGAAATATCTATACGTCTGTGTTTATTTCAGCATTATTCACAAAAACTAAGATACAGAAACAGCCTAAGTGTCCATCAGTGAATGAATGGAAAAGAAAATGTGGTATACATATGCAATGGAATACCATTTAGTCTTAATTCTGTCGTTTGCAATAGCACAAATAAATCTAGAGGGTCACATGTTAAGTGAAATAAACCAAGCAAAGAAAGACCAATATTGTATGACCTCAATTATACGTAGATCAGAAAAGCCTAACTTATAGAAGTAGAGAGCAGAATTGGGTTACTAGAGGCTGGGGGGAGTGGTGGACTGCAAAAGAGGAGATGTTAGTCAAAGGATCCAAAGTTTCAGTTAAACAGGAGAAATAAGTTTTTGCGATCTATTGCACAACATGGCAGTTATACTTAATAATAATGTATTGTGCACTTGAAAATTTTAATTGCAGTGCTTTTGCTGTTTTTTGTTTCACCTCTTCCACATCAGCAAAATTTTTCCCTTTGAGGATTTTTTCATCCAGGGAAACAAACAAACAAAAAACCAAACAAACAAATAAAGTCAATCAGAGTGAGATCAAGCGAAAATTTTTTTTTTGAGTCGGAGTCTCACTCTGTCGCCCAGACTGGAGTGCAGTGGCCACTCCCGGCCACCGCAGCCTCGACCTGCTGGGCTCCGCGATCCTTCCGCCTCAGCCTTCTGAGTAGCTGGAATTACAGGCAAGCGCTACCACGCCCAGCTGATTGTTTGATTTATTGTAGAGATGAGGTCTCGCTGCCCAGGCGGGTCTCGAACCCGCGGGCTCAGGCAATCCACTCACCTCAGCCTCCCAAAGGCGCGGGATTACAGGTAAGTGAAATTTTTAATTTCAAGATTTTAAAGTTTCTCACCACCACTAATATAAGTATGTGAGTTGATGGATATTGTAATTAATATGATTTAATCATTCTATAATGCATGCAAGGATCATAACAACACATTGTACTCCATACATGCATATAATTATCATTTGTCAATTAATATTCATAACACAGAAATACAAAAAATTGAGAGGTTAAAAAATTTTCTCAAGAATACATATTTGTTAAGGGGGTAAGAGGTAGAGATTAGACTTGAACTCTGATGATAAAATCTATGCTTTTTATTTTTTATTTTATTTTTTTTTTTGAGTTGGAGTCTCACTCTGTCACCCAGACTGGAGTGCAGTGGCCGCTCCCGGCCACTACAGCCTTGACCTGCTGGGCTCTGGCGATCCTTCTGCCTCAGCCTTCCAATTAGCTGGAACTACAGGCACGGGCTACCACATCCGGCTAATATTTTTGATTTATTGTAGAGATGAGGTCTCGCCAAGTTGACCAGGCGGGTCTCGAACCCACGGGCTCAGGCAATCCACTCACCTCAGCCTCCCAAAGGCGTGGGATTACAGGCTGAGCCACCGAGCCAGGCTAAATCTATGCTTTTTAAATGTACTATCTTGTCTTCCTCTACTTCAAGAATCAAGGATTTTCAAATACAGTATGGTCTGCTCAAATACCACTATCTCCTGTATACAAAATATACTCTTCATGCTTATATTCAAGCATGCCATTTATGAGCCATAATTATTAATAATAAGAGCTATCATTAAATTCTTGCTGACTCTATGTCAGGCCTAATGTGCAAGGCTTCAAATATATTATATCATTTAGCCTTTATATTAAACAAGTGAATTGGTATTATTATTTTTATTTCATGGGTGAGAAAACTGATGTTGAAAAAGATTAAATAACTTACCCAAGGTTACCCAACTAAAAACCCATGAGATAAAGATTCAACTGTAGCTTTAATTTCCTTCAAAGTCATACATCTAATCAAAATATTATTTATTTAAAAAACAGGAACATGGAACCAACTGTACTGCCCATCAAAAGAGGATTGGATTAAAAAAATATGGTACATATACATGATGGAATATTATGCAGCCATAAATAAGGACAATATCATAAACTTCACAACAACCTGGATGGACTTAGTGTCTATAATACTGAGGGATGTATCACAGAAACAAAGAACTGAGTATCATGTGTTCTCACTCATAAGTGGACCTTGAACAATTATATTACTATAAGAAAAGGATCGGCAGTAGTGGAAACTGCTGGGGAGTGGGTAGGGTGGGATTGGCAGTAGTGGGAATCTGCCAGGGGACGGGGGCACACTTCATCAAAAGGGTACTTGCATAATGGACATTTGTATACCTAACCCTGAATTGTACCCCACATCTTTAAAATAAAAAAAATTAAAAAACCCAAAAAACAAAATATTATTCATTTTTAAAACATTAAAGACAAAGTTTCTACTTTTGATCCTTTTTTCAAAGAGAAGCTGCTAAATACTTTTAAAGATATTGCTTAATAGCTTTCTGGTTAGTCTTTTTTTAAAAATGAATAATATTAGGAAACTGACAGAACAATTAAACTGATTAAGCTGTTACATGTTCAAGATCATCCAAGGTTTATGAAAGAATGCAGTGATTGTTTCAAACAATTGCAACATTTTTATTGTTCTCCCTTACTTTCATAATTCCATCTATGTCCATTTGTTTTAATAAATACTGTTTTTTTATTTTTGAAGGCAAAAAAAAAAATCAAGAATTTAATGATAAAGATGAACTGGTCTGGTTAATTGTAGGCATGAAGGAGGCCATGCTCACTGATATTGTTTCCCTAGTACCCTAAAGAAATAAGGCCCCAAATAAATGCAAATAAACACAAAGATAGTTTTATTACTTGAATGTATTCCTATGACTGGACAATAAAAACATAATTGCATAGATACTTGTTGGTGACAGTAGCCTCATCTTTCCATGGGTCTTGAATGGGTTTAAATACACATAGTTTAGAATATAGCAAGTGTATAGAGGTCGGATGCTCAAAGATAATGTGGTAATTTGTGTGGTCAGGAAAGAATACTTTATAATACTTTACTGTTCAGAAGCTTTTTAGTTTGATGCAATCCCATTTTTCCACTTTTGCTTTTGTTGACTGAGCTTTTGGGGTCATATCAAAAAAATAATTTTTGCCAAGACCAATGTCAAGACTCTTTTTCTGTTTCCTTTTTACATTTTCAGATCTTATGTTGAAATTTTTTACCCATTTTTGAGCTGACTTTTGTATATGGGATGAGATGAGGGTATAATTTCATTCTTTTGCATGTGGATATCCAGTTTCCCCAGCACTATTTATTAAAGAGTCTATCTTTTGCCCACTCTGTGTTTTTGGTAGTTTTGTCAAAAAATCAGTTGACCATAGATGTGTGGATTTATTTCTGGGCTCTCTATTCTATTCCATTGGGTTATATGTCTGTTCTTACGTTAGTGGCATACTGTTTGGTTGTTGTAACTCTGAGCATATTTTGAGATTAGGTAGTATGATGCTTTCAGCTTTGTTCTTTTTGCATAGTTGACTTTGTATATTTGAGGTCTTTTGTGGTTCCATACAAACTTTATGATTTCTTTTATTGTTGTAGAAAATGCCATTGGATTTTGACAGCAATTATATAAAATATGTAGGTTGCTTTGGGGTAGTGTGGACATTTTAACAATAATAGCTATTTCAATCCATTACCATGTAATATTTTTCCATTTATTTGACTCTTCTTTAATTTCTTTCATCAAAATTTTATATTTTTCAGTGCACAGATCTTTCACCTGATTGGCTACACTTATTCCTAAGCATTTTATCCATTTTGATGCTATTATAAATGAGATTTTTCTTGATTTCATTTTTGAGTAAATCATTGTTAGCCTATAGAAATGCTACTAATTTTTGTATGTTGATTTTGAATCCTGCAAGTTTACTTAATTCACTTATTAGTTCTCACAATTTTTTGGTGCAAGTCTTTAGGATTTTCTCTATGTTAGATTATTCCATCTGCAAATAGACAGTTTTCCTTTCTTATTTGGGTGACTTTTATTTCCTTTTCCTGCCTAATTTCTCTGTCTAGGACTTCCAATATTATATTGAATAGAAGTAGCAAAGGTGGGCATTCTTTATTTGCATTTCTTTTCACTGTGAGGGTTATTAAATTGTTTTAAAGAAGAATGGCCTGAATTCGTAGACATAAGCATTCCAATGATCTACTCCATTGTTTTTAAACTAACTGTTTTAAAATGATCTCTAAGTTATGGCTTCTGATAGCAACACAAACCACAATATGTAAAAATTGGTCAATCAAAAATTAGATTGTATTCATTGCAACAGAAAGCATAAAAGGATCCTGTAAAACAGTTACAAAATTAAACTCCAAAGCATCTAGCTAACAACACTATAAAAAGAACAAAACCTCACATATCAGTATTAATCTCATGTGTAAATGAACTAAGTACTTTACTTAAAAGGTATACTGTGGCAAATAAAAAAAAAACAAACACTAAAACAAGACTCAACCATCTGTTGCTTACATATGACCCACTTACTGTAAAAATTACCTTCAGAGTCAAAGTGAAAGGTGGAAAAGCTATATTACACAAATGGAAAACAAAAGTGAGCAGGAGTAACCATTCTCCTATCAGGTAAAGCAGACTTTAAACAAATAACAGAAAAAATACAAAGAGGACGTTATATAATGATAAACAGTTGGATACAACAAGATCAATTATCTTAAATATATATGCACCCAACACTGGGCACCTAGGCTCATAAAAAGATACAAGTAGATCTAAGAAAACAGATTGATGGCAACACAGTAACAGCAGGGGACTTCAACACCCCATTGACATTACTAGATAGATTATTGAGGCAGAAAATCAACAAGAAAACTCTGGACTTAAATTGGTCTATAGACCAAATGGACCTAATAGACACCTACAGAACATTCTACCCAACAATTGCAGAATATATATTCTTCTTATCTGCACATGGAATATTCTCCAAAATCAACCATATACTTGGCCATCAAGCATGCCTAAATAAATTCTAAAAACTCTAAATCATATCAATATTTTTTTGGATCACAGTGGAATAAAATTAGAACTATACCAAGAGAAACTCTCGAGACTACACAAGTAATATGGAAGTTAAATGTCTTGCTCCTGAATGAACTTGGATGCACAACAAAATTAAGGCAGAAATACAACATTTTTTTGAAAAGAATAAAAATGGAGATACAGCATATCAAAACCTGTGGAATACACTGAAGCGGTGCTAGGAGATAAGTTTGTAGCATTCAATGTCCACATCAAAAAGATAGAAGAATCTTTTAAACAACCTAACATCACACCTCAAGGAATTAGAAAAACAATAGTAAACGAAACCCAAAGCTAGCAGAAGAAAAGAAATAACAAAGATCAAAAAAGAACCAAACTATATTGAGAATAAAAAAAGACAAAGTATCGATACATGAAAAGTTGATTCTTTGAAAGGGACAGATCGCTACCTAGTAGTCTAGCCAAGAAAAAAGAAAGAAGATTCAAATAAACACAATCAAAAATCATAAAGATGGCATTATAGTGGATACTGCAGGAATACAGAAGATCATCAGACACTACTATGAACACCTCTATGCACACACTAGAAAACCTGGATAAATTCCTGGAAACATATAACTTCCCGAGATTAAACCAAGAAGAAATAGAAATCCTGAGTAGAAGAATCACAGAAGCATAGCTTCTCTGTACAGTGGTTGATATTTGAATAGGGGAGACAATAAAGGCTATTTCAGATAAATGACTATCAAATGAAAAATCTTAGATTCTGGAATAGGGATAAAGTTGAAGACTTGTAGAAATACTTGGACTGGGGAGTTTGAACACACAGATTTTGGCAAACTCTTGACTGAGTTTCAAATTTGGCAGCTAGGCGATTCTGGGAAATTCAAGCAAGTAGTTAAGTAATTAAAATAGTGTTTTAGGGCAATGTATACTGGAATATTGCTTAGGATGAATAACACGGAAAATATTTTAGAAACAGGATATCATTAGGCAGTTGTCAAGATAATTCGGTTTGAGAGATTAGAATTTTAGATGACAACAATGACAGTAATGACAGGAATATAAGATGTCAGTAAGAACTTTGTAATGGGAGAAACTGGTGATGCTGTGTGACTGAAATAGGGGATCTAGAAGGGAAAGCTGGGTGCCAAAAATGTAAATATATAAACAACTACGGCAAAAATGTAGTGCTTCCATATGAAATTCCTCTAAACTACGTCTAAAATTAAACCGTACAGTGTTCTGAACATTTTCATTGCTCACACTGAGTAAAGTAAAAAGCCATGATCAATTTCAGTAATGTTTGGGTCATTTTTAGAAACCCACTTGGGTCTAAGAGTGACCTCAGTTATTTCATACAAGATCCCCAGCTTCATGCTGAGGCTTTAAAGACTTCATGCAGTAGGTGTGGTGGCTCAAGTTTGTAATCCCAGTACTTTGGGAGGCTGAGGCAAGAGGATTGCCTGAGTCCAGGGGTTCGAGACCAGCCTGGGTAACTTGGTGAGATCTTGTCTCTACAATAAATCAAAAAATTATCTGGGTGTGGTGGCATGAGCTTGTAATTTCAGCTAATTGAAAGGCTGGGGAGGAAGGATTGCCTGAGTCCAGCAGGTGGAGGTTACAGTGGTCGGGAGCATGCCACTGCACTCCAGCTTGGGCGACAGAACGAGACTCTAACTCAAAAAAGCAAACCCCCCCCAACCCAAAAAAACCCAAAAAACAAACAGAAATTCAAGGCTTTATTACAATGCCAGCCTTTGCATTTCCTCTTACTGAGTGGGTGAATAAGAGGAAAATATCTCATTACCTAGAATAGAATTTGATGACTATCTATCTTTTTTTCTTGTTTTCTTTTTTTGAGTCAGAGTCTCACTAGGTTGCCCAGGCTGGAGTGCAGTGGCACACTCATGGCCACCCCAGTGTTGACCTGCTGGGCTCCAGTGGTCCTTCTGCCTCAGCTTTCCAAGTAGCCAGAACTACAGGTACGCGCTCACCAAGTTGCCTGGGCTGGTGTCAAACCTTCGGGCTCAGGCAATCCACTTGCCTTGGCCTCCTAAAGTGCTGGGATTACAGGCCAAGTCCCTGAACCTGGCCTGACTATTTTTCAAGAAACAACTTTGTTTCAAATACTGACCCTATCCAGATGCATATGTTTCTTTTGAATTGGGTGAAATTAAAAAAAATCTTTAGAATATTCTTAAATTTCCTCTTTATTCTCCAAAGCAAACAATGAGATAAATAGGCATAAACTCTGCTTCCTAAGAATTCACAGTTCAGATGATCAACCCAACTGCTAAATAGATACATACATTATATAGATGTATGCTTAAATTAATAATTAGAAGAGCCGGGCTCGGTGGCTCAGCCTGTAATCCCGCGCCTTTGGGAGGCTGAGGTGAGTGGATTGCCTGAGCCCGCGGGTTTGAGACCCACCTGGGCAGCGAGACCTCATCTCTACAATAAGTCACAAAAAATCAGCCTGGCGTGGTAGCGCATGCCTGTAATTCCAGCTACTCGGAAGGCTGAATCGGAAGGATTGCTGGAGCCCAGCAGGTCGAGGCTGCGGTGGTCGAGAGCGGCCACTGCACTCCAGTCTGGGCGACAGAGTGAGACCCCAACTCAAAAAAAATAATAATAATCAGAAGAGAAGTTAGAGAACATTTAATGCAATTTTAGAAAATTTAAGTGTGAAAAGAAGAAAGATCTTGGAAAATAGATTCTTATTTTCCCTGAATAATTTTGAAGTATGAAAGTAAATATCTGTCTGGGGATGGGGAGACACCTCTTATCAACAAGGGTGCCTGAACGAAGCATATTTGTATACCGAACGCTTAACTGTACCCCACAATATCACAATAAAAAATATTGATAAAAAAGAAATATAAACTAAAGAAATATTAACAACAAAAAAGAAAGAAGCCATGATCTTGTAATAGTTGTATACGGTATGTACTGTGAAAGCACAAATATTTATTTTTACAATTACAGAAAATAAAACAACAAAAAGTTTATTTTTTATCATTTAATAAAAAGAATTTTGATTATTTGGCGCAAGATACCTGAATAATGGTTGCCTGTTTTTTCCCACTTGCCCTCTTTTCTAGATTCTTCTAAATTTTTCACACATTTTATCTTCAGTAGTTAGCCTATGTCAAGCAATCAACTGCTCCTTAAAGTGTCCTTCTCAAATTATGAACTTTTTTGATGTGCTGATCAGTCCTACTGTTTCTCTTAAATGGTGGGATGTCGTAAGTCTGGATAGCTGGAGAACTTACCCAACCAAGATTTGGTTATCTTACCTCTAAATTCAGGGCTTGTTCTCTTTGAACCTATGTCTAAACACCATCAGTGGAAATTTGTGTAGAACAAATTCAGCAATTGGAAGACTAGTTCTTTCTCTTCTGTTATCATAGAGCATTTTAGGACACAGTACACTCACATAATTTATAGAAAACCTAGTAGAGATATTTTTGTGAATCAATTACTTTGAGGCAAGGAATATAGTTATCTTCACTGATTCTGAAGTTTTTCCCATTAGCCCCTTCTACTAATTCCTGAAATATGGACATTTTGAAATGACATGGGAGCTTTGGAGTGCCCACTTTTGTTTTACATCACAACTTAAATTTCGGTAATGAAACTTTATTTACTCTTGAATAATCAGGGGCCAGATTTTGAAGTATTCCCAAGTGAGAAGTAGTTTCTGGATGTTTAGATTCCATATTATGAGATGGCTGTCTAGCCAGAGATACAACTTTTAATAATTTGCATTTCTCTTTAAAGGCGTTAGACATTATGAGAGTCTAATCTCTGGGGCATACAATAATTGAATAAACCACTCAGAATAAAACATATTAAATAAAAGAAGAAACAAATTGCTTTATTTTATTTTTTGAATTAGCGTCTTACTCTGTCACTCAGGCTGGAGCGCAGTGGCATGTTCATGGCTACTGGAACCCCAATCTGTTGGGCTTGGGTGATTTTTCCGTCTCAGTCTTCCAAGTAACTAGAAGTGTAGGCATGAGCCACCACACCCGGCTAATTTTTTGATTTATTGTAGAGACAAGGTCTCGTTATGTTGCCCAGGCTGGTCTCAAACTTCTGGGCTTAGGCAATCCTCTCGTCTTCGTCCCCCAAAGTGCTGGGATTACAAGCATGAGCCATAGTGCCTGGCTTGATTTTAGATTATAAGAGGAAATGTTCTTGAGGAAGATTAGCTTGATGAATCTATAGAATAAAAATAAATTATATATTTGGCAAGTTAATTAACATTGCTCTTGGGTTATTCATATGTAGATTTAATTTAACCTAAACCTAAAAAAATCAATAGTTTCTTAGTTCTTTGTGAGAAATGCAATCCGCTTTACTGTGTTTTTGAAGGCGTCTTTCACTTGTTTGTTTCGAAGCGTATAAATGAATGGGTTAAGCAAAGGGGCAACGGAAGTAGTGAGCACAGCCACCACTTTATTAATGGCCACTCCTTCCTTTGCTGAAGGTTTGATGTAGATGAAGATGCAGCTGCCATAGGTGATGGAAACTACAATCATGTGGGAGGAGCAGGTTGAAAAGGCCTTTTTTCTTTGTTGAGCAGAAGGGAATTTTAGAATGGTCTTGATGATGTATGTATAGGAGAGGACTACGCATACTAGGGTAATAATGAGTGTCAGCACGGCAAAACCCAAGACAATTCTCTCAATAAATACTGTGTCTGAGCAGGTTATCTGTAGGATGGGAGATGCATCACAGCCAAAATGATCAATCACATTTGAGTCACAGAATTCTAGCTGGAGGCCCATGCCAAGAGGTGGGATGATGATCAACAGGCCAGCAAACCAACAGCAGAGAACGAGTGTCGTGCAGACTCTGTTGTTCATAATAGTCATGTAATGCAGGGGCTTACAGATGGCCACATAGCGGTCGTAAGACATGGCAGCAAGGAGGAAAAATTCTGTCGCTCCAAAGAGGACAACAAAAAATAATTGGGTGGCACAAGCATTATAGGAAACAGTGTTATCTCCAGTTGTCATAGTGTATAGGAATCTGGGAATACAGACAGTAGTGAATGAGACTTCTAAAAAAGAAAAATTTCGGAGAAAAAAATACATGGGAGTTTTAAGATGGGAATCCAGAAGTGTGAGGGTGATAATGGAGAGGTTCCCAGCCACACTCAACATATAGGTGAGGAATAAAAATATGAAAAGCACAGCCTGTAGTTTTGGGTCATCCGTCAATCCCAGCAGGATGAAGGTTGTTATTACTGTATGATTTCTCATCACTGCCTTGTGCCAAGTCAAGGGCGCCTGGACCTGAAGAGAGAAATGCCATAAGAAGGTGATGTTGCCCATCAAAAGAGGACTGGATAAAAAAAAAGTGGTACATATGCACAATGAAATATTACGCAGCCACAAAGAAGAACAAAATCATAAACTTCACAGCAACCTGGATGGACTTAGACTCTGTAATACTGAGTGATCTTTCACAGAAACAAAGAACTGAGTATCGTATGCATGCTCTCACTCACAAGCGGATCTTGAACAACTATTGTAATACTAAAAGAAAAGAAGTGGCAGTAGTGGGAAACTGCGGGGCTGCGGGGGGCGGGGGTGGGGAGGTGGGATTGGCAGTAGTTGGAATCTGCCTGGGAAAGGGGCCACTCCTCATCAACAAGGGTTCCTGCAAAATGAACATATGTATACCTAACCCTGAGTTGTACCCCACGTCTTTAAAATAAAAAATTAAAAGTTAAAAATAAATAAAATAAAAATGCAAAAAAAAAAGAAGGTGATGTTGGACACTGAATGAAAACACCCTATCAAGCACCCTCACAAGTGCGTAATCTTCTTTTACTTGACAATTGCTTTGTTAACGTAGCTGTGCTTTGGCATCTGACTAAGAGGCTTCTGTAAAAAAATATCTAATGTTGACCTTATGTTATAATTCTCTGATTAGAAACTGTATTTATGAGGATGTCAAATAAAAACAGAACAAAGCATAAATCGTGTCTGGTATGCAGGTCTTCAACAATATCGCTTCGAGGTGTAGATTTTATTTGCTCTTATCCTGGAAGAAACTATGACAGTTTTGAAGTTTGCATTTTCTCCCGTCCTCCTCTTCCGTTGCTTCCCCCACCATACTGCAATACTTCAGTTTCAAAACCAAGAAGGATCTGTTAATTAGTATTTTATGTCGATTGTTTTACATTACTGTGATGAATTTTAACAGCCTCACATTCATTTAAAAGTTTTAGTTCTGCTCTTCACTTCAAATGATTTCTACATAAGGAGATGAAAAGTTTGAAACACAAAGGCGTATCTTTGTTTTGTTGTTTTTGTATTTAGGTGAATGAATGGATTTTCAAGCCAGTTTTGTAAGTACTTAGGCATAGGATTCCTGAACCCTCTGAAGTGGTATAAAGAACATTTTCTGGAACAGGAACTGAAACCCGATTTAATCCTGTTTAGATGCTCTGGGTCACGGGCAGAGCATAGTGGAAAGATCTATGGTGTTTGCTTTCTTTGCCAGCCTGATCCATTCTATGTTCTTAGCAACACACTTAAGTCTTTGGCGTCTGTCTCAAAGAACAATTTCTGCTGCTACCTTTCTCAAATGACCTCTCCTCACCAGTTTACCAATTTTCTCCTTAATTCTGGTGCTTATTATGTTCTCTGAGTTTTTGACATATGTACTCTTCCAGCCAACATCCAAGAATAAATGAACCCATAAAAACCAATCTTTGTAAATAAATTAAAAGTGTTATACTTTTCTTTTTGGCATTTATCACTGTCCATTTCAGCACCTCTCAGCAGTTTTAAGCCTCTCCGTACTCACATTTATATTTACTCAGAAATCCCATTAGATACAGGTTCAGGGAATTCCCTCTTCTTCACGTCGAAATGTACCTTCATTGAGATTTATATTTCAAGTAGCTTCTCTGTGATACCTTTCCTGTAAAAGGAGATATGATAAATTCATTCTCATGGGGGTATAGTAGTTAATAACTTAATATATTAATCTATGTCTTTGTTTTATTATGGGTTTATTAAATTGTTAAATTAATTTTAGTTAAATTAATGTTAGTAATTTTAGGTATGACTCAAGCCTTTTTAGGAAAGCTCTACAAACTTGCATAAGAGGAAAAACTAATTTCCTATGTGTTAACCAATTGCTTCACTTTTACCCAGTGTGAATGTTCCCAATTGAGAATCAAAAATACGTTAGCTTTCTCTTGTTTCTTACTTCTCAAATAAATAATCAACATTTGTTCATTAAAATAAACAAATACCTATTAGTTGCAGAGCATCATAGCAAGGGACTGGAGATTCAGCTATAAACAGGTGGCTTCCTGGAGGGGCTTCCTGGCTACCAGGGGCAGATAATATTTTCGCTTTGTGCATTCTCAGTGACATGGTAATGCAAGATAATTGTTTCTTGACAATTGCTATAGTGGGAGTTATTCATATTTTCCCATGTTCACTCGTTTTCCCTAGGCTCTTTTCTTTCTACTAGAGTTGGTAATGTTAGCTGCCACCAAAAGCTTAGTTAGCAAGGCACAGTGCTCAGACATGACTTTGACACAGGGAAAGAGTGGTGAACTTAATCATATTAGCACTTGAATGCTTATTGATTTAGTGTTTAAAGTGCCTAAATAAAACATTGTATTTTATTTCACGAAGCTTGTTAAATAAATATGACTTCTCACAATGTAGTTAAACTTACATTGTTAGATCCTTTGTTCTACATTATATTGGGAAAATTTTTCTGAGAGCCTGAGTTATTTATCTTTTTAGTGTAATCAATCAAAGTTTGAAACAATCTCATTAAATAAATAATAAGCTTTGCCACCTTCCTCCTATAAGTAATGTTTTCAATTAACATTAACAAGTAGTCCTTGGTGATTTAACCCATGCACTGGTAGCTATAAGAGTGACTAAGACCCAGATTTGTCTTTCATAGACACTGTATTTAGTTAATTTTAAAATATAGTTCAGACACTGTGACCTTATTATGGTTTGGAATGAACCTAATTCGGTCTTCATTTCAGACAGAGGCTGCCCATGGACTGAATAGCTGAGGTTCAAGAAGTCTAAATACTGTGCCTCCCCACAAAATGACCAAAAGGCCTTAAGTAACTAATAGATAAGTGAGGTTTCTTGTAAGGTAATTTATAATACTGATATTATCTGCCTTAAATGGCACTTTTTGATAATTTTGAGTGCAGGTATTTTTCCCACAGCCTTTTTTATTTCTGTCTATCAAGTAGCAGCAGTCTCCTCAACTGATAGTTATGGCTAGCCCTTTCATTTGGTAAACTGGCCATGGAAGGGAAATTCTTATTTTTTAATTAAAAGACTTTTTTTGAGCAGAGGTCTCACTCTCTTGCTCTGGCTGGAGTGCAGAGCCACAATCACAGCTCACCGCAGCCTTTACCTCCTGGGCTCAGGAAATTCTTTGGCCAACCTCCCCACTGTCCCTGCCCCTATGCCAGTAGCTGGAACTACAGACTCACATCACCAAGACTGGCTAATTTAGTTTTTTTTTTGGGGGGGGTAAAGACGAGGTCTTGTTACATTGCCCAGGCTGGTCTTGGACTCCTGGGCTCAAACAATTCTCCCGCCTCAGCCTCCAAAATCGTTGGGAGCATAGGAGTGAGTTACCTTGTCCAGGCCATGGCAGGAAAATTCTACTTTCACATTTCTTCAGAAAAACAACATATGAGAAATGATTGTCGATTCCCCTTTCTAAAGTATCAATTGTAATGAACTGAATTCCAGATTTTGAATCTGACTGTTCTCATCCTCTGCCTATGTTTAGAGAATATGAAAGAAATATTCTATACTTACTTTTTGACAGTTCATTTTTAAGGTGCCACAATTTGAGGAGCAATCAGTTAACAAGGAGATTTGTGTGTTCTTCTGTTCCTACTCACATTCCACCTATCTCAAACCCCCAACCTCACCCTCCTTGTAGGAACAGGCATGTGCACACATTCTCACACACGCTCACATATACCCTCTCACAGGCAAGTTTGACAATGGACAGTTCTGTCCTAGATTACAATTTCTCCTGCTGTAATGAGACTCATCTCAGTCACTTCTTTCCTTGCCAAGTCCAAAACGGCATCTTATACTGATTTGTCAGTTATTCTGTTAATTCAAAGGAAGAAAAGAGTGAGAGAGAGTAAAAGAAACATTTCTTTCTAGTTTTGTCAGAGGAATACATCTGATCTTCCTGAGCAGGGAAGCAGGCTTCCCTGCAATTTCTATAATAGCAACATTTGTTTTATATGTTTAATCTGCTGCCAGTGAACAGGAAACATCTGAATGAACACCAAAATAGTCCTTGGTGACCTGGTTTCAGAAGTTACTAATGAGTTGGTGGCAGTCTAATCAACTGTGTAAAAACACACGTAACAATGGGAACAACGTCCTTAGAGACACTGGGGATGGTCTGATGTCATTTGGGTTATGTTTTGATTTCTAGGTTGAATTTTATATCTCTCCTAGAATTGGGCACTCTGGCTGGCATATAAACATATGTATGTATATATGCACACACATAATATATTGATATAATATCATAGATACATAATATTATATATAATATTATTTATCTTTGACATTAATCTCATGCAAAGTAAAAAAAAAATATATCCTTGTTTCATATTAGAAACTGAGGAGCAGAGATGTGACAAGGCTGAACGTCCCACGGTGGTGGTGCAGGTTTTGAACAAAAGTTTACCTGTATATAAAGATTATGTTTCTTTTGCATACTAACTAGCTCCTTGCTTTATATTTAATAGGAATTGATGTCTTCCTAGTACTACCTGGCCTATAGTTTCATTATTCCCCTGCCTACCTATTATTTTCAGGTAGGCAATGAAACTACTTTTGATATTTGAGGCAATGGAGAGGTTTGTATCCCAAATATTGAATAAAAAAATTCTTGGTCCCAAGATGTATTTTATATTTTGCTATGATTTATTACTGCCTAGGGAGCTTGAAAAAAGCTTTTTTCTTTTACTAACTCTGCCACCATTTCTGGGCACTTGTGCTCTTGCTATGCATGCTGATTTGGTGTCAAATGATGGATGGCTGCCCAGAGAGATGTCCTTGATGTCCCCACTGAAGCAGTTGCCTCTGTTGTTTCTCTGTTCAATCCATGGTCCTTCCACTTGCTCCACTCAATACTCCTCCACGGAAGCTTCTCACACCTGCTGGCCATATCCCATCACACCTCTCTGTCATCCCACTGTTGCTAGAGAGTGACTGAAAATTTTCCTGGCAGAGGGGATGGACTGGAGAGAGCTCTAAATCATAGAGAAAATTTTTGTGGACCATCTGATGGGCTGTGGCAGAAACTGGTGATTTTCTGTCTCGTAGTCTTCCTTTATCTGTAGTAACTGAACATTAATGTTTATTTTGTTTTATTTTTATTTTAGAGTTGTGGGGTGCAAGTGAGGGTTTGCATCATAAGTAGGCTGCGTGCAGGTGAAGTTTGGGCTTCTAGCTGGCTTTCTTTCCCCCGGTAGTGGACCAAGTCCTGTTATAAAGCCACATGCCCCCTTCCCTATTTCCTCCCTCCCTCCCTTAGCCATGCCCCTGACCACTGGTTCCACCCTTGTGATAAATGTGACTAGTTGAACACTAATTTTATTAAGGGTGTGAAGTGCTCAGCTAAAATACTACTGTCTCCCTTACAGCGGATATGCTACAGCTGTAACTAAGATGTGTAACCAAGATTATGATTAATGATAGATTCTACAATTATTTAAATCACTATTATTGATGTAAAGACATGAATTTTCCTATAAATACTGTTTTAGACACATGCCACACATTTTGATATTTTCTTCCAATTATGGGTGTTTCTCAGAAATCTTTATTTCTGATTTCTAGCTTAATTCTATCTGGTCAGATTATATGCTCTGTATAATTTGAATCCTTTTAGATTTATCAGGACTTGTTACAGAGCTCTGAATATTGTCTATCTTGGTAAATAGTATCTGTAAAGCTTAGAACAATTTTGTTCCTTTTTTTGTTGACGTATTCGGTAAATATCAGTTAGGACAGTAAAAAGAGTGTTGCTTAAAATGCCTGTATACTTGTTAAATTTCTGGGTACTGGTTCAATTAATTATTGAGACAGATGGGTTGAAGTTTCTGACTACAAGAGTAGATAAGTCTTTTCCTTCTTGCGGTTTTATCGTTTTTTGCATCATATATTTTAAAGCTGTGTTATACAAGGGGAGACTCAAAAATAAAACAGAATTATCTTTTGCAGGGCAGGCCCCTTGTAGTCTAGGCTGCCCCTGCTATGTAAGTGTTCTAGGAACGCATCAGCATCAGTGTACCACTTAGTGTTGTTGTGAGAGGCTGTGCTTGTCTTCAGTGAGTTTTTTGGGGAGAGTCTTTCAAGTGTTCGTCCATTTCATGATGGGTGATTTACACATATAACCGGCCCACACGATACTGAGTGTTCAGCAGTTTTTGACCCAAAATGGCATGACCCCTGTGTCCCTCCCTCCCCATTCACCCGATCTTGCCCTGAGCAACATTTTTTTTTTTGTTGTTTCCCCAGTGAAAAACGTCCTCAAAGGGAAATGGTTTGCGGATGTGGAAGAGGTGAAACAAAAACTGGCAGAAACATCAAAATTGCCCAGTTCAAAAACTGTTTTGAGCAGTGGAAATAGCGTCTTGATAGGGTGTCTTGCATCAAGTGGAGAGTACTTTGAAAATGACAGAAGTTTAAACATGTAAGAATCAATACACAATTTTTTATAAATAAATTCCGTTTTTTGGATACCCCTCACATACATAGATATTTAGCGTAGTTATGGTTTTTAAAGAATAGATCTCTTTACCATTAAACAAAGAAGCACTTTTACCCCTATACAATTTTTTTCCTTATTCTATTTTGTCTAATTTTATTTTATTTTTTTTTAAGATGGAGTCTCACTCCATTGCCCAGGCTGTAGTGCAGTGGGACACTCACGGCCTCCGCAGCCTTGACCTGCTGGGCTTTGGTGATCCTTTCACCTCAGCCTTCCAAGTAGCCGGAACTACAGGCGTGTGCTAACATGCCAGGCTAATTTTTTTTTTAATTGTAGAGATGAGGTCTCAACATTTTTCCTGGACTGGTCTTGAACCCGTGGGCTCAGGCAATCCGCTTGTCTCGGCCTCCCAAAGTGCTGGGATTACAAACTGAGCCACCGAGCCCGGCCATATTTTGTCTAGTTTTAATATGGGTGCTCCAACTCAAAAATTTTGAAACCCACAAGGCATTATTGTTTATTATAGTCCATCATCCAAGTTCCTTTTTTATTAGTGCTATATTGCATATATTTTCTTTCTTTCTTTTTTTATTTTTATTTTTTCCTATTTCAGTGCTTGCATAAAAAGTTGTTTCCTCAAAGGCGGCACAGAGTTGCCATTGTATCCCCTACTCCACCAGTCTCATCTGACAATCTCTGTCTTTTAAGCTACAAATAATTAAAATAATTTACATTTGATGTGACTGTTGATATGACTAGGTTTTAACCTAACTTTTTATTTTCTATTACTTCCATTTGTTTTTTGTTTCTTTTTTTGACAATTAAAAACTTTATACTTTAAAGTGGACAGCTTAATGATTTGGTATACATTGTAAAATAATCACAATTAAACTAATTAATATATACTCTTTCGCAGTTACCTCTTCTTCCATTCTCCCTCTCTCCCTCCCTCCTTCTCTCTAACTCCTTCTGTGTCTTTTTTCTTTTTTTGTTGTGAGAACATTTAAGATTTAGTCTCATAGCAAATTTTAAACATAAGACACAGCATTGTTAACTGCAGTCATGTGGCTGTTCATCAGATCTCCAGAACTTATTCATTTCGTTTAATTTAAACTTTATGGCTGGGCTCGGTGGCTCAGCCTACAATCCCTCGCTTGGGGAGGCTGAGGTGAGTGGATTGCCTGAGCCCGCGCGTTTGAGACCTGCCTGGGCAACTTGGCGAGACCTCATCTCTACAATAAATCAAAAATTAGCTGGGCATGGTAGCGTGCCTGTAGTTCCAGTTACTTGGAAGGCTGAGGTGGAAGGATTGCCTGAGCCCAGCAGGTGGAGCAGGTAGAGGTTGCGGTGGCCGGGAGCGGCCACACTCCAGTCTGGGTGACAGAGTGAGACTCCAACTCAAAAAAAAAAAAAAAAAAAAAATTTAAACTTTATGCTCCTGACTAACATCTCTTGGTTTCCCTCACCCCACAGCCCCTAATAATCACCATTTTACTCTCTGTATTCTTTGAGTTTGTCTACCTTAGTTTCCACATATACCTTAAATATCTTAATTGTGTTTGCATCCATGTTTGCCCATCCACATACATACATATAACAAAATAAATTGGAATATTCTTTCACATGCACATGAAATACCCATGCTGTTATCTAAGACCATCCTCCAATTGTGTGATAAACTCCAAATCCATTCACAAAGACAACACATAAACATTAACATATGACCTAGCAATCTCACCTCCAAATATTTACTCCAGATAGATGAAATATATGCCTATAAAGGCATACATATGGATGTTTATAAAAATGCTATTATAATCCCAGATTAAAAATAATCCTATTGTCCACCAATTAGTGAATTGCTGAACAAAGAAAAAAAAACCCGAGACAAAATTGTATCCTGAAAGATTAAGGCAAAAACATGTTCCTAGAAGGAAGGAGTGATTTATTGAATTTAATGCTGAAAACAGGTCAAACAAGATGATGCTAAGCTTGACCATTGCCTTTAGCAATGTGGTGGTCATTAGTGATCATGAAAAGTGGCTGCATAATATTCATTGTGTGTTTATGTACTACATTTTCTTTATCCTGTCCACCTTCGATGGGCAACACGGTTGGGTACATGTTTTTGTTATTGTGAATAATGCTGCAATAAACATGTATGTACAGGTATCTTTTTCATAGAGTGATGTGAGTTGCTCCGGGTATATTCCCAGAAGGGGGATTGCTGGATGGTACGGAAGGTCAATTTTTAGGTCTTTTGGAAATCACCACACTGTTTTCCACACAGTTTGCACTCCCACCAACAGTGTAGAAGCATTCCCTTTTCCCCATATCTTCTACAGCACCTGTTGTTTTTTGAGTTATTGATGATGGCCACCCTGACTGGAGTTAGGGATCACAGGGATCTTGTATTGAAAGCACTCATCCATGCTTTGTGCCACTTATGTGACACCTCAATGTATGTTGCCTAGGACAGTTTCTTGTGATGCTAACCTTTCATGATTGTATGTCTTAGAATTATACTGTTGCTCTAGGAGAGATTTACATTTTTGCATTTATGTACTGCATAGCAAAATGTTACTTACATTTAAATATTTATTAAATTGTGAACAAAATATGATGGAGGCTAATAATTGCTAGAGCTTTCTTGGTTCCTGGGAGAAGTGATCACATAAGGAAGGAACACATTAGCTTTTGAAGGCTTCTTAATATTCAAAGTAATAATTTGTTTTCTCTCCTCAGAACCCTCACTTTGGGATCAATTACACTGGCAAACAATATGTTTCCTTGGGGTCTTGGTTCTAAGGAACTAATAAAGACCCCTTTATTGTCATTTTCAATAAAAAAAAGTTGAGTAGATACATAGAAAAATTCATCCCAGGCAGTGTGGTGTGGAAGTTGCAATGGAAGCATCAAACACAGGGTCAGCAGGTCATGCAGTCAAATTTATTTCTACAATTGACAGCTACTATAGAAGTGATGAACAAAAAATCTGTTATTAAGATTTTTAAAGTACTCCCTTTGTCAAAAGCATTTCCCTTGGAAAATTTCAAATAGAAGATTGATACATAGAGAACATTAATTGTACAAACCGGCAGGGGAATAATGACAGCATATGTGGAACGAGTAATAATTCTTATGCAGGTTCATGAAATGGAAAATCATTTTGGGCAGAAAGCATGAGAAAAGGGAAGTGGAGGCTTGACTGAACCCCATAAAATGACAGATATTTGAGTAGAAGATAGAAGACAGGGGACAATGGAAGATGTTTAGGTAAATGACTAATTAAAAGGCTTAGATTTTGGATCAGGGATAATGTTGAAAAGTTGTAGAAAATATTTGAACTGTTGAGGCTGAGCACAAATTTTGGTAAACTCCAGATTGCTAAGCATATGAATTTCAAATTTGGCAGTTAGAAGTTTCTGGAAAATGTAAGCAAGTAGTTAAGTAATTAAAATAGTGTTTTGGGATAATGTGCATTGGGGTATTATTTAAGATAAATGATATGGAAAAGATACTAGAAGCATGATGTTATTAGGCAGTTGTTAAGATAATTTGAGTTAGAGATTAACATTTTAGATAAGAACATGTAAGATGTCAGAAAAACTTTGTGACAGAAGAAACTGATAATGCTGAGTGACTGAAATAGGGGATCTAGAAGGAAAAACTGAGTGGCACAGACATAAATATTTATTAAAAAGTATGGTAAAAATTTTGTCCTTCCATATGAAGTTCCTTTAAGCTACATATAAAAATTAAACCCTACAGTGTTCTGAACATTTCCATTGTTTAAACTGAACAAAGTGAAAAGCCATGATCAATTTCAATAATGTTTGAGTCATTTTTAGAAACCCCATTGTGTCTAAAAGTCTAAATTTTTTTTGGCGGGGGGAGACTTCTAATTAGTGTTTCAATTTCATTACTAATTATTGATCTGTTCAGGGTTTCTGTTTCTTCCTGATTCAAGTTAGGGGGAGGGCATTGTATGTTTCCAATCATTTATCCATTTCGTTTAGATTGTCTAGTTTGTTTGCATAGAGGTGTTCATAAAAGTCTTGAATGATCTTTTGAATTGCCATTGTATCAGTTGTAATGTCTCCTTTTACACTTATGATTGAGCTAATTTGAGTCTTTTCATTTCTTAATCATTCTAGCTTGTGTTCTATCAATTTGTTTTTCTTTTCAAAGAACCAACTTTTTGTTTCATTGATCCTTTGTATTGCTTTTTAAAAATTTCAATTGTGTTAGTTCTGCTCTGATCTTTGTTATTTCTTTTCTTCTGCTAGCTTTGGATTTGACTTGTTCATGTTTTTCTAGTTCTTTGAGGTGTGATATTAGGTTGTCAATATGTGTTCCTTCAGTCTTATTAATGTAGGCCTTAGGTGCTATAAATTTTCCTCTAAACACAGCTTTGGCTATGTCCCAGAGGTTTTAATAACTTGTTTCATTGTTCTTATTTTTTTCAAGGAATTTTTAAATTTCCATCTTGATTTAATTGTTGACTAAAGGTTCATTCAGGAGCAAATTGTTTAACTTCCATGTCTCTGTTCAGTTTCATGACTTCTTCTTGGAGTTAATTTCTAGTTTTATTACACTGTGGTTTGAGAAGGTGCTTGATATTCAATTTTTTTTATTTATTGAGACTTGATTTGTGGCCTATTATATGATTTATCTTGAAGAATGTTCTATGTGTTGCTGTGAATAATGTATATTTTGTAGCTTTGGGATGGAATGTCCTGTAGATGTCTGTCAGTTCCATTTTCTCTAAGTTTCTTTTCTTTTCTTTTTTTTTGAGTTGGAGTCTCACTCTATCGCCCAGACTGGAGTGCAGTGGCTGCTCCCAGCCACCACAGCCTCGACCTGCTGGGCTCCGGTGATCCTTCCACCTCAGCCTTCTGAGTAGCTGGAACTACAGGTGCACGCTACCACACCCGGTTAATTTTTTGATTTATTGTAGAGATGAGGTTTCATCAAGTTGCCCAGGCGGGTCTCAAACCCGTGGGCTCAGGCAATCCACTCACTTCAGCCTCTCAAGGCGCGGGATTACAGGCTGAGCCACTGAGCCCGGCTCCTCTAAGTTTCTATTTAACTTCTTTGTTAATTTTCTGCCTTAATGAGCTGTTTATTGCTGTCAGTGGAATGTTGAAATCTCCACTATTATTGTATTGCTGTCTATCTCTTATTTTAGGTTTAGTAGAATTTGCTTTATAAAGCTGGGCGCTCTGGTGTTAGGCAAATATGTATTTAAAATTGTTATGTCTTCTCATTGGATTGATCCCTTTATCATTATAAGCTAGCCATCTTTGTCTTTTTTTTTTACTGTTGTTAATTTCAAGTCTGTTTTATCTAAAATTGGAATGGCTACTCCTGCTCATTTTTGGTTTTCATTTGTGTGGAATATTTCCCTCCCTTTACTTTGAGTCTATAAGAGTCTTTGTGAGTGAAGTGGATCTCTTCCAGGAAGTAGATATTTGGGTTGTGTGTGTGTGTGTGTGTGTGTGTGTGTGTGTGTGTGTGTGTGTTTAAAGCCATTCTGCCATATCTTTTTAGTGGGGCATTGTGACCATTTGTGTTTAGAGTTAATAATGATATGCAAGGTGCTATTCTATTCATCATACTGGTTGTTATCTGGTTGCTTTATGTTGGTTTTCAATTTTCTCCTGATGTTCACTGATCAGTTTTATAATCAACCTTTTGAATTCTATTTCTGGACTTTCACAAATTTCATTTTGATTAGGGTCCATTGCTGAAGGGTTGGTGTGATCTTTTGGGGGTGTTGGATGCTCTGCTTTTTCATATTGTCAGAATTACTTTTCTGGATCCTTTTCATTTGAGCAGACAATTTCTTCCTATTTGAGGTTGGCAGGGGACCGATGTAGGCACTGTAGGGTTTCCTTGGTTATACATGGTCTTGGTGTGGTGAGTTTCTCAATTGCCAGCTGTAGCAGCCCTGTGCTGTGGACCTGCACTGGCTCACAGCATCCCGAGTAGCCAGAGTGTCTTGGAAAGTGTTGCTAGCTGGTGTTTGGGATCAGGGCTACCCCAAACTGAGGTATTGTATCCAGTGTGGTGGGCTGTACTGTTAACCTTCAACCAAGATGTGGCACTTGTGGAAGAAAGCCATCAGTGATGATGGCTGTAGGATTTCTTTTTGGCAAATGTTGCTTTAAGGAATTACCCAGCTTGCCTAGGTCAAGGGTGGGGCTCTGGAAGTTTCCCAAGTTCTCTGTCTGAGTCTTTGGGGGAAGTGCAGGGAAAAGGAGCTGAAGTTCCCTGTAAATATGCACTCTTGGCTACCCTGTGGGAATTAGGAGGAAGTTCCAGGCCACTGGGGTAATGCTGTTGTATAGAGGAGGCACAGAAGAGTTTACATGGGGAATGAGAGGTTGCTAGGGCAACGCATTCCACCTGACTCCCTCTTGGCCTTGGGCATTCTGTGATCTGATGGTCAAGGTGCAGCTGGTTTCAGGGCCTCAGGTGTTCTCTGGGTAGCATCCCATCTAGTCAGGAAATCAGGCTGGCTGGAAAGTAGTTGCTGCACCCTGCAGGGGTTGAGTTCTTGGGAAACAGTGGCCGGTGCTGCTCAAGACTTTTTTCTTGCACCACTCTATGGGAGAGCATGGCTGTGCAGAAGGCAGTTTCCTGTGAGGGACTGTGGTCCTGTAAGGTTCAAGGGGCCCTAAAAGTGCATGGCAGGAGCACAGAACTCCTGAATTTCCCTCATTCACTTTCCCCACTGTGTCCAGACGACCTGGCGGTATCCCACTACTGCCAATCCCTTTCTTATAGTATGGTAAATGTTCAGGTTCTCTAATGAGTGAGAACATGTGGTGCTCTGTTCTTTGTTCTGTGGTACATCACTGAGAATTATAGACTCTAAATCCATCCAGGTTGCTGTGAAGTCCACGTTTGTCTTTCTTTATGGCTGCATAATGTTCCATTGTGTATATGTACCACGTTTTTAAAAAAATCCAATCTAGTTTTGATGGGCAGCACAGTTGGCACCATGTTTTTGCTATTGTGAATAATACTGCAATAAACATGCATGTGCAAGTATCTTTTTTATAGAATGACTTGAGTTCCTCTGGGTATATTCCCAGTAGGGGGATTGCTGGGTCTTATGGAATGTCAATTTCTAGTTCTTTTAGAAATTGCCACACTATGTTCCATAGAGGTTGAACTAGTTTGCATTCCCACCAGCAGTGTAGAAGCATTCCCTTTTCTCCACATCCTCGCCAGCATCTGTAGTTTGTTTTTATTAATGATGACCATTCTTACTGGGGTTGTGTTATCTCAATGTGACTTCCCCTGAAAACTGGAACAAGACAAAGTTGCCCACTCTTATCCCTTCTGTTCAACATTGTGTTGGAAGTCCTAGCTAGAGAAAGTAGAAGAAAATTAGGGGTATCCAAATAGGAAAAGAGGAAGTTAAGTTATCCCTCTTTGCTGATGATATGATCCTATTCCTTGAAAATCCCAGGGAATCTGTCAAAAATCTCCTTGCACTGATAAGAGACTTTGGCAAAATATTGGGGCACAAAATAAATTTTTTTGATGTGCTTGTCTATCCTCCTACTAATGTTTTTCTTAAATGAAGAGATGTTGTAAGACTGGATGGCTAGAGAACTTATCCAATCAAGATTTGGTTATCTTGCCTCTAAATTCAGGGCTTGTTCTCATTAAATATATTTCTAAATATCATCAGTGACAATGTTAGCTGTAAACATTCAGCAATTGGAAAACTTGCTTGTTCTCAGGAGAATATTTCATATGAACTTGAGAAGAATATATATTCTGCTGCTGTTGGATGGGTATTCTGTATTTGTCTGTTAGGTCTATGGTCTTGTTTAAATTCACTGTTTCCTTATTCATTGTCTACCTGGGTGATCCATCTTTTGTCGACAGTGGGATATTTAAATCCACTCCTGTAACTGTATTGCTGTTTATGGCTCCTTTCAGTTTGGGAAGTGTTTACTTTATACATTTAGGGCCTGCAATGTTGGATGTGTATTTATGATGTTTACATCTTGTTGATGAATCAACCCATTTATCAATATGTAATGACCTCCTTCATCTTGTGTGTCCATTTTGACTTGAGCTGAATTTTATCTGATATACTATAGCCAAAACTTGATTTTTGGTTGTCATTTTAATAAAATAAAACATTTTTCCATCTCTTTACTTTTAGCTTATGTGTGTCCTTGGTGGTAAAGTAAGGCTTTTCTAGGCAGCAAATCATTGGATTAAAAAAAATCCATTCTGACACTCTATGTCTTTTAATTTAAAAATTCAATTCATTTATGTTTAAAGTAATTATGATTTTTATGAGGATAAAGGTATATAAAATAAATTTAAATAGATGATAGATTTTGAGGGACATCTCATTTCTCAGAATCTCAATACAGACTGTAGGATTTGGGCAGTTTTCACACTAGATGGTTAAGACCCATTAGAAGAACCTAAGCAGAGAAAGGATTTCTTGAGACAGTTCATAGAATCATCAGAAAAAGAGGTGAGATGCAAGGAGTCCAATGAAGACATTTTATAATAGTGGCATGAAAAGGTGAGAGTTTAGATTAAATGGTGGCAGGAGGGGGTAATATGAGGAATACATGCAGAAACAATTGGTTGAAAACATTTAGAAGAATGATCTAATGATATATAGGTTATTTAGCTATCATAAATTATCTGGAAGCTTAAATTATGACTATTTTTGAAGATATTGAGAGAAATGTTTTGCCAGTACATTGCCCAATCCTGCCACTTTTTTTAGTCTCATATCTATA
The DNA here is from genome assembly GCA_027257055.1 of Cephalopachus bancanus. NCBI lineage: Eukaryota > Metazoa > Chordata > Mammalia > Primates > Tarsiidae > Cephalopachus > Cephalopachus bancanus. Next base: position 2,269,186 of record JAPVLO010000385.1, on the reverse strand, counting down.
GCTGTTGGCAGAGTAGGTGATTATCAGTTAACATTATTTTGAAAATTCAGAACTAATATGTATTACAGTTCTTATATTTAGCATATTATCAACATATATTGGAATCCCATGTTCTGTGCTTTACCTCTTAGTAAACTCACTCTCTCTCAGTGAGTTATGTGACACAGGGAAAAGAAGAACAAAGTGCAAGTTACACATAGAAAATTGTGTTGGTAATATCTAGGCTATATGACTAACTTTTACAAGACTATTGTATTTTCAAATCTTCTCTAAGGCATGATTAGACACAGGAATCTTCCTCTAATCTGGAGAAGGGAACTGGTTATTTGAATACCTGTAATATACCAGACATTTCATGTCATCATATTAAAACTTTTGCTGCTCAAATTGTGGTCATCATGTCAGTTGTATCAATATGACACGTGAGTTTGTTAGAAATGTAAACTCTTAAGTTCTTCCCAGCTCAACAGAATAAGAATACAAATTTTAATAAGATATCTAGGCAATTCTCAATAAGTTTTTGAAATATTTATCTAATTTTTCTGTGGAATATGTGTGGCAGGGCCCGGCTCGGTGGCTTAGCTGTAATCTTAGCACTTTGGGAGGCCAAGGCGAGTAGATTGCCTGAGCCCGTGGGTTCGAGACCAGCCTGGGCAACTTGGTGAGACTTTGTCTACACAATGAATACAAAACTAGCTGGGTATGGTAGCATGCACCTGTAGTTCCAGCTACTTGGAAGGCTGAGGCGGAAAGATCACCAGAGCCCAGCAGGTCAGCACTGGGGTGGCCGTGAGTGTGCCACTGCACTCCAGCTGGGTGACGTAGTGAGACTTCAACTAAAAAAAAAAAATATCTGTGACATTGGACTGGACCATAAAGTACTGAATACAGCTAATAAACAACAAATGTTGAAATTCACAAAATGAGGCTTTTACTAAAGGAGTTCAGATTTGACAGAAACTGGCACCAGATATTATAAATATCACAGGTACATTAATATTTATTAAATTTGATGGGAGAGATTGAACAAGAGTAGGAGAATATACATTTTTAAAATCTCTTTTGAATAACTCCTATCCTTTAAATAACTGCTTCATAAGGAAAGATATCCAACCCTAGAACACTGACTTAGTGACACTGGAACTAAAGTTCTATCATGAAACCATGACTCATTATTTTTAGTATTACTTGTCAGTTTGTACGATTTGACACTAAACAAATTGTACAGGTTTCACAATCCTTTTCCCATTGTTCCTGACCCCCACATCCTTGATTCACAATGGAGGAAATGACACCTAGGATATTAGAATATTTATTTTTACATTGTTTTATATTGTAGGAAACTGTATTACATTCTTGTAGAAAAAGACAGGTACTGAAGTTCTAGACCTATTAGTCTGGAAATAATAAGAAACAGGACTTCAGTAGTTCAGGTACTCAGATTATTTTTTGTTTCTGATTATGAAGCTATTTCATTGCCCGATACACTGACTGATATCTAGAAGGTATCCAAGTGAGGTAAACAAAATTGTTGCTGTGAGCTACTTATGTAAGAAGACCGAGAATATAAATTTAGGTCTTATTGGGTTTTAGCCTTCTTATTTCTTTCGCTCTGTAAATATTCTGAGGCAGAAAGGAAATGTTAAGAAGGCACAGTCCTTATCTTTTTTATCCTTTAGAGAAAAGCTTTAAGTCCCATTTTAATAAAAAATAATGTGATGAAATACTTCCATATTTAATCTATTTATTTCTCTTTCTGATGACAATGGAGAAACCTAAAGCTTTGAATTCTTTTTTATAGGCTCCCTGTACCAGGATGGTTTGCATTACAAAAAATGAAAAATAAATCATCTCTTACTTATTTTTCTTGGGACAGAAGGAATTCTGAGATAAATAATTTTTGCTCTGAAAAAGTCATCAATTTAAATAAATGAATGAACAAAAATAGAGCTCAACTTTTTGTTGCTGTCTTTTTATGCTTCAAATACAAGAATTGTGAGGTCTGATTTTGATAGTCTCAAAATCTATTTTCCTGTTCATTTATAAAAATGAACCATTGTGAAAGAAGGTGTGTCTGAGGTCTGATTTTGATAGTCTCAAAATCTACTTTCCTGTTCATATATAAAAATGAACCATTGTGAAAGAAGGTGTGTCTGAAATTAGACCATATTCTTTATTTCAGCCTGTGGTTCTAAGAATAATAGAAAAGAAACTGGTAGTCAATCAAACCACACTGCAGGCTTGAATTAGAATATATAGTAAAAGAAGAAATATTGCATGTATACATTTGTAATTTGAAAAATCTTTTTAGTCTTCTAATTCTTAGAAAGAAATGCAATCTTTTTTATTGAGTCCTTGAAAGCTTGTTTGAATTGCTTATTCCTCAGAGTATAAATGAAAGGGTTCATTAAAGGGATAACCGAGGTATTGAGCAATGATACCACCTTATTCATGGCCACTCCTTCCTTTGCTGGTTTGATATAGATGAAGATGCAGCTTCCATATGTGATGGACACAACAATCATGTGGGAAGAACAGGTTGAGAAAGCCTTTTTTCTTTGCTGAGCAGAAGGGAGTCTTAAAATAGTCTTGACAATGTATGTGTAGGAGACAATTACACAGACTAGGGTGAATATGAGGGTCAGCACAGCCATGATTAGAACAAGTCGTTCTACAAATTGAGTGTCTGAGCATACAATCTTGAGAAGAGGTGACGCATCACAGCCAAAATGGTCAATGAGATTGGAATTACAGAAATCTAGTTGAACTCCTAGGCTAAGTGGTGGGAGTATGACAAATAAGCCAATCAGCCAACAGCAAAGGACGAGAATAGTGCACATCCTTTCATTCATGATGGTAGTGTAGTGCAGAGGCTTGCAGATGGCCACATAGCGGTCATAGGACATGGCAGTTAGAAGAAAAAATTCTGTTGCTCCGATGAGGATGACAAAAAATAATTGGATGGCACAAGCATTATAAGTAACAATTTTGTCCCCAGTTGTCATGCTATATAGAAACCTGGGAACACAGACAGTTGTAAATATTATTTCTAAGATGGAGAAATTCCGAAGAAAAAAGTACATGGGTGTTTTAAGATGAGAGTCTGCCAACGTGAGGAGGATAATGATTAGATTTCCTCCAACGGTAAGAATGTAGGTGAGAAAAAGAAACACTGAAAGAAAAACTTGCAGTCGTGGGTCATCTGTTAATCCTAGCAAGATGAAAGTTGTTATTGCAGAATGATTTTTCATCACTGCCTTCAGTTATCTAATGAGCCTGTGTTAATAAGACATGAACTTTGAATCTGTTGAACAGAATATAAAATATTATTTCAATATGCTATATTTAGAAAATTCAAGCAAGCCAGTAGAAGCATATCTTTTTCCCTTTTAGTTGATCACCAATAACCTGATGTAGAAGAAATTACATCGTGTTGCATTTACCTGGACTCTGATTTACCCAGGTCTTAAAATTGTGGTTTATCCAGGTGAAAAGGGGACCAAAGTGAGGCCCAAACTTTACCTGTACAATGATCATTTGTATACCTAACCCTGAATTGTACCCTACATCTTTAAAATAAAAAAATTAAAAAAAATCGTGGTTTATGGAAAATATCATCTGAAGTTTCACCTCTGGTCCAGTTGCAGGAGCAATTTAAAGAAATATCTCACAGTCCATTGAAATTAAGGCAGCTATTCTTGTATACCCAATCTTCAGTGTAGAGTAGGGGATTCATAAGTGTTAATTAATAGAAAAAATACATCCAAGAATTTTATTTCACCAATTGTCAGGACAACATATCAACCAATCATTCTCATACACTCATAATATAATACCATCAGCGGCTCACCTGTACTATTTTCCATGCTTTGCAATAATTTCCCCTTCAAATACTGCCCTTCACATCCCCCACATCCTAGAGTATTTATTTATTGTTTGGCAGACCTAGAAGTAATACCCCAAAAGTATTGTGAAATTTCCTGAGTCCCATACTCCTCCAGAATTTCTTCCTTGCTCCCTGTTTAGGATAATACATGGAAATACATGAATTTGTGTATCTCTTATGTATCAGTTTGAACAGCCTCTGCTTTGTTTCCTCTCTTCAATTCCTGTTTCGATATCCATCTGATGCTAACATTCCACCTATCCCATATCTTACAACAAAATTGATAAATGGGTTGTTCTGATGATCTTTCTCAGAAAACGCAGTCCTGTTCTTAGGCTTTCATAATTCTCACTGGGGTTCTGTAGCTTATGCATAGATGTTTCAGCTCCCAAATGAATTCTGAGGCTACTTGCCAGCTCCATTAATAACATAAAATATATATCCTCCAAGATAGGTGGAAGAAAGAAAATACCGCTTGGGGAAAAGAGCTAGCTTCTTTGTTCTGATTTCTTTTCCAAAGAAATCATTTTACTTTTGGAAATGTTACTGCTGTCCCTATTATCTTGCTTCAGGATACCACTCTGTTCTTCAGGACTCTGGCCCAAGGATAGATTCAGACACTATTTATTTCTCTAAAAAGCAATTATTATCAAGTATTATAATAATAGTTAATAAAGACTAAATATAACATGGAGAATAAATAAAACCTGGCTCTTAAGTATAAATATTCTAAAAACCAAAAAGACCCCACAATCCAGCTTCATGAGCTGCCTTACAAGATTGTCTTCCTGTCCTGATTTTTTTCTGAGGATCATGTCATAGAAGATATCTTTCCTCCATCTTCCAAGAAGGCTTGAGTACTTTTTCATTTCTCACATTTCCCACCTACTCACTCACCTCTCCCAGTAATATAGGCAATACTGTACTTTTAAGAAGTGTAAGGGTTTGAATTTGACCAGGTCAAACTGGATCCAAAACATTTGTATCTCCAAAAAAGCTTTAATTGTGAGAATCTGGGCAATTGCACACTTAGTCAATTCTAATAATTACCTTCTTAATTAAAATATTAGCTTTATGAAAGTTTTGTAGGCACAAATAATATCTACAGGGTGTCCGGGTTTCTTCAAAGCTGACTAGAATGAAATCTTCCCATGACATACCAATCATTCTATCATATGAATTTTTTTACATGATGCCTTAATATATTACCCACAAAATACCCTAAATGTTCTTTCCCTCTGTGCTCAAGGAGGGTATCATTTCTTTTATATTTAGAGTGTCCATATCATGAAGTTTATAGACATAGGAAAAGGCTGCTGACTAGGCTTATGAGATATGTGGTTTTCCTATGTGTTGGCAGCCTTTTATGATTAATACTCAGTAGAGGTTGGTCTCCTAAATTAAGATGAAGGTTTCTTGAGAAATACATTTCTTCTCACTTAGTGCCTCCAATGTTCTTTTTTTCAGCTCTCTCTTCCTGTATAACCTAGTGCTTTCATGCTGGTCAATACACTGACTCCCAATTAATATCACTGAGTGGTATACCATTACCTTTCACATAATATACGTGTCCTTAATTTGGAAGATATACTTGAAATAAAAAATTTAGATAACTTTATGTCATTGTTTAAATGATTACACTGGAGTTTTAAGCTATGACTGTCTCATTTTCTGCTATGAAGGATAATTTTAAATGATAGAAAGCTACTATTTATCATTTTTTCATTTAAAGTTAACATCATTCCTTTAATTCTTCCTAATATAATGAGTACAAATTCATTCACTACATTCATTGAGAGCTAATAGAAAACTACAAGAAAGGAAAATCTCCTACAGTCATATTACATGGAGTCCATTATTATTAGCATATTACATTTATTTACAAAATGCTTTTATATATGTAATTATGTAACTCAGTTTTCTATGTTCTATAAAATTAGTATTATATTGTAAATAATAGAGAATGCTTTTAATCCTTAACCTCAATTTGTTAGTCCAAAATTTTAAAAGCACTTAGGATGTATAGTCCTCATACTATAAAATATTGTTCAAAAATACAGTTTTACTTACTCATCATGTAAGGGAGAAAATTATAAAATTAATCATTCTAATATTGGACATAAGGGTTGCTTCTATTTGTTATATAATAATCTTTTAGTGGGAGTTCTTGTGTAAGAATAATCCTTTTGTAGCCATCAGGCCAATATCACATTTAAGAACTGGCAAAAAAAAAAAAAAATTAAATCAAGGGGTTTTGATGTATATGTCCAAATAGCTCTTTAGAAAATGTGTCCCAGTGTATACACCTATCATTTGTAAGTGAGAATCTCTGTTTCCCAAAGCCTTGGTTATTTGGATATTATTTTTAATTTTTAAAAACTAATAAGATAGCCCTAACTGACATTTGTTTCATTGGGAAGATGTTTTCTTATAAGTGAGGTACATCACTTTGTTCTACATGGTCATTTTACAACAGATCATCACAATTTATATTCTATGGCCACATAATGTTTGAATTAATAACAAAAATGTACTCATTTTACATTTTTATGTGAATTATTTGACAGCACCAGTAAAATAACAATTATCATCAGAGGCTTCAAATGCTAGAATGTAGTCTAACCTAATTAACATGACTTTAATTATTATAGATTTTTTTTTTTGAGTTGGAGTCTCACTCTGTTGCCCAGACTGGAGTGCAGTGGCACGCTCCTGACCACTGCAGCCTTGACCTACTGGGCTCTGGCAATCCTTCCGCCTCAGCCTTCCAAGTAGCTGGAAATACAGGTGTGCGCTACCATGCCCGGCTAATTTTTAAAAAAATTTATTGTAGAGATGAAGTCTCGCCAAGTTGCCCAGGTGGGTCTCGAACCCATGGGCTCAGGCAATCCACTCTCCTCAGCCTCCCAAAGCGAGGGATTACAGACTGAGCCACCGAGTTCGGCTTATTATAGATTTTTTTAAGAGCTGAGGTAGGCCAAAGGATGGACTGGAAATGTTCAAGGATAAGTTAAATAACCATTTAGCAGAATGTTGAACCTTTTGGGATATTTCTAACTGTTATGCTCTAAGAGTCTATGAAAAAGGGAGAAATATTTTTGATATCCTTTTTGACTTCTCTCATTATACCATGGCAATAGCTATACTCTCCAGTGTGCACCTAATTGATCTTTTATTTAATTCTGATCCCTTCAAGAGCACTATTCAAGAGTCATCTTCAAAATCACTGTCATGTTATGTAGAACAAAGAGACAATTCAGAGATTACTTTTCAAATCCTACCTGAACATGATGGCATTTCATGGACTCATATTTTCTAGCAGAAAGATCTGAACTCGTTGCCTTTTCTAGGGTCTGCTTTTGCGCAATGTCCACAGTTCCAGTTCCCAAACTTTTAGGCATGTATATGACAAACACTTCATACTTACTTTCTGGTTGTTCCTCATCATTTTTTTGAATATTGAACCTGAAATTTCTTCTTGGATCTGAGAAGCACTTGAGGCTAGTGGTTTTAATGTTGAGTTGACTTTGGCATACTGGCAAGTCCCATATGCCCTTCCAGGTAAGAGTGCCTGCAAATGTAATGCATTCATTAGCTACAATGGCATGGAAAATAGCATCCTTTGTTCTTACCATCACCAAGTCTAAAATAGAATCTGATGAGTTCTTATTCTTTAATTAAACTATGAAATAAAATATTCTCTTGAATTTTGTAAAAGAATGGACAAACAATGGCAAATAAATGCTAGAAATTTTTCTTAGCTTTGGAAGTAAACATGTGTCTGAGCTCTCTGGTCAAAAGAGTGAGTTTCTCTATGAATATTTCATCAATAGAAATGATGTGTGTGTTACTGGTTTAATCAGCTTAGTGCACAGGGAGTAACTGAGTGGAAAAACAAAAATGTCTTTGGTGACTCTATGCAAACCACTAATGAATCTGTAGTGAAATTAACTTTGTAAAAAAAAAGAAAATAAAAAAATTAACCAGCACCTGTGGGACACTATCCACAGAGAAAAGAATTAGAACAATAACAGCATCAGTTGCAGCTAAAAGAAAATCAGGCGATAAGGTGGCAGTCTAGTTTCCGTCATGTTTACATTGTCTGTTGGTTTCTTGGCTTAAATAAGGGAGAAAACTAGTTGAGGAAATGCTGGGGATCATCTGATTTCAGTGTTATGGGACACACTCACATATCTTACTCTAATAAATGTCCAAATTCCTGCTGGCCATTTGTACATCTTCTCTGGAGAAATATCTATTCAGTTTCTTTGCTTATATTTAAGCTGGGATATTTATTCTTTGCTATTGAGTTGTATGAGTTACATATTTTGCATATTATTCTTTTATCAGATAGTTTGCAATTTTTTTTCATTACATACATTGTCTTCTCATTTTATTGGTTGGTTCTTTTTCTGTGCAAAAGCTTTTTAATCCCACTTGTCTATTTTTCTCTTTTTTTTTTGCTTGTGTTTCTGGTATAATATTCAAGCAATCATTTCCAAGGCAAAAGTCCTTCATTACTTTTTGTGGCCAAATAATATTCACCATAATAGTAAATATAAATTAAACCATGTAGGGATTTCCAGGTTGGATAGTCTAAGGCCTAGCTATATTCTATACTGGGAATCTCTTTGAAATATACGTGCATATGAATATACCACATTTTGCTAATTCATTTATCAACTGACAAACATTTGTGTATTTCTTAGATTTTGGCTACTATAAATATTGAAGCTATGAACATTAGTGTATAAGTTTTTGTGTAGATGCATGTTTTTGTTTCTCTTGGGTATATATTTAAGAGTGTAATCACCAGGCCATACCATAACCATATGATTAATTATTTGAGCAACTGCCAGACTGTTTTCCAAGTGGCTGCCACATGTTAAAATCCTACCAGCAGTGTATGAAGGTTCTCATTTCTCTACGACCTTGTCAACATTTGCTCTTTTCTGAATTACTTATTCTAGTCATCTTTGTGGGTGTAAAAAAGCATCTCATTGTGCTTTTGATTTGCATTTCCCTGGTGCTAATGATGTGAAGCAAATATCTGGTGCTTAGTGGTAACAACTTCCTTGAGGAAAGGTTCATTTCAATTCTTTGTCCATGTTTTACTGGATTACTTGACTTTTTATTATTGAGTTGGTAAGTGTTATTTATATATATTGTAGGTACATATCTCTCATTTGATATATGATTTAAAAATATTTTTTTCCCATTTCCTCTAAGAACTGGAGCAAGACAGGGATGCCCACTGTCACCCCTCCTATTCAACATAGTACTGGAAGTCCTAGCCAGAGCAATCAGGCAGGAGAAGGAAATCAGAGGTGTCCAAATAGAAAAAGGGGATGTTAAGTTATTCCTCTTTGCAGAGATTTTCGATAACTAGAAAATCCCAAAGAGTCTGCCAAATCCTCCTTACACTGAAAAATGACTTTGGAGAAGTTGCAGGATACAAAAGTAACATGCTAAAGACAGTTGCATTTCTACACATCAACAATAAGCAGGTTGAGAAACAAATAAAAAACATAATTCCACTTACAAAAGTCACAAAAAATTGAAATACCTTGACATCCACCTAGTCAAAGAAATGAGATACCTTTACAGTGGGAACTACAAAACATTGCTCAAAGAAATCAAGGAGAATACAAGCAAATGGAAAAACACCCTATGCTCATGGATTGGAAGAATCAATATTATCAAGATGTTCATCCTTCCCAAGGCAATCTACATACTCAGTGCAATCCCTATCAAATTGCCAACATCATTTTTCACAGACCTAGAAAAGAAGATTCAGAAATTCATGTGGAAGCCAAAAAAAAAAAAAAGAAAAAAAGAAAAAAAGAAAAAAGCATGAATAGCTGAAGCAATCCTCAGCAAAAGGAATGAAGCTGGAGGCATCAGATTTCCAGACTTTAAACTTTATTACAAGGTTACAGTAGCCAAGATGACATGGTATTGGTACAGGAATAGGCATATAGACCAATGGAACAGGACAGAGAATCAGGAAGTAAAAAACAAGGTCTCTCAACCAACTCATCTACAGCAAAGCCATCAATAACAAACAATGGGGAAAGGAAACACTATTTAGCAAATGGTTATCACCCAAATATGGTTATCCACAGATCCTTCCTAATGGTTTGAAGACTGAATAGTTCAAGTTAGAGGGAAAACAGTGGCGGGGAAGGGGCAGGTGAGCGAAGAGTACACTACATCATTGCTGAAATAGATAATCTTTGTGAGCCCTCTGGCATAGTAGGCCTACAAGAGACAGTGAACTTAAACACAACACAATAATTTCTACTACAAGAAGCAACATTTGAGAAAGTTGTTATGCAAAGACTGTCTATAATTAAGGAACTCATAGAGAGCCTTTACCATTGAAAGCACCAGAGCTGAAGCTAAATGAATATAAACTACACACATTAAAGTCACATACCCAAGGGGGAAAATTGAATCAAAAACAAATATAACACTCGTAAGAAGAAATAGTCCACTCACATAAGAAGGAGTCAGAAGAATAATCCTGGTAATATGAAAAAACCCAGAATTTTTCAACGTCCTTAAAGGACCACACTGACTCTTTAACAATAGATGGCAACCAAAATGAAATCTTTAAAATTCCAGAGATAGAATTAAAAAGGTTGATTATAGACTTGCTCACTGATATCCAAGGGAAAGTTGAAAACCAACATTAAAAACAACAATGACAGCAACAACAAAAACAAAACAACTATTTAGGACATGAATGAAAAATTTTCCAAACAGACAGATACTTAAAAAAAACAAAACCACCAAAACCAAAACCAGGAAACAAACAAAAATCAACCAAACTGAACTTCTGAAAATGAAAGACTAATTTAAGAAAGTAGAAAATGCAATGGAAAGTTTTAACAGTAGACTAGACCAAGTAGAAGAAAGGATCTTAGATTTTGAAGACAAGGCTTTTGAACTAACCCAATCAAACAACAAAAAGAAAAAAGTATCAAAAGAACAGAGCAAAGTGTCCAAAAAATATAGGATTATGTAAAACATCCAAACCTAAGACTCATAAGTATTCCTGAAGAAGAAGAGAGAGCAACAGGTTTGAAAAACCTATTTGAGAAAGTAATTGAGGAAAACTTCCCTGGCCTTATCAGAGGTTTAAACATCCAGATACAAGAACCCACAGAACTCCTGGAAGATTCACGGCAAAAAGGTAATCCCCAAAGAATATAGTCATTAGGTTATCCAAAGTCAATGTGGAGGAAAGAATTTTGGGAGCAATGAGAGAAAAACATGAAATAACTTACAAAGGCCAATCTATCAGACCAATGGCAGACTTCTCTGCAGAAACCCTATAAGCCAGAAGGCATTGGAGTCCTATCTTCAATCTCCTCAAACAGAATATCTGCCTGCCAAGAATGTTGTATCCCACAAAACTAAACTTCGTAAATAAAGGAGAAATAAAGTCTTTCTTAGTCAAGCAAACAATGAGGGAATTTGTCACCACTAGACTGGCTCTACAATAAATGCACAAAAGATATTTAAACATTGAAACAAAGGATAGAAATGCACCAGTAAGCTGGGCTCAGTGGCTCAGCCTGTAATCCTGTGCTTTGGGAGGCTGAGGTGAGTGGATTGCCTGAGCCTGTGGGTTTGAGACCCGCCTGGGCAACTTGGCGAGACCTCATCTCTACAATAAATCAAAAAATCAGCCGGGCGTGGTAGCACATGCCTGTAATTCCAGCTACTCAGAAGGCTGACGTGGAAGGATCGCCGGAGCCCAGCAGGTCGAGGCTGCAGTGGCCAGGAGTGGCCACTGCACTCTAGTCTGGGTGACAGAGTGAGACTCCAACTCCAAAAAAAAAAAATAAATAAAAAAATAAAAGAGGATGTTGACACAAATTTGGTGAAAAGGAAACACACACTGTTGGCAAGAATGTAAATTAAAACAACTTGTATGGAATTAGATATGGTGATTTCTCAAAGAACTAAAGTAAATCTACCATTTATTCCAGCAGTCCCACTACTTGGTATCGACCCAAAGGAACAGAAGTCATTATACAAAAAAGACACAGTACAATTCACAATTGCAAAGATGTGGAATCAACCTAAATGCCCATTAACTAATCAGTGGATAATGAAAATGTGTATATATACATATATACCATGAAATATTATTCAGCCATAAAAAAGAATGAAATAATGTCTTTTGCAGCAACTTGAATGGATTTGGAGACCCTCATCCTAAGTGAAGTAATACAGAAATGAAGAAACAATTACTGCCTGTTCTTATTTATTTATTTATTTATTTATTCATTTATTTATTTATTTTGAGTTGGAGTCTCACTCTGTCGCCCAGACTGGAGTACAGTGGCCGCTCCTGGCCACTGCAGCCTCGACCTGCTGGGCTCAGGCGATCCTTCCACCTCAGCCTTCTGAGTAGCCGTAATTACAGGCGTGCGCTACCACGCCCAGATAATTTTTTGATTTTATTGTAGAGATGAGGTCTTGCCTGCGCAGGTGGGTCTTAACCTGTGGGCTCAGGCAATCTACTCACCTCAGCCTCCCAAAGGTGTGGGATTACAGGCTGAGCCACCGAGCCCGGCTGCCTGTTCTAATTTATAAGTGGGAGCTAAGAGAAGGATCTGCAAAAACATATAGAATGGTGCAATAGACATTGGAGACTAGAAAAGGGGAGGGTGGGAAAGGAGAAAAGATGAAAAATCACCTTCAGGTGCAATATGCACTAGTGAGGGTAATGGACACATTAGAAGCCTAGGGTCCTTTACGACTATACAATGTGTCCATATAACCAAATCCAATTTGTACCCCTAAAACTATTGAAACAAACAACAACAAAAAGATAGAGATATAATGGTTTTCAGAAGTAGCAAAGAGAATCTATAACTCATACTTTCACCCTAAGTACTTTAGAGTTTGGGAGAATGAGTAGTCTCTACTGGAGATACAAGGAAAGCAATGTTCGAGACCCGCCTGGGCAATTGGCAAGACCTCATCTCTACCAATAAATCAAAAATTAGCTGGGTGTAGTAGCACACGCCTGTTCTTCCAGCTACTTGGAAGGCTGAGGTGGAAGGATCACCAGAGCCCAGTAGGTTGAGGCTGCGGTGGCCAGGAACATGCCACTGCACTGCAGTCTGGACAACAGAGTGAGACTCCAACTCAAAAAAAAAAATGACGGGGGCATTGACTTCTTCCCATTTTCCCAATTTCTGTTTCAGAACCACTCTCCTAGGCCCCCACCTTGTTGGGAGCCAGCCTTGGAGGCCCACCTGACTGACAGGGTCCTGGTGGGCCAAAGACCCCGGGCCGCAGGGCGAGCCTGGGAAGCTGAGGCTCTTCGGTCTTCTATCTTTGCTGTTTGGTATGGCCGAAGAATTCTGTGCAGTCGTGGAAGAAGAAAATAGCATGTTTATGTGAAGTACTCACAGGTAACCTGGAAATGTCATGGTTCATTTTTCCATTTCCCACTATGCCGTTTGGCCTTTTCTAACATATGCAATGGTTAAACTCTGAAGACATCAAGAATGCTTTCTTTCACTTGGTTATAAGTTACTAGATATTGCTTGAGTAAATATGATATAAGTATATTCACTCTTTATTTGATTTAGGATTATGCAGTTTAGTGTTTAGACATAAGGTTTTTTAGAAGCACAAGTTTATAGTAAGTTCATTATGAATTCATTATAAGTTCTAACACTTATCTAGGAGTTACGTAGGGGATTTATAACACTGTCTTCACAGACTTAGGATAAAGATTAATTGTTAAGGTTTTTACTTAATTCAAAAGTTAAAATTCTAAGTTGACGTTTATAGAGTGGGTTTTCACTGAATTCATAATATACTAATTGGATACTTTTATGATAAATTAACTAAAGACAGAAAGCAACCTTGGGGGCCTGGGAAACATTACTAAAAGCTTCTTTTGAGTTCTCTTTAAACACTGCAGGATAAGAGAAAAGTAACGAAGACACCTGGACAAGAAAGGTGATTACGAAGCTTTGAAGGTCATAGAAGCCCAAAAGAGAAAAACTCCTGCTACATGGAGAACTGTGCACCTGGAAACTTTCTTGAGACATTTCAAGGACTGTAATTTGGGACTTTGAATTAAAACTATCATTTTTGGCTTTATGATAAAGACTCATTAACTAAAAGTAGATAGCGTTCTTGGCTTGTTTGTTGCTTCTAGACAGCTAGACAGTGGTAACTTTTAAAGCATATATGTACATGAAGGAATTTTCTTTGTCTTGCCCCTTTATGAATGGTATAAAAGCTTTCAGTTAACCAACATTAAATGGTCATCTGTTCAGGAAGCAGGTGTCTGAGTATATTATTTTCATCTTTCGCCTGTTCGTCTCTCCTTCAGGAAACCTCACACCCTTGGCAGGGGCTGGACTCCCACACCACCTCCTGACTCTATCCTAGCCCTTTGAACAATCTTTGTCTAAGAAGGGCATAAATCTAGTATCCTGATAATGGGGACTAATAATATAGCCCATTTCTTTTCTTTGCCTTTCCCCATGATCACTCAGAAACTAGAAACTAGAACCCTTTTCCTGGTTGGTAGGACCTACTCATACACATTTCATAATGGACATTCAGACATGGGAGAGTGCAAGGGTTGGGTGTGAGGTAAATGCTGCAGTAGGTCTGGGCACATCTCAGTTCCTCATTCGTACTCATTTGGACAAGTAAAGAGAGCTCTCACTGGAAAAAATGTCAAGGAAACTACCTCCTATTTCTGGGTCTTCACCTTATCCTTCACCTCTTTCTGTTCCTTCATGCTCTTATCCTCCAGTCCACCTTCCCCACGTTTATCCTCAATATTCTGGCCCTCAGCCTACTCTTCAGAGCCATGCAACTCTTTCAATTTTCTGTCTTACCTATTTCCCTTCTCTAACTAATTACATGCCCTCCCACTACCCTGTCTTAAGGTTCTTCCTGCCCAGTTCTTCCCCTGTTCCTGGTCCCTCTCTCTCCCCCTCCCTCCATCCTCCCTCTCTCCCTTTGTGTCTCCCTCTCTCTTTTGCCAGCCCTTCCTCTCTCTCTACCTCCCTCTCTTCTCTTCCCCTATCGTGTCTTGCCTTGTCTCTGACCTTAAGCTGTCTCCAGGCAACAGCGTCCATGCTCCACAAATGAGGAACTGATATGTGCCCTGACCTGCTCCAGCATTTACCTCAAGCCACCCCTTGCATTAGCCCATTTGCTGCCATCATGTTCACCAGGCTCCCCTTCCCTATTGCTCTTCTATTTTGGCCCTTCTGAGCTCTTCTTCCTAGTTCCCTATTCACTACATCCCGCCCTGCAATCCAGTCTCCTCCAACTAGATCTGATGTTTCACAAATCTCATTCTGGCGAGATGGTTTCCTTACCGCTGGGACAGTTCTGGTGAAGTTCAGACTTACCCGGATTGTTGATTCCCAGCAGCCTACCCTAGTAGACTACAAGGAATGAAACACAATGACAAACCAATGCTCAGCCTTGACAGTCTGCTCCTTTCCCCTCCTGCTTCATTGGCCAGCCTGCACGAGCCTCTACACCTGTAACTGGCTTCTTCATGCAACTTGGTCTGTAGCCTCAGAACAAACCCCCGAAGTAGTGATAAGGAAGGCAGAGGAGAGTGAAGAGTGGAAAGTATCTCATCTGTTCTCATGGAGGGAAATGACTGGCCAAGGGGATGTCTATTATACATCCAGGTTTTCCTGGCAGCATCCAGGGGCAGGTCTAATTAGCAGGCGAGTCCAGAGAAGCCAGGGCAGGGAAGTAAAGGAACTGATGCCTGGAGACAGAGTGAGACGCCATTACCTGGAGACTGCAGAAGGTAGGAGACCAGGCAAGCTGCGATGTGGGAAGAGAGGGAGGGAGGGAGAGAGAGGAAGAGGAGGAGAAAGAGAGAGGGAGGGAGGGAGAGAGGGGGGGGAGAGGGAGGGGAGAGAGAGAAAGAGAGGGAAGGTGAGGGAAAGGGAAGGAGAGAGGGAGAGGGGGAGGGTGAGAGGAGGGAGAAGGGGCGGGGGAGAGAGAACCTGATCTGATCCAGCAAGGCTAAGGTCATGGCGAAACACTGGAGGGGAGACGGTTATCCCTCATAAGAGTCATCAGAATCAGATCTTGGGGGAGTGATACCTCAAACAGCTTGAACCCAGAAACTCTACAGGTAGTGTCATGGGAATCCCCCAGCAAGGATGAGGGGCTCCATGGCATGGAGGAAAGACGATGGGGGTCACCCCGGGGAGGAGGAATCCTGGGGGCTATGGGTGGGGGTGTGGGTCCTGGTGAAGGAGGAGATGCCTCCTCTCACACTCCCTTTTGTAGACTTCAGAAAGGATGACTTTGGAGGAGATCTCTCCTCACATTGCATCAATATGTTCCGTATCTATGTTGTGATTCAATATTTTTGTTGTTGAAAAAAATTAGCTTATATAGCAGATTATCCAGTTATAATAATTAATATTTTCTTAACATTGCATTAGCAGTCTAATTTTCATTTTCCGCAGTCTTCATTTTCCACAGTAGTAAATTTCTAAAAGTGAATACACTACATTTACTTTTGTTTTATACAATGTTTATGATCTAAATCTTGCTCAATTTTAGTACTGGTAGGCATTTTTTGGGATGGTCCTTGAAATCATCTTGATGACTCAGCAGAAGAAGTTCCATGTACTAGAAAATACCAGATGTTTTTGAATGAAGTAAAACTGACTTTAAATTCTAACTAAACCGCTTGTTAAAAACAGTTTACTTTCCTAAACTTGATTTCTGTACGTGTAAATTATGACTAAAAATAACTTGCAGGATTATTTTCAGGGTTATCAGTATTATAAATTTTCAGCAAACTTTGGCTTTCATTTTGTTTCCTTCAGAAATTTAAAAACATATTTTGACAGGAAAGTTAAGTCTTATTATTTTAAAATTTCTTCATTAATACATTCTTTTTCTGGAGCAACAGCGATGCAAGATGGCAGCCACAACGGGATTGGAAGTATAAAAGTCTCTTGGAATTTCCTACTGTTGGAAGAACTCGAAGAAGGCCAGAAAGCAGTAGGAGATGGCACAGTTAGCCGGGGTCTAGAAGATGACAAAGACGTGACACTTCCAAGATGAACAGGGATGATCACTGGACCTCCAAGAACAATTTGTGAAAACTGAATATACAGCCTTAAAAGAGAATGTAGGCCTACATACCCAGAAGCACCTACCTCTTTGTAAAATGTATAACTGAAATTAGCATGAATGGAGTTAATAGGTCTAATGGAGTGGTGGACCCCAGAGCCATAGCAGTGCTAGCAAGCAAAGTGGCAGAACTCGTATAGGATCAATGTTGTCCTGTAGGAGCTGTGACACCTCACGATGTCCCAGGAGAATGTGAAGCTCTCCCAGCTACCCGAGAGACGGTGTCACAGCAACTAGTCATAGCGGACCGGGGGCCCAGCCTCCCCCAGTTTGATTGACGCAGTCTTCATTGTCCACAGTAGTATACTTTTCTAGATACGTCTTGTAGACCTCAAAGTACTGGATAGGAAGCTCCCATTCAAAGGCAATTTATCTTAAGATACTGTAAATGTTACTAATTTTTTTCCATTTGACATGTAAGTTGTGCTATCACAAAAAATTATTTTTGAAGGTCCTATATCTTTATACTTGTCTTAAAATATATTAAATATATTTCTTGTTTTAAAGTATACTTTGGGTGACTTAAAAATTTTTCTTTCTTACTGTTTAGAAATGGTATTGATACTTCTTCTTAGTATTATTTATCTTTTTATTTGAGTAGGTTTGTTTTGGAGAAGTGATGTGCATCATTGCATCAATATTTGATGATAAATCCCCAAATCCTTTGGGCATTGATAAGGCAAGGATAAAGGTGAGGTTATGCTTCAATTTCCTGAAATAACTAATATTATTTTTAAAAACAAAGATTATCATTCTCAAAGGGCTTGGTTTATAAGAAGAAGCAAGGAATAAACTTTTCAGGCTAGTACGAGAATATAAGACCCAACCTAGATCAAGGAGAAACAAAATGAGATAGACACTTAAGAAAATACTTAGATATGTTGACTTCAACATTTCCCTAGTTCTTTGAGAGCAATATACATCTTTTGGTTAAGTCATTAAAGGCTTGTTTCACTTGTTTGTTCCTCAGAGTATAAATAAATGGGTTTAACATGGGGGAAACAGAAGAAGTGAGTATTGACACTCCCTTATTAATGGCCATTTCATCTTTTGCTGAAGGTTTGATATAGACAAAGATGCAGCTTCCATAGGTGACGGAGACCACAATGATGTGGGAAGAACAGGTAGAAAAGGCTTTTGTCCTTTGCTGAGCTGAGGGGAGTCTTAGAATGGTCCTGATGATGTACATGTAGGACAAAACCACACATACGAGAGTCATGATAAAGATCAACACGGAGCACAAAATAACCATCTGCTCTATGAACCATGTGTCTGAGCATGAGATCTTCAGGATAGGATTAGCATCACAGACAAAGTGGTCAATGATGTTAGAGTCACAGAATTCTAGGTCCAGTCCCAAGCTAAGTGGTGGGAATATGATCAACAATGTAGTCATCCAACAACAGAAGATAAGTCTTTTGCAGACTCCGTGGTTCATAATGGTCGTGTAATGCAGGGGTTGCAGATGGCTACATATCGATCATAAGACATGGTGGCCAGGAGAAAAAATTCTGCTACTCCAAACAGGTCTGTAAAAAAGAGTTGGCATACACAAGCATTGTAAGTAATGGCTCTGTCACCTGTTGCTATACTGTACAGGAATCTAGGAATGCAGGCAGAGGTGAATGAGATTTCTAAGAAGGAGAAATTTTGAAGAAAAAAGTACATGGCTGTCTTAAGGTGGGAATCTACTAATGTGAGGATGATGATGGTTAGGTTTCCAGTTACACTTAACATGTAGGTAATAAGGAGAAATATAAAAATCAGAATCTGCAGGTGGGGGTCATCTGTTAGTCCCAGGAGGATGAATCTGGTTAGCGTTGTATGGTTTCTCATCACTAGCTCTTGGCTTCTGCCCAATCTGTGTGCAATGCTAAAAATATATGATCTGAGGAAAAATGTTTGTATTATATTTTGTGATGTGTAATTGGCTTTTATTACATTATTCTCTTTGAATTTCAATATATTTGAACTTTTGTATATAAAAGTATACACATATAATATTATATACATATATAATAACAAAATAAGTAAAATACAGTCATTGAAAGCATATACAGATTGAAAGAATAAAGTATAAATGTGAGAAATTCAAATCCATGTCTTAGAGAGTAGTTAAATCATACACCTGAAGCTAATAGAATAATGAAAATGAGTAATTTATCCCAAAGCCTAAGCAAAATAATTACCAAATATGTTAGAACAATAATAATAAAAGCATCAGCAAAAAATTATTAGAAGACTGCAAAAGTAGGGAGAGAACAACAAAAGAGGGGAAATACACACTCCTAAAATTTCTGTATATCAGAAGCATGGGTCTGTATATTAGAAGTAGAGGATAAATAACCGACCAAACTGATGAGCTAAAGTTAATTATATTAACTCAAAAGAGCTCCTGTAAATAAATCATTTAATAAATAATACTCCAATAGAATAATGAACAAAATAGAGATGGGAATGAGTCATCAAAGAAGAAAACAAGGGGTTAGTAGACAGACTTAAAAGTTTAACTTAACCAGAAATAAAAGATATTCAAATTTTTAAAAAGTGATTACTTATGTGCTTCTATCAAACTAGAAAAATAGTTATTTAATACTAGATATTAATTCTAGGTGGACTAAAATAATTACTCTAATATGAAAATTGAATACCTTTTTATTCAGGCAATTTTGATAAAACTAACAAGATTTTTTATTTGATATTAGATTTGTGAAGTACAAGCGGGGATCTACTACATAAGTAGGTTGCATGCAGAACTTTGGGCATCTAGCTGGTCCTCTGTCCCCCTGATACTAGGTTTTTAAATTGCTTTAAAGTTGCATTTTTGTTTAGAAAAGACAAACAATGTATTTACATACATTTCTAACATTTTATAATAAACATTTTAACAATTTATGGTTTCAGCTTTGTTGATATGCCATTTGATAGGTTTGGAACCTGTCATACAAACATTTTTGGTTACAACATGTGGTTAAAATATATATTTGACATTGCAATTCAGTGTATATGCACACACAAACTACTAATCCTTAGATGCCCTGCTCTTTGATGGATTATATTCAAATTTATTTAATTAAATGTAAATATAAATATCATCAAATTGATTTATAGCCAGTAAATGGTCGTGACTTGTGGTTTGGAAATTGAATTTTCAAAACAAAAAGGAAATGTCTTAAAGATTCTTTAAATAATATAGTCTAAGTATAACAATTTTTCTATGATGTTAAAAAGACTTGCTCTATCCTTTTAATTTACCTTTTGGAATAGATTTGCTCATAACATTATACTTGTTCTCCTATGAGCAAATGTACAATCAACTTTAGGTTGTTCTTCTTTTCTAAGAATTGCCCGCTTCTCACAACATGACATTTTACTCTATTTCCTTATCTGCTTAAAGCTTTTTTCCTGGACGAATTGAAAACGCATGGTTGAGCCGGGTTCGGTGGCTCAGCCTGTAATCCCGCGCCTTTGGGAGGCTGAGGTGAGTGGATTGTCTGAGCCCGCGGGTTTGAGACCCGCCTGGGCGGCGAGACCTCATCTCTACAATAAATCAAAAAATCAACCGGGCGGTAGCACATGCCTGTTATTCCGGCTACTCGGAAGGCTGAGGCGGAAGGATCGCCGGAGCCCAGCAGGTCGAGGCTGTGGTGGCCAGGAGCGGCCACTGCACTCCAGTCTTGGCGACAGAGTGAGACTCCAACTCAAAAAAAAAAAAAAAAAAAGAAAACACATGGTTATGTGTGTGTGTTGTGGTTATGAACAGTTGAGGACCCTGTTTTACTGTCATGGCCAAATCTATCATGAGCCTTTAAAGGGCAACTCCCTTTATATGATTATTTAATCATCCCCTCTATCTTTCTTTCCCATGAGTTTCTCAAATTGCTGATGCCTTTACCTGCTTCTCACTGATTGTTCATTTTGGTGCAGTGCAGAACACAGAGAGTTTTGATAAGGACCTAATTCACAACAACCTTCATACAGCTGAAGGACATGACTTCAGGCTGGGACGCTTAAACTCCTGGTTCCCAAGTCACTGTTGTTATAATCAGCTCTATGAGTATGAAATACATTTGACAATAACTTCTGTTCTTGGCTTCCACAAAAAATGTTCTATAATTTCGGATTTCCAGCTTGCTCCTCTGACTGTATACTATATGACTTCTGAACCCATCACTACACTCAAATGGCTCTTGGCAATTTTATATGTCATTTCTTTAAGGTTAAATTAATGCAGTCATTTCATTGACCTTTTTGTTTCTTTTGGCATGTCAACCACTTCTCTTTTTCTTACAGTGTCTTAGACACATTTCTAGTGTGATATCCACACTTCTGGTTTTTATTCTTCCTCTTGACTTCTTCTTTATGGGAATCTCTTCTATTCATTTTTATAACCTTGATATTTCTCAAACTTCATTGTGTGTTTTTCCTGGGCATCCCATGACTTTAATTTAGCATTTGAAATCTGATGACTTAGGTGTGGGAAATGTTCTGAGTGGTCTTGGAGTCACAGTATCTAGATCTAAAGAATCTAGACTCTTCTAGTACATTCTGAAGAAACTTCCAGAGTCAAATACCATAGAAAGATTAGTACAGTCTTAAGTTTATATATGAATTTTAAGGGGGCATGGAACTTGGAAAAAGAGTGAACTGAACCTCAAGGTAATCAATTAAATTGCTTCTAAAAATTGAACTGTGTAGGTATTTGAAATGTACACCCCTTGAAACCAAGCAGAAAAAAGATGCTCCAGGTAAACAGAATTAAGTTGTGAGGATGTGAGACACCAGCCACCACATTTCACATATGACATACACTTATCCGAGGTGATTCCTGACATGGGCATAGGGATAGATGAATGTGTGTGAAATACCTGCATTAAGGTAAAAAAGTGTAAACTGACTTATCACTATGTTTGTCAGAGAAACAACATCCTTTTTGTGGTTTTCACTTATGCTTCCTCAACACAACTGCCACGAACATATTAAAAAAATTTTTGAGAACTCTTAGCTTCTAGATTTGGACCAATAGCTCCCCTTTGGTTGCTCCTTGGCTAACACCAACTAACTACACTGATATCTGTTCAGATGATTTCACTCTCCAGTCTTGTTGAAGGCCAGTAATAAATTGAAAAAAACAAAAAACAAAAATCCTCCATTTCTTACAGAAACTCCAATTAGTTGGCTCTGTGAAAATTTCACTTGATTACTTTAAAATATTAAAAGATTTACTTTTACTTTAAAAGGTTACTTTTCTTTCCTCTAGAAGTGGGATATAGTTTCTGTCTACCGTATGTCCATTTTCCATAGTAAGTCTCCCAGATTTACAGCCTCCCTTAGCCAAGGGGAAGACTGACCTTGGTTTATTGTCTTAAGAAGTTCAGTTGAGAACTCTCAAGAATGTGAATACCATACAAGTAATGATCCATGAATTAAAAGATGAACAATTAATTAAGTAATTAAACTACATGAATTAATAGGATAACAGACTCAAGATATAGAACTGATTATGTATACTGACCACCTACCTCTGTTTCTTCAATCCTTGGATGCTTGGTTGGGCCATGTTCTTGTTCCTAAATATCTTTTTTTTGAAAGCAGAATTCATTGAGAGGACAGAAAAGCTCCCACAGTGGGAGGGGACCCTAAGAGGTTGCCATAAATATCTTGAAAAAGAAGTTGACATTGTCACTTGACTGATTTCTGTTTATTTCTTTTGTCTTTTTAGAAAAATGAACTTTTTTTTTTTTTAGAATTTGGTATTTCCAGGTCATACCTTGTAAATATTTATCAGAAAGCTGAATATTTTAAAGAGTGCAGGAATCTTAATTATACCAATACATAATTCATAATTTAGGACCGATTCTCAAAGTCTCTCATTTTATCTGTCTTTAGATGACCTGTTATTTTTTGATGTCCAAACCAAGCCATATCAATGTACAATCATTTCTAAGTTAGGAGTTCTTTTCTCTTTTTAACCACTATTCAATTAACTATTCACATCTTTCTAATTTTGATAAAATGTAACAAATTCTTCTAAGAGAAAATGATCTTCCAAGTCTCTCAGCTACTATAGACATGATGGTTTCAGTTGCTTATTTGTCCCTGAACATTCTGCAGATTAGAAGGATGAAGAAGAATATGTTTGCACAGGCCCATATGTGGAACTCCTGGCCACTCTTGCTCAAGGATCCATACTCACCTCACATGCAGTTCTGGGGTGGCATTAATTTATCTGATCTTCTCATTTTTACAGTGTGGTAATGACTTTCCTACCAAACTTTTTGTTTGAATTTAAAAGTAAGTTGCTGTTCAAAAATCTGGGAGAATATCAGGAGCAATTTCTGGTTTGGAAATATGTGATATTCAGGCTTCCTAGGCAAAATGAGAAGATATTTTTACAATAACCAGATTGACATTTGTTTTATTTGCCAAAATGAATCCACGTGAATAATTAAGAGTCTTTTGTGAATTAATTTCTGAAGCTAAATGAATCTGTTGTGTAATGAACATTTGGCACAAATACTAAAACGTGCAGCGGTGGGGATAGTGTCCTCAGAGAATTAAAGATCCCACAGTAACACAGGTCATTTATCAAAAATAAAAATCAAATAATAAAGAGCAAGATTACCTTTTCTTCCTTTTGTTCAATAACATTTACAGGCACTAACAAAATACATGAATTGATTTCACCTTTAACATTTATTAAATCTTAAATAATTGCTATTTATTGTAAACAAACTTAAATTAAGGTAGAGATTAACTTTCAGGTTAATACCATTTTCAATATTACATACCTAATATTGTTCTTAATAATAAATCCTTTCAGAAATTTCCTATGTAAAGTGATTAATTGGTATATCCAAAAATATGAAGCCATTTTTTTGTACATTATTTTTCAAGTTCCTTTAATACTTAAAAACTTAAACTCCTTTCTGTCCAATAATTATAAATGTGAATAATCATTTGGAGAGCTGCATAATATTTCTTTTTGGATCATTTAATCAGAATTTGAAATCAATCTTATCAGTTAAAACTTTGCAAATAAAAATACAATAAAATCAAAAAATTAGCTGGGCGTGGTAGCGCGCGCCAGTAATTCCGGCTACTCGGAAGGCTGAGGTGGAAGGATCACCCGAGCCCAACAGGTCGAGGCTGCGGTGGCTGGGAGTGGCCACTGCACTCCAGTCTGGGCGACAGAGTGAGACTCCAACTCAAAAAAAAAAAATTGTTTCATTATTACAAAAAATGACTATCTAAAATAGAATATGTGATTGTATAATTTTTATTACAAATTTTATTACAAATTGTAAATCAACTATCAACAATGATACAAAAATATTTTTGTCTACCTAGAGTATATCTTATCAGTAGAATTACACAGAAGGTTCTAAAATATTAAAACATTGTACAACAAAGTCTTGTTTGTGGGAATGCTCTTGTACCATTTTAGTAGTGGACACAATTGCTATTATTCCTTTTTTTAAAAAAAAGTACACTTTATATTTTAAAGCATTTTTAGGGTTATAGTAGCGAACTGAAAGTACAGAGATTTCTCACATATCCCCTACCCTCACACATGCATAACCTCCCCCCCATCAACATCCCCCACCAGGATGGTACATTACCAATGGAGTTGTTAATATTCTTTCTTATAGTTGAGTTAAAAAAATTTTAACGTGGGGTACAATCCAGGGTTAGGTATACAAATGTTCATTATGCAGGTACTCTTGTTGATGAGGTGTGCCCCCACGTCCCCTAGCAATTTCCCACTACTGTCAATCCCTTTCTTATAGTATTGCAATAGTTGTTCAAGGTCCGCTTAAGGGTGAGAACATGTGATATTCGGTTTTTCGTTTCTGTGATAGATCACTCAATATTATAGCCTGTAAGGCCATCAAAGTTGCTGTAGAGTTCATAATTTTTGTCCTCCTTTGGCTGCATAATATTCCATCATGCATATGTACCACTTTTTTTTATCCAGTCTTCTTTTGATGAGCAGCACAGTTGGTTCCGCGTTTTTGCTATTGTGAATAATGCTGCAATAAGCATATGTGTGCTGTTATCTTTTTCACAGAGTGATTTGAGTCCCTCTGGGCATATTCCCAGTAGGGAGATTGTGGGGTCGTATGGGAGGTTGATTTTTAGATGTTTTAGGAATTGCCACACTGTTTTCCATAGAGTCAGTGTAGAAGTGCTCCCTTTTCACTGTATCTTCTCCAGCAACTGTTGTTTTTTGAGTTATTGATGATGGCCATCCTGAATGGAGTTAGGTGGTATCTCAGTGTGGTTTTAATTTGCGTTTCTTTGATGACAAGTGAGGCTGAGCATTTTTTCATGTATCTGCTAGTATGTCTTCTTTTGGAAAGGGTCTATTCTTATCTTTTGCCCACTTTGTAATGGAGCTTCCTACTTCCCATCTTAGCGAGTTCCCAGTGCCTTTTTTCCCCATCTTTATATCCGTGCATACCAGTGGTTAGCTCCCATTTATAAGGGAGAAGATATATAATTCAGTTTTCTATTTCTGTTAATTCACGTAGAATAACAGCCTCCAGCTGCATCCATGTTGCTGCAAAAGACAAGATTTTGTTCTTTGTTATGGTTGCATTGTATTCCACGGTGTATATGCACCACATTTTCTTTATCTAATGCTCCATTGATGGACACCTAGGTTGGTCCCATGTCTTTGCTGTTGAAAATAGAGCTGTGATAAACATAAGTGCAGGTGTCATTTTCGGTAAAATAAATTGTGCTCCTTTGGGAATATACCCAGTTGTGGGATTACTGGATACAATGGTAAATCTATTTTAAAAAAAATTATTATATAATTAATATTTTTTTATTATGATATTGTGAGATACAGTTAAGGGTTAGGTATACAAATATGCTTTCTTCAGGCACCCTTGTTGATAAAAGGTGTCTCCCAGTCCCCAGACAGATGTTTACTACCATTAATCCCATCTCCCTTCCCCTCCCCCTCCAATAGTTTCCCACCACTCTCAGTCATTTTCTTATGGTAACAAGGTCCACTATATGAGTGAGAACATGTGATACTCAGATCTTTGTTTCTGTGAGAGGTACCTCAGTATTATAGACTCTAGTTCCATCCAGGTTGTTGCAAAATTCATGATTTTGTTCTTTTTTATGGCTGCGTAGTAGTCCATCGTGTATATGTACCACATTTTTTAAATCCAGTCCTCTTTTGATGGGCAGCATGGTTGCTTCCAGGTTCTTGCTATTGTGAACAATGCTGTGATAAACATTCGTGTGCAGGTATCTTTTTGATAGAGTCGTTTGAATTCTTCATGGTATATTCCCAGTAGGGAGATTGCAGGGTCATATGAGAGGTTGATATTTAGAGCTTTTAGGAATTGCCACATTGCTTTCCACAGAGGATGCACTAGTTTACACTCCCACCAACAGTGTAGAAGTGTTCCCTTTTCACCACACCCTCTCCAGCAACTGTTATTTTTTTGAGTTATTGATAATTGCCATTCTGACTGGAGTTAGGTTGTATCTCAGTGTGGTTTTGATTTACATCTCCGTGATGATTAGTGAGGTTGAACATTTCTTCATATGTCTGTTGGCTGCTCGGATATCTTCCTTTATGAAGTGTCTGTTCATATCTTTTGCCCATTTTATAATGGGGTTGGTTGTTTTTTTCTTTTCAGCACGTTTGAGTTCCTTATAGATCCAAGATGTTAAGCCTTTGTCAGACCTGGAGTTGGCAAATACTTTTTCCCAGTCTGTAGGCTGTCTTCCTGCTTTCTTGATGGTTTCTTTGGCTTTGCAGAAGCTTGTCAGTTTAATGAGGTCCCACTTGTCTATCTTATCTCTTCTGGCCTGTGGGTTTCGGGTTTTGTTCAGGAATTGGATGCCAGTTCCTATTTCCATGAGGGTATGTCCTTCATTTTCTAAGGTTCTTATGGTTTGAGGTTTTGCATTTAGGTCTCTGATACATTTGGAGTTAATTTTTATGTATGAGGATAGATAGGGGTCCTGTTTCAATCTTCTGCTTGTGGTCAGTCAGTTTTCCCAGCACCATTTACTGAATAGGTTCTCTTCTCCCCAGTGGTAGGTGGTGGAGGCTTTGTCCAAGATGAGTTGGTTGAGAAATTGAGGTTTCGCTTCTGGAATCTCAGTTCTATTCCATTGATCTCTATGTCTGTTCCTATACCAGTCCCAAGCTGTTTTGATGATTGTAGCTTTATAGTAAAGTTTGAAGTCTGGTAATGTGATACCACCTGCTTTGCTTTTTTTTGCTGAGGATTGTTCTGGCTATTCTTGGTCATTTGTGTTTCCATATGAATTCCTGCGTTGTTTTTTCTAGGTCTGAGAAGAATGTTGCTGGTAATTTGATGGGTATTACATTGAATCTGTAGATTGCCTTAGGTAAGATGGACATCTTCACAATGTTGATTCTTCCAACCCATGAGCATGGAATATTTTTCCACTTGTTTGTGTCATCTTTGATTTCTTTGAGCAGAGTTTTGTAGTTTTCATTGTAAAGGTCTTTCACATTTCTGGTTAGGAAGATGTCAAGGTATTTCATTTTTTGTGTGGCTATTGTGAATGGCATTGTGCTTTTTATTTGGGTTTCTGTTGGTTTATTATTGGTGTAAAGAAATGCAATTGTCCTTGTACATTTATTTTATATCCTGAGACTTTGCCAAAGGCCTTTATCAGTGTAAGGAGGTTTTTGACAGATTTTCTTGGGTTTTTAAGTTACACAATCCTGTCATCTGCAAAGAGAGATAACTTGACTTCCTCTTTTCCTATTTGAATACCGCTGATTGCCTTCTCTTCTCTGATTGCTCTAGACAGGACTTCCAATACTATATTGAACAGGAGGAGTGAGAGTGGGCATCCTTGTCTTGTTCCA
Source organism: Cephalopachus bancanus (assembly GCA_027257055.1). Taxonomy (NCBI): domain Eukaryota; kingdom Metazoa; phylum Chordata; class Mammalia; order Primates; family Tarsiidae; genus Cephalopachus; species Cephalopachus bancanus. The sequence continues at coordinate 2,241,248 of JAPVLO010000385.1, read as the reverse complement.
GTTTTCAGGGGAAATGCTTCCAATTTTTGTCCATTTAGGAGTATGCTGGCTGTGAGTTTCTCGTAGATGGCTTTTACTATTTTGAGGTATGTTCCCCATATGCCTAGATGTTCGAGGGTTTTTATCAAGAAGGGGTGCTGGATTTTATCAAACGCTTTTTCTGCATCTAATGATATAATCATGTGGTTTTTGTTTTGACATCTGTTGATGTATTTAATTACATTTATGGTTTTATGAATGTTGAACCAGCCTTGCATCCCAGGAATGAAGCCTACTTGGTCATGGTGGATGAATTTTGAGATGTATTGCTGAATCCGGTTTGCTAGGATCTTGTTGAGAATTTTAGCATCTATGTTCATCAAAGATATTAGCCTGTAGTTCTCTTTCTTTGTTGGGTCTTTCCCTGGCTTGGATATCAAGGTGATGTTAGCTTCATAAAATGATTTGGGGAGAGTTCTATCTTTCTCAATCACCTGAAATATGTTCAGTAGGATTGGAATCAGCTCCTCCTTAAATGTCTTGTAGAATTCTTCTGGAAAGCCATCCAGTCCAGGGCTTTTTTGGTAGGTAGTTTTCTTATTATGTAGTCAATTTCCTTGTTTGTTATTGGTCTATTTAGAATCTCAATTTCTTCTTGTTTCAACCTAGGCAGGTTGTGTGATGTCAGAAAGTCCTCCATTTCCTTGAGGTTTTGAAGTTTGTTTTCATACAAGTGTAGAGAGTAGTCTCTAATGATCTTTGTATTTCTTCAGGGTCCAATGTGACTTCATATTTTGTGTTTCTGATAATGCTTATTTGGGTTTTTTCTCTCTTTTACGTGGTCAGTCTAGCTAGGGGATCATTTATCTTGTTTATCCTTTTGAGGAACCAGCTTTTGTTTCATTGCTTTTTGGCATTGTCTTTTTGTCTTCTATGTCCTGGATTTGGGCTTTTATTTTGGTGATGTGGTTTCTTCTGCTGAAATCAGGGTTTTTGTGGTCTTGCTTTTCCAGCTTCCTTAGGTGGCTTGTTAGGCTGTTAATTTGTGCTCCTTCCATTTTCTTCATGTGCGTTTGTAGGGATATGAATTCCCCTCTTACTATAGCTTTCATGGCATCCCAGAGATTTTGGTAAGATGTTTCTTCATTTTCATGTTTCCAGGTATCTTTTGATCTCTGTTTTGATTTCATCATTGACCCAGGAGTTGTTTAGCATCATGCTGTTTAGTGTCCATGTCTTTGCGGGTTTTGGGGGGTACCTTGTTGGTGTTAATGTTTATTTTTATTCCACTGTGATCCGAGAAGGTGCATGTAATATTTTGGTCCTTTTTAATTTGCTTATGCTTGATTTATGGCCAATTATGTGGTTGATCTTAGAATATGTTCCATGCGATGATGAGTAGAATGTATATTCTGTGGTTTTTGGATGGAGTGTTTTGTAGGTATCAATTAAGTCCATTTGGTCAATAGTCGTATTGAGGTTCCAGATCTCATTGGTGATTTTTTGTCCTGAAGATCTGTCTAGGGTTGTGAGTGGGGTATTAAAGTCCCCAGTTATGATGGTGTTAGAGTCAATATCTTTCTTTAGTTTTCCTAGAAGTTGCTTTATGAAAGTTGGTGCACCTATATTGGGTGCATATATGTTTAGGATAGATATTTCTTGTTGATGGAGTGAACCTTTTTTCATTATGTAGTGGCCCTCTGTATCTTTTTTAATTTTTGATAGCTTAAATGGTATTTTGTCTGAAATTAGGATCGTGACTCCTCCTTTCTTTTTGTTCCATTGGCCTGAAAATTTGTTTCCCATCCTCTTACTTTGAGTCTGTGCATGTCCTTTCTAGTGAGATGGGTCTCTAAAAGGCAGTATATTGTTGCCTGGTGATATTTTATACATTTTGCCATTCTATGTCTTTTCAGTAGTGCATTTAGTCCATTCACATTCAGGCTAATTATTGACATGTTAGAGTTCATCCCTATCATAGAGTTCTTATAGAGTTGTTGTTCTTCCACTTGGTTTTTTTCTTTCTTTTAGTTTTGGGGTTGGTTCATGTGTATTTTATTCTTTTTCCTGTACTCTTGTGAAGAACGTTGTTCTTTTTTCCTTTTCTTGTGTGTTTAGTACTTTCTTAAGTGTTTCATGTAGAGGTGGCTTGGTTGCAGCGTATGTTCTTAGGGATTGGATATATAGGAAAGATTTTAATTCTCCCATGCTGATGAAGCTTAACTTGGCTGGGTAGGTTATTCTTGGTTGAAATTGTTTATCTTTTAGGACTTTGAAGATAGGGCTCCAAGCTCCCCTAGCCTGCAGGGTTTCTGTGGATAAATCTGCTGCTATTCTAATTGGTCTTCCATGGTAGGTGATCTGCCCTTTTTCTCTTGCTGCCTTTAGGATTTTTTTCTTTTGTGCCTACTTTGTTTAGGCGAATTATTATGTGTGCAGGAGTTGGTCTTCTCATTTGTTGTCTTGCAGGGGTTCTCTGAATCTCTTGTGTTTGAATTTTTGCATCACCGATTAAATAAGGGAAGTTTTCTTGAATGATCTCATGGACAGTTTGTTCCATTGTGGTCTCTGTCTCTCTTTCTGCCTCAGGAAGGCCAATTACTCTTAGGTTTGGTCTCTTGAAGTAATTGCTCATCTCTTGAAGGTTTTGTCTGTGTTTTTGAGCTTGTTTTCTGTGTTTTTAAGAGTTTGGGTTAGTTCTACATTTTGGTCCTCAAGCTCTGAGATTCTTTCTTCTGCTTGGGTAATTCTGCTTTCCATGCTTATCAGTTTGTTATTTATTTCATTCACAGTATTCTTTATTACTATTATCTCAGATATCAGTTCCTTCCTACTTTCTTCTTGTCTCTCCTCAATTCTTTTTAATCTCTCCATTAATGTCATGATATCTAGGTTTGTAGTTTGAGACCAGTCATTCTGGGGCTCTTCATTTTTTGCATTCCGAAGTCAGTTTTCTCAGTGTCTGCCCTCCCAGAGGTCTGGGGGAGACTCATATTCTTCTTTTGCTTTTTTTTCATTTGTGTAGATTTTTTTCTCTCCTACTTTCCCTCCCCTCCTTTAATTCTGTTTTTCAGGAAAGGGGGGTTGCTTTTACTTCTTTTAGTTCAATCTCCTGTTTTTCCTTATGAGAGTCCTCTGGCTTTGTTCACTTTTGAGGCTGGACTGTGGGTTGGGGGCTGTACTTTTTGCAGTTTTGAGGTTTAATTGTGGGGGATCCTGTGATTCAGAATCTATATGCTGATTCCAGCATCCAGCAACAGGTGTATGAGCACACTGGAACCTATTTCCCACTGCCTTACAATCTGTCTGTGCAACCGGATGTAGGTTTCGTCCCTGGATCTAAAGGAGGTACAAAAGAGGAAAATAATGGAGGAAGGTGGGATTTATAGGAAGTTGGAAAGAGAGAAGAGTGAGAGGAAAACAGACATACATATCAACTAACAGGAGAAAAAGAGACATAAGGCTGGAGAGAAGTGAAGAAAACATGTCAGCCAAATTCCCTAAAGGATACTGGTAACTACACAGAGACAGACCAATAAAATCATGAAACAGATAGTGTAAGTCAGAAAGCGAACAAAAGTGGCAAAACACACAGTCAAAATGATAAAATCAAAAGTCAAAATCAGAGACCAGACTAGCTCTGGAATCTTTCCTGAGTGTCTCTTCAGCTCTGATCTCCAGCCTCTCCCCTTTGTTTTCCTTGCAGGTAGCTAGATTTACTCACAGTTTGGGTTTGTTTTTTTTAGCCTGCTGCCTGGGAGGTCTGTGTTGCTTAGTTACCTTTGTCTGATTCAGCATAGGGGAGGGGCTTTGTCTCCTGTTTAGTGATGTTACCTTAGGAACCAAGGTGGAGGCTGTTGATAGGTGGGCAGGGCAATGCAAATCTCTGCCTGGAGAATGGCCGAGGTGGCAGCTTCACTTTCACAAATATTTTCTCTCTGCTTGTCTGGGTCCCTGTGTGTTCCACTGTGATGGACTGTGTTGGAGTGGGAGGCACCAGGGATCAGTTGCACACTGGGCACTGGATCCGTGGTGACACCAGCAGGCTGGGGTGGAGGAGGGGCTCAGGAGTTCCCTCCTCTGGAGCTGAGAGCCTCCAATAAGCACCTCCTTAAGATATGCTGGTCCCTTACACAAGCATGGGATCGTGGGCTGAGTGCTTCAGCTGGGGTAGGCCCAGAGTTCCACAGCTCCAAAGCTCCAAAGGGCAGGCAGTGGGCAGTGAGATTGGCCTGAAGTCCCTCACAGGGTACTTCAGCAGAAATGGGACTGGAATACCTGAGGGGCGGGCGCCCAGAGTGTCGCCCTGGGTGACTGGCAGCTTGGTGCTGGGTGCTGGATGAGACAATGTAGCCAGGGAGGGAGCCAAGACCCAGGACACCCGCAGTCAGGAGTCACATATAGTGGAGCAGTAGCAGCCAGTGTGGCAATATCTGGCCCTGCGTGGGATCAAAGGTCCCCAGACCTCGGACCAGTGTGGCTGGTGGTGGGTGGGAGAAGAAAAGTAAGAGTCTTTTTGGGAACTCACGTTCAGAGAATCTCACAAATCCACCTATGCTGTAACCATCTTACTGGAACTCCCCAATAAATCTATTTTCAGTTCTTTGGAAAATCTCCAAACTGCTTTCTACAGTGGTTTAACTAGCCTACATTCTCATCAACAATTTATGAGCATTCCCTTTCCTCTGTAACCTTGCCATCCTGGCAGTTGTGGGATGAGTTTGTATCTCATTGTAGTTTTGATTTGCATTTCTCTGTTGCTTAGTGAAGTTGATCATTTTTTCCAATTACATTGTTACTATTTTTCTTTTGAACACATTGTTATCTGTTTAATTAATTAAAATAAGAAAAATAAAGGTTTTACTTTACCTTTATTTATTGCTTCTTTAATTATAATTGTTTCATTTTATTGACTGGAGTTTCTGACTTAATACAATTTTTCTTTTTTCTGAAGAATTTTTAAAAGTATTTTTTGTAAGACATGTATACTTGCATCAAATTTCCTTGATTTTTGTTTTAGGTATATAAACGCTGATTATGCAGGTACACATGTTGATGAGGTGTGCCCCCATGTCCCCTAGCAGTTTCTGTCAATTACCAATCCCAACCTCTTCTCTGGCAGTTTCCCACAATTAGCAATCCCTTTCTTATAGTGCTTAATACCTTTAGAAATGTCTCCTGTAGGGCTGGTCTGGAAACTGGGTAATCTCTTTGGGATTGCATGTCTGGGAAGGATTTTAATTTTCCATCAGTGATGAAGCTGAACTTGACTGGGTAGGAAATTCTTGGTTGAAATTGTTTAATCTTTGAGGTCTTTGAATATTAGACTCCAGTACCTTTTTGCTTGTAGTGATTCTGCTGATAGGTCTGCTGCTATTCTGATTGTTTTCCCCCAGTAGGTAGTCTGACGTTTGTAGGGGTTCTCTGTATCTCTTGTGCTTGGCTGGTCACGTCTCCAGTGAGATGGGGAAAGCGTTCTTGGCTTACCTCCTGGAATACTTGCTCCAAGTTGTTCTCCATTTCCCTTTCTTCTTCTGGGATACCAATCAGGTGTAGTTTTGGCCTCTTGATATAATCACACATCTTTTGTAGGGTTTGTTCTTTTTTCTGAGTCTTCTTTCCATTTATTTTACAGATCAGGTTAATTCCATGTTCTGGTCTTCAAGTTTTGAGATTTTTTTTCCTGAGCTCTATTAATTCTGCTTTCCATGTTTGTTATCTTATTTATTTCCTGGATGTAATAATTTATTGTCAAAATCTCTGTTACAAGTTCTTTCAGTGTTGCATCTTGTCTTTCTTGAGTGTTATTCACTCTCCATCCATTCCATAATCCCTGTCATATTCTGGGGCCAGTTGTTGGTGATTTCTTTTCTTTGGGCTCCAAGGTCTGGTTTTTCAGGAGTTTTCTCTTACTTACATTTGAAATTGCCTGTGGTCTTCCTTTGGTTTTTCCTCATTTGTGACAGATCTCTTGTTTTTCTCTTTAGTTCTATTATTCAGTGTCAGTGGGAGAGGCTTTCCATTCTGTTTGCTTAACCCTCTATTCTTCCCTGATCTGGGCCCTGGATTTTTTCTATTTTGAAATAGGATTGTGGGTGGAAAATTTTGCTGTCTCTTGTAGTTTTTGAAAGTCAAACTAGGTAGTGGATGTGGCATTAGGGTTCAGAAACGACTTGCAAATTACAATGTTCACTGATTGTGGTATGTGTTCCCTAAGACCCACTCCCCACCACCACTCTATAGGATGATGCAAAGCAGAAACCAACACAAAAAACAATTGAACACACATGAACACAGACATACACACACCCTAAATAAACTGGTAGAACAACAAAATAAATCAACACAAACAACAACAATAAAAAATCAAGAAATCTGAACACACACACACACGCCCAGCACAAAGTAAATGCAGAGGAAAATCAGAAAGAGCAGAAAAAAAGAAAGTGCAAGGGATTCAGATTGAATCCTCACACATATATTGACACACACCTTAAACTATAAAAAATAAAAAAAAAACCCAGAAGAACAAAAGAGCAAAGACAAACCAACAACCAAATTGTAAGATGAACCCTCAATTATTCACATACACACATAAACAGAAAACAACAAACAAAAACATAAGAAAATAAAATGAAAAAAAGATGGTGGGGGGGATGCAGATCAAACCATCACAAGCACCTTCATGCACAAAGGAAAAATATTTTAAAAATAGATGAACTAACAAACAAACAGGCAAAAAAATTTTAAAAATTAAAAATTAAAAAGCCCCCTGTCTTTTGTGGCAGGCTCTGTAATTGTTCCTCTCATTTTCTTTCTCTTACAGAGCTTACACGTCTTTCACTCTCTCCCCAATGTCTGGAGCAGGGAAGGAGGAGGGACGGGGGTGGGTGGGGCTGCAGTCCTCCATTCCCACTCTTGTATGGTAAGGGAGATTCCCTCAGGTGGGAAGGTGTGGGATTATGTCTTCCCCAGGTATATACTCGCAGATGAGGGGATGCCCCAGTCAGGCTTATCCTGAAATGGGGTTCTCCTATTGTGACTGATGTCCAGCTTCCACCTGGATTTCTCCCTCTCAGTTGTGGTTCAGCTGTGTGGGTCTGATGTTCAGAGGATTGCTGGGGATGATGGAGTTTGGGTCAACCCTGGACTCACCACTGATCTCTTTGGAGTTCTTTTTGTCCTTTTCTAGCCACACCCATTGTCCCACGGTTTTTCAGGGTGGGGAGTGGGGGTAGTTGTGCCTGGGACTCAGCACTCATCAGGTCCCTCTGAAGTCTGTGCTTTCAGGATATTCCCTCTGGGTCATGATCAACCCAAGCAGTTGATCCTCCAGTCACCGAGATCAGGTCCATTGCTCTTTGGTAAGCAAGTCAGAGTACTCTCCTGCCCTACCATCAAGATTGTGTGTGTGTGTGTGTGTCTCTCTTGTCCTCTTTGGTGAGACTCTTCCTCTGGGCTCCCTCTGCAGCCCCTGCTGCCAGTGCCTGGCCAGGTGCTGAAGTGGTGAGGAAAATCCTGGAGCTGGCAGTCTCTCCTGTGCAGTGGTGAGTCAGAGCCTGGGACAGTAGTCTCTCCCTGCTGCTTCTTCACATGAAAACTTTTGTCCAATTAAAAAAATGGTGCTGGCTTCTGTGAGTTGGGACCAAGCTGCAGCACCAGCCTTTGCACCAGGGCCCTGGCCACTTGCTCACGAGCCCCCACTTTGTCTGTCTCTCTGCATTTTCTTCCCAGGAAGGGCTTTTTCTGATTTAAAAAAATGACCCTCGACTTCTGTGTTCTGGGAATTGCTAGGTTCCAAGCCCAGCAGCTGCAACACCAGCCACTACACCAGGAAGGCCAGGCCACTAGCTCTCTAGCCTCACTCAGTCAGCCACTCACATGCCCACTCACCAGCACGTACACAAAATTTTCCATTCACCTACTCACTCACACTGGGACTCACATAGTCTGACCAGCTCAGCTGCCATCTTTCATGCACTATTAATAAAATTTTTAATTTTAATTAAGTCCAACTAATCATTTTTTTCTTTCATGGATTATGATTTTGATGTATTCAAAAACTCTTAGCCAAACTCAAAGGGATCTAGATTTTTTTCTATGTTACCTTCTAGTATTTTTATAGTTTTCTGTTTTACATTTAGGTTTAAAATCCATTTTGCATTAAATTTTGTGAAAAATATAAGATTGAGCTTTATTTTGCATGTGGACATTCAGTTGTTCTAGCACCAGTTATTGAAAAGATGATGCTTTTTTCACTGAATTGCCTTTGCATGTTTGTCAAGAGTGTTTGATTATAGTTGTTTGCATCTCCTTCTGCCTTCCCTTGTTTGGTTCCATCGATATTTATCTATTCTTTCATCAGTACTACACTGTCTCAATTACTGTAGCTTTATTCTTTTATTAAAAAAAGTAATGCATTGGTTATTCTGGGTCTATTGCCTTTTCATATCGACATAGAATCAGTTTGCCAATATACACACAATAACTTGCTGGGATTTTGACCAAAACTGCATGGCATGTATAGGTCAAGCTGGGAAATCTTGACAATATTGACTCTTCTTATCCATATACATGGACTGTATCTCCATTTACTTAAGCTTTCTTTGATTTTTTTTGCAAGAATTTTATTTTCCTTACATAAATCTTGCACTCAGTTAGTTAGATCTATACCTAAGTAGTTCATACTTGGTGCTACTTAAATGGTATTTTTTCTTACTTTCAAATTCCAATTATTTTTTTCTGGTGCATAAGAAAGCAGTTGACTTTTGAATATTAATATTGTGCCCAGAAGCCTTGCTATAATCTCTTGTTAGTTCCAGGAGGTTTATTGTTGATTCTTTGGGATTTTCCCCAGAGACAGTCAATGTGGAGGAAAGAATTTTGAGAGCAATGAGAGAAAAAACATAAAATAACTTACAAAGGCAAATCTATCAGACCAACAGCAGACTTCGCAGAAACCCTATGAGACAGAAGGGATTGGGGCCCTATCTTCAATCTTCTCAAACAGAATTCATGCCTACCAAGAATGTTGTATCCCTGAAAATTAAGTTTCATAAATAAAGAAGAAGTAAGGTCTTTCACAGTCAAACAAACAATAAGGGAATTAGTCACCATGAGACTGGCTCTACAATAAATGTGTAAAGGAAATTTAAACATTGAAAGAAAAGGTAGAAAAATACTGGAAATTATAAAGCTCACAGGGTTTATAGAACACCAACACAATGGGAAAAACAAAGCAACCAGGTAACAATAAAAATAATGAATGGAATAGTACCTTACATATCCTTACTAACCCTGAATGTAAATGGTCTCAATGTCCTACTTGAAAGGTATAGATTGGTAAGATGAACAAAAAATCACAATAAAAATAACTTTTGCCTTCAAGAAACCCACCCACTCAACATACAAGATGCCTACAGACTCAAGGTAGATGGGTAGGAAAAAATTTTCCATGAAAATGGAAACAAAAAATGAACAGGGGTAGTTTTTCTCATATAAGATTAAACAGACTTTTAACAACAGTGAACAAAGGAAAAGAAGGTCATACTATAAAGATAAAAGGATAAATCCAATGAGAACATGTAACTGTTTAAGTACTATACATGCACCACAAAAAAATACTATTAGAACTAAGAAAAGAGACAGCAAGTGGGAACTTCAACCCTTCACTGATGGCAATAGACAGATCATCAAGTCAAAGAGTAAACAAAGAAACATTAGAGTTTAACTGGACTCTAGAGCAAATGTACCTGGTAGACATCTATGGATGCCCCAAACTACAGAATATACATTTTCTCATCAGCACACAGAACATTCTCCAAGAGAGACCATATGCTAGGCCACAAAACAAGTCTCAATAAGTTCAAGAAAATCAAAATAATTTCAAGCATCTTCTCAGACTACAGTGGAATAAAACTAGGTATCAACTCCAAGAAAAATGGCTCAAACCCCAAAACAAACAAAAAAGACAAAACTCAACCAAACAAAAAAGCCCAACACAGGAGAATTGAATCTGCTCCTGAATGATCTTTGGGTCAATGATGAAATCAAGATGGAAATTAAAATATTCCTCAAAATGAATGATAATAGCAACACAAGTTGTCAAAATCTCTGAGATACTGTCAAGGCTGTACTCAGAGGAAAATTTACAGTACTTCAAGGCTACATCAAAAAGACTGAAAGATCATGTACTGACAACCTAACATCATGCCTGAAAAACTAGAAAAACAGGAACAAACCAAATTTACAGCTAGCAGAAGAAAATAAATAATAAAGGTCAGAGCAGAACTAAAAATAGAAACAAAAAAATTTACAAAAGATCAATGAAACAAAAATTTAATTCTTTGAAAAGTGAACAAAATTGATAGACCACTGGCTAGATTAAGACAAGAAGAGAGAAGTTTCAAATTAGCCAATCAGAAATAAAAATGGAGACATTTCAACTGACATCACAGAATACAAAAGATCATCTGAGAATATTAGGAACATCTCTATGCAAATAGACTAGATTATCTAGATTATCTAGAGGAAATGGATAAATAACTGGAGACATACAACCCTCCCAACATTGAATCAGAAAGAAATAGAAACTCTGAACAGAGACCAATAATGAGTAGCAAGATTAAATCTGTAAAAGTCTCCCAATAAAAAGGTCCAGGACCTGACAGATTCGCAGCTGAATTCTCTCAGATTTTCAAAGAAGAACTGGTGCCAATCCTACTGAAGCTATTCCATAAGACTGAAAAAGAGGAAATTCTTCCTAACTTACTCTTCAAAGCTAATGTCACCTTGATACCAAAGCCAAGAAAAGGCACAATGAAAAGAACACTACAGATCAATATCCCTGATTAACACAGATGCAAGAATCCTCAAGACAATATGAGCAAACTGAATTTAGCACCACAACAAAAAATTAATAATAATCCACCACAATCAAATGGGTTTACTCCAGGGATGCAAGGATAGTTCATCTTACATGAGTCAATAAAGGTGATCCACCACACAAACAGAATTAACCACAAAAATTATATAAGCCTTTCAATAGACACAGAACAATCATTCATTAAAATTCAGCATCTCTTTATGATGAAAACCCTCAGCAAAATATGACTAGAAGGAGCATATCTCAAAATAATAAATGCTGTATGTAATAAACCCACAGCCAGCATCATCCTGAAAGGGAAAAATTTGAAAGCATTCCCTCCTCAAAACTGGAACAAGGCAAGGATGCCCACTTGCACCACTTATATTCAGCATAGTACTGGAAGTCCTACCCAGAGCAATAAGACAAGAGAAAGAAATTAAGAGTATCCAACTAGGAAAAGAAGAATAAAAACTATCCATTTTTTTGCCAACGATATGGTGTTATACCCAGAAAAATCCTAAAAATTCCTCTAAAAGACCCTTGAACTTGATAAACTCAGTAAAGTCTCAGGTTACAAAATTAAAATACACAAACCAGTAGCATTGCTTGGCACCAATAATGACCAAGTTGATAATAATATCAATAACTAAGTGCCATTTACAATAGCTGCCAAAAAATTAAAATACCTGCAAACGTATTTAACAAAGGAAGTGAAAGATCTCTACAAGGAGAACTACAAAAACTGATGAAAGAAATTGCAGAGGACGCAAACAAATAGAAAAACAGCCCATACTTGTGGATTGGAAGAAACAATTGTTAAAATGATTGCTAAAATGACCATATTATTCAAAGTAACCCATAGATTCAACAGAATCCCTAACAAACTAACATCATTTTTCACAGAATTAGAACAAACAACCCTAAAATTCATGTGGAACCAATTAAGAGCCAAAATAGTCAAACCAATCCTAAGCAAAAAGAACAAAGTTGGAAGCATCACATTTCCTGCCTTCAAATTAGATTACAAGACTGTAGTAACCAAAACAGCATAGTACTTGCACAAGAGCAGTCACATGGTCCAATGGAACAGAGGAGAGAATCCAGTCCAGAAATAGACGCAAATATCTACAACCCACTGATTTTTGACAAAGCAGAAAAGACATGTATTGGGCAAGGGACTCCCTATTCAACAAATGGTTCTGGGAAAATTGAATAGCCACAGATAGAAAATAAAATTTGATTCCTATCTCTCACCATATTCAAAAAGTAACTCACGAGGGATTAAAGACTTAAATGTCAGACTTGAAATCATAAAAATCCTAGAAGAAAAATTAGGAAAAACTCTTCTGGACATTGACTACACAGATAATTTATGGCTAAAACCCTAAAAGCAAATGGAACAAAAACAAAAACAAATGAGACTTAGCTAAACTAAAACTCTTCTGTACAGTAAAAGAAATAATCAACAGAGCACATAGGCAATCCATGGAATAGGAGAAGATATTTGCAAAGTGCGTATTAAACAATGGACTAATATCCCACACTATAATATCCCTGATGAACATAGATGCAAGCAAAATAATAAAATTGACAGACCTCTAGCAAAGAACATAAACAAATCAATAAGAACAAAACAAATCAGTAAAAACAAAACAAAAACAAAACAAAAAGCAAATAATTTCATTAAAAAATGGGCAAACAACATGAACAGACATCTCTCAAAAGAAGATACACAAATGACCAAGAGAAATGAAAAAATGCTCAACATATCTAGTCACCAGGGAAATACATATTAACACCACAGCCAATACCACCTTATGCTATTCAGAAAAAAAAAAAAAAAAGGATGTTGGCACAGATTTGGTGAAAAGGAAACACTTATATACTGCTGGCAGGAGTGTAAATTAAAACAACCTGTATGGAAAAAGATATGGAGATTTATCAATGAACTAAAAGTAGATCTACCATTCATTCCAGCAGTCCCACTACTTGGTATCTACTCAAAGGAACAGAAGTCATTGTACAAAAAAGACACCTGTGCTCATGTGTTTATCACAGCACAATTCACAATTGTAAAGATGTGGAATCAGCCTAAATACCCATCAACTGATCAGTGGATAATGAAAATGCATATATATATATACATATACACCATAGAATATTATTCAGCCATAAGAGAGAATGAAATAATGTCTTTTGTAGCAACTTGGATGGAATTGGAGACTCTTATCGTAAATGAGGTAATGCAGGAATGGAAAAACAAATGCTGCCTGTTCTCATTTATAAGTGGGAGCTAAGAGAAGGATCTGCAAAAACACATGGAATGGCTCAATAGAAATTGGAGACTAGAAAAGGGGAGGGTGGGAAAGCAGAAAAGATGAAAAATCACCTATCAGGTACAATATGCACCAGTGAGGGTAATGGACACATTAGAAGCCTAGGGTCCTTTATGACTATACAATGTGTCCATATAACCAAATCCAATTTGTACCCCTAAAACTATTGAAACAACAACAAAAAGATAGAGATATAATGGTTTTCAAGAAATCAGAAGTAGCAAAGAGAATCTATAAACCATACTCTTCACCTTAAAGTACTTTAGAGTTTGGGAGAATGAGTAGTCTCTACTGGAGATACAAGGAAAGCAATGTTCTCAAGGGAAATCAGGTTATAGTGAAAGCCAAGAGATGCAAGGAACTGTCAATAAAGAAGAAGTCTGAGACATTAGGGAATTTTGCCCATCTTATGGCTGGCCTTCTAGAGAGTAACTGAAAGTTTTGTGAAGTTTGAGAGAAAAAGTGTGTTGGGTTAAGGGAGAAAATTCAGAATATTATGGTAATAAAAGCACAGGAGCGAATAGGGGGCCAAAATGGGTTATGATTTAGATGGTAACCGAAGAAACCAGAATTGTTAAGTATAGAGGGTTGCTACATCAGACAAAAGAAAGAAGGAGGTTGCAGTAGCCCCCTTAATCATTGGATACAGAGTTAGGCATCTCAGGTAGTGGGCAAGAAAGTCCAAATCTAATAATTAGGACTCAGGATTAGATGATCATCCGACCAGCTTTGGCCCTTTATTTCTGGCTCCAGTTAAGAGTACGACATACAACCAAGGGACCACAGGAATCAAGACGTTAGCTACAAAAAAATAAAGTTCTGCTCTGAAGCACCTCTACAGAATCCTGGCTACAGTGGTAGGAGGACATAATGTTGCTGGTCACCATTTTGTGCTCCTGCTTGCCTGCCCTCTCCTGTTCTCCTAAGTTTTCTAGTCCCATCTCCTTTGTAATCCACCACTAGCCTGTAATAGTTTCCCCTCTGGTCTTTAGTGTCTTCATTGGTAAAATGGATAGAACTTCTCTTCTCTAATCATGTGTATTCATGCAGTGATATAAATGATGTGAAAGAGCTTTGAAAAATGTAGTAAAAATGACAGGGGGTGCTGGACTTGGTGGCTCAGCCTGTAATCCCCCACCTTTGGGAGGCTGGGGTGAGTGGATTGCCTGAGACTGCGGGTTCGAGACCCACCTGGGAATTGGGAAGACCTCATCTTTACAATAAATCAAAAATTAGCCGGGTGTGGTAGCGCACACCTGTACTTCCAGCTACTTGGAAGACTGAGGTGGAAGGATCACCGGAGCTCAGCAGGTTGAGGCTGTGGTGACCAGGAGTGTGCCACTGCATTCCAGTCTGGATGACAGAGTGAGACTCCAACTCAAAAAAAAAAAAAAAAATGACAGGGGCGTTGACTTCTTCCCATTTTCCCAATTTCTGTTTCAGAACCACTCTCCTAGGCCCCCACCTTGTTCGGAGCCAGCCTTGGAGGCCCACCTGACTGACAGGGTCCTGGTGGGCTAAAGACCCTGGGTCGCAGGGCGAGCCCGGGAAGCTGAGGCCCTTCTGTCTTTCGTCTTTGCTGTTTGGTACAGCTGAAGAATTCTGTGCAGTCGTGGAAGAAGAAAATAGCATGTTTATGTGAAGTACTCACAGGTAACCTGGAAATGTCATGGTTCATTTTTCCATTTCCCACTATGCTGTTTGGCCTTTTCTAACATATGCAATGGTTAAACTCTGAAGCACATCAAGAATGCTTTCTTTCACTTGGTTATAAGTTACTAGATATTGCTTGAGTAAATATGATATAAGTATATTCACTCCTTATTTGATTTAGGATTATGCAGTTTAGTGTTTAGACATAAGGTTTTTTAGAAGCACAAGTTTATAGTAAGTTCATTATGAATTCATTATAAGTTCTAACACTTATCTAGGAGTTAAGTAGGTGGTTTATAACACTGTCTTCACAGACTTAGGATAAAGATTAATTGTTAAGATTTTTACTTAATTCAAAAGTTAAAATTCTAAGTTGACGTTTATAGAGTGGGTTTTCACTGAATTCATAATATACTAATTGGATACTTTTATGATAAATTAACTAAAGACAGAAAGCAACCTTGGGGGCCTGGGAAACATCACTAAAACTTCTTTTGAGTTCTCTTTAGAAATAAACACTGCAGGATAAGAGAAAAGTAACCAAGACACCTGGACACGAAAGGCGATTACGAAACTTTGAAGGTCATAGAAGCCCAAAAGAGAAAAACTCCTGCTACATGGAGAACTGTGCACCTGGAAACTTTCTTGAGACATTTCAAGGAGTGTAATTCGGGACTTTGAATTAAAACTATCATTTTTGGCTTTATGATAAAGTAGATAGTGTTCTTGGCTTGTTTGTCACTTCTAGACTGCTAGATGGTGGTAACTTTTAAAGCATATATGTACGTGAAGCAATTTTCTTTGTCTTGCCTCTTTATGAATGGTATAAAAGCTTTCAGTTAACTAACATTAAATGGTCATCTGTTCAGGAAGCAGATGTCTGAGTATATTATTTTCATCTTTCGCCTATTCGTCTCTCCTTCAGGAAACCTCACACCCTTGGCAGGGGCTGGACCTCCACACCACCTCCTGACTCTATCCTAGACTTTGCACAATCTTTGTCTAAGAAGGGCACAAATCTAGTATCCTGATAATAGGGACTAATATTATAGCCCATTTCTTCTCTTTGCCTTTCCCCATGATCACTCAGAAACTAGAAACTAGAACCCTTTTCCTGGTTGGTAGGACCTACTCATACAAGTTTCATAATGGACATTCAGAAATGGGAGTGTGCAAGGGGTGGTTGTGAGGTAAATGCTGCAGTAGGTCTAGGCACATCTCAGTTCCTCATTCGTACTCATTTGGACAAGTAAAGAGAGCTCTCACTGGAAAAAATGTCAAGGAAACTACCTCCTATTTCTGGGTCTTCACCTTATCCTTCACCTCTTTCTGTTCCTTCATGGGAGAGAGGGAGGGAGGGAGAGAGGGGAGAGAGGGAGGGGAGAGAGAGGGAGAGAGAGAAAGAGAGGGAAGGAGAAGGAAAGGGAAGGAAAGAAGGAGAGGGGGAGGGTGAGAGGAGGGAGAAGGAGCAGGGGAGAGAGAACCTGATCTGATCCAGCAGGGCTAAGGTCATGGCGAAACACTGGAGGGGAGACGGTTATCCCTCATAAGAGTCATCAGGATCAGATCTTGGGGGAGTGATACCTCAAACAGCTCAAATCCAGAAACTCTACAGGTAGTGTCATGAGAATCTGCCAGCAAGGGTGAGGGGCTCCATGGCATGGAAGAAAGATGATGGGGGTCACCCCGGGGAGGAGGAATCCTGGGGGCTATGGGTTGGGATGTGGGTCCTGGTGAAGGAGGAGATGCCTTTTGTAGACTTCGGAAAGGATGACTTTGGAGGAGATCTCTCCTCACATTGCATCAATATGTTCCGTATTCATGTTGTGATTCAATATTTTTGTTGTTGAAAAAAATTAGCTTATATAGCAGATTATCCAGTTATAATAATTAATATTTTCTTAACATTGCATTAGCAGTCTAATGTTCATTTTCCACAGTCTTCATTTTCCACAGTAGTAAATTTCTAAAAGTGAATACACTACATTTACTTTTGTTTTTGTACAATGTTTATGATCTAAATCTTGCTCAATTTTAGTACTGGTAGGCATTTTTTTGGATGGTCTTTGAAGTCATCTTGATGACTCAGCAGAAGCAGCTCCATGTGCTAGAAAAAAACAGATCTTTTTGAATGAAGTAAAACTGACTTTAAATTCTAGCTAAACCACTTGTTAAAAACAGTTTACTTTCCTAAACTTGATTTCTGTACATGTAAATTATGACTATAAGAATAGTCATATAATACTGATTATTTTCAGGGTTATCAGTATTATAGATTTTCAGCAAACTTTGGCTTTCATTCTGTTTCATTCAGAAATTTAAAAACATATTTTGACAGGAAAGTTAAGTCTTATTATTTTAAAGTTTCTTCATTAGTACATTCTTTTTTTGGAGTGACAGAGATGCAAGATGGCAGCCACAATGGGACTGGGAGTATATAAGTCTCTTGAAATTTCTGACTGTTGGAAGAACTCGAAGAAGGCCAGAAAGCAGTAGGAGATGGCACAGTTAGCCAGGGTCTAGAAGATGACAAAGCTGTGACACTTAAAAGACGGACAGCGATGATCACTGGGCCTCCAAGAACAATTTGTGAAAACTGAATATACAGCCTTAAAAGAGAATGTAGGCCTACATACCCAGAAGCACCTAACCCTTTGTAAAATGTGTAACTGAAATTAACATGAATGGAGTTAATAGGTCTAATGGAGTGGTGGACCCCAGAGCTGTAGCAGTGCTAGCAAAGTGGCAGAACTTGTATAGGATCAATGTTGTCCTGCAGGAGCTGTGATATCTCACGATGTCCCAGGAGAATGTAAAGTTCCCCAGCTGCCCGAGAGACGGTGTCACAGCAATTAGTCATAGTGGACTGTGGGTTCGCGGTTTGATTGACGCCAGTTTGATTGACGCAGTCTTCATTTTCCACAGTAGTTAACTTTTCTAGATACATCTTGTAGACTTCAAAGTACTGGAAAGGAAGCTCCCATTCAAAGGCCATTTATCTTAAGATACTGTGAATGTTACTAATGTTTTGTCCATGTGAAATATGCAAGTTGTGCTACAACAAAAAAATTCCTTTTTGAGGGTCCTACATCTTTATACTTGTTTTACAATATTAAATATATTTCTTGTTTTATAGTATACTTTGGGAGAGTGAAAATTTTCCTTCTTACTGCTTAGAAATGATATTGATACTTCATATTATTCATCTTTTTATTTGAATAGGTTTGTTTTAGAGAAGTGATGCGCATCATTGCATCAATATTTGATGATAAATCCCCAAATCCTTTGGGCATTGGTGAGGAAAGGATGAGGGTGAGATTATGCTTCAATTTCCTGAAATAACAAATATCATTTTTACAAATAAAGATCATCATTCTCAAAGAGCTTGGTGTATAAGGAGAGGCAAGGGATAACATTTTCAGACCAGTACGAGAATATAAGACCCAACCTAGATCAAGGAGAAACAAAATGAGATAGACACTTAAGAAAATGCTTAGATATGTTGACTTCAACATTTCCCTAGTTCCTTGGGAACAATATACACCTTTTGACTAAGTCATTAAAGGCTTGTTTTACTTGTTTGTTCCTCAGAGTATAAATAAATGGGTTTAACATGGGGGAAATGGAAGTAGTGAGTATTGACACTCCCCTATTAATGGCCATTTCATCTTTTGCTGAAGGTTTGATATAGACAAAGATGCAGCTTCCATAGGTGATGGAGACCACAATGATGTGGGAAGAACAGGTAGAAAAGGCTTTTGTCCTTTGCTGAGCTGAGGGGAGTCTTAGAATGGTCCTGATGATGTACATGTAGGACAAAACCACACATACGAGAGTCATGATAAAGATCAACACGGAGCACAAAATAACCATCTGCTCTATGAACCATGTGTCTGAGCATGAGATCTTCAGGATAGGATTAGCATCACAGACAAAGTGGTCAATGATGTTAGAGTCACAGAATTCTAGGTCCAGTCCCAAGCTAAGTGGTGGGAATATGATCAACAATGTAGTCATCCAACAACAGAAGATAAGTCTTTTGCAGACTCCGTGGTTCATAATGGTCATGTAATGCAGGGGTTTGCAGATGGCTACATATCGATCATAAGACATGGTGGCCAGGAGAAAAAATTCTACTACTCCAAACAGGTCTGTAAAAAAGAGTTGGCATACACAAGCATTGTAAGTAATGGCTCTGTCACCTGTTGATATACTGTACAGGAATCTAGGAATGCAGGCAGAGGTGAATGAGATTTCTAAGAAGGAGAAATTTTGAAGAAAAAAGTACATGGCTGTCTTAAGGTGGGAATCTACTAATGTGAGGATGATGATGGTGGTCAGGTTTTCAGTTACACTTAACATATAAAAAAAATATAAAAATCGGAATCTGCCGGTGGGGGTCATCTGTTAGTCCCAGGAGGATGAATCTGATTAGTGTTGTATGGTTTCTCATCACTAGCTCCTGGCTTCTGCCCAATCTGTGTGCAATGCTAAAAAGATATGATCTGAGGAAAAAATGTTTGTATTTTATTTTGTGATGTGTAATTGGCTTTTATTACATTATTCTCTTTGAATTTCAATATATTTGAACTTTTTAATAATAAAAGTATACACATATAATATTATATACATATATAATAACAAAATAAGTAAAATATAGTCATTGAAAGCATATACAGATTGAAAGAATAAAGTATAAATGTGAGAAATTCAAATCAATGTCTTAGAGAGCAGTTAAATCATACACCAGAAACTAATAGAACAATGAAAATGAGTAATTTACCCCAAAGCCTAAGCCAAAATAATTACCAAATATATTAGAACAATAATAATAAAAGCATCAGCAAAAAATTATTAGAAGACTGCAAAAGTAGGGAGAGAATAACAAAATAAGAGAAATATACACTCCTAAAATTTCTGTATATCAGAAGCATGGGTCTGTATATTAGAAGTAGAGGATAATAACCGACCTGCAAAACTGATGAGCTAAAATTAATTATATTAACTCAAAAGAGCTCCTGCGAATAAATCATTTAATAAATAATACTCCAATAGAATAATGAACAAAATAGAGTTGCGAACAATTAATCAAATAAGAAAACAAGGTGTTAGTAGACAGACTTAAAAGTTTAACTTAACCAGAAATAAAAGATATTCAAATTTTTAAAAAGTGATTATTTATGTGCTTCTATCAAACTAGAAAAATAGTTATTATAATACTAGATATTAGTTGTAGGTGGGCTAAAATAATTACTCTAATATGAAAATTGAATACCTTTTTATTCAGGCAATTTTGATAAAACTAACAAGATTTTTTATTTGATATTAGATTTGTGAAGTACAAGTGGGGATCTACTACATAAGTAGGTTGCATGCAGAACTTTGGGCATCTAGCTGGTCCTCTGTCCCCCTGATACTAGGTTTTTAAATTGCTTTAATGTTGCATTTTCGTTTAGAAAAGCCAAACAACGTATTTACATACATTTTTAACATTTGATATTAAATATTTAAAAACAATTCATGCTTTCAGCTTTGTTAATATGCCATTTGAACCTGTCCTACAAACATTTTTGGAACCTGTCCTACAAACATTTTTGTTACAACATGTGGTAAAATATATTTGATATTGCAATTCAGTGTACATGCACACACAAACTACTAATCCTTAGATGCCCTGCTCTTTCATGGATTATGTTCGAATTTATTTAATTAAAAGTAAATATAAATATCATCAAATGGATTTATAGCTAGTTTATGATCATGACTTGTGGTTTGAAAATTGAATTTTCAAAAAAAAAATGGAAATATCTTAAAGAGTCTTTAATTGATATAGTCTAAGTATAACAATTTTTCTATGATATTAAAAAGACTTACTCTATCCTTTTAATTTCCTTGTGGAATAGATTTGTTCATAGTATGCTTGTTCTCCTGTGAGCAATTGTACAATCAACTTTAGGTTGTTCTTTTCTAAGAAGTTTCCCCTTCTTACCACATGACGTTTTATTCTATTTCCTTATCTGCTTAAAGCTTTTTTCCTGGACGAATGGAAAACACATGGTATGTGTGTGTGGGGTGGTTATGAACAGTTGAGGACCCTGTTTTATTGCCATGGCCAAATCTATCATGAACCTTTAAAGGGCAACTCCCTTTACATGATTCTTTGACCATTTCTTCGATCTTTCTTTCCCATGACTTTCTCAAATTGTTGATACCTTTACCTGCTTCTCACTGATTGTTCATTTTGGTGCAGGTGCAGAACACAGAGAGTTTTGATAAGTACCTAATTCACAACAACCTTCATACAGCTGAAGGATATGACTTCAGTCTGGGATGCTTAAACTCCTGGTTACCAAGTCATTGATGTTACAATCAGCTCTATGAGTGTCAGATACATTCGACAATAACTTCTGTTCTTAGCTTCTACAAAAAATGTTCTATAATTCCTGATTTCCAACTTGCTCCTCAACTGTATACTACATGGCTTTTGAACCCATCACTACACTCAAACTGCTCTTGGAAATTTTGTATGTCATTTCTTTAAGGTTAAATTAATGCGGTCATTTCATTGACCTTTTTGTTGCATTCAGCATGTCAACCACTTCTCTTTTTCTTACAGACACATTTCTAGTGTGATATTCACACTCCTGGTTTTTATTTTTCCTATTGACTTCTTCTTTATGGGAATCTCTTTATTCATTTTTACAACCTTGATATATCTCAAACTTCATTGTGTGTTTTTCCTGGGCATTCATGACTTCAATTTAGCATTTGAAATCTGATGATTTCTTTCTTTCTTTTTTATTATTTGAAAGATGTGGGGTACAATTCACAATTCAGGGTTAGGTAGTTAAGTAGTCATTGTACAGTTAAAGTTTGGTACTCTTATTGATGCCATGTGCCCCTCCTCCCTCCCCTGACAGTGCCCCGCTACTGTCCATCCCTTTCTAATAGTGCAAGTAGTACTCAGATCTTTGTTTCTGTGATAAATTACTGAGAATTATAGAATGTATATTTCTAGTCATGATGTCGCTGAATGTTAGGCATCAGCACCTGGAAGTTTCACACTCCCTGTAAGTGAACATGTTAAAAAAAAGTATCATCTCTTCTCTCTCTATCACTCCTGGCTCTACTCTTTGTTCATGATACTAAAATCAAAAGCCAACATTTATTGTCCTCTATTAGTAGTTAAGATCAAACAATATTGTTTTTTACTTTAGCCCTCTTTTGAAACCCTGTTGACATGGTAGGTACTTTCATTTAATTTTGCTCTTTCCTTGACTTTAACACAGGGACGTCGTTTGTGTTTGGTGGATGTGGCGTTGTGGAGAGTGGCTCTGAAAACACATCACAACGTGAGACAGGTCTTGCGGAGGCCATTTTACATGGACTACCCGTTTGAAAAAAAATTTCCATGTAATCTTTTGTGTTTTTCTCCTCTCTCTTACTTCATTCTATTTTCTGATTCTGATTTATAACTGCTTATTACTGACTTGTTCCTCAGTTTTCTGTTTAAACTCAAAGGGGTCTTTCTGAATCTCTCAAACCACATTAAGATCTTTTCTGTGTTTAGTCACATCCTATGCTTAAGGGCGGATGTAAAATATTTATTGAAAACAAGATTTTAATCTTGTTTGATGTAATAGCCCCAGAACTGAAGGAGTTTGACACAGCTACTTCTAGAAAAGTAAATATCTTGGTGGCTCAGCCTGTAATACTAGCACTTTGGGAGGCCAAGGCGAGTGGATTGCCTGAGCCTGCGGGTTTGAGACCAACCCGGGCAGCTTGGCGAGACCTCGTTTCTACAATAAAATAAAAAACAGCCGGATGTGGTAGCATGTGTCTGTAGTTCCAGCTACTCAGAAGGCTGAGGTGGAAGGATCCCTGGAGCCCAGCAGGTAGACACTGGGGTGGCTGTGAGTGTGCATGCCACTGCACTCCAGCCTGGGTGAAGGAATGAGACTCCAATTCAAAAATAAAAAAAAAAGAAAAAGAAAAACAATTATCCTCTGACTTAGATCAAGTTATATTGTTTCTTACGTGGACTGAATTTAAAAACTATTTTGCAACTCTTACTTCTGTCACATTTCTGACTCTAGTTTAGGGCATTCTTGCTTGTTTTTAAGTTAGGTGTGGAAATGTTTCGAGTGGCCTTCGAGTCACAGTATCCAGATCTAAAGAATCTAGACTCTTCTAGTACATTCTGAAGAAACTTCCAGAGTCAAATACCATAGAAAGACTAGTACAGTCTTAAGTTTATATATGAATTTTCGGGGGGCATGGAACTTGGAAAAAGAGTGATCTAAACCTCAAGATAATCAACTAAATTGCTTCTAAAAATTGAACTGTGTAGGTATTTGAAAAGTACACCCCTTTAAACCAAATAGAAAAAAGATGCTCCAGGTAAACAGAATTAAGTTGTGAGGATGTGAGACACCAGCCACCACATTTCACATATGACATATGCTTATCCAAGCTGATTCCTGACATGGGCATAAGGAGAGATGAATGTGTGTGAAATATCTGCATTAAGGTAAAATTGTGTAAACTGACTTATCACTATGTTTGTCTGAGAAACAACTTTCTTTTTTTTTTGAGTTGGAGTCTCACTCTGTCACCCAGACTGGAGTGCAGTGGCCGCTCCCGGCCACCGCAGCCTCGACCTGCTGGGCTCTGGCGATCCTTCCGCCTCAGCCTTCCAAGCAGCTGGAATTACAGGCATGCGCTACCACGCCCGGCTGATTTTTTGATTTATTGTAGAGATGAAGTC
Organism: Cephalopachus bancanus; assembly: GCA_027257055.1. Taxonomy (NCBI): domain Eukaryota; kingdom Metazoa; phylum Chordata; class Mammalia; order Primates; family Tarsiidae; genus Cephalopachus; species Cephalopachus bancanus. The sequence goes on along the minus strand of JAPVLO010000385.1, from coordinate 2,217,646 downwards.
TCGCTGCCCAGGCGGGTCTCGAACTCACGGGCTCAGGCAATCCATTCACCTCAGCCTCCCAAAGGCACGGGATTACAGGCTGAGCCACCGAGCCCGGCTGAAACAACTTTCTTTTTGTGGTTTTCACTTATGCTTCCTCAACACAACTGCCACGAACATATTAAAAAAAGATTTGGAGAACTCTTAACTTCTGGATTTGGACCAATAGTTCCCTTTGGTTGCTCTGTGGCTAATGTCAACTAACTACCTTAACGTCTGTTCAAATGATTTCACTCTCCAGTCTTGTTGAAGGCCACTAATAAATTGAAAAAAACAAAAACCCTTCATTTCTTACAGAAACTCCAATTTGGTGGCTCTGTGAAGATTTCATTTGATTATTTTAAAATATTAAAAGATTTACTTTTACTTTAAAAGGTTACTTTTCTTTCCTCGAGAAGTGGGAGATAGTTTCTATTCACCATATGTCCATTTTCCATAGTAAGTCTCCCAGAGTTTACAGCCTCCATTAGGGAAGGGGAAAACTGACCTTGGTTTATTGTCTTAAGAAGTTCAGTTGGGAACTCTCAAGAATGTGAACATCACACAAGTAAAAATTCATGAATTGAAATATTAACAATTAATTAATTAAAATACATGAATTAATAGGACAACAGACTCAAGATATAGAAACTGATTATATATACAGACCACCTACCTCTGCTTCACAATCCCTGGATGCTGGTTGGGCCATGTTCTTGTTCCTAAATATCTTTTTTTGAAAGCAGGATTTATTGAGAGGACAGAAAAGCTCCCACAGTGGGAGGGGACCCTAAGGCATTGCCATAAATATCTTGAAAAATAAGTTGACACGGGTCATTTGACTGATTTTTGTTTACTTCTTTTGTCTTTTTAGAAAAATGAACTTTAAGAAAAAAAGAATTTGATATTTCCAGGTCATTCCTTGTAAATATTTATCAGAAAGCTGAATATTTTAAAGAGTGCAGGAATCTTAATTATACCAATAGATAATTTATAATTTAGGACCGATTCTTAAAGTCTCTCATTTTATCTGTCTTTAGATGACCTGTTAATTTTTGATGCCCAAACTGCCAAGTCATATCAATGTACTAATCATTTCAAAGTTAGGAGTTCTATTTTTTTTTAACCACTATTCAATTAACTATTCACATCTTTCTAATTTTGATAAGATGCAACGAATTGTTTCTAAAAGAAAATGATCCTCCAAGTCTCTCAACTACTATAGACATGATGGTTTTCAGTTGGTTATATGTCCCTGAACATTCTGCAGATTAGAAGGATGAAGAAGAATATGCTTGCACAGGCCCATATGTGGAACTTCTGGCCACTCTTACTCATGGATCCACACCTCACATGCAGGTTTGGGGTGGCATTAATTTATCTGATCTTCTCATTTCTACAAGGTGGTCAAGACTTTCCTACCAAATTATTTATTTCAATTTAAAAGTAAAATGCTGTTCAAAATTTGGGAGAATATCAGGAGTAATTTCTGGTTTGGAAATATGTGATATTCAGGCTTCCTAGGCAAAGTGAAAAAATTTTTTTTACAATAACCAGATTGACATTTGTTTTATTTGCCAAACATGAAACCATGTGAATAATTAAGAGTATTTTGTGAATTAAATTCTAAAGTCATTTATGAATCTTTTGCGTAATGAATATTTGGCACAAATCCTAAAACATGCAGCGGTGAGGACAGTGTCCTCAGAGAACTGAAGATTCCACAATAACACAGGTCATTTATCAAAAATAAAAATCAAATAATAAAGAGCAAGATTACCTTTTCTTCCTTTTGCTCAATAACACTTACAGGCGCTAACAAAATACAATGATTTATTTCTCCTTTAACATTTATTAAATCTTAAATAATTGCTATTTATTACCAACAAAAATTAAATTAAGGGTAAAGTAGAGATTAAACTTAAGGGTAATACCATTTTCAATATTACATACCTAATATTATTCTTAATAATAAGTCCTTTCAGAAATATCCAATGTAAAGTGATTAATATTAATTGGTATGTCCAAAAATATGAAGGCATTCTTTATGTGTTATTTTTCAAGTTCCTTTAATACTTAAAAACTTAAATTCCTTTTTGTCCAATAATTATAAATATGAATAATCATTTGGAGAACCGCATAATATTTCTTTTTGGATCATTCCATCAGAATTTGAAATCAATCTCAACAGTTAAAGCTTTGCAAATAAAAAATTGTTTCACTATTACAAAAAATGACTATCTAAAAATTGTGACTGTACAATTTTTATTACAAATTTTATTACAAATTGTATATCAACTATCAACAATGATACAAAAAATATTTTTGCCTACCTAGAGTATATCTTATCAGTAGAATTATGCAAAGGGTTCTAAAAGGTTTAAATCTTTGTAAACAGAGTCTTGTTTGTGGGAATGCTCTTGTACCATTTTAATAGTGTACACAATTGCCATTATTCCTTTTTAAAAAAAGTCCACTTTATATTTTAAAGTATTTTTAGGTTTTCAGTAAACTTGAACAGAAAGTACACAGATTTCCCACATATCCCTTACCCTCACACATGCATAACCTCCCCCTACTATCAACATCCCCCACCAGGGTGGTATGTTACCAATCGAGATGTTAATATTCTTTCTTATAGTTGAGTTTAAATATTTTTAATTTTATTTTAAGCATGTAGGGTACAATTCAGGGTTAGGTATACAAATGTTCATTATGCAGGTACTCTTGTTGATGAGTTGTGCTCCCACGTCCCCTGGCAGTTTCCTACTACTGCCAATACCGCACCTGCCCTCCCCTGGCAGTTTACCACTACTGCCAATCCCTTCCTTATAGTATTGCATAGTTGTTAAAGGTCTGCTTATGGGTGAGAACATGTGATACTCGGTTATTTGTTCCTGTGATAGGTCACTCAATATTATAGATTCTAAGTCCATCAAAGTTGCTGCAGAGTTCATAATTTTTGACCTTCTTTATGGCTGCATAATATTTCATCATGCATATGTACCACATTTTTTTTAATCTAGTCCTCTTGATAGGCAGCACGGATGGTTCCATGTTTTTGCTATTGTGAATAATGCTGCAATAAACATGTGTGTGCTGTTATCTTTTTCACAGAGTGATTTGACTTCTTCTGGGTATATTCCCAGTGGGGAGATTGCGGGGTCATATGTGAGGTTGATTTTTAGATGTTTTAGGAATTGCCACACTGTTTTCCACAGAGGCTGTACTAGTTTACACTCCCACCAACAGTGTAGAAGTGTTCCCTTTTTGCTGTATCTTTTCCAGTATCTGTTGTTTTTTGAGTTATTGATGATGGCCATCCTGAATGGAGTTTGGTATCTCAACGTGGTTTTAATTTGCATTTTTTTTGATGACTAGTGAAGCTGAGCATTTTTTCATGTGTCTGTGGGCTGCTAATATATCTTCTTTTTGTGAAGGGTCTATGGGGAGCCAGCCCCCCAAAAGAGATTTAGAGGGTCCCTGGAAGGTGGGGCAGCATCGGCGAATATTCTGGAAAAATAAAGAGAAAGAAAGAGACTGGACTCTGTCTAGTGCAGAAGCTGATTCTGTAGTAGGGATAGATATTAAAAGAAAGCAAGATGGAGGGATAGATATAAAGAGGAAGAAAGAGAAAGAAAGAAAGTGGACAACTGTTCAGTGAAATGAGCAGAAGCCGTTTATTGGGACCCGTTGTGAGTCTTTTATCCCAAACTTTCACATGTTAAATCACAAGACTTTCACGTAGGCACAAAGCCAGGTAGGTGAGGGGCGTCCCCCACCCACCAGGCATTTCCTTAGGAATGAGGAAGGGCAACCCCAATCAAATCACAAGAGTTTACATGAACACAAAGCCAGGTGGGTGGAGGGCATCCTTACCCACCAGGTGTTTTCCTTAGCATGAGAAAGGACAATCTTAATCAAATCACAAGAGTTTACATGAAACCAAAGCCAGGTGGGGGGGGGCATCCCTGCCCACCAGGCGTTTTCCCCCAAGCATGAGGAAGGACAATCTTAAAATTATTTCACTGTTCCTTATGCTTGGTTTATGTTCCTCAAAAGCAGTACAACAGTTTTAAATCATAAAATCCTAATAGTCAATAACTTCTAAAACTTATGCATACCCAACACCTAATGACTGACTTAAATCCTAATACCTTTCTATTCTGTGCTAACTTTACCTGTACTATAAAAAACTCTTAATTATAGGTCAGCCCAGTCCAAAATGGATGCTGGGCCCTTAGGAATGTGGCCCAGCCCAAAGTTCATGCTGGGCCATTTCTGGTAACCCTAGATAACCATCTCATGCTGGAAACAGCTCTCTAAATGTATATACTAATTCTACAGATATATTTTTAAGTCTTATAAAGAAGCTTGTATCACGTATAAGGCTCCCAAATGTGATCTGAGTTTGAACTGGGTTAAGTTTAAAGCCAAAACCGCAGTCTGTGAGAAGCGGGAACAATGGATCCCTAGAGTCAGCCATGCCTGTCATATTCTCAGAACTTCATGCTTAGATCGTTAAAATCCCTACCAGTGGGTAATGCTAAACAACAAGGAAAGGAGGAGGGAATGGGCCTTCAGCTCCTGAACCAGCCGGTGGTCTCAGGGTCCGCAGCCTGCCTGGATCCCTAACGCTCAGGCAGGCCTCCACGGCTGGCTCCCAACATCGTCTATTCATATCTTGTGCCCACTTTGTAATGAGGCTGTATGTTTTTTTTCTTTTTCGGCACGATTGAGCTCCTTGTAGATCCTAGATGTCAGGCTTTTGCCAGATATTCAGTTGGCAAATATTTTTTCCCAGTCTGTGGTCTGTCTCCCTGCTCTCTCAATGGTTTTCTTGGCTTTGCAGAAGCTTGTCAGTTGGATGAAGTCCTACTTGTCTATCTTATCTCTGAATTGTTATTATTTCTATGTATTATATTATTTCTATTTATATTGTTATTTCTGTGTGTATTATGTTATTTCTATCCGTATTCTTTCTTTTTTTTTTTTTTGAGTTGGAGTCTCACTCTGTCACCCAGACTGGAGTGCAGTGGCCGCTCCTGGCCACCACAGCCTCGACCTGCTGGGCTCCGGCAATCCTTCCGCCTCAGCCTTCCAAGTAGCCGGAATTACAGGCATGCACTACCACGCCCGGCTGATTTTTTGATTTATTGTAGAGATGAGGTCTCACTGCCTAGGCGGGTCTTGAACCCACGGGCTCAGGCAATCACTCACCTCAGCCTCCCAAAGGCGCGGGATTACAGGCTGAGCCACCGAGCCCGGCTGTCTGTATTATTTCAATACCTTGACTGCTATATATGTTGCAGATAGATTTTTTTTATTCAACAAATATTCATTAAGCACTTACTATAGCAATGAACAAAATAGACAAAAACCCCTGCCCTCATAGCCTACATTCTACTGCCACAGGACATATAATAAATAGAAAAGATAAGTAGGCAGGGAGTGTAGGGGATGACTATTTTTTTTTTTTAGATTCAAGGAGTATGTGTGTCACTTTGTTACATGGGTATATTTTATGATGGTGAGGTTTGGGCTCTGATGGAGCTCATCACTCAGGTAGTGAGCATAGTGCTCAATGGGTGGGTTTTCAGCACTTATTCTTCCTACTTCCTCTCTTAGTGAGTCCCCAGTGTTTCCCCCCCATCTTTATATCCATGTGTGCCAGTGGTTAGTTCCCTTTTATAAGGGAGAACATATAGTACTCAGTTTTCTGTTTCTGTTAATTCACTTAGAATAACAGTCTCCAGCCACATCCATGTTGCTGCAAAAGACAAGATTTTGTTATTTTTTATGATAGTATCATATTCCATGGTATATATGCACCACATTTTCTTTATCCAATCCACTATTGATGGGCACCAAGGTTGGTCCCATGTCTTTGCTATTGAAAATAGTGCTGTGTCATTTTTGGTAAAATGAATTATGCTTCTTTGGGAATATACCCAGTTGTAGGATTGTTGGATCTAATGGCAAATCATTTTTAGTTCTTTGGAAAATCTCCAAACTGCTTTCAACAGTGGCTGAACTAGTTTACAGTCCCATCAACAATGTATGAGCATTACCTTTTCTCTGAAACCTTACAACATCTGTTGTTTTTTGACTTAACAATTGCCGTCATGGCTGGTGTGAGATAAGACAGTATCTCATTGTAGTTTTGATTTGCATTTCTCTGTTGCTTAGTGAAGTTGAACATTTTTTCCAATTACACTGTTACTACTTTTCTTTTGGACACACTGTTATCTGTTAAATTAATTAAAATAAGAAAAATAAAAGGTTTTGCTTTACCTCTATTTATTGCTTCTTTAATGATAATCATTTCATTTTCTTGACCTGAGGTTCTGACTTAATATAATTTTCCTTCTTTCTGAAGAATTTTTAAAAGTATTTTCTGCAAGACAGGTCTACTTGCACCAAATTTCCTTGATTTTTGTTTGTTTGAGAAAGTATTTCTTCACATTTAAAGGATAGTTTCACTGGGTACAGAATTCTAGGCAAGTGGTTTTTTCCCCAACACTTTAAGTGTTTCATCCCACTTTCTTCTTGTTTATGTGCTTTCTGAGAAGAATTTGTTCATATCCTTACTCCTTTACACTTAAGGCTTTCTCTCTTTCCATAGTTTCTATCAAAATTTTCTCATCTTTGTCTTTAGTTTGAATATGATATGCCTAGGTGTAGATTTTTTGGTATTTATCCTGCTTGTTGTTCTGTGAGCTTCCTGGATTTGTGGTTTGGTGTTTGTCATTAATTTTGGGAAATTCTGTCATTGTTTTTCTTCTTTTCCTTTCTCTTTCTCTTTCTTTACTTTCTTGTGTTCCCATTAAGAATATTGAATCTTTTGCAATTGTCCAACAATTCTTGGCTAGTATGCCTTTTTAATTTTTTTTTCTGTTTGTACTTCAGTTTTGAAATCTTCTATTGACATTTCTGCAAGCTAACTGATTCAGTCCTCAGCAGTGTCCAGTTATTGATGGGCTCATCAAAGTCATCAAAGTCCTTCTTTATTTCTGTTACAATGTTTTTGATTGCTAGCCTTTCTAGTGTAATTGCTGAATCATATGGCAAGAGTATATTTAGTCTTATGAGAAATGGTCAAATTCTCATACAAATTATCTATGCCATTTTGCATTTTCTCTTACAACTAGCGAGAGTTCCAGTTGCTCCAAATTTTCACAATTCCTAAAAGCTCTAAATATCAACCTCCCATATGACCCCGCAATCCCCCTACTGGGACTATATCCTGAAGAACTCAAATCACTCTATAAAAAAGATACCTGCACACGTACGTTTATCACAACATTGTTCACAATAGCAAGAACCTGGAAGCAACCATGCTGCCCATCAAAAGAGGACTGGATTAAAAAAATGTGGTACATATACATGTTGGAATACTACACAGCCATAAAAAGGAACAAAATCATGAATTTCGCAGCAACCTGGATGGAACTAGAGTCTGTAATACTGAGTGACTTCTCAAAGAAACAAAGATCCGAGTATCACGTGTTCTCACTCATATAATGGACCTTTAACATCCAATGTAATACTATGAGAAGATGACTGACAGTAGTGGGAAACTATGGGGGGGGAGGGAGATGGGATTAACGGTAGCAAATATCTGTCTGGGGATGGGGAGACACCTCTTATCAACAGGATGCCTGAATGAAACATATTTGTATACCTAACCCTTAAATGTACCCCACAAAACCATAATTAAAAAAAAAAAGAATTTTGAATTGTCAGTGTTTTGGCTTTTAGGCATTTAAAAAGGTGTGTTGGATATCTCATTTTTGTTTTAATTTTTAAATTTTTAATTACTTATACTGTTGATCATCTCACCATAAATATATTTTCTTTAAAATTATTTTTTTAATTTTTAAAATTTATTTATTTATTATACAGATGTGGGGTACAATTCAGGGTTAGGTACACAAACAATGATCATGCAGGTACCGTTGTTCATGAGGTATGACCCTCCCTGTCTTAGCAGTTTCCCTCAACTGCCAGTCCCTGCCCCCTTCCCCTGATAGTTTTCCACAACTGCCAATCGCTTTCTTATAACATTGTAATTGTTCAATGAATGAGAACATATGGAACTCAGTTCTTTGCTTCTATGATAAATCACTGAGTGTGATAGACTCCAAATCCATCCAATTTGCTGCAAAGTCCATATATTTGTCCTTCTTTATGACTGCATAATATTCCATTGTGTATATGTACCACATTTTTTAATCCAGTCCAGCTGTTGATGGGCAACATGGTTGGTTCCATGTTTTTGCTATAGTGAATAGAGCTGCCACAAACATATGTGTGCAGGTATCTTTTTTGTAGAATAATTTGAGTTCCTCTGGATATATTACCAATAGGGGAATTGCTGGGTCATATGGAAGGTCAATTTCTAGTTCTTTCAGAAATCTCCAGTCTGTTTTCCAGACAGGTTGTACAAGTTTGCATTCCCACCAGCAGTGTAGAAGCATTCCTTTTTCTCCACATTCTCTCCAGCATCTGTTGTTGTTTGTTTTATTAATGATGGTCATTCTTACAGGAGTTAGGTGGTATCTCAGTGTGGTTTTGATTTGCATTTCTCTGATGGTGAGTGAGGCTGAGCACTTTTTCATGTGTCTGTTGGCTGCCCGTATGTCTTCTTTTGAGAAGTGTCCATTCATATTTTTTGCCCACTTTTTAAAGGGGCTGTTTTTTCACCGCTTTGGTGCTTTTGAGTTCCTTGTAGATCCTAGATGTTAGGCCTTTGTCAGATATACAGTTGACAAATATTTTTTCCCATTCTGTGGGGTGTCTCCCTGCTCTCTTGATGGTTTCTTTTGCTTTGCAGAAGCTTGTGAATTTGATGAGGTGCCACTTGTCTATCTTATTTCTTAAGGTATTGGCCTTTTGGATTCTGGATAGGAATTTGTTGCTAGTTCCAATTTCCATATGGGTGTCTTCTGTGTTTTCTAAGGTTCTTATATTTTGAGGTTTTATGTTTAGATATTTGATCCATTTAGAGTTAATTTTTATGTATGGTGATAGGTAGGGGTCCTGTTTCAGTCTTCTGCATGTGGTCAGCCAGTTTTCTCAGCACCATTTACTGAATAGGTTTTCCTCTCCCCAGTAGTTTTTGTTGCAGGCTTTGTCAAAGATGAGTTGGTTGAGGAATTGAGGCTTAGCTTCCAGAATCTCTATCCTGTTCCATTGGTCTATGTGCCTGTTTTTATACCAATACCAAGCTGTTTTGATTACTGTAGCTTTATAGTAGAGTTTGAAGTCTGGAAGTGTGATACCTCCTGCTTTGTTTCTCTTGTTTTGGCTATTTGTGGTCATTTATGCTTCCATATGAATTTCTGTATTGTCATTTCCAGGTCTGAGAAGAATGATGTTGGTACCTTAATGGGTATTGTTTTGAATCTGTAGATTGCCTTTAGTAGGATGGACATTTTAACAATGTTGATTCTTCCTATCCATGAGCATGAGATATTTTTCCATTTATTTGTGTCTTCTTGGATTTCTTTGAGCAGTGTTTTGTAATTCTCATTGTAAAGGTCTTTCACTTCTCTGGTTAGGAAGATGCCAAGGTATTTCATTTTTGTGTGGCTATTGTGAATGGGATTGTGCTTTTTATTTGGGTCTCTGCCTGCATGTTGTTGTTATATAGGAATGTAACTGGCTTTTGTACATTTATTTTGTACCCTGAGACTTTGCCAAAGTCCTTTATCAGTGTCAGCAGGTTTTTGACAGATTCTCTTGAATTTTCAAGGTATAGGATCATATAATCAGCAAAGAGGGATAACTTGATATCCTCTTTTCATATTTGGATACCCCTGATTTCTGTCTCTTGTCTAATTACCTGGGCTAGGACTTCCAACACAATATTGAACAAGAGGGGTGAGAGTGGGCAGCCTTGTCTTGTTCCAGTTTTCAGGGGAAACATTTCTAGTTTCTGTCTATTTAGCAATATGTTAGCTGTGGGTTTGTCATAAATGGCACTTACTATTTTGAGGTATGTTCCTTTTATGCCTCAGTGTTTGAGAGTTTTTATCAAGAAGCAATGCTGAATTTTATCAAAAGCCTTTTCTGCATCTAATAAGATAATCACGTGGTTCTTGTTTTTATACCTGTTGATGTATTTAATGACATTTATGGTCTTGCGAATGTTGAACCAGCCCTGTATCCTGGGGATGTAGCCTACTTGGTCATGGTGGATGATTTTTGAGATTGCTTTTGGATCCAATTTGCTAGAATTTTGTGAGGATTTTTGCATCTATGATCATAAGAGATATTGGCCTGTAGTTCTCTTTCTTTGTTGCATCTTTACCCGGTTTGGATATCAGTGTAATGTTAGCTTCATACAATGATTTGGGGAGAATTCTGTCTTTCTCAATTGCCAAGAATACTTTCAATAGGATTGGTATCAGCTCTTCCTTGTATGTTTTGCAGAATTCTGGAAATCCATCTGGTCCAGGGCCTTTTTTGTAGGTAGTTTTTTATGACAGTCTCAATTTCCTGGGTTGTTATTGGTCTATTCAGTGTCTCAGTGTCTTCTTGTTTCAACTTGGGTAGGTTGTGTGATGTCAGAATGTCTTCCATTTCATCTAGGTTATCAAGTTTATTTCCATATAGGTGTATATAGTAATCTCTGATAATCTTTTGTATTTCTTCAGGGTCAGTTGTGATTTGATCTTTTGTATTTCTGATTGTATTTGGGCTTTTTTCTCTCTTTTTCTTGGTCAATCTGGCTAGTGGCCCATCAATCTTGTTAATTCTTTCAAAGAGCCAGCTTTTTGTTTTGTTGATGTTTTCTACGACATGTCCTGTATTTATGCTCTTATTTTTGTAATTTGGATTCTTCTACTAAAGTTGGGGTTTTGGTGGTCTTCTCTTTCCAACTTTCTTAGGTGATTTGCTAGGCTCTCCATTTGTGATTTTTCCATTTTCTTGATGTGTGCTTGTAGAGATATAAATTCTCCTCTTAAAACCAATTTCATGGCATCCCAGAGGTTTTGGTAAGATGTTTCTTCATTTTCACTTGTTTCCAGGAATCTTTCAATTTCTTTTTTGATTTTTGTGTTGACCCAGTCATTTTTCAGCATCATGTTGTTTAGTGACCATGTCTTTGTGTTTTGGGGAAATTTTGTTGGTGTTGATATTTATTTTTATTCCACTGTGGTCTGAAAAGGTGCATGGCAAGATTTCAATCTTATGAAATTTGTTTATGTTTGATTTATGGCCAAAGATGTGGTTGATCTTGGAGTATGTTCCATGTGGTGGTGAGTCGAATGTATATTCTGTGGTTTTGGGTTGGAGTGTTCTGCAAGTATCAATTAAGTCCATTTGTCCAAGTGTCTCATTGAGGTTCTGGATGTCTTTGTTGATTTTTTGTCTTGATGATCTGTCCAGGGTTGTGAGTGGGGTAGTAACCTCCCCTGCTATGATAGTGTTAGAGTCAATCTCTTTTTTAAGTTTGTCCAGAAGCTGCTTTATGAACATTGGTGATCCTATATTAGGTGCATGTATGTTTAGGATGGATATTTCTTGTTTTTAGATTGAACCTTTTATCATTATATAGTGACTTTCTTCATGTTTTTTGATTTTTGATAGCTTAAAGGGTATTTTGTCTGAGATTAAGCTCACAACTCCAGCTTTCTTTTGTGTTCCATTTGCCTGAAAATTTGTTTCCCATCCTCTTACTTTGAGTCTGTGAGTGTCCTTTCTGGTGAGATGAGTCTCTTGAAGACAATATATTGTTGTCTTATGATATTTTATCCATTTTGCCATTCTGTGTCTTTTCAGTGGTGCATTTAGTCCATTTACATTCAGGCTAATTACTGAAATCTAAGGGTTTATTTTTGTCATGATGTTCTTATAGAGTTGTTGCTGTACTTGTCTGTTTGTTGTTTTTCTTTTGGTTTTTTGGGTTGGTTCATGTGTGTTTTCAATCTTTTTCCTGCACTCTTGTGAAGAACATTGTTGTTCTTTTCCCTTTTCTTCTGTGTTTAATATTTTCTTAAGAGTTTCTTGTAGGGTTGGTGTGGAGGCAGCATAAATTCCTAGGGATTGGATGTCTGGAAAAGATTTTAATTCTCCCTCACTGATGAAGCTTAGCTTGGCTGGGTAGGTTATTCTTGGATGAAATTGTTTATCTTTGAGAACTTTGAATATTGGACTCCATGCTCTCCTAGCCTGAAGGGTTTCTGTAGGTAAATCTGCTGCTATTCTGATTGGTCATCCCTGGTAGGTAGTCTGACCTTTTTCTCTTGCTGCTTTTAGAATTTTTTCTTTAATATCTACTTTGCTCAGGTGGATTATTATGTGCCTAGGAGTTGGTCTTCTCATTTCTTGTGCTGCTAGGCTTCTCTGAATTTCTTGTATTTGAATTTTCACATAATTAATGAGGTGAGGGAAGTTTTCTTGAATAAGTTTGTTCCAGGGTGGTTTCTGTCTCTCTTTCTGCCTTAGGAAGGCCAATTACTCTTAGGTTTGTTCTCTTGAAGTAATCGTTCATCTCTTGAAGGTTTTGTTCTGTCTTTTTAAGCTTCTTTTCTATGTTTTTGACAGTTTAGTTTAGTTCTATATTTTGGTCTTCAAGTTCTGATATTTTGTCTTCTGCTTGGCTAAGTCTGCTTTCCATGCTTATTAGTTTGTTATTTATTTCAATCACAGTATTCTTTACTGCTGTTATCTCATTTATCAACTCCTTCCTATTTTCATCTTATCTCTCCTCCATTCTTTTTATTCTCTGTATTAATGTCTTGATGTCTGGGTTTGTAGTATGTGACCAGTCATTCTGGGGCCTCTTCATTGTTTGCATGTCAAAGTCTATTTTCTCAATTTCTGATCTCCCAGGGGTCTGTGTGAGACTTATATTCTTCTTTTGATTTTTCTTCATTTGTGTAGATTTGCCTCCCCATTTTTTCCTTTTTTTAATTTTTCTCTCCCTCTGTCTTCTTTAAATCTGTTGTTCAAGGTGGTGGCGTTGTTTTTTGCTTCTGTTTGCTTAATCTCCTATTCTTCCTTATGTGAATCTTCTGGCTTTGTTTGATTCTGAGGCTGGACTGTAGGTTGAGTGTTATACCTTTTGCAGCTTTGAGATTTATTTGGGGGGAGCTGTGATTCAATTTTTTTTTTTGAGTTGGAGTCTCACTCTGTCACTCAGACTGGAGTGGAGTGGCCGCTCCTGGCCACTGCTGCCTCGACCTGCTGGGATCCGGTGATCCTTCCGCCCCAGGCTTCCAAATAGCTGGAACTACAGGCATGCAGTACCATGCCCAGCTAATTTTTGATTTATTGTAGTGATGAGGTCTCGCCAAGTTGCCCAGGTAGGTCTCAAACCTGTGGGCTCAGGCAACACACTCACCTCGGCCTCCCCAAGCACTGGGATTACAGGCTGAGCCACTGAGCCCGGACCTGTGATTCAAAATTTATCTGTAGATCCCAATATCCACTGACAGGTGTATGGATATTTTGGATCCTGCTTCCCACTGCCTTATAATTTGTTTATGAAGTTGGGGTATTGGTTTGCTCCTAGGAAGTAAAATGATGTAAGAAAAGGGAAAGAAATGGATCAGGGACGGGGAAAGTGGAAGGTGGAGACAGGATAGTAAAAGGGAGAACAAACAGAGGTACCCACTAATAAATGAAAAAACAAAAATAAAAACAATCAAACAAACAAACAAAATATAGCAACAACAACAAACAAACTAGGACATATCATACAGACACACAAGCTGACCAACCTCCTTAAGATATACTGTCCCTTACACAACCATGAGGTCTTAGCTCCCAAGTTGGACGTTAGGCAGAGTAGGATAGGTGAGTCACTGCAGGTTTCTGCCTGGTCACAGGGCTCCATCTGTTCTCTGGTACCACTGTAGTCAGGGGCGAGTTGGGGGAAGTGGAGCATGAGACTGCTGGGCAGTGCTGGTCAGCATAGTGGTCAGGGTGGCTATGGGGCAGGGTGGTATGGCCACCAAGGGAGCCCAGAGCTCTTGGGAAAGGAGCCTTGGACCTCCCTGGGTGGTGGAGGCTTGGGGCCAAGTGGGGTGCTTCAGTCAGGGAGGAAGTACGTAGCTCCGAGGGGGGGGGAATGTAGGGACTCTGCAGACCATGGCAGCTCAAGGCGGGGTTGGGTGGTTCAACCAGGGTGGGGACCTGGAGTTCGGAAGCACCTGGGTAGGCCTGGAGTTCCCAGGCGCCCAGGTGCGGATGCTGGGGTCCTCCATGAGGGTGGTGGCTTGAGGTGGGGCTGGTGCTACAATCCAGGTAGGGGCCCAAAGCTCTGAGGCATGGGCACTGGGGACCTATGCAGGGTGGTGGCTCAAGGTGAGTCTGGGTGCTTCAGCCTGGGCAGGGACACAGAGTTCTGAGGCGTGGGCATGGGGGCCTGCATGGGCAGCTGCAGCTATGGGCCTGGTAGGTGCCCCAGGAAGGGATGGAGCCTGCAGTTCCAAAGGGCAGGAGCCATGGCCACCCTGGGCAATGGTGGCTTGAGATGGGGTTGGGCTCCTCAGCCAGAGTGGGGACACAGAGCTCTGAAGGGTGGGTGGTGTGCTGCGGCAGCAGCTTTGGACCCCGCATAGGGCACTTCAGTCAGGAATGGAGCTGATGTCTCTGAGGGGCAGGTGCCTAGAGCCTCCCTGGGAGGTGGTGGGTTGAGATGGGGCTGGGTGGGGACCTGGAACCCAGGGCAGGGACCGGGAACTCTGAGGGGTGAGCACTGGTCGAGTTCTGAGGTGTGGGTGCTGGGGGCCTGCGTGGGCAGCGGCGGCTTTGGACCTGGTGGGTGTCCCAGGAAAGGATGGATCCCACAGCTCCTAGGGTGTGAAGGGCCTCCATGGGCTGCCACAGACTGAGACTGTGCACGGCGCCCAGCCAGGGAGGGAGCTGGTAGCAGCTGAGTCCGGGCAGATGAGTGTAGCCAGCAAGGGAACCCAGATCTCCACAAGGTGGTATCCGAGGGCCTCCACAGGCAGCAGCAGATGGCTTGGGGCTGTGTGAGATGGTGTAGCCAAGGAGGGAGCTGGGAGCTCCATGTGACTAAGGCCTGGGGCCACCTGGGGTGGAGCAGCAGCAACAGAGAGGCCGCTGTAGCTGGCCATGCGTAGGACTGAGGGTCTCCAGGCCTCAGACAGGTGCGACTAGTGGTGGGCAGGGAGGGGAGGTGGGGGAAGGAATGCAAGAGTCTTTATGGGAATTCACTTTTGGAGGATCTCACAGTCCTGCCTGTGCCATCACCATCTTACTGGAACTCGCCCCATAAATATATTTTCATTTCATATATGTTCTTGATGGGTGTCTGTTCACATCTTTGTCTATTTAGTTATTTGGTTTTTATTGTTGAATTTTTAAAATTCTTTGTATATTTTGGAAACCAGTCCTTTATTAGGCATTTTGCAAATATTTTCTCTCTTTCTATGATTCATAATTTCTCTGAGCAGATGACCCTCAGTTGCAGGTTCTGACATTTATCTTACTTTTTTCAATTTTAAAGATGTGGGGCACAATTCAGGGTTAGATATACAAACGTTGATTATGCAGGTACTCTTTTTGATGAGGTATGACCCCCTCTACCCTAGCAGTTTCCCTCAGCTGCCAATCCCAACCCCTTCCCCTGGCAGCTTCCCACTACTGCCAATCCCTTTCTTATAGAGCTTAATACCTTTCTAAGTGTCTCCTGTAGGGCTGGTCTGGAAGCTTCATAATCTCTTAAGGATTGCATGTCTAAGAATTTTGATTTTCTATCACTGATAAAGCTGAGCTGGCTGGGTAGGAAGTTCTTGGTTGAAATTGTTTATCTTTGAGGACTTTGAATATTGGACTCCAGTCCCTTTTTGCTTGTAGTGTTTCTGCTGATAGGTCTGCTGCTATTCTGATTGGTTTTCCCCAGTAGGTAGTCTGACCTTTCTCTCTTGCTGCCTTTAGGATTTTTTCTTTTGTACCTACTCTTTTTAGGCAAATTACTATGTGTCTAGGAGTTGTTCTTCTCATTTGATGTCTTGTGGGGGTTCTCTGTATCTCTTGTGATTGACTGGTCACATCTCTGGTAAGATGGGGAAAGTTTTCTTGGATTACCTCCTGGAATATTTTCTCCAAGTTGTTCTCCATTTCCCTTTCTTCTTCTGGGACACCAATCAGGTGTAGGTTTGGCCTCTTGATATAATCACACATCTCTTGTAGGTTTTGTTCTTTCTTTCTAAGTCTTCTTTCCTTTTTTTTTTTTTTTTAACAGATCGATTAATTCCATGATCTGGTCTTCAAGTTCTGAGATTTTTTTTCTTCAGCTAAATTAATTCTGCTTTCCACGCTTGTCATCTTATTATTTATTTCCTGGATGAAATGTTTTATTGCCAAAATCTCTGTTACAACTTCTTTCAGTGTTCCATCTTGTCTTTCTTGAGTCTTATTCACTCTCTCCATCCATTCCATAATCGCTGTCATATTCTGGGGTCAGTTGTTGGTGATTTCCTTTGTTTGGGCTCCAAGGTATGATTCTTCAAGAGTTTTCTCTTTGTTACATTTGAAATTGCCTGCAGTCTTCCTTTGGTTTTTCCTCATTTGTGACAGATCTCTTGTTTTTCTCTTTAGTTCTGTTACTCAATGTCAGTGGGAGAGGCTTTTCATTCTGATGTTTGCTCAGCCCTCTATTCTGCCGTGATCTGAGCTCAGGATTTTTTCTATTTTGAAATAGGATGGTGGGTGGAAAGCTTTGCTGTCTCTTGTAGTTTTTGAAAGTTGAATAAGGTAGTGGATGTGGTGCTAGGGTTCAGAAATGACTTGCAAATTAAAATGTTCACTTTTTGTGGTATGTGTTCCCTATAACCCACTCCCCACTCTATATGGTGATGCAAAGCAGAAATCAATGCAAAAAACAATTGCACACACGTGCACACAGACATACACACACCCTAAATAAGCTGGAATAACAACAAAGTTAAACAAAACAAACAACAACAATGCAAAACCATGAAAACTGAACACACACACACATGCCTAGCACTAAGTGAATGCAGAAGAAAATCAGAAAGACCAGAGAAAAAGAAAAAACAAGGAATTCAGATTGAACCCGCACACATATATTGACATACACCTTAAACAATAAAAAATAAAAATAAAAAACCCAGAAGAACAGAGGAGCAAAAACAAAACATCAACAACAACAAAATTGAAAAATGAAAACTTAATTATTCACATACACATAAACAGAAAACAACAAACAAAAGAAGAAAGAAACATAAGAAGAAAGAAAAAAAGGAAAAATATGGGGGTATGCAGATCAAACCCTCAGAAGCACATTCATGCACATAGGAAAAATATTTTTAAAATAGATGAACTAACAAACAAACAGGCAAAAAAATTTTTTAAAATTAAAAATTAAAAAAACCCCTGCCTTCTTGTGGCAGGATCTGTAATTGTTCCTCTCATCTGCTCTCTCTTACAAAGCTTACACGTCTTTCACTCTCTCCCTAATATCTGTAGCAGGGAAGGAGGAGAGGAAGGGGGGTGGATGGGGCTGCAGTCCTCCACTCTCACTCTTTTATGGTAAGGGAGATTCCCTCAGGTGGGAAGGTGTGGGATTATCTCTTCCTCAGGTATGTACTCATGGTAGGGTAGGGGGTGGGGGAGGGGGAGATGCCCCAGCCAGGCCTATCCTGGAATGGAGTTCTCTTATTGTGACTGATGTCCAGGTTCCGCCTAGATTTTTCCCTCCCAGTTGTGGCCCAGTTGTGTGGGTCCAATGTTCAGAGGATTGCTGGGGATGAGGAGGTTTGGGTCAACCCTGGACTTACCACTGATCTCTTTGGAGTTCTTTTTGTCCTTTTCTGTCCATACCCTTTGTCCCATGGTTGGATCAGGGTTGGGATGGGGTGGGGCACCTGGGAGTCAGCACTCGTCAGGTCCCTCTGAAGTTTGTGCTTTCAGGATATTCCCTCTGTGTCATGATCAACCCCTGAGCAGTTGATCCTTCAGTAACAGAGACTGGGTCTGTTGCTCTGTGGTAAGCAAGTCAGAGTGCTCTCCTGCCCCACATTCAAGATGGTGGTGGGGTGCCTCTCTTGTCCTCTTTGATGAAACTCTGCCTCTGGGTCTTTCTGCAGCCCCTGCTGCCAGTGCCTGACAGGTGTTGAAGTGGTGAGGAAAACCCTGGAGCTGGCAGTCTCTCCTGCTGCAGTGGTGAGGCAGAGCCTGGGACAGTAGTCTCTCCCTGCTGTTTCTTCACAGGAAAATTTTTTGTCCATTAAAAAAAAGGTTGCTGGCTTCTGTGAGCTGGGAATATCCAGGGACCAAGGTGCAGCACCAGCTGTTGCTCCAGTGCCCTGGCCATTTGCTCACGATCCCCCACTTTGTCAGTCTCTCCCTGCATTTCTTCCCAGGAAGGGTTTTGTTCCCTCAACTTCTATGTTCTGGGAATTGCTAGGGTCCAAGCCTAGCAGCTGCAACACCAGCCACTACACCAGGAAGGCCTGGCCACTAGCTCCCTAGCCTCATTCAGTCAGCCACTCACATGCCCACTCATCAGCACATAAGGAAAATTTTCCATGCACTCACTCACTCACACTGGGACTTACATAGTCTGACTGGCTCGGCTGTCATCTTCCATGCACTATCAACAAAATTTTTAATTTTAAGTCCAACTAATCATTTTTTTCTTTCATGGATTATGATTCTGATGTATGCAAAAACTCATAGCCAAACCCAAAGTGATCTAGATTTTTTTTCTGTTACCTTCTAGTATTTTTATAGTTTTCTGTTTTACATTTAGGTTGATAATCCATTTTGCATTAAATTTTGTGAAAAATATAAGATTGAATTTTATTTTGCATGTGGACATTCAATTGTTCTAGCACTAGTTATTGAAAAGATGATCCTTTCTTCACTGAATTGCCTTTGCGCTTTTCTCAAGAGCATTTGCTTATATTTTTTTGAGTCTCCTTATGCCTTCTTTGTTTTGTTGCATCTGTATTTGTCTATTCTTTCATCAGTACTACACTGTCTCAATCACTGTAGCTTTATTCTTTTTTTTTTTTAAAAAAAACTAATGTGTTGGCTATTCTGGGTCTTTTACCTTTTCATATAGACATAAGAATCAGTTTGCCAATATCCACACAATAACTTGCTGGGATTTTGACCAAAACTGCATTGCATGTATAGGTCAAGTTGGGACATCTTGACAATATTGACTCTTCTTATCCGTATACATGACTATATCTCCATTTATTTACACTTTCTTTGATTTTTTTCATAAGAATTTTATCTTCTTTATATAAATCTTGCACTCAGATTTACATCTAAATATTTCATGCTTGGTGCTACTTAAATGGTTTTTTTCTTTCTTTCAAATTCCAATTATTCTTTTCTGGTGCATAAGAAAGCAGTTGACTTTTGAATAGTAACATTGTGCCCTGAAGCCTTGCTATAATCTCTTGTTAGTTCCAGGAGGTTTATTGTTGATTCTTTGGGGTTTTCTACAGAGACAGTCATCTGTGAAGAAAAATAATTTTATTTATTCCTTCCCAACTCGAATACTCTTTGTTCATTTTTCTTGTGTTATTGCATTAGCTAGAACTTATATAGTATAATGTTGACTAGGAGAGATGAGAATGGACATCCTTGTTTTTTTTCTGATTATGGATTGTTTTTAAGTCTCTGTTTTGTAAACTGATCTAGAGTAACCATATGTTAGATGGATTTTATCTAATTACTAACATGTGCTTTCTTTGGGAAGTTAATGAGATCTTCACTGAATGCCTTAGTGTTCTAAGAGAACATTTCACTCTTGCTGTTTAGCATAAAAACATTTAAAATTTTTATTCAATTTTTGAGAATTGTTTGTATTCTTTCTTTGCCAGACTTTGTAGAGTTTCATCATAAGCATAGACAATGTGGTTTTTAGCTCTAGACTGAAAACTTTTCCTATGCATATTTTAGACGTTTTTTCCATGAAGCTGTCTCCTCTCTAGAGCTCTGGCTCACATCTTCCAACTGCTTCAGCCTCTGCAATTCATAATCCCTGCCTCTTCAATTCTGTGAAACCACTATGCTTTATTTTGCTGTTGTTACTTGTTTGTATATGTTTTTCTTTTGTTTTGCTTTGCTATACTTCTGTTCAAGAAACTGCCATCACAAAGATAGATAGAATCATAATTGGGCTCAACTGATTTGTTTCAAATCTCTTATAAATCTAAATTCTGTGGTGTTTATTTTCAACGACCATAAAGTGTAGAGTAAAAAAAGTATGCTTGTTCTTGGTGATAACATTATGGCATGAAGTAGAACTTTTAAATAATTTTTTGACCCAATAATCATTTAGGAGATAATTATCAAAAACATGTTGTTGAATATTTTTATTCATTCCTCAAAATAATAATTTCATTATGTTTTATTTAGAAAAAGTAGTTTCTATAATTCAAAAATTTGTTTTATTTTAAAGATGTGGGTTACAATTCAGAGTTAGGTAGACAAATGTTCATTATACAGGTACCCTTGTTGATAAGGTGTGCCCCTCCCTCCCTCCTCCCAGCATATTCCCATTACTGCCAATCCCACCTCTCTCCCCACTCCCCTGCAGTTTCCCACTACTGCCAATCCTTTTCTTATAGCATTATGATACTTGTTCAAGGTCCACTTATGGGTGAGAACATGTGATACCCAGTTATTTGTTTCTGTGATAAATCAGTATTATAGACTAAGCCCATCCAAGTAGCTGTGAAGTTCATAATTTTGTCCTTCTTTATGGTTGCATAATATTCCATTGTGTATATGTATTACATTTTTTCATCCAGTCCTCTTTAGATGGGCAGCACGGTTGGTCCATGTTTTTGCTCTTGTGAACTGTGCTGCAATAAACATACATGTGCAGATATCTTTTTCATAGAGTCATTTGTGTTCCTCTGGATATTTTCCCAGTAGGGGGACTGTGGAGTCATATGGAAGGTTGATTTTTTTGAACTTTTAGGAATCACCAAACTGTTTTTCACAGAGGTTATATTGGTTTATACTCCCACTTTTTAATCATGAAAAAATTTGAGTGTCATATAATAATTGTTTATGAAGAATCAATGGAAGTTTGTTAAATTTTACTAAGCCCCCTCCCCCCCACTTTTTAAAAACTGCAGCAAGGACCTACAGTATCAGAGGCATTAGATGTAATAGAAATTTGCAGGTAATAATAAATTGGAGTTTTATTTAGCAGTTATTATAACTACTTATTATTTTCCTGGAAGAATGTCATTATTATGAAAGAAAGATCTATTATTTTCCTGCCAGAACTTTTCACTCAGGAGTCAAAACCATCATAACCCTTCTACTCAACAGTGTCTTCTGAAGGTTCATGGTCCATGCACATATCTGGTTATTCCATTCTATGTTATGGTAGATGAGTGTGACTGTGATACTTTTTTTTCTACCTTTCAGTTTATTCCCCCCACCATATTAAGTCAAGGGTCAAGGCATTCCTTCTTTTTAATATATTTATTTTTTGTAACATATTGGTAGAAGTACCTTAAATTTAGCAATATCTACCTGTCATCCTTTTTTATTTTCTTATGGCAATACAAGTTTCTATGGACATAATTCTCACCCATGAACACAACTTTCAAATCACCATTTAGTCACATATCTCATTTCATTTAGTAATGTTTCCTCTGAGTTTTGAGTAACTGCTATCCCTGTGCTGAATTTTATACACTGAGGCAATCTGTCCCAGACTGAGCAGCTAGATCATGCTAAAACACATGATAAAATAATAAAAATTTTTCAGTGTGGTAATTTTAATTGTATTTTAAACTGTCAAACTGAAATTAGAGTTAATGCTTTAATAAGATAAATGTGATAGTGGCTCAGTTTCTTCTTCATTCTTAAACACATTTTTAACAATTTTTACTTTTTCTTAACTATCCTGACCCTTCATTTCTTAAAAAAATATGCCCTTCAAGTTGGTTTTATTATATTTCATTATATATAATGTCTTCTGGTCATTAGTTCTAAAGAAAAAATGTTCTTTTGTATTTTCCCCAAAGGGGATCCCCTGTGTATGTAATTAATAAAATGATAAAACAACTGTTTTAAAGCATACAATTAGCAATAATGTTGCTCATTTGTTGGAGAATATCACAGTATTTCTTTTGTTAAATTTTTATATTTTATTTTAAAGATGTGGGGTATAATTCAGGATTAGGTATACAAGTGGTTATCATACAGGTAAAGTATGGGCCTCCTTTTGGTCTCCACTTTGCCAGGTTTGAGATCAGGTACGCTTTTTGATGCTGTGTCACCCCCCTACCCTGACCCTAGCAGCATCCCACTACTGCCAATCCCCTTCTTATAGTATTATGGTAAATGTACAGGGTCTGCTTATGAGTGAGAACATGTGATACTCTGTTCTTTGTTTCTGTGATAGATCACTGAGTATGATAAACTCTAAATCCATCCAAGTTGCCACGAAGTTCATATGTTTGTCCTTCTTTATGCATAATATTCAACTGCATAATATTCAACTGTTTATATGCACCACATTTAAAAAATCCAGTCTAGCGTCAATGGGCAACACGGTGATTTCATGTTTTGCTATTGTGAATAGTGCTGCAATAAAAAGTGTGCAGGTATCTTTTTTGTAGAATGATTTGAATTCTTCTGGGTATATTCCAGTTGGGGGATTGCTGGGTCATATGGGAGGTCAACGTCCAGTCCTTTCAGAAATTCAGCCACACTGTTTTCCAAAGAGTTAGCATTCCCAACAACTGTCTAGAAGTGTTCCTTTTTCTTTGCATCCTCTGCCAGCATCTGCTGTTGTTTATTACTTTTGACCATTCTTATGGGGTTAGGTGGTATCTCAATGTGATTTTGATTTACACTTCTCTGATGATTAGTGAGGCTGAGCACTTTTTTTGGTTGGTTGCCCATATATCTTCTTTTGAGAAGTGTCAATTCATGTTTTTTGCTCACTTTTTAATGGGAATGGTTTTTTTCTTTTCATCACATTTGAGTTCCTTGTAGATCCTGGAGTATAGGCCTTTGTCAGACATACACTAGGCAATTATTTTTCCCATTCTCTGGGCTGTCTCCTAACTCTTGATGGTTTCTTTTGCTTTGCAGAAGCTTTTGAGTTTGATGAGGTCCCACTTGTCTGTCTTATCTCTTATGGCATGGGCATTTGGAGTTTTGATCAGGAATTAGACATCACAGTTTTTCATATCAGGTTTATTGATTTTTTTATTTACCAGTTATAAAAAAAGAAGGTATTTCTCTGGTGTCAATAGTAGAAACCATTTCAACATAAGAGGAGGGAATACCAGGAAATTATTTTATCTGGGGTAGTTAGCACATGTATTGTAGTTTTTACTACCCAGGTTCCTGAGCATTGGTGCAAGTTCAAGCAAATATTTAAGGGTATGGGTAAGGAAGTAGAAAGTTTACAGGATTTGCATTGTCATAACTTAAATGCTACTTTTCTCCCAATTTCTCATTAAAAACACTTTCTAAGCTGTAAGTATTCATAATCTATTAGATTAACTCCTGCTTTGCATTCTAGAGTAAGAATTATTGTGGAAGTTAAAGGCAGATATTTACTGGTGATTTGATATTCCACTTTTTGGTTAATAAATAATGTTTTTATATTATAGAAATCTATCATTAAAGGGCATAAAATTCAAAAGTGCACATTGTTTTTTTCTTATTAATCATATAAATTGAATACGGCAGTGAATGAGTTGAGGAAAAGAATGAACTAAGAGCTGGTTTCCAGAAAGGAAAGCACCTTTATGGTTATCATTTTGTCACATTTCAGTCTGGATTTCTAATTATTGTTGTTGGTTGGGAGCCAGCCATGGAGGCCTGCCTGCTGACAAAATCCAGGGAGCTGAAGACCCCAGGTCACAAAGCAAACCTGGGCAGTTGAAACCCTTGCTTCTTTTATTTTTGTTGTTGATGCAGCCAGAAAATTCTGTACAGTCTGAAGATGGAAAACAAAATCCCACTCACATCATTCCTTGTCCCATGCACAGAAACAAAGGGGAATTTGTGAGAAAATTACCTTCACTTTATATGAGTTTCCCCCTAAGTTTTCATGTCCCCGACTTGTTGAGAAAGTTACCGTAAGTCAGGAGGTGCTCACTTTAATGCATGTAAGGGAATTCATTGGCCTTGCCAGGGAATTATAGATGAACATTTTAATTATCATGTGTGGGTAGACAATCACTTGGTAGATTTTTTTCCTTCTGATTGATGATTATTATCATTTGTGAGGAGAATGCCAATGCACTAATTATGCTTATTTGAGCTTTAAATGTGGAATTTTACGTACACCTGAATGGCCATTTTTAATGTTATGTTACTTCCTGGTATTTGGATTAAGCGCATATAGGATTAAAAATATAAGATTGGATTACTATAGCAGTTTAGTACTTGATGATTTTTTGAAACTCGGTGGAGTAGATTTAGGCAGTAAGCATGTTCTTTTAAGCTTAAAAGGATAACAGTTGGATTAAGTGCTTTAAATAATAAAGGAGGACTGCCTGCTTTAGTGATCATGAGACAATGATGCTTTCAAGAAGGCACTGGTATGTAAAGTTACTTCCCTGTAAAAGGGTATAAGCTCATTGTTAACTGTCAATAGACGGCATCTGTCCTGCTAACACCAGAGTCAGTTGTCCGAGTGTTTCCTTCAACACCGATGCCGTTTCCTCCTTTGGGAAACCCTGAACCCAGCTGGAGCAGGATTTTCTTGCTAGCTTAGAGCCTCCTAGTAAAACATCTTTTCATTCACTAATAAAAAACAGATGCTGGTTGTACGAGAGCAGATGCAACAGTACATTATTGCAATTTTGAGGTCAATAAATAGCAAAGAAGGTCAAGACACAGGAAATATCAAAATTACAATAAATCATCCTCTTTTGATTCCAGAAATCATCGATACTCAGAAAATCTTTCTCCAGAGAAATTTAGATACTTTGTTCATTTTAGGAGTAAGTTATGAATGAAAACAATACATAATTATTCTGGGTATAAACAATTTTGAAATGATGAGAAGTAAGAGAAAGTAATAAAACATAAAAAGGTAAAATTTTAGGTATAGGGTTAATTTTAAAAGACAGCTGAAGAGGGACATATATTGGGAAATGGGTTCATCAACAGCAGCACAAGATTTCATAGGTGAAGACAAATCTAAGAAGAGAAAATGTATTTTTATGACTGACTTGCCTTTTAAATCTCTTAGGGACAATATTCATGAAAAACTCCATATGTAAACAGTCCATCTTGTCCACAATCTGGATCATAAAACACTTAAATCCGGATCATATATCCGGAGGAAAAAAAAACCTTTTTATAACTCTCATAGACATGTAACTTATTTCTAAAATGTGTCTAGGAAGTTAAAAACTGCTATTTAGGTTGCTGCGAAATTCATGAATTTCGCAGCAACCTGGATGGAACTAGAGTCTATAATACTGAGTGACCTCTCACATAAACAAAGATCCGAGTATCACATGTTCTCACTCATATAATGGACCTTAAACATTCAATGCAATACTATATGAAAATGACTGACCGTACTGGGAAACTATGGTAGGGGGAGGGAGATGGGATTAACAGTAGCAAATATCTGTCTGGGTATGGGGAAACATCCTATAGCAACAGGGTGCCTGAATGAAATGCAATTGTATACCTAACCCTTAACTGTACCCCACAACTTCACAATAAAAAATAATAATAAAAAAATTAAAAACAAAAACAAAAACAAAAAAAACCTGCTATTTAAAATGTGACTGCAAGAGTTTGCATATTTTTTGAACTCACAGAACTATTTCTTCTTTTAATTTATATTCTAAAGTAATTTTATCTTCTTAAGAGCTATTATTAATTTCAGTCTTAAAAAAATCCTAGTTATACCTAGATATCTAAACTTTTTAAAGGAGTTTTTTGTATAATATTACACAAAATGATCTCTGAAATCTTGTTTATCTCTAAAATGTTGTGATTATGTTCTATGAATTTTAGACCCATCTGCAATTTCCAGATGGACCATCCTATTATCATGGGTTGTGAATACTGGTCTATTGTTGCCCTTCCTGAAGTAGCAATACATAGACCAGTGATTTTTTTTTTTTTTTGAGTTGGAGTCTCACTCTGTCACCCAGACTGAAGTGCAGTGGCCGCTTCCGGCCACCACAGCCTCAACCTGCTGGGCTCCGGTGATCCTTCCTCCTCAGCCTTCTGAGTAGCTGGAATTACAGGCATGAGCTACCACGCCCAGCTGATTTTTTTTTTTTATTTATTGTAGAGATGAGGTCTCGCTGCCCAGGCAGGTCTCGAACCCGCGGGCTCAGGCAATCCACTCATCTTAGCCTCCCAAAGGCGCGGGATTACAGGCTGAGCCACCGAGCCCGGCTTAGACCAGTGATTCTTAAACACTTTGTGTTGGTGCCCTTTTCCTCAATATAAAAATTGTATTATTCTCAACATTTTTGATTTATAAAAGGAGAAGCAAAAAGTGACTTTTGTTTATAATAGACACAGGATATAAGGTGAGTGATAGATCAGAAAGAAAAAATGAAGTTGGCTAAAGAAAGTATGTGTAGGGGCCCAGATTATGACATTTTTCTGGTTCTTAGACAGCAATATACTTTTTTTTGACTCATTCATTAAAGGCTTGTTTAACTTGCTTATTTCTCAGAGTATAAATCAATGAATTTAACAATGGAGAGATAGAAGTAATGAGTATTCCACCCCCTTACTAATGACCATCTCATCTTTTTGATGAAGGTCTGACATATATAAAATACAGCTGACATAGGTGATGGAAATCACAGTAATGTGGGAAGAACATGTGAAAAAGACCCTTTCTCTTGGCTAGGCAGGGAGGAATCTTAGAATGGTTCTGATGATGTACATACATGTAGGACAAAACCACACACATGAGAGTCATGATACAGATCAACATGAAGCCAATAATAATTATTTTGATCTATGAATCATGTGTCTGAGCATGAGATCTTGAGGAGAATGTATCACACACAAAGTGGTCAATGACATTAGAGTCACAGAAATACAGATTTAGTCCCAAGCTAAGTGGTGAGACTATGACCAATAAGGTTGTCACCCAAGAACAGAAGTCTTGCAGACTCTGTGGTTCATGATGGTCATGTAACGCAAGTGTTTGCTGATGGTTATGTATCAATCATAGGACATGGTGGCCAGGAGAAAAAATTCTGTGATTCCAAAGACGTATGTAAAAAGAGTTGGCATGCACAAGAATTACAGGTAATGATCCTATCTCCTGTTGATATACTGTACAAGAATCTAGGAATACAGGCAGAGGTGAAAGAGATTTCTAAGAAGGAGAAATTTTGGAGAAAAAAGTACATGGCAGTTTTAAGGTGAGAATCAACTAATGTGAGGATGATAACGGTCAGGTTTCCAGTTACACTTAACATGTAGGTAATAAGTAGAAATATAAAAATCAGAATTTGCAGCTGGGGGTCATCTGTAAGTCTCTGGAGGATGAATCTGGTTAGTGATGTATGGTTTCTCATTCCTTGGTCCTGCCTTCTGCTCAATCTGTATGTAAAACAGAGAGTTCAAAACTGATAAGACAGTGGGAAAATTTTTTCTATTGGATTTTGGTTAGAACAAGCAAATCATGTGTTTTCATTTATTTTATATCACTTGATAATTATCACTTTAAAATAATTCATGACTTCAGATATTTTGATATGTCATTAGATTGATTTAAAACCTTTGCTTTTGAGCAATTTTGAACACAACATATAGTAAGAAATATACTCTATATTGTAATCTGGTAAATATGTATATACACATACATATACTTGTAGATATCTGAAACAAAAAATTCAAAATTATGCTAACCCCTAGATGCCTTGCTCTCTAAGGTTTTCAACTCTAATTTATATTTTTAAATATAAATGCAATTATTACTAAATTAACTTATAGTAGTTTACTAGTTGATTATGACCTGAAGTTAAAAAAAATATTGGTTATCTTAAATAATTCTTTCAACAATATGAAACTGGGTTGGATAAAAAAATGTGGTACATATACATGATGGAATATTATGCAGCCATAAGGAAGGACAAACATGGACTTCACAGCAACTTGGATGGATTTAGAGTCTATAATACTCAGTGATCTATCACAGAAAAAAAAGAACTGAATACCACATGCTCTCACTCATAAGCGGACCCTGAGCTTTTACCATAATACTGTAAGAAAGAGGTTGACAGTAGTGGGACACTGTCAGGGGAGGGGGAACGCATCAATAAGGGTACCTGATCTCAAACCAGACAAAATGGGACAAAAGGGAGGACGAGGGCCGAATTTTACCTGTATGATGACCACTTGTATATGTAATCCTGAATTGTACCCCATATCTTTTGTATGTTTTGTTTTTCCATAATGATACCCCACATTTTTTTTTGGTATAATTCCATTTATACGAAATGTCCAGAGTCGGCCAATAGGTAGAGACAAAAAGTAGGTTAGCGGTTCACTAGGGCTGAGGGTAAGGAAATTGACCACCCCCACCCCCACTCCCCATGATTACAGAGTAAGTTTTTAAAAATATATTTTATTTTAAAAAAAATTGTGGGGTACAATTCAGGGTTAGGTATACAAATACTCATTGTGCAGGTATACAAATACTCATTAGGTATACAAATACTGTTAGGTATTTGTATGTTAGGTATGCAAATACTCATTGTTGATGAGGTGTGCCCCCCTCCCCAGGCAGATCTCAACTACTGTTAATCCCACCTCCCCGCTCCCCCTCCCCTTTGCAGTTTCCCACTACTGTCAGTCCTTTTGTTATAGTATTTATGGTAGTTGTTCAAGGTCCACTTATGAGTGAGAACATATGATACTCAGATCTTTGTTTCTGTAAAAGATAACTCTGTGTTATAAACTCTAATTCCATCCAGGTTGCTGCAAAGTGCATGATTTTGTTCTTTTTTATGGCTGCATAATATTCCATTGTGTGTATGTACCACATTTTTTTTTAATCCATTCCTCTTTTGATGGACAGCATGATTGGTTCCATGTTCTTGCTATTGTGAACAATGCTGCAATAAACATATGTGTGCAGGTATCTTTTTTAGATAGCTCCACATCTTTAAAATAAAAAAATTAAAATGATAGCATATTTCCTTCTAGCATACTTTCAAAAATTTACTTTACTCTTTTAATGTATACTTTGGAATAGATTTTCCATGCATTCACTTGTTCTTCAACAATAATGAAATCATGAATATTAGGGTGCCAATTTTTTGCAAGAAATTTTTCTTCTTATTAACTGAAATTCTGCTCAATCTCACTTATTTGGTTGAAGTTATTTTTTTTGCTGTTTAAAATTGTAAACATGGGAGGTGGTTATGATATGATTTTTCCAGATACATTTCCTAAAGCAGTACAGATCATGTTACCCAGCCATAACAAAACACATAGTTAATCTATAAAGGACATTTATATTCATTTCCCCTATAAAAGCAATCCCATAAATCTCTCCCATTACTCAAAAATGTTCATGCCTTTTTCTGCTAGTCACGGATTATTTATGCATTCATGAACAGAAGAGATGTATTGATACATACCAATTCACTAATAAGTGAGCAAATGTTCTATAAAAGGTGTACACAGCCAAAGAATATTATTCTTATTGTTTTATAATTTCAGTCTTTTTTTTTTTTAGTTGGAGTCTCACTCTGTCGCCCAGACTGGAGTGCAGGGGCCGCCCCTGGCCACCGCAGCCTCGACTTGGTGGGCTTTGGCGATCCTCCCGCCTCAGCCTTTCAAGTAGCGGGAACTACAGGCATGTGCTACCACGCCTGGCTAATTTTTTTTTTATTATTATTGTAGAGATGAGGTCTCGCCAAGTTGCCCAAGCGGGTCTCGAATCCGCGGGCTCAGGCAATCCACTCACCTCGACCTCCCAAAACGCTGGGATTACAGGCTGAGCCACTGAGCCTGGCCCTCAGTCTATTTTTATCTGACTGAAACAAACAGTCTCTTTGCTATCATTTAACAAGTTATTAGCACTACAATTATTAAATAGAATTTCCAATTCACGTCAACAATCTGAAATAATTTTTTCTAATTTCTGACATCCCACATATACTGTCCTCTTCAACTCTATAAATGCCTCCTGAACACACCATCCACTGAACCAGCTCTTGGTAAGATGACTTGTGATTTCCCTTCGGTTCAATGAAGTGTAACCATTTTTAGCTGCCTTTGGCACTGTCAATCATTCCTTTCTTCTTACAATGATCCATTCACATTGCCTGCACGCTATCCCCGCATCTGTCATTTGTTTTGTTCTTCTGGCTTCTCCTTTGTAGATCTCTCTTCCCCTACTCACCTTTATAACATTGAAATTACTCAGACTCCATCTTTAACTCTTCCTCTTCATCCCTGTGTTTTTCCTGGGCATTGCACCGCATTTCATGGCTTTAATTTAGCATTTAAAATTTGATGATTAAAACACCTAGACATGATCCCCCTGACCATTAGATATCTCCACCTGGAAAATTTTACACTCCCTCAAATTCAACATGTTCAACATGGAATTCTACGTTTTCTGCACCACTACTACTTCTTGCCCTGCTCCCTGTTTGCTGTATGCTGAAACCAAAAGTCAACATTTGTTGTTCTGTATTAACGATTGAGATCAAGCTATGTTGTATCTTTGGTTAGCCCTACCTTGAAACGCTATTCATGTTGCCGGCACTTTCACTTAATTTTGCTGTTCCTTGACTCTGACTTGGGGAACTTTGGTGGTGGCGAAATTGTGGAGCAGCTCAAAACCACACCATATGATAAGAACAGGGGTTGTGCCAGCAATTTTTAATGAACAATTTATCCAGAAAATTTTTAATCTAACCATTTGTTTTTCCCCTTTCTTAGTCTATTCTTACACCTGGCTTTCAGTGAACTGTTCCTCAGTTTTCTATACTGTTCAGCAAAGTTTTTTTGAATCTCCCAAACCACATTAAGTACCTCCCTATGTGTTTTGTGGCACCCTAGGCATAATAAAGAGTGCACATGTTTGTTTAAATCAGGATTTGAATTTTTTAAAATTGTAGTAACCACAGAAATTTTAAGAGTCTGAAACATAGAGTTATTCTTGTTATTACTCTCAGATATAGATCAGGCTATATTGTTTCTTAGGTGAGCTTGTTTTAAAAACTGTTCTGACTCAGGAAGGTACTTTCTTCCTCTTAATTTTGCCCTATCCCAGACTATAACTTGGGGATTTTTGTTTGCTTTTTCCTTTGGTGGGAAAAATGTGCCAAGTGGCTCTTAGAGCACATCGCAACCATAACCTGTATGGATGAAAAAGTGTTAATTAATTTCTCAATTCCATTTGGCAAATAGCTTGCCTTTTATGTTCTTAAATACACCTGTCGCGAAGATCTTAATCCAGAGATTTAAGACTTTTAAATTCCAAATTTGAATCAGCTGCTGCACTGTGGTTATTCCTTGGCTAAAACCAACTACACTAACATCTACTAAGCTGCTTCGTTCACTTTCCAAAGTTTGTTTCAAGATGATTAATTTTAATTTTTCATTTTAAAGATGTGGGGTACAATTCAGTCTTAGGTATACAAATGTTCATTATGCAGGTACTCTTGTTAATGTGGTGTGCCCTCCCTAGACAGATTCCCACTACTGCCAATCATACTTCCCTGTTCCCCACCCGGCAGTTAATGCTACTGCCATTTTTAAAATTTTGACATCTATAATTTAAAAAAGTTCTCATAGAAACCTTAATTAATTTACTTTGTGAAAAGTTTGTCATGATTGCTTTAAAATATTCTTTTCCTCCATAAGCAAGATATGATGTCTACCAATTATATACCATCTTCTATAGTAAATCTAGAATTTACATCCTCCATTAGAAAGAGAGGAGTATCCTGGTTTATGGTTTGAGGAAGAGCTGGAACCATCCTAAGATTGTGGGCACCACACAGGTTACAACAATTACAAGCATTCATTATAGGCCAAGTACACAAAGGAAAAATAAAATAATTAAGCAAGGGCCTACCTTCTCTTCCTTTTGTTCCATGACACATGTAGTAGCTAAGAGAATGCAATAACCCCTTTTACTTTCTATAACATATTTTTAACTTAAGTAATTACTATCTATTATACATAAAATAAATTAATATAATCAAAATATTAAATTATAATTTAAAAGTGATAACTGCTCATACTTGTTTAGATTATATGCTTCTAAAATTTACTTTGCAAATGTATTCATATTTAGTGTATTTATAAATATGAAGAATGCTTTTCATATATTTGAAAATTACTTAGGTGTTTAAAAATGTAACATAAGCATATTTATCTTAATAATTATAAATGCGCATTATTACTATTTGGGGAACTACGTAATATTTTCTGGGGCATTTGATCAGAATTTGAAATCAATTCTAATGGCTAAAAAGTTATTTGCAATGTTTTAATATTCTAAAAATTGCTACCTAGAAGTAGATTATATAATTGCACAATTTTCATTATAAATTTATGTCATTCATCTGTTAAGACAGCTGTCAACAGTGTAATAAAATACATCTTTCCAAAAATGTATCTTTGACCACTCTCTCCAAGAAGTAGAATTTCAGAAAATATTCCAAAAAGTTAGATTATTTTGTACAGTCAAGTCTTGCTCATAGTAATGTCCCTGTAACCATTTTCAGTTTAATAGTGAACATGATATTTCTTACTCAGCTTTTTTGTTGCTTTTTAATTATACTTACAGCAACCTTTTTGACATAAAATTGTATGCTGCTTCAGAAAATATTTTCTTTTGGATAAGACAGATGATTTTTCAACATTTATTTACCCTACTTAATACTTTTCAATATTATGCTATTTTATTTGCAAATAGCTATTTTTGTTTAATAGAAAGTTAATATTTTAATATTGATTTTTAAGGTTCTCTTTAGAAACTACTTAGTGTGTTTAACATTTCTTCAACATGATTTACCTGTATGTTTGCATCATTTCCTTTTTTGGTGCTTAACTTTAATATTATAGAGCACTTTTTTTCTTTTTAAAAAAATTTTTATTTTAAAGATGTGGGGTCTAATTCAGGGTTAGATATACAAACGGTCATTGTACAGTAAAGTTTGGACCTCATTTTGGTCCCCACATCACTTGGTTTGAGATCAGGTACCCTTATTGATGAAGTGCGCCCTCCTCCCCCTGCTTCCTTCCCTGGCAGTTTCCCACTACTGCCAATTCCTTTCTTTTAGTATTATGATAATTGTTCAGGGTTTGCTTATGAGTGATAATATGTGGTACTCAGTTCTTAAGTTTCTGTGACAGATCACTGAGTATTATAGACTCTAGCTCCATCCAAGTTATTGCAAGGGAACACATATTTTTAATATTGCATTTTTCTAACAATGTTTAGAAGCAATTGATATCTATAGCATCCTTCCAAATAGAACAGATTACTCAGTCTGACTTTTCACTTTCCCCTGGTCATTAGAACTTTTTACAAGATGTTGTGCAGTCTTTTAGTTTGCAGTGGTAATTATTTCTCATTTTATAGTCAATATCATTATTGATTTAATAATGTTTTACTCATTTTACCTAATTGCTTCTCTTATCCTATTGTTTACCTCATCTTCCTTCTATGAATACATTATATATATTTAAATTTGTATTGATACATAATAATTATACATATTTATCAAGTACATGTGACATTTTGATACAAGCATACAGTGTGTAATGATCAAATCAGGATATTTAGGATATCCATAACTTCAAACAATGTTATTTCTTTGTGTTGGGAACATTTCAAATCTTTTCTTCTAGATATTTTGAAATACACAATAAGTTGTTAACTATAGTCACCCAAACATGCTATTGAACACTAGAACTCAATCCTTCCATCTAATTACATGTTTTTACCCATTAAAAATCCTCTCTTCATTATCCCCTCCCCTCCCACCTTCTGATCTCTATTATTCTACTCTTTGTCATGATGAGATCATTTCTTTAGTCACTCCATATCAGTGGGAACATGCATTAGTTGTCTTTTTGTGTCTGGTTTATTCCATTTAATATAATGACCTCCAGTTCCATCTGTGTGGCTGCAAATGGCAGGACTTCATTCTTTTTTATGGATGAATAATAATCCATTGTTTATATGTACCTCATGTTTGTTATCATTAATCTGTTGATAGACATTTAGTCCTACAATTTGGATAGTTGTTCCCTTCAAAGTTCATGTTAAAGTTTGGTCCTCATGTTGGAAGAAGAGCCTAATAAGAGGTATTTGAGTCCTGAGGGTGGATCGCTCATGATAAATTAATGTCCTCTCCCAGGACAGAGTAAATTCTCATTCTTTAACTCCCATGAGAGCTGATTATTGAAAAGAGGCTGGCACCTCCCTCACTTACTTCTTTTCTCACTTTGTGATCTCTGCACATGCTGGCTTCCCTTTGCTTTCTGCCATGAGTGAAAGCAGCCT
Source organism: Cephalopachus bancanus (assembly GCA_027257055.1). Classification (NCBI taxonomy): domain Eukaryota; kingdom Metazoa; phylum Chordata; class Mammalia; order Primates; family Tarsiidae; genus Cephalopachus; species Cephalopachus bancanus. The sequence goes on along the minus strand of JAPVLO010000385.1, from coordinate 2,183,139 downwards.
GAGATCCTCACCAGATGCCCAATCTTGAACTTTCCAGAAATCAGAATCATGAGCCAAACAAACTTTTTTCTTTACAAATGACTCAGTTTTAGGTACTCTTTTATAGCAACGCAAAAAGGACTCATACAGAAATTTGGTACCAAGGAGTGGGATGCCATTAAAAAGATCCCTGAAAATGTTGAAGTGGCTTTGGACCTAAGTAATGGCCAGAGATTGGAAGAATTTGTAGGGCTCAGATGAAGAACAAAGACAAGGAAAAGTTTGGAACTTCTTAGAGATTAAATGGTTATGACCCAAATGTTGATAGAAATATAGACAGTAATGCCCATGCTAAGGAGGTCTTAGATGGAAATAAGGACCTTTTGTGGGAACTAGAGAAGTTCACTCTTGTTACATTGTAGCAAAGAACTTAACTGCATTGTGTTTATGATTTAGGGCTTTGTGGAAGACCAAACGTAAGGGTGGATTTACAGTGTCTGGAAGAAGGAATTTCTAAATTACAGAGTGTTTGAGAAGTGGCGTGGTTACTTTTAACAGATTAGGCCAAATTATGGAAGGAAATAAATGACCTAAATGTGGAATTTATTATTACAAGGAAGCAGAGCATAAAAATTTGGAAAATTATAGCCTGGTCATGTGGTAGAGAAGAGAGTATTTTCAGTAGAGGAATCCAAGGGTGCAGCTGAGTGACCCTTTGCTAAAGGGATTAGCATGAGTAAAAGAGAAAGCCAGGTGCTAATATTCAAAACAAAAAGTCACAAAGGCGTTTCAAAGGTTTTTTTTGTTTGTTTGTTTGGGTAGTACTGGGGTCTTGCTACATTGTCCAGACTGGTCACAAACTCCTGGTCACTAGTAATCCTCTCACTTAGGCCTCCCAAAGGACTAGAATTAAAAGTGTGAACCTCGGACAACCGGTTTGGATCCCCTCCCACTGTGGGAGATTTTCTGTCTTCTCAACAAATCCTACTTTCAAAAAAAAAAAAAGTGTGAGCCTCTGTCCCTGACCAATATTTCAAAGATCTTTGAAGCCACCCCTTCCATCACAGGCCCAGAGGCTTAGGATGACATAATCATTTCATAAGACAGGTCCAGGGTGCCATATCTCTGTGCCACCTCAGGATGCTGCTTCCTGCATCTCAGCCACTCTGGCTCCTGTTGTGGGTCAAATGGCCCCAGATAGAGTTTGGGCTGCTGCTCTGGCGAGCTCATGCAGTAAGCCTTGGTAACTTCCACATGGTGTTAAGTCTTCAGGTCATCCAGAGTGCAAAAGTGATGGAGGCTAGACAGCTTTTATCTAGATTTCAGAGGATGCACCAGAAATGCTTGATAGTGCAAGCAGAAATTTGCCATGATGGTGGAGACACTGCAGAGAGCCTCTACTAGAGCCATGCCTAGTGGACCTTTGGGAGCAGGGTTGCCAAGCTTCAAATCCTAGAATTAAGAACCACTGACAGCATGCAATCGCAGCCTGGAAAAGCCACAGGCATTAGGCTCCAACCTGTGAGAGAAACCACAAGGTGGTTTGGCAAAGCCAGGAGGGTAGGGCTTCCCAAGGCTTTGGAAAACCATCACTCTTGTCAGTGTGCTCAGAATGTAAGACATACAGTTAAAGAGATCATTTTGGAGCTTTAAGATTTAATGTCTGTCCTACCAGGTTTCAGACTTGTGACTTGGCTGATTATTCCCTTTTGGAACAGGAAAGTTTACTGAATGCCAGTTCTACCACTGTCTTGAAAGTAAATAACTTGTTTTTCATTTTGAAGGCCCACAGCTGGAAGAAACTTATTGAGTAACAGATGAGATTTTGAATTTTGAGTTGACGTTGGTATAAGTTAATACTTTTGGAACTCTTGGGAAGGTATGACTTTATTTTCTCTTATTATAAAGATGTGGGGTACAATTCAGGGTTAAGTATATAAACGTTGATTATGCAGGTACCCTTGTTGCTGAGGCGTGCCCTCCCTCCCCTGGCAGTTTCCCACTACTGTCAATCCCTTTCTTATAGTATTATGATAATTGTTCAAGGTCCGCTTAAGAGTGAGAACATATGGCACTCTGTTGTTTGTTTCTGTGGTAAATAACTGAGCATGATCTACTCTAAATACATCCAAGCCGCTGTGAAGTCCATATGTTTGTCCTTCTTTATGGTTGTGTAATATTCCATTGTATATATGTACCACATTTTAAAAATTCCAGTCAGGCTTCGATGGGCAGCAAGGTTGGTTCCATGTTTTTGCTATTGTGAATAGAGCTGCAACAAACATGTGTGTGCAGGGATCTTTTTTGTAGAATGATTTGAGTTCCTCCAGGTGTATTCCTAGTTGGGGGGATTGCTGGGTCATATGGAAGGTCAATTTCTAGCTCTTTCAGAAACTGCCACGCTGTCTTCCAGAAGGTTGCACTAGTTTGCATTCCCACCAGCAGTGTAGAAGTGTTCCTTTTTCTCCGCATCCTCACCAGCATCTGTTGTTGTTTGTTTTATTAATGATGGCCATTCTTACTGGGGTTAGGTGGCATCTCAGTGTGGTTTTGATTTGCATTTCTCTGATGATGAGTGAGGCTGAGCACTTTTTCATCTGTCTGTTGGCTGCCCGTATATCTTCTTTTGAGAAGTGTCTATTCATGTCTTTTGCCCACTTTGTAATGGGGCTGTTTGTTTTTTTCCTTTCAGCATATTTGAGTTCCTTGTAGGTCCTGGATGTCAGGCCTTTGTCAGATATACAGTTGGCAAATATTTTTTCCCATTCTGTGGGCTGTCTCTCCATTCTCTTAATGGTTTCTTTTGCTTTGCAAAAGCTTTTCAGTTTGATGAGGTCTCACATGTCTATCTTATCTCTTATGGCATGGGTACTTAAGTGAAAAATGTTGAGTCAAGAGAATTTCAGAGAAAAATAGATAAAAAATGATAGAAGAAGTGATAATGGAACTATTGGTACCATGGACTATTGGAAAGTTCTTCCTCTATTGGAAGCAGCTGTCTGCAAACACTGGACAGAATTATTCTTCCCACTGTCTATCCTATCTTACTACATTTTACCCTTGGAAGCAGCATTGCCTTGATATTCATGACTCCATTATAATTATTCATAATTAATTGACTTTCCAGCACCCTTGAAAATAATGTTGGTGGTCTGCTATTGGGTTCTTCTTCATTAATACAGATTTATCATCTAAAAAAACCATTAATGCAGTTGTGTTTGTATATGCATTTAGACATTATTTTATTTTAGCAATGAATATTATATGTTATATATGTTTCCATGTATTTTTTTGATTTGATTTTCTTAATTTCTTTATAAGTACATTAAGTTTCCTTTGCCTTGCTGTTCCTTTTTCTTACTTATTTAAGCTACAATTTGGATTTGAAGATTCAATATTTGGTTTAGGTTATTAGATACTTTTTGCACTACCAATAATAACACTAATTCCTCAAACTCAATTATTGTTTTTGTCTTTTTCTATATGACTTTGCATGCTTTTTCAGAAGAATGTTTCATCATTTTCATTTAAGAAGCTTACCTGTGATTTTAATAATTTCAACATTATAGATGAATTCTGCATAATTTATGTTATGATTTGCATTCATTTCTGTTTTGGTTGCTTTCATTTGAATTTTGTTTCATAATCCCTTGTTGATTTATTTTTACATTTTAGTTATACATTTGATCCATGAAGTATGCTATAAGAAGGCAAGATCATTGTTGGTTTTGTTCTGTGTTTTATTTCAAATATCTAATATCAGTGAGACACTTAGTAAATGCGCATTTAATGAATCAAGGGGTATTTGAAAAGCTATGGATAGAATAATGAAAATCAGCACTATTGTTTTCTTGTAAATCTAATATTTTATTGGTATTTACATTTAAATAATTTTGTTTTCACTTTTTGTAAGACTGGATATGATGTGATATTTTTGTTCTTTATAGACAACTATTACTATAACATCAATAAGTGTGTTGCAAGAAGTGAAAAGAAGTTTCTGTATTATTAAGTTTCTAAAATAATTTGTTCCTTCCAAAAGTCCATTCAAACTAATTTCTCAAAATGTTTTCCCGCATCCATCACTTGCATTGGGGAACCAATCTCTTAAGACAACTTGAATCGTCAACTTCAGCATCCCTTACTTCTTGGAAAATAAGGCAATTCTTTTGACTGAGTCATTGAAGGCTTGTTTTACTTGTTTGTCCCTTAAGGTGTAAATGAAGGGGTTCAACACAGGAGCAATGGAGGTAGTTAGCATGATCACACCCTTATTTATGGCCATCGATTCCTTTGCTGAAGGTTTGATGTAGATGAAGATGCAGCTGCCATAGGTGATAGAAGCCACAATCAAGTGGGAAGAACAGGTAGTAAAGGTTTTTTTCCTTTGCTGGGCAGAAGGGACTCTTATAATAGTCTTGATTATATATATGTAGGAGAGAACTACACGAAGAAGGGTTGTGATGAATGTCAGCACAGCACAGCCTATAACCATCTGCTCAATTACCCACGTGTCTGAGCATGAAATCTTCAGGAAGGGAGATACATCACACAGAAAGCTATCAATGACATTAGAGTCACAGAATTCCAGATTTTGGCTCAGGCTAAATGCTGGGAGTATGATTAACAAGCCAGCCAGCCAACAGTAAAAGATGAGTCTTTGGCAGACTTTACTGAACATGATGGTGGTGTAATACCGGGGTTTGCAGATAGCCACGTAATGGTCATAGGACATGGTGGCCAGGAGAAAAATTCAGTTACTCCAAAAAGATTGGTAAAAAATGCCTGAGTGACACAAGCACAGTAGGTAATGGTCTTGTCACCTGTTGACAGATCATATAAGTATCTAGGAATACAAGCTGATGCCAATAAAATTTCTAAGAAGGAAAAATTTTGTAGAAAAAAGTACATTGGTGTATTAAGATGAGAGTCTATTACTATAAGTGAGATAATTGCCAAGTTCCCAGTTACACTCAATAAGTAGGTAAAGAAAAGAAAAATTAAAAGCAGACCCTGAAGTTGTGGATTATCTGTTAGTCCCAGGAGGATGAATGTTGTTAACGTATGATTTCTCATAATTGAATCCTTTTGTCCAGTCTTTATGGAAAAAAATGAGGTATTTTATTAGAATGTAGGGAACGTCAAAATTCAGTAATGATAAACAATGGGAGGGAAACTAAAGCAAGTAAGTGGTTCACATAAGAGTATTCTTTAATTTGGTTATCAATGTTGTCAATATACTAGTGGACTTAACTTGCAAATTACATTTTAAAATAATTTTAAGACATTTCTTATAGATCAATTTAACTGTGCCACAATCCGATAATTCATAGATTCTACCTATCCATTGAATTTTTCCAAATGTATTTATTTATTTTATTTTTAATTTAAATTTAAATTTTTGAGTTGGAGTCTCACTCTGTCACCCAGACTGGAGTGTAGTGGCCACTCCTGGCCACCACAGCCTCGACCCGCTGGGCTCCGGCGATCCTTCCGCCTCGCCTTCCAAGTAGCTGGAACTACAGGTGCGCACTACCACACCTGGCTAATTCTTGATTTATTGTAGAGATGAGGTCTCGCCAAGTTGCCCAGGTGGGTCTCGAACCCGTGAGCTCAGGCAATCCACTCACCTCAGCCTCCCAAAGCACGGGATTACAGGCTGAGCCACCGTGCCCAGCTCCAAATTAATTTTAATTTTTTGTCTATATTTGAGATTAGTTTTGTTGGACAGTTCATTGTGATACCACCAATATTAAGATTTTTTTTCCTTACTCTTATGCATTATTCTGTCTTGAAGCTGAAATCTTAAAGTTCACTGACAGTTTCCTTCATATTTTTGCTTGCAGCTTGGTCCCTGATAAAACACAATTACATAACAATTGATTTGAATGTACTATAAAGGTTCTTCAAAATCCAACATTGATTAAATGTTATATCCAACACCTATAGGAAAATAATATTTTGTCATTTTGTGTATAAAGTGTATATACACTTTGGGGCATATTCATTTACTCCTAGAATTTTAAATGGAATCTATATGTCATAATTCTTCTATTTGTATATCCAGTAGTGATCTTTTCTGAAATTTGGTTATACAGATTTCATATATGTCATATTGAACACATGTAAAGTTGATGTCGTGGATCCTGTGTCCCTATCATCTTCTTCCCATGTGTTTTCTCTAATAAAACTAATTGATTACAGAAATTAGACTCACATGATATGCCAGGTGTTAGATAATCACTTCACAAGGAAGCACCTATCTGGAGTAATCACCCACCCTCCAATCCTTCCTCTTTTTATACTCCATCTTTTTTTTCCCCTTGAATTAAACTTAAGGACACCAATTTCTCTGATTTATAGCCCAAACATTTTTTTTGTGGGGGAAGTCCTTTGAAATCTGGTGGCTGTATTGGATCTTCCCAAATTTCATTTATGAATCATTGCCAAATAATAATTATTTATATCATAACACCTACCCTGGTAGCATAAGTCTGTTGATATCAGGAATTGTGTGTGTGTGTGTGTTTTCATGCACGCTTGCACATGTGTGCATGTGCGTGCTTGCTTTACTGGGATAATCAACAAAATGCTTGAAACCCGGCATGTAGTCAATGCTTAACAAATAATTACTGGTTAAATACCAACATCACTATTTTTCTCCAGACACATACAAAGTTATCTTCTTTCGTATTTGGACTTCCTCTTGATATGGCTCTATCTCTGAACTTACTTTTTAAAAGTTATGCTTATGACTTTCATATTTCATGTTATTTATTTATTTCACTTTAAAGTGGAATGTTTGCATTGAATTAAGTCACGCTAGAAAACTACCACATTCTCTGCTAATATTCACTACCAAAGAGATAACTGGCTTCTCTTTCTTGCCTTATTAGTGGTGTAAATGAGTAGCTGCATCTCCACTTTGCTTTCTTGAGATAGTGGCTGCTGTTAAGATAATAAACTCATAGGTCAACTTTGCAATACTGAATTTGGATCAATAGCTGCTTTATAGTTTTTTCCTCTCAGTTATCACAAGTTAATTACAATAGCCATCAATTAAATGTTTTCAGTCATTAAACTTGCTGTTTTTCCTATAACAGTGAATGAAAATGGCTTTCCTGGGGGACTCTGACTAGATAGTTACCAGAATGAATTTAATGCATTGATTAAAATATTCCCTTTTTACTAGGCTGCCTGCAGGGCAATTCCAATCATGTGTCAAGTTCTCACACTTATGTCACAATCTCAGAGTAGTGCCATTAACTAGAATTTGTTTTTGAGAGCTGGAGTTCTGAAAGATAGGGTCACACAGGCAACAGTTTCAATGGGTTCCATAAAGATAGAGTGACAACCCACCTCAGGAACCCACCTACCTCCTTGGAATCCCATTCTCTTCAGCTCACGGAAACCAAATGCTTCACTATGGTATTAAACTCAGTCCTACACACTTTGGAAATATTAGAGACTCTAGGAATATAAATGTTTTACTGCAATGATTAATGCTATTTTTTTCTGAGAAAACCATCTTTCCTTTATAGTAAGTGTCAAGTTTTGGCAAAATAATTGACTCTGAATTGTGATTAACTATTACCTTTTTAATTATATTTCCCAAATATTTTACATTTATAACATATGCACTAGGAATCTCTAACAAAATGATGTTAGCTAAGGTTATTTTTAGTCTGAGGGTGTAACGTGTGATGCTACTTCATGACAATAAATTATATGACATTTTGGTGGTCTCTTAATTACTGCTATTAATGACTATAATGTATTCAGTGGTAATGCTCTCATAATTTTTCCATAGTTATTCATAGCTCCTGTTCACTGTGCAACCATAAAATCTTTTTGAGAGTACAAAATTGATGATGAACTGCCCTTGAGACTTGTATGTAAACTTGTGGTAATTCTTGCTAAGTAAACTTGTGGTAATTCTTGCTAAACATATTCACATGCAGTGTTGCAAACCCAACAAATTTTCTATTAGCAATATAGTACAAATTTCCCCTCAATTGTTTTCCTGTTTTCATGCATCTAGGCAACATATTCCTAATTATTCTCCAATATATCTCCATTATTGGAATGAAAAAATTTTAAAAATGAGTAATGTAAGAAACAACATCTTTGGCAGGAAAATTTAATGTTCAAAATTCTCAAAACCAAACCAAAACAAAACAAAACCTCTGCCACAGTTCTCAAAGAATAAATTACATCAAAAGCTGTCAAAAAAATTCTCTGAGCTGAGAGAGGTTACTACACTACGAGTTTGACATTTGCAACCTATAATTAAGTTGAAAGATCAGAAGATCTTTCATAACACAGGTTCAAAAGTTAGTAGTAGATATTCTGTGTACTGACATTTTTTTACAAAACCCAACAGTCATCACTAACAATAGCGTCCTCAAAGAGAAGAGTAAGTATCAATGCATCTACAACAGGCTGCCAGAACAAAACTTTATAAAGTACCAGTTTACAGTTTGACTCAGCAATCCCACTACTTGGTATTCAACCAAAGGAACAGAGGTTATTACATAAAAAGGGCACCTATACTCATGTTGATTGCCATACAATTCACAATTGCAAAGATGTGTAATCAACCTAAATGTCCATCAGCAAATAAGTAGATAATGTGACACACACACACACACACACACACATACACAAACACACACACACCATAGAATACTATTCAGCCATAAGAATGAATGAAATAATTTTTTTGCAGTAACTTGAATGGAACTGAAAGTAACACACTAAAGTAACACAGGAATGGAAAACCAAATACTGCATGTCCTAACTTATACACATAAGTAGAAGCTACACTAAAGAATTGCAAAGGCATACAGAATAGTGTAATGGACATTGAAGACTCAGAGAGAGGAAGTTGGGAAGTGAGGGAGGGGTGAAAAATCACTTATCAGGTACAAAGTTCACAGGTGGGGGTGTGTGGAGGGTACACTTAAAACCCAGACTTCTTTTCTACTATGCAATACATCCACGTCACTAAAAATCATTTGTACCCCTAAAGCTACAGAAATAAAAAAGTACCAGTCTAACTTATTTTTATTTATTTTCATATGTTTTAAGGCAATGGGAAATTATGGGACCTCCTACTTACCCTTTATCTGTTTTTATTATGTGGTAACTTATAAAGTTGAAAAATTTGGTCTGATATGTAAAAATGGGAAAGAGTGCAAATTAATAGAACAAAGTAACCGATAATGTGAAACATATGCTTTTGCATTTTCTTTCTGCAAATATACCTACGTATTATAAGTAATACAGAAATGTCAACATTAAATATAGAACTTGTACAATTGAATACAAAATTTGTCATATGCTATTCAACTTGGATAGATTTTAGAGTCTATCATACTCAGTGATCTATCACAGAAACAAAGAACAGAGTATCATATGTTCTCATTCATAAACGGATCTTGAACAATTATCATAATACTTTAAGAAAGGGATTGGCAGTAGTGGGAAACTGCTGGGGGGTGGGGTGGGATTGGCAGTTGAGGGAAATTACCAGGGGAGGGAGGGGCACACCTTATCATCAAGGGTACTTACATAATGAACATTTGTATACCTAACCCTGAATTGTACCCCATGTCTTTAAAATAAAGAAAACAAATAACTAAATAGCAACAGCGAAAAAAAAGAAAAAAAAAAGAAAAAAAAAAAAAGAAAAAAGTTCTCATGAATCTGTTTGTATAATCTGTCTGACACCTACTCAGCTTAGTCACAATACCCATACCAGGGGACACAACATACCTGGGTTCTTCTCTCTGTCTTAGGTAAATACATTACCTTCTCTGCGTCATTGCCATTTGTTTCTTCAATTCATCTTTTGGTGACATATTATTATTTAAGAACTTTGTGTTTTGAGTTAGTGCCAATAACTCTTCCATAATTTTTCTCAGTAATCACCAATTACAATTTCAAAATTTTTAAATCCTGAAATCAGTGTGTTTAGGGTTTGAGATTTGCTTATATCAATGAATGGAAAATAATTTTCCCTGGAAGCCTCAATTAGAACGTGCTGTGAATAGTTTTCCTTTGTTTCTTATAATCTTTCCTTTTTTTTGAATTTGGGGAAGGGTCAACCAGATGTATCTAATTCCTAGTAAAACCCCCAGAGTCACCATGATTGGGAAGAAAAACTGTTTGAGGGCTATCTGGTGAATCCTATGACATTCCCAGGCATTGAAGGAAATACTTGGAGTAAGTAGATTAAACTGAGATGCACTGAAGTATGATCTTACAGACTACCTAACCTTCTGCCAGGATCTTTTCTGCTATTCAGTTCTGCAGCACTTTATTGAGGATGTGGAAACACACACAGTTCTGGCCACACCTTGTTCTAAAATTTCTGTCTCTTCTTTCAATCTTTAATACTCTCCTTTTGTAAAGAATACCGAGAGACAGAGTTTCATACAGTTATTGAAACTGAACTGAAACTGACATTTTTGCATTCTCTACATGTCTTTGAGAGATCTAAAAAAAGATTGAGTTAATGAGCCATGTGCAGTGGTGATTTTTCATATATACTTACATTGCTTTCACTTTGATGTGGAGAGTGAGTTCATGTCAGATAACAGTCAGGTAATAATTTAGATAACACTTTATACTATTTTGGTTAGGATGTATATTCAAAGTCATGTTATCCACAAAAATACAACTCAGATATAAACTGAATTCTTTTTACAATATTTCTTATTTTATTTCATTTTTTTTAGTTGGAGTCTCATTACATTGCCCAGGCTGGAGTGTAGTGGCATGCACGTTCAGGGCCACCCCAGCACTGACCTGCTGGGCTCCAGCGATCCTTCTGCCTTAGCCTTCCAAGTAGCCAGAACTACAGGTGCACACTACCATGCCCGGCTAATTTTTCTATTTATTGTATAGATGAGATCTTGCTAGATTTCTCAGGCTGGTCTCCAACCCATGGACTCAGGCAATCTACTCGCCTTGGTCTCCCAAAGTGTTGGGATTACAGGCTGAGCCACCCGGCCTATAATATTTTACATAGCTATACACATAAATGCAGGTCAAATTTGTTCCTCTGAAGAAATCCTGGTGTAATCTCCCCAGACTACTAGGAGGAAGGGATCTTGTTAGTGAAGACTGTGTTTGGACTTCTGGTCGCTCTTGGTCATGGGCCACCACTCCGGTTATAATATTCTGAAAAGTCTTTGATCTCTGAGATTTTCGTCTCCAAGAAGCCAAGGTTTTCTCTTTAAGGACTTCATTCACTTTAAAATGCTCTAAGTTTGAAAGTAATGTAGTTTTCAAAGTTTTTTTTTGGAGGGGGCGTTATCAGGAGCTCTCTCTGATTTTGAGAGCTGAGATTCTGATTCCTATATAAAAGGTGAGAAGTTTTTACATTAACAAAGTTAACATTTGCTTTATTTGCCAAAGCTGAAATAAAACGAACCTACAATAGGGACCTTGGTGACCCAATTTTAAAAGTCACTAATGAATCTTCTGTGTAATGAATTTGGCAGAAATCCTGAAAAAACAGTGGGGCAGTGTCTTCAGGGGAAGGAAGATACAACACAGGCCGACACACAGCACTAAAAATCAGATGGCAAAACACGTCTGTTCTTCCTGCATTTGTTCCACATCCCTTTGGTGCATGTAAAATTGCCAAGTTCTAGTTTTTCCCCTTATTACATTTTAGATGAAAAGAAATACAAAATTTAGATAATCGTGATTAGAAAATATGTGAATAATCCGAAATCTAGTAATAATTACTTTTACTATTTCTATGCTTAATCTTTCCAATTTTCCTATGCACAAATGTTCACATTTTACATATTTATTTCTTACATAATTTTTGCAACTTTTTGGGTCACACAAATGATTAACATAAAATTACTTTCAAAACACTAACTGTAGATTGTGTCATCATTTTTGATTACTTTGTGATATATATCACTTTTCACAATTCAATCAGTTTGCGCATGTCATTTCTAACTCCTCAAATGTTTTCTGTAACTGTTCATTATTATCAAATAGATGGGTGCATGTAAATAAATTGTATGGTTGCATAAACTCTTTCAGAAATTTAGTTTTTTCTGCAAATCTTCCTTCTACAAATATTTTTGCAAATTTAAACTAATTCCTAGATTTAGAATGCCAGAAATAAAGTGTATTTACATTTTAAGTCTTTTGCATTCGTTATCAAAAGTCTTTCCAAAAGGTCATACTGATTTTTATACCTAATTTTAGTTTATGAGTGTGCACTCAGACTCAGTTAAGCATTATTTGTTATTTTCAAGTCAATAAACACCTATGTTTTCATACATGCTGAAAATATTTTTTCTGTCATCGTTGCTGGTTGTCAAATTTGTTTACATTATTCAAAATGTTATGGTATATCTTATTAACATGGATAAATTGTGCTTGTTGTTTTATCTATTCTATAATTTGTACTTATTTCTTAAAAGTCTTGTTATTTTTAAGTTATTTATATCCCCTCAAACAGATAAAAAAGTTTGTTTTCATTTTATTGATAGTAAATTTTAAATTATATCAAATATTCTGTATTCATTGAGATGAAAATGTATTTCTATTTTTTAATTAATTTATTATTTATTTTAATTTAATTAAATGTACTCCCATAATGTTTTATTACTAAATTGTGGTGAATTGCATATTTTAAATGTCAAAATGCTGTGTCCTGCATGGTTGGGTGGTAAAGGATCCTGAAAGAGGAACGGCGCGGTATAACACAATTCACAAGATACTTTTTAGAACTAGAAGGTGGAGGAACCAGGGGCACTCTGCCTCACAGGACAAAGACCCTGAGTTTCTTACCCATCAGACTTTTACTAGTTCAAAATGACGTAGCTAAGTAAACCTTCAAGGACAAAGTACAGATAGTGCAAATTAAACTCTATGTTTTGATCTTAGAAAGCTTTTGATAAAGTGTGACTGTTTAAAAAATATAGTGCAGCTGCTTGCAAGACAGTGTATAACTTTTTGTCTATTCTAACACAACAGACACTGCACTTTTAGAATTTGCCTCAGCATACATGCCTATCTGACTTTGCCATTATAGGCATTCTTGGCTCGTTGTGACTTTGCACATATGCCAAGTATGTTTTCAGCAGAGTTCAAGAAGGGCAGTGGTCTCCAACATCAAATCAATATTATATTCTTAGAGCAAATTCTAATGTGTTATAATATATCACCCATAAAATATATTGCTGCATTCGATTTGTTAGTTTACTAAAGATTTGCTTAAATTGTGATTCATATGATCATGAAAGTTCTATAAATTGGTCAGCATATTTTCTTTCTTTTAATGTTTTCACCAAGTTTTTGTATCAAGATTATTCTGGGCTTTAAAAATAATTGTGTTTTGTCTTTTTTCTTCATTTTTGGAAGATTTTGTGTAAGATAGATGATATTTGGAATAATTTACTTAGGATACCATAGGGACTTGAAACTTACATTGTGGGAAGATTTTCCATTTCAGATGCATTTGCATTTTATAAATACAGAAATAAAAATTTTAAGTTAATCTTGTGTCATTTTTGCTGAGTTGTGATTTTCTGAGAGATTGTGCACTCACATATATGTCTAAATTCATTTGGACAATTTTTTTAGACAGTCATCTCACCTCTGTAAGTGATATAAATAGTAATATTTGGACTTTTGCCTTAAAATGACGCTATATGTGTGTTTACTTCCTGATTCTCTTTTTTGTTCTACTAATCTATTCTTCAATCTTGATCAGATACGGTCTTGATTACTTTAGCATTATCAGTCTTGTAGTCAGGTAGTTTTTGATCCCTAATATTATTCTTTCTCAAAGTTGTTTTAGTTATTCTGTTTTCTTTGTTTTTATATATAAGCTTTAGAATCAGCTTGTCAATTTGTGCAATAAAACTTGCTGAGAATTTGGTAAGGATTATATTGAACCTATAGAAAAATTTGGCTGAAACTGATATCTTGCCAATGTTGAGTCTTCCAATCTATAAATATAGTATATTTCTCCATTTGATTAGGTCTTCTTTAATTTTCGTCTGTTTGTAGCTTTCTAGGTACATTTCTAGCTTTCTTGCACACCTTCAAATTTATTCCTAAGCATTTATATTTTTGAAGCAATTATTGATAATTTTATTTTGTAATTTCAGTTTTTGTTTGTTGTTGGCATATAGAAATAAAATTAATTTTTATGCCTTGATCTTGTATTCTACACTTGATAATTTCATTGATTAATTCAGTAGCTTTTTTTTTTTTATTGGGGGCAGTCTCACTCTGTCAGCCAGGCTGGAGTGCAGTGGCATGATCCCAGCTTACTGCTACTTTGACCTCCTGAGCTCAGGTGATCCTTCTGCCTTAGCTTCTTGAATAGCTGGGACTACAGCCATATGCCACCAAACTAGCTAAATTTTTGATTTTTTTGTAGATACAAGGTGTCACTAGATTTCCCAGGCTGGTCTAAAGGCTGGCCTCCCAAAGTGCTGGGATTACAGGTGTGAACATCTGGCCAGTTGCAGTAGATTGAAAACAAATTTTATAGGATTATCTACATAGATAATCATGTGGTATGTAAATGTTCTTTCTATTCTGGATGCTTGATTTTTTTCTTGCGTTATTTCATAGGATAGAACTTCTAGTGTGGTGTTATAGAGATGTGATGAGTGAAGACATTATTGTATTTTCCCTGATCTTATACTGAAAGAATTCAATTTTTCAACATTTTACCATCAACAAAGCCAATATATAAATTCTTATCTCACTTCTGGTTATGCTTATTGATTTTATAAGACTCATCAAAAAGTCAATGTTAATTTATCCCCTTTACATATTTGATAAATTTGCTATTTTGTAATATGTTTGCAAAAATGCCCATGATGGCATGGTATGGTTTGCCAGACAATAGTGGTGCCAGTGTTAGATAGTGCTCGATAGTGAAAGCACTGATGGGATAGATACTGTTCACTAATTCTTCACATTTCTCTTTCTTTTTTTTTATAATCAGTATTTTTTATTATGATATTGTGGGGTACAGTTAAGGGTTAGGGATACAAATATGCTTCATTCAGGCACCCTTGTTGATAAGAGGTGTCTCCCTGTCCCCAGACAGATATTTACTACTGTTAATCCCATCTCCCTCCCCCATCATAGTTTCCCACTACTGTCAGTCATTTTCTTATAGTATTACATTGGATGTTCAAGGTTCACTATATGAGTGAGAACATGCGATACTCAGATCTTTGTTTCTGTGAGAGGTCACTCAGTATTATAGACTCTAGTTCCATCCAGGTTGCTGCAAAATTCATGATTTTGTTCTTTTTAAGACTGCGTAGTATTCCATCATGTATATGTGCAACATTTTTTAAATCCAGTTCTCTTTTGATGGACAGCATGGTTGATTCCAGGTTCTTGCTATTGTGAACAATGCTGCGATAAACACATGTGTGCAGGCATCTTTTTTATAGAGTGATTTGAGATCTTCATGGTATATTCCCAGTAGGGGGATTGCGGGGTCATATGGGAGGTTGATATTTAGAGCTTTTAGGAATCGCCACACTGCTTTCTACAGAGGTTGCACTAGTTTACACTCCCACCAACAGTGTAGAAGTGATCCCTTTTCGCCACACCCTCTCCTGCAACTGTTATTTTTGGAATTATTGATAATTGCCATTCTGACTGGAGTTAGGTGGTTTCTCAGTGTGGTTTTGATTTAAATCTCCCTGATGATTAGTGAGGTTGAACATTTCTTCATGTGTCTGCTGGCTGTTCGGATGTCTTCCTTTGAGAAGTGTCTGTTCATATCTTTTGTCCATTTTATAATGGGGTTGTTTGTTTTTTTCTTTTCAGCACACTTGAGTTCCTTGTAGATCCAAGATGTTAAGCCTTTGTCAGACCTGGAGTTGGCAAATACTTTTTCCCAATCTATAGGCTGTCTCCCTGCTCTCTTGATGGTTTCTTTGGCTTTGCAGAAGTTTGTCAGTTTAATGAGGTCCCACTTGTCTATCTTCTCTCTTATGACCTGTGGGTTTTGGGTTTTATTCAGGAATTGGATGCCAGTTCCGATTTCCAAGAGTGTATGTCCTTCATTTTCTAAGTTTCCTATTGTTTGAGGTTTTATGTGTAGGTCTCTGATCCATTTGTGTTAATTTTTGTGTATGGGGATAGACAGGGGTCCTGTTTCAATCTTCTGCATGTGATCAGCCAATTTTCCCAGCACCATTTACTGAATAGGTTCTCCTCTCCCCAGTGGTAGGTAGGTGGAGGCTTTGTCAAAGATGAGTTGGTTGAGAAATTGAGGTTTTGCTTCTGGAATTTCAATTCTATTCCACTGATCTATATGCCTGTTCCTATACCAATACCAAGCTGTTTTGATGATTGTAGCTTTACAGTAAAGTCTGAAGTCTGGTAATGTGATACCACTTGCTTTTTTTTTTTGCTGAGGATTGTTCTGGCTATCCTTGGTCGTTTGTGTTTCCATATGAATTCCTGTGTTTTTTCTAGCTCTGAGAAGAATGTTGCTGGTAATTTGATGGGTATTGCATTGAATCTATAGATTGCCTTAGGTAAGATGGACATCTTCACAATGTTGATTCTTCCAATCCATGAGCATGGGATATTTTTCCACTTGTTTGTGTAATCTTTGATTTCTTTGAACAGTGTTTTGTAATTTTCATTGTAAAGGTCTTTCATGTCTCTGGTTAGGAAGATACCAAGGTATTTCATTTTTTTTGTGGCTATTGTGAGTGGAATTGTGGTTTTTATTTGGCTTTCTGTTGTTTATTATTGGTGTAAAGAAATGTGATTGTCTGTTGCACATTTATTTTGTATCCTGAGACTTTGCCAAAGGCCTTTATCAGTGTAAGGAGGTTTTTTGACAGATTCTTTTGTGTTTTCAAGGTACACAACCATTTAATCTGCAAAGAGAGATAGCTTGATTTCCTCTTTTCCTATTTGGATACTCCTGACTACCTTCTCTTCTCTGATTGCTCTAGCCAGGACTTCCAATACTATATTGAACAGGAGGGGTGAGAGTGGGCAACCTTGTCTTGTTCCAGCTTTCAGGGGAAATGGTTCCAATTTTTGTGTGTTTAGGAGTATGCTGGCTGTGGGTTTCTCATAGATGGCTTTTACTATTTTGAGGTATGTTCCCTGTATGCCTAGATGTTCAAGGATTTTTATCAAGAAGGGGTGCTGGATTTTATCAAACGCTTTTTCTGCATCTAATGATATAATCATGTGGTTTTTGTTTTGACATCTGTTGATGTATTTAATTACATTTATGGTTTTACAAATGTTAAACCAGCCTTTCATCCCAGGGATGAAGTCTACTTGGTCATGATGGATGATTTTTGAGATGTGTTGTTGATTCCATTTTGCTAGAATCTTGTTGATCTTTTGCTAGGATCTTAATTTTAGCATCTATGTTCATCAAAGATATTGACCTGTAGTTCTCTTTCTTTGTTGGGTCTTTACCTGGCTTGGGTATCAATGTGATGTTAGCTTTGTAAAATGATTTGGGGAGAATTCCATCTTTTTCAATCGCCTGGAATACCTCAGTAGGATTGGTATCAGCTCCTCCTTAAATGTCTTGTAGAATTCTGCTGGAAAGACATCTGGACCAGGGCTTTGTTTTGTAGGTAGTTTTCTTATTATGTAGTCGATTTCCTGGATTGTTATTGGTCTATTTAGGGTCTCAATTTCTTCTTGTTCCAACCTAGGTAGGTTGTGTGATGTCAGAAAATCCTCCATTTCCTTAAGGTTTTCAAGTTTGTTTCCATACAAGTATATGTAGTAGTCTCTAGTGATCTTTTGCATTTCTTCAGGGTCAGACGTGACTTCATCTTTTGTGTTTCTGATTGTGCTTATTTGGGTTTTTTCTCTTTTTTCTTAGTCAGTCTAGCTAGGGGACCATTGATCTTGTTTATCCTTTTGAAGAACCAGCTTTTTGTTTCATTGATTTTTTTGTATTACCTTTTTGTCTTCTATGTCCTGGATTTGGGCTTTTATTTTGCTGATTTGGATTCTTCTGCTGAAATTAGGGTTTTGTGGTTTTGCTTTTCCAGCTTCGTTAGATGGCTTGTTAGGCGGTTAATTTCTGTTCCTTCCATTTTCTTCATGTGCATTTGTAGGGATATAAATTCCCCTCTTACTACAGCTTTCATGGTGTCCCAGAGATTTTGATAAGATGTTTCTTCATTTTCATTTGTTTCCAGGTATCTTTTGATCTCTGTTTTGATTTCATCATTGACCCAGGAGTTGTTTAGCATCATGCTGTTTAGTGTCCATGACTTTGTGGGTTTTGGGGGGACCTTGGTGGTGTTAATGTTTATTTTTATTCCACTGTGGTCCGAGAAGTTGCATGGTAAAATTTCAGTCCTTTAAATTTGCTTATGCTTGATTTATGGCCAAGTATGTGGTCGATCTTAGAATACATTACATGCAGTGATGAGTAGAATGTGTATTCTGTGGTCTTTGGATGGAGTGTTCTGTAGGTATCAATTAAGTCCATTTGATCAAGAGTCCCATTGAGGTTCCAGATCTCATTGCTGATTTTTTGTCTTGATGATCTGTCTAGGGTTGTGAGTGGGGTATTAAAGTCCCCAGTTACGATGGTGTTAGAGTCAATATCTTTCTTTAGTTTTCCTAGAAGTTGCTTTATGAAAGTTGGCACACCTATGTTGGGTGCATATACGTTTAGGATAGATATTTCTTGTTGGTGGAGTGAACCTTTTATCATTATGTAGTGGCCCTCTGTATCTTTTTAAATTTTTGATAGCTTAAATGGTATTTTGTCTGAAATTAGGATCATGACCCCTCCTTTCTTTTGTGTTCCATTTGCCTGAAAATTTGTTTCCCATCCTCTACTTTGAGTCTGTGCATGTCTTTTCTAGTGAGATGGGTCTCTTGAAGGCAGTATATTGTTGCCTGGTGATATTTTATACATTTTGCCATTCTATGTCTTTTCAGTGGTGCATTTAGTCCATTCACATTCAGGCTAATTATTGACATGTTAGAATTCATCCTTATCATAGAGTTCTTATAGAGTTGTTCCTCTTCCACTTGGTTTTTTGTCTTTCTTTTGGTTTGGGGGTTGGTTCTTGTGTATTTTATTCTTTTTCCTGTACTCCTGTGAAGAATGTTGTTCTTTTTTCCTTTTCTTGTGTGTTTAGTACTTTCTTAAGTGTTTCATGTAGAGGTGGTTTGGTGGCAGTATAAGTTCTTAGGGATTGGATATCTGGGAAAGATTTCAATTCTCCCTCGCTGATGAAGCTTAACTTGGCAGGGTAGGTTATTCTTAGTTGAAATGGTTTATCCTTTAGGACTTTGGAGATACGGCTCCAAGATCTCCTAGCCTGCAGTGTTTCTGTAGATAAATCTGCTTCTATTCTTATTGGTCTTCCATGGTAGGTGATCTGGCCTTTTTCTCTTGCTGCCTTTAGGATTTTTTCTTTTATGCCTACTTTGTTTAGGTGAATTATTATGTGTCTCTGAGTTGGTCTTCTCATTTGTTGTCTTGCAGGGGTTCTCTGAATCTCTTGTGTTTGAATTTTTGCATCACTGATTAGAAAAGGGAAGTTTTCTTGAATGATCTCATGGAAAGTTTGTTCCAGTGTTGTCTGTGTGGTCTCTGTCTCTCTTCCTGCCTCAGGAAGGCCAGTTACTCTCAGGTTCGGTCTCTTGAAGTAATCGCTCATCTCTTGAAGGTTTTGTTCTGTCTTTTTGAGCTTGTTTTCTGTGTTTTTAAGAATTTGGGTTAGTTCTATGTTTTGGTCCTCAAGTTCTGAGATTCTTTCTTCTGCTTGGGTAATTCTGCTTTCCATGCTTATCAGTTTGTTATTTATTTCATTCACAGTATTCTTTATTACTGTTATCTCAGATATCAGTTCCTTCCTACTTTCTTCTTGTCTCTCCACAATTCTTTTTAATCTCTCCATTAATGTTTTGATATCTAGGTTTGCAGTTTGAGACCAGTCATTCTGGGGGCTCTTCATTGTTTGCATTCCGAAGTCAGTTTTCTCAGTGTCTGCCCTCCCAGAGGTCTGGGGGAGACCCATATTCTTCTTTTGCTTTTTTTACATTTGTGTAGATTTTTCTCTCCTACTTTCCCTCCCCTCCTTTAATGCTGTTTTTCAGGAAAGGGGGGTTGCTTTTACTTCTTTTATTTCAATCTCCTGTTCTTCCTTATGAGGGTCCTCTGGCTTTGTTCACTTTTGAGGGTGGACTGTGGGTTGGGGGCTGTACTTTTTGCAGTTTTGAGGTTTAATTGTGGGGGATCCTGTGATTCAGAATCTATATGCTGATTCCAGCATCCAGCAACAGGTGTATGAGCACACTGGAACCTATTTCCCACTGCCTTACAATCTGTCTGTGCAGCCAGTTGTAGGTTTGGTCCCTAGATCAAAAGGAGGTACAAAAGAGGAAAAAATGGAGGAAGGTGGGATCAATAGAAAGTTAGAAAGAGAGAAGAGTGAGAGGAAAACAGACATACATACCAACTAACAGGTGAAAAAGAGACACAAGGCCAGAAAGAAGTGAAAAAAACATGCAAGAAAAATTCCCTAAAGAATACTGGTGGCTACACGGAGACAGTCCAATAAAATCGTGAAACAGATAGTGTAAATCAGAAAGCAAGCAAAAGTGAGCAAAACAGACAAAATGATAAAATCAAAAGTCAAAATAAGAGATCAGACTAGCTCTGGAATCTTTCCAGATTATCTAAGGTCTCTTCCACTCTGATCTCCAGCCTCTCCCCTCTTTTTGTTGCAGGTTGCTAGATTTACTTGCAGTTTGGGTTTGTTTTTTTTAGCCTGCTGCCTGGGAGGTCTGTGTTGCTTAGTTGCCTTTGTCTGATTCAGCATAGGGGAGGGGCTTTGTCTCCTGTTTAGCAAGTTACCTTAGGAACCGAGGTGGAGGCTGGTGGAAGGTGTGTGGGGCAATGCAAATCTCTGCCTGGAGAATGGCTGAGGTGACAGTTTCACTTTCACGGATCTTTTCTCTCCGCTCATCTGGGTCCCTGTTTGATCCACTATGGTGTTGTGGGAGGCACCGGGGATCAGCTACACAGCTGGATGCTAGATCCAGGGTGCTGCCAGCAGGCTGGGATGGAGTAGGGGGTCGAGAGTTCCCTCCTCTGGAGCTGAGAGCCTCCGATCAGCACCTCCTTAAGATATGCTGTTCCCTTACAAAAGTGTGGGGTCGCGTGCTGAGTGCGTCAGCCAGGGTGGGCCCAGAGCTCCAGAGCTCCAAAGCTCCAAAGGGCAGGTGGTGAGTGGTGAGGGTGGCCCTGGGTCCCTCACAGGGTACTTCAGCCAGAAATGGGACCGGTATCTCTGAGGGATGGGTGCCCAGAGCCTCCCTGGGTGACCAGCAGCTTGGTGCTGGGCGAGACGATGTAGCCAGGGAGGGAGCCAAGACCCGAGACTCCACATGGGTGGGAGTTACATATAGAGGAACAGTAGCAGCCAGGGGCTGCAATATCTGGCCCTGCATGGGACCGAAGGTCTCCGGGCCTTGGACCAGTGTGGCTGGCAGTGGGCCAGGGGGTGGGGGATGAAAAGTAAGAGTCTTTTTGGGAACTCACATTTGGAGAATCTCATAAGTCCACCTATGCCATTGCCATCTTTGTTGCATCTCCCCACATTTCTCTTTCAATGATGAATGTGTGGAGATAGAAAAAGTGGAGTTAGAAATACAGGGTAAGCTTCACCAAAATTTGTGATCTAATGTGTTCCAAAGTCTTTGGCTCTTTTTCCTTTAATCTGATGGATCTAAAAGCTACATCTATCAGTAATATGGGACCAAGAAGTATATTGCTATGAATGGTGATAAACTTTTAGTCTTGGGGAATTCTGAACACTTTAGGGAATCTTAAACAGGTGTTTAAGACTACCCCACTTGGTTTTTTTCTTGAAAATAGTCTGGAATGCAGATTGTTATTCAGACTATAAAGCTAGTGTTCAAGTTTTTTGCATTTAATGAAGATCTGCGTTAAAAAAGATCAAAAGATTAGAACCAGAGGTGAAAATCTCAAACTCTTTCTCAGGACTGTGGGCGAATAATGTAGACTAAGCAATTCCAATTGTGGTATCTATCTGGCATGAAATGATCAATATCATAGATAAGATTCTGTGAAAGACTGAAGAAAAAGTTTGAATGAATATTCAATGTTTTCATGACCATAGAGACTATCCAGTGATTGACTATCCAGTGATTTGTTATTCAGATTCCCAAATAATTAATTCATCTAAAACCTAGGCGTGAATTGTTTGGTATAAAAATGAAAGCATAGGCAAGAATTATGAAAGCTTTTTCAGTTCTGTGATGTATAAGAGAATGCATCAGTAGAAAAGAGAAACTACACTTATGTATAGCAAAAATTTTTAAAGAAGATTATATGCTATATCCAGCATGAAAGGAATCTAAAAAAAGATGATACAGTACCTCAGATCTAGTAACATTGGAGGTTATGAATAACTCAGTACTTTAAGACAAAATGTGAGGAAATACTTCCTGGAGTATGGAGAAAGTAACTCTTGCTGTAAGAGAGCTGTTCTACAGGAATTCTGGCTTTTGGTGGAAGGATGTAGCCAACAGTTGGCAATTGCAACAAGAAGTAATGAGTAACTTCATTCTCCTCCTAAAATTTGGTCTCTTATTAGACTTTCCCTTTGGTCAAACTCACCTTGAAGCAGGAGGTAAAAACAAACATACAAAACCCTTAATCTATTTATATAAATTCTGAAAGGCGAACCACATGAAGCATAGAAAATAATGAAAAATGATTGAAAGTAGATCTGAATAGGGATAGAGATAATATACAAAATATTCTGGTGGGGCAGTTCATTTATCCATGTTGATGTTGCAGTGTGTTTTACTAACCCCAATCATTAAGACTCCTGGCAGGATTATTATGCTTGAGGTAGTGGTGCTTGGTCTTCTTTTTCTTTTCTTTTCTTTTTTTAAGATTCAAAATACAACTTTTCTATAATGTGAGTTACATTACGGCGAAGTGATGCTGATTTGTTCTAAACATAACCCTTCTAAATTAAGCACTTGTTTTCATGCTGTTTTTTTGTCACATGTGTTTTCCATTATTTAAAAAAAAATTAAGTATTTTGTATATTTGCTTAACCTAAATAGAAGGTAAAGTAATTAATATATTTCCTGTGAACATATAACCATGTTTTCTGATAAAGGATATTATCCCAATAGAGGCTCACTTAAATAAAGAGAAAAGTAAGAAAATAATTTTGGGCTTTAGGATGTTTTGAGAAAGTTAGCTTGAATTAGAACAAGGATAAGAAAGACACAAAATAACTTTGTAACTGGAATAATTTATTTTTAGAAATCACTGATCTTTTGAAAACTTGATTTCAAGACTTCTACAATCTCTTCTTAAAATTTAAATTGATTAACCAACAAACACTTTAAATTGGCAAGTAAAAATTGTATATAATTATGGTAATTCAGCATTCTCTTACTTCTCTGAGGATAATGTAATTCTTCTGAAAGAATCACTGAATGCTTCTCACTTGTTTGTTTCTCAGAGTCTAAATGAATGGGTTCAACATGGGAGCAATGGATGTCATTAGCACTGTCACACCCTTGTTAATAGCCACAGACTCCTTTGCTGAAGGTTTGACATAGATGAAGATACAGCTTCCATAGGTAATGGAAACCACAATCATGTGAGAACAGGTGGAAAAGGCCCTTTTCCTCTGCTGTGCAGAGGGGAATCTTAGAATGGTTTTGATGATGTATATGTAGGACAGAACAACACAGAGAAGGGTTGTGATGAGGGCTAATATAGCACAGGCAATCACCATCTGTTCTAAGAGACATGTGTCTGAGCATGAAATCTTCAAAATAGAGGAGGAATTACAGAAAAGATAATCAACATTAGAATTGCAGAACTCTAGATTTTGTATCATGATGAGTGGTGGAAGTATGATCAACACACTAATGGTCCAGCAGCAGATGACGAGCCTTCCACAGACTCTGTTGTTCATGATAGTTACATAATGCAGGGGTTTGCAAATGGCCACATAGTGGGGATAGAATACGATGGCCAGAAGAAAAAATTCTGTTACTCCAAATACATCAATAAAAAATACTTGCATGACACAAATATTATATGTAATTGATCTGTCACCCGTTGCTATGTTGTATAAATATCTAGGAATACAAGCAGATGTGAACAAAATCTCTAATAAGGCAAAGTTCTGTAGAAAAAAGTACATGGGTGTTTTAAGGTGAGAGTCCACTAAAGTGAGGGATATGATGGTCAAATTCCCTGTTATACTCAGCATGTAAGTGAGAAACAGAAACACAAAAATTAGAACTTGAAGTTGAGGATCATTTGTCAGTCCTAGCAAAATGAAGGTTGTTATTTTTTTTTCCTTTTGGTTTTTTTCTTTTCATTGACCTCCAATAAATAGAAAATTTTAAAATAAAGAGACAAATTTAGACATCACAAATAAATAAAAATTTAGACATCACAAATAAATATCAGAGACAAATAGTATAGCTGTTCTCTTCTGCTAGGGTGTAGAAAGTCACATGGGACTGTTGCTTTTACCTTAACAACCAAAACAAATCAGATGAATTACAAAATAGTAGTTATAAAAGTTCTATCAAATCTATAAAATAATAAATCCTTTATAGAAGATAAGTGACATAACTACTCTAATCTATGGCCAAGGCAACGAGGATGGAGACATTTGCTGTAGATAGGAGCAAAAGTACAGAACCTTTAATGAATTTTTAGTAGTGTAATATGGGCTTTTGTGACAGATTTTCAAAGATTCCTCAGTCAGAGTGAATTTTCACTTGCAACTATTTCCTACAAGTTCATACCAGGTACTCAGAGCGGCATTTCAAAGCCTAGAAGCAGAAAACAGATATTGTTCCAAGTACAAGTTAGATGTCCTCTGAATAAATTCCATGCCTTCAAATGCAGAAGAACAAGGGTTGGGTAGAAGAGCTGAGAAACCCCTTCAAAGCATTACAGATCCACACAGAGCATAAGGTTGCCGATTTCCAAAGACTGAGAGCAGTCTAGCGTCTAGACTGAGAGCAGTTTAGGGAAAACTCTCCTAGAATCCAGAAAGCTAAGAGTGGACTGAAAAGCAAGAACTCACCAGTGTGAAGACAACGGAGTAACATTCTTATAATGTTAAAAGGGATAACAACAACAACAACAAAAATTGTCACCTTAGAATTCTTTATTCAGCCAAAGTAACCATCAGAAATGCAGGCAAAATATGCATTTTTATATAGAAAAATGGATATAACTTATTCCAGCACAGCTACACTTAAAAGAATTCTAAAAGAAGTGCTTCATGCTGAAAAGAAATGATAGCAGTTGGAACCTAAATATGCAGGAACCAAGAGCACCAAAAGGTTTTTTTAACCTTCTTTTTTTCACATATATATGCAAAGCTATTTATTTTCTTAGTCTGTGTGTATCTATCTATATCTGTGTTTTTCTATAATTAGTTTATATAAAGATTTAAAATTAAAAGTACAATTGTCATTTCATACAGATAAATACTGCAGAATCAAGAAATTATACTTTTTTGAATTAAGTGAATTTAGCAAGGTTTCCAGATATGTCAATAAACAAAGGCAATTTTATTTCTATAAACTAGAAATAAATAATTTGAAAGTAAAAAATAGAATTTGAAATTACATCAACAGCATCAAATACTTATGAATAATTCTAATTAAAGATATTTAGGACTATACAACTGTATATCTCACAAAAGCCTGACATTCAGGATCTACAAGGAACTCAAACATGTTGAAAGGAAAAAACTAACAGCCCTATTAAAAAGTAGGCAAAAAACATGAATAGACATTTCTCAAAAGATGCTATATAGGCCACCAACAGACACATGAAAAAGTGCTCAGCCTCACTAGTCATCAGAAAATTGCAAATCAAAACCACACTGAGATACCACCTAACCCCAGTAAAATGGACATCATTAATAAAACAAAAAGCCACAGATACTGGTAAGGATGTGGAGAAAAGGAACGCTTCTACACTGTTGGTGGAAATGCATACTAGATCAACCTCTAAGGAAAGAAGTGTGGCAATTCCTAAAAAAACTAAAAATTAACCTTCCATATGGCCCAACAATATCCAGAGGAACTTAAATCACTCTACAAAAAAAGATACCTGTGCATGTATGTTTATTGCAGCACTATTCACAATAGCAAAAACATTGTACTATTCTGTCCACCAAAACTGGATTGGAAAAAAAATGTGGTACATATACATGATGGACTATTATGCAACCATAAAGAAGGATAAGCACATGGACTTTGCAACAACTTGGATGGATTTAGAGTCTATAATACCAGTGATCTATCGCAGAAGCAAAGAACTAAGTACCACATGCTCTCACTCACAAGCAGACCCTGAACATTTACAATAATAGTATAAGAAAGGGACAGGCAGTAGCTGGAAACTACTGGGTGGGGGTGGGAGTGGGGTGGGGCAAAACATCAATAAGGGCACCTGTACAGTGACCACTTATATGTCTAATCCTGAAGTGCACACCACATTGTGATGGGAAACTATGGGGAGGGGCAGGAAGTTGGGATTAAAGGTAGTCAGTATCTGCCTGGGGAAGGGAGGGCACAACTCATCAACAAGGGTACCTCTACAATGAATATTTTTATACCTAACCCTTAATTGTACCCCATAATTTTGAAATAAATTAAAAAAATATGCTCAGGGCTATAAATCTTAGCTATAGAAATTAGAAAACACTTAAATAAATTAAGAGGTATGTTCATGAATTCGAATATAGAGTATTGTTTAATTATTAGTTCTCTCTATATTGTTCTATAGATTTAATACAATGTCAGTGCAAAATACAGCCAGAGTTTTTGAAGAAATTGACAACTCAATTCTAAAATGTTGTAATAAAATACCTCATATCAATATATGTTAGATCACTATTAAAAAAAGAAAATGAATAAATGAACTATCTTACCTTATTTCAAGACTTGCTAAAAAATCATAATAATCAGGCTGCTATGGTATTTTTATGAGGATAGAAAAGAGGTCAATGGGACATCAAGGAAGCTTTGTATGTAGACACACATAATAGTGGTCAATTGGTTTCATTAAGGCTCTCAGTCAATTAAATCTGGAGAGAAAAAAATTTGAACAATAGTGTCAAAAAAATTAGATGTACACAAGGGGAGACAGACCCAAAAACTTCAGTCACACTCCATCCCTAAGAAATAATTTGGGATAGATAATAAGCTAAACTTAAACACTGAGCTTCTTTAGTTCCCATAAAAATGTACTACTTTTATTTAAAAGTAAAACAAAATAAAACAGAAATTACTTTTCTTCTTCTTGCCTTTTGCAAATGAAGTTTTTCCTATGGAGTTTTCTCTATGTTGCTGCCAGTTATTCTTTATCAATGCATCAATATGTTTTTTGTAAGATATTAACAAAAAAAAGTTTAAGGGCTTTGTAAATCTGGATTTTGAATGAAAATACTTCTTGTCCATAATAGTTCCAAAGTTGCCAGTGATTGTTTGCAATGGTGCCTAATAAAAATTCAGTCTAAAATATTTATCTCTCAGGTCCACAGCTTTCTTAAATTGATGAGTTTAAAAAATTTTTTCCTGGAGACCCCAAGGAATTTGTCATGTGAATGGTTTCACTCAGTTCCTTTAAAACAATGTCTTTCTATTAATATTGGCTTTGTCAATTCCCACTCTGTGTTCCTGTAGTTAAACCACTATTATGTTGCAGAGAGAGAACTGACCTGGGCCTATAGTATTCTGTTGAACTTTCATGCCAGGCCACGGTGAGTGATGTACTTAAAGGCACTACAAGCCAGTCACATTCTCTCCATCATCTCCTTTTCAGCTCAGAAGCTCCAAGAGCATCATGGGATGATGTACTCAGTCCTGAATGATTTGGGCAATATCAGGTCCTAATGTGGGAATATACTCAATCCTTAATGGCCTGGGCATATCTCTTGCTCCAGCAAACCTTTCTTTTCTTTAATCAATAATACTGTCCTTTATTTTTACACTTATTAGGAAGCCATGCTTGTGAAGATAACTGACCCTGGCCTATGACTGATTGAACTATATTTGTTCTACTGTTTTTCAGAGATTTTTTTTTTTTTTGAGTTGGAGTCTCGCCCAGACTGGAGTGCAGTGGCCGCTCCCGGCCACCGCAGCCTCGCCTACTGGGCTCCAGCGATCCTTCTGCCTCAGCCTTCCGAGTAGCCGGAATTACAGGCATGCGCTACCATGTCCGGCTGATTTTTTGATTTATTGTAGAGATGAGGTCTCGCTGCCCAGGCGGGTCTCGAACCCGCGGGCTCAGGCAATCCACTCACCTCATCCTTCCAAAGGCGCGGGATTACAGGCTGAGCCACCGAGCCCGGCATTCAGAGATTTTTGAATTCTGAGTTCATGAGTCACCAAATAAAACAAAGGTAATATGTCATTATATACATTATATACAGTATGTATAGACATACATTATATACAGTATGTATATACACTGTATATATATGTATACACATATATACATACTGCATATATATATACACTGTATATATATCTGTGAAATTATATTTTTGGGAATTCTCTACACAAATATCATACATCCTTGATGAAAACATCACAATCACTAAAGAACTTATGGCTCCCCTTTTTTACAACTATTGAAATGACTTTTTCGTTACTAATTTTAGTTAAAACAATCACACCTTTTACTCAGAGGAAATTATCATCTAGATTTCTCAAAAGGAAGAACACATAAAGTGACAAACATTATACTTACTTTTCTGACTTCCAATACTATCTTCATTTAGTTGATTACTACAATAGCCCTGAAGGTTAAAAAGATGAAGAGGAAAATGTTAGCAAAACCTTGTGTATGAATTTCTGGTTACATTTATGACCCCACAATTATATTCACCAGTGCTCTGAAAGAGCCTAGATCTCTCTCATTTGTTTAGTCTGAAACACATTGCAAAGATTTTTCTCACTGAGGACTTTTTCATTTTTTAATGTAAAACTATTTTAAATACGGTTCAAAATTTCCTAGACTATCAGGAACTCTCTTTGGTTTGAATAGTTAATAGTTTTCGATGCTCTAATTTTATACCAATAGGATTGTCTTTTAATAGGTGTTGTTGATAGACTGAAACTAAGTATATAAACAAAAGGGTTCTCGATGTCTAGGGGTAAGAAATGAGACACTGAGGCAAAAAGATGCAACAGTGGGGACGGTTCCTAAGAGACATGAAGGTTCAACAATAACAGCAGACTAATACAAAATGGAAAATCAGTTGGTAAGGAACCAGAAATACTTTTTTAATTTAATTTTTATTGTTTAAGGCAGCTTAGGAATCATAAAGGACTATTTTTTCTTCTTTAGTATTTTTATCATAGTTAAGTAAAAATAGCAGATAATTAAAAAAGAAAAATATAAAAATTACAAGCTAATGATACATAATTTTAGCACTTTGAATATTCTTTTCATTAATTTTTGTGCATATATAACATTGCTTAATATGAACAAGTTTGAAATACATAATTGGCCTTAAGGAGAAAAACGACCTATACCGAGAATTTAATATAGTTCAATCTAATTTATTTCTATACTTATACTGAAATATTGAACATATGTATTAACCAATGCATCTATGTAATGATTACATAGAATATAAATGTATAAAATCAATTTCATATGCTTCAATCTCATATATTTCTGTTTTGACTATTCCTATGTATTCATGTATACTTTATAATTTGCATCTTTCCAAGAATAAGATCATTTTATAATAATTAAATAGGTCAGTTTATTAAAATGATATAACAATTCTGTTTTAAGCTTTTAATAATACGGTTTTAAAGCATATAAAGCGAAAACTGATAAAATGCAGGAGTAAATAGGTAAGTACACAAGTAAAGTAAAATATTTCAATATCCTCTCTCAATAATTGGCAAAACAAATGAACAGTAAATCAGGAGACAGAATACTTTAGCAACACTATCAAGCAAGATTACTAATGGATAAAATGACGAAGCAGAAGATGATAAAATAGAAGACTTGAAAACTCTACAAACCACATAGACCTAGACCTGTAGAATATTCCAATCCCTAACAGCAGAATAAATACACATTCTTTTCAAGTACATTTGGAAGATAGATCATATTCTGAGCAATGAAACAAGTCTCAATAAGTGTAAAAGTATTCAAGTCAGCACACAAAAGTCTGCTTTTTGACAGCAGTGAAATTAAATGACAAGCCAAGTAGTGAGACATCCTCAAATATTTAGAAAGTAAATAGTACACTTAACAAAAGAGAAATTGAAAAGAATTTTGAGCTAAAGGAAAAAAAAGTACAGAACATATCAAAATTTGTGAGATAATGCTAAAGAAGTACTTAGAAACCTAAGGAAAAAATACCATGTGCTATGGTTTGAATGTGGTTCCCCCAAAGTTCCTGTATTGAAAATTTGGTCGCCGTTGTGGTGGTGGTGTTGAGAGGTGGGGCCTTTGGAAGGTGATTGGGTCATGAAGACTCTGACCTCATGAATGGGTTCATGCCATTATCACAGGAGTGGGTTTCTGATAAAAAGGAGGTGTTCCACTCATTTCCTTCCCTTCCACCGTGGGATGTCCCTTGCCAAATGGTAGACCATGATTTCTCTTCTTTGTAAATTGCCCAGTCTGTTCTGTTACAGCAGGAGAAAATAAACCAAGAAAACTGGTACTAAGAGTGAGGTTGTTGCTATAGCAAGTAACTGAAAAGGAGGAAGAGGCTTTGGGTAATGGGTAGAGACTGGAAAAATTTGGAGGAGCAGGCTAGAGAAAAACCTGAATTGGTATGAATGGAGCATTAAGAGCAATTCTGGTGAAGGCTCAGAAAAAAATGAGAGCCATAGGGAAAGTCTGATCTTCTTAGAGATTACTTCAATGGTTGTGACCATAATGTTGGATGGAAATATACATAATATAGGCCATTCTAATGAGATCTTAGATGGAAATGAACAATTTTTTTGGAAATGGGAACATAGGCCATCCTTGTTACAAAATAGCAAAATTCTTGGTGGAATTGTATCTGTTTCCTGGAACTTTATGGAACTTAAGAGTAACAAACTAGGATACTGGAGGAAGAAATTTCTAAGCTGTAAAGTATTCATGCTGCTGTATGGTTACTTTCAACCACATGCAGTGAAATGAAACAGCAAGTAAGTAACTTAAAGATGGAATTTATAATTAAAAGAGAAGCAGATGAAAATATTTAAAAAAATTGCAACATGGCCATGTAAACAGTGAAAGAAGTGTTTGAGAAAGAATACTAAGAGTGTAGTCAGGTGACCATTTACTAACGAGTACCATTGGTGGAAGACAACCAGGTGCTATTCATAAAGACAATGGAAAAAAGACCCCAAAGTGATTTCATAGATATTTGAGACTGCTCTTTCCATCACAGGCCCAGCACACTCTAGGAGGGTAGAATGGTTTTAGGGAATGGAACTGGGGTCCCTCCATGAACTCATTACCCAGAGCAACCTTGGGTCTCTGCTCTCTGCATTTCAGTGCAGTGTCCTTTGGCCACCTCCACTGTGGTTCAAGTGGGCTCAGGTGAAGCTGGACCCACTGTTCTGGAGGTACAAGTGGTAAGCTTTGGTAGTGTCTAGGTGGTGCTAATTTTGTAGGCTCACAGAATGCCAGTGGGGGCTTGGTTACCTCCACCCAGACTTCAAAGGATACTATGGGCTGCCTGGGATTCTAGGCAGAAACCTGCTGCAGAGATGGAGTTGCCACAGAGAGTCTTCACTGGGGCAATGCTTAGTGGAATCAGGAAAGTGGGGCCACATTCAAGATCACAGAAATGTAGGGCCACCAGCATTCAACTCAATCTGACAAAGCCGAAGTATGGATTGAGTCCAGCAAAGCTATAGGGGAAGGGCCACTAAGGCCTTTGGGGCCTATTTCTTGCCCCATTTTATTTGGGAAGCAGGATAAGGATTCAAAAGAGATTATCTTCCAGATTTGGGACAATTTTTTTCCCTGTTGGGTTTTGGACTTACTTGGGAACAAGTACCCCTTTTTTCTTGCCAATTTCTTCCTTTTGGAAGGGGGATTATCTTATGCCCATCTCACCTTCGTATTTTTGGAAGTAGATGACTTGTTTTGATTTTACAGGCTCGCAGCTAGAGGAATTTGCCTCAGGATGACTCATGCCCCAACGTTCACCCATATCTGACTTAGAGAAGACTCTAAACTTTTGAGTTGATGCTGGAAGAAGTTACGATTTGGGAACTACTGAAATTTAGTAAATGTATTTTGCATGTGAAAAGGACATGAGTTTTGGGGCCAGGGGAAGAATGCTATGATTTGAATGTTTCCCACAAAAGTTTGAGTATTGGAATCTTGGTTGCCACTGTGGTGGTTTTGAGAAGTGGGGCCTTTGGGAGGTGATTGGGTCATAAGGACTCCATACTGCTGAATGGAATAATTTCATTATTGTGGGAGTAGGTTAGCTATCTTGAGAGTGGCTTTGTTATAAAAAGTTATCTCTTGCATACATTCTTTTGCCATTCTGTCTTTCACCCTTCCTGTGTTCTTAGACTTCCCAACTCCAGATTTGAGACAAAATTTTTTTAAATAAATTATCTAGTCTGGTATTCTTTTACAGTAATAGGAGATAAATAATACAACATGTGAACACAAAGATGGCAATCTGTAAGCCAAGGAGAGAAGCCTGAAACAACTTCTTCTCTCACCACCCTCAGAAGGAACCAATTCTGGACAACTTGATTACAGATTTGATTACAAACAATTTGATTACAAATTTCTAATCTCCAGAACTGTGAAACAACAGATTCTTGTTGATTAAGCAACCAAATTTGTTGTATTTTGTTATGGTAGCCCCAGCAAACTAGGACTGATACAAACTTACAGCAATATAGGAATCTAAGGGAGCTTATTCAGTCTGATAAAGGCAACTATGAAAAAGGCTAACATCATATTTAAGGTGAAAGAATGGCTGTTCTTATCATGTTTACTCAATAATTGTACTGGAGATATTTGCCAGTGCAATAAGGTGATTAAATGAAAAAAGTCTTCCATATTTGAAAGGAAGAAATAAAACAGTCTATTAATAGGTGACAAAGACTATTTACACAGAAGATGAAAAGGAATCTAAAGAAGTGAAAAGTATTAGTGAGCTTAGTAAGATTGCAGAATACAGGAACAATAAACAAAATAAGTTGAATTCTATATACGTAGCAATGAAGAATAAGACATTGAAATTAAAACACATTCTCTATAGCATAAGATATGAAATATAGGGTTGAACCTGACAAAAGACACGAAAGACCTAAACACTGGAAACTACAAATTGTTTCTGAGAGAAAATAAAAAAAAATTAATAGATGGAGAGATATGTTGTGTCTCTGAATAGGAAAAAATATTGTTAAGTTTTTGCTTCTTCTGGAATTGATCTACAGATTGAATGAACTCCCAAAAAAATCCCAGCAGTTTTAAAAAATACAATTAATAAATTAATTATAAAATTTATAGAAAAACATAAACTACAATAGTCAGAACAACTTTAGAAAAGAGCATTTGAAAAGCAGCGCTACTGAATTTCAAGATTTACTATGCAACTATAATAATCAAGATAATGGTTTGGTATAAAGATAGATCAATAAATCAAGGAAGAGAATGGATAATGATTAGAAATAGATCTTGTAATTATGAAAAACTGATTTTAACCAAGATGCAAAGACAATTAATTTGAGATAATATAGTCTTTTGAACAAATGGTGCTGAAAAAGTTGAATATCCCTGTGTAAAACAGAACTTTGACCAGTACCTCACACTCCATATAGAAGTTAGCTCAAATGAATGATAGATCTAAATATAAGACTCCAGATTATAAAAATTCCAAAAGAAAAAAGTAGAAGAAAACCATTGTGACCTTGGGTTAGGCTAAGAATTCTTAAATGCGACACCAGAAACATACTCTAAAGAAAGAACAAATTGATGAAAGGTATAATTAAAATGAAGAACTTCTGTTATTTGAGAAGCACTTAAGAGAAATAAAAGACAGACTACAGACTGGAAAAAATCTTCACAAAGTATATATATGATAAAATACTTGTATGCAGAATATATAAAGAACTCTCTTATGCTGGTAATAAGAAGACAAAAACTCAATAAAAATGGACAAAATATTTGAACAGATAAGTCATCAAAAAAGATATGTGGATGGCCATTAAGCATATAAAAAGATGCTCAATAACATTATTATTTATGAAAATACAAATTAAAGTTGCAATGACATACAACTTACTTGTTAGAATAGCTAAAATTAAAACAACAATAACAACATGATCCTGCTGTTTCACTCTTAAGTATTTATACAAGAAAAGAGAAGCATATGTGCATACAAAATTTTATAGCACCTTATTTTTAACAGGCAAAAAAATTGGAAATAACCCAAATCTCCATTGGTGAATTGGTAAAACATTTTGGTATTACACATAATGGAATACTACTATCCAATAAAAAGAAATTAACTAATGATGCATACAACAACATGAATGAATCTCAAAATAATTATGCAGAATGAAAGCAGTAAGATAATAAAAATAGCATACTGTATGATTCCATTTATATAAAGCTGTAGAAAGTGTAAACTAATGTGTAGTAACAGAAAGCAGATTAGTGGGTGCATGGGGACAGGTGGATGTGGAGGAATGGGCAGGAGACATGACGAAGAGATACAAGGAAGTTTGTGGGGTAATCAATTTTTGTTCTTTTTTTAAAAAATTTAAGTCAGAGTGTCACTGTCACCCAGGCTGGAGTGCAGTGGCATGCTCATAGTCAACACAGCCTCGACCTGCTGGGCTCAGGTGATCCTTCTGCTTTAGCCTTCCAAGTAGCTGGAACTACAGACGCATGCCACATGGCTGGCTCATTTTAAAAAAAATTTATTGTAGAAATGAGGTCTCACCAAGTTGCTCAGGCTGGTCTTGAACCCTGGGCTCAGGCAGTCAGTCCTCTTGCCTCTGCCTCCCAAAGTGCTGGGATTACAGACTTGAACCACCGTGCCTGGCCAATAATTGATTTTGAGCTACCGCGCCTGGTCAAATAATTGATTTTCACTGTTTAATTTTGGTGATGGGTTCATGGGTATTTTCGGATGTCAATACATATCATATTTTATAATATATGCCTTCAAAAAAGCTGCTAAAATATTCAACAGGCCTTCTTGGAAAGGTTGGGTAAACAACATTGGGAAATTGAATCCTCAAAGCATGTTCTACTGTTTCAGAAATGAGGGTAAGTGTAGAAATACTTTTGCTTCTACTGAACCATCACAATTTACTCAAAGCCCCCAAACAGTAAAAAGTGAGGAAAATCAATAATTTGAGGCTCATCTTACATTTACATCTTTATAAGATCTGTGAGGCACTGTATTTCTAAAAATATGTCAAGGTATTTCTACAAATGACAAAAATGAGAAAGTTTCAATTAAAGTTTCCTTTTAGAATTGATATTCTTAGAACTGAAAATGCCAGAGCAATAAGTCACCAGATTTTCTGGATAAAGTAACAAAATGTTCTCTCTCACATGTACAATATTTTGGACTTGATGTATTTTAATGCAGCACCTTCATAATATTCCTCCAAAGCAATGCTTGGATAAACTTGCTTTACTATCTAATTAATATCCATTTTTAAAAAAGTTATAGACTTGAGCATTCCAGGTTCTGTAGTTTTTTTTTTTTCTTTTTCTTGCTAGGATATTAAATGTCTTAATTTTGGAGGTAGAAGGATAAATCAGTCAGAACCTGAAACTAACTTGTAGCTTAGAAACCAACCTTTAATATTTCTCCCCCATTAAAGAGACTGTTTTTTAAATTTCAGATAATATTATCCTTCTTAATTCTTTGTGCATTAAATCTTTATGAGCCTTGCTCTGAGAGCCCACAAAATATAGATATCCTTGTTTTCACTTCAATTTTTGACTCATTCTACTTTTAGGGTTACCTGCATCTTCCTTATTGCTGTATATGAGTATTAGCTTTTTAAATTCAATGACACATTTAAAAATGTATATATTTCTAACAGGATACTGGTGTATATAATATGTTATGTCTATGAGTAATTGCAAATTTTGGGTATTATAGATTATTATATCCAATGGTAATATTGCTAATTAGTGTAAGTAAATCTGTCAAATTATAAAATTATCTATCTATATTGAAGATTCTCTTGTCATATTCATGACCCAAACATAAGGTGTTTGAAATAAAAATACATTTTCTTGAGTTTTTTTTCCCTTTATTTTATTATAGAGATGTGGGTACAAGTCAGGATTGGGTACATAAGTAGTCTACGTGCAGGTGAAGTTTGGGCCTCCAAATGGTCTTCACTTTTCCTGGTTTAAGATCAGGTACCCTTAGTGATGTTATGTGCCTACCCTCCTCCTTCCCCTGGCAGTGTCCCACTACTGCTGATCTCTCTCTTATAGCAATGTGATAAATGTTCAAGACCCATTTATTAGTGAGAACGTATGGTATTCAGTTCTTTGTTTCTATGGTAGATCACTGAACGTTGCTGTGAATTCCATATTTTGTCCTTTATGGCTGTGCAATATTCCATTGTGTATATGTTCTACATTTACTTTATCCAGTTCACTCTTGATGGGCAGCAGGGTTGGTTCCATGTTTTTGCTATTGTGAATATAGCTGCAAAAAAATGCGTATGCAAGCATGACCTTCCACTTCTGGGACTATACCTGGAGAACTCAAATCATTCTTGAGATTTTTTTTGAGGTAATCTTGATGATTTTATGTGCAGTCTTAAAGAAGCTGTAACGTCTTATAGCAGTCACAGACTGGAATTACATGAAACAAGATCAAATTCTGGCTCCAACACTTACTCACACTACTTAATATTCCCACATCTCAATTTGCCTATTTATGAAGCAAAGACTAAAACCAGTTCCAAGGCTCTTTGGAAGATTACTCCCTCAAATGAATATATTGCATATATAACATATTATACATACATATATATAAGTAAATATATGAACTCATAAATAATATCGTTATAGATAAAGTTGGCCTAAATTGATCACTCAGTAAAGTATAATCCTTGTTAGTCTTTGTAGTATCTTCAAATGTAAATTAAATGTGGCAACTAGTTCAGTCTTGATTCAACATCCTTTAAACATAATACAGAATATCATACACATTTGATTCTTTTGTTATTTTTTATGCCAGAAATTATCATTTTTTTACATAACAGTTTTTTAGCAGGACTGTGAGACTTTTTTAGTCAATACAGTTGGAGGTCATGTATTCTGTATCATTAATATATTAGGTTTTATGGACACTCAAGTATGCATCCAGCACATTCAAGTGTGCACAGAAATAAAGTATTTTTTTTAATGGCAGATTTTGGATATACAATGGAAAGAAAATTTAATTGAGATTGATGCTGTAGAAAAACTTAGGTCAAAATATCAGGTAAAATAGATAATTTGTCTAGACTTGGTTTATGTGCTGTGTGGTGGGCAGAGGAAGAAACAACCTTTAATTAGAAATGACATTTAAATAGAGACATAAATGAAGAATAGAAATCAAATGGAAGAATGAGGGAAGGACCATTTTTTTTTTGAGTTGGAGTCTCACTCTGTTGCCCGGACTGGAGTGCAGTGGCCGCTCCCGGCCACCGCAGCCTCCACCTGCTGGGCTCTGGCGATCCTTCCGCCTTAGCCTTCTGAGTAGCCGAATCACAGGCACACGCTACTATGCCTGGCTGATTTTTTTATTTTATTGTAGAGATGAGGTCTCGCCAAGTTGCCCAGGTGGGTCTCGAATCCGCGAGCTCAGGCAATCCACTCACCTCAGCCTCCCAAAGCGCGGGATTACAGGCTGAGCTACCGAGTCCGGCTAGGACCATTTTTAAAAGAAGCAACAGCAGGTGTAAAATCCCAGAGACACAGGACAGAGTCCAAAGGATGACCATTAGGCTTGCATCTCAGAAACATCAGAGAAAATGAATCAATGTGAAAATTTACATAGTATGTAATTTTGTCAGGTTTTTTTTTTGGAGAAAAATTGATGGACACAATGTGTTCTAATTTATAAGCCATTTATTTAATGAAAAATTTAATTATTACTTTAGTTTAAATTTTTTATTTGGTCTTCCTTATAAATTATCAGAGGCTTCCACGCATGCTGCTATGTGGTTTTCATTTGGTTATTTTGATTTATATTAAAATTATAAGTTTTCATGATACTCAAAAATTTATTTCTTAATTTGGCTACATTTTGAATTAAGATGGTTATATTCTACCTTAGCAATGGAATGCTTTCTCCATTCTTAATAACTTAATTCCTAAACTGCAATTAATATTTTGATATTGTACTTATAATTTTATATCCTTTTGGAAAATAGTCTTTTCCACCTTTATTATTTAGTCAGTATGACCTGTGAATATTTTAATTTTAATATTTCAGCATTTTAAATGAATATGAATAAACTTTATAATCCTAAATATAAAATTCTGCTTCTATCTAAAACACATTTTTTGGATATACATTTGCTTTGTTTTTTTTACTCTTCGATTATGTCTTATTATTTTTTGATAATAGCACTTTAAAATTTAGTTATATCAGATTATCAGTGAGCTAAGTAAGTTCAGGTATATGACCAAATTTTCAGTGTCTGCCTGAAACGTGGCCTGTCAAGAACTAAGCACTTAATAATTTTTATTTGATCAATTAAAATATTCAGCAACATTTCTACTAAAAGGAGGAATTATTTTCTTGCAATTCCAGGACAATTTAAGATAAGTTATTTGCTTCCTTGTTTGATTTGAATTTGTTTTAATTTTTCTAGACTAGAAATAAAAGTAGGCTTACATTTACTGAATAAATATTATCATGTCTCCTAATGGGATCTTATCCTGAAAGAAGTCTGTTTGCAAGGTATTAAAGGAGTGAATTTATGTGGTAGAGATTGTTTGTTCAGGGTTCAATAAATATTTGAGAAGATTAACCTGAATAGAGATCAGATCTGAAAGAGATAGATTCGAAACTAAATGGTTTATGTTTAGCTTGATATTTTACTTCTATACTTTAACATTCTCTTAATTATTTGAGACCAAAGCAATTCTTTTAAATGAGTCGCTGAATGCTTGCCTCACCTGTTTGTTTCTCAGAGTGTAAATGAAAGGGTTCAACATGGGAGCAATGGATGTCATTAGCACGGTCACACCCTTATTAATAGCCACAGATTCCTTTGCTGAAGGATTGATATAGACAAAGATACAGCTTCCGTAGGTGATGGAAACCACAATCATGTGAGAAGAACAGGTGGAAAAGGCCCTTTTCCTTTGCTGTGCAGAGGGGAATCTTAGAATGGTTTCGATGATGTATATGTAGGACAGAACAACACACACAAGGGTTAGAATGAAGGTCAGCACAGCACAAACAATTACCAACTGCTCTGTGAGCCTGGTGTCTGAGCACGAAATCTTCAAGATAGGAGATGCATCACAGAAAAAATAATCAATGACATTAGAGTCACAGAATTTCAAATTTAGGAACAGGGTAAGTGGTGGGAATATGATGAACAAACCAGCCATCCAACAACAGATGACTAGAATCCTGCAGACTCTGTTACTCATGATGGTCACATAATGCAAGCATTTGCAGATGGCCACATAGCGGTCGTAGGACATGGCGGACAGAAGAAAAAATTCTGTTACTCCAAAGACATCAGTAAAAAACACTTGAATGACACAAAGATTATAAGTAATTGACCTGTCACCTGATGCTATGTTGTACAAGTATCTAGGAATGCAAGCAGATGTAAATGAAATTTCTAATAAGGCAAAATTTTGTAGGAAAAAGTACATAGGTGTTTTAAGGTGAGAGTCCAATAAAGTGAGAGATATGATGGTCAGATTTCCAGTTATACTCAGCAAGTATGTAAGAAACAGAAACACAAAAATTGGAATCTGAAATTGAGGGTCTTCTGTCAGTCCTAATAGGATGAAGGTTTTTATTGTGTGGTTTTTCATCCCTGAAAACTGCATTTTATTCAATCCTCTTGTAAAATTTAAAAGTATTTTATTTGAATAGAGAGGCATCAAAACCAGATAGCAATAAACAATAACTATGAGGGACAAAAATGTACTCACTGAGAAAGAACAAATGAATCCATATGTAGTTGCTTATGCAAGTAATAATATTGCCAGTACTCTGGTGGCCTTGGCTATTCAATTGTTTATTTTATTTTTGTTATTTTGATAGTTTTTAATAGATTTTTATACATATTTCAAAAATTTGTCTACCAATTCAAATTTCTCTTTTATTTCACATTTGTAAACTCTACCCAAGACTGGATTTCCCATTTGGTCCACAATGTGTTGTCATTCAATAGAATTATGAATTTTTATGTCCAGAGGACATTAAATTTCTGTATTTTAAAGATAAATATTTAAACGTAACCACTTTTTGCATGTCTTTCCTAGAGGATTTGGTTCTTGACAAAAAATGTAAATATGTAGCAACTAATTTGAACTCTGTACACAGGCTTTATTGATCCATCTGCAACTTGTATTTTACTTTTGCCCTCATGACCATCTTGTAGTTACGTTATTTTGTGTTTTAAAACCCACATTGTTGGTCACTCCTCTGACTCGTCTTATGTTTCACTATTAGTATATTACTTACGTTCAGTGTTCACTGGGATACACAATACAGATAGTATTTTAATGCACAATTTCTTTGTTAGATATGAAGAAAAGTTTGGTCCAAGGATATACAGCTGGGAAAAAAAGCATATTTATTTTATGCTTTCAATCTGTTTAGTTAAATGTAGAAAACACTTTATCATCTTGCTACCATTATCAAGTTCAAAATCAAAATTTAAATACTAAATATCCTTCCCATGCACTGGCTGTATACACAGAGTTCTCACTTCTTGAAAACTTCCAAAACTCTATTATCTGTGTTGACTGCTCCTCATCTGTGCTCCCGTGACAAGTAACTGTTGCTTCTATGAATGTTTTAGCACTTCTGAGGAAGTAAGTTTGTTGAAATAAAAAATTGTGTTTTTAAAAAACGGAAATAGCTACCCAAACTAATAAAACTCCAGATTTATGATCAATGTTCAAGAAGCATGGTATAAATACATACATCTTTGTCACTGATTTTATTATTTAAATTTCATATATCCCTGTATTTAATATTGAGTTTTGTTTTTGGTGTTTGAAACAGGAGTTCTGCGAGTAAATAAAGTCAAACCATGAAAATATCATTCTCTGTGCTTATTACCTTTCATGTCAGCCAAACTGTCAACTAGCATCTCCTCCTTGTTTTAGCTCGCAAGCAGATAAATAGCTGTATTTATATCAATATTTTCCTTCAACTCAGTGTGTGATTGTATGGTAGTATCCACAGTCAAATAACTGCAATATATTATGTGCTTTTTTTCAACTGGCGATTTTTTCTTTCTTTAG
This sequence comes from Cephalopachus bancanus, assembly GCA_027257055.1. Classification (NCBI taxonomy): domain Eukaryota; kingdom Metazoa; phylum Chordata; class Mammalia; order Primates; family Tarsiidae; genus Cephalopachus; species Cephalopachus bancanus. The sequence goes on along the minus strand of JAPVLO010000385.1, from coordinate 2,141,609 downwards.
GAATCTGTCACTAAGGTATTCAAAGTAGAGGTCAAGAAATTTGCATACACAAATACATGATTTTCACATGCTCTCTATAGTAAAATATACTATAAATATTTTTACATTTCCATATGATAAATGCACTTAATTCCATTTAATTTCAACCCGCTATATTTGTGCAACCAATTTTTAAATCCTTCTTTATTTTAGAAATTTTCATTACTTCAAAGTTTTACCTATATTAAAATAGCTTTATTTTACCACAAATTTTAAATCAATTTCAAACAGCTGTTATGTATCTTTTTGTATCTACAACTGTTAAAATGTCTGCAAAAAGCATATTTTTATAAATGCTATTGAGCAATTATATAATAATTCTTAGAAATGTAACTTCAAGGGAAATTATATATTCATTTTAGAACTTTTGGGTACATTTACCAAGGCATTATCTATGAACTTTATGTCAATATTTTCCTTCAACTCAGTGTGTGATTGTATAGTAGTATCCACAGTCAAATAACTGCAATATATTATGTGCTTTTTTTCAAGAATATTGACCTTTAAATTTAATATAGGGTTTTGCCCTATGGATCTTAATTTGCAAAATTGCACCATAGAGTAGTCGTCTGTTTGGTCTATATGTAAGGCTTCATTCTTGTCTTCTGCATGTAGAGATTTTTTCCCTTAGATTTTTCATTTATACCTCTTTAATAGATATTTTCATAGTATTTTAAAACCAGAGTTAAATGTCTTCATTTTAGTTCTTAAGTTGTTCTGTAGTATTCCTTCAGCTATCACACTTAATTTTAACATACCCACATATATTTTAGTTTTGAATTAATATTTACAATATTAGGATTTCTCCTAAATGGCTAAAAAGCAATTTCCCTTTTGATTTCCTAGCAAAACTCAATTAATTCAATGTATGAATGGGTGTCATGTATTCCTTTAATATAGTTACTCTTGCCAGAAATTCAAGGATAGATTACTATGAGGTCAATTACTGCAGTTAAATCCCAAGATTTGCTGTCACCACCACTGGGAGGGAGAGCTGACGATGGTTTTATTTTTTAAGACCTGTGACATTCCTGGGAACTATAGGAACTTACTATAATAAAAGACTAGGTAGTTTTAACTAAAGAGAAGGACACTCTTTTTAGCTTTTCTACTCTCTCCAATTCATTTCTTCTCAATCCAGTGGCTCCTAGAGCTATTATGTGGTAACTCCTTTCCTGCACCCTCTGGGTGATAGTCCTTATTCCAAAATATCATTCATTTTCTTCATTCATTGATAATTCTACCTTTTAAGAGGAAAATTTTAAGAAAATAGTTGCATCTTCCAATTTTTTTTTTTTTTTTTGAGTTGGAGTCTCACTCAGTCGCCCAGACTGGACTGCAGTGGCCGCTTCCAGCCACCGCAGCCTTGACCTGCTGGGCTCCAGCTTTCCTTCCGCCTCAGCCTTCTGAGTAGCCGGAATTACAGGCATGCGCTACCACGCCTGGCTGATTTTTTGATTTGTGGTTGAGATGAGGTCTCGCTGCCCAGGTGGGTCTCGAACCCGCGGGCTCAGGCAATCCACTCACCTCAACCTCCCAAAGGTGCGGGATTACAGACTGAGCCACCGAGCCCGGCTCCAATTTTTAATAGTCTTAAAAAATGCAATGTTAACTAATTTTGTCAACATCATTAGACACACTGTCACATTGGGTGATTTTAATGCAGATATGCATTTTTTTCCCTTTAAAGAGGAGCATCAGGGTGTGACAGAGATAACTTCTTACCATCTAAGTTCACATTATCTTCATATAGCTATGAAAAATGGCATCAAAAATGCAACTCAAAAGATCCATGAATCTTTAAGTATTAAGGCAAATAATTGGATCTAATTTTGGTATGTCAAGTCAAACACGCTTCTCAGAGACAATCATAACCGTACAGATTTACCAAAGATGAAAGTGAATAAAATAGCTACTGTACTTACTCTTCTGAGAGTTAAGGATAGCTTCAGCTGATTTTTTAACAACAAGCATTCTAGAGGCTAATCTGATGATGAAGACCTAATAGCAAAGACTTCTGTGAAATTTTCTTGTCTCTCAGTTTATGAACCTTCATTTACTCAGATTTGTGCCCTGGCAGGACCTAGTACTCTGAGTAGACTGGGAAGATTTTTCCAACCCAGGACTTTGGTTCCTTTTTTCCTAGAAAAGATTTTCTAGCTCTTTTTTGGTTGATAATAAAATACTGTTTCAAATACTGCCCTCTCTTGTTTTCAAAGCATTGATAATATGACTTCTCCAGACAGGACGAGGGATTTTACACTATTTAGATTTATATTTGATTTATTTGCCAAACCTGCAAGTAAATAATAAACTCCTGGGTCCTTGGTGGCCCATATTCAAACATTATTAATGAGTCTTCTTTGTAACGAACTTGGGCAAAAATCCTGAAAGATGCTGCAGTGGGGGCAGTGTCCTTAGGGACACAAACATGCAGGAATAGCAACAGGCTCAGGTTAAGATACAATCACAAAAAAAATCAGGTGGTCAAGAACAAGTCTGCCTTTCTTAATTTTTTTTTATCATGTATGAAAATTGAAAGTTCACAAAACTAACCCACTTGCTATTTTTCCTCTAACATTAAAAAAGCAATAAAAGAGAAAAATATTAGAAAACTCAAAACAAGGGACAATTTTTAAATAATATTTCAGAGTAATATATAAATATTTATATGTATTCAAAAAATAAAATACAATTTTAATTATTAATGTCTATACCTTGTGTTTTGCATCTATGTAAACTATTATATCAATAAGTTTAGAGGTGCAATATGATGTATATTTTAGAACATCTATTAATAATTTCAACCATTCTTATTAGTTTTAAATATATGTGCAGTTATCATTGTTACATAAAAACAGCTTCACTGTAGTCAATTGTATGATTGTATCATCATCTCATGCATTTAGTTTGTTGGGTCTTTTTTTCATACAGCAGATTACTGATTGAGAAAGTACACTTATATACATTTCTAAATGTAGAATTTTAGAATGAAAATGAATTCACATTTTTATGCTTTTATATCAAATTACAGAAGTGCTCTTCAAAAGGTCATACCAAATTATATAGTCAAATTTTATTTTTGGCTTAGCTTAGTATTCACAACGAATTCAATACTTATAACTATGCCTAATATGTAATATATAACTTTTTTCATCAGCTTGTTATTGTTTTAATTTTGTTTATGCTATTATGATTATAGAAATTCATTATAATTCAGAAAATTTTTTTGCATGTTTGTAAATAGGTGTTGTATTTTCATATTAATTTCTATGTTCTTTATGTGCTTATTGTTTTATTAATAGGCTATTGCACTTTAATAAGAAATATATTCTAATATTAATATTGTACTTTTTATGATTTAGCTGGGTCAAAGGAGAATTTTTTATTTTAATGTTGAATTTTATAGTGGTTATCCTTAATAATATTTTGACATAAATATTTACAAATTTTTTTTTTTTTTGAGTTGGAGTCTCACTCTGTCACCCAGACTGGAGTGCAATGGCCACTCCCGGCCACTGCAGCCTTGACCTGCTGGGCTCCGGCGATCCTTCTGCCTCAGCCTTCCGAGCAGCTGGAATTACAGGCACGTGCTACCACGCCCAGCTGATTTTTTGATTTATTGTAGAGATGAGGTCTTGCTGCCCAGGTGGGTCTTGAACCCGCGGGCTCAGGCAATCCATTCACCTCAGCCTCCCAAAGGCGCGGGATTACAGGCTGAGCCACCAAGCCCGGCTATATTTGCGAATTTTAAATAGCTTCTAAATAACTCAAATCAAAGGAAAAAATCACAATGTAAATTAAAATATATCTTTAATTTGATTACAATAAAATCTGACATATAAAAATTTGGGAAATATAGCTTAAGCAATATTTAGAAGATAATTTATCTTTTAAGTACAAATTTTAGAAAATATGATATATTGAAAACCAGTGTTGTAAATATCCATCTTAAGAGGCTACAAAAAGAACAAATAAAAATACAGTAAGTGGAAGAATATAAAATGGTAAAAGCAAAAATCAATTATGTAGAAAAATAAATATAGATAAAAATAAACAAGAGATTCTTGGGAAGATGACTACAGAGCCATTCAGACTAAGAGAGTCACAGTGTGATTGAGTGAGTGTTTGGAACATTTTGGGTATGTGTCAGTGAGTAAGTGGGCGTGTGAGTGACTGAGTAAGGACTTGGGAGCAATTGACTAGGGTCCTCTTGGTGAAGTGGCTGGTGCCACAGCTGCTCTGCTTGGTCCCTAGCATTCCTGGGCACAGAAGCTGAGCATTATTTTTTAAAAAATCAATAAAGCCCTTCTGGGAGACACTGTCAGCCCCAGGCTCTGCCTCACCACTGTGGCACCTGGTTGGACACTGGCAGTGAGGACTGTGGAAGGAGCACAGTGAGGGATCCCATAGGCAGACCACCACTGGAGAAGACTAAAGAGGCACCCAGCCACCATCTTGAAAATGGAGAAGGAAAGTGCTCCAGCTTGCTCACCATGGAGTGACACACCCATCTGATCTCTGTGACAGGCAGAATAACTACTCAGGGGTTGATTGTGACCCAGAGGGACTATCCTGAAAGCACAAACTCCAGAGGGACAGGACAAGTGCTGAGTCTCAGGCCTCCTACTTCCTACATAGATTCAGCTGCAGGACAAAGGATGTGACCAGAAAAAGACCAAGAAGATCTCCAAAGAGATTAGTGGTGAGTCTGGGACTGACCCAACTCTCTCCTGTCCTGTAATCTGCTGAATGTCAGATCCACAAGGCTGGGGCATGACTGAGAGTGATGAATTCAGGTGGAGCCTGGATGTCAGCCTGGCTGGGGTGCCCTCTGCCAGTACCTGGTGGAGAGACAGTCCTGCACCTCCCTACCAGAGGGGATTCCCCTGATCATACTAGAGTGAGAGGGAAGGACTGATGCCCCACCCAACCCCATTCCCCTCCTACTTCCCTGGGCTGGACACTGGGGAGACTGTGAATGAGGCCGAAGTTCTGCAGGAGACAGAAAAGGGGCAACTGAGAGGAGCAATTACAGAAACTGCCACAAGAGCAGATTTTTTTTTGTTGTTTGTCATTTAATTTTTAAAAATTATTTTGCCTTTGTGCATGAATAATATGTGAGGGATCAATCTGCATTCCCCTCACCACTCCTTTTTTTTTCTTTTTTCTTTTGTTTTTTGTATTCTCTTTATGTGTGTATGTGAAAGATTGAGTGTCCATCTTTCAGTTTTTTTTTGTTTTTGCCTTTTTGTTCTTCCCTTTTTTCAGTTTCGTGTGTGTGTGTGTGTGTGAATATGTGTGAGGATTCTATTTGAGTTACATTTTTTATTTTTCTCTTTTTCTTCTCCTTTCATTTGGTTGGGGTGTGTGTGTGTGTGTGTGTGTGTGTGTGTGTGTGTGTGTGTGTGTGTTTAGTATTCCTGTTTTTTGTTTTGTTTTGCTTTATTGTTATCCCAGTTTGTTTTGATGTGTGTGCATATGTGTGTGTGAGTGTTTGTTTTTTTTGCTTTGATTTCTGCTCATGTTCTGTGTTTTATTTTTTATTTAAATTTTATCCATCTTGTTTCATTTTACTTTTCTCTGTTCTCCTAATTGCTGTTACTGAATTTTGGACTCAGGGGGTACACTCTTGTATCCATTGCATCAACATACAGAGTAGTTGTGGGGAGTGGGTCTCAGGGATTCCATAGCACAATCAATGAATACTGTGATTTGCAAGTTGTTTCTGAACCCTAACTTCCCGTCCTTAATTTTATTGACTCTCAAAACTACAAGAGGCAGCAAAGCTTCCCAACCACAGCCCTGTTTCAAAATAGAACAAATTCAGATCCCTTATCAGGGAAGAATAAAGGGCTGAGAAGACATCAGAAGTGAAAGCCTCTTCCACTGCCAATGAATAACGGAATCAAAGAGAAAGGAAAGAGGTCTGTCAACAAATGAGGAAAAAAAATCAATGGATAAACACAGGTAATTTCCAGTGTTGCAAAGAGAAAAGGCCTGGAAAATCAGACCTCAGAGCCCAAACAATGGAAGTCACCAACAACTGACCCTGGAATACAGCAGGGATTAGGAAATTGATGGAGATAGTGAATAGAAAGACAAAAAGCAACACTGAAAGAATTTGTAACAGGGATTTTGGCCATGAAATCCAGGAAATAAATAACAAGCTGATAAGCATGGAAGGCAGAATTAAACAGAAGAAAGAATCTCGGAGCTTGAAGACAAAAACATGGGATTAGCCCAATCTGTATAAAACATAGAAAGAAGACTCAGAAAGAAAGGACAAAGCCTCCAACAGATGTGCAGTTATAACAAGAAGCCGAACCTAAGCCTGATTGATATCCCAGAAGAAGAAAGGGAAATGGAGAACACCTTGGAGCATGTGTTCCAGAGGATTATCCAAGAAAACTTTCCCCATCTCATCAGAAATGTGACCATCCAAAAAGAAATACAGTGAGCCCCTGCAAGACATCAAAGAGAAAGACCAATCCCTAGACACATAGTAGTTGCTTAAAAAGAGAGGGCACACAGGAAAAAATCTTAAGGCAGCAAGAGAGAAAGGTCAGACTACCTACTGGGGAAAGTCAATCAGAGTAGTAGCAGACCTTTTGGCAGAAATACTACAAACTAGAAGGGACTGGAGTCCATTATTCAAAGTCCTCACAGATAAAAAATTTCGACCAAGAATTTCCTATCCAGTCAACTCAGCTTCATCAGCAATGGAGAATGAAAATCCTTCCCAGACATCTAATTCCTAAGAGATTATGAAGCTTCCAGACCAGCACCATAGGAGATGCTGTTACAAAGAACAAAAGAAAGAAAGAAAAAAAAAACCACACACTTCCCAAGAGAACAGCAGAACACAGTCAGCAGAGAATACCTCACAATTGCAAACTTGAAAACTCACACATACATTAATCCAAAAGCTAAAAGAAAACAAACAAACAGCTTTATAATAACCTCATCATGGGGATAAACAATCACATTTCAATCATTAGTCTGATTGAATCGACTAAATGTACAACTAAAAAGACACAGAATCGCAAACTGGATAAAAACACATGAACCAAAAATTTGTTGCATCCAGGAAACTCATCTTACATAAGTGATGCACACAGACTCAAAGTTAGAGGATGGAAAATGAGTTTCCAGGTGAATGGATCACAGAAGGCAAGAGTTGCGATCAGATATCAGACAAAACAACCTTTAAGCAATCAAAAATTTAAAAAGATACAGAAGTACACTACATAATGATAAAATGTTACATCCATCAACAAGAAATATCCATCCTAAACATATATGCGTCCAACACAGGAGCACCATCATTTATAAAGCAACTCCTAAGTAAGCTAAAAAAAGATATTGACTCTAACACTATTATAGCTGAGGACTTAAATACCCCACTAACAACCCTCAATAGATCATCAAGGCAAAAATTCAACAAAGAGATCTGGAACCTCATATTGATGCTCAACCAAATGGATTTAATAGATACTTACATAATACTCCACCCAACAAGTACAGAATTTGCATTCTACTGATCACCACATGGAACCTACTCCAAGATTGATCACATCCTTGGCCATAAATCAAGCATAAACAAATTTCATAAGATTGAAATACTGCCACATACCTTCTCAGACCACAGAGGAATAAAAATAAATATCAACACCAATACAATTTCTCCAACACCTACAAAGACATGGCACTAAACAGCATGATAATGAATGACTACTGGAAAATAAACAGAAATTAAAAGATCCCTAGCTTAGCCGGGCTCAGTGGCTCAGCCTGAATCCTGCACCTTGGGAAGCTGAGGTGAGTGGAGTGCCTGAGCCCGCGGGTTCGAGACCCATCTGGGCAATTTGGCGAGACCTCATCTCTACAATAAATCAAAAAATTAGCTGGGTGTGGTAGCGCATGTCTGTAGTTCCAGCTACTTGGAAGGCTGAGGTGGAAGGATCGCTAGATCCCAGAAGGTCGAGGCTGCGGTGGCCGGGAGCGGCCACTGCACTCCAATCTGGGCGACAGAGTGAGACTCCAACTCAAAAAAAAAAAAAATCCCTGGCAACAAATGAAAATGAAGAAATATCCTACCAAACCTCTGGGATGCCATGAAATCAGTACAAATAGGGGGATTTATATCTTTACTAATGCACATGAAGAAAATGGAAAGATCACAAATTAACAGCCTACCAAATCACCTAAGGAAGTTGGAAAGATAAGACCAACAAAACCCTAACTTTAGCAGAAGAATTCAGATCATCAAAGTAAACACGTAAATACAGGACATAGTAGACAAAAAATATCATTGAAAAAAGTCAACAAAACAAAAAGATGGTTCTTTGAAAGAATAAGCAATATTCATGGACCCTTAGCCAAACAACCAAGAAAAAAAGTGAAAAAGCTCAAATAAACATGATCAGAAATGCAAAAGACCAAATCACAACTGATTCTGAAGAAATCCAAAGATTATCAGAGATTAATGCACAGTATGGAAACAAACTTGATAACCTAAATAAAATGAAGGACTTTCTAACATCACACAACCTCCCATGGTTGAAGCAAGAAGACATTAAATAGGTCAATCACAACCCAGAAAATTTATTTTGTCACAAGAAAACTACCTACAAAAAAAGTCCTGAACCAGATGGTTTTCCAGCAGAATCCTACAAAACATACAAGGAGGAGTTGATGCGAGTCCTATTGAAAGTATTCCAGGTAATTGAGAAAGATGGAATTCTCCCAAATCATTTTACATAGTTAACATCACACTGATACCCAAACTGGGAAAAGATTCAACAAAAAAAGAGAACTACAGGTCAATATCCCTAATAAACATAGATGCAAAAATTCTCAACAAAATTCTAGAAAATTGAATCCACAACACATCTCAAAAATTGCCAGGGGGGTGGGGGTGGGATTGGCAGTTGAGGAAAATGGCTAGGGGATGGAGGGGCACACTTCATCAACAAGGGTACCTGCATAATCAATGTTTGTATACCTAACCCTGAATTGTACTCCACATCTTTATTTTTAAAATTTATGTATTTATTATAAAGATGTGGGGTACAATTCAGGGTTAAGTATACAAACATTGATAATGCAGGTACCTTTGTTGATGAGGCATGCCCCTCCCTCCTCTAGCAGTCTTCCCCAACTGCCAGTCCCACTTCCCTTCCCCTGACAGTTTTCCGCTACTGTCAATTACTTTCTTATAGCATTATAATTGTTCAAGGTCACCTTATGAGGGAGAACATATGGGACTCATTTCTTTGTTTTTGTGATAAATCATGAGTATGATTGACTCCAAATCCATCCAACTGGATATAAAGTCCATTTATTTGTCCTTCTTTATGGCTGCATAATATTCCATTGTGTATATGTACCACAATTTTTTATCCAGTCCAGCTTCGATGGGCAACACGGTTGGTTCCATATTTTTGCTATTGTGAATAGAGCTGCAACAAACATACATGTGCAGGTATCTTTTTTTGTAGAATGATTTGAGTACCTCCGGGTATATTCCCAATAGAGGAATTGCTGGGTCATATGGAAGAAACCTTCAGAAATCACCACACTGTCTTCCAAAGAGGTTTTATTAGTCTGCATTCCCACCAGCAGTGTAGTAGTGTTCCTTTTTCTCCACATCCTTGCCAGCATCTGTTGTTGTTTGTTTTATTAATGATGGCCATTCTTACAGGGGTTAGGTGGTATCTTAATGTGGTTTTGATTTGCATTTGTCTAATGATGAGTGAGGTTGAGCACTTTTTCATGTGTCTTTTGGCCACCCGTATATCTTTTTTTGAGAAGTGTCTATTCATGTCTTTTGACCACTTTTTAAAGGGGCTGTTTGTTTTTTTCCCTTTCAGCATGTTTGAGTTACTTGTAGATCCTAGATGTTAGGCCTTTGTCAGATATAGAGTTGGCAAATATTTTTTCCCATTCTGAAGGCTGTCTTCCTGCTCTCTTGATGGTTTCTTTGGCTTTGCAGAAGCTTGTCAGTTTAATGAAGTCTCACTTGTCTATCTTATCTCTTATGGCCTGGGCACTTTGGGTTTTGATCAGGAATCGGTTGCCAGTTCCAATTTCCATAAGAGTGTTTCCTGCATTTTCTAAGGTTCTTACAGTTTGAGGCTTTACCTTTAGGTCTTTGATCTATTTAGAGTTAATTTTTTGTGTATGGTGATAGGTAGGGGTCCTGTTTCAATCTTCTGCATGTGGTCAGCCTGTTTTCCCAGCACCATTTACTGAATAGGTTCTCCTCTCCCCAGTGGTTGTTATTGGGGGCTTTGTCAAAGATGAGTTGGTTGAAGAATTGAGGCTTTGCTTCCAGAATTTCTATCCTGTTTCATGTTCTATGTGCCTGTTCTTGTACCAATACCAGGCTGTTTTGTTTACTGTAGCCTTGTAGTAAAGTTTGAAGTCAGGAAGTGTGATACCTCCTGCTTTGTTTCTTTTGTTAAGGAATGTTTTGGCTATTCGTGGTTGTTTATGTTTCCATATAAATTTTTGTATTGTCATTTCCAGGTCTGAGAAGAATGATGTTGGTACTTAACGGGCATTGTGTTGAATCTGTAGATTGCCTTTGGTAGGATGAACATCTCAACAATGTTGATTCTTCCTATCCATGAGCATGGGATATTTTTCCATTTGTTTGCGTCTTCTTGGATTTCTTTGAGCAGTGTTTTGTAGTTTTCATTGAAAAGATCTTTCACTTCTCTGTTTAGGAAGATGTGAGATATTTCATTTTTTTGGTGGCTATGTACCCGACATCTTAAAAAAAAAATTCTTCCACCATGACACCATAACCAAATAGTCTTCATTATCAGTATGCAGAGTTGGTTCATCCACAAGACCATAAATGTAATTAAATACATCAACAGATACAAAAATAAGAACCACACGATTATATCATTAGATGCAGAAAAAGCTTTTGAAAAAAATCCAGCATTCCTTCTTTACAAAGACCATCAAATACCTAGGCATAAAAGGAACATACTTCAAAATAGTAAGTGCCATCTATGATAAGTCCACAGTCAGCCTAATGTGAAACAGACAGAAACTGGAAGCATTTCCCCTGAAAACTGGATTAAGGCAAGGCTGCCCACTCTTACCCCTCTTGTTCAATATTGTATTGGATGTCCTAACTAGAGCAATTAGATAAGATAAGGAAATCAGCAGTATCCAAATAGGAAAAGTTAAGTTATCCTTCTTTACTGATGATATGATCCTATACCTGAAAAACCCAAGAGAATCTGTCAAAACCTCCTTGCACTGATAAAGGACTTTGACAAAGTCTCAGGGTACAAAATAAATGGGTAAAAGACAGTCGCATTCTTATACACCAACAACAAGCAGGCGGAGAAACAAACAAAAAGCACAATCTCTTCACAATAGCCACAAAAAATGAAATTCCTTGATGTCTTCCTAACCAGAGAAGTGAAAGACTTTTACAATGTAAACTACAAAACACTGCTCTAAGAAATCAAAGATGACACAAACAAGTGGAAAAAATTCCATGCTCATTGATAGGAATAATCAGCATTATTAAAATGTCTGCCCTACCAAAGGCAATCTACAGATTCAATGCAATACCCATTAAGTTACCAACATCATTCTTCTCAGACCTGGAAATGACAATACAGACATTCATATGGAAATATAAATGACCACAAATAGCCAAACCAGTCCTTAGCAAAAGAACAATGTGGGATGTATCATACTTCCAGAGTTTGCTATAAGGCTACAATAATCAAAATAACCCGGTATTGGTACAAGAATAAGCATATAGACCAATGAAACAGGATAGAGATTCCAGAAGCAAACCTCAACTTCTCAACGAACTCATTTTGACAAAGCCTGCAGACACAACCACTGAGGAGAGGCGAACCTATTCAGTAAATGGTGCTGGGAAAACTGGCTGACCACATGCAGAAGATTGAAACAGGACTCCTACATATCACCATACACAGAAATCAATTCTAAAAGGATCAAAGACCTAAACATAAAATCTCAAACTATAAGAACTTTAGAAAATGCAGGAGACACCTTTATGGAAATTGGAAGTGGCAGACAATTCCTAACCAAAACCCCAAGTGCCCATTCCATAAGAGATGAGATAGACAAGTGAGACCTCATCAAACTGACAAGCTTCTGTAAAGCAAAATAAACCATCAAGAGAGTGGGGAGACAGCCACAGAATGGGAAAAATATATGCGAACTGTATATCTGACAAAGACCTAACATCCATTATTTACAAGGAACTCAAATGTGTCAAAAGGAAAAAACACAAACTGCCCCATTAAAAAGTGGTCAAAAGACATGAATAGACACTTCTCAAAAGAAGACATACAGGGAGCCAATAGACATGTGAAAAGGTGCTTAGCCTCACAAATTATCAGAGAAATGCAAATCAAAGCCACAATGAGATACCACCTAACTCCAGTAAGAAGGGCTACCAGTAATAAAACAGATAACAACAGATGCTGGCAAGGATGCAGAGAAAAAGGAATGGTTCTGCACTGCAGGTGGGAATGCAAACCAGTGCAATCTCTTTGGAAAACAGTGTGGCAATTTCTAAAAAAAGAGACATTGACTTTCCATATGACCCAGCAAACTCCCTGTTGGGAATATACCCAGAGGAACTCAAATTATTCTACAAAAAAGACATCTATCCATGCATGTTTATTGCAGAACTAGTCTCAGTAGCAAAAACATGGAACCAACTATGCTGCCCATAGAAAATGGACTGGATTAAAAAAAGTGGTACATACACACAATGGAATATTATGCAGCAATAAAAAAGGACAAGAATACATATTTTACAGCAATTTGGATGGATTTAGGGTCTATCATATTCAGTGATCTATTACAGAAACATAGAGTACTACATGTTCTCACTCATAAGCAGACCCTGAATATTTGCCATATTAGTATAAGAAGGGGGAGTCAGGAAGATGGTGGCTGAGCCAGTCCAACAATATGAGTCCCGGTGTGAGTGAGTGTATGAAAAATTTTGTGTATGTGCTGGTGAGCGAGTGGCCGTGTAGGTGACTGACTGAGTGAGGGCTAGGGAGCTAGTGACCAGGGCTCTCCTGTTGCAGTGACTGGTGCCACAGTGACTGGGTTTGGACTCTAGTGATTCCCAGGATGCAGAAACTGAGCACCATTTTCTTTATCTTTTTTTTCAAATCAACAAACCCTCCCTGGGAAGAAAATGCTGGGAGAGACTATCTAAGTGGGGCTCGTGAGAGGGTGGCCAGGCCCCTGGGGCAACAGCTGGTGCTACAGCTTCTCTACTTCATCCTTGTCTCTTCCCAGGTCCCAGAAATTGAGTGCCACTGATTTTTAAAAAAGGACAGAAGTTTTTCTTTGAAAAAGCAGTGCGGAGAAACTATCGCCCCAGACTCTCCCTCACCATTGAAGCAGGAGAGAGACTGCTGGCTCCTGGCTTTGCCTCACCACTTCAGCACCTGGCAGAGCTCTGGCAGGGGCTGTGGAGGGAGTACAGAGGCAAGTTCCCATGGAAGAGGACAAGAGAGGTACCCCACCACCATCTTGAAGGCAGGTGGGAAAGTGCTCCGACCTGCTCACCATGGAGCAACAGACCCAATCGTTGTGAATGGTGGATCAACTACTCAGGGATTGATTGTGGCCAGAGGGAATATCATGAGAGCGCAAACTTCAGAGGGACCCAATGAGTGCTGAGTTTCAGGAGACCCACCCCCTACCCTGATCCACCTGTGGGACAAAATGTCTGGCCAAAAAAGGATGAGGAAGAGCTCCAAAGAGATCAGTGGTGAATCTGGGGCTGACCCAAACCCCCTCCTCCCCAGCAATCCTCTGAACATAGACCCACACAGCTAGACCACAACTGAATGGGACAAACCCAGGCAGAGCCTGACATCAGTCACAATAGGAAATCTCTATTACAGGATAGGCCTGGGTGGGCACCCCAGTGAGAGTACATACCTGGGGAAGAGACAATCCTGTACCCCCCATGAGGCGATCTCCCTGACCATACAGAGTGGGAGGGGAGGACTCAGCCCCACCCACTCCACTGCCCCTCTTCCTTCCTTGCTTAACCTGAGGAGAGAGTGAAAGAGGTTACTTGCAGGAGAGACCTGACAGAGGAACAATTACAGACCTCAACAAGAGGGCAGGTTTTTTTTTTTTAATTATTTTAACTAAAATTTTGACTGTTTTTTAGCTCACTTTTTTAAAATATTTTTCCTTTGTGCATGAATGTATATGGTGAGGGTTTAATCTGCATCCCCCCAAATATTTTTCTTTGTCTTTTCTGTTTCTTTCTTCTTATTATTTGTTTTCTGTTTATGTGTGTATGTGAATGATTTAGTGTTAATCTTTTTATTGTTGTTGTTTTGTTTGTTTTGTTCTTTTGTTCTTCTGGGTTTTTTATTTATATTCATTTTTTTATTGTTTAAGGTTTGTGTCAATAATGTGTGAGGGTTAGACCTGATCCCATTTTAATAAAAATTTCCTCGGTCTTTCTGTTTTTCTTCTCTATTCACTTTGTGCTAACCATGTGTTTGCTTAGTTCTCTTGTTTTCTTTTTTGTTGTTGTTTGTTTTGTTTGTTTGTTGTTATTCCAGTTTGTTTTGGGAGTGGTGTATGTGTTCAATTGCTTTGCATTGTTTTCTGCTTTGCATCATCATATAGAGTGGTGATGGGGAGAGGGTCTTAGGCACATATCACAATAAGTGAACATTTTAATTTGCAAGTGTTTCTGATTCCTAGCCCCATCCCCTACTTTATTAAATTTCAAAAACTAAAGAGACAGCAAAGTTCCATCCACTTCTATTTCAAAATAGAACAAACCAGACCCAGATCAGGGAAGAATAGAGGACTGAGCAAATATCAGAAGGAAAAGCCTCTCCCACTCACAGTGAATAACAGAACTAAAGAGAAAAACATGAAATATGTCACAAATGAGGAAAAACCAAAGGAAGGCCTCAAGCAATTTAAGTGTACCAAAGACAAAATTCCTGAAAAATCAGACCTTGGTGCCCAAACAATGGAAGTCACCAATGACTGTCTCCAGAATACAACAGGGATTAGGGAATGGATGGAAAGAGTGAATAAGATAAGATGCAACACTGAAAGAACTTGAAACAGAGATTTTGGCAACAAAAAATTTCATTCAGGAAATAAAAGATGACAAGCATGGAAAGCAGAATTAATCTAGCTGAAGAAAGAATCTCAGAAATTGAAGACCAGAACATGGAATTAATGTGATCTGTAAAAAACAGAAAGAAGACTCAGAAAGAAAGAACAAAGCCTACAAGAGATGTGCAATTATAACAAGAGGCCGAACCTATGCCTGACTGGTATCCCAGAAGAAGAAAGGGAAATGGAGAACAAGAGCAAGCATTCCAGGAGGTAATCCAAGAAAACTTTCCCCATCTCACCAAAGATGTGACCAGCCAAGCACAAGAGATACAGAGAACCCCCACAAGATACCAAATGAGAAGAATAACCCCTAGACACATAGTAATTCGCTTACACAAAGTAGACTCAAAAGAAAAAATCCTGAAGGCAGAAAGAGAGAAAGATCAGACTACTTACCAGGGAAAACCAATCAGAATAGCAGCAGACCTTCTGGCAGAAACACTACAAACAAGAAGGGACTGGAACCCTGTATTCAAAGTCCTTGAAGAAAAACAATTTCAACCAAGTATTTCCTGTTCAGCCAAGCTCAGCTTCATCAGTGATGGAGAATTAAAATCCTTCCTAGATATCCAATCCCTAAGAGATTATGCTGCTTCCACATCAGCTCTACAGGAGACACTTAAAATGGTATTAAGTGCAGAATAAAGAAAAGAAAAGAATGACCACACACTTCCCAAGAGAACAGTGGAGCACTGAGAATTCAACAGAGAATACAGCACAACAAGAAACTTGAAGACACACACATACATTAACCCCAAAGCCAAAAGAAAACAAACAAAGAAAAAACTATTATATAAGAACCTCATGACAGGGAGAAACAATCACATTTCAATAATCAACCTGAATGTGAATGAACTAAATGCACCACTGAAAAGACACAGAATGGCAAAATGGATAAGAAACCATGACCCAATTATTTTCTGCATCCAGAGGACTCATCTCGCCACAAGGGGCATTCACAGACTCAAAGTTAAAGGGTGGAAAACAAGTTTCCAGGGAAATGGAATTCAAAAGAAGGCAGAAGTTGCTATCTTAATATCAGACAAAACAACCTTTAAGTTATCAAAATTTAAAAAGATACAAAAAGACACTACATAATGATAAAAGTTTCAATCCATCAACAAGAAATATCCATCCTAAACATATATGCACCCAACACAGGAACACCAACATTTATAAAGCAAATACTAAATAAAGTAAAAAAAGATATTGACTCTAACACTATTATAGTAGGGGACTTGAATACCCCACTGACAGCCCTAGATAGATCTTCAAAGAATAAATGAACAAGGATATCCAGAACCTAAACTTGACTTAATAGATACCTACAGATTATTCCACTCAACAAACACAGAATATACATTCTACTCATCACCACATGGAACATACTCCAAGATCGATCACATACTTGGCCCATCAAGCATAAACAAATTCCATAGACTGAAATCTTGCCTTTCACATTTTCAGACGACAGTGGAATAAAAGTAAATATCAACACAAACAACATTTCCCCAAAGTCCACAAGGACATGGACACTAAATAGCATGATGCTGAACAACTACTTGGTCAATACTGAAATCAAAGCAGAAATTAATAGATTCCTAGAAACAAATGAAAATGAAGAAACATCTTACCAAATCCTCTAGGATGCCATGAAAACAGTTCTAAGACGGGAATTTATATGTCTATGAGTACACATCAAGAAAATGAAAAGATCACAAGTGAAGAGCCTAACAAATCACTTAAGGGAGCTGGTAAGAGAAGACCACCAAAATGCCAACTTTAGCAGAAGAATCCAAATCATCACTATAAGAGCCCAAATATGGGACATAGAAGACAAAAATATCATAGAAAACATCAACAAAACAAAAAGCTGGTTCTTTGAAAGAATTAACAAGATTGATGGACCCCTAGCTAGAATAACCAAGAAAAAGAGAGAAAAAGCCCAAATAAACACAATCAGAAAAACAAAAGATCAAATCACAACTGACCCTGAAGAAATACAAAAGACTATCAGACATCATTATTATGCACACCTGTATGGAAGCAAATCTGATAACTTAAATGAAATGGAGGACTTTCTGGCATCACACAACCTCTCTAGGTTGAAACAAGAAGACACTGAGACACTAGATAGACCAATAACAACACTGGAAATTGACTCTGTCAAATGAAAACTAACCAAAAAAAAAAAAAAGCCCTGTACTGGATGGCTTTCCAGCAGAATTATACAAAACGTACAAGGAGGAGTTGATACCAATCCTATTGAAAGTATTCCAGGCAATTGAGAAAGATGGAACTCTCCTTAAGTCATTTTATGAAACTAATATCACACTGATACCCAAACCGGGTAAATATCCAACAAAAAAGGGAGCTACAGGCCAATATCCCATATGAACATAGATGCAAAAATCCTAAACAAGATTCTAGCAAATCAGATCCAAAACACTATCTCAAAATCATCAACCATGACCAAGTAGTCTGCATCTCCAGGGCTTCATCTCCAGGGCTGGTTAAACATTCACAAGACCATAAAAATAATTAAATGCATCAACAGATGTAAAAACAAGAACCACATGACTACATCACTAGATGCACAAAAAGCTTTTTGATAAAATATGCATATTTTCTTGATAAAAACCCTCAAACACCTAGGTATAGAAGGAACATACCTCAAAATATTAAGTGCCATCTATGATAAGCTCACAGTTAATATATTGCTTAATGGACAGAAACTGGAAACATTTCTCCTGAAAACTGGAATAAGACAAGACTGCCTACTCTCACCCCTCTTGTTCAACATTGAGCTGGATGTCCTAGCTTGGGCAATTAGACAAGAGCAGGAAATCAGGGGTATCCAAATAGGAAAAGAGGAAGTCAAGTTATCCTTCTTTGCTGATGATAAAATGCTATACCTTGAAAATCCAAGAGAACCTGTCAAAAACCTGCTTGCACTGATAAAGGACTTTGGCAAAGTCTCTGGGGACAAAATAAACGTGCAAGGCAGTTGCATTCCTATACACCAACAACAAGCAGGCAGAGACCAAATTAAAACACAATCCCATTCACAATAGCCACAGCAAAGATGAAATACCTCGATATCTTTCTAACCAGAGAAGTGAAAGACCTTTCCAATGAGAACTTCAAAACACTGCTCAAAGAAATCCTAGAAGACATAAACAAATGGAAAAATATCCCATGCTTATGGATAGGAAGAATCAACATTGTTAAGATGTCCACCTGGCTAAAGGCAATCTACAGATTCAACACTATACCCATCAAGTTACCTGCATCATTCTTGTCAGACCTGGAAACAACAATACAGAAATTCATATGGAGACATAAATGACCATGAATGGCCAAAACAATCCTTAACAAAAGAAACAAAGCAGAAAGTATCACACTTCCAGACTTCAAACTTTACTATAAGGATACAGTAATCAAAACAGCCTGGTATTGGTACCTGTCAAAGGCTTAACATCTAGGATCTACAAGGAATTCAAACATGCTGAAAAGAAAAAAACAAACAGCCCCTTTAAAAAGTGGGCAAAATACATGAATAGACACTTCTCAAAGGAAGTGTCACTACATCCTCTCCAGCATATGTTATTTTTTGAGTTATTGATGATGGCTATTCTGACTGGAGTTAGGTGGTATCTCAGTGTAGCGTTAATTTGCATCTCCTTGATGACTAGGAGAAAAGTTGAAAATTTTTTCATGTATCTGTTGGCTGCTTGTATGTCTTCTTTTGAGAAGTATCTATTTATATCTTTTGCACACTTTGTAATGGGACTGTTTGTTTTTTTCTTTTCAGCACGTTTGAGTTCCTTGTAGATCCTTGATGTTAGGCCTTTGTCAGACATGGAGTTGGCAAATATTTTTTCCCAGTCTGTGGGCTGTCTCCCTGCTCTCTTGATGGCCTCTTTGGCTTTGCAAGTGTCAGTTTAATGAGGTCCCACTTGTCTATCGTATATCTTATGGCATGGGCACTTCGGGTTTTGATCAGGAATTGGTTTCCAGTTCCAACTTCTATAAGAGTATCTCCTGCATTTTCTAAGGTTCTTATACTTTGAGGTTTTGCATTTAGGTCTCTGATCCATTTAGAGTTGATTTTTGTGTTTGGGGATAGGTAGGGGTCCTGTTTCAATCTTCTGCATATGGTCAGCCCATTTTCCCAGCATCATTTACTGAATAAGTTTTCCTTTCCCCAGTAGTGGGTGGTGGAGACTTTGTCGAAGATGAGTTGGTTGAGAAATTGAGGTTTTGCTTCTCGAATCACAATTCTATTCCATTGGTCTATATGCCTATTCTTGTACCAATACCAGGCTGTCTTGATTATTGTGGCTTTATAATAAAGTTTAAAACCAGGAGTGTGATACCTCCTGCTTTGTGTTTTTTGCTGAGAATTTTTTTGGCTATTTTTGATTGTTTATGTTTGCATATGGATTCCTGTATTGTTTTTTTTCTAGATCTGAGAAGAATGTCGCTGGTTATTTGGTGGATATTGCATTAAATCTGTAGATTGCCTTAGGTAGAATGAACATCTTAACAATGTTGATTCTTCCAGTCCATGAGTGTGGGATATTTTTCACTTGTTTGTGTCATCTTTGATTTCTTTGAGGAACGTTTTGGAGTTTTCATTGTAAAGGTCTTTCACATCTCTGGACAGGAAGATGCCAAGGTGTTTTATTTTTTTTTTGTGGCTATGGTGATTGGAATTTCACTTTTTATTTGGGTTTCTGTTTGTTTATTATTGGTGTATAGAAATGCAAATGTCTTCTGCACATTTATTATATACCCTGAGACTTTGCCAAAGTCCTTTCTCAGTGCAATGAGTTTTTTGACGAATTCTCTTGGGTTTTCAAGATATACAATCATGTCGTCTGCAAAGAGAGATAGCTTGACTTCCTCTTTTCCTATTTGAATACCCCTGATCGCCTTCTTTTCTCTGACTGCTCTAGCTAGGACTTCCAAAACTATATTGAACAGGAGGGGTGAGAGTGGGCATGCTTGTCTTGTTCCAGTTTTCAGGGGGAATGTTCCAATTTCTGTCTGTTTGGCAGTATACTGGCTGTGGGTTTCTCATAGATGCCTCTTATTATTTAGAGGTATGATCCATCTATGCCTAGATGTTCGAGGGTTTTTAGCAAGAAGGGGTGCTGGATTTTATTAAATGCTTTTTTCTACATCTAATGATATAGTCATGTGGTTTTTGTTTTTACATCTGTTGATGTGTTTAATTACATTTGTGGTCTTACAAATGTTGAACCAGTCTTGCATTCCAGGAATGAAGCCTACTTGGTCATGGTGGATGATTTTTGAGATGTGTTGTTGAATCCGGTTTGCTAGGATCTTGTTGAGAATTTTAGCACCTATGTTCATCAAAGATATTGGTCTGTAGTTCTCTTTCTTTGTTGGGTCTTTACCTGGCTTGGATATCAATGAGATGTTAGTTTCATAAAATGATTTGGGAAGAGTTCCATCTTTCTCAATCACCTGGAATACTTTCAAAAGGATTGGTATCAGTTCCTCCGTATAAGTTTTGTAGACTTCTGCTGGAAAACCATCTGGTCCAGGGCTTTTTTTGTAGGTAGTTTTCTTAAGACGTAGCCAATTTCCTGGATTGTTATTGGTCTATTTAGGGTCTTGATTTCTTCTTGTTTCAACTTAGGGAGTTTGTGTGATGTCAGAAAGTCTCCATTTCCTTTAAATTTTCAGGTTTGTTTCCATACAAGTGTACATAGTAGTCTCTGATAATCTTTTGTATTTCTTCAGGGTCAGACGTGACTTCATCTATTGTGTTTATTTGGGCTTTTTCTCTCTTCTTCTTGGTCAGTCTAGCTAGGGGAATAATGATCTTGTTTATCCTTTCAAAGAGCCAGCTTTTTGTTTCATTGATTTTTTGTATTATCTTTTTTGTCTTCTATATTCTGGATTTGGACTTTTATTTTGGTGATTGGTATTCTTCTGCTGAAGTGAGGGTTTTGATGGTTTTGCTTTTCCAATTTCCTTAGGTGACTTGTTAGGCTCTTAACTTGTGATCTTTCCATTTTCTTTATGTGCATTTGTAGAGATATGCTCTTACTACTGCTTTCATGACATCCCAGAGATTTTGGTAAGATGTTTCTTCATTTTCATTTGTTTCCAGGTATCTTTTAATCTCTGTTTTGCTTTCTGTGTTGACCCAGGAGTTTCTTAGTATCATGCTGTTTAGTGTACATGTCTTTGTGGGTTTTGGGGAAGCCTTGCTGGTGTTGATATTTATTTTTATTTCACTGTGGTCTGAGAAGTTGCATGGCAAAATTGCAGACTTTTATGTTATAGTATATACAAAAATTCTCAAATAAAAATTATCAAATTAAACAGAGTGATACATGGAAAATAAAAATCATCATCACAAAATGAAGTTTGTTACAGAAATTCTAGGTTGTTTAACAACTGAGACAATTTAATAACTAGCAATTATTAAGTTTGAAAAGGTTACTAGACAAAATAAATTAATACATAAAAAATGAAAGCACCTCTACAATAGTAGCAACAAAAACTTGGAAAATGAAATAAAAATATCTGTATAATAGCAACATACCAAACGTTTAGGAATTTGATGCAATGCAATTTGAATATGTAATCCATTACATTAGCAGAGTAAGGGAATGAAAATATGATAATCTTGATAATGCAGAAGCAAAGTCATAAAATTCTCACTCATTATTAAAAATCCTCAAAAGTCTTTGAATAGAAACAAAGTTGTTGATTTGGTGAAGGGAATCTGGAAAATATCATGGGCTATTTTGAATACTGACAACCTTCCTACTGAGTTATATGGCATAATGTCCACTCCCACTTTTTCTAGTTATTATCATATTAGGGTTCCTAATGGGGTGCTACAGAAAAGAGAAATAAGTAAAATGATTTGTCATTGTTTGCATTTCCTTTGATTGTGTATGTCGCAATATTTAAATGACACCACAAATAAATCCTTACTAACTAGAATTAATTAGTAAATTTAATAACTAGCAATTATTAAGTTTGAAAAGGTTACTAGACAAAATTAATACATAAAAAATTAAAGCACCTCTATATAGTAGCAACAAAAAATTGGAAAATGAAATAAAAATATCTGTAAAATAGCAACATACCAAATGCTTAGGAAAGAATCTACCAAAATACTTAGTAATAAGTCTGTGAATATTGCAGAAAGCCTATTTTTTGGGGGGATGAGATGAACTTTATTAAGCAATAGGAAAACACTCAGAAATGAGAGGGGACCCAAAAGGGGGTTGCCCAAGCTATCTATTTTTAAAGCCCCGAAACACTTAAAATAGTAATTACAGATCCAAATGAGAAGAGGCTACCCTATGTTTTAATGGATTAGAATTCTCAGCATTGTAAAGATATTAATTCTCCTTGAATTGTCTTATGGGGTCAAGGCAATCTTTATTATTATTATTTTTATTATAGATATGTGGGGTACAAGTCAGGATTAGCTACACAAGTAGGCTTCATGCAGGTGAAGTTTGGACCTCTAACTGACCCTCACTTGCCCTGATTTAGGACCAGGTACCCTTTGTGATGCTACGTTCCCACTCCCTTCCTTTCTCCCTCTCTCTCCTGGCAGAGTCTATTGACTGTCAATCCCTTTCTTGTACAAATATGATTAATGTTCAGGTCCCACTTATGAGTGAGAACATGCGGTATTCGTTTCTTAGTTTTATGATAGATCAGTAAGTATGATGGTCTCCAACTCCACCTAATTTGTTGTGGAGTCCATGATTTTGATCTTCTATATGGCTGTGTAATACTCTGTTGTATATATGTACCACATTTTCTTTATCCAGTCCACTTTTGATAGGTGGTGGGGTTGGTTACATATTTTCTCTTTTGTGCATAGTGCAGCTATAAACATGTGTGTGCAGTTGTCGTTGGTAGAATGATTTATGTTCTTCTGGTTATATCCTCAGGAGAAGGATTGCTGGATTGTATGGAAGGTCAATTTTCAGTTCTTTTAGGAATTGTCATACTGCTTTCCATAAAGTCTGCACTCCTTCCAGCAGTATAGAAGGAGTCCCTTTTCTCTGTACCCTCACCAGTATCTGTTGTTTTTGATTTATTGATGAAGGACATTCTTACTGGAGTTAGGTGGTATCTTATTGTGGTTTTGATTTGCAGTTCTCTGATGAACAGAGAGGTTGAGCACAGGCAAACACAGAATTAACAGAGCATACAGAGCACCCACAAAAATGAAAACACACACATATATATCAAGATTAATGCAATCTTTTTTGTTTTGCTTTCTTCTCTTTTGAAGATGTGAGGTATAATTCAGCATTAGGTTCATAAGTGGTAGAGGTAAAGTTTGGGCCTTTGGTTCCCACTTCATCTGGTTGGAGATCAGGCAACCTTATTGATGTTATGTGTTCCCTCCTCCTCTGGTGGTGTCTCCCTACTGTCAATCCCTTACTTATAGTGCTATAGTAAATGTTCAGGGTCTGCCTATGAGTTAGTACATGCGGTTCTCAGATCTTTGTTTCTGTGATAGATTACTGAGTATTATAGACTCTAACTCCATCCAAGCTGCTGTGAAGTCCATAATTTTGTCCTTCTCTATGACTGAATAATATTCCATCATGCATATATACCACATTTTAAAATCCAGTCCACTTAAAATTTTTTTTATTTTAAATATGTGAGGTACAATTCAGGGTTAGGTATACAAATGTTCATTATGCAAGTACCCTAGTTGATGATGTGTGCCTCCCCCCCTGGCAATTTCCCACTACTGCCAATCCCTTTCTTATACTATTATGATAGTTGTTCAAGGTCCACTTATGAGTGAGAACATGTGATGCTCGGTTTTTTGTTTTTGTGATAGATCACTCAGTATAATAGACTCTAACTCTATCCAAGTTGCTGAGAAGTTAATAATTTTGTTCTTCTTTATGGCTGCATAATATTCCATTGTGTATATGAACCACACTTAAAAAAAAAAATCCAGTCCTTTTTTGATGAGCAGCATGGTTGGTTCCACGTTTTTGTTATTATGAATAATGTTGCAGTAAACATGAATGTGGAGATATCTTTTTCATAGAGTGATCTGAGTTCCTCTGGGTATATTCCCAGTAGGGAGATTGCTGGGTCATATGGAAGGTCGAGTTTTAGATCTTTTAGAAATTACCACACTGTTTTTCACAGAGGCTGTACTAGTTTTCAGTCTCACCAACAATGTAGAAGTGTTCCATTTTTTCTGTATCCTCTCCAGCAACTGTTGTTCTTTTGAGTATTATATGATGGCCATCCTGACTGGAGTTAAATGGTACTTCAGTGTGATTTTAATTTGCAATTATTTGATGACTAGTGAGGCTGAGCATTTTTTCATGTGTCTGTTGGCTACTCGATGTCTTCTTTTGAGAAGTGTCTATTCATATCTTTTACCCATTCTGTTTGTTTTTTTCTTTTCAGTACATTTGAGTTCCTCGTAGATACTAGATATTAGGCGTTTGTCAGAAATACAATTGGCACATACTTTTTCCCACTCTGTGGGCTGTCTCCCCACTCTCTCAATGGTTTTTTTTAAACTTTGAAGAATCTTGTCAATTCAATGAGGTTCCACTTGTTTATCTTATCCCTTATGGCATGCGCACTTGAGGTGTTGATCAGTAATTGGTTGCCAGTTCCAATTTCCGTGAGGGTGTCTCCTGTGTTTTCTGAGGTTCTTATATTTTATATTTAGGTCTTTGATCCATTTAGAGTTGATTTTTGTATATGGTGATAGGTAGACGTTTTGTTTCAATCTTTTGCATATGGTCAGTCATTTTCCCCAGCACTATTTACTGAATAGGTTTTCCTCCACCCAGTGGTTGGTGGTGGAGGCTTTGTCGAAGATGAATTGGTTGAGAAATTGAGGTTTTGCTTCTGGATTCTCTATCCTGTTCCATTGGTCTGTATGGCTGTTCTTATACCAATGCCAGGCTGTTTTGATTATTTTAGCTTTGTAATAAAGCTTAAAGTCTGAGCGCGTGATGCCTTTTTTTTTTTTTTGCTGAGGATTATTTTGGTTATTAGTCATTGTTTATGTTTCCATGTGAATTCCTGTATTGTCATTTCCAGGTCTGAGAAAAATGCTGCTAGTAATTTAATGGGTATTGCATTAAATCTGTAGATCACCTTGGATAGGATGGATATCTAAACAATATCGATTCTTCCAATCCATGAGCATGGAATATTTTTCCACTTGTTTGTGTCATCTTTGATTCCTTTGAGCAGTGTTTTGTAGTTTTTATTGTAAAGATCTTTGACTTCTTTGGTTAGGTATTTCACTTTTTTGTGGCTATTGTGAATGGAATTGTGCTTTTTATTTAGATTTCTGTCTGTTTATTGTTGGTTTATAGGAATGCGACCAACTTTTGCCCATTTATTTTATACCCTGAGACTTTGTCAAAGTCTTTTATCAGTGCAAGGAGGTTTTTGACAGATTCTCTTGGGTTTTCAAGGTATAGAATCATGTCAACTGCAAAGAGGGATAACGTAACTTGCTCTTTTCCTATTTGGATACTCCTGATTTCCTTCTTTTGTCTGATTTCTCTAGCTAGAACTTCCAATACTATGTTGTTCAGGAGGGGTGAGGGTGGCCATCCTTGTCTTATTCCAGTTTTCAGGGGAAGTGGTTCCAATTTCTGTCTGTTTAGCAGTATGTTGGCTGTGGGTTTCTCACAGATGGTTCTTACTATTTTAAGGTATGTTCCATCTATGCCTAGATGTTCAAGGGTTTTTATCAAGAAGGGATGTTGGATTTTATCAAAAGCATTTTCTGCATCTAATGATATAGTCATGTGGTTTTTGTCTTTACATCTGTTGATATATTTAATTATGTTTATGGTCTTGTGGATGTTGAACCTGCCCTGCATTCTGGGGATGAAGCCTACTTGGTCATGGTGGATAATTTTTGAGATGTGTTGTTGGATCTGGTTTGCTAGAATCTTGTTGAGAACTTTAGTATCTATGTTAATCAAGGATACTGCCTGTAGTTCTCTTTCTTTGTTGGATCTTTACCCGGTTTGTGTATCAATGTGATGTTAGCTTCATAAAATGACTTGGGGAGAGTTCCATTTTTCTCAATTGCCTGGAATACTTTCAGTAGGGTTGGTACCAGCTTCTTCTTGGATGTTATGTAGATTTCTGCTGGAAAGCCATCTGGTCTAGGGTTTTTTTTTTTTTTTTTTTGTAGATAGTTTTCCTATGATGCAGTCAATTTCCTGGGCTGTTATCGTCTATTCAGGGCCTCGATTTCTTCTTGTTTCAACCTGGAGAGGTTGTGTGATGTAAGAAAGTCCTCCATTTCATTTAAGTTTTCAAACTTGTTTCCGTACATGTGTACATAGTAATCTTTGATAATCTTTTGCATTTCTTCAGGGTCTGTTGTGACCTCATCTTTTGCATTTCTGATTGTCTTTATTAGGGCTTTTTCTCTCTTTTTCTTGGTCAGTCTATCAAGGGATTCATCAACCTTGTTTATCCTTTCAAAGAACCACCTTTTGGTTTCATTGGGGTTTTTTTTGTGTGTATGCATTATATTTTTGTCTCAAATTTGGGCTTTTATTTTGATGATCTGGATTCTTCTGGTCAAGTTAGGGTTTTGGTGGTCTTGCCTTTACAGCATCCTTAGGTGGTTTTTTAGGCTGTTAATTTGTGATCTTTTCATTTTCTTCATGTGTGGTCATAGAGATATGAATTCCCCTCTTACTATTGCTTTCATGGTTTCCTATAAATTTTGGTAAGATGTTTCTTCATTTTCATTTGTTTCCAGGTATCTTTTAATCTCTGTTTTGATTTCTGTGTTGACCCAGAAGCTGCTTAGCATCTTGCTGTTTAATGTCCATGCCTTTGTGGGTTTTGGGGGAACTTTGTTGGTGTTGGTATTTATTTTTATTCCACTGTGCTCTGAGAAGGTGCATGGAAGAGGTTCAATCTTATGGAATTTGCTTCTGCTTGATTTATGGCTGAGGATGTGGTCAATTTTAGAGTAAGTTCCATGTGGTGATGAGTAGAATGTATATTCCCTGGTTTTGGGTTGGAGTGCTCTGTAGGTATCAATTAAGTCCATTTGGTCAAGTATCACAATGAGGTTCAAGCTCTCCTTGTTGACTTTTTGTCGTGATGCTCTGTCTAGGGTTTTTAGTGGGGTGTTTAAATCTCCAGCTATGATAGTGCTAGAGTCAATGTATTTTCTTAGTTTAACTTAGAAGCTGCTTTATGAAATTGGTACCCCTATGTTGGGTGCATATATGTTTAGGATGGATATTTCGTTTGATAGATTGAACATTTAATCATTATGTAGTGACTTTCTGTATGTTTTTTAACTTTTGATAGCTTAAAGTATATCCTGTCTGATATCAAGATCATGACTCTTGCTTTCTTTTGTGTTCTGTTCACCTGAAATTTTGTTTCCTGTCCTCTTACTTTGATTCTGTGAGTGTCCTTCCTGGTGAGACGTGTCTCGTGGAGACAATATATTATTGCCTTATGATATTTTATCCATTTTACTATTCTATGTATTTTCAGTGGTACATTTAGTCCATTCACATTCAGGCCAATTATTGAGATGTGAGAGTTTATCCCTGCCATGAGATTCTTATAGTTGTTGTTGTTGCTGCTGTTTGCTTGTTTATTTGTTTGTTGTCTTTCTTTTGATTTTTGGATTGATTCATGTATGTCTTCTATCTTTTTCTTGCATTCTTGGGAAGGGGGTTGTTATTAATTTTTTCCTTTCTTCTGTGTTTAATACTTTTTAAAGTGTTTCTTGTAGAGCTGGTCTGGAGGCAGCATAAACTCTTAGAGATTGAATGTCTGGGAAGTATTTTAATTTTCCATCACTGATGAAGCTTAGCTTAGCTGGGTAGGTAATTCTTGGTTGAAATTGTTTATCTTTGAGAACTTTGAAGATTGGACTCCAAGCTTTCCTAGCCTGAAGTGTTTCTTTAGATAAGACTGCTGCTATTCTAACTGTTCTTCCCTGGTGGGTAGTCTGACCTTTCTCTTTTGCTGCCTTTAATATTTTTTCTTTTATACCTACTTGTATAGGTGAATTACTGTGTGTCTAGGAGTTGGTTTTCTCATTTTCTGTCTTGCGGGGGTTCTCTGAATCTCTTGTGTTTGAATGGTCATGTCACTGATGAGATGAGGGGAATTTTCTTGGATAAATTCATGGAATGTTTGTTCCAGGGTGGTCTCTGTCTCTTTCTGCCTCAGAGATTCCAATTAGTTTTAGGTTTGGCCTCTTGCAATAATCTCTCATCTCTTGGAGGTTTTGTTCTGTCTTTTAAAGTTTCTTTTCTATGTTTTTAACAGTCTGGGTTAGTTTCATACTTTGTTCCTCAAGTTCTGAGATTCTTTCTTTGCTTGGTTAAGTCTGATTTTTATGCCTATCAGTTTGTTATTTATTTTATTCACTGTATTCTTTATTGCTGTTATCTCAGTTATCAACTCCTTCATTCTTTCCTCCTATCTCTTCTTGATTCTATTTATTCTCTCTATTGATGTCTTGATATCTGGGTTTGTGGTTTGAGACCAGTCATTCTGGGGGCTCTTCATTGCTTGGGTTCCAAAGTCTGTATTCTCAGTGCCTGACCTTCCAGGGGTCTGTGTGAGACTCATATTCTTCCTTTGGTTTTTCTTCATTTGTGTATGTTTTCCCCCCTCACTTTTTAAAAAACCTCTTCTTTAATTCTGTTATTCAGTGATGGGGAGATAGCTTTAATTTCTGTTTGCTCAACCTCCTATTGTTCGTTATTTAGATTCTCTGGTTTTGTTCAATTCTGAAGCTGGACTGG
Organism: Cephalopachus bancanus; assembly: GCA_027257055.1. Taxonomy (NCBI): domain Eukaryota; kingdom Metazoa; phylum Chordata; class Mammalia; order Primates; family Tarsiidae; genus Cephalopachus; species Cephalopachus bancanus. The sequence continues at coordinate 2,112,549 of JAPVLO010000385.1, read as the reverse complement.
GGGTGGGGGCCTGTGCTTTCTGTGGTTTTGAGATTTAATTATAGGGGCAGCTATGATTCAGAAGTTATCTGCAGATCCCAGTATCTGCTGACAGTTGTGTGGGCCCCCTGGAACCCACTTCCCACTGCCTTGCAATCTGTCCATGCAGTGAGGATGTCTGTTTTCTCCCTGAAAGCAAAATGAGATAAGAAAAGGGAAAAGAATGGAAAAAGGAATGAAGGAGACAAAAGGAAGGTGGAGAGAGAAGAATAAGAGGGAAAACAGACAGGCATACCATGTTATGAATAAACAGAGAAGCAAACAATGACAGAAAAAAACCCAAAAAAGACAAAAATATACAGACAATCATAAAAACAAACAACCCCCCCCATTGGTGTATTCTCCCTCAAAAATACCCATACACAAACAGAAAATTTAAGGAAAACAACATCAAAATAACAGAAACAAAACAAGTATGAAAATATAAACAAAAACAGAAAGAAAGAGAGAAGGAAAAAAGCAAAAACTAAAACAAAAAACAAACAAGAGAGAAAAAACTCGCTTTGCTGTTGATGTCTCTGTAACTCCAGGTCCCTTTTAGAGACTGCCGCCATGTTAAGGAGTGAGTGGCTCTGGTCTCCAGCCCTTCCCCTCTACTCTCAGTACAGGCTGATAGGGTTGCTCTCAGTGAGGGTCAGATGCCCCACAGACTACTGTGGAAGGAGGATGGATCAGATTCTATCTGGACTCACCTTATTTGCTGCTACTGCTGTCAAATCTATACTCAGATCTGACGTTTATATGTCTGTTCCAGTGTGGGGAAGAGCATCTGTCTGAGGAGAAAATAGCCCTCTGCATCCCAAGATGGAGGCTGGGTAGAGCTGGGAGGGGCAGTGCAGATCTCTGCCTGGTCACAAGATTTAGAAGATGGGACCCAGTCACAGGTTTTGGAACTTTATCTAGAATTCCACAGCCTACCTTTTCCATGGTTCCTCCTACTCATGCTTGGTCTGCTGCTGCAGGTGATGGTGTGGGTGCCAGGTGGTGAGGGAGGGCTGTTCTCTACTACCTTCTCTCAAGAGGGCACTGAGAATAGCAGTCGATCCTCCACGCCCGAGTTCCAATCTCAGAGTAGTGATGGGTTGTAGTCACCTCTGGGGGAAAGCCCCAGGTACATGAATGGAAGTCTCTCCTCAGATGGACTTTTGTTCACCCACCAGCACACACCCATTCACAAAAACAGTCTACATAGACACTCACTTATGTGGAGACTCTCACATTCTGACCTGTTCCATCACCATCTTGCCTGGAAGCCTAATCCTGTCCACTTTTAATGAGCAGTCTGATTGGTTCCATGCTTTTGGTATTGTAAATAAAGTTGCAATAAACATGTGTGTGCAGGTATCTTTTTTTAAAGAGTGATTTGAGTTCCTCTGAATATATCCCCAGAAGGGGGATTGTTAGGTCATATGGAAGGTCAATGTAATCTTAATAACTAATATCATAATACATTTTAAATTTTTTAATTTTAGAGATGTGGGGTACAATTCATATTTAGTTATATAAGTGGTCATCATACAGGTAAAGTTTGGGCCTCCCTTTGTACCCCACTCCTGGTTTGAGATCAGGTACCCTTATTGATGTTATATCCCTCTTCCCTCCCCTGGCAGTATCCCACTACTGTCAGTCTCTTTCTTATTGTATTATGGTAAATGTTCTGGATTTGCTTATGAGTGAGAACATAATGGTACTCAGTTATTATTGTTTGCAGAAACTGACAAAAGTTTTAAAATTTTAAGAAAAATAAGGGGCTGAGAAGAGTCAAGGTATTCTTGAAATTATACTATCCAATTATATTATACTATCAAATTATACTATCCAATATGAAAGCATTTTCAAAACCTACTGCAAATAAAGGAATTCTGTATTGATTCAAGGATAGAGAAACATATCAATGGAATTAAACAGTGAAGTCTGAAAAACAGTAGCTTATGTAACAATAATTCATTATGACCAGGTTACTACAATGAGGGAAAGATATCTTTTTAATAAATAAAGATGGGTTATTTGGATATCCATACATAAAAAAATGAATATTGCTCTCTATACCTCAATCCATAGACAAAAGTCAATTTCAGATGAACCTTAATCTTTTTTTTTTTTTTTTTGAGTTGGAGTCTCACTCGGTCACCCAGACTGGAGTGCAGTGGCCGCTTCCGGCCACTGCAGCCTCGACCTGCTGGGCTCCGGCGATCATTCCGCCTCAGCCTTCCAAGTAGCCGGAATTACAGGCATATGCTATCATGCCCAGCTGATTTTTTTGATTTATCGTAGAGATGAGGTCTCGCTGCCCAGGCAGGTCTCGAACCCGCGGGCTCAGGCAATCCACTCACCTCAGCCTCCAAAGGCATGGGATTACAGGCTGAGCCACTGAGCCCGGCTGAAGCTTAATCTTAATTTGTAAGATCTGTGAATAAAGCTTTAGAATAGAATGTATTTAACTATCTTCATGATATTCAGTTAGGCAAAGGTTTACAAAACAAAAAGCTGTATCTACAACAGAAATGAAATGATGAATTGGACCTTATTAAAATTTAGGACTTTTACAAGTCAACATACAGAGCATGAAAACATAAGACACAGATAGAGGGCAAATAACTTCAATACATACAATATATAGAAAATTCACAAACTTCTAAAAGTAAATTTTAAAAAGAAATACAATATCCTTAAAAGAAACAAATTGTTTGAACAGGCATTTCACAAATTGGGATGTCTGATATCCAGAAAACATATAATAAGGTATTCAACACCATCAGTCATAAAATGGTGAATATTATTAGATTTGGCAAAATTACATGTTGGCAAAAATGTGGAGCAATTAGCACCTTCATACATTGTTAATGGTGGAAAATATTTGTCTACTATCTTTGAAAATTATTTGGCAGCATCAACTAAGCTAAATGTATGTTTACCATATAGTTTATCAAATTTCACACCTAATTTTATATTCTAAAGATATGGGTGCATATACTCATCAAAAACACGTGCAGAAATATGGCTAGCACATTTATTTAAGAGTCACATACTGGAAACAACCAAAATGTCCATTATTAGGAAATGATTAAATTAATTGTACTACATTTTTATGATTGATTGCAACTTAGAAATTAAAAGAATAAACTGTTGCTAATATAATAACTTGGATGACTGTCATAGACATAATGTTGACTAAATGATCCAAAAGTGCACATTCTGTGAATTTCTATTTACATGATGGTCTCGAATAGACAAAAACTAATTATTTCTGACATTATAAGTCAGCATAGAAGGTATTTTTCATAGGATATTGACCTAAAAGGACATGAAAGATTTCTGGGATGCAGAAAATATGCTATATCTGGATCAGTGTGCTGATCAGTTGTAGGATATCTACACTTATAAAAATTAGTCAAGCTATAACTGTTGAATTAAGTGTTTTGCTACATGTTAAATCTTTAAAAAAAATATATATTTTTAAAGATGTGGAGTACAATCCAGGGTTAAGTATACAAATGTTCATTATACAGGTACCCTTGTTGATGAGGTGTGGCCCCCTCCCCCAGCAGAATCCCACTACTGCCAATCCTGTCCCCCACCCCCAGCAATTTCCCATGACTGACAATTCTTTTCTTATAGTATTATGATAATTGTTCAAGGTCCACTTATGAGTGAGAACATGTGCTACTCAGTTCTTTGTTTCTGTGATTGATCACTCAGTATTATAAACTCTAAGTTCATTCAAGATGCTGCAAAGTTCATAATTTTGTTTTTTATGGCTGCATAGTATTAGATTGTGTAATATTAAAAAAAATTTTTTTGACTTGAAGTCATTCTTTTTTATTTTTCTTTTTTTAACTTTTTTTGAATTTTAAAATTGCGGGGTACAGTTAAGGGTTAGGTATACAAATATACATTGTGCAGGTACCCTTGTTGATGAGATGTGCCCCCCGTCCCCAGACAGATATTGACTACCGTTAATCCCACCTCGCTTCCCCTCCTTGCCCCCCCATTGTTGCCCACCACTGTCAATCCTTTTCTTATAGTGTTACGATAGTTGTTCAAGGTTCACTTATGAGTGAGAATATGTGATACTCAGATCTTTATTTCTGTGAGAGATCACTCAGTATTATAAACTCCAATTCCATCCAGGTTGCTGTGAAATTCATGATTTTATTCTTTTTTATGGCTGCGTAATATTCCATTGTGTATATGTACCACATTTTAAAAATCAAGTCCTCTTTTGATGGACAGCATGGTAGGTTCCATGATCTTGCTATTGTGAACAATGCTGCAATAAACATACATGTGCAGGTATCTTTTATATAGGGTGATTTGAGTTCTTCAGGATATATTCCCAGTTGGGGGATTGAGGGGTCATATGGAAGGTTGATTTTTAGAGTTTTTAGGAATCACCACACTGATTTCCACAGAGGCTGCACTAGTTTACACTCCCACCAACAGTGTAGAAGTGTCCCCTTTTTACCACATCCTCTCCAGCATCTGTTATTTTTTGAGTTATTGATAATGGTCATTCTGACTGGAGTTAGGTGGTATCTCAGTGTAGTTTTAATTTGCATCTCCTTAATGACTAGTGAGGATGAACATTTCTTCATTTATCTGTTGGCCATTCATATGTCTTCTTTTGAGAAGTGTCTGTTCATATCTTTTGCCCACTGTGTAATGGGTTGTTTGTTTTTTCTTTTCGGCATGTTTGAGTTCCTTGTAGATCCTTGATGTTAGGCCTTTGTCAGACATGGAGTTGGCAAATACTTTTTCCCAGTCTGTGGGCTGTCTTCCTGCTCTCTTGATGGTTTCTTTGGCTTTGCAGAAGCTTGTTAGTTTAATGAGGTCCCACTTGTCTATCTTATCTCTTATGGCCTGCGAGTTTCAGGTTTTGTTCAGGAATTGGATGCCAGTTCCAATTTCCATGAGGGTATGTTCTTCATTTTCTAAGGTTCTTATGATTTGAGGTTTTACATTTAGGTCTCTGATCCATTTAGAGTTAATTTTTGTGTATGGGGATAGATAGGGGTCCTGTTTCAATCTTCTGCATGTGGTCAGCCAGTTTTTCCAGCACCATTTACTGAATAGGTTCTCCTCTCCCCAGTGGTGTGTGGGTGGAGGCTTTGTTGAAGATGAGTTGGTTGAGGAATTGGGGTTTTGCTTCTGGAATCTCAATTCTATTCCATTGGTCTATATGCCTGTTCCTGTACCAATACCAAGCTGTTTTGATTATTGCAGTTTTATAGTAAAGTTTAAAGTCCGGTATTGTGATACCTCCTGCTTTGTTTTTTTTTTTTTTTGCTGAGGATTATTCTGGCTATTCTTTGTCATTTGTGTTTCCATATGAATTCCTGTATTGTTTTTTCTAGATCTGAGAAGAATACTGCTGGTAATTTGATGGGTATTGCATTAAATCTGTAGATTGCCTTAGGTAAGATGGACATCTTCACAATGTTGATTCTTCCAAGCCATGAGCATGGAATATTTTTCCACTTATTTGTGTCATCTTTGATTTCTTTGAGCAGCATTTTGTAGTTTTCATTGTAAGGGTCTTTCACATCTCTGGTTAGGAAGATGCCAAGGTATTTCATTTTTTTGTGGCTATTGTGAATGGGATTGTTCTTTTTATTTGGGTTTCTGTTTGTTTATTATTGGTGTAAAGAAATGCAATTGTCTTTTCCACATTTATTTTATACCCTGAGACTTTGCCAAAGTCCTTTATCAGTGTAAGGAGGCTTTTGACAGATTCTCTTGGATTTTCAAGGTACATAATCTTGTCATCTGCAAAGAGAGATAACTTGACTTCCTCTTTTCCTATTTGGATACCCTGATCGCCTTCTCTCTTCTAATTGCTCTAGTTAGGACTTCCAATACTATATTAAATAGGAGGGATGAGAGTGGGTGTCCTTGTTTTGTTCCCATTTTCAGGGGAAATGGTTCCAATTTTTGTGTGTTTTTGAGTATGCTGGCTGTGGGTTTCTCGTAGATGACTTTTACTATTTTGAGGTATGTTCCATGTATGCCTAGATGTTTGAGGGTTTTTATCAAGAAGAGGTGCTGGATTTTATCACAAGCTTTTTCTGCATCTAATGATATAATCATGTGGTTTTTGCTTTGATACCTGTTGATGTGTTTGATTACATTTATAGTCTTGCAAATGTTGAACCAGCTTTGTGTCTCAGGGATGAAGCCTACTCATGATGGATGATTTTTAAGATGTATTGTTGAATCCAATTTGCTAGGATCTTGTTGAGAATTTTAGCATCTATATTCATCAAAGATATTGGCCTGTAGTTTTCTTTCTCTGTTGGGTCTTTACCTGGCTTGGGTATCAATGTGATGTTGGCTTCATAAAATGATTTGAGGAGAGTTCCATCTTTCTCAGTAACCTGGAATACTTTCAGTAGGATTGGTATCAGTTCCTCTTTAAACGTCTTATAGAATTCTGTTGGAAAGTCATCTGGTCCAGGGCTTTTTTTTTGTATGTAGTTTTCTTATTACATAGTTAATTTCCTTGCTTGCTATTGGTCTATTTAGGGTCTCAATTTCTTCTTGTTTCAACCTAGGCAGATTCTGTGATGTCAGAAAGTCCTCCATTTGCTCAAAGTTTTCAAGTTTGTTTCCATACAAGTGTACATAATAGTCTCTAATGATCTTTTGTATTTCTTCGGGGTCAGATGTGACTTAATCTTTTGTGTTTCTGATTGTGCTTATTTGGGCTTTTTCTCTTTTTTTTCTTCTTCAGTCTAGCTAGAGGACCATCTATCTTGTTTATCCTTTCAAAAAACCAACATTTCCCCCCCTACTAACAGTGTAGAAGTGTTCCCTTTTCCCCTCACCCTCTCCAGCATATATTGTTTTTTGAGTTATTGATGATGGCCATCCTGAGTGGAGTTAGGTGGTATCTCAGTGTGGTTTTAAGTTTCATTTCTTTGATGACTAGTGAGGCTGAACATTTTTTCATGTGTCTGTTGGCTGCTCATATGTCTTCTTTTGAGATGCTTATTCATATCTTTTGCCCACTTTGTAATGGGGCTGTTTGTTTTCTCCTTTTCGGCACATTTGAGTTCTTTGTAGAGCCTAGATATTAGACCTTTGTCAGATATGCAGTTGACAAATATTTTTTCCCAGTCTGTGAGCTGTTGATGATTATTTTGACTTTGCAGAAGTTTTTCCCACTTGTCTATATTTTCTCTTATGGCATGGGCACTTGGAGTTTTGATCAGGAATTGGTTGCTAATTCTGATTTCCATAAGGGTGTCTCCTGCATTTTCTAAGGTTCTTATAGTTTGAGGTTTTACGTTTAGGTCTTTGTTCCATGTAGAGTTGATTTTTGGGCATGGTGATAAGTAGGGGTCTTGTTTTAATCTTCTGCATGTGGTCAGCCAGTTTTCCCAGCATCATTTACTGAATAGGTTCTCCTCTTCCCAGTGGTTGGTTGTGGAGGCTTTGTCAAAGATAAGTTGGTCGAGAAATTGAGGTTTTGCTTTTGGAATCTCTGTCCTGTCCCACTGGTGTATATTCCTGTTTTTGTACCAGGCTCTTTTGATTATTGTAGCTTTATAATAAAGTTTAAAGTCTGGGAGTGTGATACCTTCTGCTTTTTTTTTTTTTTTTTTTGCTGAGGATTGGTTTTATGTTAAATTTTAATGTTAAAAAATATATTTTTAGAGATACTTGCTAAAATATTATAGATGAAATGATATATGTTTCTGTTTAAAATAATCAAGTAGGGCTTGGGAGTAATGGACTAATTTGTAGATGAGACAAGATTGGCCATAAATGTTACTTGTTGACACTGTGATGCATACAGATGTGTGTACTGTGAAATTTTCTGTTTCTATGAGTTTAAAGTTAATAAAAATGAAGTTCTTAATCATGACCTTCCATAGAGCAAGCATTCAGAAATATTTATTAATAGGATTTTAAATAAACATTTTTGGATATTTCAAGGAATTTAGGAGACTAGTTGCCATTACCCTGGAGCTAAAAAAGCATCTTGGACAAGGCTTGCAGAAACTTCATAGTCTGGGTGCTCAGGTCAGCTCTTAATTTCCTTAAGCAGCAGGTGACTTTCATTTCTACAATACAGGCCTTCTCCATCACCTTGATCTTAAGGCAGGTGGGGAGCATTATTAGTCTAAACTTCTAAAAACCAACAATTTCTAATAAATGAGTTCACTGACTTCCTTTTGGAAGCACCCAATGCTTGTCATACCATGGATTTAGAACATGAACATAATTTATAGTATTGTCATTCTGGGAATTAGGGCGTGGACTGGCCAATTGAGGAAATGTGGAAAGGTTGGGCAAAAGTGCAAGAGTGATAAAAAAAAGTGAGTCACCAAAGAGTCAGAGCTTTTGTATCACAACAAACTAGAGTTAATGCTGTAGAGAAATTTATATTAGGAGTTTCTAAATATTTCTGTCTGCATTAGAAAGTTTCTCAGAAGATTTCACTCATTTCACTTAGCTACCCTTCCTGCCTACTCAGTATTAGTGGGCATTGCTCTAAGAAGCAACATGGTTCAAATATTCATATTCACATTATTTATATTAATTTATATATAGTTAAAAGTTCAACTCTTTTTCAGATAAACTAGAATTGGTAGTGGTTGCAGCATTTATATTTTCATTCAATAGTTTTTAGTTTTTCCCACGCAGATTAATTTTATTTGTAAATTATTAATCTCATATTGAAGATATATTTCATTCAGTAGTTGATTAACTTTAAGCCTGCCATGAGCATTTTTCAGTATTTAAATGTCCGGTAATTTCAATACATGTAGAGTCTGCTTGAGGAATTTCTTAAAAATATCTTGCTACTGAAAAGTGTTTCTCTAGAGAAGCTTTCTCAAATCAAATACTGAATATTTGGTCTAAGAAACAAAATTTTAATTCTGAGTCCACTATTAATCAGCACTCCATAAATATCTAAAACATGCCAATAGAAACATAACATGTGACTGTAAATTTGTAGAACCTCTGTGGAAAACAGGCTATTTCCAAAAGATCTAAAAATTGACCTTCCATACAACCCAGCAATCCCCCTTCTGGAAATATATCTGGAGGAACTGAAATCATTCTGCAAAAAAGATGCCTGCACACACATGTCTATTGCAGTAGTATTCACAATAGCAAAAACATGGAGCCAATCATGCTGCCTGTTGAAAGTGGACTGGATGAAAAAATGTGGTACATATACACAATGGTTTATTATGCAATCATAAAGAAAAACAAAATTAAGGACTTAACAGCAACCCGAATGGATTTAGATGATCATACTCAGTGATCTATCACAGAAACAAAGAATTGAGTATCACATATTCTCATTCATAAGTGGACCCTGAACATCTTGCATAATACTACATGAAAGGGATTGGCAGTAGAGGGACACTGACAGGGGAGGGAAGAGAGGGACACATAACATCAATAAGGGTACCTGATCCCAAACTAGGCGAAGTGAGGACCAATGGGAGGCGCCAAGTTTACCCGTACGATGACCACTTACATACCTAATCCTGAATTGTACCCCACATCTTTAAAATATTAAAAAAAATTAGAAAAAGAAACATAACATGAACCAGATAATATAACTCAAAACTTTTTAGTAGCCATATTATAAAATAAATAACTTTATAGTATATATTTTCTAACTGACTATATCAAAATATCATTTCAACCTGTAGTCAATATAAAATTATTAATAAGATCGCTATACTTAAGTTCCTTGAAATGTCATGAAAGACTTGCTTTATTTGTCTGTTTCTGAAGGTTTTAAGGAATGGATTCACCATAGAAGCAACGGAAGTAGGAAGCATTTTTACATCTTTATTTATGGGCATTGAATTCTTTGTTAAAGGTTTGACATAGATGAAGATATAGCTGCCATAGGTTTACTTTGAGTTGTTATTATTTATATAAATACTTTTAAAAACTTTGTACATGTTTTTTACTATCTCCTAATAATCTTAATTTTTCAAAAGTCAATGGCTATAGTTATAGACAAAAGTATAGAAACAAATGCAGATGTAGACATATGACCATTTTCCTCACGGATTCACCAGTCCTTTAAAGAAGAACTTTTAGCATGTTATTTCACATATTTTCCATTCAAATTGATTCATTACTTCTGTGACTTTTAGAGTATTAAAACTTGTAGGATCTTATATTTTATAATTCCATTTCTACATTAAGATATAAATGTTTGTAACAGTATGTTTTATTTACTAACGTTAAAATATTGTCTGGTTTTTTTGGTTGTTGTTTGTGATGTTTATATTTTGTTTAATGTAATGTTCACATATATCCACTAAAATATAAGGCATGAAAGGACAATACATTTGCGGGTTTTCTAATCTATCCTCAGTGTCTGAAATGGTGCCTGGCATTAAAAAGATCTTCAGAAGTTGGAATTGGACAAGGTAATAAATACTGTTACTCAATCTAAACTATATGATGAACCCATTGATTCTGTTTGTTTTATTTCCTTTTGTTTGCAGTTTTGTTAAGGTGTGTTAATATGTGGCATCGTTCTTTTGCTTCCTAGAAATGTATTATGTTTTCTTTTTGGGAACTTTTATCCTGAAACTGCTTTGTTGATAAGAAAAGGAATGATGCAAAAACTTAGAGATACTTACTTAGGAACCAATAATCTTTCTATAAAACAAAAATTTATCTACATTAGCAAATTCCCTTACTTTTTTAAGAACAATGAAATTCTTTTTATTGAGTTGCTGAAGGCTTGTTTTACTTGCTTGTTCTTCAAGGTGTAAATGAAGGGGTTCAGCATCGGTGCGACAGAAGTAGTGAGGACTGTCACACCCTTGTTAATAGCCACTGATTCCTTTGCTGAAGGTTTAACATAGATGAAGATGCAGCTTCCATAGGTGATGGAGACCACAATCATGTGGGAAGAGCAGGTAGAAAATGCCTTTTTTCTTTGCTGAGCAGAAGGGAATCGTAGAATTGTCTTAATGATGTATGTGTAGGATAAAACTACACATACAAGGGTTATGATAAAGGTCAACACAGCACAGACGATGACCATCTGCTCCATGAGCCATGTTTCTGAACATGTGATCTTTAGGAGGGGAGATGCATCACAGAAAAAATGGTCAATACTGTTAGAGTCACAGAATTCCAGATTTAGGCCTAGGCTGAGTGGTGGGAGTATGATGAGCAAGCCTACTGTCCAGCAGCAAAGCACGAATCTTCCACAGACCCTGTTGTTCATGATGGTTACGTAATGCAGGGGTCTGCAGATGGCTACGTATCGGCCATAGGACATGGTGGCCAGGAGAAAAAATTCTGTTACACCAAAGAGGTCAGTAAAAAAAACTTGCGTGGCACAACTGTTATATGTAATTGTCTTGTCGCCTGTTGATATGCTGTGTAAGTATCTGGGAATACAAGCAGATGTAAATGAGATTTCTAAGAAGGAGAAATTTTGTAGGAAAAAGTACATGGCAGTTTTAAGGTGTGAATCCACGAAGGTGAGGGAGATGATTGTCAGGTTCCCAGTTATACTCAACATGTAGGTGAGAAACAGAAAGATGAAAATCACCATCTTTAGTTGTGGGTTATCAGTCAGTCCCAGCAGGATGAATGTGGTTATTGTGTGGTTTCTCATAATTGATTTCTTACTTCTACTCACTCTGCATTTAAAAAATTCAGATATATTTGCATAAGGTGGAAATTAATAGAGGAAAAACTAGCAAAGAAATTCACATGCATAAAAATTTGTTTACAAATATCAATGCACAGGTAGCTTAAGTTTTATAATTGTGTATTTTGTGTGTGTGTGTTATTTCAGGGGAGGTTTTAAAAAAATCAGATTACTTTATCTGTACTAACATTTATTTTCAATTTCATAGTTTGTGAGATCAAGAGTTCTTCCCTATTCACTTTAGGCTGAATCTTAAAGTTGAATCTTAAACTTTCCCTATCATTTCTATTTGTTTCCTTGAAGATTTGTTATTAATAAAGCACAAATAAGCCGGGCTCGGTGGCTCAGCCTGTAATCCCGCGCCTTTGGGAGGCTGAGGTGAGTGGATTGCCTGAGCCTGCGGGTTCGAGACCCGCCTGGGCAGCAAGACCTCATCTCTACAATAAATCAAAAAATCAGCCAGGCGTGGTAGCGCATGCCTGTAATTCCGGCTACTCGGAAGACTGAGGCGGAAGGATCGCCAGAGCCCAGCAGGTCGAGGCTGCGGTGGCCGGGAGCGGCCACTGCACTCCAGTCTGGGCGACAGAGTGAGACTCCAACTCAAAAAAAAAAAAAAAGCACAAATACATCACAAATAGTTTGGGTTTGCTATATAGGCTTATTGCATCCAGTGCTTAAAACTTTGAACACTAGTATTATAATTATTAAAATTTATCTTTTCTTTAAACAACTTCTTTGTTACTCACCCATTCCTCTGTTTCTCCCTCATAATTTTCTGTTTAAAATTATACTATTTTTCTACTGGGGTGCAGAAAAAAAAGAAAAATTTAATGGCACATTTGTTTCATAGAATGAAAATATATGTTAGGTGTAAATAAATAGAGATTTATAAATCATCACAACTTTTAGTTTCCAATCTATTTAGTTAAGGTTAGAACACACTTCAAAATACTGCTATTAATAAGTACAAAAATATCAGATTTAAACTGTTCATTTCTTCAAGTATGGCTTAATTTTACTGGGACTTAGTTTTATTTCTTAAAATGGAAATAAAAATATTATCCTTCATGCATTTACTGTGTTGAAAAATTATATAAGTTGACATATAAAGTAATTATAAAATTACCTGGCTGATAATGACTAATAAATATATTTAAACTATTTTAATGTTCTGGTTCACAATGATTTTCCTTGGTAAATCACAGTACATTCAATAATCAATATACTATAATCATGTTTTGAGTCTAATAAAGCAATTTATACCAAAGATTATTAAGCGCTTCTCTATTTCTGTTAAAGTCTAGGAAATCTCTCAGTAGAATGTGATGTGTACTTTTAACCATACAATATTATGGAATTCTCTTATAATTTGCCTTATTGCCATATATGTGTTTTACATGTCAGCTTTTCGTTATGTAGTTTCTAGACATTTCTTGCTGGCTGAGCTTATGTTGATAGTTATTTGTGATTCTTTACTTCTTAACATATACACTCTCTTTGGGTATTTTCTTAGACTCCTAATTTCCAAAAAAGAAAAAAATTGCTCTTCAAAATTCCAGTCATATAACCAAATATACTCCAAATGTAAGTCCAAAAAGAAACTCTTGATTTTCCACACCTCTTCCTATTTCTCCCCTTGTATTTGTTTTGATATCAAACTAGTATACTATGGTTATTGAACCTTTACTATATGATAGAGATTAAAATAAACATTTTACATGGGTTATCTGCGCAGAGTAATCTTCCCTCCAATCTCCTTGTTTCCCAGTTCCATTCCTGTCCCCTGGTCTCTGATTTCATGAAAATACTTTTACTCTGACATTAATTTTTAGTTTTCAGAAATTAGTGAATGAGAGATGTTATTATTTTTCATATAACTCAAATTATGCTACTTTTAGATCACCTCTTGTTTACTGTTGCTTAAAATAATCTTACCAATGGCTCTACATTATCCAAGATGAAAGCACTCTAAAAATGATGCTTAGTAGACACCCATATTATAACTTCTATTTCTAAGTTTTATACATTCAGGAAAGATTTTTTTAACAGCATATATAACCCAACTCTCTAAAAATAAAATGCAACTGAAATGACAGAATTTATCATACTTACGCTTTTTTAATAACCTCTTTCTGTTAATTGCTTAACTAAAACTATTCTCATAGCTATAAGATAAAAATGAATCTAATGTTGAAAACTTGCATGAAAATTTCTGCTCACTACTGATTAAATGTGGTCACTCTCACAGCAACAGTAGCCTGGGAATGCATAATTTCCTTGACATTTCTTTTATCAATTGCATCAAATTTCTCACAATAGATATAGTACTATAATAAGCTTAGGAAACAGTTTTTAAAAAATTTAAATCATTGTCAAATCTGCACAAGTTAATAAACAAAAGGGTCCTTGGTGACCCAGTTTAAAAAAAAACCACTAATGAATCATCTGTGTAATGAACTTGAAGGGGAGAAAAAAGTCAAACTTAACATATTAACAGTGGGGACAGGGCCTCCAGAGACAGGTTAAAGCATTAGAATAATTTAAAAGAGACTGGTAGGAAAATGTTAAGAATCTAATTAAGAAAAAAATCTAGACCAGTTTTGAAAACTTAATTCCTTTGCTGTCATTTCAACAATGTTCACAGTATCTTCACCAGAAGTAAATTCCATTTCAAGAAATCACTTTCTTTGCTCATTCATAAGAGGTAGCTCTTCATTAATTAAAGTTTAATATGAATTTGCAGTAATTTAGTCTCATTTTCAGGCTTTCCAAGTGCAGTTCCCTTGTGAATTCTACAGCATCTGCAGTTACTTCCTTCTCTGAAGGATTGAATCTCTTAAGTCAATCATGAAGGTTGGAGTCGACTTTTTCCAAACACCTGTTGATGATATTTTGACTTTCTTGTATGAATCACAAGTGTTCTTATGGGGAATCATTTTGAGGTTTTCAATTTATTTTGCCCAGATCCATCAAAGTTATTGCTGTAGCCTTATGAAATGTATTTCTTAAATAATAATACTTGAAATAAAAAATGAGTCCTTGACGTGTGGGCTGTAGAATGGATGTTATATTAAAAGGTATGAAAACATTAATCTAGACTGTGCAAGGTGGCACATGCCCAACCTGAAGTGAGAGTATTGCTTGAGCTCAGGAATTCACAACTAGTCTAGGCAACATAGCAAGACCTCATCTCTATGAAAAAAAGAAAAGAAAAGAAAAAAAAAAGTAGCCAGATATGGTGGCATGTGCTTGTATTCCCAGTTATTTGGGAGGTTGAGGCAGAAGGATCAACTGAGCCTGGAAGGTCAAGGTTGCAGTGAGCTGTGATCACTCCACAGTGTTCCAGCCTGGATAACAGAGTGAGGCTCTGACTCAAAAAAAAATTATTGTACATTACCATCTCCATCTGAGCGCTTGCATAGCTAGGTACATTGACAATGAGCAGTAATACTTTGAAAGGAATCTCTTTGTATGAGGAGTAGGCCTTGATGGGCTTGAAATATTCAGTTAACCATGCTATAAACACATATGCTGTCACCCAGGCTGTATTTTTGCATTTATAGAGCACAAACAGAGTAGATGTAGCATCATTAGAAAAAGACCAAGGAGTTTTAGAATGGTAAATGAGCATTGGCTTCAACTTAAAACCACAAACTCCATTATCCTCTAACAAGAGTCACCCTGTCCTTTTAAGTTTTGAAGCCAGGCATTGACTTCTACTCTCCATCTATAAAAAGTCTTAGGTAGCATCTTATTCCAAAACAAGGCTGTTTCATTAACATTTAAAATCTGCTGTGTAGTGTAGCTGCTTTCATCAGTTATCTTGGCTAGATTTTAAAAAATAACTTGCAGCAGCTACTGTATCAGCACTTGTTGCTTCCTTGCACTTTTCTGTTACGGAGATGACTTATTTTTCTGTATATCATGAACCAACCTCTTCCAGCTCCAAACTTTTCTTCTGTGGTTTCCTCACCTCTCTTATCCTCCACAGAATTGAAAAAAATTAGAACCTTGACCTGGATCATGTTTTAGCCAAAGGGAATGTTGTGGGTGGTTTGGTCTTGTATCCAAACCACCAAAACTTTCTTCATATCAGCAATAAGACTGTTTTGAGCTCTTATCATTTATGTGTTCCCTGGAGTAGTACTTTTTTTTTGTTTTTGTTTTTGAGTTGGAGTCTCACTTGATCGCCCAGACTGGAGTGCAGTGGCCGCTGCCGGCCACCGCAGCCTCGACCTGCTGGGCTCCGGTGATCCTTCCGCCTCAGCCTTCCAAGTAGCCGGAATTACAGGCATGTGCTACCACGTCCGGCTGATTTTTTTATGTTATTGTAGAGATGAGGTCTCGCTGCCCTGGCGGGTCTCAAACCCGCGGGCTCAGGCAATCCACTCACCTCAGCCTCCCAAAGGTGCGGGATTACAGGCTGAGCCACCGAGCCCGGCTGGAGTAGTACTTTTAATTTCCTTCAAGAACTTTTTTTTTCCACTCACAACATGGTTAAGGGTTTGGTGCAAGAGGCTTAGCTTTCAGCCTATCTCAGTTTTTGACATGACTTCCTCACTAAGCTCAATCATTTCTAGTTTTTGATCTACAGTGAGAGATATGTGAGTCTTCTTTTCACTTGAACACTTAGAGGCCAGTGTAAGGTTATTACTTAGCCTAGTTTTAATATTGTGTCTTATAGAAGAGGTAGGCTCAAAGAGAGGAAGACAAAGAAAAAAAACAGTTGGTCAATGGAGTAGTCAGAACACACAAAATTTATCTGTTTAGTTTTCCATCTTATCTGGACATTGCTTGTGGCACTCCAAAACCACTACAATGGTAATATCAAAATCATTGATCACGGATTACCATAAGAGATATAATAATGAAAAATTTGAAATATTGTGAAAATTACCAAAATGTGACACAGAGACACAAAGTGAGCACATACTGTTGAAAAAATGGTGATTATAGACTTGCTCAACACAGAGATGCCACAAACCTTCAATCTATAAAAAACACATATCTATGAAGTTCAATAAAGAGAAAGATAATAATTATGTCTGTATGCAAATTGATCACCTCTTTGGTTAGATGTATGAATAAGGGCTTAATGTTTTTATTGCTATTGTATATGGGATTTTAAAAATTTCCTTATCAGATAGTTTGTATCAGTGTATAAAAATGCTACCCATCTGAATATGTTGATTTTCTGTTCTCCAACAATTTTAGAGTCTTTAGAATTTCCTAATATAAGATCATGTCATTAGGAAATAGAGACAATTTCAGTTCTTCCTTTCCTCTAAGGATGCCTTTTTATTTCTTCTCTTGCCTAATTGCTCTGTCTAGATTATCCCGTGTTATGCTAAAGAGATATGCCAAAGTGGGCATATGTGTCCCTGATCTGAGGAAAACTTTCAACTTTTCACCACTGAGTATAATGTTAACTGTGAGCTTGTCACATATGGTCTTTATTGTGTTGAGGTACATTCCTCAAATATCTAATCTGTTGAGAGTTCTTTTAATCATGAGAGAGTGCTGGATTTTTTCAAATGCCTTTTCTGCATCTATTCATCTTGTGATTTTTATTTTTCATTCTGTTAATATTGCATATCACATCTATTGATTTGCATAAGTTATACTGTCCTTGTATCTTAGGGATAAATCCTGCTTGATTATGGTGTTGCTGAATTTGGTTTGTTAATACACAGTTTGTTGATAATTTTTTCATCTCTGTGCATTATGGATATTGACTGTAATTTTCTTTTTTTGTAGAGTCTTATTATGACTTTTCTATCAGAGTAATACTGGCCTCATAAAAAGTTTTGGTGTGTTCTCTCTTTTTTTGATATTTTTGAAGTGTTTTAGAAGAATGGGCATTAATTCTCCTTTAAACTTTGGGTAGTATTCAGCAGTGAAACCATCAGGTCCTGAACTTTACTTTATGGGAGACATTTTATAACTAATTCAATTCCCTTTGTCATTATTTGTTTATTCAGATTTTCGATTTCTTCATGATTCAGTCTTGGCAGGTCTTATATATCTGTGAACTTACCCATTTCTTCTATGTTATTATAATTTGTTGGCATATAATTATGTTTCCTCTTATATTTCTGATTTTATTTGAGTATTCTTACTTTTTTTCTAACTAAAGTTTTTTCAATTTTGCTTATCTTTTAAAAAACAACTCTTAGTTTCATTGATTTTTTTCTAGTATTTTGTTAGTCTTTATTTTATTCGTTTCTGCTCTTCATTATTTCCTTTCTTCTGCTAACTTTGAGCTTAATTTATTCCTTTTACTTCAGTTTCTTGATACATTTTAAGTTGTTTTAGTGTTTCTATTTTGATTCAGGCATTCATTGTTATACACTTTCATTTGAGAACTGTTTTGCTGCATCCTATAAGTTTTACTATGCTGTGTTTCCATTTCTGCTTGCCTCTAGATATGTTGTTTAATCTCCATGTACATGTGAATTTTTAGAAATTCCGCCTGTTACTGATTTCTAGTTTTGTACCACTGTGGCCAGAAAAGATACTTGATATAGTTTCAATCTTATTAAATTTGCTAAGACTTTTTTATGACATAATGTGATCTGTCCTGGAGAATGTTTCATGTGCACTATAGAAGAATGTATATTCTCTTGCTGTTGGATAGCATGTCATGTATGTTTCTTTGGTCCATTTAGTCTAAACCAGGCATGTCCAACCTGTGGCTCATGGATCACATGTGGCCTAGGACAGTAAATAATATGACCCCACAAAATCTTTTAGCATCATGTTTTTTAGTGTTTATTTTCTTCATGACACCATGTGTAGTTCTGTTTTTGAAGTTCACAGTCACATCTTATTCATAACATTACTTTTTGGCAACATACACATTTATGAGTGGCTGTTTTCAATTATGAAGCACGTGAAGAACAAAATTCGAACAAACATTTCTGGCGAGCACCTTGAGAACTTACTAAGAATTGCAACCATTTCCATTGAACCAGACATCAGTAGATTAGTTTTACAAAAGCAAGGTCAAATTTTCCACTAGTATTAATATTGTTCTCATTTTTCTAAATCTTATAATAAAAACATATAAAAAAGAAGTCTTATTATGTACATAAATTAACTATATTGTGGAATTTATGTGTGGCCCAAGACAATTTCTCTTTACTTGATGTGGTCCAGGGAAGCCAAATGTTGGATACCTCTGGTATAAAGTGATGCTCATGTCCAATGTTTACTTATTGGTTTTCTGTTGGGTGACCTGTCCACTGTTGAAAGTGAGATATTGAAGCTCCCTACTGTTATTGTATTACAGTCTATCTCTCCCTTCAGATCTATTGATACTTGCTTTATATATTTGGACTCTTTGGTGCTGAGTGCTGAACTGACTCCTGTATCATTATATAATATCTTTCTTTGTCTCTTTTTATAGGTTTTTCTCTTAAAGTTTGCTTAGTCTGATATAAGTATACCTACCCCTGCTCTCTTTTGGTTTTAAGCTGAATGGGATATCTATTTTTTTTGAGGTAGAGTCTTACTCTGCTCAGACTGGAGTGCAGTGGCATGCTCCTGGCCACCGCAGCCTTGACCTGCTGGGCTCCGGCGATCCTTCCGCCTCAGTCTTCCAAGTAGCTGGAACTACAGGAGTGCGCTACCACACCTGGCTAATTTTTTAAAATTTTATTTTATTGTAGAGATGAGGTCTTGTCAAGTTGCCCAGTCTCGAACCCGCGGACTCAGTCTATCCACTCACCTCAGCCTCCCAAAGCACGGGATTACAGGATGAGCCACCGAGCCCAGCATCTTTTTTCATCTTTTCACTTTCAGTCTATGTGTGTCCTTACAAGTGAGGTGAGTCTCTTGTAGGTAACATATAGTTATTTTTATATCTGTTCAATGACTCTATGTCTTGTCCAAATGCTTGGAGTATGGCATCTCCTTTTCTGAATGGTGTTTTGGGGTGAGCTCTGAGGCTGGGCACGAACACCAGCCATGTAAGAACTCAAACCAGGTAGAACTGCTCACCATGCATCTGAAAGCAACTAACTCAGCTTTGCAGATTTGTTATGCATTTGGCTGGTATCTCCATCTGGTGCTACAGCTGGAAGGAACATGGAGTTATCACAAATATTCAATTAGTGGTCACTATGAGTCCATTTATTTATTTATATCTGACTCCACACAGCTTGTTCATACTATTACTTCCAGTGTTCCTCATGAGGTGAGACAAGAGTGGGCTTCCTGGGAAAGTCTCAGAATGTTAGGGGAGTTGGATGACCATCTTCAGTTCTCTTTTTACTTGTAGAGACCATGGGCTCAAGACTATGCTTTCTGTATGGAATTGTGCAGACTTGAGGGGGGTGGGGAGAGAGCAAGAGCATGCCTGTATATCTTTCTAGCCACACTTACATCAGACAGAACAGACTTTAAGTGAAAGTTTGCTACTCTTACCCTTTTAATTCTGTTTTCATTCAGTTCTGTGATCTACCTGGATGTCTCAGATTTTTTTCAAGCACTGGGAACTTCATTAAAGATGTCTGAGTCTGTGGATGGTTGAACTTTCTGGGGTGGAGGAATTGAAGTCTGAGACTTCCTATTCTGCCATCTTGTTCATATGCTTACAGTTTTCAAGGGAACAAAAATGTAAGATGATATGGTAAATTAGAAAGATAACCAAATAGTTTTAATTCCAAAGGAATCACATAGAGCATATAAAAAAGAGTTTAGTGTATAACTTTTAAATCAATAGCTTTCATAGATTTAAAAACAAGCAATAGAAACATTAGAACAAACTGGAAGTATCAAGAATATGTTAGGTTTAAAATAATGTTTTCATATTGCAGTAGATAAACTGAAAGGAAGTTGGTCATACAATATTCCATATTGTATGAATTCATTTTATTCCAAAATGGTCAAACCTACAGAGAAAAAAAGTATACTAGTGGTTGCATCAGGCTGGGAAGAAATGTGAAGAGAGATGGATGGAGAGTGACTGCCAATGGGCACAAGGTCCCTTTTGGGGTCATAAAGATGTTTTAAAATTAGACTATGGTGATGCCTGCACAACTTAGTAAATATACTAAAAATCATTGGATTGCACAAAGTGTGCAATTTGCACTTTGTGCTATGTAAATTGCATGTTAATAAAGCTGTCTTCATTATTTTAATTTTTTCCTTGTATTTAAGGCATACAACATGATGCTTTGATATACTGATGACCCTGTTTCAAAAAATTGGGGCCAGCCACAAGTGACTAATACTTATAATTCCAGCACTTTGGCAAGCCGAGATGGGAGGACTGCTTGAATCCAGGAATTTGAGACCAGCCTGGGCAACATATTGAGACCTTGTCTCTACAAAAATAAAAAAAATTAGCTGGCATAGTGGTGTGCACCTGTAGCCCCAGCTACTCAAAAGGCTGAGGCAGAAGATGCCTAAACCCAGGAGGTTGAGGCTGTGATAAGCCATGACTGAGCCACTGCACTCCTGCCTAGATGATAGAGCGAAACCCCAACTAAAAACAAACAAACAAAAACATTGGACTAAATGCTCTAGTCAAAAGGAAAAGATTTTAAAAGATTAGATGACTTGGTAAAAATCCTTCAGATAGTAAGAAGTGACAAGATCTGAATTGAAACCATTACATAAGGTTAATTTTTAAAATAGCAGATGACTTTGAAAAGTCCCAAACTCCTTGACATCATATCTTTAACTATGAGACACACACCCAACAAAAAAAGTCTGAATGCATCTTTTATAAAAAAAAGCTTGGTTTTCAACCAACCAATGATTGAACACATACAAGTATCCCTAAACATTTAGAAGAACATAGGAAATGAAGCCTGATGTCATAGCATTCTGCTTTAGAAATAAAGGAGACTGAGATAAATATTTCTGTTTACCTTATAATACTGCAAGTTACTGAAAACTTGAAAGTTGCAAACATTCAAGGTTTGCAGGGGAACATATGGCAAAAGACACATTGAGGACCCAATGGGACTTATGCAAGCTTAGAGTCTACAAGATTTGTTGGGGAGGTTTGTCAGTTAAGATGAGTGAGGAAACAGCAATGAGACTTCCACTGCATTCTAAAAGTTCAAAGAAGAAACAGTATAATACATGTTGCAGGGCTAATATTTTTTTATACTTTATTTTATTATAAAGGTGTGGGATGCAGGGCTAAATATTTTTTATGGGGATAAAGGAATATATGAAAAAAGCTGGAAACTTGAACAATGGAAAGTATATGAAAAGAATTTTGCTTATTCACCTGTCAGAAATATAATTTGTCAGACACTGCTAGCTGTCTCAAAATATCTGTTTAAACTTTAAATCTCATAAGACTAGAAGTCCTTGTTTTAAAATAGTAATATGTAACTACTTTTAAATATCTCTTGAAGCTGGCCAAGCAACTTTGCTTTAGTTAATATAATTGAAGTAAAAAATGATCTGTGCAAATGTAAGACATGTAAAATAAAAGAGCATATCTCCTGTTTTTTCTCCTGTATTTCTAGTTGTATTATGGCCATGGCAATGAGACATCTTGAACCATATGGAAGGTGGAAACAACAAGGTATGATGCAACAATAAATAAAAGGATCTGGACCCTATCAAGACTTCAAATATAGGAGCCTTCATAGAAGTTGATACTTTAAAAGACAAAGAAAAACTTATCAACATAGCTATAGTTAAGTTGAGAGATTGTTGCAGTCAGCCATCAAATATTCATTAAGGTAGATAGTTACATTGATATTTTGAAATGAAGTTAAGGAAAGGAGACAGTGATGTTTGGAAGATTATCGTTGACACATATTCAAGTAATCATCACCAAGCCCATTATCAAGATCTCCCCATGTTTTCTAGGAGTTTTACATTTTCACATATTGCATTTAGGTCTTTAATCCATTTTGAGTTGATTTTTGTGTATGGTTTAGTCCAGTCTCATTTTGTTGCATGTGAATATTCAGTTTTCCCAGCACCATTTATTGCAAAGACCCATTACATCTTCTTGGTGGTCCTGTAGAAAATTAATTGACCTTATATACTTGGATTTATTTCTGGGCTCTCTATTTTGTTTCATTGGTCCATGTGTCTGTTTTTGTGCCAGTATACCATTTTTTTATTACTATTGCTTTAAATTATAATTTAAAATCAGAAAGTGTGATTCTCCAACTTTGTTTTTCTTTCTCAAGATTGCTTGGGCTACATGGGTCTTTTGTGGTGTCAGACAGATTTTGGAATCAGTTTTTCTATTTCTGTGAAAAATGCCACTGAAATTTGATAAGGATTGTACTGAATAGATATATATATATTCAGTATATATATGTATATATCAATTTGAGTTATGGACAGTTTAACAATGCTAATTTTTTTTCCAGTTCATGAACATGGGATAATTTCCCACTTATTTGTATCTTCAATTCCTTTTATCAATGTTTCATAGTTTTCAGTCTATGACTTTTTTACTTTCTTGGTTAAATTTATTTCTTGGCAATGATTTTTTGGATATCACACCAAAAGCATAGTCAACAAAAGCAAATAAACAAGAGTGACTTTATCAAACTAAAAACCTTCTGCACAGTAAAGGAAATAATCAACAAAATGAAAAGCCACCCTACTGAGTGGGAGAAAACATTTTTCAAACCACAAATCTCATAAGTTTTTAAAATCCAAAATATATAAGAAATTCACATAAAGTTAATACCCCCCAAATCCTCCAAATAGCCTGATTAAAAATGGACAAAAATGCACAGATATATGAAAAGAGGCTCAATCTCATTAATCTTGGGAAATGCAAATTTAAACCACAATGAGCTTTCACCTTTCATTTGTTAGGATGGCTATAATAAAAAAGATAAGAAGTAACAAGTGTTGGCAAGGATGTGGAGAAAAGGTAATCCTTATACATTGTTGATTAGAATGTCAATTGGTACAGCCATTATGGAAAACAGCATAGTAGTTGCTAAAAAGAATGAATTGAACTACTGTATCATCCAGAAGTCCCTTTGATGGATATATATTAAAAGGAAATGAAATCAGCATCTCATACTTCCATTCATTGCTGCCTATACAACAACCTACGTGTCCATTGAAGAATGACTGAATAAAGAAGCTGTATATATATATATATATATATATATATATATATATATACACATACAACTTGAAGCAGGAAACTTGAACAGTGGAAAGTAAATGAAAAGAATTTTGCTTATTCACCTGTCAGAAATATAATTTGTCAGACACTGCTAGCTGTCTCAAAATATCTGTTTAAACTTTAATTCTCATAAGACATATATATATATAATATATATGTGTGTGTATTTATTTCAGCCTTTATAAAGGAGATCCTGACATTTGTGACAACATGAATGAGTCTAGAATACATTAGTCTAAGAGATGTAAACCAGACATAGAAAGAAAAAAATCCCTTACAATTTCACTTACATGCAGAATTTAAATTCATATACATAGAAACAGAGAGTAGAGTGGTGGTTACCAGAGGTGGGGAGGGAAAGAAAATGGGAGATATAGGTCAAAGGGTACAAACTTCTAATTATGTAAATTAAGAGTAGAGACATAATGTTCAGTGTGAGAACTACATTTATTGATATTGTATTATACAATAAAAATTTGAGAAGAGTCAATTTTAGGTGCTTTTACTGCACACACAAAAGACAAACATTTGATATAGTGGGTATATGAATCTGCTTGATTGTAGTAATAATTCATGATGGATATCTATATCAAAACATCATGTTGCATACCTTAAATATATACAATAAAAATGAAAAGAATGGCACATAAAGTAATAGATGCATATAAGTGTATATTTTTCATTTTCTCCTTTTTTGTTGGTAACATTTTTTTCCTTTTGTTTTCTATTATGTATAGTGATTCAACCATGTTTCATATTGTTTTTACAACTGAGAAAGGCAAACTTTCAACATATTAAAGGCCAGACACTATTTATACTCAAAGGAACAGTATTGACAAAGTTTCTGCCTTCAATATTGACAGTTCAGTAAAGGATATAGACAGAAGAAGAAAAAATTTTGGATAGCAGACACATAGGTTGTTTCTGAATGGAAAATCTTTTGTGTTTTAGGAGCACATGCAGTTGGGCAGGAAAGAATTCCCAGTGGGAGTGACTTTTGGAATGATAAATGAAGGATAAAAAAAGAATGAGGAAAATCAACTATATTTTTGGACAGGGAAACAGCATATGGAAAAAGATTAACCACAAAAGTTACAAAAGCAGAGAAAAAATGTATATTAAAGTGCCCAGAGTACATTGCTATGGGAAATTTAGTTTCAGATTTTGACCTTTTTAGAGAGGAAGTGTGGTAAACAGTTTGTGTTTTTATTGTGTGTAGCTATTAATATCATAAAAATGCAATACCCTTATTTACAGCTTTTCACATTCCTTTTACAAATTTTTGTAAATCTTTATATATATAAATATATATATTTATATATTTCTTTAGCTGCTTTTATTCTTTATTTCTTTCATTTTATTTTTTTTTGGCATGTGTTTGCTCATTTTAGTGAAATTCAGTGTTTGTATTTAAATATATGTATCTACATTTGTCAGATTTTTTTTGCAATACCAAAATATTCAAATTTCCCAATATTGTAATCTGTTTTCACCATCTTCCTTTTATCTTTATATATTTTTTTGAAAAGCCGATAACATTAACAATTTTGGTTGTTATTGATTCAGTGTACTTTAGAATCTTATAATTCCTAGTTTTAACACGTTTAGTATTAAAGAATTGAGGTTTATATTTGTCTTTCATGTCAAAAATATTTCAGTTGCAAGTTAAACTTTTTATTTTCTTTAACATAGAATTATTTATTTTTACCTCTGAGGATACATGGTAGGAAGATTTTTGTGGTTTTGTGTCTTCTATTTTTAGTTCCAAAAATAGTAGCTGTCCTAAAGAAAGTAAGTGAATTAGTGAACATAACATTCGAAAGTTTGATTATGGAAGCTGAGAAGTCCTAAGGTCTGCAGTCAGAAAGCTGGAGACCCAAGAGAGCTGATGATGTTTGAGTCTAGGTTTGATTTAGTTCTGGTCTGAGTTTGAAAGCTTGGGAGCCAAGAAAACTGATGATTTAAGCTCCAGTCTGAGAACCAGCAGCCTCAAGAACCAAGAAGAGCAGATGTTTCACTTCAAGTCGAAAGGCAGAAAAAAAAAATCTGTGTTCCAATTCAAGCAGTTAGAAGGAATTATTTCTTATTCATAAAAGTACCAATCCTTGGTTCTACTCAGGACTTCAACTGATTCGATGAGGGCTACCTGCCTTATAAAGGGCAATTGATTTCCTCAGTCTAACGATTCAAATATTAACCTCATCCAAAAAGATCTTCACAAGTCACCTAGAATAGTGCTTAACCAAGTATTTGGGCACTCTGGACTTAGTCAAGTTGACACAAACACACAATTAACTATTACACAGGTATAAACAAATAAATAGAGACAAATCTCCCTTGAGGAAGGATTCCAATACTTTATACAGACATTTTACATTCAAGGAACTGGAGAATAACTTACCACTCATGAAGTATGGGCAACACATAGCAACTTCCTTACAAAGAATATCATATTCAAAGGAGATAAAAAGAGTAACTTTACAGTGGAGAAACCTGACAAGCAGCATCTCAGGCACATGGTCAAGGTCAACCTGAAAAGTAGTAAGACATGTTGAAGACATGTATCTGCATCTGGATATGCTGTGATAAAAATGACATAACCTCTGTGGCATTCCCCTTTAGAAGGCCATAACCCCAGTCTAATCATGAGATAATCATGAGATAAGTTTCAATAGAAGGAAAATTTTCAAAATACCTGAACAATACTCTTCAAAACTGTCAAATTCTTCAAAAGCAGTGAAAGAAACCATCACAGTCAAGAGGAGCCAAAGGAGAAATGGTGACTAAGTGCAATAAATTCTGGATGAAAGACGTCAATCATAAGGGAAATCGGTGTAGGTTTATGTGACGAATTTGTACTACATTCACAAGTTCCCTGTGAATCTAAAATTGTTACAAAATAAAGTTTATTGAAAATAAAATCATTACTGAATTAAAAAAGAAACTTTTGGATTGAAAGAAACAATATTACCATTATTTGTTCTTTTGTTGAAAAGTGTAAAAATCTACTAACCTATTTTTTTTTCTCTTTTGGTATTTCTAATTTGGAGATATACCTCTGTTTTTTTTTCCTTATATTTTATTTTTTGGTATTTCAATTTGAAAATGAAATTACAATTTAAACTTTCAAAAGTTATGAACATGCCTGTTATGGAAAGATATCTTGAAAGAGGTTTGTGGGAAAGATGTCACTAGACCAGGAAGAGTGAGAGTATTTTAAATAAGTTAATTTGGCTGGAAAGTTCACTGTCTATGCTCATTGAACTCCACATTCCTTATTTCTTGGAGAACATTATGATTCTTTTGATTGACTCACTGAAGGCTTGTTTGACTTGCTTGTTCCTCAGTGTGTAAATGAAGGGGTTCAGCATGGGGGCGATGGAAGTGGTGAGTACTGTCACACCCTTGTTAATGGCCACCTCTTCCTTTGCTGAAGGTTTGATATAGATGAAGATGCAACTGCCATAGGTGATGGAAACCACGATCATATGGGAAGAACAGGTAGAAAAGGCTTTTTTCTTTTGCTGTGCAGAAGGGAATGATAAAATTGTCTTGATGATGTAAATGTAAGACAGAGCTACACACATAAGTGTCATAATGAGGGTCAGCACAGCACAGATGATAACAGTCTGTTCCATGAACCAAGTATTTGAACAAGAGATCTTCAGGAGAGGAGATGCATCACAGATAAAATGATCAATAGCATTAGAATCACAAAATTCCAGATTTAGACCTAGGCTAAGTGGGGGGATTATAATAAACAGACCAGCAACCCAACAGCAAAGAACAAGACTTCTGCAGACAGTGCTACTCATGATGGTTACATAATGCAGGGGCTTGCAGATGGCCACATAGCGGTCATAGGACATGGCAGCCAGGAGAAAAAATTCAGTTACACCAAAAAGGTCCGTAAAAAATACTTGGCTGGCACAGGCATTGTAGGTAATCATCTTGTCACCTGTTGCTATGTTATACAAGAATCTGGGAATGCAAGCGGATATGAAGGAGATCTCCAAGAAAGCGAAATTTTGTAGGAAATAGTACATGGCTGTTTTAAGGTGAGAATCCACTAAGATGAGAGCGATGATAGTCAAGTTTCCAGTTACACTCAGCATGTAGGTGAGCAAGAAAAAGATAAAAATTAGAACCTGCAGTTGTTGGTCATCTGTCAGTCCCAGTAGAACGAATGTTGTTACTGTGTTGTTCCTCATTGCTGATTTCCAACTTCTGTTAGATTTGCATGCAACATTCAGAGACATTTTGTTATAGATTATTTTAACAGCATTAAAACTATCATATTCAGAATTTTCTTATTCATTATGATTTTTTTAACACTTTAAATACATATTCTGTAAAGGATTACTTTTCTATTAGTCTGTCATTTCATGGAGAGCAAAGATGTCCTTTGACTCTCAAGATTTCTGTCTAATACATTTTCTCGACACATTGATTCTTCTTAAAGTGCTAATATATAAATATATAGGTTCACAATCACTTGAAGTCTCTAGTCCCACTTTATGATGAAAAAGTTTTGTTTTCTGCTTTTGTTTAGTACATATGGGTATTTCCTGAACACTTCTAGACTCTAGAATGTATATGTACACACACATATATACGTACACACACACAAAACTTCCCCAGTTCCCCTCCTTACACTGACTCCTTCTCAGGTTTCTCTATCTCTAAGTAATCCATGGTGGTACATAATACAGAATGTTTTAATGCACAATATTCTAAAAAATATGCATAGTTTGCATTTATACCTTAATGAAATTCTCTGATAAATAAGCAACTTCAAATATACTGGAGATGTTATGTTTCTGTGACCCTTTGTCTATTTGTTCGTGTTCTCTTTTTCTCCCAGGATATCCTGTTTCAATTTATTTTTGGCTTATGTAGCCTAATCTTAACCAAGAGAGAAAACATGGAAAAAATATGGAAAATGATTAATCTGATTTAAGACATAAAATAGGAATCATGGCATAGTGAAAGATATTTACACAAGCACACAACATTAACCAAATTTGGAGATAGTTGCATATTCAGTTAGAAACAATGACTCTTCTGGTAGTATGAGATCATGAAACCTCAGTTTGAATTACCTTTTTTACAAACAATTTAAAAATGATTGAAATCTGTTGGTGTTTTATTTATCTGTCTTTACTTTTCACCATACTTGTAACTACTCTGTATTTTCACCAATTCTTAATGTTTTGAAATATCTTTCAGGTGGTCATTATTAAATATGTATTTTATTTTGCAATGACCCTTTCTAATTCTCAGCTGCAATCTGAATGATCTACTTGAACATTGCACATGGACTTCAACTTTACTATGTCACAAGTAAAACTCACCACCTTCTCCTTCTTATGAAGTTGCTCCTTCTCTTAATGTGTTCTTTTAAAAAATGTAATTTTCAAAAATGACAGGAGGCTACATTTAATGAGCATACTCCATGCAACAGATATTTTGTTATATGCTCTCACAGAACTTCTATTTTCTGTTCTCAGCTCATCTGAGTGATTTCTATTTTTCCATGGGTTTTCAACTTCAGTTTTAAGCCCTCTAGAAAATTTCCTGTGATTCTGGTGACTATGCTATCTGTAATTCCTATCACTGCACTCCCACAGAAAACAATGCTTGCTGCTATATTCACACTTAGGAAAGAAAACTAATTTATTGGTATTATGAGATATATGTCTTTTTCACCATAATAGCCCACGCAATGGACATGGTTCCAGATACATTTTCACTGGTCTAGCAAATGCTTCTAAATGGATTTATCAATAGCCTGCTTTCCAATCAGGCATGCTCAAAGCTATTTTCCTTTCTATTTGATCTCTTAATTCAAAGTGTTTTGATATTAACTTTATTTACATTTCCTATATCTTTGAACCTGTTGTTAAATTTCTTTTTTACTCTGCTTTTAAAGTGGATTAACATGACTGCTTTTGTTTATGATCTTCACAGCTGATAACAGAGAAACTGCCTTCTTTTCACCAGATCTTCTGGTATAATTTTTTTCTCCAACCCTCCTCTGATCTCTCAGGCAACACAGGCATCACATCATTGGGTAAACTTAGCTCTGTCACCAATGGACATCAATGCTCTAAAGAGATATATGTATTTTTCCTCTTAAGGTATTACAAGGTACAGGAAAACAAGATTTGTAAAATGACTCATAGGAAATGTGACTAGCTGGTTCTTGTTTATTCTACTTTAAAAACATGTTTAAAATAAGAACAGGAATCTCTAATGAGGTGATGCAACTTCAGTCAATTTGTCTCTCTTTTGGGAGACTGAGAGCTATGCTTGCAAAATTGCATGCAATATCTCTCATTTTTTTGATGTAAGGTTGAAAATATAGGTTGTATATTTCTAGATAGTTATCAAATTTTAACATCTAAATGCCAATATATTCTTGGGCATAAAAAGCTCCCAGAAAATGACATTTGTATATCCATAGGAAGCCATGTTCTAAGAAAAAAAATGATGCTTTACCAAATATAGACATTATTACTCACATTTTAGATTTTTAAGAGATAGGTTAGATATGTTTTCTCTTCCAGAGCACAAGAAAATGCAGATTAAAAAATGTAATTAAAATGAGAAACTTTATCTCACTTACTATTATGACTATCAATCATAGTTTCTATTGATTGTTGAAACATACAAAATCTTAAAATTCCTAAATTGAAACTGGTAGTTGAGATGAATGTTTTTATATGAATGGCTGATCGCTTTTGCTTATTAATCCACTGTCACATTCAAGACGACTCTGAGATGCATAGACTTCTCTAAAGCATCGACCTTCAACCAATCACTTGAACTTTCTTGATACACTATTATAGCTCTCTAAAATAAATTAAAAGAAAAAATATTATCCCATAAATGCTGTAGACTGTCAGGAATCTTCTCCAGTTTCAGGGTAGTTGCTATTCTGACTTCTCAGGGCAGATAACACATTGCTATACCTAGTTTAACATTTGCTCTATTTGTTAAAAATGTGACTAGATGAATAAACAGAGTCCCTGGCGACACATGAACAAAGTCACTAATGAATCTTAGTAATTTGAGCTAAAAAAAAAGCATGCTACCTGGTTTCTTTGGAGACAGTGTCCTTGGGGACAGGTGGATGCAGCAGCGAAGAAAGGCCAATAGACAAGAAGAATCTGATTATAAAATAAAACACAGCTTCAGCTTTTTTGCTGTCACTTGACATAAACTGAGGTCTACCATATGAGAGGAACATAAAGAAACCATATTTCTAATTTACTGATTTTTTTGTATGAATTGGTTACTTCCGTTGGGAAATGTTAGACAACCAAAATAGGAAATCATATGTAAATCACATAACCTCATTTTAATTTCATTTAACTTCAGCTCACAAGATTAATGTAACATCAGAATTTAACCCATTTTAGTTGTACAATTTGATGCATTTTGACAAATGTATACACCTGTGTAACCAGTACCCCAATAGGAATGGAATATTCTGTCACCCCCCAAAAGGTCTTCCTCTTTGTCCCTTTCCATTATTCACCCTATCCCCAACTCCGGACAAACAGTGATCTGTTTTTTTGTCATCACACATACAATTTATAAAGAGTCTTTTTTAAAAAAGAGTTTTATATGAGTGGAATTATACAGATGTATGATTTTGAGATTGGCATCTTTTACTTAACATAAAATTTTTGAAATTCATTCTTGTTATATGTATTAGTAGTTTATTTTAAAACAAAGTTTTATTTAAAATGTCAAATATAATAAAGCTTACTTTTTTTGTCTAGACAGTTTCATGGATTTTAATATATTCATAGCATTTTGCAATATTTAATTTTAGAACATTTAATTTTAGAACATTTTTATTACGACAAAAAGAAAATCATTAGCAGTCATTTCCATTCTCCCCTATTTCCAGTTGCTGAAAACAATCTTTACTTTGTCTGTATGGAATTGTCAATTCTGGACTTTTCCTATAAATAGAGTAATAGAATATATACTATTTTGTGAAGGGCTTGTTTTACTTAGCATAATGTTTAAGGTTCACTCATGTATCATATATAAGCATTACATTCCTTTTTATTGCCAAATAATATTTCATTGTATGGATAGATTACACTTTGTTTATTCATTCATTAATTGATTCCACTTGGATTATTCTGATTTTTGTCTATTATGAATAATGCTGCTATGTTGATCATAAATCATTTGTTCAAGATTTTTGTGTACATGTATTTTTAATTCTCTAGAGTACATACCTAGAAGTAGATTTTCTGGGTGAATTGCTAATTCAGTGTTTAATTTTTGAGGAACTATGCAACTATATTTCAAAATTACTGCACTCTGTTATGAATAGTCCCATCAGCAATGAAAGAGGGTTTCAAAATCTTTACATCTTTACTAACATTTGTTTTGTCTGCTTTTTATATTTTAGTCATTCTAGTACATCTGAAGTGGTATCGCAATGTGGTTTTGATTTGCATTTCCCTAATGACTAATGATATCGAGTATATTTTCATGTGCATATCGCTCATTTGTATATTTTCTTTGTAGACATATCTATTAAAATACCTTGCATATTTAAAAATTTGTCTATTTTAAACATTGTTAGAGTTGTTAGAGTCCTTTATATAATTAATACACATATTCTTTATCAATATACAATTTGCACATATTTCTCCCATCCTGTGGGTAGTCTTCAGTTCCTTAACGGTGTCCTCTGAAGCACAAAAGTTTTAATTTGGAGGAAGTGCAATGTATGTATTCTATTTCTTTTTTCTTTTATGCTGTTGGTGTTATTCTATTGTCTAAAACAAGGCCATGAGCATTTAATGTGCTTTTCTAATTTTAGTATTTACATTTAGGTCTTTGATCCATGTGAAGTTAATTTTTGTATATGTTATGAGGTAGGAGGTCCTTCTTCATAATTTTTATGTGGGGATAAAGCAGTTTCAGCACCATTTGTTGAAAAGCTATACTTTGCTCTCGAATTGTCTTAGCACTCTTGTTGAAATTCACTTGACCATAATAATTAGGGTTTACTCTGAACCCTCTATTGTATTGGTCTGTATGACTATACTTATGAGAGATTTTATTTTTATTACTGTAGCGTTGTGAGGTGAGGTTTGAAATCAAGAAATATGAGTCTTCCCACCTGTTGTTTTGCAAGACTGTTTTGCCTATTATGGTTGCGCTTCCATAAGAATAAGTGTCAGTATTCCAATTTCCTAAAATTAGGCAGCTGAGATTTTTGATAGGGATTGCAGTTAATCTGTAGTTTAATTCTGGGGAGTATTGGCAGCTAAATATTTAGTCTTCCAGTTCATAAATATGGGCCGCTTTTCATTTATTAGGATTTTCTTTAATTAATTATAATAAGGGTTTTCAATTTATAAATCTTTTATTTCCTTTGTTAAATTTATTCCAGAAAATTTGTATTTATTTTAATGCTGTTGCAAATGGAATGGTTTTTTTAATTTCATTTTCAAATTGTTTATTGCTAGTGTATAAAAGTGAAATTATATTTGTTATTACTCTTATATTCTGCAAACTTCCTGAACCAGTTAGTTAATTCTAAGGGTTTTTGGCGAATTTTGTGAATTTTCTATATATGAGACATGTCATGAGAGATATAAGACACATTAAATGCAAACAGAAATAGTTTCACTTTCTCCTATCCAGTCTTTTTACATTTTATTTCTTGAAACCTCCAGTACAAAGTTGAATAGAAATAGTTAAAGCATATGTCTTTTTATTGTTCCTGATCTTAGGGGAAAACATTCCTGCTTTCACCATTAAGTATGAGGTCACTTGGAACTTTTTTTGTAGCTAGTTTTTATCAAATTGAAGAAAGTTCTTTCTATTCCTAGTTTTTTTTCAAGATTTTATCATTAAAAACATGTTGGATTTTACTCCATCTTCTGAGATGGTAAAATTTTTTGTTCTTTATTTTTTTAATTGACAAATAAAAATTATAAGCGTATTTATGTATACAACATGATGTGTTGAGATATGTATACATTGTGGAATAGCTTACTAAAGTTAATTAGCAAATTCATGAACTCACAAGCTTAAATCAATTTTTTTTGTGTTGAGAACAATTAAATCTACTCCCTTTAGCAATATTCAAGAGCACAATATATTGTTATTAACTGTAGTCATGTTGGACAATAGATTTCCAGAATTTATTATTCCTGTCCAACTGAAATTTTGTATTCTTTAACTAGCATCTCCCTAGTCCCTACCCCTCACCAACCTGCCCTGGTACACACCATTCTACTCTGATCCTATGAATTCCACTTTTTTAGATCCTACAAGTAAGTAAGATCATGCAGTACTTGTCTTCGTGTGTCCGGCTTATTTTACTTAGCACAATGTTCTCCAGGTTCATTCACGTTGTTCCAAGTCAGAGAGTTTCATTCTTTCATTAGAATGAATAGTATCCCATTGCAAGCTAGGTTGCTATGGCTGTAGTTCCAGTGTCTGAGGCCTGGGAGAAGTGATGTCTCTAGTTCCATGGCAGCAGGACAGCAGCTGCTTTTTGGGTATGTTGATGTGTGCAGTCATATCTCCCTCTCTGGGGTTCTGCAGTGGAAATGGATGTCTGTTATTTTAGTGGCAAAAGATGCTGGCGTCCTCTGTGGAGAAGGTCACTGGTGAGCATGGTGGCTTCCACTGTGTGGGTAATACCTATAACCTCCCTGTTTTTCTTCTTTGTTTCCACTTGGTGTTTCACATATGATAATTTCACCAGCTATTCTTTCTGTATGGTTATTCTCCATTTGTTTTCTCTGCTATGTTGCAGTTGATTCTTAAATAGGCCTTTGAGTCCTTCCAGGATTATTTTAGTTTGTGGGTAGCTGTCTATATTTGTTTTCTTATGGAAGTGATGAAGGCTGGCATTTGCTAGTCTGCTGTATTGCTGACATTGCTTAAATGTCCTTTGTTCTAATAAAATGGCATGATACATCCATTGATTATTGGAATTTTAATCACTCTTGTAATCCTGGTATGAATCTCTCTTAGCCATACATAGTGTATATAATCCTTTTTATATTGCTGGATTCTGTTTGAAATGATTTTGTTGAAGATATTGTGTCTATATTTAAGTAGTTTTCCTTACTTGGCATGTGTTTGTTAGGATTTGTAATCATGGTAATACTGCCCTCAAGGAATGAATTGGGAGTTATTTTCTGCAATAGTTTGTGAAAGACTGGTTTTAAGTATTCTTTAAGCATTTGGTAGAATTCATCATTAAAAACATCTACACCTTGGGTTTGTATTGTGGAAATGAGGCAGGGAGCCCCCCTCCCCAGCCTAATAAAATGAAGACCTTCCCAGGATAGAGAAAGGGCCCTCTTAGTACAGTAAGATAAAAGCCTTCCCAGAATAGTGAAAGAATCCTTCTCGCACTATAAGATAAGAGCTTTCTTGGAAAGATTTATGTTAGAAAGGAATATAGCCCCCAATCTGTAGTATGCATGTATAACTCCTCTGTAAACTTGAGCTGTGAAATACCCAATTAGTCTATATGTTACTAATATGTAAGCCTTACTGGGGGAACAAAGAAGTTAAAAATGTATAAAGGGCAATGCTCCCTCTGTGCCTTTGGATGTGAATCCACTGAGCTGATGCTGGCATGAATAAACACTGCTTCCTGGCAAAATAACCTTGGTGTCCCACCTCTCTCTGCAAAATCCTGCCACATCTCTGGTGCATTGGTCGGGAATTCGGAGGCAGAGATGGTGTTATCACCTCCCTTGTCACCGGGGTGTGACCCTGGGATGTTGAAAGAGGTGATTTTGCCTGGTGCCAGTGGACTGCTTGATCCGTAGGGGACTAGCCCTCCTGGTGTGCTGAGGCAAGGACCTTGAGAGCACAAAGGAACTCAGTGAGACCCAGGAACAAGCCAAAGGAGCACCACTCATCAGATTGGTAAGAACCCAGGTTTGATTTGGTAGACCTTCCCCACGAGGCAGAAGAGGAGCCTGATCTCCTTCCAGAGTTGCCTGAGTAGTCCCACAGGGAGATAAAACCATAACTCTAAGGCACTGGGCAGTGGGTTGGAGAGGTTTTGTGAATGTGAGTGAATGAGACGTTACATAGTGGCAAAGCAAGTGCAGTAGTCCTGATTTGTTCCAGTGGTGACTTTTACATGGCTAAATGGAGAGAGTAGATTCGTGGCCTGGTGGTGACCTTCATATGACTAAATGGTGGGAGTAAGTGCTGCAATGGGACCAAAACATGGTCGGGGGGTTATACCAACTAGCCTATTGCCAAGAAGGCAACTGAAATATCTCCACAAGGGGTATGGCAACCTGGGTCAAAACCTGGTTGAGGGGTTATGGTTATATCCATTCACCTATTGCCAGAAGGTACATTGCTGGAGACCAGCTCCAGCCGGGTTCAGGGTACCCCAAAAGTGGAGACGGCATTGGCGATTGGGGGGAAGAGAGAGAGAGAGAGAGAGAGAGAGAGAGAGAGAGAGAGAGAGAGAGAGAGAGAGAGAGAGAGACTGGACTCCGGTCTAGTGCAGAAGCGATGTGTGTCTTGTGTGTCTTATTGGGAATTACAACGGGTCTTTTATACACAAAGTCAGATGGTCTTTTATACACAAAGTCAGATATGGGAGGGGCATCCCCCACCCACCAGAAACCTTAATCCATGAAAACTTAATCAATGATTGCCTTTAAACCCTTTTCATATGATAATCTTAAAAATCCCATAACAAAGGATAACCTAATCCGTGACTGACATATTCTATAAACCTTTTTCATCCTAAACTGATTGATTTATACCAAGCTAAACAATTCTATAGAAGCTTAAGTATTTACTTTACAAACGAAAGTGGCCCAGCCCAGAATGTTTGGAATGTGGCCCAGTCCAAAGTTCACAGTGGACTGCCTGCAAGTAACCCAGCCGCATTCTTTCAATAAAATGGCTGTCTTCTAAAACTGTATTCTACAATTTACACCTTCAATAAATCCTAAGATCATGACCCAGAAGCCTGTGACCAATACTAAGGCTCTTAGATGTGACACGAGTTTAAATTATAAGTTGTGTGAAAGCCAAAACTGCAGTTTGTGGAAGAATAGGAGCAATGAGCTTCTAAAGTTAGCTTGTGTTCGTCCCGGTCTCAGAGTTTTTATGTTTTGAGCTCACAGGAGCTTAATCTGATTAGTGCTGAGTAGAAAGGGGGAGGAAATGGGGTCAAATAGCTCCCGAACGCATCCTAGTGATCTCGGGGTCAACGGCCCTTCCTGATCCCTAATGCTCAGTGGGCCTCCATGGCTGGCTCCCAACAGTACATGAAATATCCCCATGAGGGGTATGGCTGGAGATGGGTGAAGCAAGTGTCCAGCACTCTTATCCCCCATTCCTTCCTGTTTTGTGTGTGATTGTTGTCTTTTAGTGGGTGGAAATGGGTGGCAGTCAGAGCAAGCTTACTCCCCTGGAGTGCATGGTAAATAATTTCAAAAGGGGATATTCAGGAAATGACAGTATTAAGCTGACTCCCAGAAAGCTTTGGACCCTCTGTGAAATAGACTGGCCTTCATTTGGAGTGGGGTGATCCTCTGAGGGGTCACTGGATGACAGACTAGTCAGTAAGATGTTTGATGTCATTGTGGGGGATCCAGGCCACCCAGACCAGTTTCCCCAGATTTACTGTTAGCAAGATGTAGTTCTCTCCCACCCACCTTGGATAAAATATGTCTAGAAAACAGTTATAAAATCATGCTGGTCCAAGCAACAGCTCCTTCAAGGTGCTGACTGGAGTCGAGAAAGCCTGTTCTGTCTGCGAAACCTGTGGTGCTGTACCCCTCATTGCCACCTGCACCTCTTGCAATTGCTGCTGCTGAAGCCACACCAGAGGCTGGCCTCAGGCCAGAATCCACCCCTTCTCCAAGACCACCTGAAATGCCCCAGGCAGCAGCTACTCCAGAACTATCAGTGTTAACTCCATATACCTCAGAAGGAAGGCATCAGGGAAATTCTGCTGACTGCCCCTTCCCCATGAATGTCAAGAGTTTTACAACTGCCATTAAGAGAAACTAGAGGGCCCCTGTACTACAGTCCAAGGGGGCAATGTACTTTTATATATCAACCTTTTACCACTGACCTCCTGAACTGGAACTATCACACCCCCCCATATACTGAGAAGCCTCTGGCCATGATTGAGCTAATGCAGTCCATCATTGAGATCCACAAGCCCACGTGGAATGATTGCTGCCAGCTCCTCTTAACTTTAACACTGAAGAACACCATTGCATTACTCAGGCTGCTTTTAAATGGTTAGAGGAACATGTCCCTGAAGGAACACTGAATGTACAAGCATATGCTCAAAATCAGTTCCCCAAGGAAAACCCTCAATGAGACCCTAATGATGACTGTGAATTTTAAGCGCTTGAGTGTTATCAAGAGGCCTTTTGGGGTGGTAAGAAGGAGGGAGGGAGAAAGGTCATAAATATGAACAAAACCTCAGAGAAAATATGAACAAAACCCCAAAGAAAGCTCAAGCCAGTTTTATGAGAAGCTTTGCAAGGCATTCTGTCTCTTTACATCTTTCAACACAGAGGCAGCTGAAAATCAGTGAATGATTAGTGCAGCCTTTGTTGGTCAAGCTCAGGGAGACATCTGGTACAAGTTACAAAAGTTAGAGGGCTTTGCTGAGATGAATGCTAGCCAGTTGAAAGAGGTTGTGACAAAGGTATTTATCAACTGAGACTGAGAGGCCAGAAGAGAGGCAGAACGAAAAATGAAAAAGAAAGCAGACCTGCTTGCTGTTGTTTTGGCAGAGTGATGCACCCAGGGAGCTGCCCTGCCAGACCAAGTCTGAGGCCAAGGCTGAGGCAAGCAGTGGGCCAGCAAGAAAGGCTACTCCGCCCAATGATGAGATTGGGGCAGAGTCAATGTGCATGCGGTTTCCAAGAGGGACACTGGAAAAATGAATGTCCAGAGCCAGAAGATTTTTTTCGACTCCTCAGGGAAGAGGCAGAAGCCAGGTGGTTCATGGACAATACCAGCCTGTATCCCCAACCGTTCATGGCCCCCAAGAATCGTTCCACTGGTCTAGCTGTCATGGAAAACTATGGGGAAGGCTAGGACAGACCAGGCTCCATTTTGCTAGGTCTCCAGGAGCCTGTGGTCTGAATGACTCTTGGGGCAGGCCCCTTGCCTTCATGGTAGTTACTGGGGCAGAACATTCTGTAGTAACCCAACCTGTGGACCCTCTTTCACCAAGACAAGCTACCATTGTGGAAGGCATGGGTGACTGGGCCCATCACCCCTTTTTACAGCCCTGGCGATGTAATCTAGTTGTCCATGAATTCCTGTACCTCCCAGATTGTTCAGTGGCTTTAGTGGGTCAGCTCCTCTTGGGAAAGCTGCAAGCCCAAATAACTTTCTACTCCAATGGCCAGGCAGCTTTGTCCCTGGGGAATCCTGAAGCAAAGATCATGACTCTTACAGTTCTCTGAGGGGATGAGTGGTGCCTCTATAGTCTCCTGGAAGAGCCACGGCAAGAACCTGAACTTCACTTTAAGATGCCCAGGGTATAGACTGAGGAGAATCCCTGGACTAACCTGGAACATATCCCCAAGTACTAATAAAACTAAAGTTGGGAGCTGTGCCCACTCATCAGAAACAGTGTTTCACCCCTCACAAGGCATAGGTTGGACCCAAAGGCACCTGGAGAGACTTATAAAATACGGGATCCTCTGGCCCTGTCAGTGGTCCTGGAATATGCTATTACTGCCAGTTCAGAGACAGGGGACAGATGATTACAGACCGGTTCAATCCTTATGAGTAGTAAACCAAGCCACTGTTATTTTGCATCTGGTTGTCCCCAGCCCCTACACTCTCATCCCCCTGAAGTTGCCTTCTTTATCTATTTTGACCTCAAAGATACTTTCCTTT
The DNA here is from genome assembly GCA_027257055.1 of Cephalopachus bancanus. Lineage (NCBI taxonomy): Eukaryota > Metazoa > Chordata > Mammalia > Primates > Tarsiidae > Cephalopachus > Cephalopachus bancanus. Next base: position 2,072,806 of record JAPVLO010000385.1, on the reverse strand, counting down.
GTATCTACTTGGCTCCTTAGAGTCAGCCAATTTTTGCTTTTCAAAGGGAAAATTCTGAAAACAGTGATAAAAGCCAATTGACTTAGACTAGACTGTCCCAAGGGTTCAAAAATTCCTCTGCCCGTTGGGAGCCGGCCACGGAGGCCCACTGAGCTTTAGGGATCAGGGAGGGCTGTTGACCTCGAGACCACTAGGATGCATTTGGGAGCTGTTGACCCCATTTCCTCTCCCTTTTTTTGCTTAACATTATAACCAGAAAAAGCTCCTGTAAGCTCAAGCATGAAACTCTGAGACTGGGACGAACACAGCTAACTTTAGAAACTCATTGTTCCCATTTTCACAGACTGTGGTTTTGGCCTTGATACAATTCATAGTTCAAACTTGGGTCACATTTGAGAGCCCTATTGCTGGTAACAGACTTTTTGTATTATGATTAGAATGAAGAAATTCATATAGAAGTTAAGGTAGACATATAGGATTTTAGAGTAGTCATTTTGTTAAGAGATTGTAATCAATTGTTCTAAGAAGTGGTCCACTGTGAACTTTGGACTGGGCCACAATCTGGAGTGCCCAACGTGATCTTCGGACTGGGCCACATTCTTTAGGAACCAGTTAAGGCTATATTTGTTATAGGTTTCCATAGCAATTGTGTAAGTTAAGATTCATGGAAATTAGCTTAGAATAGGAAAGTTAATAGGATAGGTTAGCTATTTTGTAAGGTGTTGTGTGATTTTGTAAGATGTTGTGTGTTGTAAAGGTTATTGATTACTAAGAACATATTGGAGCAGAAAGGCAATTTGGGGTTTGCTTTCCCTCATGCCTGAAAGACCAGCTGGGGGGAGGGGGATACCCCTCATGCACCTGGCTTTGTGTTCACGTGAAAAGTATGTGAGTTTAATTGTTTGACTGTGTAAAATTTGGGGATAAATACCCGCTGTAAACCTCCAATAAACGGCTTCTGTTCAATTCTAAACAGGAGTCCAGTCCCTTTCTTTGTCTCCAGTCCTTTTCTTTCTTTCTTTATTCGCCAAAGCCGTCTCACCTCCAGTGACCTCCGACCCTTGCAGGAGCTGGACTCCTGCACCTACCCTTTTTGGTACAGCATTAGCTTCTGACTTAAAGGCCTTCCCAGCAGATCAGTATGGCTGTATGCTGCTCCAATATGTGGATGATCTGCTGCTGACTGGATGAACATGGGAGAACTGTATGGAAGGAACGCAGCAGTTCCTTACCCTCCTGTGGAAGACCAGCTACAAAGTTTCAAAGAAAAAGGCCCAAATCTGCTAAAAGAAGGTAAAATACCCCAGCTTCCATTTATCCCAGGGCAATGTCAGCTCGGCTCAGAAAACAAGCAAGCTGTCTGCTCCATTCCAGTTCCGACTACCAGATGTCATGTTTGTGAATTTCTTGGGGCTGCAGGGTTTTGTAGAATTTGGATACCTAACTTTTCATTGCTGGCAAAGCCTCTCTATGAACCCACAAAGAGGAGAAAATGAGAGTCTATGTTATGGGAACAAGCAGAATAGAAGGCCTTTGAGAAAATTAAGCAAACCCTTGTTAACACAGCCAGCCGGGACCCCAAGACATATCCAAGCCTTTTTTCCTGTATGTACATGAGCATACTAGAATAGCAGTAGGGGTCTTGACCCAAATGCTAGGATCCTGGCACCGCCCAGTAGCATACCTCTCCAAGCAGTTTGACTCTTTTGCTCAAGGCTGGTTGCCTTGCCTATGGGCACTTGCTGCCATGGCCCTTCTAGTGGCAGAAGCTGACAAATTGACCATGGGACAAAAACTAATGGTCTGGGTGCCACACTCAGTGTTGACATTAATGGAATATAAGGGGCAATACCGGCTGACTAATGCTTGAATGGTCAAATACCAGGGAATGTTATGTGAGAGTCCACTCATTCACTTGAAGTGGTGTAGACTCTCAACCTTGCAACCTTGCTGCCTACTGAGCCAGGTCAGCCCTGTCATGATTGCATTGAGGTCATGGATGAGGTATTTTCCAGGTGACCTGACTTGATGGACCAGCCTCTCAAGAACTCCGATGTGGAATATTTCACTGATGGCAGCAGCTTCATAAGGGAGGGAGAGTGGCTTGCAGGATACTCTGTAGTAACCCTGCAGTCCACCACTGGGGCAAAGCCTCTGCCAAAAAAGACTTCAGCACAAAAGGCAAAATTAATTGTGCTAACTTGAGCCCTCCAGCCAGCAGCAGGAATCAATGTCAATATATACACTGACTCTAAATATGCCTTCACCACCCTCCATACACATGGGGCTTTGGATAAAGAGAAGGTCTTAATCAGCTCAGGAGGCAAAGACATAAAATATGTTAAAGATATTCTTGAGCTCTTAGATGGGCCCCTAAGAAGGTGCAGTTATGCATTGCCAGGGACACCAGAGGGGAGACACAATGGTCGCTCAAGAAAACCGTAAGGTGGACCAGGAGGCAAAGCTCATGGCCTCCCAGGGAACAACAGGGCTGGCAATTTTGGTTGCTGCATTGTTCCCAAATCCATTGGCAGAATGGGACCCAAATTATTCACAGCATGAGCAAACTTGGTTCAAAACTGAAGATAGGAATTGTCTCCTGGGTGGAGATCTAAGGACGGGCAAGTCACCATCCCTGAGGCTTTGGCCCCTTCGTCAAGCATTTTCATCAAGAATCCCATATGGGCTGGACAGCTCTTGAGACACATTAGGCCAGCACTTTTACATTCCCCAATTCTCCAGCATAGCCTGTGCATTATGTGAGAAATGTGAAGTAGGTGCCCGAAATAATCTGTGGCAAAGGCCTAAAGTCACTCGGGGAGTGCAGAGTGTTGGAGGGGGCCCATTTAAAAACATAGTTTGTGAATGTCACTGAGCTTCTCTGGGGCTGAGCCTGCAAATATGTTAGTTTTTGTGTGTACTTTCTCAAGTTGGGTAGAGGCCTGTCCTACCTGCACTGAAAAGTCACATGAAGTAGCAAGGCTGCTTCTAAAAGAAATCATCCCCCAGTTTGGAATCCCAATCACTATAGGATCAGACAATGGACCAACATTTGTAGCTGAAGTAATACAATTGGTGGCAAGGGGTTTAGGAATCACATGGAAATTACACAGTGCCTATCACCCTCAGAGTTCTGGAAAAGTGGAATGGATGAACTAGACTCTAAAGCTGCAGCTAAGTAAACTGTGTCAGGGAACTCATTTGTGATGGGACCAGCTGTTGTTAATTGCTTTGCTAAGAATCAGGTCTAGCCCCACTAAGCAGAAAGGGTTCTCCCCTTTAGAAATTCTTTATGGACGCCCTCCCCTCATTGTTAAATGTATAAAGGGAGATTTAAAGGAGGTGGGTAATTTTACTCTAAGACAGCAGATGCAGGCTCTAGACTCAGCCCTCAGCGGTATACATCATTGGGTTAAAGAGTGGTTACCTGTAAGCTTAACCACAGATACTCATCCCTTTAAACCAAGAGATGATGTATGGGTAATGAAATGGAACATCTAGGCTCTAAAGCCCCGTTGGAGAGGTCCATTTACTGTTATTATGCCTACCCCCACTGCAATAAAGGTAGCTGAGGTGGGCCCCTGGATTCATCACAGCAGAGTAAAACTGGCCTTCCGATACTGGGAGTGCACTGCTAATCCATCAACATTCGGGAAGTTGACAGTCAGAAGAAAACAAACCATGTCCCCAGGATCTTAGAGGCCTACAACCCTGCTTTAGTCACTATGGAAACTGACTAACCTATGCATGGCAGAGACTTGAGAAATCAAACACATGGACTGTGTTTTTACAGTGATGCAGTGTCATCCCTTGCTATTGTCTGTTGCTGTAATTCTTGGCTTGGTTTTCATTGCAGGTTTGGCAACGGTTGCTCCAGGCAGCTGGACCTGTGGTGAAAGTTTACTGTTAGTACTCTTTTACCTCTTTTGGACAGGATGTATAACCGTTGTTTATTGTTACTAATCTGACTACCTCTTGTGATTTCAAAGCCCTCTACTTCATGTAACCCATGTATTGTATTTGCACAACCAGGTCAGGTCAAGGAGTTACCTGGACCCTCTTTACCAGACCCATTTCTCTTGCCAGGGAACAATTTCAGGGACCTGCAGTCATAATAAGACTACCTAGTCTGTGTGTCAGCAAGGGAATAAGTACACCTTTCAACCCATAATACCCCCTGAGTGAAGAATGATTAGAGGTCTATTGCACCAAGGAAAAAGGATATTTAATTAACTGAACCCTGATCACCAGTGCCCACTGGTCAATGTTGGTGCTTTTTGATGTCTGTACAGCTGTAAATGAAACCTGAAGGTATGCTATAATCCATGACACCGGTACTTTCTCATGTGGGAGTTTAGCCTGGGAAAGAGAATATAGGCTTAATGATAAATATATGTGTGAACAGCCTGCAGGAATATGGCCCCCATGTAATGATTATGCTGAATTATTTTGTCTTCATTGAAGTTGTATTTCATAGGCCACTTGGAAGGGCCAAGATAAAGTTGCTCTTCTTCAAAAGGGGATTGCCACCTCGGATTGTAAATCAGGGAACTGTAACCCTGCCAATTTTACCATCCTTAACCTGGAAAATCCAGAAAGGATTGGCATATGCATCCATGGACAAGGTTTTGACCTGGGGACCATACTGTACTTCAAAAGGGCCACAATTCCACTTCAGGTCTCTTCCCATGAGGTTTTTTACTCCTTTTATAAAGAAATAGAAAGTAGTCCCCCTCCCATCTCTGCCATGACCAGAAATCTGTTCCTGGCCTTGGCAGAAACTATTGCCCAGTCCTTAAAGGTCTCTTCTTGCTATGTATGTGGAGGAAATAATATGGAAGATAAATGGCCATGGGAAGCTAGAGGGCTGGACTCCCATGAGCCCCACAGTGAAACGGGGTACCCTAACCCTGCCAAAGAAATTTGGCTACTTAAAACCTCAGTTATAGGAATAAACTGCCTTGCCTGATGGGGAAAGAAGTTTAACACTCCTGTTGGGAGCCTAACATGCCTAGGCCAGAGGTTCTATAATGCCACTACCAACGAAACCCAATGGTGGGGGTCCCCAAGACCACCCTGAACCAAGCCCTCACCCTTTGTCTAACTTCCCCTACCTCTGAAAGGCAAGGAATGCTGTTGACGTAGACATCAAATGGCAGGCCCCTAAAGGGCTATATTGAATATGTGGGAAAGTAGCCCACACTGTACTTCCTTCAGACTGGATGGGAGCTTGTATGCTGAAGGCCTTCCCAGGATAGAGAAAGGGCCCTCCTAGTAAAGTAAGATAAAAGCCTTCCCAGAATAGTGAAAGAATCCTTCTAGCACCATACAATAAGAGCTCTTTTAGCAAGATTTATGTTAGAAAGGAATGTAACCCCCAATCTGTAGTGTGCACGTGTAGCTCTGCTGCAAAATTGAGCTGTGAAATATCCAGTCAGAATGTATGTTACTAACATGTAAGCCTTATGGGACTGGGACAAAGAAGCTAAAAATGAACAAAAAGCAATGCCCTCCCCTGTGCTCAGGGCTCAGCTTTTGGGTGTGAATCTGGTGAGCCTGTGCATGCATGAATAAACACTGTTTCTAGGCAAAGTAGCCTCAGTGTCCTGCTTCTCTCTGTAAAATCCTGCCACAGAAAGTTTTAAAAATGTTTCTACTAAAATTTTCTATTTCTTCTTGAATCAGTCTGGTTTTGTGTCTTTCTAGGAATTTGTTCATTTTTTTCTAGGTTATCTAACAAGTTTACAGTTATTCTTAGTATTTCCTTATCTTTCTTTTTATCATTGTAGATTTCGTAGTAATGTCTCTTGTTTTATTCCTGATTTTAGTATCTTGAAACTTTTCATTCTGCCTACTAAATCATGTATCAATTTTGTTGACATTTTCAAATAACCAACTTTTAATTTTATTGATTTTTTTCTAACATTCTTCTATTCTTTATTTCATTTATTTCCACTCTAATCTCTATAATTTCCTTCTTTCAACTTCCTTTGGTGTTAGAGTGTTCTTCTTATAATTTGCTTAGGTGGAAAGTTAGTTATTAATTTCAGATCTTTAGCCTTTTTTTTTTTACTTTAGGAGTTTACAGCTATAAATTTCTCTCCAAACATGGCTTTGGCTGCTTCTCATACCTTTTGGTATGTTGTGCTTTTGTTTTCATTCATTTCAAAGAGTTTTTATTTTTAATTTTTTTCCCTTCTAAGTCATGTTATCCACATGGGGTTTGAATTTCTCAGAAATAAGATAAATAGACAAAATTGACTGTGTCATTTTTAGGTATGGAAATGCCATGGTGTTTTAAGAATGAATGCCAAACTCTCCAAATACTGATTATGTGCTATTAACTCATTAGTGAAAATCCACCAGTTTTCTCCTTTTTAGGACCATTTTTCAAAATCCATTTAAATGACTCTACCTCGTTGAGACATTTATTATTTTTTTAACCCTCTTTTTTTTGAAACATGTTTTCCATTGTGCTCTTCCATGCTAACAGGTACATTACTGGTCCATTAATATGTTTTTCCTTCCCAATAACAAGATTACATAAGTATTTCAAGATTGGAGAGCACTTCTGATAAAAGCACTCACCACAGTCTTTGTATAGCATTAAATTAGTTGTGCCTTAATATTCGCAAAAAAGCCAAACCATGTCACTTTAGCCCTTAGCTTTCCTAATGCTTTGGAAGGAAAAATGCATTTGTGGTTTGGGAAAAGGAATGAAGTTACCTGTCATAGGCTAAATTTGTTAAATTCCTGCTTTATCCCTTGCAATAGGTTAATGGCACTATCATCTGGAATCATTACTTATTGGTTGTCAATTTAAATCTCTTCATTTAGTAATATATATAGCTAGCAATATGTCCCTCTAATGATGAACTCCAAGAAGAATCTAGAAAGATAAATCATGTATTCATTTATTATTTCTTGAATATGTAAGTAAAATAAATTAAGTTAAGTTCATAAAATTTTGAGTTTGAATTGAAAGTATCACTATGAGTTCATGATTTAATTTATGTCACACCTTTCAGCAAATAAGCATACAAGAAGAATGCATACATCAAATGTTAGGAAAATGCAAATTGAAACAATAATGAAATACTGCTATACAGCTAGTGGATAGCCTAAATCCAAAATATTGACAACTTCAAGGGAAGCAAGAATACAGAACAATAGGAAATTGGCCAGGCTCAGTGGCTCAGCCTGTAATCTCAGCACTTTGGGCGGCTGAGGCGAGTGGATTGCCTGAGTCCGTGGTTTTGAGACGAGCTCAGGCAACGTGGCCAGATCTTGTCTCTACAATAAAATAAAAAATTAGCCAGGTGTGGTAACGTGCCTGTGGTTCTGGCTACTTGGAAGCCTGAGGCAAAGGATTGCCAGAGCCCAGCAGGTCAACACTGGGGGTGACTGTAAGCGTGGCACTGCATTCCAGCCTAGGCAACAGAGTGAGTCAGCATTGTTCACAATAGCAAGAACGTGGAACCAACCGTGCTGCCCATCAAAAGAGGACTGGATAAAAAAAATGTGGTACATATATACAATGGAATATTGCGCAGCCATAAAGAAGAACAAAATCATGAACTTCGCAGCAATGTGGATGGAATTGGAGTTTATGATACTGAGTGATCTTTCATAGAAACAAAGAGCTGAGTATCACAAGTTCTCACTCATAAGTGGAGCTTGAACAATTACCATATTACTGTAGGAAAGGGATTGAAAGTAGCGGGAAACTGTGGGGAGGAGGATGGGGCATGGGTAGCTGGTATTGACAGTAGTCAATATCCGCCTGGGGAAGGGGGGCACACCTCATCAACAAGGGTACCTGCACAATGAACATTTGTATAACTAACCCTGAATTGCACCCCACAATTTCAAAATAAAAATTAAAAGAGAAAAAATGAAAGATGTGTTAAAATGAAAAGAAACCTTAAAGTTTCTAAAATTTTAGGGGCAGGAAGCAGTCTAAGAATGCTGCTCATCTGCCAATGTGCCATTTTTAAGAATAAGGAAGAATGACATAGCTAAGAGCTAAGAGAGTAGATCAGTGAAACCTAGACGTATCAATCCTTGGGAGCAAAACAGATCTTACTTTACATGTGATTTATACTTTTGAGAAGATATAATTTGTAATACGTGCCCAGCAGTCTCTCAGAAATACTGTAGCGCAATGACTGCTATGTATTTTTCATTTTCTCCTTTTTGAACAACTACTCTTATTACACCATCACTTCCATGATTACTATTTCTATTAGTAGATAATAATGACTTCCCTTGGAAACATTTGTTTTTTATAGATTCAGAGCTCTAATTCTTTTAATGTACATGCACAAGTAAACCAATTTATTGCCCAAGTGTTTTAGATAGTCAATCATCACAAATTTGGAAATGTGGCTCATTTGGTAGGTCTTTGTATCTTGAGACAGGATTTAAGTATCAATAAAAATTATTAGTGAATCAATTTTAAAAAACAAAAACAAGAACAAAAACAAAACAAAACGAAACAAACAATAGGAACTTTCATTGCTGGTAAAAATATAAAATGGGACAGCTACTTTGGAAGATAGTTATACATTTTCTTACAAAGTTAAACATAATCTTACCTTACTAACCTGCAGTCAGACTACTAGATGATTACCTAAATGGGTTTAAGACCTATGTTCTCACAAAAACCTGCACATGAATGTTTATAGCAGCTTTATTAATAGTTGCCAAAGGGAACGGGGTGGGGAGAAAAAAAAATTGTTGCCGAAAATTGGAATCAGTAAAAAATGTCATTTAATAGGTGAATGAATAAACTCTCAGATGCATCCATATAATGGAATAAAAAACCAGTAAAAGACATAGAGGAAAATTAAATTCATATTGCTAAGTGAAAGGAGCCAGTCTGAAAATGCTACATGCTATATAATTCCAACTATATGACATTCTGAAAAGTATACAACCATAGAGACTATAAAAAAGGTAGTGGTTGTCAGGAGTTGGAAGAATGGGAGGATAGGTGAAACAGAGAGGAATTTTTAAGATGGGAATCTATTATGTATGATACTGTAAAGGTAGATAAATGAAATTATACATTTGTCAAAACCTATAGAACTGTACTTTGCAGAATAGAGTGAACTATATTGTAAACCGTGGACATGATTAATAATAATGCATTAATATTGATTCATCAACTTTAACAAATGTACCACATCAATGCAAATGTTAATAACAAGAGATACTTTAGAAGGAGGGGCAGGAAATATATGGGATCTATGTGATTTCTGTCCAGTTTTTCTGTAAACCTAATACTGTTCTAGGAAATAGTCTATTAATTTTTTCAAATAAGCATATTGTGAAAAAAGTTACATTTTCTGGTTTTATCCTCTGAAAAGGGTTAGAAACAATGGCTATATCAATAGCAAAAAGCAACAAGTGTTCCTATTGTAATTTCTAAGTATGATTTCTAACTGAATAAACCATACCCTCTGGACAGATGGTTGATTTCAGTTTAGGGGCAGAAAAAGCGTTAGTTTTGTGTTGCTGTGTATCAAGTTGCACAAACAAATTTATTTCCTTATGGTTTTGGAGGTGAGAAGTCTAACATTGGTCAGCATGACTGTGTTCTTCTGAAGGAGAAAATCCGTGACCTTTCCAGCTTCTAATGGCTGCCAACATTCACTGCCTAGTGGCATCGTTTCACTGCGACTTCTGTTTCACTTCTCACATCTTTTTCTCTTACTGTTCAGATTTCCTCTTTATCTTATAAAGACTTTTGCAGTTAATTCGGGGCCACCTTGGTAATCTAAACTAATCTTCCCTTTTCAAGATCCTTGACTTAATCATATCTGTAAAGTCCTTTTTACCACATAAGGTAACGTAGTCTTCAGATTCTAAAGAACAGGCATTGGATATCTTTGAGAGGTTATTGTTATTACATTTGTCACAGTGGTGAACAACTGAGCCTGGAGCATTTTGTCATGCCAAAAAGCCAGGAGCTATCAAAATTACGAGTTTTATATCACAAGGACTTTCAAACAAACCTGGAAAGGCTCATTGGTCAAAAATAGGCCAATTTGAGTATCAAGAAGGACAATAATGTGATGCATTGAAACATATCAAATACATGTATTTGCATGAGTTCAAATGATAATTTAGGAAAAATAAGTGAGTTGTTCATTATAGGAGAGATTAATGAACTGACTCATTATATTGATTTTTAAAACTGTACTTTTCATTTACAAATATTAGAAATTGATTACTTTATTGGTTTTCCATATTCTAGTATGAGTTATAAAGAAACAGATCTAGAGATAAGTTCCCAGCCCGTTTGAAGATAATTGCGCTTTTGAAAAATGAAATTCTGCCCCCTTCCCTACCTTGGGGAAGTGAATTTTCTCTTTTTCTCTGTCTAATTTAATTTTTAAATAAAATATTTTCTCTAAAAATAAAAATAAAGAAATAAAATTCTTATTTATTTCTTTTAACTGCTAGGTAGTATATCTAAAATGAATATATTGTGTTTACAGTTTCTTATTAATTAAAACCTTAACGTAGTTTCTTATTTTTGGTGTTATAAGCAATCCTGCAACAAATTCTTCATTCTTTCAAATACATGTATATTTATAATTTTGTTCTGGCTGCAATGAGTGGAACAATTCAACAGAGTAACACCACATGAAGAGACAATCATCTTTCTTCAAATTTTCTTCTCCTGATGTGATCAATATTAACAGATGGGTTTATATATCAATGCTCCTGCTCACAAAAACATTTACACAAAGCATTAATGCTTTCTTTTTTGCATTTTTTGATTACTAAATGAGTGATTTGAACTTAACAAAATAAACTGCAGTTTATTATTTTTAAATGGTAGCAAACATTTGACACTTTTATTCTGTAGATGAAAATCTAGTTTAAGAAATGTTACATACAACCAAATAGCTTAAAAAATTTTACATACATCCAAATAGTTTAAAAATTGTTACATACATCCAAATAGTTTAAAAACTATTACATACATCCAAATATATACATGCATATGTGTGTGTGTATCAATTTTGATGTCTTTTAATTTGGGGAATAAATTATATATGTTTATATCCCAAATTATATGTACATGAGGGGAAACCCAAAAATTCAGAATTAGTTTTTTGGGGGGTGAGCCCCTTGGAGTACACTCAGAATTTGTTCCTGTGGATCAAACGGTCAACTAAAGTTTTTATCTGGAAGCTTTGAGAAGGTTGAGCCATGGTTTGTGAAAGTAATGTCCTGAGATATGGAAAACAGGTAACTAGGTCTTCCACTATTACAAGGCACCTGCCTAGCTGGCATGGTGGTTAACGCCTATAATTCCAGCACTTTGAAAGGTCGAGGATCTAAGAGGATTCTCTGAGCCCGCAGGTTCGAGACTAGTCTGGGCAACTTAGTGAGACTTCATCTCTACAATAAATCAAAAAAAATTTAACTGGGTGTGGTGGTGTGAGCCTGTAGTTCCAGCTACTTGGAAGTCTGAGATGAAAATATCACCTGAGCACAGCAGGTAGAGGCTGCAGTGGCCGGGAGTGAGCCATTACCCTCCAGTCTGAGTGACAGAGTGAGACTCCAACTCAAAAACGAAACAAAACAAAAAACAATGCACCTGCCCACATCATGCTGAGTATTCAGCAATTTCTGACCAAAACCGGTATGACTCCTATATTCCACCTTCCCTATTTACCCAATATTACCTGGAGTGACTTTTTTTGGTTTTCCTACATGAAAAAAGGCCTCAAAGAGAAAAGTTAGGCTGATGTGGAAGAGGTGAAACAAAAAAATATCAGAAACGCTAAAAGGCATCAGAACTGATGAGTTCAAAAACGATTTTGAGCTGTGGAAAAAGCATCTCAATACGTGTATTGCTTCAAACAAACAATATTTTGAAGGTGATTGAGGTTTAAACATGTAAGAATAAATACACAAGTTTTCAATAAGTAAATTCTTGTTTTTTTGGGTCCCCCTTCAATGTTTTATTTGGATTTTTAAAATCTCATTTAACCTTTTCTTCTCTCTGATTTCATAATTTATTTCCTGCTGCGGACAATCTGCACTATAATTTCTCTCCCTTTAGTATTCTACATGTTCAGTGTCCATAAATCAATCAATAAAATTTTTGCAATTCAAAATCTATACATACAAAGAATATGCACATTCTCATATTAAAATTTTCTATCCAAGAATGTTGATTTTTTGGTTCAGATTATATTTTTATTCTTTTAAAAGATTTTATACTTTTCTTTATCTATACAATCTGCTTTTATGTTAAATTTATTCTCTTGACAGTTAATTTTTATAACTATTGAGTGAAATAATATTTGCTCATTGATTTGCTGATGCTTATTTCTATTACAGTGTACTGATTTTAAAATATTTTCTCATTTTTTTCCAGCTAGAATATCAAATTATTTTATTAATTCCTCTAATTTTATGACAGTTTCTTGAGCTTTTTGGATATGCAAGAATGTCCTCAGTATAAAAAAATCCAACTTTATCAAAAAAATTTTTTTCCAGTCAAAGTCTCACTCTGTTGTGCAGGTTGGAGTTCAGTCACATACTCACGGCTATGGCAGCCTTGAGTTGCTGAGCTCAGGTGATCCTTCCACTCAGCCTTCCAAGTAGCTGGCACTACAGGCACCCGCTGCCATGCCTGGCTCATTTTCTAAAAAATTTGTTGTAGACATGAAGTCTAGTCAAAGTTGCCCAGGCTGCTCTCAAACCTCTGGACACAGGCAATCCTCTCAACTCCATCTCTGAAAGTACTGGGATTACAGATGTGAGCCACCACACCTGGCCACATTTCATCAATTTTAAGACACCATCAATTCTAAGACATGCAATTATTTCATGCACCATTAATGAAAAGAAAATATTGCAATCAAACTATGAAAATGGTAGATATCATTCATTGTATGATATGTCTCCATTTCAGAAAAGCCAAATGTTAATACAATAACTTTATAATCACTCAAATACAATTGTTTTGTTTATTCTTGTACAAATTTTTCCTGATTATTTTGTTTTCTTCTGCTAGTGCATGCCCAACATCTTTCAAAAAAATATTGAGCACATCTGATTTTTACTTATACACATTCATTTGCATGGTATATATCTATGATATCATATTTTTCAAATAACTAGCTTTTCAATTTCTTTAACTTATTTAGTAGATTCCATTTTCTACCTTTAAGAAGTTACATTTTCAGTTTTTGTTTATTATATATTTCTCACACTTATTAGGGTAAGCAGGAGTTCCTCTCTTTTGGTCTAGTTTACATTTATGTAAATGATGATAAATTTAAGACAACAGAATTCCTTTTGACTAGGTTTTTGGGACTCCAGTTAATTTTCAATGACATGTCTGCATTTCATTGCTTTTTATATAGCAATTAGTTAATTTGATATGAAAATGCACCAATTATATTTGTGTGGATTTTTCAATTCTTTGTATCTTACTGTTTAGATTTTTACGAGATAATTTGGACTTTAAAACCTCAATTTGTTTTCATAAATGCTGAATTTATAGGCACAGGCTATCAAGCACACTTAGAAATGTTTTTCTCTTGATTCATAGCTCTATATGTGGCAGACAATATTTTTCAGGAAAAAACAGATGTAGTCTTTCAGTGGAAATAGAATTGATTTTTAATTCAAACTTTCAGTGAGTGTGCAACAATTTCACAGTTCTGACTTGTTATTGCACCATTTCAAGTGTTCTCACCACACTGATGCTGAGACTAAACCCAAGACTTTGGGATCCATAATGGACCCCATCACTCCCAGTTTTCCAGTCTGTGCTCTTCTGAGCATTTACAAGTCATCTTGTAGGTTATTGCTCCAATTTCAATTGAATCTTTGTTTTTGACCCCTTTATTTACAACTTTGCAGGCTTTCGGCCATAGATTGAAAAATATTTATTAAATTTATCCAGTGCTTCCATGTGTTTGAAATAGTAATAGTTTTCTCTATTTTCTCAATATTGGAAGTGCTATTGTTTTTCCACAGGCATTTTAAATTTATCCATTTTAGATATTTTACACAAAATAACTTTCATTACATGTGTTTGAATTTTAGTGCTGTGGGTATTTGAGAAGAACTACAAAGGATTTTACCATGTATTTTCCTGAGTAGAGTAATGAAGTTTATTATATATTAAAATATAATATTATGAGGTAAATTTTATTTCAAAATGATATTTTGAGAAATATATTTAGATGTTCTCTTCATGACATGTGAAGCCATCAGACATTGTAAAGACACAAAGAGAGCCTGAGCAGGACTCAGTGAAAGCTAGTTTTAAAAAGTATGAGGAAACTAATATAACTCAATTGTATAGCATTAAAAAAAATAAAGGCTATGCTCCAAAAATAAAATGTCTGTGGATATTTATCTTTTCTTGTGAGAAGTTTAAAAAATATTATTATTTTTTACTTAGTTGAAAGCAATACAATTCTCTTGATTGCGTCTTTGAAGGCTTTCCTAACTTGATTATTTCTCAGAGTATAAATAAATGGGTTCAATGTAGGTGAAATAGAAGAAATGAGCAGTGAAACTATTTTATTAATAGTCACTTCTTCCTTTGCTGTAGGATTCATGTAGATGAAAATGCATGTGCCATAGGTGATGGAAACCACGATCATGTGGGAAGAACAGGTGGAGAAAGCCTTTTTCCTTTGCTGGACAGCAGGGAATTTGAAAATGGTCTTGATGATGTAAGCATATGACAGAACTACACACGTTAAAGTCATATTCAGGGTCAGCACAGCACAGATGATAACTGTCTGTTCCATGAACCATGTATCTGAGCAGGAGATTTTCACTAGGGGAAATGCATCACAGCCAAAATGATCAATTATGTTAGAATCACAAAATTTTAGATTCAAACCCACACGAAGAGGAGGGATTATTATGCATAAGCCAGCCATCCAACAGCAGATGATGAGAATCCTACAGACTCTGTTGCTCATGATGGTCACATAATGCAGGGGTTTACAGATGGCCACGTAGCGGTCATAGGACATGGCGGCCAGGAGAAAAAATTCTGTAACTCCACAGAGGTCGATAAAAAACACTTGGATGACACAAGCATTGTAGGTAATGACTTTGTCACCTGTTGCTATGCTATACAGGTATCTAGGAATACAAGCAGATGTGAATGATATTTCTAAGAAGGAGAAATTTTTTAAGAAAAAGTACATAGGTGTTTTAAGGTGGGAATCCACCAAAGTGAGGGTGATGATGGTCAGGTTGCCAGTTACACTCAACATGTAGGTGAGAAATAGGAAGATAAAAATCAGAACCTGCAGCTGAGGGTCATCTGTGAGTCCCAGAAGAATGAATGTTGTTACTGTACCATTTCTCATTGTCGACTTCTGCCTTCTCTTCAATCTGTATGTGATATTCAGAGAATTATTTTAGAGATTATTTTAACAGTTTTAAAACTCAACGTATTCAAGATTTAATCTGCTTAGGGTTTGCCCATATGACTAAGTAGATTGCTGAGAAGCCATAGTTTTATTTTTTAATTGTTTTTTAAAGATGTGGGGTACAATTCAGGGTTAGGTATATAAATGTTAACTATGCAGGTACCCTTTTTGAGAAGGTACAATTTTAAGGGTAGCAAATTTTTTTGGCTCTCAAGATTTCTTACCTACTCGCAAGCCAAATCATGAAATTTCACGTTTTCTGGACATTTTGGGTCTTTTGGAAAACAATGTTCATATAGAACATAGAATCTGCGTTCACAATATAGACTCTAGATGAAAAAAATTGAGGAATTTTTGCCAAAAGAAGATTTTTGTCTGTTGGATTGTTTTTAGGTTAAGTGTATTTCACTCTAAGGAGCAACTTTTAGTCATGAGGACCCCTCCCTTCTCCACCTCTGACTATACAGCTCACCTTCCCCCGCCGAATACATAAATTATCTTTATATATGTGCTTTTACTACTACCACAAATGGTAGTGCCTTCTCTTCCTTCTCCGACCTTCCAGTCAATGAGTTAGCTTATTTTTATTGATTCAACACTGATAGCGACTCAAATGTTTCCAATTACATAATCAATATTTCAAAGTTTGAGGTTTTCTGGTATAAGAGAATAAAAAAATATGTTCCTCTTCTGCATCTAGTTCATTTTATCCACTTCATTGTTTAACTCACTGTATTCCTTTTTTTATTGAAGTTGGGGCAGAATTGGTAGTGACTATTTACACACCTTACAATGTTGCCAAATAAGAAAGAATCACTGATTAAAAATCATGGCTTACCCAAGTGTTAGAATCCTCTTGGGAAATTTAGGTTCTCACTCAATAGCTATATCAAATGGAAATGTATAACAGTTGTTTTTTTATAGCTCACCTACCTTTCTTACAACTTTCTCCTAATTTCTCAAGTGATGCATGCATCACTGTGAATACTTAGCCCTTCAAACTTTGAACACGAACCTATTCCCAAAATACGTCTTCTTTTTTCCAAGATACTGTAATTTATTCTATAAGCTAATAAACAGATTGACTCTAAATTGTAACTTTTCTGCTTATTTTATTTTTCAAACAAATGTTCAAAATGAATACAGGAATCTAATTAGATCTTGTCACTTAGGTCAACATATTATTCATTTTTGAGGGATAGGGAGAAGGAGATACAAAGTCTTGTTTATGCAGTTTGAACATACAAAAATACTTTATCACTTGAAGTTGAATATATACCCAAAGTCACCCCAGTTATTTCTTCTATTAAGTTAAATTCAGATATATTTATGTATCTTATGCATAAAAATCTCCCAGACAGTGACATTTACCTATACAAGGGAAATTTATTCCAAAAAATTGCATTTTATGAATACATCTTTAATACATTAAACATTAATAAATTATCACTGAAATCCATTTTATTTTCCAGGGAAAAATATAACCTAGATTTTGCAAAGAGAATTACAATCAAAGAGACAAACTTTATCATACTTACTCTTCTGTTAGCATATCAGAGTTTTTGTTGGTTGTTGAAACATAGCAATATTAAGGCTTCAATGTTAAAAGTGGCATATTTATAAAAATATTTATGTCTTCATAGTCACTCGCATGTTTGGGAATGCATAGAACTCTCTATGATTTGCATTCCCAACAAACTGAAAAGACTTCCTCACGATGGACTTAGAGCTATTATAAGCCTCCAAGTAATGTCTTACTAGTTCCATCACTGAAAAGAAAATACATTAAGGGCTGAGTAATGTCAGGAACGTTACTGTTAGGAAGATATTTTAGATCATCAGAACAGAGAGCAATGCTTTTACAATATCGGGCATGACTTTTTAATTTGCTAAAACTGCTACTAACAGAAAAAAAAAAAATGGTCCTTGGTGACCTACATTCAAAAGCCATTAATCAATTTTCTGAGTAATGAAGTTGGGGGGAAAAAACCCTCAGAAAAAAGCAAACAAACAAACCAAGTAGCAGAGGACTGTGCCCTTAGAAATAGGATGATACAGCAGTATTTGACACAGGTCAGGAGGACAACTATATCATCTAAATTATATAGCTCATTAAAAAAAATTCCTACTAAGGCATTTGGGAGACTTTAATTCTTTATTATATGAGTAGTATCTTGGTTGTTTAATCAGTTGCCACGGTCTGCCTATAGCTTCCAAGGCCACCAGGGGTTGGTCTTGCACTTAAGTTATAAAGGGCAGGAGAAGCCAGGGAGGACTGCATGGATGTTTTTGTAGGATAAACCTGGAAGTAATGATCATCCTTGTGTCCATGTTCCAGTGGGCACAACTCAGCAATGTCATCCTGCCCATAGTCAAGGCAGGCTGAGGAATGCTGGTTAACTCTGTTTCCAAGAGGAAAGAGAATGGGTTTTGGAGAACACGGTGGCAGTCTCCAAACAGCATTTCTCCACTATCTGAGTTCTCTCATTCCTGGAGAGGCATAAACACTGGAAAAGTTTTTTTCCACATTCATTGCATTCATGAGGTTTTCTTTTGTGTGAATTCTTTGATGTATAGTTAGGGTTGTCCAACAGTAGAATGATTTCCCACATTTATTACATTCATACGATTTCTCTCTTGTGTGAATTCCCTGAAGCCTGTTGTGTTATTCTGGCAAAAAGGTTTTTTCACATTCTTTACATTCCTAGGGTTCCTGTCCTGTGTGAGTTCTCTGATGTATAGTGACAACTGACCTCCCACAGAAAGTTTTTCTACATCTATTACATTCATAGGGTTTCTCCACTGTGTGCATTCTAATATGTACACTCTGAGTTTACTTTACAAAATATGATTTCCCACCATAAGATTCACAGGGTACTGTATTTGGCCTCTGTGTGGGTTCTCTCACGAACAGTTAGGTATGACTTATAAAAACAGATGTCTCATATTCAGTATATGCATAGGGCTTCGCCCCAAATGTGTTTTCTGATTTGCTAATAAAACGTTTCTCATATTTGCTACATTTATAAGGTTTCTCTCCTGTGTATATTTTATAATGTTTAGTGAGGTTAGACTTTTATAGAAAGTTTTACCACATACGCTATATTCAAAAGTGTTCCCTTCTCTCCTGAGTTCTCTGAAGCTGAGTAAGGATTACTTTCTTGCTGAAATTATTCTTACTTTGTTTAGCGTCATGGTATTTATTTAAGCTCTATAAAGACGTAAGAGTGTTCATTTCTTACAAAGCTTTTCTCTCATTTGTTACATTGATTTTCTCCTACCTAACTCATCTCTTTTGCAATGAGAGCTGACTTATCGCAGACTTTTTCATATTTGTTATATTTACAGGAGTTCTCTCCCATATGAATCCTTTTATGCACAAGAAATATTGCCTCCTTGTCGAAGGGTTTCCCTTGTCCACTATATTAAAAAAACAAAAACAAAAACAAAGCAAAACACACTGCTGCCCTGTTTGAACTTTGTGATTCTGACTAAGAGGCTCACAATGACTGAGTGACTTCCCAGCTGTTATGGTCATCAGGTTTCTCTCCACACTGCATCTCATCAGACTCACTAGGGAGAAAAGCACATTCTGACATACACTGAACTCCTCAGACCTTATTCCTGAATACTTTTTCCATTCTTTACAGTCAATGTGAAAACACAGTTTGAGCTGAAATCTAATTTTTTTCCTAATCCAACTTCTTAGTTGATGTGTTGCTGTTGGTAATGAGAGTTTGCCACAAGTGTCTGTCTTGATTTTCCTGGCTGGTCTCATCTCAGGTGAGGTCATGTAGTACCTTTTACTGTTTAAGGTGGAAAATGTTGTCTTTTTCAGTTCTTTGGCCAAGCAAATATCAATGTACTTGGTTTCTGTCATTTCTGAGATTTAAGAACTAGCACTTGTTTCACTATCTTATTTTTTTTTCTTCCAGCCCTAATGACCAGAAATGTTTCAATAAATACCACTCCATCAGCCTGAGGTCACAAAGAGATTTGTTGAAAACCTTGACTGTTTCAGCCCCTCAGAGGTTGGGGCCATTGGTTACCACGTTATACGCTGCCCCACTGCCTGATATGCAGAGAACCCCTCATCAGAAGAATTATTAGAAATGCATAAAAAAAATAGAGAAACCAACAACCTAATGGAAACATAAGCAAATTATGACAGTTCAGTCCCCGTTTTCCCAAAATCCAGTATCTAAAAAAATATAAAAAGATGTACAGACTCTCATGAACACATAACCCAGAGCAGCACTGGGAAACCTGTAGGGTCTGGAATCTCCCTTTGGAAGACAGTGGGACTGCTGCTGTAACTTCTGTGAGCTAGGGCCCCAGAAACGGAATTTCTAGGTCAAAGTATGTGCCCTACTAAATTGTAGGTTTGCCAGGGGAGGGAGGATGGGCACGTGGCAACATAAAGGATACCTGGTCCTACACCAGGGAAAGTGAGGGCCGGTTGGAGGACCAAACTTCACCTGCATGTAGATTACTTACATACCTAATCCGGATTTGTATCCCACATCTCTATAATAAAATCAAGTTTAAAAAAAAGATCATTGTTTTGCTGGGTGCTTAGCAAAAAGCTTTAGCAATTTAAGTTTCCACATGTGCTGTAGAATAATAACTTTTCCCTCTGATCTCACTCAATAACAAGTTAAAGAAATTATTTCAACATTGGCAGCTTAATTGGTGTAAAACATAACTCAGGATAAATTTACTTGGCATTAAACTGGTTACTAATGCAATTGAGAATCATGTTATTTACTAAATGGAATTTAATATTCTCTAAATTGCCTGCTTCTTTTTTTTGCTTATTTTTATCTGCAGTGCTTATTTACAAGATCTCTTGGTAGACTTTAGGCATCATTCCATTGTAAGTCACTGTTTTATATTTAGTTTCAATAATATTATTTGACATACTTTTTTTGTAGTATCTTTTGCCAGTTAAAATGGTTTAATATACATATAATCAAATAGATGCCCTTTCTTTTGCTGCTTTCGGCTTTACATTCTTAAGTTTTTTTGGTCTTTAAATTATGTGTGGCCTCATGTATTTATAGATACACTATTATGTGTTCAGTTTTCAATTAAACATTTTAAACCACTTGGAATGTTACCTTTTGTTTTATGAATAAAAGACAAAACTTTTTATGAGACCACTTTTGTTACTGAAGCAATTATTAAGTAAACCGTCATTTCCCTACTGAACTAAATTCTCCCACTTTTGTGTAACAGAAAACCCAAACTCATAATAAGTTATTTACTATTCTATACTTTCTTTTTATTCATTTATTTAATTTTTTAAAAAATTTAAAGATGTGGGATACAATTCAAGGTTAGGTATACAAATACTCATTATGCAGGTACCCTTGCTGATGAGGTGTGCCCACCCTTCCCCAGACAGATTCCAACTACTGCCAATCCCACTTCCCTGCTCCCCTCCCAGCAATTTTTCACTACTGCCAATCCTTTATTTATAGCATTATGCTCTTATTCTTTCTATCTTATATTTTAATATAAAATACCCAATCTTCATTTTTTTGTATTATTCTGTACACATTTGAATACAGTAACCAGCAATATTATTCTTTTATTTCTATGGAAGACTAAAAATGATTTGTATTATACCATAAAATAATTATATGAGGTTATATTTATCACCAAGTAAATTTATGACAATATTTTTCTATTCTTTTTTTAAACATATTTTTTATTTTAAAATTCTGGGGTACACTTAAGGGTTGGGTATGCAAATATGCATTGTTCAGGCACCTTTGTTGATAAGGGGAGTTCCCCCATCCCCAGACAGATATTGACTACCATTAATCCCACCATCCTTGCCCTCCCTGTCCCCCCCATAGAGTCCCACCACAGTCGATCCTTTTCTTATAGTATTATGATAGATGTTCAAGGTCCACTTATGAGTGAGAACATGTGATACTCAGATCTTTGTGCTGTGAAAGATCACTCAGTACTATAGACTCTAGTTCCATCCAGGTTGCTGCGAAATTCTTGATTTTGTTCTTTTTTATTGCTGTGTAGTATTCCATTGTGTATATGTACCACATTTTTTTAATCCAGTCCTCTTTTGATGGACAGCATGGTTGGTTCCAGGTTCTTGCTATTGTGAACAATGCTGCGATAAACACACATGTGCAGGTATCTTTTTATAGAGTGATTTGAGATCTTCAGGGTATATTCCTAGTAGGGAGATTGCGGGGTCAAACGGGAGGTCGATATTTAGAGCTTTTAGGAATCGCCACACTGCTTTCCACAGAGGTTGCACTAGTTTACACTCCCACCAACTGTATAGCAGTGTTCCCTTTTCACCACATCCTCTCCAGCATCTGTTATTTTTTGAGTTATTGATAATGGCCATTCTGACTGGAGTTAGGTGATATCTCAGCATAGTTTTAATTTGCATCTTCTTGATGATTAGCGAGGTTGAACTTTTCTTCATGTGTCTGTTGGCCACTCAAATGTCTTCTTTTGTGAAGTGTCTGTTCATATCTTTTGCTCACTTTGTAATGGGATTATTTGCTTTTTTCTTTTCAGCACGTTTGAGTTCCTTGTAGATCCAAGATGTTAGGCTTTTGTCAGACCTGGAGTTGGCAAATACTTTTTCCCAGTCTGTGGGCTGTCTTCCTGCTTTCTTGATGGTTTCTTTGGCTTCGCAGAAGCTTGTCAGTTTAATGAGGTCCCACTCGTCTATCTCTTCTCTTATGGCCTGTGTGTTTTGGGTTTTGTTCAGGAATTGGATGCCAGTTCCAAATTCCATAAGGGTGTGTCCTGCATTGTCTAAGGTTCTTATGGTTTGAGGTTTTACATTTAGATCTCTGATCCATTTAGAGTTAATTTTTGTGTATAGGGATAGATAGGGGTCTTGCTTGAGTCTTCTGCATGTGGTCAGCCAGTTTTCCCAGCATCATTTACTGAATAGGTTCTCCTCTCCCCAGCAGTGGGTAGTGGAAGCTTTGTTGAAGATGAGTTGGT
Organism: Cephalopachus bancanus; assembly: GCA_027257055.1. NCBI lineage: Eukaryota > Metazoa > Chordata > Mammalia > Primates > Tarsiidae > Cephalopachus > Cephalopachus bancanus. The sequence goes on along the minus strand of JAPVLO010000385.1, from coordinate 2,050,373 downwards.
TGAGAAATTGAGGTTTTGCTTCTGGAATCTCAATTCTATTCCTTTGGTCTATATGCCTGTTCCTGTACCAATACCAAGCTGTTTTGATGATTTTAGCTTTATAGTAAAGTTTGAAGTCTGGTAATGTGATACTACCTGCTTTGTAGATGGTGAAGTGGAGGGAAGCAAAAAGTATTTTTCTATTCTTTTTTGTTTGTTTGTTTGTTTGTTTTTTTGAGTTGGAGTCTCACTCAGTTGCCCAGACTGGAGTGTAGTGGCCGCTCCTGGCCACCGCAGCCTCGACCCACTGGGCTCTGGCGATCCTTCTGCCTCAGCCTTCCGAGTAACCGGAATTACAGGTGCGCGCTACCATGCCCAGCTGATTTTTTGATTTATTGTAGAGATGAGGTCTCGCTGCCCAGGCGGGTCTCGAACCTACAGGCTCAGGCAATCCACTCACCTCAGCCTCCCAAAGGCACGAGATTACAGGCTGAGCCACCAAGCCCGGCTTTTTTCTATTCTTTACAGAGATAAAGTCCCTACATAATGTAATATTTTAAGGAACAAATTGAGAAAGGAGATGTTATCATTTCTCATATTCAAGGAAAAATATATTAAAAACAAAAGAAAATGTTGGATAAAATTTTATAAATATTCTTTATTCCACATAGCTATAGTCAATATAGCTGAGAGGAAAAGTTAAATATGTACAATCACAAGGTGCCAAAGATCCAGAGTAAACAGAAATGTAAATAATCACATCTATGGCCTGTGAATTCCCAGGAAAGCAAGGAATGGAGGATGAGGAGTAGCAGATTACTGAATTACAATGACTAAATAAGTATCCACATAATGATGGGAGGTGAAGTTTCAAGGTCCAAGTGGTGAAAGTCCTTGAGACTTAACAATATAGCATAAGGGCAAGACTATACACATAAGAGTTAAGATGAGTGTTAGCACAGTGCAGACGAAAACAGTTTGTTCCATGAACCACGTGTCTGAACATGATATCTTCAAGAGGGGAGAAACCTCACAGAGGAAATGATCAATGATATTGGAGTCACAGAATTTCAGATTTAATCCAAGACTAAGTGGGGAGATCATGACCAACAATCCAGACAATCAACAGCAAAAGACAAGTCTTCTGCAAGCTCTGCTGCTCATGATGGTCACATAATGCTGGGGTTTGCAGATGGCCATATAATGGTCGTAGGACATGCTGGCCAGGAGAAAAAATTCTGTTACTGAAAAGAGGTCAGTAAAAAATACTTGGATGGTGCAAGCATTATCTTACCACCCGTTGCTGTGTTATACCAGTATCTGGGAATACAGGCAGTTGTAAATAATATCTCTAAGAAGGAGAAATTTTGTAAAAGAAAGTACATAGGTGTTTTAAGTGGAAATCCACAAAGGTGAGTGTGATGATGGTCAGGTTCCCAGTTACACTCAGCATGTAGGTAAGAAATAGAAAGACGAAAATCAGAGCTTAGGGTCATCTGTGAATCCCAGCAGTATGAATGTTGTTATAGTGTAGTTTTTCATTACCGATAATTTCTTTCCAATCTGCATGTCTGATAATTCAGAAAGATCATCATATGTATGATTGCATCTGTATAAAATAAAACTTAATCAACTCTATTGTCACTATATTTTAAATCATGTTAAATATATTTTATGAAATCACTGTAAATATGATTAGATTTATCTGATGTGGTGTGATTTCAAACATAGCAAAAATGTCACTTGGCTCCTCATAATTCTTCCCTACTCACAGCTAAATAAAACGAAACAAAAAAATTATACATCATGAAAGTTATGCCTTTGGTTAACAATTTGGTCCTTGCTAAAATGCTAATAATAATGTAATTTGAGCTCACTAGTAAGAGCCCTGATTAGAACTTGGATTTTCTGCTCCAGCTTCATAATTAGAATTTTTTATTTGTTTGTTTGTTTTTGGATGAGTATATTTTCACCTATGAGCAATGCTAAACACCAAAGACCACATACAAATTTTCCCTTTCTTATCAATGTTCTACATTTCTTTATCCATATGCAGTTCACTTATTGTTCTCTGTTGTGATAACACAGTGCTTTAAACACACACACTTGTCCTTATAATGGTTATGAAACGCTTTGGAAAAGTAAATTAAAAAGTACATGCATGATTTCTATACCTTATATTTTTGCTTGGTTTTATTCCTTTGATCTGTGAGTTCCTTTCCACTTCTGACAATACCCTCTGTCCCTGTTTGCTCCACAATTCCTACAATGTTATGTGCCATTTTTGGTAAAATGATTGCTAAATTTCTTTTTTAATAATGGATTTTTTTTTCCTGGTTAACCTATTAAATTGACTAGCAAACATTATCAGATCTACTACCAAACATGCCTACTTGCAGAAATCATGCCCATCTCCATTTCAATGTACCCTAAACAGAAGTCATGGTCTTCCACAGGTTGTCTGCCCCGCCCTTTTCTCCTGTGTGCTAACAGGCTCCATTCATTAACGATGTATTCTGTGCCAGCTGTTATAGGAAGCACTTTTGTGTGTGTGTTCTTTGTCACACATCGCCCACTCAATCTGGGTGAAAACTGTTCATCACTGATTTTCAGTTGAATCAGCATTTCCTCTAGGAAGTTTTCTGAAATTCTAATGGCCACCTAACCTACATGCCACTCCTTTGCCTTTATCACCAACTTCTCACCACTGTGTTAGTTCTTAGAAAGTATGTTTGTTGGCTTTACATCTTTCACACTAGGATAACCATAGCAATCTATACAGTTCCAGATATACTGCCAATGTGTAAGGAATATTTTCTAAGTAAATTTACACAACCTCAAATTTCCAAGCACACACACAGATAAAGTAATTTCTTCACATTTGGAATTATATGCACACTGCTATGATACTGAATTTGCAAATTAAAATTTCTATATTTCTTTCTTTCTTTTTTAGAAAAATAGCGAGTCTTTTTTTTTTTTTTAAGTGAGAAGGCAGGATTTATTGAGAGGACAGAAAGGCTCCCACAGTGGGAGGGGACACGAAGGGGTTGCCCCCCAAATTTTCATATTTCTAAATTTCTTACTGGAAAATTTTGTTTTTCTGCTTTTTTTATTCTTTTGAAGAAGAGCTATACTTATTAATTGTGCCACATTGTAAAGTGACCTTTATGATTCTGACAAAAGTTATAGCTGCTTTCTTCCCTTGATTTTTCAAATAAGTAACTGCATTTTCGTTGATAATGTGTTTCCCATCTTTGCTGTATCTATTAATACAAAACCCAGAGATTATGAGCTTTTTAATGCTGAATTTATGCTGAAAGCTCCTCCATGGTGATTTTCTCAGGCTTCAAAAATTAATTACTACAGCGAAGAACTTGAATGTTATCAATTATTGTCTCAATGCTTATAATCCTACATCCAAGAGTAAAGTGAAAATTCCCTTTGAAACCACACTTTGTTTGCTCATAAATAGTTTCTCTGCATTGTTTATTTTGCTGTATTTCATTCATCCAGAGATAGGAGAAAAAACACATTTGACTATTTGCTCAATTCATACTGTTAAACCCACCGAGTGTCAGTCACCAATACAAGGAAGAAATTCCGACCTAGGCCTACAGTTTGCCTGAAAGCGTCAACCATCCCAGGGAACTCAGGGATCTATGCTTTGTATATTTTAGATTAAATTGAGAAATAGTGAGAAATGATTGCTGTACCTATTTTTCTGCCGTCCATTCTCCTTGGTTTAGGTCACATCTGCACTATGATGTAACCTTACTCAGCTCAACATGCTCTGGGCATTATTCAAAAAATACTACACAGCACTGTAAGACAGAATTTAACAAACTGAATGACACTGACTTGTAACCAGTTGATTTCTGATTCTTTTATCTTTCAAGAAATATTTCAAAGAAGGCAGGATCTTTAATGACTGATGCTATTGTAATGAGTCTTTTGGAGTAATGAAGGGAAAAATGCACACACACATGCACACGTGCACACACACAATGGGTGCTTTTATTTTCCAACTTGAGGGCAAAGTTGGTGTCACTTCTGGTATTTCTTATATTAGAATTCCATTACATATCTATCTACTTACTATTATTATCTCTCATATGTATTCTGAGGGTATTATGAAATATATAATTTGTAATTCATATATCTGATTATAATATAGGCAAGTGAACTCTTTCTTTCTTCAGAGGAAAATAGGGCCAACATTTTACAAAGTGAAATATTACAAAAGTTTCAAAACTTAGTATGCTTCTTCTTTTGTCAGCCAATTTAAACTTCCTAATACTATTTAAAAATAAAATTTATTAAAGCCATTTAGTTGAAAGTGGTAAATGTGATGAAGATTTTCATATGAGGTTTTCTTTATTTTGGCTCCTACACCCTAGTTCACACACACGATTTCTTTGAACATGTAAAAAGCTCTTTGAGATTTTTGTCCCAAACAAATTGAACTGATTTTCTCATGATGTTCATTTTTACTATTAGAGGCCTAAAGATATTTTTTGGTGTATATTTTAACATTTAAAATGAAAAAGAAAAAGAAATGTCAGAATGGCAGTGGTCTGCTGGAAGCACTTTCTTCTTTTGAACTAATTGGTATTTCAGAGTTGGGCTGGGTGGCTCAGCCTGTAATCCTGCACCTTTGGGATTGCCTGAGCCCGTGGGTTCAAGACCCGCCTGGCCAGCGAGACCTCATCTCGACAATAAATCAAAAAATCAGCTGGGCGTGATAGCGCATGCCTGTAATTCCGGCTACTCGGAAGGCTGAGCCGGAAGGATCGCCAGAGCCCAGCAGGTCGAGGCTGGACTCCGACTAAAAAAAAATAAATAAATAAAATAAAGGTATTTCAGTATCTCAGGACAAGGACAGAGGTTTGAACAATAACAACCTTAATTTCTTTTTAAAGTTTTCTCTAACTGCAAATAAATGAGTACACAAAAGGTCCTTGGTGATTTCCACTCAAAGGCTGCTAGTGAATCTTGGGAGTAATTTTATTTGGGAAAAGCAAAACAATTAATAAAAGCTGCTTTGGCTCCAGTGTCTTTGGAGATTGGAAGACAACCACTATCAGGTTAATTCGTTCATTTTCTTATGTTTTTGACAGCTTAATTGAAGGAAAATCTATATACAAACTGCACACCGTGCATGATTGGATAAGTTTTGACTTACATACGCTCCTGTAAAAACATTACCAGAATCAAAAGAGTCTTCCAATCCCCAAAGTGTCCTTGTGGATGCTTGTAATTCCTGGGATCCCCTTCTGGCAGCCCTGCACTTCCTAGGCTACCACGACTAAGTGACAGTTATCTGTCACTCCAGATTAGTTTGTCTTTCTGTATAATTTTATACAAATATAGTAATGCAGTTTTATATATTTTTTGGCCTGTCATTTTTCCCTGAATTTTTCTTTTAATACATTCCGACAATCTACTTACATATATTTTATTTCAAAAAATCTACTTACATACTTAATTTAAAATGTGATGTTTTTATTTTCTATGACTTAGAAATCTTTAACTTAGGATAAATCATTTAAAATTGTTTTTAAGTTAGTGGAGATTTTTGTTTTATTCAACTGGTCTCTTTTCCATTTAGAAGAAATTTATTTACTTTTCCAATGCATTATATGGATATTGTTCTAATTAATATTACTATTTCTTAATTCATACCTTACCAAAAATTTTTAGTGTTTCCATTTATAAATATTTTTTGTAGAATTGACTGCACTGTGCATTTATATTATTTAAATCTCCTCTGTATTAATACCTATATCATGTTATTAATTTTAAATCTTGAATGTGTTGCTTTCTTTTTTTTCCCCTCTATATTTAGGTGTGTGAAATTATTTTTATAGAGTTTAACGAAGAGTCATCTTATACAATTTATACAATTTTGTTGTTATTGCTTATAATTATTAATCTTAAAATTTATATTATCACTTTACTTCATTTTATTGTATAATTCTTCTAATTGCTTAAGATGAGTGTAGATTCCTTTTCCTTTAATCTACTTTAATTTTTTAAATCCCAAAGATACTTATGTACATAAATTTCTCTCAAGCAAAGTTATTGCTGTGCTTACACATATATACATTTTCACCATGTTATAGCTTACTAGATATATTATTTCAGCCTCAATTAATCAATTATTAGTTACTATCTTATATTTAATTTTTAGTGATTTATTTTTAATTTTTAGCTTTTGTGTCTAATTTCTAGACTTTAAAATCTCTACTTGTGTGGGATTATGATAATTAGCGTTTAAGCTACATTAGGGAACCTGTTCCTATTCTTTTATTTTCTTTTTTTTTTTTTGAAGCCAACCAAAGATGCTTGAACTTATCATTTCAATTTGGGGGTGGGTAAATTGTTTTTTAATTCCCTTTTTCACTGAATATGCATCAACTTAGTAATCTTAGTTACATGCTATGGTACTGATTCTAAATATTTTCATCATGTGGTTATTGAGAACTCATTTTTCATCTCCATGTGCTATTTAAATTTTGTTTGGATACATTTAAAAATATCTTTGCTCACTCTTCTCTAATCACTGCTACACTTAATATCAGTTTATGAGTTTGAGCTGTTCTGTGTTAAATTTCACCTTTGTCTCTGGCAAAGAGACAAAGCTGTAACTAAACTTTGAAAATTATAATTATTAAATTATATTGACAATTTTCTATGTGTTTAGATTGTTAATATTTTCATCATCTTTTCATAGTTCTGGAATTGCAGTATGTTCTTGCAATAACCTATGCCTTTTATTACTAATTACACCAAACCCAAATGTTGTTATAATCATATCAATATGAATGGCATTGCTAAATAGACCTAAGAAGAGTTAAATTGCAATAGTACCCCATGAGTAAAGTTAAAGAGGTTGCAAACTATTAATAAAACTGGAGGATAGATTATTGAAACAGAAATATTCTTTTTTATTTTTATTTTTCATTTTTAATGTAAAGATGTGGGCTACAATCCACGGTTAGGTATACAAACATTGATGGTGCAGGTACCCCTGTTAATGAGGTATGCCCCTCCCTGCCCTAGCAGTTTCCCTCAACTGCCAATCCCACCCCCACACCCACAGTTTCCATTACTGCCAATCACTTTCTTATAGCATTATAATTGTTCAAGGTCCTCTAATGAGTGAGAACATGTGGAACTCTGTTCTTTGTTTCTGTGATAAATCACTGAGTATGATAGACTCCAAATTCATCCAGGTTGCTACTAAGTTCATATATTTGTCCTTTATGGCTGCATAATATTCCACTGTGTATATGTACCACATTTCTTTAATCCAGTCTAATTTTGATGGGCAACATGATTGGTTCGATGTTTTTGCTATTGGAAATACAAATATTCTTAACTAAAATTTTAGCAGAAGAGTTGTGATAACATTTATCCTTTCATATTGATTAATCAAACACTTTTTTCTCTTACTTTTTCAAGGCTTTCTTCACTTACTTGCTTCTCAACGTGTAAATAAATAGTTTCAATATATGTAAAAGAAATGGGAGACGGTGACAGAACCAGTCATAGTTTGTGAGTCTCTTCATGGGTGAGTATACATAAGGATGATTCTGTGTGTGTATGTGTGTGTGTGCAAGTGAGTGAGCAAATGTTCAACTGAAGGAAGACATGGGATCAAGCACCTGGGGTTCCCCAGCAGAAGCAACTGCAATTTACCACTGCTCTGAATTTGGTGCTCCCCAACCCCATGCACAGTAACATTCTCCATTATCTGGGCTTCTCTTGGAAAAACGCAGCAGAGATCAGACAACTCTTGGCATCTGGCCCACACTACCACCTGTGACAACAGGCCAGGAACTGGCAGTGGGGACCATGGAGAAAGTGCAGGGGGAAAATCTGGAGCTGAGCCTTGCTAGAGAAGAAGTCATGGGCCAATGCCATGTTCTCTGTCCTGGAACTCTGACAAGAGACCTGCTTTAGCTCACCTAATTCTGAGCAGCCTGCATCCTGAGACTAAGGAGTGATTTCCACATCCCTCTGGGATTGACCATTGTTGGCTCAGAGTGCATACTCTAAGTGTGCGGTACCAGAAAGACAGCCCAGCTTGGAAAACCAGACACTCCAACCCCCACACTGAACCAAACACCAGAAGCGTGCAATCTGAATGGGAGACCTAGAAAAAGTTGAGTTGGAGGCAGTCTGTGGGGTGTCTGACCCATGTGGAGAACAGCCTGATCCACCCATGCTGAAAGCAGAGGGAGGGTCTAGAGACCAGATCCTACTCTGCACTAGACAAGCCAAAAGCAGTGGTGCTTGGGACATACCACATGCCAGCAAAAAAAACCAAACAAAAACAAACAAACAAACAAAAAAAAACAGAGAGAGAGAGAGAGAGAGAGAGAGACAGAGAGAGAGAGACAGAGAGAGAGAAAGAAACCTGAAGTTCCACAAATGGCCACAAGAGGGGGCTCTTTTTGGGCCTGTTCTCTCTATACATTTATTTCTGTGTGTCTATTCTGATTTAATTTGCTCTCTTTTCTCTCTCTCTCTCTCTCTCTCTCTCTCACTGAGTATATTTGAGGGTGAGTGTATCTTCAGTTGTTTGTTTATGTGTTTACTTGCTTGCCTGTTTGTTTTTCTCCTTTTCCTTCTTTCTCTTCAACTTCCTTTCTTCTCCTTTTTTTGGTCTTTTCTTTTCCTTTTCTCATTTTGGTTCAGGGGTTACACATACATTTCCACAGCATGGACATATTGTGAGGTGGTGAGAAGTGGGTTCCAGGGGACCCATGCCCCAGTCAGCAGATATTGTGATCTGCAGGGAGCTTCTGAACCACATCTCCCCCCAATGCCCCTAAATCAAATCTCAAAACTGCAAAAAGATAGCACAGACCCCCATCCTCAGCCCAGCTTTAAAAATGGAACAAATCCAAACAGACTTGAAAGGTATCCCCCCACACTAAGCAACAGAATTAAAGAGGAAAAAAAAAGGGAAAATCCATCACAAATGAAGAAGAATCAACAGAAGAAAACAGGTACCCCCCAGACTCCTGGAAGGAGAGTGTCTGAGAATACAGACTTCAGAACTCAAACAATGAAGAGCCCCTAGATCAACTGATCTCAAACCACAAATTCAGATTTCAAGGTATAGATGGAGAGGATGAATAAAAATGAAGAAAGGCAAGAAGAAAGAATGAGAAAGTTGATAACTGAGATGATGGCAATAAAGAATACAGTAAATGAAATAGGTAACAAGCTGACAAGCATGGAAAGCAGAATTAACCAAGCAGAAGAAAAAATCTCAGAGCTTAAAGACCAAATTTGGAACTAACAAAACTGTTAAAAACATAAAAAGGTCAAAAAGACAAAACAAAGCCTCAAAGAGATGTGTGATTATAGTAAGAGGCTGAACTTATGCCTGATTAGCATTCCTGTGGCAGAAAGAGAGACAGAGCCTGCCTTGGAGCAAACATTCTGTGAGGTTAACCAAGACAACTTTCCTCATCTCATCAGAGATGTGATCATCCCACACAAGAGATTCAGAGAACCCCTGTAAGGCATCAAATGAGAAGACCAACTCCCAGACACATAGTAATTTGCATACACAAAGTAGGCAAAAAGAAAAATATCCTAAAGATCTCTAGAGAGAAAAGTCAGACTACCTATTGGGAAAGACCAATTTGAATAGCAGCATATTTATCTACAGAGACACCACAGGCTAGAAGACACTGAGTTCTAATCTTCAAAGTTCTCAAAGATAAACAATTCCAACCAAGAATTTCCTACCCAGCTAAGCTAAGTTTCATTTGAATGGAGAATTAAAATCTTTCCAAGACATCCAATCCCTAAGAGATTATGCTGCTTCCAGACCAATTCTATGGGTGATGTTTAAGAAGGTATTAAGCACAGAAGAAAGAAAGAAAGAAAGAAAGAAAGAAAAGACAATCACACACTTCCCAGGAGAATAGGAAAACACAGAGTCAACAGAGAATACATCATGTCTGCAAATTTGAAAACACACACTAACCCAAAAGTAAAAAGAAACCAACCAAACAAAAAAACTTTATAAATGTTTCATGAGGGGGATAAAGTCTCACATTTCAGTAGTCAGTCTGAAAGTGAATGGACTAAATGGACCACTGCAAAGACACAGAATGGCAAACTATATACAAAGCATGACCCAGCCATATGCTGTCTCCAGGAAACACATCTCACTACAAAAGACACCCACAGACTCAGAGTTAAAGGATGGAAAACAAACTTTCAGGAAAACAGAAAACAATAGAAGGCAGAAGTTGCAATTTTAATATCAGACAAAACAGCCTTCAAGCTATCAAAAATTAAAAGAAATATGGAAGGACATTACATAATGACAAAAGTTTCAATCCATCAACAAGAACTATCCACCCTAAATATATATGCACCCAACACAGGAGCACCAGGATTTATAAACCAACTACTAAGTAAATTGAAAAAGGATATTGACTCTAACACTATCATAACTGGGTACTCAAACACCCCACTAAAACCTTAGATAAATCATTGAGGCAAAAACCTCATAAGGAGATCTGGAACCTTAACTTGATGCTTGACCAAATAGATGTAACAGAAACTTTCAAAACACTCCATCCAACAACCATGGAATATACATTATATTCACCACCACATAAAACATACTCCAAGATCAACCACATTCTCGGCCATAAATCAAGCATACATTCCATAAGATCAAAATACTACCATGTACTTTCTCAGATCACCGCAGAATAAAAATAAATATAGCCACCAATAAACTCCCAACAAAACACACAAAGACATAGGCACTAAACAGCACAATGTTGAACAACTTCTGGCTCAACTCAGAATCAAAATATAAATTAAAAGATTCTTGGAAACAAATGAAAATAGCGATACATCTTACCAAAAGCTCTGGAATGCCATGAAATCAGTACTATAAGGAGAATTTATATCTCTAGAACACACATCAAGAAAATATAAAGATCACAAGTCAACAACCTAACAAAGAGAGATGGACAGGCAAGATCACCAAAGTCCTAACTTTAGCAGAAGAATCCAGATAGCCAAGCTAAAAACCTAAATATGGGACACAGAAAACAAGAATATCACAGAAAAAAAAAATCAATGAAACAATATGTTGGCTCTTTGAAAGGATAATCAAGATTGATGGATCCCCAGACAGACTGATCAACAAAAAGAGAGAAAAAACCCACATGAACACTATCAAAAATGCAAAAGATCAAGTTGCAACAGACCCTGAAGAAACACAAAAGATTATCAGCAATTACAGTACACACCTGTATGGAAACACATTTAAAAATATAAATGAAGTGGAGGACTTTCTGACATCACACAATCTCTTAAGGCTGAAAAAAGAAGAAATAGAGACCTAAATAGAAAAATAACAACCAGGGAAATTGACTCCATCATAAGAAAACAACCTACAAAAAAGCACTCTGAACCAGATGGGTTTCCAGTAGAATTCTATAAATCATACAAGTAGGAGCTGATACCAATCACTGAAAGTATTCCAGGCAATTGAGAAAGATGGAACTCTTCCCAAATCATTTTATGAAGCTAACATCACACTGATACTCAAATCTGAGAAAGACTCAACAAAGAAAGATAACTTAAAGGCCAATATGCCTGATGAATATAGATGCAAAAATTCTCAACAAGATTCTAGCAAAGTGGCTCCAACAACACATCTCTAATATCATCCACTATAATGAGATGGTCTTCATCCCCAGATGCAGGGCTTGGTCAACATCCACAAGACCATAAATTTAATTAAATGCATCAATTGATATAAAAGCAAGAACCTATGTTTATATCACTAGATGCAGAAAAGGCTTATTTTAAAATCCAACATCCATTCTTGATAAAAACACTTAAACACGGAGGTATAGAAGAAACATATCTCAAAATAATAAAAACCTTCTATGATAAACTAACAGCCAACACATTACTAAATGGACAGAAATTGGAAGCATTCCCCCTGAAAACCAGAACAAGACAAGGTTGCCCACTCTGACCCCTTCTGTTCAACATAGTGTTGGAAGTCTTAGCTAGAGCAATCAGACAAGAGAAGGATATGAGGGGTATCCAAATAGGAAAAGAGGAAGTTATGCTATCCCTCTTTTTGGATGATATAATCCCATACTTGGAAGACCCAAGAGAATGTGTCAAAAAACTCCTTGCACTGATAAAGGATTTTGGTAAAGTCTCAGAGTATAAAATGAACATGCAAAAGAAAGTCACATCTTTATACAAACTACAAGCAGGCATAGAACCAAATAAAAAGCACAGTCTCATTCACAATAACCACAAGAAAATGAAATACGTTGGCATCTTCCTACCCAGAGAAGTGAAAGACTTTTACAATGAAAACTACAAAACAATGTGTCAAAGATGACACACACAAATGGAAAATATTCCATGCTCATGGATTGGAAAAATCAACATTGTTAAGATATACATTCTAACCAAGACAATATTCAGATTTAATACAATATACATTAAATTACTATCATCATTTTTCTCAGAGCTGGAAATAAAAATACAGAAATTCATATGAAAATATAAGCAGCCATAAATAGCCAAAACAATCCTCAGCAAAAGAAACAAAGCAGGAAATGTCACACTTCCAGACTATAAACTTTATTATAAGGCTACAAAAATCAAAACAGCCTGGGATTGGTACAAGAACAGGCATATAGACCAATGGAACAGGATAGAGACTCTGGAAGCAAAACCTCAATTTCTTACTCTACTCATCTTCTACAAAGGCTTCACCAACAACCACCAGGAAGAGGAGAACCTATTCAGTAAATGGTGCTGGGAAAAATGGCTGACCAAATGCAGAAGAATGAAACAGGATCCCTAACTGTCGCCATACACAACAATGAACTCTAAATGTATCAAAGACCTGAATGTAATACCTCAAACTATAAGAATCATAGAAAACACAGGGGACACCCTTATGGAAATTGGAGCAGGCAACCAATTCCTGATCAAAACCCCAGATGCCCATGACATAAGAGATAAGATAGACAAGTGGGACCTCATCAAACTGAAATGCTTCTGCAAAGCAAAAGAAACCATCAAGAGAGTAGAAACACAGCCCCCAGAGTGGAGAAAAATATTTATTAACTGTATATATGACAAAGGTCTAACATCCAGGATGTACAAGAAACTCAAATGTGCTGAAAGGAAAAAAGACCAAACAACCCCATTAAAAAATGGGCAAAAGACATGAACAAACACTTCTGAAAAAAAATATACATGAGTAGCCTACAGACACATGAAAAAATGTTCAGCATCACTAACCATCAGCAAAATGCAAATCAGACCACATTAACCTAACCCCAGTAAGAATGGCCATCATTAATAAAACAAGCAGCAACAGATGCTGGCGAGGATGCGGAGGAAAGGGAATGCTTCTATACTGTTGGTAGAAGTGCAAATTAGTTCAACCTCTATGGAAAACAGTGTGGAGATTTCTAAAAGAACTAGATGTTGACCTTCCATATGATCCAGCGATCACCCTTCTGGGAATATATCCACAGAAACTCAGATCATTCTACATAAAAGAGAACTGTGTACACATGTTTATTGCAGCATTATCACAATAGCAAAAACATGGAACCAGCTGTGGAGCCCCTCAAAACTGAACTGGATAAGAAAAATCCTTGATGGAATATTATAATATTATGCAGCCAGAAAGAAGGACAAAATTATGGACTTTGCAGCAACTTAAATGGATTTGGAGTGTATCATATTCAGTGATTTATCATAGAAACAAAGAACTGAGTACCACATGTTCTCATCTATAAGAGAAGCCTGAGCACCTGTCATAATACTACAAAAAAGGGATTGACAGTAGCAGGCCACTGCCAGGGGAGGGAGGGGGGCTCAAAACATCGACAAGAGTACCTGACCCCAAACCAGGCGAAGTGAAGACCAATGGTAGGTCCAAACTTTACCTGTATGATGACCACTTATGTACTTAATCCTGAATTGTACCTACCTTTAAAATAAAATAATTGATAAAAAAAATTAGCCAAGCATGTTGATGCATACCTGTAGTCCCAGCTACTCGAGAGGCTGAGAAGGAAAAATAAAGAAAGATAATTATTATGAAAACCACCTGTTGGAGATAGGTATAGATTTGTGATATTAAACTGTGGGCATTCTTCTTCAAGCATTGTTTTTCCATACTTCAGTCAAGTGACTGAGAAAGCAAAGTTCTGGAAAAGTTAACTTCAACTCTACTTCATACATTCCAAACTCAGTCTGTAATGTTGGATCTTAATACTTCTTTTGGAAATATAGTAAACGAAGTCTCTTCATCCTTAAATATTTCTCCTTAGGATAAGGAAAGGATTATTCTTATTGTTGGGACTGAAATAAAGGTCACTTCTCTTTTTTACTTTTTCATATTATTAGGTGCCTTTAAAGTCTAACTGACCTCATTTTCCTGCCATTATGGCTATTGTGAGATAAATTCTCTGGAGAAGTGTGCTCTTCCTCTGTAATTCTAGGACTGTTTTGCCCATGATTCATATACTTAAGACAGTATGGGGGAAGAGTAAAATCTCTACTATGAAATTCAACTTTGCATCATTAAAGCTGATATATTAAATCCTCCATGATTAATGTCTGCTATTTTTGTCCTTTATAATGCATAGGAAAGAATATATATAATTATTATTTTTTTCATTTTTATTTTGAAGTTGTGGTGTACAATTCAGGGTTAGGTATACAAAGGTTGATTATGCAGGTACCCTTGTTGATGAGGTGTGCCTCCCTCCCCTAGCAGTTTCCCTCAACTGCCAACCCCATCCCCACCCCTGGCAGTTTCCCACTACTGCCATTTTCTTTCTTATAGTATTATGATAATTTCTCAAGGTCCACTTATGAGTGAGAACATATGGCACTTTGTTCTTTGTTTCTGTGATAGATCACTGAGTATGATTGACTCTAAATCCATCAAAGTTGCTGTGAAGTCCACATGTTTGTCCTTCTTTATGGCTGCATAATATTCCATTGTGTATATGGGCCACATTTTTTTTTTATCCAGCCCAGCTTCGATGGGCAACATGGTTGGTTCCATGTTTTTGCTATTGTGAATAGAGCTGCAACAAACATACACATGCAGTTATCTTTTTTGTAGAATGACTTGTGTTCCTCCAGGTATATTCCCAATAGGGGAATTGCTGGTTCATATGGAAGGTCAATTTCTAGTTCTTTCAGAAATCACCACACTGTCTTCCAAAGAGGTTGCACTAGTTTTCATTCCCACCAGCAGTGTAGAAGTGTTCCTTTTTCTCCGTATCCTCGCCAGCATCTGTTGTTGGTTTTATTAATGATGGCCATTCTTACTGGGGTTAGGTGGTATCTCAGTATGGTTTTTATTTGCATTTCTATGATGAATAGTGAGACTGAGCACTTATTCACGTGTCTGTTGGCTGCCTGTATGAGATAGAGTATATATTATTAATTGGACACCGTAAAGCCTGAAGTGAATTATTTGAAAGAACAACTATGTCTATTTTTTTAAAAGGGTTAAACAGGCAGTAAGCTCACATAGTATTCATACTGTTGTATATTGTTATATGGAAAACAAAACAAATCTGAATTTAGGAAGAAGATAACTCATTCAGAAGGATTATTGCAAGGGGTAAGGACTACAGTAGTATCTCCTTTTCTTTGGGTGATACATTTCAAGACCTGCAGTGGATGCATACAACCATGGATAGTACCAGCCTGGTTGTCATCAATTGAACATGTTTCTGTATATGTATTTCAATCACACATTTAATGCCTTTTCCATCTTGACCAAGTGCTTATCCTACACTGTGGTTGTATCTTTTGTAGTTTTGTAAAATGTGAACTCTGTTTCATCCTACAAGAAGCAGGAAGCGAGCTGCTAACAATTTGGTAAACACCTCCAGGGTGTTTATGGTTGGTCATCAGAGCAAAGCAGGCCCTCCATCTTCTTAACCACCTGATGATTATAAATGGAACACAAGCTCATCATACAGCCCAGATACCCAAATGAAGATAAACCTAAGGCCCTCACAATCCTTGCTCCCTCCTAACCACCTCCCTAAAGACAGAGAAGATAAACACTAGTTACCAGCACACTGTTGGTGCAGTTCTTATTCTAAGACTGTCTGCATTTTTCTCCCTTGGAGGGTGTAGTCTCCTTCCTCAAAGCAGCTCTTCTCTTGAGACTGCCTGCTCCCATTTCCATTCCCTTTAAGTGTGTAATTTCACTTTAATAAACTCTTTACTTGCCAACCTGGTGACTTGCTCTGGAATTCTTTCCTGTGGCAAAGTCAAGAATCTGGACAAGAGTTGAGGTCTTTCTCTCTCTCTAAGAGAACTCCTCCTGGCAACAATTTAAAGTGTGACAGTGAAACTAGCATAAATTTTTCTTCTTTATAGTTTTACAGATAGATTTGTTCTTACCACAGATATGAGCAACCTCAGCATTATGACTTTTTTCTTTTCTTTCCCTACTAAGTCGAGAGCTTTCACTTTTCACTTAAAGGAAACATTTTATGGCTTCTTTTGGCATACCTGAATTGTCCACATTAATACTCTTGCACTTTGGGATCATTAAGTAAAATGAGAGTTACTTGAACACAAGCACTGCACTACCTATTGATCTGATAACTGAGAAGCCTAAGTGTCTTATAAGCGAATAGTCACAACAGTATGGATATGTTAAAAAAAAAAAGGAATGATTCACATCTCATGCTACTCAGAACAGAGCATAATTTTCCATTTAATATTTTTGGACTGTGGAAAGCAAAACTGCAGATAAAGGGATACTACTGTATTGCTTCTAAAAGGGTTGGAGCTATTGCAATAAGAATAGTTTAGAGAATATAAGATCTGCAGGCACCTCAAGGGTTAGATTAAAAGGGGTTTCCTTCTATAGAGAAGACAAGGCTAGAGGTACAAAGTAAAAGGAAGTGGGAAGGAAGGGTGGCTTGATGACATCAGAGACCCTGAGGGCAGTCTGTTCTCAGAGCATGTTGTGCACTGACTCAGGGCAAAGATTGGACATAGGGGTAGGAGCGAATCACAATTAGTTTGATCGATTAGTGGACACAAGAAGCTTGATTAACTACTTATGAGGCAGAGAATGAGAATCTTGAGAGTCTACGTTTGGCCTTCTCATAGGTAAACAGGGACATCAATGAATCCTATCTACGTCCTTTAGGGAAGGGTGGTTCTCTGAGTAAGTGCTTTACAGAACACAAAATGGTGAAAGATTTCATAACCTTTGCTGTTTTTCGGAATCACAGGACTCAGCCAAAATTCACGATTGTCAGTATTGATGTAACATTTTGGGATCATTAGGTTAGACATCATTTATAAAAAAGGATTTTGTGAGGACTTACTAACAAAATCAGAATCTTTCAATTGTATTCATAGTAAAGTTCCAAGTAATTCTTTAAGTGGAAATATAAAAGTAGACAAGTCAGGAAGTGGACATTTTCTTGTTTTTGCATGGATAGTGCTTTTGGAACAAATTTTAATGGGACCCGTGTTAAAAGACAAGCCCTGGGAGCTATGGGATGATTGACAGCTAGAATCCTCCACAGATATTTGTAGACTTATTTTCATAAGTGTTTACAGTTTTGAGAGGCATTGAAACCTGAGGATGCAGAGCTAGTCTTTCATAATCCAAAGATTTGCAAGTGACTAGGAAGCAAAGGTTTCTATTTTTCTCTCTGGATAAAATGACTACAGCTGGTCTGTTCTGTGGTAGACTCCCAGATCCATAATTCTGACCTCTCCTTCTTGCACTATGCAACTATATTTCCCTACATTACTTTGTAATTTATGTTAAACTTCTTTTTGACAGAAATTGATATTACTCTATAAGTCTCATTCTCTGTCTTCTATTCCTACTTCATTTTCACGACTATATTTTTGTACTATGAATTCGTCTTTTTGTTTTAAAAGTTGTACGTCTTTTTGTACTGCATAACATCGTACATTTCCATGTGAGAAAGAAAAGAAGTTAAAAAAAATCTGAGAAATACAAGCTCCTTTAAACTGTCAGGTCCAGGAAGACATGAAAATGTGACAGCAGTCGCATTTCATTTCCTCTTTGAGCTAAATAATTATCTCTTGAAGCTATTATTTTTTCTGTGTGAGCCCTAGACTACCTGATGCCAAATGACCACACCATAACTCATACCCTATAGTTCAACAATGTATAGTCAATCAGTAATCAATATCATTTTTGTAAAACGATTAGAATTGCCACCAGGTAACTTTGTATCAACCCACTCTTTGTTCTCTTTGGCCTTAAAAAACTTGCTGGTAACAGAATATTCTTCAACACTCGGAAGTATATCCCTGGCAGCTATTCTGACTTTGGCTAATAAACTCATTACAATTTTATTTTGTTCCTCTGCTTCTTCCTTTAGGTTGACATTCCTGGCACTGTGTGCAGGATTCAGAATGACATTCTTCCTGACCATTTGATACTTTTCCTGGACCCAAAACCTGGTCAGCTCTGAACTTGTGTTCTTCTTTCTCCCAGAGAATTGTTAAATGTAAAGGATGAGTCCTACTGAAATCTGTGCCTTTTCCACTTTTGGGTGAAGGTCTAGACTTTGCTTGAACTGTTTTTCTGACTTTTTCCAGTCCTCCCTTTCTAGAATGAAGGGGTGTGTGTGTGTGTGTGTGTGTGTGTGTGTGTGTGTGTGTGTGTGTGTGTCTTAGTCTAATGGGCAGGAAGATTGAGTTTCAGGGAAAAAGAAAAAAAAAAGTCTTTCTCTTTTTCTACCTCGCAGCAGGAAGGATCTGGTCAACTTATTGGCAGTTTGGCACTGATGATTTTGCCTTACATAGTATGCTTTTAAAGTCAAAGCTGCTTTCTATTGCTTATAATTTGGATTTGACCCATTTCTGTGAGTTCCAAATGAAAGAGTTCATGAGAGTGAGTTCTCTCACCCCAAATAAAAGAAGCAATTGCTTCTTTTGACCCACTCTAGTGCTCTCGATGGTTTAGAGACTTTTCAGAGGTGTCAGGACTGTTGTTTGGAATGTGAAGACGCCCCTCACCAGAAGAACAACGCTTGCTCATCCCAACAGGTATAAATGAGAAACTCGTTCCCCAACCCTTGAGCACTGTGCTGCCATCGGGCGGTTCTAGGAAGTCCAAACACATAAGATTCACAACTCTTGGGTGACACCCAGAGGCATAACACTCATAAGCAGTGTACTTCAACCCCAAACACACCGCTGACCTTGGTCACATTCAAAAAGTTCCTAAACTATGGGAAATAAAGTTTCAAAATCCAAGCTCGTTTTCTCTCTCTCTCTCTCGGGTCAGGGTCTCTCTCACTTTGTCACCCAGGCTGGAGGGTAACAGCACAATCATGGTTCACCATACCTTCAGCTTCCTGAGCTCAGGCAATACTTTGGCCTCAGCCTCCCGAGTAGCTGGTGTTACAGATATGAGCCGTCACATCCAGCTTTTTTGTAGAGTTGAGGTCTTACTATGTTGCCTAGCCTGGTCTTGAACTTCTGGGCTCAAATGATCTTCCTGCCTCCCAAAGTGTTAGGATTACAAGCATGAGCCACTGCGCTTGGCTCTGAATGCTCTTTTAAAAAAAATTTATTTATTTAAACTTTTAATTTTTTATCTTAAAGATGTGGGGTATAGTTCAGGGTTAGGGATACAAATGTTCATTATGCAGGTACCCTTGTTGATGAGGTGTGCCCCCACTTCCCCAGGCAGATTCCCACTACTGCCAATCCCGTTTCCCCACCACCTCTGCAGTTTCCTGCTACTGCCAATCCTTTTCTTATAGTATTACAATAGTTGTTCAAGGTCCACTTATGAGTGAGAACATGGGATACTCAGTTCTTTGTTTCTGTGAAAAATAACTCAGTGTTATAGACTCTAAATCCATCCAGGTTGCTATGAAGTTCATGATTTTGCTCTTCTTTATGGCTGTGTAATATTCCATCGTGTATATGTACCACATTAAAAAAATCTAGTCCTCTTCAAAAAAATGCAAATTAAAACTACACTGTGATACCACCTAACTCCAGTCAGGATGGTCATCATAAGTAACTCAAAAAACAACAGAAGCTGGAGAGGTGTGGCGAAAAGGGAACACTTCTACACTGTTTGTGAGAGTGTAAACTAGTACAGCCTCTGTGGAAAACAGTGTGACGTGTCCTAAAAGATCTAAAAATCGACCTTCCATATGACCCCACAATCCCCCTACTGGCAATATACCCGGAAGAACTCAAATCACTCTATAAAAGAGATACCTGCACATGTATGTTTACTGAATGCTCTTTTAAGTGGCAACCTCCTTTAGAAACACCAACTGCTTTTATGTGTGACTCTTATGGGATGCTGTTTTGTACATATGTAGAGAAACCTACCTACATAACCCAGAATGTCTTTCGGAATGCCTAAAATAATTTATTTTTGTGCACTATTGGAGAAAGCTAGTTTTAGAACCAGATAGATTGGAAGGGAGATTTACTTCCAATGGCACTAAGCAGCCTCTAAAAGAAATTCTGAGAAAATTATCACTATCCATGTGGTAAACAAAAATATATCAGAACTTATTTCTAATTTAAAAAAGACTTTGGAGACCTTCTCTTTTCCACCTTCCACTGTCCTTCCTTCTTCAGTCACTGCAGCCTTATATCCTCTGTTATCCAGACTCTGCTATCCTGATTTATATCTCCCTACAACTACCACCTGATACTCTAACCTGAAACTTCTTCTTCGGTAGCTTCAGGGTAAAACTCACCAGAAGAGGCGAGCCTGCAATCGTGTATGAAGGCAGACCCCTCAAAGACCCAGAATTATTTTTTGGAGGGTGGGTCCCTTGTAGCACAGACTTTTTTCCACTGGGTAAGTGTTCTAGGAACTCAGTGGGATTAGTGTACAAGATGGTGTTGTTGTGAGAGACTGCATTTGGCTTCAGTGGCTTTTTTTTGAGGTTCTTTTAATGTGTTTGCCCATTTCATAATGGACGATTTGCACGAACAACCTGCCTACACTGCACTGAGTATTCAGCAGTTTTTGATCAAAAACAGCATGACTCTCATGCCCCACGCTCCCTGTTCACCCAATCTTGCCCCAGTAACTTTTTTGTTTGTTCCCTGGATGAAAAAAGTCCTCAAAGGGAAACATTTTGCTCTTGTGGAAGAGGTGAAATGAACAAACAAAAAATGGCGGAAGCACTTAAAGGAATCCAAATTGATGAGTTCAAAAACTGTTTTGAGCAGTGGAAAAAGTGTCTCAACAAGTGTTTTGCATCAAGCGGAGAGTACTTTGAAGTACTTTATTAGGGATGGCAAAAACACAATATGTGTGTCCTAATAAAAAATATATATGTTTTTGCTGTCCCTAATAAATTTGACTATAACATGAAGGAATAATTCTCTAATCAAAATCTCATCAATCATTGCTGGAATTTGATAAGATGCTGGGTTTATCATCCTAAACCACAAACCAGTTTTGATCACAGTGACTCACTGTGATGCATCCTCTCTTACATTTCTCCAGTATTTCCAGTTGTACTTGTAATGCAATTTAAGGGCCACCTAAACAAAAACTACTTACTGAGTTATCCTAATCTGTTCATCCTATGTTTCAGTTTAACTCATCAGAATTTTGTTTTCAAAATGATTATAATCTCACCAACAAATAATGGTGCCGAAATACACGATGTCAGAAAATTAGAAGGAAACCAATCCTTTTTGTTATCAGGGTCCAACCAAGCCTCTTGCTCTAACAATCTGACCCATGACTTAATAATGCCTCCACACTGATATACTCAAATTGTAGTACACTTTCTTGCACTCAGCCAATATTTATTTTTGATGAGCTCACCATTCATAGGCCTATAAATGTCTAAGGGCATGGAATAATGAAGGGCAATGCTTCTTAGGACATCTCTTAGAATATTTCATCACCTATCTTTATCTATCTATCCTCTGTCTGTCATCTATCTCTATATCATCTATACCTATGTCTGTTTCTTTCTCTCTCTTCTATCATCTGTCTACCCATCTATCTATTTATCTATCATCTTCTATCTATTATCACCATCTATCTATCTCACTCTGAAGAAATCCAATGTTGGACTAGTTTTCTCAAACTTTTCTCTAGGTGTGACCTTCAATCTGTTTTAGACAGAGATTCTATTTAGGGAAAATCCACTAATTATCTGCCCAGCCATCAAGAAGATAGCACTGTGCATTTCACTGAGAGAGGCTTTTGCCTTGTTGAAGTGTCACTTCTTATAAACACATGGTTAGAAATCTTTCTATGATCTTAGAAAATATTACTAATGCAACTGCTGCCTCCACATCGCAAGAAAAAACTATTAATCCACTGGCTAAAGTTGTACTCGATAGTCACATTGTTTAAGATTCCATATTAACTAAGCCAAAAGGTGTAGGTGTGGTGAACAATATCTCCTGTGCATACTTAAATACTTCCCATGACTTATAAACTAATCCAGGAATAATGAGAAAAGAAGTCATTTGACTACAACAAGTTTCTAAAGAAGAACCAGTAGTTAATTTTCTTAATGATGTTTTTAGCTGGCTTTATAATAGGTTAGGGATTTTTAAAAAACTAATTTAAGAAAACTAAAATCGAGATATTCTGAAAACTAGAAATGATTCAACAAGCAACGGCAGCTATATAAATCATTGATTTGACTGAGGTCTTATTTTTTTGCTACTCTGTGATGCCATTCCTATTTGTCTTTTGGACACTCATAAAATTCCCCACTGAGACATTTCCAAAACTGTAACCCCATAAATTTCTGCTCATTATAAGTTAAGCAGTCTGTGATGTTCTGCTATAGCAATACAAAGCAGACTAAGACATATGTTATACACATACATACTATATGTATATTAATCACAGGTACATACTATACATACATATGTGTATATATACATACATAGTACTACTACTACTACTACTACACACACACACACACACACACACACACACACACACACACACACACCACACACGATATATACATATGTCATCAGGCATAGATTTGGTAAGTGGCCGAATAAATATTTCCTATTTATGCTGGAATCTGAAGGTTGAATGGGATTAATCCAAAGGATCAGCTAGAGAATGGAAAGAAAAACATTTCTGAATGAACAGGAATCTAAAAATAAAAGATTAGAGAGACAAAAGTATTCCATATGTCTGGACATAGGGGAATAGGGAGATAGAGAGAAAAATTTATGAAAAATATAATATCTAAGTGTATAAAGATTTCTCCTTGAGAAGTAATTCTGATATACTTTTTTGTTCTTTCAAATTTTATGGTATTGATTTTTGATTAATATATTACCTGAGGTTTTCAAATACCTTTCCAATCGAATTTTATTGAGATTGGTTCTCATTTATGCCCATAGTATAGCTGCCTTTTTAACTGGTGCCAAAATATGTGTTTCAGTTCTTGCCCTAATTCCTAATAAAAGATGTTTCATTCTAACTTTATTTAAAACTCCTATTTAAGATGCTATTTCTAGGTCTTTAACATGTTAATCTTCCTCCCTCATAATAAAATATATTTGTCTTTTCACAGGCTATATTTTTGAGATTTATCTTATCACATTTTGAGAATGGTCCTGATAGTTATGTGATTGGAGACTATCTGTCTCAACTATCTATCTGTCTATTGCTCTCTCTCTCACTCTTTCTGTATGTATCTCTATATATGTATCTATCTATATATCTATATCTGTAGCTATATCTATCATCTATTATCTATCTATCTCTATCTAATCTATTTGATTCACCCATATACACAACTGACTTGACTTAATTGGTAACACTGGATTGGAGGTGTGATCTGGCTTGTTCTTCTGGACAGATATGGCCCTCTAGCACAATTGTTTTGCCAAAAGAGGAAAAGTAAACTGGTTAGGATCTGTCTTAGCTTCAAGACCAAAAACATTTTAAGACAGTTAATCTGAATTTATCAATGACTGAAAAGTTATTAATAGTTTAGAAAAGTACAGCCTATTGGCCCAGTGTTTCTCAAGCTATCTAGGATAAAGGACCAGTTTATTTTCTGTAATTTATTGAATATTCATACATTTAAAAATACAATAAAGATGGATTACTTTAAAAAGAAATAAAAGCTAAAATATGAGTTCACATTTTTTTACTACTAGGCGCATATTAACACTTTAAATTTCTCTTATAACATATAAAGCTTACTTTTGTTTTCTATACTTATCAAGTATCAAATACAGTTTGTTGATCTGCTCTAATCTTATAATAACAATATCACATTTTTGGTAACTTGAATCTACAATTTCAATATTTCCCTATTTCTTTGAAAGAAATGCAATTCTTTTGCAGGAGTCAGTGAATGCTTGTTTCACTTGCTTGTTTCTCAAGGTGTATATAAATGGGTTTAGCATTGGAGCAATGGAAGTGATTAGTATTGCCACACCCTTATTAATGTCCACTTCTTTTTTTGCTGAAGGTTTAATGTAAATGAAGATGCAGCTTCCATAGGTGATAGACACAACAATCATGTGGGAAGAACAGGTGGAAAAAGCCTTTTTCTTATGCTGGGCAGAGGGAAATTTTAGGATTGTCTTGATGATATATATGTAGGAGAGAACTACACACACAAGGGTCATGATGAAGGTTATCACAGCACAGGCTATGACTATCTGCTCTATCAGCCAAGTGTCTGAGCAAGATATTTTGAGGATAGGAGATGCATCACAGAGAAAATGATCAATGACATTTGAGTCACAGAACTCCAGATTTAAGCCTAGGCCAAGTGGAGGGATTATGATGAACAAACCTCCAACCCAACAGCACAGGACAAATTTTCTGCAGACTCTGCTGCTCAAGATGGTCACGTAATGCAGGGGTTTGCAGATGGTCACGTAGCGGTCATAGGACATGATGGCCAGAAGGAAAAATTCAGTTGATCCAAAAAAGATAAAAAAAAATAGTTGACTAGCACAAGCATTATAAGTAATGGTCTTATCTCCAGTAGACATGCTGTAAAGGAATCTGGGGATACAGACCGTAGTGAATGAGATCTCTAGAAGAGAAAAATTTTGGAGAAAAAAGTACATAGCAGACTTCAGTTGAGAATTCACTAAAGTAAGGAGGATGATGGTCAGATTTCCAGTTACACTTAACATGTAGGTGATAAGCAGAAAGATAAATATCAAAACTTGAAGATGTGGGTCACTGGTCAATCCCAGCAGGATGAAAGTTGTTAATCTTGTATGGTTTCTCATCACAGACTTCTGATTTCAGCCCAATCAGTTTATAAAAATGAGATTAAAACATTTAAAAAGTGGTATTAATAGTTATGTTAATGGAGGCTAGTGAAAAATGCAATTAATGTAATTCACATAGATTTTCTTCTTGGAATTAACAACTAATCATGTAAATACATGACTAGCCTCAGCTCTAACTAATAAGTATTACACGGTTGATTGAGGGAAAATTTTTAAAAATTGTTTTTACTCTACTGAAATTCTTATTTTTATAGTCTTTCCATTTTGTCAAGTTTCTTTTTCAGTGGATGAATCCATTGAAAATACTTGTTTGATTCAATTTTAAACTGAGAAGAGACCCTTGAGAGAGGTGATTTCATAGGTGTCTGATATCTTCATCCTTCCAATACTCACAAGTTGGAGCAAAAACCAAAAACCAAAACAAAACAAACAAACACATCACCACCAGTTTTGTGTTGTAACTGAATTCAGGCTCAGCTGCTCACCACTTGAAGGACAAACTCAAGAAACAAGTGTTGGTAGAAAAAAAGCAGGTTTCATTTAAGAGCCCTCAACCTGAGGAGATGGTGGACTCAAGTCACGAAGACCATTTCAAATGTCTCACACTGATTGGAGAGTTTTTAAGGGGCACAGGGGCTTGGAAACTATTTGCAAGGACAGGCTACATCTAGTTCAGCATGCTCGTCTTGATGGCGTCTTGAGGATTGGGCCATCTGGTGTCCAGCTTGTGTCAGTCTGACCACAACCAGATTGTAGATTAACTGCATTCTGCATTCTCCTTCCTCAGGAGGGCTTTTTCGAAAATCTTGTTCCTGGTTTTTTGGGGTGCTGGAATCTCTCGAACAAGCATATAGATAAACATTAATCATATTAAAGGCAAAAGGTGGGCAGCATGGGATTGTTACTGCTCTTTCATAAAATGGGATCGCTCCAGCTACAATGTCTTTGCTTGAAGTGCTGGATCTTCATTAAATGAACATATAGGAGCTGAACATTTTGGCTGACTACACAGATAATCTGTGTGCTTTTGCAATAGAACTTGGTTTAACATGGCACTGTCATAGCTGAAGAGGTTTTGTTAATGAAAAAACATTTTTATAAAAACCTGTTTTGTGTTCCTATCCACTGACAATCTCTGCATTTCTAAGACAATCTTGATTTCTGGTCTTGTTCATCCTGGTGTCAAACACAGTGTTTTGATGCACTAATATAGTTAATATATGGTCTAGGAAGGTGGCAAAAGTTCTAAGGCCCGGTCTCTATCCTGCTTTTGTGAACCTTGGTCTCTGGGTTCTTTATCTCTCCTGGTGATTTCTGAAACACATCAAAGTTTGAGAACCACTCAGCTACAATGATTCAGCTATACATTCCAAAAATAATACAGCTGTTATTGCCTATGATTACTTTGTGATTAGGTAAGGTTGAACTCCTGCCAGTTGGTTAACTATTGACTAGATTCTTTCCTTGACCAAACTTTATTTGGCACCTCTGAACTTTTTTTCAACTAAGTCTTGACTTTTGGACTTCTGTGTTTATTCTTTAACACTATCAAGATTGCTTAAAATAAAAAAATCCTTTCCCATTATATCTCACTGCTTTTTTTTTCTTCTTATTTACCAAGATTTTCTGTAAAATTAAAGTGCTAATTACTCACCAATTCTAATCCGGTTTGTGTTCAATATTAGTAAAGTAGTAAAACTGCTTTTAAAAAAAATCATCTGTAAGAGTCTTTGTTATGAATACAATATACTCTTTTTGTTTGGTTGAACTGCTGTATTTACTATTTTTGTTGCCAAAAAGGACAACTCAGTCAAATGCTTGATCTTTCTGTTAAACTGCATCTTCAGCATGCTTCCTTTTTCTTTTCCTTCTTTTAATTGTGTATTAAGTATAAATGTATATTTAATAAACTACCAATAATATACACTGTGGGCCTGGCATTCACAATTGTCATTTATTAAAAGTAAATATATTATAATAGGGAAGAGTACATACTAATGGGTGTAATTTAAATAATATTTAATGAGGAAGCATGAGTGCAACTGCCATTTGAAAGAAGAGAGAGAACATAGTCTGCACCACAGAAGGGTCCTCTGTGGCTTTCTGTGATTGTCGCTTTCTCCATGCCTCCTAGAGCTAATAGCTATTTTGATATTGTGATAATAACTTTGTTTTTAAATAATTTTCTAATTTTATCTGCATCCTTGAAACATATTTTTTTCTATTTTAAACTTCATATAAATGGAGATATACTGAATATATTCTTTTCTGATAATGTTTTTCTGAACACAATGCTATGGAATCCATTCATGTTTTTACCTGAACTCATTGTTTTATTTTCTATAATCTGGTATTTCATTATGTGCATACACCCCCATCTGTTAATCTACTCTTTTGTTGATGGATAATGGGTTTCAGATATGCATTATTAGGAACAATTGTGAATATTCTTGAGCGTAAACACTATTTATATTGTTTTAGTCACATATCTTTCATAACGAGTTTTAACTTGCTTCTTTCCTTTTATATCTTATTCACCGGAATTTTTTGACTATCCTTTCCTATAGCATCAATATTTTTAGAAATCTTTCTTGATACCACGTCTTTGCTTACTACACGTTTTCCCTGGGTACTTTTATCAAACTCCCATAGCATCAATTAGCAGTCTAGATGCATCTGGTTTCTGAGTCTCTATCTAGTCCTAATCATGTTCTTGTATTCAAGGCACATAGACAAATAATCCTGGGCAGTACTGTGGAGTCAAACTTTTCATAAATTTTCACAGCTCATCTTTTTTTTTTTTTGAGACAGGGTTTTGCTCTGTCACCCAGGCTGGAGTATGGTCGTGCAATTTTGGCTGTAGACTCGACTTCCTGGGCTCAAACTATGCTCCTGTCTCTGCCACTGGAGTAGTTGGGACTACAGGCATGTGCCATCACACTTGACCAATTTTCTTTAATTTTTATTTTTCTGTAAAAATGAAGTCTATTATCTCTAGGTTGGTGTTGTCTCAAACTCTTACCTCAAATGATCTCTTAATTGGCCCCAAAGTGTTGGGATTACAGGCGTGCACCACTGCATCTGGCCTCACATAGCTCATTCTTTTTTTTTTTTTTTAAGAACACTCAAAGTGCAGTGGCCGGTTCTTGGGACCTTGCCTCAGCCTTCCCAAGTGCACTTGATTTTTTTTTTACTATGAGTGGGTCTCTCTGCCCAGTGGGTCTTGGGGGAACCCACGGGCTCCGGCATCCTCCCCTCAGCCTCCGAAGCCGGAATTGCAGGCAGCCTACCAGCCCGGCTCATTCTTCTAAAACTTTCTTGTGTGCTTTCCCTGCAAAAATAGAGAATGAACCAACTAAGAAGTATTGAGCAGTATGGCACATATTATTGGGAACAAACTGTCCTGCAAATGCTTTCATTTCCTTCTGCACCTTATCTTATAATGAATATGTCACTGCAACTATATTTTCAATTTACATTTAGAGAAAAAGTGTTTGAAATGTGTATAGCCAGATTCAAAAGTGTATTTAAA
Source organism: Cephalopachus bancanus (assembly GCA_027257055.1). Lineage (NCBI taxonomy): Eukaryota > Metazoa > Chordata > Mammalia > Primates > Tarsiidae > Cephalopachus > Cephalopachus bancanus. The sequence goes on along the minus strand of JAPVLO010000385.1, from coordinate 2,021,539 downwards.
AATTAATCAAATTTCAGGCAATCCATCTAAAAGTCAGAACTGTGTTCTGTAGTAATAATGATATATAGAGAAGTTTATGAGATTTGATTCCTAAGACTAGACTATACTTATGTTGCTAATTGTAATAATTCATATGAAAGATTTTATGTTCAACAACTCTTTGTAATCAGTTCATCAGTGGAGAGCACTTACCTATTCATAAGCCAATTTGATTCATGGGTACATCTCAGTGTAGTGGTATGTCTGGCGAAATTCACTCCAATCAGTGCCCTCAACTTTTCATACTGACATATATTCCATTCAGTTTCAATAATCACCCGAACCACTCTTTTGTGTCCCCTTGGAACACTCTGCTTATCACTATCTTAACACTCTGCAGGGAGATATACTTTTGTTGAGATCAGGGACTATGATTCATGTGTGTTATATCATAACAATTAACAGAATTCCAGATTCATAATAGAATGTTCAACAAATTTTTACTCTATGACATGAGTCACATGTTTAACCTACTGACCTCTAACACACTTTTTAGCTTTCTCATTCAATGCAGTTGCCACTTTCTTTTAAAGTACTGTCTTTAACAAAAGTTTCTCAAATCTTTGACTCAACATGAGTTGGTATAGTTAGTTTTCTTTGGTGGAGAAGTTATTGCTGATCCTGGAATTACACTATGAAAAGATCTGTTTATGCTCAAAGTGCCTTCTCATAACCAAAGTGATAACTCCCTTCCTCTTTCTGTCTAATTTTCTCTTCAGGGTTTTCTCCTTTTGTATCTTCTGAATATACCTTTAACTGAGAAATTAAAAACAGAAATCAAGGACTTATAATTTTATGTTTTGGTTGCTAGCCATTTCCTACTTGGTCCCTAAATGTAACTAATTACTTATTTTGAAGTCACTCAAATATTTCCTATCTGCAATCAATATCTTAAGGGCTGTAATTTTCCTTTAATTGAAAGACACTCCTTGGAGGCCTTTTGAACAGTTTCTCTTGGTTTCTTTTCTTTTTTTGCCTACTGAGATGAGTGCAGAAAACAACCCCACTTCGTATCTGAGTTCCACTGTTTTGATCCTAATGTTTAAATATTCATATCATAAAAAGGAAACTAAATTTATCTCTGACAAGTGGTATTTAAAGAACTCAAAGGGAGCTGTCACAAAAGATCACATAGATCTATAGGAATAAAATGTGTCTGCAGCCTAGTTATCCCCTCTCAGTTGATCTTCTCTCAATTCGTATTTGTCCTTCCTCAATGGGCGCGCTGTTTACAGAACAGCATTATTCTGCAGTATACACAGTGGAAGGACACTACAGACCCTAGAATCTATTTATACAAGATTATTTATTCTTACATGCTTAAACTTCAGTCACCTTCAAAGTGCTCTCCATCTGAAGTAGTGCACCTTTCAAGACGCCTTTCCACTGCTTAAAACCGTTTTTGGACTCGTCAATTTTGATGCGCTTTAGTCCTGCGGTTTTCTCCCCACCTCTTCCAATTCAGCAAAACGTTTCCCTTTGAAGACATTTTTCACCCAGGGAAACAACAGAAGGGGTGGAGCATAAGAGGGAGGGCATCATTCCATTTTTGGCTTTTTCATCCAGTGAAACAACAACAAATAAAGTCACCAGGGCAAAATTGGATGAGTAGAAGGTGGGTGGGGTACGGAAGGGGAGGTCATTCCATTTTTGGTTAAAAAATTCTGAACACTCAGCGGAATGTGGGCAGATTGTTCCTGCAAATCGCCCATCATAAAATGAGCAAACACACTGAAAGAATCTCAAAACAAAACAAAACAAAACAAAACAAAACAAAACAAAACAAAGCAAAACAAAACTCACTGAAGCCAAATGCAGCCTCTCACAAGGCTAGCTGGTACACTGATGCCAATGGGTTCCTAGAACACTTACCTAGTAGAAGATGCCTGAACTACAAGGGGTTCACCCTCCAAAAAATATTTTTGTTTTTTTGGGTCCCCGTAGTATATATTTCCCCTTCAGGTATTAAAAAATATTTTGGCAAAGGTTTCTCCCGCATATTCAAAAATAAAACTACATCGAGGTAAGTTTTACTAATGCATAAGCAGGGAATCAGTTAATTTCAATACACTTAGTTAATTACTTAAACATTTACTTGTCATAAATGCTTAAAGGGGCTTTTCATGAAATATTAAAATCACTTTATTTTAGATAAAAGCATTATTTTCAAGTTATGAAAAGTTGAGGATAAGTGCCAAGGATTAACATACTTACTCTTCTGAAAGTCACAGCTTCAGAGAGTCATTTATCCCATGATTTCGTCAGGGTGACAAACCCAACTAGGAATGTGTTAGTGCAGATAGTTAGATGCACTGCCAACTACTCATTTTTATGACCTCACACTCACAGGCAGAGCTTTCTTTGGGTTTTCAGTCTCCAAAACATTTCAGAGAGTTTCTTAACAAAATTTTGATCTCATGCTAAACTTAAGCCATATTTTCCTGTGTTATTCTTAAATAAAAAGACTATAGCATGCTGGACTTTGCTTTTTAGAGAATATGATGGTATGTTTTCTCTTATACAATGTTACACAATGTTGTGCCTTTAAAAAAATGAACCTCAATCATTAACTAACTAACTAAACAAGCACTCAAGTCTTTGGAGACCCTGACATAGGAGTCACTAACGAATCTATTGTGTAATTAACACTGTGGGAAAGAAACACCCCTAAAGGAGCAGTGGGGAAATGCTCTCAGAAACAGAAATAAACATGTGCATCAGAAATAGGGTATGTGCAGAACACAGAATAGGAATTTGTTTTCGTCATTTATTTATTTTTGTGACTACTTAATCTTTATTGTAAAAAACAAATAAGAAAAAATATATAAAATCCCACATGGCAGAAAAATAACTCATGTTAATATTTTGAATATATATCTCCAGACATTTTACTTTTGTATATGCATGTGTACATTTATTAAGCACATTCAAAATGTGGGAGAACTCTATAAAAGTGAAACATGCATGCAGTTTTTTAGATCTACAGACATGAGAAATGAAGCATCAAATCAATACTCTAGGTTTAGCATAAAATATTCCTGTGTATAGTGTTTAATTTGTGAATGCCTCATGCTATAGCCTGAATGTTTTTGTCCCCTCTAAAACTTGGGTTTAGAAAACTTAATCCCCAAGCAACAGTGTTGGAAGGTGGAAGGAGCCATGGAAGGTGTTTGAGTCATGAGGGCTCCATTTTTTGAATGTAATAATGCCATTATAAAGGACTTGACAGAGAGAGTACATTCTCTCTTGCATTCTAGCCCTTCTGCTTTGCTGTAGTGGCACAGCAAGAAGACCCTTACCAGATGCCAGCAGCTTACTAGATTTCTCAGACTCCAAAATTATGAGCCAATAAATTTCTGCTCATTATGCATTATCCAGTCCAAGATATTTTGTTATAACTGCAGAAAATGGACTAAGATACCTCATCACTTTTTAAAACCATCCATATGTTGAATACTTGAAAAATCTTCATTAAAATTGCTGCATGGTATGGATTTACTCTCTATTTTACTAATTGTCATAAATTTATTCTTGATTTATATAAGTATCCCAGTTTAACAAAAAGAATAACTTAGAAAACATTGTTAAAACTGTAGTCATAACTATTTCAAGTGGAATTCACTGAGTATAATTATTATTAAGATTTTGATTCATTTTTCAAAGTGCCACCCACAGAGGCAACAAAAACCTTGCAAATCTCAAGCTCACAGTGGAGAAAGTTTAAAGATGCCAACTAAATAACTTACCAATGTTGACATCAGCAGGAAAAGGGCATATTGAGGTCATATACACACTTACAAGCTGCAATGAGAAGGGCACATCATCTCGTGATACTGTTTCCTAAATTCGTTTCCTGTCTAAACATGAGAAAACTTTAGAGAAGCCCAAAATATCTTATCAGTGCTCTAGAAAAATGTCAAAGTCACAAAAACGAAAGAAAGACTGAGAATCAGGCACAGGTTGGAGGAGACTAAGGAGATGTGACAATTACATACAATATAGTACCCCTAAATGGATTCTGGAATAGATAAAAGACATTAGTAGAAAAATCTGAAAAGAGTTTGTGATTTAGTTATTAGTATTGCATCAATGTTAATTTTTTTGTTTTAATAGATGTACTATGATCATGTAAGGTGCTGACATTAGGGGTAGCTGGGTGAAGGATATCTGGGAACTGTCTATCTCTTTTCAGCTCTTCTGGAGGTATAAAGTTATGTCATAATTAGCAGTTTAACAAAAATATGAAAAACGCCAGCCACAATTGCTGTGCATTTTCTACATGCCAGGCAGTCTGTTGTGGAAAGTATTCACATGAATTATTTTCCTGGTACATACTCTCCTCCAATCTTCTGTGATTCTTCAACTATATTTTAATGATGGTGTCAATTTTATCATATTTATAAATATTAGGGTATCATTTGAAATTAATCATTTTCTGGAGAGCTCGTCATTTTCCTGCATTTGCCTCGGATTTGCCCAGATTCTGACACTCGGTAGAAATAGTGAAAGAAAAGGTCACATTTTGCCTAAAAGTTAGACTCCCCACCTTGCCGACATCTTAAGGGTAACAAAAGGACATCCACAACATTTCTAATTGTGGTATAGAATGAATTGAATCTGCAGTCCAGATACTTCCACTCAATTCTTTTCATCTCAGTTCACAATAACTAAATCCTGCTGAGGCACTCCTTAAGCCTACATACACAGACAACTTTTCTTTTAAAACCATAAATAATGAGTGGATTGCCTGAGCCCACGGGTTCGAGACTCGCCTGGGCAACTTGGCAAGACCTCATCTCTACAGTAAAATAAAAAATTAGCCGGGCGTGGTAGCACGCGCCTGTAGTTCCTGCTACTTGCAAGGCTGAGGCGGAAGGATCGTGGGGCCCAGCAGGTTGAGGCTGCGGTGGCCGGGATTGGCCACTGCACTCCAGTCTGGGTGACAGAGTGAGACTCCAACTAAAAAAAAAAAAAAAAAAAACCATAAATACTTTCTTTCCATCATTAATAGTCCACATTTGTAAGAGTCCTGTCATGATACTAATTGACATTACTTTAGATACAGAGATTAAAAACTGAGTTTACTTTAAAATGTGAAAGATGACCAGAGGGCAGGTTCACCTACTGACAAGTAAGTCACTCAATGAGGAAACATTTCATTTTATTTATTTATTTATTTATTTATTTATTTATTTATTTATTTATTTATTTATAATTAGGATGTGGGGTACCATTCAGGGTTAGGTATACAAACGTTGATTATGCAGGTACCCTTGTTGATGAGGTGTGCCCATCCCTCTTCTAGCAGTTTCCCTCAACTGCCAATCCCATCCCCCATCCCCTGGCAGTTTCCCACTACTGCCAATTCCTTTCTTATAGTGTTTTGATCATTGTTCAAGGTTCACTTTTGAGTGAGAACATATGGTACTCTGTTCTTTGTCTCTGTGGTAGATCACTGAGTATGATCGACTTTAAATTCATCCAAGTTGCTGTGAAGTTCACACGTTTGTCCTTTTTTATGGCTGCATAATATTCCATTGTGTATATGGGCCACATTTTAAAAATCTAGTCCAGCTTCGACGGGCAGCATGGTTGATTTCATGTTTTTGCTATTGTGAACAATGCTGCAATAAACATGCGTGTGCAGGTATCATTTTCATAGAGTGATTTGAGTTCCTCAGGGTATATTCTCAGTAGAGGGATTGCGGGGTCATATGGAAGGTTGATTTTTATATCAATCCAGTCTGTGGGTTGTCTCTTTACTTTCTTGATGGTTTTGGATTTGCCAAACTGTTTTCCACAGTGGTTGTATTAGTTGATACTCCCACCTGCAGTGTAGAAGTGTTTTCTTTCCCCCGTGTCCTCTCCAACATCCGGTTTTTTTTGAGGTTTTTTTTTTTTTTTTTTGGAGTTGGAGTCTCACTCTGTCGCCCAGACTGGAGTGCAGTGGCTGCTCCCGCCCACTGCAGCCTCGACTTGCTGGGCTCCGGCGATCCTTCAGCCTCAGCCTTCCAAGTAGCCAGAACTACAGGCGCGTGCTTCCACACCCGGATGATTTTTTGATTTATTGTATAGATGAGGTCTCGCTGCCCAGGCGGGTCTCAAACCCATGGGCTCAGGCAATCCACTCACCTCAGCTTCCCAAAGGCGCGGGATTACAGGTTGAGCCACCGAGCCCAGCTATTTTGAGTTTTTAAAAAAAATTTTATTGTAAATATGTGGGGTACATTTCAGGGTAAGGTATATAAACATTGATCACGCAGGTACCCTAGGTTGATGAGGTATGCCCCTTCCTCCCCTAGCAGTTTCAGTCAACTGCCTATCCCATCCCTCACTCCCCTGACACTTTTCCACTGCTGCCAATTGCTTTCTTATAGCATTATAAATATTCAAGGTCCGTTTATGAGTGCGAATATATGGAATCTGTTCTTTGTTTCTGTGATAAATCACTGAGTATGATCGACTCCAAATCCATCCAAGTTACTGCAAAATCCATATATTTTTCCTGCTTTATGGTTTCATAATATTCCACTGTATATATGTACCACATTTTCTTAATCCAGTCCAGCTTCAATGGGCAACACAGTTGGTTCCATTTTTTGCTATTGTGAATAGAGCTGCACAAACATATGTGTGCAGGTATCTTTTTTGTACAATGATTTGAGTTCCTCCAGTTATATTCCCAACAGGGGAATTGTTGCATCATGTGGATGGTCAATCTCTTGTTGTTTCAGAAATCGCCACACTGTCTTTCAAAGAGGTTGTACAAGTTTCCTTTCCCACCAGCAGTGTAGAAGCATTCCTTTTTCTCCTATTCCTCACCAGCATCTGCTGTTGTTTGTTTATAAAGATGTCCATTCTTACAGGGGTTAGGTTGGATCTCAATGTGGTTTTGATTTGCATTTCTCGGATGATGAGTGAGGCTGAGCACTTTTTCATGTATCTGTTGGCTGCCCGTATATCTTCTTTTGAGTGGTGTCTATTCATGTATTTTACCCACTTTTTAAAGGGGCTGTTTGTTTTTTTTCTTTTCAGCATGTTTGAGTTCCTTGTAGATCCGAGATGTTAGGCCTTTGACAGATAAGCAGTTGGTAAATATTTTTTCCCTTTCTGTGGGTTGTCTCCCTGCTCTCTTGACAGTTTCTTTTGATTTGCAGAGACTCATTAATTTGATGAGGTTCCACTTGTCTATTTTATTTCTTAAGATATTGGCTGTTAGGGTTCTGAATAGGAATTGGGTCCCAGTCCAATTTCCATAAGGGTGTCTCCTGCATTTTCTAGGATTCTTATAGTTTGAGGTTTTACATTTAGGTCTTTGATTGATTTAGAGTTTATTTTTGTGTATGGTGATAGGTAGGGGTTTCAATCTTCTGTATGTGGTCAGGCAGTTTTCTCAGATGGATTCTCCTCTCTCCAGTGGTTGTTTTTGGAGGCTTTTCAAAAATGAGTTGGTTGAGGAATTGAGGCTTTGCTTCTGGAATCTCTATCCTGTTCCATTGGTCTATGTGCCTGTTCTTGTACCAATACCAGGCTGTTTTGATTACTGTATCCTTATAGTAAAGTTTGAAGTCTGGAAGTGTGATGCCTCCTGCTTTGTTTCTTTTGCTAAGGATTGTTTTGGCTATTCGTGGTTGTTTATTATTCCATATGAAATTCTGTATTGTCATTTCCAGGTCTGAGAAGAATGATGTTGGTAACTTAGTGGATGTTGCATTGAATCTGTAGGTTGTCTTGGGTAGGATAGACATCTTAGTAATGTCGATTCTTCCTATCCATGAGCAAGGAATATTTTTCCATTTCTTTGTTTCTTCTTGGATTTCTTTGAGCAGTGTTTTGTAATTCTCATTGTAAATGTCTTTCACTTTTCTGATTAGGAATATGTTGAGGTATTTCATTTTTTTGGTGGCTATTGTGATTGCGATTGTGCCTTTAATTTGGGTTTCTGCCTGATTGTTGTTGGTGTATAGGAATGTAACTGTCTTTTGCACATTTATTTTGTACGCTGATACTTTGCCAACATCCTTTATCAGAGCAAACAGGTTTTTTGACAAATTCTCTTGAATTTTTAAGGTATAAGATCATATCATCAGCAAAGAGGGATAACTTGACTTCCTCTTTTCCTATTTTGATACTCCTGATATCCTTCTCTTGTCTAATTGCCTGAGCTAGGATTTCCAACACAATATTGAATAAGAGGGTGAGAATAGGTAGCCTTGTCTTGTTCCAGGTTTCAGGGTAAATGAATCAATTTCTGTCCAGTTAGCAATAATTTAGCTATAGATTTGTTGTAGATGGCACTTACTATTTTTAGGTATGTTCTTCCTATACCTAGGTGTTTGAGAACTTTTATCAAGAAGGGATGCTAGGTTTTATCAAAAACTTTTTCTGCATCTAATGAGATAATCATGTAGTTCTTGTTTTTATACCTGTTGACGTATTTAATGATATTTATGGTCTTGTGAATGTTGAACCAGCCCTGCTCCTGGGAATGAAGCCTACTTGGTCATGGTGGATGATTTTTCAGATGTGTTTTTGATTCGATTTGCAAGAATCTTGTTGAGGATTTTTACATCCATGTTCATAAGAGATATTGGCTTGTAGTTCATTTTCTTTGTTGGATCTCTACCTGGTTTGGGTATCAGTGTAATGTTTTCTTTGTAAAATGATTTGGGGAGGAGACGAGCAAGATGGCAATGGGACAAGTTGAACTGTGATGATCTCCACTAAGGGTGACTCCTGGGGACAGTTCCATGCAACCCTGCGGCTGCTGCCTATGCAAGGGGTGGCTGCTGTAGCCAGTCCCACACAGCAAACAGTCTCTGTCGCATTAAGGGCTTCCACAGAGGACTGCTGCTGTTTGCTACCAGCTGCTGACACTGTGACTCTTGGCTCCAGCATGGAAATTCCTGGCTCCCTCCTCCACCCCAGGCTGCTGGTGGCAAACCAGGTGCAGTGCCCCGCTGTGTCACTGGTTGCCAGTTCCTGATGCTGGCTACACACCATCACACCATTGCCCATCATAGTGGATCATCTAAGGACTTGTATGGGTGGAGGGAAGGGACGAGTCAAGAGAAAGGATCAGGGAAAAGGAGCTGCCCACCACAGACATTTTACAGGCAGAGATTCGCATTGCCCAGCCCATCTTTGAGCAGCCTCCACCTTGTTTCTAAGGTAACCTGCCAAAACAGGAGACAGAAGCCCCTCCCCTACACTGAATCAGACAAAGACAACTCAGTCCTCAGGCAGCAGGGCAGCAAGCCAAGGGAACCAACTCAACCTTTGAGTAAATCTATATGCCTATAATGAGAGCAAAGGGGAGGGGCTAGAGATCAGAGCCGAAGAGACTTTAGACACTCAGGAAAGACTCCAGAGCTAGCCTGGTTTCTTATTTTGATTTTTGATTTTGTTGTTTTGACTATCTGTTTTGTTCACTTTTGTCTGCTTTTTGATTTAGACTACCTGTTTGTGTTGGGGAAAAACACATAAAAAGGCATGATTTTACTGGACTGTCTTTGTGTGATTAATGGTATGCTTTAGGGACTTTTGTTTGTTTGTTTGGTTTTTACACTTTTCTGGCCTCTTGTCTCTTTTCATTCATTAGTTGGTATGTATGTCTGTTTTGCCTCTTAATCTTCTCTCTCTCCAACTTCCTCTCAACCCTCCTTTATTCCATTATTTTCCTTTTTCTTACCTCCTTTTGTTCCAGGGAGCAAACCTAAACCCAACTGCATGGACAGATTGTAAGGTAGTGGGAAGTTGGTTCCAGTATGCCCATACACCTGTTGGTGGATACTGGGATCTGCAGATGGATTCTGAATCACAACTTCCCCCTCAATTAAATCTCAAAACTGCAAAAAGTACAGCCCCCAACCCACAATCCACCCTCAAAAGTGAACAAAGCCAGAAGACCCTCATAAGGAAGAACAGGAGATTGAACAAAAAGAAGTAAAAGCTACCCCACCTTCCCTGAAAAGCAGAATTAAAGAAGGGGAGAGAAAGAGGGAGAGAAAAATCTACACAAATGAAGAAAAACCAAAAGAAGTATACGGGTCTCTCACAGACCCCTGGGAGGGCAGACACTGAGAAAACTGACTTTGGAATGCAAACAATGAAGAGCCCCCAGAATGACTGGTCTTAAACTACAAACACAGATATCAAGACATTAATGGAGAAATTAAAAAGAATTGAGGAGAGACAAAAGGAAATAAGGAAGGAGTTGATAACTGAGATAACAGTGGTAAAGAATACTGTGACTGAAATAAATAACAAGCTGATAAGCATGGAAAGCAGCATTAGCCAAGCAGAAGAAAGAATCTCAGAGCTTGAGGGTCAAAATATAGAACTAACCCAAACTGTCAAAAACATAGAAAAGAAGCTTAAAAAGACAGAGCAAAACCTTTAAGAGATGAGCGATTACATCAAGAGACTGAACCTAAGAGTAATTGGACTTCCTGAGGCAGAAAGAGAGACAGAGATCACTCTGGAACCAACAATCCATGGAATTATTCAAGAAAACTTCCCTCATCTCATCAGTGATGTGAAAACTCAAACACAAGATATTCAGAGAACCCCTGCAAGACAACAAATGAGAGGACCAACTCCCAGACACATAATAATTCACCTAAACAAAGTAGGTCTAAAAGAAGAAAATCCTAGAGGCAGCAAGAGAAAAAGATCAGACTACCTACCAGGGAAGACCAATTAGAATAGCAGCAGATTTATCTACAGAAACCCTTCAGGCAAGAAGAGCTTGGAGACCTATCTTCAAAGTTCTAAAAGATAAAAAATTTCAACCAAGAATGACCTACCCAGTCAAGCTAAGCTTCATCAGTGAGGGAGAATTAAAATCTTTCCCAGATAGCAATTTCTAAGTACTTACACTGCCACCAGACCACCTCTACAAGAAACACGTAAGAAAATATTAAACACAGAAGAAAAGGAAAAAAAGAACTACAATGTTCTTCAAAAGAGTATAGGAAAAAGATTAAAAGCACACATGAACCAACCCCAAAACCAAAAGAAAGACAACAAACAAACAGGAACAACAACAACAACTCTATAAGAATCTTATGATAGGGATCAACTCTCATATTTCAATAATTAGCCTGAATGTGAATGGACTAAATACACCACTGAAAAGACATAGAATGGCAAAATGAATAAAATATCACCAAGCAACAATATATTGCCTCCAAGAGACTCATCTCATTACAAAGGATACTCACAGACTCAAAGTAAGAGGATGGGGAAAAAATTTCAGGCAAACAGAGCACAAAAGAAAGGAGGAATCATGATCTTAATCTCAGACAAAATACACTTTAAGCTATCAAAAATTTAAAAAGATACAGAAGGTCACTACCTAATGATAAAAGATTCAATCCATCAACAAGAAATATCCATCCTAAACATATATGCACCCAACACAGGAGCACCAACCTTCATAAAGCAGCTTCTAGGTAAACTCAAAAAAGATATTGACTCTAACACTGTCATAGATGGGGACTTTAATACCTCACTAACAACCCTAGACAGATCATCAGGACAAAAAATCAGCAATGAGATCCGGAAACTCAATGCAACTCTTGAACAAATGGACTTAATTAATACCTACAAAATACTCCACCCAACAACCACAGAGTGTACATTCTACTCATCACCACATGGAATGTACTCTAAGATTGACCACATACTTGGCCATAAATCAAGTATAAACAATTTCAAAAGATCAAAATTTTACTATTCACCTTCTCAGACCACAGTGGAATAAAAATAAACATCAACACCACCAAGGTTCCCACAAAACCCACAAAGACATGGACACTAAACAGCATGATGCTAAACAACTACTGGGTCAACAATGAAATCAAAACAGATATTAAAAGATACCTGGAAAGAAATGAAAATGAAGAAACATCTTCCAAAAATCTCTGGGATGCCATGAAATCTTAGTAAGAGGGGAATTCATATCTCTACAAACCCACATGAAGACAATGGAAGGATCACATTAATAGTCTAACAAGTCACCTAAGGATGCTGGAAAAGCAAGAACACCAAAACCCTAACTTCATCAGAAGAGTCCAGATCACCAAAATAAAAGCCCAAATCCAGGACATAGAAGAAAAAAAGATAATACAAAAAATCAAAAAAAACAAAAAGCTGGTTCTTTCAAAGTATAAACAAGATTGATGGTCCCCTAGCTAGACTGACCAAGAAAAAGAGAGAAAAAGCCCCCCAAAACACAATCAGAAATACAAAAAATGACATCATATCTGACTCTGAAGAAATACAAAACATCATTAGAGACTACTATGTACACTTGTATGGAAACAAACTTGAAAACCTTAAGGAAATGGAGGAGTTTCTGACATCACACAACCTGCCTAGGTTGAAACAAGAAGAAATCGAGACCCTAAGTAGACCAATAACAATCAAGGAAATTGACTATGTCATAAAAAACTACCTACAAAAAAAAAGCCCTGGACCAGATGACTTTCCTTATTGTATAAGACATTTAAAGAGAAACTGATGCTAATCCTACTGAAAGTATTCCAGGAAATTGGGAAAGATGGAACTCTCCCCAAATCATTTTATAAAGCTAACATCACATTGATACCCAAGTCAGGTAAAGACCCAACAAGGAAAAAGAACTACAGTCCAATATCTTTGATGGACATAGATGATAAAATTCTCAACAAGATGCTAGCAAACCAGATTCAACAACACATCTCAAAAATCATCCATCATGACCAAGTAGGCTTCATCCCTGGGATGCAAGGCTGACCCAACATTTGTAAGACCATAAATGCAATTAAATACATCAACAGATGTCAAAACAAAAACCACATGATTATCTAATTAGATGCAGAAAAAGCTTTTGATAAAATCCAGCACTCCTTCTTGATAAAAACACTCGAACATCTAGGCATATGTGGAACATACCTCAAAATAGTAAAAGCCATCTATGAGAAACACACATCCAGCATACTCCTAAACAGACAAAAATTGGAACCACATCCCGTGAAAACAGGAAAAAGACAAGGATGCCCACTCTCACCCCTCCTGTTCAATATAGTATTGGAAGTCCTGGCTAGAGCAATCAGAAAAGAGAAGGCAACCAGGGGTATCCAAATAGGAAAAGAGGAAGTCAAGTTATCTCTCTTTGCAGATGACATGATTGTATACGTTGAAAACCTAAGAGAATCTATCAAAAACCTCCTTGCCCTGATAAAGGACTTTGGCAAAGTCTCAGCATATAAAATAAATGTGGAAAAGACAATCGTATTTCTTTTCACCAATAATAAACAAACAGAAACCCAAATAAAAAGCACAATCCCACTCACAATAGCCACAAAAAAATTAAATACCTTGGCACCTTCTTAATGAGAGACATGAAAGACCTTTACAATGAAAACTACAAAACACAGCTAAAAGAAGTCAAAGATGACACAAACAAGTGGAAAAATTCCCATGCCCATGAATTGGAAGAAATCAACATTGTGAAGATGTCCATCTTACCTAAGGCAATCTACAGATTTAATGCAATACCCATCAAATTACCAGCAACATTCTTCTCAGATCTAGAAAAAACAATACAGGAATTCATATGGAAACACAAATGACCACGAATGCCAGAACAATCCTCAGCAAAAAAAAAAAAAAAACAAAAAACAAAGCAAGGGGTATCAGACTCCCAGACTTTAAACTTTACTAAAAAACTACAATAATCAAAACAGTCTGGTATTGGTACAAGAACAGACATATAGACCAATGGAATAGAATTGAGATTCCAGAAGCAAAACCTCAATTTTTCAACCAACTCATCTTTGACAAAGCCTCCAGCACCTACCACTGGAGAGATAAGAATCTATTCAGTAAATGGTTCTGGGAAAACTGGTTGACCACATGCAGAAGATTCAAACAGGACCCCTATCTATACCCATACTCAAAAATTAGCTCTAAATGGATCAGAGACCTAAATGTAAAACTTCAAATCATAAGAATCCTAGAAAATGCAGGACACACCCTTATGGAAGTTGGAACTGGCAACCAATTCCTGAGCAATACCCGAAATGCACAGGCCATAAGAGATAAGATAAGCAAGTGGGACCTCATTAAACTGACAAGCTTCTGCAAAGCCAAAGAAACCATCAAGAGAGCAGGGAGACAGCCTACAGACTGGGAAAAAGTATTTGCCAACTCCACATCTGAAAAAGGCCTAACATCTAGGACCTACAAGGAACTCAAACATGCCAAAAAGAAAAAAACAAACAACCCCATTACAAAGTGGGCAAAAGATATGAACAGACACTTCTCAAAAGAAGACATATGAGCAGCCAACATATATATGAAGAAATGTTCAACCTCACTAGTCATCAAGGAGAAGCAAATTAAAACTACACTGAGATACCACCTAACTCCAGTCAGAATGGCCATTATCAATAACTCAAAAAATAACAGATGCTGGAGAGGATGTGTTGAAAAGGGAACACTTTTACACTCTTGGTGGGAGTGTAAACTAGTACAACCTCTGTGGAAATCATTGTGGCGATTCCTAAAAGCTCTAAAAATTGACCTTCCATATGACCCCACAATCCCCCTACTGGGAATATACCCTGAAGGACTCAAATCACTCTATGAAAAAGATACCTGCACACGTATATGTATCGCAGCATTGTTCACAATAGCAAGATCATGGAACCTACCATGCTGTCCATCAAAAGAGGACTGAATTTTAAAAATGTGGTACATATACACAATGGAATATTATGCAGCTATAAAAAAGAACAAAACCATGAATTTCTCAGCAACCTGGATGGAATTAGCGTTTATAATACTGAGTGATCTCTCACTGAAACAAAGATCTGAGCATCACATGTTCTCACTCATAAGTGGACCTTGAACAACTACCGTAATACTATAAGAAAAGGATTGTCAGTGGCAGGAAACTGAGGGTGGGGAAGAGGGAAGTGAAGAGAGGTGAATGGAGGTGGGATTAACGGTAGTCAATGTCTGTCTGGGGAAAGGGGTCACACTTCATCAACGAGAGTACCTGCACAATGAACATTTGTATACCTAACCCTTAACTGTATCCCACAACTCTAAAATAAAAAGTATATATTAAATTAAAAAAAATGATTTTGGGAGAATTCCATCTTTCTCAATTGCCTGAATACTTTCAATAGGATTGGTATCAGCTCTTCCCTGTACATTTTGTAGAATTCCGCTGGAAAGCCATCCGGCCCAGGGCTTTTTTTGGTAGGTTTTTTTTGTATGACAAAGTCTATTTCCTGGGTTGTTATTGGTTTATTTAGTGTCTCAAAGTCTTCTTATTTTAACCTGGGGAGATTGTGTGACCCTCTGAAGTTGTGCTGTCAGGATATTTCCTTTGGGTCATGATCAAGCCCTGAGTAGTTGATCCACTGGTCACAGAGATCAGATCTGTTGGTCTGTGGTGAGCAAGTTGGAGCACTTTCCTGCCCCACCTTCAATATGGTGGCAGGGTGCTTCTGTTGTCCTCTTTCATGGAAAGTTGCCTCTGAACTCTGTCTGCAGCTCCTTCCAGCATCCTGCAAGGTGCTGAAGTGATGAGGCAAAGCCCAGAGCAGTCTCTCTGGTGAGGGATTCAATGGTGAGGGAACTCCTGGGGCAATAGTGTCTCCCCGCTGCTTTTCCAAAGGAAAACTTCTGTCTGTTTTAAAAAAACAATGGTGCTTCACTTCTGGGACCTGGGAAGAGCCAGGGACAAGGTAGAGAAGCTGCAGCACCTGCTGTTGCACCAGGGGCCTGGCCACTCACTCACAAGCCCCACTTAGACAGTCTCTCCCAGTGTTTTCTTGCCAGGGAGGGTTTGGTGATTTTAAAAAAAGCAAGAGAAGAAAAGAAAGAGAAAATGGCACTTGGCTTCTGTGTCCTGGGAATCGATAGGATCCGAGCCCAGCAGCTGTGGCACCAGCCACTATATCAGGAGAGCCCTGGCCGCTAGCTCCCTAGTCCTCACTCAGTCAGCCACTCACATGTCCACTCACTCACCAGCACATACACAAAATTTTCCATACACTCACAGGGGGACTTGCATAGTCTGACTGGCTCAGCTGCCATTTACCCCGCCTCTGATCATTTTTGTTTGTTTATCTGTTAGTTTGCTTGCCTGTTTGCTTTTTTTCTTCTGTTTCTCTTTGTCTCCCTTTCTTCTTTATTATTTCTATCTGTTCTTTTCCTTTCTATTATCTCATTGGTTTCGGGGGGAAACATATGCTTCCACCACATGGATATATTGTAAGATCGTGAGAAGTGGGTTCCAGAGGGCCCACACCCAAGTCAGTAGATATTGTGATCTGCAGGAAGCTTCTGAACCATAGCTCCTCCTATTACACTGTAACCAAATCTCAAATCTGCAAAAAGACAGCATAACTGACTTCAAAATTGAACAAATCCAGGGGCTCCACTTAGGGAAGAATAAGAGGTTGAACAACCAGAAGTGAAAACTATCCCCTTCTCACTGAGCAACAGATTTGAAGAGGGGGAAATATAGGGGGCAGGGAGGAAATCTGTTACAAAAGAAGAAGAATCAGCAGAAGAACACAGGTACTCCCCAGATCCCTGGAAAGACAGTGCTTCAGAATACAGACTTTGGAACTCAAAACAATGAAGAGTCCTCAGAATGACTGGTCTCAAACCACAAATCCAGATATCAAGGTATTGATGGAAAGATTGAATAGAAACAAAGAAAGATAAGAACGAATGAAAGAGTTAATAACTGAGATTATGATAATAAAGAATATAGTAAATGAAAAAAATAACAAACTGACAGCATGGAAAACAAAACTAACCAAGCAGAAGAATCTCAGAGATTTAAGACCAAAATATGAATCTAACCCAATATAGTTTAAAAAAAAAAAACATAGGAAGCTTAAAAAGACAGAACAAAGCCTTCAAAATATGTGCAATTATATTAAGAGACCAAATTTATGCCTGATTGGCATCTCTGAAGCAGAAAAGGAGAATGAGAGCACCCTGGAACAAACATTCCACAAGGTCATCCAGGAAAACTTTCCACATCTCATCAGAGAAGCGTCCTCCTCCATGTAGACTTGACCTTCAGATACTAACCACTTCAGCTACCTTAATCTTTGTCAATATTGCACAAAGAGGCAATCATGCTGAGTTTACTCTACAACCTGTAATGCAGGCTGAGCTAGTACCAATTGTGGGCTAAATTACTGTACTAAATCTCCCTCTTCTCAATGATTGTAGTTTTGAGCTGCTAGCTGTCAAAATTTTCTCATACAATTGATGCTATTTTATTCTTGGCAGAAAGCATAAACTCATACCTGTCACTCTAGACATGGCTAGAAGAAAAAAAGTCCTCTTATTATTTTTATTTGTCTTTTTTTGTCTCCATATGTGCAAACATATGTGAGCTTATGCATGTTATTTTCAAACAACTCAGTTCTATTTTTTTCCTGTTTATTGAAGTAAATGTAAATATGCTGACCTACGTATATTTTGTGTATGTGTGCCATGTTTTTTGGTATTTCCAAAATTTATTTCCAGATTTTTGGTATTTTTTCCTCCCTTTGGCTATAATATGTTTTAATTTTACTTGATTTGCCTACTTCGAGCTTTCTTCTTATATTTCAAATGTTTCAGCATATTTGTATGTTTAAATTTAAAGGGTTATAAAAAATTACTGTTCCGGTGGGGGGGGCACATAACATCAATAAGTATACCTGATCTCAAACCAGGTGAAGTAGGGACCAAAGGGAGGCCCAAACTTTACCTGTAAGATGATCACTTGTATACCTAATCCTGAATTGTAACTTATATCTTTAAAATAAAATAAAATAAAGAAAAGTCACTGTTCCAAAAATTTCTCCAAAGCCACAAATACTATTTTATTAAGTTGTACAATTTCTTTTTGAATATTAGGAGAGTCAAGTGAGTAATGAAGATATATTTTATTTCCTGGAAATCAATGATTATATTATCTTAATGATAGAGGCAATTCTTATTGAGATTAAAGAAAGGAAAAAATGATTTGATCTTAGTTCACATAATGAGATTAAAGAAATCATGAGAAAGTTAATAAATCTTTTATTTTCATTCAATTGCTCAAATTCAGCATGCTCTTACTTCTGTAAGATAAATGCAATTTTTTTGATTGTGTCATTGAAAGCTTGTTTTACTTGTTTGTTTCTCAAGGTATAAATAAAGGGATTCAACAGAGGAGCAACAGATGTAGTGAGCACAGATACCCCTTTATTAACATACACCTCTTCTTTGGCTGAAGGCTTGATATAAATGAAAATGCAGCTGCCATAGGTGATGGAAACAACAATCATGTGAGAAGAACAGGTGGAGAAAGCTTTTCTCCTTTGTTGAGCAGATGGGAATCTGAGAATTGTATTGATAATATATATGTAAGAAAGAATCACACCTATTAGTGTGATAATGAATGTCAATACTGCACAGATTATAACCATTTGTTCTATGAACCATGTGTCTGAGCATGAAATCTTAAAAAGAGGAGATGCATCACAGCCAAAATGATCGATGGCATTGGAGTCACAGAATTCCAGCTGGAGGCCCATACTGAGTGGGGTGATAATGATCATCAATCCAGAGACCCAGCAGCACAGGACAAGGATGGTGCAGATTCTGTTGTTCATGATGGCCATATAATGAAGGGGCTTACAGATGGCCACATAGCGGTCATAGGACATGGCAGCCAGGAGAAAAAACTCTGTAGCTCCAAAAAGTCCAATAAAAAATATTTGACTGGCACAAGCATTATAAGTTATGGTATTGTCCTTTGTTGATATACTGTACAGGAATCTGGGAATGCAGACCGTTGTGAATGAGACTTCCAGAAAGGAGAAGTTTCGTAGAAAAAAATACATAGGTGTCTTAAGATGGGAATCCATTATGGTAAGAATGATAATGGTCATGTTTCCAGTTACACTCAGAATGTACATCAGAAATAAAAAGATAAAAATCATAACTTGCAGTTGTGGGTCATCTGTTAGACCCAACAAGATGAATGTTGTTATTGCTGTGTGATTTCTCATAACTACCTTTGATATTTTAGGCAATCTGCATTAAAAAAAGTGAAAGTGAAAAGATCTAAATGGAAGAAAAGAAATAAAAGGCAAATATGAATATAATAAGTGACAGAAAAACAGATTAATGGAGCCAAAAGCTAACTCTTAAAGAGAATGAACAACATTGATAATATTTTGTGAGACTGATCTGAGAAAAAGGAAGGTGCAATTAATCAGGCATGAGAGTACTGGTATTCCCAGGGAATACACAGATATTAAAATGATAAAATTGAGTGTATTAAAAACTCTGTAAACTGGGCTCGGTGGCTCAGCCTGTAATCCCGCGCCTTTGGGAGGCTGAGGTGAGTGGATTGCCTGAGTCCGCGGGTTCGTGACCCGCCTGGGCAGCGAGACCTCATCTCTACAATAAATCAAAAAATCAGCTGGGCGTGGTAGCGCATGCCTGTAATTCCGGCTACTTGGAAGGCTGAGGCGGAAGGATCGCCGGAGCTCAGCATGCGAGGCTGCGGTGGCCGGGAGCGGCCACTGCACTCCATTCTGGGCAACCAAGTGAGACTCTAACTCAAAAAAAAAAAAAAACCAAAAAAAACTCTGTATATAGATTTGATGAAATACCTAAAATGAAATAATTCCTTGAAATATATAATTTATGCCTCATTTAAGATGAAATATCTAACTTATATAGCTCTATATTTATTAAGGTAAATGAATATAAACGTATATAGTCCAACAATGAAAACCAAGAATAAATGAATAATTGTTGATTTTTACCAAACATTTAAAAGCAAAATCAAATTTATCAGAACTTCATAATTCCTTTCATAAATGCGATGTTGAAAATGAAAATTATAACATCTGATGTGGTTTCCAATATATGTAGACATAATATAAATGATGAAAGAGTAAGAGGTAAAGTATCCCAGATCGTTATAAAGTTTCTATATTCTACCTCAAGAAGTTACAAACAAAAATCAAGTAATAAAACTAAGAATATAGGTGGAATTATAAATAATTTAATTTAATATAAATGATTTAAGCAAATCAATTAAGACAGAAATTATAAGAATGGAATTTTAAAAGTAGCTTAAATATCTAAAAAATAGTAGGCCAAGAGGAAAAATATAGATACTAAAGAGAACTATAAATAACATGGAGTCTCTCATAACAGATTTGCATATAAATGAAATCTTATAGCTTGTTAATTGAATTGCACAAATGCTGGTTACAACTCCTTAGCAGTTATTGCAAATGTCTTCCAGTTTATAGCATATCTTGTTCAAATCAATGTTATTGAAGTATAACTTACATACTGTAAAATACACTTATTTTATGCACAGCGTTCTAGTAGATTTTGACAAATATATACATGCAGTCTTATAGTCACTACTGAAATCAAGATATATAAGTTTGTATTATACTTCAAATTGTTAGATAATGCTATTTCCCAATCAATCCCCAGGCAAAACATTGGTTTCTCATAATAGGACTTAATTGTTGCATTTATACAGTTCAACTACATATCAGCAAGAAGGCAAAATCCAGTCTAATAAATAAAAGTTCCTTGCCATATGGTTTTATCTAATGAATATATGAAAATGTGATCTTCTTACTTAGTAAACTTAAGGAAAACAATTAAGTTCAAAACTAGTGTACAACCAGCAGAGTGGCTGGCGTTAAATAGATGGACCATACCAGTATCTATGAGAACATGGAATAAGTAAAACGCTAACATCTTGAAGGTAAGCCCATTCATTTCTATAAATGAAATGAAATTTTTTGGAATATTTGTTAGTATGAACATCCAAATCGATGAAAGGGAAAAATTTTAATCTAGAAATTCCCTCAATGGAAATATATGTATTATATATATATATATATACATATATTTCCATTGAGTGAATTTAACTTAACATAAAATACATGCATGTTTTTTTAAAGGCATTATTCTCATAATCCAGAAACTTGAAATGCCAAATTTTATGATCAGCATTCAAATTGTAATATTTTCATGAAATAGGAGACTGTGGCAATGAAGAATAAAGTCATGCTGCTATGTGCAACATTATGGAGGGTTCTCATAAACGTAGTTTTAAGTGAAAGAAGGCAGACACCATAGAACATATAACTACACAAAATTCAAAAATAATATGAATTTATAGATGAAGTTAGAAGTCATGATAGTTTTTATATTCAGGGAAGGGTGTGAGACTAGGAGTGAGATCTTTGGGGCTTATGCGATGCTGTCAATGATCTGTTTCTAGTCACAATGCTGTGCCCTTAGAATTTGTTCACTTTTCTATAATGTTACAGCATGGTAAAATTTAATAATTAAAAAAGACAAACTGTAGAGTTTGATCATTTTATCCGACAATATTTCATAGTAGTTTCTGCACCTTTTACTGATGCACAAAACTCTTTTTATATATGGTCTTTTGAAATAAGAGGAAATTCTTGGTACAAGTTGTATTGGTTTAGTGTAGCTCAGGTTAAAATACATTCAATCACTGTTTCAAAAGTCATGCTATTTAAATAAAGCTTGCAAGTAAATTCTCCTAGTAAGCATACATATCTATTTGTGTGTATGTATACATATGTATGTACGTATGTATTTTAATCTCTATGCAGTCCCTACTTTTTTTAAAACCTGTCTTTACTTAGGCTGCTACTTGTCGCAACATTAAAACATCTGACTTTATTCATTAATACACAATCACTGTTTTTGCCTAACTAATTAACATCATTGTTCTTGTCAAAGAAAAAAGTCTAGATTCTCCCATGATTTCTTCTACCTGCGCACCCACATCTGTATAACGGCCAATTTCTTTAGTATCTATATTCTTAATCTGGCCAATATATTAAAAATATGTTTATTTTTCCATGTCATTCCTCTACCCTACATTCACTTTGATCTCACACTCAGAATAAAGCATTTATGTTTTAACTAGACCTCATGTCTCCTGTTACATTTTAATCCATTTTCCTTACTGCATCTAGAATAAATTCTAAGATAAATGCCATTTCGATTCCTCTAAGACTGATTAGATACGCTTTCTCAGTGTTCCTACAGTTAGCATCTCTATCTCAAAGCTGTTTTGTATTGCTTATTTGTTATTCTGTTTCCCTAGTCAGACTGTGATATTCGTGAGGCCAGGGCCTATCTTATTCACAATAATGCAATATATTTCAGATCACATTTACTGGAACAAAACAGTTTCTCCATGTATGAATAAACATATTATAGACATTTACACCAAATGCCAGGACATATTTTTTTACTCATATTTTAGGATTTAATCTGAGAAAAGTCCTTTACTCCTGTGGCCATATGGAAGGCATTGCACTCATATTGAAGGCACTTCCTTTGATAGAAGAATCTGTGTTATGCTTCTCTGACCCTTTTGTACAAGTTTTGAGAAGTAAAAATATAACTATCCCAGGCATTTCATCAGCTCTCCTGGTCACAACTCCATAGGACTTTTAATTTAAATTCTTTCTAATATAAAGCTTTTAAAAATCACAAAATAAGTGTAAGGTAATCAGGTCTTTAAAAAATTGCAGATATTAGTAATGATAACTTTTCTAGGATGTTGTATTCACCTGAACATAATCGTGTAGGGATACTCTTTTTAGACGCTTCCTCCAACCCCCCTGCAACCAAAGGGTCTTCAGTTCTTTCTTTGAGAAAAATGGTCTCAGGTGGAATCTATGTAACAAGAAGCAGCATTCAAAGTTTCTAGACACTGTCAGAGAGGACAAACACTGACATAGGCTCATGGACCAAAAAAAAATTTCTTTCTACAAGTTAGTGCTGTTCTGCTGATCTACACTTGAAATGTCTGCAAGAGGTTAAAATGAAGAAACGCAGGATTGCTGCCCCCCAGTGCCTACCTGCCTTCCCTCTTGCAGTCATCTTCTCTTTATTCCCTGTGGCAATCTCTAGCCAAAGTTCCTGCTGATTTTTGATATTATCCAAGGATGCAAAAACACTTTTTTTTTTGCCTTTATGGTTACCTATTTCAGAATCCTGTCTCAGAAATATTCTGACAAATTAATTACAGACCAAACATAAATGGCTGATTTCTATGAAATATGCTTGAAAATATTTATTTTTTTAAAATTAGGACATTTTACAGATGAAACGTCAACCTGATTTCATTAAAACTGAGGGGAGATATATTTATATATTTGAGGTCGTGTGCGTATGTGTGTGTGTTGGCAGTGGAGGCGTTAAGTGTTACATTGCATGCCCGTTGAATTTGACTATTTTATTGTCCACACACTTTACTATAAAGCAGTCTTAGAGATTTATTCATTGGCTTGCATGATTAATATTCTTGAGAAAAAAGACATTCAAGTGATGAAATTAATTTCTCAGATTTTTATAAACTATCCAACCAAAATGCAAACATGACCACACACATACACATACACAGCGTACGGACATGACAGGAAATAGTTTATCACATTTCACAAACGAAAACAATGACTTGAGAAATATGAAAATACTTACCCTTTAGTCTGTTGTTCAGGCATTATTTTTTGTTTGATCAACACAGATCCTCAAAGCAATACATAATTAAACAAGAGTATGTTAGCAGCAATATGGGTATAATCTAGTCATGCTTTCTCTTTAAGCTTGCACTCAGAGGTAGCAATGGTAATACACAAGCTATCTGAAATTTTATATTCCTATGTCTAACATTTATCATGAATCTCAATATCAGTTTAAGTTATAAAAGAAACTATTTCTACATAATCTGAATGACTAAATAGAAGAAAAGCCTAATAAGTGGGCAGAGGAGAACCAAAAATTCTTATTTTTTGATAAGTTGAGGATCTGACCCAAGAATCTTAATACAGAATGAATTTTTTAAAAGTTTTATCACAGACATGATTGAGGGTGTTTTATATAGTTAACCTCTAAGAGATATGGTCAGCTAAGTAAAAAAAAAGAAGAAAAGTCTCCTGGTGACCCTGCCTCAAAGTAACTAATGAGCATAAAATCTGATTTATATTATTGGGAGAAAAAAAAAGCCAAGTAATGCACCTAGGAATTGGTACAGCGTCCTTGGAGAATGGAAAATGCACTTATAGTACAAAGGTTAAGATGCGTTATCAGTATAGCAAATCTTTGCCAAAATAGTGATCCAAATAATATTTTGTTCTTTTGTTAATTGTTATTCACATGTCATTGATTGTTGATTATATAGAGCAGTTTCTTTAATGTTTATTGGTAATTTATACTTACTGAATAGACTATTACTGCCCTTGGGCTGTTTTTGAGTAAAAGGAATTCACCAATTCTTTATATTTTCTAAGATACCTTTAATGTCTTGAATGTACTCAGTTGCTATTAAGTTTTTGCCAATCCTTTAAAAACATTTTTATCTTATACATAATAGATGCCCATATTTTGGGAGTACACATGATATGTTGATACATTCATATAATGTGTAAGATAGATCAAATCAGGGTAAGTGGGATAACAATTATTTTAAATTTTAATCTTTTCTTTATGCTAGGAATATTCAAATTATTCTATTCTAGTTGTGTTTAAATGTACAATAGATTATTGTTAACTATAGTCACCCTACTGATACATCAAGCTGTAGGTCTTATTTTGCTGTATATTCATACTTGTTAATCAATCTCTCTTGATCTTTTCCCCAAATCTTCCAGACCTCTGGCAATCACCAATGTACTCTCTATCTTTGTGATAGTTGCTTCTTTATCTCCTATATATGAGTGAGAATGTGTGATATTTGTCTTTCTGCGTTTGGCTTATTTCATTTAACATAATGACCTCAAGTTTTATCCATGTGGCTGAAAATGACAAGATTTCATTCTTTATCTAATGGCTGCAAATACTTCATAGTGTAGCATTTTCTTTACCAATTCATCTACTGATGGGCACATAGGCTGATTCTATATTTTGGCTATTGTGAATAATATTGCAATAAACATGGATGTGCAGATATCTCTTTGATATATTGATTTTCTTTCGTTTGCATATCTGTTCAGTAGTGAAATTGCTAGATCATATGGTAGCTCTGTTTTTAGTTTTGTGAAGGACCTCCATACTGTTTTCCATAGTGGTTGTACTAATTTAGATTCTCACCAACAGTGTACAAGGTTTTCTCTTTCTCTACATCCTTGCTAGTAACAGTTTTTCCTGTCTTTTTGATAAAAATCATTTTAAATGAGGTAAGATGATATCTCATTGTGGTTTTGATTTGCATTGTATGGATGATTTGTTCATTATTGAAAGTGACTTTTTAAATTCTCCTACTATTATTGTATTACAGTCTACTTCTCCCCTTAGAATTATTAATGCTTGTTTTATATACTTGGGTGCACCAATTTTGGGTGCACAAGTATTTATAATTTTTATGTCCTCTTACTGAATTTGCACTTTATATACTGACCATCTTTAACTTAACTTAAACTTATAGTATATTTTACCTAATATAAATATAACTACTCTTGCTCTTTTTTTTCTGGTTTCCATTTGCATGGAGTATCTTTTTTCATCCCTTCACTTTCAGTGTTGTGTGACTTTATAGGTAAGGTAGATTTCTTTTGGGCAGCATATATCTTCCTGTATCCATTTAGCCACTCTATGTGTTTTAATTGGAGTATTTAGTCCATTTGCATTCAGTGTTATTATTGGTAAGTACAATTTTACTCTTGCCATTTTGCTGCTTGTTTCCTTGTTGTTTTGTAATTTTTCTCTTCCTTTCTTACTATCTTCCTTTGTGCTTAAGTGAGTTTTCTCTGGTAGTGGGTCAATACTTCTTATTTTTATAGTGCTATCTCTTATAGACTTTTTAATTGTGTATACCATGAAGCTTACAAAAGCATCTTATAGATATAAGTTATTTTTAAAAAGATGACAACTTAGGTTACACAGAAAAGAATAGAAACAAAGAAAAATCTTTAAAAAGCTCTAAACTTTAACTCCCTTCTCCCCATATCTTGGCATATTTTATATTGTCTATTGATTAACAGGTTGCTGTAGCTATAATTGCTTTTGATAAATTTGGCTTTCTGACTTCATATTCGATTTATGAGTAGATTGTCCACCACAATTCAATATTAGAATATTCTGGGTTTGTATGTTCACTTACTTTTACCAGTGGGTTTTATATCTTCAAATGTTTATTTTTGCACATTAGTGTTTTTTTCTTTCAGATTGAAGAAATATAGCACTTTTTGTAAGATGCGTCTGGTGGTGAATTCTCTCAGTTTTTAGATTTTTTTTCTTTTGGTGGGGAAAGATCTTATCTTTTTTTCATAGTCAAAGAACAGTTTTTCTGAATGTGGTAATTTTAAATGGCAGTCTCTTTTCTTTCAGCTCTGGGAAAATGTCATCCCACTCCTTCCTGGTCTGTTGGGAAGTCTGTTGCCAAATGAATTGGAGATATTTTATATGTTATTTGCTTCTTTTCTCTTGTTACTTTTAAAATTATCTCTTTTCCCTTAACTTTTGTGATTTTGATTATTATATGTCTTGGGTAATCTTATTTGGGTCATATATTTTTGGTGTTCTCTGACCTTCTTGTACCTGGATAGTCATATCTATTTTAAGTCTTGGATATTTTCTGTAATTATTTATTTGAAAAAGATTTCTACCCCTACTCTTGCTCAAATTCCTCTCACTTGAGATAATTTTCTATAACTTGTATGCAATCTTTATTCCTTTTTATATTTTTCCCTCTGCTTGTGTATTTTCAAATAGCTTGTCTTCCAGCTCACCAGTTCTTTCCTCTACTTGTCCCATTCTGCTTTTGAAAGCCTCTTATAAATTTTTCAATTCAGCAAATGTATTTCTCAGTTTCAAGATTTCTGTTTAATTTTAATTATTTCAGTCTCTTTGTTAAATTTCTCTAATAAATTTCTGAATTTCTTTTCTGTGTTTTCTTGGATCACTAAGTTTCCTTAAAACTGCTGTTTTTTGAATTCTTCATCAGAGAGCTCACGCGGCATCTTATTGTTAGGGTCAGTCACTGGTTTCTTGCTTTGTCCGTTAGAGGAGGTTATAATTCCATTTTTGCTCTTGTTTCTTGTGGATATAAGTCTGTTTTTGCAGTGAAAGATTAGTTATTTAATCTAGTCTTCTCTGTCCGACTTGCTTTGCTTTTTGTTGGATATGTTTGCTTAGAGATTATTTATAATTTACCTGAATAATTTTTTATTTTCCCCCTAGGTTGCTGCCTACTTTTCAATACTTGATGGTCTCTTAAGCCCCACTTTGTCTCAGCTCTAGTAGAGGATTGAAGTACTGCCTGTCCCAAATGAAGGAAGTCCCATAGAGAATATCCTGACCTGTGGGAAGGCTGGCTAGAGTTTTTGGCCCTGGAGACTCGGGAAATGGACCTCTCTCCTACAGTGTGGTGCTTTTGAACAGCCACTCTGATTTGGTGTTTCCTTTGGTCAAATTAAAGAGCAGAACTTCCAGGGCTGAGAATGTTAGTCCCACATTCCCTCTTTGCCTATGGGGACATTTCTTGCTTCAGGCACTTGTAATGCTTCCTACAGGGTGAGGCAAGGGCAGGTCTTCCAGTGTACCCAAGGTTATGAGGAATCTGATTGTCTACTTGATTTTACTTTTTACAGTGCAGAAATCATGAGCTGGGGATATATTTTATACATGCTTGGTACAGGCGAATTGCAGGGGAACAGGCATTGTAGATAGAGATGTCCAGTTCTCTTACAGGATGCCTAAAGCTTTTCACTTCTTTGTGGCCCTGGGAACTATCTCATCTTCTTATGTGAGTTCTAAGTATTGCTGGTGATAATCTCTGAACTGAAGTGGAGCAGTAAAGTCAACTTTCTTCTATACCGACATTTAGAATCAGAAAAAAACCTTTGCCAGTCTTATATGTTAGAAACTCTATTTCACGTTATGCTACTGTGAATAGAGCTGCAACAAACATACATGTGCAGGTATTTTTTTGTAGAATGATTTGAGTTCCTCTGGGTATATTACCAATAAGGGAATTGTTGGGTCATATGGAAGGACAGTTCCTAGTTTTTGCAGAAATCGCCACACTGTATTCCAAAGAGGTTGCACGAGTTTGGATTCCCACCAGCAGATACCAAAAACGTGGTACATATACACAATGGAATATTATGCAGCCATAAAGAAAGACAAACATATGGAATTTCGTAGCAACTTGGATGGATTTAGAGTTGATCATACTCAGTGATCCATCACAGAAACAAAAAACAGAATACCATATGTTCTCTCTCATAAGTGGACCTTGAGCAGTTATCATAATACTATAAGAAAGGGATTGGAAGTAGTGGGAAACTGACAGGGGAGGGGAGTAGGATTGGCAGTTGAGGGAAACTACTAGAGGATGGAGGGGCATACCTCATCAACAAGGGTACATGCATAATCAATGTTTGTATATCTAATCCTGAATTGTACCGTACATCTTTATAATAAAAAAAGAAACCCTATTTCACAATTTAACATTTAATACTCTGTATGATTATACCTATATACAGAAAATTTGGTTAATATGTCATAAAATATATTCATATTTTGATTTATTATTTCTACATTTGGTACCATTATTTGATTTTTTATTGACCCTGATCTTGTCATATATTTATTGATATTTCTTCCAATAATTGCATGACTTGATTTATTTACATTTACTTTCATACCTTACCTGTATTATAATTTGGTGTAATGTAATGTTTTAGAATATGTAATTTTCCCCCAAGTAACAGTAACCAAACCGTTCTAATGCAATTTTTTTTAACTTTTACTATTTTTTTAAATTTTAAAATTGTAGGGTACATATCAGGGTTAGGGTACACAAATATTCACTGTGCAGGTACCCTTGTTGATGAGGTGTGCCCCCCTTCCCCAGGCAGATTTCCACTACTGTCAATCTTACCTCCCCATCCCCTAATGCAATTTAATAAGAATCAACTATTATCTCATGTTCTTGTTTCATCTCTGAATCTGCTTTTTACAACTTATCTTAATTTCTTCATTTGGAAAAGAAGAAAGGCAGCCATCATCTGTCTACAAATTTTGAAAAATTCCTAAAAACTAGAAAGAAGATTCGTTATACTACTTTTCCCTGCTTCAGGCATATTCCCTATCTCTGGAATATTTTTTATACTGTTTGTATAACCAGTGGATAAAAACCAAAGAAAAATAGAAAGTATATCTGAATATATAAATTGGATTGCTAGATTTCCAACAATATATGTAGGTACTATTAACTAATAAAAACAAGAAAAAAAGTATTATTTGCTGGCAGAATGTGATTTCTTTAGAATCATAGAGGAGGGTTGTATTGCCCAGGGGGCATAGTGGGACAATAAAAGGGAGTAAGAGTCTTGTTGCAAGCAAGACATGATTGCATAATTGTAATCCATGTTATCTGCTGGATGGGAAGAAGAGTAAATAAACAGCTAAGATATTACAGAAGTAGAAATTAGATGGATCTAAAATTGGGATTTTTAAAAAATATCAAATAATAGATGCAAGTGAGTACTTTATTAGAAATTCCAATCCATTGATGTAAAGAAAAGAAAGTAAAACTGTGGTGTACCTACATACCTATCATTCCATAGTGTTATAGAAAATCTTGCTACCCAGCATATGTGTATAGGATAAAAATACAATGATCTTTATGTCTGGGCACATATGTATTATCTATGATCCAAAATAACCTGCGAGCTTGCAATATCTACATTATTGTCTTGAAATAATTATTTTTAATGTGATAAATCTAATCGTCCTTTATATTGTCATACTTGAAATAATAAACCTATTTTTATTAAATGGTAAAGACAAAAGGCCAACTGGTGTTTTGTAGGCTACTTTGGATATTTTAAAAACTTTCCTGTTTTCCTTAGGAACACTATCACTGTGGAATTCCCATAGAGAAAAATTAACTCATTTTAAATAATTGGAAACTAGTAAATAATTCACACATTTCAAGCAAATAATCTCAGTTATGATAAACTTTGTGAAGATTTGTGAGGTGGGATTAGTTGGACATACATATTATATTATAATTTATCTGGCATTAAAAGAGGATTTTGTTAGAAAGCTTTATTATTCAAGGCATAAATACTACTAATGTGTTTAGCTACATGTGATAATGGAGAAAAATTACATTGTATGTAATTCATTCACATCTTTGTTCTCTGTTTTGAATTAATTGGAGAGATTATGTTAATTTTTCTAACAACAAAATTAAATATTGTTTTGCAGTGAGCACATTTGCCTTTCATTATGGTTGCCCATGTATTCTAAAGGAAAAGAATAATACCAGCATATTCTGCTAATGGTAAGTAAAATAGTAGTGTGAGTTTTCTTACAAAAAATTTAGCATAATTACAAATAAATGTAAGTATCACATAAATAAATAACTGAATCAAAGATGACACTTCATTACTATTTAATAATACACTTTATTATTATTATAATTTTGTATTTTCCATGTTTTTGATTCATGAAAGCTCTCTTAGTCTTCATTATATTTATTTTCTGGTTATATTTTAGAGTTTGTTAATTTATAGTTCACTATTTCTTCAGAAAACATTTTGCCTCTCAATTTCTAGCTTCATTTTCATAAGGATGGCCAAAGAATGACTGTATAATTTAACAATTTTAAAAAATTATAACTTAAACCTCTTTCTCATTTCTAATATTATCTTTTCCCCCACAAACATATGTTTTTTAAAAGACTTGTCAAGGTTTGTATCTTTTATTCATTTTTTTCTCAAATAATATGTATTTTAAAAATAGTGGGGTTTTTATTCTCACTGTATTAAAATTTCTTATTAATGCATTTAACCACAGTTTTAAGTCAAATGAGTAAGTCATATTTGCATCCTAGTGAATAACTATGAGTTTTATAGGAATTTGAAACAGGTTTCCAATATTTAATAAAATAAGCAACATTTAATTTGCTAAAATTACAGCTGAATATGGGTAATGAAATCAATTATATAATTACAAATTCAGCGTAATTTGCATTTCATTTAAAGTTTAAAAAATTGTAGGTAGGTTTAATACACTATTGAAAAAAAATACTACATTTTTGTAATACCATTTTATTGATAGTGTGTTTTTAAACAAAGATGCTATAAGCCGAAATTCCTACAATTCTCCTTGTCACTGTTTTTCTTCACTGCATCTTAAAAGTGGGAACTTGAAGAAAATGCACTTATGTGTGTTTTCAAACGGAGAAAATGGAACAAATTGTGTACTCACTGGGTGCTGTAATTTCAACACAAAAAGTTATGTTTTACCACAAAGATGTGATTTTATATCTTATTTATTTTGTGAGACAGATGGATTGTCTTTTTCACTATGCAGAGGCCTGCACTGGTCTTAGCGGATTTCAGTGATTAAGGAGCCCCTGCCATACTCGCAGCTATCTTAAGCTTGATGAAACAATGACTACTCTGACTACATTTTTAGGTTTGCGAATAATACCTCATTAAGAAAATGAGGAATTATTAATGTTTTATGTACTGCTCCCTTTGCTGGTTATTAAATTGTTACTAAACATTGATGTGGTCTGTGCACATTTCATTTACTCAAAACTGAAGTCAGAATTATTTTATCTCTTTTATAGACGAAAAGCTAAAATAAGGATGTTAGGTAGTTTTCCCAAGACCATGTAACTAATAATAAGCGATAGAATAGAAATTCTAAAAACTATCTCTGACTTTAGATCTAAATTCCTAACTTAGCCATATTACTTTCTTATGTTCTGTTATTTTTGTTTCTAATATTTGGATTAACATTTAAAAATTCATTCTTAATAATTAAAACAATTTATTTTTCAAATAAGCATTAAGTATAAGAGTGGATTGCTCTGTCTCAGTAGCCATTAATATGTTTCTTCTCAGATCCAGTTTCTAATTCTTAGCAAACCTTTGCTATACTTCTGCTCTATTATTTACTCTGTTTTCACTCTTGGCAATCTGATATTCTGAAAACTTACAATTAAAAACATTAAAATGCTATCAGAGTACTATTGTCTCAACCAGATCATTACACATTTTCTACCCTAATACTTCCTTAAATTAATAGTCACTGATTGGATTTATGAGGGATTGCTGGGGACTTGAGGTCATGGGCAATGTGACAAGAAAACACTGATTTTTTTTTTAATGCCACAGGTTTGCATCTGAAAACTAGTTTTAAACTCTAGGTATCTGTAACTGGGTAGATACTGTGAAGAGATACAAGGCATCTATGTTTTCTTTTTTATTCTTGTGATCTTGTTTACATGTGTAAAATGTACATCCTAAATTGAACCTGATTTTATTTTTGAAATATGGCTACCTATGCTTAATCAGTTCATTTTCAGTTTTTCTAGATTCAACTAGTATTTATTTTTGTTATGGTATAAACTCATGCTTTGGGGGAACATTTTTCTATACCTGCATCAGTAGTTCATACAGAAGTTGCAAGAAGCTACAAGAGGGTTTTAAACAAATGTCATTTTAATACAAAAACCTAAGGTTTCAGATTTTAACTATAGCTCTTAACTAATTACACTGGCATAATTTTCTTTCAGTGAAATTAATAACTTAAGCATGAATGAATTATTTTTGAATGCTGAGGCAAGATATTTAACTAATTGATTTTAACAACTAGACAAATTTGGAATTACATGAAATTTTGAACTCGAAGGATGAAAGGCGTCAGCTAAAAAAGCCGCTATTATAAGTTTTGCACATCAATTTTCAAAGCCACGTTGCCATTATAGTCCTTTTAAACTTCAGTTTACAGGTTCTGTTGCACTGTTTTATATTATATCTTCAACATCCATAGAGTATTATCTTAAATGGGTACGTTTGTGAATATGGATTCTTTCCTAGATCTTTTCTTAGATTTAACTCTACTCATGTAGTTTCTGGTTTTTGTACCTTTTTATTTCTAGAATTTGATTGAAGTCACACAAAAGAAATGAAGAACTATACCAGGCAGATAGAATTTATTCTTCTGGGTTTGACAGATAATTCTCAGTTACAAATGGTAATTTTTGTGTTTCTACTCCTAAATTACATGCTGAGCATGATAGGGAACTTCACCATCATTGCCCTCACTCTGCTTGATTTCCAACTCAAGACCTCGATGTATTTTTTCCTTCATAATTTTTCTTTTCTGGAAATTTCATTCACAATGGCTTGCATTCCCAGATTCCTAATCACCATTGTCACTAAAGAAAAGACCATTTCCTATAATGGTTGTATATCTCAGTTGTTTTTTTACATATTCTTGGGAGTTACAGAATTTTTCCTTCTGGCTGCCATGTCCTATGACCGCTATGTTGCCATCTGCAAACCTTTGCATTATACATCCATCATGAGTAACAAAGCTTGCCATCAGCTTGTACTCAGTTCGTGGTTAACTGGATTCCTGGTCATTTTCCCTCTACTGATTTTGGGTCTTAACCTGGATTTCTGTGCTACAAACATCATTGATCATTTTATTTGTGACATTTCTCCTGTCCTGCAACTTTCTTGTTCGGACACACATTTACTGGAACTGATTGCTTTCTGCTTAGCAGTGATGACACTCATAGTCACATTGTTTTTAGTAATCCTTTCTTACTCTTTCATCCTCAAGACGATTGTGAAATTCCCTTCAGCTCAACAAAAGAAAAAAGCTTTTTCCACCTGTTCTTCTCACATGATTGTTGTCTCCATTACTTATGGTAGTTGTATATTTATCTATGTAAAGCCATCAGCGAATGAAAGAGTGACTTTAAGCAAAGGAGTAGCTGTGCTCAATACGTCGGTTGCCCCTTTGTTGAACCCATTCATTTACACTCTGAGGAATCAGCAAGTTAAACAAGCATTCAGAGCTGTATTTAGAAAGATATTTTCTGCTTTAGGCAAGTAACATTACTTGAAATAATTAACAGGAAGTCAAAAAAGGAACCTTAGCAAATACTAATTTGATTCTTTTAGTTTAATGATTGCTATCCAATAATTATTTATATTACTTTAGTTTGTTCTACAATCAAAGCCATTTTCATTCTATCCATCCTGACTTTAATTTTCTGTTCTTTAATACGCAAACCTTTCTATGTTAGAAACAAAAATTGCAAAACCGACTCTCTCTAAAAGCAAGTTAAATAAAATGACTGCAGGATTTTGGTTGTATTGTAGCATATAATTTCTTCAAGCACTAGAATTGCAAAATAATTTAAATAAATGTAACGTGTTTCATTTTAAGGCCATGTTGTTAAAAATCTTAGATCAGACTGAGTCAATTTTTATTATGTCCAAATTGTTCTAAGAGAGCTTACTTTTTATAGATGATTATTTTGTAAAGCAAATTGTTAAAAATGTCAATTGTCAACATAATAATAAAGCACAATTACCTTTGAAGTGAAACATGTACTTTATTTATGTGATACACAGTATTTATATTGGGCAGATTTAAAAAATTTCAGTGCAGAATAATATCTGACTTAATAAGCATGCAGTTGATTCTACATACAATATTTTTCAGGAGCATATAAACAAGTTTAATCTTTTGACCATGACAATTAATGTGTTGAGTAAATGGTATTATACAATGAATTTTATTATTGGTCAAATATTTTTATTTTAAAATTTTGTATGTTTCCCACAGTAAATTTGTTGAATATTAATGTCTTAAAATTCGAATGACTTTAACGATTAAACTTATGTTCATTTCCTCCAGACCAGGGATATAAAATTGTGGTTTTCTTCCTAACTCAGGAATGTCAGCTCTTAGAAAATAGATGCCACATTCTATATAATTTTTCTGGTGAATATGTGGCTGTGCTGTTACATAAATGAATTTATGCCATGGTGGTGATCAGCACCAGATTGTCTTCTGTATGTTCCTGTGGTATTGTTTTTGTGTATGCCTATAGTTACCACGCATTTACCTAATCAATAGTCCTGAAAAGATTTGGCAATTAATTTTAATGGCAATGGCAGAAGAAAACAGACAAAATAAAATTTATTACTACATTATCTGTAAACTCAGATCTTTAGAATAAAATATAAGAAGATAAGGATGCTGGCAAGGATGTAGGCAAACTTAAAAATATATTATTTCTCAAACATCAATACAATGATGGCTACTGTCATTTTGTCTAGAAAAACTAAATTTATAAGGTAATGAATGCACTGTGGAAATGTCCCATAATTTTTCATTATCTGTGCAGACTCACTGAATAAGAAATAAACCCACATATTCTGTCCTGTACCTTCACCTCTGTGGCAGATTGTGTTTTCCTAAGAAATTGTACCACAACTATATCTCACTGAAAGGATGTAAGATGGAGTCAGTATATCCAATGAGCAGCCATTTTAACATTGTTTAGTTCTGTCATGTTTTTCTAGCACTTCATCTTATTTACCCTTTAATCACTAGTCAAGGACAGAACCAATTTCTCAGAGGTAGCTGTTGATAATTGCTTTAGGACTCCTTTCCCAGTTTGGTTTGTAAACAAGTTAACCTAATTAGCCCTTTGTGACCTTCATGACACAGACCCTATCAATGTGGCAACCATCATGTAACTCACCCACCCATCTGCCTGCCGTCCATCACTTAATGTCAGTATCTGTGTGTAACTGTCCCCTTCCTTTATGATGACGTGGAACAGACCACCACCTAATGACCTTTATGAACTTCCCCCATCAAAGGGAAAGTTTAAAAGGCATTCAACTTCAAATAGCAATTGCCATTACTTTGTTAAGCTAAGGTCTGGTCATGCGGCTCCTTGAGCTATGGTCACTATGTTTCCTAACTTTGGCCCCCTCCCCTATTGGGAAGGTGAATCGCTCTCTAATTTACTTGCTAGCCATTGCTTTGCTAAGCTATGGTTTGGCTTTTGTGAGTCTTTGAGCTGTGGCCACCATGTTTTCTAAGCTGTCCCCTTCACCTACCTTGGGGAGGTGAATCTCCTATCTCCTCTCTCTCTTTAATATACTTTTTAAATAAACTATATTTTCCAATCTAACTTCTGTACAATTTTTTGCTTCCTTTACACAGCAACGATTGCATTCCCTTCCCATCCCTTGTCTAACATATTGAAGGTCTGACATAACATATTGGAGGCCCTGCTGGGATTTTTTTACCTAACATTCCCGTGTAAGATGTTCTTATAATACAACTTTGACACTCCTTCCAAGGAGAAGTGGAGTCCAAGTTTTCTTCCTTTGAATTTAGGCAGAAGCAAGTTACTTCTCCAATTAGTAGAAAAGATTATTCGTTATTTCAAAGTTGGGGCCAAAAGAGGATATAGCTCCTGTCTAGATCCTTCAGTTTTGGGACACTTACCTTTGGAATTCAGTCACAATGTTTGGAGCAAAACTAGCTCTAAGGAGAAAACATACAGAGAGTTACATACAAAAAATAATTAAGACCTCAAACTAACAACCAGATGTGTGGGTAAAGGTGTATGTTAAGATGATTCCAGCTCTTTCTCCTGGGGAAGATGCAAATACTTTTGCATCTTATCATAACTGGAGGAACAGAGTTTTAAAAAGCAACCCTCTTAATATATAAAAATCAATATCTTAAATTGGACACTGCACTAGAAACAAAATAAGGATACATTTAATTAAAACTAAATTAGGTGAGGAAGGAAAACAATGGAACATGAACTTGTGGGATAAATTTAAGTAATGAGAGGATAGGAGACATAAAATAAACCATTATAGTAAATATAATACTAGTAGACTTAGTAGCTGGTGAGAGATTTTTAGAGTGGAAGGGGAAAGTTGCTTAATTAGATACTAGCTAAAGAAATGTACTTTAGGTAGAAAGGCACAGGTAGGTTTAAAGTTTTTAAAATAATAGGAAAACAGGCTCTACACAAATTTTTTTTGTTTGCCCTATGTGCAATCATTCTACTATACTATCTCATATAGTCATTTGAAATAGTAATTTTGGTAATAATTCACTCCACATTTTCTCTGAGTATACTTTCATGTGGGATTTTTTTCTTTCATGGAAACCCAGTTTTACAAAACTGATTTATTTGAAAAAGTAACATTTTTCATTTTATTAAACTCTCCAGTTGGGATTTTGGATTTGTGTATCTTTTTTCTTTTTTTTGCTGATCTTTGCCTTCTCTCTGTCTGTGTTACTATTAGGAGTATACATGAATAAGATTTGTGTGTCTTAAAGATTAATTGACCTTTTAATCATTATACAACTTTGCTTTTCATTTCTATCGATATTTCTTGCCTTAACTTCTAGTGTGTTCGATATTAACATAGCCACACCACTTTCTCTTGTTTACATTTGCCCTGTATGGTTTTTGATACCATCCTCTTATTTTCAATTGCTCTATTACACTGAAATGCTTCCCTTGTACTAAAAGTTTAAAATTGGTTCTGAAGGTAAGGATGCCCACTTTCACCACTTCTATTCAACATAGTAGTGGAAGCCCTAGACAGAGCAATCAGGTAAGAAAAAGAAAGAGTATCCAACTTGGAACACAAGAAATAAAACTATCTCTGTTTTCTGATGGTATAATCTTATATCCAGAAAATCTTAAAGATTTCTGTAAAAGACTTCTGCCTTTGGTAAGTGAATTCAGTAAAGTTTAATATTTAGCAAATGATGTCAAATATATCTACAAGGAGAACTATAAAACACTGAAGAAAGAACTTGTAGAGAACACAAACACATGGAGAAATATCCCACGCTCATGGACTGGATGAACCAACATTAAAATAACCATAATACCCAAAGCAATCAACAGAGTCAATGTAATAAAACTTGGATAAAATTTCATATGTCCCAAATTTTGGATAACTGTGCCAATGTTTTTTTTCCAGGATATAACTCTGAAAGATACTTACCTTAATACTTTTTATAAAAGAAAATGATGTTATAATTTTCTTGTTGAATGTAAACATTTTAAGGTTTTCAAAAATCTTATAAGCATGAATCAGCTCGATACCTGGTGGATTCTAAATTAGGGACACTAGTCTAATCAAATATGCTCATCAGGTAATGGGAATTATTGTTGTGGTTAGGGAGATGTAAGTTGAGGATCTTAGAATCTGACTCTTTTTCTCACAGTTCTCTTACCGCAGGGCCAACTCTTTAGATCCTTTTGCATGCTCGGGCAAAAATAACATAGTCAATGTCTTTCCTATTGTTGCTCTTGACACAGGTGAAGTGATTAGGTTCATCCACCTTGAAAACACTGAGGTTCTGTGTATTTGTGCTTGTGTGTAGGACAGGTGATCTCAGTGTACTTCTCAGTTGAATACTTCTGGCAAAGAGTTCCACTGGCTTCATCTAGATGTGTTTGCATTTCTGCCTGCACAAGGATGCCACTACCTTCTGGTTAGGCCTTTTTTTTTTTAAGGGAGCCCAAAACAGAGATCTAGAGTTCTGGAGTGCTGGCCTTGTTTTACTAAAGTTCAGGACAGAGCTTTGGACTGAGATATAGACTCTTGATCTACAGAGTGATTGTGTTCTAAGACCCATTTTAATCTGGCGTATACTTATGTTCATAAGATTAAGCAGGGATTTGAGACAAAGTCTTAGTTATAAGTTTCTGGAAGCAGATTAAAAATATATTACAGTAGTATATGTTTAATAGGATTCTAATAAGCAGAGCCATCTAATTAATTTCAAGGTCATGATCCCAATACTGAGACTGTAATTTAAAGCCAGAATGTCAGAACATAGGCATGAGAGATGTTTAAATATGTCCTATGGTGCAAATTGATGTGAGAAGATGGGCAGATTTTGATCCTATTTGAAGCAGCTGCTTAGTATCAGTGGCTATCTTTCTTTTATTTGAAGGGAAATATTCCCCACCTTATACATCCAAGGCAAGAGAATATTATTTTTTCACTCAGCGGAATTTCAAAGCTTCTGATGTTCATTACTATTACCATTACTTTGCCTTTATTTGTAAATATAACACTTAAGACTGACATATGAAGAAAACTAGAGTAATGCTACCTTGTTTAATCTCTTTTCGCCTACTCCTATGTCTGCATCAATTTTGCATATAGGTATCCTTAATTTTTCTTGTTTTAACTTAGGTATTATACAGTATACTATTCAGTTGAATAGTTGATTTAAAACTTATTTAATCCCGTTTTGCAAATATATCATATATAATAGCTACATTCATGTTGGTTTTGATTATGAATATTTTAGAGAATGTCTTGTACAGGTTTCCTAATTCAGATATCTCTTATGTGATTTCAGTACGTGAAAGCTCTATCATGGATGCTCCACCAGGTCATGTTGATAATAATATGCTCTTCAAAATTGTGGAAAGATAACTCCAATTTGATCTCATCTTTTTTCTCCTTATCAGGACATACTATCTTACATAAACTGGCACAAATTATGGTATACAAAGTCTGTTCCATATATTAAGAATTATTTAGGCAACTTAATTTTTAAGGTCAACAAAGCAATTGAAAAGTATAAACATTGATATACTAAACATGTTTTTGTAGAAAGAGAGAGAAAGAGAACTGTGTCAGCTCATAGTCTTCCAAGCAGAATGTCTTTTCTCATTTTGCCCCCAACCACTATTACACTACAGCCTGAATGTCAAAGTAGTGTAGTGAATTCAACTTGACTTGAAATCAGAAATGTAGCTTCATCATATCCTACCTATAATATATTGGCCAATGTGCTCAATCTTTTTCTTTCTATATATTAATACACTTAAAATATTTACAGGATGAGTGAGGGTATTATTCAAGACATTTACAGAGAGTTGGACATATCATTGGCAGTTCAAGAGGGGCAGTTATTTTCAAATTTAAACCAACAGTAATAATTTGGAAGAAGGTCTTACTGTTATTTCAAAACCCACTTTTAATATTCAAAATAAGTAATTCCTGAGTTTGTAATTTAATATGAGGTTTTTCAAAAACTCTTCTTTGAAAAATTTAGACTTTGTTTTTTATGTTTGTTAGCCTGTAGAAGTAATTCTTTATTTCAGTTACAGTAATTGAGAGAGCATTATCAGTGGATAATTGTTTTCCTTGTTTTTCTTTGTTGATAAGCAGTGGAATACTTTCAATATTTTAACAGCTACTTGCCACTAGCATCAAACTGTAACTTCTCTAATTTTTGAATATTTTCTTCAATTATTCCTTTGATCATAATTTCAATACTTATTCCTATTTGTAGTTCTTAATTTTTTTTTTCCATTTCTGCTGGTTGGATAGCTAGTTATCTTCTTAAATTTTTCAATTACCTTTTGTGTTAATGTCAATAGTTGTCTTATCTGCACTTAAGTTTTGGTGTTCAAATTTGCTTTATGCATCTATTCTGATTTTCAGCCTATAATAAGTGACTTTGTGTTTACATTTGTTTTAAATTAAACACATACCTTTTAAGTGAAGTTCCTCTCTCATATAACATAAAGAAATAGCTACTATATCTTACAAGTAATTGATTTTGAAGATGTTTCCATTTCTTCAATTCTGATTAATCTTAACTCCTGTTGATATCCTCCTTTCCGAATTATTTTAATTGGCCTGGAATGTGTAATTTGTTTGTTTGTTTACTTTGAGTTGGAGTCTCACTCTGATGCCAAGACTGGATTGCAGTGGCATGATCATGGCTCACTGCACCCTTGACTTCCTGGGCTTAGGCTATCCTTTTGTAGACTTCTGAGTAGCTGGAACTATAGGCATGTGCTATCAGGCCAGGCTAATTTTGTGTGTGTGTGTGTGTGTGTGTGTGTGTGTGTGTGTGTGTGTGTGGTTGTGTGTGTGTGTGTGTGTGTGTGTGTGTGTGTGTGTGTACATGGATACAAGATCTCGCACTGTTGCTCAGGTTGGTCTTGAATTCTTAGACTCAAGTAATCCTCCTGCCTTGTTCTCCCAAAGTGCTGTAGCTACAGGTCTCAGTCACCTCACATAGCTGATTTATTTTTATTATATTTCTGCTGTTGGTTTCTACTTTTTGTTTTGATTCTTGGACTTAAAA
Source organism: Cephalopachus bancanus (assembly GCA_027257055.1). Lineage (NCBI taxonomy): Eukaryota > Metazoa > Chordata > Mammalia > Primates > Tarsiidae > Cephalopachus > Cephalopachus bancanus. The sequence goes on along the minus strand of JAPVLO010000385.1, from coordinate 1,980,469 downwards.
TATTAATTTTTATAACTTTACATTACAGAAAGAAATAGTACTATCTCTACACAAATTAGCTTGTGCATAACTTATATACTTTTAAGTGTTATTATTTTCTTTTTTATTTTCCTAGAAGAATAAAGAAAAGACTAGGTAAGAAGTAAAGAAAAACTTAATTTCTTGAAATAATATTTCTTAGTTTCACAGAAAACACCATGTATCAACTTGATTTGAAAGAATAAGGAGTTTGATAAAGATGAAATCAGGACGCATTGTTAAATATCATTGAAAAGGTTAATCTGACTGAATTGTAGGCAGGAAGACATGAAATAAGTTAGAAGCCATGGGACACTATCCATGGATCTTTCTTCTTTCAATTTGCTTGAATTCATTAAAACTTCTATTTCTTTGAGAGAAATGCAATCCTCTTCACAGAGTCATGGAAAGCTTGTTTCACCTGCTTGTTCCTCAAGGTGTAAATGAAGGGGTTCAACAAGGGAGCCACAGAAGTAGTGAGAACTGAAACTCCCTTATTTATGGCCACTTCATCCTTTGCTGAGGACTTGATATAGATGAAGATGCAGCTTCCATAGGCGATGGACACCACAATCATGTGGGATGAACAGGTGGAAAAGGCCTTTTTCCTTTGCTGAACTGAAGGGAATCTCAGAATTGTTCTGACTATATACGAGTAGGACAGGATCACACAGACGAGGGTAATAATAAGTGTGAATACAGCCGCAAGTGTAACCATCTGCTTTATTACCCATGTGTCTGAACATGAGATCTTTAGGAGGGGACCTGCATCACAGCTAAAATGATCGATGGCATTGGAGTCACAGAATTCAAGCTGGAGGCCCAAGCTAAGCGGTGGGACAATGATCATCAAACCGGCCACCCAACAGCCAAAGACTAAAAAGGCACACACCCTGTTGTTCATGATGATCATATAATGAAGGGGCTTACAGATGGCCACATAGCGGTCATAGGACATGGCTGCCAAGAGAAAAAATTCTGTTGCTCCAAAGAGAATAACAAAGAATATTTGACTTGCACAAGCATTGTAGGTAATGGTATTGTCCCCAGTTGACATACTGTACAGGAATCTAGGAATGCAGACCGTGGTAAATGAGACTTCTAAGAAGGAAAAATTTCTGAGGAAAAAGTACATAGAGTTTTAAGGTGCTGATCTACCAATGTGAGGGTGATAACAGTCAGGTTCCCCGTTACACTCAACATATAGGTGAGAAATAGAAAGATAAAAAGCAGAATTTGCAGTTGTGGGTCATCGGTCAGTCCCATCAGGATAAAAGTTGTTATGACTGTGTGATTTCTCATCACTGACTTTTATCATTTATCTGATTCTCATGTAAAAATCAAGATTTATGTGGAGACAAATATTTGAATCCTATAGTAAAAGACTGTGTGTAAACAAACCAGCTTATATTTATTTTCTCCTTTTACAGCATATTCACAATGTTGCCACAATCCAATAATCTTTCTGAATTTTACATATGTTGTTTACATGTGAACAGTAGGTGTTTCCTTAAGAATTCATGGTTTTGTAAAACCATTCAATTTTCCTTTACCATTTCTTGCCCTTCAGAATATACAAATGTAGTTGATTGTAATTCATGAATTAATTAGATTTACAAATAGGTTAGAGAATAATGATGTCATTTCATAGTAGCTTAAAAGTTCTTTGTCTAAGACATGCTAAGGATGTAGAACATATCCAGATGATTTAGAGCATCAGGTCTCTTAAATTCTTATTATCCATTGACTGATTTAAGGAAAAGATGCATTCATCCTGGAAAACAAACAACAATATGTGACACTGGACCCTAAGCCTTTCCTTGTTCTCTATATTCTTCTTTGCTGGTACTCCTGACACTCAAATGTACCTTTAGATGGTTTGGTTTACAATTATTTTATCTACAGTGTGAGAAAAAGTTGCACTCTAGGTATTTACAAAAGAACTATTCTCACATGCTTTCATTTGATAGTCAATTAATTGACTGCAGTTCCTTTTCTCTCAAAGTTCCAGAAGCTAATCTACATCTAATATCACTAAATATAGTCTTTTAGTCTGCATCTTTTCATGTTTTTAATTCCTTTAAAAAGACATTAATGTCTCCTTCTCATCTCACCCCTGCTCAATTTATGTTTTAACCCTTGTATCCTCATTTCCACTCCTGCAGCTTTCCAAATACCCAAAAGGACTTCATTGCTGTTGAAGTTAAGGACACACAGTTTTTATCTTGACTAGTATTGCCATAGAATTTAGAAAAAACAGTTCAATCATCTTTAAATGGGTTTCATGCCATCATTCTGATATTCCTCCTAGATGCAGACCTCTCTTTTTTTAGTCTCCTTTCTCTTTATCTGTGAGATATTGGTATTCCTCAATAGTCTATCTTCAGGCCTCTCATTTCTTGTTTTCTTTTTGTCATTCTTGCTCTCGACTTCCTGAGGGTGATTTCCCCAGTTCAATGGATTTGATCATCATTTATGTGATGCATTCCAAAGACCAGATTTAGTCCCCATAAAAGCATTGGAAAGTGTACAACACAAGCTGCACGTTCCACGTACACCTCGCTTACTATGTTCTCAAAGTAAAATCCTACTCCTTCTCCAAGCCTTGTCTTCTACCAGTGTTAACAATTTCTTGATATAGATTAATAACTTTGGGGTGGCCTGCAAGACTCTTCATTGACAGGACCTTCCTTGATATTCCCATTTCAGCACTTGATATTTTCTTACCTTACCTTCTCATGAGTTAAATTCCACCAACACTGACTACTTGCAATTTTTATATTTTGTGCATGCTCATTCCCCTGCACAGGCTAATCTTTTAACCGATGAATGTTGATTTGCCCTTTGGGGTTCTGCTGAGGCATTAATTCTTCCAGGAAATTTGTATTTACCCACACAGAGAATGTAAAATTATGTTCTTGTGTTTTTTTCCAAGTACCTGTTACTTTCTCTTTTTTGGAATAGATAAGCTTATAAAAACATATAGAAAAAATATAAACACAGTGCAAAATATAATAAAAAGCAAAATCAAGTCTGTAATCCCAGCACTTTGGGAGGCCGAGGTGAGGGGATTGCCTGAGCCCACGGGTTTGAGAACAACCCGGGAAACTAGGTAAGCCCTCATCTCTACAATAAATCAAAAACTTAACCGGGCATGGTGGCACGTGCCTGTAGTTCTGGCTACCTGGAAGGCTGAGGTGGAAGGATTGCGTGAGCCCAGCAGGTTGACGCTGGGGTGGCTGTGAGTGTACCACTGTACTCCAACCTAGATGACAGAGTGAGACTCTGACTCAAAAAATAAAAATAAAAAGTAGAGACAATATATCATATATCCTTATTTTCTCTTATGTTTGCTATATATAGGGTTCTTAGCAAATTTATAGAAGAAATAAAACAAAATTGTCTATGTACCTAGAGTAAGGTATATTTCTTAATGTTCATTCCTGTCAGTTGACTCAAAGTTCTTATTTTCATATCTATACTGTCATTTGGAGACAATCTTCAACAAAAGGTCTAATATTTCTACTACAAAACTCGGCACATCTATTTCTAGTGCCTATTCCAGAGTTTTTATTTGGTGTGTGAATTGCTCTTACTTTACCCTTAATATAACTCCCTATCTGCTGTTGTTTGCTTCTTTCTGATCATCACTCCCTTAACCTCTTAATTCTTAGGTGTTTAGAATTTTTTAATTCTTTTTTAAGAATTTTTTTCTATACACTATTTTCTGTTTTTTTTTACTCTCTGCTTTCCTTTGGTTTTTAAGACTGAAACTACCTACTGTGTGCCTAAGGATTTATTCTTTTTCTAAGAGAAATTTTTAATTCTCTTATTTCACAAAAATCAGATGGGGCTTGCATAAATTACATGTATGGATACATCCAAAATGTCCAAGAATGTCCTGATATTCTTAAGATCTTTGTATCTTTAGGTTGACTTGAAAATAAACTCTATGAAGAGGACTTTGTTCTTGCTCTGTTGTATTTTCAGTTGCTTCAGAATCTTTGCCCAACATAGCATGTGTATAGCAATTTTTGAACGAATGGGCTAATGTACATTTAATATTATTTTAACTTAATTTGTATTTTTTTAAAACAACTTTTAAAAAGTTTCAAGTCATACTGATAGCTAAAAGGCTCACACTGCAATGTCAAGAAAATTAGAATTTTTCTAATTTTCTGCTATATCCAATGACTATTACCAAGGTAGAAACTTCATCTTTGTTTAAATAATTTACAGTCTTACCTATATCCTAAAATCCATTTCTTTCATATGATACTTCCAGTACATTTATTTACTGATATAGCTTGAATAACAATCTCTCCAAAGAAGACATGCATACAAATGACTAACAGGCACTGTATATAAAAAGGTGCTCAACATCAATAATCAGGAAAATGTAAACTAAACAACAATGAGATATAATCTCATACTTATTAGGGTGGTTATTCCATAAAAATAAAACAAAAAGCAAACCAAAGCAAAAATATAACTTTGGATGAGTATATTGGAAAATAGAAACCCTTGTACTCTGTTGATGGAAATGTAAAATGGTGCAGCAACCATGGAAAACAGTATAAACAGCTTATCAAAAATTTAACAATAGAAATACTATATGGTCTAGTAATCTCACCTCTGAGTATAAATGCAAAAGAATAGAAATAAGGATCTCAAGGAACTGTCTGCACTCCCATGTTCATTGAGCATTATTCCCAATAGCCAAGATATGGAAGTAACACAAATGTCCATCAACAGATGAATGAATAAAGGAAATGTGGCATATATATATATATATATATATATGCATGTATATATATATATATATATATATCACACACACAATAAAATATTTTTGAACTTTAAAAGGAAGAAAATCTTGCAATATATGACCACATAAAAGATGTTATGCTAAGTGAAATGAGTCAATTAAAGACGGGCAGATACTGCATACTTCCACCTATATAAGGTGTCTGAAATAGTCAAACTCATAGAGGCAGACAGAGTCTTGGTTGCCAGAGGATAAAGGAATGGGAAGATGAGGAGTTGTTGCCCAGTAGTTATAAAATTTCTGTTATGCAAGATTCTGTTATGCAAGATGCTAACATGATGCCTATGGTTAGCAACATTGTATTATGCACTGGAAAGTTTAACATGGTGGATATCATATTAAATGTTTATACAAAAGTTTAAAAAGTCTAAAAACCGGAAAAAAAAAACTCAACAAGACAAAAACTCATAAAAACTGAATTGAAACATGAAAAACTTTGGGGAGGTGATGGATATATTTATTGCTTTGATTGTGATGATTCCATGTGTAATTGTATGTCCAAACTTATTAAATACATATATTTAATATGTACAGTTTTACATGCAAATTATACCTAATTAAAACTGTTTTAAAAAAGAAAGGTATATAGTGAAGACCATAAGACTATTTAAATGTGACTTCCACAATTATGACCAGGCTGTGGCACATTTTGCAAAGTAGCATTTGGCCCCACACCCACTGGTTTCAGTCCCTTGGGAATAGGTTATTGGTGAATGACATCTATAGGCATTAGTTCAAGACCATCATCTGGAAAGGAGAGAGAATGTTTCTTCTAAATGTCTTAAACACAAACTTTGGCTAATCATTGAATCTTTAGTTTACCTCTTTCTACCTTTAACCTTCCCATGTGATCCTTTACCCAAACTTTAGATTTAACCAGCCTCCCATCTCTTTTTCTCTCAGAAACACAATGGCACTTTTAGTACTTTTTTCAAAATTTAGTTTTAGATTGCATTGTCAAAGGGTAAGTATATCTTCTTTTTTAGAAGACACGTTGTAACAGATGTAAAGTTTGTCATCACTTGTGTTCTCCAGGCTCACATTCCTAAGTTCCCAATTTTCTTTTGCCTGATTGTCTGAGGTATTATTGGTTGTGTTCATTTATAACGTGGAGTGCTCCACTCTGACATTCTCTTGCTCCACTCTTCTCAGGGATGAAGCAGCTCTGGAACCTTCTCTTTCTTCACCCTCCTGTTAGAGTACATCCACTTAATTCTGTGCCAGGATATGCTTTCATCTGGCTCTTGGGAAATACGAAGCAAGCTATTTAAAATGAAACTATTCTACCCATTGTCTACTATCAGCCGGATACCAGGCTAGGCTCTAAATTTTAAAACTCACTTAATTTTTACTAAAACTCTCACTGTAGTATTTATTTAACACTTTGTCTTCTTTTTGCAGAAATACCTGCATTTGCTTAGGTTATGTAATATTATAATTCTCTGAACTCAAAGATTTAGAGTTCTGGGACACAGAGCTAATAAATTTTAGCCAAGCAATAGGCAAGTTGGGTCAGATACTACTAAAGAAATTAGAAATTAGAATAGGTATCCTAAACTATCCACTTGAATGTTTAATCATATAAATCCTTAAAACTAGAGAACTTCTCCCAGGTTTGATGAAAGAGGGAAATGTGAATAATAAGAGAAATACAGTGTTGCTGCTTTGCAGATAGAGGAAGGGGGTCAACTGTCAAGAAATGTGGATGCCCTCTAAAAGCTGGAAAAGGCAAGAAAATGTGGCTTTCCCTAGAACCTCCAGAAAGAAATGCAGTCCTGTAGACACTTTGATGTTAGCCCAGTGGGACCGTTTCACACTTCTGACTTAAGTAGTCTAAGGTAATACATTTGTATTGCTTTAGCCACCAAATTTATGGTAATTTGTTGTGCCAGCCATTGACAACTAGCTACAATTAGTATTTTACTTTTCTTTGAAGTGACAAAAATGTTCTAAAATTATATAGTGGTGATGGTTGCACAATTTTCTGAATATACTAGAAACCATTAATATGTACACTTTAAGTTTTATGGTATGTGAATTATATCTTAATAAATCTGCTTCAAAAAGAGAAAAGAAAGAAATTAGAATAGCTGTAGTATAATGGTCCAGTATTTCAGAAGTATATTAATGTTTGAGAACTACCTAGGTAATTAAGAAAGTTTATTGTCCAAACTAGACATTGCCACCTATACCATCCATCAGTGCTGCTGTCCTTATATCATAAACAATCACTATGCCGGGCTGGGTGTCTCAGCCTGTAATCCCATGCCTTGGGAGGCTGAGGTGAGTGGATTGCCTGAGTCCGCGGGTTCGAGACCCACCTGGGCAGCGAGACCTCATCTCTACAATAAATCAAAAAATCAGCCGGGTGTGGTAGCACATGCCTGTAATTCCAGCTACTCGGAAGGCTGGGGTGGAAGGATCGCCGGAGCCCAGCAGGTCGAGGCTGCGGTGGCTGGGAGCGGCCACTGCACTCCAGTCTGGGTGACAGAGTGAGACTCCAACTCAAAAGAAAAAAAAACAAAAAACAATCACCTAATTTATATATTCACATATATATAAAGGTACAAGAAAAGATAACTAAAATACTAACTGACTTCTTTTATTTGCACTGTGGGTCTTATTTTGTTGCTGGCATCTCTATTATGTGTATTCTTCAGCAAGAGAAAATAACTCTATTCTGCTCATGGAGTGATAAGTGCTTCATGTTCTCAGCCAGCATTAATTATGTATGATGGTAGCTATGAACATGTGTCTTATCTGAAAACACAGTCTCTAGAGTTCTTGCTACCTCTCCATCACTGAAAGAAATGGTAGGAGAAACCAATCAGTTTGTTACATGAATGATTTTTTTCACTCGGTTTACATACACAAAATTATTGCAAATATCATGAGTCCTCTGGTTTTTGGAGAGTGGATTCTTCCTTTCTATAGTCATTTGTTGTATAAAATCCCATGGGGATGCATATGGCAAGGCCCATCTTGCTTTAAAGGGACTGTCACAGTAAAATTTTCACTCATATGGGAAACCTAGTGAAAATCTGTCAAGGGAAATGTCATAATGAAGAAGAAGATGCTAGCAAAGCATACTAGCCAATATTCTGCAGACAGCATGTCATGCTTACTTCTTCGTGAAACACTCAAGGTTTTTCCAGAGGTCTATGCAACTAAAGCTGCTTCCTTTGACAACACTTCTGGTCTATGAAACTAAGACTATTTCCTTTGACAACACTTCCGTCCCACAAATCTGGCCTTTTTGCAAACTTCTCACCCTAACCATCTTGTTTCAAGAAAGAAAAACAGAGTTATTTGTTTTCAAATGTTGGAGTTTGCCATATCCCCTCAATCCTTTTTCTTTTAGGCAAGTTCTATTTTTGATTTTTGTTTGGTAAAAGCAATTTATTCATGTTTTCTCTTTTACACAAGTAAAATGGTGTATTAATAATTGACTATAACTTATTCTTTGATTTATTTAATAATTAATGATTTCTCAACTACTTTGGGGCCACAAAAAGTGCAATAAGTAGCATAAACTATGAAGTAACAGAGAATTGGCATCCTTTCTGTTATCTTTTTTGTGAGTCTCCCTCTGAATACACATCAGGAAAAAACTGGCCTACTGAAATGTTCTTCTCCACCTTAAGCACTTTGCACAGTGTATCATACACAAAAAAAAGCCTTCTCGGTAGAGAACAATTTGTCTCACTTAGACATGAAGGGAAAATTTTGATGAACTAATAAACAGGAGTTTTCCTGCTTAAACTTGAATAGTAAAATAATATTTACAATTTAGAAAATGTTGACATTTTAAGCAATGTACTATTCTTTTTTTGATATATATTCCAAGGACTGAAATGTGTATTTCTGTGTGTCCTTTAAATTATGCTTCATGAATTACTTCAGATTACTGCATGTATGACTACATAGAGATGCATAAATATCCCCTTGTTATGACATTAGTCTTGTCAAAGGTTGTTGATTATTTTCAAAACATGTCCACTACAGTTTTCTATATTCAAAAGTTGAAATAAACTTAACTAGCAAAATTACAGAGGAATACACCAACAAATATTCTTTTATCTTATGTCTCAGAAGAGAAACTAATTGTCATATTTATCTTATAGTACTTACTCGTTTGACAATTTTTCATAATTTCAGCTGGCAGCTTCTTAGTGGGCTTAATTATGTTGTGTTAAAGAAGATGTGGCTTTGCACTGGTTTAACACAATTTGCTTTACAGGCATCTTCTGAAGGATCTAAAGGTCTTCTAGTTTCTCATTTTCACGTCATAAGAAAAACTCTTATTTTAAGTCTTGGGAACATGTTCTTTGGTCTCTGTCATGATGACAAGAATCTTAATGTAAGGGAGGAAAACAAAAAAAGTTTCTTTTGGTTTGAGAAGAATGAATGATCTGATTTTTCTGAGCAGGGAGTTAGCTTTTCTACTCTCAAAAATAGTTATATTTATTTTTTCTGCTCTATCTTCTGGGATCACTTGAATGAAATAAAGTAAAGGATCCTTAGTGACCAGGTTCAACTGTCACTAATGAACCTTCCGTGTAATTAACTTTGGCAAAGCAATGAAAATAGGCATCAGTAGAGACACTTTCCTTTGAGAGAGGAAGTCAGAACAACAGCATCACGTAGAGGCCAACTACCAATCTTAATGAAACAAAAATGTATAAGTGTGGTTCAATTTCCCACTAACTTTCTGGGGATATGAACATGTCTGTTTTTTAATAATAAAAATATTCTGCTTAACCTAATCAGCCATTATATCATATTTGGTAAAATATCTCCTATGTAGAGAAATTTATGTGGACAAAAATTACCATGTATACAGTGATTGTATAAAATCAATTCATATTTTGCTAATCACAGAATAATTTACAAAACATAAAAACTTACATAGGTTAGGCATATTATTTATTCTGTCTACAAATAGTGACTTGGCAGACCATAATTACATGAATGACATTCAAAACCAGTCCACATAATTAAGAATCACTGTTTCAATGGATTCTTGCTTTACGATGTCTGCCTTTGAGATTTCCATGTAAATTTTTATCAATGATATTTCATTGTTTCTCATGTATATGTTATGCTTCGTTTATTAGATTTATTGTCAAATATTTGTGTACTTTGGTGCTATTTTCAATTATATATACATCATATATGTATCATATACATATTTTTATATATAATTCTGATGTAAATCATTTAATTTGTAATATATTGCATCATTGTTTGTTTTAGTAGTTCATCTGTTATTTTTCTGATTTAGTATAGTACAATTCTGTTTGTTATTGTAGAGATTATTGTAAATATAGTAATTTAGTGTCCCATCAACCTTGTTAAATGAAGTTATAATTTAAAATTGTCTACAGAATCTGTTGAATGTTTTGATATACAATTGGCAGAGTTTTTTTTTTTCATGGTTATTCATGCCCTCTCTATTTGAGAGAATTTTATTTCTTAAAAAATAGATTTGACCTGAAGTAAAAATATAACACCCTACATTACACTGCAGTTACAAAAATTTTGGTAAAGTTGTCTCCTGAGATAATCTGAAATATGAATAATATACCATAGGGCTTATGAACAGGGGTTTGGGATCAATCTATTTGCTATTACTGACATGTTGGGTGATTTTAGTATGGATGGACATAGAGAAAATCCACAAACACTGAGAATTGCAAAATATAATATACTACTATACTTCATCTCCAATGAGTTAAAGATAGAAGAAAGTCATATTGGGAGGTATATTAAAACAGTCTCACAACAAGAACATGCCAATGATATTGCTACTACACCATTTTTTCATACCTATGAACCTATTAACCCAATATCTTAACATTAATTATGTCATTTGTGATGGACTCAGGACTTTTTCAAAAGAGACTAGGGGCATCACATGCTATAAAACTCTATTAAGTTTAAAGTATCTTTAATTATGTGTAAAAAGTTACCTGAAAAAAGTGAGTGAAAGTGTTGACAAGTGATGCAAGTAAGAATCTAGCAAGTTAAAAAAAATTGTTTTTGAGTATTCACTCTAAGTAAAAGAGATTTTAGATCAGTTTTTTGCTCCCACAATCTATGGAATTAAAAGAAAAAGAAAAAAGAAGGCTGCGAAATAAGCTTAGCCCTGAGGAAGTTCTCCCTCAGTGTTTTAGAACATCATCTTTGGCTACAGTGAAATAAACTAATGGACAAACAGAAGTCTTTTAGAATGCAACTCAAGAGCCACAAGATAGAAATATCTGGTTCTTATTCCAAGGAACACAACTGGGATCAATCCAGAATCTTACCACAGCTATAGAGTAAGGAGCTCCTACATGTCAGTCAAGTATTATTTTAGATTTGTAATTGATTGCTGTGTAGACTCTGGGTGATGTGGAGTACCTTTTCATTTGCCTGTTGACCATTTTTGCATCTTTTTTTGAGAAATGTCCGTTCACTTCCTTTGCCCATTTAAAAAATCAGGTTATTTGCTTACTTCAGTAAACAAACAATTTGAGTTGTTTGAATTTTTAGCTTCTCGTCAGATGTAGGGTTTGTAAACATTTTATCCCATTCCATAGGCTATCTCTTCATTCTTTTGATTGCTTCCTTGGTAGTACAGGAGTTTTTAGTTTGATGTCATTACTTTTGTTTATGTTTTGCTTGTGTTGCCTGTCCTGTTGAAAATATATCCAAAAAAATTACTTGGACCAATGTCATGGAGATTTCTCTCTATATTTTCTATGAGTAGTTTTGCAGTTTTAGGTTTACATTGAAGTCTTAAATTCATTTTGAGTTGATTTTCTAGATGGTATGAAATAAGGGCTTTATTTCATTTTTCTGCATGTGGATATCCAATTTTTCCAGTACCATTTATTGAAGAGATTATTCTTTCCAAGAACTGTGTATTCTTATCTTTATCAAAATCAATTTGCCATATATGTGTGGATTTATTTCGGGTTATTTAGTCTACTTTACTGGCCTATATGTCTTTTTAAATGCCCAAACTGTTGGGAGCTGGCCGTGGAGGCCCACCTGAGCGTTAGGGATCCAGGTGGGCTGTGGACCCTGAGACCACTGGGATGTGTTCAGGAGCTGATGGCCATTCCCTCTTCCCTTCTTTGCTGTTTGGCACGTCCCACTGGCAGGGACTTTGATGATCTAAGCATGAAGCTCTGAGAGTACAACAGTCATGGCTTACTTTAGGAGTCCATTGTTCCCATTTCTCACAGACTGTGGTTTTGTCTTTAAACTTAACATAATTCAAATTCAGGTCACATTTGGGAGACTTTAATATGGTACAAGTTTCTTTATAATATTTAAAAGTATATTTGTAGAATTAGTATATACATATAAAGTGCTGTTTCAACTTTAATAATACAGATAATTATCTAGAGTTACTAGAAACGGCCCAGCACGAATTTTGGCTGGGCCACATTCTTAAGGGCCCAGTGTGATCTTTTGACTGGGTCACATTCTTTAGGAACTGGTTTGGGCTATGGTTGAGAGTTTCTATAGTGTAGGTAGAATTAGCGTAAAATAGAGAGGAATTGGGATTTAGGTTGGTCATTAGGTGTTGTGTATGCATAAGTTTTAAAAGTTATTGATTATCAGAATATTATGATATTAGAATTGTTGTATTGCTTGTGAGGAATATTAACCAAGAATGAGGAACAGTATAGTTTTGGGATCCTCCTTTCTCATGCTTAGGGAAACACCTGGTGGGTGGGGGATACCCCTCATCCACCTGGCTCTATGTTCATGTACATGTCTTGTGATTTAATTGGGATTGCCCTTCCTCATACTTGAAGAAACACCTGGTGGGTGAGGGATGCCCCTCATTCACCTGGCTTTGCGTTCATGTAAAAGTTTTGTGATTAAATTGGGATTGTTTTTCCTCATGACTGAGGAAACACCTGCTGGGTGGGGGACGCCCCTCCTGCACCTGGCTTTGTGTTCACGTGAAAGACTTGTGAGACTGTCTGTGTAAAATCTGGGGATAAATACTTGCTGTAACTTCCAATAAATGACTTCTGCTCAATTTGTTGAACAGTTGTCCATTTTCTTTCTTTCTTTTAATATCTATCCTACAGAATTGGCTTCTGCACTAGACAGAGTCCAGTTTCTTTCTTTTTCCCCATCTGTCTCTTTCTTTCTCTTTATTTCTCCAGAATAATCACCGACACCACCACACCTTCCAGGGACCCTCTAAATGTCTCTGCAGGGGCTGGCCCCCTGCACCAAACCATGCTGTTTTGTTTTCTACAACTTTGTAGTTTATTTTGAAGTGAGTAGCATTATGCCTCCAGCTGTTAAACATTTTGTTCAACATTTTTCTTTGGCTTTTAAGGTCTTTTGTATGTCCATGCAATTTTTTTTTTCTATTTCTGTGAAAAAAAAGGCATTGAAATTTTCATAGGATTGGGTTGACTCTGTAGGTCACTTAAAATAGTATAAATGTTTTAGCTGGGCTCAGTGGCTCAGCCTGTAATCCTGCGCCTTTGGGAGGCTGAGGTGAGTGGATTGCCTGAGCCCGCGGGTTCGAGACCTGCCTGGGCAATGAGACCTCATCTCTACAATAAATCAAAAAGTCAGCCGGGCGTGGTAGCACATGCCTGTAATTCCAGCTACTCGGAAGCCTGAGGCAGAAGGATTGCCGGAGCCCAGCAGGTCGAGGCTGCGGTGGCCGGGAGGGCCACTGCACTCCAGTCTGGGCGACCGAGTGAGACTCCAACTCAAAAAAAAAAAAAATAGTATAAATGTTTTAACAATATTAATTTTTCCAACCCATAATAATCATCGTTTTTCATTTATTTGTCTTCTTCAATTTTTAATTAATGTTTTATAGTTTCAGCATATAGGTCTTTTATTATCATGGTAAAGTTTATCTGTAAGCATTTTATTTTTGTTTATAGTTATATCTATCACAGAAACAAAGAAATGAATACCACATGTTCTCACTCATAAGCAGAAGTTGAACAATTATCATAATACTTAAGAACAGGATTGGCAGTAGTGGGAAACTTCCAGAGGAGGGGGAGTGGGCTTGACAGGGGAGGTGGCCACACCCCATCAACAAGGGTACCTGCATAATTAACATTTGTATATCTAACCCTGAATTGTACCGCACATCTTTACAATGAAAAAGTCAACAAATAAATTGTTTTTTTAAGATTTTTTTCAGATACTTTGTTGTTAGTGTATAGAAATGTATGTTGATTTTTATGTTATACAACTTTCCTGAATTAATTCATTAGTTCTAATAGTTTTTTTAAATGGAGATTTTAGGGTGTTCTATGCATAACATTATATGTCTGCAAACAAGGACAATTTAACTTCTTTTGAATTTGGGCTCATTTTATTACTTTTCTCTTGCCTAATTGCTCTGGATAAAACATGTTGGATAGAATTGCTTCTTGCCTAATTGCTCCAGCGCTATGTTGAATAGAAAAGGTGATATTGGGCATCTTTTCTTTGTTTCTTATTCTAAAGGAAAACCTTTAACTTTTCACTTTTGAGTGTTATGTATCTGTGGGTTTGACAATATGGCATTTGTTGTGTTGAGGTACATTTCTTCTATACCTAACTTGTTAAGAAGTTTAATCATGAAAGGATGTTGGACTTTGTCATATATATTTTTTGTTTCTATTGAAAGTATTATATTATTCATTTTTATCATTGTGGTGTATCATTTTTTTTTAGATTTGTGTATGTTGAACTCTCCCTGCATTCTTGAAATAAGTCCTGCTTGACAATGTTGAGTGATCCTTTTAATATGCTATTGAGTTGGTTTGCTAGTATTTGATGGAAATTATTACAACTATGTTTATCAGGATACATCCTATAATTTTTTTTTCTTATGGTGCCCTTGTCTGACTTTGGTATGAGGGCAACACTGAGTTTATAAAAAATTTGGTTTTGTTTTTTAGTGGTAGTGTTATAAGAGCATGTTCATTTCTAATTTCTTTTAATAGCTAAAACATTTGGTAAAAGGAAAAGATTTGAGACTTACCCTAGGTAATTACAGGGTTAATATTTTAGTTACACTTATTTAGAAAGTATTAGCTATAAAGTACAAAAAATAAACTGACGACTTTCATATATGACTAATTTAATCTATTTTCAACTAAAATGAGAATCTAATCAGACAAAAGGTAGTTTTTCAAACAAATGTTTCTCAACAATTTACCCTACAAAATTAAAAAAACTATACTACTTTAAGTCATTAAAAAATTGAAGTAGATCATAGGACTATCATAATGCTAAAGATCTAAAACTTTAACAAGAAAATAAAAATGTTGAGATATCAAAATTAGGTACATATTTATTATTTAGGACACAAAAAACACTAGTCATTTAAAAAAATGAATAAACTTTATGTCATGAGAATTTCAAAACATAAAACAGGAAACAGGCTTTAAAATAATCCAATAAGAAATTGAAATACAACATGAAGAAATCAGGAAGCTAAATTACACTCTTGAGGACAATGAACATATGATAAAATTGGACACATTTAGAAAGAAAACTTGTGTATATCCCAAAATATCTGAAAGGAATGAAAAACAGGAATCAATTTTGCATTTATTCAACAAATCGCAAATGTTCCTAATATAGTTCTTAATAAATAAATTTTACTATGTTTATATTACTATAATATAAATATATGATGCAAATAAAATATAAATAAACATGTAAATATATCTCCTAAATGTTAAGAAGGAAAATGCCCATCATGATAAATGAGAAAATATATAAATATATGCAACACAAAAAGAAAATGGTATATATTTTTAAGCAAATGTGAAAGCAAGATAGCTCACTCATTGTAAGAGAAATAAAAATACAATAATATAGTAACTAAAACAGTATTGTATGGGCATAAAAGTAGACACATAGACTAATGAAATAATAGAGAGCCTGGAACTAAACCCACACATACATGGTCAACTAAATTTTGACAAAGGCATAAAAAATACACAATGAGCAAAGTAAAGTATCTTCAACAAATGGTTTTGGAAAAAGCTAATATCCTCTTGCAAAATAATTAAATTGGATTTTTATCTTAAACCTTATACAAAAATATTAAGTTAAAATATATTAGACACTTAACTGCAAGAAAACATTGGGCCTTAAGCAAAAATAGCAAAGATGATTCATCACATTTCCAGACTTCAAACTGTATTATAAGACAACAGTAATAAAAACAGCACGGTACTATTACAAAAATAGACACACATGTCAATGAATTGAGAATTAAGAACCCAGAAATAAAACTGCTATCATACAACCATCTCATTTTTGACAAAGCTGACAATAACAAATACTGGAGAAAGGACACCCTATTTAACAAATAGTGCTGGGAAAACTGGCTGACCATATTCAGAAGATTGAAGCTGGATCCTTTCCTCTCACCATATACAAAAACTAACTGAAGATGAATTAACTACTTAACTATAAAACCTCAAACTATAGAAATTCTAGAAGAAAACATAGGAAACACTCTTCTGGACATTGGCCTAGGCAATGAATTCATGACCAAGGTCTCAAAGGCAAACACAGCAAAAACCAAAATTAACAAGTGGGACTTCATCAAGCTGAAGAGCTTCTGCAAAGCAAAATAAACCATTAACTAAGTTAGCAGACAACGTATAGAATGGGAAAAAATATTGCAAATAATGCATCCAACAAAGACTACTACCCAGAATCTACAATTAACTCAAATGAATAGACAGGGAAAAAAATGAATAGCCCTATTAAAAAGTAGGCAAAGGACATGAATAAGCTCTTATCAAAGGAAGGTATACAAGTGGCAAAAAAAAAAGAAAAAAAAAGAAAAAAATTCATCACTAATATCAGAGAAATGCAAATCAAAACTACAATGAGAAATCATCTGGTGTGAGCACCAGACAGGATGATTTTTAGTAAAAAGTCAAAAAACAGATGTTGGCGAATCTGCTGAGAAATGGGAATGCTCCTACATTGTTAGTGGGAGTGCAAGCTAGTTCAACCCCTGTGGAAAGCAGTTTGGAGATTTCTCAAAGAACTAAAATTAGATGTGCCATTTGACCCAACAATCCCACTACTGAGTGTATATCCAAAAGATCACAAATCACTGTACCAAAAGACACCTGTATGTGCATGTTTATCACAACACTATTCACAATGGCAAAAAACATGGAATGAACCTAGGTGCCCATCAATGATGGACTGGATAAAGGAAATGTGGTACAGATACAGCCTGGGATACTACATAACCATTAAAAAGAATGAAATCATAGCCTTTGCAGCAACATAGATGCAGCTAGAGATCATTATCCTGAGCAAATTATCACAGAAACAGAAAACTGAAGTCCATATGTTCTCCCTAATAAGCCAGAGCTAACACTGAATACACATGGGCACAAGAATGGGAACCACAAACACTGGGCCACTCTTAAAGGGGAGAGGGAAGGAGTGGAGAGAGTGCTGAAAACTATCCACTGGGTACCATGTCTCCCACCTGGGTGATGGGCTAAACAGATGCCCAAGCCTCACCATCATGCAGTTTACCTAGGTAGCAAACCTGCACATGTACCCCTGAATCTCAAAAAAAAAGTCAAAGTTCCATTTTTTAAAAAAAGAAAACATAGGGGAAAACATCTTTGACATTGGTCTTGGCAATAATTTTTTGGATAGGACACTAAAAACCTACAAAAAGCAAAAATATACAAGTGGGACTACATCAAATTAAAAAACTTCTGCTCAACAAACAACCAACAAAATGAAAAAGCAACCTTTGGAATGAGAGAAAACATTTGTAGAACTACATCGGATAAAAGGTTACTGTATAAACTATGTAAGGAACTCATACAACTCAATAGCAAAATAATAATAATAAGCTGATTAAAAATTGATAAAAGATCTGAATAGATTTTTTCCAAAGAATAAATAGAAATGAGCAATAGGCAAATGAAAAGGTGCATCACATCACTAACAGAGAAGTGAAAATCAAAACCACAATGAGGTATCACCACACACCTGTTAATATGACAACTGTAAAAATGACAAGAGATAAGAAGTATCGTTGAGAGTATTGAGAAAAGGGAGGCCTTGAACACTGTTGGTGTGAATGTAAATTAGTAGACCCATTGTGTGAAACAGTATGGAAGTTCCTAAAAAAAAATTAAACATGCAATTAGTATATGATCCGGCAATCCCACTTCTGTATATACTATATATCCAAAGAAATCAAAATCAGTATCTTGAAGAGATATCTGCACCTCCATGTTCATAGCAACATTGTTCACAATAGCCAAGGCATGGAAAAAATCTAATTGTCCATTCAAAGATGGAAAGTAAAGAAATGATGCGCACACACACACATGCATATGCACAAACAATGGAATATTATTTGGCTATAAAAGAATGTCAGTGTCATTTGTGGCAATATGGATGGATCTGAAGAATATTATGCTAGGTGAAATAAGCCAGAGAAACTCAAATAACTCATGATCTCATTTATATGTGCTACTTAAAAAAAGTTAAACTCATAAAAACAGAGATTTGAATGGCTATTGTAAGAAGTATAGGAGGAAGTGGGGTGATGATAATCAAAGCATACAAATTTTCAGTTATAAAATAAACAAATTCTGAGCATCTAATGTACGTACAGCATGAGTGTGGATAGATGTTCATTTGACTGTGAATCTTAAAGAAAAAAGTCAAAGTTCCATTTTTTAAAAAAAGAAAACATCAAACACAAGCTGTATGTACATAAATCATCTTATTGTACACCTTGATTATATGCAATTTTATCAATTTTTTAAAATTTAAAAATCAATAAACAAATTAAAATGTAAAATCACATCAATATACATTTTACTGCTTTCATTTAAAATTATCTCAAAGTTTGACAGTATTTTGTATCACTGTGCTCTGGATGAGAAAGCACTGTCATACAATGCAAGTTGGATTTTAAAATTGCACAATTTCTATGAAAGAGAACCTGTGTTATCTAATAATATATTTAAAAGTATTCATAGCCAGACTCGGTGGCTCAGCCTGTAATCCCGCGCTTGGGAGGCTGAGGTGAGTGGATTGCCTGAGCCCGCGGGTTCGAGACCCGCCTGGGCAACTTGGCGAGGCCTCATCTCTACAATAAATCAAAAAATCAGCCGGCTGTGGTAGCAAGCACCTGTAGTTCCAGCTACTTGGAAGGCTGAGACGGAAGGATCGCCGGAGCCCAGCAGGTCGAGGCTGCAGTGGCCAGGAGCGGCCACTGCACTCCGGTCTGGGTGACAGAGGGAGACTCCAACTCAATAAATAAATAAATAAATAAATAAATAAAAATAAAAGTATTCATTACTAAGCACCGGTAAGATGGCCAGCAAAATCTGAAGCTTGTAAACCACAGATCCTGAATACAAACCCAAACAGCCTAACTCCAGCATGTATAAACTAACCAACATGTGAGACACATACATATACTTATGTACATACATGTGTACATTCACATATTCATTTATGTAACTTAACACTTACACAGATACAATATCATATTCCATTTTAGTTGGGAAGTAATAAATATAATCCCAATTATATTATTTCAAGCACATATGTATATTAATATATGAAGTCACTTGAGTATTTTCTTTGAATTGTATCGTCGGAAAGTACATCAATCATTCAATAATGATTTTCTGTATAAATTCATATGAAGACTTGTAAGAACATGAAATACAAAATAGTATAAGAAGTTGTGTTTTTGAGAAGAGATAAAAGTAGGAAAACAGAGAAGAACTAAAATGGAAATATTTATTGGTCCTTTGGAAAAAAATGTGTGTGTTTCAGTTATAAATTGTATTCATATCAATGTTTTTGAGGACAGAATTTTTCTCACAGCATCCTTAAATGCTTGTTTCACCTGCTGGTTCCTTAGAGTGTAAATAAATGAATTAAGCATAGGAGCAACAGAGGTATTGAGCATAGCTACGCCTTTTGTGAAGGCAACTCCTTCTTTTGCTGTTGTTTTCACATACATGAAGATGCAGCTTCCATAAGAGACAGAGACAACAATCATATGTGAGGAGCAGGTTGAGAACGCTTTTTTTCTTTGTTGAGTTGAGGGGATCCTCAGAATTGTTCTGAGAATGTAAGTGTAGGAGAGAATTATTAATGCCAAAGTGGACATGAGAGTAAACAAAGCTAAAACAAAGCTCATGAGCTCTAGGGTACTTGTGTCTGTGCAAGAGATTTGTAGCAAAGGAGCAGAGTCACAGGTGAAGTGGTCAATGACATTGGAGTCACAGAAATCCAGCTGCAAGCCCATGGCCAGTGGTGGAAAAATGACCAAGAAACCAGTCAGCCAAGAAGTGATGATAAGCTGGTAACAGATCTTGTCACTCATGATGGTTGTGTAATGTAGAGGCTTACATATAGCCACATAGCGATCGTAGGACATAGAAGCCAGGAGGAAAAACTCTGTTGAGCCAAGGAAGATAAAGAAAAATAGCTGAGTTGCACAAGCATTATAGGAAATGGATTTGTCCCCAGTTAGAATGCTGACCAAAAATCTAGGATTACAGACAGAAGTAAATGAAATTTCTAAGAAGGAGAAATTCCTGAGGAAGAAATACATGGGAGTCTTCAGGTGGGAATCCAGGAGGGTAAGAGTGATGATGATTAGATTTCCAGTAACACTCAATATGTACGTGGTAAATAAAAAGAAGAAAATCATGGCTTGTAGTTCTGGATTATCTGTCAGACCCAGGAGGATGAAATCTGTCACTGCAGTTTTATTTTTCATTTCTGATGGTTGATTTGTCAGATCCTACTGATAAAAATCTACACTGAAAACAATAAAACAGTGAGTCCAAAGATAAGCATAAATATTTGCACAATTTTTTTTCAAGCACTGTTGTATTTTGACGTGAAATACCTGGGGATTTTGTTTTAATATTCTCTCTCTAAGTTTTTCTACAATTTTCTACATTTCTGTTATTCCTTTTAAGATATATTTTACAAATTAAAAGCAGTCTTTGATGGAAGGATTGCCTGAACTCAGCAAGTCGATGCTGGGGTGGCTGTGAGCATGCCACTGCACGCCAGCCTGGGTGACAGAGTGAGACTCCAACTCAAAAAAAGAACAATCTCTGCTATATGTTACTCTCTTTCCGAAATTTTACATTTGCTGAGAGAAATTTGTTAATTTAACACAGAGTTTTCTAGTGCTTCATTATTTAGCTAAAATATAGGGGAGACAGTACTTTTATTTTCTCTTTTAAAAAATGTAACACTCAGTGATCTACCACAGAAACAAAGAACTGAGTACCACATGTTCTCACTCATAAGCGGCCCTGAACAATTACCTAAACACTATAAGAAAGGGATTGGCAGTAGTGGGAAACTGCCAGAAGAGGGGGTGGGGCACCCTTCATCCGTAAGCATACCCGATCTCAAACCAGGTGAAGTGGGGACCAAAGTGAGGCCCAAACATTCCCAGTACAATGACCATTTGTATACCTAACCCTGAATTGTACCTAACCCTGAATTGTACATCTTTAACATAAAAAAATAAAAATTTTGGCTGATGATGGAAATCTGTAATCCACCCAATTTTTCTGTGAAAATTCTAATTGTCTTTTTTGGGACATAGATGCTAATACTTGTATTAGTTTGTTTCTTGCACCCTTTATCGTAAAAAAAAATCAGTGGATAATTCATTTTAAATAATTTTGTCTTATGAACAGTTGAACAATTACTTGTATAAATGGAATCATTTTTTTCAATCCACTACACATTTTATTTTCAGTTAATACTAAAGCTTCTGAAACCCCTACCTTCACCTGTGATTTTTTAAAAAGAGGATCCTTTCATGAAAACCCAACTAATGTGGTGCCTTTTAGTTGATTGTTTCAAAATTTCAAATAACTTTTTAAAATGAAGTTAGGCATCAAACAACATGGTAATAAAATATTTTAGTGAAGTACACAAATAGCTGAGATAACCAAATCAAATTGGAAAGACAATACTTCAAATATATTATTTAGTAACTATCTTGGACATTCACACCAATTATATGCATCAGGCCTCTCTAAAGTGTAAAAGTATCAATATTAAAGAAAACATGCTATGTTTCACATATTTCAGTCAGTTGCTAGAAACTTCCATTTTAAATGCTTTCACATCAATTTTTAGATTTACCTATTATATACATATAAAACAAAGAAGAATAATCAATGTTATATAATGAATAGAATAGAAGTTAAAACATTACATAAGCATAGATTGAAAATACTTACCTATTGTCAAAATGTTGATGGTTAAATATTGAACACAAAATAGTGTACTCAGTTCTGTTAATCAAGTCATGCAGTGTGTCAATGCTACGTGAAGAAACAGCTTTTTTTCTCTCCTTTCATAAAGATACAGATTTTCTCATAAAGACATTGATGTTTCATCGTAAAACAGTAAATGAAATAGTTTCTTCATGTTTTTCTCCAACACTGTCCAAAATCTAGAAACCTGAAATATTCCACCCACAAACTTAACATCAAATCTTTAAATAAAAATTTTGCTGTTATAAATGAGAAAATTTCCAGAATTGTTTTTGATGGGCCTTTCTGATATTCACAGAGGATCATTTCCATTCATTTTTCCTAGGAAAAAAGTAAAACCAGCACCTTTAATGTATTCTGTTATATATAATTTCACAATATTTTTAAGGGAAACAAATGCCTATTGACTTTTGGGATAAATAATTGTAGGGCACTAATGAATCCGCGTACAAGATTGACTTTGGCAATCATATTTTAATTGGTTGATTATGGGAACTGTGTCCCAGGAGAAGACTGAGAAAATTTTCCAGCAGAATGTTAGACAAGTATTTGGGGAAAAGTGAGGCCCAGCAAAAATAAACCAACATCCTCTTAGGTTCATTTTCATCAGATCCATGTATTATTGTTAAGACTATGGTGGAAATCAATTTAAAATATGAAAGGCAAAGAAGTCAGTGGTCTATGAAGAAAAGTATACTTGGTATAATAATCTTTGAAACAATGGTGAAATCACTGAAGAGTATTGAAATGAACTGTCAGCTGAAACTTGCATAGGGAGTGTCACTATTTTCATGTTGACCTAAATAGCTAGTATTCACCTAACATTAGAAGCATTTCAGATTTTATCTTTACATTTTCGTATTATTTTTAATATGTGTGTATAAACCCTAAAAATATTTTCAATGCTGTTTTTAAATTCTGTTCTTTACATATGAGCACAACAAATTGAGTTAATTCTGCAGTGATTAATTACAATGCTAAAAATATGATATAAAATAGTATCTTATTTTTATAAAATGTTTAAAAATTTTTTATTCTTTTAAGTGATTGAGTCTCACTATACTGTCCAGGCTGGAGTTAAGTAGATATGTATAGTTGGGACCACAGCACACTGAGGCCTTCAAGTGATCCTCTTGCCTCAGCCTCCAAAATAGCTAGGACCACAGGCAAACACCACAGCACCGGCTTAAAAAATAGTATCTTCTTGCTAAATGTCTTGCATAAATGAAAATCAAGATATTTAAATTATATTTGCATAAACAATAATGGTACTTTGGTGGTAAAAACTCATTCAGTAATTAATTTATTATAGACTTTATCACAAATATAATTTAAGGAAAAAATCACACATGAATCTTCTCATTTGAAGAAGATGCCATCATGTGATCTTCAAATACATATATTCAAATATTTATATGCAGTGGCAACCACTGTTAACAATTTGATATATACCACTCCAAATATATTTTAACTTTGGAAACTTGCCTTTGACACTTAACAATATGTATTTTAAGCATTGAAACATATAATAAGGAAAATTCATTTTTCCTTAAGCAACAATTAACCATTTAATATTAACTTAAACATTTATGAGGTATGACAATTAAGTTCGCAAACTCATTCTAGACAAAGTGCTACATACCTTATTGCTGAATGAATTACTCCCCTTGGGTAGATATGCACCAATGCCAGTGTCTAGTCCATGCATAAAAGCAATTTTGGAACTCTTTTTCTGAAATGCCCATCAGAACTGCTGTGGTATTACCCTTGATGTCCTAAATGTCATCAAAATATCTTCATTTCAAGATTTCCTTTATCTTTGGGTAAAGAAAAAAGACATTGGGGGCCAGATCAGGTGAGTAGGGAGGGTGTTCCAATAAAGTTCTTTGTATACTGGCTAAAAACACCCTCACCAACAGTGCTGTGTGAGCTGGTGCATTGTCGTGATGCAAGAGGTCCTTCAGGACCATTTTTGTACACACCTTTCTCAAACCAAGATTTTCAGTTAAGATTTTCCTGTTTCTCCACCAATGGTTATTTGGTTTGCTATACTTGTCACAGTCAGTGGATGATTCTGATGCACAATTTGATGGATGCAATGTTTTCAACAGTTCTGCTTGTGACTGGCTATCTTGACCCCTATTCATCAGTGGAACTTTCTGTCCCCTAAGAAAAACATTTAATCCATTTGTACACTGCTGTTTTTTTCATTGCATTATCCACATAAACTTGCACTAACATGCCTCTGATTTCACTTTCACTCTTGCCAAGTTTAACAAGAAATTTAATGTTTGTTTGTTGCTCTAATTCAAGCTGTAACATCCTGACGACAGCACATAAGAACATGTAACATCAACAACGAACGCCATTCAGCAAGACACCACCACACATTGACACAAACGTAGCTGTGAGTCAGTGATATACAAGATTATAATACCTTTCTGAGTCTTTTTAAAACAGGTTTTTATTGAGAGGATAGAAAAGCTCCCACAGTGGGAGGGGACTCTGGGGGGTTACTCACTGGGTTTTTATACAGTGCTGCTAACATAAGATCATGGTGACAAGTTCATGAACTTAATTATCAGAACTTTAATAACTGAATACAGTTTCACAATATGAAAATGCCACAATGAGTTAAATATCTTTGTTGGTATATCTATCTTTGATTAAATTCCTTATTATAAATAATATTAGAATGCATGGACACATATATACATCTTCACATTATTGTTCTATTACATTTTGAGTGTAAATTTCTTCAAATGAAGTTATTGAGCTACAACTTTGCGTACTTAAAATGTTCATATGCATTTTTCTAGAGAATTGTTTGCTTGCATTACATACTTGTATAAAGATAGTCCTTTTAATGCAAATGCAGCACATAAAAGACTAATGTCCTTAATCCTTTTGGTGTAATAATAGAGAGTACAACAGTGATGAGATGCCTGTTTTTGGAATATTTATTCTATATTGATAATGTGTTACTGATTGTGACATTTTTATTGCTGTCATTCATTCTTCAATTTGATACTTAGTAGTGTAGTTATTTTTCTTTTTTCTGTTCTTTATGGATATCTTCATGAATTTTCTATTTTAAATACATTTTTAAATGTGTATTAAAGAAAGAACATACTGGCTTTATTTGTATTATGTAAATAGATACATATAAAAAGGATGTACTGTTCATTTTAAATACATAAGCAAAACATATGCAATTGCATTTTTAATTTTACTGTAAAGCTCGATAATGTTTAGAGGATTTAGAACGGCAATTGCATGTACTGATTCCAGAGAAGACTGACACATAAGTAAGATATTCAAATAGTGTTCTTTGAGAAATTAAACACTTTGAGTCCAAATACACTAAATACTTGCTTGATTTTCATATTATTAAGAAAATAATGAATGACTTTAGTCTGTAGACTTGCTGAAGTTTAGGACATTTCTTCACTGGAAAGAAGCTATTCAAAGGAAGGCCATTGTGACTGGAAATAAAATAGAGGGATGTTATGAAGAGGAAACAGGTAAAGTGTATAAGGGGAGAAAGAAATTATTATAGAGGTAAACGTATTACAGAGAAAAATAGATGTTTGCTGTGAATTTTATAAGAATCGCTTTTTTATCTCTGGTGATATAAAAAAGCAAACTTTTAAAAAGACCTATAATAGCTTACTGTGACGAACATTTTGCCTTGTACCAGAGTATTGTCACCATAATCCTTTTTTCTCCTTTGTTTTCATTACGTATATAACAGATGTATCTAATTTTCTGTTTAATGCTTAGTGATAAATAGTTGAAACATAAAAGTTAATTCCTAAATATCCCCATTGGTCTTGTTTTGAAGTCTATATCCAGACAGAATACACATTCTTATCCACATAAATGATTAAGAGTAAGTAAACGCAGAACATTCAGCCGACCTTCGTGTACTACACTCAAATAATGATATGTCAATATATATATAATGATATGTCAATAATGATATATATATATATATATTTTTTTTTTTTTTAGCAGGAAGCAAGATTTATTGGTGGGGATGAAGAGTCAGCAGAGTGAAAGTCTTCATGGGTGCCCGGCCTGTCACTTGCCCAGGGGGCTGAGATTGGGGATGTATTTGGCCCCACAGCCATCTGGGATGAGCCTCTTCTCATCACCATTGTAACATTTAGAGATACCGAAAGAGGCACAGGACAAGGGGCTGGTATAAACCAAGCGTTTATTGGGGGGAGCTCCAGGGTGAGGTCCCGGTCCCGAAAGATGGACCAGGGGAGTTGCGCCCAAGGAAGGGCCCTTGGGTTTTTAAGGGTGCTGCATCCGGGAGGGTGCCAGGGGGTGGAGTAGTCAGTCCCTGGTAGGGGAGCCAATCGTCGCCAGCCCCGTATCTGGGCCCGTCTCCTCGAGGCAATTGGCAGGTGCATCCGGCCATGGCTGGAAAGTTTCCAACCCATGGCTGGGTACTGGCCCTGGAAAGTCCCGTCGGAAAGTCCCGGGGCGGACGTTGGTCTTAGCAGGTGGCAGTGCTTTCCTCCGAGCCTAACATCCCTACCTCTTTGGTGTAAGGGGCGCTGACTTAGTCTGGCAACTTCCAGCTGAAGTGGGGAGTTGTTTATAGGAGGTCAGGACCGTGTTGGTCGGAGGGAAGCAGGGTGTAGGGGTGTAGAAGCAGCTGGCTTGACTGCAACTCGAGAGATTTCCTTCATGCGGGATTGTAAAAATTTAAACAGGCAGGGGGCAATCATAAGTAAGAGACAGATAACTAGAACAGGTTCCAAGAATGGCAAGACTCATTGGGTGATGTCCGAGTTCCACCAGGCAGAGAAGGACGGTTCAGCAGTGTTTTTTTTTGGCAAAGTTCGTCCCCCAGCTTCCGGAGGACATTTACATTTTCTTCTACTAGCCCGGTTTCATTGATGTAGAAACAACACTCCTTATGGAGAAACATGCAGGTCCCACCCTGACTGGCCATGAGGAGATCAAGGGCTCTGTGGTTCTGTAGAGTAACCTGGGCTAGAGAGGTTATTTGCCACTGCAAGGATGCCAGGGAGCTTGCGGATGCCTCCAGAGCTATTTGGAGCTTTTCTTCCAGTTCTCGGGAAGAGAAGATGCTGTGCCCCAGTGCCCCACCTCCGGCCGCCAAGGACATGGCAAACATGAGACCGGGCATGAGGGGGAGAAATGCTGCGCGGCGAGCCTGACGGGGAGCAGGAAAGGCTTTGAGCAAGAGCTCTTCCTCAGAATAAAACGCAAGCTGCGGTATAAGCACCACCA
The DNA here is from genome assembly GCA_027257055.1 of Cephalopachus bancanus. Taxonomy (NCBI): domain Eukaryota; kingdom Metazoa; phylum Chordata; class Mammalia; order Primates; family Tarsiidae; genus Cephalopachus; species Cephalopachus bancanus. The sequence continues at coordinate 1,953,031 of JAPVLO010000385.1, read as the reverse complement.
GGTAGCAACAAGGGTAAAAACTACTGATAGATTTGAAGAGGGTGCCGTTACACCAAAAGAACCCATCCCTTGGAGCAGATAGGGTAGATGGTGCGATCTGGAGTTGTTGCATGTGCAGGAGCTGCCATAACAGGTAATAGAAAGGTTACTAAGCGACTGGAACAAAGGGACTCCAGGGATTGGAAGAGGCTGGTTGTCTGGCACACTGGAGGCATTAAACAATTGTGTGACAGGAACTGCTGCCGAAGGGGAGCGGTTTACAGTGGCGCAAAGGAAGTAGTCACTTACATTTCCAACAGAAGAGTGGTTGAGCAATGAGATACCTTCTTGTATTAAACGGAGCCAAGAGAACGGAGAAGGGTGGGCGGCACTCGGGGGGAGGGTAGCTGGGCACCCAAAGAGGTTTCTGCTTCTGCAATAAGGTTGGGAAGTTTGCCAGAGGAAGGGAAAACAAGGCGTTATGACTGAAAAATGCGGAGTTTGCCTGATGGTCTGGAGTCTCGGTACCAGTTATAAACAACTCCATTGACTCTCTGTGTCCACCTGGGGTGCCAGGGATCAGAGATGGTGAAATGGGATACCTTTCCTGGGTGGATGAGGGGGTAGATTGAGTGCATCTTGCACCAGTCATATGCACACTCCCCGTATGTCTCAGGTCACCGGTTACATTTGGCATGTGACTGGTCATATTGGAAGCAGATGACCGGGGCTAGGGTCCAATTCAGATTCATGGAGTTCATGTTGTCCACTGAGATGTTGATAGTAACTGGTGCCTGGCACCCCCCGGGCTGGCTCAGCGTGGTGCCCACAAAATGAGTAATGACTTTACCGTGAGACTGGGCTGTCTCTTCAATGTAAAACTGCCAGTGGTAGCCATTGTGCATCAATGGTAGTGTTGTGCATCAGAAAGGGAGCAGGATTAGAGTGAGTAGCAGGACCCTGGGTGAGGCAAAGATGGGTAGGCCCCACATGTTGACATTGCCTAGGGATCCCTGTGACCGGGGCCAATTTGAGATGGGAGGCATGATACCAGGAGGAGTGTCCCAGTAATTTGGCAGCTGTGGGAGTGGTAAGGACCACTGCAAAAGGGCCAACCCACCGGGGGGTTAGAGCTTGAGGAGATAGTTGTTTGAGCAAAACCGAATCCCCCGGTTGTAAAGGAGTGCAAACGGAATCCGACAAATTGGTGGGAGTGACTGTGGGAAGGGTCCACTCCGTGTGTTCCCTTAGCAACTGTCGGAGTAAGGACAAGTAAGGCAAGTATGAAGTCAGCGGGGGTGGAGTAGAGGGTAGGTTATGACTAATTAGAAAGGTCCTGCCATACAGCAGCTCAAAAGCGCTGAGACCTGACGGAGCCCTTGGAACAGCCCATATCCTGGAGAGGGCGAGTGGGAGGAGGGGAGGCCAGCCAAGTTTTAATTCCAAGGTGAGTTTGGTGAGGTGTTTTTAAAATGCCATTCGCCCTTTCTACCTTACCCGATGACTGTGGACGGTAAGGGGTGTGGAGTTTCCAGGTAATTCCCAGACTAGTGGCAACCTGCTGGACAACCTTGGCGGTGAAGGTGGGTCTGTTGTCCGTCTGGATGTTGGCCGAGAGGCCGAACCTGGGGATGATGTGCTCCAGAAGGACTGTGGCCACGACATCAGCCGTCTCTTTGGCAGTGGGGAAGGCCTTGATCCAGCCTGAAAAGGTATCCACTGGAGTGAGTAAATACTGGATCTTTTTGTGGACAGGCATATGGGTGAAGTCGATTTGCCAGTCCTCGGCTGGGAGGTGACCCCTCATCTGACGAGTGGGAATACGGGGGTGCAATCCTCCCTGTGAAGTGATGGCAGAGCAGACTGAACATGCGACATGAACCTGAGAGATAAGCCTTTTTAAACCAGTTAGATGGAATATAGGAGAGAGAAACCTATACATGGCCTCAGGTCCGATGTGTAGAGAGCGGTGGACTTCTGACAAAATATGGGAGGCCTGGTTCTGTGGCAGTGCAACACGATCCCCCAGCATGATCCAGTCTTGCTGTGTGACATGGCCCCCTTTGCTTAATAGGAACTGCCGTTCCTTGGGTAAGTACTGGAGTTGCAGGGAGGGAGAAAGGAAGAAGAGAGGGGATGGAGGCGTGACTTGGGTTAGTCTCCTCGTGATAGAGTCTGCCCAGGCATTGCCCTTGGCCACCAGATCTTGTGAGTCTTGATGGTCTCAACAGTGGACAATGGCGACTTCCCGTGGGCTCTGCAGGGCTTGTAGTAGTTTAGTAATTAGTTTGGCATTGGCAATGGGCGTACCCTTAGTGGTGAGATATCCTCTTTCTTTCCAAATAGCGGCATGAGAATGAGCAATGAGGGAGGCATACCGGGAGTCAGTGTAAATGGTTACCTGCTGCCCCTTAGATAGCTTGAGAGCCCATGTAAGAGCAACAAGCTCTGCTTTTTGGGAGGTGGTTCCCAGAGGAAGGGGCTGGGCCTTGAGAACAGAGTCAGCAGAGACTACAGCATATACCGCCCATCAGTGGCCCTGTGGGGTGCAGACAGACCTACCATCCACGAATAGGGTGAGGTCTGGGGACTGAAGTGGCTGATCTGAGAGTCCATCCCTGGGCAGAGTCAGGGCCTCCACCACCTCTGGGCAGGAGTGGGTAGGCTCTGCATCAGAGGAGGAGAGAGGGAGCAGGGACGCCGGGTTAAGGGGTGGTGAAGGTTTTAGAGTTACCCCTGTGTTGTCAAGGAACAACAAATGGAATTCCTGTATTCTGGAGGGGCCCAGAAGAGAGAGTACATGATGCTCCAACAGTTTGTGAACTCTGTGAGGGGAGAAAACAGTGATATGGTGATGTAGGGAAAGTTTTAGAGCCTCTTTGGTCAGGACAGCAGCTGCCGCTAGTGCTCGTAGGCAGGGTTGCCACCCCTGAACAGTGGTATTGAGCTGTTTGGAGAGGTAGGCTACCAGGCAGTGGGAGGGGCCCACTGGGTGTGTTAGGACTCCCACAGCTATTCCACGGTGCTCATCTGTAAACAAGCAAAAGGATTGAGAGGAGTTAGAGAGACGCAGCGGCAGTGAAGACAGGAGGGTGTCGTGGAGAGCAACAAATGCCTTGCAAACCTCATCAGGGGAGGTGAGGGGTCCTGTAGACATTTGTTTGGCGGCCGCATACAGAGGTTTGGCTAGCAGAGTGAAATTAGGGATCCACTGCCTGAAGTACCCCGCCAAGTCCAAAACGGACAAGATTCTGTCACCATTTTCTGGGGGTGACAGCTGCTGCACAGCGTGGAGGCAGTCTGTTGTGATGGCCTTAGTGGTGGGAGTAAGGCAGATGCCAAGGTAGATGACCTCAGGTTGTGTGAGCTGCACCTTATGGGGGGACACCCGGTATCCCCTAGAGGCCAGGAAGTTGAGAAGGCTGTGTGTGTGTGCGACAGTTCCTCAGATGGGCGGCAAAGTAAGAGATCATCCACATACTGGATGAGGTGGCTAGGTTGGAGAGGGCAATCAGGTAGGTCAGTCATGAGAGCCTGGCCAAAGAGGTGGGGGCTGTCCCAGAACCCCTGTGGCAAGACCGTCCATGTAAGTTGTTGAGCCTGTTCCGTGTCCAGGTCCTCCCAAGTGAGAGCAAAAAGGGGATGGGAGTCTGGGTGTAGGAGGATAGTAAAGAAAGTGTCCTCGAGGTCAATGACCGTGAGATGTGTCATCTGAGGCGGTATCCAAGATAGAAGAGTGTAGGGGTTAGGAACTACTGGGTGGAGAGGGACCACTGCCTCACTAATGAGACAGAGGTCCTGGACCAAGCGGTAGTCCCCAGAGGGCTTATGAACTGGAAGGATGGGGGTGTTACATGGAGAATTAACGGGTATGAGGAGGCCCTGAGAGAGCAAGCGAGTAATGATGGGTTTAAGGCCCTTACGGTGTATGGCTGAAATGGGGAACTGGGGTCTAGAAGAGAAATGATGGGGGGTTTTTCAAAACCATGTGAACTGGGGTGCAGTGTCGGGCTATGACTGGGGTGGAAATGTTCCACACATCGGGGTTGACCAGGTGGGGCAGGAGGGGAGGCGGCAGGTCTGAATCAGGAGAAACAGAGACTAGAGCAATACTGGCAAGGAGCGGGGCCACCAATCGAACTGGCAGCATTAAAGTAGCCCCTAGTTTTGAGAGGATATCCCTGCCAAGCAATGGGATGGGACAGGATGGGACAATAAAGAAGGAGTGACTAAACATCCAATCACTGAGAGAACAAGGTAGAGGTGAGGTTTGAAGGGGGACAGAAGGCTGGCCATCGATACCAACAACCGAGACCTGGGAAGGAGATAGAGGCCCCCAAAAGGAAGGCAGGACCGAATAGGTAGCCCCCATGTCCACGAGGAATGAGATGGACTTACCCGCTACCTGGAGCAAGATGCTGGACTCGGCAAAGGTAATTGGGGTCCTCGAGTCCGGGCATCCTCACCTTTCTGCCAGCCCAAGTAGCTCATGGAGCGGAGCAGGCGGCTCAGCCACACCCCCGTGTGGAGGAACCAGGGTTTGGCCAGACCAAGTGCAATCCGACTTCCAATGGCCCATTTGCTTGCAGATAGGACATGGCTTACTTGGCGGACACGGGTTAGGGCACTGCTTGGCCCAGTGGACCTCCTGGCCACATTTGAAACAGTCCCCTGGGGGAGCTTTATTACCTGCCATCGGACGCCGAGAGACCCCCATACCCTGTTGCATTGGCTGCAGGGCTGCAACCAGGGCATGGGCTTGTGCTTTAGCTGCCTGCTGGAGGCGCTGCTGCCTAGCGGTTTCTGCATCTTCCTCATGGGCATTAAAAACCTTAAGGGCCATGTTTACCAGGTCACGGACAGAGGTGTGAGGGCCATCCTCTGCCTTTTTTAGCTTTCTGCAGATATCAGGGGCAGATTGGGCAAAGAAATGGGGAGTGAGAACGGTAGCCCCGGCAGGATGGTCCGGGCTGAGGCGAGTGTGGAGAGTCACAGCCTCAGTAAGGTGGTTTAGAAAAACAGCCGGGTTTTCATCTGGGCCTTGGGTTATTTCCCTAAGTTTATCATAATTTACAACCTTTTGAGACGCTGCCTCGAGTCCCGCCTGAATGCACCATGTCATGTGATCTCTACATCTACGTCCTATGTGACCGGCTTGGTAGTCTCAATTGGGGTCTGTTGCCGGGACGGCCTCGGCCCCAATTGGCTGTGTGTTGTCCATTAGATGGATTTTATCGGCATACTCCTGAGCAGCGGTCATGATCTGATCTCGTTTGTCAGGAGTGAGGGTGGAAATAGAGATAACATGAATATCATGCCATGTTAGATCATAAGCCTGAGTAAAGTAACGGAACTCTTTGGCAAAGGCAGCAGGGTTGGCAGAAAATGACCCCATGTTGGCCTCTATTCCCGGGGTCTGCCTGAGTTAAAAACAGTGTCTTGATTTTAACAGAGACAGACTGGACGGAGAAAAGGTCAGGGTAGGCTGGGCGTCCCCAGGACCTACTCCAGACCAGCACGGGGGTGATCCCTAGCACAGCTGTGACTCCTGATAGGGAGATCCAGAAAGGATAGAAGAGGGGGGACCTCACCGATAAGTCACGACAGAAGGTCAGGTCAGAGGTCCACGGTCTGGGCCAGAAGCCCCTGAGTTGGGAGGTGAGGTCTGTGCGACTCGATCACCTCCCAGGTTTTGGCACCAAGATGTAACATTTGGAGATACCGAAAGAGGCACAGGACAAGGAGCTGGTATAAACCAAGCGTTTATTGGGGGGAGCTCCCGGGCGAGGTCCCATGGTCCAGAAAGATGGGCCAGGGGAGTTGCACCCAAGGAAGGATGGCTTGGGTTTTCAAGGGTGCTGCATCCAGGAGGGTGCTGGGGGGTGTAGTCAGTCCCTGGTAGAGGAGCCAATCGTTGCCAGCCCCATATCTGGGCCCATCTCCTCGAGGGAGTTGGCAGGTGCATCTGGCCATGGCTGGAAAGTTTCCAACCCACGGCTAGGTACCGGCCCTGGAAAGTCCGGTCGGAAAGTCCCAGGGCGGATGTTGGTCTTAGCAGGTGGCTGCTTTCCTCCGAGCCGAGCAACCATGTCTTCAAATTCATCTGTGTTAAACTTGGTAAAGCCCCACTTCTTTGAGATATGGATCTTCTGGTGGCCACAGAACTTGAACTTGACCCTGCGTAGGTCTTCAGTCACATGCTTCTTCTTCTGCAACTTGGTGTGGATTGACATGATGACTTGGCCAGTGTGCACCCCAGCCATGGTGCCCTGGGGCTTCTCAAAGGCACCTCGCATTCCTGTCTGGAGCCTACACGGGATGGGACAAGCTCAGACATGAACATGTACTGGAAAGGGCTGTCTTCAAGATCTCTTAGAGCAACCTATATAAGAAACAGGCTGCATACACTGCCAAGGAAGCTGCTGTTTGCAGCCATTGCACACCAGGTCCCCATGAGGAAAGGAATATAATGATATTCTTATCTGAATAAGTAATAATTTATATGAAATATAGGTGAAAACTCATTATGCCCCCTCACAACATTAAATACATATTTTTCATCATTCTTGATTGTCAGTTCCTTAATATGAACCCACTCGCTCATGCTATTGAATATAGTGATGTCTAAGTCTTCACTTAATATGAGTTAATGTGTTCAATAAAAATGTGTACGTGTGTCTGTACCTAACAGAAAAAAAAGTAGAAGCATTAGAGAAAAGTCAGTTGTATTAAGTAGGGTTCTTTAAAGAAACAGGGCTAATAGGAAGGATGGGTAGATAAATAGACAGATATTGATTTATTATAAGAAATTGAGGCATGCCATCAAAAGAGGACTAGATAAAAAATGTGGTACATTTACACGATGGAATATCATGCAGCCATAAAGAAGAATGAAATCATGAACTTCATAGCAACCTGGATGGACTTAGAGTCTATAATACTGAGTGATCGTTCTCAGACACAAAGAACTGAGTATCACATGTTCTCACTCATAAGTGGACCTTGAACAATTATTGTAATACTATAAGAAATAGATTGGCAATAGTGAGAAGCTGCTGGGACTGGAGTGGGGAAGCGGAATTGGCAGTAGTGGGAATCTGTCTGGAGAAGGGGTGGGCACACCTCATCAACAAGGGTACCATATAATGAACATTTGTATACCTAACCCTGAATTGTACCCCACATCTTTAAAATAAAAAAAATTTTAAAAAGAAATCAAAGCATCCATATTTAGAAACTGAAAAGTTTCAAGATCTATAATTAGTGAACTGGAGACCCAGGAGGGTTGATGTTGTATTTTTAATCCAAGTCCAAAGACCTGAGAACCAGGAGAGCCACTGTTTCAGGTAGAGTCTGAAGTCAGGCAAAACAAACAAACAAATAAAAACAAGCACAATAACAAAACAAGGAACCAACCCTACTGCCCATCAAAAGTGGACTGGATAAAAAATGTGGTTACATATGCATGATGGAATATTACACAGCCATAAAGAAAGACAAAAATCGTGAACTTCGCAGCAAATTGGATGGAGTTGGAGACCATCACATTTCATGATCTGTCAGAGAAACAAAGAACCGAATACCACATGTTCTCACTCATAAGTGGGACCTGAACATTAATCACAATAGCACAAGGGAGGGATAGGCAGTAGCTGGACACTGCCAGTGGAGGTGGGGCATGTAACAACACAAAGGGTACCTGGTCCTAATCCAGTGTAAGTGAAGACCAGTTGGAGGCCCAAACTTCACCTTATGTACCCGATCCTGACTTGTACCCCACATCTCTATAACAAAATAAAGTTATAAAAGCAAACAAACAAACAAAAAAAACAAACACAGAAAAAAAAAAACAAAAAAAACAGTGTCCGGCCCAAGGAAGTCAGGTGGTAAGAGTTTTTCCTTTTACTTGCAGGAAGGTCAGCCTTTTTTAATATATTCAGATTTTTAACTGAAGAATGAGGTCCACAACACTAAGAAGGGCAATCTACTTTATTTAATCTACTGATTCAACTGTTAATCTCACCCAGAAACAACCTCACAGACATACCCAGAATAATGTTTGGTCAAGTGTCTTGGTACTCTGTGGGCCAGTCAAGCTAACACACAAAATCATCTCATGATTATGGAATAGGAAATGCTAGAAATTTTTCTTTCCATTTAGGCATCACTTGTACTGGCAGAAACTGAAATGGTTGTTTGAAAATCTGGAGTCTAGTTGATTGCTTGTAGCTTCAGTGGAAAGCTTGGTCAACTAATTGTGACTGACATTGGTTGATTTTAGCCTTTAGTGTAGTAGCAGACACGCACCTCCCAATCCAAGCCTCATCCAGGCAGCTGTGGAGATAAAACTATTTCTGGTGTGGTTTGCTGGGTCCAAGATTGAAATTAAAGACTTTGTCCTTCAAATATTAGGATTCTGTCTTCAGATTGCAAATGGCTGCTTACCATTGTTTCAGAAAAAGAAGACTCAGAAAAGACCTGAAAAGACCTTAAACTTTCATCTCAGGCTGAACCCTAAAGGAAAACTAAAGCAAAGCAAAAAAAAGTAAACTCTGTGGAAGAGGGAGACTCTGATGTTTATAGTGATCATATTAAAAGTTATTCTAATGTCCAGTTTTTGAACAAAAAAAATCACAAGGCATAAAAGAAAAGCATAAAAGTACCCATTAAAACAAACAAAATGTATTAGCAGAAAACAAATCTGAGGTAGATTACATGTCGGACTTACAAATATTTTTAAATTGTTTGAGTATGCTCCAAAACATGAAGGAAGACACTCATGAAAAAAAGAAATGGTACATGCACAAAGTGAAATACACAAACAAAAAATAGAAATTATAACAAAAACCAAACAGAAATCCTGTAGCTGTAATGTATACTAACTAAAACTAAAAGTAAACTAGAGAGCAGACAAAAGTACCAGATAACTTAAAAATAGGACAATTAAAATCATGGAAGGATGTGGCAAGATGGTGACAGGGCAACCTGGTGTCTGAAGCCCTCTGCAAGGGAGATCTGCAATGGGTCTCTGACTCTCGCCCCGGGGGGCTGGGGACCCCAGCATCGCAGCCTGCTCTACAGACAGAGCTCGGCCACTGCCATCGGAACGACTGGACAGTTTTGACTGCATTCCAAATGGTTCTGCCGCTGCAGCCGCGGCCGCCGCAGCCGCCCCTCCCCCCACCGCTGCTGCCGCTGCCGTCGCCGGCGCCACCGACACCGCAGCCTCTGGGAGGGGTAGCATATCACACCACGCGGCCCGAGGAGATCCATAACAAACCGCTTCAGGGAAGATCTGCTGGGATCGCTGCCACCTATCCTGCGTCCGAGACTGTCCTGCCTGCCTGGCATGGGGCTCCTGTTGCCTGCTCGGAGGCAGGCAGCCTTCTTGTTCCTGTCCTGCCCCACCCCCACCCCCTCTGGGGCGAGCAGATGAGATAGCACCACCTGCTGGCGATTCAAGGTAACAACACTGAAACGGGAGAAATAAGCTTGATAAAGACATAGACCAAACTGCTGAAGGAAGGTTGATCTGAACTGTCCTTCACAGCAGATCAGGGGCAACTGACTCTAACTGCAAACTAATTTACCAGCTTGAAAAGAAAACTAGAAATCAGACCTGAAAGGACATTGGACTTAAACGAAAGGTCTCAGAGTTTGCTTTATTGATTCTATCAGTTTAATGACTTAATTCTATTCATTCTGTATTGTTCCCTTTTTTCCTTTTCCTTTTCTTCTCTTTTCTTCTCTCTGTAAACCATATCGTTGTATAGAGGAACAGCACACTAACAAGGTGGTTGGTTAGCTTGTATGTTAGCATCACTATATGTTTTATTTTTGCTTGTATGAGAGTTGGTTCGACTGCAGCTGTGGTCTATTGTTTTTATCTGTTTCAGTATAGGCCTCTCTCTCTATTTGTTGGCACACTCATTTGTTTCCCCCCTTACTCCTCTATCTCTCCACTCCCCTCTTCAACCCACTATCTGCTCCATTCTCTCCCCTCTGCTAACCACATTTTATTTCAGGGAGTAAACTTACAGCCCCACTGCACGGACAGATTCCAGGACAGTGGGAAGTGGGTTCCACATTATCCACATGCCTGTCAGCGAATACCAGGACCTGCAGACAGATTTTGAATCACAGCTCTCCCCTTAAATACATCTCAAAACTGCAAAAAGGACCACCTCCAACCTACAGTGCAACTTCAGAATTGAACAAAGTAAGAGGACATACATAAAGAATAGGAGATTGAACAAACAGAAGTAAAACCAATCCCTTTACCCTTGAATAACAGAATTAAAGAAGATGGTGATGTGGAGGGAAGGAAAAAGTAGAGAGGGGGAAAAAACCGCACAAATGAAGAAAAACCAAAAGAAGAATATAGGTCCTACACAGACCCCTGGGAAATCAGACAATGAGAAAACAGATTCTGGAACACAGACAATGAAGAGTCCCCGGAATGACTGGTTACATGCAACAAACCCAGACATCAAGACATTAATGGAGATAATTTTAAAAATTGAGGAGAGACAAGAGGAAAATAGGAAGGAGCTGTTGTCAGAAATGACAGCAGTAAAGAATACTGTGATGGAAATGAACAACAGACTAATAAGCATGGAAAGCAGAATCAGCCAAGTCGAAGAAAGAATCTCAGAGCTCGAAGACCAAAACACAGAACTAACCCAAACTATCAAAAACATAGAAAAGAAGCTCAAAAAGACAGAACAAAACCTGCAAGAGATGAATGATCACTTCAAGAGATCAAACCTAAGAATAATTGGGCTTCCTGAGGCAGAAAGAGAAACAGAAGCCACGCTGGAACAAGCATTTCATGAAATCATTTAAGAAAACTTCCCTCATCTCATTAAGGATGAAAAAATTCAAACACAAGAGATTCAGAGAACCCCTGCAAGACAACAAACGAGAAGACCAACTCCCAGACACATAATAATTCGCCTAAACAAAGTAGCTATGAAAGGAAAAATCCTAAAGGCAGCAAGAGAAAAAGGCCAGACTACCTACCAGGGAAAACCAATTTTAATAGCAGCAGATTTATCCACAGAAACCCTTCAGGCCAGAAAAGCCCAGAGCCCTTTCTTCAAAGTTGTAAAAGAGAAACAATTTCAACCAAGAATAACCTACCTAGCCAAACTAAGCTTCATTAGCGAGGGAGAATTGAAATCTTTTCCAGTCATCCAATCCCTAAGAACCTACGCTACCACCAGACCACCTCTACAAGAAACAGTTAAGAAAGTACTGAACACAGAAGAAAAAGAAAAAAGAACAACAGCATTCTTCACAAGAGTACAGGCAAAAGATTAAAAACACACATGAACCAACTCCAAACCCCAAAGAAAGACAACAAATAAACAGGATCAACTCTGTAAGAACCTTATGACAGGGATCAACTCTTGCATTTCAATAATTAGCCTAAATGTGAATGGACTAAATGCACCACTGAAAAGACATAGAATGGCAAAATGGATAAAATATCAGGCAACAATCTATTGCCTTCAAGAGACTCACCTCACTAGAAAGGACACCCACAGACTCAAAGTAAGAGGATGGGAAACAAACTTTCAGGCAAACGGAATACAAAAGAAAGGAGGAGTAGCGATCTTAATTTCAGACAAAATACCCTTCAAGCTATTAAAAATCAAAAAAGATACTGAAGGCCACTACATAATGATAAAAGGCTCAATCCATCAACAAGAAATATCTATCCTAAACATATATGCACCCAACATAGGTGCACCAACTTTCATAAAGCAACTTCTTGGAAAACTAAAGAAAGATATTAACTCTACCACTATCATAACTGGGGACTTTAATACCCCACTCACAAACCTAGACAGATCATCAGGACAAAAAATCAGCAAGGAGATCCAGAATCTCAATGTGACTTTGGACCAAATGGACTTAATTGATACCACAGAACACTCCATCCAAAGACCACAGAATACACATTCCACTCATCACCACATAGAACATATTCTAAGATCGACCACATACTCGGCCATAAATCAAGCATATGCAAATTTAAAAGGACCGAAATTCTACCAAACACCTTCTCAGACCACAGTGGAATAAAAATAAACATTGACACCAACAAAGTCCCCCCAAAACCAACAAAGACATGGACACTAAACAGCATGATGCTAAACAACTCCTGGGTCAACGACGAAATCAAAACAGGGATCAAAAGATACCTGGAAACAAATGAAAATGAAGAAACATCTTACCAGAATCTCTGGGATGCCCTGAAAGCTGTAGTAAGAGGGGAATTTATATCCCTACAAACACATATGAAGAAAATGGAAGGACCAGAAATTCACAACCTAACAAACCACCTAAAGAAGCTGGAAAAGCAAGACCACAAAAATCTTAATTTCAGCAGAAGAATCCAGATCACCAAAATAAAAGCCCAAATCCAGGACATAGAAGACAAAAAGATAATACAAAAAATCAATGAAACAAAAAGCTGGTTCTTCGAAAGGGTAAACAAGATTGATGGTCCCCTAGCTAGACTGACCAAGAAAAAACGAGAAAAAAATCAAATAAGCATAATCAGAAACACAAAAGATGAAGTCACATCTGACCCTGAAGAAATACAAAAGATCATTAGAGACTACTACATATACTTGTATGGAAACAAACTTGAAAACCAGAAGGAAATGGAGGACTTTCTGACATCACACAACCTACCTAGGTTGGAACAAGAAGAAATTGAGACCCTAAATAAACCAATAACAATCAAGGAAATTGACTACGTAATAAGAAAACTTCCTACAAAAAAAAAAGCCCTGGTCCAGATGGCTTCCCAGCCGAATTCTACAAGACATTCAAGGAGGAGCTGATACCAATCCTACTGAAGGTATTCCAGGCGATTGAAAAAGATGGAACGCTCCCCAAATCATTTTACGAAGCCAACATCACATTGATACCGAAGCCAGTTAAAGATCCAACAAAGAAAGAGAACTACAGGCCAATATCTTTGATGAACATAGATGCTAAAATTCTCAACAAGATCCTAGCAAACCGGATTCAGCAATACATCTCAAAAATCATCCACCATGACCAAGTAGGCTTCATTCCTGGCATGCAAGTCTGGTTCAACAATCGTAAAACCATAAATGTAATTAAATACATCAACAGATGTCAAAACAAAAACCACATGATCATATCACTAGATGCAGAAAAAGCTTTTGATAAAATCCAGCACACCTTCTTGATAAAAATCCTTGAACATCTAGGCATACAGGGAACATACCTCAAAATAGTAAAAGCCATCTACGAGAAACCCACAGCCAGCATACTCCTAAATGGACAAAAATTGGAACCAATTCCCCTGAAAACTGGAACTAGACAAGGATGCCCACTCTCTCCCCTCCTGTTCAACATAGTATTGGAAGTCCTGGCTAAAGCAATCAGAGAAGAGGAGGCAATCAGAGGTATTCAAATAGGAAAAGAGGAAGTCAAGTTATCTCTCTATGCAGATGATATGATGGTGTACCTTGAAAACCCAAGAGAATCTGTAAAAGGTCTCCTTACATTGATAAAAGCCTTTGGCAAAGTCTCAGGATACAAAATAAATGTACAAAAGACAATCGCATTTCTCTACACCAATAATAAACAAACAGAAACCCAAATAAAAAACACAGTTCCATTCACAATAGCCACAAAAAAAATGAAATACCTTGGCATCTTCCTAACCAGAGACATGAAAGACCTTAACAATGAAAATTACAAAACACTGCTCAAAGAAATCAAAGATGACATGAACAAGTGGAAAAATTTCCCATGCTCATGGATCGGAAGAATCAACATTGTGAAGATGTCCATCTTACCTAAGGAAATCTACAAATTCAGTGCAATACCCATTAAATTACCAACAACATTCTTCTCAGACTTAGAAAAAACAACACAGGAATTCATATGGAAACACAAACGTCCAAGAATAGTCAGAACAATCCTCAGCAAAAAAAAAAGCAGGTGGTATCACAATACCAGATTTCAAACTTTACTATAAAGCTACAATCATCAAAACAGCTTGGTATTGGTACAGGAACAGGCATATAGATCAATGGAACAGAATTGAGATTCCAGAAGCAAAACCTCAATTTCTCAACCAACTCATCTTTGACAAAGCCCCCACCACCTACCAATGGGGAGAGGAGAACCTATTCAGTAAATGGTGCTGGGAAAACTGGCTGACCACATGCAGAAGATTGAAACAGGACCCCTATCTATCCCCATGCACAAAGGTTAACTCCAAATGGATCACAAACCTAAATGTAAAACTTCAAACCATAAGAACCTTAGAAAAGGAAGGAAATACTCTCATGGAAATCGGAACTGGCATCCAATTCCTGTACAAAACCCGAAAGCCACAGGACTTAAGAGAGAAGATAGACAAATGGGACCTTATTAAACTGACAAGCTTCTGCAAAGCCAAAGAAACCATCAAGAGACCAGGGAGACAGCCTACAGACTGGGAAAAAATATTTGCCAACTCTAGGTCTGACAAAGGATTAACATCCTGGATCTACAAGGAACTGAAACGTACTGAAAAGAAGAAAACAAACAACCCCATTATCAAATGGACAAAAGATATGAACAGACACTTCACAAAAGAAGACATTCAAGCAGCCAACAAACACATGAAGAAATGCTCAACCTCACTAATCATCAGGGAGATGCAAATCAAAACCACACTGAGATACCACCTAACTCCAGTCAGAATGGCAATTATCAACAACCCAAAAAATAACAGCTGCTGGAGAGGGTGTGGTGAAAAGGGAACACTTCTACACTGTTGGTTGGAGTGTAAACCAGTGCAACCTCTGTGGAAAGCAGTGTGGCGATTCCTAAAAGCTCTAAAAATTGACCTTCCATATGACCCTGCAATCCCCCTACTGGGAATATACCCTGAAGAACACAAATCACTCTATAAAAAAGATACCTGCACACGTATGTTTATTGCAGCATTGTTCATAATAGCAAGAACCTGGAAACAACCATGCTGCCCATCAAAAGAGGACTGGATAAAAAAAATGTGGTACATATACACGATGGAATACTACGCAGCCATTAAAAAGAACAAAATCATGAATTTCGCTGCAACCTGGATTGAACTAGAGTCTATAATACTGAGTGACCTCTCACAGAAACAAAGATCCGAATATCACATGTTCTCACTCATATAATGGATCTTGAACATCCAATGCAATACTATAAGAAAATGACTGATGGTACTGGGAAGTTATGGGGGGGAGGGGGATGGGATTAACAGTAGCAAATATCTGTCGGGGGATGGGAAAATACCTCTTATCAACAGGGTGCCTGAATGAAACGTAATTGTACACCTAACCCTTAACTGTACTCCACAAAACTATAATAAAAAATACTGATTAATGAAAAAAAAATCATGAAGTCTGAGGAAAAGAATGAAAAAAGAATGAAGAAAAATGAAGAGATAATAAAGGATGCTGGGGCATTATCAAGCAGGTCTACATAAACATCATGTGTATCCTATGTGTAGAAAAAAAGTGGGGAGAAATAACATTTGTACATATATATACATCATTCAGTTGAATGTTATTCAGTCATAAAATGCCATTTGTGAAGGCATGGATAAATCCGTGTTAACACCGCGTTGTTAGATTCCAGTAGCTTTTGGTATATTTATTTTTATTTTCATTATCTCTTGATATTTTCCATCTTCCCTTGTGATTTCTGCTTTGATACATTGGTTGTTTAAGAGTATGTTGTTTAATTTCCACTACCTATGGTGACTGTTTGGAAACTGCAAAGTCATGTGATTTGTCCTTGAACTGTCTTTATTTGGGCTTTGGTAAAATTGTATTCTCTGATCCTCATGGGCATGTTAAATAGGTGTGTATAGATCCCGCATTAGTTTTCAGTAACTTCAAGAACTGCACTTTTATGATCTCCAACTTCCATCTATTTGATGGTGAAATTGTGTAATATGATATGTCACCAAATAGAAAAGTCACTGCACTGAGTATAAAAGCAGTTATTTCTGGTAACTCTTCTTACAACACTTCCTTGGAGTTGATCATGCTCCCAAACAACTCTAACCTCTCACTTTTGTTTGTTTGTTTGTTTAGCAGGACATGTATAATCTGAAAATGTATGGACAATGTTTCTGGGAGATCAGAGCTGGCAAAACAATAACCTGGAAATGGGCTTGAAATAGCTCATTTTCACAGGAGATAACTGTTTCTCAGCAATTTTTTTCCCTGACAGAATTAGCCACAGATTCTGAATATCATATTCAACAGACTAAAGGTACAAGAGTAAGGTAGAGACAGCCCTTTCTTCAAAATAATCACAAAGCACAGTTTTCAGAGCTTTGAGATGAGGTATTATGCCATTCATTAACTGTGAGTTGCTGTGAATTTTCATTAGAATCATTTATTTTCAGGAAGGATTTAATGGATTTTCTAGAGATTACAATATATCTTTTTAAAGCAAGGACTAATACTTATTTCATATGTACATCCTACAATCTTGATACAAATGAAAATTAATACAATAAGATGGAAACATTACAGGAAAAAAAGAGAAAGATTGAGAATACAGGAAAATGTGTTTAAATATAGAAAAAAAATAAAGGAAGCTTTAAAATGACTGAAAACTCTGACCAGGAGATTTACTGGAAAATTTTCACCATTGTACTCTCTAAACTGTATTTTCTTTACATTTATAACATTTATCCTTTTCTAAAGTACTAGGTAGTTTACTATTATGTTGACTGTTTAATATGTATATCTTATCACTAAGGGCAAGTTCTACAGTGGTGTAACTTTTGTATGCTATATTTATTTGTGTATAGCTACTATGTAGAATCATGATTTGTATTTATTTATGATTTATTTGTGGTTGCAGCTACAGATTTCATTTTCTTTAGTGCTTGTTTGATGATAACATTTTTTTGGTGAATTCTTTAAGGACTTGCTTTACCTGCCAGTTTCTTAAGGTGTAAATAAAGAGATTAAGCATGGGAGCAACAGAGGTATTAAGTACTGCTACACCTTTGCTCAGAGCCACACCTTCTTTTGCCAAAGTTTACACACATTAAAATGCAACACCAATAGGAAATGGAAACCACAATCATGTGGGAGGAACAAGTGGAAAAGGCCTTTTTCGACTACGTAATAAGAAAACTACCTACAAAAAAAAGCCCTGGTCCAGATGGCTTCCCAGCAGAATCCTACAAGACATTTAAGGAGGAGCTGGTATCAATCCTATTGAAGTTATTCCAGGTGATTGAAAAAGATGGAACTCTCCCCAAGTCATTTTACGAAGCCAACATCACATTGATACCCAAGCCAGGTAAAGATCCAACAAAGAAAGAGAACTACAGGCCAATATCTTTGATTAACATAGATGCTAAAATTCTCAAACCAGATTCAACAATACATCTCAAAAATTATCTACCATGACCAAGTAGGCTTCATACCTGGGATGCAAGGCTGGCTCAACATTCATAAAAACATAAATGTAGCTGGGCTCGGTGGCTCAGCCTGTAATCCCGCGCCTTTGGGAGGCTGAGGTGAGTGAATTGCCTGAGCCTGCGGGTTCGAGACCCGCCTGGGCAGCGAGACCTCATCTCTACAATAAATCAAAAAAAAAAAAAATCTGCCGGGCATGGTAGCGCATGCCTATAATTCTGGCTACTTGGAAGGCTGAGGTGGAAGGATCACCGGAGCCCAGTAGGTTGAGGCTGCGGTGGCCGGGAGCGGCCACTGCACTCCAGTCTGGGTGACAGAGTGAGACTCCAACTCAAAAAAAAAACAAACAAACAAAAATAAATGTAATTAAATACATCCACAGATGTCAAAACAAAAGCCACATGATTATATCATTAGATGCAGAGAAAGCTTTTGATAAAATCCAGCACCGCTTCTTGATAAAAACCTTTGAACATCTAGGCATACGGGGAACATACCTCAAAATAGTAAAAGCCATCTACGAGAAACCCACAGCCAGCATACTCCTAAGTGGACAAAAATTGGAACCATTTCCCCTGAAAACTGGAACAAGACAAGGATGCCCATTCTTACCCCTCCTGTTCAACATAGTATTGGAAATCCTGGCTCGAGCAATCAGAGAAGAGAAGGCATATCCAAATAGGAAAAGAGGAATTCAAGTTATCTCTCTTTGCAGACGATATGATTGTGTACCTTGAAAACCCAAGAGAATCTGCCAAAAACCTTCTTACATTGATAAAGGCCTTTGGCAAAGTCTCAGGATACAAAATAAATGTGCAAAAGACAATCGCATTTCTTTACACCAATAATAAACAGAAACCCAAATAAAAAACACAATTCCATTCACAATAGGCACAAAAAAATGAAATACCTTGATCTTCCTAACCAGAGACGTGAAAAACCTTTACAATGAAAACAACAACACACTGCTCAAAGAAATCAAAGATGACACAAACAAGTGGAAAAATATCCCATGCTCATGGATTGGAAGAATCAACATTGTGAAGATGTCCATCTTACCTAAGGCAATCTACAATTTCAATGCAATACCCATCAAATTATCAGCAACATTCTTCTCAGACCTAGAAAAAACAACACAGGAATTCATATGGAAACACAAATGTCCAAGAATAGCCAGAATAATCCTCAGCAAAAAAAAAAAAAAAAAAACCAAAGCAGATTGTATCACATTACCAGACTTCAAACTTTACTATAAAGCTACAATCATCAAAACAGCTTGGTATTAGTATAGGAACAGGCATATAGAACAATGGAATAGAATTGAGATTCCAGAAGCAAAATCTCAATTTCTCAAACAACTCATCTTTGACAAAGCCTCCACCACCTATCACCGGGGAGAGGAGAACTTATTCAGTAAATGATGCTGGGAAAACTGGCTGACCACATGCAGAAGATTGAAACAGGACCCCTATCTATCCCCAAACACAAAAATTAACTCCAAATGGATCAGAGACCTAAATGTAAAACCTCAAACCATAAGAACCTTAGAAAATGAAGGACATACCCTCATGGAAATCGGAACTGGCATCTAATTCCTGAACAAAACTTGAAACCCACAGGTCATAAGAGAGAAGATAGACAAGTGGGACCTCATTAAACTGACAAGCTTCTGCAAAGCCAAAGAAACCATCAAGAGAGCAGGGAGACAGCCTACAGACTGGGAAAAAGTATTTGCCCACACCAGGTCTGACAAAGGCTTAACATTTTGGATCTACAAGGAACTCAAATTTGCTGAAAAGAAAAAAACAAACAACCCCATTATAAAATGGGCAAAAGATATGAACAGACACTTCACAAAGGAAGACATCCAAGCAGCCAACAGACACATGAAGAAATGTTTAACCTCACTAATCATCAGGGAGATGTAAATCAAAACCACACTGAGTACCACCTAATTCCAGTCAGAATGGCAATTGTCAACCACTCAAAAAATAACAGCTGCTGGAGAGGTGTGGCAAAAAGGGAACACTTCTACACTGTTCGTGGGAGTGTAAATTAGTTCAACATCTGTGGAAAGTAGTGTGGCAATTCCTAAAAGCTCTAAATATCAACCTCCCACATGACCCTGCAAACCCCCTACTGGGAATATATCCTGAAGAACTCAAATCACTCTATCAAAAATATACCTGCACACGGATGTTTATCACAGCATTGTTCACAATAGCAAGAAACTGGAAGCAATCATGCTGTCCATCAAAAGAGGACTGGATTAAAAAAATGTGGTACATATACACGATGGAATACTACACAGTCATAGAAAAGAACAAAAACATGAATTTCGCAGCAACCTGGATGGAACTAGACTCTATAATACCGAGTGACCTCTCACAGAAACAAAGATCCGCGTATCACATGTTCTCACTCATATAATGTTCTCACTCATATAATTACATCCAATGTAATACTATAAGAAAATGACTGACTGTAGTGGGAAACTATGGGGGGGGAGGGAGATGGGATTAACAGTAGTAAATATCTGTCTGGGGATGGGGAAACACCTCTTATCAACAAGGGTGCCTGAATGAAACGTATTTGTATGCCTAACCCTTAATTATACACCACAATATCATAATAAAAAATATTGATTATTAAAAAAAAAGAAAAGGTCTTTTTTTTTTTTTGCAAGGCAGAGGGTATCTTCAGAATTGTTCTAAGAATGAGTGTGTAGGAGAGAATCACCAAGGCCAAAGTTACCATGAGTGTGAATACTGCTAAGCATAAGCTCTAGAAACTTTGTGTCTGTGCAAGCAATCAGCAGCATAGGGTAAGAGTCACAAGTGAAATTGTCAATAATGCTGGAGTCACAGAAATCTAGTTGGAGACCCACAATCACTGGAGGAAAAATAATGAGAAAACCAGCAAACCAGGAACTGATTACAAGCTGGCTGCAGACTTGATGTTGGTGTAATGTAGAGGTTTGCAGATGCCACATAGCAGTGATCATAGGACATGATAGCCAGAAGAAGAAATTCTGTGACTCCCAGAAGGATTAAAAAAAATACTTGCGCCTTGCAGGCATTATAGGAAATTGTGTCTCCTGTAGCAATGTTGATCAGAAATCTAGAAATGCAGACTGTTGTAAATGAGATTTCTAAGAACGAGAAATTCCTGAAGAAGAAATACATGGGCATTTTCAAATGAACATTTGACAGTGTTAGCATAATGGTGGTCGTGTTTCCACTTACACTCAATAAGTATGTGATCAACATAAAGGAGAATATCACAACTTGTAATCTGGGTCGTCTGTAAGTCCCAGGAGAATGAATTCTCTAATTGATGTCTTATTTGGCATGGCTGATCTCTGAATTCTGATGGGTCTATAGATGAAAGGAAGAGTGAATGTCAATTCATGACATGATTTCAAACTCACTTGGATTGCTCTCATTTTGCATAAGGAAATTTAATGAACCCATTAAAAAGAAATGGCAAAATAACTATCATTCAGAATTGCTAGCTTGAATCAGAATTTATTTAGGAGGAAAAAGATTGTTACTTTAGAAGATATTTTAATTTCAGCTTTGATAATTCCCTTTTATATATTTTGGTTGCTTAATTAAGGTTTTTTTTACAGTTATAAAAATGAGTCATGATAATAAATGTTTAGCTTACTTCACTGTACTTGTGAAAGATTAAACAAGTTATCAAAATACACAGACATTTTGAAAACTTAGTGGTCATAAAATATAAATGTTCATTTTGTCATTAGAAATCTTACATTTGAGTCACAATTTAATGTTTCTCTAAATGATTATTGATTTTTGTTCATAGAAAAAACTAAATAGGAAAGATTACATTTCTGAAAAATTCATTGAAATTTATCCCCTCTTGCTCTATTATGCCCCAATGTCAGCCCTTATTGATAAATAAGATCACGGTATAAAAATTTCAGTTAGACTTCTAAAATATGATTAATCATATAAAAATGAAATAGATCATATTATTCCCATTTGGACTGAATATATTATTTCAGAATGTTGTTACATTAAGTTATTTAGGAAGCTCTGCTTTGAAAAATAATAATCTGATAGCATTCTTGTTTTGCAGATAATTGATAAGGAAAGAAAATATATTAGAAGGAATATAATACCAATAGCAATCAAATAGTATACGATATAATAGATTTTGTTTGCTTCTCTTCTTCTTTCCCTTATTCTTTCTCCCCATCCTTGTCTTCCTTCTCCTCCTCCTCCTCTTTCATCTATTTCTTCTTAATATTATTGAAAAAAATCTACATAGTCTTTACCCTATGCCCACAATCTTCCTGGTAGGCTTTATTAAAAGACTCATTTTGCAGATGAGTACATTGATGTACAGATAGGTTATGTCACTTGCCCAAGGTTACATAGGTAGTGTATGCAGATAGGATAACATTCAAGCTTGTCTTTTACTGCACCATTTCCAGTGTGTAACACAGACTTGGGTTCAATTTTATTTGATAAAGAAAAGAATGCATTGATGATTGAATAATGTATATGCTACCCTGACTAGTACTGGTCTCAAGTGCATAGGTTTGTTTTTAACTCTATGGGCTAAGTTCTTCAAGCATCAATTGCTATGAATTAGTCAATCTTGTTAATGTAGATAGCAGTAGTGTCATATGCCAACAAAATAGGAATCTTAGGTAATGAGAATCTTAAAAAAACAAATGCTCAACACCCTGAAAATATTTCCCTGGATTGTTCAGCATGATCTACTGCTATCATTACTAGGAAGAGAAAAACCATATTGGTAATTTTGGAGTAAGCCTTGAGAGTAGTCTGACTAAATGAACAGAGTCAAAGTGTAAAACATTAAGAAGAACATGAATGATAATGAGGTAATGCACCCTGTGTCTACTATCACTGCACTAAGTCATAGCAACTGAGGTCTAAGAATATACCACGTAACTCCCCCTTGGGGCAGGCATTGTCTTATGCCCTGACAAACTTTAAAAGATCTGGACAGAGAAAATAATTGCAAATTGACAAAATGCCTTCATGGTGCATTTCAAAAAGAGTAATTGTTAAGAGTTCTATGATTTAGTAAGATAAATTAACAATGTGAAAAAAGAAGAAATATGCTCACTTTTATGTTAGTTCTTGATGGATTCAAGTCATAATTTCAATCTAAATAGCTTTCTGATTATCTATCAGAAGTAAGAGATAAATGATGTTTTAGACAGAAAATGCTTCCTTCAGTTTTGTACCTTCTATCAAACTAATTCACTTTTATATAGTCACTCAATTAATACAATTTAAAAATGCTTATATTTTCTCTTGTCATTAAACCATCCACTCCTCAATTCAAAATTCAGTCTGTCATGATGGGAAAATTCAATCAGCATATTTCCATTTGAAATTTAAATATCAAATATGTATATCATATATATATTTTTGAAATTTAAATGCCAAATGTTTCAGTATTTTTCTGATATTACTCAGTGATATGGGTTTTCCAAAAAGCTTTTCTCCACAGGAAGCAGAAGGACACATTTTGTGTATTTTTGAATATAATATTAGAGAAGAGTTTATTATTGAAGGATATATAATAGAATGCTCTCTGGAGAAAAACTAGTGTTTTTGCAACATGATTTTTGGCAACATTTTAATTGAGTTCTCTTGGGAGCCATTAGATATTGAAAGAATATAGAATTTTCCTATAATGTTAGACTTTGTATGAAGCAAAGACTGATGAAATAATAATTTATTTCTTATTTTTCAAATTATTTTAAATGAAGAGATACTCAACTTGACTCTCTAATAAATTTCTATGCATAAACATGAGTTATGAGGTTGGAATGTAAAGTAATTAAAGCTGAAACAAAATTCCAACCTAGAGATTCCATAGCTTAAAGAGGAAGAAATATTTTCCTAGATAGAGATGAGATTCTTTGGGAAAGACCATTCATTTTTAGACAAGTGATTTAATAAAATATTACAGATTTCCAAAATATATAGCATTTGTAGATTTAGAGAGAAGAAATAAAATATGTAACCCAAGATTGGGTATTTTATGGTTTAATTTTAGTTAGGTCGTTTACTTAATGCATTCCAGACTTCATTTAATGTTGACATAGAAACACCAGACCATGTGATCCATGCTCTACCATGACAATCAGTGGCAATATCTATTACTTCAAATAGCAGAGAGCATTTGTGGGACTGGTAAACAACACTATTAGATGATCAGATAGTGAGAAAGAATAGTTGAAATTTATTTTTATTTTATTTTTTTATTTTTAAATTGGAGTCTTACTCTGTCACCCAGACTGGAGTGTAGTGGCACGCTCCCAGCCACTGCAGCCTTGTCTTGCTGGGCTCCAGTGATCCTTCTGTCTCAGCCTTCCAAGTAGCAGGAACTACAGGCGTGTGCTACCATACCTGGCTAATTTTTGATTTATTGTAGAGATGAGGTCTTACCAATTTGCCCAGGCGGGTCTCGAATCCGCGGGCTCAGGAAATCCACTTGTCTCGGCCTCCCAAAGTGCTGGGATTACAGGTTGAGCCACCAAGCCCAGCTAAATAGTTGAAATTTAATAGCTTGAGTCTACCTGAACAAACTGTCTAACTCATACTAATGTCAGCTACAGCATTCTTGACCTTTGAACAGTTGATATACTCAGTAATATTAAATTGATTTTTAAAACTTTTTTCTCATTTCTTTTTAAAAAAAATCTTTCCTTATATTTAATATTCATATGAAAACACTCAGAACTGAATCTCTGAAAAATATCAACGTGGAAAGAGTACTTTTGCTCATTACTATAAAGTTACTGATTGATGAACCACTTAAAAGGGAAAAAGTGGTTTAATTGCCATAAGGAAAATGTAAAACTACTTTGGTGACAGAAATTAACAGAGTGGGGAACTCAGCAAGTCAGTCTCTTAACTGAAAAACTCATTGGACTTGGGGAAGACGGTGGCATAGCCAGTCAGACTGTGTGAGTCCGTGTGTGTGTGTGTGTGTGTGTGTGTGTGTGTGTGTGTGTGAATGTACGAAAGAGTCTATGTGCATGTCTGTGTCTAAGTGAGAGTCTGACTGTGTGGATACTCAAGAGCAAGTGGCCAGGGCTTTCTCAGTGGAGCCACTGGTGCCACAGCCACTCTATTGGACCCTACAACTTCCAAGAGCACAGAAGCTGAGCACTACTTTCTAAAATCAGCTGAACTTTTCCTGGGTAGAAACCACCCAAGTGACTGCTGTTCCCATCACTGCAGCACCAAGCCAGATAGGCAGCAAAGGCCACAGAGGGAAAGCAGTGAGGGAGCCAGAGGTAGAATCCCAAGGAAGCAGTGGGGAGAGGCTACCTGGAGCCTAGACTCACTGCCATTGCCTCCAGCACCAGGCTGAGCTGCACAGCTCTGCCACTAGGCTCTGAGAATTGGAGAGTGTGGTATGTGCCAGGGAGCAAGCTATTTCTGCCAACCCCATTTGCAGCAGGAAAAACAGCCTGTAGAGAAACTGAACAGCCACTCAAAAGCCTGGGCACAGAAGTGCTCCAGTGTGGCCTATGTGGAACAGCAGATCTGCATCTTGAGACCAAGGGGTGATCTCTTTATTGCATTGTGCCTGCTCTTTGTGACCTCAAAGAGCTCTGCCCCTAGTGCACAAGCTCTGGTAGGTAATGGCAGAGCACCAGACCATCCACCCCCTGAGAAGTAGGCTGGTGAGTACCTACCTGACTTCCCCCCACCTTAGCAAGGAGCAAAAGATATCAGGAGGGCAAAGCAGAGACCAGAGGCCTATTCTCCCACCACGAACTGGATGCCTTAGGAGCCATGATCATGTTGGGAGAGGAATGTAGAGGGAGAGAGCCCAGAAGACATTGAGTCAAGTTATCCAACCCCCCCCACAGGTGCATGCTGGCTATCAATTGCAGGGAGCAGGAGGTGAAGATTCTACCATGTTAAGTTTCAACAACAAAAAGGGAACCTGTAGTAAAAGACCTGCAGTTGCAGAACCTGCCACAAGAGATAGCCCCACTTCTCAAAGAGATATACTAAAGCTGAGAACTTGCTATTAATGGGCTTTTAATTGCTTATCTTGTTTGTATGCTTTTTTGGGTTGTTTCTTGGTTGGTTTTCTCTTTTCTTTACTCTTTCTATTTCTCTTTCTTAGTTCTTTCTCTATTTTTTTCTTTTCATCTTTCTTTTTCTTTCTCTCTTCTCTCTCCTTCTTCCCTCTCTTTTCTCTCTTATACCCTGTCTTAGACTCAGGAGCTACACAAGCAAACTCACTGTAAGGTCATATTGTGTGAAGATGGAGAGCAAGTCCCAGTTGATAAGCATTGTGACCTGTCAGTAGGTTCTGAATCTTTGCAGCCCCTTCTCCATCCCTTAGTAAGTGTTCAGTATTGTAAAAAGATAGAATGATGCTCCACACGCAGGCCTATTTCATAATTGGACAAACCTGGAGCTGTGGCTCAAGGAAAGACAGAAGATAGAACAAATATCAGAAGTGATTGATTCTCTATTTCCCATTGAGCAATTGAATTAAAGAGAAAAATAAGAGAACTGCTACAAATGAAGAAAAATCAACAAAAAATCTCTGGTAACCTTCAGAAACCCAACAGAGTCAGTACCTGAAAGAACAGCTACTGGGGGACAAGCAATGGCTACTGCCAAGAACGATAGCACCAAGAAGGTATTTACAGAGATCAGAGAATTATTGGATAGAATGAATAAAAATCAAGAAATTCAAGGGCTAAAATTAAATGAAATTGAAACAGAGTTGGACAGACTCAAGAAAGTACATTTAGAAATTACAGAAATAAAGACCTCCATACAAAAAATAAATAACAAACTGAGAAGCACGGGAAACAGAATTGATCAAGCAGAAGAAAAAAATCTCAGAGCTGAACGTAACTCATTCTATTAAAATTATAGAAAAAACTTAAGATGAAAGAAGAAACTCTCCAAGAGATGTGCAGTTTTATCAAAAAGTCAAAAATATGTCTGATCAGCATACCCAAAGTAAAAAGAGAAATGGAAACACCACCTTGGGACAAACATTCCAGGGGGTCATTCAAGAGAACTTTCCTCATCTGGCCAGAGAGATGAATATACAAGCACAAGAGATTCAGAAATCCCCTGCAAGACATCTTATGAGAAGACCAATCCCTAGACCCATAGTAATTTGCCTACATAAATCAGACATAAAAGAAAAATTCCTAAAGGAAGAAGGCCAGACTACCTACCAGGGGAGACCAAACAGAATTGCTGAAGACTTATCTGCAGAAGCACTACAGGTCAGAAGGATTGGACCCCAAGTTTTAATGTTCTCAAAGATAAGCAATTTCAACTAAGAATTTTCTACCCAGCCAAGCTAAGCTTCATCATTGATGGATAATTAAAATCCTTCCCAGACATCCTTGGATATTCCCTAAGAGAATATACTGCTTCTAGACCAGCTCTACAGGAGATGACTAAAAAGGTGCTGTGCACAGAAGAGAAAAGAAGTAAAAGAAAGACCATATAATTTATAAGATCACAAGCAAACACAGAAGCAACAGAATACACAGCACACTGCAAAAATAAAAACACACACTTATTAACACAAAAGCAAAACAAAAACTAAGCAGCCTTATAAGAGCCTTATGACAGGGACAAACTCTCACATTTCAATAATCAGCTTAAAAAGTGAATGGACTAAATGTGTCATTGAAAAGACACAGAATGGCAAACTGGATACAGACAAACAAACCATAACCCAACAATTTGCTACCTCCAGGAAACACATCTCACCACAAAAGATGCTTGCATACTCAAAGTTAGAGGATGGAAAACAAATTTTCAGGTGAACAGATAATGATAAAAGTTTCAATCTATCAACAGGAAATATCCATCCTAAACATATATACACTCAACATAGGAGCACCAGCTTTAGTAAAAAGATATTGACTCTAACACTATCATAGCTGGGGACTTAAATATCCCACTAACACCACTAAATAGATCTTTGAGGCAAAAATTCAACAAAGGGATCCAGAACCTCAACTAGTTTCTTGACCAAATGGACTTAATAGATATCTGCAGAACACTTCACTGAACAACAGAATATACATTCTACTCATTACCACATGCAACATACCTCAAGATTGTCTACATCCTCGGCCATAAATCAAGCATAAATAAATTTCATACAATTAAAATACAGCCTTGCACATTCTCAGACCACAGTGGAATAAAAATAAATATCACCACCAAAAAAAAATTCCCCCAAAACACACAAAGACATGAACAATAGACAGGATGATGTTGAGCAATTCCTGGATCAACACAGAAATCAAAACAGAAATTAAAAGATTCCTGGAAACAATTGAAAAAGAAAAAATATCTTACAAAAATTTCTGGGATACCATGAAAACAGTACGAAGAGGAGAATTTATATCTCTATGAATATACATCAAGAAAATAGAAAGACACAAGTTAACAGATCACCTAAGAGAGTTGGAAAGGCAAGACCATAAAAAGCCTAACTTTAGTAGAAGAATCTGTATCACCAAAGTAAAAGCCCAATACGGTACATATAAGACAAAAATATCATAGAAAAAAAATCAATAAAACAAAAAGCTGGTTCTTTGAAAGGATAAATAAAATTGATGGACTTCTAGTCAGAATTACCAATAAAAAGAGAGAGAAAGCTCAAACAAACACAATCAGAAATGCAAAAGATCCAGTCCCACTGACCCCAAAGAAATACAAAAGATTATCAGGGATTAGTATGCATACCTTAATGGAAACAAACTCAATAACTGAAATAAAATGGAGGACTTTTTGACATCACACAACCTCCCCAGGTTGAAACAATAAGAAATTGACAGTCTGGACGTGGTGGCTCAAACCTGTAATCCCAACACTTTGGGAGGCCGAGGCGAGAGGATTGTTTGAGCCTGCAGGTTCACGATCAGCCTGCAGGTTCACAATCACCCTGCAGGTTCGCGATCAGCCTGTCAAGACCTCGCCTTGACAATAAATTAAAAAATTAACTGAGTGTGGTAGCACATGCCTGTAGTTCTAGCTACTTAGAAGGCTGAAATGGAAGGATTTCCAGAACCCAGCAGGTCAACGCTGGGGCGGCTGGGAGCGGCCACTGCACTACAGTCTGGGTGACAGAGTGAGACTCCAACTCAAAAAAAAAAAAAAGACTTTGGCAAAGCCTTGGAGAACAAAATAAATGTTCAAAAGACAGTCACATTCTTATCCACCAACAACAGGCAGAGAACCAAATAAAAAGCACAATCCCATTCACAATAGTCACAAAAAAAAGAAGGAAAGAAATACCTCGGCATTTTCCTAACCAGAGCAGTGAGAGACCTTTCCAATGAAAACTACAAAACACTGCTCAAAGAAATCCAAGAAGACACAAGCAAATGAAAAAATTTTCCATGCTCATGAATTGGAAGAATTAACATTGTTAATATTTCCATCCTACCAAAGGCAATTTACAGATTCAATGCAATACCCATTAAATTACCAGCAACATTCTTCTCAGACCTAGAAAAAACAATGCAGAAATTCACATGGAAACATAAATAACCATGAATAGCCAAAACAATCTTCAGCAAAAGAAACAATGTGGGAGGTATCACACTTCCAGACTTTAAATTTTATTATAAGGCTAAAATAACCAAAACAGCCTGGTATTGGTACAAGAACAGGCCTATAGACCAATGAAACAGGATAGAGATTCCAGAAGCAGAAGCTCAGTTTCTCAACCAACTCATCTTCAAGAAAGCCTCCACTAACAATCACCGGGCAGGGGAAAATCTATTCAGCAAATGGTGTTGGGAAAACTGGCTGACCATATCCAGAAGCATGAAACAGGAAACCTACCTATCACCATACACAAAAATCAACTCTAAATGGATTAAAGACCTAAACGGAAGACTTCAAACTATAAGAATTTTAGAAAATGCAGGAGACACCCTTACAGAAATTGGAACAGACAACCAATTCTGATAAAAAACCCAGATGCCCATGCCATAAGAGATAAGATAGACAAGAGGGAATCTACTGTAAAAGAGATAATGATAGGATAAAGGCAATGTCATAGCTTTGGCAATAAGAAAAAATGAAGATATAAATAATTTTTCTATTCATTCCTACAGTACTCTCTAGAAAGTCATATAGTAGTGAAAAGACACAGTGGCCAGAAGGTAAAATCTTGTTATCCCCAAGAAGATGAAAAAAAAATGACAAAATCATTAAACCATGATAAGAAATGATTCTGACTCCCATCATAATGTTGACAAGGAATCTAGGAATGCAGACAGATGTGAGTAATATTTTTAGGAATGAAAAATTCTAAAGGAAGAAATATATGAAAGTCTGAAGATGGAACTCTGAAGGGGTGAGGGTGATAAGATGATGATCAGGTTACTAGCTACATTCAGTATGTAGGTAGCAAGAAAGTGTAAAAAGTACAACCTGTCACTTTGGGCTGTTTGTCAATCTAAAAAAAATAAGTTATATTACTGTTTTGTAATCATCAATTGTTTTCTTTGTTGTGTTATTCTTTATTTTAGCTATAAAATAGATGAATAAGAAAGCTATGACACCAGTAAAGAAACTTACACACACATACACACAGACATTTTAAGAAAATCATTGTTATCTTTTGCTTTTAGAATAAAAGAATTATGCAGTACATAGACCCAAAATACCTTTAAAAACTCTTTTATTATTTCTTATATTGATTCATTAATTGTATTCTCATATATTTCAATATAAATCTTTCTTCTGAAAGTTCAACATGTTCTCTGAAAATAAGAAAAAAAATGGAAACTAGACTAACACTTTTCAAATAACATTTTGAAAGTTCACTTATCAACATATTTCAACGTTGATATTTTATTTTGCTTTCTATTCTTATTTTTAATTAAAAATTTTTTGGAATAATTGCATATTCCACTTCCCACATTTTAATATTTGGAAACAAGGGACTCAAATCAGTCACGCATCTCGTAAAGTAATTTGTCCCTGAAAAAATGGTATGTAGAGATATTTAATGTCTTGGAGGGGCTTCTACTCTAGTTCTAATATTTATAATGAAAGAAATTATAGTTTTAGTTAATAGTCTATAATACTGACCTCATAAGATTGTAAAATATACTCTTCTCGAATATACTTTTTATTTACCAGCTACCCGATATGTATCTATTCTTCATTAAGCAAAGTAGTACTTTTATTTAATTCTAACTGTATTTTAGTATTCTTTTTAATCTTCAGACCATGTAGCATGTATTCACAATATTACTTACTCTTGTCTTGAGTGATGGATGAGAATAGTTGAATACTCAAGATACATTTCAGATAAGGCAAAGATTGTTTTTTCTTCATTGTTTTGCTTCTGATATCACCATGGATGTTATATCAGATTGGTTTGCTTGTTTTTCCAGGTTTAATTATTTTGCATAAAAACCTAGACATGCGGCTACCTAACATTATTCTTTAAAATACTTAAGTGTTCAGATAGCTTTTCTGAGTTTGTAAAGTCTCATTTGGTTCCTATAGTTTTCAGAGGTTTCAACATCTTCAAATGGAATATTTTCTCAGGATTAGTCAATTTATTATGAGTATGTATATGCCCCAAATTTTTACCTACAAGATTTTACCTACAAGGGAGATATTTCCACATCCTGCTATCTACTGTCTTTGTTAACGTAGATATGCAGTATTTTTGTATTTTGCCCTTACATAATGAATACTGAACTTCAGTATGTATAAAATTCACAATGTGTAAAACTAAACACCTAAAGTATATCTGCTTGGTTAAAATTCATTGAATTGTTTTGAATCTTGTACAAAAATAATTATGTCTTTTCCTGATATTGATTACAAGTGATTATATAAGATATCTACACAAGAACACAATATGTCATGTTGTTGTCAATTACAAAAGATTCACGCTAAAAAAAGAAAATTTTTGCTTGAAACTATAGAAATGTACAGTTTTAAGATTTTTTTCCATTTATATCTTTTGGTATTATAAAATATAATAATTATGTGACTTAATTGTATTCATACTTAAGATTGTAAGTATTAAGATTACTTGTATAAAGCATAAATATATACTACTAAACAGAAAAAATTATAGTCCTGAAACAATAATTCAAAATATACATAATTTTAAGGGGAACACGACTGAATCAAAGTGTCATTTCTAGTGGATCTTTAAATTTTTTTAAATTTAAGTTTTCAGGTTTCAGGATTTTTCAAAAGTCTCTGAATACTGTTCTGTCTCTTTCTCCTTACATTTGTGACCAAACGTCCAATGTACACATAGAAAAGTGAAATTCTGAGAGCTCCTCTACAACACTCACAGGAAAGGTGTATATCTACCTGTTTCTCTATACCCAATTAAATTTCTCTAAGGATCTATGGTCCTTGGATCCTCTGTCTATTTCTATTTAAGTCAGTGCTATCCTGGCATTTTAAAAGAAATAAATTATAATTAAATAAATTATGTTTAAAATTAATGTAATAACTGTTCAAAATTTATTAGTTAACATGTTTGATGATGACATATAGAAAAAAGAGTAGATTTAAATATAATTACATTTGTCA
This sequence comes from Cephalopachus bancanus, assembly GCA_027257055.1. Taxonomy (NCBI): domain Eukaryota; kingdom Metazoa; phylum Chordata; class Mammalia; order Primates; family Tarsiidae; genus Cephalopachus; species Cephalopachus bancanus. The sequence goes on along the minus strand of JAPVLO010000385.1, from coordinate 1,920,969 downwards.
AACTGTGATTGAGTTGTAAAAATAGTCTACTTATTGACTGAGGTTTGGCAAAAATCAATAAATACATTACATGAAAATTAATTTGGCCTGTGGAACTTACATTAGCATTTATAACATATTTCAGGGGTTTTTTTTGGATGAGTGGTTGTTAAACATTAAGGAAGACATTATTTCTCTTTGCCCATATGCACTGAAGGAACCAGACTTTATTGGGTACCATGTTGCCTGAGTCATATCCACATCAATAAATGCAAATCAAATTCAGATTTACACAGAATTTCCAAAGCAACCACTGAAAAAACAAAAAATCTTTGTAAAGCAAAGAGAGAAACAAAAACATAATTCTTGAATAGCTAGAACATTTAACTCCTTGTTTCTAAAAGAGTCCAGTATTCTTCCCAATTTTAACTGAAGTTGCTATTAATTTAGCAAAATATTTTCTACAGGCAGATGTAGTAAATCTTTTTTCTAAGATATATAGATGCAAATATCATATGACTGTTTTAGGTGTTCAGATTTTCATATTCTTTCTCAAATAGAATGTGTTTTTCCAACTGCTTTTGATTATGTGTAACCCCATGTCCATAAACACTTGTAAGGAGAATTCATTTTTTTTAATGGGGAGAAAAGAGAATTTAAGAACTGAGAAATTAAGTGAATATTAAGGAAAAGTGCTCTGATAGTGAATTAAATTATTTCATGTGCTCATGCATTGCTTGTGGAAGAAGATAGAGATAACACACAGATGATTGCAAAACAAAATTTTATTCTTATAAATGTACAACTATAATTAAGCTACTCTTACAGGAAAGGCTTTTGTCAAGATGTGGACTGTGCAGACGTGCTTAATCTCATACGCTCTAATGTCCACAGAAACACTGATTTTAAAAAATGTAAGAATGAAGCCGGGCTCGGTGGCTCAGCCTATAATCCTGCACCTTGGGAGGCGAGGTGAGTGGATTGCCTGAGCCCGTGGGTTCGAGACCCGCCTGGGCAACTTGGTGAGACCTCATCTCTACAATAAATAAAAAAATTAGCTGGGTGTGGTAGCACACGCCTGTAGTTCCAGCTACTTGGAAGGCTGAGGCAGAAGGATTGCCGGAGCCCCAGCAGGTCAAGGCTGTGGTGGCTGGGAGCGGCCACTGCACTCCAGTCTGGGCAACAGAGTGACTCCAACTAAAAAAAACAAAAACAAAAACAAAACAAAAAAACAACCCCCCAACAAAACAAAACAAAACAAACAAACAAACAAACAAAAAAATATATATGTATGTGAATGAAATCATACAGACACTAGAAAACAATTTAAAGTATATTGGAAATTTAAAAAAAACTAACTGGGAGATAGAAAGTGTAGAGGTTACAATGTTAGAAAAATCAAAAGAGGGAATGGTAGATATCAGGAAACCAAAGGCAAAGCAGTTTCTTTCCAAGGGAGCTTCAGAGAAGTTCTAGGCTCAACATCAAAAAATTAACATAAAGCAATGAGCTATGGAGGAACCATCAGTATGGTTCCTTAAGTGTGCTTTGGGGAGAGAGTATTGGGGTTTGACAGAAACCAGACGATGTATTTTGGAATTTGCGGTCAAGTAAGCATTAAGTAAGGTATTTTGTAATATTAAAGGATAGTATTCACTGTGAAGATATATAATGCCTATACACCAAATAACATAGGTCAACATTTATAATGCAAAAACCAAAGGAGATATATAAACATACTAGAGGCCAAAAGACTGCACTTCACAGAATAGCTTGTTTAGTACTATGTGCTTATACACTGAGATAAATAATTGCTTGGTGATAATTTGTATTTAGCTTTTCCTTGGTGCCTAAAGGAAACTTCCTTCAATGATTGCCTAAAACTAGGGTTAAATGATATCTCAATGTGGTTTTGATAATTATAATGATATAAGAAAAGGGATTGGCAGTAGTGGGAAACTGTGGGGGTGGATTGGCAGTTGAGGGAAACTGCTAGGGGAGGAAGGGGCATACCTCATCAACAAGGGTACCTGCATAATCAACATTTGTATACCTAACCCTGAATTGTACCCCACATCTTTATAATAAATAAATAAAACTAAATTCTGCCATTCTTGTTAAACAGCATTATTTTATGACACATTAAATAACTCACGCACAGAAACTTTTCAGAGCATGTAAACATAAAAGAATAATTGACAAAGTGAGGTCAAAATAGAATAAATAGAACAAATCCTGAAGGAAAAAGAAGTTGAATATAGTACTGGATGGAAACATAGAACAATGTTAGTATTGTGTTACGGCTAAGTTTTGGTTAAAAGTTCAAGCTATCACTTTCAAAAGGATGATTAAAATTTATTTGAGAAACATTTTTTGACCACGTTCTTAAAGGACTGTTTTACCTGCTGATTCCGTAGGGAGTAAATAAAAGGATTTAGCATTGGGGCAACAGAGGTATTGAGCACGGCTATACCCTTGGTCAAAGCCACTCCTTCTTTTGCGGAAGTTTTGACGTACATGAAAATGCAGCTTCCATAAGAAATGGAGACAACAATCATGTGGGAAGAACAAGTAGAAAAGGCCTTTTTCCTTTGTTCTGCAGAAGGGATTCTCAGAATTGTCTTAAGGATAAATACATAAGAAAGAATTACTAATGTTAAGGTTACCATGAGAGTGAATACTGCCAGGAAAAATCCCATGAGCTCTAGGAATGCTGTGTCTGTGCAGGAGATCAGTAACATAGGAGAGGAGTCACAGGTGAAGTGGTCAATGATGTTGGAGTCACAGAAATCCAGTTGAAGTCCCATGATCACAGGTGGAAAGATAATGAGAAATCCAGCCAGCCAGGAACTAATAACAAGCTGAATGCAGACTCTGCTGTTCATTATTGTCGTGTAATGCAATGGCTTACAGATAGCTACATAGCGATCATAGGACATAGCAGTTAAAAGGAAAAATTCTGTTGATCCAAGGAGTATGAAGAAAAACACCTGGGTCATGCAAGAATTATAGGAAATGGTCATATCCTCTGTTACAATGCTGACAAGAAATCTAGGAATACAAACTGTGGTGAACGAAATTTCTAGAAAGGAGAAATTTCTAAGGAAGAAATACATCGGTGTTTTGAGGTGTGAATCTATCAGAGTGAGGGTAATAATTGTCAGGTTTCCAGTTACAGTCAGTATATATGTGAATAATAGAAATATAAAAATCAAAATGTTTAGTTTTGGGTCGTCTGTTAATCCCAAAAGAATGAACTGGCTCACAGAAGTATGATTTTTCATTTCTTATTGTCAAATTCGACTAAGTCTATAAATGAAAAAAACAACAACAATGATTCATTGAGTAAAGGGTTACATTTTATGACATCTGCTGAGTTAGGAAACATGCAAGGCCTATAATAAACAATAAATCAGTCACCAAGTTGTATTGAATTCTGAAAATAAATTTTAACCATGACCCTCAAAAAAAATTTACATCCTGTATTTGTCTTATAGATTAACAGCCATTTAATATTGATTTACTCGAGAGGTTAATAAATATATTTGTATACAAAAATATATATACTTACCAAATATGTTTTACTTTCTTTTAAAAATTTGACCATATGTGTGTGAAAACTCGATAGAAAATTTTAAAATGCAAAATATTCTTATTTAGTAATTAAGATATGTACCTAATGACCACATGTTCTGATTTTCTAAAAAATAAAACATTTTAAAGTTTTAAAAGTCATTTTTCCATAATTTTTCAAGATATTTAATGTCAGTCTTGCCTATATAGACAATGAGTAACTTAAAAACAAATCAGAATTATTAAATGACTACGTATATAATTCCAATGAAACAAACAGAATTTTGGAAATTTTAAAAACTTTTAAAAGTTTTTTTCTTTCTAAATTAAATAGGTGGAATAATTTTAGTTGCTGTTAGAAGGTGCCACAACCAGACTGCAACAAAGTGTCCAACAGGTCCCACAACTGGGGATTCAGGAGAGAGTTGGTGACAGAGTGGGAAGTCTGGGTGTCTCAATCAATGGCAAAAGTCTGAAACTCAGGAAGTATTACAGAATTTTTCACTGAGTAACGAAGTGTCTGATACCAATTTTCTTTTAGGAGTAAAACTAGAGTCTGTAGAAGCAGCAAAATGGGCAATTCGCATCTGGTTATAGCACAAGGGTTCAGACCAGAAATCAAGCTTTCTTGAAATGTAGATGAGATTCAAAAAAAAAAGAAAAAAAGAGAAAAATTTTTTTTAAAAGGAAGGAAGGGGAAAAAGGAAAGAAGAAAGGAGAGAAAGAAAATGTGGGATCTTTATCACAATCAGGAAAATACTTACAATGAAACAGGCAAATAGAGGTGATAAAGCTGTTTAATCGTTAATTGGGTGAAGCTCTTAGTTCATAAGGAGAGGGCTCAAATCATAAGTGAAAATCAAGAACAATAGCCATGAAAAAGACATAATCTGCAACGACATCTAAATGAAAAATTTGGGGACAGAACATTCTTGAATGTAAAAGGACTCTTCCAAACTGTATAAACCAAGGCCAGGTATTTATTATTTTTCTCAACATTTCCATAAGAGTAACAATGTCCTGACCCTGGATGCTAGGAAAATCTACTAGCATAATGTTTTACTTGACTCTCAATAATTCTCGTGGAAAAAAAAATGGGCTGTTACTTTTTTTCTTCACTTTCCAGTGGGAAAATTAGTTTTTAAAATATTCTCTCAAAAAAAAAAACCAAAAAACAGATTTTTTTCCCTCCACTGTCAAAATATTCACAGGAGATTCTTACAGCTAAACAAAATTAAAATGTCTTTGGAGAGAGATGGCAGTGGTGAGTACACCCTTGAGGTTAAGTTGAACAGCAATTAGGCATCCTTGGGAAATAATAATTTTTTAAACATAAACATTAATGTTTTGAAACATTAAACATCAGAGAGGCCTATAGTGCAAATAACAACAGTGAGAAAATAACAGTTAAAATATTATTTTGGATTTAATATTGTCAATATTATTTTCTTTTGACTTGAAATAAATGTCTGCCAAGGTAATAATATGATCCAGTTACATGTAAGAATGCAAAGAAGTAGAAAATAACAAGAACAAAGGACCACAAGAATACAGAATGTACCATTCAAATATTTTATTTGCTAATAAAAAAATGTTGAGTACCTATTTTAGACAACATATAGCTAGTAGAAAGGCACGTCATTAGGATACAAAAAATGAGAAAGTATAATTCAAACATAAAACTAATGAAACTGAAAGAACTCCTCAAGTATTGTTTATTTCACATTAGAAAATAAAGCAAGCAAAATTTATGTACCTTTTTATTATATTTGTCTAATATTTCCTACTAGACAATTTTGGGTCTGGTACAGTATTTTCAATTACTCAATTGCTTAATTCTTACTTCTGTCTTCTTCTTACAGTATGTTTGTTATGTGTGCTGGATCAAATTATCTTTTGCACTTAAAATGATATGTTTACATATACTTGGACTTGCTACAGCAGTTGAATATATAAGAAATATTGATGAATTAGGTGGATTGTATTATTTCAAGAGAACTTTCAATGAAGGATGATATTTTTTAACCAAAAAAATTCATTTCTTTCTTTTTCTAGTATTTTGTAAATGTTATCTTCAGAATATTCCAGTTCCAGGATTTTAGATAGATAGATAGATAGACAGACAGATAGATATGTTTATATAATATATATATTTACATTTACCACCAAGCTTTTAGGAAAATATCCTTTTTTCCACGATGTAGCAGATAGACTTTAAGGTAGTTTCCATGATACCCAACTCTTGATGTTCATGACCTTGTATAATCTCTTCTCAATGAGTGTAAACAAAGACTGTGATTTGTTTTTAACTCATGCTATATGACAAAAATGACGTCATGTCATTTTCATGATTAAGTTATATTATAAAAGAATCTTGCTGGTTATTTGCTGTAGTGTATCTCTTAATTGCCAGTGTTGAAAAAACAAGCTTTCATGAATTCTACAGCCATAAAAATTTATGATTCTGTCAAACAATCTGAGCAATCTTAGAAGTGAACTCATTCCCAGTCAAGCCTCCAATAAAGAACCCTGCACTCATGATACCTTGATTGCAGTTTTCTAGAACATCCACCTAAACAGTGCCCTGGGTTTTGACTTACAGAAACGGTGAGACAATTCATGTGTGCCCTTTTAATGTCCTAAGTTTTTGGTAATTTTTTGTGAAGCATAGAAAACAAATTAATAAGAAAACTGACTCTGCCTCAGAAGTTCACGTCTTGCAAACTTTTCAATTTTTTCCTTTGAGCTTTTTAGTAACTGGCAATCTGATGTGCTAAATTTGTTAGTTTCCGATTTAATGAGAACCCTTCCTTCCTTCCTTCCTTCCTTCCTTCCTTCCTTCCTTCCTTCCTTCCTTCCTTCCTTCCTTTCCTTCCTTTCCCTCCCCTTCCCTCCCTTTCTTTCTTTCTTTATGTTGGAGTCTCACTCTGTCGCCCAGACTGGAGTGTAGTGGCACTTTGCTCATGGCCACCGCAGCCTCAACCTGCTGGGCTCAGGTGATCCTTCCACCTCAATTTTCCAAGTAGCTGGCACTACAGGCACATGCCACCATGCCCAGCTAATTTTTTGATTTACTGTAGAGATGAGGTCTCGCCAAGTTGTCCAGGCTGGTCTCGAACTCTTGGGCTTGGGCAATCCTCTCACGTTAGCCTCACAAAGTGCTGGGATTATAGGCATGAGCCACCGGGCCCGGCCAGCATTTTCTCTTTTTTTCACCTCTCTCCTCCCTTCCGCCTGTGTAATGCCACAGTCCCTGGTCAGTGTTTTCTTTCAATGAAATGAAGTCATTGATCTTATCAGTTTGTATTTATTTTTAATTTTTTGGTCACATGTAAGACTTAAACTAACTTTCCTCCTCTCTACATAATTCCTTGCTTTGGTATGGTTTTGGAGAAGATTTTTCTAATCTTCTAGTTATACTGAGGGCTTGGGCTATAGGTAATCTTATTTGTATTTAGGAAAGCACTATTTTCCTAAAAGAAACTAGGACTTGAAAAATCTTTTTTTCCCTTCCTCACCTCTCCACTAAGAAAGATGGTAGAAAGGAAGTAGATCAGTAAAGACATTGCACATAATATAAACTCTTTCTTTGAATCTCACACCAATAAAAAAAAATCTACCCACTTAAAATCTTAAGAAAAATAACTTTAGAAACGGCAGTTTACTCTTGTCTAGTACAGTCACCGTCTCTCAGAAAACAAAACAAAATTCACTCTTTTCACCAAAGGAAAGGACAAATTGTCATCACTTTTAATCTTCTGTGGGGAGCATCCATTCCTCTTGCAGTTCAGTGAAAAATCTCTCTTTAATATCTTGCAAAATAAGTGTTTAAATTCTAAAGATCACCACTACCAACATCAAATAGTTAGAAATACAAAGGGGCAGCAGAACAAGGAAAACATATGACTAGTTACTACTGTGCTATTTTTCTACAGTTATTTATGAGGCCATCACTGGTATACTTTTGAAGATTTTTGATGCAGTTCTCATTAACAAACAACATCAAAATTTCAATGGCTTAAAATAAATTGATTTCTCCCTCCCAACACAAGTCAAGTGCAGAGTGGCTAAAGACTGTTCTACATCTTGCTCCCTTCAGGATACACGTTAATATATTTTTAATATCATCAATAACTGTCGGGGTGATCTATCACAGAAACAAAGAAATGAGTATCACATGTTCTCACTCATAAGTGGGCCTTGTGCAATTATATAATACTATAAGAAAGTAATTGGCAGTAGTGGGAAACTGCTGGGGAGGGGCAAACCTCATCAACAAGGGTACCTGCATAATGACCACTTGTATACCTAACCCTGAATTGTATCCCACACTTTTAAAATAAAAAAAGGAAAATAATGTTGAGGCTACTATATACTTCCATTTTTAAGGGCTAGAGCATATCGACTTATATTTTATGTTCTATGACCCAAGGCAGTCAAATGGGTATACGTGCGCACACACACACACACATACACACACACACACACACACACACACACACACACACACACACACACACACAAACATACCAAATGTTAGGAAAAAAAATGTTAATTTTTTTTTATTATCTATCAGCTCCAAACACAGCATTTACTACTTTAACTCTGTGATGTTGGGGATCAGACATTGTAAATTAAATTACCCTGTCTTTATTTGCCATCATAATTTATTGATAGACACTAGCAACAAGAGGAACTACAGCAAAAGTAGAAAGTGTGAGAAAGTAAGGAAATTTCTTTTTTCCTCTTTTTTTTTTTTTTTTTGCTTTGGGTATCTGTCTGATGGTCTTAGCAGTTGGCTCCAGGTTTTAGCTTATTTCATCATTCCCAGAATTGGCTACAACGGAGCCCTCATATGTGTAAGCACCAGCAGGCAGTGTTCCATTGTTCAGAGATAGGAGTACTTATTCTGTGGGGTCTTTCCACTGAGTTCCTGTACACCAAAAATAATTCATACAGTATCACACATTCATAAGAACAATTCCATCTAGCACCTACTCTGAGATCCTGAGTTCTGGAAATCCACCTCTGTCCCCAGAATAGACAACCCAAGAGACCAAGGCAAAAGCATCAGTGCTTGTCATGATCTATTCTCAAAAGTCACACTACATTTTTTTTTCAAACCTGGTTCTTCACAGGTTAATTATCATCCCTGGGTGACCTCAGTGTTCCCTTTTTGTTGTTGTTCACATTTTCCAATCTGAGTAACAAGTTTCTTGGATGAAATTTCTCCCAGTGTTATTTTTTATTTTTTTCCTGGACCTTAATTGATACAAAGAAGAAAGAAATATTGGTGACTAGCAGAAATGGTGGCCAATATGATATTTATGCATCATTCTTCAATTACCTATTATATTTCCCTCTGGAATTGGCCTATACTTTAGCAAAAGTATGTCTGGTTACTAGCTGGGGAGACACAAAAACTTGTATTGATCATTTTTGAACTCATAATGGTTTTTCCTGTATTCCCTTTTAGTGAGCTTCAATAAAGATGGCTGAATTTGATTTTCACTTGAGGTTCACTATGCTTCTTGAATCTTTGGTCTGATATATTTTAAGCACTTCAGGAAATTCTTTGCAGTTATTGTTTTGAATATTGCTTCTGTCCTATATTCTTTCTCCTCTTCTTCTGGATGCCAATTTACATGTATACTAAAATTTTGACAGGTCTCCGCATATATCACATCTTCCATTTTCTTATTTTCTTCTTTATTTTGCATGTTTATTATGCACTTGTCTTCAAATTTATACTTTCAGCTAATGAAAGACCTTACCTTAAAGACTTTTCTTAAATTTAGATACTATGTTTTAGTTCTATGAAGTTTACTGATCACTTAATATAGATTTTAAATCCATTGCCAACTCAATATTTTAATCATTTTATCCATTTTTAAATTTCCTTTGAAATATCAATAATAAAAATTATATAATTATTGTGTCCCAACTCCCATATCTGGGTCATTGCTATGAACTGATTTGTCTTATAACGTTATATATTTGTGTGTTTATTTTTTGTATTTAATACTAAGCATTATTTTTTAAAAATTCTTCTGTGCTTCTGATAGGTTATTGCTTTCAATGGTATGCAGAGAAATTAAGTTGGCAATACAAAATGGAAGTAAGTTGGGTTTTGAATTGAAGCTGGATTTATTTAGAGTCAAGCTACCTTTATCTCAATTTTATATCTAGTGTGTCATTCTATAAAGATTTCCAGTTAATATGTTGGGATGGGAGATGAGACATATATCTTCTTTTTTTTTTTTTGAGTTGGAGTCTCACTAGGTCGCCCAGACTGGAGTGCAGTGGCCACTCCCGGCCACCGCAGCCTCAACCTGCTGGGCTCCGGCGATCCTTCCGCCTCAGCCTTCCGAGTAGCCGGAATTACAGGTGTGCGCTACCACGCCCGGCTGATTTTTTGATTTATTGTAGAGATGCGGTCTCGCTGCCCAGGCGGGTCTCGAGCCTGCGGGCTCAGGCAATCCACTCACCTCAGCCTCCCAAAGGCGTGGGATTACAGGCTGAGCCACCGAGCCCGGCTGACATATGTCTTCTTGACACTGAGAGTGTGTAGGCATTTTTTTTTTTTTTGCTTTTGCCACCCAGACTGGAGTGCAATGACACGATCACAGCTTGTTGTAGCCTCAAACTCCTGGATTCAAACAGTCCTCTTGCCTCAGCCTCTCCGGTAGCTGGGACTACAGATACATGCCACCATGCCTGGCTATTTTCCTCAAAAAAAAAATTGTTTTTTAAAATAGAGATGAGGTCTCATTATATTGCATAGGCTTGTCTCAAACTCCTGGCCTCAAGCAATTGTCTGCCCCAGACTCCCAAAGTACTGTGATTACAGACTTGAGCTACAGCACCAGGCCTTGTAGGCACATTTGTAAGCTTTTCAGAAATGTAGAAATTATCTCTTCAAAATCTTGCTCTATTCAGCTTCAAAATTTGGCAAATTTCTTGAGAAGAAGACCACTGAATCTTCCTAAGTCTTTAGCTTCCAATTCTACATTGTTTTAAAATTGGAAGAGTCTTTAATGATAAAATTAGACATTTTTAAAAAGTTCATCAATTTTTCCGTCTTCACTTCAACTCTACCTTATAAACGTATAAGGTATAACAAATGATCTCAGTGGGAAAAAACATCTGTAGATATTGGTGGAATCTCAGAAAGTTTTTTTTTCCTGGAATTTTACTCTCCAGTTGGCATTGTTTCTGCAGTAATCTGTCATATTTAAAAGTAAAGATGTTAGGCTCGGCTCGGTGGCTCAGCCTGTAATCCCAGCACTTTGAGACCAGCCCTGAAAATTTGGTGAGACTTAATCTCTGCAATAAATTAAAAAATCAGCCAGGAGTGGTAGTGCACGCCCGTAGTTCCAGCTCCTTGGAAGGCTGAAGCAGAAGGATCACTGGAACCTGGCAGGTAGACGCTGGGGTGGCCGTGAGTGTGCCACTGCACTCCAGCCTGGGCAATGGAGTGAGACTCCAACTAAAAAAAAAAGTAAGACATCCCCTTGCTTCATATCTGGCTTTCTTCAGAGCTGACTTGCCTTCTGCAAAAAGCCCTCAGAAGTATCACCAGAAGTTGAAGAGCAATTTTTCATATGCTTCTTCACTGGTTACACAATTGTACATAACTTCACCTATTTTCTTTAGAAAGTATTTTCTCCCATAATATATTCCAATCTATTATGAGTCATAATAGATTTGCTTCCCTTACCAAACTCTGCTATGTATTTTGTCCTCCTATGCTGTTTTCAGAGCTCATATGAAGAGGATGTATTATTACATAAAAAGTGAAACAGTTTTTTTGTAGTTTAGCATTTAAATTTTAGACATAAAAATAATCAATCCTTACCCATAAAATATTTTTCCACATATATCTTAATCAATTACTAATATTACTATCTGTAGAAATTCTCTCTAGCTTTTTCTGTTACCAATTAAAATTTTAAAATAATGTTTGCACATTTTAATATAGTTTTCCTAATAATTAATAAACAAAATATTTATTTTTCTTATTTTCCTGTAATTTTACTTATTTTTATGTATTTATTTATATAAACAGAATTTTACTTCTGACAGTGTGGAGGCTGGAAGTTGGAGATAGCGGTGTTAGCATAATTGGGCTCTGGTGAAGACTCTCTTCTGAGTTGAAGCCTGCAGTCTTCAAATTGTATCTTCTGGCAGAGAGGGGGAAAGAGCTTTCTGGGGTTTATTTTATAAAGCCAGTCATCTCAATCATGAGGGCTCTGCCCTCAGGACCTAGTTACCTCCTACCTCCTAATACCATTACATTGGGCTTAGGGTTTTTTTAAAAAATATTTTATTTTAAAAATGTGGGGTACAAATGAAGGTTAGGTACATACATCATCATCATACAGGTAAAGTGTGGGTATCCTTACTGATGTCATGTGCCCCCCTTCCCTTGGCGGTGTCCCACTAATGCCAATCCCTTTCTCATGGTATTATGATAAATGTTCATGGTCCACTTATGAGTGACTAGATGTGGTACTCAGATCTTTGTTTCTGTGAAAAATTACTCATATTAGACATTCTAATTCCATCCAAGTTGCTGCAAAGTTCATAATCTTGTGTTTCTTTATGGCTGTATAATATTCCTTCGTGTAAATGTACCACATATTTTTATCCAGTCTACTTTTGATGGCAGCATGGCTGGTTCCATGCTTTTGCTATTGTGAATAATGCATTTCTTTGATAATTAGTGAGGCTGAGCATTTTTTCATGTATCTGTTGACTGCTCATATGTCTTTTTCTGAGAAATGTCTATTCATATTTCTTGCCCATTTTTTAATAGGGTTGTTTGTTTGTTTCCTTTCAGCACATTTGAGTTCCTTGTAAATCTATCCAGGAGGATGTTAGGGCTTTGTCAGATTTACAGTTGGCAAATATTTTTTCTCATTTAGTGAGCTGTTTCCCCACCCTCTTGATGGTTTCTTTTGCTCTTCAAAAGCTTTTCAGTTTGATGAGGTACCACTTTTCTACCTAATCGTTTATGGCATTCACTTTTGGAGTGTTTATCAGAAATTGGTTGCCCATTCCAATTTCTGTAAGGGTATTTCCTGCATTGTCTTCTAGGATTCCTATAGTTTTCGTTCTTACATGTAGGTCTTTGATCCATTTAGAGTTGATTTTTGTGTTTGGTGATAGGTAGTGGTCCTGTTTCAGTCTTTTGTTTGTGGTCAACCAGTTTGCCCAGCACCATTTACTGAATAGGTTCTCCTCTACCCAATTGGTTGTTGGTGGAGGCTTTGTCAAAGATGAGTTGGCTGAGGAATTGAGATTTTGCTTCCAGGGTCTCTATCCCATTCCATTGGTCTATATACTTTGACTATTGTAGCTTTATAGTAGTGTTTGGAGTTGGAAGTGTGATACCTCCTGCGCTGTTTCTTTTGTTAAGTGTTGTTTTGGCTATTTGTGGTCTTTTATGCTTCCATATGAATTTCTGTATTGTCATTTTCACATCTGAGAATAATGATGTTAGTAATTTAAAGAGAATTACATTAAATCTGTAGTCTGTCTTTGGTAGGATGGACATCTTAACAATTGGAATTAACTTCTTCCAATCCATGAACATGGATAATTTTTCCATTTGTTTGTGTCTTCTTGAATTTCTTTGAGCAGTGTTTTGTAGTTTTCATTGTAAAGGTCTTTCACTTCCCTAGTTAGAAAGATGCCAAGGTATTAAATTATTATTATTATTATTTGGCTATTGTGAATGAGATTGTGCTTTTTATTTGGGTTTCTGTTTATTGTTGGTGTAAAGGAATGTGACTGTCTTTTGCACATTTATTTGCCAAACTTTGCCAAAGTTCTTTATCAGTGCAAGTAGATTTTTGACAGATTATCTTGGGTTTTCAAGGTATAGGATAATGTCAGCTGCAAAGAGGGTTAACAACTTCCTCTTTTTCTATTTTGATACTCTTGATTTCCTTCTCTTGTCTAATTGTTCTATCTAGGACTTCCAATTCAATGCTGAAAAGGAGGGATGAGAGTGAGCAGCCTTATCTTGTTCCATTTTCAGGGGAAATAGTTCCAATTTCTGTCCACTCAGCAATATGTTGGCTGTGGGTTTATCATAGATGGCTCTTATTATTTTGAGGTGTGTTCCACCTATGCCTAGGTGTTAAAGGATTTTTATCAAGAAGGGATGCTGGATTTTATCAAAAGTTTTTTCTGCATCTAATGATATAATCATATGATTATTTTTTTATATATCTGTTGATGTATTTAATTACATTTATGGTCTTGCAGGTATTGAACCAGTCCTGAATCCAGGGGATGAAGCCTACTTGGTCTGGTGGATGATTTTTGAGAGTGTTGTTGGATCCTGTTTCCTAGAATCTTGAGGAGAATTTCTGCATCTATGTTCATCAAGGATATGGCCTGTAGTTTTCTTTCTTTTTTGGATCTTTACCTGTTTTTGATATTCGAGTGTGATGTTAGCTTCATAAAGTGATTTGGGGAGAGTTTGATCTCTCTTGATTACCTGGAATACTTTCAATAGTATTGGTATCAGCTCCTCCTTATATGTTTTGTAGAATTCTGCTGGAAAACTGTTTAGTGTTTCTGCTGTTTAGTGTCCTTGTCTTTGTGGGTTTGGGGAGAAACTTGTTGGTGTTGATATTTATTTTTATTCCACTGTGGTCTGAGAGGGTGCATGACAGTATTTCAATCTTATGAAATTTATTTATACTTGATTTATGGTCAAGGATGTAGCCGATCTTGGAATACATTCCATGAGGTGATGAATTTTACATATTTAATGTATTACTACATAATTTCCATGGTTTAAGGGACATGTAGGTAAAAATATAGATTTTTTTAAAGGGATTTTAGTTATTTTTTCTAGTATTAGTTACTTGCTACAAAGTCAATTATGCCATTGTTTTCCTAGCTGCTATATTGGTAAGCAGTAAATATTTCATGCTATAAGATTGTGTGGAGAGGCTAAGACATAACCTCAAAAAAATATGAGTCAATTTTGTGAATATTCAGTGAATTAGAAGTTACAGACAATGTTGTTGTTAGATAAATGTCAACATTTCTGTCTTGGTTTTTCTTTTGGAATGAAGAATTAAAACGTTATAGTTTTATTTCTTTAGACCAGCTCAAACACTTCAAAGTCTAAAGTTTACTATACAATCTTTTAGTCCCACTCTAGGAATTAGACTTCATTTCAACATTAACTTTTCAGGTTTCTCTATAGCTAGCATAACTAGACTGTTAATTAACTGTACTATTTTATTTCTATTTTTAGAGTTAATTATGAAAATGGTCAATTAGTATCTCCTCCACAAAAATCCCCAGAGATCTATATAAGCTCTGGGTAAATACAGTTTTTATTATTAAGGAACAAAGATAAATCTATGGATCTGTGGTGACAAAAGCTTTTTTTAACCAAGATGCAATGAGAAGCTCTAGGAAGTTTCAGGCCTTCTTTAAAATAAACCCGTTGCTATTTTGAATCTAATAAATAATTCAGAATTTCAGACTTTAAGTTCGGGTGAACTCAGATATAATTCATTTTATTTGGAAAAAAAAAACCAAAAATAAAATGTTTGAAAATGTCATATGTAAGTTGACGGGAGAGAGAGAGAAAGATCCACAGATGTCTATTCTTAAACGTTTCTGGATTTTAATGTGAACAATTTCTGTTGAGTGTTAGGAAACAAAAAATATGAATTAGACAGAAATAGGTTTTTTTGGAAAAAAATATTCATAGTATCTTTGGCTAATGAGAAAAAATAAAAAATTCACAATGTATCAGCAAATAACACACTTGTGGAATTCATGGAAGGTAAGTGATTTTAGTATTTTGTTATTTTATGTACACAGCAATTGCTATAAAATTCATTTTATTCTGAATGTGTGTTCATAAGATTAAACTTATTAAATTCAGAATTCAAAAAACAAAGAAAGTATTTGTTTATCTCATGATTAAAGATTTATGTACATGTCTGAAAGAGTCTCTAAGTTTGTCTATTAGAAAAGTATCATGATACTTTTGGCTGGTATATCTTCCTTTATACTAAGTAAAGTATTGTGTACTTCTTACATTGTTGAATCTTCCCATGAAGTTGAAGCTGACTGAACAATTGAGTAAATCAATTCCAAATTCCATGTAAAATTTCAATTTCACATTTATATGCTAATTTGAGATTTACAGAGTACTAAAATTTCTAAATGTTCTTTTTGTTGAAAAAGTTCTAACTGGAAGTACCAAACCACCCAAAGACGAACCAGAACTATATCATCAGAAAACAGCCATTTAAAAAAGATTTCAGTAGAGGAAAACTGCCGGGAGGGGGTGGGGAAGTGGGATTGGCAGTAGGGAATTTGCCTGGGGAGTTGGGGGCAGACCTCATCAACAAGGGTACTTGCATAATGAACATTTGTATACCTAACCCTGAATTGTACCCACATCTTTAAAATAAAAAATAAAATGAAATAAATTAATTAAAAAGATACATTACAAAAATTCAGTCTTAATTAATTCATTAAAATATAGAAGCGTGCAGAAAAGATTTATCTTTCTGAAAGAAACTGAGATTATTTTATCAATTGAGGGATTAATGAAGCATATCTAAAGAATGTTTTCTAGTAGATTAAGATTGCAGGAGTTACATGTTAGCACCTTGGACACAACTTTAAACCAGAGACACATTGAGAAACTTATAACAGGAAATAATAAAGCCACTCTTTACCAAAGTAGAAAAGTTACAAAAAGAGAATGAAGGAAATGAGCATCCACAAATAGAGATAAAATAAGTAGGATTAAGTTTGAGGATGTGACTGGTAGGTAAAATGGTCCAAACCACGGAAGAAAAAAAAGTGTATGTCTCATTGAGTTATTTGGTTTTTCATATCACTTTTAAATCAGTGTACTCAGTGAAGCATTGTAAACACAGCTTATTTATATTTTCTAGATCTGATGGAATTCAGAAGTAATTTAATCATGAGAAACCATACAGTGGTGACAACCTTCATTCTTCTAGGACTGACAGATGACCCAAACTGGCAAACTGTAATTTTCATTTTTCTATTTCTAACATATTTATTGAGTGTCACTGGAAATCTGATTATTATACTCCTCACCTTGCTGGATTCCCATCTGAAAACACCTATGTATTTCTTCCTTCAGAGTTTTTCATTTTTAGAAATCTCATTGATATCTGTCTGCATCCCTAGATTCTTGGTCAGCATCATAACTATGGATAAAACTATTTCATATGATGCTTGTGTAACGCAGTTATTTTTTGCCATTTTTTTGGGTGTATCAGAGTTTTTTCTGTTGGCTGCCATGTCCTGTGACTGCTATGTGGCCATCTGCAAACCCCTTCATTACGGAACCATTATGAGCAAGAGAGTCTGCAACGAGCTGGTTGTTGCCTCTTGGTTGGCTGGTTTGTTAACAATCTTTCCTGGACTTACCATGGGCCTGAGGTTGGAATTCTGTGATGCCAATGTTATTGACCACTTTTTCTGTGATTATTCTCCTGTCCTGAAACTCTCTTGTACAGACACACAGGTCATAGAATTGCTAAGCTTCACTTTAGCCACTATTACACTGCTGATTACATTGGCACTGGTAATGTACTCTTATGCAAATATCATAAGAACAATTCTGAAGATCCCTTCTGCCCAGCAGAGGAAGAAGGCTTTTTCTACCTGTTCCTCCCACATGATTGTTGTCTCCATCTCTTATGGCAGCTGTATTTTTATGTATATTAAACCTTCTGCAGAGGAAAGGGTAGTTTTAAATAAGGGAGTAGCAGTTCTCAGCACTTCAATTGCACCTGTATTAAATCCTTATATATATACTTTAAGAAATAAACAAGTGAAGCAAGCTCTGAAGAATATAGTAAAAAAATATATATTTACTTCTTTGAAATAATAGTTTTGATTTTTATAAAAGAATACCTAGTTTATTAAAATTATAATCTATATCAGCTACTCTTTGACACACCCCTTTATTTTATTTTTGATATTAAGATAGTCACCCATAGATACCCATTTTATCTACTCTCAAGTTTTTATTATCTTTTTTTTTTTTGAGTTGGAGTCTCACTCTGTCGCCCAGACTGGAGTGCAGTGGCCACTCCCGGCCACCTAGCCTAGACCTGCTGGGCTCTGGCGATCCTTCCACCTCAGCCTTCCGAGTAGCCGGAATTACAGGCGCGTGCTACCACACCCGGTTAATTTTTGATTTATTGTCGAGATGAGGTCTCGCCTGCCCAGGCGTGTCTCGAACCCATGGGCTCAGGCAATCCACTCACCTCAGCCTCTCAAAGGCGCGGGATTACAGGCTGAGCCACCGAGCCCGGCTGGTTTTTATTATCTTAATGGTGTTTTCAGAATCACTTTATTCTTTCAACTTAATTCTCTGAATTTTTTCACCCTTAAAATACTTTACTATGAATTTATCTTGAAAATCTGATATCTCTTTGTTTCTCTAGCATGGATTTGTAAACTCTTTAAATATTAATTATTTTTATTTTATAAATCTCTAGAAAAGATTCCTTTTGTATAACTGTATTATAATATGTGATGCTTCCAGAAACATAATAGTGAACCTAAATGAAAATATTTATGCTCAGTCTTAATGATGATTCCTAAAAAATATCTCCAAGTCTCTATGCTAGTATAAATCAAAGTTGTTTTTTTTTAAAATTTAGGAAAGAGGTCTGGTATTAACAGCTAATTTAAACAGCTGATATAGAATAACTCAGTGTCACACAGCAAGTGAACGTTTGGATCTAGATTTTAAAATTTAAGTTCTATGCAATTAACATCTAGGCAATATCTGCTTTTTATCAATTGGCGTCGAACTGAAAAATTTGAGGGATAAGTAACAACTATTTAAAAATATTTTAAAAACCATCCTAGGAGGCAGAGATGATTGGCTCTGTATCACTCTAGGAGCACAACTGAATCCTATGTTTGACACTTCTAAATTATATGTTTTTAACTCACACAAAACTGTTTTACATCTTGTGATGCACCTTATATTCTCTCACTAGTATGTTTTTACGCATACCCCTTTACTCCCCTGTTGCTGATTCCTTTGTATTCCAAATGTTTGCTCTGAATAATTATTAATATTCTTCAAGCCTTGAGAAATTCTTCTTTCTTAAGAGGCTCTCTTATTCAGTGTGTATGAGTTCATGTACGTCAACACAATCATCAAAACTGTTGTATATATTATATATAAATTTGACAATCTGATGAGTAAACCCATTTTACAGTTTAAATTTTCATTTTTAAAATAAAAACTCCCATAATTCTCTCTCTAGTTGGTTTAATTTTTCTTTATAGCTTATATTAATAAAAATTATTTGTTTCACATGTAGAACGTAAACTAAGTGAAAGTTAGGGCTGTAATTTGTACAACACATTATTCTCAAAGCCTAGCACACTATCTGATACACAATGATGCTCAATAACATTTGTTAAATAAATAAATGCCATCTCTAGAACTATTGTATCTTTAATTTTTGAAAAAATAATTCTTAACAACACTCTTTAATATGCTTTGTTAGACTTTTTTGAGAAGCTTCATGCTTTTTGTTAAAGTAGCTAATGAGAAATGTTCTCTATTTACAAGGAATACTATGTATATTTTCATAGAGGTTACTAGTATTTCATTCTAATTATCTTTTTTAACTCAGTTGAATAATATTTATTTTTAATTTTTGCATCTAATTATTACACATTGTTTATTATGGTTTAAGATAAGACATTTCTATGTATATCTATGTCTGTCTATCATCTATTTAGCATATGTCTATCCTAACATCTATCTTTCTATCTATATTTGTCATTATAGCTTGCTTTATAATCCATATTTCTTTGTAGTTATCTGTGTTTTCTCTACATTTGCATTGCTTATTTTTCCTCCTGAAGTAATGCTTAAGTTTCTCATTTTGGATTCTCATTTTTTTCCCTTATACCCATTAAGTTCTTTTTGGTCATTAAAAAATGTTTTAAATTTTGAGAGAGGTTTTAATGTTTCTTTTCCCTGTTTATCACCACTTTGATTTGCTGCAACATGAGATTCATGAACTTTTATAAATTTGACTTTTTCTTTATAAACTTATAAGATAGTTTACATCTTTGTAGAACTTCTATTAACTTCCCTTTAAGTCTTTCCTTATCATTTTGATTTTTAAAATATTGTCTTATTATTTCCATAAGTAAATTGCTTTTTACATGTCTTTATATTTTATTTTTACTATAAATATGTATTAGCATCAATAACTATTAATATGTATATCAATAGTGTTGAACTTGCAAATGATCTCTTAAAATTTCTTCTGGATTTGATATTTTTCAGAAAAGGCTTTTCTTTATGTGTGTGTATATGAGCGTTTTATATTTAAGTTTTGACTTACTAATAAATTTGATATTTTTACAAGGGAAAATGGAGGATCAAATCATAACATGGTACGCTTGTAAATACAAATTCCACATAACAAAATTTGGCTTGAATCAGGAACCAAGTAGGATGTATATTTAAGGCTGGCTTACTAAAGAGTACCAGCCTGTGGAAAGGAGGGAACGAAGCTTAAGAAGAAGCCATATTTGCTGAAATTATGTCAGAGCTGGGATTCAACTTTGTAGACACTAAATAATGTCACCTAAGGCAGATGTAAGATTTAGATAAGATTTCCTACCTTCAGTAGCCCTCAATTTGCAATAGGAATGAAGGTAGGTTGTAAAAAGTAGGTTTTCCTTTTTTCCTCTTTATTTCTTTTGCTTTTTTATTCCTGTTCTGTGATTTCCCTTTTGCTTTCTTTCTTCTTCTGAGTTTCTTTTTATTTTTGTGTTGAATAAGTTATTTTCCATGTATTTTTCTTCTTATTTTTCATAGCTTTTCTGTTTTCTTTATATTTCTTCTTTCTTTATTTGCTCTTCTGTCACAGCCAAATCTCTAAAAGTATATTCTGTAAGGCCAAATATTATGCCATTACAAGTTTTTTTTGTGTGTGTGACATATTCCACTATCCCTTCTGCCTACTTGATATTCTGAACTAAAGGAATCAATAAAAAATAGAATCATCAATGTCGGGGTACCAGCCCCGACCAAAGAGGGAAGGGTTAGGACCCGCTCTAGAGAATCCAGATGGCGAGAAGAGACGACTCTGAGGCCATTTCTTCTGGAAACAGTCTGATCAGGACTGAAGCCAAATTTTATTCGGACTCCTTCCAACTTATATACCATTTTTCATACCCTCCAGCAGTGTGATAATCACTTGCTGGGGGCGTACAAACTCCACGATGTATATTGCGATTTACAAACTATGCATCACAAGACCATCACAAGACTTGCAAGCTCCAAGCAGGCGTCCCTTTACAAATCTCACATCAAGGTCACAGGTGCACAAATACAGTTCATTTAAAAGTGTCTTCCATAGTGTTCAACAAATCATTCATATTATACTCTTTGTTCTAAACCCTGATTAATACAAAAACTTTCTTAGTTAACTCCAGGTTCAATCCAAGTTCACTAACTCCTAATATTTTTTAACGATTGATATTATCAACTTAACACTATACTATAATTTATAAGTTTACTTAAATGACTTAATTTTTATTTATTCCATTAACCTATTACGATTCAACATAGTGGCCTGTAATTCTACAACAATTAATTCAAAACTTATTTCTTACCATGACTTATATGAGTTTCATGATCTAGTGTTTGGACTTTAATACCATGCTATATCTCATTAAGCTAATACCTTATCATTAAATCTTATAATTATCATTGACGTATGATTTTAGAATCATAACACTATAATTCTCATTCTATTTTAATAAAACTATGACTTTAACCCAAAACTTAAATCTTTTTTCCTAGTATATTAATACATGGCTACGTGTAAAATTTCCTATTATCATATTAGAAGCAAAAACTACAGCGTTGGGAAAGTTTCGGTATCCTAATCAAAGGATCTTAAAATTGGCCTACAGGAACAGGAACTAAAGTCATAATCTGAAAAAAGGAAACTTAAAAAGCTTAAACAAAACCTAAAAGTTTTCTACGAATGCTTATTACTGTTTAAATCTTTCCAATGGAAATTATATCGTCTTAAATGAATGTTTTATCCGAACAAGTCTATTCTAAAAATCAAATAGTGTCTGCCACACTCTTGGATAATGGACTGCGCAGTTACTATGAAAATGGCCACGGGCTGAAGCAAACAGTTTTGGCATGTAACAAAACTAGAAAAGTGTCCTAAAGAAAAACGCCCTGCCCGGCTAAAAGGCGGGGCAATAAAACTATTATAATTTAGTTTCTAATCTTAATCCTAGGAGAAACTGCCATTTGGGAACAAGAGCTGAAGAAAAACGCCCTGCCTGGCTAAAAGGCAGGGCAATAAAACTATTATGATAATTTAGTTTCTAATCCTAATCCTAGGAGGAACTGCCTTTGGGAACAAGAGCTGACTCACCAGTCTACCAGGAATAGAAGTTAAAAAATATCTAGAAAGAAGTAAGATTTAGAAAGGACAAGGTCATTCTGCTGTATAACCTTTCATCAGATGTACAGAGATTTTACTTATAAGTTTTACTGCCATGTATGCACACTGGTCACTAATCACACGCCAATATTATAGGTATAACTGACATCCTATGTCAGAGGCGATCTTCCAGATGGGCCTTTACAGGCCTCAGCCATGTAGCTATAGATGTTGGCTCCCAACACATCAACATGGTATATTCCCAATATTTCTGCTCAAAATTCTTGCATATGTTTGTTATATCTATTAATATCACAATCCAGTAAATTACCAGCAGTGCTCACCAAACAATATTCATTAGTTTCATACTTTCTTTTAAAAGCATGACTGTGTATATTGGAGATACATAATCATGTACTCAAACATCACTGTATTTCACATATCGGAACTTACTGGGATAGAAAAGTGCTGTTAATTTTTTACTAAAAAAGAAAATATAACATCCTGTCTTCCAAATCTGAGGATAACGGAAGGGGAAGTTTTGAAATGTTTTTCTACTGTTTTTAGGTAGACTCCGTTTTTTGAAGTACTTCTTTCTTAGTTTTTATATTGAGAAATATTATTTTTTTCAATATTTGACTGTTTTCTAATTACAAATCCACCTCACATTTAGTTAGTGGGGGTTGTTTCAAAATCCTTGTGTTAGACCCTCTGTTTTCTGTGTGTGTGTTTATGTTCTCTATTATTGTAAGAGTTCTTTCTTATACTATTCATCCATAAGATTCTATACTTACAGAGATAGAGATTTTAGAAGACAATTTTAACCAGTTTCTTTTTTAAATCTAAAAAGTTTCAGTTTCTTCTACCTAACTATATCAACACATTGCCATCTTTTCATATTCCAAAGTTACTGAAGTATTTCAATCAATATTGATCCAATTAATGTTCTCTTCTTCAACTTGTGTCCACTTTCCAATATATATAATACTTTTCCATAGATTTTCTGAAGAGAAAATTGTCTACAATGTAAACTTTGTGCTCTTTCACTACAATTTCCTGAGTTACTGTTTTTACAGGCAATTCCTCTTCTATTTAAATGTGGACTCTTCTAAAACAATTTGCACATTTAGAGACACGAGATGTAATTTTTGGATGTTTTTCTCATTCTCAGAGTGACTCTAAGTGCCCAAGTATATATTACTCCTACAACAAAAGGCTCTGTGTAAGTAGAGGAACTATACAAGTGAATGTAATATATTGCCTCCTTTGAAAGGAAAGCCTGACCATATTAATTATTATTTATGAACATATGAATTATTATTTATGAATTTAAAATAAAAACAAATAATATTGATGGAGTTATTTCTGTGTTTGAAGGCTAACTGTATAAAAGTTAGATATACGTACACTATATTTGGTAGCAATAAGTTAAGGTAATATCTCCAAAGTCTTTTCCTTACTTTCTATTTATTTTACCACATATATTTCTAAAAAAGATACTAAAATTATAAAGCTCTTCAATTTCCAAAGTTTCTCACTCCATTTAAAAATAATTAATTCTTGCTGGCACTCAATAAAAACACAAATCATTAACACCTAATTAGATGTAAATAAACATACAGTAAAAATGAGACTATATTTTGAAGGCAGAATCATAGAAAATATTGTATGAAATTATCAATTCTAGTTAAATCTTAATGAAAACATAAACAAATCAATTCTGAGTCTATACTCACCTTAATAACACCTACTAATCCAATATTTTTCCAGAAAAAGTGATTTAATGCTTTGTCACCATAAATTGAATGATGTATTTATTCATTCAATTAATATTTATTGGTCTTTTAGAATCTGGTAATATAGTATTGTATATATACACAAAACCTGTAAGTTATAAAAGAAAAAGTATAACTTTACTATTTTTCTTGTAAGTCAATCTCTTGATCATAAGATTGAAATGCCTCTTTGCCATTTTTAACATTATAGTTGTTTTAAATTAGATATAAATTACATAGTGTGAGATATACCTTTGTTAACTGTACAGTTTAATGAATTTTGACAAGTTACATACTTCTGTAACCACAAAGGGGAGGTAGTCTGATAATAACTAAAAAATGATACCTAAATATATCATCTGGACAAAGGGCAGAAACACTTGAGAAGGCCAAATACTGGAGGTGGAAACTCACATTACTCCCCAAGGACTGAGACTTACTTAGAATATCAAGAATGCCTTTCTTTCTGTATACCTCTATAATATAATAAGCATTGAGTAATCATAATTGTGAAATACAGTCAACAGAGTGGCAAAAGATTCTTTTGGGGAGTAATGCAAAAGGAAGAGCCAAAGTCAAACAGGAAGACCCTAGCCAAATGGAAACAGATATTCAGAAAAATCCTCTGGCAGACCCACCCCAAACACAAGTATTAAAGCAATCTGAAATCTGTGATGACTGAGGGTAACTATACAAACAACAAATGAAACTGAACCAACTCCTGACTGAATTAATGCAAAATTTCCTGAATAAATATTCAAATAATTGACTATTTTTTTAATCCAGTCCTCTTTTGATGGGCAGCACAGTTGGTTCCATGTTCTTGCTACTATGAACAATGCTGTGATAAACATACTTGTGCAGTTTTTTTTTTTATAGAGTGATTTGAGTTCTTCTGGATATATTCCCAGTAGGGCGATTGTGAGATCGTGGTACACATACATGGTGGAATATTATGCAGCCATAAAAAAAACAAAATCATGAACTTCACAACACCTGGATGGACTTAGAGTCTATAATACTGAGTGATCTTTCACAGAAACAAAGTATTGAGTATCACATGTTCTCACTCATAAGCAGACCTTGAACAATTATCATAATATTATACGAAAGAAAATTGGCAGTAGCAGGAAACTGCCAGAGGCGGGTGGGGAAGTAGGATTTGTAGTAGTGGGACTCTGCCTCAGGAAGAGGAGCACACCTCATCAACAATGGTACCTGCATAATGAACATTTGTATACCTAACCCTGAATTGTATCCCACATCTTTAAAATTTAAAAAAAGGAAAAAATAACTGAGTATTTTTCAAAATTGATGAAAGACACAAAATCACAGATCTAAAAAATACAGAAAAACACCAGGCAAGATAATTGCTAAATAAATAAATGTGGATATTTTATACTCAAACTACTGAACACCAAAGATACAGAGAAAATCAATAAGACTGAGAGAAGTGGGGTTGTTTTAGAGGAACAAGTAAAATAATCATAGCAGACTCTGCGTCAAAACTTGAAAGTGAAAAGACAGTGTAATAAAGTCTTTAAGTTCTTTGAAAAAAGTAGAACAAAACAAAACAAACGAGATTTCCATATTAAACAAAAGATACCCTTTAAAAGGTAAAGAAAAATTCAAAAAACTCAAATGAAATTGAGTGATATATTGACCAAAGACCTAATCTACAAAAATGTTAAAGAAAAGTTTTTCAGGCAGAAGAATGTGATAGTGGTCAAGTCTTGGATCCGTGCAAAGAAATGAAGAGCTGGCATTAGACTAAATGAAGAGAATTTTTTAAATATTTTAATTTTTCTAAAAGAGAACTGTCTTTTTAAAGCAAGCCTAGCGGGGATTCTAAGATGTGACAGAGGTGGTCGGAATGCATGAGTCTTTGCAAAAACGAATGGATGAAGAAATCAGTATTCACCCTAGGGTGTCAGCAAAAGTTGTGTGAATGTCTGATTGAGTGGAGATATGGAAAGGAGAGGACCGAGATCTCCTGCAAAGACAGCTGCCATGCACCGCTGCTAGGACCTGGTGCTCTTCGACCCAGAGGCAGGCACTGTCTCTAAAGCACCACCCAGAATGGGAGAAAAAAGGATTAAAATGGTGAAAATCACCTGCAATAGGTGCCACCTGCTACTGCAGCCTTCATCCCAGGTCAGACACCAGCAACACGAACTGCAAGAAAATATACCAGAGTAGCCCGACCAGAATACCCAGCTGAGGAGACCCAAATGCCCTTCCCCCAACTGAAGCATTTGCACTCTGCCATGGCAGCCCTGCAGAAGAACTCAGTCCTAGATCACAGCAAAATAGCAGTGAGTTTTAAAGTGACCCAGAGCCCTTTTTTCCAGTGATCATGTAATTCAGGTGGACAACTTTATGAGCAACACACTAGGAGAGACCTAAACATAAGCGGATCCACTGGGGGCCGTCTGCAGCCTTCCCCCAACTCCTTGGGGGTAAACAAGGGTTTAGATTCGAAACATTTGCAGTCTGCACGGCAACCTAAGAACCCAGTTTCTGCTCACAGCGGACGAGTAGGAGTGAGTTTTAAAATGACCTCACACCCTTTTCCCAGTGATCTGTGAGATGTGTGACTCAGGCGGGCAATGTTAGGATCAGCACACACAGAGAGGGCTCAACATAGGCAGAACAGCCGGGGACACCTTCCAGCCTCTCCACAACTGCAAGGGGTAAACAGGAGGACAGATTTAAAAGTCGAAAGCGCCTCCCTTCTGAAACTCCTTCCCTTTGCCGCCAACTAAGAGAAACAGTGCTTGAGTCACTCTTACAAGAAACTTGAAGTCTTGAAACTGCTAAAAGAGGGTGCTCAAGAATTACCTAAGTTTTTTGTTGTTGCTGTTTGGGTTTTTTTTGGTTGTTTGTTTGTTTTAGATTTTTTTGTGTCTGCATGACTCTACCTTTAAAAAAAATATATATAGCTTTTTGGGAGTGGACATTTCATTCTGTTTTACCCACTTTCCTTCTTCTTTCTGTCCAATAAGGCTATATATGAGTGTGAAAATTTTCTCTTATTACCCATTTTAGTTTCCTTTGGGTTTTTGTTTGTTTATATGCTGTTTTTTTTTTTTCGTCTTTCTTTCTTTCTTTTTTTTGTTACTGTTTGGTTTTCTCTCCCTTTTTCTTTTTCTCTTTCTTTATCTTTGCTTGTCTCCCTGCTCACTGGTTTGTCTCTTTTTCCTTCTCTCTTTTGTTCTCTCCATTGTTATCCCCTCCACATTCTTTATTAACTCGTTTCCCTTCCTTCATGTTATTTTGTACCCGGGGAAGATACATACACTCCCACTGTATAGACATACTGTAAGGTGGTGGGAAGTGGACTCCTGCTGGCCCACATACCAATCAGAAAACATTGTGATTGTCAGACAGCTTTTGAATCTTAGCAGCCCCTAACACACCTCATGCAACTCTCAATTCTGCAAGGGAGTAACATAGCTCCCCTGCTCCAACCCAGCTCCAAAAATCAAACTAGTTCAGAGGCTTTATTCAACGGAGAATAGGAGGTGGAGCAAAAAAATGAAAATAACTCTCTTTCTCACAGAAGTAAAGTAAAAAAGAAACCCACCACAAATGAAGAAAAACAAACAAACAAAAAAAACTACAGGCACCACACAAAGTCCAAAGAGGATAGATCGTCAGTATACAGACTTTGGAACTCAAACAATGAAGGGCACCCAGATTGACTGATCTCAGACTACAAATGCAGAGATCAAAGAATGGGTGGAAGAGATGAACAAGAACTAAGAAAAGCAAGATGAAAACATGAAAGAACTAATGGCTGAGATGCAAACTATAAAGAATACAGTAAATGAAATAATAAGCTGACAAGCAAGGATAGCAGAATTAACGAGGGAGAAGAAAGAATCTCAAAACTTGAAGACCAAAATATGAAACTAACCCATTCTGTTAAAAACATAGAAAGGAAACTTAAAAAGACAGAACAGAATCTTCAGGAGATGTACAACTATAATAAGATACCATACCTAAGACTGATAGGTATCCTGAAGCAGATAAGGAGAACGAGAGCAGCCTGAAACAAATATTCCAAGAGGTCATCCAAGAAAACTTCCTGCATCTCATCAGAGACATGACCATCCTAATGTGAGAGATACAGAGAACCCCTGCAAGGCATCAAA
Organism: Cephalopachus bancanus; assembly: GCA_027257055.1. NCBI lineage: Eukaryota > Metazoa > Chordata > Mammalia > Primates > Tarsiidae > Cephalopachus > Cephalopachus bancanus. Next base: position 1,892,997 of record JAPVLO010000385.1, on the reverse strand, counting down.
TAAGAAGACCAATTCCTAGACATATAGCAATTTGCTTACACAAAGTAGGTATGAAAGAAAAAATCCTAAAGGCAGCAAGACAGAAAGGTCAGACTACCTACAGGGGAAAACCAATCAGAATAGTAGCAGACTTATCTACAGAAACACTGCAGGCTGGAAGAGAATGGAGCCCAATCTTCAAAACATTCAAAGATAAACAATGCTAGCCAAGAATTTCCTGCCCAGTTAAGCTAAATGTCATTGGTATGGAGACTTAAAATCCTTTCCAGACATTCAGTCCCTAAGTGTGTATGCTGCCTCCAGACCAGCTCTACAAGAGATGCTTAAGAAGGTATTAAGCAGCCAGGCTCAGTGGCTCAGCCTGTAATCCCATGCTTTGGGAGGCTGAGGTGAGTGAATTGCCTGAGTCTGTGGGTTTGAGACCCGCCTGGGCAACTTGTTGAGACCTCATCTCTATAATAAATAAAAAAATTAGCTGGGCATGGTAGCACATGCCTGTAGTTCTAGCTACTTGGAAGGCTGAGGTGGAAGGATCACCGGAGCCCAGCAGGTTGAGATTGCAGTGGCCGGGAGCGGCCACAGTACTCCAGTCTGGGTGACAGAGTGAGACTCCAACTCAAAACAAAAAAAAGAAGGTATTAAGCACAGAAGAAGAAAGAAAAGAAAAAAAGAACAGCCACGCTCCTTCCAAGAATGCTAGAAAACAAAGAATCAATAAGGCATCATGACTGCAAGATTGAAAACACACATATAAATTATCCCAAAAATCAAAAGAAAATCAACTAACAAACAAGTAAACAAACAACAGCAAAGTCTATAAGATCCTCATGACAAAGATAAACTCTTACATCTCAATAATCAGTCTGTATATAAGTGAACTAAATGCATCACTGAAAAGGCATAGAATGGAAAACTGGATAAAGAAACATGATGTGACAATATACTGTCTTCAGGAGATGCATCTCACCAGAAGAGACACTCACAGACTCAAAGTTAGAGGATGGAAACTAAATTTTCAGGCAAATAGAACACAAAAGAAAGTAGAAGTCACAATCTTAATATCAGACAAAAAAAACCTTTAAACTATCAAAAATTAAAAAGGATACAAAATGACACTACATAAGGATAAAAGGCTAAATTTGTCAGCAAGAAATATCCATCCTAAACATATATGCACCAAACACAGGAGCACCAGCTTTTATAAAGCAGCAACTAAGTAAACTTAAAAAATATATTGACTCAAGCACTATCATAACTGAGGACTTTAACACCCCACTATCTACCCTAGATAGATCATCAAGGCAAAAAATAAGCAAGGAGATCTGGAATCTCAACCTGATACTTGACCAAATGGACCTAATAGATAGCTACAGAACATTTCACCCAACAACCACAGATTATACATTCTACTCATCACCTCATGGAACGTGCTCTAAGATTGACCACATTCTTGGTCATAAATCAAGTGTAAACAAATTTCATAAGATTGAAATACTGTCATGGAACTTCTTAGACCACAGTGGAATAAAAATAAATATCAACACCAACAAGGTTACCCCAAAACCCACAAAGACATGAACACTAAACAGTATGATGCTGAACAACTCCAGGATCAGCATGGAAATTAAAACAGTTTCCTGAAAACAAATGAAAATGAAGAAACATTTTACCAAAACCTCTGAGATGCCATGAAAGCAGTACTTAGAGGGGAATTTATATCTCTACAAACACATCTGAAGAAAATGGTCAGTTCACAAGTAAACAGTCTAATAAGTCACCTAAGGGAGCTGGAAAAACAAGACCACCAAAACTCTAACTTCAGCAGAAGAATCCAGAGTACTAAATAAAAGCCCCAAAACAGGACATAGAAAACAAAAATATCATAGAAAAAAATCAACAAAAAAAAGCTCGTTCTTTGAAAGGATAAGCAACATTGATGAACCTTTAGCAAGACAGACCAAAAGAAAAAAAAAAAACCACAGAGAACAAGCCCAAATAAACAAAACCAGAAATGCAAAAGATGGGACCACAACTGACCCTAAAGAAATGCAAAAGATTATCAGAGATTACTATGTATACTTGTAAGGAAACAAACTTGAAAACCTACGTGAAATGGAGGACTTCTGATAGCCCACAACCTCCCTCCCAAGTTTAAAACAAGAAGAAATTAAGATCCTAAATAGACCAATAACAACCCAGGAAATTGACTTCATCATAAAAAAACTACCCACACAAAAAAAGCTCAGGACCAGATGGTTTTCCAACAGAATTCTACAAAACATCAAGGAGGAGCCAATACCAATCCTATTGAAAGTATTCCAGGGAATCGAGAAAGATGGAATTCTCCCCAAATCACTTTATGAAGCTAACATCACATTGATACCAAAGCCAGGTAAAGATCCTACAAAGAAAGAAAACCACAGACCAATATCCTTGATGAACATAGATGCAAAAATTCTCAACAAGATTCTAACAAACCAGTTCCAACAACACATCTCAGAAATCATTCTCCATGACGAAGTAGACTTCATCCCCAGCTTGCAGGGCTGGTTCAATATCCACAAGACTATAAATGTAAATAAATACATCAACAGATGTAAAAACAAGAATCATATGATTATATCATTAGATGCAGAAAAAGCTTTTGATAAAATCTAGCATTCCTTCTTGATAAGAACCCTTGAATACCTAGGCATAGGTGGAACATACCTCAAAATATTAAGAACCATCTATGATAAACCCACAGCCAACATGCTGCTAAATAGACAGAAATTGGAAGCATTTCACCTGAAAACCATAATAAGATGAGACTGCCCACTTTCACCTCTCCTGTTCAACATTGTATTGGAAGTCCTAACTAGAACAGTTAGACAAGAGAAGGAAATCAAGTGTATCCAAATAGGAAAAGAGGAAGTTATCCCTCTTTGCAAATGACATGATTCTATACCTTGACAACCCAAGAGAAAATGTCAAAACCCTCCTTGCTTTGATAAAGGACTTTGGCAAAGTCTCATGGTGTAAAATAAATGTGCAAAATACAGTTGCATTCCTGTACACCAATAATAAACAGACAGAAACCCAAATAAAAAGCACAATCCCGTTCACGACAGCTACAAAAAAGAGAGAACGTAATACCTCAGCATCTTTCTAACCAAATAAGTGAAAGACCTTTACAATGAAAACTACAAACCACTGCTAAAAGAAATTCAAGAAGACACAAATAATTGGAAAAGTATTCCATACCTATGGATTGGAAGAATTAACATTGTTAAGATGTCCCTCCTACCAACGACAATCTATAGATTCAACGCAATTCCCATTATATTACCAACATCATTCTTCTCAGACTTGGAAATGACAATACAGAAATTCATATGGAAACATAAATAACTAAGAAAAGCCAAAACAAATCTTAACAAAAGAAACAAAGTGGGGATGTCACGCTTGCAGACTTCAAGCTCTACTATAAAGCTGCGATAATCAAAACAGCCTGGTACTGGTACCAGAACATGCACGCAGACCTATAGAGCTGGATAGAGATTCTGAAAGCAAAGCCTCAATTCCTCAACCAACTCATCTTTGACAAAGCCTCTACCAATAACCAAAGGGGAGAGGAGAACCTTTTCAGTAAAGGGTGCTGGGAAAACTGCTGACTACATGTAGAAGACTGAAACAAGATCCCTATCTATCACTCTAAATGGATCAAAGACCTAAATGTAAAATCAAAAATCAACTCCAAATGGATCAAAGACCTAAATGTAAAACCCCAAACTATAAGAATCCTAGAAGAAAATGTAGAAAAGACCCTTACAGAAATTGGAATAGGCAACCAAAAGCAAATGCCATAAAAGATAAGATAGACCAGTGGGACTTCATCAAACTGAAACACTTCTGCAAAGCAAAAGAAACCATCAAGAGAGTGGGGAGACAATCCATGGAATGGGAAAAATATTTGCCAACTGATTATCTGACAAAGGTCTAACATCTAGGATGTACAAGGAATTCCACTGTGCTGAAAGGAAAAAAAACAGCCCTATCAAAAAATAGGCAAAAAATATGAATAGACACTTTTCAGGAGAAGACATATAAGCAGCCAACAGATACATGAAAAAATGCTCAGCTTCAGTAATTATCAAAGAAATGCAAATTGAAACCACGCTGAGATGTCACTTAATTCCAGTCAGGATGGTTATCATCAATAACTCAAAAAACAATGGATGCTGGAGAGGATGTGGGGAAAAGGGAACACTTTTATATTGTTGGTGGGAAGGTAAACTAGTACAACCTCTGTGAAAAACAGTGTGGCAATTTCTAAAATATCTGAAAATCGACCTTCCATATGACCCAGAGTCCCCCTTTTGGGAATATACCCAGAGGAATTCCAATTACTCTATAATAAAAATACTGGCACATGCATGTTTATTGCACAATAGTAAAAACATGAAACCAACCATACTCCCCATTGAAAGTGGACTGGTTAAAGAAAAATGTACATTTACATGATGAATATTATGCAGACATAAAGAAAAACAAAATTATGAACTTTGCAGCAACCTGTATGGAATTAGAATGTATAATACTCAGTGATTTATCACAGAAACAAAGATCTGAGCACTACATGTACTCACTCATAAGTTGATCTTGAACATTTATCATAATACCATGAGAAAGGGATTGATAGCAGTGGGACACTGCCTGGGGGAGCATATAACATCAATAAAGGTACCCACACTTTATCTGTATGATAACCACTTATGTACTTAACCCTCGTTTGTACTGAACATTTAAAAAATAACATAATTTAAAAAATAAATAAAACAAGCCTAGTTAATCTGTATTGTATGTTTATAACATATCTAAAATTAAAAATGTATGACCACAATGTCACAAAGGATGAAAGAGAGGAATTGGAAATGTATTGTTATGAAAACATTATACTACACCAAAATGTCAAAATATTATTTAAAGTTAGATGCAGATTGGTTAAAGTGTATATTGTGTGCTGCTAATCAGTCTCTAAAAATGCAAATTATGTCAATGTATAAATTCTATCAACTGAAGAAATAAAGTATCATATAAATGCCAATTTAAACGGACAGAAGGCAGAATAATAGAAAAAAAGATAAATTAAAAGAATGGAAAACAGCTGTAAAGATCCATAGATTTTATTCTAATTATAACAATATCAATATAAATGTGAATGTTCTAAAACTTCAGTGAGCACACTAAGGGATCTGAAATTATTTCTAATATAGTTTTCTAATAAAAGATATCAGAATTCTTGTTTTAAAAATATGATTCTAAGCCTAGGGTAAAAAAAAATACCAATGAGTGGAAAAATCTTTTGACAACAAAAATAAGAAAAACTTAAGCAAATAAAAAGCAGGCTGAAATTATTTCAAAAAGATTCAGAATCCAATCAGAAAGTGCCAATTGTGACCTATCACTGGTTTCAAAATGCCGCTCACTAGTAAATGGACCTTGGGCCCTTTGAGAAAGTGATTCTTGGGCCAGTGTAAATAAATAAAAAGATGGAGCTAGAGCATATTATAGTGATAGACAATAACAAATTGCTGGAAAAAAGAAAAAAAAGAAGAAAAAGAAAAAATAGTGGCATGACAAAGTAACACAAGAGCCACCCTAAAGGATCCACCAATGGGTAAAGCTGAGGGAAAATGGTCAATAATAATATTGTTCCAAAACCCTAAGAATACAATGGATATCAATTAGTCAGTTTGATATTCAAAAATTATTGTGTAAATGAATAAATGTGGAATAATAAACAAATATTTTCTACAAAAATGTCCTGAATATTAGATAGATAGATAGATAGATAGATAGATAGATAAATAGATAGATAGACAGATGGATTACCCATTTCAGAAAATGAAGATGAATTCCCTTCCCCCCAAAATATACTGGACTTACTCACTCACTTCCAAATAACCGACCATGAAAATGGAAAAACTTCAATTGGAGGAATCTGGAAAACACCACTTTAGCCATGATTAAAGTAAACATCACCTGATAAATTATGTTGACATAGTGTACCCCAGAGGTGATGTGTGAGAACAGCCCTTATTGCTTCAGTAGTATTTACAAAAACTTAAAACCATAGTCTAATTATGAGAAAATAATAGACACATCCAAATTGAGGGCCATTTTAGAAAATATCTGCACAAAGTATCTGTATTAGTTTCTTAGACTTCACTTAATAAAGTACTACAAACTTGGCTTAAAACAGATGTTCATTTTCTCACATTCCTGGAGGTTAGCCATCTGAAATTAAGAGTTAGCAGGCCCATGCTTCTGTACTCTTGAGGGAAATGTACAATCACTATGGAAATGAGGATTTCTCAAAAAAACTAAAATTTGAACTGTTGCATGATCCAGCAATCCTACTACTGGTGTTTATCCAAGGAAAAAGAAATCAGTATATCAAAGGATACATGCACTCACACATTTATTGCAGAAATATTCACAAAAGCCAAGATATGAAATCAACCCATGTCCATCAATGGATGAACAGATAATGAAAGTGTGGTATATGTATACAAGGGAATACTATTTGACCTTTAAAAAAAAATCATTTAATTTTCAGCAACATGGATAAAACTGGGATCAGTATGTCAAATAAGCGGGGCACAGGTAGCAAAATTGATCTTATGGAGATATAGAATAGAATAAGAAGGCTAGGAATAATGTTTGGGTGGGGAGTATACAGAGAGGATGATTAGCTGGTACAAACATCCAGTTAGATAGATGAAATAAGTTATAACATTGAATAGTAGAGTAGGGTGACTAGAGTTAGAAACACTGTATTGTATATTTTTCAAAGTAGCTAGAAAAGAAAATTTGAAATGTTCTCAACAACATTGAAATAATAAATACTCAATGTGATAGATACCCTAAATACCTTGGCTTGATCATTACATATTCTGTGCTAGTAAAAAGTACTTACATGTAGCTTATAAATATGTAAAGTGTTTTGGATTAATGCAATTTTTAAAAAATTTAGTTAAGATTGTTTTTAAATTTTCTGTGACAATCGTTGCCTTTCAATTGGAATATACAGATTAATTATATTTAAAGCATTGATATAGTTGAGGAAATCTCATATTTGTTACTTTATAAATGTAGTTTTTTTTGTTTTTACTTTTTACTTTTTAATTAAGTGCATAATGGTTGTACATATTAATGGGGTACATATGATATTTTGATCCAAGCATATAACATGTAATGATCAAATCAGGATAATCAGGATATCCATCATCTCAAGCATTTATCATTTTTTTGTGTTGGGAACATTTAAAATCCACTCTTGTAGTTATTTTAAAATATACAATAAATTATTATTGACAATAGCTGCCCTATTGTGCTACTAAGCACTAGATGTTATTCCTAGCATCCACTGTATTTTTGTACACATTAGCAATCCTCTTTTTATTCCTCTCTCCCCAGAATACTGAGACTCTGATAACTATAATTTTACTTTCTACCTTCATGAGATCAATTTTTTAACTTCCTCATATGAATGAGAACATGCGATATTTGTCTTTCTGTGCCTAGAATATTTCACCTAAAATAATGTCCTCCTGTTTCATCCATGTTGTTACAAATGACAGAATTGCACTTTTAAGGCCAAATAATATTCCATTACATATATGTACCATTTTTTTATCCATTCATCTATACAGAACATATTTACATTTCTATCAGCAGTGTACAAACATTTCCCTTTGTCCGCAGCCTCATCAGCATGTGTTATTTTTGTGTTTCTAATAAAAGTCATTTTAACTGGGATGAGATAATGGTCACTGTGGTTTTGGTTTGTATTTATATGATGTTTAGTGATGTTGAGAATTTTTTTTCAATACCTGTGGGCCATTTGTATGTCTTCTTTTGAGAAATGGTTATTTAGTTACTTTGATTTTTTTACAAATAGAATTATTATTATTTTTTACCATTGAGTTGTTTGAGTTTCTTACATATTCTGGTTATTAATTCCTTGTCAGTTGAATTCTGTAGGTTGTCCCTTCACCTTGTCAATTGTTTCTTTTGCTTTGCAGATGATTTTTACTTTGATATGATCCTTTTTGTTCATTTTTGCTTTTATTCCTTGTGGTTTTTGAATTCTTCCTCAAGAAATATTTGCCTTGATTAATTTTTGAGCACATCCCCAATTTTTTTCTGGTAGTTTTATAGTTCAGATCGTTTATTTAAATCTTTAATCAATCTGGATTTAATGCGTGCACATTGTGAGAAATAAGGGTCTAGTTTTATTCTGCATGTGGATATCCAATCTTTTCAACACCAGTGTTGAAGAAACTGTCCTTTCCCCAATGTATGTTTGGTACCTTCTTTTTTTTAAAAAAAAAAAAAAGCGAGTTGACTGTAAGTGAGTGGACTTATTTCTGAGTTCATTACTCTCTTCCATTATCTATGTGTTTGTTTTTATGCCTGTACCATGCTACTTTGGTTACTATAGATTTGTAGTACAATTTAAGCTGTGATACCTCCAGCTTTGTTCTTTTTGATCCCCAAAAGATGGTGTTGGCTATTCTGGATTTCTGTGATTCCATATAAAAGTTAGATTTTTTTTTTCTATTTATTTGAAGAATGTTATTGGCATTTTGATACGTATGACATTTAATCTGTAAATAGTTTATAATTCAACCTCTTTTCAAGGTAAAAACTCTTAAAAATCTGAGTATAAAAGGAACATTCCTCAACATGATAAAGGCTATTTATTACAGTCTCACAGCTAGTATCATACTGAATGGATAAAAACTAAATGCCTTTCCTTTAAAATCTGGAACAAGACAATAGTGCCCACTTTCACCATGTTTATTCAACATAGTACTGAAGTTCTTAACCAGAGCAATTAGAAAGACAAAGAAATAAATGACAACTACATTGAAAAGAAATAAGTCAAGTTATGCTTATTTGCAGATGATATGATCTTATATTTGTAAAAACCAATTTATTATCAGTTCTAATAATTTCTGGTGGAAATTATTAGAACTGATAATAAATTCAGTAATTTTTCAGGATACAAAATCAGCATATACAAATCAGTAGCGTTTCTATTTGCCAAGAGCAAACAATCCGAAATAGAAACCAATCCCAATTTTAATAGCAATAAAAATAAATAAATAAACAAAATACCTAGGGTAGGCTGGGTGTGGTGGCCCATGCCTGTAATGCCAGCAGTTTGGGAGGACTGCTTGAGCCCAGAAGTACAAAATCAGCCTGGGCAGCATCTTTTTCTGAAAAATAAAAATAAATAAAGCAGCCAGCTGTAGTGGCATGTCCCTGTGGTTCCAGCTACTCAGGAGACCGAGAAGGGAGAATTTCTTGAGTCAGAAGTTTGAGGCTGCAAAAAGCCATAAGCATGCCACAGCACTCCATATATAATACATATACATGATAAATATATACATATATTTACACATACATACATATATGATAAACTTAATGAAATAAGTAAAAGATCTCAACAATGAAAACTATAACATTGATGAAATAAATTTAAAGGAAATAAAAAGGAAAGTCAGTCCATACTCTTGGGTTGGAAGAATTAATATTGTCAAAATGATAATATTTTCTGTTTTGATTTTAAACTGTGTATGATTCCCTTTTATCATCCCTATTAGTGTGTCTATTATATGTCTTTAAAATTTTTTTTATTAATCAGTATTTTTTATTATGGTTTTGTGGGATACAGTTAAGGGTTAGGTGTACAATTACGTTTCATTCAGGCACCCTGTTGATAAGAGGTGTTTTCCCATCCCCAGACAGATATTTGCTACTGTTAATCCCCCCCCATAGTTTCCCAGTACAGTCAGTCATTTTCTTATAGTATTGCACTGGATGTTCAAGGTCCATTATATGAGTGAGAACATGTGATATTCGGATCTAAAATTTTTTAATGGTTTCTCTCGAGTTCACAGTATACATTTTTAAACTGATTGTTGTATACTTTTAAAAAACTCTATACCTCATGTGTAGAGTGGTGTCTTATAACAAAGTATTCTCAATTTCTCATTCTAGTCTTAGCAAGGGAATTCTTTATTTCTAGTGTTTTTGGTTTCTAGTACTCTTTCTGATCATTTCTTTTACTCTGTATTTTTCCACTTAATATTAATTACCTGTTATTGCATGCTTTCTACTTTTTTTCATTATAAGCCCTTCCATATTAATTATGGCTATTAATATAACATCTGTGTTATGTCTGACTCTGGTTTTGTGCCTGCTTTGTCTCCTCAGATGGTCTTTATCTCTTGCTTTTTGCTGTGTCTTGCAATTTTTTGTTAAAACCAGATGTGTTGTATGTTCTACATTATAGAAACTGAAGTAAATAGGCAGTTAATGTTAATATTTAACCTGGCTAGGTATTGGGTTATGTTTAATGTTTACTGTAGCTGTTGATACTAGAGTTTTTTCAATATTCTCTGTGTCCTTGTTTTTGTCTTCCTTCTTGACTTTGGGTTTTTGCTGAAACTGTTTTTCAGAGTGAACCTGTGTCCTTTAACTCTCAACTGTAATACACTCATAATGTAGTATAGCTCTGTTGGTATGTTGGTTAATTGTGAAAAAGGGGTAGGGTTCTGCAACATTTTGATTAAATCACAGTATTTTAGGCATCTCTTCTAGATGTCACCTTCATGAGCATTTCACCAGAGATACAGCTTTGCCCACCCCCATCTTTGAGTTGAGACATGAAGTTTAGAGAGGACTGGAATATGAGTAATGTCCCTTTCCCATTTGGCATAAGGATCTGGTAAAGTTAATTGAAAGGAAGGTCTTTGTAAAGAAGAATACTCTGGTGTTTTTCAAAATGATTTCTTTTCTCTATCAAGGGAATTTTCTTGGCTTTTCACCATAAGAACCCTGATGACACTCCTGAAGGTAACATCCGTAAAAGTTTGGGGTCCTACTTTATATTTTAGCATTCAGGAGTTTCTCACTCTCAGACACTATCAGATCTCAGCAATGTGTCAAAGTTATCATGTAAAATTTTTCTACCCATTTGTGGTTTCAGCAGTCCTGTGCCAGGTAAGCTCATCTTGGCAGTGACTTTGAATTCGTCTGCCTAGTTTTTAGGATGAAAGTTAACTCTGGAATCTCAGTTCTCCAAAGGGTTGAAGAAAAGCCATCATTTTCAGTTCATTCAGCATTTTCTTATTATAATAATGAGACTTTGAAGTTATTACATGTAAAGCTAACATTAAAAAAAAAGAAAGTGAAAACTGGAAGTCTTAATACCAGTTGAACCCACAATCTTGATATAAAATTTATACAAAAAGCTAAAGAACATAAAATCATCAAAATAATATTGAGAAAGAACATAATTTATAAACATGCAATATTTAAGACTTTATACTTAAAGGGCTTAAAATATATTTATTTGGGTGTCATAAGCAAATGAGAGAGCAATGGACATGATGTTATTTATTTATATACACACTCTTGTAAACTTTTATACAGTAAAGTTATTAAATTATTATCTGTTATAAGCAGATTAATTAAAGTGACATGACATTGGTAAAAGGAAAGACAAATAAATCAAAGAACAGAAGATGTGTATGATCAATTAAGTTTTAAAAAGGATACCAGTGCAATTCAACGACAAAACATTTTTTAAACAAATTATGCTGAAAAAATGGACTACTATAAGCAAAAATCTGAGCCACAACATACATGTTGTATAATGTATAAAAGACAACCTAAAGTATTTTACCTAAAAGCGAAAATTAATGCTTCCTAAGTTTATCAACTGGTAAATTGATGTACCCTTGTAATTATTTGCTATATTTCAATAAAGAAATAAAATAATGATCCATCCAAACATATAGATGATTGTTAGAGCATTCTACAAAATGAAAAAAGCAAAATCTAAAAGATATTTCGTTTTCTATTACATTTTTTCAAAAAGGAACCGTAGAGCAATGAATCAGTGGATTCCAATGGCTTTTGGTGGGAAGTGGAGACTGACTACAAAAGTGCATCAGTAACCCCTGGAGTGATAGAAATCTCATTCATTTTGGTTGTGCTTATAGATACACAACTGCATATATTTGTCATGTTTTATAAAACCCATATACCTAAAATGTACTGTTCATAATTGTGCTTCTATAAACCTGACAAAAAACCCCCAAAACAAAAAAGGTAATTTTAATGGAGTGAAAAAGAATAGAAAAGCAGAGTTAGTACGATTGATGAATCTCTTGAGATATAGATATTTTGGGTTTTAAAAAGTTGAGAATTTCTGTGTTATTGATGTTTGATATGTTGTTAGCCTGAGAAATAGATGTTTGCATGTTTTTTCAATTATCATTTTTATTTTATTTACTTATATTCATTTATTTTAAGCAAGGAAGGTATTTATTATAAGATTGGAAAACCAAGTTCACAAACAGGTAACAGCCAAGAGGTTATATTTAAGTTTTATCAAAAATCAGACATCAATAAGTGTCTGACAGGAAAGCATCTACTGTTAAACCCTGAAAAATACACTTTTACTTGGACCTGTACCTCCTTCTTTTTTTGTCTTTCCCTTCCTACCTTCCCTCACTCCCTCCCTCCCTCTCTCTGTTCCTTCCTTCCAATAGCTTTAGTGGGTACAAATGGTTTTTGATTACATGGCTACTTTGCATAGAGGTGAAGAAATGTGGGCTTTAAGTGTACCTACCACCCCCACTCATTGCAGCCTATAGGTGATTTTTTTTCACCCTCCCCACCTTTTCACTCTTCCACTTCTGAGTCTCCAGGGTCGATTATACCATTTTATATGCCTTTGCAGATCCTTAATGTAATTCCCACATATAAGTGAGAACATGCGATATTCGGTTTTTCATTCTTGCATTATTTCACTTAGGATGTTCATTCAAGTTGCTGCAAAAGACATTATTTTATTCTTTTTAATGGCTAAATAGTATCTTTCTCTCTCTTTCTCTCTCTCTCTATTGCATTTTCATTATCCACAGATCAGTTGATGGGCATCTAGGTTGGTTCCACATCTTTGCAATTGTTAATTGTGCTGTGATTAAACACACCAGTGCAGGTACCTTTTTTTTTAATAGGTATAACTACTTCTGCTTCTTTGAGTAGATACCAAGTAGTGGAACTGCTGGATCACATGGTAGATCTACTTTTAGTTCTTTGTGAAATCTCCATACTGATTTTCAAAGAAGCTGTGCTAATTTACACTCCCACCAATAATGTATAAGCATTCCCTTCAGCATCAATATCTATTTAATAATGGTCATTCTCATTGGTGTAAGGTAGTATCTTATTATGGTTTTAATTTGCAATTCCCTGATGACTGTGATGTTGAGCATTTTTTCACATATTTGTTCATTTTAAGGTATATATCTTGAGTTTTGCATGCTTTTCAGGATATAGGGCACGTTATTTCACTGTTATGAAAACCAAACATTTTGTGTATAGAAAGTTAGTTTACTTTGAGTCCCAGCTCTTCCACTGGTGAGTGTCATACCTTTTCAAATTTAATTATCCTGGAGTTCTTGTCCTCCTAAAGGCTTTCTGTAATCATAACACAGTATATTACAAAAATATTATACTATCATATAGTTAGTGGTTGGGGAACATAGGTTATAGGAAAGGTAGGGCTGTTTTTAAATACCGGAAACATGATGGTGACAATGAGATTGTTGTGAGTTGTTTTTTTTATAGTCAATATTTTTTATTATGATATTGTGGGGTACAGTTAAGGGTTAGGTATACAAATATGCTTCATTCAGTCACCCTTGTTGATAAGAGGTGTCTCCCCATCCCCAGACAGATATTTACTACCATTAACTCCATCTCCCTTTCCCTCCCCCCCAATAGTTAGCCACCACTGTCAGTCATTTTCTTATAGTATTATGTTGGATGTTCAAGATCCACTATATGAGCGAGAACATGTGATACTCAGATCTTAGTTTCTGTGAGAGATCACTCAGTATTATAAACTCTAGTTCCATCCAGGTTGCTGCAAAGTTCATGATTTTATTCTTTTTTTATGGCTTCGTAGTATTCCATCGTGTATGTGTACCACATTTTTTAAATCCAGTCCTCTTTTGATGGACAGCATGGTTGTTTCCAGGTACTTGCTATTGTGAACAATGCAGGTATCTTTTTTATAGAGTGATTTGAGTTCTTCAGGGTATATTCCCAGTAGGAGGATTGCAGGGTCATATGGGAGGTTGACGTTTAGAGCCTTTAGGAGCTGCCACATTGCTTTCCACAGAGGTTGCACTAGTTTACACTCCCACCAACAGTGTAGATGTGTTCCCTTTTCACCACACCCTCTCCAACAACTGTTATTTTTTGAGTTATTGATAATTGCCATTCTGACTGGAGTTAGGTGGTATCTCAGTGTGGTTTTGATTTGCATCTCCCTGATGATTAGTGAGGTTGAGCATTTCTTCATGTGTCTGTTGGCTGCTCGGATGTCTTCCTTTGAGAAGTGTCTGTTCATATCTTTTGCCCATTTTATAATGGGGCTGTTTGTTTTTTTCTTTTCAGCATGTTTGAGTTCCTTGTAGATCCAAGATGTTAAGCCGTTGTTGGACATGGAGTTGGCAAATACTTTTTCCCAGTCTGTAAGCTATCTCCCTGCTCTCTTGATGGTTTCTTTGGCTTTGCAGAAGCTTGTCAGTTTAATGAGGTCCCACTTGTCTATCTTATCTCTTATGGCCTGTGGGTTTCGGGTTTTGTTCAGGAACTGGATGCCAGTTCCAATTTCCATGAGGGCATATTCTTCATTTTCTAAGGTACTTATGATTTGAGGTTTTACATTTAGGTCTCTGATCCATTTAGAGTTAATTTTTGTGTATGGGGATAAATAGGGTTCCTGTTTCAATCTTCTGCATGTGGTCAGCTAGTTTTCCCAGCACTATTTACTGAATAGGTTCTCCTCTCCCCAGTGGTAGGTGGTGGAGACTTTGTCGAAGATGAGTTGGTTGAGAAATTGAGGATTTGCTTCTGAAATCTCAATTCTGTTCCATTGGTCTATATGCCTGTTCCTGTACCAATACCAAGCTGTTTTGATTATTGTAGCTTTATAGTAAAGTTTGAAGTCTGGTAATGTGATACCACCTGCTTTGTTTTTGTTTTTTTTTTTTTTTGCCGAGGATTGTTCTGGCTATTCTTGGTAGTTTGTGTTTCCATATGAATTCCTGTATTGTTTTTTCTAGGTCTGAGAAGAATGTTGCTGGTAATTTGATGGGTATTGCATTAAATCTGTAGATTGCCTTAGGTAAGATGGACATCTTCACAATGTTGATTCTTCCAGTCCATGAGCATGGGATATTTTGCCACTTGTTTGTGTCATGTTTGATTTATTTGAGCAGTGTTTTATAGTTTTCATTGTAAAGGTCTTTCACATTTCTGGTTAGGTAGATGTCAATGTATTTCTTTTTTTTTTTTTTTTTGAGTTGGAGTCTCACTCTGTCACCCAGACTGGAGTGCAGTGGCCGCTCCCGGCCACCGCAGCCTCGACCTGCTGGGCTCCGGCGATCCTTCCGCCTCAGCCTTCCAAGTAGCCGGAATTACAGACACGCGCTACCATGCCTGGCTGATTTTTTTTGATTTATTGTAGAGATGAGGTCTCGCTGCCCAGGCGGGTCTCGAACCCGCGGGCTCAGGCAATCCACCCACCTCAGCCTCCCAAAGGCGTGGGATTACAGGCTGAGCCACCGAGCCCGGCTCGTATTTCATTTTTTTTGTGTGGCTATTGTGAATGGAATTGTGGTTTTTATTTGGGTTTCTGTTTGTTTATTATTGGTGTAAAGAAATGCAATTGCCTTTTTCACATTTATTTTATATCCTGAGACTGTGCCAAAGTCCTTTATCAGTGTAAGAAGGTTTTTGACAGATTGTCTTGCGTTTTCAAGGTACACAATCATGTCATCTGCAAAGAGAGATAGCTTGACTTCCTCTTTTCCTATTTGAATACACCTGATTGCCTTCTTTTCTCTGATTGCTGAGCCAGGACTTCCAATACTATATTGAACAGGAGTGGTGAGAGTGGGCATCCTTGGTTTGTTCCTGTTTTCAAGGGAAATGGTTCCAGTTTTTGTCCATTTAGGAGTATGCTGGCTGTGGGTTTCTTGTAGATGGCTTTTACTATTTTGAGGTATATTCCCCGTATGCCTAGCTGTACAAGGGTTTTTATCAAGAAGGGGTGCTGGATTTTATCAAAAGCTTTTTCTGAATATAATGATATAATCATGTGGTTTCTGTTTTGACATCTGTTGATGTATTTAATTACATTTATGGTTTTATGAATGTTGAACCAGCCTTGTATCCCAGGAATGTAGCCCACTTGGTCATGATGGATGATTTTTGAGATGTGTTGTTGAATCCAATTTGCTAGGATCTTGTTGAGAATTTTATCATCTATGTTCATCAAAGATATTGGCCTGTAGTTCTCTTTCTTCGTTGGGTCTTTACCTGGCTTGAGTATCAATGTGATGTTAGCTTCGTAAAATGATTTGGGGAGAGTCCATCTTTCTCAATCGCCTGGAATACCTTCAGTAGGATTGGTACAAGCTCCTCCTTAAATGTCTTGTAGAATTCTGCTGGAAAGCCATCTGCTCCAGGGCTTTTTTTGTAGGTAGGTTTCTTATTATGTAGTCGATTTCCTTGATTGTTATTGGTTTATTTAGGGTCTCAATGTCTTCTTGTTTCAACCTAGGCAGGTTGTGTGATGACAGAAAATCCTCCATTTCCAATAGGTTTTCAAATTTGTTTCCATACAAGTGTATATAGTAGTCTCTAATTATCTTTTGTATTTCTTCAGGCTCAGATGTGACTTCATCTTTTGTGTTTCTGATTGTGTTTATTTGGGCTTTTTCTCTCTTTTTCTTGGTCAGTCTAGCTAGGGGACCATCGTTCCTGTTTAACCTTTCAAAGAACCAGCTTTTTGTTTCATTGAGTTTTTGTATTATCTTTTTGTCTTCTATGTCCTGGATTTGGGCTTTTATTTTGGTGACCTGGATTCTTCTGCTGAAATTAGGGTTTTTGTGGTCTTGCTTTTCTAGCTTTTTGGGTGGCTTCTTAGGCTGTTAATTTGTGATCCTTCCATTTTCCTCATGTGCATTTGTAGGGATATAAATTCCCTCTTACTACAGCTTTCATGGCATCCCAGAGATTTTGGTAAGATGTTTCTTCATTTTCATTTGTTTCCAGGTATCTTTTAATCTCTGTTTTGATTTCATCATTGACCCAGGAGTTGTTTAGCATCATGCTGTTTAGTGTCCATGTCTTTGTGGGTTGTGGGGGGACCTTGTTGGAGTTAATGCTTATTTTTATTCCACTGTGGTCTGAGAAGGTGAATAGTAAAATTTCAGTTCTTTTAATTTTGCTTATGCTTGACTTATGGCCAAGTATGTGGTCGATCTTAGAGTACGTTCCATGTGGTGATGAGTAGAATGTGTATTTTGTGGTCTTTGGATGGAGGGTTCCATAGGTATCAATTAAGTCCATTTGATCAAGAGTCACATTGAGGTTTCGGATCTCATTGCTGATTTTTTGTCCTGATGACCTGTCTAGGGTTGTGAGTGGGGTATTAAAGTCCCCAGCTATGATGGTATTGGAGTCGATATCTTTTTTTAGTTTACCAAGTAGCTGCTTTATGAAAGTTGGCACTCCTATGTTCGGTGCATATATGTTTAGGATGGATATTTCTTGTTGATAGATTGAACCTTTTATCATTATGTAGTGGCCTTCTGTATCTTTTTTAAATTTTTGATAGCTTAAAGGGTATTTTGTCTGAGATTAAGATCGTGACTCCTCCTTTCTTTTGTGTTCCATTCACCTGAAAATTTGTTTCCCATCCTCTTACTTTGAATCTGTGAGTGTCCTTTCTAGTGAGATGTGTCTCTTGAAGGCAATAGATTGTTGCCTGGTGATGTTTTATCCATTTTGTCATTCTATGTCTTTTCAGTGGTGCATTTAGTCCATTCACATTCAAACTAATTATTGAGATGTGAGAGTTGATCCCTATCATAATGTTCTTATAGAGTTGTTGTTCTTCCTGTTTGTGTGTTGTCTTTCTTTTGGTTTTAGAGTTGGATTGTGTGTGTTTTTAATCTTTTACCTGTACTCTTGTGAAGAACGTTCTTGTTCTTTTTACCTTTTCTTCTGTGTTCAATACTTTCTTAAGTGTTTCTTGTAGTGGTTGATGGTCTGGTAGCAGCGTAAGTTCTTAGGGATTGGATATCTGGGAAAGAGTTAAGTTCTCCCTCACTGATGAAGCTTAGCTTGGCTGAGTAGGTTATTCTCAGTTGAAATTATTTATCTTTTAGAACTTTGAAGATAGGGCTCCAGGCTCTCCTAGCCTGGAGGGTTTCTGTAGATAAATCTGCTGCTATTCTAATTGGTCTTCCCTGGTAGGTAGTCTGACCTTTTTCTCTTGCAGCCTTTAGAATTTTTTCTTTTATACCTACTTTGTTTAGGCGAATTATTATATGTCTGGGAGTTGGTCTTCTCATTTATTGTCTTGTTGGGGTTTTCTGAATCTCTTGTCTTTGAATTTTTTCATCCTTGATGAGATGAGGGAAGTTTTATTGAATGATTTCATGAAATGTTTGTTCCAGTGTGGCCTCTGTTTCGCTCTTTGCCTCAGGAAGGCCAATTACTCTTAGGTTTGGTCTCTTGAAGTGATCATTCATGTCTTGCAGGTTTTGTTCTGTCTTTTTGAGCTTTTTTTCTATGCTTTTGACAGTTTGAGTTATTTCTGGGTTTTGTACTTCCAACTCTGAGATTCTTTCTTCTGCTTGGCTAATTTTGCTTTCCATGCTTATTAGTTTGTTATTTATTTCCATCACAGTATTCTTTACTGCTGTTATTTCTGATATCAGCTCCTTCCTGTTTTCCTCTTGTCTCTCCTCAATTTTTTAAATTCTCTCTATTAATATCTTGATATCTGGGTTTGTTGCATGTGACCAGTCATTCTGGGGGCTCTTCCTTGTTTGTGTTTCGGAATCTGTTTTCCCAGCGTCTCATCTCTCAGGGGTCTGTGTGAGACCTATATTCTTATTTTGGTTTTTCTTCATTTGTGCAGTTTTTTACCCCTCCCTACTTTTTCCTTCCCTCTACATCACCATCTTCTTTAATTCTGTTATTCGGGGTGTAGGGGTTGTTTTTACTTCTGTTTGTTTAATCTCCTATTCTTCTTTATGTACGTCTTCTTACTTTGTACAATTCTGGAGTTGCACTGTAGGTTGTGGGTGGTCCTTTTTACAGTTTTGAGATTTACTTAAGTGGGGAGCTGTGATTCAGAATCTATCTGCAGGTCCTGGTATCCATCGACAGGTGTATGAATAATCTGAAACCCACTTCCCACTGCCTTGGAATCTGTCCATGCAGTGGGGTTGTAGGTTTACTCCCTGAAATAAAATGTGGTTAACAGAGGGAAGAGAAGGGAGCAGGCAGTGGGGGTGAAGAGGGGGGTGGAGAGAGAGAGGAGTAAGGGTGAAAACAGACGAGAGTACCAACAAATGGAGAGAGAGACAAAAATTGAAGCATATAAAAACAGTAGACCATGGCTACAAACTGACCAACTCCCATACAAAAAAAACTAAAGCATACAATGTTGCTAACATACAAGCTTACTAACCTCCTTATTGGTGTGCTATTCCTCTATACAAAGATATGATTTACAGAGAGAAGAAAATAAAAGAAGGGAAAAGAAGGAGAAAAAAGGGGGGAGAACAAAACAGAAGGAATATAATCAAGTCAGTAGATGAACAGAACCAATCAAGCACACTCTGAAACTTTTCATTTAAGTCAAATGTCCTTTCAGCTCTGATTTCTAGTTGTCTTTTCAAGCTGGTAAATTTGTTCACAGTTAGGATCAGTTGTCCCTGGCCTGCTGTGAAGGGTAGTTCAGATCATCACTCAGTTCACTGCCCGGTTCACTACTCAGATCTGACCTGTGTCTGTCAGGTTTCCATTTTTCCCCTTTCGGTGTTGTTACCTTGAATTGCCAGCATATGGTGTTATCCCTCGGTCCAGATGGTCTTTATCACAGCTGCTTGCTCACCCCTAAGGGGAGAGAGATGTTGCCTGGAGGCACACAGGAGGAGACCCACAGCCTGGCAGGACGTCCAGTGGTAGTAGACCTCAGCAGATCTTGCTCGTGGGGGCTTCAAGGTCTGAAGTCATGGATCACCTCAGGCATGGCCATGCGATGTGTAATGGCTTCCTTGGTGGTGGTGGCTATGGCTCACCTCAGGCACTGATGGTCTGATGTGGAATGGCTGTTTCGCAGGTGGTGGCAGTAGCAGTGGTGGCAGTGGCTGGCCTCAGGCACAGGCGGAACAATGTGTAATGGCTGCCTTGGAGGTGGCGGCAGTGGCCGCAGCTTGCCTCAGGCACTGGTGGTACAATGTGGAATGGCTACCGCCGGTGGCGGCAGCAGCAGCAAGGGCAGCAGTGGCGGCCACAGTAGCTGCCCGGACTGTGGTGATGCCTCAGCGAGGTCTACGGCGGAACTCTGAGTGAAGAGCAGGCTGAGGACGATGGGATCTGCAGCCTCTGGGGAGAGAACCAGAGTCTCTTTGTGATCTCCTCAGTGGAGAGTCTCACAGACCGAGCTGCCCTGTCGTCATCTTGCTGGAAGTCTGTTCAGTTTTTTTTTAAAAAAGATCATCAAGCAGCAACATAGGAATGGAACAGTCCTGGAGAAGGGACTTTTCTCTCTGATAGCCCACTCTGATTCTCCTCACTTCCCACTTTATCCCATTAATTTTGAGATGATA
Organism: Cephalopachus bancanus; assembly: GCA_027257055.1. Lineage (NCBI taxonomy): Eukaryota > Metazoa > Chordata > Mammalia > Primates > Tarsiidae > Cephalopachus > Cephalopachus bancanus. The sequence goes on along the minus strand of JAPVLO010000385.1, from coordinate 1,872,223 downwards.
CACCATTTTGGACCAAATCATCAATATTAATTTAAAGTGTTCTTTTTTTTTTAGAAAAACTTAAATGGTGAATATAATGACCTTCCTAGTGACAGAGAGACTGCTGCATGAGATTCAGTCATTAGAGAATAACTTCGACCTCAAGTTTGACTAAGACTAGTAATAGAAGAGACAATTGTATGTGTTTAAATTCATTCTTCAATCCAGGAGACACCTTTATGGAAATTGGAACTGGCAACTGATTCCTGATCAAAACCACAAGTGGCCATAACATAAAAGATAAGATAGACAAGTTTCAAACTGACAAGTTTCTGCAATGCCAAGGAAACCATCAAAAGAGCAGGGAGACAGCCCACAGAATGGGAAAAATTATTTACCAACTGTATGTCTGACAAAGGCCTAACATCTAGGATCTATAAGAAACTCAAACGTGCCAAAAGGAAAAAAAATAAACAGCCCCATTACAAAGGGGGCAAAAGATATGAATAGGCACTTCTCAAAAGAAGACATATGAGCAGCCAATAGATACACGAAAAAATGCTCAGCCTCACTAGTCATCAAAGAAATGCAAATTAAAACTACACTGAGATACCACCTAACTCCAGTTAGAATGGCTATCATCAATAGCTCAAAAAACAACAGATGCTAGAGAGGATGCGGCGAAAAGGGAACACTTCTACACTGTTGGTGGGAGTGTAAAGTAGTATAGCCTCTGTGGAAAAGTGTGGCAATTCCTAAAAGATCTAAAAATCAACCTCCCATATGAACCCACAATCCCCTTACTGGGAATATACCCAGAATAACTCAAATCACTCTATAAAAAAGATACCAGCACACGTATGTTTATTGCAGCACTGTTTACAGTAGCAAGAACATGGAGCCAACTGTGTTGCCCATCAAAAGAAGACTGGATTAAAAAAATGTGGTACATATGCATGATGGAATATTACGCAGTCATAAAGATAAAGAAAATCCTGAGCTTCATGGCAACCTGGATGAACTTAGAGTGTATAATACTGAGTGATCTCTCAGAGAAACAAATAACTGAGTAACACATGTTCTCACTCATTAGTGGACCTTGAACAACTATCATAATACTATAAGGAATGGATTGGCAGTAGCGGGAAACTGCCGGGAGGGGGCAGTAGTGGGAAACTGCCTGGGAGGGGGGCACACTTCATCAACAAGGGTACCTGCATGATGAACATTTTTATACCTAACCCTGAATTGTACCCCACATCTTTAAAATAAACAAATTAAAGAGAAAAATAAATAAACAAATTATTCATTTGAGGTCAAAATGCTTTGAAAAGCATTCAAAATGCTTTGCACTTTGTTTCTTGTCACTAATCCTAAAACAAAAAGTGACAGAAGGTGATGAAGGCTTGATCTTCAGGCCCCACCACTGCCTGACCAGTGTCAAAGACACTGGGTGCCAAAGAGCCCCCAGCAGCAGACCTTTTATTCACTGGCTGTCTTTATTATTTATCTACATGTGTACTGACATTCCCTGACGTCACTAAAAAGCACACGATAAATTACTCCTTTTAAGCCAGATTACTTGATGTCATTGATTTCACTTATTTTCATTCCATAATCTCTTATTTTTTACCCCACCATCATCTTGAAGAAATTTCAAGTTGCTTAAAATGTTTCCTTATTTTTTGTTTTTCCATCTTAAATTCTATCTTAGATTTGGATCTTACCATTTTTTGCTTAGACTATTGCAAAACCCTGATCTTCCTTTAATTTTTCCTAATGTGTTACGTCCAGAGTTGCATCTGTTTTAATGACTACACATTGATATTGAACAAAAATTCAAGTTGGTGCTTGGTAGTGGTTTGAGAAGTTATTTTTGAAGTGGAAGATGATAATTTTAATGCTAGACATCAGTGTAAGGAGAGTACTTGTGTAATTATTATAGTAATGACAATGTCTGACTCATATTATGCACAGTTATTTCCCGTCTATTAAGTTAAAGACCCATTATATCAAAATTTTCATCTAAAAAATACATGTATGTACTTATGCTGCTCCCAAACCTTCAACTAAAGACAAAGTTTAAATTTTAATATGTTGGGATTTTATGTGTGTATGTGGACATCTATATATCTATATATATAGCTTTGTCTAGTATGTGTATATTTATATACAAATGTTTATTTATGTGTGAAAATGTGCATATGTGTGTGCATGTGTATAAAACTAAGTATATATCTATGTCTATGATTCTCTGAAAAACTTAGTGTTTTTTCTTCCCTTTTTTCTTTATTGAATAATGGAGTTATATAAATATTGATGTCTTTAAAAATTTGTCTAAATAAGTTGTTTCTTTTTACTTAAGATATTGAAGACCACAGAGGTAAAATGTCAGGTAAAATCATAGAAGGTGCCAATGCTTTCGTGGAGCTAGAGGATGAAAATAAAGAAGCAAATAGGAGTCAGACACATGCTATGGGCAGCTGGGAAGAAGGAGATAGTACTAAAATGATCTATTTCAGGTATTTCCAGAGTCAACAACTTTTTGAGCTTTCATTCATTCATTCATTCATTCATTCATTCAACAAAAACATGAACCATTAAGTTTGTGGACTCTAGCAAGAGGGTTAGTGATATAAAATTTTGCCTCATTCAAACTGCACATGACTCTCATTTCAGAGTACTCAGCAAATCATCAGATCACTCAACTATGTAAAAAATTTCTTATAAAAATACATATATTTGATGATGATGACGCAAGATGATAGAATAGGACTATCCAGAGATTATTTCCCTACAGAAACATTGATTTGAACAACTATCCACCCATGAATATATCTTCACAAACGCCAAAGACACCAGATAAGAAACCAGAGTGCCTAGATGCAGGACAATAACAACAAAAGATGCATTGGGGAGGATATGATGGATAGTTTTATATTACTGTGTCATCCTTCCCCTGATCTTAGGTAGTACAGTGCAGAAAGAGATACAATCTACTTGAGGGGAAAAGAGAATGGTGAGTATAAGTATTTGTCTTGGTCCTCAACACTGGGCCAGCCAAGTAAAACTCAATACTGGAATGACTGTCATGACCTTAGACACTAAGCCAGTACCAGCATACAGAGTCTCCGGACCTGCTCCAGTGCCAAGTAGGACTATGCAACCCCAGGCTTCAGAGGTGATGAAGGCTTGATCTTCAGGCCCCACCACTGCCTGACCAGTGTCAAAGACACTGGGCACCAAAGAGCCCACAGCAGCAGACAAGCCTCAGTGGCTCTGGGCTTTATGTGTACCCCAGCACCACACCAAACACAGTGGCCCTGGACTTTGGAATTATACCAAAGAGCCTACCCAGAATCTCTGGAAGGGCTGACTGTTGAAGGACTTTCCCATACAAAGCCTATCTGTAAATAGACGGAATAAGTATCTGCTTCTTCAAAGCAAGCACATCAATGCACGGCTACAAGGATCAAAAACAATCAGGTGGTTCAGCCTGTAATCCCAGCACTTTGGGAGGCCAAGGTGAGTGAATTGCCTGAGCCTGCGGGTTCAAGGTCAGCCTGGGCAACTTGGCGAGATCTGTCTCTACAATAAATCAAAAGTTAGCCGGGCATGGTAGCGCCTCTGTAGTTCTGGCTACTTGAAAGGCTGAGGCGTAAGGATTGCTGGAGCCCAGCAGGTCAATGCTGGGGTGGCTGTGAGCGTGCCACTGCCCTCCAGCCTAGGTGACAGAGTGAGACTCCAACCGTCCCCCCAAACAATGAAAAAAAAAGGAGAGATATAACATTACCAGATGGACAAACTTAAGTGCCAGTGACAGACCCTACAGAGACAAAGATTTATCAACTGTGTCACAAAGAATTCAAAATCACTTTTTTAAGGAAGCTCAGCAAACTTCAAGAATATAAAAAAGAGACAATTCAAAAAAATGAGGAAGACAATAAGTGACCAGAATGAGAAATTTAAGTGATTGAAATAATAAAAAATAAGTAAAATAGAACTCCTGGAGAGGAAAAAAATACAATGAATTAAATGAAAAATGCTAAAGAGGCATCAATAGCAGAATTAATCAAGTAAGAAAAATATTCCGTTAGCTAAAGGATAAGTGATTTGAAAATAAAGTCAGTGAAGAAGAAAAAATTAAAAAGAAATGAAGAAAGCTTGCAATAGTTTTTGAAGAGTATAAAAGGAACAAAATTTCAGGTTACAGGTGCCAAAGAAGAAGAAGAGAAAAATAAAGGAATAGAAGCCATTTTTAAAAAATTAGTAGTGGAGAACTTTTCGAATCTGGATATCTGAGAAAGATGTAAACAACCAAGTCCACGAGGGTCAATGGTTTCCCATCAGATGAAATTCAAACAAGACTACTCAAAAGCATACTGTTACCAGACTGTCAAAAAAATCAAAAACAAAAGAGGATCTTGAAAACAGCAATGTAATGGAAGAAAATAAAATATAGATTTATGGCTAGCAGCAGAATTCTCAACAGAAACTTTAGAAGCCAGAAGAGAGTTGATAGCTATATTGAGAAAGCAGAAAAAGGAGGGGGAAAAAAATTACTGTTCCTAGAAAACAGTCCTTCAAATTGAAGGAGAGATAAGACTTTTTCCTGAAAAACAAAAGCTGAGGACATTCACCACCATCAAATCTGTTTTACAATAAATGCTATAGGAAATTCTTCAAGCTGAAATAGAGGATGGTAATAAATAATGCAAAGACAACAGAAAGTATAAAACTCGTTTGTAAAAGTAAGTACATAGTCAAAATTCAAAATATGCTAATGCTATACTGGTTGTAGGTAAATCACTTTTATCTTTAGTATAAAAATCAAAAGATGAACATATTGACAATAACAATAACTACAATAATTTGTTAGGAGAGATGCAATATAAAAAGATGTATGTTATGGCATCAAAAATTCAAAATGTGAGCTGGGCCTGGTGGTTCATGCCTGTAATTCTAACACTTTTGGAGGCCGGAGGCCAGAGGATTGCCTGAGCTCAGGGGTTCAAGAACAGCCTGAGCAACATGGCAAGACCTCATCTCTACAAAAAATCAAAAAATCAGCCGGGCATGGTGGCACATGCTTGTGGTTCCAGCCACTTGGAAGGCTGAGGTGGAAGGATCGCTTAAGCCCAACAGGTCGAGGCTGTGGTAGCCATGCGAGTGCACTGCACTCCAGCCTGGGCAATGGAGTGAGACTCCAACTCAAAAAAGAAAAAAATCTAAATAAAATAATAATGAACAGGGAAAGCCAATCTAAGTTAAAATGTCTCCCATCAAAGAAAATCTCAGGACCCAGTGGTTTTGCTGCTGAATTCTACCGAACATTCAAAGAACTAATACCAATTCTATCACTTTCCCAAAATAATTCAGACAAATTTTTGTTGTCCAAACGGGTCTATTTTTCCTTACTCACTTTTTTTTCAATCTCTCTCTTCTTCTCTCCATCTCTCCCTCTTTCTCTCACTTTCATATATATATATATATTATATATATATATATACCCACTCATATTATATATATATATATATTATAATCACTTTATTAACACTTGTATGTTGTTTACTTGCTACAGTCTTACAAAAGCAAACTTAATTTGTTCTATTTCTTTCCAAATTGCCCCAATAAAGAATTCATAATCAAATAAATCATTACTTAGTTTTTGTTGTTTGCTAATATGATATTTGATTCTATTTGAAAAAATATGTAAGCCATTCTACAATGGTAAGAAATAGGAGAGTGCTTAAGAACACTCTTGTCTATAAGGAAAACTATTTCTGTCATGGACTTCGAAAATATGTAAAACTCTTTACATTAACCTATATATCAGACAGAGCTGAAAATCAAGAAATCAAATTCAAATTCATTTACCTTGTACGCAGAGTCATAAGGACCATCCCCAAACAACCAATTTTCTTAATACTACATTGGAGTTGAGGGAGTCATTAATTACAGAAACTGTACTTGAACACATTGTTACAGTTCCCAACTGCCTCTAAAAGTCATTTTCTTGGACATAGGTGAGGAGAGTGGAATCTTATGTGAACGACACAGTGGAAAGATGAACATAGTGTTATAGATTTGCTAATAAAGAAAAACTAAGACATTAGTAATTCAGATGTCATCATTTGCAGAATATTTTCTAAAGAATCAGTATCACACTATTTTAGACTCTGTCATTTTCTTCATCATCTTAGTAGAAAAAGCAATTTTGTAACAGTTTAATGAATCTGAACACAAATATGAACTTTATTAGGGTAACAATTTCAATTTATAGACTTTGATTTTCTTTTAAAATATAATTGACGAAAACCAAAAAATTCTGTGTTACATTATCTTTTTAGGAAATGTTACCAATAGAAAATGTAAGATAAATATGATATCTTTGATTGCACTTGCAATTCTTTTCTAGAAAAACTAAGACAAAAATTAATACAGCCTCAATTCAAACAGCAGGGATATCTCTGACTAGGCATTTTATCTTAAATTTCTATTTAAAGTTTATAAGTATTTAACTAGATTTTATAGAAAAAATGCATTTTAAGAATGCTTTTAGTTTTATACCATGTTTTCCTGGTGACACTAAAGTAGACATTTTAGAGATACTACGGTAAGTATTTTATACATTTCATTTACAATAAATTTCATATTTAAACATGTTTTTAGTGAACATTCTAATTTATAGCAATTTCTATTTTATGGATTAATTCATAAACTATTTTGTCTTTCTGTAAGAAACAATAGTATCTATTTACTTAAAATTTAGTTAAAAGAGCCAAAGGTCAAACACTTTCTATGTAATTTAAAATAGTTAAGTAGGTTTTAGACTAATTCAATAAAGAGCTAATAATGCCATATAAATATGTCTGAATGAAGGAAAGAAATGAGGTGTTTAGAAAGAGTTTATAAGAAAAGGGTAGAATTATTCATTCAGCTTTGCCTTCAAGGGTACATTTTTCATATAATAATGTTCATTTAGTTGAAGAAAAGACCATCCTCTGGACCATGCTCTTGAATGCTTGCTTCACTTGCTGATTCCTTAGTGTATATATGAAGGGATTCAACAGAGGAGCCACTGAAGTATTGAGCACAGCCACTCCTTTGCTTAAAGTCACCCTTTCCCTCGCAGAAGGCTTAATGTACATGAAGATGCAGCTACCATAAGAGAGGGAAACAACTATCATATGGGAGGAGCAAGTGGAAAAGGCTTTTTTTCTTTGACTCATAGAAGGAATTCTCAGAATTGTCCGGATGATATTTGTGTACGAGAGAATGACCAAGGTCAAGGTGACCATGAGTGTTGCCATGGCTAAAAAAAATGCCATGAGTTCTAGAAAGCGAGTGTTTGTGCAAGAAAGCTGCAGAATAGGAGAAGAGTCACAGATAAAATGGTCAATTATATTGGAGGCACAGAAATCTAACTGCAGCAGAAGGATTGTCGGTGGAAAGATGATTAGGAATCCTGCAAACCAGGAGCTAAAGACAAGAAGAATACAAACTCTGGTGTTCATGATAGTTGTGTAATGAAGAGGTTTGCAGATGGCCACGTAGCGGTCATAGGACATGGCAGCCAGAAGGTAAAATTCTGTCACGCCCAAGAAGATGAAAAAAAATAGCTGAGCCACACAACCATTATAGGAAATGGTTCTGTCTCCTGTCACGATGGTAATAAAGAATCTGGGAATGCAGACAGATGTGAATGATATTTCTAGGAAGGAGAAATTCCGAAGAAAGAAATACATGGGAGTCTGCAAGTGAGGATCTGAAAGGGTGAGGATGATAATGATCAGGTTTCCAGTCACACTTAGCATGTAGGTAACAAGAAGAAATGTGAAAAGTACAACCTGCCACTGAGGGTTACTTGTCAATCCAAGAAGAATAAAGTCTGTTACTGCCGTGGAATTTCTCATTTTTGAATTTATTAATATATTCTGTATTTTAGCTGTAAAATAAGTGAAGAGATGAGAAAATTATGACACTAGTAAAGAACTTAGTAAATTTTTTTTTCTGTGTCTGACTCATTTCATTTAGCATAATGCCCTTCTGAGTCATTCAAAATGTCACAAATAGCAGTATATTGAGAGGACAGAAAACCTCCCACAGTGGGAGGGGACCCGAAAGTGTTGGCCACAGTATCTCCTTTTATAAGGCCGGATAATATTACATTGTATGTAGTTATGCATCCATGTTCATCCATCTCTCTCTCTCTCTCTCTCTCTCTCTCTCACACACACACATATACCTCTCTTTCATATATATATATCTTCCAATATCTTTAAAGGGTACAAATTTGTAGTTCTATAGGATGGCTAAATCCAGAGACATAATGTATAGCACAAATACTACAGCAAACAATACATTGTGTAGTGAGATAGCTATGGACAATGGTGGATAGAATAATTTGCTTGACTGTGGCAATCATTGTCTTAGGCATATAAATATCAGAATATTACATTATATACTTTAAATGTATATAATGAAAAAAGTTTGTAAAAAACACATACCCTTTAAAAAATTCATTGTCACCTTTTCCTTTTAGAGAAAAATGGTTTCATAGCATGTAAAAACAAAACTTTTTAAAAACTTATTTTTTACCTTGTTTCTGAGTTATGCCTGTATTTTCTCATATTTCTCATATATTTCAGTGTAAATCTCTGTCTTCTGAACATTTCAATATATTCTCTTAAGAAATAAGAAATTAAAACCTCTGAGATTAAAAATATTTTCAAATAAAACCCTTGAGAACTCACTGCCAGCACACCATGGTATTTTTTTGAAGATTTTTGTTGTTACTTTCCCCTTCATATTTATAATTTACCTATTTTGAATAAGCGCTTCCATCTCCTTTCCCATTAAAACTTTATATAGTCTATGTAGACAAGTTAATTGTTTAGAGTAAAGTGTCCCTGATAAATCTATACAGAGGTGTTGAGTGGTTGGGAGAGTAGTCCCAATCTAAGTTCAATGTTTTTACTGCAAGACATTGTAGTAGTAATTCGTAGTCTGAAATAATAGTCTCTTGTAAAGTAGTAAATATGCACTTTTGGAATATATTTTTATTTATCATCTGCATATCAGAAGTCAACTCTCTAATATATAAAGCAGTACTTAAATAAACAGTGTTAATTTTATTTTTGTAAACCGTAAGTTCTATTTCTTGTCTTATTTCCAAAATGATAAAGCACATTTCTATATTGGTTATTCTTTTACTGAGGTATAATACCTGGGAATAGTTCAACCTTAAAAGTATTTTTGGTGAGGCAAAGATTTGTTATTTTTCTTTTTTTTTTCCATTTTTATTTTCTGATATTATTCTTGACAATATACATAATTTGTTTACTTGTTTGTTCATGGTTGAAACTATAATTTTCCATATAAGCTTCAGACATGCTGTCATCTAAGATCATTTTTTAATGCATAAATAGCCAAAAACTCTTCCTAAATCTGTAATATCTCATTTGTTTTCTATATTCTTCATAGGTGTTAGAACTATCAAACTGAATAGCATTCTCTCAGGATTAGCCAACTAATTTGACATATAAATGAATTTATCCACAATTTTTCCTTTTTATAAAATTTTTGGGAGAAATATATTTTTGTTTGCAATTATCTGTTCTTTTAGTGGTCATAGTATATGCAGCTTTTTGCCTTTTGCCTTTGTGTGATGGGTGCTAATCTTCACTGTGTATAAAATTCACATTGTGCAAAAACAAAACAGAGTATAGTGTTTAGTATTAAAGCACATCAAATAAATTGTTCTAAATCTTGTACAAATGATTTCATGGTTTTCAGATACTAATCATATTACAAATGATTCTTACCAAATATCTAGATAGTAACACAAGAATCATGTAGTCCTATAAATCACAAAATATTCAGACTATAATGAACAAAAATATTGCCTGAAACTTTTGACTTTTTACAATTTCTTTTATTTAATTATCTTATTTAAATTGTGTAGCTTAATTTTATTTATGCATAAAGTATATAATTGAAATTGTATAAAATATAAATATAAGCTATTAATACAAAAACTATATTCCTGAAATAATATACTTACTTTTGTGGTAAATATGGCTGATTTAGTCAAAAATAAACCATTTTTAATGGTTTATTAAGTTTTCTAAAAATGAATACTTTGGGATTTTCAAGAGCCTTTGCAATAAATTTTTTCTCTATCATCTTATACTTGTAACCAAATATTCAAAATATTGATAACAAGGACAATTCCAAGAGCTTCTCTACAATGCTTACAAGAAGGGCTTACACCAATCCATTTCTCTAAGGATCTGATGTCTTAGAATAGCCTACCTATCATCATTTAAGAAGTATTATCTTGGTACTTGAAATAGGTTATAGTTGAAATGAAGGCTGATGTATTATCTCTCCAAGCTTGATGGATAAGAGGATATGGTCTTCTGTGCAGAAGCAATGTTATTCGGGCTAACCATAATTTTATCTGCTCCATTTACAATGGACTCAGGGGGATTAGCTAAATGAGTAAACAAAAGGTATCATGAAGATTGGTGTTCTCAAGACACCAAGCACTACATAGTAGTCCAAATTGGTATACAATTTAGAATAGAATTTTTAGGTGATAGTGGCCTGAAATCAGAGCAGAAGACATAGAAGGATGTACATTTTCATAATAAACTACAACTTCAGAAGAAGAAACTAAATAACAAAGTAGTAGAGATTAGGAGTCTCTAAATGGCAACAGACTAAATTGTGAATGAATGGATTTTTTTTATTTTAGGGAACTGTTAAGAATACATTCTGATGTATTCTTTTCTTGTTGTTGTTTGTTTAAAATGAAAAGTTTATTTGCTCAGTACACCAAATAGGATGCAAGCACTGTCATGACAAATATACAGAAGTATGCAGATCAACATAAAATGATGTATTCTTTACATTATTCTGCATCATAAAATATGTCAGACTAGTCTTCAAGATTTTACATTTTTCCATTGACTTATAGAAAACTGCATCATGATTTTAATCATCACCATTTATGTATTCAGTAATTACTTTTTGAATGCTTTTGCTGTGTTGGATTTAGACAGTCTTAGGTAGTGAGAATGCAAAGATGATAAAGGCAGCATGTTACATGGTTTTTACTACTTACAGGAAAGTGTGAAAATTCTACACTGTTTTTGAAATCTCAAAGGCCCATCTTCAAGCCCCAATGCAAGCAATATTCCTTTGCACACATCATTTTATTATTCACTACTTTGATCTGAAAAAAGACATCTAAAATAGCCCCTTTGCCTTATTATTTTGAGAATAATATTTAGTTGATATTTAATCTAGGAGTTCATAAGTCATCTACATAATTCAGAGTAAATAGAAATTGGAATTACTTAGTGATCTTAAGAAGATAAACACTTTCTGAACAAATATTTTAAGATTATTTTCACTGTTTCTTTGGAAGACATAAAGTTATAAAAATACAAGATTACTACAATGAAAGGAAGGGGTTAAGCAACATTATGTGCACACTAAAGAAAAAAAACTAGAAAAATGTAAAATCTTGAAGACTAGTCTGACATATTTTATGATGCAGAATAATGTAAAGAATACATCATTTTATGTTGATCTGCATACTTCTGTATATTTGTCATGACAGTGCTTGCATCCTATTTGGTGTACTGAGCAAATAAACTTTTCATTTTAAACAAACAACAACAAGAAAAGAATACATCAGAATGTATTCTTAACAGTTCCCTAAAATAAAAAAATCCATTCATTCACAATTTAGTCTGTTGCCATTTAGAGACTCCTAATAGTTGCATACCAGCTATGCAAAATTTAAACTATATTATATAAATTTATCAGTTATCAAAGTCAAGAACTTGAATAATATGCCATAAAATGCTCACTTTCAATTACAAACATTTACAATAGTATTTATATGATGCTTATTTTAGGCCAAAGCATAATTTTAAATTGCACATTATGATGAATCTATTATTAAATAAATGTCTTTATTAAATAAAGACAAGTGGGAGATTACTTTAGTGTATATCTTGATTATATCTGTGAAGAACTTTCATATGAGGTCATATCCACAGGTTCCAGCTGACATAATTTTTGAAGATTCCTATCAACCTAGAACAGGACCCAACACAAATACTTCTAATGGCTATTTTAAACAATAATTTTTATTTCCAGTGAGCATAACAAATTTTTTCACATTATGCTTTATGTTTAATAAAATTTTTTCAATAATATATTGCAGGAATATGCATAAAATTTGGCAAAATATCAGTAATTAAATCTATTACTATAAGATAAAATAAACTATTTTAATTAAGAAGTAATTAATTTTTTCTTTCATTGTTCAATTTTTATACAAATTAATATCATTTATGCCATACAAAGAATAGGTTTAGTGAAAACAGGGATCTTTTGAATCAGAAGGGCCTAGATTTTACTCCTGATTGAGCACCTACCTGTTACATGAACACGGCAAGTTTCTTTCTTTCTTTTTTTTTTTTAAAGATGTAGGGAAACCATCAGGAAAGTGAGGAGACACCCCACAGAATGGGAAAAAAATATTGGCCAACTGTACATCTTACAAATGCCTAACATCCAACATCTACAAGGAACTCAAATGTGCCGGGAGAAAAAAACAGCCAGCCATATTAAAAAGTGAGCAAACGATATGAATAGATACTTCTCAAAATAAGACAAATGAGCAGCCAACAGATACATGAAAAACTGCTCAGCCTCACTAATTGTCAAAGAAATGCAAATTAAAACCACACTGAGAAACCACTTAACTCCAGTCAGGATGGCCATCATCAGTAACTCAAAAACAACAGATGCTGGAGACGATGCAGGGAAACGGGAACACTTCTGCACTGTTGGTGGGAGTGTAAACTAGTACAACCTTTGGAAACAGTGTTATGATTCCTAAAAGATCTAAATATTGACCTTCCATACAGCCCAATAATCCTCCCTCTGGGAATATACCCAGAGGAACTCAAATCATTCTACAAAAAAGATACCTACACATGTATGTTTACTGCAGCATTATTCACAATAGCAAAAACATGGAACCAACCATATGCCCATCGAAAGTGGACTGGATAAAAAAAAAAGTAGTACATATACACAGTGGAATATTACACAGCCATAAAGGACGACAAAATTATGATCTTCATAGTTCCACAGGATGGATTTAGAGTCTATAATACTCAGTGATCTATCACAGAAACAAAGAACTGAGTATCACATATTCTCATCCATAAGTGGACCCTGAACTTTTTTTTTTTTTTTTTGAGTTGGAGTCTCACTCTGTCACCCAGGCTGGAGTGCAATGGCACGCTCACGGCCACTGCAGCCTCAATCTGCTGGGTTCAGGTGATCCTTTCACCTCAGCCTCCCAAGTAGCTGGAACTACAACCCTGAACAATTATCATAAGGAAGGGATTAACAGCAGTGGGAAACTGCCGGGGGCGTGGTGAGCACACTTCATCAGTAAGGGTACCTGATCTCAAACCAGAGAAAGCAGGGACTCTTACCTGTACAATGACCACTTGTAATTAAATATTTTAATACATCTTTTAAAAATAAACCCATTAAAGATTGAAGATTGTTTAAACCTATGGCATGTCATAACAGCTTACTAATGATAAGACCCATATGTTAGTATTTTAGCTTTGGTTTACTTTAAAATTCATACCTGGGATTATATTTTTTCTCTAATCATAAAAGTGGCACTATTAGTTGATTGATTATCTGATATGCACAGTAAAGAAAATGAAATATATGGATATATATGCCTCTGTTTTACAAAATGGAGAATAAAAATAAAATGAATGTGTAAAACTATAAGCAAAGGACAAATGAAAAATGAAAAAAATGATGGGTAAGATTTACCTATATTAGTAAATTCCTTTTTATTTGTGTATCCTATCTATTTTATTTTTATCTTTTAGAGCAGGGGAGTCCAATTTTTTGGCTAACCTGGGCCACATAGAGTAACTTTTTGACTTTTCTAGGCAGCATTGAGTAAAAAGGAATAGTCTTGGGCCACATACAGATTATATAATATAGTTAGTGTGTGTGTGTGTGTGTATATATATATATATATATATATATATATAATGACTTCTTTTATTTTTTGTATTTTTTCTTATAAAGTTTAGAAAAATAAGAACTAGTGGGAAATTTGACCTTGTTTTTGTAGAACTAATCTATCGATTAGTTGATTTGATGGAAATGGTCACTCTCAAGGCGCTCATCAGAAATGTTTGTTTGAATTTTTCTCTTCATGTGATTTATAATTGAAAGCAGCTGCTCACAAATATATGTGCTGCCAAAAGTGATGTCATGAACAAGGTATGACTGTGAACTTCAAAAATGAAATTATGCATGAGGCAATGAAGAAAATAAGTGCTAAAAATCACATGAAGTGAAAAGATTTTCTGGGGTTGCACAACTAGCAGTACTGGGTAGCAGGCAGCCTGCAGGCAGCGGGCTGACATGCCTGTTTAAAGTAAATAAGCAACTCTCTTTAGACTATCCTAGTGTTTTCTCTGCCCAACAGACATAATGGCTTATAAAATATTTCCTCTTAGTATGTTTTCATTTCTTACATACCTCTACTGTGAAAAACTTGAATAGGGTAAGCTAATTATCAGGTGGACATATAAATTTCCAAGAAATGTAATAGAAGATTTTATCTATGCATATGTGAGTGATGAGATATAATTAATTTAAAAATCCACAGAATTTTAAGGAGAGAAATACTCAGGATTTACACAGGATTTTCTTATTCAATAAAATTTACAAAGAAATTCACAAAACTGTGATTCTAGATATATGGGGAAAATGAAGAGCTATAATTAGTGTTTACAGGTTTTTTTTTTCCTATAATCTTTCTTGTCTAAGGTTGTACATATTAAAAAGCAATTATACTATAAGAAGGCAGAATTAAATTCACACAGTGAATTAAAATATGTAGTTAGAAATCTTTGCTCAGCTTGACTTGCAAAATTGATCTTGCATGGTATGTGTATGAGATGGTCTTCCTTTTAGCTCCACAGTGGAAATATTCCTCAGGAGTCACTTGATAAAATCTCTCTCGATTTCTGTAAGATGAAGTATTCATGACTGATGTTGCTGCCAAGTTGTGTTAAAACCTATGAGTTAGTCAGAAATCAAGTGACGACGATGTCTATGTACGCTAAATCATTTCCCATAAATAAGAAGTCAATGGATGTGTCTGAAAAAGAGCAAAATGGAGTGTCCATAGAGTGTGCAATTTTATGAAGTCATGTGTGACCACTAGAATGGTTTCATGCATTTAGGAAGACAACATTAGACATTGGATTTTGTTTAAATTTTTTTATTTTGCAATAATTTTAAACATAGATAAGAATTGCAAAAATAGGACAGTTACTGTATGCCTTTCATCGAACTACCATTAAATGCATAATCTTATATAACCATAGTACAATTATCAAAGTAAGAAATTAACTTTGTTTTTTTTTAATTTTTAAATGTTTTTTATTTTAAACATGTGAGGTACAATTCAGGGTACGGTTTACAAATATCCATTATCAGGTACTCTTGTTGATGAGGTGTGCCCCTCCCTCCCCCAGCAGTTTCCCGCTATTGCCAATCTTTTTCTTATAGTATTATGATAATTGTTCACGGTCCGATTATGAGTGAGAACATGTGATTCTCAGTTCTTTGTTTCTGTGATAGATTGCTCAGTATTATAGACTCTAAGTCTATCCAGATTGCTGTAAAGTTCATGGTTTTGTCCTTCTTTATAGTTGCATAATGTTCCATCATGTATAGATATATGAGCAGCCAACAGATACATGAAAAAATGCTCAACCTCACTAGTCATCAAAGAAATGCAAATTAAAACTACACTGAAGCCGGGCTCGGTGGCTCAGCCTGTAATCCCGCGCCTTTGGGAGGCTGAGGTGAGTGGATTGCCTGAGCCTGCGGCTTCGAGACCCGCCTGGGCAACGAGACCTCATCTCTACAATAAATCAAAAAATCAGCCGGGCGTGGTAGTGCATGCCTGTAATTCCGGCTACTCGGAAGGCTGAGGCGGAAGGATCACCGGAGCCCAGCAGGTTGAGGCTGCGGTGGCCGGGAGCGGCCACTGCACTCCAGTCTGGGCAGCAGAGTGAGACTCCAACTCAAAAAACAAACCGAAAAAAAAAAAAAAACCCACACTGAGTCAGGATGGTCATCATCAATAACTCAAAAAACAACAGATACTGGAGAGGATGCACGAAAAGGGGACACTTCTAACTGTTGGTGGGAGTGTGAACTAGTACAAGCCCTGGGGAAAACAGTGTAGCGATTCCTAAAAGATCTAAAAATCGACCTTCCATACAACCCCCTAATCACCCTACTGGGAATACCCAGAGGAACTCAAATCACTCTATGAAAAAGACACCTGCACATGTATGTTTATTGCAGCATTGTTCACAATAGCAAGAACAGGAAACCAACCATGCTGCCCATCAAAAGAGGATTGGATTTTTTAAAAAAAGAAATTAACTTTGATAAAGTATTTTTAACTAAACTGAAGACTTTAATTGGAATTTATCAATTTTTCTATTACTGTCCTTTATCTGAGAATCAAATCCAAAATCCAGATTGCATTTAGATGGCATGCTTCTTAGTGTTTTCTTCAATCTGTAAAACTTTGAACAAAATATTTTGAGAGTATGCAAATATACACTTTCTTCTTAAGCTTTCACCCACTCATTTTACAGTGATCTCAACTTCAGCAATTATTAGTGCTTTCCAGATGGTATTTTTGTATTTCCATTATTGACATTCTTATATGAGAAATAGTTATCACATTTTTACCTTTTATTTAATTATGTAGCCATTCATTTACAACAGTATGTACTAATGAATATTAAATTTATTTTTTGATTTATAGTCTGATACCATTTGCATATTTTTTTTTTCAAATTCTCCAGTTTGGTCCATAGGGTGCTCTTTCTAGTTGGTTCTGAGTTCTTTCAGATTTCATTTTTTAAAATTTCAGGTCTTCCTAGAACCCGTCAGTGTATGGAGATGAGAAACCTAGGTATATTCACTAATCTATGTGTGCATTTACTTATCAATATATTAGTATACATATATGTATATGTAAATATATAGAGTAGATTCTCTTTATTCATGGTAATTATGTCCCATAAAATCTTCACAAACACTGAACTAGCAATATTACTACTTCTGAGGGATTAAGAGGGTTAGGTTCCTGTGAACCTCTGTTCACAATATTTCAACCAGAGCCATTTGCTCTTATACAAGTCACAAATATTTTGTGTTATACGGGTTACTTTGCCAAAGTCTTTATAAAACAGACCAGTTTCATCAGCGTTGAAAATTCACTCTTCTACATAACCCTTTTCTTTTATGACATGTAACAGATATTTTTAAAAAAATTCTTCTTCAGCTTCCTGATCAGTAGAACCAACCTTATCTGCAATTTTAACATTTTAATACCTTTGAAACATGTAAGACAGCAAGCACTATCTACAAAGAGTTTAACATTTTTCTAATCCTGGATAGCATTAAGCATAAATTTATTTGGCTTTCAACCTTGCAACAATGCTGTCACATGCTTTCTCTAAAAAAAAAGTGCATTGCATTTTCATGTCATGAATCTACAGATTTAGCGTTTTTCCATCTCTCCCATTGCTTCATCATGCACTAAAGATGTTTTTAGCATTTTCAAAAGAGTCTCCAAACACAGAATTTCCTCCCCCATTTGAGGATATGCTTTGTTTTTAATTCAATGGCAATGAACTCAGCCAACAGCCCTATAATGCATGTCTGAATAAAGCTTATCTAATACATGTATTTTCTCTATAAATTAGATCACAGCCTTCTTTCTCTTAAGAAATTTAAATAACACTTTAGCATTTTGCTTGGGGGCCATTGCAAGCAGTAAGGTCACCAATAAAAATGTGAAATATATGACACTGAATGTACAGTGGAAAGGGCGCTGTTTAAGGCAGGAGAGCTGAAACAGGAAGGCAGAGCCTTATCTTGTTTAACTTCAACTGGTAGTATGCAGGATAAATAACCCATTTCCCCCCCTGCTTTGTGCATATCACTAAATGACTGTGAAAGTGACCCAACACTCATCTGGAGGTTGCAAATATACTTCAGTTAGTAGACAAATTAGCAAATACAAAATCTGTGAATAATAAGAACTGACTTTATACAAAAGAAACATAATTTCATGGTGATACTTCCAACTTCAGTCCTCAAGATCAGAGTTCATTCTAGCATTCCTCATTTGCTTTTTTATAATTACTTTCCTTCAGGGAGGAAGCTTGCTCTGGTTATGAAAATATACATATATATATATTCATTTGTTCGAATCTAGTAAACATAGAGTAATTTCAGAACTGTTAACTCATACACCTATGAGAAACAAATTTACCATCCAGAGTATAGCATTTGTGACCATTGTTCCTTCAGTCTTCGAATATCCAGTCAAAACATTGTTTTCCAAAATTACTGAGATCAGGGCCTTTCTCACCCCTTTTAGTGTCAGATGTGCCCTTAATTCGTAAAACAAGAAGACTCATTTGTCACTGTGTGTGTTCTGCTTGAGTTTCATCAATCGTGGGTGGTTCTTTTTAATTTGCATTTGGTAAACGTGACTATGAGTTGTTTACTCTTCTATGGGTATTGAAAAATGAATAAAACCCTGTGTCCTACACAAAACCACATAAGATAGTTGCATGATCTCACAAAAATCTCTCATGTTGCCACTTTGTGGCCAACTCTTTCTCCCTCTCTCAACCCTGATGACTGATTTGATTTCTATTTATGTAACTTTAAAATTCCAGAATGTGATACAAATGGAATCATATTATATCTACCCTTTGAGCCTGAATTGCTTTATGCAGCAAAATGGGCTGATGTTTCACTCATGTTGAATCTATGACTGTTTCCTTCCCAGTTCAAGCAAGCAGTGTTCCACAATGTGCATGCCCTAGTTTGTTTTTCCATTGACTTATCAATGAACATCTGGTGGTCTCCAGTTTATGACAATTAAGACTGAAGAGCTACTTAGCATAGATGTGTTTGTGTGAATGTTAGTCTTCCATTCACTTGAGTAAAATAACTAGACATAGGAGCTCTGCTAGTTGTTATGTTTTGTTTTGTTAAATGTATGTTCAACACTATAAGAAACTCTCAAACTACTTCCCAAAGTAACTGTACTATTTTGCATCCAATCAGCAATGTGTGAAAGTTTTGATTGTTCTACTTTCTCTTCAGTATTTGATAATGTTTTATTTATTTATTTATTTATTTATTTTTATTTTAATCATCCTAATAGATATGTGATAGAAACCCATTGGGGTTTTAATTTTTATTTTCATGATGACCAGTGATCCTGAACATATTCTACTGTGTTTATTTGACATTTGACATTTGTATGTTTTCTTGGGTAAAATTTGTATTCAGAAATTTAGATTTTTTTGAAAATTACTTTCTTGTTATATTTTCGAGACTTCTTTTATATTATGGATATATCTATTATATCTATTATATATATATTTACATATTATTATATAATGCAATTTTTTTCTTTAGCCAGCTTCTTGGCTGTTGGCATGGCTACCTATTTCTTATTTTTGAGGAATCAGCTGTTCTTGCTTGCATGGAAACTTGGTATATCTCCCATGTTTGCCCCATTCTAATTTACCACTATATGTGGTGGTATTAGAAAAAATCCCTAAGGATCCTTGGCACCTAGATATTTTCTGCAGGCCCCAATTGTTGAATTATCCACCATATTTCTTATAAATAACCAAGATTGATCATCACGGTCACGTATGTGTCTGTTATTTCTAGATAATATAGAAGAATAAGACAAATCAATATCATTGCTTCCTTTCTTTTACTTTAAAATAAGTTCCTTTTTTTCAGAGTCTATGTTATTTAGCTCATAGTGATGGTGGATAAAGCAAATAGTAATCTATAGGTCATATTGGTAGCAAAAGCACTATGGAAAACAAAAGCAAATGCATAATTTGAAATAAGTAGCTCTTCTAGTGAGGAAAAATAATAACCCTCTACATGAAGAATGAGGGGTAAAGTTTGCAATATGCTACCAGGAACCTGGTTTCTAGTTTATTCATCTAGCCAATGAGCTATATCAAAAGTTCAGCATTGAACTCTCCTATTGGCAAGGTTGATATCCAGGTAACTCATACATAAACTTAATTCTTGACCCCATAGCAACATCTTTCCATGGTCCATTATTCAAATATTTAGTTAAATGATTCAGGGAACCTGAAGGGTCTTTACAGAATTGGTGAAATTTTGTCAGTTCTACACTTTTATATTATGGATATTATATTGACCATGATTATGGATGTATATCCATAATATAAAAAGAAGTCTTAAAATTTCTTATCCTGTTGATTATTATAAATCTTCTCTTCAGATGAGTATTTTATTGAAAAGTCACATGGAACACAAATACCCAAATATTCTAGTACCACTGTTAGGCACACATTCAAGCACCATTCTTCTAAAACTTCACAACAGATAATTTAATCTTTCTTTATAAGCCCCAGTATACTCAAAATATTATTAACTAATGCTCATGAATCAGTATAAAATCTTAAATCTAGCCTGCTATAAGATTCTAGGCAACAAGAACTGCTAGATCTGCCAGTTGAATTTCTCTCACTGAAGGAAAAAAATGGTCATACCCATCACAAAAGTATAGGAAAGTGTAGAGCTGACAGAGCAAAAGGAGCACTCACAAAAATGAAAACATACTCACATATAAATACAAAAAGTAAAAAGGAAAGAAAGTAATCACCTAGCAACCCTACGACGGGGATAAATTCTCACATTACAATAATCAATTTGAATGTGAGTGGTCTAAAGGAACCACTGAAGAGACACAGAGTGATAAACTGGATAAAGAATCATGATCCTATAACTACTGCCCCTAGGAAATGAATCCACTGAAAGGACAACCACAGTCTCAAAGTTGGAGGATGGAAAATAAACTTTTAGGCTAACAGAACACAGAAGAGCACAGGTGTAGCTATTTGATACCAGAAAAAGCAGGTTTCAAACCATCAAAAGCTAAAAAGGACATAGAAGGATATTATATAATGATAAAGGGCTCAATCCACCAGCAAGAAATATTTGTCCTAAACATATATGCACAAAACACAGGAGCAGCAGGTTTTATAAACCAATTACTCAGTAAACTAAGAGAAGACATTGACTCACACAATCATAATTGCAGACCAAAATACCCCACCAACAGCTTTAGACAGATCATCGAGGCAAAATAAACAACAAGGAGATCTGGAACCTCAACTCAACACTTGATCAAATGGAAATAGACAGCTACAGAACACCTCAACTAACATCTAAAGAGTATACATTCTATTCATTAGCAGATGGAAACACTTCAAGATCAATCACATCTCTGAAAATAAATCTATTGTGAATAAATTTCAAAAGATGAAAATAATATCATAAATCTTCTCAGACCACAGTAGAATAAAAATAAACATTGCCACCAACAAGATTCGCCCAGAACACACAAAGACATGGACAATAAACAACATGCTGCTGTATGACTTCTGGGTAAACACAGAAGTCAAGACAGAAATAAAAATGTTTCTGGCAACAAATGAAAGCAAAGACACATCTTATCAAAATTTCTGGGATGTCATGAAATCAATGTTGAGAGGAAAATTCATAGATTTATGCATACATATCAAGAAATCAGAAAGATCATAAGAAAAGAGTTTAACATTGCACCTAAGGGAACTGGAAAGACAAGTACATCTAAATCCTTACTTCAGTGAGGGAATCCAGATCATCAAGATAAAATCACAGTTACAGGATACAGAAGACAAAAATATCTTAGAATAGATCACTAAGGCAAAGGGCTGCTTCTTTGAAAGAATAAATAAGATTTCCAGACCAAAAAAAAAGGAGAAAGTCCAAATAATCATAATTAGAAATGTAAAAGGCGAAGTCACAACTGACCCTGCTGGAATTAAAAAGATTATCAGAGATTACTATAACATCAGTATGTAATAAACTAGAAAACCTAAAAGAAATAGAGGATTCCCTGACATCACACAACCTCCCAAGATCGAAATAAGAAGAAATTGAAACTCTAAACAGTCCAATAACAATCCAGAAAATCAACACATAAGAAATCTCTCCACAGAAAAAGCAAATAAACTAAAAAGCCTAGAAGAAATGAAGAATATTCTGACATCATACAACCTCCCAAGGTTGAAATAAGAAGAAATCAAAACTCTAAATAGACAACTAACAATCCAGAAAATCAACTAATAAATCAATTTCACAAGAAATCTCCCCACAGAAAAAGCCCCAGACCAGATGACTTTCCCAGCTGAATTCTACAGGACATACAAGGAGGAACTGATACCAATCATACTGAAAGTATTCCAGGCAATTGAGAATTATGGAATTCTCCCCCAACGCATTTTATGAAGCTACCATCATACTGATACCTAAAGCTGAAAAACACCCAACAAGGAAGGAGAGTGACAGGCCAATCTCCTGGGCCAACATGATACAAAAATTCTCAACAAGATTCTAGCAAAGCAAATTGGATCCAAAAACAATCTCAAGGATCATCCACCATGACAGGTTGGCTTCATTCCCGGGATGCAGGGCTGGTTCAGCATTCACAAGACCATAAATGTAAATTCCACACATTGACAGATGTAAAACCAAGAACCACAAGATTACATCATAGATACAGAAAAAGCATTTGGCAAAATCCAGCAGCCCTTCTTGATAAGAACCCTCCAGCACCTAAGCATAGAAGGAAGATCCTTCAAAACACTAAGAGTCATTTATGGCAAATTCACAGCCAAAATTTTGCTCAGTGGGCAGAAGTTGGAAGCATTCTCCCTAAGAATGGGAACAAAACAATGATACCCACTCTCACCCCTCCTGTTTGACATGGTGCTAGAAGTCCTAGCCAGGGCAAGAGAAGGAAATCAGAGGTATCCAAATCGGAGAAGAAGAAGTTAAGCTATCCAATTTTGTGGACAGTATGATTCTATACCTTGAAAACCATAGGGAGTCTGTCAAAAGCCTCCTCACACTGATAAATGACTTTGATAAAGTCTCAGGGTACAAAATCAACATGCAAATGACAATTGCATTTCAATCATGCAGAGAACCAAATAAAAAGCACGATCCCATACACATAGCCACAAAGAAAATGAAATACTTGGGCATCTGCCTAACTGGAGAAGTGAAACACCTTTACAAGAACTACAAAACACTGCTCGAAGTAATCAAGGATGACACAAACAAATGGAAAAAGCATTCTCTTCTTACGGATTGGAAGAATCAATATCGTTAAGATGTCTATCCTACCAAGGCAATCTACAGATTTCAATGCAATACCATCAAATAACTAACATCATTTTTTATCAGACCAGAAAATGGCAATACTGAAATTCATAAGGACATAGAAAAGAGCACAAATAGCCAAAACAATTCTCAGCAAAAGGAACAAAGTGGAAGGTATCACACTTTCAGATTAAAATTTATTACAAGGCTACAGTTACCAAAGCAGCCTGGTATTGGTGCAAGAACATAAACAATGACTAATGGAACAGGACAGTAATTTTGGAAGCAAAGACATGATTTCTCAACAGACTCATCTTCAACAAAGCCACCAATGACACTCTGCAGAGAAAGAAAAATCAACTCAAAACAGAGCAAAGATCTAAACATAAAACCTCAAACTGTAAGAATCCTAGATGAAAATGTAGAAAACACTTTTGCACAATGAAGTAGGCAACAAATTCTTGACCAAGTCCCCAAAAGAGAATGCCATAAAAGCTAAGATAAACAAGTGGGGCCTCGTCAAACTGAAAAGCTTTTGCACAGCAAAAGAAAGCATCAAGAGAGTAAAGAGACAATCCACAGAATGAGAAAAAATATCTGCAAATCATGCATCAGGCAAAGGCCTAACGTCAAGATCTACAAGGAGCTCAAGCGAAGAGAGAAGAAAAAACTCAATAACTTCATTTAAAAGTGGGCAAAGGACATGAACAGACACTTCTCACAAGACAATATAAAGCAGCCAACAGACACATGAAAAATGCTCAGCCTCACTAATCATCAGAGAAATGCAAATCAAAACAACGAGATACCACCTAATTCTTGTGAAGATGGCTAGCATTAATAAGTCAAAAAAAAGAGAGAGATTGCTGCCGTGAATGTGGAGAAAAAGGAATGTTTCTACACTGTTGCGTGGGAGTGCAAGCTACTTCAACCTCTATGGAAAGCAGTGTGGCAAATCCTAAAAGAACTAGAAATTGATCTTCCATACAATCTTGCGATCCTTCTCCGGGAATATATCCAGAGGAACTTAAATAATTCTACAAAAAAGACACCTGCACATGCATGTTTATTGCTGCTGTATTCTCAGCAGCAAAAACATGGAACCAACCCTACTGTCCATTGAATGTGGACTACATAAAGAAAATGTGGTACATAGAGATAATGGAGTATTATGTAGCCATCAAGAACAAAATCATAGACTTCACAGCAAACTGGATGGAGGTGGAGACCATCATACTTAGCAATCTATCACATAAATAAAAAACTGAATACTGTATGATCTCACTCATAAGTGGAAACAGAACAGTAGTCACATAAACACAAGGGCAATCAGCCATTTCTGGGCACTGCTAGGGGAAGGAGAGAGAGAGGAATGAGGGGGGCACATGACAACACAAAGAGTACCTTCTTCACTACTGGTGGAGTGAGTGCCATTAGGAAGCCCAAACTTCACCTACATGCAGCCTACTTATGTAGTTAATCCTCACTTGTAACCCACTTATCTAATAAAATAAAATGAAATAAAAGAAAAAATAGTTTATGCATAATGACTTACTTTAGTAATTGCCAGGTATTACCTTAGAATATTAAATATGTATTATTATGATTTTCTTGTTTATTTTGTGAATGGATTTAAATGGAGAAATGACTCTCAGTCTTTTAGATGTAAAATTTTAAAAAGTGCTACAAACAGTTTGGCATCTCCTGGAAATTTAGGGTGTGGTTTTGTGTGTGAGTGTGTGTGTGTGTGTGTGTGTGTGTGTGTGTGTGTGTTTGTGTGTACATATATACTCACTATATACACAAATAGACCTTAGAGAATAATAAATATGGAGTTGTACCCAGGTCAGACTGAGTAGAATGTCAATCCACAATTTATGATATAGTTGAGGCTGCAGAGTATTAGGGAAAATTTTGTCACTGCATGGAGACCACCATAATCTTATTCCCAGTTACTCTTTTTAACCATAAAATAATGCAATTATTTATAGCACAAAAAAGATGATACAGAAAGATAAAAGAGTGAAAACTAAGATGACAGATTTTTCATATGCTTGCAATTTTAGGACTAAAATGAACCCATATTTAGCAATAACTGTGAAATTGTTAACAATTCTGCCAGGAAAAAAGGCAAGAACATTGATTTTCTGTTTTTGTTGATGATAACATGACTTGACCTATAGGGTGTTTAGATTCAAATTGGTGAATTTATCATATTAAATATTAATTATGTGTTGTTGATTCTCCCCACTAAAATTTTAGAAAACGTAGAGTAAGAGTTATCTTTTATTATTACCATATCCTCAACACCTGTCATAAGACAATTAAGTACAACCTGAATGGTTAATCATACATTAGAAAGTTATTTCACAATTTTAGTATTTAAAATGAAATTCTATTAATAAACAATTACAAATGAAAATCAATGTATAAAATTAACTGTCTAAGAGGTTTTGTAAAATAAATATTGCATATGACTTGCCTAATACAAAATGAAGTTTGTAAAATATTAACACAGCAGAAGTTGTTTCTCTTCTCTACTTCCAAAAACTCTAGAGTTATCTAGACCCTCAGATTAAAACTCAGTGCTCCAGAAAGTTGAGCTCTCACCAGCTTATCATTATTTTTACATTTCCTGCTCTTTGTTTTTTCTTTTAATTTTTAGCATTATTTAATCTACCTAAAGAAATATACCTCTGACTAAAAGAGAATAATGATTATGCCACCTCATAAAGGTATTGACAGAATTAAATGAGCCAATACAGAGCAAACAATTACAATAGGTCTGCAATATGGTAATTGCTAAAAAATTTCATTTTAACTTCGGCTTTCCTCCTTTCACTTCTCTTTATTTTAATCATAATTAATAGTAGTAAAAGCATTTGAATACATGAGTTTCTGTTATTTTCAAATATACAAGTGAATATTTAATTTTATCTTCAGACCCTTGGTGATTGTGGTTATTTAATTTCACAGAAGAATGAAAGTTTTAGAGTCCACATCTGCTTGACATTCTCTTCATCAAACTAAATGCCCTAATTCTCTTCCAAAGCAAACCATTCCTGTTTAAAATCATAATCATTAACCCAGATTTTCTACTTTGTTCAAATACACATGAGTAAAATACTTTAATTTTCAGGTAATTATGACAATATTCAGCTGTATTAAATTAATTGAGTACTATGTGGGGAAAATTTTAATATGGAAATGCAAAAAGCACATGTGTAACTATAAGGAGAGAGCTTTGAGAGGGTACACATAATAGAAAGCATTTACAGGAACTTTTTTCTTTTAATATTGTTCATACCTTCATTTCCCAGAAAACACACACACACACACACACACACACACACACACACACACACACACAACTTTCTGGATGGTATCCTTAAGAACTTGCTTCACTTGCTGGTTCTCAGAGTGTATACGAATGGATTCATCATAGGAGCAACGGAAGTACCGAGAATAGCTACTCCTTTGGTTAATGATGCTTTTTCTTTTGCAGAGGGATTAGCATACATGAATATGCAGCTTCCATAAGAAATGGAAATGACAATCATATGAGAGGAGCATGTAGAAAATGCCTTTTTTCTCTGACTAGCAGAAGGAAGTTTCACAATTGTCCTGATGATGAACATGTAGGACAGAATTATCAATGCCAAGGTGAAAAGCAAAATCACAGTTGCAGAGTAAAAACCAATCACTTCTAGGAGCCATGTGTCTGAGCAGGATAATTGCAATAGGGGGAAATAGTCACAAGCAAAGTGATCAACGACATTGGAGCCACAGTAATCTAACTGGAGAAAAAGAATCACTGGTGGGAAGATATTTAAGAAGCCTGTCAACCAGGCACAAAAGACCAGCAGTGTGCAGACTCTCTTGTTCATGATGGTTGTATAATGCAGGGGTTTGCAGATGGTTACGTAACGATCAAGACATGGCAGTGAGCAGGTAAAATTCAGTTATACCCAGGAAGATGAAGAAAAACAACTGAGCTGTACAACTATTGCAAGAGATAGCTTTGTCTCTGGTGACAACTGTGCCCAGAAATCTAGTGATACAGACAATCATAAAGGTTATTTCTAATACAGAAAAGTTCCTGAGGAAGAAATACTTAGGAGTCTGTAGATGGGAATCTACCATGGTGAGAATGATGATGGTTGTTAGGGCATCGATAGGGTGAGAACAGATGGATGGAGAAAGAGAGGCTCAGGGAGGTGCAGCACTGCTTGAGCCAGCAAGCCGGAGGTGCACGCTGGCAACCAAGAGATTCCAGTAAATGCAAAGAATTGCAGCACAGAGAGAGGTGAGAGAAGATAAGATTTATTTAAGAAAAGTTCACCCTCCACAGACAGGGAGCGGTCCTACACTCTAGGTGAGTGTGGCCTTGTAACCCCTCAAAGCCCTGGCTTAAATCCTTTTCCTTGGAGATGTTGTAGTCAGGTAGACATGACTGCCCTGACTTCCTTATCAACCACCTGTGGATATCTTGGAAAACCTGTGACACAGAGACCCATTAATGTCCACCCACATTATCATAGCCCCTAGAGAAGGGCCTGACAAGGATTCTAATTCTCCTGCATCTTCCCCAATGACATTCCTTAGAGCCAATGGAGGATGCACTCCTCTTTATCTCCTATGCATTCCCAGAGGGTAGCTTCAGGGATCCTTGGCTTTCCTGTAGATAGTGCCCAATTTACTGGAAGATCAAATCCCCACCTGCTCTCCCTCAGGCGGTCATAACTTTTGTAATTACAAGTTTCAAGACTTTTACAATCCTCACCCAGTGCTTGATGTCTTAGGCCTTATAAATTCCCTTTACTCTAGGCAAGCTTGATTGCCGCTATGAGACACCTCTGATACCTGGCACCAGAAAGTCTGTTTCTGAAAAGACAAAGTCGGCAAAGTTAATTTTACCTAAAGTGTACATTTCTCCAAAAGCATAGCTTCTACTTTCTCATCATTGTATTAAGGTTTAGGAACAAGATTTTAAAAATGCATTTCCTGCTGTCAGTCTGTCCTTTCAATGGTTAAGTTTCCAGTGATACTTAATATGTACATGATATAAAGAGAAAAGTCACAATCTGAAGCTCTGGGTCATCTGATAGACTTAGAAGATTAAATTCTGCAGGTATTGCTGGTCTTTATTTTCCTCCTTTAACAGAAAATGTATGTTCCCCTATAAAATACAAAACAAAAATAAAAATGATATTGAGGATAGGATATAACATTCAAAAATACCTATCATAAAAATAACACTGAAAAAGTTAAAGATATTTTCCCATATTCATAATTATAAATAATCTATAAAATATTGAAAATGTTTTCCATCAGCAACCATCTCTGGTTCTCATTCCGCCTTTCATACAAGGAACAAATATTATCTAAAATTAAATAACAACCTCTCTTTATTGAAAATATACTGTTACAGTCAGGATAAAAAATTCTGTTGTTAAAAATTCTGTTTCAGCTAAGTGGCTAAACAGAAGTCATTTCATCTAAAATTTAAAATTAAGCTTTTAATAATTTTTTAAAAATATTTAATTATTTTGATAAAACATGAAAATAATCTAATTGACTTTTTTCCACAATATTATAAAAATTCTGGTTGATAGCATAATCCAAATATACAACTTGAAAAATTTCAGAGGTTATTTAGGTCTACCTTCAAATGTTATATTTTGAGAAACTAAATCTCATATAATTTAGAAAAGTTTCAGAAGGTTAAAAAAGTTTCAGAAACCTGTGCCCAGATGTCATGCATGACTTCTCAGGGTCAATGACAGAGTCAATGAAGAAAATCATGAAAGAGATTGTGGAGATGGCAAAAAAGTTGGAGGATGAAGGTTTTCAAAATCTGGATCTTGGAAAAATTTAAGAGTGAATAGACACCACACTAGAGAACTAGACAGGAAATGCCTTAATGGAGAACAAGCACTTCCAAACCAGTGCCAGATGATGAGGAAGAAGACATTGAAGAAGACGTTGAAGAAGTAGTGCCAGAAAATATGTCGCTAGCAATCTGGCAGAAAGGTTCTTTTTTTCCAAGACTACTTTTGACTTCCTTTACAACATGGACCTTTCTATAACATGGGCACTGAAACTAAAGCAAACAGTGGAAGAATGATTGGTACTGTATAGAAACACTTTAGAGAAATTAAGAGGCAAAATGTTAGAAATTATGATGCATTTCTTTCAAGCTATACCAAGTGAGTCTGCCTCTCTTAATTTTCTTGCCACTTTCTTCATCTCTTCTGCCTCTGCCACCCTTGAAACAGCAAGAACAACCCCTCAGCATTTGTAAGGAGTTTAAAAAATTTAACAAGCATATGCTTAACTTGAAGGAAGTGTCTTGATGCTTAATGGGTGTAAAGGTGGGAACAATTAATGTTGTTTGATATCTTCTAAAAACCTGGAAGAACCTTTTAAGGAAAACAATACATACAAAAAAATTATTTATATAAAATATGAATGAAGAAAAAAATCAACCTAATTCAGTGGAAAAACAGGTGTAAGGTATGGCATAAATCAATCTAATGAAGAAGAACATAACATTTCTTAATCCAAAGCAAGAGGACCCCTGAAAAAATTTTAATCACTGAGAGAGTACCGTTCTCTTTTCAATGAGAGATGTTGCTTTGTGAACAGTGACCCTGATGATATCAACAACAACAACAAAATCAATAGATAACAGCAAGCATTTACCTGTCAGTCATTTGCTGAGTACAATAGTTTCCCCTTATTTGTGAGTCCTGTGTTCCAAGACCCTCAGTGTGTGCCTGAGACCACAGATGGCACCAAACTCTATACATATTGTGCATAAATCTACCTCCCCTTCTTCACAGTTGTTCATGTAGAAGATTCATTCTCACCATAGATCTTCGCAACATCAGCATACTTTTATGTTTCTTTCCTTATTGAGTTTAGGACTTTCACTTTTCATTTAAAGGAAGCACTTTACAGCTTCTCTTTGGCATATTCGAATTGGCAGCATCACTACTCTTGCATTTTGGTGTTATTATGAAGCAAAATACAGTTTATCTAAACACAAGCACCATGATAGCACAACAGTCTGTCTAAGGACAAAGGAGTGATTCACATTTTGGGACAGAACAGAGCCAGACATTGTGAGATTTTGTACATTACTCAGAGTAGCATTCAGTTTAATACTTAGAAAGTGCATATTTCTGGAATTTTCTATTTAATATATTCAGATGTGGTTGACGGTAAATAACTGAAGCCATGGAAAGTGAAACCAAACAAGGAGAGCTTCACGTACGTATAAGGTAATCAAATGCTCTTAGGTTTATGAAGAAATGAAAAACAAGAAAATAACCTCCTTGAGAAGACAAAGTTCATCCTAACAGCCAAAGCTCTTATTACTTGACTAAGTCATCATGTTAAGCTAAAACAGTCTATACCATGAGAAAAAAACCATAATGATGATACTGAGTAATCAAGTAATCCAGCCTTGATTCTTACTGAGTAGCTATTACATTGGTCTGTAGATAAGGGGGCCAGATAAGTGAGGAAGAAGACACATCGTTTCAGCATGCATTCAGTTAGCACTGTTCTCCTTACTGTTCATATTTATTTTGTTCAAATATTTCACTGGCAACTTTATGGAGGACTGCTTGCAAGGAAGTCTGCCTCTGCTCATTGTGGAGGAAGCTGTTCCAAGCTTCTGTGAACCAGATAATGGTCAAGGACTTGCAGGAAAATCTAAGTCTTTCATACCATAGGCTTTATCAGACACTAATGTTGCATGTGGATATCATTTCTTTGTAAAAATAGTTCCATGTATTTTATAATTCATCTCAAAATACGCATAGTATTAAATCAAGTATTAGCTTAAAAAAGCTATCATGTCTAATTTTAAGTTCTTACTGATGACCTGAAGAAGGTCAACTATCATAACTCATAAATTCAACAAATACTCCTCAAGTCATTTCACGACAAAAAATTTTGTCTCATTGCTTATAATTCGTTGGGTAATTATAGTTATACATCTACAAAATTAAAACAATATTTTTATGGACACAAAATACAAACATATGGACCATGTGTTTTTTTCTTCTTGCAAGAGTAGCACACACTAAATATTATAGTTTTAAAAAGATTTTAATTTTATGAGTTTGAATAGACTCACAGCTTTTATTTGGACATGCCAGGTAGGCTTAAAAGCATAAAATCCAGTCACATCATTTTTGGAACAACATTGAACAAGTCATTTGGCAACTGAAAAAATTATTACTGTGTATGTCATAGAGGATACAAAGGAATAATTGCATTTATGTGCTTAGTAATATGTCTAATATTTTAAAGTACTAACTACATGTTAGATAATAGTGGCATATCTTATTTATTTATCTGAGGCTTTGCAATTTTAAATATTTTCTTTACTTGCTATCTCCATAACAGTCGTTATCCTAGTATAAGAAATCAAAATAATAATTGTTCTAACTTCCTTATTGGCATTACTTTCTAAATTATTCATGCTGTGAGCAAGCCTACTATTATTTAGAACTTAATATGTTTATGTATCTGTACAACATATTCTTCATAGACATATAACAGAGAGAATTGTATTGTGATTACACATTTACTTTTATTTTTCTCTTACTAGAATTACATGAAGGCAAGAACAAATCTTTCCAATTACTGAATTGTTTTTCAATTTTTTTTATTTTAAAGATGTGGGGTACAATTCAGGATTAGATATAAAAATTGAATCATTTCTTTAGTAGACACATTTATAAATAAATAAAAAACATATGTGAAAAGTATTTGAAACTATTTAAAACACAGGCACGTGTTCATCTTTAGAGTGTCAGATTCCTAAACATGAAGATCCTCAAAGAGATGTCCCAATGTTAATTTATCATATTAGGATGCTTTCATTTCAGATCTTAACTTGACAGTTGAGATATAAAAGGCAAGTAAATTATTTGAAGTCTATTAAAATTTGTATAGCTATATTTTTATTATTTTACAAGTATTTGAAATCACTTTTCACATTATACTTTGTCAGTAACAGTAGTATATAAACTTAGAACTAAAGTGAGTTAGACTTAAAGCCTTTTAATATCATTTGAGAGAACATGAGAGAGAAATGAACATTTGAAGATGAAATTTTTCCAAAGTATAGCCATTTATCAGTGACTTATACCTCAAGTGAAATGATTAATTATTGAATTGATGCTTACATAATTAAAATGATCACGGTGCATCCTAAGTTTATTTTTGTATTTTAAATGGGGAACTTAATTGACAAAGAGTAAAAGGGGCATGCACTAAATGTTACAAAGTAAAAAGTTCTTCATTTGAAGTACAATGCAATAGAACATATTACCTCTAGGGAATGAAATCAATAAACAATGAAACAGAGTATGCAGAGTCTAAACATACTATGACATTACCAATATTTATTTTGAAAACACTGAAGAAATAAAGTAAAATTTTAAAAACTTCCTTTAAAAATATTTTACTTTAGAGATGTTGGGTACAGTGCAGGGTTAGGTATACAAATGGTCATTGTACAGGTAAAGTTTGGGCCTCATTTGGTCCCCACTTTACCTGGTTTGAGATCAGGTACTGTTATTGATGAAGTGTGTCCCTTTCCTCCCACCTGTGGCAGTTTCCCACTATTACCAATTCATTTCTCATAGTATTATGGAAATTGTTTGGGTTATGAGTTATGAGTGACAACATGTGGCACTCAGTTCTTTGTTTCTGTGATAGACTACTGAGCATTATAGACTCTAAGTCTATTTAAACTGTTGCAACATGATCTACAAGGAACTCAAATGTGCCAAAAAGAAAAAAAAAGTCTTATTTAAAAATGGGCAAAAGATATGCTCAAAAGAAAACTCTACATTTGAAGTACAACATGACACATGTGTGTTTTAGGGACTGATATAAACAGTATTAAAACTATTTTATTCTATCATACATAGAGTATGTATGAATAAATAGGTACCATTTCCAGAAAATTCTATAAAGGCTTATTTTATTTAAATTTTCTTAACAATTAAATTTTACTTATTTTAAAGTAAGTGATAATGTATTTGAAAAACTTAGGTATGGAACTGGAAGAAATGGATTGATAAAATATCAAATTATAATGTGGGCACATGAAGAAATGATGAGACAACAAAGACTACTGATACAGATACTTGGAACTTTCAAGATTTTACTTAATTGCTTTTTATAGTGTCTTTTATTTTTGACAAAAATGTTTCATTTATTTGTATAAAACACAACTTTATGGACTACATCTTTGAAGGCTTGTTTTACCTGCTGGTTTCTCAGGGTGTAAACGAAGGGGTTGAGCATGGGGGCAACAGAGTATTGAGAATACCTACTCCTTTTGTCAATGATGCCTTTTCTTTTGCAGAGGGATTAGCATACATGAATATACAGCTTCCATAAGAAATAGAAATGACAATCATGTGAGAGGAACAGGTGGAAAAAGCTTTTTTTCTCTGACTGGCAGATGGAATTCTCAAAATAGTCCTGATAATGTGCATGTAAGATAAAATCACTAATGCCAAAGTGAACAACAAAGAAACCAAAGCAAAGTAAAAACCAACGACTTCTAGAAGCCATGTGTCTGAGCAAGAGAGTTGTAAGAGGGGAAAATAGTCACATACAAAGTGATCAATGACATTGGAAGCACAGTAATCCAGCTGGAGGAGAAGCATGGGGGTGGGAAAATGGTAAGAAACCCACCCACCCAGGCACACAGCACAAGCAGGGTGCAGAGTTTCCTGTTCATGATGGTTGTGTAATGGAGGGGCTTGCAGATGGCAACATAGCGGTCATAGGACATGGCAGTTAGAATGTAAAATTCAGTCACCCCCATGAAGATAAGGAAAAAGGGTTGAGCTGCACAGTTGTTATAGGAAATGGTCTTATCCCTGGTGATAACAGTCCCGAGAAATCTAGGGATACATACAGTTGTAAAGGAGATTTCTAAGAAAGAGAAGTTCCGGAGGAAGAAATACATGGGTGTCTGCAGATGGGAGTCCACCAAGGTTAGGGTGATGATAGTCAAGTTTCCAGCAACACTTAACATGTATGTGACAAATAAAAAGAGGAAAATCACAATCTGAAGGTCAGGGTCATCAGAAAGTCCCAGAAGAACAAACTCTGTGACTACTGTGTAGTTCATGTTGCTTTCTCTCTCTCTCCCCACCTCTCTCATTCCCTCCCCCCTTTTTTTTCTTCTTTTAAAGATATTTTGGTAGAAAGAGAATAAAAAGGAAGTGATGAAAGACATCATTCATTATGATTGAGATCATCGTTATTGATAACATTCTGAAGTATAGTCTACAATCCATAACAATTTTATTTTGACTATCTTGTTTACATGACATTTTATTTGATTTTTTGAGTCAATTTATTAGATCTCTTATTTTAAATTTAGCAGAAGCTTCAAAATCGTCATACAATAAGCCACATCTTTGGGAAAAAGGGAGAATAAAATTCTTGCTTTGTGTCAAATTTGTGCAAAATAGCATTACCTTTTTTGTTGAAACAATCACATGAAACATACATTTTTCCTTCTTTTTCCATTATGTATATATTAAAGGATACTGCCACCTAAAAACAAAATAGATCATCTTAATTCCATCAAATGGTAAAAGTGAAAATTTGATGACTAAGATGACTCACTGATCTCTTTAGAATACGACAAACCCATTAGTGATTTTTAGCAGATAAAATACATATTCATTTTAATAATTTAATGTTTAATTTAATTATTAGTTTATTCTTAATATTAATAATTTTTATCTAATTTCCAAATGAGAACATCCTATATATAATATATAATGTCTATTTACTATAAGATAAGCAATTTATTTAGCAAATAGGGAACATATTCACTTATTGGTTTGTCTTAAAATTTCATCAAAATCTTTAATGTTAGATATCTTCCGTGACTCATGAGACATGCACATATAGTTATTTTTATTTTTGAGCTAAAGGAACATGCAGTATTTATTCATTTTTCATTTTACTCGGTAGCACAAACTGAGAAAGTAACTACTTGCCTTAGATCTCAGCTCCGTCACTTGGATGTAGCACAGTGCATTTTCTTGTTGAACATTCTTCTCACTGAGCTGTTAAGCTTTGTGGAAAAATGTTTTCTTCCCTTGTAATTTTGTTCCTCATGAAACTCCTGATGCTTACGGATCCACTCATTCATAAGAATATCCAGAAATGCATAGGAAAACCTCTTGCATTTATCTAAATGTATCAGATAATCTCAGCTACTCAAACACTGTGCTGAATATACTGTTCTGCAGATTTGGTTTGCTAAAATCCTGACAGCTGTTTCTTTTATATTTTAGATAGTCAAATTCCTGTTGTGAAGGACAGAATAAAATAGTATTGCTTCTTTACCGAAGTTTATGCTAATCAAATTGTATTTTATTTTTGTCTCTATTTTATAATGATTGAAGAAAAATATTTTAGGAAATAAAAATGAGACTTTAAAAAACCTTCAGAAGACATGGAAATACACTATATTCCTCTTTAATAATGTTGATCTGAAAGTTCAAGTATTACTGAAAGTAATATTTAAAGAGAAAACAGAGGAAGATATGACCACATTGGGTATTAATAGATTTTTAAACTGGGATCTGGAGGCTCTCTGGCTGTATATATATCTAACATTTTCAAGTCTACTTCTTCTGACCTCAAATAGTGTTATCTCCTGGAACAAGGCAAAGTCCAGGCCAAATCTCTCTGCTATATTATAGGTAAACCATGAGGGATTTCTGGAAGCCATCTAGGCATTTCTCAGTAGCTTCCTAACTCTTTCTATAGTTGATCTCCCTTGAGAATAGTTACCTTCATCTCTGTGTCCCACAGAGGGCCTCAGATGTCTTCCACAAAACATTTACTTCCATAATCACAATTAATATTTTATGCTTAAGTAATATTTCATAAGTGAAAAAAATAACTATGAAATCAATTTTCTTACAAAGTTAGAACTTTTAATCGAATTGATATTCAATTGTCATTTGAAATATAATAGTTTTCTTTTTTGTAGGGTGATTTAAGTTCCTCTGGGGATATTCCCCGATCACAGAAACAAAAAGCTGAATACCACATATTCTCATTCATAAGCGGACCCTGAACTTTTACCATAGTACTATAATTAAGGGATTGGCAGTAGCCAGAAACTACCAGGGGAGGGAGTAAGGGGGACACATAACATTAATAAGGGTACCTGATCTCAAACTAGGCAAAGTGGAGACCAAAGGGAGGCCCAAACTTTACCTCTATGATGACCCCTTTTTATACCTAATCCTGAATTTTACCCCACATCTTTAAAATAAAATAAATTTAAAAAAATCATTTTCTAAAGATCCCATCTTTGTAGTTTATCCTCAGACTTTGTTAGGTGTTACGGCATCAAGAAGAAAAAGACTAAATTAAAGAATAACTATTATAATGAACATATGGAGCTCACAATTTTAAAAAATGCTATTCAGAAGGTTAACTAATTCAATCTTCATTACAAATTGCAATACTTAATTGCAGTGTTAATTTTGTTTATCTTGGCCATCATATTTATTTATCTCCCTTTTTCATTCTAATGAGAAATAACACAAAATAATAATCACATATTTATGTGAAACTCTGGTTAGTGGATTTATAGCCAATTATTCTTTTGAATGGTATTCTTTATAGTTCCCAAATATGTTGGCAATAAAATCATATCAGGCAATATTCCATATACTTAATATATAATTATTTAAACTAGTAATATGAATTATATAACCGCATTATTTAATACAAAATGTGGCACGTGTATTCATTAAATAATGTCTTGGAGCTGGGCTCGGTGGCTCAGTCTGTAATCCGGTGCTTGAGGTGAGTGGATTGCCTGAGCCCGCGGGTTCAAGACCCGCCTGGGCAACTTGGCAAGACCTCATCTCTACAATAAATCAAAAAATCAGCCAGGCATGGTAGCACGCACCTGTAGTTCCAGCTACTTGGAAGGCTGAGCCGGAAGGATCGCCGGAGCCCCGCAGGTCGAGGCTGCGGTGGCCGGGGGCGGCCACTGCACTCCAGTCTGGCCAACAGAGTGAGACTCCAACTCAAAAAAAAAAAAAGAAAAATCTCTTTGGAGTGATTTAGCCAGGGTAGAGTCCTCTGTTGGCTTCTGACTCTTGGGGATGTTACAGTTTTGCTTTTTGATTGCTTCCTCTCAACTAGTGTACATTTTTCTAAGCTTATGTTACCCTTTTGTGCATTAACCTGGAATCAATCATTTCTCCAAAGAGTTTCTTTATATTGATTGAAAAGTGTTAAATCAAAATAAGAAGTCGGGCACAAGGTGTGATCATTGTTATGAGGTCGATCATCTTTTCTAGGTGGTTTCAGCAGACAAGGCCAGCAAACATGTATGTGTTTCAAGATAAAATACTTGATGAGTGCATACTAAAACATATTCAAACTTAAGACTGTAGAATTTTTACATAATCCTTTTGATCTTTCATCTATTTGTATCTCCTTTCTCTCATTTCGAGGACCCTGGCTATCACATTAATTTTCATCTGTTTCTTTTCCCCTCATTGCACACCCAACAGTGTAAGAATAACAAGAATGGCAACACTATCCACAATGTCATTCCTGAGAACACTTTAAGATGTTTTTAATTGTTCTCTTTGCTAAAATTAATTAGATTAAATTCCACATGGATGTACAGCCCAACCACTGTATTTAAAATCACTTGGAATAGCCTCAGCAACTTAATGCATACTTGATGATATTCAATTCACATATGTTTTATTTTGGGGGATTCTTTTTATAAAATTTAATATACCTGCATCTATTAAATGTTAACATAGAGCCAAATCAAACATTTAAACTGGCTATATTCCAAAAGTTCTATTTTCCAGTATTGATACTTACAACCTATTCCCTTCCTACTTTATAGGAAAAATTTTAAAAACTTATTGCTCATTGTTCCTCCTTAGTTTTGAATCACAAAAAATTGCATGTTCAAATTAATATTACACCCTCTTGGAGAAATTTACATAGATTTTCTTAATTTTCCTTGATCAATATATATCCTGAGAACTATGCTAACAGTCATGTAGAAATATATCTCTTACCCCTTTTATAGTTGCAGTAATTGGATATATTAATGTTTATTCAAAATGTTCTCTACTAATGAATATGTTTTTTCTTCTCATTGTTAAAAAAAATAATTGCTTTTTAATATATTTGCTATTGTTACCCCAAATAAGTTTTTTTTAATCAATATTTTTTATTTTGATATTGTGGGGTACAGTTAAGGATTAGGTATACAAATATGC
Source organism: Cephalopachus bancanus (assembly GCA_027257055.1). Taxonomy (NCBI): domain Eukaryota; kingdom Metazoa; phylum Chordata; class Mammalia; order Primates; family Tarsiidae; genus Cephalopachus; species Cephalopachus bancanus. The sequence continues at coordinate 1,833,509 of JAPVLO010000385.1, read as the reverse complement.
TTCATTCAGGCACCCTTGATGATAAGGGGTGTCTCCCCGTCCCCAGACAGATATTGACTACCGTTAATACCACCTCCCTTCCCCTTCCTCCCCCCCTCCATAGTTTTCCACCACTGTCAATCCTTTTCTTATAGTATTAAGATAGATGTTCAAGGTCCACTATATGAGTGAGATCTTTGTTTCTGTGAGAGGTCATTTAGAATTATAGACTCTAGTACCAGCCAGGTTGATGTGAAATTCATATTTTGTTCTTTTTTATGGGTGCATAGTATTCCATCATGTATGTGTACCACTTTTTTTAATCCAGTCCTCTTTTGATGGACACCATGGTTGGTTCCAGGTTCTTGCTATTGTGAACAATGCCATGATAAACCTATGTGTGCAGGTATCTTTTTGATAGAGTGATTTGAGTTCTACAGGGTATATTCCCAGTAGGGAGGTTGTGGGGTAATATGGGAGGTCAATATTTAGAGATTTTAGGAATTGCCACACTGTTTGCCACACTGGTTCCACAGAGGTTGCCACACTGTTTCCACCAACAGTGAAGAAGTGTTCCCTTTTCACCACACCGTCTCCAGCAACTGCTATTTTTTGAGTTATTGATAATTGCCATTCTGACTGGAGTTAGGTGGTATCTCAGTGTGGTTTTGATTTGCATCTCCTTGATGATTAGTGAGGTTGAACATTTCTTCATGTGTCTGTTGGCCACTCGGATGTCTTCCTTTGAGAAGTGTCTGTTCGTATCTTTTGCCCACTTTATAATGGGATTGTTTGTTTTTATCTTTTCAGCACATTTGAGTTCCTTGTAGATCCAAGATGTTAAGACTTTGTTGGACATGGAGTTGGCAAATACTTTTTCCCAGTCTGCGGGCTGTCTCCCTGCTCTCTTGATGGTTTCTTTGGCTTTGCAGAAGCCTGTCAGTATAATGAGGTCCCACTTGTCTATGTTATCTCTTACGGCCTGTGGGTTTTGGGCTTTGTCAGGAATTGGATGCCAATTCCAATTTCCATAAGAGTGTGTCCTGCATCTTCTAAGGTTCTTATGGTTTGAGGTTTTACATTTAGGTCTCTGATCCATTTAGAGTTAGTTTTTGTGTACGGGGATAGATAGGGGTCTTGTTTGAGTCTTCTGCATGTGGTCACTCAGTTTTCCCAGCACCATAAACTGAATAGTCTCTCCTCTCCCCAGTGGTGGGTGGTGGAGGCTTTGTCGAAGATGAGTTGGTAGAGAAATTGAGGTTTTGTTTCTGGAATCTCAATTCTTTTCCATTGGTCTATATGCGTGTTCCTTTACCAATACCAAGCTGTTTTGATTATTGTAGCTCTATAGTAAAGTTTGAAGTCTGGTAGTGTGACACTTCCTGCTTTGTTTTGTTTTGCTGAGGATTGTTCTGGCTAGAAAAAACAATACAGGAATTCATATGGAAACACAAATGACCAAAAAAACAATACAGGAATTCACACAGAAACACAACGACCAAAATTTTTGGTCGTTTGTGTTTCCGTGTGAATTCCTGTATTGTTTTTTCTAGGTCTGAGAAGAATGTTGCTGGTAATTTGATGGGTATTGCTATAAATCTGTAGATTGCCTTAGGTAGAATGGACATCTTTATAATGTTGATTCTTCCAATCCATGAGCATGGGATATTTTTCCACTTATTTGTGTCATCCTTGTTTTCTTTGAGCAGTGTTTTTTAGTTTTCATTGTAAAGGTCTTCCATGTCTCTGGTTAGGAAGATGCCAAGGTATTTCATTATTTTGTGACTATTGTGAATGGAATTGTGATTTTTATTTGGGTTTCTGTTTGTTTATTATTGGTGCAAAGAAATGCGATTGTCTTTTGCACATTTATTTTATACCCTGAAACTTTGACAAAGTCCTTTATCATGCAAGGAGGCTTTTGACAGATTCTCTTGGGTTTTCAAGGTACACAATCATGTCATCTTCAAAGAGGGATAACTTGATTTCCTCTTTTCCTATTTGGATACCCCTGATCTTTTCTGATTGCTCTAGCTAGAACTTCCAATACTATATTGAACAGGGGGGGAGAGAATGGGTATCTTTGTCTTTTTCCAGTCTTCAGGGGAAATGGTTCCAATTTTTGTCTGTTTAGGAGTATGCTAGCTGTGGGTTTCTTGTAGATAGCCTTTACTATTTTGAGGTATGTTCCATGTATGCCTAGGTGTTGGAGGGTTTTTATCAGGAAGGGTGCTGGATTTTATCAAAAGTTTTTTTCTGCATCTAATGATATAATCATGTGGTTTTTGTTCTGATGTCTGTTGATGTATTTAATTGCATGTATTGTCTTGCGAATGTTGAGCCAGCCTTGCATCCCAGGGATGAAGCCTACTTGGTTATGGTGGATGATTTTTGAGATGTGTTGTTGAATCTGGTTTGCTAGGATCTTGTTGAGAATTTTGTCATCTATGTTCATCAAAGATATTGGCCTGTAGGTCTCTTTCTTTGTTGGGTCTTTACCTGGTTTGGGTATCAATGTGATGTTGGCTTCATAGAATGATTTGGGGAGGGTTCCATCTTTCTCAATTGCCTGGAATACTTTCAGTAGTATTGGTATCAGCTCCTCATTAAATGTCTTATAGAATTCTGCTGGAAAGCCATCTGGTCCAGGGCTTTTTTTTGTAGGTAGTTTTCTTATGACATAGTCAATTTCTTTGAATGTTATTGGTCTATTTAGGGTCTCGATTTCTTCTTGTTTCAACCTAGGCAGGTTGTGTGATATTAGAAAGTCTTCCATTTCCTTAAGGTTTTCTAGTTTGTTTCCATACAAGTGTACATAGTAGTCTCTAATGATCTTTTTTATTTCTTCGGGATCAGATGTGTCTTCCTCTTTTGTGTTTCTGATTGTATTTATTTGGGCATTTTCTCTTTTTTTCTTGGTCATTTTAGCTAAGGGACCATTGATCTTGTTTATCCTTTCAAAGAACCAGCTTTTTGTTTCATTGATTTTTTGTATTATCTTTTTGTCTTCTGTGTCCCAGATTTGGTCTTTTATTTTGGTGATCTGGATTCTTCTGTTGCAGTTAGGGTTTTGGTGGTCTTGCTTTTCCAGCTTCCTAAGGTGACTTGATAGGCTGTTAATTTGTGATCCATCCATTTTCTTCATGTGCATTTGTAGGTATATGAATTCCCCTCTTACTACAGTTTTCATGGTGTCCCAGAGATTTTGGTAAGATGTTTCTTCATTTTCATTTGTTTCCAGGTATCTTTTAATCTCTGTATTGATTTCATTGTTGACCCAGGAGTTGTTTAGCATCATGCTGTTTAGTGTCCATGCCTTTGTTGGTTTGGGGGGCAGCTTGTTGGTGTTGATGTTTATTTTTATTCCACTGTGGTCTGAGAAGTTGCATGACAAAATTTCAATCTTTTGAAATTTGTTTATGCTTGTTTTAGGGCCAAGTATATGGTCATTCTTAGAGTATGTTTCATGTGATGCTGAGTAGAATGTGTATTCTGTGGTCGTTGGGTGGAGTGTTCTGTAGATATAAATTAAGTCCATTTGGTCAAGAGTCACATTGAGGTTCCAGATGTCATTACTGGTTTTTTGTCCTGATGATCTGTCTAGGGTTGTGAGTGGGGTATTAAAGTCCCCAGTTATGATGGTGTTAGAGTCAATATCTTTCTTTAGTTTTCCTGGAAGCTGCTTTATGAAAGTTGGTGCTACTATGTTGGGTGCATATATGTTTAGGATAGATATTTCTTGTTGATGGAGTGGACCTTTTATCATTATGTAGTGGACTTCTGTATGTTTTTAAATTTTTGATAGCTTAAATGGTATTTTGTCTGAAGTTAAGATCATGACTCCTCCTTTCTTTTGTGTTCCATTCACCTGAAAATTTGTTTCCCATCCTCTTATTTTGAGTCTGTGCATGTCCTTCTAGTGAGATGGGTCTCTTGAAGGCAGTATATTTTTGCCTGGTGATATTTTATCCATTTTGCCATTCTATGTCTTTGTCAGTGGTGCATTTAGTCCATTCACATTCAGGCTAATTATTGAAATGTGAGAGTTGGTCCCTATCATAGAGTTCTTATAGAGTTGCTGTTGTTCCACTTGGATTGTTGTCTTTCTTTTGGTTTTGGGGTGGGTTCATGTGTATTTTGTTCTTCCTGTACTCTTGTGAAGAACGTTGTTCTTTTTTCCTTTTCTTCTGTGTTTAGTACTTTCTTAAGTGTTTCCTGTAGAGGTGGTCTGGTGGCAGCATAAGTTATTAGGGATTGGATATCTGGGAAAGATTTTAATTCTCCCTCGCTGATGCAGCTTAGCTTGGCTAGGTAGCTTATTCTTGGAATAAGCTACAGTGGAAATTGTTTATCTTTTTGGACTTTGAAGATAGGGCTCCAAGCTCTCCTAGCCTGCAGGCTCTCTGTAGATAAATCTGCTGCTATTCTAATTGGTCTTCCATGGTTGGTGGTCTGGCCCTTTTCTCTTGCTGCCTTTAGGATTTTTTCTTTTATACCTACTTTGTGTAGGCAAATTATTATGTGTCTGGGAGTTGGTCTTCTCATTTGTTGTCTTACAGGGGTTCTCTGAATCTCTTGTGTGTGAATTTTTGTATCACAGATAAGATGAGGGAAGTTTTCTTCAGTGATCTCATGGAATGTTTGTTCCAAGGTGGTTTCTGTTTTTCTTTCTGTTTCAGGAAGGCCAATTACTCTTAGATTCTTTCTCTTGAAGTAAGTACTCATCTCTTTAGGTTTTGTTCTGTCTTTATGAGCTTGTTTTCTGTGTTTTTAGCAGTTTGGGTTAGTTCTATATTTTGGTCCTCAAGCTCTGAGATTCTTTCTTCTGCTTGGCTAATTCTGCTTTCCATGCTTACCAGTTTGTTATTTATTTCATTCACAGTATTCTTTATCTTAGTTATCAACTCCTTCCTAGTTTCTTCTTGTCTCTCCTCAATTCTTTTTAATCTCTTCATTAATGTCTTGATATCTAGGTTTGTAGTTTTAGACCAGTCATTCTGGGGGTTCTTCATTGTTTGCATTCTGAAGTCAGTTTTCTCAGTGTCTGCCCTCCCAGGGGTCTGGGAGAGACCCATATTCTTCTTTTGTTTTTTCTTCATTTGTGTAGATTTTTCTCTCTCTCCCCCTTTCCCTCCCCTTCTTTAATTCTGTTTTTCAGGGAAGGTGGGGTTGTTTTTCCTTTGCTTGTGCAATCTCCTGTTCTTCCTTATGAGGGTCCTCTGGCTTTGTTCACTTTTGATGCTGGAGTGTGGGCTGTGGGCTGTACTTTTTTGCAATGTTGAGGTTTAATGGGGGGGAGCTGTGATTTAGAATCTATCTGCTGATTCTAGTATCCACCAACAGGTGTATGGACACACTGGAACCTATTTCCCACTGCCTTACAATCTGCCTGTGCATTGGCATGTAGGTTTGGCCCCTGGAACAAAAGGATGTACAAAAGAGGAAAATAACGGAAGGTGGTGGTCAATAGGAAGTTAGAAAGAGAGAAGAGTGAGATGGAAAACAGATATACATACCAACTAACAGGTGAAAAAAAGACACAAGGCCAGAGAGAAGTGAAAAAGACACATAAGCAAAATTCCCTAAGGCATACCAATAACCACACAAAGACAGTCCAGTAAAATCCTGCCTTTTGATGCATTTTCCCCAACACAAACAGATAGTCTAAGTCAAAAAGCAAACAAAAGTGAGCAAAACAAACAGTCAAAATGATAAAATCAAAAGTCAAAATAAGAGATCAGACTAGCTCTGGAATCTTTCCTGTGTGTCTACAGTCTCTTCAGCTCTGATCTCCAACCTCTCTCCTTTGCGTTCATTGCAGGCAGCTAGATTTACTCGCAGCTGGGGTTTGTTCTTTTAGCCTGCTGCCTGAGAGGTCTGCGATGCTCAGTTGCCTGCATCTGATTCAGCATAGGGGAGGGGATTTGTCTCCTGTTTAGCGATGTTACCTAAGGAACTGAGGTGGATGCTGCCTGCAGGTGGACGGGGCAATGAAAATCTCTGCCTGGAAAATGGCCGAGGTGGGCAGCTCCTCTTTTGCGGATCCTTTCTCTCCACTTGTGTTTGTCCTTGGGCAATCCACCATGATGGGCTGTGGTGGTGTGCAAGGCACCAGGGATCAGCTGCACAGCTGGGTGCTGGATCCAGTGTGTCACCAGCAGGCTGGGGTGGAGGAGGAAGATAGGAGTTCCCGCTCTGGAGCTGAGAGCCACCGATCAGCACCTCCTTAAGATATGCTGGTCCCATACACAAGCATGGGGTCGTATGCTGGGTGTCTCAGCCAGGGTGGGCCCAGAGCTCCAGAGCTCCAAAGGGCAGGTGATGAGCAATGAGAGTGGCTTTAGGCCCCTCACAGGGTACTTCAGCCAGAAATGGAGCTGGTATCTCTGAGGGGCAGGCGCCTAGAGCCTCCCTGGGTGACCGGCATCTTGGTGCTGGGTGCTGGGTGAGACGATGTAGCCAGGGAGGGGACTGAGATTTGCAATTCCCATGTGGCAGGTGGGGGCCATGTATAGTGGAGCTGCAGCAGCTGGGGGCCACAATATCCGGCCCTGCATTGGACCAAATGTCCCTGGTGCGGCTGGTGGTGGGCAGGTGTTTGGGGGAAGGAAAGTAAGACTCTTTTTGGGAACTCACGTTTGGAGAATCTCACAATTCCACTTATACCATCTCCATCTTACTGAAACCTCCCAAATAAGTTTTAAAAACTGGATTCTGGACAATAGTAAATGCATATGTGAGTTTATTAGATATTATCAAATTCCTTCATGGGGGTCATTTCACTTAAAACACTGACCAATAATATGTAAGTGACTACTTCTCCACAGCTTCATCAAATGAGAATGTTGTCACATTTTGATATTTTTGGCAATGAATCAGAAAAAAAATGGTAGATCAATGCTGTTCTCATATGGCACGTGAGTGAGATAGTGAAAAATTTTATTTGATTAAGTTCTATTTGTGTTTGTCATTCTTTAAAATATTTGACCATTATTCTGATCCAATTTTCCATATTTTTTTATCCTTCTTTATGCTTAGAATCTTGTTAGATATTAGGAGCCCAAAATATTGTTTGTAAACAAAGCTGAAAATTACATTCCCACAAAGAATTGTTTGCCTCTGTCTATGATATATTTGGCCATGATAGTAAAAAATATTTTATTGTAAGATCCCCAATCCAAATATAATACAAACAAAAATAGACAAGTAGGACTTAATTAAACTAAAAAGCTCTGTACAGCAAAAGAAACATTTCATAGAGCAAATAGGCAACCTAGAGAATGAAGAAGATATTCACAAACTTTACATCTGACAAAGGCCTAATATCCAGATGTACAAAGAACTCAAACAAAGCATCAAGGAAAAGGCAATGATCCCATTAAAAAGTGGGCAAATGGAGGAGGTTGGGAAGATGGCGGCTGAGTCAGTCAGACTATGAGAGTCCTGGTGTGAGTGAGTGGAAAATTTAGTGTACGTGGCGGTGAGTGAATAGGTGTGTGAGTGGCTGACTGAGTGAGGGCTCAGGAGCAAGTGGCCAGGACTCTCATGGTGCAGTGGCTGGTGCTACAGCTGCTTGGCTTGGATCCTGGTGATTCCCAGGATGCAGGAGCTAAGTGTCACTTTTTTCTTTTTTTTCATAAGCAAAACCATCCTGGAAAGAAGATACTGGGAAAGACTGACTAAGTGGGGGCTTATGAGCAAGTGACCAGGGCCCTCTTGGTGAAGCCACTGGTGCTTCAGCTGCTCTGCTTGGTCCCTAGTGATTCCCAGGTTGCAGAAGCCAAGTGTCATTTTTTTTTAAAAAAAAGGACAAGATTTCCTGCAAAGAAGTGGTGGAGAGAGACTGCCAGCTCCAGGCTGCCTCACCACTGTAGCAAGAGAGACTGCTGGTTCCAGGCTTTGCCTCACCACTGCAGTGCTGGCCAGACACTGGTAGCAGGGGCTGTGGAGGGAGCCCAGAGGCAGAGTCCCACTGGAGAAGATAAAAGAGGTACCCCGCCACCATCTTGAAAACAGGGTTAGAAAGTGCTCCGACTTGCTCACTATGGAGCCACAGACCCAATCTTTGTGACTGGAAGATCAACTACTTGGGGGCTGGTTGTGACCCAGAGGGAATATCCTAAAAGCACAAACTTCAGAGGGACAGGACAAGTGATGAGTCTCAGGCATCACACTCTGTACCCTGATTCAACCCTGGGAGAAAGGATGTGGTCAGAAAACAATGTGGAAGACCTCCAAAGAGATCAGTGGTAAGCCAGAGGCTGACCCAACTCCCTTCTTCTCCAGCGATCCTCTGAATGTCAGACCCACATGGCTGGAGCATGACTGAGAGGAATGAACCCAGGTGGAACCTGGACGTCAACCACAATAGGAGAACTCCAATCCAGGATAGGCCTGGCTGGGGCACCCCCCACAAATACATACCTGGGGAAGAGACAATCCCACACTTACCCACCAGAGAAGATCCCCCTGACCATACAAAAGTGAGAAGGGAGGACTGCGGCCTCACCCACACCCACTGCCCCTCCTCCTTCCTTCTCTGGACACTGGGGAGAGAGTGAAGGAGGTGGGAACTCTGCAGAAAATAGCAGAGAAGCAGATGAGAGGAACAACTACAGAACCTGCCACAAGAGAACAGGATTTATTTATTTTTTCTTTTTTTAATTTTTAATTTTGAAAAATTTTTTGCCTGATTGTTTGCTAGTTTTCCTATTTTTAAAATATTTTTTCCTTTGTGCATGAATGTGTATGTGAGGGTTTGGCTGCATCCACCTTTCTTTTTCTTTCTTCTTTTGTTTTTTGTGTTCTGTTTTTGTGTCTGTGAGTGATTGAGTGTTCATCTTTCAGGTTTTTTTTTTTGTTTTCTTGATTTTTGTTTGTTGGTTTGTTTTTGCCCTTTTGTTCTTCTCTACTTTTTAAGTTTAAGGTGTGTGTGAACATATGTGTGAGGGTTCAATCTGAATTCTTATTTTGTTTCCTTTTTTCCTTCTTTCTTTTTCCTGGTCTTTCTCTTTTTCTTCTCCATTCATTTTGTGCTAGACATGTGTATGTGTTTTTAGTTTTCCTGTTTTTTTAAATTGTTGTTATTTGTTTTGTTTTACTTTATTGTTATTTTAGTTGTGTGTGTGTGTGTGTGTGTGTGTGTGTGTTCAATTGTTTTTTGCTTTGGTTTCAGCTTACATTGTTCTGTGGGTTTTTTTTTCCTTTTTTAAAAATGTGTATCCATCTTATTTGATTCTTTTTTCTCCTCATTGTTGCTACTGTATCTTGGACTCAGGGGGTATATACACAAACCCATTACATCGTCATATAGAGTGGTGGTAAGGAGTGGGTCTCAAGGAACACATACCATAATCAGTGAACACCATGATTAGCAAGTAGTTTCTGATTCCTAGCTCACCAACTTATGCCTTATTTGACTTTAGAAACTACAAGAGACAGCAAAGCCTCCCACTCACAGTTCTGTTTCAAAGCCAAGATCAAGGAAAGAATAGAGGGCTGAGCAACATTAGAAGTGAAACCCTCCCCGCTGCCACAGAATAATGAAACTGAAGAGTAAAGCAAGAGATCTGTCACAAATGAGGGAAAAAATCATTGGAAAACCACAGGTAATTTCAAGGGCAACAAAGAGAAAACACTGGAAAAATCAGACTTCTGAGCCCAAACAATGGAAGTCACCAATGACTGGCTCAGGATACAAAAGGGATTAGGGAATGGATGGAGCAAGTGATTAAGACTCAAAAAAGACAAGAAGCAACACTGAAAGAAATTGTAGCAGAAATTTTAGCCATAAAAAATTTCATCCAGGAAATAGACAACAAGATGACAAGCATGGAATGCAGAATTAATCTAGCTGGAGAAAGAATATCAGAACTTGAAGACCAGAACATGGAATTAATCCAATCTATAAAAAACATAAAAACAAGACTCAGAAAAAAAGAACAAAGCCTACAAGAGATATGTGATTATATCAAGAGGCTGAACCTATGCCTGACTGGTATCCTGGAAGAAGAAAGGGATAATGGAGAACACCTTGGAGCAAGTATACTAGGAGGTTATTCAAGAACTCTTTCCCCATCTCACCAGAGCCATGACCAGTCAAACACAAGAGATACAGAAACACCCCACAAGACTTCGAATGAGAAGACCAACTCCTAGACATATAATAATTTGCCTACAGAGTGTAGGCACAAAAGAAAAAATTCTAAAGGTAGCAAGAGACAAAGGTCAGACTACATACTGGAGAAAACCAATCAGAATAGCAGAGGACCTATCAGCAGTAACACTACAAGTAAAAAGGGACTGGAGACCAATATTCAAAGTCCTCAAAGATAAACAATTTCAACCAAGAATTTCCTACCCAGTCATGCTCAGCTACATCAGTGATGGAGAGTTAAAATTCTTCCCAGACATCCAATCCCTAAGAGATTATACAGCTTCCAAACCAACTCTACAGGAGACATTTAAAAAGGCATTAAATACAGAAGCAAGAAAAAAAGAATTGCCACACACTTCCCAAGAGAACAGCAGAGCACAGAATCAACACAGAATACATCACAACAACATACTTGAAAACACACACATACATCATCCCCAAAGCTAAAAGAAAATAAACAAACAAAGAAAATACTTTATAAGAACCTCATGACAGGGATAAACAATCATATTTCAATAATCAGTTTGAATGCTAATGGACTAAAATGCACCACTGAAAAAATCACAGAATGGCAAACTGGATAAAAAACCATGACCCAATTATTTGTTGCAATCCAGGAAATTCATCCCACTACAAGAAATGTACATAGACTCAAAGTTTAAGGATGGAAAATGAGTTTCCAGGCAAATGGATCACAAAGAAGACAGGAGTCATGATCTTAATATCAGACAAAGCAAACTAAGCTATAAAAAATTTAAAAAGATACTACATAATGATAAAAGGTTCAATCCATCAACAAGAAATATCCATCTTACACATATATGCACCCAACACAGGAGCACCAGCATTTATAAAGCAACTACTAAGTAAACTAAAAAAAGATATTGACTCTAACACTATTATAGAAGGGACTTGAATACCCCACTAACAGTCCTAGGCAGATTACTGAGGCAAAAAATCAACAAGGAGATCCAGAAACTGAACTTACCACTCAACCAAATGGAATTAATAGATACCCACAGAATATTCCCCCCAACAACCACAGAATATAAATTCTACTGATCACCACATGGAACATACTCCAAGATTTATCACATCTTCAGCCATAAATCAAGATTAAACAAATTTCATAAGGTTGAACAATTGCCATGCACCTTCTCAGACCACAGTGAAATAAAAATAAATATCAACACCAACAAAATATCCTCACAACCCACTGGACACTAAACAGCATGATCCTGAACAACTACTGGATCAAATACTGAAATCAAAACAGAAATTAAAAGATTCCTGGAAACAAACAAAAATGGTGAAATATCTTACCAAAACCTCTTGGATGCCATGAGAACAATTCTAAGAGGGGAATTTATATCTCTATGAGTATACAACAAAAAAATGGAAAGTTAACAAGTTGACAGTCTAACAAATCACCTAAGGGAGCTGGAAAGAGAAGACCACCAAAACTTTAACTTCAGCAGAAGAATCCAAATCACCAAAATAAGAGCCCAAATATGGAACATAGAAGACAAATATATCAGAAAACATCAACAAAACAAAAAGTTGGTTCTTTGAAAGAATTAACAAGATTGTTGGATCCCTAGCCAGAATGACCAAGAAAAAGAGAAAAAGCCCAATAAACACAATCAAAAATACCAAAGATCACATCACAACTGACCCTGACAGAATACAAAATATTATCAGAAATTACTATGCACACCAGTATGGAAAAATTTGATAACCTAAAGGAAATGGATGACTTTCTGACATCATACAACCTCCCCAGGTTGAAACAAGGAAACATTGAGACACTAACTAGACCAATTACAACCCAGGAAATTGACTCTGCCATAAGAAAACTAACTACAAAAAAAAAAGTCCTGGACCAAACAACTTTCCAGAACAATTATACAAAATGTACAAGAAGGAGCTGATATCAATCTTATTGAAAGTATGCCAGGCAATTGAGAAAGATGTGATTCTCCCCAAATCATTTGACGAAGGTAACATCACACTGATACCCAAACCAGGTAAAGATCCAACAAAAAAAGAGAACTACAAGCCAATATCCCTTATGAACATAGATGCAAAAATCCTCAACAAGATTCTAGCAAATCAGATCCAAAAACATATCTCAAAAAACAGCCACCATGACCAAGTAGGCTTCATCCCCAGGTTGCAGGATTGGTTTAACATTCACAAGACCATAAATATAATTAAATACAACAACTGATGTAAAAGAAAAAAAAGAACCACATGATTATATCATTAGATGCAGAAAAAGCTTTTGATAAAATCTAGAATTTCTTCTTGATAAAAAGTCTCAAACACCTAGGTATTGAAGGAACATACCTCAAAATGATAAGCGCCTAGGTATTGAAGGAACATACCTCAAAATGGTAAGCGCCATCTATGAAAAACCCACAGCTAGCATATAGGTAAATGGACAGAAACAGGAATATTTCCTCTGAAAACTGAAACAAGACAAGGCTGCCCACTCTCAACTCCCTTGTTCTACATTGTGTTGGAAGTCCTAGCTAGAGCAATTAGACAAGAGAAGCAGCTCAGGGGTATCCAATAGGAAAACAGGAAGTCAAGTTATCCTTCTTTGCTGATGATATGATCCTATACCTCGAAAATCCAAGAGAATCTGTCAAAAACCTGCTTGCACTGATAAAGAACTTTGACAAAGTCTCAGGGTACAAAATAAATGTGCAAAAGACAGTTGCATTCCTATATATCAACAACAAGCAGGCAGAGACCCAAATTAAAAGCACAATCCTATTAACAGTAGCCACCAAAATAATAATAATAAAAATAAATATATACCTTGGCATCTTCCTAACCAGAGAAATGAAAGACCTTTACAATGAGAACTACAAAACACTGCTCAAAGAAATCCAAGAAAGCACGAAGAAATGGAAAAATATTCCATGCTCACGAATAGGAAGAATCAACATTGTTAAGATGTTCATCCTACCAAAGCCAATCTACAGATTTAATGCAATACCCATTAAGTTACCAACAACATTCTTCTCAGACCTGGAAATGACAATACAGAAATTCATATGGAAATATAAATGACCACGAATAGCCAAAAAAATCCTTAGCAAAAGAAACACAGCAGGAGGTATCACACTTCCAGACTTCAAACTTTACTATAAGGTATAAAACATCAGTAATCAAAACATCCTGGTATTGGTACAAGAACAAGCATACAGTCCAATGGAACAAAATAGATATTCCAGAATCAAAGCCTCAATTTCTCAACCAACTCATCTTTGACAAAGCCTCCAACAGCAACCACTGGGGAGAAGATAACCTATTCAGTAAATGGTGCTGGGAAAATTGGCTGATCACATGCAGATGATTGAAACAGGACCCCTACTTATCACCATACACAAAAATTAACCTAAATGAATCGAGGACCTAAACATAAAACCTCAAATTATAATAATATTATAAAATGCAGGAGACATCCTTATGGAAATTGGAACTGGCAACCAATTCCTGATCAAAACCCCAAGTGCCCATACCATGAGTGAAAAGGTAGACAAGTGGGACCTCATCAAACTGACAAGCATCTGCAAAGCTAAAGAAATGATCAAGAGAATGGAGAGACAGCCTACAGAATGGGAAAAAATATTTGCCAACTGTCTATCTAACAAAGGTCTAACATCTAGGATCTACAAAGAACTCAAACATGCTGCAAGGAAAGAAACTAACAGCCCCATTAAAAAGTGGGCAAAAGATATGAATAGACATTTATCAAAAGAAGATATATGGGCTGTCAACAGAAACATGGAAATGTGCTCAGCCTCATTGATCATCAGAGAAATGCAAATCAAAACCACAATGAGATATCACCTAACCCCAGTAAGAATGACCATCATTAATAAATCAAGCAACAACTGATACTAGCGAGGATGCGGAGAAAAAGGAGTGCTTCTACACTGTTGGTGGGAATGCAAACGTGCAACCTCTTTGGGAAGACAGTGTGGAGATTTCTGAAAGAACTAGAATTGACTCTTAATGTGACCCAGCAATCTCCCTATTGGGTATATACCCAGAGGAACTCAAGTCATTCTACCCAAAAGATACCTGCACACACATGTTTGGTGCAGCTCTATTCACAATAGCAAAAACATGGAACCAACCATGCTGCCCATTGAATCTGGACTTGATCAAAAAAATGTAGTACATACACATAATGGAATATTATGCAGCCATAAAGAAGGACAAACCTATGACTTTCGCAGCAACTTGGATGGATTTAAAGTCGATCACACTCAGTGATCTACCACAGACACAAAGAACAGAGTATCACGTGTTCTCACTCATAAGTGGACCTTGAACAATTATAATACTGTAAGAAAGGGATTGGCAGTAGCGGGAAACTGCCAGGGGACAGGGGATGGGATTGGCAGTTGAGGGAAACTGCCAGGGGAGTGTGGGCACACCTCATCATCAAGGGTACCTGCATAATTAGCATTTGTATACCTAATACTGAATTGTACCCCACATCTTTAAAATAAAAAAAAAATTTTTTTTAAGGCATCAGTTAAAGGGTAGTACAGACAGATTGGATAAAAATATAGAGCACTATTATATCTGTCTTTTATCACAAACACACATATGTAAATATATAGATGAGTTAAAAGTAAAGGATAAATAGAGATATACCATAAAAGGACTAAGAAAAATTGGTCTGCTCATTACCTTCAGACAAAATGGATTTCGGAATAACAACTACTGTCAAGGATCACAATCGTATTACCTATTGGTAGAATAATAATGATATGTGCATTATTAATATAAATGGGTTAGTATACATACACATATTACTTAGGTCTATTATCTGAAAGTGCTAGGTACCGTGTCATCTTTGCATCAGTGAGCACACTAAGTGATCTGACATTACTTCTAAATATAATTTCTAATAAAAGATACCAGAATTTTTGTTTTAAAAATGTGATTCTAAGCCTAAGGTAAGAGAAAATTCCAACTAGTGAATAAATCATTTGGAAACAAAAGCAAGGAAAACTTAAATAAACCAAAAAAAAAAAAAAAAACCCCAACAGCAACAATAATAAAAAACAGGATGAAGTCATTTCAAAAAGACTCAGGATCCATCCAGAAAGTGCCAGTTGTAACCTATTACTGGTTTCTAAATGCCACTCACCAATAAATGGACCTAGGGTCCTTTGGGAAAGTGATTCTAGTGCCAGAGTAAATAAATAAAAAGATGAAGCTAGAACATATTATAGTGATAGAAAATAACAAGTTGCTCAAAAAGAAAAAAAAAATAGTGGCATGACAGAGTACCACAAGAGCCACCCTAAGGATCCACCAATGAGTAAAGCTGAGGGAAAGTGGCCAATGATAATACTGTTCCAAAACCCTAAGTATACAATGGATATCAATTAGCCAATTTGATATACATAAATTATTGTGTAAACAAATAAATGTGGAATAATAAACAAATACTTTCTACAAAAATGTCCTGACTATTAGATAGATGATAAACAGATAGATAGATCACCCATTTCAGAAAATTAAATTCCCTTCCCCCAAAATAGACTGGACTTAGTCATTCACTTACAAAAGCAACCAAGGAAATGAAAACCTTCAATTGAAGGAACCTAGAAAATACCACCTTAACCAATTACTAAAGTAAACATCACCTGATAAATTATGTTGATATAATGTACCCCAGAGATGATGTGATGAGAACAGCTCCTTATCTATCCAGTAACGTTTGCAAGAACTTAAAACCATAGTCTAATTATGAGAAAATGTGAGACACACCCAAATTGAGGGCCATTTTATAAAATATCTGCACAAAATATCTGTATTAGTTTCCTAGTCTTCACTTAATAAAGTATTATAAACTTCACTTAAAACGGAAGCTCATTTTCTCATAGTTCTGGAGGTTAGCAAACTGAAATTAAGTTGTCAGCAGGGTCATGCTTCTGAAGAAAATGCTTATGCACTCTTGAGGGGAATGTCCAATCACTATGGAAATGAAGATTTCTCAAAAAAAAAACTAAAATTTGAATTGTTCCAAGATCCAGCATTCCCACTACTGGGCATTTATCCAGTGAAAAGAAATCAGTATATCAAGGGATACATGCACTCACACATTTATTGCAGAAATATTCACAATACGCAAGATATGAAATCAACCCAAGTGTCCATCAGTGGATGAACAGATAATGAAGGTGTGGTATATATACATAAGGGAATACTATTTGGCCTTTAAAAAAGAATAAAATCATATTATTTTCAGCAACTTGGAGAAAACTGGGATCATTAAGTGAGGTAATCCAGGCAGAGGTAACAAAATGGATCTTATGGAGATATAAGATATAATGAGAAATACCAGAGGCTAGGAATAATGTGTGGGTAAGGGATATACAGAGAGGTCGGTTAATTGATTCAAACATCCAGCTAGATAGATGAAATAAGTTATAACATTGAATAGCAGAGTAGGGTGACTATAGTTAGAAAACACTGTATCGTTTATTTCAAAGTAGCTGGAAAAGAAAATTTGAAATGTTATCAACACATTGAAATGATAAAACTCAAGGTTATAGATACCCTAAATACCCTGACTTGATCACTACATATTTTATGCATGTAAAAAATACTTACGTGTACCTCACAATTATGAAAAGAGTTTTGGATTAATAACATTTTTTAAAGTGTAGTTTATTTTGCTTAATATATAAGGTTGTTTTTAAATTTTCTCTAACAATTATTGCCTTTCAACTGGAATATATAGATTAATTATATTTAAAGTACCGATATAGTTGAGGAAATCTCATATTTGTTACTTTATAAGTGCAACATTTATATTTTACTTTTTGCAGTTAAAAAATTTTTTAAGTATATAATGGTTGTACGTATTAATAGGGTACGTATGGTATTTTGATCCAAGCATATAATGTGTAACAGTCAAATCAGGATAATCAGTATACTCATCATCTCAAACATTTATCATTTTTTGTATGTTGGGAACAATTAAACTTCACTCCTCTAACCATTTTAAAATATACAATAAATTATTGCTGACAATAGTTGCTCTATTGCGCTCCTAAGCACTAGATGTTATTCCTAACATCCATTGTATTTTTGTACACATTAACAACCCCCTTTTTATTCCTCACTTCCCACTATACTACTGAGCCTCTGATAACCATAATTTTGCTCTCTACCTCCTTGAGATCAATTTTGTTAACTTCCTTATATGAATGAGAACATGTGATATTTGTCTTTCTTGCCTCGATTGTTTCAGCAGACATAATGTCCTGTTTAATCCATGTTGTTGCAAATGACAGAATTTCACTTTTAAGGCAAAATAATATTCCACTATGCATATTTATCACATTTTTATGCATTAAACTATAGAGAATATATTTACATTTCTATCTACAGTGTACAAACATTTTCCTTTCTCTGCAACCTCATCAGCATGTTATTTTTGTGTTTCTAATAAAAGCCATTTTAACTGTGGTGAGATTATATTCACTGTGAATTTGATTTGCATTTTTCTGATGTTTAATGATGTTGATAATTTTTTTCCACATACATATTGGTCATTTGAATGTCTTCTTTTGAGAAATGGTTATTTAGGTCCTTTGATCATTTTACAAATAGAATTATGATTTCTTTTTGTATTGAGTTGTTTACGTTTCTTATATATTTTGGTTACTAATTCCTTGTCAGTTGAATTCTGTAAATTGTCCCTTCACTTTGTCAATTGTTTCTTTTGTTTTGCAGGTAATTTTTAACTTGATGTGATCCCATTTGTCCATTTTTGCTTTAGTTCCCTGTGATTTTGAAGTCTTCCTCAAGAAATATTTGCCTAGATTAATATTCTGAGCGCTTCCTCAATTTTTTTTCTGGTAGTTTTATAGTTCAAGTCTTTTATTTAAATCTTTAATCAATCTGGATTTAATGTGTACACATTGTGAGAAATAAGGGTCTAGTTTTAGTCTCCATGTAGATATCCAATCTTCCCAACACAATTGTTGAAGAAACTCTCCTTTCCTCAATTTATGTCCTTGGTACTTTTTTTTTTTTAAATAAGTTCACCGTAAGTGAGTGGACTTATTTCTGAGTTCATTACTCTCCTTCATTATCTATGTGTTTGTTTTTATGCCTGCACCATGCTACTTTGGTTACTATAGATTCAAAGTACAATTTAAACTGTGATGCCTCCAGCTTTGTTCTTTTTGTTCACAATGGCTTTGGCTATTCTGGGTGTTCTGTGGTTCCATATAAAAGTTAGACCATTTTTTCTATTTACTTGAAGAATGTTATTGGTATTTTTATATGTATGGCATTTAATATGTAAATAGTTTATAGTTCAACATCTTTTCAAGGTAAAAACTCTTATCAACCTGAGTATAAAAGGAACATGCCTCAACATGATAAAGACTATTTACTACAGATTCACAGCTAGTATCATACTGAGTGGAGAATAACTGAATGCCTTTCCTTTAAGATCTGGAACAAGATAAGAGTGCCCACTTTCACCACTTTTATTCAACATAGTACTGAAGTTCTTAACCAGAGCAAGTAGAAAAGATAAAGAAATAAAGGACAACTACATTGAAAATAAATAAGTCAAGTTATGTTTATTTGCAGATAATATAATCTTATATTTTAAAAACCAAGACTCCACCAGAAATTATTAGAACTGATAAACAAATTCAGTAATTTTGCAGGATACAAATCAACATATACAAATCAGTAGCATTTCTATATGCCAACAGCAAACAATCTTAAATAGAAACTAAGAATGCAATTCCATTTTTAAAAGCAACAAAACAAGAAAAGAAACAAACATTTACATACCTAGGGTAGGCTGAATGTGGTGGCTCATGCCTGTAATGTCAGCAATTTGGGAGACTGAGGCAGGAGGAAGGCTTGAACCAGAGGTACAAGATTAGCCTGGGCAATAGAGCAAGACCTTGCTCTAAAAAATAAAAAAAATCGGCTGGGTGTAGTGGCATGTGCCTGTAGTTCTAGCTACTCAGGAAGCTTGAGTCAGTTGTTTAAGGCTGCAGAAAGATATGATCATGCCACAGTAGTCCAGCCTGGGAGGGTAACAAAGTGAAAACCAACTCTGTCTTGTATATCATGGAAATACATATTTATTTACTATATATTTATATATTATATAGTAATATTAATATTTATATTATTATATAATACAATTTTTCCCTACATGGCTGTTGGCATGGCTACCTAAAACTTTTTTCTTTTTCTTTTATTTATTTATTTATTATTATTATTTTTTATCAATATTTTTTATTATGGTTTTGTGGGGTACAGTTAAGTGTTAGGTGTACTATTACATTTCATTCAGGCACCCTGTTGATAAGAGGTGTTTCCCCATCCCCAGACAGATATTTGCTACTGTTAATCCTATCCCCCCCTCATAGTTTCCCACTACTGTCAGTCATTTTCTTATAGTATTACATTGGAAGTTCAAGGTCCATTATATGAGTGAGAACATGTGATACTCAGATCTTTGTTTCTGTGAGAGGTCACTCAGTATTACAGACTCTAGCTCCATCCAGGTTGCTGCGAAATTCATGATTTTGTTCTTTTTTATGGTTGCGTAGTATTCCATCGTGTATATGTACCACATTTTTTAAATCCAGTCCTCTTTTGATGGGCAGCATGGTTGTTTCCAGGTTCTTGCTATTGTGAACATTGCTGCGATAAACCTACGTGTGCAGGTATCTTTTTTATAGAGTGATTTGTGTTCTTCAGGGTATATTCCCAGTAGGGGGATTGCAGGGTCATGTGGGAGGTTGATATTTAGAGCTTTTAGGAATCGCCACACTGCTTTCCACAGAGGTTGCCCTAGTTTATACTCCCACCAACAGTGTAGAAGTGTTCCCTTTTAGCCACACCCTCTCCAGCAGCTGTTATTTTTTGAGTTGTTGATAATTGCCATTCTGACTGGAGTTAGGTGGTATCTCAGTGTGGTTTTAATTTGCATCTCCCTGATGATTAGTAAGGTTGAACATTTCTTCATGGGTTTGTTGGCTGCTCGGATGTCCTCTTTTTGAAGTGTCTATTCATATCTTTCGCCCATTTGATAATGGGGTTGTTTGTTTTTTTCTTTTCAGCACGTTTGAGCTCCTTGTAGATCCAGGATGTTAAGCCTTTGCCAGACCTGGTGTTGGCAAATATTTTTTCCCAGGCTGTAGGCTGTCTCCCTGCTCTCTTGATGGTTTCTTTGGCCTTGCAGAAGCTTTCAGTTTAATAAGGTCCCACTTGTCTATCTTCTCTTTTGTGACCTGTGGGTTTCAGGTTTTGTTCAATATTTTTTATTATGGTTTTGTGGGGTGCAGTTAACGATTAGGTATACAAATATATTTCATTTAGGCACCCTGTTGATAAGAGGTGTTTCCCCATTCCCAGAGAGATATTTGCTACCATTAATCCCATCTCCCTCCCCTCCCATAGTTTCCCACTACTGTCAGTCATTTTCTTATAGTATTACATTGGATGTTCAAGGTCTATTATATGAGTGAGAGTATGCGATACTTGGATCTTTGTTTCTGTGAGAGGTCACTCAGTATTATAGACTCTAGTTCCATTCAGGTTGCTGAGAAATTCATGATTTTGTTCCTTTTTATGGCTGCATAGTATCCCATCGTGTATATGTACCACATTTTTTAAATCCAGTCCTCTTTTGATGGGCAGCATGGTTGCTTCCAGGTTCTTGCTGTTGTGAACATTGCTGCGAAAAACATACGTGTGCAGGTAACTTTTTTATAGTGATTTGAGTTCTTCAGGATATATTCCCAGTGGGGGATTGCAGGGTCTTATGGGAGATTGATATTTAGAGCTTTTAGGAATTGCCACAATGCTTTTCACAGAGGTTGCACTAGTTTACACTCCGACAAACAGTGTAGAAGGGTTCCCTTTTAGCCACATCCTCTCCAGCAGCTGTTATTTTTTGAGTTGTTGATAATTGCCATTCTGACTGGAGTTAGGTGGTATCTCAGTGTGGTTTTGATTTGCATCTCCCTGATGATTAGTGAGGTTGAACATTTCTTCATGTGTCCATTGGCTGCTCAGATGTCTTCCTTTGTGAAGTGTCTGTTCATATCTTTTGCCCATTTTATAATGGGGTTGTTTGTTTTTTTCTTTTCAGCATGTTTGAGTTCCTTGTAGATCCAAGATGTTAAGCCTTTGCCAGACATGGAGTTGGCAAATACTTTTTCCCAGTCTGTAGGCTTTCTCCCTGCTCTCTTGATGGTTTCTTTGGCTTTGCAGAAGCTTGTCAGTTTAATGAGGTCCCACTTGTCTACCTTCTCTCTTATGACCTGTGGGTTTCGGGTTTTGTTCAGGAATTGGATGCCAATTCCGATTTCCATGAGGGTATGTCCTTCATTTTCTAAGGTTCTTATGGTTTGAGGTTTTACATTTAGGTCTCTGATCCATTTGGAGTTAACCTTTGTGCATGGGGATAGATAGGTGTCCTGTTTCAATCTTCTGCATGTGGTCAGCCAGTTTTCCCAGCACCATTTACTGAAAAGGTTCTCCTCTCCCCAGTGGTAGGTGGTGGAGGCTTTGTCGAAGACGCGTTGGTTGAGAAATTGAGGTTTTGCTTCTGGAATCTCAATTCTATTCCATTGATCTATATGCCTGTTCCTATACCAATACCAAGCTGTTTTGATGATTATAGCTTTATAGTAAAGTTTGAAGTCTGGTAATGTGATACCACCTGCTTTGTTTCTTTTGCTGAGGATTGTTCTGGCTATTCTTGGTCATTTGTGTTTCCATATGAATTCCTGTGTTGTTTTTTTCTAGGTCTGAGAAGAATGTTGCTGGTAATTTGATGGGTATTGCATTGAATTTGTAGATTGCCTTAGGTAAGATGGACATCCTCACAATGTTGATTCTTCCAATCCATGAGCATTGGATATTTTTTCCACTTGTTTGTGTCATCTTTGATTCTTTGAGCAGTGTTTTGTATTTTTCATTGTAAAGGTCGTTCACGTCTCTGGTTAGGAAGATACCAAGGTATTTCATTTTTTTTGTAGCTATTGTGAACGGAATTGTGGTTTTAATTTGGGCTTCTGTTTGTTTATTATTGGTGTAAAGAAATGCGATTGTCTTTTGCACTTTTATTTTGTATCCTGAGACTTTGCCAAAGGCCTTTATCAGTGTAAGGAGGTTTTTGACAGATTCTCTTGGGTTTTCAAGGTACACAATCATATTATCTGCAAAGAGAGATAACTTGACTTTCTCTTTTCCTATTTGGATACCCCTGATTGCCTCCTCTTCTCTGATTGCTCGAGCCAGGACTTCCAATATGTTGAACAGGAAGGGTGAGAGTGGGCATCCTTGTCTTGTTCCAGGTTTCAGGGGAAATGGTTCCAATTTTTGTCCATTTAGGAGTATGCTGACTGTGGGTTTCTCGAAGATGGCTTTTACTATTTTGAGTTATGTTCCCCATATGCCTAGCTGTACGAGGGTTTTTATCAAGAAGGGGTGCTGGATTTTATCAAAAGCTTTTTCTGCATCTAATGATATAATCATGTGGTTTTTGTTTTGACATCTGTTGACGTATAATTACATTTATGGTTTTACGAATGTTGAACCAGTCTTGCATCCCAGGAATGAAGCCTACTTAGTCATGATGGATGATTTTTGAGATGTATTGTTGAATCCAATTTGCTAGGATCTTGTTGAGAATTTTAGCATCTTTGTTCATCAAAGATATTGGTCTATAGTTCTCTTTCTTTGTTGGATCTTTACCTGGCTTGGGTATCAATGTGATGTTGGCTTCATGAAATGATTTGGGGAGAGTTCCATCTTTTTCAATTGCCTGGAATACCTTCAGTAGGATTGGTATCAACTCCTCCTTAAATGTCTTGTAGAATTCTGCTGGAAAGCCATCTGGACCAGGGCTTTTTTTTGTAGGTAGTTTTCTTATTTTGTAGTTGATTTCCTTGATTGTTATTGGTCTATTTAGGGTCTCAATTTTTTCTTGTTCCAACCTAGGTAGGTTGTGTGATGTCAGAAAGTCCTCCATTTCCTTAAGGTTTTCAAGTTTGTTTCCATACAAGTCTACATAGTAGTCTCCAATGATCTTTTGTATTTCTTCAAGGTCAGATGTGACTTCATCTTTTGTGTTTCTGATTGTGCTTATTTGGATTTTTTCTCATTTTTTCTAGGTCAGTCTAGCTAGGGGACCATCAATCTTTTTAATCCTTTTGAAGAACCAGCTTTTTGTTTCATTGATTTTTTTGTATTATCTTTTTGTCTTCTATGTCCTGGATTTGGGCTTTTATTTTGGTGATCTTGTTCTGCTGAAATTATGGTTTTTGTGGTCTTTTTTTACAGCTTCCTCAGGTGGCTTGTTAGGCTGTTAATTTGTGTTACTTCCATTTTCTTCATATGTGTTTGTAGGGATATAAATTCCCCTCTTACTACAGCTTTTAAGGCATCCCAGAGGATTTTGATTTCATCATTGACCCAGGAGTTGTTCAGCATCATGCTGTTTAGTGTCAATGACTTTGTGGGTTTTGGGGGGACTTTGTTGGTGTAAATGTTTATTTTTATTCCACTGTGGTCCGAGAAGGTACATGGTAGAATTTTGATACTTTTAAATTTCCTTATGCTTGATTTATGGGCAATTATGTGGTCGATCTTAGAATACATTCCATGCAGTGATAATTAGAATGTATATTCTGTGGTTTTGGATGGAGTGTTCTGTAGGTATCAATTAAGTCCATTTGGTCCAAAGTCACATAGAGGTTCCGGATCTCCTTGCTGATTTTTTTGTCCTGATGATCTGTCTAGGGTTGTGAGTGGGGTATTAAAGTCCCCAGTTATGATGTGTTAGAATCAATATCTTTCTTTGGTTTTCCTAGAAGTTACTTTATGAAAGTTGGTGCACCTATGTTGAGTGCATATATGTTTAGAGTAGATATTTCTTATTGATGGAGTGGACCTTTTATCAAGATGTAGTGGCCTTCTGTAAGTTTTTTGATTTTTAATAGCTTGAAGGGTATTTTGTCTGAGATTAAGATCACTACTCCTCCTTTCTTTTGTATTCTGTTCGCCTGAAAGTTTGTTTCCCATCCTCTTACTTTGAGTCTGTGGGTGTCCTTTCTAGTGAGGTGAGTCTCTTGAAGGCAATAGATTGTTGTCTGATGATATTTTATTCATTTTGCCATTCTATGTCTTTTCAGTGGTGAATTTAGTCCATTCACATTTAGGCTAATTATTGAAATGCAAGAGTTGATCCCTGTCATAAGGCTCTTACAGAGTTGTTCCTGTTTGTTGTCTTTCTTTGGGTTTTGCAGTTGGCTCATGTGTGTTTTTAATCTTTTGCCTGTACTCTTGTGAAGAATGGTATTGTTCTTTTTTCTTTTTTTCTGTGTTCAGTACTTTCTTAAGTGTTTCTTGTAGAGGTGTTCTGGTGGCAGCGTAGGTTCTTAGGGATTGGATATCTGGAAAAGATTTCAATTCTCCCTCACTAATGAAGCTTAGTTTGGCTGGGTAGGTTATTCTTGGTTGAAATTGTTTATCTTTTAGAACTTTGAAGATAGGGCTCCAGGCTCTCCTAGTGTGAAGCGTTTCTGTGGATAAATCTGCTGCTATTCTAATTGGTCTTCCCTGGTAGGTAGTCTGACCTTTTTCTCCTGCTGCCTTTAGGATTTTTTCTTTTATAGCTACTTTGTTTAGGTGAATTGTTATGTGCCTGGGAGTTGGTCTTCTCATTTGTTTTCTTGCAGGAGTTCTCTGAATCTCTTGTGTTTGAATTTTTTCATCTGTGATGAGATGAGGGAAGTTTTCTTGAATGATTTCATGAAATGTTTGTTCCAGTGTGGCTTCTGTTTCTCTCTATGCCTCAGGAAGCCCAATTACTCTTAGGTTTGGTCTCTTGAAGTGATCATTCATGTCTTGCAGGTTTTGTTCTGTCTTTTTGAGCTTCTTTTCTAGGATTTTGACAGTTTGGGTTAGTTCTGTGTTTTGGTCTTCGAGCTCTGAGATTCTTTCTTCTGCTTGGCTAATTCTGCTTTCCATGCTTATTAGTTTGTTTTTTATTTCCATCACAGTATTCTTTACTGCTGTTATTTCGGACATCAACTCCTTCTTATTTTCCTCTTGTCCCTCCTCAATTTTTAAAATTCTCCCTATTAATGTCTTGATGTCTGGGTTTGTTGCATGTAACTAGTCATTCTGGGGGCTCTTCATTATTTGTGTTCCAGAATCTTTTCTCAGTGTCTGATCTCCCAGCGGTCTGTGTGAGACCTATATTCTTCTTTTGGTTTTTCTTCATTTGTGCAGTTTTTTCCCCCTCCCTATTTTTTCCTTCCCTCCACATCACTGTCTTCTTTAATTCTGTTATTCAGGGGTTGAGGAATTGGTTTTACTTCTGTTTGTTCAATCTCCTATTCTTTATGTATGCCCTCTTACTTTGTTCAACTCTGGAGTTGCACTGTAGGTTGGGGGTGGTACTTTTTGCAGTTTTGAGATTTATTTAATGGGGGAGCTGTGATTCAAAATCTATCTGCAGGTCCTGGTATTCGCTGACATGTGTATGGATAATCTGAAACCCACTTCCCACTGCCTTGGAATCTGTCTGTGCAGTGGGGCTGTAGGTTTATTCCCTGAAATAAAATGTGTTTAGCAGAGGGAAGAGAATGGAGCAGACTGTGGGTTGAAGAGGGGAGTGGAGAGATAGAGGAGTAAGGGGGGAAACAAACATGTGCCAACAAATGGAGAGAGAGACCTATACTGAAACAGATAAAAACAATAGACCACAGCTACTGACGAATCAATTCCCATACAAAAAAAAATAAAACATATAGTGATGCTAACATACAAGCTAACCAACCACCTTATTAGTGTGCTGTTCCTCTATACAAAGATATGGTTTACAGAGAGAAGAAATGAGAAGAAAAGGAAGAGGGGGAAGAAAAGGAACAATACAGTAGGAATAGAATTAAGTCATTAAACTAACAGAATCAACGAAACACACTCTAAGACTTTTCGTTTAAGTCCAATGTCCTTTCAGTTCTGATTTCTAGCTTTCTTTTCAAACTGGTAAATTAGTTTGCAGTTAGGGTCAGTTGCCCCTGGTCTGCTGTGAATGACAGTTCAGATTACCCTCCGTTCACCACTCTGGCCTATGTCTGTTTTTCAAGCTTTTTTGTCCCGTTTCGATGTTGTTACCTTGAATCGCCAACAGGTGGTGCTATCTCAACTGCTCGCCCCAGAGGGGGTGGGGCCAGACAGGAACCAGCAGAGGCTGGAGAGGGAAGCCTGCCTCAGGGCACACCAAAGGAGACCCACAGCAGGCAGGACGTCACAGTCGCAGGAGAGGTGGCAGTGATCCCAGCAGATCTTCTCTACTGGGGCTTCAAGGACTGAAGTCATGGATCACCTCAGGCGCGGGTGGCACGATGTGCTATGGCCACTAGGGAGGCCGCAGCGGCACCGGTGGCTGCTGTGTCTGCACTGCAGTGGCTGCCCAGACCGCTGCAATGCCCCAGCGTTGGCAATGGCCGAGTTCCGTGTGAAGAGCAGGCTGCGATGTTGGGGTCCGCAGCCCCCAGGGAGAGAGCCAGAGACCCACTGCAGTTCTCCATTGCAGAGGGTTTCATAGACCAGGTTGCCCTGTCTCCATCTTGCTGGAAGTCCTCTCCCTAAAACTTATTTTTGAGGAATCAGCTCTTATTGCCTACATGGAACTTTGATATATCTTCCACGTATGTATTGTTCCAATTTACCACTATATGTGGTGGTACTAGAAAAATCCCTAAGGATCCCTGGCACCTAAATATTTTTTATAAGCCCCAATTGTTGAATTATCAACCATATTTCTTATAATCAAGATTGATCATCATGGTCACTTTTATGTCTGTTATTTCTAGGTGATATAGTGCAGAGTAAGACAAATCAATATCATTGCTTCTTTCTTTTACTTTAAAATAAATTCTTTTTTTTCAGAATCAATTTTTTTTAGCTCATTATGATGGTGGGTAAAGCAAATATAAGCCTACAGGTAATATTCCTGGCAAACTGCTGTGGAAAACAAAAAGCAAATGCATAATTTAGAATAAGTATTTCTTCTAGGGAGTAAAAATAATAACCCCCTACATGAAGAATGAGGTGTAAAGCTGGCAATATGCTACCAGATATCTGGTTTCTAGTTTATTCTTCTAGCAAATGCGCTATACCAAAAGTCCAGCATGGATCTCTCCTATTTGCAAGTTTGACATCCAGGTAACTCATATATAAATTTAATTCTTGACCCCATAGCAGCATCTTTCATGAGTCCATTATTCAAATATTTAGTTAAAAGGTTCAGGAAACTGAAGGACTTTCACAGAATTGGTGGCATTTTAATATTAAGAATGTATATCCATAATATAAAAGTAGTCTTAAAATTTCTTATCCTGTTAATTATTATAAATCTTCTCTTCAGACAAGTATTTCATTGAAAAGTCACATGGAATATAAATACCCAAATATTCTGGTATCACTGGAAGACACTCATTCAAGTACCATTCTCCTAAAACTTCATTACAGATAATTTAATCTTTTTTTAAGCCCTTGTATACTCGACATATTATTAACTAATGTTCATGAATCAGTAAAAAATCTTAAATTTAGTTTGCTATAAGCTTCTTGGCAAGAAGAACTGCTAGATCTGCCAGTTTAATTTCTCTCACTGAAAAAAAGAAATAGTCAACCCATCACAAAAGTACAGGCAAGCTTAGAGCAAACAGAGCATAAGGGACACACAAAAATGAAAACATACACACATATAAATACAAAAAGTACAAAAGAAAGAAAGCAACCACCTAACAGCCCTAAGACAAGGATAAACTCTCACATTTCAGTAATCAATTTGAATGTGAATGGTCTAAATGCACCACTGAAGAGACACAGAGTGATAAACCGAATGAAGAAGCTTGATCCAGTAATCTACTGCCTTTAGGAAGTAAATCTCACTGCAAAGCACACCCACTGTCTCAAAGTTGGAGGATGGAAAATGAACTTTCAGAAGAGGGCAGGTGTAGCAATTCTGATATCATAAAAAGCAGGCTTCAAACCATCAAAAGCTAAAAAGGACACAGAAGGACACTACATAAAAATAAAGGACTCAATCCACCAGCAAGACTATTCATCATAAACATACATGCAAGAAACACAGGCGCAACAGACGTTATAAACCAATTACTCAGTAAACTAAGAGAGAACATTGATTCACACAGTCAGAGTTGCAGACCAAAATACCCCACTAACGGCTTTAGACAGAACATTGAGACAAAATAAATAACAACGAGACCTGGAACCTCAACTCAACACTTGATCAAATGGATTTTATAGACATCTCCCTCAACCAACATCTAAAGAGTATACATTCTGCTCATTAGCACATGGAACATACCTCAAGATCATTCATATTCCTGAACATAAATCAAGTGTGAACAAATTTCAAAAGAAGAAAATAATACCATTAATCTTCTCAGATCACAGTGGAATAAAAATAAAAATTGCCAACAAGCAAATCCTGCCAAAACACACAAAGACATGGATATGAAACAACATGCTGCTGAATGACTTCTGGGAAAACACAGAAGTCAAGACAGAAATAAAAAGATTTCTGGAAACAAATGAAAACAAAGACACATCTTATCAGAATATCTGGTATGCCATGAAATCAGTGTTAATAGGAAAATTCATAGCATCGTACATAAACAGCAAGAAATCAGAAAGATCACAAGAAAGCAGCCTAATGGGGGCAATCCCTTCTGGTCCTCTCCCATTGTGGGAGCTTTTCTGTCATCTCAATAAATCCTGCATTCTCAATAAATAAAAACAAAAAAAAAAAAAAACAAAGAAAAGCAAAAAAGGCAAAACAAAATAAAGGAAATACAGTCTAAAGTTGCACCAAAAGGAGCTGGAAAGGCAAGATCATCTAAATCCTTACTTCAGTGAAGGAATCCAGAGGAATCCAGATCATCAAGATAAAATCATAGTTGCAGGATACAGAAGACAAAAAATATCTTAGAAAAGAAAATAAGGCAAAACTGGTTCTTTGAAATGATAAATAAGATTGACAGACTCCTGGTCAAATTTACTACAGAAAGGAGAAAGTCCAAATAATCACAATTAGAAATGCAAAAGGTGAAGTCAGACTGATCCTGAAGGAATTACAAAGATTATCAGAGATTACTATGAACACCTGTATGCAAATAAACTAAAAAGCCTAGAAGAAATTTAGACTATTCTGACATCACACAACCTCCGAAGGTTGAAAATAAGAAAAAATCAAAACCCTAAATAGACAAACAACAATCCAGAAAATCAACTAATAAATCAATTTCATAAGAAATCTCCCCACAGAAAAAGCCCCAGACCAGGTGGCTTTCCCAGCTGAATTCTATGAGACATACAAGGAGGAACTGATACCAATCATACTGAAAGTATTCCAGGCAATCAAGAATTATGAAATTTCCCCAACTCATTTTAGGAAGCTAACATCTTACTGATACCTAAGCCTGACAAAGACCCAACAAGGAAAGAGAGTGACAGGCCAATCTCCTTGACCAACATAGATGCAACAATTCTCAGCAAGATTCTAGCAAAGCAAATTGGATCCAAAAACACATCTTAAGGATCATCCACCATGACCAAGTGGGCTTCATTCTGGGGTTGCAGGACTGGTTCAGCATTCACAAAACCATAAAAGTCAACTCCGCACATTGACAGATGTAAAACCAAATTCCATAAGATTGCAGATACAGATCATAGATACAGAAAAAGCATTTGACAAAATCCAGCAGCCCTTCTTGATAAAAACCCTCTAGCACCTAATCACAGAAGGAAGATCCCTCAACACAGTAAAAGCTATTTATGATAAATTCACAGCCAACATTTTGCTCAGTGGGCAGAAGTTGGAAGCATTCTCCCTAAGAATGGGAACAAGACAAGGAAGCCCACTCTCACCCTACCTGTTCAACATGGTGCTGGAAGTCTTAATCAGAGCAAGAGAAAGAAATCAAGGATATCCAAATAGTAAAAGAGGAAGTTAAGCTATACCTCTTTGTGGACAGTATGATTCTTTTTTTTTTTTTTTTTGAGTTGGAGTCTCACTCGGTCGCCCAGACTGGAGTGCAGTGGCCGCTTCCGGCCACTGCAGCCTCGACCTGCTGGACTCCGGCCACCCTTCTGCCTCAGCCTTCCGAGTAGCCAGAATTACAGGCATACGCTACCATGCCCAGCTGATTTTTTGATTTATTGTGGAGATGAGGTCTCGCTGCCCAGGCGAGTCTCGAACCCACGGGCTCAGGCAATCCACTCACCTCAGCCTCCCAAAGGCACGGGATTACAGGCTGAGCCACCGAGCCCGGCTTGACAGTATGATTCTATACATTGAAAACCATAGGGAGTCTGTCAAAAGCCTCCTCACACTGATAAATGCCTTCGGTAAAGTCTCAGGGTACAAAATCAACATACAAATGATAGTTGAATTTCAATCATGCAGACATGCAGATAACCAGATAGAAAGCACAATCCAATTCACAATAAACATAATAAAATGAAATACCTTGGCATCCACCAAACCAGAGATGTTAAACACCTTTACAAGAACTACAAAACACTGCTCGAAGTAATCAAGGTTGACACAAATAGAAAAAACATTCCATGCTTATGAATTGGAATAATCAATATTGCCAAGATGTCTATCCTATCCAAGGCAATCTACAGATTCAATCAAATAGCCAACATCGTTTTTTTATCAGACTAAGAAATGGCAATGCAGAAATTCATGTGGAAACAGAAAGAGCACAAATAGTCAAAACAATTCTCAGCAAAAGGAACAAAGTGGAAAGTATCACATTCAGACATTAAACTTTATTACAAGGCTTCAGTAACCAAGTATTGGTACAAGAATAAACACATAGACTAATGGAACAAGACAGTAATTTTGGAAGCAAAAACATGCCTCTCAACAGACTCATATTCAACAAAGTCACCATTGACAATCTCCAGAGAAAGAAAACCATATATAGCAAATGGTGCTGGGAAAACTGGATAACCACATGCAGAAGAATGCATGCACATGCAGAAGAATGAAACTAGACTCCTACCAATTACTACATACAAAAATCAATTCAAAATGGATCAAAGACCTAAACATAAAACTTCAAACTATAAGAATCCTAGAAGAAAATTTAGAAAACACTCTTTTGCACAATGGAATAGGCAACACATTCTTGACCAAGTCCCCAAAAGAGCATGTCATAAAAGTTAAGAGAGACAAGTGGGAGCTCATCAAACTGAAAACCTACTGCAGAGCAAAATAAATCATCAAGAGAGTAAAGAGACAACTCACAGAATGAGAAAAAATATTTGCTAATTATGCATCTGACAAAGGACTAACATCAGGATCTACAAGGAGCTGAAATGAAGAGAGAAGAAAAAAATCAAACAACTTCATTTAAAAGTGGGCAAAGAACATGAACAGACACTTCTCACAAGACAACATACACGCAGCCAACAGACACATGAAAAATGCTCAACCTCACTGATCATCAGAGAAATACAAATCCAAACAGCAAATAAGATACCACCTAACTCCTGTGAGGATGGCTATTATTAGTAAGTAAAAAAGCAAGAATTGCTGGTGTGAATGTGGCGAAAAGGGAATGCATCTAAGCTGTTGCGTGTGAGTGCAACCTAGTTCAACCTCTATGGAAAGCAATGTCACAAATCCTAAAAGAAATAGAAATTTATCTTCCATACAATCTTGCAATCCTTCTCCTGGGAATATAATATATCCAGAGGAAGATAAATTGTTCTACAAAAAAAGACACTTGTACATGCATGTTTATTGCTGCTCTATTCACAATAGCAAAAATATGGAACCAACCCTACTGCCCATTGAATGTGGACTGGATAAAGAAAATGTGGTACATAGAGATGATGGAATTATGCAACCATAAATAAAAACAAAATCATAGACTTCACAGCAAATTGAATGGAGCTGGAGACCATCATACATATTTACATCATAAAACTTCTGTTGCAAAAACAAATAATTGCCTAGAAACATTTTAATTTCACAGTGCACAATTCAGTTTGCTTGATTATTTTTTTACAATACTGCTATAGCAAGTTAAGAAGAAGGTGGTCAACATAACATTTACAGGGGAGCAGATATTCTTTCAAATAGGAGATGCCTTTTTGTAATCTTATTTCTATCACAGCATAACATTTAACTTAAGAAAAGAAAAAAGAACAAGCCAAGACTTACTGCCATGTTGTTGCTTTCTGAATCCAGTAATAGTCTTCTTAGTAATAAACAGCTATGTAATTTTCAACATAAAGGTTGCAAGTCGATAGATATATGTGTAAATAATATTTTTAAATATTTAAATAAAATGGAATTATATTTACTTACTTCCTGGTTCTCAGTAATTTAGTGTGAAATTTTACTACCTAACTGCCTTAAACAGTCATGTAATTTCAAATCTGATAAATTGATTTAAGAATTTATTTGATTTCCTTTGTACTCTCAGAATGAGTGTGATGATTTAACTTTTTCATGGCTTTCAGAAATTATGGTTTAAGTAGTCCTTGTTTCTGGACTAGTAATATTTGACCCACAATATCTTTAATTCCGGATATTGTAAAATCGTTGGAGCATCTTATCATATTACAATTAATTCTTGCTTTTTCTCTCATACAAGACCCATTTATAAACACAGTTATCCCTGGACTGACTAGTAAAGTACACTGCCATTTTCCCCTTTTCATATAATATACAAACACTGGTTAAAACATTTTACTTTGCATGTATGCAAACATTTTAAATAAATGTTTTGCAATCCTTTGATCATATATTAGTAAAATCTGAGTAATTCTTCTCTTTGCTTTCAGAGAATGTTATATTTCCCTGCAAGTGTTAATCTGAACAACAGAAAATAAGGAATGTTCCTCTCTATGCAATCCACACGAATGGAGTTGGACTTATTTTATCTGTGTCCTTCTTGTTGACTCATGGGAATTCATTAAGTAAACAAAGAGTGCCAAAGTGAAGCATTATTAAAAGATACAGATGAATCATTGACATTGTCCTTTTTAATAACTATTTATATGAAAGTATAAAAGCATATTATTGATGTAAATGAGGCAGATGTATAAACCATGTGCAATACTGAGTATATGAAAGTTTGATTTAAAATTTAATTCTTCTATAACTGCACAAGTTCATATTTTTTTCCCAAAAGTTCTGGACCTATCTTTAAGAGAATTCGTGTATATAAATCCCTTTAATTTTTGCAACGAAGAGAAGAGATCATTACTGTACCACAATAAAATGATCAATAACACTGTTTTAAATTTCTAGTATGACTTAATTGTTTTCTGATATGGATAATTTTATGGACCTATGAGGAGTTTTATTATTGTACTGGTCCTTTGAATTTAGGGAAATCCTTTTTATGCTTCATGACTAATGCCACAGCAATGTTTGTTAAAAGTTGCATTTACTGTCTTTTGATAAGTTTTCTTTGCATATAATTTACTTTTGTTAGATTTTTGTTAATAGTTATATATATAAAACATCTCATTAAAAGAATATTCATGAATTAAAAAATAAATGCTTGAAAATCTGAGATCAAATAATTTTAATGTATTTATTTCTAAATTTTCTTCATTGGAAGATACAAGTTTTATAACCAGAAAAGAGATACTCCTATACTATATACACATATATGTAATATAAATTTTATATTTAACAATCTCTTCTTATTTTCTTTATATGTATAAAAACTGGCATAAGCTTGTAGCATTTGATCTTAGAAGAGCTGATTGTTAAAATAATTTAAAGATAAGAGTATTTGAAAGCAGGACAAAAGATAAAAAATAGGAAATGATAAATAAGCCACTAGTTAACACATAGGACAATACAAAGGCATTGAAATATGTTGAATTTATAATTGATAAACATTTAGAACAGATACTGAAAATATTTCTTTAACATACTTATGTAAAAACTGTGGAAGTGTTTGTGTACTTAGGAAACTTTTATTCCTTTGTATTTATTTTTGTATTTGCATAATGATTGCTTTTATATTTTATTTCTGAACTCCTTAGCAATAATATATATAGTAATTATTTTTTGAGATATACTGATTACTGGGTATTGACTAAATGTTTCTCTTATCTCATTTTTTCCAGACAAACACAAAAACCTTATGAGGCAACTTCTATTCATGTAAAGAGCTGAATGAAGAAAGAAGTGAATTACCTTGTTTCCATCATGTGTGATTGTTCACAATGTAGTCTTTACTAACTTTTTTTAAAGACAAAGCTTTCTATTAGAAAATATGCATAATTTTATAGTATAGCTGACCCTTGAAAAACATGGGCTTAAATTATACAGGTCAACTTCTTTGTGGATTTATTTCCAATAAACGCATTGGGAAAATTTTTGGAGATTTGCAACATTTTTTAAAAACTTGCAGACAAACCACATAGACTAGAAATACTGAAAAAATAGGAAAGAATTTGGTATGCCATGAATGCATAGAATAAATGTAGATATTAGTGCTTCTTATTATGTACTACTATGAGATATACACAAATTTATTATAAAAAATTATAAAGCATTAAAACTTACACAAACAGACCATGCGTGGAGTCATCCCCAGTTGAGAGAAATGCAAATATGCAGTATTAAGTCATAACTGCATACAATTAGCTGTAGTACACACTGAACTACTGTAATAATTTTGCAGCCACTTTATTGCCATATCTACTTCAAATGCTGTGTGATGCTACTTCTTTCTGTGTAAGCAGTTGCTTTCTCCGGTACATTGAGTATCACAGTAAAAGTGATCTCTCATGGTTCTCATGTATTTTTTGGTCCTGCTTAGTGCAGTATCATAAAGTTTGAACAACATCACCATGAAGCCCATGTGAAGTGCCGCTAGCAAGGCCAGAAGTGCTCCCAAGAAGTATTAAAAAGTGGACGTTACAAGAAAAAGCTGATTGCTTGATGACTACCATAGATTGACCAGCAGCTGCAGTTGTCTACAGTTTAAAAATACATAAAAAAGAAAAGAAATTAGTAAAGCTATCACTGCAGCTATGACCCAAACTTTTTGAGAAATACTTTTGTATCTTACATTGAAAATACAGTTTTTATGCAGGTGCAACATCGCTATAAGAAAGGTATAAACATTGACTCTGATTTGGGGGAAAGTGAGGTCATTTTATGAAAAATTAAAGCAAAAGAAAGGTCAAGGTTATAAAGCTGGAGAATTTAATGCCAGAAATGAATAGTTTGATAATTTTAGAAAGAGGTTTGGCTTTAAAAAAAATGTCAAGATGACAGGAGAAGCGGCTTCTGCTGACCAAAGGGAGCAGACGATGTTAAGAAAAGCATTGAGGAAAAAGGATATCTGCTTGGAAAGGTTTTTAATGCAAATGTAAGTGCAATATTCTGGGAAAAAAATTCTCAAAGGGCATTTATTAGTAGGGAAGAGCCGAGCACCAAGATTTAAGGTAGAAAGGAATAGGTTAACTCTAATTTTTGTGCAAATCCAGTTATGTTTATGGTCAGGACTGACCTTATTTAGAAAGCCTCGAACTCCTGATCCTTGAAGGGAGAAGATAAACAGGAACTGCCAGTCTTTTCATTGTAAAACAAGAAGACCTGGACAAGAACATTTTTCTGAATTGGTTTCATTGATGCCTTATCCCTAAAGTCAGGGTATACCTTGCCATTAAGGAACTGCCTTTTAAAGTTATTTTGGTATTTGACAGAACCCTAAAAGTTCATTGGTGAAGGCATTGAAGTAAGCTACTTGCTCCCAAACACAAAGTCTCTAAATTCAGCCTCTAGATCAGGGAATCATAAGGATCTCTAAGACTAAACATGACACTCTATGGAAGAATTGTCTGTGCTGTGGAAGAGAAGCCTGATAGAACATTATGAAAGTCTGGAAAGATTGCACCATTTTAGATGTTATTATTATTATAGAAAATGTGGTGAAAGCCATCCAGCTCAAAACAATTGATTACCGCTGGAGAAACCTGTGCCCAGATGTTGTGCATGACTTCACAGGGTCAACAATACAGCCAATGAAGAAAATCATGAGAGACTGTGGAGATGGCAAAAAAGTTGGAGGATCAAGGGTTTCAACATCTGGATCTTGGAAAAATTTAAGAATGAATAGTCACCACACTAGAGGACTAAACAGGAAATGCCTTAATGGAGCACGAACACTTCCAAAACAGTGCCAGATGATGAGGAAGAAGACGTCGAAGAAGACGTTGAAGAAGTCGTGCCAGAAAACAAGTCGACACCCTTCTGTAACATGGGCACTGAAACCAAAGCAAACAATGGAAGAATGATTGGTACGGTATAAAAATACTTTAGAGAAATTAAGAGGCAAAAGCCTTATAAGTTATGATGTATTTCTGTAAAGTTATGCCAAGTGAGTCTGTCTCTCTTAATTTTTCTGCCACCTTGTCCATCTTTTCTGCCACCCTTGAAACAGCAAGAACAACCCCTTCTCTTCCTCCTCCTCAGATTACTCAACATGAAGACAATGAGGTGAAGAACTTAATGAATATTTTCCTTTTCTTACAATGTTCAAATAATCTTTTCTTTTCTTTAGCTTACTTTATTGTAAAAACACAGTATATAATATATATGACATACAAAATACATGTTACTTAATCGTTTGCATTATCAGTAAGTCTTCTGGCCAACAATAAGCTAATAGTAGTTAAGTTTTAGAGGAATGAAAAGGTATACACTAATTTTGACTGCACAGGGTTTAACTTCCCTAATCCTTGTGTATTTCAAAGACCAGCTGCATACGCTCCAAGACAGTCATTACTGTTTTTTTGATTATTACTACAAATAAAATTAGTTCCTATATTTGATGAAGACAGGCCCAATATTAAATAATGATTACCATTTTTTTGAGGGCACTCATTTGAAGGACTATGCTAAGGCTTTATGTAATTCTCTTACTGACTTTTTATAATAACCATATGATAAGTTAAAGGAAACTGATACTGAGAGAGGTTAGATGACACAGACAAGATCATCCAACTAGTAAATGGTAGAATTGTAATTTTTTAGCTTTCTGTCTGAAACTGAAGCCTGTGCTGTTCATTAAACATATATTCAGTGAAGAGGATCAAACTCAGAGACAATGATTTTTTCTGAAAATTAATAGAGAAATAAGCTATCGTGACAAGTTTTTAATGTAAACTGAAATATTCAAAACAGTTATATTCTTTGACATTCACTAGACAAAAAGAAAATAAAATAATGTTATAATAGTTATTATAAATTCCTTACTTTCTGGAATTTGCAACATTTGTAAGAAGTTTTTAAAATTTAATATGCTTATGCTTAATTGATGTTTACATTATCAGTAAGGCTTCTGGCCAACAATAGACTATTAGTAGTTAAGTTTTAGAGGAATGAAAAGGTATATGATAATTTTGACTGCATAGGGGTTTCAAGAAAGTGTCTTAGTGTTTAATGGGTATAAAAGTGGGAGCAATTAAAGTTGTTTGATATCTTCTAAAAACTGGGAAGAATCTCTCTTTTTTTTTTTTTTTTTTTGAGTTGGAGTCTCACTCTGTCACCCAGACTGGAGTGCAGTGGCCGCTCCTGGTCACTGCAGCCTCGAACTGCTGGGCTCCAGCGATCCTTCCACCTCAGCCTTCCAAGTAGCTGGAACTACAGGCGCACGCTACCACGCCCGGCTCATTTTTGATTTATTGTAGAGATGAGGTCTCGCCAAGTTGCCCAGGCGGGTCTCGAACCCTCAGGCTCAGGCAATCCACTCACCTGGGCCTCCCAAAGTGCTGGGATTACAGGCTGAGCCACCGAGCCTGGCAGGAAGAATCTTTTAAAGAAAACAATCCATAAAAAAAATTATAGAAAATATAAATGAAGAAAAAATATCAACCTAATTCAGTGGAAAAACAGGTGTAAGATATGGCATA
The DNA here is from genome assembly GCA_027257055.1 of Cephalopachus bancanus. NCBI lineage: Eukaryota > Metazoa > Chordata > Mammalia > Primates > Tarsiidae > Cephalopachus > Cephalopachus bancanus. The sequence goes on along the minus strand of JAPVLO010000385.1, from coordinate 1,795,333 downwards.
AATCAATCTAATGGAGAAGAAGAACATAACATTTTCTAATCCAAAGCAAGAGGACCTCTGAAGAAATTTTAATCACTGATAGTACTATTCTGTTTTCAATGAGAGGTGCTGCTATGTGAATAATGACCCTGATGATTAAAAAAAAAACAATAGATAACAGTTAGCAAGCATTTACCTGCCAGCCATTTGCTGAATACAGTAGTTTTCCCTTATCCTTATCCGTGGGGCCTGAGTTGCAAGACCCCCACTGAATGACTGAGACCACAGATAGTACCAAACCCTATAAATATTATGCATAAATTTATCTCCCCTTCTTCACAATTTCATGAATAGAAGATTCATACTCACCATAGATCTTCACAACATCAGCATACTTTTTTTCTTATTGAGTTGAAGACTTTCTTTTAAAGGAAGCACTTAACTTCTCTTTAGCACATTCGAATTGGCAGCATCACTACTCTTGCATTTTGGGGCTATTATTAAGTAAAATGTGGTTTACTTGAACACAAGCACCGTGATAGTACAACAGTCGGTCTAAGGACAAATGGGGCGATTCACATTTTGGGACAGAACATTACTCAAAATGGCATTCAGTTTAAAACTCAGAAACTGCATATATCTGGAATTTTCTACATAATATTTTCAGACTGTGGTTTACCATAAATAACTGAAACCATGGAATGTGGGACCAAATAACAAGAGCTTCATATACTTATTAGGTAACCAAATATTCGTAAGTTTATAAAGAAATGAGAGGCAAGAAAATAACCTCCTTGACGAGACAGAGTTCATTCTAACATCCAAAGTTCTTATTACTTGACTAAGTCATCATGCTAAGGTAAAACAACCTATATCATGAGAGTAAAACCGTCATGATGATAGTGGGTCTATCTAGCCTCGATTCTTTGTTGAGTAGCAATTACATTGGTCTGTAGCCAAACAGGTGGGGAAGAAGACATATCGCTTCAGCATGCATTCAATGAGCGCTATTCTCCTTACGGTTTATATTTGTTTTGTCCAACTATTTCATTGGCAACTTGATGGAGGACTGCTTGCAAGGAAGGCTGCATCTGCTGGTTGGGGAGGAAGTTTTTCCAAGGTTCTGTGAACCAGATAATGGCCAAGGACTTGCAGGAAAATCTGTCTTTCATTCCATAAGCTTTATCAGACACTAATATTGTATCTGAATATCATTTCTTAATAAAAAACAGTTTCCACATATTTTATAATTGATCTCAAAATAAGCATAATATTATATCAAGTATTAGTTTCAAAAAGCAATCATGTCTAATTTTCTTAAGTTCTTACTGATGACCTGAAGAAAGTTGAAGGTCAACTATCATAACTCATAAGTTCAACAAATACTTCTCAACTCATTTAACCATAAAAAAACCTGTCTCATTGCTTATGATTTGTTGGGTAATTTGTTGGGTAATTCACCAAATTAAGACCTAATATTTTGATGGAAACCAAAATACAAATATGTGTAAATGTGTTTTTTTTTCTTTTTGCAAGAGTAGCACACACAGAATATTATGACTAAGAAAAAGATTTGAATTTTATGAGTTCGAATAGAATCACAGCTTTTGTTTGCACACGGCAGGACAGTTTAAAAGCATAAAATCCAGTCACATTATTTGTGTAACAGCATTGAACAACTCGTTTGGCAACAGGAAAAATTATTACTGTGTATGTCATAGAGGATACAAAGAAATAATTACATTTGTGTGCTTAGTAATATGTCTAATATTTTAAAGTACTACCTACATGTTAGATAATAGTCACATATCTATTTATCTATCTGAGGCTTTGCGATTTTATATTTTTTTCTTTTTTTCCTTTTTTTTTGAGTTAGAGTCCATTCTGTCACCCAGGCTGGAGTGCAGTGGCACACTCACAGCACCCCAGCATCGACCCACTGGGCTCTGGTGATCCTTCTGCCTCGCCTTCCAAATAACCAGAACTACAGGCGCGCGCTACTATGCCTGGCTAATTTTCTGATTTTTTGTAGAGATGAGGGCTCGTCAAGTTGCCTGGGCTGGTCTTGAACCCACAGGCTCAGGCAATCCACTCACCTCGGCCTCCCAAAGTGCTGGGATTACAGGCTAAGCCACCAAGCCCGGCCTATTTTTTTCTTTACCTGTTATCTCTATCACAGCTGTTATCCTAGTATAAGAAATCAAAATAATAATTATCCTAACTTTCTTATTGGTATTACTTTCTAAATAATTAATGCTATGAGCAAACCTACTATTATTTAGAACTTAATATACTTATGTATCTGTAAACACGTTCTTCATGGACACATAACACATAAAATTGTATTGTGATTATACATTTACTTATTTTTTCCTCTTACTAAAAATACATGAAGTCAAGAACAAATCTTTCCAATTACTGAATCATTTTTGAAATTTTTTTTATTTTAAAGATGTGAGGTACAATTCAGGATTATGTATACAAGTTGAATTATTTCTTTAGCAGACACATTTAAAATAAATAAATAAAAGACATATGAAAGATATTTGAAACTATTTAAAACATAGGCACATGTTCATCTTTAAGATGTCATAGATTCCTAAAGATGAAGACCCTAGAAGAGATGTCCCAATATTAATTTCTCATATTAGAATGCATTCATTTTCAGATCTTAATACTTGAGATATAAAAGGCAAATAATTTGAGTCCATTAAAATTTGTATAATTAATTTTCATTATTTTGCAAGTATTTGAGATCATTTTTTGCATTTTACTTTGTAAGTTACAGTAGTATATAAATTTAGAACTAAAGTGAGTTAGACTCAAAGTCTTTTTTTTCTCTTTTTTTTGAGTTAGAGACTCACTCAGTCGCCCAAGCTCAAGTGCCTTGGCATGCTCACAGCCATGACAGCCTCGACCCCTGCTGGGCTCAGGTGATCCTTCCACCTCAGTCTTCCAAGTAGCTGGGATTATAGGTGACCAGCTAACTTTTTTATTTATTGTAGAGATGAGGTTTCACCAAGTTACTCAGACTGGTCTCGAACCCATGAACACAGGCAGTCCTCTCACGTTGGCCTCCTAAAGTTCTGGGATTATAGGCGTGAGCCACTGCACTCGGCCTAGACTCAAAGTCTTCTAATCAATATCATTTGAGAGAACATGAGAGAGAAATGAACATTTGAAGGTGAAATTCTTCCCAAGTATAGTCATCAATCAGTGACTTATACCTCAGTTGAAATAATTAATTATTGAATTGATACTCATTTAATTTAAATGATTGCAGTGCAACCCAAATTTATTTTTGTATTTTAAATGAGGAATTTAATTGACAGAGAATAAAAGGGGCATGCACAAAATGTTACAAAGTATAAAGTTCTCCATTTAAAGTACAATGCAATAGAACACATTACCTCTAGGGAATGAAGTCAATAAACAATGATACAGAGTATGTAGAGTCATTACAATATTCATTTTGAAAATACAGACAAAATAAGGTAAAATTTAAAACTGTAATTAGAAAAAATTTTATTTTAAAGGTGTTGGGTACAATTCAGGATTTGATATAAAACTGTCATATTACAGGTAAAGTTTGGGCCTCACTTTGGTCCCCACTTTACCTGGTTTGAGATCAGGTACTTTTATATGTGAATTGTGCCCCTTCCTTCCCTCCTCTGGCAATTTTCCACTACTGCCAATTCCTTTCTTATAGTATTATAATATTGTTCAGGGTCTGCTTCTGATGGAGAACATGTGGTACACAGTTCATGTTTCTGTGATAGATCACTCAGTATTCTAGACTTTAAGTCCATTCAGATTGCTGTGACAGGCTCTACAAAGAACTCAATTGTGTTAAAAAGAAAAAAAACAAACAGTCCTATTAAAAAGTGGACAAAAGATATGAATAGACACTCCTCAAAATAAAATTCTAAATTTGAAGTACAATATGACACATGCATTTTAGGGACTGATATAAACAGTATTAAAACTATTTTGTTATATCTAGAATATGTCTTAAATATGTATCTTTCCAGAAAATTCTATAACATTTTTAAGAAAATTTTAAATTTTCTTTAAAAATTGAATTTTACTTTATTTTAAAATAAGACAATAATGCATTTGAAAACTTAGGTGTGGAAGTAGAAGAAATGGACTGATAGAATATCAGATTATAATGTGGCACATTAAAAAATGATGAGAAAACAAAGAATACTTACACAGATATTCGGGACTTTCAAGATTTTACTTAATTGCTTTTTATAGTGTCTTTTATTTTTGACAAAAATGTTTCATTTATTTGTATAAAACACAACTTTATGGACCACATCTTTGAAGGCTTGTTTTACCTGCTGGTTTCTCAGGGTGTAAATGAAGGGGTTGAGCATGGGGGCAACAGAAGTACTGAGAATAGCAACTCCTTTTGTCAATGATGCCTTTTCTTTTGCAGAAGGATTAGCATACATGAATATACAGCTTCCATAAGAAATAGAAATGACAATCATGTGAGAGGAACAGGTGGAAAAAGCTTTTTTTCTCTGACTGGCAGATGGAATTCTCAAAATAGTCCTGATAATGTACATGTAAGATAAAATCACTAATGCCAAAGTGAACAACAAAGAAACCAAAGCAAAGTAAAAACCAACGACTTCTAGAAGCCATGTGTCTGAGCAAGAGAGTTGTAAGAGGGGAAAATAGTCACATACAAAGTGATCAATGACATTGGAAGCACAGTAATCCAGCTGGAGGAGAAGCATGAGGGGTGGGAAAATGGTAAGAAACCCACCCACCCAGGCACACAGCACAAGCAGGGTGCAGAGTTTCCTGTTCATGATGGTTGTGTAATGGAGGGGCTTGCAGATGGCAACATAGCGGTCATAGGACATGGCAGTTAGAATATAAAATTCAGTCACCCCCATGAAGATAAAGAAAAAGAGTTGGGCTGCACAGTTGTTATAGGAAATGGTCTTATCTCTGGTGATAATCGTCCCCAGAAATCTAGGGATACATACAGTTGTAAAGGAGATTTCTAAGAAAGAGAAGTTCCGGAGGAAGAAATACATGGGTGTCTGCAGATGGGAGTCCATCAAGGTTAGGGTGATGATAGCCAAGTTTCCAGCAACACTTAACATGTATGTGATAAATATAAAGAGGAAAATCACAATCTGAAGGTCAGGGTCGTCAGAAAGGCCCAGAAGAACAAACTCTGTGACTACTGTGTGGTTCATGTTACTCTCCTTCCCCCACCCCCACCTATCTCTCTTCCTCTCTCCTTTTTTTCTTCCTTTAAAGATATTTTGGTAGAAAGAGAATAAAAAGGAAGAGAGGAAAGATATCATTCATTATGATTGAGATCATTGTTATTGATAACATTCTGAAATATCTTCTACAATCCATGGCAATTTTATTTTGACTATCTTGTTTACATTATGTTTTAGTTGATTTTTGAGTAGTTTATTTACTAGATATTTTATTTTAAATCTAGCAGAAGTTAGGAAATCATCATACAATAAATCACATCATTGAAAAGGATGAATAAAATACATAATTATTGCTTTGTGTCCAATTTATGCAAAATAGTGTTACCTTATTTGTTGAAACAATCACATGAAAAATACACTTTTCTTTCTTTTTCCATCATGTATATATTAAAGGATACTGCCACCTAAAAACAAAACAGATCATCTTAATTACATCAAAAGTTAAAAGTAAAAATTTGATGACTAAGATGACTCATTACTTTCTATAGAATCTGAGAAACCACATAGTGATTTTTAGCAAATAAAATATATATCCATTTTAACAATCAAATGTTTAAGTATTTATTCTTAATATCAATGATTTTCATCTAATTTTCAAGATGAGAACTTCATATATATAATATATAATGACCATTTACAATAAGATAAACTATTTAGCGGATATGTTCCATGTTTGTCTCATACTTTCATCAAAATCTTTAATGTTTTATGTCTTCAATGACTCATGAGAGATTCACATCTAGAGAGTTTTTTTTATTTTTTAGCTAAAGGAACATGCAGTATTTATTCATTTTTCATTTTGCTCTGTAGTACAAATTGAGAAAGTAACTACTTGCCTTAGATCTCAGTTCCATCACTTGGATTGTAGCACAGTGCGTTTTCCAGTTGAACATTCTTACTGAGTCTTAAGCTTTGTAGAAAATGTTTTCTTTCTGAGTAATTTTGTTCCACATGAGATTCTTGATCCTTACGGATCCACTCATTCATAAGAATATCCAGAAATGCATAGGAAAACCTCTTGCATTTATCTTAACCTATCAGGTAATCTCAGCTACTCAGACGCTGTGCTGGATATACTCCTCTGTAGATCTGGTCTGTAAAATCCTCACAGCTGTCTCTTTTATACTTCAGATAGTCAAATTTCTGCTTTGAAGGACAGAATAAAATAGTATTGCTTCTCTACCGAAGTTTATGCTAATCAAATTGTATTTTATTTTTGTCTCTATTTTATAATGATTGAAGAAAAATATTTTAGGAAATAAAAATGAGGTATTAAAAACCTTCAGAAGACATGGAAATACACTATATTCCTCTTTAATAATGTTGACCTGAAAGTTCAAGTATTACTGAAAGTAATACTTAAAGAGAAAACAGAGTAATATATGACAACATTGGGTACTATAAATATAGATTTTTAAACTGGGATCTGAAGTCTCTCTGGTTGTATATATATCTAAAATATCTCAAGTCTACTTGGTTTGGCTTCAAATGTGCTATCTCCTGGGAACAAGGCAAAGTCCAGGCCAAATCTCTCTTCTATACTATAGGTAAACCATGAGGGATTTCTGGAAGCCGTCTGCATTTCTTAGTAGCTTCCTAACTCTTCTCTATAGTTGATCTCGCTTGAGAATAGTTACCTGCATCTCTGTGTCCCACAGAGAATCTCAGACGTCTTATACAAAATATTTATTTCCATTCATTATAATTAATATTTTATGCTTATGTAGTATTTCATGAGTGATAACAATAGCTATGAAATCTATTTTCTTACCAAGTTAGAATACTTAATCGAACAGATATTCTAGCATCATTTTGAAATACAACAGTTTTCTCTATTGTAGAGTCATTAAGTTCCTCCAAGTATATTCCCATAGCACAGAAACAAAGAACTGAGTACCACACGTTCTTACTCATAGCGGACCCTGAACATTTACCATAATACTATAAGAAAGGTATTGGCAGTAGCCAGAAACTTCCAGGGGAAGAAGTAGGGTGGCACATAACATTAATAAGGGTACCTGATCTCAAACCAGGTGAAATGGAGACCAAAGGGAGACCCAACTATCTGTACAATGACCATTTGTATACTTAATCCTGAATTATACCCCACATCTTTAAAATAAAATAAATTTGAAAAATTATTTTCTGTAGATTCCATTTTTGTTGTTTCCCCTTAGGCTTTGTTGGGTGTTGGGGCAGCATACTCATACTATTCCATGAGGCTAAGTTAAAGAATACCTATTATAAGGAACATATAATGAGTTCACAATTTTAAAAAATGCTATCAAGCAGGTTAACTAATTCAATCTTCATTACAAATCGCAACACTTAATTGCAGTGCTAATTTTGTTTATCTTGGCCTTCACATTTATTTATGATGTCTTTAATGAGAAATAACACAAAATAATAATAATTTATTTATGTAAAATTCTGGTTAGTGGATTATAACCAATTATTCTTTTTAATATTATTATTTCTAGTTCTGAAATATGTTGATAATAAAAACATATCAGAAAGTACACATATAGTTAATGCGTAATTATTTAAACTAATAATACGTATTATATAACATGCATTATTTATTTTATTTTATTTTTGTTTTTGTTTTTGTTTTTTGAGTTGGAGTCTCACTCTGTCGCCCAGACTGGAGTGCAGTGGCCGCTCCCAGCCACCGCAGCCTCAACTTGCTGGGCTCTGGTGATCCTTCCGCCTCAGCCTTCCAAGTAGCCGGAACTACAGGCGCGCGCTATCACACCCGGCTAATTAATTGTATTAATTTATTATTTAATACAAAATGTGTCACATATATTTATAACATAATTTCTTTGGAGTGATTTAGCCAGGGAAGTTTTCAGTCGGCTTCTGATTCTTGGGAATGTTACATTTTTACTTTTTGATTGCTTTCTTCTCAACTAGGAGTACACTTTTCCAGGCTCATTTACCGTTTTCTCCATTAAACCTGGAGTCAATCATTTGTATTGATTGAAAATGTTAAATCAAAAGAAGCCAGGTACAAGCGATCATCATTGTTATGAGGTCGATCATGTTTTTAAGGTAGTTTTAGTAGCCAAGGCCAGCAAACACGTATGTGTTTCAAGATAAAATAATTGATGAGTGAATACCAAAACATATTCAAATTTAGGACTATAGAATTTTTGCATAATCCTTTCTATCTTTCATCTATTTATATTTCCTTTCTCTCATTTTGAGGACCCTGCCTCTCACATTAATTTTCATCTGTTTCTTTTACCCTCATTACACACACAACAGTGTAAGAATAACAAAGATGGCAATACTATCCAAAATATCATTCCTGAGAACACTTTAAGATGTTTTTATTTGTTCTCTTTGCTAAAATTAATTACATTAAATTCCACATGGATGTACAGCCCAACTACTGTATTTAAAATCACTTGGAATAACCTCAGCAACTTAATACATACTTAATGATATTCAATTCACATATGCTTTATTTGGGGGGATTTTTTTTTTTTAATTTAATGCACTCGTAACTATTAAATGTTAATATAGATCCAAGGTCAAATATTCAAAACTAGCGATATTCCAAAGTTCTGTTTTCCAATATTGATTTTTCTCACCTATTCCCTTCCTACTTTATAGGTAAATTTTTTTTAAGTTATTTCTCATTGTTCTTCATTATTTTTGAATCACAAACAATTACATGTGCAAATTAATATTTTACTTTTTTGGAGAAACTTACATAGATTTTCTTTATTTTCCTTGATCAATATATATCCTGAGGACCATGCTACAATAATATAGAAATATATCTCTTTTTCCTTTTACTGTTGCAGTAAATGGATATATTAATGTTTATTCAAAATGTCCTCTACTAATGAATATGTTTTTTCTTCTTGTTGTTAAAAATAATCATAAAATAAATATATTTGTGAATTGTCTTTTAATATATTTGTTATTGTCACCCTAAAATAATTTTTTGAAACTGGAATCTGGACAATAATAAATGCATCTGTGATTTTATTAGACATTACCAAATCCCCTAATAGGGGACATTTCGCTTAAAACTCTGACCAAGCTGGGCTCGGTGGCTCAGCCTGTAATCCCACTCTTTGGGAGGCTGAGGTGAGTGAATTGCCTGAGCCCGCGGGTTCAAGACTCGCCTGGGCAAGTTGGCGACACCTCATCTCTACAATAAATCAAAAAATCAGCTGAGCATGGTAGCGCATGTCTGTAATTCCGGCTACTTGGAAGACTGAGGCGGAAGTATCGCCGGAGCCCAGCTGGTCGAGGCTGCGGTGGCCAGGAGCAGCTACTGCACTCCAGTCTGGGCGACAGAGTGAGACGCCAACTCAAAAAAAAAAAACTCTGTAACTACTTCTCCACAGCTTCATCAATAGAGAATGTTGACACATTTTGATATTTTTGGCAATGGATCAGAAAAAAAGTGGTAGATCAATGCAGTTCTCATATGGTACATGAGTGATTAGAGAAAAATTTTATTTGATTAAGTTCTATTTGTGTTTGTCATTCTTTAACATATTTGACCATTACTGGGATCCAATTTTCCATACCTTTTTTCCTTCTCTATGTGTAGAATCTTGTTACGTATTAGGGACCCAGAAACATTGTTTGTAAACAAAGTTGAAAATTACATTCCCACACAGAATTGTTTGTATTTGCCTATGATATATGTGGCCATGATATTAAAAAATATTTTATTGTAAAACCCCAAAACCAAATGCAATAAAATGAAAATAAATAAGTAGTACTGAATTAAACTAAAAAGCTCTGCATGGCAAAGAAATAATTCACAGAGCAAATAGGCAACCTACTGAATGGAGAAGATATTCACAAACTATACATCTGACGAAGGCCTAATATCCAGATCTACAAAGAACTCAAATCAGCAAGGAAAAGGCTGTAATCCCTCTAAAAAGTTGGCAAATGGAGGAGGTCAGGAAAATGGTGGCTGAGCCTGTCAGACTATGTGACTCCCAGTGTGAGTGAGTAGAGTGTATGGAAATTTTAGTGTATGTGTCCATGAGTGAATGGGTGTGTGAGTGGCTAACTGAGTGAGGCCTCAGGAGCAAGTGGCCAGGACTCTCCTGGTGCAGCACCTGGTGCTGCAGCTGCTTGGCTTGGACCTTAGTGACTCCCAGGATGCAGAAGCCAAGCACGAATTTTTTTTCTTTTCTTTTTTTTAAATAAACAAAACCCTTCCTGGGAAGAAGATACTGGGAGACTCTGACTAAGTGGGGTATTTTGAACAAGTGGCCAGGGCACTTCTGGTGAAGCAGGTGGTGCTTCAGCTGCTCTGCTTGGTCCCTAGTGCTTCCTGGGTCACAGAAGCCAAGCAGAATTTTTTTTTTAATTTTTTTATTGTGAAGTTGTGGGGTACGGTTAAGGGTTAGGTATACAATTGCGTTTCATTCAGGCACCCTGTTGATATGGGATGTTTCCCCGTACCCAGACAGATATTTGCTACTGTTAATCCCATCTCCCTCCCCCCAGCATAGTTTCCCAGTACGGTCAGTCATTTTCGTACAGTATTGCATTGGATGTTTAAGGTTCATTATATGAGTGAGAACATGTGATACTCGGATCTTTGTTTCTGTGAGAGGTCACTCAGTATTATAGACTCTAGCTCTATCCAGGTTGCTGCGAAATTCATGATTTTGTTCTTTTTTATGGCTGCGTAGTATTCCATCATGTATATGTACCACATTTTTTTAATCCAGTCCTCTTTTGACGGGCAGCATGGCTGTTTCCAGGTTCTTGCTATTGTGAACAATGCTGCGATAAACATGCGTGTGCAGGTATCTTTTTTATAGAGTGATTTGTGTTCTTCAGGATACATTCCCAGTAGGGGGATTGTGGGGTCATATGGGAGGTTGGTATTTAGAGCTTTTAAGAATTGCCACACTGCTTTCCACAGAGGTTGCCCTAGTTTACACTCCCACCAACAGTGTAGAAGTGTTCCCTTTTCACCACACCCTCTCCAGCAGCTGTTATTTTTTGAGTTGTTGATAATTGCCATTCTGACTGGAGTTAGGTGGTATCTCAGTGTGGTTTTGATTTGCATCTCCCTGATGATTAGTGAGGTTGAACATTTCTTCATGTGTTTGTTGGCTGCTCGGATGTTTTCCTTTGTGAAGTGTCTGATCATATCTTTTGCCCATTTTATAATGGGGTTGTTTGTTTTTTTCTTTTCAGCATGCTTGAGTTCCTTGTAGATCCAGGATGTTAAGCCTTTGTCGGACCTGGAGTTGGCAAATACTTTTTCCAAGTCTGTGGGCTGTCTCCCTGCTCTCTTGATGGTTTCTTTGGCTTTGCAGAAGCTTGTCAGTTTAATAAGGTCCCACTTGTCTATTTTCTCTCTTATGAGCTGTGGGTTTTGGGTTTTGTTCAGGAATTGGATGCAAGTTCCGATTTCCATGAGGGTTTTTCCTTCATTTTCTAAGGTTCTTATGGTTTGAGGTTTTACATTTAGGTCTCTGATCCATTTGGAATTAACCTTTGTGCATGGGGATAGATAGGGGTCCTGTTTCAATCTTCTGCATGTGGTCAACCAGTTTTCCCAGCACCATTTACTGAATAGGTTCTCCTCTCCCCAGTGGTAGGTGGTGGAGGCTTTGTCAAAGATGAATTGGTTGAGAAATTGAGGTTTTGCTTCTGGAATCTCAATTCTATTCCATTGATCTATATGCCTGTTCCTATACCAATACCAAGCTGTTTTGATGATTGTAGCTTTATAGTAAAGTTTGAAGTCTGGTAGTGTGATACCACCTGCTTTGTTTTTTTTTGCTGAGGATTGTTCTGGCTATTCTTGGATGTTTGTGTTTCCATATGAATTCCTGCATTGTTTTTTCTAGGTCTGAGAAGAATGTTGCTGATAATTTGATGGGTATTGCATTGAATTTGTAGATTGCCTTAGGTAAGATGAACATCTTCACAATGTTGATTCTTCCGATCCATGAGCACGGGATATTTTTCCACTTGTTTGTGTCAACTTTGATTTCTTTGAGCAGTGTTTTGTAGTTTTCCTTGTAAAGGTCTTTCACGTCTCTGGTTAGGAAGATGCCAAGGTTTTTCATTTTTTTGTGTGTGGCTATAGTGAATGGAATTGTGTTTTTTATTTGGGTTTCTGTTTGTTTATCATTGGTGTAGAGAAATGCGATTGTCTTTTGTACATTTATTTTGTATCCTGAGACTTTGCCAAAGGCCTTTATCAGTGTAAGGAGGTTTTTGACAGATTCTCTTGGGTTTTCAAGGTATACAATCATGTCGTCTGCAAAGAGAGATAACTTGACTTCCTCTTTTCCTATTTGGATACCCCTGATTGCCTTCTCTTCTCTGATTGCTCGAGCCAGGACTTCCAATACTATGTTGAACAGGAGGGGTAAGAGTGGGCATCCTTGTCTTGTTCCAGTTTTCAGGGGAAATGGTTCTAATTTTTGTCCATTTAGGAGTATGCTTGCTGTGGGTTTCTCGTAGATGGCTTTTACTATTTTGAGGTATGTCCCCCATATGCCTAGATATTCAAGGGTTTTTATCAAGAAGGGGTGCTGGATTTTATCAAAAGCTTTTTCTGCATCTAATGATATAATCATGTGGTTTTTGTTTTGACATATGTTGATGTATTTAATAACATTTATGGTTTTACGAATGTTGAACCAGCCTTGCATGCCAGGAATGAAGCCTACTTGGTCATGATGGATGATTTTTGAGATGTATTGCTGAATCCGGTTTGCTAGGATCTTGTTGAGAATTTTAGCATCTATGTTCATCAAAGATATTGGCCTGTAGTTCTCTTTCTTTGCTGGATCTTTACCTGGCTTGGGTATCAATGTGATGTTGTCTTCGTAAAATGATTTGGGGAGCGTTCCATCTTTTTCAATCGCCTGGAATACCTTCAGTAGGATTGGTATCAGCTCCTTCTTAAATGTCTTGTAGAATTCTGCTGGAAAGCCATCTGGTCCAGGGTTTTTTTTTGTAGGAAGTTTTCTTATTATGTAATCGATTTCCTTGATTGTTTTTGGTTTATTTAGGGTCTCAATGTCTTCTTGTTCCAACTTAGGTAGGTTGTGTGATGTCAGAAAGTCCTCCATTTCCTTAAGGTTTTCAAGTTTGTTTCCATACAAGTGTACGTAGTAGTCTCTAATGATCTTTTGTATTTCTTTAGGGTCAGATGTGACTTCATCTTTTGTGTTTCTGATTGTGCTTATTTGGTTTTTTTCTCGTTTTTTCTTGGTCAGTCTAGTTAGGGGACCATCGATCTTGTTTATTCTTTCGAAGAACCAGCTTTTCGTTTCATTGATTTTTTCAATTTTCTTTTTGTCTTCTATGTCCTGGATTTGGGCTTTTATTTTGGTGATCTGGATTCTTCTGCTGAAATTAGGGTTTTTGTGGTCTTGCTTTTCCAGCTTCTTTAGGTGGCTTGTTAGATTGTTAATTTCTGTTCCTTCCATTTTCCTCATGTGTGTTTGTAGGGATATAAATTCCCCTCTTATTACAGCTTTTAAGGCATCCCAGAGATTTTGGTAAAATTTTTCTTCATTTTCATTTGTTTCCAGGTATCTTTTGATCTCTGTTTTGATGTCATCATTGACCCAGGAGTTATTTAGCATCATGCTGTTTAGTGTCCATGTCTTTGTGGGTTTTGGGGGGACTTTGTTGGTGTCAATGTTTATTTTTATTCCACTGTGGTCCGAGAAGGTGCATGGTAGAATTTCAGTCCTTTTAAATTTGCTTATACTTGATTTGTGTCCAATTATGTGGTCGATCTTAGAATATGTTCCATGTGGTGATTAGTAGAATGTGTATTCTGTGGTCTTTGGATGGATTGTTCTATAGGTATCAATTAAGTCCATTTGGTCCAGAGTCTCGTTGAGGTTCCGGATCTCCTTGCTGATTTTTTGTCCTGATGATCTGTCTAGGGTTGTGAGTGGTGTATTAAAGTCTCCAGTTATTATGGTGTTAGAATCAATGTCTTTCTTTAGTTTTCCTAGAAGTTGCTTCATGAATGTTGGTGCACCTATGTTGGGTGCATATATGTTTAGGGTAGATATTTCTTGTTGATGGAGTGAACCTTTTATCATTATGTAGTGGCCCTCTGTATCTTTTTTAATTTTGGTAGCTTAAATGGTATTTTGTCTGAAATTAGGATCGTGACTCCTCCTTTCTTTTGTGTTCCATTCGCCTGAAAATTTGTTTCCCATCCTCTTACTTTGGGTCTGTGTATGTCCTTTCTAGTGAGATGGGTCTCTTGAAGGCAGTATATTGTTGCCTGGTGATATTTTATCCATTTTGTCATTCTGTGTCTTTTCAGTGGTGCGTTTAGTCCATTCACATTCAGACTAATTATTGAAATGTAAGAGTTCATCCCTATCATGGAGTTCTTATTGAGTTGTTGTTCTTCCACTTGTTTTTTTCTTTTTTCTTTTTTGTCTTTCTTTTGGTTTTGGGGTTGATTCGTGTATATTTTATTCTTTTCCCTGTACTCTTGTGAAGAATGTTGTTCTTTTTTCCTTTTCTTCTGTGTTTAGTACTTTCTTAAGTGTTTCATGTAGAGATGGTTTGGTGGCAGCATAAGTTCTTAGGGATTGGATATCTGGGAAAGATTTTAATTCTCCCTCACTGATGAAGCTTAGCTTGGCCGGGTAGGTTACTCTTGGTTGAAATTGTTTATCTTTTAGGACTTTGAAGATAGGGCTCCAAGCTCTCCTAGCCTGCAGGGTTTCTGCAGATAAATCTGCTGCTATTCTGATTGGTCTTCCATGGTAGGTGATCTGGCCTTTTTCTCTTGCTGCCTTTAGGATTTTTTCTTTTGTGCCTACTTTATTTAGGCGAATTATTATGTGTCTAGGAGTTGGTCTTCTCATTTGTTGTCTTGTGGGGGTTCTCTGAATCTCTTGTGTTTGAATTTTTGCATCACTGATTAGATAAGGGAAGTTTTCTTGAATGATCTCATGGAAAGTTTGTTCCAATGTGGTCTCTGTTTCTCTTTCTGCCTCAGGGAGTCCGATTATTCTTAGGTTAGGCCTCTTGAGTAGTCACTCATCTCTTGAAGGTTTTGTTCTGTCATTTTGGGCTTATTCTCTGTGCTTTTAAGAGTTTGGGTTATTTCTATATTTTGGTCCTCAAGCTCTGAGATTCTTTCTTCTGCTTGGGTAATTCTGCTTTCCATGCTTATCAATTTGTTATTTATTTCATTCACAGTATTCTTTATTACTGTTATCTCAGATATCAGCTCCTTCCTGGTTTCTTCTTGTGTCTCCTCAATTCTTTTTAATCTCTCCATTATTGTTTTTGATATCTACATTTGCATTTTGAGACCCTTCATTCTGGAGACTTTTCATTGTTTGCATTCCAAAGTCAGTTTTCTCAATGTCTGCTCTCCCAGGTGTCTGGGAGAGACCCATACTCTTCTTTTGGTTTTTCTTCATTTCTGTAGATTTTTCTCCCTCTCCCCCTTTCCCTCCCCCTCTTCAATTCTGTTTTTGAGAGAAGGTGGGGTTGCTTTTATTTCTCTTCTGCAATGACCTGTTCTTCCTTATGAGGGTATTCTTGCTTTGTTCACTTTTCCCTCTGTTTTACAGTCTGTCTATTCAGCAGTATGCAGCCTTGGTCCCTTGATTTAAAAAGGGAGGGCATATAAAAGAGGAAAATAATGGAGAAAGGGGGGTCAGTAGGGAGTTAGAAAGAGAGAAGTGCGAGAGGGAAAACAGATATACATACCAACTATCAGGTGAGAGAGAGACACAGGGCCGGGAAGAAGTGAAGAAAGACAGGTAAGAAGGATTCCCTAAAGAATACTGATAGTTACACAGAGACAGGCCAATATAATCAAGAAACAGTTTAAGTCAGAAGGTAAACACAACAGTTTCAATGATAAAATCATAAGTCAAAATAAGCGATCAGACTAGAGTCACTTCTGTGATCTCCGATTCCAGCCTCTCCCTTTTGTTTTTCGTTGCAGCGTAGGGGTGGGGCTTTGTCTCCTGTTTCGCGCTGTTGCCTTAGGAACTGAGGTAAAGTTTGTTGATAGGTGGGTGAGGCAATGGAAGTCTCTGCCTGGAGAATAGCAAGGTAGTTTACCCAGATCTGTTTTTCTCCACTTGTCTAGGTCCCCCGGTTTGGGGTCTCGCACTGAGTGCCACAGTCAGGGTGGGCCCGGAGTTCCAGAGCTCCAAAGCTCCAAAGGGCAGGCAATGGGCGGCGAGAGTGGCTCTGGGCTCCTCACAGGGTACTCGGCCAGGAAAGGGACCAGAGTCTCTGAGGGGTGGGTGCCCAGAGCCTCCCTGTGTGACCGGCAGTGCCGGGTGCCGGGTATCGGGCTGGAGACAATGGAGCCAGGGAGAGGGCCGGAGGGAGCAGGGACCCAAACTCCCCCGCACGCTGCAATATCTGGCCTTAGGAAATGAAGTAAAGTTTGTTGATAGGTGGGCAGGGCAATGGAAGTCTCTGCCTGGAGAATGGCGAGGCAGTTTAAGCAGATCTGTCTTTCTCCGCTTGTCTGAGTCCTCCGGCTTGGGGTCTCATGCTGAGTGCCTCAGCCAGGGTGGACCTGGAGTTCCAGAGCTCCAAAGTTCCAAAGGGAAGGTGGTGAGCAGCGAGAGTGGCGCTGGGCCCCCTACAGAGTACTGGAGCAAGGAAAGGGACGGACAGAGTCTCTGAGGGGCGGGCGCCCAGAGCCTCCCTGTGTGACCAGTGGTGCCGGGTGCCGGGTGCCGGGTGTCGGGCTGGAGACAATGCAGCCAGGGAGGGATCTGGAGGGGGCTGGGACCAGAAACTTCCACACATGAGTAGAACAGCAGCAGTGGTGGGGGGTGCACAAAATCTGGCCTTGCGTGGGAAGTTCCCTGGCCTGGCACCAGCACGGTTGGTGGTGGGCTGGGGGATGGGGGAAGAGAAGTAATAGCCTTTTTGGGAACTCACGTTCAGAGAATCTCACCAGTTCACCTATGCCGTCGCCATCTTGCCCCGTCTCCAGAATTTTTTTTTTAACAGACAAGTTTTCCTGCAAAGAAAGGGCTGGGAGAGACTGCCAGCTCCAGGCTTTGCCTCACCACTGCAGCGCCTGGCCAGACACTGTAAGGGCTGTAGAGAAAGCCCAGAGGCAGAGTCCCACCAGAGAAGATAAAAGAGGCACGCTGCCACCATCTTGAAAACAGGGCAGGAAGGTGCTCTGACTTTCTCACCACGAAGCAACAGACCTGATCTCTGTGACTGGTGGATCAACTACTCAGGGATTGATTGTGACCCAGAGGGAATTCCTAAAAGCACAAACTTCGGATGGACAGGACAAGTGCTGAATCTCAGGCACTCTACCCGCTACCCTAATTCAGCTACAGGACAAATGGTGTGGCCAGAAAAAGATGAGGAAGACCTCCAAATAGATCAGTGATGAGTCCAGGATGACTGACCTAACTCCCCTACTCCCCAGCAATCCTCTGAACATCAAACCCACATGGCTGGGACATGACTGAGAGCAACAAACCCAGGCAAAGCCTGGACGTCAGCCACAATAGGAGAACTCTATTCCAGGATAGGCCTGCCTGGGGCACCCCCACAAATACATACCTGGGGAAGAGACAATCTTGCTCCCCCCCACTGACCACACAAGAGTGGGAGGGAAAGACCGCAGCCCCAACCAATCCCCACTGGCCCTCCTCCTTCCCTGTTCTGGACACTAGGGAGAGAATGAAAGAGGTGGAAGCTCTGCAGGAGATAGCAGAGAAACAAACAAGAGGAACAATTACAGAACCTGATTTTTTTAATTTAAAAAAAAATTTTGCCTGATTATTTGTTAGTTTTCCTATTTTTTAAATATTTTTTCTTTGTGCATGAATGTTTATGTAAGGGTCTGATCTGCATCCCCCTCTTTTTTTGTCTTTGTTTTTTGTTTGTTGGTTTGTTTTTGCTCTTTTGTTTTCATCTTTTTTTTTTTTTTTTTTAGTTTAAGGTGTGTGTGAATATATGTGTGAGGGTTCGATCTGAATTCCTATTTTTTTTCTTTTTTTTTCGGTCTTTCTCTTTTTCTTCTCCATTCATTTTGTGTTAGGTATGTGTGTGTGTTTGCTGTGACCTGTGTAGCTGGGTGGTAAAGGATCCTGAAAGAGGAATGGCATGGTATAAAATAATTCACAAAACACTTTTAGAACTAGAAGGTGGGGGAACCTGGGGACACTTTGCCTCACAGGTCAAAGGTCTTGAGTTTCTTACCCATCAGACTTTTATTAGTACAAAATGACATAATTAAGAAATCATGCAAGGACAAAGTACAGTGCTAAGAAAACTCCCTGTTTTGATCTTAGAAAACTTTTGTGATAAAGCGTGACTGTTTACAAAATATAATCCAACTGCTTGCAAGACAATGTATAACTTTTTATCTCTTCTAACAACAGACACTGCACTTTTAGATCTTGCCTCAGCATATGTACCTGTCTGGCTTTGTCATTATAAGGATTCTTGACTGGTTGTGACTTTGCACATACACAAGTATGTTTTCAGCAGAGTTCAAGCAGGACAGTGGTCTCCAACATCTCCCCCTTTTATTTTTTTATTTTTATTTTTTTTGAGTTGGAGTCTCACTTTGTCGCCCAGACTGGAGTGCAGTGGCCACTCCCGGCCACCGCAGCCTCGACCTGCTGGGCTCCGGTGATCCTTCCGCCTCAGCCTTCCAAGTAGCCGGAATTACAGGTATGTACTACCGCGCCTGGCTGATTTTTTTATTTATTGTAGAGATGAGGTGTTGCTGCCTAGGCAGGTCTCGAACCCGCGGGCTCAGGCAATCCACTCACTTCAGCCTCCCAAAGGCGCGGGATTACAGGCTGAGCCACTGAGCCCGGCTACATCTCCCCCTTTTAAATCTAATTGTTGCATAAGGGCAACCATAGTAATTTATGGTTGAAGAGCCTTCATTGGACTTCTATTGGTTAATCCAATTCTGCAGACTGCACAGAAAAGAAAAAGCACAGTCACAGCCACAATAAAAGAAGCAACAAAAATAATGTTTTGATTTTTGAACCAAGTTCATGGATTAAAAAGCTTGAAATCCAGTCACTATGCTTTAAATGATTTGGTCATTAAAAGTATCTAATTGCATAGAGCTCAGTTGTTGTATATCCTTTGTAAAGCAAGAATATCTAAAGTCGGATTATGTTGTCCCCATGACGCTAAGACATGGGCCTTAATCTTACTCCAATCATACTCACTACTGTTATACTTCAGGGGGATAACACAGTAGGTAGTAACACTATAATGACAAGAAAGTTCCATTTGGGTATGGATGTTTTCGAATTCTTTACCCATCCAAAGCACCACATCTTTCAGACTATCTAATTCAGCTTGAAGTCAATTCTATAATATGTTGAACATGCCATAAATGAGAAGAGTTCTGTGGCCACAGATGTAATTATTGCAATAATAGTGAAAACAACACCAATAATTAAGCCTATTGTCCGTTTTCCTCTATGCAACACCTTTTGAAATATAAAATGTAGAATCTGCAAAGTGTGTGTTTGTTCCCATTGTTCAGTAAGATTTACAGATATCCATACTGCTGTAGGCTGATGCATAAGTATAATTGATTGATTTTTGGACCCCAAAATCAATCAATTATTGGACCCCACTGGTTTTGTTATGAATAACATTCATTTTAGTACCATACTTATTAGTACGAGTATAACTTGATTTCCAAAAGGTCAATTTTTGTAGGGCAGCCGCTAACTTCCATTGAGTATTTTGTAGCCGCCAACTTCCATTGATATTTTGTATCTTCTTGTCCAAAATAATACCATAACAGATTGGGGACCACATGGAGAACCTAGGTCCTTAAATAATCAAATCCTATTTGGTAATGTTATGCCAAAATAGGGCTTGATTATTTAAGGCCCTGGGCTCTCCACGTGTTCCCCAATCTGTTATGGTATTATTTTGGATAAGATATCTTCGGGGGATGCAATCACACAATCATCCCACTCTGTTTCCTCTTGCACCACAAAAGAACTTGTTGGCAAGTTCTTTTAAAAGGTTTTCAATAGGTGGAAATGTTCACTTCAACCTGCTGATGAATACTCAGTACTGACAAATAATGAATTCTTGCTTTTTTGTCTCCTTCTTTTAAGAGTCCATAATAGCCAAACTTGAGGTCCCATACCCAGACACCAAGGAAATGCAGTCATGTTTTTAGTAAGGCAGAAAGGCATATACACTGTTTACCCTGAATAATTACAGGATGTACCTTTTGCATTCATATCTGTCATGTCATACATTTTTGGATGTGGGAGGAACTGAGTATCATTAACATACACTAATGTAGGTTTATCCACCCGTTGCTCTTAATAATGGGAGTCTCACAACAAAAGCCCCATATTGTTCCCCTCTAACACCAGTTGCCGCAAGGGTGATGATGGTAAAGGTGGCAATGAGTAGATTTTGAGGATTAACAGGCAGATTTCACTGGCGCAAGGACGCCTCCGCCATGTCGAGTGTCTTCTTTACTTGTCCCCAGGTTATCGGTTTGGCCTCTCGGGATCCCTTCATTGGCATCCTCGTATGGGCAACCTGGGTTCTCCACACTCTGTGGGCAGCCAGGGTCATCTGCTGAAGTTGTGCGTCATTTGGTCTTCCTCCTTGCCACTGTTTTACACACCTGCCAGGAACCCAAAAGGGTGCCGCTGCAGTTTCCAGAAAGAAACAAGTTTCTGGAATCTTTATTCTGTTCCATTGGTCTATGTGCCTGATCTTGTACCAATACCAAGCTGTTCTGATTACTGTCGCCTTATACTAAAGTTTGAAGTCTGGAAGTGTAATACCTCCTGCTTTGTTTCTTTTGCTAAGGATTGTTTTGGCTATTTGTGGTCCTTTATGTTTCCATGTGAATTTCTGAATTGTCATTTCCAAGTCTGAGAAGAATGCTGTTGGCAACTTAATGGGTATTGCATTGAATCTGTGGATTGTCTTTGATAGGAGGGACATCTTAACAATGTTGAATCCTCCTATCCATGAGCATAGAATATTTTTCCATTTGTTTGCGTCTTCTTGGATTTCTTTAAGCAGTGTTTTGTAATTCTCATTGTAAAGGTCTTTCACTTCTCTGGTTAGGAAGATGCTGAAGTATTTCATTTTTTTGGTGGCTATTGTGAATGGAATTGTGCTTCTTATTTGGATCTCTGCCTGCTTGTTGTTGGTGTATAGGAATGCAACTGTCTTTTGCACATTTATTTTGTATCCTGAGACTTTGCCAAAGTCCTTTATCAGTGCAAGCAGGTTTTTGAAAGGTTCTCTTGGATTTTCGAGGTATAGGATCATATCATCAGCAAAGAGGGATAACTTGACTTCCTCTTTTCCTATTTTGATACCCCTGATTTCCTTCTCTTGTCTAATTGCCTGAGCTAGGACTTCCAACACAGTATTGAACATGAAGGATGAGAGTGGGCAGCCTTGTCTTGTTCCAGTTTTCAGGGGAAATGGTTCTAGTTCCTGTCCATTTAGTAACATGTTAGCTGTGGGTTTGTCGTAGATGGCACTTACTATTTTGAGGTATGTTCCTTCTATACCTAGGTGTTTGAGGGTTTTTTTATCAAGAAGCGATGCTGGATTTTATCAAAAGCTTTTTCTGCATCTAGTATAATCATGTGGTTCTTGTTTTTACATCTGTTGATGTTTTTAATGGCATTTATGGTCTTGTGAATGTTGAACCCACCCTGCATCCTGGGGATGAAGCCTACTTGGTCATGGTGGATGATTTTTGAGATGTGTTTTTGGATCCAATTTGCTAGAATCTTGTTGAAGATTTTTGCATCTATGTTCATCAGGGATATTGGCCTGTAGTTCTTTTTTTGTTGAATCTTTACCCAGTTGGGGTATCAGTGTGATGTTAGCTTTGTAAAATGATTTGAGGAGAATTCCATCTTTCTCAATTGCCTGGAATACTTTCAGTAGGATTAGTATTAGCTCCTCCTTGTACGTTTTGTAGAATTTTGCTGGAAAGCCATCCGGTCCAGGACTTTTTTTTTCTAGATAGTTTTGTATGACAGAGTCAATTTCCTGGGTTGTTATTGGTCTATTTTGTGTCTCAGTGTCTTCTTGTTTTAACCTGGGGAGGTTGTATGATGTCAGAAAGTCCTCCATTTCATCTAGGTTACCAAGTTTGTTTCCATATAGGTGTACATAGTAATATTTGATAATTTTTTGTATTTCTTTGGGATCTGTTGTGATTTGATCTTTTGCATTTCTGATTGTGTTTATTTGGGCTTTTCTCTCTTTTTCTTGGTCATTCTGGCTAGGGACACATCAATCTTGTTAATTCTTTCAAAGAACCAGCTTTTTGTTTTGTTGATGTTTTCTATGATTTTTTTCCTTCTATGTCCTGTATTTGGGCTCTTATTTTTGTGATTTCGATTAAAACAAAGGCCTAACATCTAGGATCTATAAGGAACTCAAATGCACAGAAAGGAAAAAAGCAAACAGCCCCTTCAAAAAGTGGGCAAAAGACATAAATTGACACTTCTCAAAAGAAGATATATGTGTAATCAACAAACACATGAAAAAGTGCTCAGCCTCACGCATCATCAGAGAAATGCAAATCAAAACTACATTGAGATACCACCTAACCCCTGTAAGAATGGCCATCTTTAATAAAGCAAACACCAACAGGTGCTGGTGAGGATGTGGAGACATAGGAAGGCTTCTACACTGCTTGTGGGCATGCAAAGTAGTACAACTTCTTTGGAAGACAGTGTGGCGATTGCTGAAAGAACTAGAAATTGACTTTCCATATGACTCAGCAATTCCCCTATTGGGAATATACCTAGAGGAACTCAAATCATTCTACAAAAAAGATACCTGCACATGTATGTTTGTTGCAGCTCTCTTCACAATAGCAAAAACATGGAACCAACTATGTTGCCCTTCAAAGCTGGACTGGAAAAAAAAATGTGGTACATATACACAATGGAATATTATGCAGTCATAAAGAAGGACAAATATTTGGACTTTGCAGCAACTTGGATGGTTTTGGAGTCTGTCATACTCAGTGATTTATCACAGAAACAAAGAACAGAGTTCCATATGTTCTCACTCATAAACGGAACTTGAACAATTATAATGCTATAAGAAAGCAATTGGCAGCAGTGGGAAATAGAGAGGGGGTGGAATTGGCAGTTGAGGGAAACTGCTAGGGGAGGGAGGGGCATACCACATCAACAAGGGTACCTTTATGATCAATGTTTATATACCCAACCCTGAAATGTACCCCACGTCTTTATAATAAAAAAATTTTTTTAAAGGCACAAGGAAATCCTCTACCTCAGGTTATTAATGGATCGGCGTTTTTCCATTTTCCTTCTTCTTGTGTCTTCCCGTACACCAGTGGAGCGGTACCAGGTATGTGTTGACCATAATGATGCTCCATTGGAGTCACCCCCTGATTATTGCATGTGAAAAAATTTAAAGTAGGGCTTACACATTTATTGAGAAGTCTAGAGGAGAGAAAAAAGCTTCCTGTTCCCCTTTTTGTTTTTTAAGTTGAAACTTTAATTTATGATGAGTGCACTCCACTATTACCTCTCCCTGAGGGTTGTATGGAATGCCAATTATATGTAAAATGTCCCATGTTTGGCAAAATTCTGCAAAAGCAGGGCCATTATCAGTTTTAATGTGCTGCAGAAGACCAAGCACAACAAACACTTCCAAGCAATGATTTTTGACATATTGAATTGTTTCACCTGCCTGTGCAGAGGCCCTTTTAAAATTAGCTTTTGTTGAAACTTTTTCCTATACGGAATCTCAGATTAACTTAAACTTTAATCTTATTTTCTAAAGCAGTTTGTTTAAAAATACTATTTTAGCTAGAGCCCTGGTTAAAAAAAAACAACGTTACAAAAGAAAACTTATTGAATTTATGCAAACGATCATATGTATTTGTGAAAAAAACCTGTTGATTGCTCCAAGAACAATTTTTTTTACTATAACAATATAAGAATAATTGTTAATACTTTAAATAAAGAAGTTATATAAAATTATGTGGTTTTTATTAACTCAGTTTATGCAATTAACTCTTGTTTTGTTAGCAGTCTTATATTGGATTAGCCATTCTCATGAACACACAAGATTTTGATAAGAGTTTTGGGAGATTTTAAAGTTGTTAGCAATTTGCACTGAATGACACCTTTTAGATTTTAGTTAACATGACTATATATGTGACCAATCGGACATAAAACTTTAACAGTTTGAATTTAAAGACATAAGTTTGCTGGCAACTTAAGAACAAGGAGTATTATAGAAGCAAAGCTTTATATTTTAAAGCTTTTAGCAGAAATGATATTTAACCAATAGACCAATAGACTCAGACAAAATGAAAGCATTCTATTTTACCAATTTTTAACATTAGTTACTAAAGATTGACAAATTAATTTTTATTAAAAAATACTGTTACTTTGATATAATGTATTTTGACATAACATCAGAGATTGATACTAATGGTACATTCATATATATTTTTTGCAAACTAGATCATTTATACAATTCCTTTCACACATTTCTTTTTACAAATCTTCCACATACCATCTCTGACCTGCTTATACCATTCTTCAACATGATTGAACCCTCCATTTCTGTCCTATACTTTCTCACTTTCAGATAACTACTCATTCATTATAGTACAAAAATTTACCATACAAGGTCTTTTCTTAGAAAAAACTTTTCTTTTCTCCTTACCCTTTTTCTTATCAAAGCATACTTTTATATCAACAACGTTTTTACATCTTTCCTTTACTTTTTATTTATTTATTTATTTATTTTTTAAGCTTTAAAGCAAAGTTTATTAGAGAGAAAAGACACATTGCAGAGAGAATGCAGCTGCCTTAGAACCTGCTGTTAGCAGAGAGTTCTAGGCATTATCAAAAATGATGATAAAGCAACCTATTTTCTAAGCTAAGATCTGTGAGCTATGTGGGGACTGTGGTGTACTATAAGCTATTATGTTTCAATTCTTATTGCTTAACTCCTAACTTACTTGCCATGAGGAATTTTTGAGATAATAGAGAAAGTTGCTGTTTCATTAGGTTTTTGTCCAAGAATGTCATGCCTCGGTGTCTCCGGTCACTCCCTACTGCCTTGTTCATGGCTTTAGTAACTGACTATACTGGCTGCCGTACACTCCAAGGCCGGGTCTGGTGTGTCTGGTCAGTGCAGGTACTGTTCAAGAGAGTTATGTCCATGAAGACGGTGCCCAGATGCCTGACCATCTGGCTTGCTAGTTATCTAAGCTATGCCTGCCTGCAAAATACTCATCTGTGTCTGAGCTATGCCAGCTGTCCTTACTCAACTTTCCCTCTGTGAGATTTTGATCCCATAATCATAGGGACTGATGAGGGAGGAAGGCCCATCTTCTGTAACCTCTTCAAATCTGACAAGAGACGTAGGCCTACCTAACCATGGACCAAAAATCTCTCCCTATCTGATCTGATACATCCAAGTTTGTCTCAATTGTGGCATTAATCTCAGGCCAGTTCAACTCCTTTCATGATCATTGTACAGGCATGAAATTGATTGATTCTGAAACTGGGGCTGAGTTGAAAGGTCAGCTGCTGGCACTGCAGCAGACAACACTGAGTGTGGCTTCCCGATGACTCTGGGGCTTCCTGCTCATTTCAAGCCACCTCGGGTCATATGTTAGTTGGCTGGCCAGATCAAGGTAGGGGTCGATTCCAACTAGCATCTCAATAGCAATTTGAATATTGTTTCTCTGATTCATGCAAGATTGCTCTTGGCAAATGTCTGACAAACTATACTTCCAAATCAAATAATCATTTTCATCTAACGTAGCCTTTGCCACCTTATGCTAGTCCCAAGGGGGAATGTGTATGTTTTGTACTGGGACTTGTGGATTGTGGGCAATAGTAAGAGGGCAGACCAGAAAGGGTGATCTTCTATGCTAGAATACTGTAAAGCTGACTGCAGGGGGTTTAATGCTGCCTCTGCAAAACATGTTTTTTCTTAGGTTGAGATTTGTCTTGATCATTACTAATGAAAAGGTTAGTTTGAGGGAGAGCCATAGGCATAAATTTTTCTTTACATTCCTGTAAAGGTTCCAAAACATGTTTAACTAATCCTCACGTAGAAAAAACAGAAAGAGAAGCCCCAGATTGATGCGCCCCTTTTAGATTTCCTCCTACTTGTTCCCAGCATTCTGGGTCTACAGTACCTTCCTCTGGAAACCAAGGGTCATGTTTAACTGCAGCTTTTAACAATTCTTCTAATTTAGACTCTGACACCCGATTCCCTGATTGCTTTAGCCTACATTTAAGCAATTGACTATAATGTTTATTTTTTTGAGACTGAGTCTTCCTCATTTGTTACCCTGATTTACTTAAAACTTCTACTTGCATACCTGTGGTCGTGATGCCATTGAGTGCAAGGATACCAACCATCTGCCACTTGTAACTTCACTTTCTTTCACTTTCCCCACTCTTAGCAGGCCTTCTCTTTAGATCCCTGTTTGGGTGCCACTCTGCAGCATCCTGCGTGGCTGGGTGGTAAAGGATTCTGAAAGAGGAACGGCATGATATAACACAATTCACAAAACACTTTTAGAACTAGAACGTGGGGGACCCTGGGGGTACTCACAGGACAAAGGCTCTGAGTTTCTTCTTTATCAGACTTTTTAAATTATAAAGATTTGGGTACAATTCAGGCTTAGGTATACAAATGTTGATTATGCAGGTACCCTAGTTAGTTAGGTATGCCACTCCCTCCCCTAGTGGTTTCCCTCAATGGCCAATCCCATCCCCACCCCGAAAGTTTTCCACTATTGCCAATCTCTTTCTTTTAGTATTATAATTGTTTAAGGTTCTTTGCTTCTGTGACAGATCACTGAGTATGATCAACTCTAAATCCAACCAAGTGGCTGCTAAGTTCATATGTTTGTCTATCTTTTTGACTGTATAATATTTCATTGTGTATAGGCACCACATTTTAAAAATCTAGTCCAACTTCGATGTGCAACCTGGTTGGTTCCATATTTTTGCTATTGTGAATAGACCCACAACGAACATATATGCGCAAGTATCTTTTTTGTAGAATGATTTGAGTTTCTCCGGGTATATTCCCAATAGGGGAATTGCTGGGTCATACGGAAGATCAATTTCTAGTTCTTTCAAAAATTGCCATACTGTCTTCCAAAGAGATTCACAAGTCTGCATTCCGACCAGAAGTGTAGAAGTGTTCCTTTTTCTCCGCATCCTTGCCAGCATCTGTTGTTGCTTGTTTTATTAATGATGGCCGTTCTTACCGGAGTAAGGTGGTATCTCAATGTGGTTTTGATTTGCATTTCTCTGATGATGAGTGAGGCTGAGCACCTTTTCATGCATCTGTTGGCTGCCTGTATATCTTCTTTTGAGAAGTGTTTATTCATGTCTTTTATCCACTTTTTAATGGGTTTTTTTTTTTTTTTTGGCACGTTTGAGTTCCTTGTAGATCCTAGATGTTAGACCTTTGTCAGATATACAGTTGGCAAATATTTTTTCCCATTCGGTGGGCTGTCTCCCTGCTCTCTTGATGGTTTCTTTGACTTTGCAGAAGCTCATTAGTTTGATGAGGTTCCATTTGTCTATCTTATTTCATAACGTATGGGCGCTTAGGGTTTTGATCAGGAATTGGCTGCCAGTTCCAATTTCCATAAGAATGTTTCCTGCATTTTCTAAGATTCTTATAGTTTAAGGCTTTACATTTAGGTCTTTGATCCATTTAGAGTTAACTTTTGTGTACGGTGATAGGTAGGGGTCCTGTTTCAGTCTTCTGCATGTGATCAGCCACTTTTCCCAGCACCATTTGCTGAATAGGTTCTCCTTTCCTCAAAGGTTGTTGTTGGAGACTGTCAAAGATGAGTATGTTGAGAAATTGAGGCTTTGCTTCTAGAGTCTCTATCCTGTTTCATTGGTCTATGTGCCTGTTCTTGTACCAAGACCAGGTTGTTTTGATTACTGTAGCCTTACAGTAAAGTTTGAAGTCTAGAAGTGTGATACGTCCTGATTTGTTTCTTTTGCTAAGGCTTGTTTTGGCTATTTGTGGTCATTTATGTTTCCATATGCATTTCTGTATTATCATTTCCACGTCTGAGAAAAATGATGTTAGTAACTCAATGGGTATTGCATTGAATCTGTAGATTGCCTTTGGTAGGATGGACATCTTAACAACATTGATTCTTCCTATCCATGAGCCTGGATTATTTTTCCATTTGCTTGTATCTTCTTGGATTTTTTTGAGCAGTGTTTTGTAGTTCTATTGCAAAGATCTTTCACTTCTCTGGTTAGGAAGATGCCAAGGTATTTCATTTTTTGTGTGTTACTATTGTGAATGGGATTGTGCTTTTAATTTGGGTCTCTGCCTGTTTGTTGTTGGTATATAGGAATTTTGCACATTTATTTTGAACCCTGAGACTTTGTCAAAATCCTTTATCAGTGCAAGCAGATTTTTGACAGATTCTCTTGGATTTTCAAGGTATAGGATCATATCATCAGCAAAGAGGAACAACTTGACTTCCTCTTTTGGTATTTGGATACCCCTTGTTCCCTTCTCTTGCCTAATTGCCTGAGCTAGGACTTCCAACACAATGTTGAACAAGAGGGGTGAGAGTGGGCAACATTGTCTTGTTCCAGTTTTCAGGGGAAATGTTTCCAGTTTCTGTCCATTTAGCAATATGTTAACTGTGGATTTATTGTAGATGGCACTTACTTTTTTGAGGTTTGTTCCTTCTATACCTAGGTGTTTGGGGACTTTTATCAAGAAAGGATGCTGGATTTTATCAAAAGCTTTTTCTGCATCTAATGAGATAATCATGTGATTCTTGATTTTTTTTTTTTTTTGAGTTGGAGTCTCACTCTGTCGCCCAGACTAGAGTGCAGTGGCCGCTCCCGGCCACCGCAGCCTCAACCTGCTGGGCTCTGATGATTCTTCCGCCTCAGCCTTCCGAGTAGCCGGAATTACAGGCGTGTGCTACCACGCCTGGCTAATTTTTTTATTTTATTGTAGAGATGAGGTCTCGCCTGCCCAGGTGGGTCTTGAACCCGCGGGCTCAGGCAATCCACTCACCTCAGCCTCCCAAAGGTGCAGGATTACAGGCTGAGTCACTGAGCCTGCCTTGTGGTTCTTGTTCTTATGTCTGTTGATATATTTAATGACATTTATGGTCTTGCGAATGTTGAACCACCCTGCATCCTGGGGATGAAGCCTACTTGGTCATGGTGGATGATTTTTGAAATGTGTTTTTGGATCTGATTTGCTAGAATCTTGTTGAGGATTTTTGCATCTATGTTCATAAGGGATATTGGCCTGTAGTTCTCTTTTTTGGGTGAATCTTTACCCGGTTTGGGTATCAGCGTGATGTGAGCTTCGTAAAATGATTTGGGGATAATTCTATCTTTCTCAATTGCCTGGATACTTTCAATAGGATTGGTATCAGCTCCTCTTAGTACGTCTTGTAGAATTCTGCCAGAAGGTCATCCAGTCCAGGGCTTTTCTTTTGTAAGTGGTTTTTGTATGACGGACTCAATTCCCTGGGTTGTTATTGGTCTATATAGTGTCTCAATGTCTTCTTGTTTCAACCCTGGGAGGTTGTGTGATATCAGAAAGTTCTCCATATCATTTAGTTTATCAAGTTTATTTCCATATAGGTGTAAATATAAATTCCCCTCTTAGAACTGTTTTCATGGCATCCCAAATGTTTTGGTAAGAAGTTTCTTCATTTCCATTTGTTTCCAGGAATCTTTTAATTTCTGCTTCAGTGTTGACCCAGTAGTTGTTCAGCATCATGCTGTTTAGTATCCATGTCTTTGGGGTAATTTTGTGGGTGCTGATATTTATTTTTATTTCACTGTGATCTGAGAATGTGCATGTCAAGATTTCAACCTTACTGAATGTGCTTATGCTTGAATTATGGTCAAGGATCTGAATGATCTTGGAGTACGTTCCATGTGGTGTTGAGTAGAATGTATATTCTGTGGTTTTGGGGTGGAATAATCTGTAGGTATCTATTAAGTCCATTTGGTCAAGTGTCAAGTTTAAGTCTGGAACACTTTGTTGATTTTCTGCTCGATAATCTATAAGGGCTGTTAGTGGGGCATTCAAGTCCCCTGCTAAAATAGTGTTAAGTAAATATGGCTTTTTTTCTTTGTTTTACTTAGTAGTTTCTTGAAATGCTGGTGTTCCTGTTTTGGGTGCATATATGTTTAGGATGGATATGTCTTGTTGATGTATTGAATATTTAATCCTTATTATTGTCCTTTTGCATCTTTTTAAATTTTTGATAGCTTAAAGGTTGTTTTGTCTGATATTAAGATTGCAACTCCTACTTTCTTTTGTAATCCATTTGCCTGGAAACTCGTTTTCCATCCTTTAACTTTGTGTCTGTGTGTGTCCCTTGTAGTGAGATGAGTCTCTTGGATGCAGCAAATAATTGAGTCATGGTTTCTTATCCAGTTTGCCATTCTGTGTCTGTTCAGTGGGAGCATTTAGTCCATTCACATTCATGCTATTGAAATATGATTGTTTACCCCTGTCATGAGGTTCTTATAAAATTTTGTTTGTTTGTTTGCTTGTTTGCTTTTGGCTTTGGGGTTGATGTATGTGTATGTGTTCAAGTTTCTTGTGTTGTATTCTCTGTTGATTCTGTGCTCTGCTTTTCTCTTGGGAAGTGTGTGGCCATTCTTTTTTCCTTTCTTTGTGCTTAATACTTTTTTAAGTGTTTCCTGTAGAGTTGGTCTGGAAGCTGCATATCTCTTGGGTATTGCATGTCTGGGAAGGATTTTAATTCTCTATCACTGATGAAGCTGAGCTTAGCTGGATAGGAAATTTGGGGTTGAAATTGTTTATATTTGAGGACTTTGAATATAGGATTTCTGTCCCTACTTGCTTGTAGTATTTCTGCTGGTAGGTCTGCTGGTATTCTGATTGGTTTTCCCTGGTAGGTAGTCTGATCTTTCACTCTTGCTACATTTAGGATTTTTTTCTTCTGTGCCTACTTTGTGTAGGCGAATTATTGTGTGTCTAGGGGTTGGTCTTCTCATTTGATGTCTTTTGGGGGTTCTCTGTAGCTCTTGTGCTCGGCCGGTCACATCTCTGGTGAGATGGGGAAAGTTTTCTTGGATTTCCTCCTTGAATACTTGCTCTAAGTTGTTCTCCATTTCCCTTTCTTCTTCTGGGATACCAGTCAGGCATGGGTTTGGCCTCTTGATATAATCACACATCTCTTGTAGGCTTTGTTCTTTCTTTCTAAGTCTTCTTTCTATGTATGTTACAGATAGGGTTAATTCCATGTTCTGGTCTTCAAGTTCGGAGATTCTTTCTTCAGCTAGATTAATTCTGCTTTCCACACTTGTCATCTTGTTATTTATTTCTTGGATGAAATTTTTTATTGTCAAAATCTCTGTTACAAGTTATTTCAGTGTTGTACCTTGTCTTTCTTGAGTCTTACTCACTCTTTCCATCCATTCCGTAATCCCTGTCATATTCTGGGTACAGTCAATGGTGACTTCCACTGTTTGGCCACCAAGGTCTGATTTTTCAGGAGTTTTATTTTGGTACACTTGAAATTGCCTGAAGTCTTCCTTTGGTTTTTCCTCATTTGTGACATACCTCTTGTTTTGATCTTTAGTTCTGTTATTCAGTGTCAGTGTGAGAGGATTTCCCATCTGATGTTTGCTCAGTCCTCTATTCTTCCCTGATCCAGGCTCTGGATTTGGTCTATTTTGAAATAGGACAGTGAATTATAAGCTTTGCTATCTCTTGTAGTTTTTGAAATTTGAATAAAGTGGGTGGTGGGGCGCTAGGATACAGAAACTACTTGCAAATTACAGTGTTCACTTATTGTGGTATGTGTTCCCTGATACCACTTCCCACCACCACTCTATATTACAATGCAAAGCAGAAACCAATGCAAAAAACAATTGAACATACACACAACAAACTGGAATAGCAACAAAGTGAAACAAAACAAACAACAACAACCAACCAAGAAAACTAAACACACACACACATGCCTAGCATAAAGAAAATAGAGAGAAAAACAGAATGACTGGGGCAGGGGGAAGGAATTCAGGTTGAACCCTCGCATATATTTTGACACACACCTTAAACTCTAAGAAATTAAAATAAAAATAAATAAACCCAGAAGAACAAAAGAGCAAAAACAAACCAACAACAACAACAAAATTGAAAGATGAACACTCATACACGCATAATAGAAAAGGATAATTAAAAGAAGAAAAAACGGAAAAAGAAAAGAAAAAGAATTGGGGGGATGCACATCAAACCCTCACATACACATTCATGCACAAAGAAAAAATATTTTTTAAATAGTTGAACTTACAGTCAAAAATTAAAAAAAAAAAAATTTTAAACCTGCTCTCTTCCTCTAATTGGGCCTCTCCTGCAAAGTCACCTCTTTCACTCTCTCCTTCGTGTCCAAAGCCGGGAAGGAGGAGGGACTGTGGAGGTGGAGAGGGCTGCAGTCCTCCCCTCCCACTCTTGTGGTCAGGGAGATCTCCTCCAGTGGGGTGGTACAGGATTGTCTCCTCCCCAGGTAGGTACTCGCAGAGGGTGCCCCAGCCAGGCCTATCCTAGAATGGAGTTCTCCTATTGCAGCTGACGTCCAGGCTCCACCTAGATTTGTCCCTCTGAGTCGTGGCCTAGCTGTGTGGGTCTGATGTTCAGAGGTTTGCTGGGGTGGAAGGGGTTTGGGTCAGCCCCAGATTCACCACCGATCTCTTTGGAGTTCTTCCTCATCCTTTTCTGGCCATACTGGATCAGGGTAGTGGGTGGGGCACCTGAAACTCAACACTTGTCAGTTTCCTCCTAAGTTTGTGCTTTCAGGATATTCCCTCTGGGTCACGATCAATCCCTGATTAGTTGATCTGCCAGTCACAGAGATTGAGTCTGTTGCTCTGTAGTGAGCAACTCAGAGCACTGTCCTGCCCCACTTTCAAGATGATGATGGAGTGCCTCTCTTGTCCTCTTCCATGGGACTTTGCCTCTGGACTCTCTGCAGCCCCTAATGCCAGTGCCCTGCCAGGAGCTGAAGTGGTGAGGCAAAGTAAGGAGCCAGCAGTCACTCTCCTGCTGCAGTGGTGAGGGAGAGCCTGGGGCGATGGTTTCTCCCCATTGCTTTTTTGCAGAAAAATTTTGTCTTCTTCCCGGGAGTCGCTAGAATCTAAGCCGAGCAGTTGTGACATCAGTTGCTGCACCAGGAGAGCCCTGGCTGCTAGCTCCCTAGGCCTCACTCAGTCAGCCATTCACACGCCCACTCACTCACCAACACATACATAAAATTTTCCATACACTCACTCACTCACACCAGGACTCACATAGTCTGACTGGCTCAGCCGCCATCTTCAGAACATAACATTTCTTACTCCAAAGCAAGAGGACCCCTGAAGAAATTTCAGTCACTGCGAGAGAGTACCAGTCTGTATTCAATGAGAGGTGTTGCTATGTAAACAATGACCCTGATTATATCAACAACAACAGCAAAACCAATAGTGAACAGTTAGCAAGCATTTACCTGCCATCCATTCTGAGTACAATAGTTTCCCCTTATCTGCAGGGTCTGTGTTCCAAGACCCCACAGATGGTACCAAACTCTATACATATTATGCATAAATTTTCCTCCCCTTCTTCACAATTTCCTGAATAGAAGGTTCATTCTCTCCATAGATTTTTGCAATATCAGCATACTTTTTTGTTTCTTTCCTTATTGAGTTGGAGACTTTCACTTTGCATTTAAAGGAAGCACTTTACAGCTTCTCTTTGGCACATTCCAATTGGCAGCATCACTACTCTTGCATTTTGGGGCTATTATGGAGTAAAATGTGGTTTACTTGAACACAAGCACCATGATAGCACAACAGTCAGTCTAAGGACAAAGGGGAGATTCACATTTTGGGACAGAACACAGCCACACATTTATGGGGGGCCAGCCCCCCAAAAGAGATTTAGAGGGTCCCTGGAAGGTGGGGCAGCATTGGCGAATATTCTGGGAGAATAGAAGGGAAGAAAGAGACTGGACTCTGTCTAGTGCAGAAGCCGATTCTGTAGTAGGACTAGATATTGAAAGAAAGATGGAGGGATAGATATAAAGAGAAAGAAAGAAAGTGGACAACTGTTCAGCGAAATGAGCAGAAGCCATTTATTGGGAACAAACGTGAGTCTTTTATCCCAAATTTTCACAAAGCCAGGTAGGTGAGGGGCGTTTCCCACCCACCAAGCATTTCCTCAGGAATGAGGAAGGACAATCCCAATCAAATCACAAGAGTTTTGCGTGAACACAAAGTCAGGTGGGTGGGGGGCGTCCTCACCCACCAGGCGTTTTCCCAAGCATGAGGAAGGACAATCTTAATCAAATCACAAGAGTTTTGCATGAACACAAAGCCAGGTGGGCGGGGGTCCCCACCCCCCAGGTGTTTTCCCAAGCATGAGGAAGGATAATCCCAAAATTATCTCACTGTTCCTTATGCTTGGTTTATGTTCCACAAAAGCAATACAACAGTTTTAATGTCATAAAATCCTAATAATCAATAACTTCTAAAACTTTTGCATACCCAACACCTAATGACTGACTTAAATCCTAATACCATTCTATTCTGTGCTAACTTTACCTGTACTATAAAAAACTCTTAATTATAGGTCAGACCAGTTCCTAAAGAATGTGTCCCAGTCCAAAGATCACGCTGGGCCGTTTCCAGGAACAATTGATTATGATCTCTTAACAAAATGGCTATTCTAAAATCCTATGTATCTATCTTAATTTCTATAAAAGTTTCTAATTCCTAATCCTGATATATAAGGCTGATCATCAGCAATAAAGCTTCTAAAATAAAACCCAAACACAAACTGTAATTGTACTAAAGCCAAAATCACAATTAGTAGAAGGTGGGAACAATGAAATTTCAAAAGTTAGCTGTATTCTTATAAAACCTTTAAGTATCATGTTTGATCATGCTTGGACTAACATAATTCCCTGACGTAGCATGACCTATTCTAAAATACTTTCTATGAATTCAGTTTCTATTATAAGTAGAAAAAACTTACACTAATTGTAACTAAAGAGCCGTATTAAAAGAATGCGGCCCAGCCCAAAATGGATGCTGGGCCCTTAGGAATGTGGCCCAGTCCAAAGTTCGTGCTGGGCCATTTCTGGTAACCCTAGATAATCATCTAAAGCTGGAAGCAGCTCTCTAAATGTATATACTAATTCTACAAATATATTTTTAAATCTTATAAATCTTGTATCACGTATAGGGCTCCCAAATGTGATCTGAGATTGAACTGTGTTAAGTTTAAAGCCGAAACCGCAGTCTGTGAGAAGCGGGAACAATGGATCCCTAGAGTCAGCCATGCCTGTCATATTCTCAGAACTTCATGCTTAGATCATCAAAATCCCTGCCAGTGGGTAATGCTAAACAACAAAGAAAGGAGGAGGGAATGGGCCTTCAGCTCCTGAACCAGCCTGGTGGTCTCAAGGTCCGCAGCCCGCCTGGATCCCTAACGCTCAGGCAGGCCTCCACGGCCGGCTCCCAACACACATTGTGAGTTTTCATCACATTACTCAGAATGGCACTGCATTTAACAGTCAGAAATGGCATATTTCTGGAACTTTCTATTAATATGTTTAGATTGTGGTTGACCATAAATAACTTAAGCCATGAAAGGTGAAACCAACTAAGGAGAACTTCGTATACACATCAGGTAATCAAATGTTTATAAGTTTATGAAGTAATGAGATACAAGAAAATAACTTCCTCAAGGAGACAGAGTTCATCCTAACAGCCAAATCTTTTATTACAGGACTAAGTCATCACGTTAAGGTAAAACACTCTATACCATGGAGGTAAAACCATTTTGATGACAGTGAGTCCATCCAGTCTTAATTCTTTGTTGAGTAGCAATTACATTGGTCTGTAGCCAATAAGTGGGGAAGAAGACACACCATTTCAGCATGCATTCAATTAGGACTGTTCTCCTTACTGTTCATATTTGTTTTGTCCAAATATTTTACTGGCAAATTGATGGAGGACTGCTTGCAAGGAAGGCTGCCTCTGCTCATTGTGGAGGAAGCTGTTCCAAGCTTCTCTGAACCAGATAATGGCCAAGGACTTGCAACGAATCTAAGTCTTTCATACCATAGGCTTTATCAGACACTAGTGTTGCTTGTGAATATCATTTCTTAGTGAAAAATAGTTTCCATGTATTTTATAATTGATCTCAAAATAAGCATAATATCAAATCAAGTATTAGCTTCAAAAAACTATCATGTCTAATTTTCTTAAGTTCTTACTGATGTACTGAAGGAAATTGAAGGTGAACTATCATAACTCACAAGTTCAACAAATACTACTCAAATCCTTTAACCACAAAAAATGTGTCTCATTACTTATGATTTGTTGAGTAATTATAGATATACATCCACCAAATTAAGACCTAATATTTTGATGGAAACCCAAATATAAATATGTGTAAATGTGTTTTTTTCTTTTTGCAAGAGTAGCACACACTAAATATTATAGTTAATAAAAATATTTTAATTTTATAAGTTTGCATAGAATCACAGCTTTTGTTTGGACTTTCCAGGACAGTGTAAAAGTGTAAAATTCAGTCACATAATTTGTGTAACAGCACTGATCAATTCACTTGGCAACTGGAAAAATTATTACTGTGTATGCCTTAAGAGGATACAAAGAAATAAAAACAATTTATGTGCTTAGTAATAGGTCTAATATTTTAGAGTACTAAGTACAGGTTAGATAATAGTGGCATATCTATTTACCTATCTGAGGTTTTATGGTTTTATTTTTTTTTTCTTTACCTGTTATCTCTATCACAGCTGTTATCCTGGTATAAGAAATCAAAATAATAATTATTCTAACTTCCTTAATGGTAGTAATTTCTCGATTATTAATATTATGAGCAAGCATACTATTATTTAGAACTTAATATATTTATGTATCTGTACAACATATTCTTCATAGACATATAACACATAAAATTGTATTGTGATTATACATTTATCTATTTTTTTCTCTACTAGAAAGACATGAAGGCAAGAACAAACCTTTTCAATCACTGAATCATTTTTCAAATTTTTTCTATTTTAAAGATGTTGAGTACAATTCAGGATTAGGTATACAAGTTGAATCATTTATTTAGTAGACACTCACATTAATAAATGAATAAATAAAAGACGTGAAAGGTTTTTGAAACTATTTAAAACATAGGCACATGTTCATGTTTAAGGTGTCACAGATTCCTAAAGATGAAGACCCTCAGAGAGATGTCCCAATGTTAATTTCTCATTTTAGGATGCTTTCATTTTCAGATCTTAACTTGATACTTGAGATATAAAAGGTAAAAAGAAAAAATTATTTGAAGTCTATTAAAATTTGTATAATTAATTTTTATTATATTGCAAATATTTGAAATAATTTTTAACATTTTACTTTGTAAGTTGGAGTAGTATATAAATTTAGAATGAAAGTAAGTTAGACTCAAAGTCTTCTAACCAATATCATTTGGGAGGTCATGAGCGAGAAATGAACATTTGAATGATGAAATTCTTCCAAAGTACAGCCATCAATCAGTGACTTACACCTCAAGTGAAATGATCAATTATTAAATTGATGCTCATATAATTAAATGATTACAGTGCATTCTACATTTATTTTTGTATTTTAAATGGGAAATTTAATTGACAGAGGAGAAAAAGGGCATACACTAAATGTTACAAAGTACAAAGCTCTCCATTTAAAGTACAATACAATAGAACATATTACCTCTAGGGAATGAAGTTAATAAACAATGATACAGAGTATGTAGAGTCTAAACATACTGTGACATTGCCAATATTCATTTTGAAAAATAGAGGAAAT
Organism: Cephalopachus bancanus; assembly: GCA_027257055.1. Lineage (NCBI taxonomy): Eukaryota > Metazoa > Chordata > Mammalia > Primates > Tarsiidae > Cephalopachus > Cephalopachus bancanus. The sequence continues at coordinate 1,757,196 of JAPVLO010000385.1, read as the reverse complement.
AAAGTAAAATTTAAAACCCTACTTTAAAATTTGTTTTATTATAAAGATGTTGGGTACAATTCAGTGTTAGGTATACAAATGGTCATTGTACAGGTGAAGTTTGGGCCTCACTTTGGTCCCCATTTTACCTGGTTTGAGATCAGTACCCTCATTGGTGGAGTATTCCCCTTCCCTCCCCCACTGGAAGTCTCCCACTACTGCCAATCCTTATCTTATAGTATTATGATATACTATAAGGGTCCACTTATGAGTGAGAACATGTGGCACTCAGTCCTTTCTTTCTGTGATGCATCACTCAGTATTATAGACTGTAAGTCCATTAAAGTTGCTGGACAGCATCTACAAGGATTCAAATATGCCAAAAATTTTTAAAAAGCCCTATTAAAAATTGGGCAGAAGATATGGATACTTCTCAAAAGAAAATTCTACATTTGAAGTACAACATGATGCATGTGCCTTTTGGAGATTGAGATAAACAGTATTAAAATTATTTTATTATATCATACATAAAGTATGTCTTAAATAAATATGTACCATTTCCAGAAAATTCTATAAAGGCTAATTTTATTTAAATTTTATAAAAAAATTAAATTTTACTTATTTTAAAGTAAGATGATAATGTATTTGAAAAACGTGGGTATGGAAGTGGAAGAAAAGGACTGAGAAAATAATCAAATTATAATGTGGCACATAAAGAAATGAGAAAACAAAGAATGCTTATACAGATGTTCAGGAATTTCAAGATTTTACTTAATTGCTTTTTATAGTGTTTTTATTTTTGACAAAAAAATTTTATTTATTTGTATAAAACACAACTTTATGGACCACATCTTTGAAGGCTTGTTTTACCTGCTGGTTTCTCAGGGTATAAATGAAGGGGTTGAGCATGGGGCAACAGAGGTATTGAGAATAGCTACTCCTTTTGTCAATGATGCCTTTTCTTTTGCAGAGGGATTAGCATACATGAATATACAGCTTCCATATGAAATGGAAATGACAATCAAGTGAGAGGAACAGGTAGAGAAAGCATTTTTTCTCTGACTGGCAGATGGAATTCTCAAAATAGTCCTGATAATGTACGTGTAAGATAAAATCACTAATGCCAAAGTGAACAACAAAGAAACCAAAGCACAGTAAAAACCAACAACTTCTAGGAGCCATGTGTCTGAGCAAGAGAGTTGTAAGAGGGGAAAATAGTCACATATAAAGTGATCAATGACATTGGAAGCACAGTAATCCAGCTGGAGAAGAAACATAAGGGGTGGGAATATGGTAAGAAACCCACCCACCCAGGCACACAGCACAAGCAGGGTGCAAAGTTTCCTGTTCATGATGGATGTGTAGTGGAGGGGCTTGCAGATGGCAACATAGCGGTCATAGGACATGGCAGTTAGAATGCAAAATTTGGTCACCCCCATGAAGATAAGGAAGAAAATTTGTGCTACACGATCGTTATAGGAAATGGTCTTATCCCTGGTGATAATTGTCCACAGAAATCTAGGGATACATACAGTTGTAAATGAGATTTTTAAGAAAGAGAAGTTCCGGAGGAAGAAATACATGGGTGTCTGCAGATGGGAGTCCATCAAGGTTAGGGTGATGATAGTCAAGTTTCCAGCAACACTTAACATGTATGTGATAAATATAAAGAGGAAAATCACAGTCTGAAGGTCAGGGTCATCAGAAAGGTCCAGAAGAACAAACTCTGTGACTACTGTATGGTTCATGTTACTCTCCCTCCCCCACCCCCCACCTATCTCACTTCCTCTCTCCTTTTTTTCTTCCTTTCAAGATATTTTGGTAGAAAGAGAATAAAAAGGAAGAGAGGAAAGATATCATTCATTATGATTGAGATCATTGTTATTGATAACATTCTGAAATACCTTCTACAATCCTTGGCAATTTTATTTTGAGTATCTTGTTTGCATTAAGTTTCAATTGATTTTTGAGTTCAGTTTATTTACTAGAGTTCTTATTTTAAATCTAGCAGAAGTTAGGAAATCATCATACAATAAGCCACATCATTTAGAAAGGGTAAATACAATATACAATTCTTGCTTTGTGTCCAATTTATGCAAAATAACATTACCTTTTTTGTTGAAACAATTACATGAAACATACATTTTTCTTTCTTTTTCCATCACGTATATATTAAAGGATACTGCCACCTAAAAATAAAATAGATCATCTTAATTCCATCAAAAGGTAAAAGTTAAAATTTGATGGTTAAGCTGGCTCACTACTCTCTTTAGAATATGAAAAAACAATTAGTGATTTATAGCAAATAGAATATTTATTCATTTTAACAACCAAATGTTTATTCAATTATTAATTTATTCTTAATATTTATAATTTTTATCTAATAGTAAAGATAAGAAAATCCTATATATAACACGGTATAATATCTACTTACAATAGGATAAACAATCTTGACTTGACTATCAAACAAATAGGGAACATATTCTTACTGCTTTGTCTTATAATTTCATCAAAATCTTTAATTTTTGATGTCTTCCATGACTCATGAGAGATGCATGTATAGACAGTAATTTTTGTTTTTTTCTAAAGGAACATGCAGTGTTTGTTCATTTTTCATTTTGCTCTGTAACAAATTGAAAAAGTAACTACTTGCCTTAGATGTCAGCTCTGTCTCTTGGATTGTAGACAGGTGCATTTTCCAGTTGAATATTCTCCTTATTGAGCTATTAAACTTTGTGGGAAAATGTTTTCTTCTGTAGTAATTTTGTCCCACATGAAACCCCTGATCCTTACAGATCCACTCATTCATAAGAATTTCAAGAAATGCATAGGAACCTCTCGCTTTTATTCTAACGTATTCAGGAAGTCTCAGCTACTCAAAAGCTGTGCTGGTTATACTCTTCTGCAGATTTGGTTCGCTAAAATCCTGACAGCTGTTTCTTTCATATTTTAGATAGCCAAATTTCTGCTGTGAAGGATAAAATCAAATTGTATTTTATTTTTGTCTCTAAATTTATAATAACTGAAGAAAAATATTTTAGGAAATAAAAATGAGACATCAGAAACGTTCAGAAGACATGGAAATACACTCTTTAAAAATGTTGATCTGAAAGTTCAAGTATTACTGAAAGTAATATTTAAAGAGAAAACAGAGGAAGATATGACAACATTGGTTATTATATATATATATATATATTTTTTTTTTTAAACTGGGCTCTGTAGTCTCTCTGGTTGAATATGTACCTAAAATATTTCAAGTCAACTTGTTTTGACCTCAAATGATGTTATCTCCTGGGAAAGACACAAAGTCCAGGCCAGATCTCTCTGCTATAGGTAAACCATGGAGGATTTTTCTAGGCATTTTTCAGTAGCTTCCTAACTCTTCTCTATAGTTGATCTCCCTTGAGAATAGTCACCTTCATCTCTGTGTCCCACAGAGGATCTCAGATGTCTTCTACAAAATAGTTACTTTTATTAATCATAATCAATATTTTATGCTTATGTAATATCTTATGAGTGAAAAAAATAACTATGAAACTTATTTTCTTATGAAGTTAGAACTTTTTATCAAATTGATATTCAATCGTCATTTGAAATATAATAGTTTTCTTTTTCATAGAGTGATTTAAGTTCCTCCAGGATATTTCCATATCACAGAAACAAAAATCTGAGTACCACAAGTTCTCACTCCTGAGCAGACCCTGAACTTTTACCATAGTATTATAAGAAAGGGATGGGCAGTAGCCAGAAACTGCCAGAGGAGGAAGCAGAGGGGCACATAACATTAATAAGGGTACCTGACCTCAAACTAGGTGAAGTGGAGAACAAAGGGAGGCCCAAACTTTACCTCTACGATGACCATTTGTATACCTATCCTGAATTATACCCCACATCTTTAAAATAAATTAAATTTGTAAAAATCGTTTTCTGTGGATCCCCTTTTTGTTGTATCCTTAGGCTTTGTTAGGTGTTGGTGCACCAAGAAGCAAAAAACTATTCCATGAGGCTAAGTTAAAGAATAATTGCTCTAATGAACATATTGAGCTCACAATTAAAAAAAATACTAACCAGCAGGTTACCTAATTGAATCTTCATTACAAATTGCAATACTTAATTGTGGTGTTAATTTTGTTTATCTTGGCCTTCACATTTATTTATCATCTCTTTGTCATTCTAATGAGAAATAACACAAAATAATAATCATTTATTTATGTGAAATTCTGATTAGTGGATTATAGTCAATTATTCTTTTGAATGTTATTCTTTAATAGTTCCCAAATATGTTGGCAATAAAAACATAACAGACAATAGTCCATATATTTAATGTATAATTATTTAAACTAATAATCCAAATTATACAACCTGCATTATTTAATACAAAATGTGTCATGTGTATTCATAAAATAATCTCTTTGGAGTGATTTAACCAGGAGAGAGTCTTCAGTTGGCTTCTGACTACTGGGGATGTTGCATTTTTACTTTTTGATTGCTTCCTCTCAATCAGTGTACGTTTTTCCAGGCTTATGTTACCCTTTTTTGCATTAAACCCGAAGTCCATCATTTCTCCAAAGAGTCCTCCTTATATTGATTGAAAAATATTAATTCAAAATTAGAAATCAGGCACTAGGTGTGATCATTGTTATGAGGTCGATCATCTTTTCTAGGTGGTTTCAGCAGACAAGGCCAGCAAACATGTATGTGTTTCAAGATAAAATGCTTGATGAGTGCATACTAAAACATATTCATGTCGCTTTCAATAACGACTCTCACACGATTCTTCTGCAAGCTGCTTTAATCCCAGGTTACTACATCGTTCTTCCTTTTTCTCCTATTCGTGACCTTAAATCTAGTATCTCTGCCAATCAATTAAGGTAACGCGGCACGGCCGTAAGAGAGGATTGTATGCTGATATCCTTTAGTTGCCTTATCAGGGCTTGTTTTGTCTTGTGGTCTGGCTGCTTCAGGCGCCATGCTAGGGCGGAGGCGCTCCACATATTCAAATTTAGATTATAGAATTGTTACATAATCCTTTCTATCTTCCATTTATTTGTATCTTCTTTCTCTCATTTTGAGGACCCTATCACATTAATTTTCATCTGTTTCTTTTCCCCTCATTGCACACACAACAGTGTAAGAGTAACAAGAATGCCAGGCTCCGTGGCTCAGCCTGTAATCCCGCGCCTTTGGGAGGCTGAGGTGAGTGGATTGCCTGAGCCTGTGGGTTGGAGACCCGCCTGGGCAGCGAGACCTCATCTCTACAATAAATCAAAAAATCAGCCGGGCATGGTAGCACATGCCTGTAATTCCAGCTACTCGGAAGCCTGAGGCAGAAGGATTGCCGGAGCCCAGCAGGTCGAGGCTGCGGTGGCCGGGAGCCGCCACTGCACTCCAGTCTGGGCGACAGAGTGAGACTCCAACTCAAAAAAAAAAAAAAAAAAAAAAGAATAACAAGGATGGCAATACTATCCACAATATCATTCCTGAGAACACTTTAAGATGTTTTAAATTGTTCTCTTTGCTAAAATTAATTAGATTAAATTCCACATGAATTTAAAATCACGTGGAATAACCTCAGCAACTTAATACATACTTAAAGATATTCAATTCACATATGTTTTATTTTGAGGGATTCTTTTTTAAAAAATTAATGCACCTGTAACTATTAAATGTTAACATAGATCCAAGTCAAATATTCAAAACTAGCGATATTCCAAAAGTTGTGTTTTCCAATATTGATCCTTCTCACCTATTCCCTTCCTACTTTATAGGAAAATTTTTGAAAGTTATTTCTCATCGTTCTTCATTATTTTTGAATCATAAACAATTATATGTGCAAATTAATATTTTACTCTTTGGAGAAATTTACATAAATTTTCTTTATTTTCCTTGATCTTATTCCTTTTACAGTTGCAGTAAATGGATATATTAACGTTTATTCAAAATGTCCTCTACTAATGAATATGTTTTTTCTTCTCGTTAGAAATCATCATACAATAAAAATATTTGTGAATTGTCTTTTAATATATTTGCTATTGTCCCCTAAAATAATTTTTTACATCTGGTTTCTGGATAATAATAAATGCATATGTGATTTTATTAGATATTACCAAATCCCCTCATGGTGATCATTTCACATAAAGCCTCTGACCAATAATGTGTAAGTGACTACTTTTCCACAGCTTAATCAATAGAGAATGTTGTCACATTTTGATATTTTTGGCAATGAATTATAAAAAAGAGGTAGATCAATGCAGTTCTAATTTGGTACGTGAGACAGAGAAAAATTTTATTTTATTAAGTCCTATTTGTGCTTGTCATTCTTTAAAACATTTGACCATTACTCTGATCCAAGAGCCATACTTTTTTTTATTCTCTATGTTTAGAATCTTGTTAGGTATTCAGGGTACAAAAATATTGTTTGTAAACAAAGTTTAAAATTACATTCCCACACAGAATTGTTTGCATTTGGCTATGATATATTTGGTCATGATATTTTTAAATATTTTATTGTAAAATCCCAAAACCAAATGACATCTCTCCATTTCCAACAATATTTCTTTTTCCTTTTTTTTTTTTTTTTTTTTTTTTTGAGGTTGAAGTCTCACACTGTCAACCAGGCTGGAGTGCAGTGGCACAATCACAGCTCACCATAACCTCCACCTCTTGGGCTCAGGTGATCCATCGGCTTCAGCCTCCCAAGTAGCTAAGACTACAGGCACATGCCACCACGCCAGGCCAACTTTTTAATTTTTTGTGAAGACGAAGACTCACTATGTTGCCTAGGTTGACCTTGAACTCCTGGGTCGAAGAATTCCTCTCGCCTTGGCATCCCAAAGTGCTGGGATTACAGGCCACCTCATCTGACCAATTTTCAGCAATATTTTCTTTGGTGAATTTTTAATTCTGCGTTGTTGTCCTAGGAAGTCATTTTCTTTATTTTTACTCTGGAAGTGATTTACAGCACATAGTACCCCTCTCTTGCCCTCTTAATTGCTGATTTTTTAAGATGTTGTTGGAGATTCTGGAAGTTCTGTGCTTGGAATTCCTCTCCTACTGCACAAAACTGACAGTTAACAGAGAAAACAATTAATACTCAGGGATTCTGCTTTTAATTACTCCTGATTCGTTCTATAACTGCCACTAATTATGCAAAAATTTTTCAAAGTTTTATGTGTTAACTCTTTTGATCACACAGTTTTTGGTAAGTATAGTGTCTACACACAATAACTATTTAATGATCAAACCATTATGAAAAGTAGTAGATTAAGGTATGATTTTTCTTGGGGCTATAAAGCTACTTTCAAAATCCTTAAATATACTGACAATAAAAATGCAGCCCTATTGTTGCTGACTCCTTGGTTGGTAAGAGAGACATATTTCAAAGATCTTAGTTCTCAAATATGCAGAGAAAACATTTCCTGGATACAGGCTAAGGTCTTCATCAGTAATGCAGTCCACTTCTCACAATTATATTCTTTCTAAACTGCTCTAATAGTTTCTGGTTAAATGAAAAATCGCCGTATGTGTGGATTCTGTCCAATTTCCTATTATGAACTTTCTTTAAATAGAGCTTGTTTTTAAAGTAAATCGGTATAGAACTTTAGCCTGAGGAATGACCCAAACCTAGCTGCCTGGTTGGTTTCATGTTTTTGAATGGATAACTCTATTTTCTAAAAACAATAGTTATCCATTCAACACTTCATTGTAAAAGTTCTATATCAATAGATATATGCTAGGTACAAACCTGCAAAAATAAATTAAATGTGGAGTGATTACAAGCACTTCTAGAGAAAGCTTATTTGGAAGATACTAGTAGAATTATATCGTCGGTTATAATGATGTAACTCATACATATTTCTAAGAAAAAAATGTATTTGAATTGGTTTGAACTGTTAACCGAGGATGAATAAAAGATTGTGTATAGTTTGAAAAGACTCCTTGTCATAAATATGTCAATTTTGTCTCTGATATAAGTCTGGCTACATGATCATTCAAGGCTTCTATGATAGTTATCCTTCCAATCTCTTGTATAATGAATGAACTCTAGTCGCATGGTTTATATTTTCATTACTACTATCTCTCCTCAAGAAGTATCTGACAAATAAAGGCTAATACTCTATTATACACAAGCAAAGTTTATAACAATAACAATTTAACAGTGCAATTAAGAAAATTTTTTTATTTTAAATCTGGACATATTCACAAATATACGGGTACATATAAATAACAATAAAAATAATAATCATTACTATTTATTGATAGCTCATTATATTAGACGGTTTATAGATTTATTTCCATTCTTACATTTATTATTCTTAGTAACTTATTTAAGATATTATGTCTGGCACACAGGTAAGCAAACATATGTTCAGACGGTATAAAAACTGCAGACTTCCAATTTCTTCTTTAACATTGAAATGTTAATTCTGATAAGAAGGAATAAAATTAGGAAGCCATTCCTATCTTCCATTTAGCATTCTGAATTCATTTAGGTGGTTTTTTTCCATCTTTTTTTCTTTCAGCAAACTTTCTTGTAAGTTTGCCAATTAAATATATTTCATGAGGATCTCAAGAATTTTGTATCACTGATTACTTAAAAGCACGGTCAATAGAATATAGAATACCTTTTAGTGTAATTATTCTCATTTAAGCTTTTGAAGTTATGGGAACACACACATCTTGACTACAACTTTAGACATTTACTAATATGTTAAGTAGAATTAAGCAAAATTTTAATAGATTAAAATCGTAATTTTATATATCCTAAAGAAATGTTTATTTTATTTTGAAGCTTTTATTTGCTATAAAACTTAACATTAAACAATTTTGTTAAGATATATAATAATTTACTTACATACCCTGTTTTAAACTAGTCAAAAATTTGGATAGGAGATCTATGTATTGACAGAGAGAAGCTTTTCTACTCATTTACAGAAAAATACTTATCATAGATACCTAATATATATTTTCTATGTTTGAAAACATTGTGGGGCTTATAAATTTGGAGAACTACTTAGCATTTATATCTAAAAGTGTATACTAATAACGGTATAGGTTTCTTTACTAATAGAATGACTTCATTAACATATCCAATTAAAATGAGTAATGAAAAATATTTTTTGCTTTTTAAAGGAATGCACTTACATTTTTCTTTAAATTATATTACACCTTTCACATATTTCCTGGAACCTCTGTAGCACAGAGAAGAAAATTTCAAAAAAAAATTATAAAACTATATTTTCTGTGTATAGCAAGCAAAATATCATATAAATATTTATAAAGATGTTCCACAATGTTTGAGGCTTTTTTCCAGAATAAAACTCAAACATAATTTTAGTTTTCACATTATTATTGAAGAGTCTGTGATCTTAAAAATTGTGCAAAGTAGAAAGACACAAGAAAATTACTTTAAATGGTATGAGAAATATATTAAACAAATTTGCTTGCAAACTGTTAGAAAAATGAAAACAATGAACAAAGGTAGCAGAGAGGCCATTTTGATTAGGAGAAGCCACTAAAATTTTACATTCATGTTTTAAATTGTCCTTCTCTGTGCCTGTAATTAATCATGCCACATCACTTCATGTACTCGAGAAAAGTACTGTTTTCCTTGCCATGTTCATGAAGGCTTGCTTGACTTGCTGATTCCTCAGGCTGTAAATAAAAGGGTTCAGCATGGGGGCTACCGAGGTGTTCAGCACAGCAACTCCCTTGCTCAAAGACATTCTATCTTTTGCCGAGGGTTTAACGTACATAAAAATGCAGCTTCCATAAGAGAGAGAGATGACAATCATGTGGGAAGAACACGTAGAAAAGGCCTTTGTCCTCTGACTAGTAGAAGGAATTCTCAAAATTGTTCTGATGATGTATATGTAAGACAGAAATATCAATGTCAAGGTGAACATTAGAGTAAACACAGCACAGGAAAACCCCATGACCTCTAAGAATTTTGTGTCTGAACAGGAAAGTTGCAGCAGGGGAAAGTAATCACAGGTAAAATGGTCAATAACATTAGACCTACAGTAATCAAGCTTTAAGAGCAACATGAGTGCTGGGAATATGATTAAGAATGAAACCAGCCAAGACGCAAAGACAAGCAGCGAACAGACTCTTCTATTCATGATGGTTGTATAATGCAGGGGCTTGCAGATGGCAATGTAACGATCATAGGACATGGCAGCCAGAAGGTAGAACTCAGTGACACCCAAGAGAATGAAAAAAAATAACTGAGCTATGCAATTATTAAAAGAAATGGTTTTATGTCCTGAACTAATGGTACCCAGAAACTTGGGTATACTGACAGTTGTGAATGAAACTTCTAATATGGAGAAATTTCTGAGAAAAAAATACATGGGAGTCTGGAGGTGGGAGTCCAACAGGGTAAGGGTGATGATGGTCAGGTTCCCAGTGATGCTGAGCATGTAGGTGATCAGTAGAAAGACAAAGATCACAACCTGAAGCTTTGGGTCGTCTGTCAATCCCAGGAGAATAAACTCGGTTATTTCTGTATTGTTTCTCATCCTTCAGTTGCTTCTTATTTTTATTATTTTGCAAGCCAGACCTAAAGAAGAAGACACAAAAAACAAACTTGAAAGTTGTGGATTAACACATATTCAGGTATAGAACTGGAACCTGGCTTGCATAGTGTGCCATTTCCACCTTCAGGGAAAATTGTAGCCACCTGATAATAGCGATCCTTTAATTTCTTCTCTTTACAGGTCAAAACTCTTTGGTTAAAGCAGGTTAGAAACAAAATTTGGTATCACTCAGCTTGAAGTGGTAGGAAAGGAATTTGTAATCAGACTCTTCCGACTCCAAATAATATCGATCACCTTTCAGAGACGTGTCCACAAGGTTTCTTCCCAGTGAGAACCACCTTTGTGTCCTTGTGTTAATCCCTATTCAAGTTTCTTGTTTACGTTAAAGTTCAATTACATTGATAATTCTCAAAATGGGAAAGATATTTTCTTTAAGTGACTGTTTTGTCCTTAATCATTGTAAAAGTTGATCATATGCATTGGGTCATTCTTGTCATGCCCAAGTAAAACAATAATATTACTTATTATAATATACTTCTATATTAAATTAAGGCCGGGGGGAAGAAACATAGGACACTTAACATTGCTCTAAAAATGTAACTCTTTGCAAGCCTGGCTGCTGAAATTGCCCTCTGTAATCTGCAACTAGTGTTATCTAATAGCTGCGGACGTAACCTCCTGTGACTCTAAGAATAGTTTTACTCATTGCCTTCACCTACCAGTCATAATTTGCCAGTTTCCCCAAACCCTACTTGTGCCAGTGAACTTTCTCAAAGATCAATACATAACATTCATGTTTTTTATAAAACCTCTAATCTTCTCTTTGTTCTGAAGACATACCGAAGACCACCTGGTCAGTGTATTCCCTAAGTTTAAATTCTTGCTCCTCAAATAAAACATTTTAAAGATTTGTCTCTGTATTTTATTTGACTTCACCTATCAATAGCAACACCTATAGACTTTTCCTAACACTCAACTTCTCCAATTTCTCCTACCACTTCATTGGAAGTCAGAAATACTTGCTGTGAGCAACCTCAGAAGTTAAAAATAGAGTGGAGAAAAAGACAGAGAACAATATAAACTGGGAGGTTTAACATGGTAGTTTGTTGCATGTAAATTCCTTACAATGATTCATGAAGTTTCAGCATATCTGTGTGTCAGTTTTATGACCTTGATTCCTGTACTACTTATTTTGCTTTCTGGTTTAAATAAACAAATAATAAAATATGATTAATATTTGCTAAGAGTGCCCAGAGTTAAAGAGATAAATGTTCTCTAATAGAGCTTAATGGTTTAATTTATTTATTTGTACTTTTAAATAGTAAGTTTTAATTTTTTTTCAAGTTGAAAAGAAATTATCATAGATATTAATATAGGAAAGAACGAGGATATCTAGTTTTGAATCCAATCCAGTTACTAGTTCTGAAAATTATTTAACAATTTCAGCCTCATTATCCTCATTTATAAATACAGTTTCTTCCATCGTATACAAGCATATCGTATAGGATTGTTGTGGGCATTACATTAATTAATATATGTGCAGCATTTAAAAGAATGCTTAACATATACTGAAATTTTTTTTTTTTTTTTTTTGAGTTGGCGTCTCACTCTGTCACCCAGACTGCAGTGCAGTGGCCGCTCCCTCGATATTTTGGGCTCCGGCAATCCTTCCGCCTCAGGCTTTCAAGTAGTGGGAACTATAGGCACACACTACCATGCCCAGGTATTTTTTTTTATTCATTCTAGAGATGAGGTCTCGCCAAGTTGCCCAGGCGGGTATTGAACCCACGGGCTCAGGCAATTCACTCACCTTGGCCTCCCAAAGTGCGGGATTATAGGCTGAGCCACTGAGCCTGGCCTAATGAAAGTTATATGATGGTTTATTCTGTAAAGAAAATATTCTCTAACCACTGAGTTGAAAATCTTTGGAATTAGGATGGTGTCCTGTATAAAAAGTTATGTCTTAGACAAATAGTAATAAATAAATCTAGCAACAAGTGCATCACAAAGGCGCAACAATAATAAAAAATAAATATAGGGAAGAAGTCACTGGGTTGTGCAGTACTTGTCAGGCATTCTAGGCAAGTGAATCATTGCTTTTCCTTGTCCACGTGTTGCTGACCTCTCTAACCATGGAATATCTAGCCCTTCCACCTCATCACCCCACCAAAGACACACACACACACACACACACACACACACACACACACACACACACACACTCCTTTCATCTTTAGCCAGGATTTGATCACCACGGTGTTTGTAGCACAACATGGCTGCCCACAGTCAGTTCTTTTCTCTATTCTTCTCTCTCTCTCTCTCTCTCTCTCTCTCTCTCTCCATATATATACACACACATATATATGTACTAGCATTGTGGGTAGCACATTGTAATGAAATTCCAAATCACCTTCATCCTTATTTTCACAGCACTAGCTTTAATAACCATTGTGTGTACTCCTTAAAAACCTTATGCTTATTCTTCCCACCCCATCATACTTTTACTGTGCTAAAATCTCCTGTGAAATTCCCCCTTACTCTGTCCATTCTTGAGAGTTAGAACAGGATTTTATTTTCAAAGCTATTTCAACATAATCCAGTGCTTAGTTTAGTTATGGTAGGTTTAAAAGAAGCACGTATTAGTTAATTAATGCTGAGTTTGTAATGGAATTACATACTGTCATCAGATGGAATTATCTACTTCACGCTCATATTCTAGCCTAGTTGTTACTTAGCTTTTTATCTTTGTTTTACAAGATTTTTTTTCCTACATAATTTACTTTACAAGATGTGTTTACATGCTTGGCTTAAATTCCCTGTATTGAGTATTTAAAACAAAGGATATGTAAAGTAGCCACATAATATTGACACATAAAGCTAAGGAAAACTTCATGAAACATTATTTCCAAACTATTTTTCTTAAATCTCCTTCTTAAATCTACAATTCATCCTTTCGATTCATTTGCTCCAGTTCTAGTAACATCACTCTTATTTCATCAGGGTTTATTTTTCATTAAAAGCACATGTTTTTCACAACACCTTGAAGTCACAAAGCACATTCTTGTCAAATAAATGAGATTTGGGTTCAATCTCAACATTTAAGTTTCTGCAGTAGCTTACTGACGTTGGAGACTCAGGTTTTTAAATATATATATTGCATGATTACTGTTCCATAGTGAATAATGCATCAATGCACTGTATTATCGGCTTCATTTCACCTTTTTTGTATATCTGTGTTCTTTTTAAATTTCCTATTAATTTTAACAATTTTCTGAATAATAACATGACTCACTTTTTTCCCTGTTACTGATTAAGCTTTGAATGAATGTAAGAAGAGCTCCTATGGAAGGTATTGCAATCATGGGAAGGGATCATGAGAGGCTTCAAAAAAAAATGAACCAGTCTCCAAAGATCAGAGAAACAAGCTTAAAGGAACTCTAGCCTCAGGTGACACAGTGACAAGAATCGGGGTGGTACTCTATGCTTTTAAGTAAAAGTGTTTGTGAGATTTCAGTCAATTGTATTCATTTGCCAATATAACATAAGCTTGATAAAAATCGTCAACATTCATACATACTCCTTTGACAGAATCAAACATCAATAATTAACGGGATGCACATGATTCCTAGAAAAAGATCCTGGGACAGTCATACAGATAATAAAAATTATCTCCAGGCATTTAACTCATCATCTCCACTTTTTATTTCTGTACACAGATCCATATGTTCTCCTGGAAGAATAAGGTTTAGGTTATTAAGCTTTCATTTCCTTCTGCCCATTTCATCAAAATTACTGATTTGCTGTCTATAGCTTCCGGGGACCGAATCTTTGAGCCATTCAAAATGAAAATTAACAGTGATATACAATATTTATTAAACAAGATGGCTACAAAGCATCTTCAGGGCTTACAAAAAACATCCCCATATCCTGCCCTTTCCAAATCCCTACTATCGAGTAAGTATTAGCAGCAACGCTTTGAATAAACTAGGAAAGATATTGGCAATTTATTTGATGCCCAATGTAAGAAAGGGTCTTTATATTAAAGGATAAGTTAGGTTTGAAGAATCTAAGGATATCTCTTTGAGAAACTAGATAAGAGATTTTGACCGGGTCCATTTTATTTCGTTGTGTGTGTGTGTGGTGTGTGTGTGTGTTGTGTGTGTGTGTGTATGCGTGTGTGTACTTTGTTTTTAGTAATGTTTTATGTTGCACTCAGTTGAAACCTTCCTTAGTAATGCAATTTCTTTGAAAGTCTAGATTTTAAAAACTGTCCTCTGTTTACTCAATTCTCTCTTAAGTCTTAATAGAGGTCATGGAACAATTTCACAAAGCATACCTTCAAAAAAAAACTGTATTTTATTATGCTAACCAGGTTTTTTTTTAATTTTCACATTATAAATTTAAAGAGTTTTTCAGGTGTTGGATTAAAATAGTAGTAAAATATTATTTAATTCGATGTTTTGGGCAATATATAATTCGGTTTTTTAGCTATTCTAAAATACACTTCTGGCACTGTTCAATCGTCTAAGCTGTGAGCCATGACATAAGGGTTTAATGGAGAACTTCTGTAGGTCTAACTTAAACATAACCTCCTGAGGAGTGGTTGCAAAAATTATTTGATTGCATTTTTGCTATTATTTTAGACGACTAGATTATTATTTCCCTGAAGAAATATGAAAAATTTGTAATCCTTCATTTCAGTAGTGATGGGCAGGTTCAAATCTCTGCATTCATACAAGTGGGTATAGAAGCAAATCAAAGGAAATGAGACATGACCACATCATACATAATAATAATTTCATAAATAATAACATATCTGCAAGAGTTTATGGCAAATAACACTCAAAACCTTATGCTTTCAGTTCATTAACTAGCCATTTATAATTTAAACAAGGGAGAAAGGAAATAAATTAATAATAAAATTATATTAACACACAATTAACTTCTTATTTATTACATATAAGGTCGACTTATTATCATAGAATGTATATGGGCTTTACCACTAGAGAGAGATGGGTTAAAAATACAAATGGACCATTTAATGGATTTGTGACTTTTGATAAGTTACTTAATTTCCTCAAACTTTAACTTTCTCTGTTTAAAATGTAGTTGAAATTTTAAGGGTGCTTTTGAGAATTAATTGAAATTTTATAAATATTTCATAAATCAAGTGGCTTTTAAGAGTCTGTAGGAAACGCTGTATTATTTTATTTTTCTTTTAGTGGGAATTAATTCTCAACTTTGGGAGGGACATTCATAGCAGTTGTGTTTTATTGAAAACACTATCTCTTCCATTGACTAAGGACTTTTATATTTTATCTCTTTTAGACCTTATAACATACTTATGAAGTTTTTATCTATTTTCCCAAATGAAGAACTTTGGCTCAAAGAGATTATGTAACTTAAATTAATTCATACAGCTAGCAAATGTTAGATATAATCTCAGACTACTTGGAATTAAAGTCTGCTCTTTTAAACACAATACCACATAGCGACATTTGCGTAAAAACCCAGAGATACAAGGATAGCAATTTCCTTCTAATTAATATGGAATGAATAAATTAGTATAATAATACATTAAAAATATAGATCCTATTTAATTGGACTAAAAGTTGAGCTGTTAAGTAATGATGCAATGATAAGATTTGAGAGACTTCCATCACCTTCAGTATGTCTTACTTACCTTTGATTTTCATATAATTTTACTAACACTCAGCATGGCTGGGAGAGTAAACATATTAACAAATGTCATTGCTGTAGTCCAGGGAAATCACCATTTCTGAACATATCCTCTCTCTTTCCCTTTGAACAAGTATGCTTTCTATGATCAATGGTTTTCCTTTAATTTTCCCATTTTATTCAGAAGGGATATATTTGTTTGATAGTAAGAGTGAGAAAGGAACATAAAGATAAAATAAAAATAATATCAGAAGATGTTTAAAAACTTTCTGGCATAATTTCTGCATAGATTTTAGGTGGCACAAGCTACTGATATTTTACCTAGCCTCGCTGCCACTGGCTCAAGGGGACTAATTCAGTGAATCAAAAAATTGCCAGAAGAAGAATGCACACAAAACACAAAGGAATATAAAACACAATACACATTAGTATTGAAATTAGACCAGAAAACTTGGGAGACAGTGTTCAATGAGAAAGAAAAGAAAATAACAACAAACAAACAGCAACACTAATTGTGAAGATTTTTTTCCTATGTCATTTTTTTCAGAGATCACAATTAAATATCTTCATTCCTAATGGAGATCTTTAACCAATTGAGTTCATGCCATTTTAAAAACTGGGAATCTACTACACTGTATTAAGTATATTCATTATCTCTATTGTTTTTAAACTACTTCTGATAAGAACTTTTAACACCATAATGCAGCTAACACTTTACACTTTCTGGCCCATGCTATTGTTCACCAGCGATGACACTTGAAAAGTCTCTTGTTTTGATTGATTAATGTTATAATTTTTGTGCCATATATAAGATCACATGTTAGTGCCTTCCCTGTATAACCTATAATAATATAACAATGTCCAAATAAGATAATATAATTGAAAAAGCCAATAAAATTGTGCAGATCCTCAATAAAGCCTGTGCAAAATTTGCAGGTCCTTACAGGTTTTCGTACAGATGAAAATAGAAGCAAAGACTAGTTTTTTGTTTTTGTTAAAAATCAGGCTATATATAGTATAAAGCCCAGTGACCTTAAACAAGTTATTCAACTTTTCTGGGCATCGTCTTTCATATTTGTAAAAAAGAGTCAACCATGTCTATTTTTCCATATAACTATAAAGAGATAATAAGATATAGTATAAAACATACATATTCCAGCATGTGGCACAGAAAAAGTACTATCTATAGAAGAGTTATTAGTATTTAGGAAATTCCTATCAGAGTCTCAGTTTGCATAAGAATAATGGTGACTTCCTAATTTTTTAAATATATTTCCAAAAACAGATATGAATAAAACTAGACATAGCACATAGCTTCAGCTTAACTAGGAAGTAGAGAATATTATTATAGAAGCCCCAAATTACTTGTGAGTAAGAAAATATTCAAGTCCATCATATGAGACTGATACTGCAGATTGGGTGCAAAAAAAATTTGTTGCCATATTTAATTTATTTTGTATACCATAAAACTTTTAAAAAGAAACTGTTATATTAGTACCAGAGAGGAGAAATTTGATTAAACAGTGTTTACTCCTGTAAGATATTGTAGCATAAGATGTTTTTTTTATTTGGAATTACCAGCAATGTTATTTATGTTCTAAAGATACCGGTTTTCTATTAAACATTGGAAATCAATGATTACATGGAAGCTATGGGGAGTTTTAAAGGAAGACACAGCATAGTCACTTTCAGGTTAAAAAGAAAGTTGAAGCAAATGAGTTCAGCACTGAAGGCCGCTGTGAAGCGAACATAGGAAGAGAGCTAAGTTAAACTTTCATGTTTTCCTTATTGAATCTTTACAATGACATTCATTCATGAATACATACTTTCATTTGTTTCTATAAAACACTACTTTATGTATCAAGTTTTTAAAAGCTTGTTTTACTTGCTGGATTCTCAGGGTGTAGATAAAAGCATTCAACATGGGGGGCAATTGGAGTGTTGAGAATAGCTACTCCTTTGGTCAACTATGCTCTTTCTTTTGATGAAGGCTTGACATACATGAATATGCAGCTTCCATAAGAGATGGAGATGGCGATCATGTGTGAGGAGCAGGTGGAGAAAGCCCTTTTCCTCTGACTGGCAGACGGGATTCTCAGAATGGTGCAAATGATGCATATGTAGGATAGAATCACTAATGCCAACGTGAACAGCAGAGTCACAAAAGCAAAGTAAAAGCCAGTCATCTCTAAAAGCCATGTATCTGTGCATGAGAGTTGTAAAATGGGAAAATAATCACAAGAGAAGTGATCAATAACATTGGAAGCACAAAAATCTAACTTGAGGATAAGCATGGGGGGGGGAATAGTCAGAAATCCTCCCAACCATGAACTAAAGACAAGCAGGGTTCAATTTTTCTTGTTCATGATGGTGGTGTAATGGAGAGGCTTGTAGATTGCAACATAGCAATCATAAGACATGGCAGTTAGAAGAAAAAATTCAGACACACCTATGAAGATGAAGAAAAATAATTGAGCTAAATAATTGTATAGGAAATGATTATTAATGATTGCCCCCAAAAATCTGGGGATGGAAACACTGGTGAATGTAATTTCTAAGAAGGAGAAGTTATGTAGGAAGTAATACATAGGAGTCTTTAGATGGGGGCCTATCAAGGTGAGGCTGATGATGGTTAGGTTTCCAGTGACACCTGGCATATAAGTTATAAATAAAAAGATAAAAGTTACAACTTGAAGCTCTGGGCTGTCTGTTATGCCCAGGAGTACAAACCCTGTAATCATTGTGTGGTTTCTCATATTAACTTTCTTCCTTTTAACAAAATCTATTGGTGCAAAATAAAACAAAAAGAAGCAATAAGACAAATGTAAGGGAATTGGAGACTTAAATATTGGTATTTAGATTCCTGTTAAAGCAGAGAAAATTGCACACATCCTCTATTGAAAAGGAAACATGCATTCACAGGTCTATGTTAAAAGTCTCCTCATCAGTGACTTATAAAAAACTTTTATATAGTATCATATTATGCCTATCTGCAATATATTTTTGAATTAATTATAGTTCTCTACAACAATATTTTTGAATTATATCTAGAGTTTAAATAGTGGGACATTGTTTTACAGTTTCTAAGGTTGTACACTTTTAAGACTGAGCATTTAATCTTCAGCTTCAATTCTGTTACCAATTTTCACACTTACAAACTTTATTAATGAAAATTGGTGACCTAATCACAATTTCTGATCTTAATAGTAGCTATGATTATTTTTATTCTTAATATATATTCTCTTAAATATGGCCAACTAAAATGTGTTTTTAACCACAGAAATATAGGACAATAGTCGCCTTTGCTGTAAATAAGGATAAAATTCTTAACTAATGGGAAAGAAAACAGAAGGCAAAAAAATTAATCAATACATACATACAGCTTAATAATATAGTTCTATAATGCACCAATTATTTTTATGTTTGTTATTTAAATTAAAGATTGACTAATTTTTTTTACTATGTTCACCTAGTTTTTTATCTCTTAAACTTTCATGAGGACAAGAAGGAACTGCAGGAAGCTTTTCTGATGCCAAAACATCATATTGATTCCTTTGTTGAAGACTAAATAATTAGAATAAATACAATTTTCTTTAATATTTATTTTATGAAAAACACAAAGTTCAGGAAAGTGATATATGGGAATTTTATCTGTCTTATTCTTATCTTATCCTTAGCCAACAACATTCTAGCTGCGCTATAAGTTCTCAATATTGGTGTATTACTTTCTTTCTGTAACATGAACTGGTACTCAGGCATATGAACTCCTCCACTGGTACTCATGAACTGGTGCATGAACTCTTCCACTCAGGAGGTATAGGTAGCAAAGCTTTTAATTGTACATTTTTTTCCCTTTTTATTTTTATTTTTCTTGTTATCAGCACTCTCTTTAGGAATATACACATTTTTATCATAAACATATCAATAAAACTGGTAAATCAAAAAGCAGAGATCAGTACTGTGGATTGAACAGTTGATGAAACATATCAAAATGCAAAATGAATAATAACAAATATGATAAGGTGCTAATTTGAGGATCCCTGAAATTTAGTCCAAAAAATAAACTTTCAGATGTTGACGTAAATGGAACATACGTTCTGATATATATAATGATGCCAGTCAGGAATATAACTGCAAATTTATCTTAATTTACTTCAAATATGAAATGTAATGCATTTGAAAGATGCTTCAGGAGACATTTTTTGTCCTTTGGTTCATACTTGCCTTTGTCTATTGCATAAAGACCTCTCACATTGAAAACATATAAGCCAAACTGCATGTCAGGTTTTTAGCAGTCGAACTACTTATGCACCTAATCCTGACTTGTACTCCACATCTCATTAATAAAATAAAGATAAAATTTTAAAAAAATAAGTTTCTTATTTATCTCTTTTATCTTTCCATACAACATAAACATTGCTGTGTCCTAAACTCTAAGAAACTGTTATTATAATACAGAAAGTTCTTTAAGCAAATTTCCAGGGAATACTTCTTTAAGAAACTGGAAGATAAAAATTTCAAAGCTCTTTGGATAAGATACAGATTGAATACCACACAAAAATAACATCGTTTTACCTTCTCTGTTCACCATATAAATCCCTGAGAGACTAAAGAGAGGGAAGATGCCAGGAGAAATAAATTCAAGAAATGTAGTGATATCATGATGTACCTTTCTGGAAAACCAAGCATATAGCAAGATAAAAGTGTACCAATCAGTTTATACAATCAATCTGCTTTTCCTGTGGTTGTACTTAATTTTCCTAATATGCACATAGTACTCAGTCTACACTCAAGAGACAATTTATTCTCAAATCCTTTGGGGTTGGCTAAATCCAGTGCTGAACTATTTCACAGTGGACCCTTCTTTGAAGCTAGTAACAATGTTTTATTCATTTCCACATCTCTACAAGTACAGAGCAGAATGAATGACTAAAGAAGGCATTTGACTGTCTTTTAATGTCATAAAAGCACTTGAAACTTCAAGTTTTTATCTCTTAGTTTTAAATAAATATGTACTTAATGTTATAAAATCAAATGTCACAGCTGTATATAGTAATATATAGAATAGTCCTTATGTTTCAAACCAAGCCTCCACTTCCCTCAAATTTTCAAATCAACCAATATTAAATACTCATAGTTTTTCCTTTATACCGTAATGAAATTTTACTATACAATCTATTCTGAAATTTTCTTTTTCTTTTTTTAGTTAATAATATATAACAATAGATGTCGCTCCTTGTCAAGTTATCTAATCAGAAGTTATCCTTTTGTAAAAATTGTGTAGAACACCAGAGGAGACTTTTATATAATTTAATAACATTTGATTACTAATTAAGATTTAAGGCATTACAGTGTTACTATATTCACTGTGCATTCCTAGGCATTATTTGCATGCAAGCAAGTATTTATATAACATGTGGGAGGATCCAGAATTTATTTATAAAAAATTGTGGCTGGGCTTGGTGGCTCAGCCTATAATCCAGCGCCTTTGGGAGGCTGAGGTGAGTGGATTGCCTGAGCCCGCGGGTTCGAGACCCGCCAGGGCAGCAAGACCTCATCTCTACAATAAATCAAAAAATCAGCTGGGCGTGGTAGCGCATGCCTGTAATTCCAGCTACTTGGAAGGCTGAGGCGGAAGGATTGCCGGAGCCCAGCAGGTCGAGGCTGCAGTGGCCGGGAGCGGCCACTGCACTCCAGTCTGGGCGACAGAGTGAGACTCCAACTCAAAAAAACAAAATTGTGTATTTATTCTTTCATGTTTAAACTCCAGTCGCCTTCAAAATACTCTCCATTTGCCGGGCTCGGTGGCTCAGCCTGTAATCCCGCGCCTTTGGGAGGCTCAGGTGAGTGGATTGCCTGAGCCCGCGGGTTCGAGACCCGCCTGGGCAGCGAGATCTCATCTCTACAATAAATCAAAAAATTAGCCGGGCGTGGTAGCGCGCACCTGTAATTCCGGCTACTCGGAAGACTGAGGCGGAAGGATTGCCGGAGGCCAGCAGGTCGAGGCTTCGGTGGCCGGGAGCGGCCACTGCACTCCAGTCTGGGTGACAGAGTGAGACTCCAACTCAAAAAAAAAAAAAAAAAAAAACACTCTCTATTTGATGCAATACACATATTGAAACACTTTTCTAAATGCTCAAAACAGATTTTGAACTCATCAATTTTGATGGCTTTTATGGCTTCTGCTGTTTTTGTTTGTTTGTTTCATCTCTGCCACGTTGGCAAAACGTTTCCTTTGGGGTTCATTTGGGAAAGCAAAAAAGAAAAAGTCACTCAGCGCAAGATTGAGTGAGCGGGGAAGGTTGGGCATAGGGTTCATTGCTGGTTTTGGTCAAAAACTACTGAATACTCAGTGTGGTATGGGCAAGTGTGTTGTCACAGTGGAAGAACCAATCACCTGTTTACCACAACTCTGGATGTTTCTTCTTCAGATTGTGATAGAACCTTCTCAAAACTTCCAAATAAAAACTGTGGTCAACTGTTTGATCTGGAGGAATAAATTCCGAGTCTACTACATGGGACCTTTCTCCAAAAAAGATAATTCTGGTTTTTTGTGTGTCCCTCCTCATATATTGTAAGTACTAAATTTTTGATAGATACTTCAACATGTCCCTCCTACAGACAAGAATGAACCCTTTCATTGCATCCTAATCAACACTGTGTATTATAAATCACTTAAAAGTTTTACAAGCAGAGAAAAAAAAATCCCAATTCATTTAATGACAAAGGCAGTATCAAAAGGACCAGCTCATAGTGCCTAAATTTTCATGTTAAATATCTAATTTTTTTTTTTTTTTTGAGTTGGAGTCTAACTCTGTCGCCCAGACCGGAGTGCAGTGGCCGCTCCCGGCCACCGCAGCCTCGACCTGCGGGGCTCTGGCGATCCTTCCGCCTCAGCCTTCCAAGTAGCCGGAATTACAGGTATGCGCTATCACGCCCAGTTGATTTTTTTGATTTATTGTAGAATGAGGTCTCGCTGCCCAGCCTGGTCTCGAACCAGCGGGCTCAGGCAATCCACTCACCTGAGCCTCCCAAAGGCGCGGGATTACAGGCTGAACCACCGAGCCCAGCTAAATATCTAATTTTTTAATACTTAATTTTGTTCTAAAGATGTGGAGTACAAGTCAGGACTAGGTACATAAGTAATTTATGTGCAGGTGAAGTTTGGGCCTCCACCTGGTTCTCATTTTCCCTGGTTTAGGATCAAGTATGCTTTATGTTGTTACATGCTCTTCCCTTCCTCCCTCCCCTGGCAGTGTCCCAAGACTGCCGATTCCTTTCTTGTGCTATTTGAGTAATGTTCGGGTCCCACTTATGAGTGAAGACACGTAGTTTTCAGTTATTTGTTTCTGTGATAGACTGTTAAGAATAATCGTCTCTAATTCCATCCAATTTGCTGAGAAGTCCGTGATTTTGTCCTTTATGGCTGCGTAGTATTCCATCATGTATATGTACCACATTTTCTTTATCCAGTCTACTTTTGATGGGCAGTATGGTTGGTTCCATGTTTTTGCTATGGTGAATAGTGAGGCAATGAACATATGTGTGTAGGTATCTCTTTTGTAGAATGATTTTTTGCTCCTCTGGGTATATTCTCAAGAGGGGGATTGCTGGATGTTATGGATGGTCAATTTCTAGTTCCCTTAGGTATCGCCACACTATTGTCCATAGAGGTTGTACTTACTAGCTTGCACTCTCACCAACAATGCAGAAGTATCCCCTTTTTGCTGCGCCCATGCCAGCTGAAGATCTAATTTCTTTACAAACTTGCAAAATCTATGTAACCTTTGTGAGCATCAATTTCCCTGCATATATATATTCCCCCCCCCGGGAGAAGGTACTTTTTAATAGTTTTATAAATTTTACAAATACACAGAAGACTCATGCAATGCTGCCAGCATTGGACGCAATCCTGGGCCATAAGTCTGCACACTCCTTTGCAACTGGTCCTGTAATGGCAGAACCCTTCATTTCCCCTTTATTGTTGACTATGACTCCTGCATTATCTTCAAAATAAAGGAACACGCCATCTTTTCTCCGGTATGACTTTCATTGTCGAATGACCACTGCTGGATGCACCTTCTTTCTGAGCTCTGGTTTGCCTTTCTTGACTGTGGCCATCACCATGTCACCCACACCATCAGTGGGAAGTCTGTTCAGCCATCCCTTGATTCCCTTCCTGGAGATGATATACAGATTTTTGGCTCCTGTATTGTCAGCACAGTTGATCACGGGCCTACCAGAAGACCCAGGGAAATCCGGAATTTCGCACTGGAGGACCCACCACGTACTCGATTCGACATCTTGGACGCCGGAAAGAGACAAAAAAGCTCTCTGCATATTAAAATAGAAGGCCAATAGTCCTGACTCATGGAATACTGTAAAGACTGAATGAAGTAATGTATAAAAGTGCTTAGCACAGTGGTTAGGGCATAGTAAGTACTTAGTATATAACTGTTATATATTCTTTTGAATTTCATATTCACCAATTAATAGAGAGGTTGAAAATTTTTAATATTCTTATTTCTTGCTGATGCGTTGCCTATTAATAACCTGTGTGCACTTTCCGTTGGATTTATTATCATAATTATTAGTAGAAGATATTTATGTGTTATGAAGATATCTTGGGGTGTCTTATCTGTTGCAATGTGTTTTCAAAGTCCATCCTTATTTTGCAATTATTTTTATGTTGCAGTTCAATGCAAAAAGTTTGGATAGTTTATCATGAATTCTTGGTGGCCTATTTTTCTTAGGACATCCACCCCCACATACCTCACATATATATGAATATTTATTTATATTTAATATTTCTATGCTTTTGTTTTTGCATTTATCTTTTTAAATTTTTTAAATTTATTTTTAAATTGTGGGGTACAGTTAAGTGTTAGGTATACAAATATTTATTGTGAAGTTACCCTTGTTGATGAGGTGTGCTCTCCCCTTCCCAAGGCAGATATTGACTACTGTTAATCCCAACTTCCTGCCCCCCTCCATACCCCATAGTTTCCCACCACTGTCAATCCTTTTCTTATAGTATTATGGCAGTTGTTCAAGATTCACTTATGAATGAGAACATGTGATACTCAGATCTTTGTTTCTGTGAAAGATCACTCAGTAATATAAACTCTAATTCCATCCAGGTTGCTGCAAAGTTCATGATTTTGTTCTTCTTTATGACTGCATAATGTTCCATCATGTATATGTACCACTTTTTTTTTATCCAGTCCTCCTTGGATGGGTAGCTCAGTTGGTTCCATGATCTTGCTATTGTGAACAATGATGCGATAAACACACAAGCACAGGTATCTTTTTCATAGAGTGATTTGAGTTCTTCTGGGTATATTCCCAGTAGGGGGGTTGCAGAGTCAAATGGAAGGTCAATTTTTAGAGCTTTTAGGAATCACCACACTGATTTCCACAGAGGCTGTATTAGCTTATATTCCCACCAACAGTGTAGAAGTGTTCCCTTTTCATCACATTGTCTCCAGCATCTGTTATTTTTTCATTATTGATAAAGGTCATTCTGACTGGAGTTAGGTGGTATCTCGGTGTAGTTTTAATTTGCATCTCTTTGATGACTAGTGAGGCTGAACATTTTTTTGTGTATCTCTCGGCTACGTGTATGTCTTCTTTTGAGAAGTGTCTATTCATATCTTTTGCCCACTTTGTAATGGGGCTGTTTGTTTTTTTTCTTTTCAGCATGTTTAAGTTCCTTGCAGATCCTTGATGTTAGGCCTTTGTCAGACATGGAGTTGGCAAATAATTTTTTCCAGTCTGTGGGCTGTCTCCCTGCTCTTTTTATGGTTTCTTTGACTTTGCAGAAGCTTGTCAGTTTAATGAGGTTCCACTTGTCTATGTTATCTCTTATGGCCTGTGCATGCTGGGTTTTACTCAGGAGTTGTTTGCCAGTTCCAACTTCCATAAGGGTGTCTCCTGCATTTTCTAAGGTTCTTATGGTTTGAGGTTTTACATTTAGGTCTTGATCCATTTAGAGTTAATTTTTGTGTATAGATATAGATAGGGGTCCTGTTTCAATCATCTGCATGAGGTCAGTCAGTTTTCCCAGCACTATTTACTGAATAGGCTCTCGTCTTCCCAGTGGTAGGTGGTGGAGGCTTTGTCGAAGATGAGTTGGTTGAGAAATTGAGGCTTTGCTTCTGGATCTCACTTCTATTCCATTGGTCTATATGCCTGTTCTATATAATCAAAAAACCAGGCTTTTTGATTATTGTAGCTTTATAACAAAGTTTAAAGTCTGGGAGTGTGATACCTTCTGCTTTGTTTTTTTTTGTTTTTGTTTTTTTTTGTTTTTTTGCTTAGGATTGTTCTGGCTATTCTTGGTCATTTATGTTTCCATATGAATTCCTGTATTTTTTTTTTAGATCTGAGGAGAATGTTGCTGGTAATTTGATGGGTATTGCACTAAATCTATAGATTGCCTTATGTAGGATGGACCTCTTAACAATGTTGATTCTTCCGATCCATGAGCATGGGATATTTTTCCACTTGTTTGTATCATCTTTGATTTCTTTGAGCAGTGTTTTCTAGTTTTCATTGTAAAGGTCTTCATGTCTCAGGTTAGGAAGATGCCAAGGTATTTCATTTTTGCGTGTGTGTGTGGTGTGGCTATTGTGAATGGAATTGTGCTTTAATTTGGGTTTCTGTTTGTTTATTATTGGTGTAAAGGAATGTGATTATCTTTTGCATATTTATTTTATACCCTGAGACTTTGTTTAAGTCCTTTATCAGTGCAAGGAGGTTTTTGGTACTTTGGATTTTCAAGGTACACAATCATGTCATCTGCAAAGAGATGATTTGACTTCCTCTTTTCCAATTTGGATACCCCTGATCACCTTCTCCTCTCTGATTGCTCTAGCTAGGACTTCCAAAACTATGTTGAACAGGAGGGGTGAGAGTGGGCATCCTTGTCTTGTTCCAGTTTTCAGGGAAAATGGTTCCAATTTTTGTCTGTTTAGGAATATGCTGGCTATGGGATTCTCATAGATGGCTTTTACTATTCTGAGGTATGTTCCACCTATGCCTAGATGTTCAACGGTTTTTATCAAGAAAGGGTGCTGGATTTTATCAAAAGCTTTTTCTGCGTCTAATGATATAATCATGTGGTTTTTGTTTTGACGTCTGTTGATGTATTTAAATACATTTATGGTCTTATGAATGTTGAACCAGCCTTGCATTCCAGGTATGAAGCCTACTTGGTTGTGATGATGATTTTTGAGATGTGTTGTTGTATCTGGTTTGCTAGAATCTTGTTGAGGATTTTAGCATCTGTGTTCATCAAAGATATTGGCCTGCAATTCTCTTTCTTTGTTGAGTCTTTACCTGACTTGGTTATCAATGTGATGTGAGCTTCATAAAATGGAAGACTTTCAGTAGGATTGATATCATTTCCTCCTTGTATGTCTTGTAGAATTCTGCTGGAAAGTCTTCTGATCCAGGGATTTTTTTTTTGGTAGGTAGTTGTCTAATGATGTAGTCAATTTCCTTGATTGCTATTGATATATTTTGGATCTTGATTTCTTCTTGTTTCAATCTAAAGGGTTATGTGATATCAGAAAGACCTCCATTTCCTTTAGGTTTTCAAGTTTGTTTCCATACAAGTGTACATAGTAGTCTCTGATGATCTTTTGTATTTCTTCAGGGTCAGTTGTGACTTCGTCTTTTGTGTTTCCGATGGTGTTTATCTGGGCTTTTTCACTCTTTTTCTTGGTCAGTCTAGCTAGGGGACCATTCATCCTGTTCATCCTTTCAAAGAACCAGCTATTTGTTTGGTTGATTTTTTTGTATTATCTTTTTGTCTTCTATATCCTGGATTTGGGCTTTTATTTTGGTGATCTGGATTCTTCTGCTGAAGTTAGAGTTTTCATGGCCTTGCTTTTCCAACTTCCTTAGGTGACTTGTTGGGCTGTTAATTTGTGATCCTTCAATTTTCTTCATGTGCATTTGTAGAGATATGAATTCCCCTCTTACTACTGCTTTCATGGCATCCCAGAGATTTTGGTAGATGTTTCTTCCTTTTCAATTGTTTCCCGGTATCTTTTAATCTCCATTTTGATTTCCACATTGACCCAGGAGTTGCTTAGCATCATGCTGTTTAGTGTCCATGTCTTTGTGGTTTTGGTGGAAACTTGTTGGTGTTGATATTCATTTTTATTCCACTGTGGTCTGAGAAAATGCATGGCAAAATTTCAATCTTTTGAAATTTATTTATGCTTGATTTATGGCCAAGAATGTGGTTGATCTTAGAGTACGCTCCATGCAGTGATGAAAAGAATGTATAATCTATGGTCATTGGGTGTAGTGTTCTGCAGGTATCAATTAAATCCATTTGGTCAGGAGTCTGATTGAGGTTCCAGATCTCCTTGCTGATTTTTTGCCCTGATGATCTGTCTAGGGTTGTGAGTGGGGTATTAAAGTCCCCAGCTATGATAGTGTTAGAGTCAATCTCTTTTTTGAGTTTACCTAGAAGCTGTTTTATGAAAGTTGGCACTCCCATGATGGGTGCATATATGTTTAGGATAGATATTTCTTATTGATGGATTGAACCTTTTATCATTATGTAGTGGCCTTCTGTATCTTTTTTAATTTTTGATAGCATAAAGGGTATTTTGTTGGAGATTAAGATTGCAACTCTTTCTTTCTTTTATGTTCTGTTTGCTGGAAATTTTGCTCCCCATCCTCTTATTTTGAGTATGTGGGTGACCTTTCTGGTGAGATGAGTCTCTTGGAGGCAATATATTGTTGCCTGATCATACTTTATACATTTTGCCATTCTATCTCTTTTCAGTGGTGCATTTAGTCAATCCACATTCAGGCTAATTATTGAAATATGAGCGCTCATCCCTGTCATGAGGTTCTTGTATAGTTGTGCGGGGGTCCTGCCCCTGCGAGGATCGGGGGTCCCTGGCACGTGAGACGGTGTCAGCGATTTATGAAAGAGAGAAGAAATTAGAGAGAAAGAAAGAGACTGGATTCCTGTCTAGTGCAGAAGCCATTTATTGGAAATTGCAATAGGTCTTTTATCCCCAAATTTTGTACAGTCAGTCTCACATATTTTTCACATGAACACAAAGCCAGATGTGTGAGGGGTGTCCCCCACCCACCAGATGTTTTCTCAGGTATGAGGAAGGACAAACTCAAAATTGTCTTACTGTTCCCTATGGTTGGTTAATGTTCCTCAAAAGCAATGTAACAATACCTACTAGCCCTAAAGAATGTGGCCCAGTCCAAAGATCACACTGGGCTCTCTAGAATGTGGCCCAGTCCAAAGTTCACAGTGGGCCACTTTTTGGAACAAATGATTACGATCTCACTCAAAATGACTACCACAAACCTCTAAGAACTACATAACTACTATATAAAATTATTTTATTTCTCAGCCAACATACTAAAACCTGTGACCAGTACTAAAGCTCTTAGATGTGACCCAAGTTTAAACTGTAAGTTGTGCTAAAGCCAAAACTGCAGTCAGTAGGGAAAAGGGAACAATGAGTTTCTAAAGTTAGCTCTGTTCCTCTGGGTCTCAGAGTTCTATGCTTGAGCTAGCAGGAGTTTTTTCTGGCTATAGTGCAAATAAGAAAAGGGAGAGGGAATGGGATCAACAGCTCCCAAATGCATCCTAGTGGTCTCGGGGTCCACGGCCCTCCCTGATCCCTAACGCTTAGTGGGCCTTCATGGCTGGCTCCCAACAGAGTTGTTGTTGTTCCTGTTTGTTTTTTGTCTTTCTTTTGATTTTTGGGTTGACTCATGTGTGTTTTCAATCTTTTTCCTGTACTCTTGTGAAGAAAGTTGTTGTTCTTTTTTCCTTTTCTTCTGTGTTTAATACTTTCTTAAGTGTTTCTTGTAGCGGTGGTCTGGAGGCAGCGTGAGTCCTTAGGGATTAGATATCTGGGGAAAATTTTAATTCTTGCTCACTGATGAAGCTTAGTTTGGCTGGGTAGGTTATTCTTGGATGAAATTGTTTATCTTTCATAACTTTAAAGATTGGGTCCCAAGCTCTCCTAACCTGAAGTGCTTTTGTGGATAAATCTACTGCTATTCTAATTGGTCTTCCGTGGTAGGTAGTCTGACCTTTTTCTCTTGTTGCCTTTAGGATTTTTTCTTTTATACCTACTTTGTTTAGGTGAATTATTATGTGTCTGGGAGTTGGTCCTCTCATTTGTTGTCTTATGGGATTCTCTGAATCTCTTGTGTTTGAATTTTTGCATCACTGATGTGATGAAGGAAGTTTTCTTAATTAATTTCATGGAATGTTTGTCCCAGGGTGGTCTCTGTCTCTCTTGCTACCTCAGGAAGTCCAATTACTCTTAGGTTCAGTCTCTTGAAATAATCGCTCATCTCTTGAAGGCCTTGTTCTGTCTTTTTAATCTTCTTTTCTATGTTTTTGACAGTTTGTGTTAGTTCTATATTTTGGTCCTCAAGCCCTGAGATTCTTTCTTCTGCTTGGCTAATTTTGCTTTCCATGCTTATCAGTTTGTTGCTTATTTCATTCACAGTATTCTTTACTGCTGTTATCTCAGTTATCAACTCCTTCCTATTTTCCTCTTGTCTCTCCTCAATTCTTTTTAATCTCTCTATTAATGTCTTGATATCTGGGTTTGTAGTTTGAGACCAGTCATTCTGGGGGCTCTTCATTGTTTGCGTTCTGAATTCTGTTTTCTCAGTCTGACCTCCCAGGGGTCTGTGAAAGAACCCATATTCTTCTTTTGGTTTTTCTTCATTTGTGAAGATTTTCCTCCACCCCTCTACCCCCTTCTTTAATTCTGTTGTTCAGGGATGGTGGGGTTGCTTTTACTTCTTTTTGTTCAATCTCCTGTTCTTCTTTATGAGGATCCTCTGACTTTGTTCACTTCTGAAGCTAGACTGTTGGTTGGGGGCTATACTTTTTGCAGTTTTAAGTTATAACTGGGGGGTAGCTGTGATTAAGAATCTATCTGTAGATCCCATATCCACTGACAGACATATTGGCACCCTGGGACCCACTTCCCACTGACTTACAATCTGTCCATGCAGTGGGGGTCTAGGTTTGCTCCCTGGAACAAAGTGAGGTAAAAAAAAAAAAAAGGAAAATAAGGAAGAAAGAAGGGGGGGATCAAGAAGAAGTTGGAGAGAGAGAAGAGTAAGAGGGAAAAGAGACAAACATACCAACCAACAAATAAAAAGAGTCACAAAGACAGAAAAGAGTAAACAAACAAACTAAACAAGCAAACAAAAATCTCTAAAGCATACAGGTAATCATATAAACACACAGTCCAAAAATCCTTGCCTTTTGATGTATTCTTCCCCTACACAAATAGGGAGTCTAAATAATAGAAAGAAGAGAGAAGAAAAAATAAATAAATCAGTAAAATAACAAAAGTAAAGCAAATATGAAAACATTGCCAAAACCAGAATGAAAGAGGAAAAAAACCTAAATCAAAAAGCAAGCAAAAGTGAGCAAAACAAACTGTCAAAAAAATAAAATAAGAAATCAAAACAAGAAACCAGACTGGCTCTGAGGTCTTTCCTGTATGTCCAAAGTCCCTACAGCTCTGATCTCTAGCCCCTTCCCTCTGCTCTCCTCTCAGGCAGATAGGGTTACTCATAGTTTGGGCCATTTGCCACAGGCCTACTTTGTGAGGAGGATGAATCAGATCTGTGAGCCTTGGCTTACTGTCTGTCAGGTCTGCCACAGAGACCTGAGTTGTCTGTGGCGGATTCAGCATAGGGGAGGGGCTTCTGTCTCTCCCACATCCATAAGATTACCTTAGGCAACAAGTTGGAGGCTGAGGAGCTGGGTGGAGCAATGCAGATCTCTGCCTGGAAATTGGCTGCGGTGGGTGATGCCTTACCAGGCGTGGGCTCCTCTCCAGTTTTCCCTGAACCTCTCTCTCTGCTGATCAGATCCAGGGTTCCAGCTGATCCATTATGATAGATGGTGGTATGGGCCCAGCACCAGGCACTGGGAATCAGCAAGGTACATTTATATCTTATTTCTTTGTTTTATTGTAAAGATGTGGGGTACACGTCAAGATTAGGTACATAAGTAGCCTATGTGCAGGTGAAGTTTGGACCTCCAACTGGTCCTCTTAACCCATGGTTTAGGATCAGGTACTCATAGTGGTGGTATGTCCCCTGACAGTGTCCCACTACTGCCAATCCCTCTCTTGTAGTATTGTGATAAATGTTCAGGACCACATATGAGTGAGAATATGTGGTATTTAGTTCTTTGTTTCTGTGATAGATCACGAAGTATCATGGACTCTAAATCCATCCACATTGCTGTGGAGCTCATAATTTTGTCCTTTATTGTTGGGAGCCGGCCTTGGAAGTCCACCTGATTGACAGGGTCCTGGTGGGCCAAAGATCCCAGGCCGCAGGGCAAGCCCGGGAAGCTGAGGCCCTTCTGTCTTCCACCTTTGCTGTTTGGTATGGCTGAAGAAATTCTGTGCAGTTGTGGAAGAAGAAAATGGCATGTTTATGTGAAGTACTCACACCTAACCTGAGAATGTCATGGTTCATTTTTCCATTTTCCCACTATGCCGCTTGGCCTTTTCTAACATATGCAAGGGTTAAACTCTGAAGCACATCAAGAAAGCTTTCTTTCACTTGGTTATAGGTTACTAGATATTGCTTGAGTAAAAAATTATATAAGTATATTCACTCCTTATTTGATTTAGAATTATGCAGTTTAGTGTTTAGACATAAGGTTTTTTAGAAGCACAAGTTTATAGTAAGTTCATTATGAGTTCTATCACTTATCTAGGAGTTATGTAGGTGATTTATAACACTGTCTTCACAGACCTAGGGTAAAGATTAATTGTTAAGTTTTTACTTAATTCTATAGTTAAATTTTAAGTAAACATTTATAGAGGGGTTTTCACTGAATTCGTAATATACTAATTAGATACTTTTATGATAATTAACTAAATACAGAAAGCAACCTTGGGGGCCTGGGAAATGTCATTAAAAGCTTTTTTTGAGGTTTCTTTAGAAATAAGAAAACTTATCTGCAGGATAAGAGAAAAGTAACGAAGACACCTGGACAAGAAAGGCAATTACAAAGCTTTAAAGGTCATAAAAGCCCAAAAGAGAAAAACTCCTACTATGTGAAGAACTGTGCACCTGGAAATTTGCATGAAGCACTTCAAGGACTATAATTTGGGACTCTTTTGAAGAGAGTTACTGGCAGTACTATTCTAGACATGATAATTGTTTTATCCATGTATTAATTGTAATTGGTAAATGTAATATCATACAAGTTTATATAATCAATATATATATGCATGAGGGTTGACAAAAATTATTAGGCTCTGGTTATGTTTAACAAGGTTTTTACTTTGAGTCATTAATTAAGTTTTAATGCTATAGTTTAGTGTTTTATAGTTACTTTGAAGATTGTTTTAAGTTCATAAGTTTAAGTTCACACAATGATAAAATTGGTGCCTCAAAGATAATAATAATTGCTCAAATGCTTATCTTAAGACAAAGATGTTTTCCAGGAGGTTGCCAAGCATAAGGGAAAACAGCCAAATCACCATTATCCTAAACTTAAAAGCTCATTAGCAATTATGCAACCATAATAATTTTAGTTGTGTTAGTTTTATTTCATTATGTTTAGTTCACTTTATATGTTTATTCAGAGTAAAGATTAGCGTACTTATTTTCACAGTACGTGACTTTCATAGTTATTCTTTAAATGCTAGCCACTGTTGTTTGGTCAAGTTAATGGGCTTCATATTCCTACTATCACTAGATACAATCTATAGTTTTGTTTTGTGATTTTAAGACTTTTTTAATTAGACAAGTGATGTGGAACCAAAATCAAAGTAAACCTTGTACGCATTATGTTTAGTTTAAGTGAAACTTCTTTTAAACTTATCTCAAGATTCATTAACTGAAAGTAGATAGTGTTCTTGGCTTGTTCGTTTCTTCTAAGACCGCTAGATGGTGGTAACTTTTAAAGAAATTTTCTTTGTCTTGCCCCTTTACGAATAGTATAAAAGCTTTCTGTTAACTAATAAAGGATGTCATCTGTTCAGGAAGCAGG
This sequence comes from Cephalopachus bancanus, assembly GCA_027257055.1. Lineage (NCBI taxonomy): Eukaryota > Metazoa > Chordata > Mammalia > Primates > Tarsiidae > Cephalopachus > Cephalopachus bancanus. The sequence goes on along the minus strand of JAPVLO010000385.1, from coordinate 1,722,954 downwards.
TGTCTGAGTATAATATTTTCATCCTTCGCCTATCCGTCTTTCCTTCAGGAAACCTCATGACCCGGTAGGGACTGGACCCCTGCACTTTATGGCTATGCAACACTTCCATTAAGTATATATACCACATTTTCTTTATCCAGTTCACTTTCAAAGAGCAGCATGGTTTCAACAGTTCTATGTTTTTGTGATTGTGAATAGTGCTGCAATAAACATGCATGCACAGCTCTCCTTTTTGTAGAATGATTTGAGTTCCTCCAGGTATATTCCCAGTAGGGGATTGCTAGGTTATATGAAAGGTCAATTTCTAGTTCTTTTAAAAATTGCCACATTGTTTTCCAAAGAGGTTGAACTAATCTGCACTCCCACCAACAAGTGTAGAAGTGATCTCTTTTCTCCACATCCTTGCCAGCATCTGTTGGAGGTCCAAACTTCACCTGCACATAGACTACTTATGGCCATCTTTACTGGAGTTAGGTGATATCTCAAGGTGGATTTGCATTTCTCTGATGATTAGTGAGGCTGAGAATCTGTTCATGTATCTGTTGGCTATTCATATACCTTCTTTTGAGAAGTGTCTATTCATGTCTTTTGCTCACTTTTTAATAGGACTTTTTTTCCTTTCTACTTGTTTGAGTTCCTTGTAAATACTGGATATTAGACCTTTGTCAGATATATGGTTAACAAACACTTTTGTCCCATTCTGTGGGTTGTCTCACAACTCTCTTGATAATTTCCTTTGCTTTACAAAAGCTTTTGAATTTGATGAGGCCCTATTTATTTATCTTATCTTTTATAGCATAAGTTTCTGGGGCTATGATCAAGAATTGGTTTCTTATTCCAGTGTGCATAAGTATGTCTCCTGTGTTTTCTTCTACTATTCTTATAGCGTGAAGTCTTACATTTAGGTCTTAGATTCATTTAGAGTTGATTTTTGTGTATGGTGATAGATAGGGGTCTTGTTTCATTCTTCTGCATATGGTCAGCCAGTTTCCCTAGCACAACTTGCTGATTAAGGTCTCCTCTCCCTGGTGGTTGTTGTTGCTGGCTTTGTCAAAGGTGAGTTCATTGAGAGATTGAGTTTTTGCTTCCAGGATTTCTATCCTGTTCCATTGATCTATATGCCTATTCTTGTACCAGTATCAGGCTATTTTGATAATTAGAGCCCTATAGTAAAGTTTAAACTCTGGAAATGTGATACCTCCGTCTTTGTTTCTTTTGCTGAGGGTTGTTTTGGCTATTTGTGCTCTTTTTTGTTTCCAATGAATTTCTGTGTTGCCATTTCCAGATTTGAGAAGAATGATGTCAGGAATGTGATGGTTATTGCATTGAATCTGTAGATTGCCTTGGGTAGGACAGACATCTTAATGATACTGATTCATCCAATCCATGAGAATGGAATGTTTTCCATTTGTTTGTATCTTTGATTTATTTGAGCAGTGTTTTGTAGTTTTGTAGTTTTCATTGTAAAAGTCTTTCACTTCTCTGATTAGATGCCAAGGTATTTTTTCTCTTTTTCTTTTTGTGGCTATTGTGAATGGGATTGCTTTTTATTTGTTTCTCTGGCTGATTATTCATTGTCCATAGAATTGCAACTGTCCTTTGCATGTTGATTTTGCAACCTGAGACTTTGCCAAAGTCATTTATCAGTGCAAGGAGGTTTTTGACAGATTCCCATGGGTTTTCAAGGTGTAGGATCATATAATTTGCAAAGAAGAATAGCTAAATTTCTTCTTTTCTTATTTTTTGCTTCCATATACATTTTTGTATTGTCTTTTCTAGGTCTGTGAAAAATTATGCTAGTAATTTGGTAAGGATTGCATTAAACTTGTAGATTGCCTTGGGTGGAATGGGCATCATGACAATATTGATTCTTCTAATTCATGAGTATGGGATGTTCTTCCATTTGTCTGTATTGTCCTTGATTTCTTTAAGCAGTGTTTTATAGTTCTCATTGTAAAAGTCGTTCACCCCTTTGAGTAGATGGTTACTGAGGTTTTTTATGGCTATTATGAATGAGATTGTGGGATTTTTTTATTTGAACAAATGTTCAGCCTCATTAATCATCAGAGAAATGCAAATCAAAACTATAATTAGATACTACCTTACACCAGTCAAGGTGGTTATCACTAAAAAGAAAAAAAAAAACCCCAAACAAACAAACAAACAAACAAAACACAGGTATTGATGAGGCTTCAGAGAAAGTGTAATGCTTCTGTTGGTGGGAATGTAAGCTAGTTCAACTTCTGTGGAAAGCATTGTCATTTTCTCAAAGAACTGAAAACTGAGCTATTACATGATCTAGCAATCCCACTTCTGGGAATATCCCCAAAGGAACATAAATCACTCTACCAAAAATGACACCTGCATGTATATATTTATCGTAGCACTATTCATAATAGCCAAAACATGGGACCAACCCAGATGCCCAAATAAAATGTGGTACATATACATGATGAAATACTAAGCAGCCATAAAAAAGAACAAAATCATGTCCTTTGCAGCAACATGGATGCTGCTGGAGATCATTATTCTAAGTGAGCTATCACAGAAACAAAAAACTGATTACTGCGTGTTCTCACTCATAAGCAGGCCTTAGACCCTGGGCACATAAGCACAAAGGTGGGAAGAGGAGAAGCTGGGTACCGGCTAAAGAAGGGAAGAAGGGAGGGGGATAAGGGGCTGGATACCATGTCCATACTAGGGGAAGAGAGGGCTTACTAGAAACCCAAACCTCACCTTCATGTAATTTACTTATATGTAGCAAATCCTCTGATGCATCCCACAACTCTAAAATCTTACAAAAAATTACATCCAAGTGTCAAGTAGTCTATGAAATACTCCCTGTTTCCAAACCCAGTATTAGTTGCTGTCTCTTTTCTGCTGTCCTAAAATATTATGCTGTCATCTTTCTCATTTGCAACAGCTTCCACACATATTTTTCCCTATTAAAAATGTATATTTCTTTCTTGACACAATGGACCTTGGTTAATTCATATTAATATTCAAAGTATCAGGTAGAGATACCACAACACCAAACTTGATTGTGATATATTATCTTTTTTACATATTACCATATTTAAATTACTGATTCAATTTATTAAGAATGTCAACACAAATGTTCATAAGAGATAACAGACCATAGTTTCCTTTTCCTGTAATTTTTTTTCTGGTAACAAATTAGAGAAATGCTAATCTCATAAAAAGTTTGTACATATCTCTACTCTTCTACTTTCTGGAAGAGACATGTAGACCTGTTTCAATTTCTTTCTAAAAAGTCTGGTACCATTCAATAGTGAAGGCATCTGAACCTGGTGTTTTATTTATGGAAGGTTTTTAACTACACATTCAAATTCTTTAATAGATACAGGAATACTTCTTCAGTGAGTTTTGGTAGTTGTATCATTAGAAATTGGTCCATTTCACTTGTCATCAAATTCATGAGTATGTGTTGTTTGTAATTCTTTCTTATTGTTTTTTTGTCTGTGGACTCATAGCTATACTTCTTCCATCTTGATATTGGCAGTTTATGTTTTTCTTACTCATTCTTCAGTTAGTCATTTGATAAAGTATTAAGACTAGTTCAGTCAAATTCATTTTCAAGTTTCTGTTTTTGAAATAAGATTTTAAGACCCGCATCAATTATGAAAGAGATAAATTATAACATAAATTGTTCACTCACAATATTCCAAGCATTGTGATAACTATACTTATGTTCTATATATTTTATTCATATTTGTATGTACTAGGCACCATTATAAGTGACATAAAAAATAGACTTGGTATTTTTTCATTTATTCCAATTAAACAGATACAAAAAGAGGCACAGATGATTTTTTTAAATTTCCCATATATCACCAGGATTTTTAACTAGCAAAGTCAGGATGATTTCATAGATAATTCTCATAACAAATATGCTATACTTTCTAAGCTATATAACTTCCTTGTGATTTTGTTTTGTTGATTACAATTATAAAAAATGAGACAAAACTAGTTTTGTTTGGGTGATTAAGGAAGGAAGGCACTGGGATGACCATTTCCTCATTTTCAGCAGCACTTAGTGAAGAAAAGAACTACAAGTGTTCAAGTGATCAGTGATTCCTCTTGTTAAAAGAAAACCTTTAGACAAACTAAATTTAACAGTGTTTAATTAAGCAAAGAGCAGTTCTCCAATTGGGCAGCCCCCAGAACTGAAATAGCTTCAGAGCACCTTTGGATCTGCCACACAGTCAGATAACATTTATGGACAAAAAAATAAATAAAATGATGTACACAAAACAGAAATGAGGTGCAGGAACAGCTTGGATTGGTTACCACTTGGTATTTGCCTTATGTGAACATGGTTTGAACACTTTTGATAGTTCAAAACTCTGTGATTGGTCCAACAATAAGTTACAGTCTGTTTATACATCCAGTGGAGTTGCAGTTCACTATGGATGGAGGAATGTTTAGGTTGAACTAAACATACATTAGTTGGCATTTTCAAACTAAACTTAATTTAACACTATTAAAAGACAGACATATGAGATGAGTATTATAGACTGTAAGAAACAACATTGATATATAGTAAAAACCAATGTATGGCTGAACAGAGGCCATGAACCAAGCAGGAACTAAATTAATGAGATTTGTTTCACATACGTGTATGTCTTACTTTTCCTTCTGTATCAATAAACTGAGGTATTTACTTGAATATGGTAACATAGTAAAGAGAGCACCTCTGAGCACATGTATGGAAAAAACAATTTCTGTTTGGCAGTGCTTTATGTTATAATTGAGATAAAATTCTTGTAACATAAAATTCATCATTTTATTCTTTTAAAATGCACAAATATGGAGTTTTTAGTATACTCACAATATTTTGTAACCATCACCACTATTTAACTTCTGAACATTTTCATCACTCCAATAAGTAATTCCATACCCAATAAACAGCCCATTCCCCTTCTCCCGGCTCAGGCAACCATTAATCTACTTTCTGTCTGTACAGACTTGCCTACTTTTTTGTCTGGCTTTCTTCATTAGCATAGTGTTTTCAAGGTTCATCCATGTATGAAGCATAAACCTTGTATAAACCATGCATGTGGCATGTGTCAGTACTTTATTATCTTTTATAGGCAAATAATATTCTGGTGTGTGTGTGTGTGTGTGTGTGTGTGTGTGTGTGTGTGTGTAAAGATAACAGATTTTTAAAAACCATTCATCAGTGATATTTGGGTTGTTTCCGCTTTCTAGTCATCATACATAAAGTTTCTAGCCATTATATGTAATGCTGATAGGAACATTTGTATACAAGTTTTTGTGTGACATATGTCTTCAATTCCTGGAAACAAAATTTCTGGGCCATGAGTAACTCTGCATTTAAATTTTTGAGTAACTGCCAAACTGTTTTCTGTAGTAGCTGCACCATTTTACATTCTCACCAGCAATGTGCAAGTTTTCCGGTATCTCTACACCTTCTCATCAATGCACAAAAACACAGACAAAATATGCACATAATATTATATATCATATGTTTTTAAATATACACACATATCATATATATCAGATATAATAATAGCTATTCTAGTGACTGTAAAGTGGTATGTCATGTGGTTTTGATTCGCATTTTCCTAATAGCTAATTATTTTGAGCATATTTTCATGTACTTATTGCCTATGTATTTATCTTCATTAGGAAAATGTCTATTCTAATTCTTTGCCCATTTTTTGTTGTTGTTGAGTTTTTGGTCTTCTTATTGTTGAGTTGTAAGAGTTACTTTATGCTAATTTAACCCAAAAAAGTTCAAGATTTTAATGAAAGAATTTAAAATTCCAAAATTTTTAAAAATATTAAGGAAGATCTAAATAAATAAAAAGATGTCCCATGTTCATAGAATGAAAAATTTAATATTGTAAATGAAGGTACCAATACTCCCCAAATTGGTCTACAAATTTAAAGAAATTCTTAAAAAAATTCCTGCTGCTCTTTTTATGTTAATTGATACGCTCATCATAAAATGTATATAATATTACAAGGGACCTTAAAAAATCAAACAATATTGAAAAAGAGGAACAAATTCGAAAGACGTACTTTCAAATTCAAAACTTACTACAAAGCTACAAATTTTTCAGGTCTATAGACCTAGCCTATTAAGTGCAAGTAGACTTCAGAACTTACAAGTTTTTTTATAATTTAAAGGCTGAGTTTTTCTTGCCTTGTTGCATATTGTTCCAATTTTCTCTGGCCAAGGGAGGCTAACGTTGAGTGTTAAGTCTGAGCCAGATGTAGATCTAGAATGACTTTATGCATACAGCTTTATTTCATTTTCAAATAACCTTACAAAGCAATATTTTATAAGTAGAAAAACAGCCTGCAAATCCTGGCTGACCGGCTTAAAAGTCTACACTCTGAATTGTCATGCTAGTGATACTCGATAGTGACATTTGAACTACCCCAGAGGTTGTGCATGCTGTTCTATTCATGCCAATAAAATACACTTACCAGTTCTTTCCTGTATATTACAATTCTCACAGAAGTTATCCCTTTTGAACTGCCTTTCTGACTCATTAAAATAATTGATTTCTCATTATTATTCCCCCACCATTCTGTAGATAACTCTATCAAAAGACAAATTACATCATTTGACCTTTATGGTTTCCCTATTGGTCTCTCCCACTTACAGTTATATAATCATAATGAGAGAGAAAAAATGTATCTAGAGTAGTGCTTGAAAGAAGATAAGCCAGTTATAAATAAATGTTGAATTAAATAATAAACTAATGACATTTAATCAGCCAAATTATTACATGATATGTTAACATGCAATTAAAATAGGTTGTTTTGAAAAAGCCAGTACCATGTACTTTTGTTTTGAGAAAGCCAGTACCATGTCTTGGTTAAATTTAACATATGCTGGGGGGCTGAGGCGACAGAATTGCCTGAGCCCTTGGGTTCAAGACCAGCCTGGGCAACATGGTGAGCCCTCGTCTCTACAATAAATGAAAAAAATTAGCTGGACGTGGTGGCAAGCTTCTGTAGTTCCAGCTATTTGGAAGGCTAAGGCAGAAAGATTGCCTGAGCTCAGCAGCTTGATGCTGGGGTGGCCGTGAGCGTGCCACTGCACTCCAGCCTGGGCGTCGGAGTGAGACTTCAACTCAATAAAAAAAATTTAACATATGAGTTGAAGCTCGAAGACAAGAGTCTTACTAAAACACAGAAAGGAGTATTATCACAAAGAAAAGCAGGAAAAGTGTATCATGCTGAAAGGTTTGGTTAAAATGTTATGAGGTTAATTAATTCAAAGATAAATTAAGTAAACTTAAAACATGAGTAAAAAAAGTATTTACTTTTTTTTTTTTGAGTTGGAATCTCACTCTGTCTCCCAGGCTGGAGTGCAGTGGCATGCTCACGGCCACCACAGTCTCGACCTGCCGGGCCCAGGTGATCCTTCCACCTCAGCCTTCCAAGTTGCTGGAACTACAGGTGTGTGCTACCATGCCCAGTTAATTTTTCAATTTATTGTAGAGATGAGATCTTGCCAAGTTTCCCAGGTGGGTCTCGGTCCCCTGGACTCAGGCAATCCTCTCACCTCAGCCCCCCAAAAGTGTTAGAATTACAGGCTTGAGCCACTGTGCCCAGCCAGTATTTACTTTCTTATCAAAAATTTTAAAGTTAATTTTTTTCTCATTTTTTGACAAAAAAAGAGAAAACCTTTAGAAGTATTTCCTTGAAAGCTTGTTACACCTGTTGGTTCCTTAGAGTGTAAATGAAAGGGTTTAATAAAGGGGTAACTGAGGTGTAAATAACAGCTATACCTTTAGAAAAAGTCACCCTTTCCTTTGCTGATGACTTTATGTAAATACAGATACAGCTACCATAAGTAAGAGAGACTACAGTTATGTGAAAAGTGCAAGAGGAAAAACCCTTTGTTCTGTTCTGAGCAGAGGGGATTTTTAGAATGGTCTTGATAATATATGTATAGGAAAGAATCACTAACAGCAAGGTGACACCCAGTGTCACAAAAGCTGAAACAACTGTAATCAATTCTAGGACATGGGTGTCTGTGCAAGAAATCTGCAGCACAGGGGATGTGTCACATATGAAATGATGAATCACTGCAGAAGTACAGAATTCCAGTTTCAGTCCCAAGGTCATGGGTGGGAAGATCATCAAAAAGCCTGCTGTCCATGAATTGAGGACAAGTTGCTAGCACCCTTTGTTGCTCATTATGGTTAGATAATGTAGGGATTTGCAGATTGCTCATAACGATCAAACCACATGGCAGCCATTAGGTAAAATTCAGTAGCTCCTAATACGAGGAAAAGGAATAACTAAGCTGACCAACCGTTATAAGTAATGACCTTGTTTTTAGTCACGATGCTTATCAGGAATCTGGAAATACCAATTGTTGTCAGTAAGAGTTCCAAGAAAGACATTTCAGAGGAAGAAATACATTGGGGTCTTGAGGCGGGGATCCACCAGGGTGAGGATGATGATAGATAAGTTTGCCATCACACTCAACATGTAGTTTAGAAAGAGAAATATAAAAATCACAATTTGCAGTTGTGGGTCATCTGTCAATCCCAAGAGAATGAACTCTATCTTGTTTGACTGGTTCTTCATTTCAGATTTGAGTCCTATTAAATAAACATAAAAAGACAACTGCAAAAGCAGAAATATCTGGATTTGTTTTTTAAGTTGCAGATTATTATAAAAAGCATGCTCAGAAATGTAAACAAATTTAAATGTTTTATTCATTTTGATAAGGTATATGATACCTAAATGTATAGCATAGATCAACCTAAACATCCTCTAAATGTCCCATGAAGTTAAAGTTCTTCATAAAAATACTAAATTCTTTCTCCTCTGTTTTAATTTGAGAGGTAAATAAAATTTGGCTGATCATTTGCAAATGAATTCTGATTAAATGTTAAGAGAGAGTACATAAGTATTACTTGAAGTATATTTTCAGTATATACATAATTTAGAATATTTTGAAAAGATCTAGATAATTCTGTCAGTGTCCATTTGTAAGGAATAGGCAAAGATATTTAGCTGAACTAAAGATTTTTAAAATCTTTAAAAAATATAAAAATATTAACATATGTTTTCTCTATGATTAAAGTTCTCTAGCATGTTATTAATTATTTTGCTCCAATGTGTTTTTCTTCGCAATTCCTTTATCTTATTTCTCTCAATTATTGTTTTTCACTGGTTTCAGATGCATAAATCTTCTCATAATCAATTGCATTAAACTTGTTTTTGTTAAATCAGAAAGTACTAAATATCGCATCTATATAAAAATAAATAAGCTATGTATTGCATCTACATAAAAATGGAAAAAATATGATAATTTACATATCAGTAAAGATTGCTTGACTTTACTGCAGAATTGCTTTCATGTTTGACCTAGATATTTATTCCAATTTACAAGTGACTTACCATATGCAGAATATATTACTATATATTTTCTCCTATGGGAATATGCTAGAAGCAAGTCAAATAATAAAAGATGAATATTCTCATTTTTAATGTTAGAAAATATTCAACTTTTTTTTTTTTTTGAGTTGGAGTCTTACTCCGTCGCCCAGACTGGAGTGCCGCGGCCGCTCCCGGCCACCGCAGCCTCGACCTGCTGGGCTCCGGCGATCCTTCCGCCTCAGCCTTCCGAGTAGCCGGAATTACAGGCATGCGCTACCACGCCCGGCTGATTTTTTGATTTATTGTAGAGATGAGGTCTCGCTGCCCAGGCGGGTCTCGAACCTGCGGGCTCAGACAATCCACTCACCTCTGCCTCCCAAAGGCACGGGATTACAAGCTGAGCCACCGAGCTCAGCTTCAATTTCTTTTAAAAGAAATTTAATTCCATTACTTGTCTTGAGGAGGATTCAGAGCAGTGATGCACTCTAAAAATTATCTGCATCTGTTCATATCTACCACTTCCACTCACACTTACTAAAATAATAGAACCCAGATATTATAGTAATTAAATTAGAATACTTTTTCATACTAGATTTATATTCTTTTTTAATTTCTTAATATTTAAGCCTAGAAAAGCATCTCATTCATAAAATTCTAAGCAAAAACGTGTTACTTTGTCATTTTGAGAAACCTCTCAGATGAAAGGAATTTGAATTTTAGCTAAGAATTTACTGTTTCCAACTGTACACTAATAATAGCTCCTGTTTTATCATTTTGCTCAGTTTTATTATTTATCATTTAAAATGCCTCAGGGGATTAACTGAAATAAAAAGAAGGAAAACATGCCCTTTGGAGACTAGTTTTCATAATATCTCAATTAAGCATACACACATACACACGCACACACACACACACACACACACACACACACACACACACACACACACATACACACACACACCAGCAAAGAAAGAAAGAAAGAAAAAACATAGTGAATTACTTTAACTACAAAACTGAAGGGACATTCTCCAAAAGATGATTTGAAATTATTTAAGCTCCATATGGATTGCCAACCAGAATTTCAGATATTTTGCTGCCCTACACTAAGTCTACTGTGAAGAGAGTTTACCTCAAACAGAAAATTCTTTTGAAAATTTTTTTTTATTTTAAAGATGTGAGTAAAATTCAGAATTAGGTATACATGTGATCATCATACAGGCAAAGTTGGGCCTCTCTTTGGTCCCCACTTGGCTTGGTTTGAGATCAGGTACCCTAATTGATGTTATGTGCCCCTCCACCCTCCCCTGGCAGTATCCTGCTACTGCCAATCCCTTTCTTATTGTATTGTGGTAAACCGTCAGGGTCTGCTTCTGAGTGAGAACATGTGGTATTCAGTTCTTTGTTTCCGTGATAGATCATTGGGTATGCTAGATCCAAGGAAACTCTTTTACTTTCAATAAAAACATTTTAGGATTTTATTAATTTGATCATTGCCCACCTATATGTGGGGCAGAGATCACTACTTAAATTGTCCCTATGTATTTTTATTTTTATTTGGAAACAACCTAAAACTGAAATAGAAATTACAAAGACACAGCAAGGAACTTGTACTTCCTGGACAATTTAATACCCCATGTCCTGCCCAATGTGGTAGTGCCTATTCACTACCAGAAATATTCTGCTACATAGCTACAATATCTTCAATAGCAGAATTAACAGTGATATGTTACTGATATCTAAACCTTCAATTCTATTCAAATTTTGCCAATTGTCTCCAAATTGTCCTTTGTAGGAAAAAAATACACATCCAATTTAAAATTATGTGATATTTCTGCATGGTTAGATTGAATTCATTAAACTTTGGCAAGAATATTACAGAAATGAGGCTGTTTTCTCATTGTGTCTTATCAGTTATCACTATTTTTCATTTTTATCACTGATGATGTTTTCTTTGACTTATTGATTAATGTACCAATTTTCAGGCTTTTCAACAATAAAGTTACTCTTTTATCTTTGCAATTAATACATAGTTTGAACACTTTGAATAACTATGTAAATATCTCAATCTTTCCAAAACTTTCAACTTATAGATTAACTTTTTAAAACTCTATTTCTAGCACAATAGAGTCATCATTTCTAATTTTACTCATTTTTATCAGTATTTATTTTGATACTCAATTGCCCCACATTTCACCAGCGTAGGCCCCTTTAAGCTTGCTCCTTTTCCTCCAAACTAGAGGTACTCACAGGTCTCCTCTGATGTATCTGACCTTTCGTCTCCCTGGATGCAGGAAGCAGTTGAAAACACAGCATTTCTTCGGTTTCTCAGTCATCACTTCCCAACTAACTATACCCTCAGGGAAGAAAGGGGTCTTAGTCTTTTATATGGAGTTCTGTTCTCTGTGGCCCTGATATTTACTTGCTATATTATTATCTCTCATCTCTTCCAGCTTCTTCCATGGATGAGTTATAGATATTGTAAAGTTCTTTGAAAATGCAGTCTTCATAGTGATGTTAATTACTTTTTACTAACCAAAAATTAGGTTGAAATTCATCATTAGGTGTTTTCATGCACTGTGAAATTCTGCAGTTTTATATAGGTTGTTTATCTATTTCAAATGATTTCACAGAAGATATAGATACATGTAGAAATATACAAATAAATTTATGTACATATATTTATAAACATATATATTACCTCATATAACACTTGTATATAATATTTATTTTATATAATTCATATGTATAAAAATTTATATTTGAAAATGTATACGTATTTTACAGATTCTATATGTTTTTGAAGAACTAACATTAAAATCTAAACTAACATCTAAAATACCTTTAAACTCTAATTCTTTTTTTTTTTTATGAGCTGGAGTCTCATTCTGTCGCCCAGACTGGAGTGCAGTGGCCACTCCTGGTCACCGCAGCCTTGATCTGCTGGGCTCCAGCGATCCTTCTGCCTCAGCCTTCCAAGTAGCCGGAATTACAGGCATGTGCTACCACGCCCAGCTGATTTTTTTTTTTATTTATTGTAGAGATGAGGTCTCACTGCCCAAGCGGGTCTCGAACCTGCAGGCTCAGGCAATCCACTCACCTCAGCCTCCCAAAGGCGCGGGATTACAGGCTGAGCCACCGAGCCCAGCTAAACTCTAATTCTTAAAAAAGATTTTGCTGCTTATAAAAACTTAACTTAGTAGTCATTTTTCTCCAGTATTTTTCAGATACAATTAAATTATATGAAGAAAGTGAGAATCTTAATAAAAAGAAAATATTTACAAAGTATGGAATAGAAGTCATGGAGCTGAAGAATCCAATAATATGACTAAAACATTTACTGGAGTGGTTGACTAGCAAACTAGATCAAGCAGCAGAAAGTATCAGCAAGTTCAAAGCCAGGTAATTGGTGATTATCCAGTCAAAGGGGCAAAAAAGTAAATAAATAAGTGTAAAACGGTCTAAGGGAAATAGAGGGTTATCATTAAGTGGGATAGTATGCACAATATTCCAGAAGGAAGAAAGAGAGAGAAGGGGGAGTAAGCTCATTTAAATAAATAATGGCTGAAAAATTCCCCAACCTGAGGAAACAAATGAACCACTCGATTCAGGAAGATTGAAAAATCCAACTATGATTAACATAAATAAATTCACATGGAGACACATATCACCAAATTGTCAAAAATCAAAAAGAAAGACTATTTTAAAATCAGCAAGAGAAAAATAATGTATTACATTAAGAAAATTCCACATGACTATTAGTGAATTTCTTAGCAGAAACATTGCAGACAGGAGGCAGTGGGATGATATACTTAAAGTGCTAGAAAAACAAAAATAAAAACACTAAACACAGCAAAATGTCCTTCAAAAATTAGATAAAGACTCTCCCAGACAAACAAAGCTGAGAGGGTTTTATCACTTCTAGAACTGCCTTACAAGCAATGTTAAAGAAAATTCTTCAAGTTGAACAAAAGGATGCTAAACAGAAATACAAAAGCATAGAAAAGTATAAAACTCAGCCATACATGGTGGCTTACTGGCCTGTAACATCAACACTTTCGGGGACAGAGGCAGGAGGATCACTTGAGAGAAGGAGTTTGAGACCAGCATGGGCAACATAGTAAGTCATCATCTCTATAAAAAATAAAAATTAAAAAAAATTAAAAAGCTGGGTGTGGTGGTGCATACCTGTAATCCCAGCTACTTGGGAGGCTGATAGGAAGATAACTTGAGACCCTGAATTGAAGGTAGTGAGCTATGATTCTGCCACTGCACTCCAGCCTAGTCAACAGAGTGAGACCCTGATCCAACGTGTGAATATATATATAAATTATGCATATGTAAATATGTAAATTATATGTATACGTATAATTTATTGATAAAGGCAAAGATGTAGATAAATATAAAATACTGTAAAGGTGATGGTAAAGTTACTTTTAATTCTAATATTATGCAGACGTATTTACATAGTTGTAACTATAAAATATGTTAATGGATGCACAAATACAATTTGTACATTGTGAAACCAGTATCATATAGTATGGTGGGAGGAAAAGTAGTAGTGTAAAGTGTTTGTATACAATTAAAGTTATATTGTTATCAGGTTAAAATAGGTATAATGATATGTAGTTTTACATAAGCTATATGTAGCCACAAAGAAAACACCTGTAAATTTTACATAAAATAAAGAAGAAAAAATCAATTTATGTCACATAAAAAATATCAAAACACAAAGAAATACAACTAGTGAGGAAAATAAGGACAAAGAACAGCAAGATAGAAATAAAACAACTGACAAAATAGCAATTGTAAATTCATTTCTACCAACAATGACATTAAATGTAAATAGATTAAACTTCCTAATCAGAAGACATAAAGTAACTGATTCAATTTTTTTAAATGATCCAATTACATTCTTTCTATAAAAGATTGGCTTTAAATTTTATTTTTTATTTTTATTATAAAGATGTGGGGTATAATTCAGGGTTAGGTATACAAACATTGACTGGGCAAGTACCCTTGTTGATGAGATATGCCCCTCCCTCCCCTAGCAGTTTCGCTCAACTGGCAATCCCACCCCCGCCTCCCGCACTGACAGTTTCCCTTTACTGCCAATTGCTTTCCTATAGCATTACAATTGCTCAAGTTTCTCTTATGAGTGAGAACATATGGCTGCATAATATTTCATTGTGTATATGTACCACATTTTTTAATCCAGTCCAGCTTCGATGGGCAACATGGTTGGTTCCATGTTTTTGCTATTGTGAATACAGTTGCAGCAAACATACATGTGCAGGTATGTTTTTTTGTGGAATAATTTAAGTCCCAATAGGGGAATTGCTGGGTCATATGGAAGGTCAATTTCTAGTTCTTTCTGAAATCACCACACTGTTTTCCAGAGAGGTTGTACAAGTTTGCATTCCCACCGGCAGTGTAGATGCTGGCTTTAAATTTAAGGACACATATAGGTTGACAGGAAAGGCATGAGAGAAGGTTTTCCAAGCAAACAGTGTCAAGAAAGCAGGAATACTATATCACATAATTTAAATGTTAGGACAAAAACGATCACAAAAGTTATTATAATGATAAAAAACCATCTCACTAGAAAGATATAACAATTATAAAAATAGATGCACCACACATCAAAGCCCCTAAACATATAAAGCAAACATCAAAAGAACTGAAGGAAGAAATATATTGAAATATAATAATAGCAGAAGATTTAAATACACAGATCAACAGTGGGTAAAAAATCTTGACAGAAAATCAATAAGGAAACAGGGGACTTGAAAAATGCTATAGACCAAATGAACATACCATATGCAAAATATTCCACCCAAGAGGAACAGAAAATACATTTTTCTCAAGTGCATGTGGAAGTAATTCCTGTGTGGATAATATGTTAGGTGACAAGAAAAAAATCTTAATAAATTTGAGAAGATAAAAATCATACCAACTGTTCTTTTCTTTTTTTTTTGAGTTGGAGTCTCACTCTGTCGCCCAGACTGGAGTGCAGTGGCCGCTTCCGACCACCGCAGCCTCGACCTGCTGGGCTCCGGGGATCCTTCCACCTCAGCCTTCCGAGTAGCCGGAAGTACAGGCATGCGCTACCATGCCCGGCTGATTCTTTGATTTATTGTAGAGATGAGGTCTCGCTGCCCAGGCGGGTCTCGAACCCGCGGGCTCAGGCAATCCACTCATCTCAGCCTCCCAAAGCGCGGGATTACAGGCTGAGCCACCGAGCCCCGCTTCAACTGTTCTTTTCAAACACAATAGAATGAAACTAGATATTAATATAGGGAGGAAAACTTGGAAGTTCACAAATATATAGATATTAAACAACATACTCCTGGAAATATAAAGAGTCAGCAAGGAAATCAAAAGGAAATTAGAAAATATCTTGATACAAAATAATATAAAATGCAACATACCAATACTTATAGCATTCAGCAAAAGCAGTACTGAAAGAAAGTGTATAATGACAAACACCTACATTAGAAAAACAAAAGATCTCAAAAGAAAAATAAAATGGATATCTCAAAATAAGAAAAAATAACCTGAGTCTATTGTTAGCAGTAGGAAAGAAATAGTAAAAATTAAGGTATAAATAAATTAAATAGAGAATAAAATCAACAAAGTATATTAATAGAATAGTGAATTTTTAAAAATACAAACAGTTGATGAAACCTTAATTACAGTAAATATAAAAAGAGAGAAGACTCAAGTAAATAAATTCAGAGATAAGAGAGGAGACATTACAATTGATGCTACAGAAATGAAAATGACCATTAAAAACTATGAGCAATTATAACCAAATGAATTGGACAACCTAGAGGAAATGTACAAAATCCTAGAAACATGCAACCTACCAAGACAGAATTATATGAAAATAGAAAACCTAAACAGACCAATATTTAAACAGATTAATCAGTATTCAAAATACTTTCAGCAAAGAAAAATCAAGGACCTAGTGGCTTCACTGGTGAATTCTACCAATTATCTCAAGTAGAGTTAATAATAAATCTTTTCAACCTTTTCTGAAAAAACTGAAGAGGATAAAGTGTTTCCCAATTCATTTTATAAGGCTAGCATTATCTTGACATAAAAGTCAGACAAATTCACTAAAAGAAATAGCAACAATAACAAAAAAACTACAGGCCAATATACTTGATGAGCACAGATTCAAAAATTCTGAACAAAATACTAGCAAACTGAATAAATCCATAGCACATTTTAAAAGTATTCATCATGACTAAATGAGATTTATACTTGGGATGCAAAGATAGAACAACATATGCAAATTAATTAATGTAATACAACACATTAACAAAGTGATGGATTAAAATCACAGTGTTATCTCTCTCTCTATATATATAGAAAAACACTTGAAACAAATAAACTCATTTTTGTGATACTTTAAATATACTAAGAACAGAAGAGATTTCACTTAACATAAAGATTCATATATTTGAAAAGCCCACAGCTTACATTATACTCAATACTGAAAAACTAAAAGCTTTTTCTTCAAGATCAGGAACAACACATGGATTCCAACTCTCCCACTTCTATTTAACATGTACTGGAAGTGTAGCTACAGCATCCAGACAAAATTCAAATCAGACATGAGGAAGTAAAATTATCTCTGTTTACAGATGACATAATTTTATATATAGAAAGCCCTAAACACCCACCTGCCCCACAATCAGAACTAATAACAAATTCAGTAAAGTCACATGATACAAAATCAACAACAGATGCTGGAGACAATGTGGGGAAAAGGGAATGCTTCTACACTGTTGGTAGGAGTGTAAATTAGTATAACCTTTGTGGAAAATAGTGTAGCAATTTCTGAAATATATAAAAATCAACCTTCTATATGATCCAGCAATCACCCTTCTGGTGATTCCTCTGGGAATATACCCAGAGGAACTCAAATCGCTATTCAAAAAGGATAGCTGCACACACATGATTACTGCAGCCCTGGACAGGATGGCTTTCCAGCAGAATTCTACAAAACATACAAGGAGGAGCTGATAACAATACTATTGACAGTATTCCAGGCAATTGAGAAAAATGGACTTCTCCCCAAATCATTTTATGAAACTAACATCACACTGATACCTAAACTGGGTAAAGATCCAACAAAAAAGGAAACTACAGATCAATATCTCTTATGAACATAGATGCAAAAATCCTCAACAAGATTTTAGCAAATCAGATCAAAAATATATCTCAAAAATCATCTACCATGACCAAGGAAGGAGACTTTATCCCCAGAATGTAGGGCTGGTTCAATATTCACAAGACAATAAATGTAATTAAATACATCAACAGATGTCAAAACAAGAAACACATGATTATATCATTAGATGCAGAAAAAGCTTTTGATAAAATCCAGCATCGCTTCTTGATAAAAACCCTCAAACACCTAGGTATAGAAGGAACATACCACAAAATAGTAAGTGCCATCTATGATAAACCGTAGCTAGCATATTACTAAATGGAGAGAAACTGGAAACATTTCCCCTGAAAACAGGAGCAAGACAAGGTTGCCCACTCTCACCCGTCTTGTTCAACATTGTATTGGAAGTCCTAGCTTGGGCAATTAGATAAGATAATGAAATCAGGGATATCTAAATAGGAAAAGAGGAAGTCAAGTTATCCCTCTTCAGATGATATGATCCTACACCTTGAAAATCTAAAAGAATCTGTCAAAAAACCAGCTTGCATTGATAAAAGACTTTGGCAAAGTCTCTGGGTACAAATAAATGTGCAAAAGACAAAAGACAGTGGCATTCATATACATCAACAACAAGCAGGCAGAGAACCAAATAAAAAGCACAATCCCATTCACAGTAGCCACACAAAAAAATGATATACTTCATTGTCTTTCTAACCAGAGAAGTGAAAGATCTTTGCAATGAGAACTACAAAACACTGCTCGAAGAAATCCAAGAAGACACAAACAAATGGAAAAATATTCCATGCTCATGGATAAGAAGAATCAACATTGTTAAGGTGACCATCTACCAAAGACAATCTATAGAATCAGTGTAATACCCTTTAAAATACCAACATCATTCTACTCAGACTTGAGGGAAACTGCCAGGGGAGGAAATGACAATATAGAAATTCATATGAAAACATAAACAACCATGAATAGACAAATCAATCCTTAGCAAAAGAAACAAAGTAGGAGGCATCATACTTCCAGACTTCAAACTTTACTATAATGCTACAGTAATCAAAACAAGCCTGGTATTGGCACAAGAACAGGCATATAGACCAATGCAACATGATAGGAATTCCGAAAGCAAAGCCTCAATTTCTCAACCAATTCATCTTTGACAACAACAACCACTGGGGAGAGGAGAACCTATTCGGTAAATGGTGCTGGGAAAACTGATCACATGCAGAAGATTGAAACAGGACTCCTACCTATCACCATACACAAAAATTAACTCTAAATGGATCAAAGACCTAAATATAAAACCTCAAACTAGAAGAATCTTAGAAAATGCAGGAGACACCCTTATGGAATTTGGAACTGGCAGCCAATTCCTGATCAAAACCCTAAGTGCTCATGTCATAAGAAATAAGATAGGCAAATGAGACCTCATCAAACTGACGAGTTTCTGCAAAGCAAAAGAAACCATTAAGAGAGCAGAAAGACAGCCCACAGAATGGGAAAAAATATATGCCAACTGTGTATCTGGCAAAGGCCTAACATCTAGGATCCACAAGGAACTCAAATGTGCCAAAAAGGAAAAAACAAACAGCCCTATTAAAAAGTGGGCAAAAGGCATGAATAGACACTTGTCAAAAGAAGATATACAGACAGCCAACAGACGCATGAAAAAGTACTGAGCTTCCTTCATCATCAGAGAAATGCAAATCAAAACCACATTGAGATATCACCTAACCCTAGTAAGAATGGCATCAGTAACTAAACAAATAACAACAGATGCTGAAGAGGATGCATAGAAAAAGGAATGCTTCTACATTGCTGGTGGGAATGCAAACTAGTGCAGCCTCTTTGGAAGACAGTGTGGCGATTTTTGAAAGAACTAGAAACTGACCTTCTATATGACCCAGCAATCACCCTACTGGAAATATACCTAGAGTAACTCAAGTCATTCTACAAAAGAGATACTTGGACAAGAATGTTTGTTGCAGCTCTATTCACAATAGCAAAAGCGTGGAACCAACCACTCTGCCCACTGAAGCTGAACTGGATTAACAAAAATATGGTACATATACACAATGGAATATTATTAGCCATAAAGGACAAACATACAGACTTCGCAGCAACTTTGATGGATTTAGAGTCTATTATGCATCTATCACAAAAGCAAAGAACAGAGTACCATATTTTCGCATTTATAAACTGACCTTGAACAATTATCATTAAACTATAAGAAATGGATTGGCAGAAATGAGAAATTGCTAGGGAAGGAATGGGTGAGCTCGGCAGTTGAGGGAAACTGCCAGGGGAGGGAAGGGCACACCTCATCAACAAAGGTAACTGCAAAATGATCACTGGTCTACCTAACCCTGAATTGTACCCCATATCTTTCAAACAAAATTTTTTAAAGAATAAAATAATCTTTTAAAAAGAGACAAATTATATTCAAATAATTCCAGTGGAATGATTATTGAGGTTGAATTTTCTGACAATGTTCACCTTTTGTGGGCACTTATTTGCTTGAACCTTGGCAAACATAAACAGTCATGCAACTTACCTCCACAATCAAGATATAAAACACTTTAATTTTTTTTAATTTCCTTGTGACACTTGTGTAACTAATTCCTTCTCCTCACCCTCAGCACCTAAGATTTCTGTCCCTATAGTTTAGTTTTTCCAGAATCGTATACATGGAAGAATCATGTACAGTACTCTCGTATGATTTTAAACCATTGTGTATCTGCTTCTTTCATTTAGCATACCATTTTAAAATTTTATTTTTTCAAATATATCTGTAGTTTATTCCATTGTATGTGTAAACCAGTTTGGGATTTTCCAGTGTTGCCCCAGACAGTGAACTGCTGATGTTCCTGTTAAATATTTCCTTGAATTTTCTAAATCACTTACAATACTCCTCTGGGATACTTTCTCTCCAGCTTTTATTTAAAGTAAACTACAGTGATGTTTTTCATCGCCAATAATTAGTGCTTTTGTAACACTGATCCCCAGAGTAATGCTTCTCTTTTTTTCATTTCAAGAGATTCCCTTCAGTCTATAGTAAGTTAAAAATTATAAACCTGCAGTATTTCCTAAGTGTGCCACCGGCAATAATCTCTCTTCCTTGGCAGTTGTTTAACTTTCATCAAATAATTTTCTGATTATATTTTTCACTTCCCAATTTTATTTTATTTCATTTTAAAGAATATATATCTAATGTGAGGGTTGAGTAATGGCAATCTCAAATGTAAGAAGAAAATTTCACAAAGTTCAGCTTAACTGGAATGGAAAATGAATGTCTATTAAAGTTATGAAGACCTAAGTCTCAAGCTTCATAGTGAGCAAAATTTGAGGAAATGTGGAAATTCTTTACAGAGCCACAGTATGTACATGTTGACTCTCCCAACAAAAATCATTGGTAATATATTTCCCTGTTGGATAATAAAATATGTCCATAAAATGAGTTAAATTGTTATTATGTTACCATATATCTCTTCAATATATGCAGAGGAAAATGAATAATAGATCCAAAAAGGTAAGTCAACTATAATTTTAACTTAGCTCAAAATCAGAAATTAAGGCAAATTAATTTGTCTTTAATTGGACACATGTCCAATTTAGGTAGCTAAATTCAACTACTGACTTTATATGCTTTATAAAAATTGTAAATGGTAGATTAATTTTAGGGTTAAGTACTAATGTGCCATAATCAATTTTATTCAAATTCTGGGGGTTTTTTTATTGGGTTTTTTTTTTGTTTTTTTTTTTTTTGCAACCATGTACTGACCTTTATTGTATCTTCTGTGCAAGACATAATACCATTGCTGGAGCAGATAAACATGGTCTCAGGTTTATGGCACGTAGCCACTGATTTGACAAATGTACACTTTTCAATTCCAAACAGAAAATGCACTCAGAAACAGTTCACATCCAGATAGAATAGGCAACATTGCGCACTTAACAGTTTTGTTTCAGGTCTATGTCACCTCTCCTGATTTCTGTCATAATATAGGCCACAGAGATCTGAAGCATCTGGATAATATAAAGAACATTGACCCATTAAACTTATGACATGATGACTAAAAGATGACTAGTACACTGGAAACCTTGGTAAAAGGGCTCAGAAAGTGACAGGTAAACCCTAGAAAATTTAGAGACCAGTCACTATTCAGTAAAACTTTTGGGGGTCTTGGGTTCAGGCTATTCTAGACATTCTGTCCAAAGTGAAAAATAGATTGCTCTATCTCACATCTCTACTAAAAACAAGGACACACAATGCTGGTGGACTTCCTTGGGGCAACATATTCCACACCTAGAAATATTGTTCTGGCCTGTGGAAATGGGCCTGCACCAATGGGATTCTCTAGTTGTGTCACATACTCCCCTCCCAGAAGTTTCTTTCTTTATTTTTAATCAATATTTTTTATTTTGATATTGTGGGGTACAGCTTAGGGTTAGGCATACAAATATGCTTTGTTCAGGCACACTTGTTGATAAGGGGTGTCTCCCCATTCCCAAACAGATATTGACTACCGCTAATCCCACCTCCCTTCCCCTCCCCCCCATAGTTTCCCACCACTGTCAGTCTTTTTTTTTTATAGTATTACGGTGGATGTTCAAGGTCCACTATATGAGTGAGAACATGTGATACTCAGATCTTTGTTTCTGTGAGAGATCATTCAGTATTATTGACTCTAGTTCCATCCAGGTTCCTGCAAAATTCATGATTTTGTTCTTTTTTTATGGCTGCATAGTATTCCATGGTGTACATGTACCACTTTTTTTTAATCCAGTCCTCTTTTGGTGGACAGCATGGTTGGTTCCAGGTTCTTGCTATTGTGAACAATGCTGCGATAAACATTCGTGTGCAGGTATCTTTTTGATAAAGTGATTTGAGTTCTTAAGGGAATATTCCCAGTAGGGGGATTGTGGGATCATATGGGAGGTTGATATTTAGGGATTTTAGGAATCACCACACTGCTTTCCACAGAGGTTGCACTAGTTTACACTCCCCAAAACAGTGTAGAAGTAATTTCTCCCCACATCCTCTCCAGCAACTGTTATTTTTTGAGTTATTGATAATGGCCATTCTGACTAGAGTTAGGTGGTATCTCAGTGTGGTTTTGATTTGCATCTCCTTGATGATTAGTGAAGTTGAACATTTCTTCATGTGTCTGTTGGCTGCTCAGATGTCTTCCTTTGTGAAGTGTCTGTTCGTATCTTTTGCCCATTTTATAATGGGGTTGTTTGTTTTTTTTTCTTTTCAGCACGTTTGAGTTCCTTGTAGATCCAAAATGTTAAGCCTTTGTCAGACCTGGAATTGGCAAATACTTTTTCCCAGTCTGTAGGCTGTCTCCCTGCTCTCTTGATGGTTTCTTTGGCTTTGCAGAAGCTTGTCAGTTTAATGAGGTCCCACTTGTCTATCTTATCTCTTATGGCCTGTGGGTTTCGGGTTTTGTTCAGGAATTGGATGCCAGTTCCAATTTCCATGAGGGTATGTCCTTCATTTTCTAAGGTTCTTATGGTTTGAGGTTTTACATTTAGGTCTCTGTTGCGTCTGTGTTTCATTTTCTCTAACTCTCTTTGTGAATTAGGTATTTCCCTGGGTGAAGTGATGTGGAAAAAATACTGAGCAATTATTATCAAGTATTTGAGATAACATAGTTCCAGGCTGTTTGCTAGACCCACATGGTACAGAAATTGTTTGACTAACTTCTAGAAAACTTTTTAAATCGGAAGCAAAGCAAAAATAGGAGTCAGAGATAGGAAGGAATGGATATCTATTTTTACACTAAAAGCTTGTGACCACTTAACAGTTAAAGCCTGCGAGTCTACAGTTGTTGTTAAGAAAACATTAAAATTGTTCACTAATCCTGTTTAGGAAAATCACATTATGCATGTGAAGATCTTAGTTCCATTTTTTTCGAATCAGTTTTAAAAAGCAATACATGGAAAGGATAATAATATTAATAAGACAAATGCAAAAAAAGAGACAACAGAGTGCTTTAGCAATCAATTTATTTTTAAAATCCACAGGTGATGCACATAATGAATAAGACTGACATGTTTAATGTAACAGAGGGATAGTACAACATGGGACTAAGTAGAATTTTTATATAGTAAGTATAGGAAGAAAGAACCTGGGAGATTGAATGGTTTTACAAAGAATATGAATGAAGTAAAAAGTAGAGGCAAAATTTTGTAGCCAAATAAAAGCAGATATTTCAAAAATGTTAACTTGAAAAAAAGAATTGATATTTTTAATTAAAATATACATCTTGCTTATTTTTGTCGTGTTTTGCTTTGTTTTATTTGTCCTATATGCTAGTAAATGACTGTTCACTTGAATACAGAAAAGCCAATCAAGAAAATAAATAATAATAATGGCATACTTTCGGTATAGAAAAAAATTTCAAAACTACTGACCCTAGAATCTTCAACTACTTAATTGAAAATAAATATTGCCTTAGTCATATACAAGCACAGGATATATAAAATAGCCCTACATTCTTGTTTTGAAACACCATCCTCATACTCATTCTAAAAAGACTAACCAACTTAGTGCAATTTGCACAGGTATGATAAAAATAATAGAAAGAAAAATTTTAAATAATTAATATAATTTTACTGACATTATACATGCAGAGCAGAATTCATCTGGGCATGACAAACAAAATGCGTATTAACAAAAAAATTATTCCAGTCTTAGGGGGAAATTCTGTGAGGAAAGTTATAAAGAGAACTAATGGATTAGAAGAAATTTTGAATTAACTTATGGCATGTAATTATGTGTCATGTGCAATTTCAAGCCAAGGAAACCATTAGCACATAGATATGTTTCAGTTTTAGAAATATATATGCATATTAACATTGTTTTTTCTATTCCTATGTACATTTGCTAGGCTCACCACAAAAGCAATGAAGAACCAATCAATGGAAATAAACTTTATTCTCTTGGGATTGACAGATGATCCACAATTGCAAACTGTGATTTTCCTGTTTCTGTTTCTTAACTACACATTGAGTTTGATGGGGAACATAATCATCATCCTTCTTACCCTGCTGGATCCCTGCCTCAAGACTCCAATGTATTTCTTTCTTCGTAATTTCTCCTTTTTGGAAATCATATTCACAACAGTGTGTATTCCCAGATTCTTAATAACCATTGTGACTAGAGACAAAACCATTTCTTATAATAACTGTGCAGCTCAATTATTTTTTATCCTTTTATTGGGAGTCACTGAGTTTTACCTCCTGGCGGCCATGTCCTTTGACCGCTATGTTGCTATCTGCAAACCACTACATTACCCCATCATCATGAGCAGCAAAGTGTGCTACCAACTTGTACTCAGCTCTTGGGTAACTGGATTCCTCATCATCTTCCCCCCATTGGTCATGGGACTCAAGCTGGATTTCTGTGCTTCCAAAATAATTGATCACTTTATGTGTGAAACTTCTCCTATCCTGCAGATCTCCTGCACAGATACACGTATCCTAGAACTGATGTCTTTCATCTTAGCTGTGGTGACACTTGTGATCACACTGGTGTTAGTGATTCTCTCTTACACTTGCATTATTAAGACCATTTTGAAATTCCCCTCTGTACAGCAAAGAACCAAAGCGTTTTCCACCTGTGCTTCCCATATGATTGTTGTCTCCATGACTTATGGTAGCTGTATCTTCATGTATATTAAACCATCTGCAAAAGAAAGAGTGACTGTATCCAAAGGTATAGCTTTACTTTATACCTCAATTGTCCCTTTACTAAATCCCTTTATTTACACTCTAAGGAACCAGCAGGTGAAAGATGCCTTCTGGGATGTAGTGCAAAAGAATTTGTGTTTTTCAAAAAGGCCATTATAAGAATATGACACAAATTACATCCTTTCCATAAAAACTGGAGAACATGTTTTATACATTTGTTTTGATCATGACTTTTTACCTTGTCAGTTATCTCACATAGGAGAGTCTCTTCAAGAATTAGTGTATGATTAGCCTTCCCCTTACATTCTACTCTTTTTTATGAAATATTTCACTCTACTGCAATGCCTTCCTTTAAAATCTAAGTGTTAAACTCTTTATAGCATATCAGTTTCTAGAACCCATAACTTTGAATAAACTATACCTTGACTAAATAAAACTTGCTTTATGTAATGTACTAATTAACTCCTTATATAATTATTATATATCTATCTTATTCCAGACATTGTGAGGGGCTCAAGCCTTGCCTTTAGGAAGCTTTAATAGATTAAAGAACACAAACACATAAATCAAATACAATTTTGCGTCACTTGATGGGGATAATTTTGAGAAATATGTCATTAGGAAATTTTGTAGTTATGCAAACATCATAGAGTGTACTTACACAAACTACATATATTACCTACTATACACTTTTGTTATATAGTATAGCTTGTTGCTCTTAGGCTACAAACCTGTACAGCATGTTACTGTACTGAATACTATAGGCAATTGTAACACAGTGGTATTTGCATATATAAACATAGAAAAGGTAGAGTAAAAACATGGTATTATAATCTTATGGGACCACCATTGTATACACAGTCCATCAAAGACCAAAATGTCATTATGCAATACATGACTGCATTGCTATATGGTGTATGATTAGCATTGTAATAAAGGTCTACAAAAATATTATGGGCAGATAGAATAGCTTCTGTGGAATTTTGCATATAAGAATTTTGCATATTACTTCCAGAAGAAAGTAATAATTATTCTGAGTCTAAAAATATGTACAAGGAAAGGCAACTGATATTCAAATATATGCAAATAACACAGATATGTTAGATAACCACATGCATTTGGAGAATTAATACATCTCATTGTTAGAAATGGCTTTCAGATATTCAGTTAGGCTCAGTAAAAGCTTTGCCACACAGTCTCTGAAACATAGCACAGTTTAAGCAAAATTTTATGCTTCAGTTTCTCCATTTAACCCATACCTCATTGCTCAGTAAATATATAGTATTAAAGCATACTTTTGAACAATTTAAGAATGTGGTGTAAGTAATACTTGATGTTCTGATTAAGGTAGAGGCAGCCATAAGTTTGGAGAGGCTGAAGGGTGAAAGTATAAAAGCACCTGTTTGTCAGAACACTATTTTAGACTTAAACCTCCTATATTAGTAATTTTCACAGGTTTTATCTGTAAGAATCACCTTGGCAGTTTTATAAATGTAATTTTAAGTTCTCATTCTCAATGCTTCTGAGTCAATATGTCTGAGATATAGTAGATATATTATATGTTTAAAATGACCCCAGGGCATTTTGGGGCTGTAGTCTTTACTTGACATTTTTAACTGAGAGAGAGGTCATTTAAAGTGTAGACCAGGGACTTCCAGCAAGATGGCAATGGGGCGGCATGGTCTGTGAGACCCTCTGCAAAAGAGAACACTTATAAAGACCCTAGCTCTCTCCCAAGAGCTGCAGCTCCTATCTGCTGCAGCCTGCTCTTCACAGGGAGCTCAGCCACCACTGTCACCCGCTGTCGCTACTCAGATATCAAGGCAGTCCAGGCTGCTCTTGCAGTCGCAGATGCGACCACTGCGGTCATTCCCAGCTCATGCCTGAAGGGACCCACGACTTCAGACCATGAAGCCCCGCAAGCAGGATCTTCTGAGATCGCCGTTGCCTGGTTGCTGCTGCCACTGCCACACCACGCCCCTAAGCTGGATAAAGGCCTGTGGAACTTCCCCCATGAAGTTGCTGCGGCGGGTCATGGATCCGTAACCAGCTCACTCCCCTCTGAACTGTAGCCATGAGATAGCACCACCTGCTGGGGAACCCATGTAACAACATCAAAACGGGAATAGCAGAGGCTCATCCCTCTTGATAAATAGAAAAAGCCAGATCTCAGTAATAGACTGGGCAGGGGGCCCATATCTGAACTGTTCTTCACAGCAGGCCAGGGGCAACTGACCCTAACTGTGAACAATTCTACCAGCCTGCAAAGACAGCTAGAAATCAGAGCTGAAAGGACATTGGACTTAAAGGAAAAGTCTCAGAGTGTGCTTGATTGGTTCTGTTAGTCTACTGACTTTAATCTATCCCTTACCCCCCTTTTTTCTTTTTTTTTCTTTTTCCTTTTTTCTTATTTCTTTGTAAACCCCATCTTTGTATAAAGGAATAGCACACCAATAAGGAGGTTGGTCTGTGTGTACATTAGCATCATTGTATGTTTTAGCTTTTTATGTGGTTGGTGGTGAGTTTTCCATCGTAGTTATTGTTTTTCTTTATATTTGTTTCAGTCTTTGTGTCTCTTTTCATTTACCAGTCAGTACACTCAACAGTTTTCCCTCTCACTCCTCTCTCTCTCCACTCCCCTCCCCACACTGCCTGCTCCATTCACTTCTCTCTGTTAAAACATTTTGCTTTCAGGGAGTAAACCTACAACCCCAGTGCATGGGCAGACTCCAAGACAGTGGGAAGTGGGTTTCAGACTATCCATACAGCTGTTGGCGGATACCGGGATCTGCAGAGAGATTTTGAATCACAGCTCCCCCCTTTATTAAATCCCAAAACTACAAAAAGTACTGCCCTTAACCCACAATTCAACACCAAAACTGAACAAAGAAAGAGGAAATAAATTAGGAAGAATAGGAGATTGAACAAACAGAAGTAAAAGAAACCACTCCACCCCTGAATAACAGAATTAAATAAGACAGGGAAGTGGAGGAAGGGAAAAGTAGGGAGGAAAAATCTGCACAAATGAAGAAAAACCAAAAGAAGAATACAGGGTTCACACAGACCCCTGGGTCAGACACTGAGAAAACAGACTTCGGAACAAAAACAATGAAGAGCCCCCAGAATGACTGGTCACAAGCAACAAACCCAGACATCAAGGCATTAATAGAGAGAATTTAAAAAATTGAGAAAGACAAGAGGAAAATAGGAAGGAGCTGATGACAGAAATAACAGCAGTAAAGAATACTGTGATGGAAATAAATAACAAACTAATTAGCATGGAAAGCAGAATTAGCCAAGCAGAAGAAAGGATCTCAGAACTTGAAGACCAAAATACAAAACTAACCCAAACTGTCAAAAGCATAGAAAAGAAGCTTAAAGTGTCAGAACAAAACCTTCAGGAGATGAATGATTATGTCAAGAGACCCAATCTAAGAGTAATTCGCCTTCTTGAGGCAGACAGAGAGTCAGAGGTCACACTGGAACAAACATTTCATGAACTCATTCAAGAAAACTTCCCTCATCTCATCAGTGATGCAAAAATTCAAGAACAAGAGATTCAGAAAACCCCTGCAAGACAACAAATGAGAAGACCAACTCCCAGACACACAATAATTCGCCTAAACAAAATAGCTATAAAAGAAAAAATCCTGAAGGCAGCAAGAGAAAAAGGCCAGACTACCTACCAGGGAAGACCAATTAGAATAGCAGCAGATTTATCTACAGAAACCCTCCAGGCTAGGAGATTCTAGAACCCTATCTTCAAAGTTCTAAAAGATAAACAATTTCAACCGAGAATAACCTACCCAGCCAAGTTAAGCTTCATTAGTGAGGGAGAATTGAAATCTTTTCCAGATATCCAATCCCTAAGAACCTACGCTGCCACCAGACCACCTCTACAAGAAACACTTAAGAAAGTACTGAACACAGAAGAAAAGGAAAAAAGAACAACCTACATTAACAAGAGTACAGGCAAAAGATTAAAAACACACATGAACCAACTCCAAAACCAAAAGAAAGACAACAAATAAACAGGAACAACAATTCTGTAAGAACCTTATGACAGGGATCAACACTTGCATTTCAATAATTAACCTAAATGTGAATGGACTAAATGCACCACTGAAAAGACATAGAATGGCAAAATGGATAAAATATCACCAGGAAACAATCTATTGCCTTCAAGAGATTCACCTTACTAGAAAGGACACTCACAGACTCAAAGTAAGAGGACGGGAAACAAACTTTCAGGCAAACGGAACACAAAAGAAAGGAGGAGTAGCGATCTTCATTTCAGACAAAATACCCTTCAAGCTATTAAAAATTTAGAAAGATACAGAAGGCCAATACATAATGATAAAAGCTTCAATCTGTCAACAAGAAGTAGCCATCTTAAACATATATGCATCTAACATAGGAGCACAAACTTTCATAAAGCAGCTTCTAGGTAAACTAAAAAAAGATATCGACTCCAACACCATCATAGCTGGGGACTTTAACACCCCACTCACAACCCTAAACAGATCATCAAGACAAAAAATCAGCAACGAGATCTGAAACCTCAATGTGACTCTTGAACAAATGGACTTAATTGATACCTACAGAACACTCCATCCAAAGAGCACAGAATATACATTCTACTCATCACCGCATGTGACATACTCTAAGATCGACCACATACTTGGCCATAAATTAAGTATAAGCAAATTTAAAAAATTGAAATTTACCATGTACCTTCTCGGACCACAGTGGAATAAAAATAAATGTCAACACCAACAAGGTCCCCCTAAAACCCACAAAGACATGGACACTAAACAACATGATGCTAGCCGGGCTCAGTGGCTCAGCCTGTAATCCCGCGCCTTTGGGAGGCTGAGATAAGTGGATTGCCTGAGCCCGTGGGTTCGAGACCCGCCTGGGAAGCAAGACCTCATCTCTACAATAAATCAAAAAAATCAGCTGGGCATGACAGCGCGCACCTGTAATTCCGGCTACTCGGAAGGCTGAGGTGGAAGGATCGCCGGAGCCCAGCAGGTCGAGGCTGCAGTGGCCGGGAGCGGCCACTGTACTCCAGTCTGGGCAACAGAGTGAGACTCCAACTAAAAAAAACAACAACAACATGATGCTAAACAACTCCTGGGTCAATGATGAAATCAAGACAAGGATTAAAAGGTATCTGGAAACAAATGAAAATGGAGAAACGTCTTATCAAAATCTCTGGGATGCCAGGAAAGCTGTAGTAAGAGGGGAATTTATATTCCTACAAATGCACATGAAGAAAATGGAAGGATCACAAATCAATAGCCTAGCAAGCCACCTAAGGAAGCTGGAAAGCAAGACCACCAAAACCCTAATTTCAGCAGAAGAATTCAGATCACCAAAATAAAAGCCCAAATCCAGGGCATAGAAGACAAAAAGATAATACAAAAAAAAAAAAATCAATGAAACAAAAAGTTGGTTCTTCAAAAGGATAAACAAGATCAATGGTCCCCTAGCTAGACTGACAAAGAAAAAGAGAGAAAAGGCCCAAATAAACACAATCAGAAACACAAAAGATGAAGTCACATCTGACCCTGAAGAAATACAAAAGATTATTAGAGAATACTACATACACTTGTATGGAAACAAACATGAAAACCTTAAGGAAATGGAGGACTTTCTGACATCACACAACCTGCCTAGGTTGAAGCAAGAAGAAATTGAGACCCAAAATAGACCAATAACAATCAAGGAAATTGACTACATAATAAGAAAACTACCTACCAAAAAAAGCCCTGGTCCAGATGGCTTTTCAGCAGAATTCTACAAGACATTGAAGGAGGAGGTGATACCAATCCTACTGAAGGTATTCCAGGTAATTGAAAAAGATGGAACTCTCCTCAAATCATTTTATGGAGCCAACATCACATTGATACCCAAGCCAGGTAAAGACCCAACAAAGAAAGAGAACTACAGGCCAATATCTTTGATGAACATAGATGCTAAAATTCTCAACAAGATCCTAGCAAACCGGATCCAACAACACATCTCAAAAATCGTCCATCATGATCAAGTAGGCTTCATACCTGGGATGCAAGGCTGGTTCAACATTCGTAAAACCATAAATGTAATTAAATACATTAACAGATGTCAAGACAAAAAACACATGATTATATCATTAGATGCAGAAAAAGCTTTTGATAAAATCCAGCACCCCTTCTTGATAAAAAACCCTTGAACATCTAGGCATATGGGGAATATACCTCAAAATAGTAAAAGCCATCTATGAGAAACCCACATCCAGCATACTCCTAAACGGACAAAAATTGGAACCATTTCCCATGAAAAATGGAACAAGACAAGGATGCCCACTCTCACTCCTCCTGTTCAACATAGTATTGGAAGTCCTGGCTAGAGCAATCAGAGAAGAGAAGGCAATCAGGGGTATCCAAATAGGAAGTCAAGTTATCTCTCTTTGCAGATGACATGATTGTGTACCTTGAAAACCCAAGAGAATCTCTCAAAAACTTTCTTACACTGATAAAGGACTTTAGCAAAGTTTCAGGATATAAAATAAATGTACAAAAGACAATCACATTTCTTTACACCAATAATAAACAAACAGAAACCCAAATAAAAAGCACAATTCCATTCACAATAGCCACCAAAAAAAATTAAATACCTTGGCATTTTCCTAACCAGAGACGTGAAAGACCTTTACAATGAAAACTACAAAACACTGCTCAAAGAAATCAAAGATGATGCAAACAAGTGGAAAAATATCCCAGGCTCATGGATTGGAAGAATCAACATTGTGAAGATGTCCTTCCTATCTAAGGCAATCTACAGATTTAATGCAATACCCATCAAATTACCAGCAACATTCTTCTCAGATCTAGAAAAAACAATACAGGAATTCAAATGGAAGCACAAATGACCAAGAATAGCCAGAACAATTCTCAGCAAAAAAAAAAAAAAAAAAAAAAAAAACAGGTGGTACCACATTACCAGACTTCAAACTTTACTATAAAGCTACAATAATCAAAACAGCTTGGTATTGGTACAAAAACAGGCATATAGACCAATGGAATAGAATTGAGATTCCAGAAGCAAAACCTCAATTTCTCAACCAACTCATCTTCAACAAAGCCTCCATCACCTACCATTGGGGAGAGGAGAACCTATTCATTAAACGGTGCTGGGAAAACTGTATGACCACATGCAGAAGACTCAAACAAGACCCCTATCTGTCCCCATACACAAAAATTAACTCTAAATGGATCAGAGACCTAAATGTAAAACCTCAAACCATAAGAACCTTAGAAAATGCAGGACATACTCTTACGGAAATTGGAACTGGCATCCAATTCCTAAACAAAACCCGAAACGCACAGGCCATAAGAGATAAGATAGACAAGTGGGACCTCATTAAACTGACAAGCTTCTGCAAAGCCAAAGAAACCATCAAGAGAGCAGGGAGACAGCCTACAGACTGGGAAAAAGTGTTTGCCAACTCCAGGTACGACAAAGGCCTAACATCTTGGATTTACAAGGAACTCAAACGTGCTGAGAGGAAAAAAAGAAACAACCCCATTATAAAGTGGGCAAAAGATATGAGCAGACACTTCTTAAAGGAAGACATCCAAGCAGCCAACAGACACATGAAGAAATGTTCAACCTCACTAACCATCAAGGAGATGCAAATCAAAACCACACTGAGATACCACCTAACTCCAGTCAGAATGGCCATTATCAATAACTCAAAAAATAACAGTTGCTGGAGACAGTGTGGGGAAAAGGGAACACTCCTACACTGTTGGTGGGAGTGCAAACTAGTGCAACCTCTGTGGAAAGCAGTGTGGTGATTCCTAAAAGTTCTAAATATCGACTTACCATATGACCCTGCAAACCCCCTACTGGGAATATACCCTGAAAAACTCAAATCAGTCTATCAAAAAGATACCTGCACACGAATGTTTATCACAGCATTGTTCACAATAGCAAGAACCTGGAACCAACCATGCTGCCCATCAAAAGAGGACTGATTTAAAAAATGTGGTACATATACACGAAGGAATACTATGCAGCCATAAAAAAGAACAAAATCATGAGTTTCACAGCAACCTGGATGGAGCTAGAGTCTATAATAGTGAGTGACCTCTCACAGAAACAAAGATCTGAGTATCACATGTTCTCACTCATATAATGGACCTTGAACAGCTACCATAATACTTTAAAAAAAAAAAGGACTGACAGTGGTGGGAAACTATGGAGGGGGTAGGGAGGGAAAGGGAGGTGGGACCAATGGTAGTCAATATCTGTCTGGGGTTGGGGAGACACCCCTTATTAACAAGGGTGCCTGAACAATGCACATTTGTATACCTAACCCTTAACTGTACCCCACAATTTTATAATAAAAAATATGTTTAATAAAAAAATAAATATAAAAATAAAGTGTAGACCAGATAAAAATTGTAATATTCACCTTTTTTAAGGATATTACTTTTGAAAGGTATCATATATAGGCCATCTTAGTGTCAGGGGGTAGGTGAGGAGACCATTGTTTTAAACTATTTATAAATTTTAAATCTTACTACATCAATGTGGCATGGGTCTATAATATAGGTAAAGAGCCAACATATTTAGAAGAAAGAAATTAGTCATTTTATCAAACTTTTATATCGTGAGGATAGTTAGATGGGTAATTAATTATCCATTTCCACTCCCAATACATATACATTAAATGATCTTAATGAAATGTTCTATATAATCATCCAATCAAAGTTTTCAGGCACACAAATTACCAATATGAATAGTTATCCAAATAACCAAATTTCTCAACCAAATAAGGAGTCTAGGTAAACCAAGATGAAACAACAAACAGATATTTTAGGATGCTTTATTATTTTTGTAATTATTATTTTCTGCATTTCTGGCTTGATAAATATTAAGACACGACTTAGGTTCTAATTATTCTTTTCCTTTTTTTATCATCCATTTAGCCCACATAAAAATGCTATAATGTTGTATTTTATTCTCAATTTTTCATAATCTCTTTTCTTTAGAGTTCAACACTCTCCCATCCCCCTCCTTTCAGCAGTCAAAGTTTTCTTGATCCTAGTTTAATGTTAAAAAATCCTATATGAATGTAAGACTTCAGAAATATTTGCCTGATTTTATATTTTATTTTATATGAACTTTGGGAATCATGCCACAGGTTTTTAGCTAGTAACTAATCATGAATATTCTAGTTTATTGATTCTAAATATTTTATTAACTACTGTCACAGAGTATAATAATCAGAACTTTCTGTTCTTCAAACCCAAGTATTTGAAGATTCTTTACAAGATGGAATCTTCACTCTGTTCAGAGTGTAATCCTTGACTGCTGATGTTCTCATGTCTCAGGCCCTGGGACTTCCTTCACTCACTTTCCCAATAACTCTATTAAGCAGTATTCCCTAGTTAAATTGATTAGGAGATTTATATTCTCAAGTAAATTTACTCCCTACAGTGCATTTTCAACTGGATCTTCCAGAAGTATGTCCTAAGTGGGAGTTGCATCAGTCATTGCTTTGACCATAGTCATTTTACCCTACAATAAACAGCAATTCTGACAATTGCATTTTGCTTTTGAATTAAAACATTTATTTCATGTCCTCTGGAGAGACAATTTGTCCTCATATTTTAATTTTATCATATTGTGATGCTCACACATCTGGATAAAGAGAGACAAGGAGAGAGAGAAGACAGAGAGAGAGATTTCATTCCAACTAGATGGCATTTAATATTTTTTGGAAAGTTTGAAACAGCTTGATGTTTATATCTGCTTATTTCTTTATTCTTTATACAAATCTCTTTACTTCCTGACAACCTAGATTGTATCTTTAAATGTAAAATTATGCCGCATTTGATTTTCACCATGAAAATATCCTTTCATGAATTCATTTTATCTCTGAAAAAAACTCAGGCCCCCTGATTTCAGATAACTTTCCTCAGATCAGGTAATTGGCTAACGATGTAAGACTTTCATCCCCAGAACCACCAACATATCTTCATTTTCATCACCATCTTCATCTTGTCAATGTCATCACATTTCCAAGACATTTGAATGTTTGAGCAAAACTTATTTAAATTTCTTATTGACAAGAATGTTATCATCTCTATTAGTTCTCTAATTTAATGTTTGTGGAAAAAAAGAGGAAAATACTATTCTTGTCTAACATAGTACAACATTAAGTCTTAACTGATGTTTAATTCCTTTATTCTACCACTCAGTGTTTATACCATATTGCTAGAGAAACTTATGAAGAAACATTCATAATAACTTAAGTATATAGATGATGATATTGGATAAATTATTTTTTATGATTCTGTTTTAATCACAAGATCAACAGGCACTTTGAAAATTAAAGAAATTTTAAATAGTCGGTTGAATCTTTCTAATGATTCCATGTTTTTGTATATAACAATTTATTAGTTTTGAAAAGGAAATCATATCAAATCAATATCATAGTTGCTGGGAAAGAAAGAGTTAACAGCAGATCTATATATCTCTTTCTTCTTTTTTTTTTTTTTTTTGATTTGGAGTCTCACTCCATTGCCCGGGCACACTCACCACCACCCCAGCATCTACCTGCTGGGCTCCAGCAATCCTTCCGCCTCAGCCTTCCAAGTAGCTGGAACTACAGGCACATGCTACCATGCTCGGCTAATTTTTTTATTTATTATAGAGACCAGGACTTGCCAAGTTGCCTGGGCTGGACTCAAACTCGCAGCCTCAGGCAATCCACTTGCCTTGGCCTCCCAAATGCTGGGATTACAGGCTGAGTCACAGAGCCCGGCCTATCTCACTTTGGTGATGCCTGGGGTAATTTTGATTAAGATCAGACCTCCCTGCAAATACTCAGATAGAATTTACTAGTTGAAAGAAAACCAAGACTCTAAGGAATCTACAGGTTATATGCTTACATAAGCTTGAAAATGCTTGTAGTAGGGAAAAAAACCTAATTTGTGTAGCTTGAAATGTTTCAATTTTAGTACCACTGACGTTGTGAGTCTAACAATTTTTTGTTTCGTGTGGCAGTTTTCTAAGAAATAATGCTGAAAAAATTGGCTGTGTATAAAATTATCAACCACAATCCATATCCCATAGCACGTACAAAACTTAACTGAAATAAGTCACAGGCATAAAAATAAAGTTATAAACCCCCAGAAAAAAAAAAAGAAAATGTGTGTGACCTTGGACTAGGAAAAGCATGGTCCATAGAAGGAAAATAACTGGTAAATTGAATTAATAAAAATTATAAAACATCTACTTTTCAAAAATCATTGTTTTGTGAATGAAAAAACAGCCACATGTTAGGAAAAACATTTGTAAATCACATATCTGAAAAAGAACTTGCATCTAGAATAAATTAAAAATTTGGGCTGGATAAAAAAAATGTGGTACATATACACAATGGAATATTATGCAGCCATAAACAAGGACAAACATATGGACTTTTCAGCAACTTGGATGAATTTGGAGTCGATCATACTCAGTGATTTATCACAGAAACAAAGAACTGAGTTCCATATGTTCTCACTCATAAATGGACCTTGAACAATTATAATGCTATAATAAAGTGATTGGCAGTAGTGGAAAACAGTCAGGAGGGGGGGTGGGATTGGCAGTTGAGGGAAACTGCTAGAGGAGGGAGGGGCATACCTCATCAACAAGGGTAACTGCATGATTAATGTTTATATGACTAACCCTGAATTGTACCACACATCTCTATAATAAATAAATAAAATAAAAAGTTTTTTAAAATTTCAAATGTAAAAATAATAATTTTTAAAAACATAAAAATGAGTAGATATTTAATCAACAAACTTACCAAATAAAATATGCAATTGACAAGTAAGTATAAAAAGATGATCAACATCATTAACTGCCAGCAAAGTAAAATAGAAATTACAGTAAGGGATAATTAAACACCCTTCTCCATGTTGAAATTAAAAAAAAAATTACCAGAACAAGTGCTGGCAAAGGTGTAGAGCAACTGGAACTCTCATACACTGTTAGTAAGAATGCAAAATTGTATAGCCATCAAAGTAAACAGTTTGGCACTTTTAAGAAAAGTTAAACATATGCCCACTGTGTAACCCAACGATTACACTCTTAGGTATTTATCCAAGAGAATGATAGCATATACCACACAAATATTTGTACTGAAATGTTCGCAGCAGATTTAGTTATAAAAACAAACAACTAGACACAACTCTAATACCCATCACCAGGTAAATGCATAAATAAGTCGTGGTTTAGCAATGAAATTGAGTATTAGTCAGCAATAAGAAATAAATAGTTGTGATAGATTCTTTTGCTGTGCTGTTGAATTCAGTTAGCTAATATTTTGTTGAGGATTTTGGCATCTATGTTCATCAAGGATATTGGCGTGTAGTTTTCTTTTTTTGTTGTGTCCTTGCCTGATTTTGGTATCCTAGTAATAATGGTTTCAGTGAAGGATTTATAGAGGAGTCTCTGTTCGATTTTTTGAAAGACTTTCCATAAGATCAGTACCAGCTTTTCTCTCACATTTGGTGAAATTCGGTTCATTATTTTGATTGTGGTGATGGCTTCAACTTTATATAACTCTTACAAAATTTAAAATATTGTATACATGCCAAAGCTTATCACATTGTATTCTATAAATATATGCAGTTCACTGCATACCATACCACAACAAAGCATTTAAAACATGCATTGGCCCAAAATAAATTATCATAGTTAATAAATACTGTATGTAATAAATTTACATTTCTGATAAATATAGGGTCAATTTAAATCATTAGCCGATATAAGGTTTATTTCTCAAAACCTTTCACTCAACTCCATTTCCTTTTCCACATGCCAAATTTATGCTAAATGATTCTGATCCTGGGGGGGAAAAAACACACAGGCTCTTCTTCTTTGGTAGCACTAGTGTGTGTTTGCACATTTGATGATTCAGCAAGTTTCCAGCCAGGAAAGGTACGTTTTCTTTGTCCAGATATTTCATCTATTAACTTGGCTTCAGGAATACGATAGAACTACATATTTTCTTTTTCCCATTCCTTTTGTTTGTGGTTATAATGTCAGTATTGACATTATAACCACAAACAAACATTAATTTTAATTTTAAAGATCTAATTTTAATTTTAAAGACATTAATTTTAAAGATCTAAGTAGCCTTCAAAGAGAAATCATCACTTATAATGAACCTTGCAAAATGAATAAGAAATTAATGGTTCAAGAGTGCTGTGATCATATGTATACAATATGCAAATAAATTAGAGTTATAATTATAACTCTTGTTATAATGTCAATACTGACACCTCTTTGTAAGCACTAAATAAATGCATCTGGTCCCAGTTATTGGAGACTATTGAATATTATATATTATGCCTTATATTTTCCAGCTTTATAATAACTTACGGGCAACATAAAATTCTCACTTAACATTCAGATTTTCAAGCTATTTTTATTTATTACTAAAAGTATGGTTACACTATCATTGAATAATTATTAGAATCTTAGATTATTAAAAATGTTTTTATTGTTTTTAAAAATGTTCTACTCCTAGAGCTCTGTTTCCCATTTCTTCCAACAGCTTCATCTCTTTTTTTTAAGCAGGATTTATTGAGAGGACAGAAAAGTTCCCACAGAGGGAGGAGACCCAAGGAGGTTGCCCAAACAGCTTCATCTTAAGCATTTTAACTCCCCTCACCCGAAAACAAGATTATTGTTTAGATATTTAAAAGAGCAATACTGAATTGAACCATTTTATTCATTTATAGGAGTCATACTATCAAAATTTGTTTAAGTATAACTACAGAGCAGTCTTCCCAAAGTTTATGAAGCTATAGGGAAAAGACAAATGTTTGCCTAAAAAGTGCCAGTTTGCTTGGTTTTATCAATGCCCTCCTGGACTGGAAAGGAGCTTTCATTTTTTAGTAGTTGAAACTTAAATTCCTTATGGTTAATAATTTGGACAGTTAATAAAGGAAAATGTCCCTTATGCTCTAAACTCTTAAGATTCTCTGTCACTTGTTTTAAAATCCAAATATACTTCTCCTATGACACTTTTACCATATGTACATCACACCCTACTATCAATCAAACTATAAACATTTAGTTTCCAGTAATATGTCTGCTATGTCCACTTCCATAAGTATTGCATGTTCTTAGAGTTCAACCTGCTGAAGAAATGTATGAATGAACAAACTAGTTCTCTTTCTAGCATCTGAGATTTCTGAGTAAAAAAGAATTTATCCTAGAGGAGCTTGTAGCAGAGGACTTCTTCTCCCTGTAATATAAATATATAAGTCCTAACTGCAGACTTGTTTTAGCTTTACGGGAAAATTAAATTACTTTAATGGCAATATATTTTCATATGTTTATTGCTCTCTTTCTTAGTTCTCCCTCCATCTGAAAGCTATTCTCTGTGCCTCGTAGAACCATACTTTCTAACAGGATACCAAGGAGTCTGAAGTAACATGAATGGATTTCATGAATTTAAGCATCCATAATGGTCAGAAACTTGAAATAGTCTTATATAATAATAAGGGTAAATTAAATAAGAAGATGCCAAATGCATCTCTTCTCTCCTAACTTGTCCCTAACATTGATATCACCCTTTAGTAGAGCTAGTTACAAAGCAATGATTTGCAATGTCTGAGACCATGACTCTGGTTAAAAGAATCTGCATTGAATTGTTGTCAACCCAACATCACATATAACTTTCTGAATTGTTCTCCAAGTACAGAGGAGAAACTGAAAGTTCATTTCCCAGTATGGTTTGTCAGTAAGAGAGGACTTTGGGCAAAATTTAGAAGTTAGAAGACAAGCAGAGGCTATCTGTGGTCAGTCTAGAGAGCACAGGTGAAATCTATAGTAATTTCTCACTAAGTGTTTGAGAACTACCCACTTTACTGCTAAGACTATTGGCATGCACTTTTCCAGAAATTACTTAAAATATTTGCCATTTCCCACTAAGCTTTCCTGAACCATTCTTTTCAGGACTTTGACCTGAAATCTTTAGTATTGGTTTTCTCAACCTTCTCCCTGGTTATCAAACTTTTACTCCTCCAATTCTTCAAAAGAAAGTTGAATATCAAAGCATGCTGCTTAAAAAGGAAGTAGAAGGTGTTAATTTTGGGCTGAAATAAACCACAAATGATAAACAAGATAGAAAATGGAGTTCCTCCACATGAATCCTTCTTTTCCTCCAAGGACATTTCTGGAACTCCACTGCCTTGGAAAATGAGAATAGAAGAGTCACTGAGACATAGGAGAACTCCTTCCCGCTAATCCCCTATGTCAAACAGCTTAATTCTAAAGGATATTATGCAAGTGTAGAGGTCTGCAGGGAATGGCATTTCAGGATATGGACTGTAATCACTTTTCATCTGATCAAAATAAATTATTCAGTTGTGTGAAGATATCCCTTAGAGAATAAAAATATCAAAGTATTGGAATAAGGGAATGAAAGCTGGCTATGAAAAAAAGGACACAGGATATTCTGCTAAATCGCATCAGTAAAAAAGAATGAACTATGGATGCTTGCAATAGCAGTGGTGAAACTCAGAAATTACATGTCAAGCAGAAGCAGCCAGGCATATCATTCACACAGTGTGGTTTCTTTTATACAAAATTCCAGAAAAGGCAAAACTGATCTATCATGACTGAAAGAATATCAGTGGATACCTTAATCCAGTGGCAGATGTAGGTGGGAGTGGGAGCAGGAAAATGGCTGGGAAGAGGTAAAGGGAATAATTTAGCATGATGTAAATGTTGTTTACTTTTATTGTTACACAGTATGAATATTTATCCAAATGCATGGATTTAAAATTATCATATGCCATTGTATGTAAGATATACTTAAATAAATAGGTGAAAATTGACACAAGCAGAATTGATTAGGAAACTTTTAATATATAAATTGCTTTCAATATGTAGAAAATTCCCCAACATGGATATAAGTAAATTATACCTTGAATGTATTTCATGGGTTGCCATCACTTGTAGATTTCAGACATTATATAAAGCAATATACACAATTAGAATCAAAGTTTGAGTTAAATTGTTTCTACCTCAAACAACAACAGATACAGTTTTAAAATAGCATTTTCTTAATCATCGAAACTCTCCAAGTAAAACTCATTCAGTAGCCTCTAATTTATTTGCATATTTTATACTTATGATCACAGCACTCTTGAACCACTAATTTTTTATTCATCTTGCAAGGTTCATTATAAGTGATGATTTCTAAAGGCTACTTAGATCTTTAAAATTAATCAGATGTTCTACCTATTTTCCAACACAGTCAATTACCTCATATAATAATTATCAGGTTCTGTGTCTCTGACAGTTTTAGCAATGCAAAATACTTACGAGCAGATGCAACGCTTAGCAATTAGCACATATTGAAATAATTATCTAAATATATCTAGCCAAGTTCACTTGTATAAAGCATTCAGAACATAAAATTATCATTTTTCAGAGGAAATATTTATAGGCAAGTATGAAGTTTAATATTCTGGGTTGAAGAAAGCAATTTACTATGGGAAAGTAGGAAGCTCTCAGAAAGAACACGGAGGGCTGTAGAGAACAGACAGACTTAGTAAACCTAAAATGATATAAATACTTAAGAAGTGAAATGACAGAGATCTCAACTAAGGTATGTAATTGAAGACTAATTTTCCCATCCATGTTCCCGTGGCATGCTATTTGCATCCAAATGTCGCCTTATTGTTTCGAAAATAGCAAAATCTTTGAAGCACATCTTTGAGAGCTTCTTTCACCTGCTGGT
Organism: Cephalopachus bancanus; assembly: GCA_027257055.1. Taxonomy (NCBI): domain Eukaryota; kingdom Metazoa; phylum Chordata; class Mammalia; order Primates; family Tarsiidae; genus Cephalopachus; species Cephalopachus bancanus. Next base: position 1,680,859 of record JAPVLO010000385.1, on the reverse strand, counting down.
TCCTTAGTGTGTAAATGAAGGGGTTGAGTAAAGGGGCAACAGAGGTGTTGAGCACAGCTACTCCTTTGGTTAAAGTTACCCTTTCCGTTGCTGATGGTTTCATATACATAAAGATACAACTCCCATAAGTAATAGAGACAACAACCATGTGTGAGGAACAGGTGGAAAAGGCCTTTGCTCGTTGTTGAGCAGAAGGGAATCTTAGAATGGTTTTAATGATATACGTGTAGGAGAGGACCACTAACAACAATGTGATGACAAGGGTCACCACAGCTAAGACAAAAGCCATTAATTCTATGAAATGTGTATCTGTGCAAGAGATCTGCAGAATAGGAGAAGAGTCACATAAGAAGTGATCAATATTTTTGGAAGCACAAAAATCCAGCTTGAGTCCCAAAACCAAAGGGGGAAAAATGATGAGAAATCCAGTCACCCAAGAGCTGAGTACAAGTTGATGGCATACTTTGCTGCTCATAATGATGGGGTAATGTAGCGGTTTGCAGATAGCAACATAGCGGTCATAGGACATGGCCGCCAGAAGGTAAAACTCAGTAACTCCTAATAAAAGAAAAAAGAATAACTGAGTTGCACAACCATCGTAGGAAATGGTTTTGTCTCCGGTTAGAATGCTTACCAAGAATCGTGGAACACAGACGGTTGTGAATGAAATTTCTAAGAAGGAGAAATTTCGTAGGAAGAAATACATTGGAGTTTTGAGATGGGGAACAAGCAGCGTGAGGAGAATGATGACTAAATTCCCCATTAGGCTCAAAACATAATTAAAAAATAGAAACAGGAAAATCACAATCTGTAGTAGAGGGTCATCTGTCAGTCCAAGCAGAATGAACTCTATCACCATTGATTGGTTCTTCATTTTTCTTTTGTCCTATCAAATCTGCAGAAAACAAGCACTAACATCACTAGTAAGAAAGTACATTTCTTAATTCTCAGCCACAGAAAGTTTCATATTCAGAAACCTACCTATGTACAAGTGTTTGGGCAAATCAGTTTAGAGTTCATATCCTCCAATTCATCAATCGTGTTTAGAAGAATGCTGAGATTCTGCCCTTGACAAGCATTGAAAACGTCCTACTTGTCCCTTTACAGAAGGTTTATCACTCATTCAAAATGTAGTTTCATTATTGGGTTAGTGTTAATCTATGATCCATCTTTCAAGCACTTTATCCCAATAAGCTGTTTAAATATTTAACATTTTCAAATATCTTAATTCATCTAATATCTCAAGCAATTCACAGCTTAAGGTATATATTAATTCATCATCAACTTTCATTTTATATTCATTTATCCAAAATGTCTATCCATCATCAAGTTACATTTCATATTTCCTTTACTTACTTTTGATTACTTTTCCTTCAGTTTTTCTAATGCCATCTGCTTGCCTAATTGCCTTTAGATTCAACACTTAAGTAACTTTCCAGTAAGTCATTAACAATGCCTCAATCCTTTATGACAGAAGGAAAACAAGCAGAAAACTGGAATTGGTCTTCCTGCTTTCTGTCTTCCTTTTCTCTTTATTTCATAAATGGTATAGAATATTTATGAAATAAAGAGAAAATATATAAATATGGATAAAGTCTCATATTTCTTTCTTGTGCAAATGCTGTGAAAAGTCATACCTTATTATGAAATGCAAAATGACTAAATACTCGTTACAGTTTTTGTTACTGCTTAATATTGCAGCTGTTTTCCATAGTTACACAAGTTTTTTATTCATTATTTTCTTTACACTAAAAAAGGCTTCGGGGTGTTAATCAATTTTCAGAATTGCCAGGCATTATTCAGAAGGATTTTCTTTTATTTTCTTGTTTTCCTTTTATAATATACAAGCTCTAATAGGAAAAAAAACAAATGCCACCTAGTGATTTTTTATTTTTTAATAAAATTTTTCAAACATATTTCTTTGCTTATCTAGATAACTTGATATTCCTTTATTTATATGTATTTTTTAAAAAGTGATTGAATCCCTAGAATGTCTTAAATATTTCTGATTTTTTTCTAGTCTTAATTTGTATTTATGTAATGAATACTGTGTTAACACATGTATAGTAGTGCTTGCAACATAAAAATGTATCAATTTTGTTATTTTGTGGGTTTTTCACTACTCTTCAAATATTGCAATAAAATATAGATACACTATATCAATACATATATCACTATAAATAATATGTGTATATTATTACCTGTAATAAATACAAATTTACCCTTTTCATGCATTATATCTGGAATTTTTATGATTTGGTAGACTAAATATAACTAGCAAAGACACATTTTTATTTCATCACTGTTCTACCAATCATAATAGCTGCTGACTAAATTTTTCCTCATGATTCATCCAATGCAACTACAAGCTGTATAGATTTTTTAAAATAAATTAGAGGCTCATTTGTTTATAAAAATGCATACGATTACATTTTACATATACCTATATAGTACAAATCTTTACTTCTTTATCAAAAGGAATGCATCAAACAAGATAACTTAAAGATGAACTTAATTCCATTACTAGAACTTACAAAGTTTTGTCCTAACTTCTGCTGCAGAAAAAGAGAAAATTATCTTACCTTATTACACACAGTATGCTGGATTTTTTCTTCTGTTATGGTACCTGATAGGCTACAAAGACTAACTAAATTAAGGGTGTTTATAATCATTTCAAGGCATCATTCGGTTATCAAAGAGATATAATCATTTCAAGGCATCATTCAGTTATCAAAGACATATTAAATACAAAGTTTCTTGAAAAGTATTCAAATAAAGAAATGTGAGAATTATTTTTGTTTTACAATATTTTCCACTTTCACTTAAGTTCATCATATTCGCTACACATCTCAGGATTTATATGCGAACAAATCCCAATGTATCTCGATCATTTGCTCCAGTCTGGTTAGATTTCTAACAGTTTTCATTAATACTTAATTAGATGTGTTATACCAAATATTAAAGCCTAGGAAAAACAGCAGTCTTTAAGTAGAGAAATTTAACAAACTCCTTGATTCTAATTAAGCTACAGTTACAGTTTTATTTTTTTGCTCAATAAAGGCACAAGGGAACCTACTGAAATTACAAAACAAAAGAAGATAGAAAAAAAATTTCCCTAGAGACTGATATTTAAAAATATATATATAAAAAAATCCAGGCTATTTGTTTTTAATATCTAGAATATATGCAACAAAAACATCAATTGTTTTCACAGTCCTGAGACAATGTGAGAAAATCTGCTGGACTAGTTTTCTAAAAATAAATAAATAAATTTTTTAAAAGCCTTTCTGTTGCTTTCACTAACAAAACAAAACAAATTGGAAATTAAAAACAGGTCTGCAACAGGCTTGAATATTGCAAGTAGATTAAGACTTAACATGAGGTTTTTAGTGTGTACTGCTAGGACACTAAGTATTCCAGTGTAATGGAACTGATTATTTTCAAAACTATCCCTTTTATAAATTTGGGGGAAAATATGGTGGCGTATTTGGTTTGTGACATGTAGAGCTATGCAGGGTAACTTATATATCTGAAGCACATGAATTGTATTGATACAGAATGTCCCCAAAATGAGTAACAGGAATTGGTTACATATATTGTCTTTGTAACCAAACTCTAAAATGTTACTAAACAAAGTCCCCTATGGGGGACCACAAAACATAACCCAAAACAATTGTCATCTAAAGCAAATCCAAAATGACTAGTTACTAGTGTTTGAAAATTTTTTGAAAATGCTAACTGAAATCCATTCTTAAGAAAACCTCAAGTCTGCTGTAGAATTCAAAGAGTAGAAAGACAGTCCAGACCTATTTCTCCTATACAAGAAATACAACAGAACAATTACTTCGGGGGGGAAAAGTCCTTTCTTACCTAATATGTCTTTGAAACTTTATTTTAAAAAATCAGTAATCTATATAGATGTGCTTTATCTCAGGACTTTATTCTGTTCCACTGATCAATTTGTCTTCTTTAGCACAACACTACACAGTAATTTTACAGGTATTGAAATCATTTAGTTTTAGTGTTCTAACTTTGTCCTTTTTTCCCAGAGAGGTTTGGCAAATTCAGATCTTTTGAATTTCCACAGAAATTTAAGGATCAACCTGTCAATTTCTACCCAAAAAAGGAAGAGAAAGAAAAAGTAGTTTTTATTGATGTTGCATTGAATCTGTAAACCAATTTCAGAAGAATGAACATCTGGAAAGTATTTAGTCTTTTGACTCATGAACACATTGTATCTCTTCATTTTTTCTTAATTTCTTTCAGCAATGTTGTATAGTTTCCAGAGTATGCATCCTACAAATCTTTTGTCAAATTTGTCAATAAGTATATCACATTCTTAAATTTAAAATAATTTTTTAAATTTTAATTTATAGTTTGCAGAAATATGATTAATTTTTGTATTTATACTATATCATACAAATGTTATTAATTTATTTACTAATTCCAATAACAATTTGTAGATTTCATTGGATTTTCTACTTTGATGATGATGATGTTGCCTACAAATAAAAACAGTTTTATTGCTCCTTTTCAAATCTGATGTCTTTTGTTCTTTTTTTTTGTAGATGTATTTCATTGGCTAGAACTTCCAGTATTATATAGAATCAAGTGGGGAGAGTGAATATTTTTGTTTTTTTCCTGATCTTAGCAGGAAAGCATTCAGGTTTTAAAACTTCAGTATTATGTTATCTGTAGATTATTATTAGATGCCATTCATCAAAGTGAGTTCCTTTCTATGCCTAGCATGCTCAGAGTTTTTTTCAGCAATGAATATAGAATTTTATCAAATTAATTATTATTATTTTTAGTTTGTTAACATAGTATAGTATATCAATTTTTCTCTAAGGTAAACTAACAATGCATTCCTGAAACAAACCTTATTTTGGTCATTATCTATTGTCATATTTTTATAACATATAACATTAGAATTATACAACATACAAGGGGGGACTCAAAAATGGAATTTATTTATAAAAAGCTGTGAATTTATTCTTGCTTGTTTAAACTTCAGTCACCTTCAAAGTACTCTCCATTCCAAACACCTATACAGATGCTTTTTCCACTGCTCAAAAAAGTTTTTGAACACACCAATTTTGATGACTTTTAGTCCTTCTGTCATTTTTGGTTTCTTCTATTTTACATTGGCAAGATGTTTCCTTTTGAGAACTTTTTTCACTTGAAAAAACAAAACAAAATCTCTCAGGGTGATATCAGGTGAATAGGGAGGGTATGGTAAGGGGCGGTCATGCCATTTGGGGTCAAAAACTGCTGAACACTGAGTGTGGGGTGGGCAGGGGAACACCTAAACCACCTATCATGGAATGAGCAAACACACAGAAAGAATCTCAAAAAAAAAACCAAAAAACTCACTGAGGCCAAACACAGCCTCTCACAACAACACAAGTTGGTGTACTGATCCCAGTGGGTTCCTAGAACACTTACCTATTGGGAGAAACCTATACTACAAGGGGCCTGCTCTCTAAATTATAATTCTGGGGTCTTTTGGGGTGCCCCTCATATAATCAACTTGACAAGAATCAATGGATTATATGTGATATAATATATATGTATATATAATATATAGTCACATGTAAGCAACTTGGCAAGACTCACTCAATGTTGTTAGGATTGCATGCTATATAATTCTAATACAACTATTAGATTTTCTGACGATATTCATGAGGAATATTTTCTGTGGCTGTATTTTTTTAAATGGCTTTGCCTTCAATTTTTGGAAGAATTTTCATATAATTGATATTCTTTTAAATGTGTGGCAAAATTCACCAGTGAAGTTATGTAGTCCTATATGTACATTTTTTGTGTGTGTGTGAAGGATTTGGGAAACAAATCAATTACTAATATATATTACGCTGTTCATCTTATGTATTTCTTCTTATCTGACCTTTAGCAGTTTGAGATTTCTGAGGACTTTATTTCATCTAAATCACCTATTTTTCAGCATAAAGTTGTTTAATAGCTGTAGTTTATGTAGTGATGCCATCTTTCTCAATTCTAAAATCAGTAATTTGTGCCTTTTCATTTTTCCCTAATCATTCTAACTAGACATATATTAATTATATTTATCTTCAAAGAATTGCCTTTTGCCTTCATTGTTTTTTTCTGCTGTTTACTGTTTTTATTTTGTTGTTTGTTTCTGTCCCATAGAATTCTACTCTGGTGATTCAATGGATACTGGACAGTCTTTTCAGCCAGCAGCACTGAAACAAGTAGATATTCATATGACATAAAATGATCATCAATTTGTGTCTCAAAAGATAAAATTAAATCTAAGTGACTCATAGACATAGATGTAAAACTTTAAACTACAAATTTCTAGAAGAACGCATGAGAGAAAAATCTTTGTGTACTTGGCCTAGGCAAATACATTTTTGGTTTAACATCAAAAGAATGATACTCTTAAAACATGATACATGAAAATGAATTGATATTAATCAAAAAAGCTTCTGCTTTACAAAATACACTGCAATAAAAATGAAAAGGTCAATTAAAAATTGGGAGAAAAATTTGCAAACTTTGTATCTAATAAAAAATGTGTATGTATAATATATAAAAAACTCAATTCTCAATGATAAAACAACAAAAAACTTAATAAAAAGTGGATAAAACTGTAAACTTCACCAAAAAATATCTAGTTAGTGAATAAGAACTTGAAAGGAAGTTCAATATTATTAGTCATTAAGCTAGAGCAAATGTAAAATTGCAGAGGGAGTGAAATACTCATACATTACCAGTGTGATTGTAAAACGTTAAGCCTCTTTAGAAGATGGCTACCTGTTTTTTGTAAAGGTAAACATGAAACTGTCACACAATACAGCTATTGGTCTTCCAAGTGTTTATTCAAGGGATATACAAACATCTATGCAGACAAAACCTTATAAATGAATGTTTATAGTAGCTAAGTCAATAATATCTCAAAACTAGAAACAACCCCAGTGAATAAACAAAATGTGAATCATGGTATGTCCAAACTAACTCAACTTTATGAAGGGGAGCTAACAATAACCTACAGTTAATAGTAGTGTAAATTAAAGATCTATTGACACATACAACAGTATGGAAAATCTTGAAATATTCATGCAGATTAAAAGAAGCCAGATGTAATAGAGTACATCTATGACTCCATTTACGTAACTACTTGTACAATCACTAAAATCTTAGCTTTAATACCAAGGGCATGTGTGTATGTGAGCATATGTTTGTTATAAACATATGACCAATTCCTATTTTCTTCAGTGTTTTCTATCTGTCAGAAGTGGAATTCATAGATTTTTAAGGCTCTTTTCACCCTCTAAGGGAATAAATATATGAGTTTTTGTGGGTCTATTAATATGCTATAATAGCAGTAATGATCATATTAATAGTAAATCAACTTTGTATTCCCGGGATATGTCCCCATTCGTCTTATTTTATGCAATGTGTTCTTGAAATTTTTTACTAAAATTTTATTTAGAATTTTTGCATACCTACCCACATTGCATATTGATCTCTATTTTTTTGTACTGTCTTAATCAGTTTACAAGTCATAGATATGCCCATTTAAAAAATAGCTATTTTGGGTCAATTTTAATGCTTTTGAACCATCATTTTTTATTTTATTAGTTTAATACTTTTCTTTTGCATTGTTGTGCATACTGTTTCTACATGTCTTTCAAACTCTTTCTGACACTATTATTGTTTTATATCATTAATGTTAACTCAATATTAATTTAATTTATTAATTATTTTATTGCCTTTTCTGCATATCTGTGTTTCCTTCTAACTGACATTTTTCTTTAATGACAGGAATGTTGTTGACACATATTTAGCTACATATCTTTATGTTACTTTATTTGATGATGAATCATTTACTAGAATATTGAAATCTAGATCTTTGGTTATTTTGCTTCAAGTCACTCACTGTGTCATTCATTTTTCTGTTTAAAATTTTGCTCTCAATCTTACTTTCTCAATGAGGATTTTTTTTTTTTTGCCTAATATCTCCATATGTTGTGTTAAAAGCAGTTTTACTGTTATCTTTTTAGGTGTAGTTTGAACTAATATTATTACATATGTGGTCAAAAATATTTAATAAGTTTTGCAATTTCTTTTTTTTCAAATCTCTTATTCATTTCTTAGTTGCTCCTTCAGCTAAGGTTTTGACCCAATTTCCTCTCTTCTCTCCTTCCTGGGACTGATGTTTCATATGTGTTTAATTTCTGTGTTATGTTTCACACATCTCTTCTGCTGTTTTATGTATGTCCCATGTGTTTTGTTTTAAAAAAAATTCTGAATTCTGGCCGGGCACAGTGGCTCAAGCCTGTAATCTCAGGACTTTGAGAGGCCAAGACAAGAGGACTGCCTGAGTCCGCAGGTTCAAGACTAGCCTGGGTAACATGGTGAAACTTTGTCTGTATAATATATCAAAAAAATTAGCCTGATGTAGTAGTGCACACCTGTAGTTCTAGCTACTTGGAAGGCTGAGGTGGAAGGATCTCCTGAGCCCAGCAGGTCGAAGCTGTGGTGGCCTTGAGCGTGCTACTGCACTCCACTCAAAAATATATATATATGTATATTTCTTCTTCACAATTTTCTAATATATGTATTAACTACTGATCCTCTGTTCTACTTTATCATTAGACATGTATCCTTTGAATTCTCGATACCACTTATTAATTTTTGGCTTTTTAATGATGATATTAAAAGTTCCAATTATTTTATAGACTATGTATGCTAAATATATGGAGATCTTCTTGAGTCTCTTTCTCTTTCTGTTATTTTCATGATGCTTGGTATATCAACTCTCCTTCTGGTATACTTATGAATTTTTTAGCGAATTTCATGTTTTAGAGCAGCTTTAGCTCAAAATTTCTAGTTTGAAAGGAAGAAAAAGAACTCCTACTCCCACCCATGTGCAGTTTCCCTCATTATCAATATTCCCCATCAGAGCAATTTTGCATTGCTACAATTGATAAACCTACATTGATTTATCGTTATCACCCAAAGGTCATAGCTTACACTAGATTTAAATCATGTTGTTATACATTTTATGGGTAGGGAAAATGTTTATAATGACGTGTATAATGACATTATAATGATGTTATAATGACGTGTAAAGAGTAGTTTCAATGTTCTAAAAATCCTCTCTGATCCATTTATTCTTCTCTCTCCCATAATCCCTGACAAATTCTGCTTTTTTGTTTTTTACTGTCTGCATAGTTTTGATGTTTTCATAATGTCATATAAGTAGAATTATACAGTATTTGGCCTTTTCAGATTGGCTTATTTTACTAAGTCATATGCATTAACATTTCCACTATGTCTTTCATGGCATGATAGCTCATTTATTTTTAGTGTTGAAAAATATTCTGTTGCCTTAATGTACCATAGTTTATGTATCCTTTCACTTACTGAAAAAAATCTTGGTTGCATTCACATGTTGGCAATTATAAAATTGCTGTAAATTTTTATTGTAGCTATATATGAATTTTGTGCTGTATACTGAAGACTGTGTGTGTAAATATTAGATGGTCTGCATAATGGTTTACTCTAGCACACAAGGTAGGTAGCCTTGGTCAAAACAATAGATAGGATTATTCAAGTCTGTATTTCATGCTTTTTGAGAAATAATAACTTCATTGTGCTTATTCAGAAGCTACAAGATCCCATTGGCCTTCATTAAAAGTCTGGGTGTTTATCCAGGCTTTTCTACCTTGGCTGTATTGATAGATGTGAATTCCAATTTGTTTCTCCCTAGCTTCATGACAAAGAAGAAAGTAACGATACACTATGTTCTGCCTGGACAATTACCACTCACTGTATAAGAAAGGGAAAAAGGCTCTAGGAGAAAAGTTGTGGTGTGTACAGGATGCTCTTATTAAGTATCCTTCCCTCCAAGACCTTGGCTACTATTCTTGCTTTATACTGACATCAAGCAGAAGTAGTTTTGTTGCTGTTTAGTTGGTTGGTTGGTAGGTGGGTTTTGTTTTTGTTTTGTATGGAGGGTGGTGGTTGTTTTTTGATGTACTTTTCTATTTTGAAAATAATTGCCCAGTTTCTACTATTGTAAATATCTTGTGTTACTATTGTACAATTGTCAAATGCAAAAAAAAACCCTTACAAACATAAAATAAACAACAAAGCCATTAGTACATTGCCATTAACTAAGGTCTTGCATTTATTTGTATACCATTAGTTTTCTCACTAATTTCCTTTCTTCTATTACAGGATCCAGCCCAAGTTACCACTTTGCATTAGCTCATGAAGGTCTTCTTAGCCTCCCCTAGTGTGGGATAAGTTTCAGTCTTTTCTTGTTTTTCATAATCTTGTCAGTTTCAAAGAGTACTTGCCAAGTATTTTATAAGATGTTCCTCAATTTGAATATGTCCCCCATTTTAAAATTATCAGATTAGTGCTATGTATTTTGGGAAGAAGGGTGAAACACTAATAATAATTAATTATGAATAATAATTATAGTATATATAATTATAAACAATTATTTATTAATATAAATTATTATTTCCAGAATTATGTCTTTCATGCAAATTACCTAGCAGTGCATATAATTTAGTAGGTAGTCAACAAGATATAGGTCTCATTTTTAATACCACAGCTGTCCAGGCTATCTCACCTGAGCAGAAAAGCTAAAGGCATTCCAGGATAAAGCATTTCAACCAGTGAATCAAGAGGAGTTGAGAGAGATATGAAAACATCAATTAAATATAGTACTTTATTATTTATTTTAAAAATAAACCAATATAATACATTATCTTTCAATCATTGAAATTACTTGTAAACTACTAGTTTCTATAGAATATACTTTAAAATGACAATCATATATTTTAATATACATTTTTAAAGATGAATACCAACATTAATGACTAAACTCTATTACAATTTTCTTTTAATTTCTTTAAGTGAAATATATACCGATAAATTAGTAGTATGACAAAGTATAAGTAAACATTAGTTTTAAGTTTGTTATAACTGATTGCAAATAAAACAAAGCATAATGATCTTTCCATTTTGTAGTATAGCAAGAGTAATTTAAATAAAACAATATTATATATCTTAACTAACTTGATCTTAATAGACAAAATAGACATGTTGAAAAACTTAGCTCAGTTTCTTTCAGATGTCTAGATATAAAGGAAGTAAGACTTTTAAAATATCTCTAATGAAGAACAGAAAGAAATTTAGCTTATTTAGCCCACAGGTTTTTGTGAAATAAAGTTTAAAAAGAGTTAAGGGTAAATATTTAAAATAACAAAAAAGAAGGAAACTACTGAATACACTGAAAGCTACTACTGAATACACATATTATTTGAGACTCTTATTCATTTCCTTTTTATAATGCAATAGAATGTTCATTTCTTTGTAAAAGAGATAACTCTGTATATCAAATTCATGAAGGCTTTTTTCACTTGTTGGTTTCTTAAGGTATAGATAAAAGGGTTCAAAAGTGGAACAACAGAGGTATTGAACACCGAAATTCCCTCTGTAAAAGATATTCTTTGTTTGACTGATGGTTTAACATACATGAAGACACAGCTGCCATAAGAAATGGATATCACAATCATGTGAGAAGAGCATGTAGAAAAAGCTTTTTTTCTCTGACTAGTTGAAGGAATTCTTAGAATCGTCAGGGCAATGTAGGTATATGATATTATCACCATTATCAATGTGACCAAGAGTGTCACCAAAGCCAAGACAAATCCCATCCTTTCGAGGAGCTGTCTGTCTGTGCAGGAGATTTGCAGGAGGGGGACAGTGTCAAAGTGAAAATGATCAACAATATTGGAGGCACAGAAGTCAAGATTGAGGCCTAAAGGAGTGGTGGAAAGATGACAAAGAACCCAGCAAGCCAAAACCCGAGGACCAGCTGCATGCAGATTTTGCTGTTCATGATAATTGTGTAATGCAGGGGCTTACCGATAGCAACATAACGGTCATAGGACATAGCTGCCAGCAAGTAAAATTCAGATGCTCCAAGAAGGAAGTATCACTTGAGTGATACAATCATTATAGGAAATGGCTTTATCCCCAGTTGCCATAATAACTAGCAACATAGGGATGCATGTAGTAGTATAGGACATTTCTAGGAAGGAAAAGTTCCGAAGGAAAAAAATGCATGCTGTCTTAAGGTGAGAATCCATCAGGGTGAGTGTGATGATTATCAGATTTCCATTGATGCTAAGCAAATAGGTGAGAAGCAGAAAATAAACAGCACAGCTTTCAATCTGGGTCATCAGTGAAACCTGCTACAATGAGCACTGTCACTGTGGTATGGTTTCCCATTATGGTCCTCTGAATGTTACCAGGTCTGAATAAAATAATCAAAATCATGATCATCATCATCTCTATGGATAAATAACAATGAAATTAGTGTGTAAGCTAAAGTTAACAAAGTGATGTTTCAGATAGAACACTACTTTATTCATTCATGTTTTAAAGATTGTTATGGCAGGAAGAGTAATAGCTTGTGCTTCCAGAGGATCTGGATAGAGGATTAAAATTTTGCTTTCAGAGAATGATCTATATAATGGTGTAATTGTGCATTGGTTTATGTGCATACATTAGAGAAAAATTAAAGAAACATAAAGAACAGGAAACAATAATTATTTTCTCTTGATTATATGCAAGAGTTTGGGTGGTATGCCATTTCCTGTTCAATTAAGTAGGTTTAATTAAAGAAAATTTAAAATTTTGCATACAAAATCCAAAATTATTAGAAGTACAGTAGGTCCCCTCCTTTAGAACCTTCAAGTTGCAAACTTTCAAAGATGTGAACACACATTCACATGTCCAGTCACATAAGTCAGTTCATGTGACTGTTGTACATTGTATGTGTGTAACTACTCTACAAGTGGTTGTACTTGTGTGTGCTTTCATGTACAGTACTAGATAGAGTACAATAGTTCAGTATCTTTATATCAAGCCCAGGATGTCCAGAAGCAAGTGTAAAAACAGTGGTGATGTAGCTGGTACAATACTGCATAGCCAGTTGTGCTAGTTGAGTAACTAGGCTCACTTTGTTGGACTTAAAGGACAAATTGGACTTATGAATGTGCTCTCGGAATGGAACTTGTTTGTATGTAAGGGACTTACTGTACATAGGTTCGCATTTTTCATTTAACACACACAAAACCTAATCATCATCAATAACAAGGGCTAGTCTGCCTATGCCATTTTACTCAACTAATCTAACTCAAATGCCTGCTTCTTGTCTCATTTATATTTGTCATTTGTGTGACTAATGAGATTCAATTTCAGATAAGTGAAATAAAACATAAGAAATAATATTTTTGCTATTCTTCTTAGTTCTTCCATCCCTTCAATCTGTTTTACTCCATCGTACCCACATTGTACCCTACTATCAAATCAGCAGACACAATCTAATAAAGTCGGTGCATATAGCAAGCTAGTACAGTTTTCCTCTGAGGTTATGGTTTTAGAGGGGGTCAATTAAAATGAAAAGTAAGTTATAGGAATATAGAAGAAGAGAGAAATATATCAATATGGGTTTAGGAAATTTTATGTGGTGGGAGAAGTAAAAAGAAAACTGTATGGAAACCTAGAGATATAAAAAGAACTTTAGAGACAGGACAATGGGCTGAAGGAAGACATTAAAAGGAGATTAAAAATACATACATTTTTTAAAATTATAAGGGAAAATATTCATAAATTAAATTTATTTCCATTTGCTTCTACTCTTTATACTTACACTTTTTCTCTTTGTCTATAACAGAGATTGAAAACATGAACGACTTTGAATTCATCACGGCCTAAAATAAGAAGAGAAGTATTTGATGAATTTCAAATGTATAATGAATCATAAATGAGAGTTAACACAACTTTTATAAGGCTTATATTTTCCTATCATAAAGATATTCAAAAGTTCAACTAACATGTAATTGGAAATATATTGATGATTAATAACTTTTTTCTACATCCAACATACATGAAATGAGACAGTTAGATTCAGAAGCAAAATTGTTCAGGTTTGCATAGCTAGTAAATTTAAAATCCAGGATTAAGATTGGAAAGGTATATTTTCCAAAGTTATCCTCTTAAAGGTACAAAATTTTGTACAAAAAATTATATGCCAGAGTACAGTGCAATTCTTAGAAAAAATTAATGATATCTCTAAGGAAAATTTTCTTCCTGGCTATCTTCATCATGAAACACATGAAATAATTAAGTCTTTGTGATAGGCATAACATTATATAAACAATGTTTTCTGCCTTGAGAATACCTACAAAGATAATTATTTCCAACCTCTAAGACATAAGACATATGTTATTAGAAAGAAAGCACATGTGTAAGAAAAAACAAACATATAAAAACAAGCAAAAGTTGTCTCCCATAATATTTAGAGAAGTTTGCAGGAGGAAATTTTGATTCTAAGATAGGTTTTAGGAGGAGATAAAGAAATGAGACAAGATATTCCTAGGAGAGGAAACAGCCTGAACAAAACAAAATGAAGGGCGCATGCATGACTTCATCAGAAACAATGAGCAGAGTTCTGCTATTAAAACTATGTATGGTAATGTAGGCGTCCTTGAGTGAAAAGAAGTGACTGCTACTTTTCCTGGATATTCCCTTCACAGTCAGAAAACTGTGAAGCAATCAGTCACAAGACATTCCTTATTTATACAAATCACCCCCATGGTAACCATCGTAGGAATCCATATATCTAAAGTAGTCACAGACAACTCTCCCCCAACACATACTGTGAAAATAATAAAATTAACATTAGGAAACCATTGGAAATCAGTCCTGTGAATGCAATTTTATTCACTTGTGTTAGATACTGTGATGATCAGATACATTTAAAAATAAAAAGAATTTTTCATTCTAAACAACAATTGGATTTCATTTGTCTTCTTTCACCATTTTCCCAAATAAAAATGTAAAAGACTAGGAAAAAAAAAAAAAGGTTAATGCTGTAATGGTAAAAACAGAACAAACATGCATTACAATATATCTAACAGGAAATCTTATCTTTAACTTTTGGAAATATGATTTTGTATTTTTAAGTCCTGAAGCAGTCTCCCCCCCCAAAAAAAAACTTTAAAATGAAAATATTTATCAAAAACACAAAAACATCTTAATAAGACATAGACACAGATATAGTCAGACAAAATCATCTGTGCTTCAGTATGTAACTCATTATCTGTATGGAAGCAAGCACACCGAAACTACATTCCTCTCTGAAAGAACCTCTCTACCCCACAATCTATGATCGTTTTTCTTACTTAAAATGGCAATCTTGGAAATGATTTGATTAGCTATTTTACTGCAGTGAGACTGCTATATTAAATTCCCCTTTACTGTAAGTCAATTATGTATTCATTAAGTTACACACACATAGTGCCATATAAAATTAATCATCTTTTAATCCCATAAAGTTTTTATGCTTTCTGTATCCTGATGGATTAAATCTAAAGGTTATGAAGAATTCTCAGGAGAATATGAGATCTAAGAACACCATTTCCCAAAGGATCACCAATTTATATGCTATACAAGTGTTCTCTCCAGGCATTAAGTAGTTTTAAAAACAAAATCATTTAGAAGAAACTACTTTAAGCTATGTCTTCAGACAAGTCAGCATAAATTTCCTTGATATGTGTTTGTCTTCCCACACATCCGTGTTTTGAAATCCCAGATATCAGAAACCAATATTCAGAAAAAATAAATAATATTTTATTTTATAAATAAAAAGTGAGGCCAGGCATGGTGGCTCAGCCTGTAATACCAGCACTTTGGGAGGCTGAGGCAAGAAGACTGTCTAAACCCGGGAGTTCGAGACCAGTCTGGGCAACTTGGTGAGAACTCATCTCTACAGTAAATCAAAAAATTAGCTAGGCATGGTAGAACGCGCCTGTAGTTCCAGTTACTTGGAAGGCTGAGGTGGAAGGATCACCTGAGTCCAGCTGTGATCAAGACTATGGTGGTCATGAACATGCCGCTGCATTCCAGCCTGGGTGACAGAGTGAGTCTCCAACTCAAAAAGTGAAAAATAAAAAGTGAAGCAGCGTGCAGGTTTCCATACACTGAAGCTTTTACCTCAACTTAAAAAAGAAAAAAAGAGCAGGACTCGGTGGCTCAGCCTATAATCCCGCGCCTTTGGGAGGCTGAGGTGAGTGGATTGCCTGAGCCCATGGGTTCGAGACCCACCTGGGCAGTGAGACCTCATCTCTACAATAAATTAAAAATCAGCCGGGCGTGGTAGCACATGCCTGTAATTCCGGCTACTCGGAAGGCTGAGGCGGAAGGATCGCCGGAGCCCAGCAGGTGGAGGCTGCGGTGGCTGGGAGCGGCCACTGCACTCCAGTCTGGGCGACAGAGTGAGAGTCTAACTCAAAAAAAAAAAAAAATAGAAAAAGTGAGAGTATAAAATGGAGAGCAAAATCTGTCATATACAAAAGTATGCCTCAAGCTAAATGTACCATTATTAATTCACCAGGCACACCTAAACAGTTCACATACCACATGAGTTTCTTTTCTGCAGGCTATCTTTTCTGCAGTATTTGGCATAGTCTAGTGATCAGAAACTTAGATTTGAAAGTAGCCATTCTCCACTTCTTCCTTATTAACAGAAGATTCCATGCACTAGCCTCCCTTGTAACTTGTGACTTTGTGACAAAATTCTGACCAAAGAATATAAATGGGGATTATTTGTGCAAATTCTAGAGATCCTCCTTTGATAAATTATTTTCTTCTTCACTCTTTTTAACTGTTCTAAGATATTCACAGACCTGATTTCTAATAGTTTCATAATATGAATTCTATTATTTTACAGTGTGTGTTGGGAAATAGTTTGTGTGTAAAAATTATTGCAGATATATGGATTTCTATAATAGTTTCCATTGAGTAATTTGTATAAACAAGGAACAAGATGGAACATACTCAGGACTCTGACATCATTGCATGCCCACCAATATAGAAACAAAAGAACCTATGAAAGTATTTCAATGACCCAACCTGAACAATTTAACGAGAATTTTTTAAATGTCTACTGTGTCTGAACCACTATAATATGTGTCTTTCTCATGCTCCACCAAATTTATATTATTATGGAAAACTGAGAAGGGTCTGAACTTTTACCCTACATATATTCTGACAGGTTAGCCCATCATTTTTTTTTTTTAATAGCCTCTGGCATGAGAGACAAGTCTGCTGGGTCAGAGACAGGACTTTATTTATTCACTACATGGCAGGCAGCAGGAGCTTCCTGTTCTTGCCAGTTCCCCTTTTTTCGCAAATCCTGTAGGGGGCAATGTGGAGGGGGTTCCAAATGTGTACACTATGCCCCTGACTCAGAGCTGGGAACCCCAAGTTTGGTGAATTCCCAGTCTTTTAAAGGGACTGTTTGCAAACTTGCCTGACTTTGCTCCATTAGGACACATTATCTTTAATATTCTGGTAAGAGGTGGAGGGGATGGTGGGAGAGGGAGAGAAAGAGAAGAAGAGGAAGGGGAAAGGGAGGGAGTGAGGGAGGTAGAAAAGAAAAAAGAAAAGAAAACAACAATCAAATCTGCTTCTGAGGCCAGGCGCCATGGCTCATGCTCACAATCCCAGCACTTTGAAAGACTGAGGTGAGAAGATTGCCTGAGGCCATGGGTTCAAGACCAGCCTGGGCAACTTGGTGAGACTTCATCTCCACAATAAATTAAAAAAACAATTAGCTGGGCATGGTAGTACATGCCTGTAGTTCCAGCTACTTGGAAGGCTGAGGTAGAAGGATCACCTGAGACCAGCAGGTCAAGGCTGCAGTAGCCGTGAGCATGCCACTGGACTCCAGCCTGGGTGACAGAATGAGACTCTAACTCAAAAAAAAAAAAAAAATCTGCATTTGCTCCAGAGAGAGACACTGATTCTATCTTTCCAGTCTGCTATAAAACACTCTCAAAAGAATAGTCCAGGACAAGAGCTATCACAATAAAACCATGTAGAAATGAATGGATTTTTACTTCCAACAAATTACCTATCATACCTCCCTCTGTTGACCTCTCTGTTTAACCTGCAGGTGTCTTTTATCATTTCTAAAGTGAAAGTCATCATGTTCTCAGTAGGGAGGGAAACCAGTAAGCCAGTGCCTAGTCTTCGTACAAGTACAAACCTGTGTGAGGTACTATGAAAAGTGTTGATGGTTTTAGGGGAAAGCACTCAGGTTAGACCTAATTATTCAAATTACAGGTCTAGCATTGCCCCCAACATCATCTTCCAGCTCATTGGTAAACCTTGGGCCTCCCAGTTCGGTAACTTGGTTTTTTTGTTTTTTGTTTTTTGTTTGTTTGTTTGTTTGTTTGTTTGAGTCGGAGTCTCACTCTGTCGCCCAGACCGGAGTGCAGTGGCCGCTCCCAGCCACCGCAGCCTCGACCTGCTGGGCTCCGGCGATCCTTCCGCCTCAGCCTTCCGAGTAGCTGGAACTACATGTGTGCGCTACCACGCCCGGCTGATTTTTTGATTTATTGTAGAGATGAGGTCTCGCTCCCCAGGCGGGTCTCGAACCCACGGGCTCAGGCAATCCACTCACCTCAGCCTCCCGAAGGCGTGGGATTACAGGCTGAGCCACCGAGCCCAGCTGGTAACTTGGTTTTGAAGGGACAGATTAAATGCAGAATATCATCTATCCTATTTCCTAAACCGATCAACCATGTGGCATTTGTCTGTCCCATTCAATGACTGAGTCTAGGGGTGGGGAGGATGTCTGAGGGTATTTTTCATGGGAGTAGGTGGGTGAGTGGAAGAACATGCCAGTGCTGGAGAAGTCCCTATTGTCTCTGACATCCCAACAGACCCATCTGGTAGGAGATGGCAGACCTCCAGTCAGTTAAACTTAAGGCTTTTGCACCAGTTTGGCAGATGGGAGTGGAATTTTCCTTCTGGGAGGAAGACTTCGAGGGCATTTCTTAAAGACAGTTTATTAACACCCCTCTTTATGCCTCCTGAGAGCTAAAATGTTCTCTCCAAGGTGCCTGTTTTTTCTCTACCTGCACCTCCACTAAATCTGAATTCTTCATTCCAGTAGCTGTTGCTTCAATATTTTTTTTTATCATAACCTACTCATATTCAGATGCTTCATCTAGAAGGGTCAGATAAAAGAAGAACAAGGTTATTTTTAGAAAAGTTAACCAAAGTTAAGTTTGAATTCCTTAGGGTCCCTTGTGTCTAGGAAGGTATGCCAATCAGGCTGATCTGGGTTTGACATTAGGGGAAAGAAAACTACATCATTCCTGCAGATGATCAAGATGGTATCTTAAATTTTCAAGTTAGGTCTATCTAACTCTCCACCTCTTTTATCTTGATCGTTACCCAGAAAGAAAACGGGTGGTGATAATTCCTTTTTGGCAATAGCTGCATGCAGTGACCATACTGCCTTTCCTAGGTCAAGAAGAGAGAGTGAGGTGGAGACTATTCATCTTCTGCTGAGTAGCTTATACAGTAAAAGTTGTCACACTGCAGATATACCGAAGATGTTCTGAAGACATGACACATTAGTTTCAGGGACCACAACTGTGTAGTAAACTGATCAGTAACCTGAAAAAGCATCTACATGGTGAAGCACCACCAAGAACCCTGAAAGAAGGTAAAAGACCCCAGGAAAACAAGTTGTCAAAAGCAAGAGTAAGGCAGCACTCCTTACAACATGGCCTCCCCCAACATGAGACAAACTGACTAACTTTTGGCAGGAGCCACAAATACACCATTCAATAATGGTGTCTACATTAGAATCAGAGTCAAGCTCAATTAAAAGCCCAATTCTACTTATTCCTTTTATAAGAAAATGGGGTTGAAAATCAAGATATGGGCACAGGGTATGCTTATTCCTACTGGACTGTGATTGCTTCTAGGCCCTCTTAGATGATAGAGCAAGAAAATATATATGTTCATGGAATATTACGCAGCCATAAAGAAAGACAAATATATGAACTTCGCAGCAACTTGGATGGATTTAGAGTCAATCATACTCAGTGATCTATCCCAGAAACAAAGAACAGAGTACCATATGTTCTCACTCTTAAGTGGACCTTGAACAATTATCATAATACTATAAAATAGGGACTGGCAGTAGTGAGAAACTATCAGGGGTGGGTGGGATTGGCAGTTGAGGGAAACTGCCAGAGGAGGGAGGGGCACACCTCATCAACAAGGGTACCTGCATAATGAACATTTGTATACCTAATCCTGAGCTGTACCCCACATCTTTAAAAAATAAAATTTAATTAAAAAAATTTTTTGAAAAGAAAATATGTGTTCATACTAACCCACATCTAGACACACAACTGTAAATGTTTTATAGTTTCAATTTGTATATATATATATACACATATGTATACATACATATACATTATATACATATATATACATTAAACTAAACATGAGTTCATACTGTCATCAACTTTAGCAAGTCATTACAGGCATCACTCTGGCTTTGTCCTCTTGAGTCTCTGTAACGTCCCACCACAACAGTGGTTCTCCCATCATCTGCCATTCGTTTCTTTTTTTTTTTTTTTGAGTTGGAGTCTCACTCTGTCACCCAGACTGGAGTGCAGTGGCCACTCCCGGCCACCGCAGCCTCGACCTGCTGGGCTCCGGCGATCCTTCCGCCTCAGTCTTCCAAGTAGCCAGACTTACAGGCGTGCGCTACCATGCCCAGCTGATTTTTGATTTATTGTAGAGATGAGGTCTCGCTGCCCAGGCGGGTCTCAAACCCACGGGCTCAGGCAATCCACTCACCTCAGCCTCCCAAAGGCACGGGATTACAGGCTGAGCCACCGAGCCCGGCTTGCCATTCGTTTCTTAATTGCTCAATTCCAGTATGTATGTGGGGTGGGAAACAACTTTATTAAGTTGACTACATTGGTTATGTATAGCTCTTTTTGACTTTAGCATTACTACTCTTTTCCAGTTACTTAGGTGAGTACCGTTTCACCCTCTACCCTTCAGTGAGGTTGGGTCACATTTTTATAATACAATTAAATTCTTCTGCATTCCATTGTGATAGCCCAGATTTTTTTTAAATTTGCACACATTAGAACCGTTCTTTTGTTGTACAGTTCTGTTGGTTTTGACAACTGCATCATATTTTGTATCTATCTTTATCATATCATATAAAACCATTTTACTATCTTAAGAAAATTTCCTATGTTCCACCCATGCAACTCCAATAAATCCTCAAAACCACTGATCTGTTTACTTCCTCTATAAACTTGCCTCTTCCAGAATACTATATATATAGAATCACATAATATATAACCTTTTAAGTCTGCTTATTTTCACTTAGCAATATGCATTTAAAATTTTTCTATGTCTTGCCATGGTTTGGTAGTTTAATCCTTTTATTGCTGAATAGTAGTATACCATTGTATGGATATGCCACACATGTTTATTAATATTGAAATTAATATAGAATTTTACTTTGATTAATGTTGGCATAGTATATTTTTACCACATCTTTAGCTTTTAATACATTCTGACAATCTCTCATTCTTTATTGGTATATTTAGACCATCCACATTTATAGTAATTTTTTATATACTCAGAATAATATTTATCTTATTTCTAAATGTATTCTATTTATTGGCTATCATAGGGCAGAAAAGATTTCTCATCCATCACAAGATTCATAGCTGAGGTACACATATATAACATTTGCACATAATATAATAAAAAACAGATCAAACAAGAGAAAAGCATATGCATTTATTTAATATAAGATTATATAACACAAGAGCCTTCAAAAATGAAGACCCAAACAGAAAACGTTGTATGTTTATGGACACATGTGCGGAAGTATAATCAGAGAACAAAGTGCACGACTTAATAATAATAATCTGTGTGAATTTCGCAAGGCCTATTTGTTCAAATTCTTCTTGGTGTAGTCGTGATTTCAAGAATAAGATCTTCCTTTTATCTAGGTATAAGAAGGATGCCTATGGAGTGACAGTTTTATGACCTAATTCAGGGGAAAGTGAGCTAGGTTTTCATGACCTACTTCAGAAGAAAAGGCATGAGGATCACTTTGCTTAAGAGTGATCTTCTTGCTTCTACAGTGCTCTCAAATGCCAAAGTGCCATACCTTGAGAAGCATGTCATGAACTGCATCAATATGTTCTATTCCTTGCTTTCATTCTTTTTCTATCTTCTGTCATTTCATTACAGTGTTTCCTAAGGTCCCATTATATTTTTTTCCTTAGTATATCGTAGGGAAGAAAAAAGTATTTTTTCTTCATCCATCATAGGTTCACATCTAAGGCCACTAAACAGAAGACAAATAAACAAGATAAAATGTACAGATTTATTTAATATGTTTTATATGACACAAGAGCTGCTATTGCTTAAATGCCCTCTCAAAATCTAAGGTTGAAATTCAATTGCCATTGTAACAGTTTTTGGCTCTGCCTTTATGATGCATTAATGTCAATACCTCAGAAGTAGATTTGTTATCGTGGTAGCAGGTTCCTTACAAAAGCGCAACCTCAACCCAATTTTCTCTTTTGTTCTCTCTCACGCATGTATTTGTTGCCCTTCAGCCTTCTGCCGTAAGATACCACAGCAAGAACGTCCTCACCAGATGTCAGCAACCTGATCCTGGAATTTCCATCCTCCAGAACTGTGAGAATTAAATTTCTGTTCATTATGAATTACCCAGCCTCAGCTATTCTGTCACAGCAGCACAAAAGAGACTAAGACGTAAATTTGGTATCAAGAAATGGGGTTGTTGCTATAACAGATACCTGAAAATGTGGAAGTGGCTTTGGAACTGGGTAATGGGCAGACACTGGAAGAGTTTGGAGGAGCAGGCTGGAAAAAGCCTGTATGTCTATGCATGGAGCATTGAAGTTGATTCTGATGAGAACTCAGAAGGAAAGAAGTGCTGGGAAAATTCTGAATCTTCTTCAAGACCATACTAATGGCTGTGATCAGAATGTTGGTAGAAATATGGACACTAAATGTAATTCTGTTACGGTCACAGATGGGCATGAGGGACAGACATCGAAAACTGGAGTAAAGGCCATTCTTGTTATAAGATAGCATATTACTTGACTGAATTGAGTCCATGTCTGAGGGTTTTAAGATAGGTAAAACTTAAGAGATTAACTAGGCTATCTGGCATTAAGCAATCAAGCCTTAAAGTGTGGCATACAGTAAAATTTGAGAGAGTAAGAATGATTAAAAGAGGGAATTTATAATTAAAAGAGAAACAGAATTTAGGGATTTCAAAGATCCCCAGTCTGACCAAGTAAAGAATAAAAAAGCATGAAAGGGTGTGGCCAAGTGATCCTTTGATAAGGGGATTAACATAGAAGAAATTCAAATGCTATTCGAGACAATGGGAGAATGACTCCAAAGCATTTCAGAGATCATCCAGACCACCCATTTTCTCATTAGGCCCAGAGTTCTAGGAAGGCAGCATGATTTTGAGGAATGGGCTTGGAGTGTCCTCCATGGGTTCAATGCCCTGAGCCACTTCAAGTCTCCCTTCCCCCACAATCCAGCGCAGTACCCCTCGGTCACTTCAGTCATGGCTCGAGAGCCCAGGTGCAACTCAGCCTGCTGCTTCAGAAGGTTCAAGCTGTAAATCTTGGTGGCATTCACGTGGTACTAATTCTGAAGGTATGCAAAATGCAAAAGCAATGGGGTCATGGCTTCCTCTGATGCTAAACTCTGACTTGACCCTGAAATGAATTTCAGAGTGGCCAGCATAGTTTTAAAACAAAGTTCACTGGTGAGAAGAGAGGAAAAGAAGAAGAATCATGCCAGAAAGACTAGACATGGACAAGAAGTCTTTCAAAAGAAGAAAAACCCACGCTTTTGTTCTCAACTAAAAACCAGGTATACTTTCACAATAATTGATATGCTAAAGCAGATGTAGCACAGGTAACCACAGCCCTCTCCACCTGTGATGAGAGGAGGGATGAACTTATTATCATTTCTATAGTTTTAATCAGATTAGTTAAGGGTGGGGTTGAGCCCTTTACCTTCAACAAGGAGCCTGAAGGATTTTTAGTGATTAAGTGCTAAACCACTAGCTGAAAGGTTGGATTGTCCTGTTCTTACATCTCATTGGTTTTTCTTTTGATTAGCTGAGGGGGTGGAGTAGACTGTTAGGTCCACTTACCAGTCTGGCCTGCAGTAAAAATGTAGTAAGAAAAATGGTGACTCAGACTGTAATCCCAGCACTTTGGGAGGCCAAGGCAAGTGGATGGCCTGAGCCCGTGGGTTCGAGACCAACCTGGGCAACTTGTCTTTCTTGCTGCAGATATGGAGCAAAATCATTTGAAAAATAGGTTCAAATATTTTTCATTTTTAGTCAATTATTCATAGAAAATTCCCCACATTGTATGAAAAGAGATATACCAATGAGGCCTCCAGGCACATGAGAAGTTGTTCAGGAAAATACTTAAATATCCAGGGTCTAATTAAACTTGAACTCAAATATAATCACATATAATCCTATTAATAATGGAAGCAGAAGGTTGAAGAATAAACTGGCTGACCAGACACGGTGGCTGAAGCCTGTATCTTAGTACTTTGGGAGGCTGAGGTGAGGCGATTACCTGAGCCCATGGGTTCAAGACCAGCCTGAGCAACTTGATGAGACTTCATCTCTACAATAAATCAAAAAATTAGCCAGGAGTGATAGCGCACACCTGTAGTTCCAGTTACTTGGAAGGCTGAGGTGGAAGTATCGCCAGAGCCCAGCAGGTCAGGCTGTGGTGGCCGGGAGCGGCCACTGCACTCCAGTCTGGGTGACAGAATGAGACTCCAACTCAAAAAAAAAAAAAAAAAAAAGTATGTGATGATATGTTAAGTAATCATTTAACAATTGTACCAGATACAGAATCAGAGCTTCTTGGGCAAAGTATTTGTAAAATGAACATTACAGAGAATTATGTAATTTTATCTTACAAGTAAACATATCTCAATTTTCCCTTTTCTGTAATAACAGGTAGCCATTAATAATATACTTTTTTTGAAGATATTACCCCATTGCTCTGTTCTAAAATAGATAGTATTTTCACAATAAGTGAAAACATAATGTATTTTCAAAATAAATTCAAAGTAAGTAAGAAATTTGGGAACTGATCAGAATTCTTGCCATGGTTTTTGTTACTGGAAATTAGGTGAACTCATCAAATATAAAAATGCTCGTCTACTCATTAGAAAGCTTGAAAAGAGACAGGACTCAGGCAATCCACTCACCTCAGCCTCCCAAAGGCGTGGGATTACAGGCTGAGCCACCGAGCCCGGCTCAGCATTCGTTTCTAAAAGCAACTTTTCTCAAGCTCCATATCATTACTACTCTAAATATTTTCTTATATGAAATAGTTTCTATATTTATGATGATTCTGGTTATTTCCCTTTGACTTCAAAAGGTTTTCAAATGCTCATTTCAAAGTGTGGAACAGAATTAAACAGAATTTTTGAGATATGATATAATGGGACTTTATTACACCATAAAATTTACTTATCTCTCCTCAGTGCTCACAAATACTTCATCAGAAAACTTGTAGTTCTCTAACACCTAAACATTTTTTCATATTACTTGCTATCAAGTCGAATGCATTATTTATTCTTTTTTTTTTTTTTTTTTTTTTTTTTGAGTTGGAGTCTCACCCTGTCGCCCAAGCTGGAGTGCAGTGGCACACTGATGGCCACCTCAGCGTCAGCCTGCTGGGCTCTGGCGATCCTTTCCCCCTCAGCCTTCCAAGTAGCTAGAACTGCAGGCATGTGCTACCACACCCACTAATTTTTTATTTATTGTAGAGACAAGGTCTTGCCAAGTTGCCCCGACTGGTCTCGAACCCATGGGCTCAGACAATCCACTCGCCTCGGCCTCCCAAAGGGCTGGGATTACAGGCTGAGACACCGATCCCGGCCACATTAATTACTCTATAATAGACATTCTAAACTTAACCTCAAATTTTTCTATTTATTCCCATTAAATATTGTATTTGAATCTTATTTTATTGGTGAGCATGTTAACCTCACTTATTTATTTATTTATTTATTTATTTATTTATTTATTTATCCCTTTTGGCACTAAGTTAGACAAGGAGAATGAAAAAATCTGTAAGACTTTGACTCCATTGCTAGAAACAAGCATAGTTAATTGCGTGTGATATGATAAGCCCCATTCAGTGTTGATTACAAACACTATGAAAGTTTGCATATGGAGTGACCAACATATACTTGTCAATCAGAGTCTTCCACAAGAGGTTCGATGCTAATTGACTTTGATGATTGAAATTTTGCAAAAGATTTGGACAAGTTTCTAGCAAAGATTTGGGCAAGGGGCAGACATTCTATACATGTGAGAACATATGCTTAATTGTTGAGTGTGGTTGAGTCACAGGACTACTATCTGGACGAGAAAACTAAACTAGAAAACCGAGGTTATAAAAATATTTGAGGAGTTTAGATATCATTTTGCAGGTAATAAGCATAAAAAATTTCTTAGTAGAGTAGTGGCATAATCTATATTTTTGAAATTTTTCTGACAGCAATATGGAGGATGAGTTAGCAAAGAAAGGAAATCATTCATTTAGGAGACAATTGATATACTTCGAGTATAGTTTGTTTTAATATTTATTCAGTATACAGTAATGAAAAACAGACTGATAGTTTTATTTTCTCTTTCGATTCCAGAGAAAAAAAGAACAGGAATTTGATATATTTGTGCACAAAAGGAAATAACAATTTTTAAAAGTTGAGCAAAATTTAAAAATTGTAAGTTCTTATAATACATCCTGTTCGTTAGTATTTATATCATAAACCAGATGACTAATGACTTACTTTGAATTAAGCAAAAAAATTACCTACACTAATTATTTCCCATCATAACTTAGGAATAGTTTCTTCTCTTTTTTATTTCTCATTATCTACTAACAAACAGCCTAGAAATAGAAGAAAAAATTTTCTATGCATTCTAAGTAGTTAATTCTCTTAAATATATTTCTCAATTTTACAAAGTTATCAATAATTCATTTTAAATATAAAGGAAAAGAGAAGTTATATTCTTTGATCTAATATTAAATGACATATGGATTCACCCACATATCAGACTTTAAAAATAATTAACTAGACCTAGAGTTCGTATATAAAAAAAAAACAAGTATAACAAATACTATAATAAATATATAGTGCAATATTTAGAAATACAGGGGGTGCCAAAAATATGTAGACTCATTTTAAGTATGACATTCACTCAAAAAGTAGCATTAATCAAATAAATGTTAGCATCACGATGCGACACGCAGGGCAGTTAAAGAAAATGGGAGAAGTATGGTTGAGCAAACATCATACTACACATTACTACCATAATTTAACTCAATTTCAAAAAGTAATACATAGATAACATCTCTTAAAATGTGTATACAGGGCAACCTCTTTGGGTCCCCTCCCGCTGTGGGAGATTTTCTGTCTTCTCAATAAATCCTGCTTTCTTTAAAAAAAAAAAAGTGTATACAATTTTTGGTCACCCACTATATTAAAAAAATGTGTCACATAATTGCATTTGGCAATAACTTAGGATGCAGAGAAAAATGTTCACAATAAAATATGAGATAGTCTGGTATCAGAATTTTTTTCAGATTTCAAACAGTGTGAGTCAACCTTTCTTGAGTGCAATTATTATTGTCTATAAAGTGGAATTAGTTGAACACGTAAACTTTTCTGATGCACAGAAAGACAAAGAGAAAGTTGAAGAACACTTCTTTGATATGCCATTTTCTATTGTCAAATAAAATATCCTTAAAGTATTGCAGTTTTATGGAAACCAGTTACACATATACAACCTCTATTTGAAATGTCTATTTGAATCTTCTCAACTTCTTCTCAGTGCCTCAGTTAATATTTATCTACATATATAGATTTCAAGTTTGTCACTAATGAGTATAAAGTTCATATTCCATGTTTTACTGACCTGGAGGTCTGAAAAAGTTATATTTACTCTGAAATATATTCCAGCAAAATTCATGTAGCAAT
Source organism: Cephalopachus bancanus (assembly GCA_027257055.1). NCBI lineage: Eukaryota > Metazoa > Chordata > Mammalia > Primates > Tarsiidae > Cephalopachus > Cephalopachus bancanus. Next base: position 1,652,860 of record JAPVLO010000385.1, on the reverse strand, counting down.
TGATTAAGTTAAAAAAAAATCCTAGCCGGGCTCGGTGGCTCAGTCTGTAGTCCCGCGCCTTTGGGAGGCTGAGGTGAGTGAATTGCCCGAGCCCGCGGGTTCGGGACCCACCTGGGCAGTGAGACCTCATCTCTACAATAAATCAAAAAATTAGCCGGGCATGGTAGCACATGCCTGTAATTCCGGCTACTTGGAAGGCTGAGGCGGAAGGATCACCGGAGCCCAGCAGGTCGAGGCTGCGGTGGCCGGGAGCGGCCACTGCACTCCAGTCTGGGCGACAGAGTGAGACTCCAACTCGAAAAAAAAAAAAAAAAATCCTACCAGTCAGAAATTACCCATAATGTCATAAATTACCTTATTTGGAAACAAGTCATAGACAAATATTCATTAAGGAAATTTGCAGTAATCATTTAGAGAACGTTCTTTCTTTTTGTCACACTGAAATATAAAATCATTCAAAGGAAAAATTTCAAAATACTCTGTTTTGCACATGATCAGTCATTGTACCCAGTTTAAATATTCAAATCACTTAATTGGAAAAATAAGGTACTCTATAGATCTCATAGGCCTTAATTTTATCTTTTAATTTTAAATGCATAGAATTTTAAAGTTGTAGAATTCTCTTTAAAAATCACATTGTAGCCGGGCTCGGTGGCTCAGCCTGTAATCCCACGCTTTGGGAGGCTGAGGTGAGTGAATTGCCCGAGCCCGCGGGTTCGGGACCCACCTGGGCAGTGAGACCTCATCTCTACAATAAATCAAAAAATTAGCCGGGCATGGTAGCACATGCCTGTAATTCCGGCTATTTGGGAAAGGGCTGAGGCGGAGGGATCACCGGAGCCCAGCAGGTCGAGGCTGCGGTGGCCGGGAGCGGCCACTGCACTCCAGTCTGGGCGACAGAGTGAGACTCCAACTCGAAAAAAAAAAAAAAAATCCTACCAGTCAGAAATTACCCATAATGTCATAAATTACCTTATTTGGAAACAAGTCATAGACAAATATTCATTAAGGAAATTTGCAGTAATCATTTAGAGAACGTTCTTTCTTTTTGTCACACTGAAATATAAAATCATTCAAAGGAAAAATTTCAAAATACTCTGTTTTGCACATGATCAGTCATTGTACCCAGTTTAAATGTTCAAATCACTTAACTGGAAAAATAAGGTACTCTATAGATCTCATAGGCCTTAATTTTATCTTTTAATTTTAAATGCATAGAATTTTAAAGTTGTAGAATTCTCTTTAAAAATCACATTGTAGCCGGGCTCGGTGGCTCAGCCTGTAATCCCACGCTTTGGGAGGCTTAGGTGAGTAGATTGCCTGAGCCCGCGGGTTCGAAACTCGCCTGGGCAACTTGGCGAGACCTCATTTCTACAACAGATAAAAAAAATTAGCTGGGCATGGTAGCGCGCACCTGTTGTTCCAGCTGCTTGGAAGGCTGAGGCGGAAGGATCACCGGAGCCCAGCAGGTCGAGGCTGCGGTGACCAGGAGTGGCCACTGCACTCCAGTCTGGGTGACAGAGTGAGACTCCAACTCAAAAAATAAAAATAAAAATTGCATTGTTCTTTTGCAACTTGTGACATAGAAGCAAGGAGTGATTTTGAGTTTATTTTGCTGCAAAGCATGAAAGGTAAATGGACATTAAGGCAGCATTCTTTGTCATCAATCAAGTTTTGTTTTTATTTTTTGTCATCAGCAAGTTATTAAACTCCATACACCTTATATTTTTATGCATATTTGAGCATGGCAGTAACCATCTTACAGAATTTTGAGGATGAAATTAATACATTTCACACACCTAGTACATTACAGGCAATCAATAAATGCTGCCTATAATTTCTGATAACTTAATGACAGTATGCCTTAAGCTCTCTGAAGTATCGTTAATCTATTTCTGAAAGCTTGTTTAAGCTTGGTTAAACATCTGAAGCTATTAAACTGTGCAATTAAGGAAATGCCATTAAATTTATTTGCTTAGAGGTTCTGCTAAACACTAAGTAAAATATCAGATTTCACATTCTATTTCTATAAGTTTATTAAGTGATTAAATCTGGGGAGTGTATTAAACTCTATATAGAATATATGATAAATTGAATCCCTGAGTTCCAGAACAGGGGAAAGGAACACAGAAAAACTGAGGTCCCACTTTGTCTCCCTCTGAGAGGATTTTGAGAAGAAATCAAAAGAGGCACCAAATAACAGTTAAATGATTTTGACCAAGAGCAAGATGCATCTTTGCTACGTGCTCTTGCCACAAGGAAAAAATGGGTGAGGTTTAGGCTTTGGAGATTAGGCAGGCCCCCATGAAAACTGTAAGTCAAAAAAGGGAATATTATTTTTAATGCAGGTATTGAAGGGCTCTGAACTCACCTCCACTCCTCTTATCTTATTTTAGTATAATCTTAGTCATATCATTAAAGTGATTCACTTCATTGAGAAAACAATCTTTTGGGTGATGTGCTTCAAAGCATCTTTTACTTGTTTGTTTCTCAGCGTATAAATGAAGGGATTCAACATGGGAGCAACAGAAGTACTGAGTAGCGCTATCCCTTTATTTAAAGACACTCTTTCCTTTGCAGAGGGTTTCACATACATGAAGATGCAGCTACTGTATGAAATGGACACAACCACCATGTGGGAAGAACAGGTAAAAAATGCTTTTTTCCTCGATTGAGAAGAAGGTATTTTCATAATAGTCCTGATGATGTTTGTGTAAGACAGAATCACTAACACCAGCGTAACCAGGAGTGTCAAAATGGCTGAAAACAGTGCTATTAATTCTATTATGTCTGTGTCTGTGCAAGAGAGCTCCAGAAGAGGAAAAACATCGCAGAAGAAATGATTTACAGCGTTGTCTGCACAGAAATCAAGCTGGAGACCCATGAGAAGTGGTGGGAAAATTATTAGGAAACCAGTCAACCATGAGGCAAAAACCAGCAAGGTGCAGATTCTACCGCTCATGATGGTGGTGTAATGCAGGGGTTTGCAGATGGCCACATAGCGGTCATAGGACATGGCAGCCAGGAGAAAAAATTCGGTTGCTCCCAAGAGAATAGTAAAAAATAGCTGTGCCGCACAATTGTTGTAAGAGATGGACTTATCCCCTGTTGCCATACTAACAAGAAACTTGGGAATACAGACAGTGGTGAACGAGAATTCTAAAAATGAGAAATTCCGGAGGAAGAAATACATGGGTGTTTTGAGATGTGAATCGAGTAGGGTGAGGGTGATGATAGTTAGATTCCCAGTGACGCTCAACAGGTAGATGAAAAAAAGGAAAAGAAAAATAACCACCTGTAATTGTGGATCATCTGTCAGTCCAAGAAGAATAAACGTTGTCACTGTTGTATAGTTCCTCATAGTTGACACCTATATTTTTCAAAAATAGGAAGAAAAAATTAGAAATGCAGGAGAAAAGTCTGCATGTGTTTCAAAGATCCTCCATGAACACACTGCTGCCCACACCCAACCTCCTTTAACAGCAGCCTACAAAAATTTGCTCTTGCAATTTTTACTCAAAGGTTTGCTAACTAAATGCAACTCTGAGTTTGCTTGCTTGTTTTTTCTTTTCTTTTCTTTTCTCAGAGGTCATCAGTTCAAGCAATCCAAGAGGAAAACATATTGCATTGATAAGGTCCTCCAAGTGTAAAAGCAAAGAAACACAAGAGCTATAATATCTTAACTTTTATCTTCTGCATTTGAATTGTTTTCCAAAGTATTTGTTTAATATTTTGAGCTGGACTTTCATTCTGATGTCCAGGCTGGAGTGCAGTGGCACACTCATGGTTAACTCTAGCCTCAACCTCCAGACAATCCTTCCGCCTCAGTCTCCCAAGTAGCTGAGACTACAGGTACTTGCCACCATGCCATGCTACTTTTTTTATTTTTTTGTAGAGATGACGACCTCTTGCTATTTTGCATAGGTTGGTCTCAGACTCCTGGGCTCAAGCATTTCTCCTGCCTTGGCTTCCCAAAGTGCTGGGATTATAGGTATGAGTCACAGCACCCAAGCTACTTTCAATTACTTTATACCATCTGATGACCTCAATAAAATTTTCCTCTGTGTTAGTCTTTATCATAGGCTTTGCTATTCTTTGTCCAATTTCAGCTGAGGATTCTGTCTTTTAAAATTTACATAAAGTTGACTTAAATACCTCTAGTCCATATACAATGGGAATTCAATATCATCACCAAACTTCTGAAAACTCATGACCTTGTTGGTTCTGCTTTCCTACTTTTCCTGAAGACTTGAATTTATTTTTAACCCGTTAACCCTAGCTGTTCTCTTTTCTCTGGTATATGTCCAAGCCAATATAAAGCATATCCTCAGGCATGTGTTTGTATTGTTTGTATGTTGTGTTTACAGAATATTTGCAGTGACCAAGAAGGATCTTACAAAAGAAATTATTTCAAAATAAAATGTTAGCTGGACATCCCTGGTAGTTTTCATCCATGCTGCTGCTGAGCATGTTTCTCCCTGTTGACAGGGTAGTCTCTTTTATTCTGTGCCTTATTCAGATACCCCCCTCCTTTTACTTTCTAGTTCAACACATAAGAATTCAAAATTACATTAACTTTTTCACTTTTTTTCTTGTTTTTCTATCTTTTTCCAGACCACACCTAGGTCTTAATGTTTATCACATGAAAAGTCTATCACCAAAAAATTTAAAATAACAGTTCTTTCCCTAAGACGAATATTGTGCCAAATGCTAAATTATATTGGAAACTTCTATTACATTTTGTATATTCCAGCTCCAGTGTTAAACAAATGTACTAACATTTACAGTGGTTATAAGTGATTACAAGATAACTAAGATTTTGTCCCAAATTCTCTTTATTTCTTTTTTACTTTTTTCTCTATTTTCTCATTCTCTTCCCTTGATCATTTTTCTAACAATGTCTGTCTCTTGGTTATTTACATGTAATCCACACTTATTAGAAAAATTTTTAAAATTAAAGGCTATAGGTGATATTAAAGATTAAAAAACATAGGGTAACCTCTGGGCAACCCAATGGGGTTCCCTCCCACTATGGGAGCTTTTCTGTCCTCTTAATAAATCCTACTTTAAAAAACAAAAACATAGGATAACCTCAATTGACAAAAGATGAATTACATAAGGTACCAGACTATTAAAGTCAGAAAGGAATTAATATGAATACTATCTAGCATAAATTTAAATGACAAAATGTTAAAAAAAATAAGCCTATTAAAAACTACTCAACAGAATTAGTTTGCTTCTTAATCCCATAATAAAATGCTAGCTTGATGATAGTAACGGAGTCATATGTTCCTAACTTCTGCTACAGTCCCAGGGGCATATGTGACTGTTTTGGCAAGTTACAGGTAACAAAAGATTCTATTGGGATAGAAAATTGGAAGTTACATGAAATGTTCAGTTTCTGTTTAATTCAATATGACCATTTTATATATATGAAAGAAAATTTCTCTAGTCCAGGAGAAATCCACTTTTCCTGTGTCACATTTCACAGTATTCACAACTACCTTCAGATTAGAGTCCTATACAATTAAAATTGTAGGAATAAAAAAATTCATTCATTCAATAAAATGCATTTCTAAGATTCTATCACATACAGTGAAGAATATCTGTTCAAAACTAGATTTCTACAAAGTGAAAGATTCAAAATTTCTTATACTGCAATTCATTCTTTCAGTATAAATTTCAAATGGTCATCTTAATGCTTGCTTTGTAAAATAATAATTATAATTTCATGCCACACTTTCCAATGACTTTAAAAGGAATCAAATTCTTCTAGCTCATGCAACAAAGTTAATATAATTAAGATAAAGACAATATTTTTCCAAACCTTAATTTATGTAGTAGCAACTTCATTCCCAATGATCTTTTGATGTTAGTTTCAGAACAGAAGCAATTTCTGAATGCTACATATTTGTCATATTTTTTAAGTTACCGTAGCCCATTTTTCCATCTTGCATTCTTATCCCAAAATATATTCACATCAGCAACATGTACTCAGGTTGTGTGAGTTCACAGATTTTTTTCATGACAATAATTTTATCTAGTCTAATTTCTTCTCATGATTTTAATTAAAAATAGGTAACATTCTCTAGCTTATGCCATGTTAAAATTAGAGCATACTTTTCTTGGCAATATTATATGTGTACTCTAGAAAGGATAAGACAAAAGAGAAAATTTCAGGCTTGTTGTTTCCTCTGAAATGTTTCTAGTCTATATGAGAAATGCAGTCACTTATTTTGTACTCTTTAAGAGTGCAAGAACTATAATCTTTTTTTGTACACTGTGCCACTGTCTCAAGAGGATTAACTGAATTAATAACTTTAAAAAGGAAGTAAGCATTACCCTGGAGACCATTAGACTAGGATATTAAAAATATATTAAAATTATTTTATTGAGTGGAGAAAACTCTATCTATAATCTATAAACTCAAGTTTAAAAACCAGATAAAAAGTACTTTATGAGGTGGCTTTAAGTTAAAATGTATACAGCGGTTTCGAGAAAACCTAAGTCAGCTTACATATCTGTGACAAATATACATTCCAAAAAAGAAAAATTAAACTCACCAATCTGTAGTATGGCATTATTACTAAAATTTTGAATTTGGATTAAGACTCTGAAGGCTATGCTTTTGAGTGGCAGATTGAGACATAATCAGGTTTAGCATCTAGAAAACATCATCTTTGGCAAAGAAAATAGTAAGTGGGGTCACATGATCATTTTGTGGGATATCATAAAAAATTAGAATGAAGGGAAACAAGGCCAATATTGAGTTTTTCAAGGCAGGCACTTGAGAGTCTGCACCTGCTGTTAAAGTGTCCACTTCCAATTTGTAGGAAAATCTTGTTAATTAGACATAAAAATTAGATTTCAAATACATTTACCTTTTACATTTACAAGTACTTAAACCAATACTAGCAGTTACAGCCAATACATTTTAAAATTATTGAGGTTAATACAGTAGGCATTTTAAAACATTTTAATGAAGTATAAAACACAAACAAAAAATGCAATTATTCAAATTATACAGTTTAGTCACCTTTCACAACTGAAGATACGCACATGAGCGGCACTCAGATAAAGAAACAGAAAGCTTGTACGTGGCTTTCCAAATACCCAGCATGCCTGGGAGCATTTTAACACCATAATTTCACAAATAATTTCTCTTCCCTACATTTCATCACAGGTTTTGGCATGTCTGGTTTTTTTTTTTGGTTGGTTGGTTGGTTGGTTGTTTTGCCTCAACTGTGATCTTTTGCTTCAGGTATCTCGGTGAGTTGCTCATTAGTGTTATGGGCTTAATTGTGTCACGTACCTTAAAATGTAATCATATTTGGAAACAGAGTCTTTGCACAGGTAATTTAGATAAAATGGAGTCACTAGGGTGGGCCCTGATCCAATATCCTTGTAAGATGTGGAATCTGAACACAGACATGTACAAGGGGAAGATTATGTAAAGACATAGTGAGAAGACAGTCATCTATAAGCCAAGGAGAAAGGCTGTTTTAGGCATTTGCCTCAGTTCTTCATGTAGTTCCCAAAAAATCAAAATACAAAAACACTTTTTTTTTTTTTTAGAATAAGATCTACTTTGCTTCCTATGGAAGCGGGAACCAAAGTCCTACAGTGGAAACATCGACTGAAGACATGCTCTTCAAGACCACTGCAGAGCAGATTGGGGGCAGGAGGGAGGGAGTTGGACAAAGGCAAACAAAAAAGCTATAAAACTTCTTCTATGGTCTTTAAGTTGCCTTTTCTTGATTCAGTATTTTAATGGTTGCAGTAAACCTTTGACTATTTTCCAGACCTGCAACAGAGTTGGTTCTGATACTTTTGCTTAATTTTTGTGTGTTTCTATGGAGAGACGGATCCCTGGAGCTACATATTCTACCATTGTCACTGATGCCCCATAGGCATTTAAAAGAAAAACTAACTTATTATTTGTGCTGAGAATACTACACTTTATCTATGAAAAGAATTTAAAAACTAAACATGCAACTCTTGAAAATACCTGTGGAGTCAACATCTTCAGATAAAACAGAGGCAGCTTCAATGAGATTAAGAAAATGGGGTGCACATAACATATATTTTTTAAAAACCTATGTATCACAATTCTAGGTAATCTTTTTTCTTAAAAGAAATTTTTTCATTGGAATGACTAGATGGACCTATAAATGAACATGACCACAAATCATATAAATAAATGAATATTTTATATAATATATTATATATACATGCATATATCTGTTTAAGTTTTGATAGAGCATGTAAGAAAGCTGATGTGTGTCATGGAGTGAGAAGTGAGTTAATGAAAACCATGTCCTCACCCTCTGTAGTGCAAAGGCAAGAAACCAGGTGTGTATCTAAAAAAAAAAAAAAAAACAGGAATTAGTAATACCTGTACATTAGTTGAAAACAGGAACTATATACCAAAAGGATCATCCAAAATTTAAAGTGCCTTACTCTTAGGAAAGTACAAAAGGCAATGCTGTTTTCATAATAAACCATACAAAATATTTTGTATTTACATTATGTGAAAGAATAATTTGAATAAAAATGTCTAAAATAAAATAAATAGTGGAAAGTACAAACAACAACAACTGTCTCAAACTATATGTACCTCAAATTCAACTTTTCCTTAGTTGGGTCCCCAAAAATTCCTGAACTCAGAAAAAGGTGGCAAAATCAAAGTGGACACAATACTTTTAAGTCACTGCTATTAAAATATGTGACATTTGCAAATATTACAACATTAAGTATATATGTCAATATATTAATTTGACTTGTGGATGGGGTTAGATAATTAAAGGAATCTGAAAATGAAGTTTCTCTACTATCATGATAAATCCTCCCCTAATTGTTCCATGTATCTACATCTTCTGCAGTAATTTGCATCCTCATATTGGTAGAGTATAACTTCATATATGTACATTATAGAAAAGTTATTTTGGACTTTGAGTGTAAGAAAGTAGATTTATTCTGCCTAATATTTGACTGGTAGTTGGTATATAGAATTCTAAATATATTTCTTCAGAATTTTGAAGGCATTTGTTCATTGTCTTTTAATTTCCAATGATATGTTGCAAAGTTGGATTTCATTATGGTCCATTACTTTGTGTTTAGTGACCTGTTCCCACTCACTCCCAAAGGTTTTTATGATCTTCCTATCTAGTCTTCTGGAATTTGCAACAATGTAACAAAATATAAATACATTTCATCATGCAGGATATTGGGGGAACGTGTTTATTTTTAAAGTCTTTATTTTTTAGAGTAATTTTATGTTCACAGCAAAATTGGGAGGCACAGAGCTATTCCATATATGACCTGCCTTCACTTATGCATCACCTGCCCCATTATCAATATCCCCAATCCAAGTTACAACTGATGAACCTATTGCCCAAAGTCCATAGTTTATGTTAGGGTTCACCTTGGTGTTGTACATTCTATGGGTCTGAGAAAATGTGTAATGGCATGTATCCACCATTATAACATTGTCCAGAATAGTTTCACTGCCCTAAAATCCTCTTCCAAGTGTTCTTTGTACATTTTGGAAAAAGTCTTTTAAGAGATATGTCTTTTGTAAATGTTTTCCCCAATCTGAGGCTTATCTTTCTCTTATCTTTACAGTGTCTTTCACAGATAATAAATATTTAATTTTAATGAAATCTAGCTTATCAGTTCTTTCTTTCATGATGTGCCTTTTGTGTCACATCTAAAACATCATTGCCATACTCAAAGATTTTTTTCCTGTGTTATTTTCAAAGTGTTTTGTCATTTTGCATTATATATTTATTGTTGGGAGCCAACATCTATAACTACATGACTGAGGCCTATAAAGGCCCATCTGAAAGATCGCCTCTAACAAGCAGCACCTATAATATTGGCGTGTGATTAGTGATCAGTGTGCATACATGGCAGTAAAACTTATAAGTAAATCTCTATACACCTGATGGAAAGTTGCACAGCAGAATTATTTTATATGACCTTGTCCCTTCTAAGTTGTACTTCTTTCTAGATATTTTCAAACTTCTATTTCCTGGTAGACTGGTTAGTCAGCTCTTGTTCCCGAAAGCAGTTTCCCCTAGAGCTAAGATTAGAAACTAAATTACCATAATAGTTTTATCGCTCTGCCTCTAGCCAGGCAGAATGTTTTTTCTAGTTTCGTTACATACCGAAACTCTGTTTGCTTCAGCCCATGGCCATCGTCATGGCGGCCATGCATTTCCTTGTTCAAGAGTGTGACAGCTACTATTTGATTTTTAGAGTAGACTTGTTAGGACAAAATATATACATATACACTTATAGTTGCATTTACATTTTATAGTATATATGAGTAAATTTATGCTTGCTGTTTTGTTTCCTTTTGCTACATTATTCAAATATAATAATTACTATACGATTTATAAAAGAATTAATGATAAGGTATTAGCTTAATAGGATATAGCATAATATTAAAGGTCAATCATTAGATTATATAAAAATTAAAGTTTAGACATAGGAAATTCATTTAAGTCATGGTAAGGTTTTATAGTTTAAGAATAAGTTTTAATCGTTATAGAATTACAGGATATTACGTTGAATCATAATAGGTTAATAGAATAACTAAGTCATTTAAGTAAACTTATAGATTATAGTATAGTGTTAAGTTGATAATACTAATCGTTAAAAATATGAGTCAGTAAACTTGGATTTAACTTAGAAAAGTTTTTGTATTAATCAGGGTTTGGAACAAAGTATAATATGAATGATTTATTGAACATTATGGAAAACACTTTGAACAATCTGTATTGAAATTGTGCACCTGTGATTTTAATGTAAGTTTTGTGAAGCACGTCATGCATCATGGAATTGTAATTGTTTGCTTGGAACTTGCAAGTCTCGTGATGGTCTTGTGATGTGTAGTTTGTAAAGCACGATATGCATGGAATGTGTACGCCCCCAGCAAGTGATTATCACACTGCTGGAGGGTATAGAAAATGGTATATAAGTTGGAAGGAGTCCGAATAAAATTTGGACTCAGTCCTGATCAGACTGATCCCAGAAGAGCTGCCTCCGAGTGGTTTCTTCTCGCCGTCTTGACTCTCCGGTGCGGGTCCTAACCCTCCCTCAGTCAGAGCCAGTCTCCGACAATTTATATGTAAGGTTAATTTTGAGTTAATTGTAAAAAATGTGAAGTATGTGTGGAACCAGTTTTACTTTGTGGATGTGGATCTAGTTTCTCCATCATGCTGTAGCCTGAATGTTTGTGTTTCCCCAAATTCACGTGGTGAAATGGCAAGCCCCAAGGTGAAAGTATTAAGATGTAAGGCCTTTTGGGAGGTGATTAAGTCATGAGTAAGGACAGCATTTATCAACAAGATTAGTGTCATTATAAAATAAACCCAAGAGCTCATTTGCCTTTTCCATTATGCAAAGTTGCATCAGGAAAATGGCTGTCAATGAGGAAGTGAGCCCTCACTAGACACCTAATCTACCAAAACCTTGATCATGGACTTCCTCACTTCTAGAGCTGTGAAAAATAAATATCTGTTGTCTATAAGCTACCAGTTTGTTGTATTTCATTATAGCAGCACCGAAAGCCTGCAGCACAGCATTATTTGTTGAAAAAGACCATCATTTCCTCATTATATTGTCTTTGCTCCTTTGTCAAGGATCAATTGAATATATTTATATGATGTTATTTCTGAACTCTCTATTCTAGTCCATTGACCTGTTTGTCTATTCCTTCATTAGGACTATACTGTACTAATTACTATAGCTTTATGGTAAGTCTTGAAGTGGGATAGTGTCAGTTCTCCAACTTTGTTCTTCTCTTCCAATATTTTACTGGGTATTCTTTTCTTTTTTTAACTCTATATAAACTTTAAACTTAATTTGTCAATATCTACCAAATAACTTGTTGGAATTTTTATGGGGAATACATCAAATCTATAAATCAAATTGGGAACAACTGATATCTTGACAATATTAAATCTTATGAACATAAAAGTTCTCTCCATTTCTTTAGTTCTTTGATTTCTTCCAAGAGGGTTTTGTAGATTTCCTAACTTAGTTCTTGTGCTTATTTTGTTAGATTTATATCTAAGGATTTTATTTAGGGAGTTGCTAATGTAAATGGCTTTGTGAATTCCACTTGTTCATTGCTAGTATAAAGAAAAGCAATTGGCTTTTGTATGTTGAACTTGTATTTTACAAACTTGCTATAATCACTTATTAGTTCAAGAAGTTTGTTGACTCTTTTGGGTTTTTTTCTACAAAAACAATTGTGTCATCTGAGAAAAAAGACAGTTTTATGGCCTTCTTTTTAATCAGTATTCTTCTTAGTCTTTTTTTTCCTTGTCTTATCTGTTCATTAGGATGAAATTTCTTTTTTTCTTAATCTTAATTAATTCTAAATTTAAATTTTTTGAGTTATTTTGAATGTTTCTATTGTCATTTGCTTTCTCTGTTCACAGATGCTGAATTTTTTTTTTTTCAGATGCTGAATGCCATGGAACACTCTATTTTTTTAGATTAAAAAAATTGTTCCATTTTACAAGAATTTTTTTTTTTTTTTATTTTTTAATTACTTATTGGAATTTTCATCTGGTCAATATAAAATTTGTAAGAACTCTTATTATCTCTGTATTTTTTTATATTTTTAAAAAATTATTATGAATGCATAATAGTTGTGCATACTTATGGGTACATGTGATGTTTCAATGCAGGCATACAGTACATACTAATCAAATCAGAGAAACTGGGGTATCCATCAAGTCAAACATTTATCATTTCTTTGTGTTGAAAACATTCTGATTCTACTTTTCAGTTCTTTTTTAAAAAAATGCATAAATTATTGTTACCTGTAGTCACCCTTTTGTGCTATTGAATACTGGATCTTATTCTTTCTGTGTAACAGTACTTTTGTACTCACTAACAATCCCCTTTGTCTCCCCTTCCTGTGTCCTTTCTCAGTCTGTGGTAACCAACATTCTATTCTTTATCTCCTTGAGTTCAATTATTTTTTTATTTTACCTCTCACATATGAGTGAAAATGTGCAATATATTTCTGTGCTTTGCTTATTTTACTTGACATAATTTCCTCTAGTTCCTTCACATTCATTTTTCGAATGGCAAGATTTTATTCCTTTTTTATAGCTGAATAATATTTCATTGTGCATATAAGTCACATTTTCTTTATCTGTTAATTCACTCATGAACACTTAATGTGATTCCATAGCTTGGCTATTGTGAATAGTACTGCAACAAATGTGGAGGAGCATATATCTTTTTGATACACTAATTTTCCTTTTTTGTTGAATACCCACTATGGGATTCCTGGATCATATGGTGGCTCTGTTTTTAGTTTTGTGAAAAATCTCCATACTGTTCTCCATAGTGTGTACCAATTTACATTACTGCCAAGAATGTATAAGGATTCCCCTTTCTCCAAATCCCTGCCAGCATTTGCTATTTCCTGTCTTTTAGATAAAAGCTATTTTAAATGGATTGCAATGGATATCTCATTGTAGTTTTGATTTATATTTATCCTATGATTAGTGATGTTGAGCATTTTTTTCATATGCCTGCTGGCCATTTTTATGTCTTCTTTTGAGAAATTCAGGTCTTCCGACCCTTTAAAATCAGATCCTTTTGCTTTTTTCCTATTGAGTTGTTTGAGCATTTTATATTTTCTGGTTATTGAGCACTTGTCAGGTGGGTAGTTAGCAAAGATTGTCTTCCATTCCGTGGATTTCCTCTTCAATTTGCAGTTTTCTTTTTTAGTTTGATGTAATACTATCTGTCCATTTCTGATTCTGGTTTTGATGTTTGCCTTTCCTCTTCAGGCTTTTTCCCCCCTCTTGGTATGCATTGTGTTTTTTTCCTTGCCTTTGAGCTTGGCTTGCAAGTTGTTTGTTGAAAACTGGACATGTTATATTAAGTAATAGGAACTGAAGTAAATATATCTTTAACGTCAAGTTGTATGGTTATCTGGCTAGAGTTGAGTTGTGCTTAATGTTTTCTGTAGCTATAAGTTTCAGTGATTTCAAATTTTGCTAGTGTCCTATTTTGTTGCTCCCTGCTGACTCTAGGTTTCTCTAGGTATACCTCCTCAGAAGAAGTCTGCATTGTGCTACTTTTCCAGCTGTAGCTCACTTGTTATTCCAAAGTCCTGCTGTGCTATGGCAAGGTGTGGGATAGGGAAAGCATACTGTACATTTATGATTAAATCTCAATCTTTGGCAGGCCAATTACTTAAGGCTGTAATCTTCACAAGTATTTCTCCAGTGGTATAGCTTTTCTCCACCTATAGGTGAGTCAAGAGTAGAGGAAAATGGAGTGTGAAAAAATGTCCTTCCTTAGAGTGGAATGAGCCTCTAATAAAATCTTATCCTCTGGAAATTAGGACTTTGTTACAAGGAATGCTCTGATCATATTTTACTGAAAGTCCTCCCCAAGTGCTTGAATCTGTTCCATAATTTTTCACATTCTATATTTCACATTTATATTCATACATCTTGATAGCAGCTTTTATACTTCAGGTATAAAAGTTTGCTTGGAACATCTCAAGCACACAATAAGTACATATTTAAGGAAAAAATTAGTAAATTAGTAAACTAATACATAAGTAAACAAAAGACATGTATGGTGATTTAAATGTATTAATAAAATATCCTTTTATCTTATCATCTTGTAGTATAAGTCTTCAGTACTTTAAATGGTCCTTGGAGGAAACTATTTATTTATTTATTTGCTTTCATATCCTTCCTAATAAATTTTAAATTAATATTTAAAGTTTAATTCTTGTGTACCTTTGTTCACAGTTTATCCTACCTAAAATGCCTTATTCCACTTCCTAATATGTCTCCAACGCCTAGCCGAGGATCCATTTTTTTATTCCATCTTCTCATATAAATCTTCCTCAGCTTCTCCAAGTGTCATAAAAATCTTTTCTCCTACACCACATATTAAAAATGAGCCCCATTTACCTTTAAGTGTATGCCACATTATATACTGTGATACTCATGCATGCATCCTTTCTTCTAAAATATACCGGTAAACTGCCGTAGTCAAGGATGCTGTCTTATACTTCTTTGATTCCTCAGTGTACGTCAATGCATCCTCTATGGATCCATAAACATTGTTGAATAATGTTTTCTATTGATAATGAAGTCATCAAAGATGGTAACTGATAATGAAGTCATCAAAGAATAAATTTTCCCTCAAGGGATGAAATTGCTTATACCTGGAGGATTTCAAGGCATTTGATTAATGGGGCTCATAACTTCTCAACCACACATTCAACTCCATGTGGGGTTGCTTGGCTTTTGACTGATCATATTAGTTTAGGGTAGTTGGCATTACTTTCAAGTGCCTGAATATTTGCTCAGTGACTCATCATCAGAGTAAAAATTTATCCTGTTTTCTCTTAGGTAGCAGCAAATTTCAGTTCTTCTGTCATTCACACCATATATCAGCTAAGAAGGAAAGAGCTAATTAAAAATCACTGTTTTATCTGAAGAAAAGTCCAATATTAATGGTAAAGTTTCCCTTTATATTCTCCTGTACTGTCTTACCTCTTTCCTCTTTTTTCTTCTCCTTCTTATTTCTCTTTCCTTCCTCTCTCTGATCCCTTGCTCATTTTATCTTTCATTTCATTTTATTCTCTTCCCATTTTCCAATCTATGACCAGCAGAAACACTGACTCTGTTAAGTCAAGTTTACTGTGAAATCAGAAGGATTTTGTATTGGAATAAGAGATGGTAAAAGGAAAAAGTGGCAGAAGAAATGAAGAGACAGAAGAAGGGACAAAACACTGATGTATAGGTGTAAAAATCAGTAAGAATAGAGACAAAGAATGTTTATTAGAGTAGATGGGACAAAAGGCCAAACAATGGAGGAGCTATAGTCATGAGTATATTAAATTTATCCTAGTATTCATCTTAAACCTAAAATTGTATTTCTGTTTTCCATTGTCATGAACATTTATATATCATCTTGGTTCTCTCTTGCATTCAAAATCAATTTCTTGAGGCAATTAACGTTCATATTGATAGGCTAAATATAAGCAACATGATATTTCAGCCCTTAAATATTGAGACAATAAATCTATTTTGCATGCATGTTCAATTTTTTACCTTATCATAATAAATGTAACTAAACCAGAATACAAAATGATTTATAAGGCAATCTTTTTTATTTCTACACATTTGTACAAAATGTTTATTTTTCTCATTGTGTGCAAAGTAATAGATTTTCTAGAATTTTTCAGACATAAATTATTTTTTAAAAGTATCTCATTAGTCTATACAATCAATAGCAATGACAGTATTTTGATATTGTTGCCTTCACAGTTTACTGTTAGTACTTTTACATAATCTTTTTCTCAACATTTTTACCAGAGCAGAAGGAGATCGAGGAGTGGAAATGAAAAACCATACAACAGTGACAGTGTTTCTCTTAGCAGGCTTGACAGAGAACCCAAAAGCAAAGATTGTGCTGTTTATCTTCCTGCTTCTCACCTACTTGCTAAGCATCTCTGGCAATCTGATTATCATCACCCTCACTCTGCTGGATTCTCATCTCAAGACTCCTATGTATTTCTTCCTTCGAAATTTTTCCTTTTTAGAAATTTCTTATACAACCGTCTGCATCCCCAAATTGCTTGTCAGCATGGCAACTGGTGACAAAACCATTTCCTACAACTGTTGTGCAACTCAGTTATTTTTTGCCTTCCTTCTGGGTGCATCTGAATTTTACCTCCTGGCTGTCATGTCCTATGATCGCTATGTTGCCATCTGTAAACCTCTGCATTATACAACTATCATGAGCACCAAAGTCTGCATCCATCTGGTCCTTAGCTCTTGGATTGCTGGTTTCCTCATCATTTTTCCAGGACTCATCTTAGGCCTAGGTCTGGATTTCTGTGACTCCAATGTCATTGATCATTTTTACTGTGACACTGCTCCTCTACTGCAGATCTCTTGCACAGATACACATCTGTTGGAAATGATGAGTTTTGTCTTAGCTTTGGTGACTCTCCTGGTCACTTTGGTATTAGTGATCTTATCATACGCATCTATTGCCCTAACGATTTTAAAAATCCCTTCTGCCAACCAGAGAAAAAAGGCTTTTTCTACCTGTTCTTCTCATATGATTGTCATCTCCCTTTCATACGGCAGCTGCATCTTTATGTACATTAAACCCTCAGCCAAACAGAGGATATCCTTAATGAAAGGAGTTTCAGTGCTCAATACCTCAGTTGCCCCACTTTTGAACCCATTCATTTATACGCTAAGGAACCAGCAGGTGAAACAAGCATTTAAGGACTTGCTACAAAGAGCTCTGACATTATCTAAGAGATAGAATAGTAACGAGGTATATAAGGAACATTAATTATTAAGGAAAAATTTTTTAAAGTCTTGATTGGAATTTAATTTTTCTGTTACACCACCTTATATAAAATAACACGTGTGTTTTCACTTATTTCTAAAGTGTTATGATGTTTACATAAATTCTTTCCCCAATAATGACTCCCCTTACAAAATAATAATTTCTTTTTCTATTCCCTTATAAGCATTCACAAATCTTACAGCTTCTTCTACTCTTCTTTCATTAAAATAGAACTAATAATGGAAATGTTATTTTTATCAACTTAATGTATCAGTTCAGTGGGACTTAATTATTTTCACATATATGGAGTATATTTAGTTCTTATGTTTGTTTTCTGAAAACTCTTAATAAGTGCAAAACAATTATATGATATGACTTCTTTGGGATTTTGTTTATCCCTGAATTTTTATGCCCTGATATAAATTTTCAGATTCTCTTCTTTTCCAATAAATTTAAAAGTGGAAAGTTGTGGATAAAATGTCAATCTTTGTCTTGATTTTTTTTAAAGAAAAGCTCACATTGTACTAGTATAATTTTAAAAATTATATGGTATGCTATATTTATGTTATATTTTACTTTATATAGATAAATTAATATTAAGTCATATATGCACACTAGATCTAGGTAATTTGATAAGGAATAAAAAAATAACCTAACAAGATAACATTTTATGCATTATCAGCTGTTCCTAGTTCATTTTGGAACTAACTGTGTCCCTTAGAATCTACATCTATAAAATAAGAACCAGTTACTCTATTTTAAGATATTTTTAAAGCTAATTTAAAAGTATAAAATAACTATTAGTTGAAAAGAATAATGTTACGTATGAATTCATTTATATTATTGCATATATTTAGCATATCTTATTAGGAAAATTACAATAGAAATAGATCACGTAACCCCTTTTCTTTAGAAGCATGTA
Source organism: Cephalopachus bancanus (assembly GCA_027257055.1). Lineage (NCBI taxonomy): Eukaryota > Metazoa > Chordata > Mammalia > Primates > Tarsiidae > Cephalopachus > Cephalopachus bancanus. The sequence goes on along the minus strand of JAPVLO010000385.1, from coordinate 1,634,568 downwards.
ATCTAATTATAAAAAACAATATATTTATGATAAAAACCAGAAAGTCAATCAGCATATTTAATTGTGTCAAGTACAAGTAATAAAAAATAATCAGTAAAATATACTCTAAAAAGGATTTTGAATAAAATGAAATTATATATTTTAAAACTATTTAAAAATCAATTGTCTATATGTCACTACGATTACATAGGAAATATAGGAGACAAATGAGCATGCTAAATGACACCATGAGAATCCAAGGAATCCAATCCAGAATATGGGATATTCTATACAAAATAACCCCATTGCTTTAACAAGCAAAAACATAGAAAAAAAAGAGATTAGAAAATGTTTTCTAAATTACAAAGAAATTAAGAGACATACCCTACCAAGTGCAAAATGTAGACATTAATACTAGTTTAAGCAAAGAAATTGCAAAGTGGCATTTAATTAAATGTTTGAATAATTTTAAAATGTGCAGTGTGGTAATGTTATTGGAATTATGTTTTTAATTTCCTTATCTGTTAGAGTTAATTAATAAAATATTTAGGGGTGAAATGATATGATGTTTCTTGTTTGTTTTAAAACTGTGTTCTAAAAATATTAGACAGAGGTAGACTAAATAAAAATAGCATAACACTTATACTAGTCAAAGACTAAGTAAAAATAACATGACATTTATAATAGTCAAAGCTGAATGATGGATTCATGGGTGTTCATTATACTATGCTTTCTAAGGTGTATATTTGTAAATTTCTAGAAACAATATTATAAAACAAAAACTAGCTTAGAAAAAGATAGAAGGTGAATTACATTATTAGTATTCCAATTTATGACTTGCTTAAACTATCTCCTAATTTCCATCTGACATATATAATTAAATTGTTCATACCCCTTTTTACATTTTCAAATATTATAGTCATAAAGAAGACAGCTATTTTAATATTGCTAGAGAATAAAAAGGAAAGCCAAAATTGTATTAAGTCTGTGAAAAATTTTACTCCTTTCTTTATGCAACATTTATTTGAACAGGCACCACGAAATTTAAAACCCTAGTACCCCAATTCCTACAACTATTGCATTTGATACTAAGAAGAGTTGCATGGATATAATAGTTACAGGCAAACCTTTTATTTATGAACAAGACTTCCCTTCCACGTCCCTAACTGCATCCTGCTACAGTGAAATAGGTTAGAAAAACTACTATTTGTTGAGTACTAATCTGTGCCAGGCAACATCCAAAGTATGACTCATACTAATAATAGTCTCAATAAAGCAAAAAGCACACAAGTAACATAAATTATCTTTATTTTTTTCTTATGGAAAAAAAAAAGAGCTTCAAAGAGTCACTGTAAATAACCCAGAATACATATCAAGGTAGTAAGAGAGACAGAATTCAAATCTATTTCTCCCCAATTCCAAAGACCACATTCCTTCCAGCATCAGCATTCTCCAGTCTGCAACAAAGAGTAGATTATAGCTATACCAAGATAGTGATGGCTTCAACTTTTGGGTTGGGTTGTTACATGTGGCTGATATTCTAATTCACTGTAGTATCTTGTATAAATATTGTTATTTTATATATGATTCAGGACATAAAAGAAAAAAGCTGGAAAGGTCTGTAATACAACAATTACGTGCCTTTTTACACTTTTAGTATACAGTCCAGCACACAGTCAGATTACAATGAAGAAAATAATTAGTTCTGTATACTCAGGATTCACCCTCACACTTGCTCTCACCCTCACTCCCGTTCTCATTCTCTTCCCCTCAATTTCTTTTTTATTTCTTTTTGGTAGAATGACTTCATTCTGGGTCCATAAGTCACCGTTAGCCAATCAAGGCATTGGGCATTCTGGTTATCGTGAATAGTTCAAGGTTGTACTTTTATCTCAGGCTTTGGAAATGACCATATTCTATCTGTAAACAATCAGAGCTGGGCATGTAACCAAAGTCAGTTCAGTTAAAATAAAACAACCCACCAAAGAAATAAAGACAAAAAATATCAATCCAATAAATCTGTGTGTTAGTGAGAATTTTCCTTTCTGGTACAATCAGACCTGTGAAAAAATAAACCCGAGTCTTCCAGCGATTCATTAATTAGAGCATATGTATCTGACTACGAAGCCAGTGTAAAGAAAAACAATGCCAAGAAAAGAACTAAGAGAATATTAATGTCAATGACTTAATTTGATTTCCTGTAACCCATCATAACAGAAGGTAGAAATTCCTGGAATTTAAGATTAGATTGTATACATGTACAACTGAAATGATCCTATCTAGTTGTTCTATCTAATAAATGTTCTCTGTGCCTCATTCTCTGTCTTTCCAGACTTTTTATTTGCTGGTAAATGGCAAGCTGTAGCAAGAAGAGAAAGTGAAAATTGAGAACAATGTCAATACCTATATACCTGTCTGCTATGTTTTCCCTTAATAATAATAAGAAGAAGAATGGCATCAAGACTTATTTTCGTTTTTATTTTATTTTGTAGATTGTTTTCAATTTTATTTTAGTATAGGGATGTGGGGTACAAGTAAGGATTAACTACACAAGTAGGCTGACTGCAGGTGAAGTTTAAGCCTCCAACTGGCCCTCCACTTTCCCTGGTTTGGGACCAGGAACACTGTATTGTTATGTCCCCCCTGCCCCCCGCTCCCTCCTTCCTTTCCCTGGTAGTGCCCAGTGACTGCCAATCCCTCCTTTGTACTATTGTGATTAATGTTCTGGTCCCACTTATGAGTGAGAACATGCAGTATTCAGTTCTTTGTTTTGTGATAGATCACTAAGTATGATGGTCTCCAATTCCATCCAATTTGCTGCAGAGTCCATGATTTTGTTCTTCTTTATGGCTGTATAATGGTCCATCATGAATATGTGCCACATTTCTTTGTCCAGTTCACTTACCGATGTGCAGTAAGGTTGGTTCCATGTTTTTGCTATTGTGAATAGTGCAGCTAGAAACATACATGTGTAGGTTTCTTCTTGATAGAATAATTTGTGTTATTCTGGATATAGTCCCAGGAGAAGGATTGCTGGATTGTATAAAAGTTCAATTTTTGGTCATTTAGGAATTGTCACACTGCTTTTCATAGAGATTGAACTAGCTTGCACTCCCACCAGCCATGTAGAAGTGTTTCCTTTTCCTGTGACAGTAACTATTGTTTTTTGGTTTATTAATGATGGCCATCCTTACTGGAGTTAGGTAGTATCTTCAGTGCAGTTTTGGTTTGTATTTCTCTGATGATTAGTGAGGTTGAGAATTTTTTCAAGTGTCTGTTGGCTGCTTGTATAACTTTGAAACATGTCTATTCATGCCCTTTATCCACTTTTTATTGATTGACTGATTGATTGAGCTGGAGTCTCACTCTGTTGCCTAGGCTGGAGTGCAGTGGCACACTCATGGCCACTGAGGCCTTGACATGCTGGGCTCAGACAAACCTTCCTTCTCAGCCTTCCAAGGCACCCGCCACCATGCCCAGCTTAATATTATTATTTTTGTTTTTATTTATTGTAGAGATGTGGTCTCACCAAGTTGTCTGGACTGGTCTCGAACCCGTGGGCTCAGGCAATCCTCTCACCTCACCTCCCAAAGTGCTAGGATTACAGGCGTAAGCCACTGCACCCGGCCTGTCCACTTTTTAATAGTGTTGTTTATTTTTTTCTATTCAGCTAGTTTGAGTTCTTATAGATCCTGATGGATCTACAAGATGGAAGGCCTTTGTCAGATATTTGTTCCCAGTCTGTGGGTTGTCTCTTTACTCTCTTGATCATTTTTTGCTGTGCAAAAGTTTCCCAGTTTGATGTGGTCCCACTTGTCTGTCTTATCTTTTATGGCATTCACTTTTGAGGGTTTTATCAAGAGTTTGTTGCTTATTCTGATGTGCATAAGGGTGTTTCCTATGTTTTATTCTTAGAGTCTTACTGTTTGCTGTTTTACATTTAGGTCTTTAATCCGTTTAGAGTTGATTTTTTACATATGGCAATAGGCAGGGGTCAGTTTCATTCTTCTGCATGTGGTCAGCCAGTTTTCCCAGCATCATTTGCTAAATATGGTCTCCTTTCCCCAGTGATTGTTATTGGTGGCTTTGTCGAAGATGAGTTGGTTGATAGATCATGTTTTTGCTTCTGGACTCTCTGCCTGTTCCATCAGTCCATGTGTCCATTCTTGTAACAATACCAGGTTGTTTTAATTGCTACAACCTTGTAATAAAGTTTAAAGTCTGAAAATATGGTACCTCCTACTTTATTCCTTTTGCTAAGGATTGTTTTGGCTATTGGCACTCTTTTTTGTTTCCATATGAATTTCCGTGTTGTCATTTTCAGTTCTGATAGAAATTATATTGGTAATTTGATGGGTATTACATTGAATCTGTTGATTGCCTTGGACAGGATGGACATCTTGACCATGTTGATTGTTTCAATCCATGAGCAAGGAATGTTTTTCCATTTGTTTATGTAATCTGTGTTTATTTTAACAAAATTTCCTAGTTCTTGTTGTAAGGTTCTTTTACTTCTCTGGTTACCGAGGTATTTCATTTTTTTGTGCCTATTGTGAGTGGGATTGTGTTTTTTATTTGTTTCTCTGTCTTCTTGTTGCCAGTGTATAGAAATGCATCTGTCTTTTGCACATTGATTTTGTACCCTGAAGCTTTACAGGAGGTTTTTTGATGGATTCCCTTGGATTTTCAAGGTATAAAATCATATTGTCTACAAAGAGGGATAGCTTAACTTTCTCTTTTCCTATCTGGATTCCCCTGATTTCCTTCTCTTGCTTGATTGTTCTGGCAAAGACTTCTAGCACTATGTTGAATAGGAAGGGTGAGAGTGGATATCCTTTTTTGGTCCCATTCTTGGGGGGAAATGCTCCATTGAGCAAAATGTGGGTTGTAAATTTATCATAGATGGTTCTCACCCAACATTAACAAAGCATGGAACATACTCTAAGATACATGTTTATTCTGTGCTTAGACTTTTTATCAAGAAGGAATGCTGGATTTTGTTGAATGCTTTTTCTGCATTTAATAATATCATGTAGCTCTTTTTTTTTAACATTTATTAATGTATTGAATTATGTTTATGGTCTTACAAATGTTGAACCAATCCTGCATCCCTGGAATGAAGCCTGCCTGGTCATGGTAGATGATCCTTGAGACATGTTGTTGGATCTGCTTTTCTGGAATATAACTGAGAAGTTTTGCATCTAGATTCAGAATTGGAGACTGGAAAATAAACTTTCAGGCAAATGAAAAACAGAAGAAGGCAGGAGTTCTAATATCGGACAAAGCAGCCTTCAAGCCAACAAAAGTTAAAAAGGATATACAAAGACATTATATAATGAAAAAATGTTCAATACACCAGCAAGAAATATCCATCCTAAACATATATGTCCCCAACACAAGAGCATCAGGTTTTATAAATCAACTACTAAGTAAACTAAGAAAGGACATTGACTCTCACACAATCATAGCTGGAAACCTAAACACTCACTAATAGGTCTATGCAGATCATCAAGGCAAAAAATTAATAAGGAGGCCTGGAATCTCAACTTGGCACTTGGCCAAATGAACTTAATAGACATCTGCAGAACACTCCACCCAACATCAAAAGAGTATACATTCTGCTCAACAGCACATGGAATATACTCTAAGATCAATCACATTCTCAGACATAAATGAAACATAAACAAATTCCAAAAGACCATCATAATAATGCCATGCATCTTCTTAGATCACAGTAGAATAAAAATAAATAATGCCATCAGCCAAATCTCCCACAAAGCACACAAAGACATTGACACTAAACAACATGTTGCTAAACAACTTCTGGGTCAACATGGAAATCAAGACAAAAATAAAAAGATTCCTGGAAACAAACAAAAACAAAGAAACATCAGAATCTCTAGGATGCCATGAAATCAATGTTAAGAGGAAAATTGATAGCATTGCACACACACATCAAAAAAACAGAAAGATCACAAGTAAACAGCCTAGTATCATACCTAAGGGAGCTGGAAAGACAAGACCACCAAAATGCTAACTTCAGCAGAAGAATACATATCACCAAGATAAAGTCAAAATTGCGGAGCATAGAAGACAACAATTTAAAAAATCACCAAGACAAAAAGTTGTTCTTTGAGAAGATAAAGTTGATGGACCCCTGGCCCAGATTGACTTGAAAAAGTCCAAATAAATACAATTAGAAATGCAAAAGCTGAAGTCACAATTGACACTGAAGAAGTTCAAAAGATGATTAGAGATTATTATACATACCTGTATACAAATAAACTTGAAAACCTAAAGAAAATGGAGAAATTTCTGTCATCACACAACCTCCCAAGTTTCAAGGAAGAAGAAATTAAAACCCTAAACAGACCAGTAACAATTCAGGAAATTGACTCCATCATAAGAAATCTACCCACCAAAAAAGCCCTGGACCAGATGGCTTTCCAACTGAATTCTGCAAAGTATACAAGGAGGAGTTGATACCAATCCTGTTTAATGTATTCCAGGCAATCGAGAAAGCTGTAACTCTCTCCAAATAATTTTATGAAGCCATCATCACACTGATACCCAAACCTGACAAAGACTGAACAAGGAAAGAAAATTACAGACCAATCTCCTTGATGAACATATTTTCCATTTCTAGAAATTTGGTTAAAAAAAATCCCTTTTGTTCTCCCATCAAAGACTCTACTCCACCTTTATGTCTCACCTTGGGCTTAGAATGCAGTACAGTAATGCTGTTGCATAAAACATTTTAGTAGATAAGAAGGACAGAGCAAGGCACATGGCTCATGTCTGTAATCCTAGCATTTTGGTTGGCCCAGGCAGGAGGATCACTCAAGCCCTTGAATTTGAGGCCAACCTGAAAACACAGTGAGATCTTATCTCTACAAAAATAAAAAATAAAAAAATTAGACCAGGCTTGGTGGTGCATGCTTGTAATCCCAGCTACTCAAGAGGCAGAAGTGGAAGAATCACTTGAGCCCAAGACATGGAGACTGCGGTGAGCCAGCATCACTCACTCACTGGGCTTCATCTTGGGTGAAAGAGTGAGACCCTGCCTAAAAAAAAATGGGAGGGGGATAGCTCTACCCACATCTCTGTCTGCTGCTTTCTTTCCTCCACTTATCTTTCCTTAGGATGTATAAACACTAATCTTATTGGTCAGATTCTTTACTGGCTGTATTTGGCAGTGGGTGGACTTTATGTGTGCTAATTGGTCACATATGTATGTCTTTTGCTTGCTGTTGCTTCCAAATCCTAGGGTAAATAAATTAAGCCAGGACCCTCTCAAAATCCAATCATTTTGCTTTTTTGTTTCTCTTCACAAATTAACAGTATAATAATTGGAATTTGTGACTGAATATCCAACTAAGAGGGATATTGAAATGTATTGGGAACACTGCCTTTGCCTGGGATATAAAACAGTTTACCAAAGAATTACTTAATAGTATAATTTCTAAGCCTTTGAGTTGTTAAGATTAGTAAACAAAAAAAGTATTTAAATTTTTTTATGTGCCCATGCTGTGTTTGCAGCTAATTCTTTAATATTATTAGGTAGAGGGATATGGTTAGTGAGATAAAATTCACACAAGTCCAGTCTCTGAACAAAACACCATTAGATAATGATTAATAACAGTAATAATAAATTAACTTAATCCCTAATAATAGCCAATGCAACTAATGCATATAATCTGAAATTCATTAAAGCAGGCCCTTCCGTTATTGCATTTATCTTACAGTGATTCGCTCTGAATATGGTAACTGTATTCTCAGAAATAAGGCATTTCAGGAAAGCAAAACAATAAACCTAAATACCTCTAGATCATAAGAATTACTTCCAGAATATATATCTTTGAAATATGCATTTTATACTTAATTGAATTAATTGAGAATCTAGCAGGAATTGCGTCTATGTACATATCAACTGTCGAGGCAAAGTTCCTTGGAACACAAACTCTAAAGTGTAGATTTGTATAAAGGTTTATTGGGGAATGATTTAAGGATCAATTGTTGTGGGTGACCAAAGAAGCAGGTTGGCAAAGAGAACGCACCGAGATACATTTGCAACAAAGTCCTAACTTTGATCCTTCAGGGAACTCCAGAGGTAGAATGACCCTTGACAATTTTTCCAAATAGAGGCAAATGTCTGGGCATTTATATACCTTCATCAACAAATCATTGGGTGCAGGATGCACCCCCAAAAATATGAGACTTAATGAAGTAATAGAAACTTTAGTCCTAAGCTAGAGTCTAATGTTCTCAGTGACACAACAGTGAATCCACAATAGTCAAACTATTATATCATGCAGATCTGCTTGTTCATATAAGTCATGGAAGCAGCTCCTATTTTCTTGGGGAAGTTTAAAAAAGGGAAGACAATAGCCCCTGCTATGGTAGTTGATCTAGAAGTTGAAGTTGACAATCATCATTTGTGCCCTTTACTGTTGTGAACTGAATACTTTTGTCCTCCCACAATTCATATGTTGAAGCCCTAATCTCCAATGTGATGATATTCGAGGGTGGTCTTTGAGAAATAATTAGGGTTAAGTTAGATCATGAGGGGGGTGACCTCATGATGGGATTAATACTCTTCTAAAAAGAAGAAAAATCTTTCTGTCTCCAAGTGCATCCACCAAGAAAAGACCAGGCAAGACCTAAGAAAAAGACACCAAGCCAGGAGATGAGCCCTTACCAGATACCAGACACCTAATCTTGGTTGGATTACCCTGCCTCTAAAACTGTGAGAAATAAGTGCTTGTTATTTAAGCCACATAGTCTATGGTATTTTGCTATAACAACCTAAATGAAGATATCTACTACCATTCTAAATTTTCCTTATTTTTTTCTGGCCTAGGTTACCTATATGATGAGATAACTAGCCTCTGAATGCCAAGCACTTCTTGAACCACAACTACTACACCTGTCATTTACTATCAAAACTGGGCAAATGAGTTTCAAGAAACATAGATATTTAAGTAGCTAATATTTTCTTCCCCATTTCTATTAACAGGAAGTATAATGCCTTTGAATGATCAAGGACAGTTATCCCTTCCAAGATAATGACTCATTTCATCATTTCAGTGACCTTATTTGTAGCTGGTCATTTATTGTAGAGACACCAGACTTACTGGATAACCACTATAACATAGATTTTAATAGAACTCTTCCTTTCACTTGATTGCCAAAAAGACAGAAACTGACTCTTGCTGACTTACACAGGAAAAAAATTGTTTGAAAAGATATTGAGGAGAGTACAGCACAGAAAGTGGAAAGGAAAATGGGACAGTTAGTGGCAGCCAGAACCACAGTCAAAATCCAAAAATCATACTTCAGAATCAGTTGTGTAAAAACACTGCTGAAGTCGAATCTGGAACCTGGGTGCCACGGCTTATGCTTTCTCTAATTTCACTGGACAATGGAAACCACCACTGCTGATGCCACCTCTGTTGCTTCTAGACACTGTGAAACAATGGCTACATGAGGATCCCTACTGTCTCACTTTTTTGCATTATGACACAATTTAACATCTGATTATTTGAGTTTTGGTTACATGCCCACAAATTAATTGCAAGGGAATCTGGTAAAATATATATAACTGGCCTTCACATCTTCTCCCTGGGAGCTGTCTCCTCCTTTCACTAAGGCTCATAAAATAAGAAGTTCAGAGGTTAAGCATCCTCCATATGGTCACCACCCTCTTCATTCTGACTGTATTGGGCTCTCATAGCACCACGAGAACACATATGACTTCACAAGAAACCTGCGTAGAAATGATTACTCATGGCTGACAAATAACCTCTTATTGATACTGAGTGCATGATTATAAATTATAACTAATAAATAATTGACTACCAAGTCTGTGGGTTTCATTCCATAGTGGCAGCTTATTACAACTGATTTTCCCTAACTTTTATGCTCTCCACTATCTGAAAATATACAACACTGTCAATATTAATTTATAATATGAGTTTATAAGTCTGTATTCCTTATATCATTGTAGTATGGGTTTTTGGCAACTGAGAAATTTGCTTTATCACTTCATATCATAATTTTATTTTTCCTAACTATACTTAATTTTTATCTCCTAACAAAACTTAAAACTCCTTTAGGGCAGCTTTAGTTCTTACAGGTTGAAATAGAAATATAAACTGATATTATTTACCAAATTATATTCTCTAATTCAATTTCAGTGCAACTGAAATTAACCTAAGATAGAATGTTTAAGCTACCCTAAAATATGAACAAAGTTGATGGTTTTTTCCTCCCACCTCAGTGCCTATATATGTGGCATTGATAGTACTGGATAACTAACTGATTTTTTTTTTTTGAGTCGGAGTCTCACTCTGTCACCCAGGTTGGAGTGCAGTGGCACACTCACAGTCACCCAGTGTCAACCTTCTGGGCTCCGGCGATCCTTCCACCTCAGTCTTCCAAGGAGCCCGATCTACAGGCACGTGCTACCATGTCCGGTTAATTTTTTAGTTATTGTAGAACAAGGTCTCACCAAATTGCCTGGACTGGTCTCGAACCCACAAGCTCAGGCAATCCACTCACCTCAGCCTCCCAAAGTGCTGGGATTACAGACTGAGTCACCGAGCCCGGCCACTAACTGATTTTTTTAATCAATTCTTATCTTAGCTCTGCCAGGTTTAGCCTTTAAAAGTATCCTTTAACCCTCTACTTTAAGGATATTTAAAGAGGATATTTACAAAATTGCTTGTGAATAATAATATAAATAATAAAATGTGTGCATACATTTGGAAGAAGTCTATGCAATTTTAAATTTAGGAAGGACATCTTGCAAAATGTTTTTTCACCAAAAAAAATCGGTTATATCACCATAAAAACAATGATGAAAATATTTGCTCCAAAGAAAACTCTAGAGTTACTGTTAGTAATAAACATGTGAGACAATACTTATTTGGGAGAATAACTCATCGAATAAATCTTTTCAATAATCTCTCTGGATATAATAATGTGATTATTAATTAGCTCTTGGAACTTTCAAGAAAAAATTCTTGTAAATTGAGATGAAGGAAAAACAAAACAAAAAGTGAGTTTCATGAAAACTTTCTGGCTCTGTGATTTACATCAATTTTAAGAAAACTATCTGAATCATAGTAAATTATATTATCAGTTCCCTGTTTAAGTCCTCGAGTGTAAATCACACAAAATATGCAATAAGTACATGCATTATGAACATTTTTTGCTTGTATCTTATAGAAATAAATTAATTTTACATTTCAATTAGTGTATAATATATGAATAGCTGAAAGATACCTCTTAATAGGTAGTATCCACTGTATATTTTCTATGTTAATCTGAGAATATCAAACTCTCAGAAAATATTTACTGTGTGTCAGACACTCTTAGCTCTTTTCATATAGTATTACATAATCTGTTTTACTATGCTAGTTTGTTAAACACATACACATACACTACAAAACTGATTTTACAACTAATAGGTATATACTTCAGCAAATCAAAATTAAACTATAACAGTCATCACTGTTTGCAAATTTGTAGTGGTTTTTAAATTTTCCTAAGAAGTGACAAAGAATATTAGAGGTTGGTCACTGCTTAAAGAAGCAGCTGTAAATTAAGAAAAACATATACCTAAAGAAGACTTAGAGGAATGTAAATTGCATGCTTAAAGCCAATATATGCCTATGCTACTGGAAATATAAGATATTTTCCTAAATTAAATTGAAATCAATCTCCTTTTGTGTCCTACATTGTTTCGAAAGCTCAAGTCCCATGTAAGTGGTGACTTTGCCTTAACAAAAATGTGACTAGAGATTTTTAAGAGACTAGTATATTAGATTTCAAATTTAGAAGAGTCTGATTTAAATTATTGTGGCCACATCTCAATAACCTTTGCCTTACAAAGTTACTGACTTTTTTATCTTAATATTTTTATGAAAAATAAAGATAGAATAAGATCTATCTTTTGAATTGTTATAAAAACACATTAAAGGCAATGCCTCAATTGAGCATGCTTGCTATTATTATTACTCTTTTGCTTTCCCACATTGTTATGCAGATGTTTCTTGTTCACAAAAATCATATCACCAAACATAAATATCAAGGTAGTTTTATTAAATATCTTTATCTAAACATGCAACCCACATAAAGAACTTGCATCATGAATTCTTGGCATCTGCAAAACCCCACTCTTTGTACATTTATTTTTAAAGTTACTTCCAACGCATTGCCTGATTCATCTTTGCATCACATTATCTGCAGAATAAATAATAATTTGTGGTGGACATTTTCATTTACCCTTCATAACTTTTCTTACCCTTTTCTATTTTGCTCTGTGCCCCCAGAAGGCTGGCATTTATAAACTGCATCCATGGACAATCTTGTCCCCTGTGTCATATCTGCTTTGAGAACAGAAGCCAACAATAGATTTGACAGAGGGAGAACAGAAGAAGGCAGAGATGGCTGCCTTGCTCTACTAAAGAACAGAGATCTTGTTAAGTGACTTTTTAAAATAGTTGTAGCATTCTTCAGGTTCCAACTTACACTCCTGCTACATTCCCCTTCAGGCCAAGAGGTATGGAATTTCCATTGTAAGACCTGTGTGACAATTACTTAACATTGCCCACAACTTTTAAGTAACCCTCTCATAGAGTTTTTCTTATTTATTCCAGTTCAAGAGTCCCATCTCTTTCTTGCTAGGACCCTGGATTATACACTAAGATGCACCCACCACAGTGACACAGATGAAACAAGATCAACTCTTTTATTCCTTTCTAAAAACATTTGTTAGTGGGTTCTGATGTCCCCATTTTGTTTAGAAACACTCCACACAATAAAACTTAAAACATATCTAACTTCGGCAAGACTTTTCGGGAGATTGTTTTCCTTTCATTTCAGTGTTTCTTAGGCTATAGATAATGGGGTTTAACATAGGTGTGATGACGGTGTAGGACAATGATACCAGCTTCTTGCTTTCAGGGGACTGGTTTTGAAAGGAATTCGGCGCCAGTAATGACTCCACACCTGGCCAGAACCAAGAGATTTATTAAAGGGGCAGTTACAGGAAGGGACTGTAACCGAGGAAAAGTGAGAGAGAGAGAGAGGGAGAGGAAGAGGGAGAGGGAGAGAGAGAGCAAGAGAGAGAGAGAGAGTCGGGGGAAAGAGAAAGCAAGAGAGAGAGAGAGGAGGAGAGAGCAAGAGAAGGGGGGGGAGAGGGCGAGAGAGAGAGCGTGAGAGAGAGAGCTATGTAGGGAGAGGGCTGCATTTATTAGCCTGACAGTGGCCGGAAGGGGCAGTGCTAGGTTTTATTGGAGGAGCGGCCTGGGAGCAGAGTGGGCAGACGCCGTGTTGCAGGCCCATTGGACGTATAGCAAAGCTAGCTACATTATGGAAAATGATTGGATGCGTGCTAGGGGAACCATGCGGGAAGAAGCCGGAACCTAGAGCCTTTGTTGTCTAGGGTGGCAGCACCATCTTGGGGACACCCTTCTGACTGTTCTCTGCACCCTTCAGGTTTGATTTGGGACGTAGATAGGTCAAGCTGGCTGTTTCATAGAAGAGGGAGTAGCAACAGCATCGTTATTCCTGTTTCATTTAACAAAATTTATGAAAACTTCATGTGCATGATCATGCTCACCAGCATGCTGGATGAATTCTAAACTTGTTTTGTGGCTCTTAAAATACCCTATCATTTTGTTTTTATTTTTTTTAATGGGAGTTGATGAAGGAATCAAGATTATAGTAGACTTACAATATTTAGTGTATCCTAAAATGCTTCAACCAACTACCTCTCAACATCCTGGTACTGACAGTGGCAGAAAGCAATACTGGAACAAATGACTAGTCCTTGAGTAATAAGATCTATAGGTGACTACTCATGTGAAATATGAGTAAAGCTATCCAAAAAGCTGGTCAGTTTATTGATGTTTTAATAATTATTATTGTACATTTCTACCTTATCTGTACACACTTACATTTAATAAAACATTGGAGAACTATAGGTTTCTAGTGTCACAGAAGGTACCTCCAAATATCCTTCTCAGTCCTCCTTTGTCCTAAAAAGCCTAGAGTGCATTCCATATATCTTCAAGCAAGGAGATTTATCAGCGATGATGTTGCAATCACTACCACAAATTTATACTGATTTTGTAAAAAAAAATTGCAAACAGTTATTGAGTTGCCATGACTACCTTATGGCTCTAAAGAATGTGCTATTTTAATTATTGCGTGGCATTTGGATAATTTAATTTCTTTTAATTGAGTACACTCATAGTCAGCTATGTCTAAATGAGGTCAAAGGGTTTTCTCAGGTTCCATTAAGCAGGCCAGCTTTGGCCTTTTTCTTAGACAATAGACTTTATCTCTTATTCTAGATAGTTCTCTCACAAGTATATGTTTTCTTATAAAAATGATTATGAAGTAATTCAATTACGTCATCAGTATTTGGAATACAACATGAAGCCGAGATCATCATTAAATTTGTCTAACTAGAACAGCACTTCTAAATCATACATGCAAATGAATAAATAACCTCAGTATTTAAATTGAAAATGTTTTTTATGTTTATAATCCACAGCATTTCTTAAATACATATTTTTAATTTTTTAATACTTTTTCTTTAGCATTCTATGGCTTGTCAGACAGAACAAGGCTCACATTATCTTTTGTTTTCTTTTAATTTGCATAAAGTTATTCCTTTTTCATAAATAATATTCCATTATTTATTTTTCTTAAAATTTTTTTGTAATACACAGATGTACAGATAACAAGAAGGTATTTTAAAAATTGAGGAATAATATAGATCATACAGAAATACCTGAATATATCTTACCAAATAAAATTTCATATTTCTTCTTTAATTAGGAGTTTAATAATTTTTTTAAGATACGCAATATTTTCTAAGAAATATTAACTGATTTTGAAATTTCTTGATGGATCAAATCTTCACAATGAGGGAAATACGTTAGACAAACTAAACCTTAGACAGACTAACATGTTTGGCACTAAATGATTGATATATTTTAATAATAATATTTAAAAGTATAATATTTAAAAGTATGACTGGCCTTAGGGAAATGATCCCTGGAACAATTAGAAAGAACTACTGTTAATTAAACAATTGTTTTTATCTCATAGGGGAGAATATAGAATGTTCATGAATTGTCTCTATTTCCTATAAGTCATAATTGCAATTCAATATGTACTTCTTAATAATAGATATGCTATTTGGGGACTATTGGTCATGTAGTCATGTCTCTTGGGGTATAACTATTAATATGCCATGACTATATAAAGAGCACAGGCTTTAATTTTCCCTGTAATATTTTTGTATTTTTTATAGGATAGATTTTTTGGCTCAGTATTGATAAGAGTGAAACTTACATGATTTTTAAATTTAATTTTAAACTCATTTTTAAAATCATATTATGTTAAACACATTTCCATAATAATAATATTTTAAGTGATTAAATGCATCAAATTAAGATGATAATTGGCCCGTATTTTATTGTTGTCGTATACCATAAGTAGTTTGAATATTCACTTATTTTACTATAAGAACATTCTAAACAATACCAGGATGTACATATTATTCCATGGCAATAGTACCTTATAATGTCTAACATGGTTACCATCAGAAAAAGGTAAGCAATTTTTTTTACTTCTTGGAATATTTTATCCTTGGAATTTTTGAAGTTATTTTAATATAGAAAATTAACATTATACTTTGAAATGTTTTGTAATGAGCAAACAAAACTAGAAAAGTACCCCTTTATTACAGCTATATTTGTTGCAGAACCACTCTTATAAACAAATATAAGCTTTATTTTTTTATGAGAAACACAAAAGATAAGTTTAATAAGAGGAGTTTTTTGGTACATGTTGCTTTGACTCTTTATTCATGTTTTTCAACATTTGTATACCTAACCCTGAATTGTACCCCACATCTTTATAATAATAAATAAATAAATATAAGCTTTAAAACAGTTACATATTAGCACCGTGGGAATAATTCTAAAAAATTCTAATGAAATATTTTGGGGTGGGAAAGACTTACAAAGTTTCCAGGAATTTCAGGTCAGCCTATGCATGAACAAGAGCCGTAACAAATAGCTACATAGGAAGGTTCATAGGAAGGTTCATCACTTTTTTCTAGAAAGAAAAAAAAGGAAAGTTTACATTTATAGAGATTAAAAGAAAATTCCTTAACTCTTATTTTCCCATGAA
This sequence comes from Cephalopachus bancanus, assembly GCA_027257055.1. NCBI lineage: Eukaryota > Metazoa > Chordata > Mammalia > Primates > Tarsiidae > Cephalopachus > Cephalopachus bancanus. The sequence continues at coordinate 1,618,374 of JAPVLO010000385.1, read as the reverse complement.
GCTAAATAACAATAGTATAATAGGACTTTTTCAATTAAAAAAATATATATATATTTCAAAGACCTTGATATTCATTGATATTCTATCATTTATTCTCTAAATAGATGATCAAAAGCAAGATAATTACACTTTATTCCATTTTAGCACAACAGTGAATATTCTGGTCTCTCAGGAAAAGTTTGAGGATTAAGTAATTATAGTAAAGCATCTTCTACAGTATTCAAGCATATTGTGGATAATAAAAAAGGTTTATTTTTCCCTGATAATCTAGCACCGATTTCATAGAAAAGATCACTGTACCTTCCAAAATAGGCGAACATAGCAAACACTAGTTTTTCAAAATTCTTGATAATAAAGACATTCTAAGCTTTTGATAAGATGTATGGATTCAAGTAGAGTGCTATATGTTTGTATTTACTTACTCCTTTAATGTTTTAAGTTGGCACATAGTAATGATACATATTTATGAGATATATTTCCAATACATGGATCAATGAGTAATAACAAAATCAGGGAGGTTGGTATAGCCATCCTCTTAAACATGTAACGTGTCTTTGTACTGAGAAGATTCAAAATCTTTTCATCTAGCTATTTTGAATACACAATGCATTCTTCGTAAGTATAGTCAACTTACTGTGTTATAGAACACAGTAGTTACTCCTCTTATCCAACTATAATTTTGTGCCTATTGACCAACCTCCCCCTGTTCTCCCCTAACCCCCTCCTAGTTTTTGGTAGCCATTCAATTATCTGCTTCTATGAGATCAGCCATTTCAGCTCCTTCATATGAGTGAGACCATGTAGTATTTGTATTTCTATTCCTGGCTTGTCTTACTTAACATAGTGTTCTCCAAGCTCATCCATGTTGCCAAAAGTGACAGACTCTCATTTGTTTTTGCAACTGAATAATATTCTATTGTGTATATATACAATTTTATTTTATATATACATACATTTTCTTTATCCAATCATCCAACGATGGATGCTTGATTTCATATCTTTGCTATTGTGTATAGTGCTGCAATAAACACATAGGTACAGGTATCTTTTTGATATAACAATTTCCTTTTCTTTGGGTAGATACCCAGTAGTGAAACTGCTGGATTGAAGGATAGCTCTATTTTTTAGTTATTTGAGAAATATTCATTCTGTTCTCCATAAAAGTTATACTAATTTGTAGTTATAATTTCCCTCTTATTATTGCTTTTGCTAAATATCATAGGTTTTGGTATGTTGTGTTTCCATTTTTATTCGTTTCAAGAAAGTTTTTAAACTTTCTTCTTAATTTCTCCATTGACCCATCAGTTGTTCAGGATCATGTTGTTTAATTATCAAGTGTTGTACAGTTTCTAAAGTTTCTCTTGCTATTGATTTCTAGTTTTATTTCATTGGTGTCAGAAACAATACTTGTTATGATTTTAATTTTTTTTAATTTGTTGAGACTTGTTTTTTACCTAACATGTGGTCTATCCTGGAGTATGTTTTGTGTGCTGAGGAAAATAATGCGCAATCTATGACTTTGGATGTGATCTGTAGATGTCAGTCTGGTCCATTTGATCTGTCTTGCCGAAATGACTTTCTTTGTCTCTTTTTACAGCTTTTGACTTACATTCTATTTTATCTGCTATAACTAAAGCTACCACTATTCGTTTTGGGTTTCTGCTTGCATGGAATATCTTTCTCCATCCTTTTACTTTCAGTCTGTGCATGTTCTTACAGGTGAAGTGAGTCTTTTGTGGCAGCATATAGTTGGGACTTATTTTTTTTGAACCATTTTAACAACTCTATATCTTTTTTTTTTTTTTTAATCAAAACCTGCTGAACACAGTGCAGTGTGGGCGGGTGTAGCAACTCTATATCTTTTAAGTGGAGAATTTAATTCATTTACATTCAAGATTCGTATTGATAGCTATGGATTTCTGCTACTTTGTTCATAATTTTTTATCTGTTTTGAGGATCTTTTGTTTCCTTCTTCTGTTGATTTCCCTTTTTGTGGTTTTATATCTGTCTGTAGTGGTATACTTTGGTCCTTTTGTTTTCCTCCTTTGGGTATTTATTATAGGCTTTTGCTTTGTGGTTACCCTGAGGCCTACATAAAATATCTTAATTAAAACAGGCTAGTTTCAGCTGAAAACAGTTTAACTTTGTATACACAAACTCTCCATTTTACTCCCCATCTTCCTATGTTTTCTGTATTTGATATCATATTTTATATATTTTTATAACATATATCCTTAGTAAATTATTGTAGCTTTTGTTGTTTTAATAGTTTTGTCTTTTGACCTTTATACTAGAGTTGTAATTGATTTACTAACCACCATTGCAGTATTAGAATATTTGGGATTTGGCAATGTACTTACTTTTACCAAGGAGTTTTTAGACTTTCTTATATTTGTATGTTCTTGGTTAATATCCTCTTTCTTGGGCTAAAATATCTCTATATAGAATTTTTTGTAATACAAGTCTAATGGTGATTTAACTCTCAACTTCTGTTTGTCTGAGAAAGTCTTTTTAAAAAAAACTTTGTTATAGAGATGTGGGGTACAAATAAGTATTAACTACACAGGTAGGCTGCATGCAGGTAAAATTTGGGCATCCAACTGGCTGTCACTTTCCCTGGTTTGGGACTAGGTACGTTTTGTGTTGTAACATGCCTCCCACCTCCCCTCCACCCCCCCCCAGCAATGCCCAGCAACTGCCAACCCCTCCTTTGTGCCATTATGATTAACGTTGAGGTCCCACTTATGAGAAAGAACATGTGGTATTCAGTTCTTTGTTGCTGTGATAAATCACTAAGTATGATGGTCCCCAATTACATCCAACTTGCTGCAAAGTCCATGATTTTGTTCTTCTTTATGATTGCATAGTACTCCATTGTGTATATGTCTCATATTTTCTTTATCTAGTCCACTTTCAATGAGCAGTATCACTGATTTCATGTTTTTGTTATTGTGAGTAGTGCAGCTATAAACATGTGTGTGCCAGGAATATAACCAGAGGAACCTCAATCGTTCTACCAAAAGTTCATCCCATCCTTGTTTTTGAAGACAGGATTGCTTGGTATAGCATCCTTGGCTGGGTTTTTAATATATCATACTATTCCCTTCTGGCTTGCAAGGTTTCTGCTGAGAAGTCCATTGACAGTCTTACAGTGTAGGGATACATGATGATTCACCTTTCTCGTGCTGCTTTCAACTCTGTTTTTGTCGTTACTTTTGACAATTTTACTATGTGTCATGGTGTGGGTCTCTCTGGGTTCATCTTATATGGTGTTTTGTGGGCTCCTAGATTCAGCTTTCTAATTCCTTCTCCAGATGTCGGAAGTTTTATTCCATTATTTCTTTGAATATATTTTCTGTGCCTTTTTCTCCTCCTTCTGGCATGCCAATAATGTGTAAGTCGTTCTTCTTGATGGTGTTTCATAAGTCTCTTAATTTATATTCACTTTTTAAAATTCTTTTTGCTCCTCAGATTAGGTGATTTCCAGTGATCTCTCTTTCACCTCATTGATCCTTTCTTCTGCTTGATATGGTGTATTTTTGAACTGCTGTATTGAATTTTTCATTTCTGTTATAGCATTCTTCAGGTATATTTCTTTTGTCTGATACTTTTTTATACTTTCTACCTCTTTGTTGAAGTTATTAGTTTGTTCTTTCATTCTGGACTTTCATGAGCATCTATTGATCTTTTGTGAACATTATTTTGAATTCCCTATTGGGGATATTATAGAACTCCACTGCTTTTGAGTCACTTTCTAGACACTTATCTTGTTCTTTTGTTTGGAATATTATCTCCTTTTTCTTCATTTTGCTTGTTTTTCTGTGTTGGTTTCTGCACATTAGATAAGGCAACTATCTCTCGGCATCTTGTTGACCGGCCCTGTGTATAAGAAAGTTTTCACCAATCCATCTGGCCAAAGATTTTAAGGTACCGCTTAAATCTTTGTGTTAGTCCAGGCTGCTATCTCTGTTTTTGGTGGTCACCTGGAGCTAAGGATGTATCATGCCTTATAAGTACCCTGAAATCAGTGTGATAGGAGATGGGCTCTTAGGATGTAACTGAAAAGATTGGGGTGTTAAATGTGTATTACACTTCTATCTTCACAGCGCAGTTGGTGGTGGAAATTTACCTCACATTCTTTCTGAAATGTACCTTACATTTCTATCTTCATTGCGCAGTTGGGGGGGGGGAAATTTACCTTACATCTTTCTTTCTGGGGAGAGGATCTGTGGCAAATACCTATTTTCTCAAATCATTCTACCAAAAGACACCTGCACACACATATTTATTGCAGTACTACTCACAACAGCAAAAAAAAAAAAAAAAAAACCATGGAACCAACTGTGCTGTCCATCAAAACTGGACTGGATTTTTTTTAATGTGGTTCATATAAATGATGGAATATTGTGCAGCCATAAAGAAAGACAAACATATGGACGTGACAGTAACTTGTATGGGTTTAGAGTCTATACTACTCAGTGATCTATTACAGAAACAAAGAACTGAGTACCACATGTTCTCATTCATAAGTTGACCCTGAACATTTACCATAATGCTATAAGAAAAGGATTGGCAGTAGCGGGACACTGCCAGGAGAGGGGGAGCACACTTCATCAATAAGTGTACCTGGTCTTAAACCAGGCGAAATAGGGACCAAGAGGAGGCCCAAAGTTTGCCTGTATGATGACCACTTGCATACCTAATCCTGAATTGCACCCCACATCTTTACGATAAATAAATAAATAGGAAAACAACAACAACAAATGCCTGTTCTCACATCCAGGCTGCACCTTCGGATCCTGGAGAGAGATATCTTCTGGAAATGAGTCTATTATGTGTTTATCTGTTTGTTTTCTGTGGTCTTGGGTCACTCAGGATCACAAATTTCCCTGACTTTCAGAGCTAAGTAACTGCTTCGGTGGGAGCTATGGAAATTGCAGCATTCAGTGCTTAGCCAAATTCCTTCCAGAAAGAATGAGCAGACCTGGATTTATCTCTTGGGGCAAGATGGCGGGAGGCCATAGGAAGCACCAGGCTCTGGCATTGGCTACTAAAGGACTATTGTTTCTTTGCCCTGTTAGCATTCTAGGACAGATTAATTAGAAACGAGGCCATCAGGTAACCATTGGGAGTGGGTATCATAATTGTACTCTAGAGAGAAAGAGAGAACTGCACATCTCCCCCCCTTTTTTTACACTGTTCTTAAGGGTGTGTCGCCCTGGGGAGTGTTTGGACATCCATATAAAACTATAACTTTTCACATACTAAGTGCACATCAGTTGTGGAGAAAACATAGCAAAATGAAGCATGTGCCCTTTACATATATGAATGTCAAGAGTTAAACATCTTCCAAGTCCAACCTTTGAAAAACAACAATCCTGAATTTTACCCTACATCTGAAAGAAAGAGAAAGGAAAGAAGGAAGAAAGAGAAAAACAACAAATACCTCCTACTACCTGCATGGGGTTCACTATTTGCCATTTTCTTGAGAGTAGCTCAGAAAGATCACAGTAATGTAGCATGTTACAATTTATCCTTGTTTGTTTGGATGTGTATGCAATATCTGTACCTGTTAGTGAAAAGTGTTTACGATGAGAAAATGAGATTCCTGCATCTGCTATCGCTGCTGCAATGCATCTGTTCACGTGGCTAAATTTTAATATGTATAGATTTACATTACGTAAATTCTTAAGTGGTCTGCCTTGTTTAGATTGCATACATCATTATATCTAACTACTGGGTGATCAATAAGATTCTTATAAGAAAAACTGCTTTTTTTTTTCCTTTTTTTGAATTAGGGTCTCACTCTATCACCCAGACTGGAGTGCAGTGGCATGATTACAGCTCAACACAGCCTCAACCTCCTGGGCCCAGGAAATTCTCCTGAGTACCTGGTACTACAGGTATGTGCCACAATGCCAGGCTAATCTTTTTGCTTTTTGTAAAGCTGAGGTCTTGCTATGTTGCCTATGCTGGTCTCAAACTTCTGGGTTCAAGCAATAATCCCATCTCAGCCTCCCAAAGTGCTAGGATTATAGGCGCAAGTCACCATGCCTGGCCAAAAATTGCTTTTTAATAAAAACAAATGCCATGCTGATGGGATAATCTTTATTCCATGTTAGTGTGGTCACTTTATTTATATGATCTTTAAATTAGTACATTTTTAATGACCAAAGGTGAATAAAAGCACAAAAAACTGGAAAAAAAAAAAACCCCACCTCTTTGTTCTACAATCAAGGGAAACTTGCATATGCTTAGTCCCTTCTGTTTCTAGACGTACAAGGTCAAGGACTGAGTCCTTTGGGAGGTAGCTTTTAAAAAATTGATGTTGGTGCTCTGGATCTATGTCTTAAGCCCCTTCTGGGAAGAACCAAGGAGCTATATCTTTTTAAGTCCCTTCTCGTCACTGCTGCAGGGGCATGAAAATCCCTTAAGATGCTTGCTTTCTATTCCACCATGCTCCTGCCATCATTAATGCCTTTAATTTTTATAAAAGTTTAATAAAGCATAAAATATTCATATTGCCACGTTATAGTGAATCCATGAACACAAAGAAAATTATCTTATTGCCCCAAATCACAGTTATTACTTTGAGAATGAGGATAAATATTTAAGTATTCTACTCCAAAGTCTATTCCCTTAAACTGCTAAATTATATTGACTTTAAATTTGATAACATTATTAAAGCTTTTTGAAATTATCAAGTCCTGATTTTTTTTTTTTATTTGACATTCCTTGCCTCAACCTATTCTTTCTCCTCTCACATTTAATGTAAGTAGCAAGATATTTCAACACTTGGAAATTTCATCAGCTAACTCTCCATTTACAAGTTTTACTTGACCCACAATTGCAAGATACAATTCTGCTAATCTTTCAGCCACTATATAACAAGGATCCTTTTCCTTCAGGTTCCAATAACACAGTCCTCAATTTATTCTGAGTCTTCACCAGCAGTGCTTTGACACACATATCTCTATTAACAATTCAGTTGTGGCAGTTTAGGTATTCTCATAATGCTTCTTGACACAATTTTTATCACCCATTACATTGAAATTTATCTAAAAGAGAGAGTAGAGGACAATAAAAAAAAGGAAAAATATTATACATGTCAGTATTGAGACAGCCTGAATTCAAATCCCAATTCTACTTCTTTTTACCTATAATACCATGAAAAATTACAACTCTGCATTATGTTACTTGGTCTTTTTAATGGGGATAGCAATACCTTTTTCAAAAGTTGTTATAAAAATGAAATGAGCCGGGCTCGGTGGCTCAGCCTGTAATCCCGCGCCTTTGGGAGGCTGAGGTGAGTGGATTGCCTGAGCCCGCGGGTTCGAGACCCGCCTGGGCAGCGAGACCTCATCTCTACAATAAATCAAAAAATCAGCCGGGCGTGGTAGCGCATGCCTGTAATTCCGGCTACTCGGAAGGCGGAGGTGGAAGGATCGCCGGAGCCCAGCAGGCGAGGCTGCGGTGGCCGGAAGCGGCCACTGCACTCCAGTCTGGGCGACAGAGTGAGACTCCAACTCAAAAAAAAAAAAAAAACAAAAACAAAAATGAAATGAGGAAAAATACATATATATGCAAATTATCAAACATTTATCTAACAAATAAGTAATAAAATATTAGCTGCTATTATTGGTCACATTATTCTTCTAACAAAGATGATCTTAATATTGTTATAAGTGATGAATAAATTCAAATGCTCACAAAAAGTATTTTGGAATGCCATCTCAATGAACCATTTTCTCAAATCAAATATCGTAATCCAAGGTCTCAATATTATAAACATGTTTATTTGTCATTGTTCTACCATAAGACACTCATAGCTTTCAAATTGAAATTTAATTCAAAAATTAAAATTCTATTTTATTTCGAAACCATGGGAAAGAAAAGTTACATGTTGTATTGCTCCTTCACACCACTTATTAAACAGGTCCATCAATCTCCCATTTTTGAAAAATTATTATAAAGATGTGGAGTATAATTCAGGGTTAGGTATACAAACGTTGATTTTGCAGGCACCCTTGTTGATGAGGTATGCCCCTCCCTTCACTAGCAGTTTCTCTCAACTGCCAACCCCACCCCTTCCCTGACAGTTTCCCACTACTGCCAATTGCTTTCTTATAGTATTATAATTGTTCAAGGTCCACTTATGAGTGAGAACATGGTACCCTGTTCTTTGTTTCTGTGATAGATCACTGAGTATGATAGACTCCAAATCCAAACAAGTTGCTGCAAAGTCCATATGTTTGTCCTTCTTTGAATCTCCCATCTTAAAAGATAATGACCCACAACAATAAACAGTCCTTTCCTGAGCTTTTATCCCCTGACTTTTACCCTATCTTTCTCCTGCCTTTCATAGCCAAATTTCTCTCACATTGCTCCTATTCTTTCATTTTTAAAATTAAATTTACAAAGAGTGTCAACCTGGTTCATGAACTTCTCTTTCAAAATTATTCCTTGCTGAAGTCATCAATGGCCAATGTGAAACTAAAAATCAACAGATAATTGAAAGCTGTTTTTCTCACAGCTTCTCAGAAATGTTTGGTGAAGTTAATCACTGTCTTCTTAAATATTCTCTTTCCTTGTTTTTGAAAAATACCACATAGCCACGGTCCATCCTTTAATCTCGAGTATTTTTGTTTTTCCAAGACCAGTCACAAGGTGGGAGATTGGAGGAAGATGTGCGATATCCTGTGGGATCTGGAGTCTATATTTTCTTGCTATTGCTGGCAGTACTCATACTTCTCTGGCTATTATCTTACCAACCACTGTTTTCACTTACCCAGTTACTCAGGTCAAAAGCAAATCTGAAGCAGCATAAGAAGATGTTGTGGACTTAAATACTCCACATCCAATCATGTACCCATATTCCTTTAAAAAATATTTTCCTCTGATTTCAGAATCAGATTAGAAATAAACACAATATAGAGTTCAAATGGGGATTAAAGTAGATAAACATAATAGCTGTTTTAGTTTTGCAAGTATTTTACTATAAAAACACATCATAGAAATACAGTTACATATGTATTTACTAGTTCTCCCAAACCTTTTGGGGGAGATTTAGCAAAGTATCACTGATCCTGCGTGTCCTTTTGCTGCACTGTTGCAGGTATTCCATGCCATCAAACAGAATCCATTTTCTTCTTAATTACATGCTCAATGTGATCCATTCCCTGCAGCAGTGTTTCCACGCTAACTGGAGAGCACTACTCCTCCAAAAAACAAGGCTTTATGTCTTCTCTGGGGCAGCATAAGAAGTATCTAAAAAAGCATATTCCTTTCAATAAGTATTTTGTTAGAAGGGAGAGATAATGTCTAAAACTCCCGTGATAAACTTACCATATTGACCTGGCAGTGGAAAGAAAATGTGTTCTGATTGGAGCAGTGGAGATTATTGAAAGTAAACGAGATTTTCATTTCTTGAAGACAGTACAAGAAAAAAGGTTTTAAATATTTTTTATAAATATTTTAAATTTCGTTGGAAATCTGGACTGTTCCTCACTATGTCATTTTTTATGCCACTAACAATTGACTTATAAATAATGAATAAAGAGAATGCTAACTGTGGGGTTTGTGGAGCCTACTATGTGTCCTGCATTGTGTCTACTAAAGTCCTGAGTGGTCACTGTCCATCTGAAGAGCTTAAGAAAGATTACTATGGTAAATATCTATAAATTCAACAACTGTTTCAGTTGCATGATGGGTACTGATTAAGAACCTTTAGTTTTATGCACTGAAACTTATGTGATGTAACTGACAGCAATAGATTAATTCTGGAAATATGTTTTTTTTTTTAGAAGGTAGGATATTGAGAGGACAGAAAAACTCCCAGAGCAGGAGGAGGCCCAAGGGAGTTGCCCTGGAAATATGTTTAAGAATAAAAAGCCAATTGCATATTGAACATTTATTGTTGTTGTTTTTGAACATATTCCTCTTGAGACAAATATAATCTGTGCAGTGGATGTAATCCCTATGGTCTCTAGTAAGAATAAAAGTACTACCTATTTTATCACTATGTTATATGTTGGAATTGGAGGAAGTTTAGGGATCCAAAAAGGAAAAGAAAGTCTGCCCTGTGGTTCTAGGTATGTTCTCCTATTCATAATTTTCTGTAAAATTGCTTGACATTGTAGAAAAAAAGATTCTGTTGGTTTTGTTTTCATTGGATCTTAGCTTCCTAATTATTGGGTTACTCTGTTCAAATTGTGAAAAGTATGTATATAAATGTATAGATGAATAAATGAAAATATGCTCCCTTTCAAATCCTTAAGTATAGATTTAAAGAAGCTTGTAGACTTTGGAAGACCAGAATATAGCAACTTTATATTTTATTACAATCACTTAGGTTTTATGTGACTATTTCACAATTATAATGTCTTCATCTATCATTTACATAATACTTTGTGTATATAATTTGAATAGCAATGTCTAAAAAAAACCTCAGCATATGTAACTCAAAGTCATTGTTTGCTCTATAAAATCCACAACTCAAAAATCAAGAAAAAAATACTAAAATTTAAAAAATAAATATGAATCTAATGAGATAGTTTTAAAGATTTAACAGAGGAATTCCAGGCGTCTAGGCTTTTATCTCAGACTAACGATTCTAGGAGAGCTCCTGTGCTGTGGTTCAATAGAGAGCTGTGTTAGGTGACAAGACTCCTAGTTATTGTCTTCTTTGTTGCTTGAGTTAAAGCTAAAACAACCTCGAGAATGTGATTAAGATAATAAATACAATTGAAAATACATTAATTAAACTTTACTTATCACAGATGTCTACCTCTGAGTCAACCATGAATGGAAACCAGTCCCTGTGCACCCAGTTTACATTTGTGGCTTTTTCTAGTCTAGCAGAATTACAACTGGTACTCTTTGTTGTGTTCTTAATCATCTACTTATTTACTGTGGGAGGAAACCTCATCATCATCTGCCTGATCTGGGTAACTCGTTCCCTGCACACTCCCATGTATTTCTTCCTGGCGAACCTCTCATTTTTGGAGATGTGCTACATCACCAGCGTGGTGCCTCAGATGCTGGCGCACCTGCTGATGGAGACCAAGACCATAAGTGTGGGAGGCTGCGCAGTCCAGATGTATATGTTTACCATCTCGGGACTGACAGAATGCTGCCTGCTGGCAGCCATGGCCTATGACCGCTTCGTAGCTATTTGCTGCCCACTGCATTACACAAGCCTGATGGGCCCTCGTGTGTGCTTGACTTTGGCTACAGCGTCTTGGATCACCGGGGTGGTGGTGGAGTCAGCCCAGACCACCTGGATCTTCACCCTGCCCTTCTGTGGAACGGGAAAGATTCAGCACTTTTTTTGTGATATCATGCCTGTGGTGAAGCAGGCCTGTGTTGATACCTCCCATAATGAGATTGTGGTGTTTGCGGTTTCCGTGCTCTTCATTATGGGTCCCTGTTTCCTCATTCTATGCTCCTATGTGCGCATTCTTGTGACGATCTTGAGAATCCCTTCTGCAGCCGGCAGGCGAAAAGCTTTCTCCACTTGTTCTTCTCACATCCTGGTTGTTTCTCTGTTCTATGGCACTGCCTTGTTTACTTATCTGCAGCCTAAGACTGCACACACTCCAGGGACAGACAAAGCAACTGCCCTCATGTACACGGTGGTCACACCTGCCTTGAATCCTGTCATCTACACCTTAAGGAACAAGGAAGTGAAGGAAGCCTTTCAAAGGGTAACACAGAGGAACATTCTTAGGCAAATGGCCTAAACCAGACACAGTAGCTGAAACGTACACTAGTGTCCACAGAGATTACCCAAGACTTTAGGATTCCTCTACCAATATAGTCTATCATTAAAGTATTTATAGCCTAGCTACTAGAAAACACTTGGATTTGTTCTGTTTTTCAGTGCATGTAAGCAAAAGGGAGATATACAGTAGGATCATTCCACTGTTTAACCATTCAATCATTCGACAATATTTACTGAGTGTCTTCTGTGTCATGGCCATCATTTTTTAAGCTTCTCCAGTGATAGTACAATTAAAGTCAGTCTGTCTCACACCATTTTACTGAGGAAAATGAAATATTCTTAAGAAAAAAATTAAAAATGAATAGTATTACTATACTTTTTAGTATCAAACATAGGCTAATAGAATTTAAGTTCTTAAGTGGAGTATACTCTCTATACATCTTAATAATCATACATCTTAAATAGTCAACTATTAATAAATACTGACATCTTAAATAGTCAACTATTAATAAATACATGTACACTATGACTCAACTTTAAACATATAAATGAGGGACACTGATTCTTTATCCAAAGCTACATTTTTTTCCCTGATTCATCTATTTTGTTTGTTTCTTTATTTTTTATTTTAAAGATGTGGGATACAATGCAGGGTCAAGTATACAAAATGTTCATTATTCAGGTACCCTTGTTAATGAGGTGTGTCCCCCTCCCCTGGCAGTTTCCCACTACTTCCAATCCCTTTCTTATTATATTACAATAGCTGTTCAAGGTCCACTTATGAGTGAGAACATGTGATACTTGGTTCTTTGTTTCTGTGATAGATCACTCAGTATTATAGCCTTTAAGTTCATCCAAGTTGATGCAAAGTTCATAATTTTGTCTTTCTTTATGAATTTTTTTGTTTGTTGTATTAATGAAGTTTTAGAGAAACATCTCCCTTTGTGATGTTCAATCTCATTTCACCTATTGTGAACCCTGTTTGAGCGTATTGGTTTGAATATAATCGTCTTTTGGCACTGTTCGTACATTCCAGCCAATTAACTGTTTCTTTTTGACTCTGAACAATAAACAACAAGAACGTCAGTATGAGACTAAAATAAACAACTTTTAAACAAATGTTAGTTTCTTGTAGCAACTTTAGAAATGTGAGGTGACAAAAAATTAAATGTTCTGTGACATTTTGTCAACATGAAAGTTAACCTTTGATTTTCTCTTATTGCTTATACTCTAGATTCAAGCCCTAATACAAGTCTAATTAATTTATTTGGAAGGAGATCACATGCGGAAAAATGATACATGCAGGGAAAAATAGCTGGTCCATTATTGTGTCAGGTTCCACAAATGGCCACTACAATTCAATATTGTGGGAAAAGTAGTGTAAAATACAATCACAAACTTATTGTTCTCTAGGCCTAGATAGTTGGGAAACACATGAACTTGTTTTCATGAAGCATTGCTCAAAGGTTGATGCTAGAGAGTGCTAACCCTGACACTACTGCTGTGTCACTTATTGTAGCAGACTTCTGGAAATTTCCTCAAGTACAGTGATTCCGACATCTGGCAGTTGGAAAACATTTGACATTAAATCTTGAAGTGGTGAGTAACACTGAAAGAATATAGACGGTAACACTGTCAGTAAATCTACAAGCTTACTCTACCGCAGTATTTGGTGTACTTTTGTTTGTAATATTGAAAAAGGGTAGAGTGTAGGTATACATGATACAGAATTGGTTTGAACAAAAAATAAGGGTTATATCTCAATAATTATTTTTCTGTCTTTTATTTTCTGACTCTGCTCAGGGAATGGAAGTTTAATTCCAGAGGCCAGAGCTACAGCTGTATATCACACAAATCAATATTTTACAAGTAAAAAACAGAAATCATGCCCTATCAATTTAGTCTTATCACAGCTTGACTTTCCCTTGAACCATGGACTTATTTTATAGATTGCAAAACCTATTATCTTTCCTAGAGTAGCCTTCACAAATTAAAATTTAACCTTTTAAAATTAATCTGTAAATGGATGTCTGTAGGTACAAGTCCCAAAACATACTCAAATGGATTTATTTTTCAGAAACATGAGTGAAAAAGTGCTCATGACCCATTACTTGCACTGAATATAATTAGTCAAGTTCACTTAGTGCTATGAGTGAAAAATGAAATATGCAATCAGCTTTTCAAGTAGTTACTCATAAGAGAATCACAAAACTTATAAATATTTTGATGTTTTATACATGGCAGTGTGACACTAGTTGATTTGTTTTTAGAATTAAACACCCTGATTATCTTAAAAACAAACTTCTAATTCTTGCACATTGAACAATTTGCTTTATTTGTTCTTTACTTCTACTATTGCTTTTTCTGTGCCATTTCATCCAGTGGAAAAGCTTAGATAACCCTCTTATGTGTTTTGTAAAACAAAACACACCCTTTATAAATAAACGTCAATGAGATTTTGAAGCTTTCTCTATGGAATACTGTGCAAAATGCACTTCATGTTTTACATATTTTAACACAATCTAGTAACAGAAGAGTCAACTATTTTCTTTTTCATACTGCTTTTTCATAATGCTTATAATGTGGTGATCAAATGTTTAAAGGATCATTAAAAAACTACCTAGTGCCATGCCCTGATGCTGAGTTAATAACAGTTGTTATTGACTTTACTAATATTCATAAGCTTTTATAAAAAGTCAGTGTATTTTAAATTATCTTGAGATGTTCATTAGCACTCAAAAATTATTTTTTTCTGCAATAAAATTTATTGTATTTCTGGCAATTATGAGTCTACTTCCAGCAACAGTGCAATGCTCTACATGCCCTGAATGTATATACTCAAGTAAAATCAATTAAGTAAAACATTACTGGCTGGGCTTGTTGGTTCAGCCTGTAATCCCAGCACTTTGGAAGGCCGAGGTGAGTGGATTGCCTGAGCCTGCGGGTTCGAGACCCGCTTGGGCAACTTGGCGAGACCTCATCTCTACAATATGTCAAAAAAAATTAGCCGGGCATGGTAGCACGCGCCTGTAGTTCCAGCTACTTGGATGGCTGAGGCAGAAGGATCGCCAGAGCACAGTAGGTTGAGGCTGCGGTGGCCGGGAATGGCCACCACTCCAGTCTGGGTGACAGAGTGAGACTCCAACTCAAAAAAAAAAAAAAGTAAAATATTACTAAGAAGTAAGCTAAGTCCTGTGGACATAAATATGACATATACATCATTTTGGACTCAAGTTTTGAGAAATAGTTTTTGGTTATTGTTTTAATGACTATTTAATCACATCGTTCTCTATTTGGAAATTTTCAATATTCTTATTATCAATGTCCAAGAATGGCTAAGAATAAAATAGTCCAAGGGAACAGAAAGTGAAGCCAGTAAATTTGATAACCAAGAATTAACTTCATATTCCAGAATATGACCAAACTGATACCCATGTCATCATTTATTGGTCCTCTAAGTTACCTTATATTTTCATTATTTTGGAGGGAAAATGACACCATTGTGTGTGTGCATGTGTGTGTGCGCACACTTACATATATATTTATATATGTTATATATTTTATATATGCTTACATATTATATAAATACATATATTTTGTCTAGGACTGTGATAAAAATATGACAGTTATACATGTTTTTTCCCATTTATATAATGTTTAAATAGTGGTAGGTTTTTTTCCCAATATTCCTGTACTCTGTATTGAATGTACAGGATATTGCTTTGTTAAAATGATCATTTCCATCAAATTACCACTTAGGTCCTAAGGGTCAGGATAGTAAGAATCACAACCTGGAGTTTTTATCAACAGATTTACAACTAAAGAGGATATATAGAGAGATTTTAAGCTCAGAGACTAAACATTACTGGAAGTAGAAACTGAGCACAAGTATCATTTCCTGTGACCAAACAAGAATGTGTGCTTTCTCTCATTGGGAATAAGTAAGTGGTTATAATTGTACATAGGTCTATACTGTAATCTCGGTGAGAGAAGTTTCAGAATAACAGAATGACTGAGAGCTCCAGACTCATCTCCTCCAAAGCAGTCTCTTACTGTCTCTGAGACACTTAACAAATACCTCATATGTACACACACACACACACACACACACACCAGTCAGCAAGTACCAGTCATCACAGAGTGTCTGATCTCTTACATTGTTTTGCTCTCACCCTTAAATTCTTACTACTCTGTAGACCCACTTAGAAAAGCTTTGCTATTGCTGATCACTTATTAGACTTGTGTGTGTGTGTGTGTGTGTGTGTGTGTGTGTGTGTGTGTGTGTGTGTGTGTGTGTTGGAGTCTCACTCTTGTCGCCCATGCTGGAGTGCAATGGCATGCTCACGGCCACTGCAGCCTCGACCTGCTGGGCTCAGGTGATTTTTCCACCTCAGCCTTCCAAGTAGCTGGAATTACAGGTGTGTGCCACCACATCCGGCTAATTTTTTAATTTATTGTAGACATGAGATCTCACCAAGTTGCCCAGGCTGGTCTTGAACCCATGAGCTCAAACAATCCTCTCACCTTGGCCTCCAAGAGTGCAGGGATTATAGACTTAAGCCACCATGCCTGGCCTTTTTATACTGTTATAAAATGTATACTTGGACCAAGATTCATGTTTCTGGATATTCTCAAATTCCAATCCCCTATGATTCCAGAATGGCATTGAATTCCAGAAAAAGAAATAAAAGGAATCTCGTTTCCAAACATGTGTCATATTGTATTGCTTGGACTTCAAAGCAGTTTCTTCCTAAGTTAAAAATTTAGAGAATAATTTCCACACATATCACAAGAGGCAAATCAATGCCGGCAGTTAATTTAGAAGAATGTGTAGCATTTCCAAAAACCAGTCTCAAAAAATATCCTATTGTAAACTGTATGAGAGGAAAAGGGTGTGCAGATCTTGATTTTAAACAACAAAAAGTGATGGACACCAGTGAGATGTTTTCCTAGCACATACTTACTTATCTGAGAGTTGGCCGGTACTCAACTTTCTTATGTTAAAACTACTTATCATTTCCACAACCAAATTTTAAGCACGGATTTTAAGTGCCAGGAATTTTCGGTAGTCAGTACTTTCACAAAATTCCAAAATAACAAAAACTGATATTACAGTTTTCTATGCCATGATTTTTAAGATGTTAAATAACTTTTTAAATCACGTTAATAATGCTGTGTTATAGTCACTGGAACTATCGATTTAAATATGTCACAAGTGTAGGGTAGTTTTCTACTTGTTTAGCAACTTCAGATAAGGACAAAGCTGAAGGAAAGAGGCACTGTAAATTCTAAAGTGCAAATTTAGCCACCGATAACTGGGTTTACTAAATAAGGTAGAAAATCATCCCAGCCGCCTATATGGACCCGTTTATATATGAGAAAGACTGGAGAGGTTATGAGGCAGTTAGAACTTTTGTAGAATTGCCAGGTTCTCAAGGAGATGGGAGGAAGTGAAATAAGCTAAATCAGTTAATAAAATCCAATTCTACAAAGTAAAAATATTAACCAGCTTACTCCATTTTGTTTAAAACGTTCATCTTAGTTATTGCCTGACCTAAGAATCAATGCCTACATGTGATTACAGTAACGTTCCCATCACCATAGACCCCCAGCTTTGTCTCCTTTGGGCAGGTTATGTTGACCTTGCTTGCTGACCATTACAGAACTCCTTCGCAATAGCTTCCATATGATTGTATGCTTTGTTAACTGAAATCAAATGCTACGCTTGGACATTTTCATAGTTTGTTCATATATTCTGTTAGTGACCTAACCAAGGAAACTCCATTGTATAATGATTCTTCTTCCTTGTCTCTATGTAACTACCTTAAGCTATATCTTAATGGCAGAACTCCAGCGACTTTCTGGGCACTGGCTATATCTACCTGACATGAAATTAATCAAAGTTCCCTAACAATCGAAGTTCCCATTTTTGTTGCCAAGTTGTTAGTTAGTTGCTATGGTCACTAAGTTGCTATATAGCCAATGCTACAAATTTTACCTATAAAAGCTTGTCACAAACTGCACCGATTTGCCAAGAGTTTTTCTGGCGTTTGTCTACTCTTGACCTGCGTGTTTAATAAATTCATAATTAATAAAACTCAACTTGCTGGCGTAACTTCTTCTTGCTTACTCGGTCATAACAGAAGTGCCATACATACACCAAGTTATATTGGGGTGCTTCACAGAGAATCATTTCTTAAAACCTGGACTATGGTTCTCCAGCTGGACGCCTGCTGACACGTGGTAGCTGTGACCAACTGAGGTACTTCTGTCTGCATGAAGCTTCAAATGACCAAATGTCTAAGACACAGCTTGACTGGTGGAACCTGAAGTACTTTTCCGATATCTTTCTATACATTTAGATCATTGACTGTTGTAAGAATGTAGTGCAGAGCTTGGCATCAGGCTATCTGTTCTCACAGAGAAAGTGGACATTAATAATTAGATTAAGCATTCATTCAGCACCTGCTGTATGTCAGGCATTGTGTTGAGTGTTTGACCAAGTCTGTCTCCTTTATATTTCACAATGAGTGTATTATTATTCCCATTATAAAAACAAGAAAACTGACAAGTTAAGAAACTTACCAATGTTTATAACCTTTGTAAATGATGAAGCCATACTTTTAAATATTGTATTATACATACTGCTTTCCTTCAAATTATATCTTTTCCTCTAATATCCTTCAGGGTCAATATTTAGAGGTAGCTAGATGATGCAATAGTTAATGTCCTACTTGCTGCAGATATGGAGCAAAATCATTGAAAAATAGGTTCAAATATTTTTCATTT
The DNA here is from genome assembly GCA_027257055.1 of Cephalopachus bancanus. NCBI lineage: Eukaryota > Metazoa > Chordata > Mammalia > Primates > Tarsiidae > Cephalopachus > Cephalopachus bancanus. The sequence continues at coordinate 1,599,863 of JAPVLO010000385.1, read as the reverse complement.
TTAGTCAATTATTCATAGAAATTTCCCCACATTGTATTAAAAGAGATATAGCAATGAGGCCTCCAGGCACACGAGTAGTTGTTCAGGAAAATACTTAAATATCCAGGGTCTGGTTAAGCTTGAATTCAAATACAATCCTATTGATAATGGAAGCAGAAAGTTTAAGAATAAACTGGCTAGCTGGGCACGGTGACTCAAGCCTATAATGCCAGCACTTTGGGAGGCCGAGGTGAGGGGACTGCCTGAGCCCATGGGTTCGAGATCAGTCTGGGCAACTTGGTGAGACCTCATCTCTGCAATAAATCAAAAAATTAGCCAGGCGTGGTAGTGCCCACTTGTAGTTCCAGCTACTTGGAAGGCTGAGGCAGAAGGATTGCCAGAGCCCAGTAGGTCAACGCTGGGGTGGCTGTGAGCATGCTACTGCACTCCAGCCTGGGCAATGGAGTGAGACTCCAATTCAAAAAAAAAAAAAGAATAAACTGGCTTAGTGTAATCAAAGTTTCTTAAGCATGAGAGACAAACATATTGAAGAGGAGGGTCAAGAAAAAAACAGATATGGAATGTCAATTTAGTCACACAGTATTATATCAGACCCCACTCTAATCCCCAAATCAGTCCATTTGTATTTTCAGTTTCAGAAATTGATTTTAAAAAATTTTTTTTTTGAAATACAGACCAGGCTCAGTGACTCAGTCCATAATCCCAGTACTTTAGGAGGCCAAGGTGAGTGAATTGCCTGAGCCCGTGGGTTCGAGACCAGCCAAGGCAACTTGGTGAGACCTTGTCTCTATAATAAATCAAAAATTAGCTGGGTGTGGCAGCGCACGCCTGTAATTCCAACTACTTGGAAGGCTGAGGTGGAAGGATCGCTGGAGCCCAGCAGATGACACTGCAGTGGCCGTGAGCATGCTACTGCACTCCAGCCTGGGTGACAGAGTGAGACTCCAACTCAAAAAAGTTTTTTTTGAAATATATAAAATATTAAATATGTGCTTGACACCCTGCCTACCATGAATTAGAGGTAATAAATCTGTTCTATTTACATTTGACTTTGCCTTTGTTTCTATATCCTTTATTGCTCCTAACGTAAGAGGCATTTGTTGCAGAATGTTCTCTTTAGCAGCCATTCTTCCTTTGCCCTGTTTCTTGCTGAAGAAACACACCTTGCCAACTCTCAAATTATAGTATCATAGAATGTGAGGGTGAACATGTGGCCAAGGCCTCACATAAGAGATTGGCTCAGAGTTCAATACACAACTCTGTAAGGTCCACTCAGACTAACTCTTGAGATTTCATTCATGCAAAGAAAAAAAGTGTTGTCTTTTCCATTAGACTTGAACTTAGAAAGATTTAACTCTGGACCTTCTAAGAGCTATAGCACAAGGAAAGAGAGTAATTGAGAGTGATATCAATGGGGAAAAATACTACCTAGCTCTGTACAAATTTTAAGTCATAGTGGCATAGAGGTCTGTGAATTCAGCATTTAGTACTACAATAGCATTTTCTGTTCCATAAGATAAGATTTCCTTCCCCTGTTTTGTAATTTGCATACAGCATTCAAAATTGAGCAGTTCCTTATCAGTAACTAAACAGTGGATACCTAATAATTACAGTCATTTTATCTGAACTTCCAGAGACTTAGAAAGTTATTTTTTTACCTTATCTCTCAATTTTTCTAGAAAAGATTAGTTATTACTATGAGTTATTCTTCTAGTCTGACATATCTTTATATGATTAGAATGTTCAGTAATCTCATTAATTTTATAAATTAAAAAACACTTAATAATCCCATTATTTAATCAAACAAATCTAGTCAGCATATATCCTTTAAGAGTAATTCAAAAATGATACAAATTTTCTTTACTAATAGTATTTCTATATTATGGAATATACAATACATATTCATTTATTTGCTTGGCAGAATTCCTGGGGATTTAAATTTATTTCATAAGGTTTTTCTATTTTCCTCAGAAGGAAAGTGCTGAGTGAACTATACAATGCAAAAGTAATCCTTGTGACCAGACTCCATGAACTGAAGAAAAATTTCTCAAATACACAAACCAAAGCCTAGAATTGGTGTCTGGACCTTTTTTAAAGTGGAGATACACGCCCTATCATTATGCTTTAATTTTTGAATTTTTATAATAGGTTTAAGTAAAATTTTTAAAATCAAGTCTTTTCAGTTTCAATATGAAATTATCACTACTTAAAAATCAAGTAACAAATATCTGTTAATCATTACTGATTGATCTGGCAACATCGACTTACCCAATAATGATAATTATGCAAAATAAGTTTTGAACACTTACAAACTTACTCTGTACATTTTCCATTTAAACAATGCAATCAATTTAAGTTAATAATTTCCAAATAAATATCTTATAAGAAAAGAAATGATTATATAATTATCTTCACACCATACTTGTTAAAGAAATTCATAGGCAGCTTACTTTATTATGTGGGTAGGAAAATTATTGGCATGCCAATGAAAATCTCCCTACCAGTGCCATCTGGTGGACAGAACTTATAATGACTGTATCTGAATGCATGCCATGTTTGAACAAATAGAAACTTTTTTTAAAAAAAATCTGACACTTTGTGACACTGTATCTCTTAAGATAACAAATACAGTTTTATTTAAAATATTACATTTTTTAAATTATTTAGAATTTACACAAAGGAATCAGATTATTCCCTCCTTTGCTTCTTCACTGTTTTATGTGTATATCAAACGAAGAGCGTGTCACATATGAATCACTGTTTGCCACCTAACACTGTTTTGTTCATAGCATTTATAACTCCCTGGCATCCCACTTCCCAGTAGCTATAAGTGACGTTAGAAGAGAAGCAGCTTCTGCCATGGTCATGAGTGATTTCTGGAATACTCAATACAAGAGGTCCACAGATTGTATTCCTATCTTTAAAGGAGGACTTAGACAGAACTAATTAAATATGTTTTATAAATGAGTGAATAAATATTGTGTTAAATTCTAGGTATTACTAGATTTGAAAGGCCCAGATAATATAGCAGAGTAAGTTTATAGTGGGCGAATATTGTTATAAGTCATTATAGAAATTGAATATTTTACAAGACTGAAGTCAATGCCATTATATATTTGACTTCCCAAGGACACAGAGGGTATAATTAAAAACAATGAAGGAAAGCACCTTTCTGCTCAGTAGAGAAAAACTTTTCTAAGAAGTAGAGCATTTTGGAAATAAAATAAACTGCCTTCAAAATATAAAGTTTTCCACTGATAAAATGAATCAAGTATATCCTAATTGGTTATTCACTTAGGAAGCATGTATTTAGAATTTACTTTGAATTGCTTGTTCAATTAAATTAAGGCACATCTATGACATAAGAAAACAGTACATGTTTTGCATTTGAATGTATTAAACACTTAAAGAGAGTATCTGAAATTTAAATCTCACTTTTTCCTCTCCTCCCTAGTTCTTGCTTCATGTCTTTAGGTAGAAATGGTTTCTGATCTTTTGGTGTATTGTTTTTATGCATAAATGCTATAAGACAAACAATTATAATTAAACATATATCTAAGAATAATTAATTTCTATTCCATAATCATCTGATAACCTATTACCAAGACTAAAATTATTTTCTTTAACTAAAAATGACAACAAGAATTTCCACTTTAGGGAATACCTTTAAATTTTAAGACAGTCTAAGAGATATGAGATTCTCAGAAATGTAAAAGAAATAACTTGAATTATCCCTTAATTATTTAGTGTCTGGAATTAGCCTTAATGAGAAAGTGTAAAATGTTTTCTTTTTGATTAACCATTAACAATTGCCTTGTTTCATTTTCAATTATTCTGAAGATGTAAGTAGAAAGATCATATTGCACTGTTTTAGGTAGATTACAGACCCAGCATTCTTACCATTTTACCCTTTTTTCTCCCTTATTTTCCAATTTTACTTATCACAGTTATGGAATTTCTTCCTATAATCATCTTCCCAGAGTTATCCCTAGCATGATAAGAGGAAAAAAAAAATTTAAGATGACTGAGTATGGTAGATGTCTTTGAGAAGAATTGGGGAAGATTTTTTTGAAAGTCATTCCTCAAACTTTGTTTAAACTCAATTGTTATTATGGGTTGCTTGTGAGGTGATTTCAATACTTAGTTGATATCAAGTCCAATGAACATTCATTCATTCATTCATCCTTTTGTGTGACTGATCTATTTAAAAGTGTTATCTGAGAATAGTGCATTACATCACGTAGTGTTTAATATAATTCAAAGCAGAACTATTGAATCTAATCAATCAAACTATAGCCATGAGGCAGCAACTATGTATAGTATCTATTCAAAAGATATAAGCTGTGAAAGAAATACAAATAAGAGTATATTAAAAGAGAGAAATAAAGACTATACCATGTTTATCTGACAAAATAAAGGAAATACCTTCTTTAAATTCTCCAATAAAATTTTGGCATCATCCCAAGAAAAAGTATTTAAATTATAACTTATCATTCAAGCTGATTTTTTTTAAAGCAAAATATTTAAACAGTCAAGGAATTGGGCAAACTGTAATTTACATTTTGCATTTAATTGTACTAGAAGCAAAAAAAGTTATAGTTCAAATTTGTCTATAAAGAAGGAAAAGTTTTACAAAAATAGATTTAGTTTTTTTCCATTTATTCTAGGTTATGTCTATCAAACCTAATAAATATTTTAAAACAGCATTTTCACCAAAGGAATAATCAATGCAAATCAATTCTAAACTAACTTCCAGGAATTAAGGAATGTTAAATGGGGTAAAGAAGAAGCTATAAATTACTCTTTAAAACAAATTTAGAAGAAAAAAAGGAGGGGGGAACAGAGATGTAGTTAAGGACAGATATAATTCTCCATGGAAGCAATAAGAAAATTGTGTTTTCTAATACATTAAAGTTACTTTTAACATGTGGACTCTTTGAGAATTAATCTAATAATGTTGACATACACTCAAGAGATTCTTAAATTGTATGCATGCATGTGTGTGACAAGTATGAACACATAAAGGAAATGCTAGTTTCTGACACTATACTTTTTAGCACTTAATGTATCACTTAAAACTATTTCAAGCTTGAGTTGCACTATAATCACCGATCCAAGGGAGTTCTTAAGGTTATTTTTAATTTTGTTCCTTACTAAATTCACTTTTTAATAGGTCCCAATGAGACTGATTAAAAATGTGAGTTATTTTATGCAGACTTCATTTAAGGTAATTCACAACAGGATACAAAAGTTTCATTCCACCAGTGGGAATCATCTGATTGCACTGAAGCAACTATTGCTAATTATGGCAAAACCAGATCAATTTGTAAGTTTGATAAATTAGCTTCTCTGTTCCCTTATTGTATTTTGAGGCCAGTGGGTTCCATCTTCACATTAACCTTCTCAAAGTCACAAATCTCTCTTAGTTCTCCGCCTGACACATTTAATTGTGAAAATGAAGTATTAGTTTAAGCGTCCAATGGGAATCACAGAGTAGAAACCATCAGAGTAGAGTTGGCTCCAAACACACTACACTAATGATTTCATCTTTAATTAAAAATATATGTATAAATATTCTCGTAGGACAAAAGATGGTTAATGGCAACAATAAAGAAATGCAATGTAAGTTTCTGATTGGTCTCCAGGGTTTACTGCACTAAAAATGTAATTTTCTGTTGACTATCAACTCCACAAGGCACCCTAGATAATTTAAGTAAGAAAGACATCTTGGAAGGATTTTCCTTTCCCATAGTAAAAATGAGACTGTCTTCCCAAATTTCTCATCAATTTCACAAATTCTCAGTATTAGAGGGAGAAAATTTAGTTATTAAGAAACATTTTTCTCTTATCTAATCTAAATATGGGCAAATTGTTGAGGAGGAAAAAAAAGCATATAATTGGGAATAAGGAGAGTTGGATTGTAGTGATAAATTTGTATACCAATAAGAAATATGGACTTGGGCTAATCATTTTACATTTTGTTGCATTTTCATTTTAAAATTCTTAGGAATTCCAGCCTTATGTAATAGAATCTTTTGAATGCTAAATTAAAGAATCCTAACTAATGAATTATCTATTTCCTATTCCATGCCCAGGTTAGACTACATTCAACTCAAATGACCAAGTAATTATCATATTTTAGAGAAAACAAAACAAAATGCAAAGCAAGCAAGGAATTTGTCAATTCCTTTCAATTTTTCACTCTAACCTCACAATCCTGACTGTCAAAACAAGTTATCATTATTAAATGAGTCTACAAAAATTTCCATGCTCTTCTTTTTCATCCTGTTTCTTGGTTCAATACATAGGAAGAAAATAGTAATAAAAATTTATCATTATGAACAGCATAATAAAATATGTATTAATTTTTTTAAATATAAGGGGATATTGACAAATAAACTTGCTTAGCCTCTTTAACAAGGGCACTAATCCATTTGAGAGTGCTCTGACCTCATAACCTAATCATCTTTCAAAATCCCTACCTCCTAATACTGCTACCTTGGGGGAAAGAATTTCAACATGTGAATTTTGGGAGGATACAAACAATGAGATCATAGCAGGTATATACCTACGAATAGAATTTCTCAGTCGTAAGTAATGCCATGTGGGATGCAGCGTGTCACTCTGGGGGTTCTTTTGACTTGGCCATATAAAAGAATTTCAGAGCGAGTCTCAAGTATAGTTTAAGACAGAGTTTATTAGAAAGAAAAAGACATACTCAAAGGGCATGGATACCTTAAGAAAAAGGACACATACTTGCCTTTGTCAAGAAGCTTTGTATACTTTTACAACTATGAGTAAGCAAGCCGTAAGGTAACAGCAAAGGGCTGCAGGTATCTGGTCACAAGTTTGGATTATCATCTCTCAATCTTCTAAGATTCCAAAGACCTTCTAAATAATTAAAGTTATTGCCTGACTAGATTTGGACTTTTCTTAGGACTTTTTGTCTGCATTTTGGGTAACTTCCTATTGTTTTTGTGACTTATTCTTCTGGTAGATCCAAATTCCAGCCCACAGGGTGGTCAGTTCTGGTGTTCCTGGTTGGTCAGGTGAAGATTGTGTACCAATAAGAGATATTTCTGAAACTTTCTCTATTTTATTTTAAAACTGCCTGCAAAAAAAATTATCTATCGATATCTATCCTGCACTAAATAACCTGCCTCACAATGGATGCATAAATAAGATAAAAAGAAAATTCTAAATTCTGTAATTAATTTATTCTGTAATAAGAAATGTAAAATATAAGAGAAAAGAAAATTCAAAATAAGCAGAAGTAGAGGAATTTTAAAAGAACAGGAAAAGATAAGAGCAGAAATCACTAAAATTTAAAAATCAAAATTATTATATACAAAAAGTTATATGAAAATATTGACACAAATTGATAAAACTATAGCCAACTGAACATGAAGAAAAGAGACTGCAAATTTATCAAAATCAGGAATAAGATAGCATCACTACACATCCAAAGATATTACAAAGTTTTTAGGGACTACTATAAACAGCTTAGTGCTAAAAATGTCAGTGACATAATGAAATAAGACAATTCCTTAAAAGACAAATTCCTTCCAGGTCTACTCAAAAAGGAAAATAAATATATTTAAGATTCTGGGAAGATAGTAGATTAGAAAGCACCAAAAATCTGTCTTCCCACCTAGACAATAATTGCATTATCAGAAATTGGTTTTATTATTTTGGAACTTTAGAGTATATTGAAGGCTTGCAACTACCAGAGGGTAGGATTGGATGATAAGTTATGGTAATTTTTTGTCATTTTAAACTGTTAGCTCAGTAGCAGCTACCTATCTCCCACCCTTCAACCCAATGTCAGGCAGCCACACGTGTTCCTGAAGCAACTTACACACAGCTTGCAGGAGCCAGGGTAAATAAAAAGGGACTCTATCCACCAAATAGCCAGGATCTGTGCTCTAATTTCTAGAAGTTGCCTATAATCACAGAGGTGTAGACAAAGAGATGTGGCCACTGATATTGCACTTCCTCCAACTGTTGTTAAACCAGTCCTCTGCCTGAAGTGACTTCTAAGAGATTTAAAGAGCCAGAACACTTTTCCTCCTTTCCCCCAAGTCAATTTTTCTTTTTTTCATTTTTAAAGCCAGTTTTGGAAAAGTAGGACATTTCAAAGCAACTGCATGCATGAGAAAAATCAGAAAGACATCACACATGTTCAGGGGAAGAGGCAGCCTCAATAAAAACCTGAGAAAAATCCTTAAGTTTACACCTCAAGCTAATTCTTGCCCAGAGACAGTCTAAAACAATCAAAAGAGAAAAAGAAACAAACAAAAACTAAACTAAAACCAGGGAACCCTGGATAAAGGAGATAATTTAATTTTCCAGGGTTAGCACATTCTCAGATTCAAACGTTCCATTTTCAACAGTAACAACAAAATCACAAGGCATTAAAAAACAGGAAAGTATAGCCCGTTAAAAGGCACAATAATAAATTAACAGGAACTTTTTTGAAAACAATATGATAGCATACCTACTAAACAAAGACTTTAAAACAACTATCTTAAAGATATTCAAAGAACTAAAGGAAACATGGGGAAAATTGAGAAAACAATGAATGAACAAAATGAAAACATCAGTTATGAGGAAACTTGAAAAGAAACCAAAAAGAAATTCTGAACATGAACAGTAAAATAATTAAAATTTTAAAAAACTCACTTACAGGAATTCAAAGGCATATTTGAGCAGGCTGAAGAAATAATCCATGATCTAAAGCAGGGTCATAGAAATTACAGAATCTAGGGGAAAAAATAAAAAAGATTGAAAAAAAGTGAACAAAGCCTAAGGAACCTGTGGGAAATTAGTGAGGAGACAAACATACTCATTATGTGCATCCCAGATAGAGTAAACAGAAAGAGGAAAAGATGTTCTTCAAAACTTTTTACCTTTTATAAAAGACATGAATATAAACATCCAATACATTCAAAAAACTCCAAGTAGAATAAACTCAAAAAGATTTAACCAAGGACTGTTATAAGCAAGCATGATTTTTGAAAGCACAAGAAGGGATTAGTCACTTATAAGGGATCCTCAATAAGATTATGCTACTTCTCATCAGAAACTGGAAGTCAGAAAACAATAACTAATAAATTCAAAGTGCTAAAAGAAAAAAAAAGACTGTCAATCAAGAAACATATCTCTAGAAAAACTATCTTTCACAAGTGAGAGAGGAATACAGACATTCCCAGAAAAGTAAAAGTCGAGAAAGTTCATAACCACTATACCTGCCCCTGTAAGAAATGCTAAAGGATATTCTGTAGGTTGAAATGAAAGGATACTTGATAGTAACTTGAAGTATATGAAAAAGTAAATATCCCTGCTCTCTTGATGGTTTCTTTGGCCTTGCAGAAGCTTGTCAGTTTAATAAGGTCCCACTTGTCTATCTTCTCTCTTATGGCCTGTGGGTTTCGGGTTTTGTTCAGGAATTGGATGCCAGTTCCTATTTCCATGAGGGTATTTCCTTCATTTTCTCAGGTTCTTATGGTTTGAGGTTTTACATTTAGGTCTCTGATCCATTTGGAGTTAACCTTTTTGCATGGGGATAGATAGGGGTCCTGTTTCAATCTTCTACGTGTGGTCAGCCAGTTTTCCCAGCACCATTTACTGAAAAGGTTCTCCTCTCCCCAGTGGTAGGTGGTGGAGGCCTTGTTGAAGATGAGTTGGTTGAGAAATTTAAGTTTTGCTTCTGGAATCTCAATTCTATTCTATTGATCTATATGCGTGTTCCTGTACCAATACCAAGCTGTTTTGATGATTGTAGCTTTATAGTAAAGTTTGAAGTCTGGTAATGTGATACCACCTGCTTTGTTTTTTCTGCTGAGGATTGTTCTGGCTATTCTTGGACGTTTGTGTTTCCATATGAATTCCTGTGTTGTCTTTTCTAGGTGTGAGAAGAATGTTGCTGGTAATTTGATGGGTATTGCATTGAATTTGTAGATTGCCTTAGGTAAGATGGACATCTTCACAATGTTGATTCTTCCAATCCATGAGCACGGGATATTTTTCCACTTGTTTGTGTCATCTTTGATTTCTTTGAGCAGTGTTTTGTAATTTACATTGTAAATGTCTTTCACGTCTCTGGTTGGGAAGATGCCAAGGTATTTCATCTTTTTTGTGGCTATTGTGAATGGAATTGTGTTTTTTATTTGGGTTTCTGTTTGTTTATTATTGGTGTAGAGAAATGCGATTGTCTTTTGTACATTTATTTTGTATCCTGAGACTTTGCCAAAGGCCTTTATCAGTGTAAGGAGGTTTTTGACAGATTCTCTTGGGTTTTCAAGGTACACAATCCTATCATCTGCAAAGAGAGATAACTTGACTTCCTCTTTTCCTATTTGGATACCCCTGACTGCCTCCTCTTCTCTGATTGCTCAAGCCAGGATTTCCAATACTATTGGTGGGAGTGTAAACTAGGGCAACCTCTGTGGAAAGCAGTGTGGCGATTCCTAAAAGCTCTAAATATCAACCTCCCATATGACCCCGCAATCCCCCTACTGGGAATATATCCTGAAGAACTCAAATCACTCTATTAAAAAGATACCTGCACATGTATGTTTATCGCAGCATTGTTCACAATAGCAAGAACCTAGAAACAACCATGCTGCCCATCAAAAGAGGACTGGATTAAAAAAATGTGGTACATATACATGATGGAATACTACACAGCCATAAAAAAGAACAAAATCATGAATTTCGCAGCAACCTGGATGGAACTAGAGTCTATAATACTGAGTGACCTCTCACAGAAACAAAGATCCAAGTATCACATGTTCTCACTCATATAATGGACCCTGAACATCCAATGCAATAGTATAAGAAAATGACTGACGGTACTGGGAAACTATGGGGGCAGGGAGGGAGATGGGATTAACAGTAACAAATATCTGTCTGGGGATGGGGAAACACCTCTTATCAATAGGGTACCTGAATGAAATGTAATTGTATACCTAACCCTTAACTGTACCCCACAAAACCATAATAAAAAATATTAATTATGAAAAAAAGAAAAAGTAAATATCTCAGTAAAGATAAATAAATGGGAAATTATTAAAAGCTCCTATTATTATAACAGTGGTGTGTAACTGAACATTTTTGTCTTATACATGATTTAAAAGAATAATGCATTAGAAAACTATCAGTCTAAAAAAGAGTATTATTTTAATTTTGGTTTGTAACTTCAAATTTTGTCCTTTACATAGCTTACAGTTTTCATGCATTAATTTAATTTTTAGACACACAAGTAGTTTTGTAATGCCAACAAATGAAAAATTGGGATATGGATCTGCCAAAGAAGCTGAGTTTGCGTATGTTATTAAATTTGTGTCTAATTGCTGATATAAATTTAAATTAGAATTTCATAATTTTAGAATGGAATTCTAAAATTGTAATCCCCGTGGTCATCACAAAATGTATAACTAAAGAAAAACACTACAAGAAATGAGAAAGAAATATAAATGCTTCAATACAAAAAAAACTGAATACAAAAGAACAGTATGGCAGGAAATGAGAGAATTAAGAAGGTATAAGGCATATAGAAAATAAATAAATTATATAATAACAGACGTAATTGTCTTCTTAATAGTGGTCACTTCAAACGTAAATGGATTAAACCCTCCAGTCAAAAAATAAAGATTGGCAGAAGGACAGGAAAATAAAAAACATGAGCCACCTGTATCCTGTCTACAAAGGGTTCACTTTAGATTCAAAGAAAGAAAGAAACTGAAAGTGAATGGATAGAGAAATCATCAAAAAGAAGTTAAGGGTGACTCCACAATTATCAGAAAAATAAACCTTAAGTCCAAAAAGGATACAAGCAAAAAGGAACATAATATATTAATAAATATTCCAATACAAGAAGAAGATATAATAATTATAAACAGTCACACACCTAATAACAGATCATCAAAATATATAAAGCAAAAATTGATGCAATTTAAGAGAGAAGTTGCTGGTTCTACAATAATAGCTGGAAGTTTCAATAACAACTGTCAATCATAAACAGAAAAAACACAATAAGAGTAAGAAAATAGAGGACTTGAGAAAAAAAATAAACCCACTAGATCTAACAGGACCCTCTATCAAAAATAATAGAACATATTCCTCTCAAGAGCACATAGTACATTTTCTAGGATGTCTGATATGCTAGACCACAGATTTAAATCTTAATAGATTTCAAAGATAGATATCATAGAAAGTATCTTCTCCAATCACACAGTATGATGTTAGAAATCAATGACAGAATGAAAGCTGGAAAGGTCCCAATTTTGCATAAAATAAGCAACACATTTTTTAAAAATCAGCAGATCAAAAAGAAATCACAAGAAAAAAACAAAAATACTTGCAGTTGAATGTAAATTAAAATATAACATATTAAAACTTATTAGACACATCAAAATCAGTGATAAGGGAAAATTTATAGCTATAAATGCTTACATTAAAAAATAAAAAAGATCTCAAGTCAGCAGCCTACTATCTGTAATTTAAAAATAAGCTCAAAATAACAATTTTTTCTAAAAAGTTGTAATGAAACAGAAATATATAGCCTTAAAGGCATATACTAAAAGATAAATTAGGTCAAAATTACTGAAAATGTTGCCTAACTGAATAAATTGTTTAAATAGAAAATAATAAATTCAGTTAAATTAGAAGAAATTAATTCATAAATTAGAAAACTGATACAAACAATAATATGTCATTGATTCAACAAAGCTAAAAGTTGATTCTTGAAAAATATAATCACCCTGTAAGATTGATTTAGGAAAAGAGGTAGAGGGAACATTTGGGAAAGGATTTGATTGTGAAGGAGTTCAACTGAGGATAAAGCATAGCTTTAAAGAGAAAGTTATACTATAAAAGGTTATCAATTAATAATTCTTTAATTAGATCAAATAATCAAATGCTCACTAATTTAAAACTAAAATTGTCTCAAAAAGAAACAAAAAAATCTAAATAATTATACATCTATTAATGCAAAAAGTAGTTTGAATTTTTTTTGTAATGATAACACCTGACTAAGACAATTTTATGTCAATTTGACTAAAGTTTAAGGAACAGCTCATTTCATTTGTAAACAAATCTTTTGGTGACTAAAAGAAGGGATTATCTTCCACTCACTCTAATAATTTTATCTAACAATGATTAGAAACCATAAAAGTAGGTGAGGATCATTTTAAAAATTGCAAGGACTAATCTTATTCATTAGAATGAATACAGTTTTCTCAAACATAATATCAACAGCTGAATCCATTAAGGAACATCTGAATTCAAAGAATGCATTAGTGCGTAACATTATGAATCTAAACATATTGTCACATTAACAGGTTGCAAGACAAACAATTACATATTTGAAGACCATCTCAATAGATGCAGAAAACACAATCATAAAATTATATAACACTTCATTTTAGAACTTTGCAGAATAGCAATGAAAAAACGTATAATTTGAGCAAGTGTTTTTAAAAAATCTTATAACACAGGTTAGCAGCATTCTTTTTTAAATTAGAAAAAGAAATTTTGGCAAAACTAACCAATTAGTATGACAAATATTAAGTAAAATTTTAAAAGATTAAATACAATAATTAAGCCACATGGGGACTTTCAGCAAATCAGAAGCCTCAAAAGACTGGCGAAAAGTCACTGCAGCTGGTGAAGGAGAGCAGAGAGAAACAAAACAAACTAAATTTAATATTACGTAAGAAGAATAAAATAATACTTTATTAGTCCAATATTGCATCTACAGAAGTACAGGAATTCTTGTGCTGGTCACACTTCCAATGTGGCAGATTTTACAGAGAGAGACAGACACGGAGGCTTCTTTGCCAGGAAGCAGCATTTATTCGTGCTGGCACTGGCACAGCGGATTCATATCCAAAGGCCGAGCCCCAAGTGAAGGGAGGCGTTGCCTTTTATACATTTTTAGTTTGTCTCCCCTATTAGGCTTACGTATTGGTAACATTATGATTAGGTATTTTCAGCTCAAGGTTGCAGTCGGGTTACACATGCACACTACAACTGGGGCCACATTCCTTTCTTTTTAACATAATTTCTTTTTGTTCTGGGAAGACCTTTCTCTCTTTGTACTAGGAGGGCCCTTTCTCTCTTCTGGGAAGGCCCTTATCTTGTTGTGCTAGGAGGGCTTCTGACTCATCAAGAGCTCACTATAAATTTAGGGAACACTCCACCTCCTTCAAATTCCACAATCACACTAACAAGAATCATGAAAAATTAACAGTGGAATAGAATTGAGAGCACTGCAAAAGACAGACTCTCTCTAGGAGTGCACAAAAGGAAGACCCAGAGGTGAGCTCATCTCTGAAATATATATTTATCAGTATTTACTTTCCTACACAACATGGTAGGCTTCCAAAAACATTATGAGGCATACTCATCTCAAGAGAATATACAGTCAGATTAGACAAATCTTTCTTCAAAATTAGACAGATATAGCACAGGTGTTGGAGCTTTCTAACAGATAATTTAGAATAGCTATGATTTATATATCCATTTCTGTAATGGAAACAAACAGACAACATAGAAGATCAGAAATTTAATTTTAGTGAAAAAATAAAAACAATTTAAAAAATTGAAAGTACTAGAAATCAACAACACAATAACATAGATGAAGCAGGCCCTTGATAAATCAGGATTAGGTATATATGTACTCTATGTGCAGGTAAAGTTTGGATCTTCAAACTGATTCTCACTTCCCTGGCTTAGGATTAGGTACTCTTTGTGTTGTTACATGCAGTCCACTCTGGCAGTGTTCTGCTACTGTCAAACCCTCCCTTGATCTATTGTGATTAATGTTCAGGTCCCACTTATGAGTAAGAACATGTGGTATCAGTTCTTTTTTTCTGCAATAGATCACTAAGTATGATTGTCTCCAACTTCATCCACTGCACATCTTCATAAAAAATAAAGTTTAAAAGGAATAAATAAGTAAATATTAATTAATGCATGACATTAAATATCTTTATTCTAGAGTTTTAAAAATGCCTTTGATAGATACTTTACACAGAGGAATTAGTTAGCCGGGCTCGGTGGCTCAGCCTGTAATCCCGCGCCTTTGGGAGGCTGAGGTGAGTGGATTGCCTGAGCCCGCGGGTTCGAGACCCGCCTGGGCAGGGAGACCTCATCTCTACAATAAATCAAAAAATCAGCCGGGCGTGGTAGCACATGCCTGTAATTCCGGCTACTTGGAAGGCTGAGGCGGAAGGATCGCCGGAGCCCAGCAGGTCGAGGCTGCGGTGGCTGGAAGCGGCCACTGCACTCCAGTCTGGGTGACAGAGTGAGACTCCAACTCAAAAAAAAAAAAAAAAAAAAAAAAAAAAAGAATTAGTTGACATGAAGTTCATAGAAAGTATTCAAATTGAAATGCAAAAAGATAAAACAACCAAAAATTAAAAATAAAATTTGAAATAACTGTGAGACAATATCAAATGGTGCAACATATTTGTAATTGAAACTACAAAAGGAGAGGAAAGAGAATGGCAAGCAAAAATGATTGGTATTTAGTGGCTAGAAATTTTTGAAAATAAGTGACAGATGCCAGACCACAGGTTCATGAAGTTCAAAGAACAGCTACCCGGATGAATACTAAAATATACCATATCCTGGCATATTATATTCAAACTACTTAAAACCAAAGACAAAAAGAAAATTATGAGGCAACCAGGAAGTAGAGAAGGGCATTACCTACAAAAATAAGAATAGACGTAATAGGAATTGCAGAAGACTTCTCATCAGAAACTGTGCAAACAAGACAACAATGAAGCAACATTTTTAAAATGCTGAAAGAAAAAACTGCTAAATTTTAACATAAAAGAGAAAGATCTTTGAAAACATAAACTAAGGAATTATTGCATGCTACAAGAAATGTTTAAGAAAATATTTCAGACAGAAGGAATATTGTATAGGTAAGAACCTTGAATCTACAGAAAAAAACAAAAGTTTCAGAAATGGAATGAATGAAGACAAAGGAAATCTTATTTTTACCATTTTAAATTTATCTAAAAGATAAATGACTTTAAATCAGTAGTCAGCATACTACAACCCATGAACCAAATCTGGGTAGTCACAGGCTTATACATAGCCTCTGAGGTAAGAGCTTTTTTTTTTTTTTGCTTTTTTTTCTTACATTTTTTAAGCATAGAATTTTAAATGACTGGGAAAAATATCAAAAGAAGCATATTTCTATGACATATGAAAATCATATGTATTTCAAATTTTAGAGTCCCTAAATAAAGTTTTGTTTGAACTCTGACTTAGTTCATTTTATATTGCCATAGAAGAATACTTGAGACTGAGTAATTTATAAAGAAAAGAAATTTATTTGGTTTATGATTCTGCAGACTGTCCAAGAAGGATGGTGGCAGCATCTGCTTCTGGTAAGGACTACAAGAAGCTTCCAAGCATGGTGGAAGACAAAGTAGAACAGGTGTGTCACAAGGTAAGAGAGGGAAGAAAAAGAAAGGGTAGAAATGCCATGCTCTTTTATCTAACCAGCTTTCACATGAACTAATAGAGCAAGAACTCAGTCTTTACTGTGAGAACAGCACCAAACTATTCATGAGGGATCTGCTCCCATGATCCAAACACCTCCTACCAGCTTCCACCTCCAATACTGTGAGTCAGATTTCAATATGAGATTTGGAAAGGACAGTTATACAAACTATAATAAACCTTGTCATGTTCATTTATTTATATCTGTCTGTAACTGTTTTCCTGCTGCATTGGCAGAGTTCAGCAGTTGCAAAAGAAATCCTGCAATATTGTTTGTTTCCTTCATATATTTTTGTTTGCTGCCTTTTTTTGAGTCTTTATTTTTCATCTTTGAGTCTTTCTTGGTATAAGCTTCTTATGCTTCAGTTTTCTGATTGCGTTCTCCTAAAAATATACCATCGGATAGCACCAAAATATTAGATAGTAATAACTCTGACAAATGTGTAAGCCCTGTACACTAAAAACAGTCAGGAGAATAAAAAAAGAAAACTGGAAGGAAATCTTTGAAAAAGTTGTCTGATAAATGATTGTTGTCAAAATATACAAAGAACTCTTAAAACTCAACAATAAGAAAGCAAACAACACAACTTAAAAATGGGCCAATCTTAACAGACACCTTACCAAAGAAGATATCAGATGGCAAGCAGACATATAAAAAAAGTTCCATATTATATGGCGTAGGGAAAATACAAATTAAAATAGCAATTAGCTACCACTACATATCCATTAGAATAACCAAAATCCAAAGCACTAATACCATCAAATGCTGTTAGAGATGTGGAGCAACAGGAATGCTCATTCATTTTTGGTAGAAATAAAAAATGGTATAGTCACTTTGGAAGAAAGTTTGGTGGTGACTTACAAAATTCAATGTACTCTTTATCATATGATCTGACAGTCACATTCCTTGGTATTTACCCAAAAGAGTTGAAAGCCTAGGTCCATGCAGAACTACACACAAACGTTTATAGCAGTTGAATTTATAATTGCCAAAACTTGGAAGCAACCAAGATGCCCTTAGCAGGTAAATTTATAAAGAAACTGTGATACTTCTAGACAGTAGTATATTATTCAGCACCAAAAAGAAATGAGCCATCAAGCCATGAAAAGATATGGAGGAAACTTAAATTTATATTACTAAGTGATAAATCCAATCTGACAAGTCTGTATACTGGATGACTCCAACTATATTAAATTCTTGAAAAGGTAAAACTATGGAGGAGATGGCAAAAAGATCAGTGGTTGCCAGGGGTTGGGGAGAGGGAGGAATGCATAGGCAGAGCACAGGGGAATTTTCAGGTTATGAAAATACTCTCTATACTATGAACACATGTCATTATATTGGTTCAAACCCATAGAATGTACAACACCATGAGTGAACTGTAAAGTAAACTATGGACATTGGGTAATAACGATGTGCCAATGTGGGTTCATCAACTGTAACAAATGCACCACTCTGGGGGGTGAGGAGAATGTTGATGATGAGGAAACTATGCATGTGGGGTGCAGGGGATATGTGGATTATCTCTATTTCACTCTCAATTTTACTGTGAACCTAAATGTGCTCTTAAAACATAAAGAGCAACAGCAAGAAAAACCTAGAAATCATTGCTGAAAAAACTAAAGACCTAAATAAGTGAGGAGTGCTATATTCATTCATTGGAAGACTCAGCATTGGTAAGCGATCAGTTATATTCAAAATGATGTATAGATTCAACTCACTTCGAAACAATTCCACGGTTTTCGTAGAAATTGAAGAATATATTCTAAAAATGCAAATGACCTAAAATAGCCAAAACAACTTCAAAAAGAACAAAGTGAAAGTCCTCATATCTTTTGATTCAAAAACAATTTATAAAGCTACAGTAATCAAGATAGTGTGGAAGGTAATAGTTTTGGGAACTTGAGACGATGTTTGAGATTTGAGTTAGACAAGGATTTCTTAGATAAAACACTATAAACCAATCAATAAATTTCAGTTGACATCAAGCTACCCAGATAGACCAAAGGAATAGAGCAACTATTGGGTAGCTGTCCCCAACCTTGTTGGCATCAGGGACTGGTTTCATGGAAAATAATTTTTCCACCGGATGAGGGGGTAAGGGATCATTAAGCATTAGATTCCCATAAGGAGAGCACAAACTCACATGTACAGTTCACAATAGGGTTTACACTCCTATGAGAACCAAATGCCACCTCCGATCTCACAAAAAACTTTGCTCCACTCCCAGGCACTCACCTCTTGCTACTCAGTCCAGTTCCTAACAGGCCACAGACCAATACCAGTCCACCGCTTGGAGCTGGGCATCCCTGGAACAGTGTGTCCAGAAATAGATGCACACCTATATGATCAAGCGATTTTCTGCAAGGTCACAAAGACAATTCAGTGGGAAAAAAGATGACCTTTTTAACAAATAGTGCTGGAACAACTGAATATCCTTTTGCAAAAATGGTAGTTCATTCGTAAGTTTTACTGCATATAAAAAGTCACTCAAAGTTAATCAAAGAAACAAATGCAAAACCTAAAGTTATAATTTTTTCAGGAAAGTAAGAATATGTTTGTGGTTGAGTTAGCAAAGATTTCTTAGATAAAACACTATAAAACAATCTTTAAATTTCAAAATAATAAATTGGACTTAAAATTAAGAACATCCTATCTTTTAAAGACACTGCTAAGACAATCAAAAGACAACATATCAGGCAAAATATTTGCAAATCAGCCGGGCTCGGTGGCTCAGCCTGTAATCCCGTGCCTTTGGGAGGCTGAGGTGAGTGGATTGCCTGAGCCCGCGGGTTCGAGACCCGCCTGGGCAGCAAGACCTCATCTCTACAATAAATCAAAATATCAGCCGGGCGTGGTAGCGTGCGCCTGTAATTCTGGCTACTCGGAAGGCTGAGGTGGAAGGATCGCCGGAGCCCAGCAGGTCGAGGCTGCGGTGGCCGGGAGCGGCCACTGCACTCCAGTCTGGGCGACCGAGTGAGACTCCAACTCGAAAAAAAAAAAAAAAATTTGCAAATCACACATCTTATTAAGAAAATTATTAGCTGCTTTAAAATTTGAACATACTGAAATAAACAATACAATAAAATGAGGCAAAAAAACCAATTTGAACATATATGTCATCAAAGTAAATTTATAAATTTCCTGTAAACACATATGTTCAACATCAATAGTTATTAAGAAAATACAAATTTGGCAGTAGTGGGAGACTGCAGGGGGCAGGGTGGCTCACTTCATCAATAAGGGTACCTGATCTCAAACCAGGTGACATGAGGCCCAAACTTTACCTGTACAATGACAATTTGTATGCCTAATCCTGAATTGTATCCCACATCTTTAAAGTAAAAATAAAGAAAATGCAAATTAAATCAGAATTGTGTTACTTCATTCCAAATATTAATAAAGTGTTGACAGCAGAAATATCTACTCCTCACCCCTCCCCCCCAAAAACCCTAAAACCTGAAGGAAAAAAATCTCTCTGGCAGGAGACTAAATGTATTAGTCTGTTTTGTGTTGCTATGAAGGAATACCTGAGACTGGGTTATTTATAAAGAAGAGAGGTTTATTTTGAGCTTACAGCTCGACAGACTGTACAAGAAGCATAGTTACGGCATCTGCTTCTGGTGAGAACCTCAAGAAGCTTATAATCATGGCAAAAAGCAAAGAAGCAGCAGGTGTGTCACATAGTGAGAGAGAAGCAAGGTGCCAGGCTCTTTCAAATGACCAGCTCTTTCGGAACTAATAGAGCAAGACTCACTCACTACTGCGAGAAAGGTATCGTGTCATTCTTGAAAGATCCACTTTACTTTCATGCCCCGATTACCTCCCACTAAGCTCCACCTCTGATATTGTGGAACACATTTTGTTTTGTTTTGTTTTCAACTATTAAGGCTTTTATTTTGACACATTTCCACCAGGAAGCGCTACTCACATTTAATATAAGAATGAAAACCCTTTCTAAGTTAACAAATGTTTCTGACAAACACTTGCTTTTAAATAATTTATTTGTAAGTACAAAGGTTAAACTTTTGAGTAAAAATGCAATGTCATATTTTCAACATATTGACCACAATAATTTGGGATGTTAGGTTAGAAAATGCTCTTGGAACATATTTCAACATGAAATTTGGTAGGGATAAACATCTAAACTATATCAAAAAGCAAATATCAAAAATATGTCAAGTGAGAAAAAAATAATCAAAGAGCTGAACAAGCATTGACAATACCGATAGTAATAAAGATTAAAGAGCAAACTAAATTCAAACAAAAAAAACAGAAGCAATTATAATACTAATATGTGAGGTGGGATTCTGAGTAAAAATCATTTAGCCCACACAGAATGATACCACATAATCATTTTAATACATTTAAATTTCAAATGTACAGGAAGAAATAATAAAAATTTTTGCTTCATGCTACAATGTCATCTTTGGACTACATATGAACTTTAATTATAACTAATATCTAACCCTGTTGCTCTCGCTCATCCCAATACACCTGTGTCCTCTCGTCCCGATAATATTCTGATTCTCATATTAAACATTCAGTTGCTATGATTTAACATCATCTGAATGCATACATATACATTCCTAGTTATTTTTATTTTAGTTATACTTACCTTGAAGGTACCACATAAAGAATTCCATGTAATGTATTTATGTACATCTTCTTCAAAAGGCGGAGCTTAATTCAGCGTCCCCTGCGTGTGAGATATTCTTCGTGACTTGCTTCAAAGAGTACAGTATAGAGAAGGGGGGAGGATAGTAACTCTAAAGAAAAGAAACCCGATGGAACACTACATCAGCCAAGTAATCAAGGGTAAGATAATTGAGAATAAGCTATATTGATAGTGTGCATCCTTGACATGAGAATGACATTTCACATCTGTGGTCTTCCTTACAAAAACGCATAATCACAATCTAACCTTAAGAAAAATAACAGACAAATTCTAAGAGAGGGGCATTCTGCAATACCTGTCCTCTACTCCTTACAACTGTTGAGGTCTGAGAAATCATCACAGGCCAGTAAAAGCTAATATATATGATAATAAAATGCAATGTGATATCTTAGAAGAGTTCCTGGGACAGAAAAAGAACATTAAGGGGGAAAAAAATGAAATTCAAATAAAGTATGGACTATAGTTAAATAAAAAAGTATTCTGTATGTGATCTTTTGAAACTTATTTTCCCCTTAAAATATCATTGCTTAGATTCAGTTGCTTAGAGTGTATCTTAATTTATGTGTTTCAAATGTCTTATCATGTAATATAAAACATTTTTTAATCAATTGACAATCCTATTGATAAGTATTTGATTTATTTCTGAATTTTTTATTTTGTTAACTATGTTTATATGGACATTTTTATACATATATCCACCAGTACATGTACAAGATCTTCTCTTGGAATCTACTCAGGGGAAGAATTGCTGGTTAATAAGATACATAAGTGTTCCACTATAGCAGATAATGACAAACTTGTTCTCAATATGTTTTTATTTATTTACAAATGTAATGTAAAATAGAATCTGTAAATCCCTTGTAGATTCAATCTTATTTTTTCATTACCAGCACCAAGAGCCTTTTTTGTGCATTTTCTATAGTCTTTATCATATAATTTTAATGCAAAAACATGTGGAATAATTGTACATTGTATGTATATTAAAAATAGAAATTTTAGTTTCATGTATAAAGAAGATATAATACCTGAGTAATAAAAAGAAATAAAGAAAATAAGAGTTTTCTACCTCATACAAGCAGCAATAATCCCCCTGGGAAGCTATATTGCCTCTGTTGAGAATGTGTGCTGTCAACGTACTCTCCAGCTTTGGTCAGGCTTTTTCATTTCTTTCCAAGTAAATGGATGCAAAATTGAATTTTATGGTAATCTTGATTTCCATTTCGTGTATAAGAAACATTCCCAATCACTATGATTGCTTGCTCTTCTGTGAAATGTGATAAGCAATTTTGTCCATTCCATGTGGGTTGGTTGTGCCATTATTATAGATCTGTAGGCATTTAGCATAGAATCTTGTTGGTTGTCTGGGCTATGACTAGATTCTTTTGACTTGTATTTTGTACTTTTACTTTCTATAAAGCATCTTTCTGTGGGCAAAAGCAATCTTAATTCTACTATATTTACATATACATTGATTTTTCTTACATAGATAAAAATGTTCTTTGTTATTTTTAAGCAACATTTTGTATTGTATGATCTAAAGAATTTTATAATTTTCCACACAGAGATCTTAAGCATCTTTTGCTAAATTAATTCTAAACTGTTAATAATTTCTGATACACATGTAAATGGTATAATCCTTTAAATTATATATTGTACTTGTTCATTGCTATTGTGTAGACATGCAATTGATTTTTATATATTAATCCAGACATCTTCATAAACTCTTCTTAAAAAAATAATTTGACTGTTAAGTAATGACTATTTAAGTTTACATTTCATCCCCTAAGCTTTTAATTTTTATTTTATTATCACGTTGCACAGTCTAGACTTCTGACAGAATGCTGAACTGCATAAGAAAATGAACATTTCTATGAAAGATCACTCAGCATTATAAACTCTAGTTCCATCTAGGTTGCTAAGAAGTTCATGATTTTGTTCTTCTTTATGACTGTGTAATATTCCATTGTGTATATGTACCACATTTTTTTAATCTAGTCCTCTTTTGATGGGCAGCATGGTTGGTTCCATGTTTTTGCTATTGTGAACAATGCTGCAATAAATATATGTGTGTAGGTATCTTTTTTATAGACTGATCTGAGTTCTTCCGGGTATATTCCCAGTAGGGGGATTGCACCTTGAACAACTACCGAAATACTAAAGCAAAAGGATTGACAGTAGCGGGAAACTGTGGAGGGTAGGGGGTGGGGGATAGGGAGGTGGGATTGACAGTAGTTGAGATCTGCCTGGGGGGGGCACACCTCATCAACAAGGGTACCTGCACAATGAATAGTTGTATACCTAACCCTGAATTGTACAGCACAATTTTAAAATAAAATAAAAAATATGTATATAAAAAACAAAATGAAAATGAACATTTTGAAATTTCCTATTTTTAAAGAAATTCCTCAAATGTTTTTCCATTTATGATGTGTGTTCCTTCCATTTGTATACATATACCTTATTAGGCTAATGAAGTTTAGTTATTTTCAAAGTTTACCATGCTTCTTGATAGAGTTAAAATTTATCATATGCTCTTGCCACAGCTTCTTTATGTTCTTCTACAGATAATGTTTTTAAATCTTTTAATCAGTTAATATGGTGAATGTGACTCTGCATTTTCTAATATTAAACCATCAACGTGTAGCTGGCATAGCAACAACTTATTCATATGATCGACATTCATTATATTTAAAATTAAGTTGACCATTCTTGGGGGTCTCTCAGGAGGTGGCAGCAGAGGTCAGCTATTCCTCAGCACCTGGCACCTGGCCCATGCCACCACCTGTGGCAGCAGACCGGACGCTGGCAGAGGGAAACTTGGAGAGGGTGCAGCAAGGAAATCTGGAGTTAAGCTCTGAGCCAGGACCTGGCAGAGACCCAAGGTGGCCCAATGGGCTCTGTTCAGCCTCCAGCCTGGGACCCAGAGTTGATCTCCACACTCCTCTTGCATCAACCATCACTGACCAGGAAAGGAAACTTCAGGACAAACAGAGATGGATGCCCTACCTTCATGTTGTACCAGGGAGGAAGACACATCTGATCTGAGTGGGGACTTGGTGGCATCAACAGCAGCAGATGAATTGGGTGAATCTGGATCTGATTCACCCTCCTCTCACAGCTATTCATGGGGCGTCTGAGCCACACTAAGAGCAACTCCATTTACCCATGCCAAGAGGAGAGGGGAGGGACTGGAGACCAGAGCCAGCTCCCTACCATAGCTGTGGTCAGAAGTGACAGCAGTGCTTAGGAAAGGAACCTGAAGCTCCAGAAAGGTTTACAGAGGGAGCTCTTTTTATTCTCTCTGTTTTTGTTTATGTTTCAGTATTTTTTTTAATATATATATTGGTGTTTTTTAGTCTCTCTGTTTGCATATGGATATTTCTGAGGGTTAGTGCATCATCAGGGAGTTTTGCGTGTTTGTTTGTATGTTTTGAGGGGTTTGGGGGTTTTTTTGTTTGCTACTTTGTTTATTTATTAGTTGTTGTGCCTGTCTGTTTTCCTTCTCCTTCTCCTCTCTCTTCATCTTCCTTTCATCTCCCTTCTTCCTTTTTCTGTTCTTTTCCTTTTTCTTATCTTATTTTGTTTTCAGGGGGCATACATATGCCCCCACCACATGGACAGACTGTAAGGTGGTAGGAAGTGGTTTCCAGGTGGACCACACACCTGTAAGTGGATACCGTGATCTGCAGATTGCTTCTGAACCACAGCTTACCCCATCACACCTTAATCAAACCTCAAAACTGCAGAAAACACAGTCCCCCCAACCCCAGTCCAACTTCAAAATTGAACAAATCCAGAGGATCTACATGAGGAAAAATAGGGGATTGCGCAAACAGAAGTGAAATCTATTCCCCCATCACTGCGAAACAGAATTAAAGAAAGGAGGTAAAAGGGAGAAGAAACCCATAAAAAATGAGGAAGAATCAAAGGAAGAACATAGATCCCATACAGTCTCCTGAGAAAACAGCACCTGAGAATACAGACTTTGGGACTCAAACAAGAAGAGCCCCAGAACAACTGATCTCAAATCACAAACCCAGACATCTCTATTAATAAGATATTAATAGAGAGAATGAAGAGAAATGAAGGGACATGGAAAAAAGGAAGGAGTTGATAGCTGAGATGATGGCAATAAAGAATAAAGTAGACAAAATAAACAGCAAACTGGCAAGCATGGAAAGCAGAATCAACCAAGCAGAAAAAGAATCTCAGAGCTTGAGGACCAAAATGTGAAACTAGCTTAAACTGTTTAAAAACATAGAAAAGGGGCTTAAAAGGCAGAGAACAATCTCCAAGAGATGTGCAATTATATCAGGAGTCCTAATCTATGGTTAGTTGACATTCCTGAGGCAGAAAAAAAAAATAGAGACCACCCTGAAACAAACATTCCATGAAATTATCAAGAAAACTTCCCTCATCTCATCAGAGATGTGACCATTCAAACACAAGAGATTCAGGGAACTCCTGCAAGATAGCAAATGAAAAGACTTACTCCTAAACACATAATAATTCACTTACACAAAGAAAGTAAAAAGAAAAAATCATAAGGGCAGCAAGAGAGAAAGGCCAGACTACATACCAGGGAACACCAGTTAGAATAGCAGTGGTCTTATCTACAGAAACCCGTTAGGCTAGGAGAGGTTGGAGTCCAATCTTCAAAGTTCTCAAAGATAAACAATTCCAACCAAGAATTTCCTACCTTATTAAGCTAAGTTTCATTAGCAATGGAGAATTCAACTCCTTCCCAGACATTCCATCTCTAAGAGTTTACACCGCTCCCAGATGAGGTCTACAAGAAATGCTTAAGAAAGCATTAAGGACAGGTGGCAAGATGCCAACAGAACAGGTCAGACTGTGAGACTTTCTGCAAAAGCGAGTGTCCATAAAGACTCTGTGTGAGTAGTGTGTGCTAGCCAGTGAGTGAAAGTCCATCTGAGGGCAGACATGGGTTCATGCATCCAGGGCTCTCCTCTGGAGGTGACTGCAACCCACCACCATCCTGAGATTGGAGCCCCTGGTGTGCAGGATTATCTGCCATTCTCAGGGTTCTCTTAAGTGGAGGCAGCAGAGAACAGCTGCTTCTCACCACCTGGCACCCAGCCCATGCCATCACCTTCAGCAGCACACTGGGAATGAGACCCAGGAACCATGGAGAAGGCAGAATATGGAGATCTGAAATGAAGCCCTGCCACCAGTGAGGAATCACTGACTAGTACCATTTTCTCTGTCCTGGGACAGACAGAAAACTGCATTGCCCTGCCCAGCTCTGTTCAGGCTCCAACCTGGGGACCCAGAGGCTATCTTATCATCAGACTCAGAGAGACAGACGCCCCTCCCCCATGCTGGAACAGGCACAGACTCATCAAATCTGAGTGGGATCTGAGCAGCAGCAGCAAGTTGGGTGAGTCCGGGTCTGATCCATCCTCCTCCCATAATAGTTCATGAGGCATCTGACCCACACTCAGAGCAACCCTATCAGCCTGCACTGAGAGCAGAGGGGAGGGGCTGGAGACTGGAGCTGCTCCTTAACACGGCAGTGGTAACAAAAAAAAACTTAGAGTTACAGAAACAGCCACAGAGCAAGGTTTTTTTAAATTTGTTTTTGTTTGTTTTTGTTTCTTGTTTTAGTTTTTTCCTCTTCTCTCTTTCTTTTTGTTTTGTTTACATTTTTCGTACCTGTTTTGCTTCTGTTATTTTAATGGGTTTTTTTTTTAGATTTTCTGTTTGCGTATGGGTATTTTAGAGGGAGAGTACATCAACAGAGGGGGTTGTCTGTTTGTTTGTATGATTGTCTCTATGTCTTTGGTTTTTTTCTGTCTTTGTTTCTCTGTTTATTTATTAGTTGGTATGCTTGTCTGTTTTCCCTCTTCTTCTCTCTCTCCACCTTCCCTTCATCTTCCTCTTTCCTTTTTTCATTCTTTTCCTTTTTCTTACCTCATTTGCTTTCAGGGGGAAAACATACACCCTCACTGCAAGGAAAGATTGTAAGAAGGTGGGAAGTGGATTCCAGGGGGCCCACACACCTGTCATCAGATACTAGGATCTACAGACAGATCTTCAAAATCATAGTTCCCCCCTCAATTAAATCTCAAAACTACAAAAAGTAATCCTCCTCCCCACCATGATCTGCTTCAGAATTGAACAAAAACAGAAGATCTATATAAGGAAGATTGAGCAAACAATAGTAAAATCTATCCCCCCATCACCGAACAACAGAATTAAAGATGAGGTTAAAAAAAAAGAAGAGGAAAACCTACACAAATGACAAAAAGCAAAGAAAAAAAGCAGGTCTCACACAGAACCCTAGAAGGTCAACCACTGAGAATATAGCTTTCAGAACTCAATGAAGAGCCCCCAGAATGCCAGGTCTTAAAACACAAACCCAGATATCTTTATTAATGGAGAAAATAAAGAGAAATGAGGAGAGACAAGAGGAAAGAATGAAGGAGTTGATAACTAAGATGACAGCAATAAAAAATACAGTTGATACATAATAAACTGATAAGCATGGAAAGCAGAATTAACCAAGCGGAAGAATCTCAGAGCTTGAAGACCAAAATATGGAACTAACCAAAACTGTTAAAAACATAGAATTGAAGCTTAAAAAGACAGAACAAAACCTCCAAGAGATGAGTGATTATTTCACGAGGCCAAACCTAATATTGATTGGAATCCTTGAAGCAGATAGAGACAGAGACCACCCTGGAACGAGCATTCCAAGAAATTATCCAAGAAAATTCCCTCATCTCATTAGTGACACGACCATTCAACCACAAGAGATTCAGAGAACCCCTGCAAGCAAATGAGAAGACCATAGTAATTCACCTACACAAAGTAGGTATAAAAGAAAAAAATCCTAAAGGCAGCAAAAGAGAAAGGTCAGACTATCTACCAGAGAAAATCAACTAGAATAGCAGCAGACTTATATACAGAAATAAATCAGGCTATGAGAGATTGGAGTCCAATCTAAAAAGTTCTCAAAATAAACACTTTCAATCAAGAATTACCTACCTAGCTAAGCTAAGTTTCATCAGTGATGAAGAATCAAAATCCTTTCCAGACAGTCAATCCCTAAGAGTTTTTGCTGCCTCCAGATCAGCTTTACAAGAAACACTTAGGAAAATATTAAGCACAGAAGAAAGAAAGAAAAAAAAAAGAATGATAATGCCCTTCCCAAAAATGCAGAAAAAATATGGAAAATACACATTAATCAACCCAAAAATCAAAAGAAAGACAACAAACAAATAAACAAGCAGCAGCAACAGCCAAAAGCTCTATAAGAACCTCAGGACAGGGATTAAACTCTCACATCTCAATAATTAGTCTGAATGTGAATGGACTAAATGCACCACTGAAAAGACATACCATGGCAAATTGGATAAACTATTATGATGCAACAATATGTTACCCTAAGAGACTCATCTCACCAGGAAGGACACTCAGAGACTCAAAGTAAGAGGATGGAAAACAAATTTTCAGACGAACAGAACACGAAAGCAGGTGTCGTGATCTTAATATCAGACAAAATGCCCTTTAAGCTATCAAAAATTTAAAAAGATATGTGAGGTCACTACATAATGATAAAAGATTCAATACGTCAACAAGAAATATCTATACTAAACATATATGCACCCAACATAAGAACACCAACTTTCATAAAGCAGCTTCTAGGCAAACTAAAAAAAAGGTATTGACTCTAAAACTATCATAGCTGGGGACTTAAATACCCCACTAACAACCCTAGACATATTATCAAGACAAAAAATCAAGAAGGAGATCCAGAACCTCAATGTGACGCTCAACCAAATGAACTTAATTGATACCTACAGAACAATCCACCCAACAACCATGGAATATACATTCTACTCAGCACAACACGAAATGTACTATAAGATCGACCACATCCTTGGCCATTAATCAAGCATAAACAAATTCCATAAGATTTAAATACCGCCATGGACCTTCTCAGACAACAGTGGAATAAAAATAAATATCAACACCAACAAAATTCCCCCAAAACCCACAGAGACATAGAAACTAAATAGCATGATGCTAAACAACTCTAGGGTCAACACAGAAACCAAAACAGAAATTAAAAGATTCCTGGAAACAAATGAAAATGAAGAAACATCTTACCAAAATCTCTGGGATGCCATGAAAACTACTAAGAGGGTAATTCAAATCTCTATAAACACACATGAAGAAAATGGAAAGATCACAAGTTAACAGCCTAACAAATCACCTACGGAAGCTGAAAAAGCAAGGCCACCAAAACCCTAACTTCAGCAGAAGAATCCAGATCACCAAAATAAAAGCCCAAATTCAGGACATAGAAGACAAAAATATAATACAAAATATTAATGAAATAAAAACCTGGTTCTTTGAAAGGATAAACAAGATTGATGAACCCCTTGATAGACTGACCAAGAAAAAGAGAGAAAAAGCTCAAATGAACACAATCAGAATTACAAAAGATCAAGTAACAACTGACCCCACAATCAGAAATACAAAAGATTATCAGAGATTACTATGTACACTTATATATAAATAAACTTGAAAACCTAAAGAAAATGGAGGACTTTCCAACATCACACAACCTCCCCAAGTTGAAACAAGAAGAAATCAAGACCCTAAATAGAGCAATAACAACACAGGAAATCGACTGTGTAATAAGAAAACTACCTACAAAAAAAAAAAACCCTGGACCAGATGGCTTTCCAGCAGAATTCTACAAAACATACAAGGAGAAACTGATATCAATTTTATTGAAAGTATTCCAGGCAATTGAGAAGATGGAACGCTCCCCAAATCATTTCTGAAGCTAAAATCACATTGATACCCAAACCAGTTAAAGATTCAAAAAGAAAGAGAACTATAGGTTAATATTCTTGATGAACATAGATGTAAAATTATCAGCAAGATTAAGGGAAACTGGATCCAACAACATATCTCAAAAATCATCCACCATGACCAAGTAGACTCCATCCCCCAGATGCAGGGCTGGTTCAACATCTACAAGGCCATAACTGTATTAAATACATTAACAGATGTAAAAATAAAAACCACATGATTATATCATTAGACACGGTAAAAGAATTTGATAAAATCCAACATCCCTTCTTGAGAAAAACCCTTGAATATCTAGACATAGATGGTACAAACCACAAAATGGTAAGAGCCGTCTATGAGAAACCCACAGCCAACATACTGCTAAACATACAGAAAGTGGAACCATTTCCCCCTGAAAACTGGAGCAAGACAGGACACCCACCCTCGTCCTCCTTGTTCAGCATAGTTCTGGAAGTCCTAGCTAGTGCAATCAGACAAGGAATCCAAACAGGAAAAGAGAAAGTCAAGTTATCCCTCTTTGCAGATGACAAGATTCTATACCTTGAAAACTCAAGAGAATCTGTCAAAAACCTCCTTGTACTGATAAAGGACTTTGGCAAAGTCTCGGGGTATAAAATAAATGTGCAAAAGACAGTCACATTTCTATACACCAACAATGAGCAAACAGAAATCCAAATAAAAATAGTAAACTGCCAGGGGAGGGGAGGGGCAGGATTGGCAGTAGTGGGAATCTGCTGGGGGAGGGGAGGCACACCTTATCAACAAGGGTACATGCATGATGACCCTGAATTGTACCCTACAGCCTTAAAATAAAGTAAAAAATAAATTAAATTTAAAAGCACAGTCTCATTCACAATAGCCACAAAAAAAAGAAAGAAAAAGAAATACTTTGGCATCTTCCTAACTAGAGGAAGTGAAAGATCCCTACAACGAAAACTACAAAACACTGCTCAAAGAAATCAAAGATGACATAAACTGATGGAAAAATATTCCAAGCTCATGGACCGAAAAATCAACATTGTTAGGTTGTCCATCCTACCTAGCACAATCTAAAGATTTAATGCAATACCCATTAAATTACCAGTAGCATTCTTCTCAGACCTGGGAATGGCAACATAGGAATTCATATGGAAACATAAATGACTACGAATAGCCAAAAAAAAAAAAAAAGCGGGAGGTATCATGCTCCCAAACTTTAAACTATATTATAAAGCTATAATAATCAAAACATCCTGCTATTGGTACAAGAACAGACATACAGACCCATGGAACAGGATAGAGATTCCAGAACCAAAACCTCAATTTCTGAACCAACTCATCTTCAACAAAGTCTCCACTAACAACCACCAGGGAAAGGAGAATTTATTCAATAAATGGTGCTGGGGAAATTTCCTGACCACAAGCAGAAGATTAAAACAAGACCCCTGTCTATCATCAGACACAAAAATCAATTTCAAATGGATCAAAGACATAAATGTAAAACTTCAAACTATAAGAACATCAGAAAATGCAGGACACACCCTTATGGAAATTGGAACTGGCAACCAATTCCTGTTCAAAACCCCAAGAGCCCATGCCATAGAGCTAAGATAAACAAAAGGGACCTCATCAAACTGACAAGCTTCCGCAAAGCCAAATAAACCATCAAGAGAGCAGGGAGACAGCCCGCAGACTGGGAAAAATATTTGCCAACTGTATATCTGACAAAGGCCTAACATCTAGGATCTACAAGGAACTCAAATGTGTCCAAAAGAAAAAAATAAAACAGCCCTATCAAAAAGTGGGCAAAAGATATTGAGAGACACTTCTCAAAAGAAGACATATGTGCAGCCAACAGATACATGAAAAAACACTCAGTCTCACTAATCATCAAAGAAATGCAAATTAAAACCACACTGAGATACCACCTAACTCCAGATAGGATGGTCCTCATCAATAACTCAAAAAACAACAAATGCTGGAGAGGATGTGGAGAAAAGGAAACACTTCTACACTGTTGGTGGAAGTATAAACTAGTATGATCTCTGTGGAAAACAGTGTTGCGATTCCTAAAAGACCTAAACATTGACCTTCCTTATGACCCTGAAATCCACCCCTACTGGGAATATACCCAAAGAAACTCAAATCACTCTATGAAAAACATGCACAGGCATGTTTACTGTAGCATTATTCACAGTAGCAAAAACATGCAACCAACTGTGCTGCCCATCAAAAGTGGAATGGGTTTTTAAAATGCTGTACATATACATGCTGGAATATTACACAATCATAAAGAAGAACAAAATTATGAACTTCACAGCTGCTTGGATGGATTTAGAGTCTGTAATACTCGGTGATGTATCACAGAAACCATGAACTGACTATCAAATTTCTCACTCATGAGCAGACTCTGAACAGTTATCATAATAATATAAGAGATTGGCAGTAGTGGGAAACTACCAGGAGAAGGAGGGGAGGGACACACTTCATCAGTAAGGTACCTGATCTCAAACCAGGTGCAGTGAGGACCAAAGTGAGGCCCAAACTTCACCTGTACAATGACCATTTCTATACCTAATCCTGAATTGTACTTATCTTTAGAATAAAGATTACAAATAAATAAATAAATGTAAAAAATAAAATAAAATGGATAAAATTAGATTGACAATTGATATGTAAGATTCAATTTGGCAATATATGAGAAAGTAGGCATTTTTTTCATAAAGTCATGGAATATTTACAAAATGTAATATCTTATCAAGCAAGCAATATAACTATGAATTCTACTAAAAAGGTTTTTTTCCATTTAAGTTCTCTAAAATTAAGACAATAAATGTAGAAATAAACAATAAAAAGATATTGCTGAAATAAATCAATTATACTGAAATAAGAAACCTCACCTAAATAATCCATGAGTGAAAGAGAACAGACATGGTAGCGCGCGCCTGTAATTCCAGCTACCTGGAAGGCTGAGGCAGAAGGATCGCCGGAGCCCAGCAGGTCGAGGCTGCGGTGGCCGGGAGCGGCCACTGCACTCCAGTCTGGGCGACAGAGTGAGACTCCAACTCAAAAATAAATATATAAAAAGAGAACAGGAAATTAACAGAAAAATTATTTATGAAATAATAAAAATAAAAATTAATTACATAAAAAACTATCCAAAAGTTTTAAACATAATTCATTAAAATAAAAACTGAAAATAAAATAACAAAGCAGTTAACGTTTGCACTCAGAAAAAAGAAGTTAATAAAGCAAGATCATAGAAAAATAAATTTAAATAACTACACAAATGTGCAAGTGCATATGCAGATATTAATAAATGTAATGTATGTAGTAATTTAGTGGTACTTTTTTTGTATTGCAATTTTGAGTACACTTAAGCAAAACAAAAACACCAACCTATGTAACAATTAGACATCACACCATAAAATACTTTGAAAATAATAATAAGGAACTCAAAATTCTAATGGTATAAAGTGAAACCCATAACAAGTTTAATAAAGCGCAAAAATAAGACAAAATCTCAGAATTAAAAATAAAAAGTATATGTAATGACATAGAAAGGATTATTAGAAAATAATATTTGGAATATCAACATTTTATTACTTGATGTTAATTAGATTTTCTCTTTATTTTGTTATATTAATACATTTTATTTTAATATTTAAGAAATATTTCACACATGGCAATAATTATTCAAATCTAAAAGAGAATGGAAAATGTTAAATAAATATATAAATTATGAAAATGATACAAGAACATAAAAAGAAACTAATTAGACCAATAATCATAAATAATACTGATTATTTATCAAATATTTATTATTAAGACCCTCATGACAAGATGGTTTTACAGCAACTCTATTACATCCATTTATTTATTTGCTTGGCTCTTCATGAAAACATTACTATTTGAATGCTTTAGCAATATTATCAGTATACTGCTTGGCCATATTTCTTTGTATAATTATTTGGCAAAGCCAATCATTTACATTACCATATCACTTCTAGTTCTCATTTGCAAAGATTGGACAATGGCCAAGTTGATTATGACCTAGATAAAAGAAAAGACACAGAATATTCAGTAGTGTCTTTGTCTCTGTTTCCCTCCTGAATAGATAAACATACATAGATAGATATTCATACATAGATATAGATATTTTATTAATAAATTGAATGCGTTAGGCATTAATTTTGTAGTATTGTATTTTAGTTGCAATTTTGAATACAAGTAAGCCAAGTGAAACAACAGTAACAAACCTATATAATACCTAGATATCACCTATAATTATGTAAAAATATGAAAAATCTATATTGATATGTTAATTCATTTTTATTCAATAGTTTTATTTATTTATTTATTGTGTTGAAAATTTTATTTAAAAGAACTATATGATAAAACATTAGTCAGGTTTTGAAAGTTCCCATTCACTTATTCTGCAAGGCATAATTAGGGACTGACGGGGATCTACTGATGATTTAAAAAATGAAAATAATTTTTAACCTGGAAACCATTAGATACCTTTTTGAGACTATTTAACTATTCTGTAACAAGTTATTAGGATTGGTTTTAGTTGATTCTTTGATTTTATAGATGGTTCGAGGTCAATGAAAAGATCTTTGTCTCATCAATATCCTTTTCAAAGCATTTTTCACCTCTCTATTTCTTAGACTATAAATCAGAGGATTTAGCATAGGGATGATAAGAGTATAGAATATGGCTATGACCTTGCTTTTCTCCGGTGAGGAGACGGCTCCGGGTTGGGCATACATGAAGAACACCGTTCCATAGAAAAGACTCACCACGGTGATGTGAGAGCTGCAAGTGGAGAAAGTCTTACCCCTGCCATGAGTTGAGGGGATCTTCAGGACGGTGGAGAGGATATGAGCATAGGAAACCAGAATGACAGTTGTGGTGGTGATGATGATGAGAGCAGAGAGAACAAAGAGTACAATCTCATTCACAAAGGTGTCGACACACGAGATCTTGATCAGGGCTGGGACATCACAGAAGAAGTGGTCCAGTCTGTTCTCTCCACAGAAACGCAAACTGAAGGTGAAACCCGTTTGTATCATGGAGTTGATGCATCCACAGATATAGGAGCCAATCACCAAACGAACACAAGCCTGCTGAGACATACGGACAGGATAGAGGAGAGGCGAACAAATGGCTGAGAAGCGATCACAGGCCATCACGGCCAGAAGAAAACCTTCAGTACCAACAAAGAGAGCAAAGAAAAAGAACTGTGTTGCACAGCCACGATAAGACATTTTCTTTTCCTTGGACAGGAACATCGCCAGAGTTTGGGGAGCAATGACTGTGGAGTAGCAGAGATCCAAATAGGACAAATTTTGGAGAAAGAAATACATAGGTGTGTGAAGTCTAGAGTCTATTTTAATGACAATTAGCATGCTGATATTTCCCAACACGATGACCATGTAGATAAACAAGAACAGTAAGAATAGGAGGATCTGTACTTCTGGAGATGTTCTGAATCCCAGCAGAATAAACTCTGTCAGCTCTGAATAATTCTTGCTCAGATCAATCTTCATAGCCAAGACCTATCTGAGAAAAAAAAGTCAATTACCGTGAAACCTGGGGAAAGGTCTGGTCAGTTTTTGGTGCCCGGAGTTTCCAATTTAAAGAAAAAAAAATGCTAGTAGAAATCGGGGTTTTCTTGGCATTACATCTGAAAGAATCGCTTTACATTTGGAAGCATCCAAAATACAACCAAAATAAGGTTGCTTTCTAGTAATTTTAGTTTCAGTATGATGTGAGAAATTGGATGGGCAAAGGATGTTTCAGGCAGTGATGCTGCTACCAGTCATTTTATGCCATTTGTTAAGAGTTTTGAAGTCAAATTGGCTGAGTTCAAACTTCACCACTTTCAGCCTAAAAGAATTTAAGGTAACTACCTACACGTTTAACGCCTCAAAAACTCTCCTCTGCCAAATGGGAGGTACTAACAATATCTTTAAAAAGCAAATGTTAGTCAAATAAATAAATAAACAAGCAAACACATAGAGTTCTTTGTGCTTTGGTAATGGAAAGGTGGGTGAAAATATAGATCAATTCCTTCCCCCATCACAAGATGCAGTTAGTTTGGTTCTCTTGAAACATTCTGCTAAATAAAGAAAATGAGGAACTATGAGTTCCAGTTTAATGAGGTAGAATGAAGCACCAGTCTTGAAGAAAGTCACCAATGTGATAAACCAAGCCCTTATCCCCTACGTTCACCGCACACTGTTAAGCCTCTCTCTCCTGAATTATTTACTACTAATCTCTAATGCTAATAGCTTCTCTTCTTGGCATCCAAACTCCAGCATGCCTTTTCTTTTTACTGCCTTAGACATATGAACTATTTTGAGTATATAGAAGCATTGTGATTGAAGTATAAGATTACCTTTCCCAACAAGAAGTGTTTTTCCCTGTATAGATTGTTAATAAAACACAAGGCATTAATGTATAAATAGGAGATAAATTCTGTATTGAATAGGTTCTGCTTTTTTATAACTAATGCTTAAAATCAAACACTAAAGAGGCACACAGATAAAACGTTAGCAATTTTCCAGGTATTGGAAAGGTTAAATTCAAGTGGGAAAAGGAAATTTTAAGTTATAATACTATATTTAATTTCTGATCTAACAAAAAACAGTTCCTTCCCTTCATACAAAACTTAATATCATATTTGGTGGTACATATTTTTACTTGAACATTTTCATAAAATTAAAAGTACAATATAGTCAGAAGAAGTGAAACTGATTTATCTTCTGTTATGATATTTTTATGAAGTCAAAATGTTTTATTTGTTAAAAGCATGGTATTTTAGTTCACATAAATTGGCTTTTAATCCATGCTGTGTCACTTACTGGCTGAGTAATCTTAAGTAAATTGTTTAAATTCCATAAGCCTCTGTTTGCTCATCAGCAAAATATGATAAGATATCTGCTCAATAGGACTGCTGTTGTAAGAATTAAATTAATATATACACATAAAATGAATATGTAGCTACTGAAAAATAGAAAGAGCTCAATAAATAATTCATATATGAGAAAATTAGCAGAAAGTAAGAGACATTTTGCTAAATTTAAAAAACTGTCTCCAGATAAAATTACAATTTTGAAAAACCAGGTACCTTTGTTGAGATCCAGCCTATTCCAAAAAAAATTCTCACCGAAGGATTTTTAAAATGTATTGTTCTTTTAAAGGAAGATTTGAGGGAAGTATAATTAAGTTTTAAAATGCTCCACAGCATATATAGATTTATTCAAGTATCTGAGTATACTCAACAAAAAGACCTATTTATTTGACTCTTATACCTCTTCTTTATTAGAATCAAAAGAGAGTCTTAAACTGGTCCTTCAGTTTGAACTTCAAGAAAATCTTACTCTCAATATTATACAAAGTCAGAACTGAGAATTCTCCGGCATGTTGTCCTCCATAAGTTCTGAGTCCTTTGACCTAGCCATATAATAATTCTTAAAACCAAGAAAGAAAATTAGAAAAAAAAAAAAAAAAAAAAAAAAATATATATATATATATATATATATATAAAGGCATGGTATTTTCCAAAAATAACAATGACCCTGGAGGTCAATTAGGTCAGTATTTGACAAACTTTCCCATACCTCACAATCACTTGGGAGGTTTGTTTTGCTTTTTAAAATATGGATTCTTGAGTCACACTTTATTTTTAATTAATCTAAATGCTGAAAAATATCTATTAGTGAGATGAATGTGGAGATGTGTTCATTTATTTTTTTAAGATTCTCAGTGGACTCTAATAAAGTCAGTCCCTGTAGAAGTTTGTAAAACTTTGAGGACGGGTGAATTGGGTCTTTTTATTGCTTGCAGGTAGAATAGCAATTTTCTCACTCAATGTTAACTCAAATTATAAAGATTCTTATGAAAGGGTATTCCTCGTGTTTCATTGCATTTACAAATATGACTTTTAGGAATTTCTGTCTTTATTCAACAAAAATATGTAATAAACCTAACCCATTTTTTGTTTCTCTGATGCCAATAGATAATAAGACAAGTTGTTTACACCTCGTTAACGGTGACCACTAAATGCTGCCTATATGAACCAGGCAGCCTCCACTATGCACTGCTTCCCAGACATCCCTTTAGTATTTTTACATTTCCACTTTATACATCTAGTTTTATTTTGGTTTCTACAAGAACAATTAATAAATAACATTAAAAACAGAGGGTATATTTTATAGAGAATATGGAGTCTTGGTCTGGAATATATGATGAAGCTTCTAAGATTTTATGAAACCTCTACAATTGTAAATAACATTTTGTGCATTTATATGATAAATAAATTTCATGATTCATAATAAATTCTAAAAACACTTTCAGACCTAAAATACTTATGAATAAAAAATTGACAACTGATACACCTACTAAGTCAAAAATAATGGAACAAGGAAAACAAAGAGCATATGTGATTTTTCCCATTCAAATTGGAAAAGCATCTTTTAATATACATCATTAAGTGAACTAATATAATACTTAATATATGATTGGTATTATAATTAGATTATTATTTAAATTAAAACTTTTCATACACACTGTAAAAACGTATTTTATGAAATGCAATAGGTACCAACTAATTTAAAATTCTATAACTTTCTTACTATTCTGATTTACAGTGACTCCATTTTTCACAATTGCTCCATTTTCTCAAATTGTTTTCATTTTGACTTTTTAT
Source organism: Cephalopachus bancanus (assembly GCA_027257055.1). Classification (NCBI taxonomy): domain Eukaryota; kingdom Metazoa; phylum Chordata; class Mammalia; order Primates; family Tarsiidae; genus Cephalopachus; species Cephalopachus bancanus. The sequence goes on along the minus strand of JAPVLO010000385.1, from coordinate 1,561,115 downwards.
GTACATCTATTAGTCATTGAATGTTTATATAATCAACTCTACCAGCACTTATAATCTCTCCCTAACACCAGGTATCAAATATATTTAAATTTCTTATTTTCACATACACTTTTTACAATCTACATTGTTTTTTCCACTTTCTAATCACATATGTACCTCATCTGTAAACTATAGATAGCAATAGTGCCTATCTCATATAGTTGTTGTGTAGTTTAAATAGTGAATGTAAAACACAGCACTAGATATGCCAACTAACGTTATTATCATATCTTACATAGCTATGAAAAAAATCAGCTGCAATTCAAACTGCAGCCATCACAATGATATCAACATTAGGAATACTCAGAATAACGTGGAGAGATAAGATAAGAACCTTATCTCAAAGATAAGAACCTGCACATGAAAGAGGAAAGTCATCATCCTTTGGAGCAACACAATTTAAAAAGGTCTAGAACAGAGTCCCATTATCTATAGAGTCCTGTAACACAATATCCTACTAAAGATGTAAGTTTTAAATTTTATTCCTTTCCTGTAAGTAACAAAGGTATTCAAAAGTTGTTTTAATTGGTTGAAGACAGTAAATTGTTATTTGAGGCATGGAGGCATCGCTCTTCCCAAAAGTTTGATTGACAGAATGAAGTCTCCTGAGCATTGTCAGTGTAACTTTAATGTCCAGAAAAGATGATTGACAACACCTATTCAGAAAAAGAATCTGAGAGCTCTGAACCCAAATATAATCAGAATTTACCTATTAAAAATTAAGGAAAGATGTGTAACTTGTTTTCTCACCCCTCCTTTTTTCTTTTTCCCTTAATGAAAATAAATCACGTAAGATCTCACGTCCTGTTCCAGAAATGGGATATTTAGAAGATGGAAAATATTTGCCAATTACACTGTAGTTGAATTTGTCTTGTCCTGAGACACATTTTCACAAAGTTTTTCTAAACTTTATTTAGAATTGTGTATATGTTCATCATCAAGACACGTTTGTTTTCCTCATACTAACCATGGCACTCAAGTTTGTATTATATCATTAAAAGATGAAGAGTTTTCTCCTCTTTTTTTATTCTGAAGAGGAGATTGTATAACACTGAAATTATCTACTCATTAAAGATTTGCAAGAACTGACTGGAGATGCTATCTGGACAATTTTTTATTAGAAAAAGAGTTTTGACTAATGATTTGATTGCTTTAGTGGTTAATAATCAAAATACTTAACAACTTGTTCAGTAATAATCAAAATACTTAACTTGTTCAGTAATTGAAATATATAAACACATATATCAATCAATAATGCAAAATAGTCCCTTTTATGTTCTCACAAATTGCTTAATGAGTGATAATATTTTTAGCACAAATCATTTTGATAATCATTCTATAGATTTCTAATCTACTAATTCTTATAAATTGTTGGGGAAGTTTTTAGATTGATATGCTATGACTAAATGCTCTCTGAGTCACAGTTGTATGTGAAAGGACCAGACTAAAGCAAACCATTATAAAAGTTGTCGCATTAAATTAAAAACCATTACATGACATGGTGTTTGAAAAACTTTTTTTTCAACAAAATTGTTTATAGAGCTGAATCCTCTCCAGGCTTCTGCTAAACCAATATCAACATTTACATTTTTCTAACTCCTCTAATACTCTGATATTTTTACAAATTCAACAATTTTGTTATTCAAGAAGACACAAAATCATTTTTTTGTAATAACATTTAATTAGATATTTTTAATTTATTAGTTTTTGTTTATCTTCAATTCAAAGAAGTACACAATAGTTGAGATTTTCTGAATGCAATCAGTTGAAAGTACTTAAATTTCACTATTTTTTTACTTTTGTCTAAATCTATTTTTTGTTTTTCTTACAATTTTATTTAATTTTTATTTATATTATCAAATAATTGATCATTATTTGTATTTAGTTTAAGTTGGTCATTGCTATTTATTACCTGTAAAAATAATAAAATATTTTTTCTTTTGCAACGAAAATATATTAGAGTTCTCCAGAGAAACAGAATCAGCAGTATACAAATATGTGAAGAAGTAAATTATGAAAAATTGGCTTACTCAAATTAGTGAGGTTGTCTTGAAAATATTTGTCATGAAAACCAGCTTTTTAGCATCAACTATACATTTTGGTATGATATTTTAATATTTCCAAATTAGTGAAATCCAAAAAAATTAGTAAACTATCTCCTAAATCCCAAATTTCACATTTCTGGCAAATTATTTAAATTTGGGGGGAGTAAAATGGATGAAGTTTCCTTAATAATAATTGTTATGATTTATATATTTTTCTAAAATCGTTTCTTTCTTTAGTAGATATACATTTTAATCATTTTGGAACATAACTGGATTACAAAAATATTTCTCAAAGCCGTTATTTTTATCACATGAATTTCTATTTTATCATTTCATGTTCAAATATGTATAATTAATATGACAGATCTGTTTACATTTTTGTGTGTTATCTCAATGCATTCTGATAAAGTATTTTGAATTTTATAATTAAAAATTGCAACCATTGTTTTATGTAAAACTAATTTGTGAGATTTATTTTCCTGTTGTCCCCCTTGATGAAGATAGAATTACTCTACCTCAAGCATGGTATGTGTACTGTATCTATATTTTCATGTATACCTATAACTATATCATATGTGCACACAATTTATACATATAAATACCATTAGATATGACACTTCATGATGCTTTTCCTAATAATAAAGACACTCTCCTACATAACTACAGTGCACCCTTAAAATAATGAAACTGGTATTGACATATTGCTGCTATCTAATTCATAGACCTCCCCAATGAAATTTAACCTATTGACCTGACAATTTTCTTAATAGAAATACCCTTTTCTTTCTGGTTCAGCATCTGATCCAGTATCACATATTACATTTAAAATTGTCATAGTTCTTTAATCCCCTTCAATACAAAACTCTTTCTCAGTCTTTCCTTTTCTTTCACATCTTTCACATTTTGAAAGGTCCATTCATTTGAATTTACCTAATAGTTTCTGTTGAACAAGATTCAGGTTCTGCTTTTAGAGCAGGAATACCAAAGAAGTGATGCTTCTTTTTCATTTGTGCATAACATCCGCAAGCACTCCACATTCCATGGTGATTTATCCTCTTACTGGCAATGATAATTTTGATCATTTTGTTCAGATGAGGTCTGCTAGGTTTCTCCTCTGTATATTTAATTAGAAGTATGTTATTTAGTGGTTACTAAGAGTAATCAATAAGTATTTTGTTGGAAAATATTTTGTTTTATTCATTTATTTATTTATTTTTTTGAGTTGGAGTCTTACTCCGTGGCCCAAACTGGAGTGCAGTCTTGACCTGCTGGGCTCCGGCTATCTTTCCACCTCAGCCTTCCAAGTAGCTGAAACTACAGGCGCGCACTACCACGCCCGATAATTTTTTGATTTATTGTACAGATAAGGTCTCTCAAGTTGCCCAGGCGGGTCCCGAACCCACGGGCTCAGGCAATTCACTCACCTCAGCCTCCCAAAGTGAGGGATTACAGGCTGAGCCATCGAGCCCAGCTGGAAGTTATTTTAAAACCATGTAATATTCTCTTTTCTTATCATACTTTTACTTTTTTTTTTTTTTTGAGTTGGAGTTTCACTCCTTCGCCCAGGCTGGAGTACACACAGGCTTACCGCCACACCAGTGCCAACCATAATATATATTATTATGTGTGTGTGACAGTATTATCTTATTGTATGTGTGGTATAATAATATTCATTATTATGTATGTGATATAATAATTTCTATTCATCTTGGCTAGAATCAGAAGTCTCGTCATATGTCTTTTATTTTCCAAGACAGCTTTATTTTTCAGTCTGCCTGAGTAACAGGAAAGCAGATATTTTCCTTTATGAACTTCTATTGTCTTTTAAAATTATTAATATAATGAGGGACTTTCACAGATATTAATATCATAAACCCATTGTTTCTCATTGAATATGAAAGAGTTACTGGTAGAAATTAAACCTTAGTTTTCTACTAATAAAACTTATCTACCAATGACAAGTGTTCGGGGTCTACGGCCGTGGCGCCTAACCCTGACCTTCAGTCTTTCTCTTGTACCTTCGGAGAAGGGGTAGATGCCAAAGGCCACGGCACCTGACGCCAGCCTCCAGTCTTTCTCTTTTGTCTTCGGAGAAGGGGCAGGTGCCAGAGGCCAGGGCACCTAACCCCAGCCCTTTTTCCCACTGCTTGGCAACCTCCTGGAAAACATCTTTGTCTTAAGATAGGCAGTGGAGCAATTATTATTATCTTTGAGGCACCAATTTTATCATTGTGTGAACTTAAACTTATGAACTTAAAACAATCTTCAAAGTACCTATAAAACACTAAACTATAGCACTAAAACTTAATTAATGACACAAAGTAAAAACCTTGTTAAACATAACCAGAGCCTAATAATTTTTGTCAACCCTCATACATATGTATATTGATTATATAAAACTTGTATGATATTACATTTACCAATTATGATTAATACATGGATAAAACAATTATCATGTCAAGAATAGCACTGCCAGCAACTCTCTTCAAAAGAGTCCCAAATTACAGTCCTTGAAGTGCTTCAAGAAAGTTCCCAGGTGCACGGTCCTTCATGTAGCAGTTCTTCTCTTCTGGGCTTTTACGACCTTCAAAGCTTTTGTAATCGCCTTTCTTGTCAAGGTGTCTTCATTACTTTTCTCTTATCCTGAAGTGTTTATTTCTAAAGAAAACTCAAAAGAAGCTTTAAATGACATTTCTCAGGCCCCCATGGTTGCTTTCTGTATTTAGTTAATTATCAAAAAAGTATCTAATTAGTATATTATGAATTCAGTGAAAACCCACTCTATAAACGTTTACTTAAAATTTAACTATAAAATTAAGTAAAAACCTTAACAATTAATCTTTATCCTAAGTCTGAGAAGACAGTGTTATAAATCACCTACATAACTCCTAGATAAGTGTTAGAACTTATAATGAGCTCATAATGAACTTACCATAAACTTGTACTTCTAAAAAACCTTATGTCTGAACACTAAGCTGCATAATTCTAAATCAAATAAGGAGTGAATATACTTATATCATTTTTTACTCAAGCGATATCTAGTAACTTATAACCAAGTGAAAGAAAGCATTCTTGATGTGCTTCAGAGTTTAACCCTTGCATATATTAGAAAAGGCCAAGCGGCATAGTGGGAAAATGGGAAAATAAACCATGACATTCTCAGGTTAGATGTGAGTGCTTCGCAAAAACATGCCATTTTCTTCTTCCACGACTGCACAGAATTTCTTCAGCCGTATCAAACAGCAAAGGTGGAAGACAGAAGGGCTTCAGCTTCCTGGGCTCGCCCTGCGGCCCGGGGTCTTCGGCCCACCGGGACCCTGTCAATCATGTGAACCTCCAAGGCTGGCTCCCAACAGACAAGATTGTCCGCAACAACTGGAAGATGATTAAGGATAGAGTTGTATATTTCTGCGTGTTTTTTTTGAAGACTAGTCTCACTCGCTGAAAGTCAAGTTCTGTCAGGATGGTACTTTGATTCTTAGGATCACTTCATTTACTTCTCAGCATTTTCTATATTTCATTTTCAAGTATCTCTTTGATTCCATATAGTATATGATTTGGGAGACCATCATTTATAGACCAGGAACTGTAATTCTTTGTCTCCTTAACAGAAATCATTTCGTCAGGGGTCAGTCACAGACAACTTTATCTTGGGAATAAGGAGGGAGAGAGAGGTTCGCACAATTCCAGTTTTTCCAACCGGGACACTATGATGTCCCGGATGGAAACCAAGTCATCAGGAAATAGTTTGAATTCTTATCATTGTCCTGGAAGTTCCATTCTGTCACAACACTCAGAATCTTCATCCTAGAGTTCATCACAATGAATGATAGCCACCAGATGGCAGCAAACTGGGATTGAGTCCCAGGTTTGCTTCTGAGGACACAATCACCCAGAAATCCTAGGCAGTTCAGCGTATCCCAGATCACACCAGTCAATCCAAGACTTTACTAGTAGAAAACACATACACACATACACACTCTGAAGCTTTTTTATGTCAAAGCAAGATTTTAAAGCATTAGAAAATTGTATACATCAGTATATAAAAAGCATAGTGCATTATGAAAAAAATGATTATAATCTCAGAAATGCAACGGTTTAACATTAGAAAACCAATTAATAAAATTCACCACATTGGTAGGAAAAGAGAGAAAACTCATCGTACCATCTCAGCAGATGCAGAAAAGGCGCTTGATAATATCAGGGAAACGCAAAATGAGTCCAAAACAAGATAACCCAGTAACATGACCATGATGGTGAAAAATTTTTAAAAAGAGTGATGTAAATCAATGTGACATGTCTTATGCTGATAGCGGGAATGTAATTTTGAATTTCCTCATTAAAAATGGTTTGTTATCTTCTAAAATTGAGAAATACCCTGATTCATCGTATTTGTATAATGATTACAAATGATTACAATTTTTAACAGAATATGTACACTTACATTCACATATTCTTCTCAGGGTAATCATTTCCTCTTGATATGCATATGTTTGAAGCTCCATTGATAAATGATGCTTGTTCATAAAGTTTCCCAGCATTTATTTACTTATTTGAAATCATCTTTTTTTTTTCTAACATTAAAAGCTTACCCACCCCACCAATTATAAAAATTAGGAGCACAGTTATTTATCTCAGAATATTGACGTTATCCTACCACTGTTTTCTGACTCACATGTTGTCCTTGGGAATTCAACAATCAATGTAAATTTTGCTTTTTTTATGCTTATCTTTGTCTTTCTTCTAGCTGCTTTTCTTTGTCTTTGTTATTATGCATTTTTTTGTTTTGTTTTTATAAATAGATATTGTTTTACTTCTTCCTTTCCAATATGGAGTCGCTTTATTTTATTTTAAAGATGTGGGATACAATTCAGGATTAGGTATACAAGTGGCCATCGTACAGGTAAAGTTTGGGCCTCCCTTTGATCCTCACTTCTCCTGGTTTGAGATCAGGGTTTGATCTTATGATGTTGTACGCCTTCCCTGGCAGTTCCTGGATACTGCCAATCCCTTTCTTATAGTATGATGAAAAATGTTCAGGGTCCACTTACGAGTGAGAAACATGTGATACTCAGTTCTTTGTTTCTGTGATAGACCACTGAGCATTATAGACTCTAAATTGGACAAATTTATGGATTTCACAGCAATTTGGGTACACTTTTCTTATTGCATATTCTGTTTGGGATCACTTCACCAACCCATACTCTCTTTAATTCTGTCACTTCCTTGGAATATATTGCAGACTCTCAAATTAGCACCAATGTCATCTATCTTTTTTCTCTTTTTGATTGACTTTTGCAAATATTGTAATTCTTTATTTAGTTATGCTTCATCCATATTCCAGTTTTCAATGTTAAGTTAAACTTGAAATTTTTTTGTTTTAATATTTTTAATTTTATGCTTCTTAATTTCTAAAAGTTCTATTGATTTTTTATCTGGTCACATTTTGCAGTTTTGTTTTTTGGTTTTTTTTTGCTAATGTTAATGTGTCTAAAGGAAAGGATATTTTTTAATGAGTCAGAAAAAGACTATAAGCTCTTGGAAAAACTGAGTGAAAAATAACAGGTTTTCTTTCTTTTTTTACTTCTAATGTTAATTTTAGAGTTGTGGGGTACATGTGAGGATTTGCTACATAAGTAAATTGCCTGCAGGTGAGGTTTAAGCTTCTAGTGAGTCCTCTTTCCCCTGGTAATGGACATGGTGCCCAATAGGTGGTTGTATGCCCCTTATCACCCCTCCTCCCTCCGACTGCTAGTAGTGCCCTGCATAAGTTGTTCCCACCTTTGTGCTTGCATGCCCAATGTTTAGGGCCCGCTTATGAGTGAAAACATGCAGTGAAAAATAACAGTTTTCATTAAGGGGGTTTTCACGTGCGATTGCAGGAAATAAAAATAAATAAATATGATACACTTTAAAGTACAATAAAAAGGTTGTGAGTTAATAGAGGAATATGTGATTCTAGATGTGGCATCTGTAAGACTCAGTGATCAATCACAGAAACAGAGTCCGATTACTACACGTATTCACTGAACGTTTAACAATACTATAAGAAAGGGATTGGCAGCAGGGGGACACTACGGGGGGAGGGCACATAATATCATTAAGGGTTCCAAAACTTTACCTGCACAATCACCACTCATGTACCTAACCCTGAATTGTATACCACATCTTTAAAATAAAAATAATAATTAAATTTAAAAAAGAAAAAAAGTGTGATTTGACTTTCAAGAATTTTCTATATACAGGAACATGGAGTATATATTTTTAAGCATCTATGAAACTGATTTCACATTTCTTATCTGTTAAATGATACAATAATATTTTCCAAAAAAATATGATATTGCATGTCAAATCATTTGTTTACAATATAAAAACAACTGAAGGGCATGAATAATTTTGCAGGGTTCAAAGCCTACTATTTATAAAAGACAAATTATAATTATCTGTTGAGTCTTTAAGGCTGAAAGATTAAAATGTGACATCTATTTGCTAAACATAGACACAAATGTAAGATAGGTTTATACTTCTCAAAGATGAAAACATCAGGATAATTTTTTTTCCTTTTTTAAAATTTTTTTTTCAATAACAACATACAAAAAGCAAGCAGCACAACATAAAAAAGGAATACAAAAAGAACAAGAAAACATTAGAAAGGACAAAAGACAGAAAATAATAGATTATGACAATGCATATAAATGAGATATGCTACCCTCATTTTAAGAGAATTACGTTTATGTCGAGGCAGGGGAAGCTTGGTTTATAAAAAGTCACAACTATAAAATGTTACATTAAAAAGTTGAAAATCAAAGCATAATAAGACATGATCAATGATATACCACATTCTAGGTAAACATAATAAACACTTAAACGTTCTTTTTTCCTCTTGAGTTTTCTAAATGATGTTTGATGGATGAAGTAAAAATTATAATACTGTCTTCTATGGTTCTAAATACACATAGGTGGGCAATCCCCTTGGGTCTCCTCCCACTGTGAGAGCTTTTCTATCCTCTTAATAGCATTTCAGAAATTACATTAAAATGGGGACAATTAAAGAGACAGAAAAGGAGAAGAAATCTCTTTACTTAAACAGAAGTGATATTGTGCAGTGTAGGTTTATCTATCCCTCTCAAAAATAGAAGCAGCAAATAAACTATTTTCTGAAGAGTAAGATACCAAAAAGAAAAGAAAAGAAACACAGGAAGAACAAAGATATTAACAGTGGCAAAAGTGAAGAAAAGTAATAGATAATTACACTTAGTGTAAATGAGATACATACCTCTTATTTAAGAATAAAGTGTCTCTGATGTGTGTGGGGTAAGTGGCTGGAGGGGGAGTCTTGATAAAACAGATATAAAATGTTATCCAAAAAGTTAAACTCAAAGTTTCAATGAGATATACCATATGAAATTTTATAAATAGGCCATACCTTATTGATATTAAATAAAACAGTATTCAGGATAAAACACATAAATATAACAAGGAAATGGACATATATTGATAAAATATACAACTACATGGCATAGTATATATAATGCAAAAATTATAACAGAGAAATTGTCAAAAAACCACAAACAATACTTTAGCACATTCAGCTTGTGATATACCAAAAAAGCAAAAAATTAATGAAAAAAATAAAGATCTTAATAAAAAGTATTATTACATTTGAGGTAACAAAGACCTTTACAAAGATAAAACTTTCATGAGCCACTGCAACATGATTTTTACTTCTACGGTGTTTGGAATAATAAAATTCTGTATTTTGTTTTTGTTTTGAGTCAGAGTTGCACTCTGATGCCCAGGCTGGATGGCAGTGGCACCATCACAGCTCGATGCAGCTTTGAACTCCTGAACTCAGGCGATCCATTCACCTCAGCCTCCTGAATAGGTGGGACTACAGGTGTGCACCACCAAGCCCGGATTGTTTTGCTTTGTTTGTAGAATCAGGGTCTTACCATGTTGCTCAGGCTAGTCTCAAATTCCTAATCTCAAACAATCCTTCCACTTCGGCTTCCTAAAATGCTAAGATTGCAGGCATGAGCTACTACACCCAAGCTGGAGTAAGAAAGTTCTATATTTCAGCCCTAGACGTGATTGTTACTGACAATGTGAAATTAAGCACATTACTTATTTTCAAAGACACAATTACTAAACTTGTAAAATACATTAATTTAAATTACATGTTTAATATATATAATGTGGCCTTCACCATAATTATGATCTGAGGATTAAAGAAATGCATGTATACTTTACACACTGCCTGACACATATGGAAAGTATTTTTAATTTATATCAACTCTTTAAGAAAGTACTGATGGAAACTTCAGAAACTGGCTCTGTACTGAGCAGGTTTAAATCTGATGTTAATTGAAAAACTCTAAAAAAAATGAGGCTGAGACTGGTGGCTCATACCTGTAATCCCAACACTTTGGGTGGCTGAAGCAGGAAGATCATTTGAGTACAGGGGTTTGAGATCAGTCTGGGCAACATAGTGAGATCCTATCTCTAAAAAAAATGCAAAAAGCGACAAATTAGCCAACCTATAGTCCCAGCTACTGGGGAGGCTGAGATAGGAGGATTTCTCAAGGCCAGGAATTTAAAGCTTCAGTGAGCTGTGGTGGCACCATTGCATTCCAGTCTGGGAGACAGAATGAGACCCTATCTCCATAAAAAATAAATAAATAAAAATATAAATGGAATGAAAGCTTAGTAAATTGAACATATATAACATAAAGATCGTAATTTTTAAAAGTTCTTTATGTCCTAAAATTATTCATTAGATACATCAGCTAATAAAGATTTTTGCCACAGTTGCAACAATATATGGAATGAAAAGAAATAAGCTTACTTTTAAAAAAAAAGTGTGGCTCTCAAATATAGAAATTCCATGATATCAGTAAAACATGTAAAAAGATGATGAAAATGGGAAGAATAATAATAGAAGCTACCATTAATTGAATACTTTCTTGTGCTGAAAGCTTGATTTATAGCATTTTGTGTAATCCTCACAACTATTGAATGAAGCTAAGTAAACTGATAGTCCTTGTTTAGCCTTAAAACCATTCAAGGACTTCCCAAAATTCTAGGCAGTCTGATAGCAGAGGCAATACTCAACCTTGTTTTTAAACTGTGTTTTGTAAGTTAATCAATTACATATCAAGTGCAGTTCTACTAAAATACAGCTAGGAATTTTTAAAATGCTAAATAATTCTGAAGTTCACTAAAATATTGAGTAATATTAACTACAAATTTTTTGAAACAGATTTAGCTTTTTATACTAAATTTTATAATGCAACAAGCATGTGATGTCAGCATAAATGTAGACAAGCAAATTGGTAGACCAATACAAATAATTTGAAATAAAACCTATTATGCATAAAAATGTACAATAAGTTTACAACAATAAACTTCATAATCCAAAATCATTATTATTATTTATTAGGAATTTTGATGTAATTTGAGCCCTATTGATTAATATTTGTTAGGAAAACCAGTAATTTCTTTTCCTGCTTTAGCTTGTCTGCCTGTCCTATCATGAATTTATCTGAGAGACTCATTTGACTAAGGAATAAAAATTGAAACAAACTATTATTAACTTATTTGTTTGACAAACATAATTTTATTTACAAATAGAAAAATTTTGAAATATTCTGTATAGTTGATTCATTTAATTAGTTTTTTTTCATCTTCAAAATTTCCCTCAGGAATTGACAATATCATCTCAATGTTTTTTAATTGATAAGATGTTATGTATTCATTGTATACTAATTAGCTGGAATTAAGTTTCAAATTAAACTAGAGAGAGCATTTAGGGAAGGCTTGAGGGTCTAGGACGTCTCCTTTTGCTTAAATTCAATTATTAATACCAATTTTTTTTTTTTAAACTGGCATAATGGGATACGGTTGAATAAAACCCACCTTTTGAGGAAGAGAATGAAAGAACTAACTTTCTGGCCTGACTTAACATGTATAAGTCTGACTACATGTTAAGTCATAACATAAGTATCAGCGACTAATAATGACATATCAATTATATGCATTTTAAAAACTTTTAGTTCAGTTAAGTTCCTAGATTCTGAGTGTTTGTATATCTTTAAAGAAATAAAAAGAAAAAGCAAAAGGTAAAAACTTTTATTTCTTGTCTATATATTTTCTAAAGATGTTAGTAAAATTGGCTAATTAATAGAAAAGCTTAAGTTTGATCTCAATTCACAAGCTATAGAAGGAAACTTTTATAGTAACTTAATATAATGATATGAAATATTAACTGTTAAAATGAACTATGACATATAGACATCAACTTTTTAAAAATATTTATCTGATTTTGAGTGATAAATATAGGCAATAAACTTTAAAAAACCAGTGAATAAAATCATATCCAAATGTTATACTGCTATATATCAAAAATTCAATTAAAATGTTTAAAGAAAACAGAAACACAGGATAATGTTTACAGAAATAATAATAGGAGAAAAATCTAATTTAGTATGTTCCAGGACTGATCCCATGTCTACACACCTCTTGTCAATACTGGTTGACTCTAGGCTGTACAATTATATTTTCAGAATATTCCACTAGCTTTGGAATATGCATTTGCATGTATTTGAATAAGAAAAATGATGGAGCTATACTGGTTTGGAAAATCTGAAAATTTTGTGTCAGCTTTTATTATTATATGACGTAAAATTTTACATTAAGAGAAGAATAGGAAAATAAAATTTAGTAGAATGTTATTGCCACAATTTTTATGTGAAGAACTGCTTCTTGAGCATGCTTGTAATCCCAGTTACTTGAAAGGCTAAGGCAAAAGGATTGCTTGAGGCCAGATTTCAAGGCTACTGTGAGTTATGATCTTGGATGGCAAGTGAGACTGTCTCTAAAAATAAATAAATAAGTAGAATTGCTTCTTAAATTATATATTTAGAATCCTCTTTTTATAAGCATGGTAACTCCAAGAATGATACTTCCCAGAATGTATACCTGGTATCCTATGTAACCCTTGTCCCTTTGTTTAACCACCAAGCAGTGGATTTACCTTTAAAAAAAAAAGATAAGGAATAATATACACAGGTATGAGATTATTTTAATAACCATATAGTAACAACTCCTAATATTTACTTCCTAAAGTAAAATTAAAATGAAAAGAGTATTACAAATTGAAATATCACAAATTGAGAACATATGTGCTTTCACATAGTATTCTGGACAAATTAAATTGTGTGTATCTAAATTATTAGAAATAATATTTTGTAAAACTTAGAAAGAGGATACTTGCTGTATGCAATTATATAAATATCTTTGATATGATACTTTTACAAGAATAAGGATAAATAGAATGCTTAGAAAACACACTTTGTCCACTAGGTTATGGCTTTATAAATCTCACTGAGTGAATCATTTCCTACATAATATTATTTTCACAGCATCTTTCGCATCTCTGTTTTTCAGACTATATATTAGAGGGTTTAGCATTGGTATTAGGAGTGTGTAGAACACAGCTACAATCTTATTTTTCTCTGGTGAGGAGATAGCCCCAGGTTGGGCATACATGAAGAACACTGTTCCGTAAAATAAACTCACCACCGCTATATGGGAGCCACAGGTGGAGAAGGTCTTACTCCTGCCATGGGTGGAGGGGATCTTCAGGACAGTAGAGAGAATATAAGCATAGGAAACCAGAATGACAGTTGTGGTGGTGATGATGATGAGAGCAGAGAGAACAAACAGTACAGTTTCATTCACAAAGGTGTCAACACAAGAGATCTTGATCAGGGCTGAGACATCACAGAAGAAGTGGTCCAGTCTGTTTTCTCCACAGAAACGCAAACTGAAGGTGAAACCGGTTTGTACCATGGAGTTGATGCATCCACAGATATAGGATCCAGTTACCAACTGAACACAGACTTTCTGGGACATGTGTGCAGGGTAAAGGAGAGGGAAGCAAATGGCCGAGAAGCGATCAAATGCCATGACAGCCAGAAGAAAGCATTCAGCTGTGACAAACAGGGCAAAGAAGAAAAATTGGGCTGCACAGCCATGGTGTGAAATTTTCTTTTTATCAGTCAGGAGATTGGCTAAAGTTTTGGGAGCAATGACGGTGGAATAGCAGAGATCTAAATAGGATAAATTTCTTAGAAAGAAATACATAGGTGTGTGAAGTCTGGAATCCACCTTAATGACAATGACCATGCTGACATTTCCCACCAGAGTGACCATGTATATCATCAGTAACATTAAGAATAAGAGGATCTGCAGCTCTGGGGAGTTGCCGAATCCCAAGAGAACAAACTCAGTCATCTCTGAGTAATTCCTATTCATCTCACTCTTCATAGCTGAGATCTAGGTGGAACTAGAAGGATGGTGAAAATGAAAAAATGAGTGGTCAGAATGCTTGTTTTAGAAAAATAACTGGTGAACCCACATGGAAGAAAAAAACGATTTAATCATAATGATCCCAATATTTTACAAAACACCAATGAACATAAGTAATGAATTACTATTCTTTAAAAATCTTCCTAGTAAAGAGCTCAATCTGATTGGTAAGCTTTTCAAATATACTTATTTGCAAATATGCAGATTTTCCCTCAAAGTGTGCTTTGGGGAAATGGAAATTATGGAAAAATGTCTGGAAACAAGAGGGGGTTTTTGTTTGTTTTTTCTTGATTTAATTATCAATTTACTACCACTGAGAGTGGCCTTTCTTAGTAAAGTTTTTTTTCACAGACATTGTAATCTGCTTTGGATTTTTATTTGGAATGAAAATTAAGTTCAACTAATAGTTGCACTTATTTTTTTTTAATGGTTATTTAGTTTCTTTGTTACAAAATAATATATAACATTGTATTTATCTTTTTTATATTACAAGGAAGTCTGATCTTGACAAAAGCTTTATCCTTTTGCATATTAACCTCGTATTATTATTTCTTTCATTACTTTTGCCCTATTAGTGATACAGTTCACCTGCTGAAAATAACAGCGTTTTTTGCATGTATTTCCAACCACAATGAAATCTAACTTGTTTCTCTTCCATCCTACATTCTGTCCAATCTTTTTTCCTTGTTGCTTTTGCTCTTTTGTTCCCTTTGGATTTTGAACTTGGAAACACAAGTGGAGAAGGCTAAGGTTCTGGGAAGAGACATTTCTTTCTTTTTAAAAATAAACCTAATTACAAATGCAAAGATCTGTGTAAATGGAGGGCAGAGGGCACACAAGACAATTTAAAGATCACTACAAATGAAAAAAAAAAGAATCATGTTTTTAAACACAATTGAAATATATGTGTTTAAGGTTATGTTATTATAACTAGAAAATGTTCTGAAATAAAATTCAGTAGAGACATAATGAAAGGAATAAGTTTTTGTTCTAATTTTTAAAATGCAGAAACTAAGAATAAAAACTAAATTTAAAAGGCTTATTTAGAGCCATGAGATTGAGCAGCACACTTGTTTACCATTTAATAATTTATCATAAAATAAAAAAGAAAATTGACAATGAATTCAATAATTTGCACACTACGGAAATGTCTTTTGTAATTGTATAATTATATCAATCTTAAATTATGTGTATACATTGCTAAATAAATTTTATACTTATAATTAATAATGAAAATTATAAAATTACAGCTTATACTTACATGATGTCTCTAATTTTATTATTGTAATTTATGTGACTCCACTAATCTTGACATTCTTTAAGTGCAGATTACACTTATGGGAGTATATTAAAATGAATTTAGTTTATGTACAATATTCTACTTTCCTGAAAAAAAAAGTAAGCCAGAAATTTTGACTGACTGTTTTTAGAAGGCAAAGGAATGGTCAAAATAACCTCTGGCAAGGTCTATTAACTACAAATTTGCATATTTTCTGTACTTCATATTATATATAAGGAAGTTTCTGATTTCAATGACATATTACCCCCAAAAAAAGAGAAAGAAATATAACTAAAGTTATGTAAAAAAAAATGGAGTGTGGAGGATAAACAAATTAACTATGAGTTATTCTCCAGAATAGTTACTGGCTGGGCGTTGTGGCTCACACCTGTAATCCTGGCACATTTGGAGGCCAAAGTGAGAAGATTGCCTGGGCCCAGGGGTTCGAGACGAGCCTGGGCAACTTGGTGAGGTTTCACCTCTACAATAAATCAAAAAAATTAGCCAGGTATGGTGTCATGTGCCTGTAGTTCCAGCTACTTGGAAGGCTGAGAAGGAAGGATCACCTGAGCCCAGCAGGTTGAGGCTGCAGTGGCCATGATCATGCCACTGCATTCCAGCCTGGGTGACAGAGTGAAACTCCAACTCAAAAAAAAAAAAAGAATGAGTACTGCTTCTTATCTTAGTAAACACTATATGTGAAATCAAGTACATTCAGGAAGAAACAAAAAATGTAAAAAGAAAGAAGCAAACCTTTGCTTAACAGGAAATTTTCTGCAACACAGATTGCATTTCTTCACTGTGTTCAGAGCACAACTCACATTTGCCAAGGTGAATAAATACTAGCAAAAACTGAAGCTTGTCTCTTATTATTTTTATTTTTTTAGTTTATTCTACTTTTTATTGGTTAAACGACAAATAAACCTGAGATGGGATCCTGAAAGAAATGCTTTCATGAGGAGGACAACCAGAGTTGTGGGCAATCCCTTTGCAACACACTATCCAGGGACTAAAGGTGTCTCTCAACAGTAGCATATTTTGTATCATAATGCAAAAAGAAAACAATGAAAAAAAGTATTAATTAGTAAACTTATTAGACCTTTGGAAAGTTAAAAAGTACTCTCTAGAGGCCATGAGAAATAACCTTCTACTAATAGAACAAAATAACAAAACAAAAACATAATTGGATAGGTACTTGATTTTTTTTTTGAAAGGGAGGAAGAAATACTTCCTCTTCATACCACTTCAATTCTGCCATTGTAGTGTAAAAGTAACTATAGACAAATAGGGAAATGAATGGGTACAACTAAATTTGGGTCATATTCTATAGTTTGCTAGCCTCTACTCTACAACATATGAAGTTTCTGCAAATAACATTTTAGGAAAGAAATAATCTTACATAAAAAACTGCAAAGCTTTACCACAAGTATGTGGAAATTTGGATATTTTTGCTGCATTGGGTTCCTTATTAATAACAGAATAAATTTAGTGTGTCCTATGTAGCTACACAACATGTTAAAACTCTGAAAATTATTTTAGCTCTATAAGGTACCTTAGTTCTATAAGTTCTATACAAGACATTGTTCTATAATGATATTCACTAAGAAAATAACAGATACCAATTTTTTTTTTTGAGTTGGAGTCTCACTCTGTCGTCCAGACTGGAGTGCAGTGGCCGCTCCCGGCCACCGCAGCCTCGACCTGCTGGGCTCTGGCGATCCTTCCGCCTCAGCCTTCCAAGTAGCTAGAACTACAGGCGCGCGTGACCACGCCCAGCTAATTTTTTTTTTTTAATTTATTGTAGAGATGAGGTCTCGCCAAGTTGCCCAGGTGGGCCTTGAACCTGCAGGCTAAGGCAATCCACTCACCTCGGCCTCCCAAAGCGCGGGATTACAGGCTGAGCCACCGACCCTGGCACCAAATATTTTAATTACAAACAGATAATGAATTTTACTGGAATGACCACAGTTCATGAAAGCAGTAAATTTCTTCACCACAGAAAAACAAGAAGATTAAGTTGGTGAGGTGATGGATATGTTAATTAGCTTGATTAAATCTTTCTATCATGTATACATAGATCAAGACATCGCATTGTATCCTATAAATATACATAATTCTATTTTTCAGTTAAAAATAAATAAATAAAGATTTAGGATAAAAGTTAAGGAAAAATTTTATGGTGAAACATGTGGTTGCCCCATGTAAATTTGCAGGTCAGAAATTTAGCATCAAAACTTCAGAAAAACAAGAATAGTTATATGCCTTCCTTGTCATTCAGTGCAAACTATGCAGTATACTTATGAACTTTTCTCGTTTCTTAAAAAGTTTAATCAAATATTCAGGTCAAGTTTCCAGTTTTTATGAAATAGAGACTAAGTTAACCTCATGGGACATGAGATGAATCCACAACTCAGGGTAACAAATTCAATTATTTTTTAAGCCAAAGGAATTTAAAAAAAAAGAAGAAGAAGAGAATACTGAATGGGCTAGACTATTGTTTATGTACTAAGTTCCTTCTAATAAATTATACTTACCTTAAAATTCAAAATGGCTGAATACATGTTGACATTTTTAGATTTTTCTCATACTTAAAAATAATAGCTAGATAATAGTCCTCATTTTTATTGTTAAAAAATTTGCCTATATCAATTTAGATTCATCTACACACTACTCTTTTGGATTCTCAAGACATTGTAGTCAAAGAAAACTCTATTTTAGAAAGAGGTAAAGCACTACTGACTCTCAACAGGAAGAATGTAGATTTACAGTCCAGACTCTAACCTTAACCCTAGCCATAGCAAATTGCAAAAATTAATGCTGGCAACTTAAAATAGTGAAAAAAGACGGACTCGGTGGCTCAGCCTGTAATCCCATGCTTTGGGAGGCTGAGGCGAGTGGATTGCCTGAGCCCGCGGGTTCAAGACCCGCCCGGGCAACTTGGCGAGACCTCATCTCTACAATAAATTAAAAAATCAGCTGGGCGTGGTAGCGCGCGCCTGTAGTTCCAGCTACCTGGAAGGCTGAGGCGGAAGGATCGCCGGAGCCCAGCAGGTCCAGGCTGCGGTGGCCCGGAGCCGCCACTGCACTCCAGTCTGCGCAACAGAGTGAGAATCCAACTCAAAAAAAATAAAATAAAATAGTGAAAAAAATCTTGAAAAAGAAAAGGAAGACAAGCACACATACACAAAAAGACTAAAAAGAACATTTGACATATGAAAGTGTAATTATACAGATAGATTTATTCTGTTTCATTGACCCATATGTCTTATGCCAGTACCATGTTGATTTGACTACTATAGCTTTCTAATATGTTTTCAAATAAGGAAGTATGAGAACTCCGGCTTTATGTTTCTTCTACAAGATTGCTTTGGGAAAGCTGGGTCCTATGTGGTTGTTGATGAACTTGAGTATTTTTTTCTATAGCTGTAAAAAATATCACTGGCATTTTGGTAGGAATTGCTTTTTTATTTTATTTTTCTCTTTATTGTATTTTAAAGATGTGAGATACAAGTCAGAATTAGGTACATAAGTGGTCTATGCAAAGGTAAAGTTTGGGCCTCCCACTGGTCCTCACTTCCCCTGGTTTAGCATCAGGTGCCCTTACTGATGTTGTTTGACAACCCTCCAATCTCCCCTGGCAGTGTTCTGCTATGCCAATTCCTCTCTTGTAGTATTGTGAGGACCCAATTATGAGTGAGAACTTGTGATATTCAGTTCTTTGTTTCTGTGATAGATCACTGAGTATGATCAATTCTGAATCCATTCAATTTTAATTTTGTCTTTCTTTATGACTGCATAATATTCCATCATGCATATGTACCACGTTTTTGTTGTTGTTTTTTTTTATCCAGGCCACTTTTGATGGGCTGCATGGTTGGTTCCATGTTTTTGCTATTGTGAATAGTGCTTTAATAAGCATGTGTGTGCAGGTATCTTTTTTGTAGACTGATTTGAGTACCTCCAGTATAGTCCCAGAAGGGGAATTGTTGGGTCATATGGAAGGTCAATCCAGATCTTTTAAAAATTGCCACACTGTTTTTCATAGAGGTTGTACTAGTTTACACTCCCACCAACAGTGTAGGAGTATTCCCTTTTCTCAGCATCCTTCCCAGCATCTGTTGCTTTTTTTTAATTTATTAAAGATGACCATTCTTACTGGAGTTAGGTGGTCTCTCAATATGGTTTTGATTTGCATTTCTGTGATGATTAGTGAGGCTGAGAATCTTTTCATGTATCTGTTGGCTGTTCATATGTCTTCTTTTGAGAAGTATGTATACATGTCTTTTGCCTACTTTTCAATAGAACAGTTTGTATTTGTTTTCTTTCAGCTCATTTAAGTTTCTTGTAGATCCTGTAGGTTAGGTTTTTGTCAGATATATAGTTAGCAAATATTTTTTCTCATTCTGTGGGCTGTCTTCCTGCTTTTTGATGGTTTCTTTTGCTCGGCAGAAGCATTTCAGTTTGATGAGGTCTCGCTTGTCTATCTTACCTCTTATAGCATACTCTTTGGGGATTATAGTCAAGAATTTCTTGCCTATTCCAATGTGCATAAGGGTATCTCCTGCATTTCTAAGATTTGGATACATTGAGGTTTTACGTTTAGGTATTTGATCCATTTAGAGTTGATTTTTGTATATGGTAATAGGTAGGGGTCTTGTTTTAATCTTCTGCATGTTATCAGTCAGTTTTCCCAGCACTATTTACTGAATAAGTTCTCCTGTCCCCAGTGATTGTCAGTGAAGTCTTTGTAAAAGATGAGTTGGTCGAGAAATTGAGGCTTTGCTTCAGGAACCTCTATCCTGTTTCATTGGTCTATATATCTGTTCTTGTACCAATACCAGATTGTTTCGATTATTGTAGCCTTATAATAAAGTTTAAAGTCTGAAAGTGTGATGCCTCCCATTTTTTTCTTTTGCTAAGGATTGTTTTGGCTATTCGTGGTCATTCATATTTCTGTATGAATTTCTGTATTTCATTTCCAGGTCTGAGAAGAATGCTTATGGTAATTTAATGGGTATTGCATTAAATCCACAGATTGCCTTGGGTAGGATGGACATCTTAACAATATTGATTCATCTAAACCATGAGCATGAAATATTTTTCCATTTGTTTGTGTCTTTGATTTTTTTGAGCAGTGTTTTGTAGTTTTCATTGTAAAGGTCTTTCACTTCTCTGGTTAGGAAGATGCCAAGGTACTTCATTTTTGTGAGATTGTGCTTTGTATTCAATTATCTGCCTGTTTGTTGTTGATGTTTAAAGATGCAACTTTCTTTTGCACGTTGATCTTGTACCCTGAGACTTTGCCAAAGTCTTTTATCAGTACAAGAAAGTTTTTGGCAGACTTCCTTGAGTTTTTAAGGTATAAGATCTATTGTCTGCAAAGAGGGATAGCTTCACTTTCTCTTTTCCTATTTGGATAGCCCTGATTCCCTTCTTTTTTCTGATTACCTTAGCTCGGACTTTCAATACTATGTTGAACAGAAGGGGTGAGAGTGGGCATCCTTGTCTTGTTCCCATTTTCAGGGGAAATACTTCCAACTTCTGTCTATTTAGCAATATGTTGGCTATGGGTTTATCATAGATGGCTCTTATTATTTTGAGGAATGTTGCTCCTGCACCTAGGTGCTCAAGGGTTTTCATTGAAAAGGGATGTTGGACTTTTGTCAAAGGCTTTTTTGCATCTAAAGACAGGATCACCAGGCTCGGTGGCTCAGCCTGTAATCCCATGACTTGAGAGGCGGAGGTGAGTGGATTGCCTGAGCCCACGGGTTCAAGACCTGCCTGGGCAACTTGGCGAGACCTCATCTCTACAGTAAATCAAAAATCAGCTGGGCATGGTAGCACACACCTGTAATTCCAGCTACTCGGAAGGCTAAGGTGGAAGGATCGCTAAAGCCCCACAGGTCGAGGCTGCAGTGGCCGCTCCCAGCCACTGCACTCCAGTCTGGGTGACAGGGTGAGACTCCAACTCAAAAAAAAAAAAGATAGGATCATGTGGTTCTCAGTTTTACATCTGTTGATGTGCTGAATTACATTTATAATCGTGCAGATGTTGAACTAGCTTGCATCTCAGAATGAAGCCTGCTTGGTCATGATGGATGATTCTTGAGATGTGTTGTTGAATCCAATTTGCTAGAATCTTGTTGAGAATTTTTGCATCTGTGGTCATCAAGGAGATTGGTCTGTAGTTCTCTTTCATTATTTGCTGTTTGCTAGGTTTGGGTATCAGTGTGATGTTAGTTAGTTTCATGAAATGATTTGGGGAGGATTTCATCTTTTGCAATTACCCGAAATACTTTCAACAGAATCAGTATCAGCTCCTCCTTTTATGTTTTGTACAATTTCACTGGGAAGCCATCTGGTCCAGGGCTTTTGTTTTTTGTGGATAGTTTTCTTATAATGGACTTGATTTCCTGGGTTGTTACTGATCTATTTAAGATTTCAATTTCTTCTCATTTCAACCTTGGGAGAATGTCTGATGTTAGAAAGTCTTCATTTCATTCATGTTTCCAAGTTTATTTCCACACAGGTGTGCATAGTAATCTCTGATTTTCTTTTAACTTCTCCAGGGTCAGTTGTAACTTCATCTTTGGTATTTCTAAGGGTATTTATTTTGGTTTTTTCTCTCTTTCTCTTTGTCAGTCTAACAACGGGTCCATCTACCTTTTTTAACCTCTCAAAGAACCAGCTTTTTGTTTTGCTGATTTTTTTCTATACTTTTGTCTTCTATGTCTTGTAGTTGCGATTTTATTTTGGTGATCTAGATTCTTCTGCTGAAGTTAGGGTTTTGGTGGTCTTGCCTTTCTAGTTCTTTTAGGTGTGATGTTAAGGTTTATTTGTGATCTTTCTAGGTTTTTTGTTTTTGTTTTTGTTTTTTTTGAGTTGGACTCTCATACCATCATCCAGGCTGGAGTGCAGTGGCACACTCACAGCCACCCCAGCATGTACCTGCTGGGATCCGGTGATCCTTTCACCTCCGCCTTCCAAGTAGCCAGAACTACAGTTTGCACTACCATGCCTGGCTAATTTTTTTTTATTTATTGTAAAGACAAGGTCTCACCAAGTTGCCTGGAGTGGTCTCAAACCCACAAGCTCAGGCAATCCACTTGCCTCAGCCTCCCAAAGGGATTACAGGATAAGCCACAAAGCTAGGCCATCTGGGTCTTTTTTAAAATGTGTGTGTAGACGTATAAATTTCTCTCTTATTACTGCTTTCATGGTATCTCATAGATTTTGGTAAGATTTATCTGAGTTTCCATTTGTTTCCAGGAATCTTTTAATTTCTCTATCAATTTCCATGTTGACCCAGGAGTCCTTCAGTAGTGTGTTTAGTGTCTGTCTCTGTGTGCTATTGGGGGAGTGTCTTGTATTGGTGATATTTATTTTTACTGCATTGTGGTCTGAGAAGATGCATGGTAATATTTCATTCTTATGGAATTTATTTATGCTTGATTTATGGCAGATGATGTGGACAATCTTAGAGTATATTCCATGTGGTGATGAGTAGAATATATATTTTGTGATTGTTGGGTGGAGTGTTCTGTAGGTATCTATTAAGTTCATTTGGTAAAGCATCAAGTTGAAGTTCCAGATCTATTTGATTTTTTGCCTCAATTATCTATCTAGGGTTGTTAGTAGGATATTCAACTCCCTGGTTATGATAGTGTTAGAGTCAACATCCTTTTTTAGTTTACTTAATAGTTGCTTTAAAAATCCTGGTGCTTCTATGTTTGGTACATGTATGTTTAGGATGGATAGTTCTTGGTGATATTATCACTATGTATTATCCTGTCTTTATTAATTTCTGATGTCTTGAAGGTTGTTTTGTCTGATATCAAAATTGTGATTCCTACCTTTTTTTGTTTTCTGTTTACCTAAAGTTTCATTTTCCCTCCTCTAACATTGAGTTTGTGGGTGTTCTTTGTAGTGTGATGTGTTTTCTGGAGTCAGCATATTAAGTTAAGATTGTTATCAAGTTTGCCATTCTTTATCTTTTCAGTGGTGCATTCAGTCCATTCACACTCAGGTTTGTTATTGAAATGTGAACCTCTATCCCTGTCATGAAGCTCATATGTTGCCATTTTGTTTACTTTATCTTTTGTGTTAATATGTGTGTGCATTTTCAACATTGTGGGTATGTTGCAAGCTCTGTTGGCTCTGTTTGCCTATACTCTTGAGAAGTTCATGGTTCTTTTTTCTTTTATTTATTTATTTATTTATTTATTTATTTATTTATTATAAAGATGTGGGGAACATTCAGGGTTAGGTATACAAACATTGATTATGCAGGTACCTTGTTGATGAGGTATGTCATTCCCTCCACTATCACTTTCCCTCAACTGCCAATCCCACCCCCCTCTTCTAACAGTTTCCCACTACTTCCAATCACTTTCTTATAGTATTATAATTGTTCAAGATCTGCTTTTGAGTGACAGCATATGGTACTCTGTTCTTTGCCTCTGTGATAGATCACTGAGTATGATTGACTCTAAATCTATCCAAGTTGCTCCAAAGTCACTCCAAAGTCCATATGCTTGTTCTTCTTTATGGCTGCATAATATTCCATGATGTATATGTGCCATATTTTTTTAATCCAGTCTAGCTTTGATGGGCAACATGGTTGGTTCCATGTTTTTGCTATTGTGAATAGAGCTGCAATAAACATACGTGTGTAGGTATCTTTTTTGTAGAAAAAATTGAATTCTTCTGGTTATATTCTGGTCATATGGAAGGCCAATTTCTACTTCTTTCACAAAACACTACACTGTCTTCCAAAGAGGTTGCACTAGTTTGCATTCCCACCAGCAGTGCAGAAGCATTCCTTTTTCTCTATATCCTCACCAGCATCTGTTGCTGTTTGTTTTATTAATGATGTCCATTCTTACTGGGATTAGGTGGTATCTCAATGTGGTTTTGATTTGCATTTCTCTGATGATGAGTGAGACTGAGCACTTTTTCATGTGCCTGTTGGTTGCCCATATATCTTCTTTTGAGAAGTGTCTATTCACGTCTTTTGCCCACTTTTTAAAGGGGCTGTTTGTTTTTTTCCTTTTGGTGTGTTTGAGTTCCTTGTAGATCCTAGATGTTAGGCTTTTGTCAGATAAACAGTTGGCAAATGCATTTTCCCATTCTGTGGGCTCTCTTCCTGCTCTCTTGATGGTTTCTTTTGCTTTGCAGAAGCTCATTAATTTGATGAGGTCCCACTTGTCTATTTTATTTCTTAAGAGATTGGCCTTTAGGGTTCTGAATAGAAATTGGTTCCCAGTTCCAAATTTCTTAAGGGTGTCTCCTGAGTTTTCTAAGATTCTTGTAGTTTGAGGTTTTACATTCAGGTCTTTGATCTATTTAGAGTTAATTTTTGTGTATGGTGATAGGTAGGGGTCCTATTTCAATCTTTTTCATGTGATCAGTCAGTCTTGCCAGCACCATTTACAGAATAGGTTCTCCTCTCCCCAGTGGTTATTGTTGGAGGCTTTGTCAAAGATGAGTTGGTTGAGAAATTAAGGCCTTGCTTCTGGAATCACTATCCTGTTCCATTGGTCTATGTGCCTGTTCTTGTACCAATACCAGGCTGTTTTGATTACTGTAGACTTGTAGTAAAGTTTGAAGTCTGGAGGTGTGATACCTCCTGCTTTGTTTCTTTTGCTAAGAATTGTTTTGGCTATTTGTGGTTTTTCATGTTTCCATATGAATTTCTGTATTGTCATCTCCAGGTCTGAGAAGAATGATGTAGGTACTTAATGGGTATTGCATTGAATCTGTAGCTGGCCTTTGGTAGGAAGGAGATCTTAACAATGTTAATTCTTACTACCCGTATAAGCATGGAATATTGTTCCATTTGTTTGTGTCTTCTTGGATTTCTTTGAGCAGCATTTTATAGTTCTCATTGTAAAGCTCTTTCACGTCTCTGGTTAGGAAGATGCCAAGGTATTTCTTTTTTTGTGTGGCTATTGTGAATGGGATTTGATTTTTATTTGGGTCTCTGCCTGCTTGTTGTTGGTGTATAAGAATGCAACTGTCTTTTGTACATTTATTTTGTACCTGAGACTTTGCCAAAGTCCTTTATCAGTGCAAGCAGGTTTTTGACAGATTCTTTTGGATTTTCAAGGTGTAAGATAATATCATCAGCAAAGAGGGATAACTTAACTTCCTCTTTTCCTATTTGGATACCCCTGATTTCCTTCTCTTGTATAATTGCCCTACCTAGGACTTCCAACACAATGTTGAACAACAGGGGTGACAATGGACAGCTTTGTCTTGTTCCAGTTTTCAGGGGAAATGATTCCAGTTTCTGTCCATTTGTCAGTATGTTAGTGGTGAGTTTATCATAGATGGCATTTACTATTTTGAGGTATGTTCATTCTATACCTAGGTGTTTGAGGGTTTTTATCAAGAACAGATGCTAGATTTTATCAAAAGCTTTCTCTACATCTAATGATATGATTATGTGGTTCTTGTTTTTACATCTGTTGATGTATTTAATTACATTTATGGTCTTGTGAATATTGAACCAGCCCTGCATCCTGGGGATGAAGTCTACTTGTTCATGGTGGATGATTTTTGAGATGTGCTTTTGGATCCAATTTGCTAGAATCTTGTGAGGAATTTTATGTTTATTAGGGATACTGGCCTGTAGTTCTCTTATTTTGTTGGATCTTTACCTGGTTTGGGTATCAGTGTTATATTAGTTTCATAAAATGATTTGGGAAGAATTCCATTTTTATCAATTGCTTGGAATACTTTCAAAAGGATTGGTATCAGCTCCTCCTTGTACGTTTTGTAGAATTCTGCTGGAAAGCCATCTGGTCCAGGGCTTTTTTTTTTTTTTTTTTTTTTTTTTTTTTTTAGGTAGTTTTTGTATGGCAAAGTCAATTTCCTGGGTTGTTTTTTGTCTATTTAGTGTCTCAATGTCTTCTTGTTTCAACCTGGAGTGGTTGTGTGAATCTCCATTTCATTTAGGTTATCAAGTTTGTTTCCATACGGGTGTACATAGTAATCTCTGATAATCTTTTGTATTTCTTCGAGGTTATTTGTGATTGGATCTTTTGTATTTCTG
The DNA here is from genome assembly GCA_027257055.1 of Cephalopachus bancanus. Lineage (NCBI taxonomy): Eukaryota > Metazoa > Chordata > Mammalia > Primates > Tarsiidae > Cephalopachus > Cephalopachus bancanus. The sequence goes on along the minus strand of JAPVLO010000385.1, from coordinate 1,534,327 downwards.
ATTGTGTGTTTTTTTGTTTTTTTGTGTTTTTTTTGGACTTTTTCTCTCTTTTTCCTGGTCATTCTGGCCAGAGGTCCATCAATCTTGTTAATTCTTTCAAAGAGCCAGCTTTTTTATTTTGCTGATGTTTTCTATGATATTTTTGTCTTCTATGTCCTGTATTTGGGCTATTATTTTGGTGATTTAGATTCTTCAGTTAAAGTTGGGATTTTGGTAGTCTTCTCTTTCCAGCTTCCTTAGGTGATTTGTTAGACTCTCCAATTGTGACCTTTCCATTTTCTTGATGTGTGCTCATAGAAATATAAATTCCCTTCTGAGAACTGCTTTCAGGTAATCCAAGAGGCTTTGGTAAGATGTTTCTTCATTTTCATTTGTTTCCAAGAATCTTTTAATTTTTGCTTTGATTTCAGAGTTCACCCAGGAGTTGTTCAGCATCATGCTGTTTAGTGCCCATGTCTTTGTGGGCTTTGGGAAAATATTGTTCTTGTTAATATTTATGTTTATTCCACTGTGGTCTGAGAGTATGCATAGCAAGATTTCAAGCTTTTGAAGTTTGTTTATGCTTGATTTTTGGCCAAGGATGTGATAGATCTTGAAGTACATTCTATGTGGTGATGAGTAGAATGTATATTCTGTGGTTGTTTTGTTGAATAATCTGTAGGTATCTATTAAGTCCATGTGGTCGAGTGTCAAGTTTAGGTTCTGGATCTCTTTGTTGATTTTTTGCCTCAACGATCTATCTAGGGCTGTTAGTGGGGTATTCAAGTCCCTGCTATAATAGTGTTAGAGTCAATATCTTTTTTAGTTTATTGAGTAGTTGCTTTATAAATGTTGGTGCTCCTGTGTTGGGTGCATATATCTTTAGGATGGATATTTCTTGCTGATGGAGTGAAAATTTTATCATTATGTAGTGTCCTTTTGCATCTTTTAAAATTTTGATAGCTTGCAGGTTGTTTTGTCTGATATTAAGATAGCAACTCTTGCCTTCTTTTGTAATGCATTTGCCTAGAATTTGTTTTCCATCCTTTAACTTTGAGTCTCTGTGCATCTCTTTTCATGAGATGAGTCTCCTGGATGCAGCAAATAATTGGGTCATAGTTTCTTATCCAGTTTGCCATTCTTTGTCTTCTCATTGGTGCATTTAGTCCATTCACATTCAGGTTGATTATTGAAATGTGATTGTTTATTGCTGTCATGAGGTTTTTATAAAGCTTTTTCTTTGTTTACTTGTTTTCTTTTGACTCTGTGGTTAATATTTATGTGTGTGTTCAAGTTCTTTTTTGCGCAGTATTCTCTGTTGATTCTGTTCTCTTGGGAAGTATGTGGTCATCTTTTTTTTCTTTCTTCTGTGCTTAATAACTTTTGAAGTGTCTCCCATAGAGCTGGTCTGGAAACTGCATAATCTCTTAAAGGTTGAATGTCTGGAAAGGATTTTAATTCTCCATCACTGATGAAGTTGAGCTTGGCTGGATAGGAAATTCTTTGTTGAAATTGTATATCTTTGAGGACTTTGAACATAGGGCTCCACTCCCTTCTTGCTTGTAGTGTTTCTGCAGATAGGTCTGCTGCTATTCTGATTTGTTTTCCCTGGTAGATAGTCTGACCCTTCTCTCTTGCTGCCTTTAGGAGTTTTTCTTTTGTGCCTACTTCGTGTAGGTGGATTACTATGTTTTTAGGGATTGGCCTTCTCATTTGATGTCTTGTGGGGGTTCTCTGTATCTCTTGTGCTTGGCTGGTCACATCTCTTGTGAGATGAGGAAAGTTTTCTTGGTTTCCCTCCTGGAATACTTGCTCCAAGTTGTTCTCCATTTCCCTTTCTTCTTCTGTGGTACCAATCAGGCTTAGGTTCGGCCTCTTGATATAATCACACATCTCTTGTAGGCTTTGTTTTTTCTTTCTGAGTCTTTTATATGTTTTTACAGATCGGGTTAATTCCATGTTCTGGTCTTCAAGTTCTAATATTCTTTCTTCAGCTCAATTAATTCTGCTCTCCATGCTTGTCATCTTGTTGTTTATTTCCTGGATGAAATTTTTTGTTGCCAAAGTCTCTGTTACAAGTTCTTTCAGTGTTGCAGCTTGTCTTTCTTGAGTCTTATTCACTCTTTCCATCTGTTCCCTTATCCCTCTCATATTCTGGGGCAAGTCATTGGTGAATTCCATTGTTTGGGCACCAAGGTCTGATTTTTCAGGAGTTTTGTCTTTGGTACACTTGGAATTGCCTGAGGCCTTCCTTTGGCTTTTCCTCACTTGTGACAGATCTCTTGTTTTTCTCTTTAGTTCTGTCATTCAGTGTCAGTGGGAGAGTCTTTCCCTTCTAATGTTTATCTAGTCCTCTATTCTTCCTTGATCCAGGCTCTGGATTTGTTCTATTTCTTTTTTTTTTTTTTTTTTTGAGTTGGAGTCTCACTCTGTCGCCCAGACTGGAGTGCAGTGGCCACTCCCGGCCACCACAGCCTCAACCTGCTGGGCTCCGGCGATCCTTCTGCCTCAGCCTTCCAAGTAGCCGGAATTACAGGCATGTGCTACCACGCCCAGCTGATTTTTTTATTTATTGTAGAGATGAGGTCTCGCTGTCCAGGCAGGTCTCGAACCCTCAGGCTTAAGCAATCCACTCACTTCAGCCTCCCAAAGGCGCAGGATTACAGGCTGAGTCATCGAGCCCGGCTGTTCTATTTGTAAATAGGACTGTGGATGAGAAGCTTTGCTGTACTTTGTAGTTTTTGAAATTTGAATAAAGGAGGGGATGGGATACTAGGATTCAGAACCCACTTGCAAATTACAATGTTCATTTATTGTGGTATATGTTCCCTATGACCCACTCCCCACCACCACTCTATATGATGATACAAGCAGAAACCAATGCAGTAAACAATTGAACACACACACATACAGACATACACACACACCCCAATACAAACCGGAATGACAACAAAGTGAAACAAAACAAACAACAACAACAAGAGAAATCTGAACACACACACCTGCTTGCCTAGCATAAAGTGAATTGAGAAGAAAAATAGAAAAACCAGAGGGGGGAAAAAAGAAAGAAATGGAATTCAGGTTGAACATTCACACATATATTGACACACACCTTAAACTATAAAAAATGAAAATTAAAAAACTCAGAAGAACAAAAGAGCAAAAACAAACCAACAACAACAAAATTGAAAGATGAAAACTTAGTCATTCACATACACACACAAACAGAAAATAGCAAATAAAAGAAGAAAGAAACATAAAAAGAAAAGAAAAAATAAGGAACAGATCAACCCCTCACATACACATTCATGCATAAAGGAAAAATATTTTTAAAAATAGATGAACTAGCAAACAAACAAACAAAAAAAGTTTTTTTTAATTGAAAATTAAAAAAAAAAAAAAAACCTGCCCTCTTATGACAGGCTCTGTAATTGTTCCTCTAATCAGGTCTCTGCTGCAGAGCCACCTCTTTTACTCTCTTCTCAGTGTCCAAAGCAGGAAAGGAGGAGGGGCAGTGCAGGTGGGTGGGGCAGAAGTTCTCCCCTTCCACTCTTGTATGTTTGGGAGCTCTCTTCTAGTGGAGAGGTACAGGATTGTCTCTTCCCCAGGTATGTACTCATGAGGGGGGTGCCCCAGTCAGGCCTATCCTGGAATGGAGTTCTCCTATTGTGACTGACATCCAGGTTCCAGCTGGGCTTGTCCCTCTCAGTTGTGGCCCAGTTGTGTGGGTCTGAAGTTCAGAGGATTGCTGAGGAGGAGGGGGTTTGGGTCAGCCCCAGACTCACCACTGATCTCTTTGGAATTCTTCCCCATCCTTTACTGGTCACGCCCTTTGTCCCACAGCTGGATCAGTGTAGGGGGTGGGGCGCCTGGAACTCAACACTCATCAGGTCCCTCTGAAGGTTGTGCTTTCAGGATATTCCCTCTGGGTCATGATCAATCCCTGAGTAGTTGATCTCCTAGTCACAGAGTTCAGGGCTTTGCTCCATGGTGAATGAGTCAGAGCACATTCCTGCCCCACTGATGGTGGCAGGGTGCCTCTCTTGTCCTCTTCTATGGGACTTTACCTCTGCAGCCCCTGCTGCCAGTGACCTGCCAGGCACTGAAGTGGTGAGGCAAAGCCAGGAGCCAACAGTCTCTCTCCTGCTGCACCGGTGAGGGAGAGCCTGGGGAGATATTTTCTCCCTGCTGCTTTTGTCTGTTTTTTTGAAAAAATAATGGTGCTCAGCTTCTGTGACCTGGGAAGAGGCAGGGATGAACCAAAGAAGCTGCAGCACCAGCTGTTGCACTAGGGGTCAAGTCACTTGCTCATGAGCTCCACTTGGACAGCCTCTCCCAGCATTTCCTTCCCAGGGAGGATTTGTTGATTAAAAAGAAAAAGAAAATGGCGCTTGACTTCTGCATCCCAGGAGTCACTAGGGTCCAAGTCCAACAGCTGTGGTACCAGCTGCTGCACCAGGAGAGCCATGGCCACTAGCTCCCTAGCCCTCAGTCAGTCAGCCACTCACATGCCCACTCACTCACCAGTACATACATAAAATTTTCCATATACTCACTCACACAGGAACTTACATTATCCGACTGGTTCAGCCCACCATCTTCCCGACCCCCCTCTTTTTTTTCTTTTGCACTTAATAACTTCTTAAGCATTTCCAGTAGAGCAGGTCTGGAAGCAGCATAAACTCTTAGGGATTAGATATCTAAGAAGGATTTTAATTCTCCATCACTGATGAAACTTAGTTTAGCTGGGTAGGGAATTCTTGGTTGGAATTGTTTATCTTTGAGAATTTTGAAAATTGGACTCCAGGTTCTTCTAGTTGTAGTGTCTCTACAGGCAAGTCTGGTACTATTCTGATTGGTCTTCACAAGTAGGTAGTCTAACCTTTGTCTCTTGCAGTCTTTAGGATTTTTTCTTTTATACCCACTTTGTGTAAGCTAATTACTATGTTTCTAGGGGTTGTTCTTCTCATTTGATGCCTTGTAGGGGTTCTCTAAATCTCTTGTATTTGCATGTTCACATCTCTAGTGATATGGGCGAAGTTTTCTTGGATAATCTCATGAAATGCTTATTCCAAGGCATTCTTCATTTCCCTTTTTGCTTCAGGGATACCTATCAGGCATAAGTTTTGCCTATTGATGTAATCACATATCTCTTGGAAGATTTGTTCCTTTCTTTTGAATTCTTTTTCTATGTTTTTAACAATTGAGTTAATACCATATTTTGGTCTTCAAGTTCTGAGATTCTATCCTCCTGCTTGATTTATTCTGCTTTCCATGCTTGTCAACTTGTCGTTTATTTCTTGGACAGAGTTATTTATGGCCAAAATCTCTGTTACAAGTTCCTTCAATGTTGTTTATTTTTCTTGTGTCTTGTTCACTCTTTCCATTCATTCCCTGATCTCTCTTGTTTTCTTGTGCCAATTGTAGGTGGTCTCCATTGTTTGAGCCCAGAGGTCTGCTTTTCAGGCACTGTTTCTTTGGGACTCTGGGGATTGCTTGTGATCTTCCATTGATTTTTTTCCTCATTTGTGAGAGATCACCTTTCTTTTTTCTTTAATTTCATTATTCAGTGATAGAGGAAGAAGATTTCACCTCTGTTGTTGGCTCAGCCACCTATCCTTCTCTGAACAGGGCCTGTGAGTTTGTTCTATTTTGAAACAGGGCTAGGAGTGGGGAGGCTGTGCAATCTTTTTGTAGTTTTAAGATTTTAATAGGGTGCAATGGAGTAACTAAGATTCAGAAGCTACCTGCAGGTCACAATGTTCACTGACTGGGATGTGGACTCCCGGGACCCACTACCTCATGATATGGCCACAAAACGGGAACATATGTATAACCCCGAGTCTGAAATTGCATAAGGGAAAGGAAGAGAACAGAGAAAGATAGAAGGAAGAATAAAGAAGAGGAAGAGAAAGAAGAAGAAAAGGAAAAACAAACAAGCAAACTAAAGGAACTACTAAGTAGAAGAAAAAAGGAGACACACCCTGATATATATCCACATGTGAAAAACAAAGGAAAAGAAACAGAATACACACACAAATATATAGAGAAAGCAAGCCAAAAAAAATCCTTTGTGAACCTTGAGTTCCTTCTTGCAACAGTTGCTGAAACTTCAGGTTCCATTTTTGGAGGTGTGTCTCAGTCACCACCACTCTTGGCTCATGGAGGAAGGGAGGGGCCTCTGGACTCTAGACCCACTCCCTTGCTCTCCATGTGGTGAGGGGGGCTTACTCCTGTTGCTCCACCACCCCTAACAGCTTCACCTGTATTCAACTGTCTCTGCATGCACACAAACAAGACCACTTTCGGCATGGGTGAGATGCCTCACGAATTTCCAGGGATTGGGGATTGAATCAGTCACACTCTCACATCTACTCATCTGTGACTAGATCCTCTTCCTCTGATTGCATCTGTTGTCCCACAATGGTCCAGAGTGGGGGATGGAATGACTGGAACTCTATGCCAGTCCTGTGCCCCTGAGCTGTGTTTTCTCTTCTGACGGAACTCAGCCACTGATTCCCTCATAGCACTTTCTCTAATGTCCCCACTGTGAGTGTCCAACCTGGTGCCAAAGGTGGTGGTGGTAGGCCAGATGCCAGATGCCACAGCAGGCTGATCCTTGTGGCTTCCTCCCAAGAAGACCCCCAAAAATGGCACTTGCTCCTGCGCCATGGAAAGCACTGGATTCAGAGCAGCAGTGGGCAGTGGCCACTTTAGTAGGAAAGCCCGGGCTGCTTGTTCCTGCATCCCCACTCAGTCAAACACTCACACACTTGCACACACACATGCAAGCAAATTTGTCCTTACACACACTCACTTATACAGAGTCTCACACATTCCAACCAGTTATATAAAATTCTAGAAATTGCTTTAAATATGTAGATTATCTTGGGTAGTATGGACATTTTAATATCAAACCTCCCATTTTATGAATATAGATGTCTTCATTTTTCTGCATTCTATAGTTTCCTTCAGAATTGCTTTTGCAGTTTCACTGTACAAATAGTTTTCTTTAGTTCAGTTTTTTCTAAGTATTTTATTCTTTTTGATGCTACCATAAATGATATCATCTATTTAATTTCCTTTTCTGTATTGTCCATTGGTTAATGTGTAAAAACCCAAGTTGTTTTGTGATGTTTTTTTATCCTGCATCTGTGTTGAATTTGTGTATTGGTTCTAACAGTTTTAGTATTTTTTGTGGAATCTTTAGAGTTTTCTACATATAAATTCTATCATCTGTGAACAAAGATTATTTTACTTCCCTTCCAAATTTGATGCTTTTTATTTCTTTTTCTTGCCTAGTTGTTCATGCTAGTACTTCTAGTACAATGCTAAATAGAAATTGTATGAATGGGCATCCTTTTCTTATTTCATATCTAAGATTTAAAATTTTTAATTTTTTTAACCATTCAATATAGTGTTAGCTGTGTGATTTTTATATATGATCTTTTTACATGAAGTAATTTTCTTCTATTTCTAGTGTGTTGAGTGTTTTTATAATGAAAGGCTATTGAATTTTGTCAAGAGACATAATTATGTGATGTGTATACTTAATTTAGTTTAATGTAGTATATCTCATGGAATGAATTTTGTATCCTTGCAACCTGATCATAAATCCCACTTGGTCGTGGTGTATAATCCTTTTAATGTGCTGTTGAATTCATCTTGTTAGTATTTTGGGGGGATTTTTTGCATCTATATTCATCAGAGATACTGTGATGCATTTTTTTCCTGTATTTTTCTAGCATTGGTATCATGATAATGCTGGCATCATATAAGTATGGAAGTGTTATATCCCCATCATTTTTTTGGAAGATCTTGATAAGAAATGTTGTTCATTCTTCTTTAAATGTTTGGTAGACTTCACCAGTGATGCCATCTGGTCTCAAGATTTTCCCTGTTGAAAGGTCTTTCGATATTCATTCAATCTCCTTACAGGTCTTTTAAGATTTTCTTTTTTTAAGTGATTCAGTCATAATAGGTTGTAAATGTCTAGGAATTTATCCATTTCTTTTAGATTATCCAATTTGTTAGCATACAATTATTTATTGTAGTCTCATAAACCTTTATGTTTCTGTGGTATCAATAGTACTATTTCCACTTTCAGTTCTGATTTTTATTTATTTGAGTCGTCTCTCTTTTGACTGATCTTTTTTAAAAACCAGCTATTGTTTTTTGATATTGTTTCTCTGTTCTCTATTTTGTTTATTTATGCTCTAATCTTATTATATTATTTTTCTGCTAAATTGGGGCTTCGATTTTTCTTTTTTTATATTTACTTCAGATTATCTATTTGATAACTTTCTTTTTATAATATAGGCTTTTACTTACAAATTTTTATATAAGTTTTTACTGTAAACTTCTTTTTTAGTACTTCTTTTTCTACATCCCCTAAGTTTTGGTATGTTGAGTTTGCATTTCTCATTTTTGTTTGTCTCAAGATATTTTTTAATCTTTCTTTTCATTTCTACTTGATCCATTGGTTGTTCATGTGTATGTTGTTTAGTTTTCATGTTTTTGTGTGTTTTTCAGCTTTTATTTTGCCCTTAGCTTCTAGTTTTAGTCCACTGTGATAAGAAGATATGCTTGGTATGATTTTAATCTTCTTAAATTTATGAAGACTGGTTTGTGATCTAACATTTAATCTACCCTAGAGAATATTTTTTGTGTACTTGAGAAGAATGTATATTATACTACTATTCAATAGAATGTTCTCTAAATGTCTGCTAGTTTCACCTGATCTATTGTGTTGGTCAAGTACTCTGCTGTATTATTAATCTTGTTTCTGGACATTCTATCCACTATTAAAAGTATAATATTAAAATCTCCTACTATTATTATATTTCTATTTCTTGAACTAGCTCAGTCAATATTTGCTTTATTTATTTAGGTGCTTTGATAGTGGGTGCTTATATATTTATAATAGTTTTTGAGTTGACCTCTTTATTATTATATAATGCCCTTCTTTTGTTCCTCTGACAGTTTTTGAGTTAAAGTCTATTTTGTCTGATATAAGTATAGCCACTCCTATTCTCTTTTAGTTACCATTAGCAATGGATTACCTTTTTTCATTCTTTCCCTTTCAGCCTGCATGTATTCTTAAACCAAATGTGTCTCTTGTAGACATCATAAAGTTTAATATTGTTGGGAATTTATTTTGCTAATGTTTTGCTTTGTTTTAATCCCTTCCGTCACTCTATATTTTTTGACTGGGAAGTTTAATTCATTTAAATTTAAAGTAATTATAGATAGGGAAAGAGTTACCCATTGCCATGTTATTATTTTCTTCCTGTATTGTTACTCTGTCCCTCTTTTCCTCCTTTGCTGTCTTCCTTTTTGTTTTGCTGATATTTTGTATTGACATGCTTGAGTCCCTTTCCTATTTTCTTTTTTTGTTTTTAATTTTTTGTATTTTGGCTACTTTCTTTGTGGTTGGCAATGAGTTTACATAAAATATAATACAATTATAATAATCTCTTTTTATATAATAGCATAAGTTGCATATAAATACTAAACTTTTAGTCTTTTAGTCTTTTCTCTAACAAACACTTTCTGTTACTGATGTCACAACTTACATTGTTTTGCATTGTGTATCCATTAACAAATTTTTTTATACTTTTGTCTTTTAACTTCTATACTGTAATAAAAGTTATGGTGCATCACCATTGCAGTATTACAGTATTATATATTTTCTATATACTTACCTTTACCAGCAAACTTTATACTTTCATGTTGCTCTTTGGTGTCCTTTCTTCATCTTCCTTTTTTTTTAAGAGATAAGGTCTCACTTTATCACTTGGGCTGGAATGTGGTCATAGTTCACTTCAACTTCAAACTCTTAGGCTTATGTAATTCTCCCACCTCAGCTTTCTGAGAGAAACAACATGCCCAGCTAATTTGTTAAATTTTTGTAGAGATGGAATCTTGCTATGTTGCTCAAGCTGATCTTGAACTCCTGGCCTCAAGGGAACATCCCACCTTAGTCTCTCAAAGTGCTGGGATAACAAGCATGAGTCACTGTGCACAGTCTAGTGTCCTTTTATTTCAACTTAATAATTTTCTTTAACAATTTGTGTAAGGAAGATCTAGTGGTGATGAGCAATTTCAGCTTTTTAGTCTAAGAATTTTTTAATTTCTTCTTTATTTTTGAAGGGGAGTTTTGCCAGATAAACTGTCTTGATTGGCATTTTTCTTCTTCCAGCACTTTGAATATATTATCTCACTCTCTTCTAGCTTGCAAGATTTCTGCTAAGAAATATGCTGATAGTTTTATGCAAGTTTCCTAGTATGTGATGAGTTGCTTTTCTTTTGCTGTTTTGAAGATTCTTTTTGTCTTTGACTTTTGAAATTTGTATAAAGTTTCTCAGTGTGGATTTCTTTGGGTTCACTCTATTTAGAGTCTATTGGGGTTCTCACATCTAGATTTTTTTTCCTCCCAAGAATTGAGAAGCTTTCAGCAATTCTTTCTTTAAATAAGCTTCATGCTTCTTTCTCTTTTTTTCTAGTGACTCAATAATTTGTATGTTGTTTTACCCTATGGTGCCTTTTAGGTATTTTTCACTCTTTTTTTAATTTTCTGTTCATTTGACTGAATAATTTCAAATGATCTGCCTTTTTATTTTCTTCTGCTTGATGAAGTCTATTGGTGAATTTCCTCTAACAAATTTTTAGTTCACTTGTTGTATTCTTCAGTTCTAAAATGCTTGTTTGGTTCTTTTTTAAATTTTCTATCTCTTTGCTGATATTCTCATTTTGTTCATGCATATGCATATTAAACGCACAACTATGTATGGTTAATGTATAGTTCATGCACAGAGCATCTTTATGATAGTTATTTTGGATTACTTGTCAGGTAATGTATATATCTTCTTTTTTAAAATTGGTTACTGAAGTGTTTTTTTTGTTGTTGTTTTTTGTTTTTTCCTTTTTGAGGTCTTGCTTCTTTGTTTACTTTTTTTGTGTGTCTTTTAATTTTATGTTAGAACCCACAGATTTGAATAAATAGTTACCTCCACCAGTCTTTACAGATAGTTTTATACAGAGAAAGACCCTCTAAAGTCAGCCCTACTAAAGATTCTGGGGCATATGAAGCATTTTGGGGGTAGAGATAATGTCTTCAAGCCTCCGTGCAATTTTAGAGATACTTGCCAGTTTCTTTCTCAGAAGTTTATAATCTCTTGCTCCTTTTAGTGTCATTCTACAGTACTACTAGTTCTCTAGCTCTACAAAAACAAGGCTTAATGTTCTGACTTTGCCTCAGTGATCACCAGGTATCCAAATTATGCTATTCTTCATCAACATCCTAAAGCAAAACTGATACCAGTCCCTAAGGCAGCATTCCAAAAAAAATCTGTGACCAGATGCACATTCTACTACTCTTCCTCCCTCCAGAGGTAGAAGGCTCAAGTTGTATTCTCTTCCTGGTGCTGCCTAACCATGTTAGCCACAGCAAACCATGCCACACACCCACACACACACTCTTTCTCTTCTTTGTTTTCAGAAGCCTCCAGACATCCAAACTATGCTGGCTTCATTAGCACTCTAAGTGGACTGTGAAAGGAAGTATACCTAACTCTGAATTGTACCCCACATATTTAAAATAAAAAATTTAAATAAAAAAGAAAGCCCTTCAGGTAGCCCTCTGAAAACCCATACTACTGAATTCACACTCCACTGCTATCTTTCTTTGCAAGGGAAAAGTCAAAGCCAGAGTGCTGTTTTAGTACTGAGCTGTGCCAATTTGGAGAAGTAGCTGATATGGGTAAAGTGAAATTGCTTTTCTTACCCATTTTATGGAAACTGTTCTTGGCTTTGTTGTTTCCTGAGGGTACAGCTTCTTAAGTGGATTCTGGAATTCTCATAAGGTATTTTGGTAAGTGTAGCATTGTTAAATTGATGTTTCTGTGAGATAACCAGGGCTAGAACATTCTTACTACCATCTTGCTTTTGTCACCTCCAAAATTGTATTTATTTTTAATTATAAAGAAGTGGGGTACAATTCAGGATTAGGTATACAAATGTTGATTATGCAGGTACCCTGTATTTTTAATTTTAAAATCCAAACGTTCACTTCTGGTATGTAGAAAAGAACTTGGCTGTTGTATATTAACCTTTTATTAACAGACTTGCTGTAAACCCTAGTTTCAGTAGGGTTTTTTGTTGATTTTTTTCAGATTTTCTGCGTAGACAATCAGGTTATCTGCAACTAAAACCAATTTTATTTCTTCTTTCCCATGCTTCTTTTGTATGAATTTGCTGGGGATATCATTAAAAATACTACAGATGGTGTCTTAAACAATAAAAATGTATTTTATTACCATTAAGGAGGCTGGAAGTCGAAGATCAAGGTGCCAGTATATCTTGTTTTTTCTCAGACCTCTTTCCTCAGCTTGCAGATGTACTGATCTCCTCTTGCTATTAAAACACAAATTATGGGAAATGATCAGGGCCCTGGCCAGGAGGCTACACTGCACCCACTTCCTTTCACACACCATGCCAAGAGGAAGGCAGCAGCAGCCAGTGATACCTGGGAAACTCCTCTGGGGGGACATTATGGAGCTGGAAGTACCCTTGAGGGAGTCCGATAGCCAGAGGAAGGATAGGCAAGAGTGATAGAAAGAAGTCAAGGTACCATTATCACTCAGATGAGAAATCAGAAACAAGAGAAAATGATGTTACAGATGACCTGGACGCTCCCAAGCCCAAAAAAGCTGAAATGAAAGAAGTTAAATGGAGACACTGAGGAAGAATTTAATTGACTTTCAGATGAATTCTGTAAACCTCATAAGTCAAGAAGAAAAGATCTACCAAATGGAGACATTGGCGAATATGAAAAAAAATCAGCCGGGCTCGGTGGCTCAGCCTTAATCCCACACCTTTGGGAGGCTGAGGTGAGTGGATTGCCTGAGCCCGCAGGTTCAAGACCCGCCTGGGCAGCGAGACCTCATCTCTACAATAAATCAAAAAATCAGCTGGGCGTGGTAGCGCGCGCCTTTAGTTCCAGCTACTTGGAAGACTGAGGCGGAAGGATAGCCAGAGCCCAGCAGGTCGAGGCTGCGGTGGCCGGGAGCGGCCACTGCACTCCAGTCTGGGCAACAGAGTGAGACTCCAACTCAAAAAATAAAAATAAAAAAAATCAAAGCGAGTATCATCCTTAGATAGTTCTACTCGTAAATCAAGTGGTGATAAACTAGAGGAAGCAGGGATACTTTTCATTTTGCATTTGATGTTATTCTTGAAATTCAGGCAATTTGACTTTTTTTGTAGACTAATTAGAACTGATTCTATAATATTTCCTGCTTAGTGTCCAATACTCTCAATTGGACGTAAGAGTCTCTGTAGAGCTGAAGCCTAGGCCTTTTTTTCCTTTGGCTCTTGTTTCTTTCATTGAATTGTCTTTTTCTTGGGGTGGGGTGTTGGAATGGTCAAATTTAAACTTTTCCTATACATTTGGGTTCCTAAACTTTTTTTTTATGAATTGCTTATTGGTTGTCTCCTACTTGCATTTCTTATGATTATTTTAATTCCTAGCAATACTCGTGAATTGACTTCTGACTTCCTGCAACAAGGTACAGAAAGTTTCCTGATCTTGTGTATTTTGCTTTCTGCTTTTTCTGCTTCTGTAACAATAGCAACTTTAAATGATCTTTGGGTCTTACTGTGACTCAGTGTTAAAGCTGTTTGAATTTTTAAAGCAAAAATAAAACATAAAAGTGATCTGTAGAAATTTGTTCTTTTGGGTATTAATTTTTTGAGAGGTGTAGTAAATACGTAAACATTCTTATGTAGGTAACATCTGCATACCTAGATCCACTGTTTTAGGGCATTTTTTTTCCTTTAGAGACAAATTCTTGCTCTGTCACCCAGGCTAGAGTGTAATGGTGCTGTCGTAGCTCTCTGCAGCCTCCAACACCTGGGTTTAAATGCTAGGACTATAGGCATGCACCACCACACTTAGCTAATTTTGTATTTTTTGCAGGGACTAGGTCTTGCTATGTTGTCCATGCTGGTCTCAAATTTCTAGCCTCAAGTGATCCTCCTGCCTCAACCTCCCAAAGTGCTGAGATTACGGGCATGAGTCCCATGTCTGGCCAGGCCTATTTTCCTGAACAGAATTTGTCCAAAAATGTCACAATTTTCCTGTAGCAGAGTTCATAGGTTTATCTAGGTGTTAGAAATTGTCAGTAAATTACTTAGGTCTTCACGAAGAAATAATACTGACATTCTTAATTCTTGATCATTAACAATTCTTTATATTCTTTAGTTCTCATAATCGCTGATATTTAAATACTTTAAGCTTAATTTAATGCATAATATTTGGGGAGTTTTGACAAAAGATGTTGAATCTTTACCTTACAATATGGTGTGTGGTTTGTTTGTTTGTTTGTTGAGTCACAGTCTACTCTGTCACCCAGACTAGAGTGTGAAGGCATGATCATGGCTACCACAACCTCCACCTGCCGGGTTCAGGCAATCCCTCTGCCTTGGTCTTCCAAGTAGCTAAGATTGAAGGTGTGTGCCACCATGCCCAGCTAGTGCAAGGGTGTATTTACTTATTTAGATTTTTTTGTAGAGGCAAAGTCTAGCTATGTTGCCTAGGCAGGTCTCGAACTTCTCCCGTCTCAGCCTCCCAAAGTGTTCAGTTTATAGGTATGAGCCACCACAACTGGCTGGTGTCTTTGTAATTTGTGAATTTGCTATTTGTCATGAAGTCAGTATGTTTGCTGAGTTATATAAGGCTTTACAAATCTATATTGCTAGTAGTGGAATGCATAGGTTGCTGCTTGCTTTGTTGGGATTTTTACCTGATGCAATGTTCTGTATTGTAATAGCTTAACTATTTATTATTTTGATTAAACATACTGGATTTCAGGAATTCTGCTTCTAGTTTATCCTAAGGAGATGATCAAGAGATATGCAGATATTACATATTACAAAATTTTGATTTTTTTGGTCATAAATAAGTTCCTCAATGTCCAAAATTTTGTTACAAGCCAAATATCATCATCACAGTAATATTGTTAATAATAGTAAAAAAATTTAAATATTCTGCATGTCTGACAGTAGGCAATTATTTTAAGAAAAGATACTATGTCTATGCAATAGAATACAGTTATCCCAAAGGGTATACAACAATGTTAGAAAGATATTCATTGTATTTTGTTAAAAGAAAAAAGCTGATTATAAAGCAATACATACATTATGATCTTATTTTCATTAAAAAATGTTTTATGCACATAGAATGAGAATTGGAGGGGTGTGTTTCAAATGTGGCTTCAGCTAAGTGGATTACAGATAATTTAAAAATTCTAATTCTAACTCTAATTGAATTATAATTTTAGTTACCTGAGTTTCTAAAATTTCTACAATGAAAATGTATCCTGTAATAATTTTTTCTTTTACTCTTAAAAAGGCTTCAGTAGTGAGAGGTTTGTTTAAAAGCCTCAAAATATGAGTTAGAAATTATTTCTTGTATCTAGTTCCCAGTTTGAAAATTGCCATTGTGTGTGGCTCTGTAACTACTTTCTTTAAACACATGAATAATAAGGTTTACTAGATAGGGGGGAAAAAAGAACACCAACTATATTGGATTACAGACTTATTTTAACTTAGTTATCTCTTTGAAGGCCTTATGCTTAAATACAGACACATTCTGGAGAGCTGAAGTTAGGGCTTCAACATATGAATTTTGAGGAGATACAATTCAGTCCATAATACTTTTATTTCTTTTTCTTATTGTCCTAAGTAGTACTTTCAGTACAATATTTTTAAAATGTGATGAGAGTAGTCATCTTTGCCTTGTTCCTGACTATAGCAGGAAAGCTTCCAGTTTCTTGCCTTTAAGTGTAATGTTAGCTGTAGATTTTTTATACATGATTTTTTTTATCAAGGTGAAAAAAGTTCCCCCTTTATTTCTAGTTTTCTGAGAGCTTTTACACTTTTTATCTGTGTGTATCATTACTCCACATACTCAATTTCAAAAACAGAAAGACATGCATTCTTTTGTATACTCTCCTCAGTTAATAGGTTCTGTTTCTATTACTGGCAGTTTTTAATATCTGCTTTTTAAAAACTAACATTGGCATACTTTAAGCCCACATCAATATTATGAACCACTGTAGCAGATCCCCTGACTTCAATCTAATTCTCTTTAAATCCATCTCCCACACAGCCCAAGAAGAGTCTCCTTGATTACCAACCACCTTCTTTCAGGCACTCGACCTTATTATGTCTATGAGTACCTTTGGCACAAATTCTGGATTTTAATTGTATAAACTATCTCACTGAATACTAAACTTTCTAACATATTAGGTTATTTATCCTTGAGCCTACTGTGAAGCAGAATGTATAACACAGGTGTTCAATAAAATTAATTAAATAAATAAATACATTCAGAGACATAGATAAGGTAATTCTGGAGATTGCTCAAAAATGTTTGCAGATCTCTGTCTCCCACTTTAGTTCCTTGCATTGCAATCCATTAACTATATAGATAGTGAAGGTCACTCATTGATTGGTTTATTATTATTATTATTACTCCCTTTTCATGTAACACATATAGAATATTTGATCAAGGTGAAAATTTAATAATCATTTAACATGCTAATGAAAGTAGTTGGAAAATTGGAAAATGTTTTATTTTAAAACATGATCTGGGCATCTTTATCAATTATCCATGATTGTGTATAGGAGGAATGGGCAATAACAAAGACAAACATCAGATACAATTTTGTTAAAACAGTATAATAGAATATAAAAATATTGTTCAATAGTATGCCATAAGAATCAACAGATATAAAATCCTGTAAAATAAAATGTTATTGGAGACCAGTGGAAGGGCTCCTCAATAAAAATTATTCATCTCTAATAGCCAAGAATTTCGGAACCAATAATGTCTCAAAGGGTGAAAAAGTAACATATGGAAATGGTAAATCACATGGAAAAATCTTCTAATAGTATTCTTGTGACATTCAGGAGAATAGCTTTCATTAATGGTCACAAGAAATATGAAATAAATAGCCATGATGCAGTTGGTAAAAGAGAAATGATAGTCATAGAATAGTATTTTTCTTCTCCAAAAGTTTTTTTAGAGCTTCTTGGACATCTTTGTTCCTCAGAGAGTAAATCAAGGGATTCAACATGGGAGTGACCAGGGAGTAACATAAGGATGCCACTTTACTCAGCTCGGGAAATCTGTCAGGCGTGAGATACATAAAAAAGACAGCACCATACAGCACACTCACGACTCCCAGGTGAGAACTGCAAGTGGAGAAGGCTTTCTTACGTCCTTCAGTAGACTGTATCTTTAGAACTGTGGACACAATATACATGTAAGAAACAACAATGACTATGATGGTAGGCAAGATTATGACACAGGATAAGAAAAAAGATACCATTCGATGGATAAAGAGGTCAGAACAAGACAATCTCTGAAGTGGACGAGCATCACAGTAAAAGTGGTCAACAGTCCGAGAAGCACAAAAGGATAAAGAAAATGTCATGCTCGTCTGAAGAACTGAGGTAACGCAGCCACAAAAATAGGAGCCAGCCACCAGCTGAGTACAGAGACGTGTTGACATCTGAACAGAATAGAGGAGGGGGTTACAGATGGCAGTGAAGCGGTCATACGCCATGGCTGCCAGGAGAAATCCCTCAGTCACAATGAAGAGAGCAAAGAGGAAGAGCTGAGCCACACAGCCGGCAAAGGAGATGGACTTGCTCTCAGACCAGAAGTTGATCATAGCCTTGGGTGCAATAACAGATGAATAGAAGAGATCAATAAAAGAGAGATTGCCTAGGAAAAAATACATTGGTGTGTTCAGCCGGGGATCAGTCATAACCATGGCCATCATCCCGACATTCCCTAGAAGGACCACAGCATATACAAGCAGAAATAGCAGGAAGAGCAGAATGTGGAGCTCTGGGCGGACCCTGAAGCCTATAAGAATGAAGTCAGTCATTTCTGAGTGATTGCTTGTTCCCCTGTCACCCATGGTAGAGACCTGCTGAGAGGCACAAGGCAAAAATAAACAAAGGAACTCTTGGTTCTGAACCTAGCATTATAAATAATCTCTTACAGTACCGTATTTGGATTTACTAAGCTATTCTGGAATCATTATTAACTTTAGCCTCATAGATATAATATGATTTAAATGAAAGCTAACTAACTTATGTTGAATCAAAAAATCAGTTTTATTTCTTAATTCCTTCAAGAATAAAGTTAGGTCTTTTGTCTCTGCATCTATTGAAATGCCTATCTACCTAATACTTTCTATAATCACTTCTCCATACATTTACAAATCACTTCTCTATACATTTCCCACTTGTAATTCACACAATAACCTCAACATCGTGAAGCAGTGACAGAAAGCACGAATAATTTAATGAGTGACATTTGGGATATGACAGGTCTGGTTTTGGAGATATTTGAGACTTGTCAAATTTAGGAAAATTTGGGGTCTCAATTATGCCAGCAGATATTTTAAAAAGTGACTAAATTTTTAAAAATGTGTTAAGTTCTATTACTTTTTGCAAGTCATGGAAATTGAATTCTGATGGACATAAGATGTTAGGTGTGCACAATCAAATAAAAAGTTATTAGGACTCACATCCTAGAATTTCTCCCCCAATGGGCCATCAAAGTCCTTTCACCAAAAAAAAAAAAAAAATCTGCATTTTCTGAAACCAAGACTCATAGTTCTTTAGAAAGTGGTCTATAGGTAGAAATCTTCTATAGATAAAAGATTACTTTTGAAATTAATACTGCAAATGTTACATATGAAGGAACTGTTGATTTTTAACTCCATACATTAGCAACAATGCCCACTCTTTGTCTCTCCTCATGACTTTATATATATGGTTCTAGTCAATAATAATTACAGACATTTATGTGACATTTCTTTTATGCAAGACACTTTTCTAAATGCTTTTATAGTAGCTCATTTAACCACACAGAAATAATATGAAGTAAATTTTACACTCCCAAGTTTACAGATGAGAAAACTGAGCTACAGAAAATTAGTTTGTTGAAATTCACCTGCTAGTGTCAGAATCTAAATTTGAAGGCAAAAAACCTGGCTTCAGAATCCATGCTCTTAATCATTATTAATAATTAATCATTGGACTAGATCACTTTTTGATAAGGAGCCTTTTCTGATCTGTTACCTTCCTTGCTTCTGTTTGTACTTTAGAGTTTGGTTAAAATTTCTTGTCTTCAAAATAAATTCTTTGATTCATCAATCTGGGTCAAAACACCTCTTCTAAAGACAATAGTTACTATCTCCACATTAATATTAACTATTAATTATTCTTCACTTGACAATAACTCACTTAAGATCAGTCTCAACTTGTTCTCTATATGTTGCCAGCATAACATTCCGTTCTGGCAAAAGGCAATTAATCAATACATATTTATTATAGATAAAGGTTAAACGATAATGATCATAAAGAATCAGAAAAAAAATGAAGCCTATGTAAAGCTGCAGTTGTTACTATGGGTGCTAGGTTGTGATAGATACAGAATCCAGTCTTCTCTCACTCTCTAAATGGGACTTTGGACAAATTACTTATGCTCTCTATGCTACTGTATCCTCATATATAAAGGGAGTATATGAAAAAAATAATCCTCAAAGTTTTCTTAGGGTTAGAAAATGACACAGGTACTAAAATCACTTAGCACCATTTATGGCAGAGTAAGTATTCAGTAATGGTTAGCCATTATTATTTTTGTTATCCTTTTCAGTGTTCAGTCCCACAATGTATAACAAAATAATTAATGAAAATTATGTTGAAAGTTAATAATGGGTATATGATTCTTTTTTGGATAAACCATTCTAAGTTCAGGAAAGCAATTAAGGAAAGCATTAAAAATTTAGAGCAAATAAAGAAAACAAAGAGAAAGGGACTATGTTGCCTGAGAGAAAATATGATTAAGAGAAAAATAGCATAATGTGATATCATTATTCAAGATTGTATTAAAGGCTGAAAAGATATTCACCAGTTCCATAGAAATTTGTAAATAATGTTATAGAGTTGCAAGGTTTTGCATTATCATACTTAGGGACCTTAAAGGTGTGAGATATTTAAGTAGTAAAAGACAGCTTCCTGATGGTCATTACTTTTAAACTTTTTGAAAAATAATGTTTCACTTATTTTTCTTTAATCTCATCTAGAGGCAAGGACACAGATTATTTTAATTTCCAAGATTTATTTCTATTAAAATCATTCCAACATTATATTTTAACATTAATTATTCTTTACTTGACAGTAATTTTTTTTAGATCAAACTCAACTTGCTGACTTATCATCAACAAAATGTTCTGCATCTGGCAAACGACAATTAATCAATATATGTTTATTATACAGATAAAAGTGGAATGATAATGAGCATGCAGAATCAGAACAATGTTTAATAAATTTATAACACAGGTGTAATATACATCATAACATTCTAAATATTAATACATTTATGACTGAAGACATTTATATCTGGAAAAGGGAGTTATTTTCAGAGTAGTCAACAAACCAGTAGTGTGTGAAATTATTTGTTAAAACTTTTAAAAGTTACTTTTACCTTGTGTTGTTTGGTAACTTGTCAGGTTCTCTTAAAAACGAAGCAGCAGAATTCCACTGTTTTCTTCTGTTTATTGTTTTAATTCTAGAAAAAGTAAACATAAAGTTAATTAATGACTATGTCACAATTACAAGCAAATACTGAAAAATCACCACATGGAGATAAAATGAACCCTTCCCCCAAATGCATGTTCATTATCCAGTAAAGTTTCCCAGAGAAATGTGACCTATATTCCTCATGGCTCTATTTTAAAAACTGTTCTTGTCGGGCTTGGTGGCTCAGCCTGTAATCCCGCGCCTTTGGGAGGCTGAAGTGAGTGGATTGCCTGAGCCCACGGGTTCGAGACCCGCCTGGGCAGGCGAGACCTCATCTCTACAATAAATCAAAAAATTAGCAGGGCGTGGTAGCGCGCGCCTGTAATTCCGGCTGCTCAGAAGGCTGAGGCAGAAGGATCGCCGGAGCCCAGCAGGTCGACTGCACTCCAGTCTGGGCGACAGAGTGAGACTCTAACTCAAAAAATAAATAAATAAATAAATAAAATAAAAAATAAAAAAATAAAAACTGTTCTTTCCCTTAGTAGTTGGTCTCTAGAAAGATTCCATGGTTGTTTTTAGAAGAGTCAAGGTGAATTTTCCAAATGATGCTCTGCTAATACTGAAATAATTTTGGAAATTATATTCTATAATTATGCAAAGTGAACTTGAGGAATCAATCCACAGGACATTCTCTATCCTGCATTCTTGGATGCTTGGATGCTTTTAACAAAGGAGAATGAATTGCCATGGATATGCAAGGAGAGGCCCTGAGCCATTTGAAATCTCTAAAACACTGCCAAAATATCAACTGCCCTTATCCATAAGGGCTTTGGTTTTACTATATCAGTGTAACTTTTTCAAATAATTGCAGCATTGAGATTTCACTTACCTTTTGGGAGATAGTACCTGTGGGGGAGAAGAAAACAAACCAATTATTAAGACTCTTGATTCCAGATCCAAGGTCCATGAAGGCCTCAGAGGCTCTAGATTAAATAAATTTTAAAAGACCCCCAATAGGACTTAAAGTACATACATAGTAGGGTTTTTCCTTCCTTTGTGTCAATCCTTGGGAGAAACCACAAGGATCTTTCAACTTTAATTTCTTCACTAAAAAAAATAATTTTCAATTTGTTTTTATAGCACAGTTTTTGGTGAACAAATGTAAATAGATATGAAAAACATACTGTACTTTATAATACAATTAATTTTTTAAAGTGTCTTCATTATAACATTAATTTCTTTCTTTTCAGCCTGTAATCCCGCGCTTTGGGAGGCTGAAGTGAGTGGATTGCCTGAGTCCACAGGTTCGAGACCCGCCTGGGCAGCTTGGCAAGACCTCATCTCTACAACAAATCAAAAAAATTAGCCGGGTGTGGTAGCACATGCCTGTAGTTCCAGCTACTTGGAAGGCTGAGGCAGAAGGATCACCAGAGCCCAGCAGGTCGAGGCCGCAGTGGCCAGGAGTGGTCACTGCACTCCAGTCTGGGTGACAGAGTGAGACTCCAACTCAAAAAAATAAATAAATAAATTCACCCAAAACTTTTCTTGATTATTTTTTAGTGATATTTTTCAATTGTAGTTGATAATAAATAGAATAGCATGACCATGATTTGTGGCAAAGTCCAACACATGCATGCTAATTTATCAAGTAGAGTTTAAATAATGATGAACTGGTTGTGTACTCATAACCAGAACAGCGAACACTGTACCCAACAGGTAATTTTTCAGCTCTCACCTGTCTCCTACCCTCCCCCATTTGTAGTGTCCAATGTTTATTATTCTACTGTATATGTCCATGTGTATTCCTTGTTTAGCTTCTACTTACAAGTGAGAACATGTGGTATTTGATGTAAAGTTCATAATTGTAATTGCTTGAAAGTTGTTTATTCAGGTGTCATGTATTAATAACTTCTCATATATTTCCCTGTACACATTCCAAAATAATCTAAAGAATTATTGTGTATCCATCAATAAATGATTGGGAAAAGAAATGTTATATATACAGACGATGCCAAAAAGTGCATACACATTTTAAGTATGACATTTGCTCAAGAGATGGTGGTAATCAAATCAATGCTAGCATCACCATGCAACAGGCAGGACAAAGAAAATGGTGGAAGCATGGTTGAGCAAATGTTATACTACACAGTGCTACCATAATTCAATTCAACTTCAAAAAGTAATACATAGATAACAGCTCTTAAAATATGTGTACATTTTTGGCATCTCCGTACCACACACACACACACACACACACACACACACACACACACACACACACTATGGAATACTACTCAGAAATAAAAATAATGAAAACACACACACACACGCCATGGAATATTACTCAGGCATAACAAAGAATGAAATCATGTCTTTCAAAGCAACATGGAAGGCCATTATCCTAAGTGAAATGACTTAAAACAGAAAGTCAAATACCACATGTTCTCACTTGTAAGGGGGAGCTAAACAAAGAATACACATGGACATATAGAGTAGAATAATAAACAATGGACACTACAAAAGGGGGAGGGTAGGAGACAGGTGAGAGCTGAAAGATTTCCTGTTGGGTACAGTGTTCACTGTTCTGGTTATGAGTACACAAAAATCCCAGACTCCACCACTACACATTATATACATGCAAGAAATCTGTATTTGTGCCCCCTACATCTATAAAAATATAAAAGTTTGTGGGGGATATATATGTTTGTATGTTTATATTTTCATTTTATAGTTGGATATGTAAACCCATGTAATACAAGTCAATGAAGAAATAAACATGTTCTAATAACATAAAAAAAGAACCATATTAGTCAAAAATCATATTTTTTTTATTTTCAAGATGTGGGGAACAATTCAGGCTTAGGTATACAAATGTTCATTATGCATGTACCCTTGTTGATGAGGTGTGCCCCCCTTCCCCTGGCAGATTTCCACTACTGCCAATCCTTTTCTTAAAAATCATAATTTGTATTTGATAGGAATTAAATCTTAAAGCTAAGTGCTTAAGTTCATCATATGTAAAATTGTAAGAAAAGAGGAATTAGTGGACAAGAAAAATAATAAAGTCATTAAATATGCAGCTGGTCAAAGGCAATATTTGATATTTATTCATACTGTAGTCTCTTTGATCTGAACAGCAGCCTCAATATCTTGAAGTTGTTTACCTAATAGAATAACACAATTTTCACTGATGAAGAATCTGAGACCTTATTGTCTTGCTTGTGTTAAATTGTTGTAGTTGTTCCTTAATATTTACTATTAGTCATGGCTTCCTGGAAAACTCCCGGGGTCACTGCTATGTTCCTCCTTGTCTCCTTTCTATTAATGTCTTTTGCTAATAAGTTACCCAAAAGAATTTGAAGCATGTCTTTTACTTGCAGGCTCAGCAAAATGAATATATGCAGGAAGCAGTCTCAACTTAGTATCAGGTACTTTTAGTGGTGTTATGTGCCCCTCCCCCCATCCCCTAGCAGTGTCCCACTACTGCCAACCCCTCTCTTGTAGTATTGTAATAAATGTTCAGGACACACTTATGAGTGACAACATGTGGTACGCAGTTCTTTGTTTCTGTGATAGATCACGAAGTATGATAGACTCTAAATCCATTGAATTTGCCTTGAAGTCCACAATTTTGTCCTTTATGGCTGCATAATACTCCATTGTGTGTGTGTGTGTGTGTGTGTTTATCATTTTTTTATCCAGTTCACTTTCAATGGGCAGCACAGTTGGTTCTGTGTTTCTGCTATTGTGCATAGTGCCTCAATAAACATGAGTGTGCTGGTATCTTTTTGGCAGAATGATTTAGTACCTCAGGGTATAGTCCCAGAAGGCTTATTGTTGGTTCATATGGAAGGCCAATTTCTAGACCCTTCAAAAATCACCACACTGTTTTCCACAGAGGTTGTATTAATTTATACTCCCACCAACAGAATAGAAGTGTTCCCTTTTCCCAGTATCCTCGCCATTAATGATGGCCATTCTTACTGGAGTCAGGTGGTATTTCAATGTGGTTTTGATTTGCATTTCTCTTTTTTTTTTTGAGTTGGAGTCTCACTCTGTCACCCAGACTGGAGTACAGTGGCCGCTTCTTGCCAACGCAGCATCGACCAGCTGGGCTCCGGCCGATCCTTCCGCCTCAGCCTTCCGAGTAGCTGGAACTACAGGCCCGCGCTACCACGCCCAGCTAATTTTTGACTTATTGTAGAGATGAGGTCTTGCCAAGTTGCCCAGGCGGGTCTCGAACCCACGGGCTCAGGCAATCCACTCACCTCAGCCTCCCAAAGCTCTGGAATTACAGGCTGAGCCACCGAGCCCGACTGATTTGCATTTCTCTGATGATTAGTGAGAATGCACATTTTTTCATGTATCTGTTGGCTGTTCATGTGTCTTCTTTTGAGAAGTGTCTAGTCAGGTCCTTGACCCATTACAGCTGTTTTGTTTTGTTTTGTTTTGTTTTGTTTTCCTTTAGGCTCATTTAAGTTCCTTGTAGATCCTGGATGTTAGGCCTTTGCCAGATACACAGTTAACAAATTTTTTTTCCCCATTCTGTAGACTGTCTTCCTTCTCTCTTGATGGTTTATTTTGCTTTACCAAAACTTTTCAGTTTGATGAGGTCTCACTTGTCTCTTATCTCTTATGGCGTATGCTTTTGGGGTTGTCTATTACAATGTGCATAAGGGTGTTTCCTGTGTTTTCTGAGATTCTGATAGTTTGAGGTTTTAAGTTGAGGTCTTTGATTCACTTAGAGTCAATTTTTGTATATGGTAATAGGATAGGTAGGCATCCTGTTTCATTCTTCTGCATGTGGTGAGCCAGTTTTCCCAGCACCACTGACCCAATAGGGTCTTCTCTCCCCACTTGTCGGTGATGGCTTTGTTGAAAATGAGTTGATTGAGAAACAGAGGTTTTGCTTCAGGGATCTGTATCCTAGTCCATTGGTCCATACGCCTGTTCTTATACCATTACCAGGCTGTTTTGATTATTGTAGCTTTATAGTAAAACTTAAAGTCTGGAATTATAATACCTCCTGCTTTGCTTATTTGCTGAGATTATTTTTGCTATTCATGCTCTTTATTGTTTCCATATGAATTTCTGCATTGTTGTTTTCAGGTCTGAGAAGAATGATGTTGGTAATTTGACGGGTACTACATTGAATCTGCAGATTGCCTTGGGTAGGATGGCCATCTTAACAATATTGAAACATCCGATCCATGAGCATGAAATATTTTTCTATTTGTTTGTGTCTTCTTTGATTTCTTTGAGCAGTTTTGTTTTTGTTTTTGTTTTTGTTTTGTAGGTTTTGTTGTAAAGGTCTTTCACTTCTCTGGTTAGGAAGATGCCAAGGTATTTCATTTTGTGTGTGTATGTGGCTGTTGTGAACGGTGTTGTGCTTTTTATTTGGTTCTCTATTTTTATTTCTTCTTTTTTTTATTTTAAAGAAGTGGGGTACAATTCAGGGTTAGGTATATAAATGTTTATTATGCAGGTACCCTTGTTGATGAGGTGCGTCCCTCCCTCCCCTGGCAGTTTTTTTTACCTGCCAATCCCATCCCCCCATCACCTGGCAGTTTCCCCCTACTGCCAATTCCTTTCTTACAGTATTATGATAATTGTTCAAGGTTCACTTATGAGTGAGAACATATGGTATTCTGTTCTTTGTTTCTGTGATAGATCACTGAGTATGATAGACTCTAAATCCATCCAAATTGCTGCAGAGTCCAAATGTTTGTCCTTCTTTATGGCTGCATAATATTCCATTGTGTATATGTACCACATTTTTTTTATCCACTCCAGCTTCATGGGCAGCATACTTGATTCCATGTTTTTGCTATTGTGAATAGAGCTGCAACAAGCATGTGTGTGCAGGAATCTTTTTTCTAAAATGATTTGAGTTCCTCCAGGTATATCCCCAATATGGGGATTGTTGGGTCATATGGAAGGTCAATTTCTAGTTCTTTCAGAAATTGCCACACTGTCTTCCAAAGAGGTTGCACTCCCACTAGAATTTTGCATTCCCACTAGAATTGTAGAAGTGTTCCTTTTTCTATGCTTTCTTGCCAGCATCTGTTGTTGTTTGTTTTATTAATGATGGCCATTCTCACTGGAGTTAGGTGGTATCTCAATGTGGTTTTGATTTGCATTTCTCTGATGATTAGTGAGACTGACTGCCTTTACATGTGTCTGTTGGCTGCCCATATGTCTTCTTTTGAGAAGAGTCTATTCATGTCTTTTACCCACTTTTTAATGAGGCTGCTTGTTTTTTATCCTTTCGGCGTGTTTGAGTTCCTTGTAAATACTAGATGTTAGGTCTTTGTCAGATATATAGTTGGAAAATATTTTTTCCCATTCTATGGGCTATCTCCCTGCTCTCTTGATGGTTTGTTTTGCCTTGCAGAAGCGCATCAGTTTGATGAGGTCCCACTTGTCTACATTATTTCTTATGGTATGGGTATTTGGAGTTTTGATCAGGAATTGGTTGCCAGTTCCAGTTTCCATAAGGGTGTCTCCTGCATTTTCTAAGATTCTTATAGTTTGAGGTTTTGCACTTAGGTCCTTGATCTATTTAGAGTTAGTTTTTGTGTATGGTGATAGGTAGGGGTCCTGTTTCAATCTTCTGCATGTGATCAGCCAGTTTTCCCTGAACTACTTACTGAATAGGTTCTCCCCTCCCCAATAGTTGTTGTTGGGGACTTTGTCAAAGATGAGTTGGTTGAGAAGTTGAGATTTTGCTTCCAGAATCTGTATTCTGTTCCATTGGTCAATATGCCTGTTCTTGTACCAATGCCAGGCTGTTTTGATTACAGTAGCCTTATAGTAAAGTTTGAAGTCTGGAAGTGTGATACCTCCTGCTTTGTTTCTTTTTTTAAGGATTGCTTTGGCTATTCATGGTCATTTATGTTTTCATATGAATTTCTGTATGGTGATTTCCAAGTCTGAGAAGAATGATGTTGTTAGTTTAATAGGTATTGCACTGAATCTGTAGATAGCCATTGGTAGGCTGGACATCTTAATCCATGGACGTGGATTCTTTCTATCCATGAACTTGGAATCTTTTTCCATTTGTTTGTGTCTTCTTAGATTTCTTTGAGTAGCGTTTTGTAGTTTTCATTGTAAAGGACTTTCACCGCTCTGGTTAGGACAATGCCAAGGTATTTATTTATTTATTTATTTATTTGTTTGTTTGTTTATTTATTTATTTATTTATTTATTTTTGTGGCTATTGTGAATGGGATTTGCTTTTTATTTGAGTCTCTGACTGCTTGTTGTTGGTGTATAAGAATGCAACTGTCTTTCGCAAATTTATTTTGTATCCTGAGACTTTGCCAAAGTCCTTTATCAGCGCAAGCAGGTTTTTGACAGATTCTTTTGAATTTTCAAACTATAGGATCATATAATCAGCAAAGAGGGATAATTTGACTTCCTCTTTTCCTGTTTGGATACCCCTGATTTTCTTCTCTTGCCTAATTGCCCTACCTAGGACTTCCAACACAATGTTAAACAAGAAGGGTGAGAGTGGGTAGACTTGTCTTGTGCTGATCTTCAGGGAAGATGTTTCCAGTTTCTGTCCATTTAGAAATATGTTAGTGGTGAGTTTACCACAGATGGCACTTACTATTTTGAGGTATGTTCTATACCTAGGTGTTTGAGGATTTTTATCAAGAAGGGATGCTGGATTTTATCAAAAGCTTTTTCTGCATCTAATGAGATAATCATGTGGTTTTTGCTTTTGCATCTGTTGTTGTATTTAATTATATTTATGGTCTTGCAAATGTTGAACCAGCCCTGCATCCTGGGAATGAAGCCTACTTGGTCATGGTGGATGATTTTTGAGATGTGTTTTTGGATCCGATTTGCTAGAATCTTGTTGAGGATTTTTGCAAAATATCCCTATGTTCATAAGGGATATTGACTTGTAGTTCTCTTTTTTTGTTGGATCTTTACCCAGTTTGAGTATCAGTGTGATGTTAGCTTCATAAAATGATTTGGGGAGAATTTCATCTTTTTCAATTGCCTGTAATACTTTCAATAGGATTGTTATCAGCTTCTCCTTGTATGTTTTATAGAATTTTGCTAGAAAGCCATCCATTCCAGGGTTTTTATTGGTAGGTGGTTTTCTTATGACAGAATCAATTTACTAGGTTGTTATTGGTCTACTTAGTGTAATGTCTTCTTGTTTCAACCTGGGGAGGTTGTGTGATGTCAGAAAGTCCTCCATTTCATTTAGGTTATCAAGTTTGTTTCCATATAGGTGTACATAGTAATCTCTGATTATCTTTTACATTTCTATGGGGGTCAGTTGTGATTTGATCTTTGATTGTGTTTATTTGGGCTTTTTCTTGGTCATTCTGGCTAGGGGTCCATCAATCTTATCATTTCTTTCAAATAACCAGCTTTTTGTTTTGTTGATATTTGCTATGATATTTTTGTCTTCTAAGTCCCATATTTGGGCTCTTATTTTGGTGAATTGTATTCTTCTGCTAAAGTTAGGGTTTTGGTGGTCTTCTCTTTCTAGCTCCGTTAAGTGATTTATTAGGCTCTCAAATTGTGATCTTTCCATTTTTTTGATGTGTGCTCATAGAGGTATATTTCCCTCTTAGAACTGATCTCATGGCATCCCAGAGTTTTTGGTAAGATGCTTCTTCATTTACACTTGTTTCTGGAAATAGTTCAATTTCTGCTTTGATTTCAGTGTTGATACAGTAGCTGCTCAGCATCATGCTGTTTAGTTTCTATTTCTTCATGGGTTTTGGGGAAATTTTGTTGGTGTTGATGTTTATTTTTATTCCACTGTGTTCTGAGAATGTGCATGGCAGGATTTCAACCTTACGGAATTTTTTTATGCTGATTTATGGCCAAGGATGTGATCAATCTTGGAGTATGTTCATGTGGTGATGAGTAGATTGCATATTCTAAGGTTGTTGGGTGGAATAATCTGCAGGTATCTATTAAGTCCATTTTGTCAAGTGTTAAGTTTAAGTTCTGGATCTCCTTGTTGATTTTTTGCCTTGATGATCTATCTACAGCTGTTAATGGGGTATTCAAGTCCCCTGCTATAATAGTGTTAGAGTCAATGTCTTATTTTAGTTTTCTTAGTAGCTGCTTTATAAGTGCTGGTGCTCCTGTGTTGGTTGCATATATATTTAGGATAGATATTTATTGTTGAAGGGTTGAAGCCTTTTTGATTATATTGTATCCTTTTGTATTTTTTCTAATTTTTGATAGCTTAAAGGTTGTTTTGTGTGATATTAAGATTGCAACTCCTGCCTTCTTTTGTGATTCATTTGCCTGCAAACTTGTATTCCACCCTTTAACATTGAGTCTGTGCATCCCTTGTGGTGAGATGAGTTTCCTGGATGCAGTGGATCATTGGGTCGTGATTTCTTAT
Source organism: Cephalopachus bancanus (assembly GCA_027257055.1). Classification (NCBI taxonomy): domain Eukaryota; kingdom Metazoa; phylum Chordata; class Mammalia; order Primates; family Tarsiidae; genus Cephalopachus; species Cephalopachus bancanus. The sequence continues at coordinate 1,504,356 of JAPVLO010000385.1, read as the reverse complement.
CCAGTTTGCCATTTCAGTGGTGCACTTAGTTCATTCACATTCAAGCTGATTATTGAAGTGTGATTGTTTATCCCTATCATGAGGGTCTTAAAAAGTTTTTGTTGTTGTTTCCTTGTTTTCTTTTGGCTTTGGATTGATGTATGTGTGTGTTTTCAAGTTTCTTGTTGTGCTGTATTCTCTGCTGATTCTGTGCTCTGCTATTCTCTTGGGAAGCGAGTAGTCATTCTTCTGTGCTAAATACCTTTTTAAGTGTCTCCTGTAGAGCTGGTCTGGAAGCTGCATAATCTCTTAGGGATTGGATGTCTGGGAAGGATTTTAATTCTCGATTTCTGATGAAACCGAACTTGACTGGGTAGGAGATTCTTGGTTGAAAGTATTTATCTTTGAGGACTTTGAATATAGGGGTCCAGTCCCTTCTTCCTTGTAGTGTTTCTGTCAATAGATCTGCTGCTATTCTGATTGGCTTTCCCTGGTAGGTAGTCTAACATTTCTCTCTTGCTGCCTTTAGGAATGTTTTTCTTTTGTGCCTACTTTGTGTAGATGAATTACTATGTGTCTAGGGGTTGGTCTTCTCATTTGATGTCTTGTGGGGATTCTCTGTATCTCTTGTGTGTGACTGGTTATATTTCTGGTTAGATGGGGAAAGTTTTCTTGGATTGCTTCCTGGAATACTTGCTCCAAGGGGCTCTCCATTTCTCTTTCTTTTTTTTTAATACGTATTTTTATTTTAAAATTGTGGGGTACAGTTAAGGATTAAGGATATAAATATGCATTGTACAAGTACCATTGTTGATGAGGTTTCCCCCCTCATCCCCAGACAGATATTGACTACCGTTAATCCCACCTCCCTTCCCCTGCCTGCCCCCCCAATAGTTTCCCACCACTGTCAATCCTTTTCTTATAATATTTTGATAGTTGTTCAAGGTCCACTTATGAGTGAGAACATGTGATACTCAGATCTTTGTTTCTGTGAGAGATCACTCAGTATTATAAACTCTAATTCCATCCAGGTTGCTGTGAAATTTATATTTTGTCCTTTTTTATAGCTTTGTGTATATGTGTGTATATGTACCACATTTTTTTAATCCAGTTCACTTTTGATGGACAGCATGGTTTGTTCCATGATCTTGCTATTGTGAACAATGCTGTGATGAACATACATGTGCAGGTATCTTTTTGATAGAGTGATTTGAGTTCTCCAGAGTATATTCCCAGTAGGGGCATTGTGGGATCATATGGAAGGTCGATTTTTAGAGCTTTTAGGAATTGTCACACTGATTTTCACAGAAGTTGCACTAGTTTGCACTCCCACCAACAGTGTAGAAGTGTTCCCTTTTCACCACATCCTCTCCAGCATCTGTTATTTTTTGAGTTATTGATAATGGCCATTCTGACTGGAGTTAGGTGGTATCTCAGTATAGTTTTAATTTGCATCTCCTTGATGACTAGTGAGATTGAACATTTCTTCATATATCCATTGGCCACTCGTATGTCTTCTTTTGAGAAGTGTCTGTTCATATCTTTTGCCCACTTTGTTTGTTTTTTTCTTTTCAGCACGTTTGAGTTCCAAGTAGATCCTAGATGTTAGGCCTTTGTCAGACATGGAGATGGCAAATATTTTTTCCCAGTAAGTGGGCTGTCTCCCTGCTCTCTTGATGGTTTCTTTGGCTTTGCAGGAGCTTGTCAGTTTAATGAGGTCCCATTTGTCTATCTCATCTCTTATGGCCTGTGCATTTCAGGTTTTACTCAGGAATTGGATGCCAGTTCCAACTTCCATAAGGGTGTGTCCTGCATTTTCTAAAGTTTTTATGGTTTGAGGTTTTACATTTAGGTCTCTGATCCATTTAGAGTTAATTTTTGTGTATGGGAATACATAGGGGTCTTGTTTGAATTTTCTGCATGCGGTCAGCCAGTTTTCCCAGCACCATTTACTGAATAGTTTGTCCTCTCCCCAGTGGTGGGTGGTGGAGGCTTTGTCAAAGATAAGTTGGTTGAGAAATTGAGGTTTTGCTTCTGGAATTCAATTCTGTTCCACTGGTCTATATGCCTGTTCTTGTACCAATACCAAGCTGCTTTGATTTTTGTAGCTTTACAATAAAGTTTAAAGGCCAGTAGTGTGATACCTCCTGCTTTGCTTTTTTGTTTGGTTTGGTTTGGTTTGGTTTTTTTGAGTTGGAGTCTCACTCTGTCGCCCAGACTGGAGTGCAGTGGCCACTTCCGGCCACCGCAGCCTCGACCTGCTGGGCTCCGGAGATCCTCCCGCCTCCGCCTTCCGAGTAGCCAGAATTACAGGCATGCGTTACCACGCCCAGCTGATTTTTTGTAGAGATGAGGTCTCGCTGCCCAGGCGGGTCTCGAACCCGTGGGCTCAGGCAATTCACTCACCTCAGCCTCCCAAAGGCGCAGGATTACAGGCTGAGCCACCGAGCCCAGCTTGCTTTTTTTTTTTTTTTTTTGCTGGGGATTGTTCTGACTATTCTTGGTTGTTTGTGTTTCTATATGAATTCCTGTATTGTTTTTTTCAGATCTGAGAAAAATGTGGCTGGTTATTTGATGAGTATTGCATTAAATCTGTAGATTGCTTTAGGTAAGATGGACATCTTCACAATGTTGATTCTTCCAATCCATAAGCATGGGATATTTTTCCACTTGTTTGTGTTATCTTTGATTTCCTTGAGCAGTGTTTTGTAGTTTTTATTGTAAAGGTCTTTCACTTCTCTGGTTAGGAAGATGCCAAGGTATTTCCTTTTTTTGTTGCTATTGTAAATGGGATTGTGCTTTTTATTTGGGTTTCTGTTTATTATTAGTGTAAAGAAATGCATTTGTCTTTTGCACGTTTATTTTATACCCTGAGACTTTGCCAAAGTCCTTTATCAGTGCAAGGAGATTTTTGACAGATTCTCTTGGGTTTTCCAGGTACAAAATCATGTCGTCTGCAAAGAGAGATAACTTGATTTCCTCTTTTTCTATTTGGATCACCTTCTCTTTTCTGATTGCTCTAGCCAGGACTTCCAATACTATCTTAAACAGGAGGGGTGAAAGTGGACATCCTTGTCTTGTTCCAGTTTTCAGGGGAAATGGTTCCAATTTTTGTCTGTTTTGGAGTATGCTGGCTGTGGGTTTCTCATAGCTGGCCTTTACAATTTTGAAGTATGTTCCAGGTATGCCTAGATGTTTGAGGGTTTTTATCAAGAAGGGGTGCTGGATTTTATCAAACGTTTTTTCTGCATCTAATGATATAATCATGTGGTTTTTGTTTTGACATCAGTTGATGTATTTAATTACATATATGCTCTTATGAATGTTGAACCAGCCTTGTGTCCCAGGCACGAGGCCTACTTGGCCATGATGGGTGATTTTTGAGATATGTTGTTGAATCCGGTTTGCTAGGATCTTGTTGAGAATTTTAGCATCTATATTCATCAAAGATATTGGCCTGTAGTTCACTTTCTTTGTTGGGTCTTTACCTGGCTTGGGTATCGATGTGATGTTAGCTTCATAAAATGATTTGGGGAGAGTTCCATCTTTCTCAATCACCTGGAATACTTTCAGTAGGATTGGTATCAGCTCCTCCTTAAATGTCATATAGAATTCTGCAGGAAAGCCATCTGGTCCAGGGATTTTTTTTTGTAGGTAGTTTTCTTATGACATAGTCAATTTCCTTGATTGTTATTGGTCTATTTAGGGTCTCGATTTCTTTTCGTTTCAACATAGACAGGTTATGTGATATCAGAGAGTCCTCCATTTCCTTAAAGTTTTCAAGTTTGTTTCCATACAAGTGTACATAGTAGTCTCTAATGATCCTTTGTATTTCTTCAGGGTCAGATGTGACTTCATATTTTGTGTTTCTGATTGTGTTTATTTGGGCTTTTTCTCTCTTTTTCTTTGTCAGTCTAGCTAGGGGACCATTGATCTTGTTTATCTTTCAAAGAACCAGCTTTTTGTGTCATTGATTTTTTTTTTTTGAGTTGGAGTCTCACTCTGTCACCCAGACTAGAGTGCAGTGGCCACTCCCAGCCACTGCAGCCTCACTTTGTGAGCTCCAGCGATTCTTTCACCTCAGCCTTCCAAGTAGCTGGAACTACAGGCATGTGCTACCACACCCAGCTAATTTTTTTTTGGTTTATTGTAGAGATGAGGTCTCGCCAAGGTGCCTAGGTTGGGTCTCGAACCCATGGGCCCAGGTAATCCACTCACCTCACCTCCCAAAGGAGCAGGATTACAGGCTGAGCCACCAAGCCTGGCCATTGATTGTTTTGTACTATCTTTTTGTCTTCTATGTCCTGGATTTGGGCTTTCATTTTGGTGATCTGGATTCTTCTGCTGAAGTTAGGGTTTTGGTGGTCTTGCTTTTCCAGCTTCCTTAGGTGACTTGTTGGGCTGTTAATTTGTGATCCTTTCATTTTTGTCATGTGCGTTTGTAGAGATATGAATTCCCCTCTTACTACAGCTTTCATGGCATCCCAGAGATTTTGGTAAGATGTTTCTTCATTTTCATTTGTTTCCAGGTTTCTTTTAATCTCTGTTTTGATTTCATCATTGACTCAGGAGTTGTTTAGCATCATGCTATTTTGTGTCCATGCCTTTGTGGGTTTTGGGGAAAATTTGTTGGTATTGATGGTGATTTTTATTCCACTGTGGTCTGAGAAGGTGCATGGTAAAATTTCGATTTTTGTTTATGCTTGATTTATGGCCAAGTATGTGGTCAATCTTAGAGTACATTCCATGCGATGATGAGTAGAATGTATATTCTGTGGTCGTTGGGTGGAGTGTTCTGTAGGTATCAATTAAGTCCATTTGGTCAAAAGTCGCATTGAGGTTCCATATCTCGTTGCTGATTTTTTTGTCCTGATGATCTGTCTAGGGTTGTGAGTGGGGTATTAAAGACCCCAGCTATGATATTGTTAGAATCAATACCTTTGTTGAGTTTACCTAGAAGCTGCTTCATGAAAGTTGGCACTCCTATGTTGGATGCATATGTTTTGCATGAATATTTCTTGTTGATGGATTGAACCTTTTATCATTATGTAGTGGCTTTCTGTATCTTTTTTTAATTTTTGATGGTTTAAAGGGTATTTTGTCTGAGATTAAGATCATGACTCCTCCTTTTTTTTATGTTCCGTTCACCTGAAAATTTGTTTCCCATCCTCTTACTTTGAGTCTGTGAATGTCCTTTCTAGTGAGATGAGTTTCTTTAAGGCAATATATTGTTGCCTGGTGATATTTTATCCATTTTTCCATTCTATGTCTTTTCAGTGGTGCATTTAGTCCATTCACATTCAGGGTAATTATTGAAATGTGAGTGTTGATCCCTATCATAAGGTTCTTATAGAGTTGTTGTTGTTCCTGTTTGTTGTCTTTCTTTTGGTTTGGGGGTTGGTTCATGTGTGTTTTTAATCTTTTTCCTGTACTCTTGTGAAGAATGTTGTTGTTCTTTTTTCCTTTTCTTTTGTGTTTAATACTTTCTTAAGTGTTTCTTGTAGAAGTGGTCTGGTGGCTGCATAAGTTCTAGGGATTGGATATCTGGGAAAGATTTTAATTCTCCCTCACTGATGAAGCTTAGTTTGGCTGAGTAGGTTATTCTTGGTTGAGATTGTTTATCTTTTAGAACTTTGAAGATAGGGCTCCAAGCTCTCCTAGCCTGAAGGGTTTCTGTAGATAAATCTGCTGCTATTCTAATTGGTCTTCCATGATAGGTAATCTTACCTTTTTCTCTTGCTGCTTTTAGGAATTTTTCTTTTATACCTACTTTTTAAGCAAATTACTATGTGTCTGGGAGTTTGTCTTCTTATTTGTTGTCTTGCAGGGGTTCTCTGAATCTCTTGTGTTTGAATTTTCACATCACTGATGAGATGAGGTATGTTTTCGTGAATAATCTCATGGAATGCTTGTTCCAGTGTGGGCTCTGTCTCTCCTTCTGCCTCATGAAGTCCAATTACTCTTAGGTTCAGTCTCTTGATGTAATCACTCACCTCTTGAAGGTTTTGTTCTGTCTTTTTAAGCTTCTTTTCTATGTTTTTGACAGTTTGGGTTAGTTCTATATTTTGGTCCTCAAGCTCTGAGTTTCTTTCTTCTGCTTGGCTAATTCTGCTTTCCATGCTTATCAGTTTGTTATTTATTTCATTCACAGTATTCTTTACTACTGCTATCTCAGTTATCAACTCCTTCCTAGTTTTCTCTTGTCTCTCCTCAATTCTTAATTTCTCCATTAATGTCTTGATATCTGGGTTTGTAGTTTGAGACCAGTCATTCTGGGGGCTCTTCACTGTTTGCATTCTGAAGTCAATTTTTTCAGTGTCTGACCTCCCAGGGGTCTGTGAGAGACCCATATTCTTTTGATTTTTCTTCATTTGTGTAGATTTTTCTCTCCCCCTTTCCCCTCCTTCTTTAATTCTGTTTTTCAAGGAAGGTGGATTTACCTTTGCTTCTTTTTGTTCAATCTCCTATTCTTCCTTATGAGTATCCTCTGGCTTTGCTCACTTTTGAGGCTGGACTGTGGGTTGGGGCTGTACTTTTTGCTGTTTTGAGATTTAATTGAGGGGGAAGCTATGATTCAGAATCTATCTGTGGATCCCAGTATCCACCAACAGGTGTATGGGCACACTGGAACCCACTTCCCACTGTCTTACAGTCTGTCCATGCAGTGGGATTTAGGTTTGCTCCCTGGAACTAAAGGAGGTAAGAAAAAGGAAAATAATGGAAGAAGGAGGGATGAAGAGGAAGTTGGAGAGAAAGAAGAGTAAGAGTGAAAACAGACATACATACCAACTAATGAATGAAAGAGACAAAAGACCAGAAAAGAGAAAAAAAAGAACAAAGTTCCCTAAAGCATACCGGTAATCACACAAAGACAATCCAATAAAATCATGCCTTTTGATGTGCTTTCCCCAACACAAACAAGTAGTCTAACTCGAAAAGCAAACAAAAGTGAACAAAGCATACAGTCAAAACAATAAAAATCAAAAATCAAAATAAGAAACCAGACTAGCTGTGGAGTCTTCCTGAGTGTCTAAAGTCTCTTCACCTCTGATCTCTAACCTCTCCCCTTTGCTGTCATTGCGGGTAGATAGATTTACTCATAGCTTGGGTTGGTTCCCTTGGCTTGCTGCCTGAGAGGTCTGCCACAGGACTGAGTTGTCTGTGTCCAATTCAGTGTAGGGGAGGGCTTTCTGACTCCTGTTTGGGGAGGTTACTTTAGCAACCAAGGTAGAGGCTGCTCATAGATGGATGGGGCAATGTGAATCTCTGCCTGGAAAATGGCTGTGATGGGCAGCTCCTCTTTCACTGATCCTTTCTCTCCACTCGTCTTTTCTCTCCACTCATCCAGGTCTGTGGATGAACCACTATGACAGGCTTTGGTGGTATATGTCCAGTGTCAGGCACTGGGAATCAATGATATAACTGGGTGCTATATTTGGTGTGCCACCAGCGGCTTGGGGTGGAGGAGGAAGCCGGGAATTCCCCAGGCCAGAGCTGAGAGCCGAGAGCAGCTGTTCAGCACCTGGTAGCAAACAGCAGTAATCCCTTGTGGAGTCCATAGTGCAACAGAAGCTGTTTACTGTGTGGGACTGGCTATAGCAGCCACCCCCCGTGTTGGCGGCAGCTGTGGGGGCACATTGAACTGCCTTCAGGAGCCACCTTTTGTGGAGATCACCACAGTTTGGCTTGTCCCATCGCCATCTTGTCTCAGTTCTTCCTCCATTTCTCTTTCTTCTTCTTGGATATCAATCAAGTGTAGGTTTCACCTCTTGATATAATTGCATATCTCTTGCAGGCTTTGTTCTTTTTTCTGAGTTTTCTTTTTATGATTTTTAAAGATCAGGTTAATTCCATGTTCTGGTCTTCAAGTTTGGAGATTCATCCTAAGGCTAGATTAATTCTGTTTTCCATGCTTGTCATATTATTTTTTAATTCCTGGATGAAATTTTTCATTGTCAAAATCTCTGTTACACGTTCTTTTGGTGTTGCAGCTTGTCTTTCTTGAGTCTCATTCACTCTTTCTAGCCATTCCCTAATCCCTGTCATATTCTGGGGCCAGTCGTTTGTGATGTCCATTGTTTGGATTCTGAAGTCTGATTTTTCAGGAGTTTTCTCTTTGTTACACTTGAAATTACCTGTGGTCTTCCTTTGGTTTTTCCTCATTTGTGACAGATCTCTTGCTTCTCTCTTTAGTTCTGTTATTCAGTAGTGGGAGAGGCTTTCCCATCTGATGTTTGCTCAGCCCCCTATTCTTTCCTGATCCAGGCTCTGGATTTGTTCTATTTTGATTCAGAACTGTGAGTGGCAAGTTTTGTTGTCTCTTGTAGTTTTGAAAGTCAAATATGGTAGGGAATGGGGAGCTAGGATTCAGAAACTACTTGCAATTTACAATGTTCATGAATTGTGGTATGTGTTCCCCAAGACCCACTCTTCACCACCACTCTATATGTTGGTGCAATGAGTACATGTGTGTACCCCCTGAATCCAAGATAGAGTGACAGCAATGAGGAGTAAGAGAAAAATAGAATGAAATAAGATGGACAAGAATTAAAGGAAAAAAAGAAAGAATAAAAGGAAGAAAGTAGGAAAGAAAACATAGAACAATGAAAGCAGAAACCAAAGCAAAAAACAATTGAACACCCACTCACACAGACATACACACACACACCCAAATGAACTGGAATAACAACAAAGTGAAACAAAACAAACAACAGCAACAAAGTACTAGGAAAACTAAGTGTATACACACACACACACACACACACACACACACACACACACACACCTAGCACAAAATGAATGGAGGAAAAAAAGACCAGAAAAAAAAAGGAATTCAGATTGAACCTTCACACATACAGTGACACACACCTTAAACTAAAAAATAATAATAAAAATAAAAATGAGATGAGCAAAAACAAACCAAAAAAAAAAAAACAAAACTGAAAGATGAGCACTCAATCATTCACATACACACATAAACAGAAAATAAAAAACAAAAGAAGAAAAAGAAAAGAAAAAATAAAAAGGAAGGATGCAGATCAAACCCTCACATACATAATCAAGCACAAAGGAAAAATATTTTTAAAATAGGTGAACTAGCAAACAAACAGGCAAAAAAAATTTTAAATTAAAAAAATATTAAAAATTTTTTTAAACTGGAAAAGAAAAACCCTGCCCAGGCTTTGTAATTGCTCCTCTCACCTGCTCTCTCCTGCAGAGATTCTGCCTCTTTCACTCTCTCCCCAGTGTCGGGAGCAGGGAAGAAGGAGGGGCAGTGGGGACGGGTGGGGCTGTTCTCCTCCCATCCCACTTTCATATGGTCAGGGAGATCTCCTCTAGTAGGGAGGTGTGGGATTGTCTCTTCCCCAGGTATGTACTCGCAGGGGGTGCCCCAGCCAGGCCTATCCTGAAATGGAGTTCTTCTATTGTGACTGACATCCAGGCTCCCGCTGAGTTTATCCCTCTCAGTCATGGCCCAGCTGTGTGGGTCTGACGTTCAAAGGATTACTGGGGAGGAGGGGATTTGGGTCAGCCCCTGGACTCTTTGGAGTTCTTTCTCATCCTCTTTTGGCCATACCCTTTGTCCCACAGCTGAATCAGGGTAGGGGGTGGGGCGCCTGGGACTCAGCACTCATCAAGTCCCTCCAAAGTTTGTGCTTTCAGGAAATTCTCTCTGGATCATAAGCAAACCCTGAGTAGCTGATCCACCAGTCACAGAGATTGGGTCTGTTGCTCCATGGGGATGCTTACTTCCTATGTTATATGGTCAATTACTTAATGGTATGGAAATGTCAGCTTGCTTGGCTGTCTTTGTGGTAACCAATAGTTACATTACACAGTCAGTGGAGAAAACAAAACAAAACAAAACACATTTTGCTCCCTCAAAGCAAATAAAAGAAAAAGAAAGTTAAAATAGTCTTTTTGTCCAAATTTGATCCCTTTCTAAAAGAAAACTTAAACTGTACCATAAATGGCTGATTCCTTAACAAAAGTAACTCCTTCTCTGCATTTTGCAATACTATGTCTGAAGATATGCCATGACCTTTAAGATGTGACATAACTGATGTTTTTACCATCAAGATCAGAATAACTATATCAACTGTAACCCTGATAATCTTGTTAGGCTTTTGGTCAGTTTGTTTTTCCTTTGGATGATTTTTTATTTATTTTTTCTTGAATTTGATGAAAAAGTCCTGAAGCCTGAACTCTACCACAAATTGTCATTGCAATTAAACTGCTTACTGCTTTCTTTTTCTGAAGGCTTTTTCCTTCGAAGCTTCTTTTGTAAGTTTTGCTGGCTAAACTGAAAGTGCCCAAGCAGATTCATACCAAACCTAAACAAACCTCATGACCTGACGTTTGAGCTACATGGAACATTCTTACCAATGTGCCTCTTTTCTCAGTTCCTAGGGTAAATGTCACATGGCTGTAGAACTCTTGCTCTAATTTTCTATTCTTTATCTAATTCTGGTTCTTTGAAAAATCCGATTCTGGTTCTGATTTGTGGCCAGCCTCATTCTTCCCCCTTGTTAATCTGATACTGTGATAAGACCATCTCTGTTGGATGTCAGTCAACAGGAAATATGTTGTCCTAGATAGTTGACCTTTTCAATTGCCTATCTAGAGTCTTCACTTTCTTTTAACATCCTGTATGCTATGTGTTTTGTTTGTGTGACATTGTGAGCCTAAATCATCAAAAAGAAAAAATAAATTTCTCCCTGGAATGAAGAGAAGATCTTAGAACTGAAATTATTGTGACCTTATGGAGTTTTTGTGCTAAGTTACTTTGACCTATAGCTGCCACTAAAAAATGAGTCTTTTAATTCTCTTTATGAGCATGTAAATATTAAAAATGCCTTTTCTATCAGGAAGTAATATTTTTTTAACAAAGATCTTGTGTACTTTTTCTGTATCTATTGCCAACTCTCTCTTATGACAGGAAATGTCTGGAAATTCATCAGATATAAAACCATTTTCACACATTACCATAATATCTATTTCAAACAGGCACATTACCAATTAAGAGGAGAAAATGTGTAAATGTTTTCCAAAAAAAAAAAATCTTTGAAACGGGTTTTGTGTGGCAAATGCCACTGGCTTTTAAGAAAAGTGTTCTTAATTTAATAAAATGTACAAAATAGAAGAAACTAATGAAAGAATGGGAACAAGAATGGGGAAAATTACTTGATTTGACCAGAGCTTCATGACCTTATGAAAAATCTCATTGTACTGAGTATGATTGTTCTCTCCCCTTTTTTATATGGTAAGAATGACCCACAGAAATATACAAATGAAGGAAAATTCAGACGTAAAAATGTGCTCTGCCTACTGACATCAAGGAGTTGAGAGTGGTTAAAGTTATGACCCTGGCTGGACCCTCAATCTCATTGAACAAGTAAGTGGTACAGAAAAAGCAACACATAAAAATTATTTCTGAACTTGCTAGTTTACCCAAGAGTTTGATAAGAACAACATGTTTTGGGAGTCAGAAATACTTTCTCAGAAAACACATTGGTACATCTTTACTTACAGAGATAAATAGTAAATCATAAAGTCTGTATATTTAATGAAGTCATTATTTGACTGGCTTATAGAGACTAAAAAAGCAATTTTAATATGAGTGAACTTCAAATTTCCTAGAAAAATGAATGAAAGATTTCACTTTAAATGCTCTACAATTGTTTGCTTATTTAAAAGCTTCAGACATTTGATAAAGGAGAAAAATATTTAGCTAAGAATTGAATTAACGACTTTGGTCACTAGGCTACGTGATAAGTAGAAATGTAGTACAAGTTGTTAGGAAGAGAAAAATACTAAGTGAATGTCAGTACTTATTTTTTTTTGGAGTCTTACTCCCTTGCCCAGGCTGGAATGCAGTGGCAAGGTCGACCTGTTGGGCTCAGGCGATTTTTCTGCCTCAGTCTTTCAAGTAGCCAGAACTACAGGCGCATGCTACCATGCCTGGCTAATTTTTTTTATTTATTGTAGAGAAGAATTCTCACCAAGTTGTCCAGACCTGGACAAACACCTGGACTCAGGCAATCCACTCGTCTCAGTCTCCCAAAGTGTTGGGATTACAGGCTGAGCCACCAAGTCCAGCCAGTACTTTTAAATAAAGAAAAAGTTATTTATATTTTATATACAAATTCAGTAAAAACACAAAAAGTTCTTAAGACTGCTTTAATTTTAGTTTAGGAACAATGATATTCCTACTTGTATCATAGTTTTTAAAATAATGTTAAAATAGTAGCTTAGTTTATATATGCTTTAGGTTTATTTTCTCACACAAAGCCTAATTAAATTTTCTAAATTATCTTACTAGTTTTGCCACAAATGTTACCATTTTTACAAAATGATTAAAATTATACCAATTAAAAGCTCAACTGAATTGAAGTCTCATAACTGATAACTTTTAAAAAGTGTCTAATCTTATAAACATATTTACTTCTTATACTACTGATTATCATGAGAATTTAATTATTCTACTTGCACTATTTGGGAAAACATTTAAATACCATTTCTACATATGACAAAATACTGGATCATTAAGCATAGATTCAATATATAAATGTGCATTTTTATTACATTGAATATAAATTGGCTATTATTTAATATGATGTGCTGGGATTACAGGCTATAATAAATTTTTTTAAAAATTAACTGCATAGTGGTGCATGCCTGTGGTTCAAGCTACTTGGAGGGCTGAGGTGGAAGAATTGCCAGAGCCCAGCAGGTCGAGGCTGTGGTCGTGATTGGACCACTGTACTCCAGCCTGGGCTACAGACTGAGACTCCGACTCAAAAGGTATATATGTATTATGTATTTAATACCTAACATACCTCATTAATTTAATTAATGCTTAAATAATTAATTTTGATACTTGAAATTATATATTTAATTTTGGGGATTAATATGTTACAGAAGATCTGGAGAAAGACTTTCAAAAATGTGTTTGAAAAGAACCAATGAAATGTGTAAAATTCTGGCATAGTAGGTTCTCACGATGTGCTTTATTTATATACAGGGAAAGACCTTCTGAGTCTTTTAATGCAATATGTTACAAAGATGGTATAGTTAACAGGACAAACTGATATTCAATATATAGTCTACTCTAAAGCAAAACCATAAAGAGTTCATTAGCATGCAAGCTGCAGATGCTTTTTACAATATTAAAATAATCTCACCTGAACAAAACCATAAAGAGTTCATTAGCATGCAAGGTGCAGATGCTTTTTACAATATTAAAATAATCTCACCTGAGAACTATTAACATGATGTGCTTTTCTGTGCTTTCTTTTTTTTGAGTTGGAATTTCACACTCCGTCGTCCAGGAGTGTTGGACTCCGGCAATCCTTCTGCCTCAGCTTTCCAAGTAGCTGGAACCACAGGCGCACGCTACCATGCCTAGCTAATTTTTTATTTATTGTAGAGATGAGGTCTCGCCAGCTTGCCTGAGCTAGTCTTGAACCCATGGGCTCAGATAATCCACTCGCCTCTGCCTCCCAAAGTGCTGGGATTACAGGCTGAGCCACCAAGCCTGGCTTGTACTTTCTAAACAGTTTTTGTTTATTCTGAATACACTGGAATTTCTAATTATCTTTATTTGCTTCTGTGTTTATTTTCACTCTAGCCTGAAACTATAACCATTTCTAATAACTTGTCTATCAACTTTTTCCCAAATTCAAGCCACACATTCAGAATAATGCAACTCTTTGGTGCGTCTTTCCCAAACAGCATCCATAAAAATTTTCTTAGAGCGCATTTTTAAAAATTTCATCCTAACGTTATAGCAGAAGATATCAATATAAACAATTCTAAATCTCCATGTTCCATAGATGTATGTATAAATAATTGCACAACAGCCATCAGCATATTGTTTATTTGAAAAAAATATTATTTCTAGCTTTAAAATAACTGTCAATTAATAATGATCATAAAATAGATCTTTTGAGAAACATTCAATGTCTCAGAGATTTGCCATACCCTCACTATATGCGATATATTCTTATACTCAAAGTAATCACTGTCCAAATCCTCATAAAATAATTGTATATTAAATTTCAATAGAGAAATCTACTCTTCTCAATTCTTGATTCCACTGATTACTATAAGAAATTGCCTGGAGTCATTCATTCTTACTGGATTTTTTCTCTGACATTTCCCTACAACCCTGTACTATAATATACAGATAAGGAGTTAAGCCTCCAAGGGGAAAAAATTAAAACCCTAGTAAAGAATCCCAATTATTCTTAACACTGTTTCTACATAAGATAGACTCGTGAATACATGCCTCAGTATAAGTAGACATGTTCACATAGATTTGTGCACATCAGATGATGATTTTGAGAAAATAGAATGCTTAATACAAGATTAGCAATCAAGAATTAATTACCTAATACTAAATGAACTAATTTAATTGTAGTTAATGTTCTGTTTTTAATCGAAATATTTTTAAAATCCTCCCTTTATAAATCTATCTCTTGCCTCATATGTAGCAAAGAATACAATTATTTGGAATGTTTGGGTCATTGGCGATCTTAGAAATCTTAGAGAAAGTTGTAGGTACTACAATTATAGATACTACATTCATCTTGTAGGCCAAAAATTGAACCTAAATTGTATTAATGTACTGGGTAATGTGAGTCACTCATGGGTGTGACATGCTGTCTAGACCTCTTCAGAGACATTTCATATTTCTTGCCCAGATATGAAGTTCGAGGATTAATATTCAAGACTTTTCCATTTCATTTAAAACCTATGCCTGTTTCACTATAGTCATCTCCCCCTGCACCCCCCATACAGAACTTCTCCTTTTTTTATTCCATGTGATTCATCCTTATCTTGCCTTTATTCTTGGGCTGATAGATCTTATCTCCTAATTCCAAAATGGAGAACAGAAACATGTTCGTGTTCTTCTTCCTCATCATCAGACTACTTTCTTTCACTTTTCCTTCCCTTCTCTCCCCTTCACTCCTGTTAAGTTTCTGAGCAATTCAATCCTAAAACTGTTAGGTGGGGCTGAGCAAGGTAGGCATGGTGAGGGAGCATCAGTGGAAGAGAAGGGGATGGTGAAGCCCAACCAAGATGAGAATTGTGCCCAAACAGAGGTGTACGTGGTCCAGGCTGGATGTCAGAGCCAGAGTGTGTTGAGATGGGTGTTACCACAGAGAAGCTGTCTGTTGCAGTGTCAGAGTAAGTATAGGGTCAGGAAAGCATCTACATTGGTCAGTTGGTGGGACGTGGTATGGAATTTCAGAGTTTGGTTGGATCGTAGATAGTGTCCTCACAGCAGAAAGACCTACATCAGGGTATTGGAGCATGGACATGATGGGGAGGGTATTTACACAGGACATCCCAGGAGAAACAGCTCAGCAGCAGGTGCAACAGCCGGATTGGAATAAAAAAAGCATTCATGTAGAAGAAGGAGAGGTGACATTAATGGGAGAATGGAAAACATAATAGAAATTAATAAGGTAAGTAAACAGATTAAAATTCATGAGTATTGGAGAGGGAATTTGCAAATATGGAAAGTGAGGAGCTAGAATAAACCCTGTAGTGCTGAAATTAGATGTACAGTATCAGAATAGATTCATCATTTTAATATATAATAATAGATATAGAAATAAATATAGATGCAAAGGATAGTATATATACATATATGAATGCTTGTATGAATACATGTGTATTTTTACCTGGGAACACTACATCATAGTAGCAGTGAACACATCTGTCACCTGTATTTTGTTTTTTGTTTGTTTTTTGTGTGTGTGTGTTTTTTTTGAGTTGGATTCTAACTCTGTCGCCCAGACTGGAGTGCAGTGGCCGCTCCCGGCCACCGCAACCTCGACTTGCTGGGCTCCGGTGATCCTTCCACCTCAGCCTTCCAAGTAGCCAGAATTACAGGCATGCGCTACCATGCCCAGCTGATTTTTTTTTTTTTTTGATTTATTATGGAGATGAGGTCTCGCTGCCCAGGCGGGTCTCGAACCCGCAGGCTCAGGCAATCCACTCACCTCAGCCTCCCAAAGGCGTGGGATTACAGGCTGAGCCACCGAGCCCGGCCATATTTTGTTTTCTGAAGACATTTTTTTTACTAAAAAGAATCAGGGAGCCTTAGAGAAATGACTAATTTCAGATTAAGAATAGGCAAAGAACAGAAGTGTCTGATATATCTTTTTGTGTTAAAAGAACAATGGAGCTATGTCAACACACACACACACACACACACACACACACACACACACACACACACACACACGCTAGTTCCTACTGGCAAATTGGGGACAATTTGAGCATCAAAATAAATAATGAAAGTAATTTTTTTTTTTTTGAGTTGGAGTCTCACTCTGTCGCCCAGACTGGAGTGCAGTGGCCGCTCCCGGCCACCACAGCCTCGACCTGCTGGGCTCCGGCGATCCTTCCGCCTCAGCCTTCCAAGTAACCGGAATTACAGGCATGCACTACCACGCCCGGCTGATTTTTTGATTTATTGTAGAGATGAGGTCTCACTGTCCAGGCGGGTCTCGAACCTGCGGGCTCAGGCAATCCACTCACCTCAGCCTCCTAAAGGCACGGGATTACAGGCTGAGCCACTGAGCCCGGCTGAAAGTAATGTATTTTATATAACGCATTAAACAAAGTGGAAAAGCATAAGTTTGTGCTGATATAAATAAATTATTCAAAATTTAGAGAACTAAAATATTTATATATAGCCTCAAATTATTTAATAAAAATGCCTATTAGTTGCAACAAGAAAAAGAGTAACTTTACAGGAGAGAATGAAGGCAGATACTATTTTAATCAAGCAATCAAGTAAACTTCACTAGGTAGGGGACATATTGCAATTGTGTGCCACCTGAGAGAACATGATGTGAACATGGCTCCATTTGCGTGAGAATCCTGCCAAGAATACACACTTGAATCTAATCATAAATAAACATTATAAAAGCACCAATTGAGAAGCATTCTACAAAATAGCTGGCCCAAAATATCAAGATCAAAAAAATTCAAGGAATGTCAAAGAAAGACTGAGAAACAGTTTCATATTTAAAGAGACTTACACATGACAACTAAAAAAAAAGTGACTTTTTTTGTTTTGTTTTCTAATTTTTAAATTTTTTACTTTAAAGATGTGGAGTACAATTCAAGGTTAGATATACAAATGTTCATTATGTAGGTACCCTTGTTGATGAGGTGTGCCCCACCTCCCCTGGCAGCTCCCCACTACTGCCAATCCCGCTTTTCCCTCAGCTCCCTCAGCCCCCTCAGCAGTTTCCCACCACTGCCAATCCTTTTCTTATAGTATTATGATTATGGTTCAAGGTCTGCTTAAGAGTGAGAACATGTGATACTCAGTTCTTTGTTCTCATGATAGATCACTCAGTATTATAGACTCTAAGTCCATCCAAGTTGCTGTGAAGTTCATAATTTTGTCCTTTGTGGATGCATAATATTCCATTGTGTATACATACATTTTTTTATCCAATCCTTTTTTGATGGGCAGCACAGTTGGTTCCATGTTTTTGCTATTATAAATAATGATGCAGTAAACATGATGTGCAGGTATCTTTGTCATAGAGTGATTTGAGTCATTCTGGGTATATTCTCGTAGGGGGATTGCAAGGTCATATAGAAGGTCGATTTTTTTTCTTTATTTTAAAGATGTGGGGTACAATTCAGGGTTCAGTATACAAATATTCATTATGAGGGTACCCTTGTTGATAAGTTGTGCCACTCGCTCCCCTGGCAGTATCCCTCAACTGCCAACCCACCATCTACTCCACCCCACCCCCAGCTGTTTCCCACTGCTGCCAATCAGAAGGTTGATTTTAAGATCTTTTAGGAATCCCCAAACTGTTTCCCACAGAGGTTGTACTACTCTACACTCCCACCAATAGTGTAGAAGTGTTCCCTTTTCCCAGCATCCTCTCTAGCATCTGTTGTTTTTAAAATTATTGATGATGACCATCCTGACTGGAGTTAGGTGTTACCTCAGTGTGGTTTTAATTTGCATTTCTCTGATGACTAGTGAGGCTGAGCATTTTTTCATGTGTCTGTTACCTGCTAGTATGTCTTCTTCTGAGAGTGTCTGTTCATATCTTTGCTCACTTTGTAATGGGGCTGTTTGGTTTTTTTTCTTTTGGGCACGTTTGAGTTCCTTGTAGATCTTAAATGTTAGGCCTTTGTCAGATATATAGTTGGCAAACATTTTTTTCCCAGTCTGTGGGCTGTCTCCCTGCTCTCTTGATGGTTTCTTTGGCTTTGCAGAAGCTTGTCAGTTTAATGAGGTCCCACTTGTCTATCTTATCTCTTATGGCCTGGGTACTTGGGGTTTTGATCATAGTTGCCAGTTACAATTTCGATAACGGTGTCTCCTGCATTTTCTAAGGTTCTTATAGTTTGAGGTTTTATGTTTAGCTCTTTGATCCACTTACAGTTGATCTTTGTGTATGGTGATAGGTAGGGGTCTTGCTTTAATCGTTTGCATGTGGTCAGCTAGTTTTCCCAACACCATTTACTGAATAGGTTCTCCTCTCCCCAGTGTTTGGTGGTGGAGACTTAGTTGAAGATGAGTTGGTTGAGAAATTGAGGTTTTGCTTCTGGAATCTCTACCCTGTTCCATTGGTCTATGTGCCTATTCTTGTACCAATACTAGGCTGTTTT
Organism: Cephalopachus bancanus; assembly: GCA_027257055.1. Taxonomy (NCBI): domain Eukaryota; kingdom Metazoa; phylum Chordata; class Mammalia; order Primates; family Tarsiidae; genus Cephalopachus; species Cephalopachus bancanus. The sequence goes on along the minus strand of JAPVLO010000385.1, from coordinate 1,485,714 downwards.
GATTATTATAGCTTTTTAATAAAGTTTAAAGTCTGGAGGTGTGATACCTCCTGCTTTTTTTTTTTTTTTTTTCTTTTGCTGAGGATTATTTTGGCTATTCATGGTCATCTATGTTTCATATGAATTCCTAAATTGTGGTTTCCAGATCTGAAAAGAATGCTGCTGGTAATTTAATGGTATTGTGTTAAATCTATCGATTGCCTTGGGTAGGACAGACATGTTAACAATGTTGATTCTTCCAATCCATGACCATGGAATATTTCTCCGTTTGTGTCATCTTTGATTTCTTTAGCAGTGTTTTGCAGTTTTCATTGTAAAGGACTTTCACATCTCTGATTAGGAGAATGTCAAGGTGTTTCATTTTTTTGTGGCTATTGTGAATGGGATTGTGCTTTTTATTTGAGTTTCTGTTTGTTTATTGTTGGTGTATAGGAACGTGACTGTCTTTTAAACATTTATTTTATACCCTGAGACTTTGCCAAAGTCCTTTGTCAGTGCAAGGAGGTTTTTGACAGATTCTCTTGGATTTTCGAGGTATAGAATCCTGTCGTCTGCAAAGAGGGATAACTTAACTTTCTCTTTTCCTATCTGGATACCCCTGATCTCCTTCTCTTATCTGATTGCTCTAAGTAGGACTTCCAAAACTATGTTGAAAAGGAGGAGTGAGAGTGGGCATCTTTGTCCTGTTCCGATTTTCAGGGGAAATAGTTCCCATTTCTGTCTGTTTAGCAGTGTGTTGACTGTAGGTTTCTCATAGATGGCTCTATTTTGAAGTGTGTTCAATCTATGCCTAGATGTTAAAGAGTTTTTATCAAGAAGGGGTGCTGGATTTTATCAAAAGGTTTTTCTGTGTCTAATGATATAATCGTGTCGTTTTTTGTTTTTACATCTGCTGATGTATTTAATTACATTTATGGTCTTGCAAATGTTAAACCAGCCCTGTGTCTTGGGGATGAAGCCTACTTGGTCATGGTAGATGATCTTTGAGATTTGAGATGTGTGTTGGATCCTGTTTGCTAGGATCTTGTTGAGAATTTTAACATCTATGTTCATCAAGGATACTGGCCTGTAGTTCTCTTTCTTTGTTGGATCTTTACCTGGTTTGGATATCAATGTGATGTTAGCTTCATAAAATGATTTGGGAGAGTTTCATCTTTCTCAGTTGCCTGGAATACTTTCAATAGGATTGGTATCAGTTCCTCCTTGTATGTTTTGTAGAATTCTGCTGGAAAGCCATCTGGTCTAGAGTTTTTTTTTTTTTTTTTTTTTTGAGGTAGTTTTCTTATGATATAGTCAATTTCCTGGATTCTTATTCGTCTATTTAGGGTCTCAATGTCTCGATTTCTTCTTGTTTCAACCTGGGGAGGTTGTGTGATGTCAGAAAGTTCTCCATTTCCTTTATGTTTCCAAGTGTTTTCCATACAAGTGTACATAGTAGTGTCTGGTAATCTTTTGTATTTCTTTGGGGTCAGGTGTGATTTGATCATTTGCATTTCTGACTGTGTTTATTTGGGCTTTTTCTTGGTCAGTCTAGCTAGGGGTCCATCAATCTTGTTTATCCTTTCAAAGAACCAGCTTTTTGTTTCATTGATATATATTTCTTTTTTTTAGTTGGAGTCTCACTCTGTCACCCAGACTGGAGTGCAGGGTCGCTCCCGGCCACCGCAGCCTCGACTGGCTGGGCCCTGGCGATCCTTCCGCCTCAGCCTTCCAAGTAGCTGGAACTACAGATGCTCGCTACCACGCCCAGTTAATTTTTTATTTATTGTAGAGATGAGGTCTCGCCAAGTTGCCCAGGCGGGTCTCGTGTTTATGCTTGATTTATGACCAAGGTTGTGATCAGTCCTAGAGTATGTTCCATGTAGTGATGAATAGAATATATATTCTGTGGTTGTTGGGTGGAGCGTCCTATAGGTATCAATTAAGTCCATTTGGTCAAGAGTCACATTGAGATTCCAGATGGTCTTGTTGATTTTTTGTCTTGATGATCTGTCTAGGGTTGTGAGTGGGGAATTTAAGTCCCCAGTTATGATAGTGTTAGAGTCAGTATTTTTTTTAAGTTTACCTAGAAGTTGCTTTATGAAAGTTGGTGCTCTTATGTTGGATCCATATATGTTTAGAATGAATATTTCTTGTTGATGGACTGAAACGTTATCATTATGTAGTGACCTTCTGTGTCGTCTTTAATTTTTGATAGCGTAAAGGATATTTAAAGATATTAAGATTGCTCCTCCTGCTTTCTTTTGTGTTCTGTTCACCCAAAATTTTGTTTTCCATCCTCTTACTTTGAGTCTGTAAGTGACCTTTCTGGTGAAATGAGTCTCTTGAAGACAATTCATTGTAGCCTCATGATAGTTTGTCCATTTTGCTATTCTTTGTCTTTTCAGTAGTGCGTTTAGTCCATTAACATTCAGGCTAATTATTGAGATGTGAGAGTTTATCCCTGTCATGAGGTTCTTACAGAGTTTGTTACTGTTGCTGCTGTTTGTTTGTTTAGTGGTTTGTTGTCTTTCTTTTTATTTTTATTTTTGGGTTGATTGTGTATTTTCAATCTTTTTCCTGCATTCTTGGGATGGGCATTGTCATTCTTTTTTTAGTGTCTTCTGTGTTTAATACTTTCTTAAGTGTTTCTTGTAGAGCTGGTCTGGAGGCAGCATAAACTCTTAGGAACTGAATGTCTGGAAAGGATTTTAATTCTCCAACATGATGAAACTTACCTTAGCTGGGTGCCTAATTCTTGGTTGAAATTGTTTATCTTTGAGAACTTTGAAGACTGGGCTCCAAGCTTTCCTAGTCTAAAGTGTTTCTGTAGATAAGACTGCTGTTGTTCTAAATGGTCTTCCCTGATAGGTTGTCTGACCTTTCTCTTCTGCTGCCTTTAGGTTATTTTCTTTAATACTTACTTTGTGTAGGCAAATTACTATGTGTCTGGGAGTTGATCTTCTCATTTGTTGTCTTGCAGGGGTTCTCGGTATCTCTTGGGTTTGAATGGTTGCATCACTGATGAGATGAGGGAAACTTTCTTGCATAATTTCATGGAATGTTTGTTCCAGAGTGGCCTTTGTCTCTCTGTCTATCTCAGGGATTCCAATTAATGTTAGGTTCAGCCTCTTGAAATAATTGCTCATCTGTTTTGTTCTGTCTTTTTAAGCTTTTTTCTATTTTTTAACAGTTTGAGTTAGTTCCATATTTTGGTCCTCAAGCTCTGAGATTCACTCTTCTGCTTGGTTAATTCTGCTCTCCATGCTTATCAGTTTGTTATTTATTTTCTTCACTTTATTCTTTATTGCTGTTATCTCAGTTATCAACTCAGTTATTCTTTTCTCTTTTCTCTCCTCATTTCTATTTATTTTCTCTATTAATATCTTGATATCTGTGTTTGTGGTTTGAGACCAGTCATTCTGGGAGCTCTTCATTGTTTGCATTCTGAAGTCTGTATTTTTAATGGTTGACTTCCCAGGGGTCTGTGTGAGACCCATATTCTTTCTTTAGTTTTTCTTCATTTGTGTAGATTCCCACCCCCAACCTCTTCTTTAATTCTGTTGTTCAGTGATGGGGGGTAGCTTTTACTTCTATTTGTTCAATATCCTATTCTTTCTTATGCAGATCCTCTGGCTTTATTCAATTCTGAATCTGGACTAGGGGCGGGGGGCTGTACTTTTTGCAGTTTTGAGATTTAATTGAGAGGGAAGCTGTGATTCAGAAACTATCTACAGATCCCAGTGTCTGCTGACAGGTGTGTGGGCCCCCTGGAACTCACTTCCTATCTCCTTACAATCTGTCCATGCAATGGGGTATATGTTTGCCCCCTGAAAGCAAAACGAAGCAAGAAAAAGGAAAAGAATGGAAAAACGAAGGAGGAAGATGAAAGAAAGGTGGAGAGAGAGAAGAAGAAGAGGGGAAACAGACTGGCATACCAGCTAACAAATAAGCAGAGAAACAAACAAAGACAGAAAAGATTTTTTTTAAAAAAGCATACAGACAATCATACAAACACACAAACCAACAAAAACCTCCCTATTGATGTACTCTTCCTAAAAAATACCCATACACAAACAGAAAAATCTATTTTAAAAAGCACTAAAATAACAGAAAAAAGGCAAGTATGAAAATGTAATCAAAAACAGAAAAAAAGAGAGAAGAAAAAAATCTAAAACAAAAAGCAAACAAAACAAAAAAATCCAGAACTTGCTCTGTGGCTGTTCCTATAACTCCAACATCCTTTCAGCTGACACTGCTGTGTTAAGGAGCAACTCTGGTCTCCAGACCCTCACCTGTGCTCCCAATGCAGGCTGATAGGGTTACTCTCAGTGTGGGTCAGATGCCTCAAGGACTGCTGTGGAAGGAGGGTAGATCATATCTGTACTCATCCAGCTTGCTGCCACTGCTGTCAAGTCTCCTGCTCAGATCTGCCTGTTCCAGGGAGTTTGTCTCTATGAGTTTGATGAGGAGATAACCTCTAGGTCCCAGATTGAAGTCTCAGTGCAGCTGGGTGGGGCAATGCAGGTCTCTACCTGGTCCCCAGACAAAGAAAATGGCATCAGTTGGTGTTTTCTCACCAGTGGTGGGGCTCCTTTCCAGCTTTCTATGACCTGCTTTCTCCATGGATTCTGGGACTCATGCCACTCTGCTGTCACAGGTTATGGTGTGGGCTGGGTGCAGGTTATGGTGTGGGTGAAGAGCAGCTGTTTTCTGCTGCCTCTTCTCAGGAGAGCCCCGAGATCAACAAACAGTCCTGCATGCAGGGGGCTCCAATCTCGGGGTAGTGGGGGGTTGCAGTCACCTCCAAAGGAGAGCCCCGGATGCACAAAGCTGTCTCCCCTCAGATAGACTTTTATTCACCCACTGATGCACACCCACTCATGCAGAGAGTCTTTATGGACACCCACTTTTGTGGAGACTCTCACAGTCTGACCTATTCCATCACCATCTTGCGGGAAATCCCCACAAAATGTGATTCTAAACTTTAAATATTACCATTCCTTTTACTACTAAACACAACTTTGAAACAATTGAAAGTTCAGAGGTTTCGATTATGGCAAAGTAATGCTGATTCTGAGTACTGAAATATAATTATTCAAAAGAAGGTTTTTGTTGGTAGGAATTGCATACTAAAGCATCTGGGGATGATTGAAGCATTTATCAGCAACTTCCTCTCAAATGTTCATTTTAAAATTTCTTTATTTGGTATGAGAAATTTTCTGTAAGTTTGAGATTGTTTCTAAGTTAAACATTTTTTCTGTGTGTGGACTCTCAAAACACCATATCTATCTCATGATCCACTTATATAGCACTATCCTTTAGCACTGTAACACATATTTAGAGACCAGTCAAGTGTATTTGGAAATGGGCCAAGCATTTCTTTCATATTATTAAATGGAGGAGACACTGCTCCAACTATGAAAAGGAGAATATTGTCTGAGTACACTCTGTTATAATTTTTAAAGCCCCTTTCTTGCTCATGTTTCAAAATCAGGTAGTCTGAAAAATGTTCAATCTCTTTTCAAAAAGTTGGTTATGTATTATCCTTGTATTTCCTCACAACTTCAAGAATATTTTTACACAACAAACTTATGACAAGGCAACATAGAGCTACAAGAGAAACTCAGAAAAGAAATCTCTTCTACAGATAGGCAAATGCTCTGAAGAATTTTATAAATTTTTAAAGAAATAATAGTAATATATCTATCACATAATATCTGTCAGAGATATGTAGTTTTTTAATAGTGTATAAGCTGAACTCCACACTTCAAGGTCATTTCTTCCTCAAGCTTCTCTAAAGTCCATTCCTGAGTCCATCCACACTGCTGCCTACTCTCATTTTTGTCAACTGCTCCTACCTGGGGCTCCCAAGTCTACTTTCATCCTCTGCTCATTTTGCTGAGATGACTGAAACTGCTAAAACTACTGTTCTCCCAAACTGTGAAGTTACCATCATAAACTCAAGGCAGGGATGATTTCTCAAAGATTTCGTGTTCCTTTCAACCTATCCTTTAGTTTTCCACAGCAACACTAGCACACAACTATTTTGCAAAACATTCTTTTCCTAAGGGTTTAAGAATAACGGGAAAAGAAAAGAGTACAAATATTGGATGCTAGACCTCATGCTTTTTAAATGTCTCTCATTTACCCACCATGAAATTTGTAATTGCTGTATTTTTTACAGTGGTTCTCCTGTTAGTGCTTTTTATTTTATTTTACTATTTTATTGTATTTCATTTCAAGTTGTTAGGAACATGTGAGGATTTACTACATAAATAAGATCTGTGCAGGTTGTCCCTTTCTCCCCTGATAATGGACCTGGTACCCAGTGTGTTACCTTGTATCCTCCATCCTTCCACCTTCCCTCCCTCCCCTAGTAGTGTCTAGCATCTGCCATTCATACACTTGTGCTCATATGAACAGTGATCAGGGCTCATTATAAGTGAGAACATATAGTATTCCGTTCTTTGATTCCATGATGATTCATTTAGTATGGTGGTCTTCAGCTGAATCCCTGTTGCTGCGAAGGACATGATTTTTTTCTTTATGGCTGTGTAATATTACATCATGTATATATATCACATTTTCTTTATCCACTTCTCTTCCAATGGGCATCTGAGTTTGTTCTGTGTTTTTCTACTGTGAATAGTGCCTTAATGGGCATACATAGGCAGTCGTCTTTTTGGTAGAGCGATTTATGTTCCTCTGGGTGTATTCCCATAAGTGGAATTGCTGGATTGTATGGAAGCTCAACTTTTAGCTCTTTGAGAAAATACCACACTGCTTTCTACAAAGGTTGAACTAGCTTACATTCCCAAAAACAGTATAGAAGCATTTCCTTTTCTCCACAGCCATGCCAACATCTTGTTTTCTGACTTTTTAATAGCCATCCTTACTGGTGTTAGGTGATATCTCATTGCAGTTTTGATCTGCATTTCTCTGATGATTAGTAAGGCTGAGCATTTTTTCATGTTTGTTGGCCTCTTGAACGTCTTCCTGTGTGAAGTGTCTGTTCAAGTCCTTTGCCCACTCATTAATGGGGTTGTGTGTTTTTGTTCCTGTCAGTTTGTTTGAGTTCCTTGATCCTGGATGTTAGGCCTTTGTCAGATGCTAATGGTTTTGTGCCCTTTTCATCTCCACTTATGATCTCTCTGCAACTGTTGGCTCACACTGCCAAAAAACCTTTATAAACATGCCCAGTTTTCTTTTTCTTCTATATTCTATCCCAAAGTAGACTTTGGGTCACTCATTGCACATCTCAAAATTAATTAAGGTTCTATTAAACAAAAGTACTATTGACCTAGGATTTCTACTCTTAGTTATGCAAACTTCATGATAAGTCTTCAAAGTCTCATTTTTTCTAACATTAATCAAGTCAAATTCTTAGACAGGGCTCTTTCCCAGACCAGTCTAATGGACAAGCACTGGAAAAATTATGTATATCCACTCCTCCTCAGAGTTAATTGAATAATACAGAATTTGTTTGCTCCAATATTTTTAATATTAAGTGAAATTTTTAAAATAAAAGATTTTTAAAACGTATCTCTAACATTATATTAATAAACTCAAAAGTATTTCTATTAAACCCTTAATCAACTAAAAAGGCCTACTTTCATAACTATTTAATATATCCTAGTGAGGTGCCCCCCAAACAAAGGAAAATTTTCTATTTACCACTGACTATGGAAACAACCAGAAACTTTCAAAACAGCTGTAATGCTTCTCTCTAAGAATGTTAGTGGGGAAGTGATAAAGTTAAAACAATCTCCCCGTTATGAGAAGAAATAGTGATGTGACAGACTTCAAATTATAGCACTTGACTGAGAGAGCAAAGGAAAATTTGGTTTACATAATAGTAGCATATTTGGCTTACTAATTCAAAAGATAGATATAGTATAGTATTTCCACTTATAGTTAGTTATTCATGGGGTATCTAGGAGTAAAATAAGTGAGAATTTCAGAGAGGAAAAAAAGATAGAGATAGAATCAATCTGATCAATAGAGATCTGACTTAAGCCACCATGATTCAGAACGTGTTCATCTTCCAATTCTGACAGAAAGTCACTAGAATGAAGTCTGGCTATCACAGAGTAAGGACCCCCCTCTAACACCAAAAGTGTGAACTGAAATCCTTCCAACAACACTTCTTTAAATATTTTGGTGATTAAAATTTATGGGGAGCCAAACAGTGAAGAATAGTATACACCCAAACATTCTGTGGGCTTTTAGGGATATTGAAATCCTGTCTCAGAACTATCAACACATCCTAAGGACCCAGAATGTCATCCAAGCTGCTCCTCAGAATGAAATGTTACAGAGGGTAAGTCAGGCTGACTTGTGTTCACCTCCTACTAGGTACCACAGAGCCTGAAAATTCATGGCGTATTTCCCACTTCCTAAGTGGACACATAATTCTGGCAAAAGCTTAAAGAAATGGGAAAATGAACACACTCAATCTATGATATAGAGTAAGGACTAATAAAGTAATAAGGACCAACTGGTATGTCATGGAACTTATTTATTTATTCACTTATTTGTTTGTTCATTCATTCATTTTGAAAGTAAGGAAAATATTTTCACAAAGAAAGGAGATTGTAAAATTGTTTTTGAAGTGTTGTCCAATGGGAGACACAAAACTCCACCTGTACCTAAACTACTTATGTATGCAATCCTGACTTGTATCCCACAACTTTAAAATTAAATTAATTTTTTTAGAAAAGAGTTTGTCACCATACATGTTTCTCTTTAATGTCATTGGGAACATCTAAGGTTTTCTTTTGGATTTCTTCATCATGGAGTTTCTTATCAAAATATCATATTAAAAATGATACAGATCATAAGAGAAAGAACAGGGAATAGTGCCAGCAAGGACTAGAAAGATCAATTTGATGCTATCTTTGCATTTATTATGTCATTTGGTCAATGAAAAGATAGGGACCCTGAGAGCCACCTTAGTTTTTCCTAATTATATCAAATGATAGAGTCTAGTAGTAGTTATTTTTTAAAATGCAACCATCAATATACAAAAATATTGAGTGCATGAGACTATATTATTCAGATATTTATCTGAAAAATTTTCTCTTTTCTGCTAAAGATGACACAAACTAATCACTTCGTTTTTACTAGATAATAATACAAATCAGTATTTGCCATCCTGCCTCAGTCTAATCTCTGTTCTCACATGGTCCAAAAAAAGAATTGAGGAGCTGTACTCTTTCATTAATCCTACCTTTTTTTTTTTTTGAGTTGGAGTCTCACTCTGTCGCCCAGACTGGAGTGCAGTGGCCGCTCCCAGCCACCGCAGCCTCGACCTGCTGGGCTCCGGCGATCCTTCCGCCTCAGCCTTGAGTAGCCGGAATTACAGGCGCGCGCTACCACGCCCGGCTGATTATTTGATTTATTGTAGAGATGCCCGGGTGGGTCTCGAACCCGCAGGCTCAGGCAATTCACTCACCTCGGCCTCCCAAAGGCGCGGGATTACAGGCTGAGCCACCGAGCCCGGCTACCTTTTTTTTAAATAAGGAAAAATAAAGTCAGGCATGGTGGTTCATGTCTGTAATCCCAACGCTTTGGGAGATGAAGGTGAAAGGATTGCCTGAACCTAGGGGTTCAAGACCATCCTGGGCAACTTGGTGAGACCTTGTCTCTACAATAAACCAAAAAATCAAGAAATTAGTCAAGCATGGTGGTGAGTACCTGTGGTTCCAGCTACTTGGAAGGCTGAGACAGAAGGATCACCTAAGCCCAGCAGGTCAATGCTGCAGAAGCCATGAGTGTGCCACTACAATCCAGCCTGGATGACAAAATGAGACTCTGACTCAAAAAATGATAACAATAAAATAAAATAAGGAAAACTAAATACCTGTATTTTCCAAACTCCCCAATAGACTATATCTTACACCGTGTAAATATATTTTAACAGGACATGTTCCCATTCCTAAACTAGTTACAATAATTGGAAATGAAGACACTATAACAAAAGTAAACTGAAGATCTACCAATGCTGACAGAAACTTTTCTAATGCAAGGGTAGTTAGGAAGAAAGACGATGGTGCTTAGCTATGTAGGCAACCAATAATGTCTACCTCACTACAGGAACCCCACAAAACTAAGGCTATTCAAGACGTAGGTCCCTTAGGAGGCAGACTAGAACAAACTCACTAGACATAGAAATCTGAGCAGCTAAGATCAAAGGCAAGGGACCGTGAATACAGAAGAGAAGTAAGAAATGTAAGATCAGCACTATGATTCCATGGCCATTCACAAATAAGGACTGTAGGGTGATTCAAATTTACTTCTTTTTTACATATTTTAATAAAATGTATACATTTAATTAAATTGTCTTATGCTATCTCATTTGCATCTAAATATGTGCTTATTTACATATTTTATTAATTATATTTATAATAGTGATGATAGACTTACCATCAGTATACAGAATATTAAAACAGGATACTGAATTAATTAATAGAGGAATGGATCTTAGACTGGGAGCTGAATATAGCAATGAATAATGTTTTGGATCTTGTTTCTTAGAAGATGGAATGACAATAGTGTTGTTTAGACCTGAACTTTCTGCATTGTGTTAGTTGTTACAAGTTTGAGAACTGTAAATATGAAAAAAAAAGGCATGTTGAATGTGGACAGTAAAATAGATGGATTGTTGACCAAAAAAAAAAAAAATGTTGATTTGGTTTGTTCACCAGCAAGTTTCCCTTATAAAAAGCACCCTGATTTTCTCAGAGGAATTAGCTCTTTACAGTTGTGTATAGGTTAATGGAGCTTCAACTAGGAGCCTTGCCCTCCCCAAGAAAATGAGTGGACACGTGCTCAAAGCTGTAACATAAAATTCTCACTCATTGAAATTCAAATTTCCAGCAGCAGGAAAAGAGCCTGAAATGTATTGAAATAAATATTTCCAATTGTGTAGAATTTGACAAGTTTGGATTCTGTTTGAATTTTTTTCAGTTTTCTGTTTTCTGGCTGCCTAGAATATTCAGTAGAAAACTCATTTTCTCCAGCTTTACCATTGTGTCTGTGCAGCCAGCATAAAAGAAAATGTATATGCCTAAATATTTGCTTAAATCCAAAATTAGATTGTCACAGAAGAAACCTAATTACAAGACATTCAATTGAGGGAGCAAGTGCAGGCTACCAGAGTGCCACAAGCTGTGAACAAATGATTCTTTAAAAATGTTGACAGAGGAGAAACTATTTCAAAAACCTACAAGCCATGTCCTGTAAAAGTAAGAAATATGGAAATCAGTCTTCGTTTTTTTGAAGTTTTTTATTTTGCTTTGTTGTTGTTTTGTCTTTTTTTTTTTTACAAAATTGGAGTATGTAGGAAAAGACTTTACAGTGAATTCCATTCTTTTCATGTTGTTTTAGTTCCAGAATACCCTGTTTTGTTTAACCTCTCTGTTCCCTCTTCTACCTCTCCTTCACCAACCCTCAATAGTAGTTTTGTACTCACTGAGATCACTAATATAACAGTTTACACACACTTGGAATTTGTATTAATTGTATGGTCTATACTGGTAAAGTATCATGAAATTGGGAGAAGTGACATCCCATTCTCAACTTACAAGAGTAATAATAACATAGTTCAATATCAGTTCAACATTGAAGCATTTTTATAATACCTTATCAGTTCAGCTATTCCAATCACAGCAACAATTTAAATTCCATAATAAGGAATTGAAACTATCTTAAGGTGAGACAGATGGAGGAAGTTCTGGGTGCTAGAGCACAATGTTTAATTTGGTAACTTTAACTTATATTTGTGAAGTTTGAATTAGTGCTTACTTATCATTTGCAACTATTTAAGTCAGAGAATCTTAGTCTCCTGGTAATAGAAAATGTTATTATAAATGCCTTCACCAAAGTTCTACATCAATACACTAAATATTAGGTAAACACCAACAATATGAGGGGAACCCAAAAAAACCTGGAATTTTTTTTTTTGATGTGTATCTATTCTCACATGTTTAAGCTTCAGTCACCTTCAAAGTAGTCTCCATTTGATGTAATACACGTATTTAGGCACTTTTTCCACTGCTCAAAACAATTTTTGAACTAGTCAATTTTGATGTCTTTTAGCGCTTCTGCCATTTTTTGTTTCATCTCTTCCACATCAGCAAAATGTTTCCCTTTGAGGACTTTTTTTTTTCACCCAGAGAAACAAAAAAAGTAGCTCAGGGCAAGACTGGGTGAAAAGGAAGGGTGGGACGTGGGAGTCATGCTGATATTGGTCAAAAACTGTAGGACATTCAGCGTGGTATGGGCAGGCACACTTGCAAATCACCCATCATGAAATGGGAAAATGTGTTGAAAGAATTCTTCCCAAAAATTCACTGAAGCTCAACGCAGCCTCTCACAACAATGCTAGCTGGTACACTGATGAGGATGAGTTTCTCGAACACTTTACCTAGTGGAGGAAGCCTGTGCTACAAAGGGCTCGCCCTCCAAAATATAATTCTGGTTTTTGGGGGGAGTCCCCTCTCATACACCAAATTTAAAGACAAAATGTAGCACATAATGTTATGGAATAATCAATATGTGCATGTGCACAAAGTTGTAACCATTGAAGATGAAACAATACAGTACAAATAAAGCAAGTATTTGAAAAGTCTAATACAATCTTCATCCTCTCAAGATTATGTCACTACATTAAAGGCTTTCTTCATGTGAATTTTTGTATAAAATTTTAAAGTCCTCTCTAAACAACAGCTTATGGTATGTAAGAGACAGAATGTGATCTTCAGGCTCTCTTGGATGTAGCCACGTTTTAGAAGCAATCCATGCCTCAGTTAAAAAAGAAAATACTTAGTCAATAAGGGTCAGCAAAATGTTGCTATGATACTGGGTTGTTCTGATGGAATCCTGTAGCACAAGTAACAAGAAAGTTAGTTATAAATTAGGCACTACTTTTTACACAAGGCATGTGAACTCAGAATAAACTTACTGAAGAAAATCTTCATGGCAATTAAAAGAAAATAAAAAATAGCTGAGTTTAACACCATCAAAAGAAGACTGCCTTGGGTTTTAAACTTTTTCAAATAAATCTTTTTCAGATTTCTTTGAACATTTGGAGTGGTTTAAGCAATGCCACTTATGAGGTCATGTGCTAGAATACTGTCATCTGTTATGGCTATAGAACAGGAAATGCAGTCCACCATATTTAAAATGAAAACAAATAGATCCGGGTTATATTCCTTTCCATTTTTTTATTCTCTTTCCCAGTAGCCTTTAAGTACCCACACTTAAGTAGATAAATCAAATAATTAGAATCTAAGGCTAATGAGCATTTAATGGAAATAGTAAAACAAACACAAGAAAAGTATCTTTCAAACTAATAATATTCTATGCCAAAGATCAGTTTCCCAAGAGAGTTGGAATCCTATTTTGCTCTCAAATGATATTTTTATGAGATTAAGCATCAAGAAAAAATGGCAGAATGACAGGTTTAGGGAGAAGGAGAGGAATATAACCTTGATTTATTAAGTCTCTTAGCTTCCTTCATTATCTCTTAATAAAAATAATTATCCTCAATTCCCTTCCTCTAATAAAATTTAACCTGCAAAGACACATGCCATTGTGTATTCATCAAAGGAAACTTTGCATCTAAAAATAGAAAGAAAGAAAAAATACTTAATCAAAAATCCATATTTTAGGCCGGGCATGGTGGCTCACACCTATAATCTCAGCACTTTGGGAGGCCAAGGTGAGAGGATTGCCTGAGCCCAGGGGTTCGAGACCAGCCTGGGCAACTTGGTGAGTCCTCATCTCTACAATTAATCAAAAAATTAGCCAGTCATGGTGGTGCAGACCTGTGGTTCCAGCTACTTGGAAGACTGAGGCAGAAGGATTGCCTGAGCCCACGAGGCTGCGGTGGCCATGAGAGTGTCACTGCACTCCAAGCTGGGTGACAGTGAGACTCCAACTCAAAAAAAAAAGAATCCATATTTTAGATTTTCACAATGTCAAGTATATGGACAAAGCTGGCAGTTTATTTTATTTCTTAGGTTTAGTTTTTGTCTATGATCATATTGTCTAGATTTAACGATTGTAATTATTTATCTGAAGCATTACTTAAATCACTTACAAAATGATAACTTTGGCATGACTTTTTCTGGAACCCTTCTTCTTTTGATCCCTAAAGCTATGGGGTTGTCCTGTTAACTACCCTTCTCTCAAAAGAAATTCTATGTTTAGGAAGAATCACATTTTTAAGCACCTCAACCAAACTAGTGCATGGACAAACAATACACATATACTCATATACACAAGCACTCTGGTGTGTACCCACACACTTATATAATCCAACTATTCATGAAGGTTATTGTAAGGTCTTTAACAGAGATTTTTCAAGCTGACTTCATTCCAATATGAAACTTTTACTTATTGCATATTTATAACCAATAATTGCTGTTATCCAGAAGATAGGAACCATGAGCTGAAAATATCATTAAAATTATGTATTCATTATATTATATTAGAGCAGAGAAGGAATGACTCTGTCATTCAGAGAACTCTAAATAAAATGATTTAAACCAAATTAAAGCAATTTTGTCAGATTTCTCTTTTGGCCCCTCTAATTCAACAAAGAGCACTCTGGTTATTTTTCCTTTCTATTCTTTTTCATCGTATATACATGCTGTCATATCTTTGGTATGTCATTAAAAACAAAACCCAGCACTAGCATGTACACCAAGTATCATTTGCATATCAGCCATTTGGGACACACAGTTTCCACATTAATTGTTGTATGAAGTATTTTCTGTATCTAATTTTACTTAGGCTTGCAGAGAATAGGAACAATGAAACTCTGAACATCCCCTTTCACCTAACATATTATTACCTGAAGTGACAGAATAAGAATAACAAATAGATAACTGTTTGTAGAAACAGCAAAAATTCATGAATGTCCAGAACTTTCCAATTTAACCTTGCCTTGAGAAAAATTAAGGAATTTGTTTGTTGTATTCTTTATAGGAAATTATTCATGCTGTGGAATAGAAGAGTTAAGGAGGTTTTGTTTGTTTGCTTTTTAAAAATAATCTTGAACTTGAAGTGTCTAAGTCTAGAAGACCAGGCAGACAATATTAATGGCTGCAAAAAACAGTAAAACAAATAAAAGAAGATTTAGAGTAAAACTGTTTTCCTCCATAAGACTTTTCTCATAGCATCTTTAACATCCTTATTTCTCAAAGAGTAGATTAAAGGATTCAGCATAGGTGTGAACAAAATGTAACATACTGAAGCCACTTTGCGAAGTTCAGGGTTACTTGGTGGAGTGAGATACACGAAAGAGACAGTCCCATAGAGCAAACTTACAACCCCCAGGTGGGAGCTACAAGTGGAGAAGGCTTTCTTCCTGCCTTCACTGGAGGGGATCTTTAAGACTGTGGATACAATGTACATGTAAGATACTACAATAATGACTATTGTGGGCAAAATAATGAGGACAGCCAAAGTAAATGACACCATCTTATTGATAAAGGTGTTGGAACAGGAGATCTTTTCAATTGGGTTTGAATCACAGTAGAAGTGATCAATGACTCGGGAGGCACAGAAAGACATGGAGAATGTTACACTGATTTGAAGGATGGAACTGACCCAGCCACAGAGATAGGAACCAGCCACCAACTGGATACAGATGCTTCTTGACATGCGAACAGGGTACAGGAGTGGGTTGCAGATGGCAATGAAGCGATCGTAGGCCATGGCTGCCAGAACAAAGGCCTCTGTTACCAAGAAAAGTGCATAAAGGAACAGTTGAGTCACACAACCCGCAAAGGATATGGTCTTTTTCTGAGACAGAATGTTAACCATGGCTTTGGGTACAATAACAGTAGAATAGGAGAGGTCAATGACGGAAAGATTGCCCAGGAAGAAATACATTGGTGTGTTCAGCCGGGTATCTGTCACAATGATGCCAATCATGCTAAGGTTCCCCAGAAGGACCATCCCATAAGTTATCAGGAATAGTAGGAAGAGAAGACTGTGGAGCTCTGGACGGGCCCTGATGCCTACAAGAATGAAGTCAGTCACTTCTGAGAGGTTGTTTCCTCCCTTGTCACCCATGGCAAATATCTGCTTCAAGATATAAGAGAAAGTCAGCAAATAAACTTTCCACTCTTTCTCTACTATCACAAATAATATTTAATATTAAAGAAAACTTTATAGTTGACAAATGCCCATTATCCCATTAAGTTTACCCGTATGAACAAACTAAAGATGAACAACACTTAGACTTGCCAAGGGAAACAAAACTGGCTGACGCTGGAGTTTGGACTCATGGTTAAAGTATTTTGTATCCAAATTAGTGTTGATTTCAATGCAATGTGATACTTCTTTATATCGCTCTACCTTGTCATAAGAGATGGTTTATGAGATGTAATTCATGATTGAGATGGTAATTTTAAATTACTGTCTAAGTTTCTTACCCAAGAAAAAGACTCTTCCTTAAATTTTAATTTATCATTAAATATCCATTTCATTATCCATTTTCCCTTTAATAAGACTTTGTGTCATGGCAGTAAATAAATAGATAGATAAATATAGATAAATAAATAAGATACAGCTAAAAGTATATTTTAAGGTAACATGAACTTTCCAGAACAGTTAATTGTCTTACTTAGAGATCTTTTAAAATGTACCCAATCTTCAGCTTCTGAAATAAGTCTAATTTTATTTAGGTGCAAAAGTAAAATCTTAGGAATGTCTTTATATTTTTTATTCTATAAAGTTTAATCATCCTCCTTTTTTCTACATAAATCTGTCAAAAAATGTATGTTATTCCAAACATCTCTGAATGCAAGAAAAAATTACAAGGTTTCAAGTAAGGAAATAATAAACGATGTTGACTGCGTAAAAGAATATAGTCGATTAGAGAGCAAAGTTTATTGAACTGGTAACCTAGTGGTAAGAGCTCAGTAATTATAAGAATAAATAGCATTAATTTTCTAAAAGCATCTAAATTAATCTACTTGTATTTAAAT
Organism: Cephalopachus bancanus; assembly: GCA_027257055.1. Classification (NCBI taxonomy): domain Eukaryota; kingdom Metazoa; phylum Chordata; class Mammalia; order Primates; family Tarsiidae; genus Cephalopachus; species Cephalopachus bancanus. The sequence continues at coordinate 1,468,729 of JAPVLO010000385.1, read as the reverse complement.
AAGCAACTTTGGTTAACTTGAAATTTTTTTCTTAATTTTTTATATGAAAAACACACTCATTGTCAATTAAATTGTCTAACAATTAAGGATGACTCTACCATATCTTTTCTTCTCTGGTGGCATTTAAACCAAGTGCCATTCATCCTTCCGGTGAGTGACATGGATAACAAAAACCAGCATGTGATTCAAAAAAGTTTTTTCCAACATTTAAATAAGTGGTAATGCACTAGCAATCAAAACTATACAGTATGCAATATTCTTCTCTGATTCTTCATCCTCTTTCAGTTGTAAGAAGTTATATTTTCTCTGTGTTTTAAAACAATCCCTCAGATCCCAAAACCTTCATGATCTTCTTTGCATCTTTCATTTGTTACCTATCTCAACAATTTCCTTTTTAAAAGGACTTGAAATTAACCTATATAAATTCAATTCAGCCAGTCGCAGTGGTTCACGCCTGTAATCCCAGCATTTGGGGAGGCGGAGGCAAGGGGATTGCCTGAGCCCAGGGGTTTGAGACCAACCTGGGCAAGTTGGTGAGACCACTTCTCTATAATAAATCAAAAAATTAGCTGGGCGTGGTAGCACATGCCTGTATTTCCAGGTATTTGAAAGACTGAGGCAGAAGGGTCACCTGAGCCCAGTAAGTCAAGGCTGAGGTGGCTGTGATAGTGCCACGGCACTCCAGCCTGGACGACAGATTAAGACTCCAACTCAGCCAGGCTCGGTGGCTCAGCCTGTAATCCCAGCACTTTGGGAGGCTGAGGTGAGTGGATTGCCTGAGCCCGCGGGTTCGGGAACTGCCTGGGCAACTTGGCGAGACCTCATCTCTACAATAAATCAAAAAATTAGCCGGGTGTGGTAGCACACGCCTGTAGTTCCAGCTACATGGAAGGCTGAGCTGGAAAGATCACCGGAGCCCAGCAGGTCGAGGCTGCAGTGGCCGGGAGTGGCCACTGCACTCCAGTCTGGGTGACAGAGTGAGACTCCAACTCAAAAAAAAAAAGACTCCAACTCAAAAATCAATTAATTAATAGTTAATTAATTAAAATAAGCAAAATAAACTTATTGAACAGAATATTACTATTCTCAGTCTCCACCATCGTCACCCCAACTGCTACACCACATATTTGAAATCCATTCAAATAAATGTAGAGTCATTTGGTTTTTTTGGGGAAGATAAATTAGGCTAACAGGTTAACATACACGAGAATGATTCGATTTTATTCTAGACCTAATAGAGTGAAGCTTTTTAGGCATAAAGCTGAAGAGAACAGTTTCAAGCATCAGCCACCATTTGTTGGTTTGTAACGGGAAAAGGAGCTCTGTTACAGAGAATAGGAAGGATTTTCATGGCATGCTAAAATCATTTCACATGTACCTCTTCCTTCTGCAATAAGTCACAAACTTGTGACTAATTAGTTTGATTATGGTGATCATTTCACAATGTATCCATATATCAAAACGTCAAGTTTTTATATCTTAAGTGTATACAATTTTTAAGTGTCAATGGTATCTGAACAAAGCTGTTAAAAAAAGTAACAAGCTTAATAGGTCTTGTGGTTTCATCTCATTTACAAAGAGAAGAAGAAGGGAGAGGAGACAGGAGAAAGGGAAGAGAAGAATAAAAAAAATAATCTTCAATTTTGACACTATCAAATAATACATTTTTGACCCTATGTCAATGAAAGCAGCATATTAACTTTTCAAGGATAAACCATTTTCATCTGTCTGATCATCTATTAGTGTATTTAGTCACTATCTTAAAGTATCTGTTTTGTGCCAAGTATTGTGTTTGGCACTAAAAATGAAGACAAAAAATAATTAAATCTAATACTAATTTATGGCATGATATGATATATGATATGAAATGTTTATTACAATATAATAACTACTTTTAATTCATTACTAAATGGCCAGTAATAAATAATTACACTCACTGTTAGCTTTTTAAAGGACACATTTTGTAAAATGCTAAAGGTGATAAAACTTTTAGCTATGAAATGCTATGAGCACAGCAACTTTAGTATAGGTAGACTTTTGAAAGCAATCCTGTCTTTAAATAGTCCACAACATATTCTGGTCATATTATGTCATGATTTTTGGTTCAGAAATATGATAGAATATGGTACAGTAATATTGTTTATTGTTTTCATGCAAAATTACAGAATATAGACTATGAAAGGGTTTATCTTTATTAATGAAGAATTTTAAATAAAAAGCCAAGTTAGGTATAAAATAATTAAATAGAGATAATACCGGATTTTTATAATTGTGAGATTTTCTAATCAGTCAAACAAGAGACTGAGATAAGAGAATACACATCTCTAGGATGATATTTTAAACATCAGTTATCATTCTTCCAGTCTGATTTAACCATGCTCTTCCTTCAACAATGAAATATGAATTATTAGGTTTATTCTTACCTTGATATCTTTAATTCATGGTATAGTACATTTCAAAACTCAACAAAAAAATAGATTTTAAGCATACTGAAAATGTCTGGCTGTCTTATTATATGACTAAAATAGATATGATTGTTTTATAATTATTCTTACCTGTATATTTCTTTTCTGTCTTGTAAACTTTTTCACATGAAACTTCTTTTTATTTCATTCTATAAAAAAGATATATTTTAAAAATACAAATTATCATGAAAATAAAAACTATCATAACAAATACAAACTATCATGACAATAAAAGTTAATCATTTTAAATATTTAATCCCCAATGAGATAGCAACACTCATAAGCATGGCATGGTCATATTCTTAGTGACTTTGCCTAGGTCCATAATTAATTTGCCATTACCTATTATTAAAGTTTGCTTTTTCTTGCATATAATTTTGTTTGAAAACCCATTGTAGTTGTCTTCTTGAACACAGGGTGAAGATGATGAACTAGGAATTTCCTTAGTTTTCCCAGAGAACTGTGAATTTCTTTACCAAAATTGAATGCCAATGAATCTATGAAATTAAACTGTGTGAAAATTTCTCACCTCCATGCTGACACGTTTCAATGTCTTTGATTGAAGATGGGAGAAAATGGCAATTTAAGTGAACAACAGGACCCCCTGATCCCTGATGACCCTCAAATATAACGGCCGCCAGAATTCATGGTTGTTTTAATGTTTTCTGATCTCATGAAACTATTTCAGAGAATTGCAGCACAAAATTTTTCAGAATTTTGGAGCAAATAGTCCCTCTGAGAGAGGGTTGAAAAACGAGTCAATTATAATTTCATAACAAGGTTAAGCTCCAGGGCCATCCCATGAGGCCTATATGAGGAACAAACACTAAGTGTGATTTCTTCACTTGTTGAATGCTCTTGAGACGATCACAAAGTTATTTTGGACAAGACTCCTTGTTAGAAAGTTTTTCTTTAGATTCAGCAAAAGTTTGTTTCTCTAGAACTTCCACCCCCTGATCGCCAGAGCCTCTACCCAATATTCCATATTTGGAGGTCATCAGGGATCAGGGAGTTCCATTGTTCACTTAAATATTGTGATTTCTGAAGCTACACTGAATGCTTCTCTTGTTATTCTCTGACATTCTTCCAAAATTTAAAGACAAATGCATCGTTGCCCTGTAGTGTCCTCATTTCTGAATTCAACATCCTTAATTTCTGTCAGGAACTTTCAGGAGCAACTGAATCATTGGTTTCTATCTTGCCAGTGATTTTTTTTTTCAAAAAATCTACTACCGAGCCGGGCTCGGTGGCTCAGCCTGTAATCCCGCGCCTTTGGGAGGCTGAGGTGAGTGGATTGCCTGAGCCCGCGGGTTCGAGACCCGCCTGGGCAGCGAGACCTCATCTCTACAATAAATCAAAAAATCAGCGGGGCGTGGTAGTGCATGCCTGTAATTCCAGCTACTCGGAAGGCTGAGGCGGAAGGATCACCGGAGCCCAGCAGGTCGAGGCTGTGGTGGCCGGGAGCGGCCACTGCACTCCAGTCTGGGCGACAGAGTGAGACTCCAACTCAAAAAAAAAAATCTACTGCCATGATATGACATCATGCTGTCTATAACCTGTCCAGTTGAGACATCACCAATTACTTGCAGTTGATACTTTTTAAGGCATGTAAGACTGAAAGGTTTTTGGTTTTTTTAATGTTTCCTCTTATTGATCTTGCAGTCAAAAAAAAACCCTTTAGTTTCATTTTTGTTTTATATTGGTCTTGTGTGACTTGCTACTAAGCCAGAAATTCCCTATTTTTGTGTGTGTGATTTCACCTATATCATCATTTTTCCTTCAACTATTCCTTGTCAGTTTTCAGTATTTTAAACTTTTTTATTTTTACCTTTTCAGTTGTTGACTTTATGCCATATATCTATGTTATACAAATTAGTGTAATATATTCGTAAGCCCTCCATGTCTATTGATGAGTGGTGCATTTTTCTGACATAGGAAGTTTTATTATATTGCCCTGTAAGTTTTTATTGAAATAATTTTTTAATAGAAATAATTCAAGGTAGCTTGATAAAACCTACCTCCAGTTTAATAAAGATCAATTAGTAACTTTAAAAAGTACACTGTTTGGATCACTATGAATTTAATCTTTTATTCACAAAGATTATAAAACGAAGGTACATTATATGATACTCTTCTGAATGACTATTGCCTTAATCAGAAAATGATTTCAATTCACTTTTGCTGATTCTGAATTCATCAAATGACTCTGTTAAATCTAAGATATTAAGCAAATGATCAAATATATCCCAAGCCTTCTGATATGTATACATAACTACAAATTTTAGCATATAAAATAATATTTTATGTATCTGTCATTTTGTCTGTGAGTGTGCACAATTGCCATCTGAGAAACCATTCTGAGATGTGCAAGCTATCACAGTCTTCATTCACAAAGCTGGGAATCCAGACAATTCCATGAGCTTTTCACAAACTGATTTCACACATAAACTCCTCACAGTCTGACTCCCTAATTTGTATTGCCAGCTTCAAGTCCAACCCTCCTTCCCTGCCTGCTTATAATCAGCTTGATGTCATTGCCTGAATAGACATTGGAGTTCGTTGGCACCCTACTGTTACTCATTCATTTTTGTTTTGACCTGAATATCTTTTTGATTCCTTTCTTTTCATTTATGTACAGAAATTACTTATTGACATCATCAAAAATACCTCTAAACACTTCCCTTGGTGTGTTCATTGCCATCATCACTTAAAACATTGTCCTTAATATGAATTTGATAGACAGAATTTAAAAGCAGGTGCTTATCTGAAAGCATATCAAACAGCTCATGCCAGCCTCTCTCTCTTAATCCTGACTTGGCAGTACGGCTGTAAATGAAAGACAGGAAGAAACACAAAGAGCAACTGCTTCCTCAAAAGTAATGGATGTTTATCAATTTAAGATATCCTATTGAGATAGTGGCTACTCAGAAAATAATTTCCAAAAACTTAGATTGTATAGAGTAAAATCAAGAAATTGTTCAATACTTGATTGAAATATCATCTTATGTGAAGTGTTCTTATCACACACAAACAGAAGAAAAAGAAAACACCCTGCAACCGTGGAGAAAAAGAAAATGGTTTTCTATTCAGGAAATGTATGGTCCTTTTTTTTTTTTTTTTTAGTGTAATGATATGAAGAAAATCAACTGGCCTTTTTTCCCCTCCTGATTAGATTGGGAGCCTAATGCTTGTTTTGATCTCCTTTTTAATACAATAGAATATAATATTTTATATACATTTATATTAAAAGACAGAACAGGCGGGGCATGGTGGTTCATGCTTGTAATCCCAGCACTTTAGGGGGCCAGGTGGAAGGATTGCTTGAGCCCAGGAATTCAAGCCCAGCCTGAACAAGATAGCAAGACCCCCGACTCAACAAAAAAATCAAAATATTAGCCAGGAGTAGTGACACTGACCCGCAGCCCCAGTTACTTGGGAGGCTGAGGCAAAAGGATCACCTGAACCCAGGAGGTCTAGGCTATTGTGAGCCACAATTCTGTTACTGCACTCCAGCCTGGGTGACAGAGTAAAATCTTGACTCCAGAAAGAAAGAGAAAGGAAGGAAGGAAGGAAGGAAGGAAGGAAGGAAGGAAGGAAGGAAGGAAGGAAGGAAGGAAGGAAGGAAAGAAGAAAGGAAGGAGGAGAGGAAGGGAGGGAAAGGGGGTAGAGAGAGAGGGAAAGGGAAATAGGGAGAGAGGAAAGGACAGGGACGGAGGGAGAAAGGGAGGGAGGGAGGAAGAAAGGAAAGAAATAGCAGCAATAAGACAAAAAACTAGTACAAAAGGTGGAAATGTGTTACTCTTCCATGTTTACTTGTTCACAGTCTAGCTCCCTGTTCTCTACCTCTTCGACTATTCACTTAATCAGAAAGTGATTTCAATTCTTTTTTTTTTTTTTTTTTGAGTTGGAGTCTCACTCTGTCGCCCAGACTGGAGTGCAGTGACCGTTCCCGGCCACCGCAGCCTCGACCTGCTGGGCTCCAGCGATCCTTCCGCCTCAGCCTTCCGAGTAGCTGGAACTACAGGCGCACGCTACCACGCCCGTCTGATTTCTTGATTTACTGTAGAGATGAGGTCTCGCTGCCCAGGCGGGTCTCGAACCCGCAGGCTCAGGCAATCCACTCACCTCAGCCTCCCAAAGGCGCGGGATTACAGGCTGAGCCACTGAGTCCGGCTTTTTTTTTTTTTTTTTTTTTTTTGAGTTGGAGTCTCACTCTGTCGCCCAGGCTGGAGTGCAATGGCATGCGCACAGCCACCCCAGTGTCAGCCTGCTGGGCTCTGGCGATCCTTCCGCCTCAGCCTTCCAAGTAGCCGGAACTATAGGAGCGCACTACCACGCCCGGCTAATTGTTTTTTTAATTGTAGAGACGAGGTCTGGCCAAATTGCCCCGGCTGGTCTCAAACCTGCAGCCTCAAGCAATCCACTCGCTTTGGCCTCCCAAAGTGCTGGAATTACAGGCTGAGCCACCTGAGTCCAGCCTCAATTCACTTTTGCTGATTCTGAACTAATCAAATGAGTTATGTATACATAACTACAAATTTTAGTATATTAAATAATATTTTATGTATTCATCATTTTGTCTGTGGGTGTACCCAATTGTCATCTCAAAAACCATTCTGAGATGTGTAAGCTATCATGGTCCTCAACACACACACACACACACACACACACAAACATACACAGACACACACATACACACACAGTCTACGTTAGCTAATGGTGACAACTTTTAACGGACTTCTACCCTGGTTATCAAATTTCTCTAAGTAATGTCACCATATTTTCTATTTCCTATGATAATATCTATAATTTAGTACCTCAGCATAATCCTCAGCTTCATCTGTTTTTCTTTATTTTCACTGTTAAAATGGTAATCCAGATTTGGAAACTCCTTACCTTATCCTGAACATGATTTTTTTTTAAATCCTACCTGATTTTCTTGTTTTCCTCTGCATTCATTTCTTTTATTTTTTTAGCTTTCAGTTTTGTTTCTCTAAAACAGTGATTTAATCATGTCACTTTGATATAATATAAATGTGCAAAAGACAATTGCATTTCTTTACACCTATAATAAACAAACAGAAACTCAAATAAAAAGCACACTCCCACTCACAATAGCCATAAAAAAAATGAAATACCTTGGCATCTTCCGAGCCAGATACATGAGAGACTTACAATGAAAACTACAAAATAATGCTCAAAGAAATCAAAGATGACACAAACAAGTGGAAAAATATCCCATGCTCATGGATTGGAAGAATCAACATTGTGAAGATGTCCATCTTACCTAAGGCAATCTACAGATTTAATGCAATACCCATCAAATTACCAACAGCATTCTTCTCAGACCTAGAAAAAACAACACAGGAATCCATATGGAAACACAAACGACCAAGAATAGCCAGAACAATCCTCAGCAAAAAAAAAAGCAAGTGGTATCACATTACCAGACTTCAAACTTTACTATAAAGCTACAATCATCAAAACAGCTTGGTATTGGTACAAAAACAGGCATATAGACCAATGGAATAGAATTGAGATTCCAGAAGCAAAACCTCAGTTTCTCAACCAACTCATCTTTGACAAAGCCTCCCGCACCTACCACTGGGGAGAGGAGAATCTATTCAGTAAATGGTGCTGGGAAAACTGGCTGACCACATGCAGAAGATTGAAACAGGACCCCTATCTATCCCCATACACAAAAATTAACTCCAAATGGATCAGAGACCTAAATGTAAAACCTCAAATCAAAAGAACCTTAGAAAATGAAGAACATACCCTCATGGAAATTGGAACTGGCATCCAATTCCTGAACAAAACCTGAAACTCACAGGCCATAAGAGATAAGATAGACAAGTGGGACCTCATTAAACTGACAAGCTCCTGCAAAGCCAAAGAAACCATCAAGAGAACAGAGAGACAGCCTACAGACTGGGAAAAAGTATTTGCCAACTCCAGGTCTGACAAAGGCTTAACATCTTGGATCTACAAGGAACTCAAACGTGCTGAAAAGAAAAAATCAAACAACCCCATTATAAAATGGGCAAAAGATATGAACAGACACTTCTCAAAGGAAGACATCCGAGCAGCCAACAGACACATAAAAAAATGTTCAACCTCACTAATCATCAGGGAGATGCAAATCAAAACCACACTGAGATACCAGTCAGAATGGCAATTATCAATAACTCAAAAAATAACAGTTGCTGGAGAGGGTGTGGCGAAAAGGGAACACTTCTACACTGTTGGTGGGAGTGCAAACTAGTGCAGCCTCTGTGGAAAACAGTATGGCAGTTCCTGAAAGCTCTAAATATTGACCTCCCATATGACCCCGCAATCCCCCTACTGGGAATATAGTCTGAAGAACTCAAATCACTCTATAGAAAAGATACCTGCACATGTATGATTATCGCAGCATTGCTCACAATAGCAAGAACCTGGAAGCAACCATACTGTCCATCAAAAGAGGACCGGATTAAAAAAATGTGTTACATATACACAATGGAATACTATGCAGTCATAAAAAAGAACAAAATCATGAATTTTGCAGCAACCTGGATGGATCTAGAGTCTATAATATTGAGTGACCTCTCACAGAAACAAAGATCTGAGTATCACATGTTCTCACTCATATAGTGGACCTTGAACATCCAATGTAATACTACAAGAAAATGACTGACAGTGGTGGGAAACTATGGGGGGGAGGGGAAGGGAGATGGGATTAACGGTATTAAATATCTGTCTGGGGATGGGGAGACACCTCTTATCAACAAGGGTGCCTGAACGAAGCATATTTGTATACCTAACCCTTAACTGTACCCTATAATATCATAATATATATATATATAGATTAAAATAAAAATAAATAAAAAATAAAAATCATGTCACTTTTTCCTTAAGAGTTTTTTTGAGTTTCCAATTTTTTATTTAGCAAATTTGACTTTCTAGCACTCTCCAAGCAAGTCTCCATGAAGTCAGATGAGATGCCTTACTTTGCATCATTCATCTTGCCCAATGTAGGCTAAGTTCTTGATTTGGATTAACTCCATATTTTCTCCTTGCATTCAACTCTGAATTCTCCCAACATCTAGGATTCAATTCATATCTCCCCAGAATTACCATTGTCTTGCTGCGGTAGCCAACTTCAGCATCATTTCTTCATACTTTTTTAAAAATATAATTATAGTTATCCCCACATATGGTAGCACTTACTTATACTTTGATTCTTTCATGTGCATCATTTTACATTTTCAACAGAATTTTCAGCTACTTTCGACAAAATGCATTGCTCTTCAAGGTCCTGTAATTTGGAGTGCATAGTGCTCATTTTTTTCAATTTGTTGAATTTGTTTATAACTCTTTTTTTTTTAAAAAAAAAGAGGTTTGGGGCAACTTGTAACAATAGCAGTGACGAAAATAACTTATTAAATGTATTGAAAATTCAACTTGTATCAAGCATTTTTCTAAGCACTTTACATGGATTTCATCTTTTAATCACTCAGACAGTCTTATATACTCATTTCAACCTCTTAAGTATTATTTTTTCATTGTAGATATGATGTACAGAAGTACACAGGAATTTAATATAAGGAGGTGGAGCTCAAATTCCAATCCAGAATTCTGGCTTCAAAAATAATATTCTCAACCATTAGGCAACTTTATAATATTTATACTTATCAGAGTAGAAATGGCCCAAAAAAATGAAAGGACAGGCTTCCTATATACTAACTAAAATATTTGCTATTATTTAGCTTTGAGAATCCCTTTATGTTTACAGCAACCAGAGCCAAATATAAAAGTAATTCCTGCACTATTTTTATCTTTTGTGAATTACCAAATGCCTACTTGAACATGTTAGTTGTGGGAAAAAATGATCTCTGAGTAATAGAATGGATAGCATAAATTTAAATTTAAATTAAATAAGATACAATTCTACTACACTTAAGATTGACATCTGCCGTGACAGAAAACACTGAATTATAGTAAATATAAGATACAAAGAGTCTTTCAAACAGCATAAACACCATCTCTGGCATATAGTAGTTCACCAAATGTTTTTGTAACTAACAATCAAAAAAGTATATTTAGATTAGGTGATATGCCCCACACCTGGAGTAAAAAGCCCAATGCAAAGACCTACAAAACTAATAATGAAAACAATATAACTAATCCCTAAAGCTAATAGATGAAAATGAAATTCAATATTTACATATATGGCATATAATTTGCTTTAATAAAAATACATATGCAGATACACAGAAACATCGATGTTAACGAATATTTCTGGAAAATAAGCGTACAGGCATAATTTGTACTTTACGTTTTGAGTAGAAACAGTTTTTCCACAAGAAACTATTCATTGATTGGGTCACAATTTAAAATATGAATTATTTAAAGAGCTAATGAAAGTTATGGGCTTGGATCCTTTTAAACAGATGTATTCATGATATTTCTAGCCATAAATATAGATCTACAGATTAAAAATGTAGGATTAATATATAAAGCTAATGCAAAGAATATTTCAGCTCTAAGTACAGAGAGAGTATAGACCACCTATCAAGGTAGACGGTACCATGATGTAAAATTCACAAAGCTGGTGGGTAAACACCTGTCATACAGTTTATTACACATCATATGCATAGAGTTTGCTGAAGAGAGGACACTGCAACAGGTAGGTCCAAGATGTAGTTTACTCTTTCTTTGGCTAGAAATTCTTCTCTCTTGTCTTTCCAACCTATAATTATAGTGGAAGAAAGGAGAACAGGGAAATTCTGGCATGAAGGATACTGTTATTAGGCTCTACGATCATGGCTTTCTTGCTGACTAAATCTTGAAATGCTACTATTTTACTAATTAGTTTTTCGTATTTTCTTCAAAAGCCCTCCTCAATTTCTGAGTCTCCCCACAATGGTTCCCTTGGTAAAAATAAAGACTTTGAATTTCTATTAGTTATTTAGTCTTGCCTCAGCATTTAGAACTCCTGTGGCATCATCAGCTTCTCTAAACTGGCATGTAGCATGTGCTAGGACTGTCTTTGGAATAGAAGAGTCTAAGGAAAGTCAGTTTCTACATCCTGTAATAATAGTTATATCCAGTACTAATATGCTCCTTGTGTAACACATGAGATCAAGTATGAAATCAATTTAATCTGCATTTTTAAAATACGATGGCAAATGGTGGAAACTATCTTAGAAGCTGATTCTTTTTTAATTATAAAGGAGAAGTAGTTGCATTCATGGAATCTGAGGCCTATTATTCACGTTAAATATATCCTTTAGAACAGCGGTCCCCAAACTCTGGGCCACACCAATCTGTGACTTGTTGGGAACTGGATGCACAGCAAGAAGTGAGCGGCGAGTGGGTGAGCAAGCAAAGTTTCATCTGTATTTACAGCCTCTCCCCATCACTTGCATTATCACCTGAGCTCCGCCTCGAGCTGTCAGATCAGCAGTGGCAGAAGAGTCTCATAGGAGTGCGAACTCTATTGTGAACTGCACATGCAAGGAATATATGTTGTTCGCTCCTTATGAGAATCTAATGCCTGATGATCTGAGGTGGAACTGAGGGTGATGCTATAGTGCTGGGGAGTGGCTGCAAATACAGATTAGCATTAGTGGTGAGGTTCGACTGTACAAAGACCATACTAAATCAATTGCTTGCAGACTCATATCAAAACTCTATCAGTGAGTGGCAAGTGAGTTGATGTACTTCAAGTATACAACTGCAACTGGTGGCAGACTTTAAGTCAGAATCCGACACTTATTGTAGTACGCATGTGGGCTGCGCCTCATTTTATGTATCAGTTTGTTTGGTGTCAGTTTTTGTTTTGTTTTGTTTTGTCTTTTTGGTTTCGGTTTTGGTTTTTTGGTGAGTTGCATAATTATTTCACTATATGTTACAATGTAGTAGTAATAGAAATAAAGCGTACAATAAATGTTATACACTTGGATCTTCCCAAAATCATCCCCACTCCCATCCATGGAAAAATTGTCCTCCACGAAATCCGTCCACAATGCCAAAAATGTTGGGGACCACTGCTTTAGAAGTAATATTAGAAGAGGTGGCTACCATAAGTAATTTTGTAATATAGTTATTGAGTAGTTTTCATCTCCATGAAGATTGCCCAGGAGGTGTTTTCATCCTAAAAGTTGGAAGAGATCAGTTAACACCAAAAAAGTCACTGGGTGCCTGCATAGTAGTCATAAATCATTTAGGGCAACCGAATTGGAACTGTACATATAAAAGAAACATGCCTCCCAATCACTAGTGCTCTTAAAACTTCTTTCTTTGATCTTTTAGCATTTGTGACTACAACAAAAACTTCCTTTATTATTAGTCCTATCCAACAAGCCCAGAATCTCCCCACTGGGATTTATTATACTGCTACTATTTTCAGGCAGAAAGTCATGTGCATTAAGACTTAAATTTAATGAATTTCTGAGTAACTTTTTCTACTCCATTTGGCATGGTGCCTTGCAGACCTAGTCAAGTTGCTTCTTAATTGTCATTATAAAAATAGGAACAAAGAGGCAAAAACCAAGATTAAGCAATCATTATCTACAATAGACTTTTCAGTCTACCAATAACTTTTTTCATGTTGCTTTCTTTTCGACAAAGCAGTTAGGGAAAATATAAAATTACATAATCTTTAGATAAGTAGACATTTCTTCTAAACTTACCATCTCATTATTTTTATCCCTAGACCAAAAGGAGATGAACACATTCTTAAGAACAGCTATACTGATTCAGGGTTTACACGAATTATACAAACATTCATATATATGTAGACACTTTCAGTTAAAAAGGTCACAGAAGGCTAAACATAATACATAAGGCGGAAAACAGATATACTGCAGAAAATTTTAGAAACATCTACAATCCAGAGAATTTTTTTTTAGTTGGAGTCTCACTCTGTCACCCAGGTTGGAGTGCAGTGGCATGCTCAGACCACCCCAGCGCTGACCCACTGGGCTCCGGCGATCTTTCCATCTCAGCCTTTCAAGTAGCCGGAACTACAGGCGCGTGCTACCACGCCAGGCTAATTTTTTTATTTATTTATTGTAGAGACGAGGTCTCACCAAATTGCCCAGGCTGGTCTCAGTCCTGTGGGTTCAGGTATTCCACTCGCCTCAGCCTCACAAAGTGCTGGGATTATAGGCTGAGCCACCAAGCCCGGCCTATCCAGAGAAATTTGTAAAACCTTTCAGAACTAAAGGGTAGATGATCTTAAAAGAAATAAGAATAATATTGCCTTCTGATTTGTTAAAGTCTACACTGAAAGAATTCAGTTAAAATCTTAAAACCAAAAATTGTATAATTTAAATGCAATGGTGTCATAAAAATATTACCACACAGTCTAAGAAATATATAAGGCCTAAGAAACTTTACCACACCAAATGAACCTGTTGAGAATTCTAGGAAGAGGTATAAAGAGATAGAGTAACATAGTAAGTAAGAAATAAGTTTGAAATCCAGTGGTAGCTCTTGATAGTTATATGATGGTAAGATATTTAACCACCTTAAGCTTCAGTTTCTTCATATTTAAAACAGGGATAAAGATAATATATACCCCAGAGGATTGTGTTGATTAAATGGGCTAATGTATTTCCCAATGAATAAGAGACTGCTATCACAATAGTAAGCATTCTATTAGTGTTATCTGCTAATGCCCTACAATGGATATCATACTTTATAGTGAAAAGAAGAGAAAACTGTACAGATTGGTCAAGAAGTTTAAATGTCTTTATTCACAAATAACATAATTCTGTACACAGAAAATCCTAAGGAATTCATCTCCTTACCCCTTTCCCCCCAGAAAGCTGCTAAAACTAAAAGATGAATTTAGCAAGATCTTGTGATTCAAAATTAATATATAAAAAACTGTTTCTATATACTGACAAATAATTACAAAAAACAAAGACAGTACCACTTATAACACCAAAATAAACAAAATATTAGTTATACATTTTATCAAGGGTGATTAATATTTCTCACATTTAAAACTATAAAATAGTGCTATAAAAATACTAAGTAAATGAAATAGATACCTTTTGTAGATTTTAAAAGTCAGTATTGTAAGGATGTCAAATTTCTCCAAATCTGTCTGTAATTTAATACAATCAATCAAAATTCTAAAAGTATTTATTTAAAATGGCATTTTATTTACACTACCTCGTTCCAAATCTCACTATAAAATTACCAAAATCAGGCTATGCTATAAAACTGCAATGATTAAAGCATTGCCACAGTAGAGCAATGAACTAGAAGAAAGTAAGAAATACCCTGAGACTTTGCCAAAGTCTTTTATCAGTGCAAGGAGGTCTTTGACAGATTCTCTTGGGTTTTTGAGGTATAGAATCATGTCGTCTGCAAAGAGGAATAACTTAACTTCCTCGAAGTAGCAGAAATAAATCAAATGTATATAGTGTATTAACTTTCAATAAATGTCCCAAGACTATTAAGTAGAAGATAGGATAATATTATAAATAATTTGTGATGAGACAACTGGAAAAACATGAGAATAAAATTAACTTTTATCCTCACTTTATGCTATATACCAAATTAATTCAAGGTAGATAATTACTCTAAACCTACAATTAATATTGTCAAGTCTCTAAAAGAAAACATAGAATAATGTCTTTGTGGTCTTGTGTTTGTCAGAAATGTTTTAGAACTTTAAAAGAGCATGATTTATAAAACAAAAAATTATAAGTTATAGTTAAGCAAATTTAAAATATTCTGTTCTCAGGAGACCCCATTAATTAAATGTAAAGACCACTGACCGACTAGAAGATAATGTATATTTGTGATGAGGAACAAATATCCAGGATGTGTGGGGGGAAAGTCTACTATTTAAAAATAAACTCCAAGTTATCCAGACATGCACCCATTTTATTGCAAGGAAACTAAGTATCATTGAAGAATAAGCCTGCTCTAACAGCACACATGTGCACTATGTAACTTTCTATCAGTATTCCTCCAGTGGGCATACATCAATACGGCAGGATAAATGTTTAAATGTGATGGGAAAAAAAGTAACCAAACATTCTAGAGTGCTCCTGCTTACTAGAAGTCCTGAAGGCACAACATGTGCCTGAGTCTTATTAGTCAGACTTAGGGTTTCAAAGTGATAAATGAATGATATTTTGATCTGCATTAATGAGACCCTGAAACTATCCAACCGTTTTCCACAGTTGCTAAGTTGATAATTGGAAGTGACACTTCAGAAATGATAGAAAAACAGTATCATTTCCTTGTCTGTAAAGATCAAGGGTTATTTCAGGCAAAGGGTCAAGTAGAAGATTGAGTTGGAAAAAAAAAAAACACTCTAGGCTCTCAAATTTCTATAGACAACAACCAGGCTGAGAAAGCAACTCAGATGCCTGTGAGGGACATTTCGTCAGAAGGAGCCAAGGACTATAGTGAAAACAGAAGATGTGTCAAAGGATAGAGCTATGAAGAACAGGGGGCTGGTGAGCCACTTCTAGGGATAAAAACTAAAAGCACCACATCCCTCCTTGCAAGTTGAGCTAGTGGGATTTCAGAACTGCTGTGGACCAGGGATGCTGCATGCTTCTCACTCTTTCTCTTTCTCAGTGGGGAATGTTTATTCTGTCTGTACTTCCATTGTATGTTGGCTATATAAGTGCAGATAAGCTGACTTTTTATCGTATAGGTTTCAGGATCAAGAGACTATGGGAACGGCTCAATTTCTCAACCTCCATTTAAAAATATCCTTGCAACTGTCAGGGGAGGGGGAGTGGGATTGGCAGTTGAGGGAAACTGCTAGGGGAGGGAGGGGCACACCTCATCAACAAGGGTACCTGCATAATCAATGTTTGTATACCTAACCCTGAGTTGTACCCCACATCTTTATAATTAAAAAAGAGGTGATCAGGCCATGAGGGCTCTGTCCCCATGAATTGATTAATGTCATTACTGAGGGAGTGAGTTTGTTATAAAGGTGAGTCTGGCTCACTTGCTTTCGTTCATCTTCCACCTTCTGTCGTGGAATGACACAGCAAGAAGGCCCTCACGAGATGCAGACCCTGCAACTTTGGGCTTCCCAGCCTTCAGAATTGTGAGAAATAAGTGTCTTGCCTTTAAAAATTAAAAAAATTAATAAAATAAAATAAAAGTATCCTTGCTCTATATCTTTTGCAATTTCAATCACTAAAGTGGTGCAGGCTATCTCTGTCCCAAAGCTGTGATGTTAGAAGACGTGACACAAGCAGAAGTTTGAAAAATCATTCCATATTTTTTTTCTTTTTTCTCTGCCTCTGTCATGAGGACATGCCTGGGGGAGACTGCAGCATGCTGAGACACTTGGAACAGAGAAGATTGATCCAACTCACCCCAACTGAGACCAGCCAAGATCAATGAACCTTAATAGAACTCCAGCAGAATCTAACCAAAATTGTTGATTCCCTCTCCTGAAGGAAAAAAAAACTTCATTGTCTTAAAACACTGTATCTTTACTTATACAGAGTCATTCAATATTTTTGAGAAAATGGAAATTCTAAATGTAAAACTATCATTGCTACCACTAAAGACTCAAAATAAAAATTTTGTTTGATACAATAGATACTTGGGTCTTGGATAGTGACCCAGGATTATTGTAAACTTTTTAAAGAAATGATACCAATTATCACCACTTTGCATAAGTGCTCTTCTTGCAAGCATAAAACCCATAAGATCTAATACATAACATCTATCATATGCTTATAATTTTATTCACTCTCTAGGAGTAGAATACACTAGAAACAGATTGCTTTTTGTGACAAAAATCGCAATATACTTTTAATATACTGTTTTAAGAACATGTCGGCTTCCTGACCTGGTACTAAAATTTAGCTCACAAGAAACTCAACTGCCTTACCATCAAAGGACAGCACACTAATCCACTGTATTTATAATAATGAATTTTTAAGACTTAGGGCGCAAAAGATATCAGGTGCTTTAGAAGTCTTATTAATATAAATGTATAGCAAGTTAAAGATAGAGAATGGAGGAAAAAAATTAAATCTTCCAACCCCATAAACTTCCCGAGAATTTTCAGCATGCTGAACCATCTCATCCCAAATGAAAGAACAAGTTCTGAATCTCCCTTAAACTAAGGAAAACAGGTGTCACAGTTGGTGCGCTGCATGCTTAGCTGAATAATTAAGCATCCGCTGGGTCTTCCAAGGAAACACAGAAACCACCCCACACAAATCATTCAACTGTAAATAACTGAAGAGAACTGATTTTGTTCAAGATGCAGGGCTTTTTTTTTTAACACAGAGTTTATACAGAGCAGAGCGTTTGAGGTTTATTTTCCTCTGAATGCAGTATTAGCGCTCCAAGACTAAAGACCCAGACCTGAAAGGGCAGCTCCATGGTCTTATCCTCTCTAGGGTCCTATTGAGACTTTATTAGACTTTGGAGAAGAGATATGAGATAAAAAGTGATAGGAGTAAGTATATTTCTGAATATATTTCTAAAGTACCTAGATCCGGCCAGGAGCAGTGGCTCACATTTGTAATCCCAGCACTTTGAGAGGCCGAGGCAGGAGGATTGTTTAAGGCTAGAAATTCAAGACCAGCCTTGGCAACATAGCAAGACCTCATCTCTACCAAGAAAAAAAAAGTACCTACATCAGTACATTAGTACCCATAATTAGTGCCTATATTTTAAAGCTATATTTTTAATGTACCCAGATAAGGACCTAGCATATAAAAAGCACTCAATACATGTTGACTCTGTTTATTATTTCTTATACAATAAATGTTTACTGAGTGCTCACTAGCAGTAAGCCATTGTGCAAGAGAAGCTCCCTAATGAAATGTGTGTGGAATTTTGAACAATGCATTCTTTGAAAACTAGCTTTAAAATAACTTGTGTGCGATGGAAACACTTTGTAACCAATGTTTAGGAAATAATTGGATTCATAAATTGGATTAATTTGTGTTACTAAAATCTGCATGCTTTTATACATGTAGGTGTGGTGTGCAATCACTTATAGAATTAGTCAATAGAAACAAGATCAAGAACGGGGTATTGTATCCTGAAGTTTCCAAATGTTAAGCTAATGTCTGTATTACTTTGGGAGAAAATAACACCACATCGTATCAGAAATTTTCCCAGTAAGCTAGTGCATGCAGATAACTCAAATTACCACCAGATGGCAGCACATCCCCATGATAGCACCATCCATGCTTGGCTTAGTCAGTGGTCAAAAACGAAAATGTTCCCATTAAATCCTAAGAAATGTTCAATCTAGAAAGAACTTCGGGATCAATTTAGCTAAAGTTTCCCTTCATATCCCAAAAAGGAAACTGAGTTTCTTAAAAACTAAGTGATTTATCCAAAGCCAAAAAATAGTGATTTATCCAAAGTCAAAAAATAGTGACAGAACTGGAGTTACAAAAGCACCTTCTGGTCCTCAGGGCAGATGCCCCAACAGTATCATAAACCTTCATCGGGTCCTTCCTCTGCCCTAGATCCTGTGAGGATTACTGCTTCTAAGATGGAAGGACACATAAATGGTACAGTGAGCAAGTTTATCTTAGGTCCTTCAAACCTTTTAGTTCCAGCTCTCTCTATCCTAAGAGGGAGTTCTTCTAGTGACTTCCAATTTCCTACCCCTTTCTACAACAAACTAGGAGAAATTCTGATACCAATAGCCTAATCATTATTTTGCTGAACTTCATTTGTTTACTTTAACCACAAAATAAATGGTTATCTTTCAAGTTAAAGCAATACTGAACTATAGAAGTCGATAAACATTTTACTTGACTTTAAAATCAGATTCTCGCCGGGCTTGGTGGCTCAGCCTGTAATCCCACGCCTTTGGGAGGCTGAGGTGAGTGGATTGCCTGAGCCCGCGGGTTCGAGACCCGCCTGGGCAGCGAGACCTCATCTCTACAATAAATCAAAAAATGAGCCAGGCATGGTAGCGCGCGCCTGTAATTCCGGCTACTCGGAAGGCTGAGGCGGAAGGATCGCCGGAGCCCAGCAGGTTGAGGCTGCGGTGGCCGGGAGCGGCCACTGCACTCCAGTCTGGGCGACAGACTGAGACGCCAACTCAAAAAAAAAAAAAAAATTAAAATCAGATTCTCCTGAAGGCTGAACTCAGTCAGGTGACTGGCCTTCCTGGTTTCGAGAGTTTTTCCAGAATGCAAGACTTTCAGTTCTAGAACAGGGAGAAGCATTTACATGGGTCTGTGGTGTGATGTGTAACATCTCTCTTTTCTCTACTCTGCCATCTCTCTCTTCAGGTTGGCCAACATAGAGAGGACACTGGGTGTAAAATCCTGCTATGGTTTGAACGTTTGTCTCTCCAAAACTCACGTGCTGGAAACTTAACAATGCAGCAGCGTCGGGAAGGTGGGCCTTTCAGGAGTGTTGAGGTCACGAGGGCTTCGCCTTCATGAAAGGATTAATGCCACAGTAAAAAGGACTTTGGGGAGTGGATTCCCCCTTCTGCTCTGCTGCCATGTAAGGAACAGTGTTCTTCCCTTCTGGAGGATGTAACATTCAAGGCATCATCTTGGAAGCAGAATCTATTGCTTGACACATGAATATATGTTAGAAAGGTTGAAAACCAGTGTGATCTAGTGGACAGTGCCTGGAGGGTGACGTGAAGAAGCCAAGATCTCATTTTATTTTGATTCCGACCTGTTCCGTGGAAAGCAGATTTCCCAGCTGGAAAGTGGGTAGAATCATCTCAAATCTCCCTTAGACTTCCGTTAGGATTCAGGTCCTTAATTATATGAATCCTCCTATTAGAATAACTTACATTCTCATATTGATCATCTCTCTTGGCCATTTGCCACAGCCCTATGTCTATATAAATTATATTTTAAGCCGCTTTTATGAACTGTAAAGCATTAACCGTTATGTAAAACAGAAAACGCCATCCCATTTGACCAATCTGGAAACATATCTTCCACAGATTGGCTTGTCCAAACCACACTCACGTCCAACATCCTTGACCCCACAACCACTAACTTTATCACACTCTTTCAGAGAAAGATACTGAAACCGATCCATGGTGTAGTTAAAGACCTTCGCAGGTGTAGCCCTTCACGAAAGGGATAAGGTGGGTGCTGCAGAAGAATTTGCTTGAATGAAAAGTGTTGCAGGACGTTGGACTCGAGTTGACTGGGGACAGGTCTGAGGAGTGGGAAGCCTGGGGAGTGTGGGCCTCGTGACTGGCCCTTGGGAAGAATCCTGCAGTCTCCCAAGGTCCTGTGGAGAAGGTGATTGGGAAACAGCCTTTCCAAGCTGCAGTTCTCCACGGCACCCACCAGGTGGACACCCCATCTACTCCTTGGAGGCTGATGTAAAAGACTTCCGGGGATGAGGATTTCCAGAGTTAATGGCCCCAGAGGGAAGGGCTGGGCCCAGGGCTGCACGTGAGCGAACAGACACACTCAACAGCACGATTAAGCCCTGACACTGAATCACTTGCTCAGAAGCAGACTTGGAAACAAAATCAGCAGCCCCTCTGTCCTTTCCATACCCCAGCCATGCCTGCCGCTGCAGAATCCTCCCCTAGGCCTCTCAGGGTTCAAATCTCAGAGGCCCTTGGCATCCTTCCAAGCCCCAAAACTCCAGTGTTCTAGAAATCATGCCTCAGAGCTCAAGCATCAGGTTAGGGAGCTTAGCCCTGAGCGTGAGAGAGGTGCTGCCCCCTTCCCAGAACTTGTTAAATCAGAAAAGAGCCCAGTGTGAAGTGCAAAAGGAGGCTGACTGGGAGGGGACAGCAGAGACAGAGAGGGTAACCAGGCCTTTGCCTGGGGGCTTGCAGGACGGTGGGCAGAGTCAAAAGTAAGTCGTTTTGCAAAAGGAAGAAGCTTCTTAGTTTGCACTTGTTTTCTTAGTCTAAATTTGCAAAAGCCTATAAAATGAGCCCGGATATGTATATCCCCTCCTGGGGTCTTTTCTCCTACCCAGTAGAAAGGTCTGACACACACCCCTCCCGGGTGCCCCTCAGTGACTCTTTCCTCAAACTGTTGCTGCAGCAGAGCCATCTGTCACCCTCCCAGCGTCTGCAGCCTTCTCTGGAAAGCTGAACTCCCAGCAAGCTGTGGCCCCGGCTCAGGGACGGCCGCTGCGGTCACAGCGGGACTGGGGAGGAGACACAGCAAAAGAGAGGCTCATTGCGAACTTCTCGGAAGTAAAGCAGACTCTAGACATATCTTTATAATCCAAATAAACAAGGAAGCACGGAGCAGACTCTATGAGTAAGGCATTAATTTTAAAGGCCAGCCTCTGCCCCCCAGCAGTCCTAAATTATGCCCTGAATGAAGGTGTTAGAAAGGAGTATGGAATCTGAAACACTTTATCAATCAACGCAGGTGGGAGATTATCAAATAAGACCTCTTTAACTTCATATGTGAGTAAATTGCGATCTAAAGTTGGAACACGAAAAGGTACTTAAATTCACTCACTATATACAGTTATATATAGAGGATGTGTGAATAGATATATGTGTGTGTGTACAGGGGATTATATATTTTTCAAGCATGAGGGTCTGACGGAATGAGGACTGGAGGAAATAACCAACTACCCTCTACTCTAAATAAGAGTATAGACTATGGTTGGGAACTTGATACTTGTGTTTTGTTTTGTTTTTCAAAGATAAAAGTTGATAAATAGCAGAGATGAAGTAATAACTGTCATGAAGACTTAAAGGAAGGAGCCAAATCCCATCTGGCTGATTTTGAGAAATCTGGCACAACTGAGATAGGTTCCTGGAGGGGATAAGAATGGGGGTGGCGGGGAGAGGGTTATAAGAATCCCTAGCAAAGGGAGGACCTAAGAGAAAAAGCACTGAGCCAGGAGAATCCAAAAGCAGAGTCTGCATTAATAGGAGGAAAATGTGGTCCGGTTTGGATAAATGGGCAGGGGAAGAAGACGGTCGTGCAGAGGCTTTGAACGTCAGACTATTCTCAATGTTGCTACTCACCTTGGCAAGAGATTGGGAAGCCTAATATCTTTTTTTAAAGGGAAGTATTCTATGGAAGACTGAGGCGGAAGTATCGCCTGAGCCCAGCAGGCCGAGACTGCAGTGGCCATGAGTGTGCCACAGCACTTCAGTCTGGGCAACAGAGTGAGACTCCAACTCAATTATATATATATATATATATATTCTAATAAGATGCTGTCAAAGAATAAACACAAGGCAAGCCAAAGAAAGGAGCATGGTTATTGTGTGTCTACATTCCTCAAATCAAAATCTCAGCTGTCTGGGTCTGTCCATCTAGTCACCCTCTGATCCAACTCTCAGCCCCCTCATCCACCCATATTGCCACTTGGAGAAACACCTAGGCCCTGAGCCAATCTCAATCTCAAATAAACAAATGTCTCAGATTAGCAGAAATATCCCTGATTTTATGTTATCAGATGTTTTTCCTCATACATATACTGTTTGGATTTTTTAAAAAATACAGTCATACAATAACTCGTGTTTGCTTTCTTTGCCAAAAAGATGGGAGAGAGAAGTGAGAAGTATGGGCTGTGGATGAGATATGTCTAGAAAAATTGTAAAGGTTTAGCAAGATGTCCAGGAAATAAAACAACGACAAAACAAAATGAAAACAAATAGAGAGATGTTATACATGTGTTACATAAATACAGCAAATTGCAAAGTAACTCTAGTAAAATGTGAAAGTAACACAAGAGTATTGGAAGCAAGACTAAAACCAACTGTCAAATCTGCAGATATTTCATCAACACAATGCCAAACATTCTGGCTCTTTGATAAACACTGAGTCACAAATCAATTTAAAAAATAAATCCATCCAACTATGTCCAGCAGAACAAAGATAAACAAATGACCTGCAAACTGGCACGTTTCATTCACTTGTGGTATCTTTGATATAATAGTAGAACGAATAAGGTGTCTACTGATGCCAGCTTCAGTGTAGTATCCTAACATGCTAATATTTAGGCTCCTCAGCTAGGAGGTTGCCCACTCTGCTTGTAGAGCCCTCCGAATCTGAAATTCTCCCCTCAACAAAACTGCCTGTGAGCTAGGCAAGCAAGTCTGCTGTTACTTCCTTACCACTTTTCACTCTGATCCACTGCCAGTCTCTCTGGCTCTCTCCTCTGTTTGCCTGTCCCATTCTCTCTCGGGCATATGTGAAGGACTAGAAACTGCCCTCCCCACTCCTCGTCCACCCTGGAAGAAAATGAACACAAGATCGCAGAGCTGTTCCCCCAGGGCTCCACATGGCTGATTTCCATAGGAAACAATCGACTTGACTCTGGTGTGATTGTTCGGGTGTAGAGGCCGGTTGAGAGGGAGGTGGAGGTGGCCCTGAATGGGGCGGCCTTGCCCACGGCTCTAATGAGGGTCAGGACTGCAACAACAACCATGACAGATGGGGTATGAATACCAGACTGGCACCTTGAAAAAGTTTCTCATGGGTCTGCAGAGAGATGGGGCAGAACACTGACGAGATATCCCTGCTTCTGACTGACTCCCCATTATGAAAAAGGCAATGAGTAATCAATATGTCCCTCAACCAGTTTTGGTGAAACCATGCCACCCCAAGGAGACACAACAAACTTTCCTTCAGGTAACAGGTGTTGAGTGCACCTTCACCGAAGTGGACCATTCCTAGAGCCAGGATGTAGCCACGGACATTGAATCTTGTCATTTCTCTGTGTAAAAATGCCACCATGTCTCCCTGTGGTCAGCAGGACCAAGTCCAAATGCCATAGGCTGATTCTACTTGGTCAGAGTTGACCTGATCTCATGCTTAACCTACCTTCTGCACGCATGTGTGCACGTGCACACACACACACACACACACACACACCACACACACACATACACACACACGACGACCATCAATCCATGTGCTGATCCCTTGAAACAGTCCTTATTCCAGGAAACCCCAATTACTTTCAAGCCTGTATTTTACCCCTGCCATTGCCACTGTTTGAACTGCTTCTAATTTCACTACTTTAGATACAAATTAAATGTCTTTATAACCCTGTCTTCTCTTTGTACAAATCTCCCTCTCTGCCATGTAGCACTAAGTCAACACTTACATATTAGCAACTATCACATTTTTTTCTGGGGTTATGTAATGATCTGTCTTCTTAATAGAAATAAATCTCCTTGAAGGATTCAGCTGGGTCTTATGTGTTAATTCCCAGACTAGATCCTGGTGATAGTTTTTGATTTTTTGTTTTTAAATGCCTACAAAAATGAACTTTTTGGTGTTGGCCATTTGTAAAGAATACAGATGTCTTGGGATCATAGGTTGTGCTATGTTCTTCTTTTAAATTCTTTTTACTTGCATGCCAGGTCCACAAAGCATAAGACAGTTTATACAGTGAATGGTCAATATATTTGCTTAGAGACTACCATTTGATTGGTGCCTTCTGTGTGCCAGCCATTTTACATATACAGGTTGATCTTTCTTTTTTTCTCAAAACCATCCTGTGAGGGGCACACCTTCTCACTATTACAGGTGAAGAAACCTGGAGCTTAGTTGTGGAGGTTGCTTACTGCCACACAAGAAGTGAGTATTAGAAGTGATACGAAAATCCTGGTCCAATAGCCCTTTTTTCCATGGACCCCTGTGTTCTCACTAAGGTCACAGATTTGTTAGAAAATGTGCTCTTCATTTCCTGCAATTGTACTTCTCCTTTTCCTCAGAGAAAGGGGGAGGGGTTATGAGTCTTTCACAGAAATTTCTGCTTACCTTAAATAACATGCCATGCAAATTTAAGGGAGAAAAGGAATGAGGACCAAATATTTCACTTTCAAGCTAAACTTGTCCTCTCCAGAAGAGGTAGATATGTTGTAAGCATTGCGACTTCATGAGCTGTTTGAAAAAAGCAATCATAGTAGGAGCTAAACAGTAGGCACCCATGGACACAAAGATGGAAAGAATAGGCACTGGGGACACCAAAAGGAGGGAGGAGGGAAAAGGGGGGCAGGATTTAACACTACCCATCAGGCATAATGCTCACTCTTTGGACAGGGGCAACAAACACAAACACAATTCACACTAGCGGGCAATACGCCCATGTAATACGCCCATGTAATGCTCCTGTAGGCCCTACGTCTAAAAAAATTTTTAAAGTAATCAGAGGGAAATTGAATTATGAAATAATTGTACACAGGCATAGTGAAAAGAACACTGTTATGGGGTGGGCAGTCCTGAGTTACAGCTTTTTCATTCTGTAAGTCGATGTAGGGTCATAAACACTTGGTTAAATATCTCAGAACATCATCTAACCCATCTTTCTTACTAGTCCATCTGAAGGAATTGAACTAGATAAATGTAGAGTCAATCAAGATGTGTGAGCGCCTTCAGCTCTAGTCTATTAACTCGAGTCATCGCCAATATATTTTAATGCTTTAGATAAGGCAGATTAGAAGTTCCTGACCTATATATAGTAAGCATTAAATAAATATATTTTGAATGACTGAAAGCAAAGGTAATGACATTTAACAACTGACCCAAGTAAGTTGAAGGTGCCAAGAGGTAGGAATTACTTTTATGCTTCCTTTGAGAACTTAAGAGGAGCAAAGGGACTGGTTTCAATTTAAGAAGAAATACCTGGGGTGAGGCATCCAAGAGGAGAGGTGATTGAAAGGAAATTCAGAAGCGAGAACAAAAGCCCAGACGGAATACAAGTGTAGACAGAAGGAGAGTAAACTATCTTTTGGAGTTGCCAGATCACCTGTAGATCCAGCGTCCCTATCCTCACCCCAGCTTCTCAGAAGGGAAAGGACTTTACTTGTATAAAAAGAAAAAGAAACACTCTTACTCTTAGAATTTTTGAAAAACAAAGAAGAATAAAGGAGGCTAGATCCTCATCTGAGTCCTATTTTCCGCAAAGCTGGATGCATTAGATGCTAATCCCTCAGGCCTTAGGGGGCTGCCACACTCAGTCTATGACCCCTAATCCCCGCTTAGAGGTCCCCTAGAGTAAGTGATACTGTGCTAACTGCCCGGATGGGACTCTGGCCACATCTGGTCCCAGGGCCTTCTGCTCTGCATTGAAATAGAAGGATGGATAAACAATTTGGATTTTTCTCTTATTCTCCTTTGAAGGGTGCAACCTTATTACACAAAGTGCTGAGCTCCTGACTCAATTAGTCTGCTAATGTGATTATATGCTAATCTGGGTTTTAGTTTGCATCTGATTTTCATGTTATTTACTTGATTTTAAAATAAGCAGAGGCCCTCCCATCTACAGTTCCCACTCCCTAATAGAATGCATCAATCCTTTCTTGCTACATGATCCAGGTGTTCTTCAATTCAAATTAGATCAGTCCAGTGTGAGTGGCTGTGTGAAGGTACAGGCCTAACTCTCTTTTTTGACATTTTGTAACTCCTAAAAATATTATTGGTTCAGTCCTTGATGTGTGTTTATCTATTGAAAAAAAAAAAGAAAATTTTTACCTATTAAAAAAAATCTCCATAGAAATCTGAGCACATGGTGATGGATCATGAATGACTATTACAGATTTTTAAATTCATTCTGTGTTTCTAATAATTTTGTCAATAATAGTAATAAGTACAGTAAATACTTACATGTCACTTCTATGCCCAATATGTTCCCAACAGATCTATGAGGAAGATAAAATTATTATCTTGGGGGCTTTTTGGGATTTTTTTTGTGTGTGTTTTTTTTGGAGTTGGAATCTCACTCCATCGCCCAGGTTGGAGTGCAGTAGCACACTCATGGCCACCCCATCCTCAACCTGCTAGGCTCAGGTGATCTTTCCACCTCAGCCTTCCAAGTAGCCAGAACTACAGGCATGTGCTACCAGGCCCGGCTAATTTTGTGTGTGTGTGTGGAGATGAGGTCTCACCAAGTTGCCCAAGCCGTTCTCAAACCTGTGCGCTCAGGCAGTCCCCTCACCTCGGCCTCCCAAAGTGCTGGGATTACAGGCTTGAGCCACCACGCCAGGCCATATTATTTTACAGATAAGGAAAGTAAGGTACAGAGAAATTTTTTATGTCCAAGATTATATTGTTAGTAAGAGGCAGAACTGGAGGAAAGATGTCTTTTATTGTTTGCTTAATGAAAGTTAAAAATAAAAAATGTACCCCCAAAATGTTACCACATTGGAATATGATGGATGAATATTAAGAAAGTCTTGTCTAGATTTATATAGAATTTCAGGAAAGCCCAAATTGCGATGGGGCTTTCTAAACTTATACTTTAAATTGAAGCATCTCAAGTAAGAATAATTAGGGTTGAGTCAGAGAATGGGGGAAGGGCAAATGGCATGGCAAAATATATATATTTATTTTTTAAATTCACTTTGTCTTTTAATCAGCTTACGCAGTGTCCTCTCTGGAAAAGGAAATTAGCCAAAGAAGCAAGAAAAGAGGGTAACAACGAGGTCAAAGAGGACAGAGAAAAACAATCTCTCTCAAATATCTATTTATGCTCAGTAAACCTGTATTTAATGACTATCATGTGCTAATTAAAGATGGGCTCAGTGCAGACAATATAGAGATTAGTAAAAAAAAAATTCCTAAAAGCAGAGTTTATAATAGTGCAGCATAGTAAAAAAGATAAAAATGTGTATACAAATGTCTCTAACACAAGGCAGACTATGAGAGATTTCATTGAAAGCATTATAAAATGCAGTGGAAGCTTAGGAAAGAAAAAGATCACAAATCTAAAAGTATTCTGAGTGTATGTTCTGAGAAATACCCTTTCCCTGGACCCTGGGTTACAGAAATACAGAAAGAATGAATGTCCAGGAATCTCTTGAGCAGAATTTATTGGGGTTCTGACAGAATGAGATTTTCCTCAAAATCTGAACGCCAGGCTACCCACTGCCTAAGTCGATACATTTAGGAAGAGAAGGGAGGAGGGTCAAAGGTGAGGATCTAGGATCCTTTGATAGAGAAAAAATAGTCGGAGTCATGAATGCCCTGGGTATACCTGGGCTCTCTACCCAGAGAGTTAGTGTAAGACAATCTAAGAAAAATTTCTTTCCTCCAGTCCTGTCATGAAAAAAGACAAAATCTAAATAGTAAATATTTTTTCTCCTTATAAAAAAAAATGCCATTGATGTGAGTACTGTTCTTTCCTCATTGTGTTCAGCACGGTTTTGCCCAGCCCCTAACGGCAGACTTTGCTAGCACAGATGGGACCTTTCAACCCAGGCTGAGTTTCTATTCTCTGGCTAGCACCCGACTCCAGCCAACACAAAACTCCCCTCTAATTGTAATTGAATCCACACTTTTATAGCTCATTACCTCTCTGATAGATTAGATTAGATCAGGCTGAAGCTGTGGCCAGCCCCAACCCCGGGCCCAGGTTGGAGCACAGAAAAAAGGGGCAGGCTTAGACAGAAACAAGGCACCTGACAGAGTGATCTGTCTTTCCTCCCAGCAATTAATCCATTTCTCTCCATGACAACCTTCTCCTCCTGCATTTCCTGCCTGACACACACAGCCACCCTTTGGGTATCAAAGGTTGAGACTCTTTTACAAGTCAGAGAACAAAAGAGATGCATGGGCCCTAAAGATCACCCAGCCTTAACCACTTTTGTTTTAGAAATGAGGAAACAGAAGCCCAGGTAAGGGGAAATTCCCAGCAGAGAACCCAGGTATGGTGGCCCTGGACTACTCAGATCTTCTGCAAGAGCACTTACTGGTTCGGCTTTGGTCCTTTGGGACCCCCAGCTGCGTATGCAGCCAGGCCACATTATCCCTGTGCTGCTCCCAGCTCAGGAGAGGTCCTACAGCATGCAGGACACCTCACAGACAATTCTGGCTCAGGGACTCTCCATTCACATGGCCAAAACTTTCTTAGAACTACGCTGCAGGCTGGGTCTCTTCCCTCGCACAATCCTGCCTTCCCCTCTCCTTCCATAGGTATCAGACCTGCGTGTGACGATCTGAGGGCTCTCCTAGCCTGCTCATGTTCCCTTTCCTTTGTCCTTCATAGGCATTTCTTCCCACAAAAATGTCTTGGTTATCTACGCATATCTTGGTATCTCTTTCTCAAATATCTCAAATTTATATACCTAGACTCTTGCCTCACATTTGAGTGATACTTTCTCTCCTCATACAAATACAATGATGTATTTACTTAGTGGTTCTATCGTTTTTTAAAGAAATCCTCTCTATAGATCTGTATAAATATAATTTTGGCCGGGCTCGGTGGCTCAGTCTGTAATCCCAGCACTTTGGGAGGCCAAGGCGAGTGGATTGCCTGAGCCCATGGGTTCGAGACTAACCCAGACAACTTGGCAAGACCTCGTCTCTACAATAAATCAAAAATTAGCCGGGCATGGTAGCCCACACCTGTAGTTCTGGCTACTTGGAAGGCTGAGACGGAAGGATCACTGGAGCCCAGCAGGTGGATGCTGGAGTGGCCGTGAGCACACCACTGCACTCCAGCCTGGGCGACAGGGTAAGACTCCCCCTCAAAAAAAAAAAAAAAAAAAAAATATATATATATATATATAATATATATATATATATATTGCTTCTTTTGTAGTGTTCTTTCTTTGAGTGAAGTTTCTTTTTAGAAAACCATAATCATCTTTATTTTGGTTCTCATTTCCAAGGGTCACATGTGAGATAACTTCAGATTAGTGCCCCCAGACACAGGTTGAAAGATGGTGATTTCTAGATCCCTTCAGCCACAGGAAACATAAGTTTTGCAAGAGTCTCATTCTGAACTCTTGATGGGTACTTTTATGGTACTATTTTAGTCTACCTGTTTAAACTCCATATTATTAACACACTGTCTTCCAAAGAGCACTGCCCTGATTGCAATTATGGGAGGGATTGGGTCAGAATTTAAAGGAAGGATTATTCCTGTACAAATTCTGATTAAAATGGGCTTCCCCAACCTCAGTCGAAAAGATTAACAACTGCCCAATCTCCTACAGCCAGCAAGTCTTCGTAAATAACTCCCAATCTCTCTACTGTTAGTTTATCTGCCACGGATTAAACTGAGAGGCAGCTCCCAAAACCTGCATTAAAATAAATACAAAGTAGAGCCCTCCCGTTCCTGGCAGCTGTTGAACTCAAAGCAAGGAACCTAGAAATCTCTTTGCAACCTAAATTTCAAGGTGCTGGGGGTGGATATGAGTTGTATTTGGTTATTGGGTTCAATCAGGAAGGTCGGGAGAGCTCTGTCTTCACATTGCTTGAATGGAAAACATCCCAACAAAGTAGAACGAAGAGGAAACTTGTAATCAAAAGACTGGAATTCAAGGGCAAACTTGGTCATGTATCACCGATATTTTTGGTTTTCTCATCTGAAAATAGTACTGACCCTATCGTTTGTCTGACACTGATAATAAGATATGATGCATGCATTAGGTTTTAGAAACTATAAACTGCTTGTGGGGGAGACCACTGACAGTCTTCAGAACCTGTTTTCCGGTTCTTAGGTAGAATTGAAGGTGAAGGTCGGCATGTGGTTGCTCAGCACCCTTGCACTGTGTGTGGTCGTGTGACCAGGTTCAGGTCACGGGTATCTAGTAACGTGCAGGTCATGCTGTTGTACAATAAGCCCATGCCCTGCCTCTCCTCTCCACCTCCACCCCCAATCCTGCTGGAATGTGACTATGAAAGGTTGCCAGAGCAACCCTCTGAGAGGTGAATAAAAACTGCATCAATAAGGGTACTTGATCTCAAGCCAGGCAAAGTGGGAACCAAAGGGAGGCCCAAATTTTACCTAAACAATGTTCACTTGTATACCTAATCCTGAATTGTATCTCACACCTTTTTTTTTTTTTTTGAGTTGGAATCTCAGTCTGTCGCCCAGGTTGGAGTGCAGCGGCAAACTGTTCATAACCACCTCTGTCTCAACCTGCTGGGCTCAGGCAATCCTTCCACCTCAGCCTTTCAAGTAACTGGAACTACAGGCACACGCTACCACATCCGGTTTATTTTTTGATTTATTGTAGAGACGAGGTCTCGCCATGTTGCCCAGGTTGGTCTCGAACCCCTGAGCTCAGGCAATCCTCTCGCCTCGGCCTCCCAAAGTGCTGGGATTACAGGCTTGAGCCACCGTGCCCAGCTGTATCTCACATCTTTAAAATAAAATATATATATCTTTTAAAACTACATGTTTTTAGGATGGCAAAAAAATTAAACAAGATGGATCCTAAGTCCCTGCTTAACTGTGTAGTCCCTGCTATTCCTGCTCACACTTTCTAGACTTCTGATAAACGAAAAATATTACCTATTGTGTTTATACCACAGCCTTGGGGGGTTTCTTTGAGTCAGTAACCAAATTGATATCCATATATTCCAACTACTACACCACTCTATAAATATAAATTATCATCATCATCATTGTTGTTATTATTATTCCAGTAACTGCATATAAGCAGGGATATCTCAAGGCCCTATAACTACCTGGTCCTGAAGTCGAGTTCTCCAAGGTTTAGCCTCTAAACTCATCCGTTTCCATTAACTGGAAAACTCCTTCCATCTTAATTCTAGTGAATTCAAAGAAAAATATAACTTATTTTGAAATGACCCTACATCCTGCATACTTCTGCGTTAGATGGGATTGCCTGATCTCTTCACCTCACCTTTCCTCCTACGGTGCACAAGTGGGTGAATGCTTTAGTTCCCAGAACCCCTCTTTTATTTTCTCATCTAACCACATGTCTCTTCCCTCCTTCCTCTGTCCTCCGTTAACAATGAATCTTCCTACCCTTTCTCTTCTTTTTTCCTCCAAAGCAATTTGTAATCTGTTAAATGAATAACTTCAGTCTAAAACCCTAGGAAATACTTTTCAAGTTTACTTATCACCGAGATTCTCACCAAAAATGCATCCTCTGGGCTGACCATGCCTACTAAATAAGAATCTGCTGATTTAACCCTAAAATCTATATCTTTGCAAGCTCCCCTGCCCATCCCACCCACCGCATACACAAGCACATAAGCAATTCAGATGCGTGCTAAAATTTGAACACTACTGAGCTCTCAGAAAATCATCCTTTTTTTAATTATTATTTTCCACTATCTAAAAGTAAGACTGCTACTGAATGATCTTAGGGGAAAATATCACAGTACTGGGGCAGAGGAGGAAGATATCAGAGAGAAAGAGCACAGAATAGAGAAGCAGGAATGATTATCGATAAATTTTAAAACTTTTACTTCAAGTCATATCTAATAACCCTTATATAAAAAGTGTTCCTCCTCTTATCTAATGTTACTACCTCCAGAGGAAGGTCAAACTCACTGCTTGGCTATAACCCTTGCAGCCGACTAAGCACAACAGGTTACTCTTTGGGTTTTAAAGGAGCCCAGGGTTGCTTTCAGGCCAGGGGATACGATGGACAAGCTAGAGATGCCTTCTGGACGTGCCCTCAGAGGCAGATGCCACTTCCTCTGGAAGTATAGCACATTTTCTGGCAAAGGAAATCTCCCTCCAGGGCAGGCAAGGGAGGACAATGGAGCCACGTCACCACCCACCATCTGTCGTGAAAACAGACACCAGCTGACAGGGAGGGAAGCTCAAAATCCTACTCCCACCCCCACACCAACGTCAGCACCCTTACTGCCTGACCTCCTGAGGTGGTGGTGGGGGAAGAGAGGTAGGGATTAGCCCACAGGGCCTATTGAGATCAAGTTCGGGGTCACCCTGCCCAGATTGCTGCTGTTTTCTCCTCAGGGCCCCAGAATCATCAGATCTTCACTCTCATCTGTAAGATGAAGGAATAAGCCACAGCAGATAAGCAGATATCCATGTACAAGAGTCCAGAAAAGTAATCCCATTTCTGGGTGACCGGACAGGCCTCCCTGTCTCTGGATGCCCAAGGCCCCAGAAGGACACAGAGACTGGGAAAGGCAACCTTGGATAACTGGCAACAGAAACAATTTAGCACTGTCAAGGCAACAATCAGACTGAGCAGAGTGTAATATAAATAGAAGTCCCAGAGTCAAGGTGGGTTGGTAGAGAGTGCATTCAGGGCGGCTCCCGAGGGAAAAGTCTCTGCTTTTCAGTGAATATTTTATGTGTTCTTGTGAAATGAAAAGAGGCAGGGGTCCTAGGTTCTACTGCTAATACTTAGGAGTGTCTAAGAACAAGAATTCAGTCTTCTCTTATTTAAAATTATGAAGTTGGACAAGATTTCAAAGTGTCTTCTCTAACTCATGAATAGCACAAACACTGAGGTAGTAATTCTCAGAAGGAAGAAAATAGACTTGAAGGGTCTGAGACAGGGCCAAAGAGATCCCAAGACTTAAGAAAATGCAGGTAAGGCCGAGCATGGTGGCTCAAGCCTATAATCCCAGCACTTTGGGAGGCCGAGGTGAGAGAATTGCTTGAACCCAGGGGTTCGAGACCAGCCTGGGCAACTTGGTCAGACCTTGCCTCTACAATAAATCAAAAAATTAGCCAGGCATGGTAGCGCACACCTGTAGTTCCAGCTACTTGGAAGGCTGAGGCAGAAGGATTGCTGGAGCCCAGCAGGTCAGCAATAGGGTGGGCGATGGAGTGAGACTCTGACTCAAAAAAAAAAAAGAAAGAAAATACAGGTAAAATAATTTCTGTCCCTCCCTTCAGTGCAACAGTGCAACACCTTCAACTTATAAAGCAATCTCTGATCTGATGCCTTTAGACCCATACAATGCACCTCTGAAGAAACTAGGACATTCCTACTAATCTCAGCTGTCCTAAATTATACTAAGGAAGGTTGGGTAGCACACATGGCTAGGCCACAGAGTGACTGAGAAGGGAGCTGTGTCTGGAAGTCAGCAAGACTGACACTCAAAACAGCACAGGCCTCACTCCGCCACTCAGCCTCACTCCGGGTTATCTGAGACCTTGACCAAGAGGGCCTAATGTTGCCCTCAACTTGACTGAACTTCAAATAAGCTTCCTCCCAACTACATGTCCTTGACATTTGTTTTTTTTGTTTTTTTTTTGCTCAGAGCATTATCCTTCTTTAGAAGACTTATCATTGTAAATTTTTTCCCTGATCCTTTGAGATATACAACTTTTATTTTATTATTTTGAGTCGAAGTCTCACTCTGTTGCCAAGGCTGGAGTGCAGTGGCACACTCACGGCCACCACAGCGTCAGCCTGCTGGGCTCAGGAGATCCTTCTGCCTCAGCCTTCCAGGTGGCTGGAACTATAGGCGCACACCACCACACCTGGGTAATTTTTTTATTTATTGTAGAGACGAAGTCTAGCCAAGTCGCCTAGTCTTGTCTCAAACCGCATGGACTCAGGCAATCCTCTCACCTTGGCCTTCCAAAGTGCTGGGATTGCCTAAGCCCACGGGTTCAAGACCAACCTGGACAACTTGGTGAGACCTCGTCTCAACAATAAATCAAGAAAAATCAGCTGGGAGTGATGGCACATGCCTGTAGTTCCAGCTACTTGGGAGGCTGAGGTGGAAAGATTGCCTGAGCCCAGCAGGTCAAGGCTGTGGTAGCCATGAGTGTGCCACTGCACTTCAGTCTGGATGACAGAGTGAGACTCCAACTCAAAAAATAAACAATCAAACAAATAAATAAATAAAATAAAAATCCTTTTGCTGGTTCTGCAATCTAGAAATGTATTTCTCAGGGGTCTGGGAGCCATCCCTTGGAAATGTAATCTTCAAGGACAATAGTGTGACTGTTTCCCAGTCTCTGCGGAAAGGCAAGAGCTGAACTTCAGTGGCACGTTGGCTTGAACCAACTTGCTAAACTGCCTACTTTCTTACAGGTATGAGAAGAGTATGTGTTCCTTCCTTTGGACAAAGCCAGTTACCGGACATATATGGTTTATGATTCCTCCTAATATCTTCCAGTATTTTTTCACTCTCTCACCCTCCCATCCTTCCTTTCGGAGGAGTTGATTCAGACTGAGTTAGCTTTCTCTGACTTATTGAAATACCCTTGAATAAAGTCTTCCTTGCCTGCTTGACTTTGTCCAGTACAACTTCTGCTTTGACAACCTCCTCAGTACATTTGTTACAGCTAACTCCATTTCTCCTACTTTGGGGCTATTCTTTGTTGTGCAAATAAAATTTATGATAGAAGCTTTTCATTTATTCAGTAAATCTTTATTAAGCATCTACTATATATATATCAAGAAAACTTGAGCCAAGATTTTCTCCTCCTCTTAAGCTACATAGCCAATGCCTAAGAACCCACTTGACAAAATTATCAACTGAATTCAGAATCTCTCTGTGTGTTAGATACAGATATATTAAAAATACTACTAATAATAAAACATATAGGGGCTAGGTAAGGTGGTTCATGCCTATAATTCCAGCGCTTTGGGAGGCCAAGGCAGAAAGATCACTTGAAGCTAAGAGTTCAAGACCAGCCTGGGCAACATAGTAAGACCTTTTCTCTACAAAAAAGTTAAGATAGCTGGGCATAGTGGCTCAAGCCCATAGCCCCAGCTACTCAGGAGGTTGATGCAGGAGGATTACTTGAGGCTAAGAATTTGAGGCTGCAGTGAGTCATGAGTTCACCACTGCACTCCAGCCTGGGTGACAGAGTGTGACCCTGTCTCTAAAGAAAAATAAAATACCTTAAAATTAAAATTTAATATCCTTGCCTTCCAGGTGCTCACAATGCAGACGAGGAAACAAATCGAGGCACAAATCGCGTTAACTCAAGGAGGGGCACTAAATAATAAATGGATTACAACAACCTCTTCATTAACATCTGGCAACATTAATGTCACTCAAAATGTGGCAGGTTCTGTGTACACAAAGAGCTGTTCCAAACTCTGCCCTACTTACTTAAGCAGTGGGTGAGTGAAGAGTGCACACTTAGAAAAATATTAAACCTAGTCTTGGATAGACATCAATTTGTAGGCTTCACAGGGATTCCAGGGGCTGGACTAAGAATTGAAGATGAGCTGAAGGATATAAAATGAGCACTGTGTGTACGTGTGTGTGTGTGCATGCATGAGAGAGAGAGAAAGAGAGAGAGAGAGAGAGAGAAGTGGCTGCTCTCCTTTATCAATGACTTTGTAAATATGATCCTTCTACAGAACCTGTGAAAACTGGAGTCCAGGGAAGCCAGCACTGACGTCCATTCTGCCCCCTCCTCAGTGCAGCTGTGGTCATGATATTCAAGCTGCAGAGCCTAAAGGCAATGCAAGGCTGCATCCTTCTGTTCTCATTTCCCCAGTCCAGTCTCTTTGGAAGATGCAACTTCTCTCCCCCATTAGGTTTCCAGGTGACTGAAAGGAATTTGATTTCAGGAGGATGTGGGAGGGGTATTTTTCAGCTTCATTAGACTTCTGTGTGTATAAAAATCATGTTTATTACACTTGCTTCAAGTAAACAGAAAAAGAGAACAAATATTTCAAGTGCAAAGTGTTTTGGAGTACCAAATAGTATAAGAAGAGAAAAAAAAATGAATCAAAACAAATAAGCCTGGCATCAGGTAGACTTTTTTTTTTTTTTTATTTGGGCATGCTCATGGCCACCGCAGCCTTGACCTGCTGAACTCAGGTGATCTTTTCACCTTAGCCTTCCAAGTAACCGGAACTATAGGCACACACTACCAAGCCTGACTAATTTTTAGGCTTATTGTAGAGATGAGGTCTCACGAAGTTGCCCAGGTTGGTCTCAAACCCGTGGGTTCAGGCCATCCTCTCACCTCAGGCTTCCAAAGTGCTGGGATTACAGAATTGAGCCTCTGTGCCCGGCCCAGGTAGGTCTTAAAGAAGCACCATCTAAAGTGGAAAAAAATGAAATATAGAACACAAAGTTCCCTGAATTATTGCCAAAATTTACATTGATGTCCTAGGTTTCTGCTTCCTACATATAAAGGATAGAAGATCATGAGATTTTATAACGTGATTATCAAAAACTCAGAGGAAGGATCAGATTAGTTTAAAAAATGACTAAGAATCTAGAAGGACCTATAGGATCCAGTAAAAGGTAAAGAGAGTACGAAGCACATACAAGACTGATTATTTAGAGACAAATAAGTAAGAATATGAGTGCAGACATAGGGTAGACTTCATATGCTCATTCATTTCACAAGAGAAGGCAGAAGCCAGATGTGTATATACATGCACATACTAGCTACGTTCCAGATCAAGTCCAATTCCCAGAGTGCATACACAAAAGAAAAGGTGAGTAGGCAGATAATCAATAAATATATAGTTAACTGGTATGCAGTTGGCTCCACAGTTCTGATGGACATCTTTGGAAGAATCTGGCAATGGTTTTAGAGCCACAGTGAATATCAGGGGAATAGAGTCCTAGACAAGAACTTGATCATGGACAAACAGAGCAGAAAACCTACATTACTAGGAAATGGGGTGGAAAATGGAGGTATTTGAAAACTGGAGAAAGTAGGGAATTTAGTTGTAAGAATTAAATCAGACTACCCAAAGCAGAAGAAGCAATTGGATGATCTTGATGGAAAACACAACCAGAGAGTCTATAATTGTTCTTGACTATTGGGAGCCAGCCTTGGAGGCCCGCCTGATTGACAAAGTCCAGGTGCGCTGAGGACTCCCGGCCGCAAAGTGAGTCTGGGCAACTGAGGCCCTTCTGTCTTCCATCTTTGCTGTTGATACAGCTGAAAAAATTCTGTGCAGTCATGGAAGAAGAAGATGGCATGTTTATGCGAAGAATCACAGCTAACCTGGAAATGTCATGGTTTATTTTTCCATTTTCCCACTATGCCACTTGGTCTTTTCTAACATATGCAAGGGTTAAACTCTGAAGCACATCAAGAATGCTTTCTTTCACTTGGTTATAAGTTACTAGATATTGCTGAAGTAAAAAATGATATAAGTATATTCACTGCTTATTTGATTTAGAATTATGCAGTCTAGTGTTTAGACATAAGGTTTTTTAGAAGCACAAGTTTATAGTAAGTTCATTATGAATTCATTATAAGTTCTAACACTTATCTAGGAGTTATGTAGGTGATATATAACACTGTTTTCATTGACTTAGGATAAAGATTAATGTTAAGGTTTTTACTTAATTTAATAGTTAAAACTCTAAGTTAACATTTATAGAGTGGGTTTTCACTGAACTCATAATATAATAATCAGACACTTTTATGACAGATCAGCTAAAACAGAAAGCAACCTTGAGGGGCCTGGGAAACATTACTAAAAACTTCTTTTGAGTTCTCTTTAGAAACAAGCACTGCAAGATAAGAGAAAAGTAACGAGGAAATCTGGACAAGGGAGGCGATCACGGGACTCTGAAGAACATAAAAGCCTAAGATGAGAAAATTCCTGACACATAAAGAAATATACACTTAAGGAAACTTTCTTGAGACATTCCAAGGACTGTAATTTGGGACATTGGACTGAAAGTATCATTGTTGGCTTTATGAATAAGACTTGTTGTCTAAATGCCTGTGGGAATCTTGGTTTGTTTGCTACTAAGACCATTAGATGGTAACTTTTAGAAGATATGTACGTGAAGGAATTTTCTTTGTCTTGCCCCTTCACGAATGGTATAAAAACTCTGTGTTAACTAACATTAAATTGTCATCTGTTCAGGAAGCAGGTGTCCGGGAATAAGATTTTCGTCTTTCGCCTATCCGTCTGTCCTTCAAGACATCTCACGACCCTCGTGGGGCGGGACCCCCGCACTTGACTGCTACCAAACATGATCCCAGATACCAGGATGTGGGTAGCCTGTAAACAGACATTCTATAAACAAAGAGGCTTAGGGCAGAGAGGCAGAGAATCAAGTAGGCCTTCATATGAATTGGAAGTCAGGGGATCTGGTTGCAAGCCCAGCCCTGACTCTAACTGTGTGATGGTTACTCCTTTCTTTGTGTCTCTGTACTGAATAAGTCCCCTTCCAGCTCTGATATGGGATTGCAGCACAAGTGTATAGGGCTATGATCAACAAACAGCCCAGATCTGAGATGATTCTCCTCATCTTGTTCAAATCTTTCTTATCCTTAGACCAAAAGTCTTAAGAAAAATATGTAATATCTACTCTAAACTCAAGAAAAGACGAGAGACTCAAGGGCAGAGTGGGAAAATTTTATTAGCCAATGGGACTCAGTCAGAAAAAGCTGCTATGACAAATACAGACGTCTCCAATTGTACAAGTCCCACTTAAAAGGGCTGACCTTTGGATGATAGTGAAAATATTCCTCAGAGAGTCAGAGCAGACTTATTCTAACTTATCTAAAAGAAGGAGGTAGGGGCTGGGCTCCATGGCTCAGCCTGTAATCCCAGCACTTTGGGAGGCCGAGGGAGTGGATTGCCTGAGCCCATGGGTTCAAGACTAGCCCGGGCAACTGGGTGAGACCTCCTCTCTACAATAAATCAAAAAATTAGCTGGGCGTGGTAGCACACACCTGTAGTTCTGGCTACTTGGAAGGCTGAGGCGGAAGGATTGCCAGAACCAAGCAGGTCAACACTGGGGCGGCTGTGAGTGTGCCACTGCACTCCAGCCTGGGCAACAGAGTGAGACTCCAACTCAAAAAAAAAAAAAAGACGTAAGTAGGACACAAAAATGCTTGTGATAATGCTCCTATTAATTATCAGAATAAATTTAAAAAAAATTATATTCCTACATTCCTTTTCTGAGCCTGAGCTT
This sequence comes from Cephalopachus bancanus, assembly GCA_027257055.1. Taxonomy (NCBI): domain Eukaryota; kingdom Metazoa; phylum Chordata; class Mammalia; order Primates; family Tarsiidae; genus Cephalopachus; species Cephalopachus bancanus. The sequence goes on along the minus strand of JAPVLO010000385.1, from coordinate 1,428,759 downwards.
CATTATATGGAATATACAGGATATTATAATTCGTTTTTAAGACTCCAGTAGAATGAGGAGAAATTATCCTTTAATCTGCCTACCATCCCAAGTCATAGCATAGCAGTGATAAGTCACCAACTCTTCGTTTCATGCGCTAGTTTGTTTAATCATCATAGTAGCCTTTTGACGAAGGTATTATTATTACACTTACTTTGCAGATGAGAAAATTGAGTCCAAGAAATGTTAAATTAGTTGCTTAAGGTCCTAAAATTAGTGAAGGGCAGATTTAGGATTCAAACACTGGAGTTCTCAGGTCAGATCCCACGGCTCTGCTCCAAAGTTGACCTCATAGAAATGACCACCCTCCCAACACCACCCCCGGCCCAGTCTTCTGATATTACTAGGTTGTCTGCCTCAAAGAAATTAATTAGCTGAAAACATTCATACCAATGAGTCTGGGACTGCCTACTCTGACATATGTCACATACGTGTGAGTCATAGCTTCACAGTAACAGCAGACACAACTGATCTCTCCTCCTCTTGTGTCCATTGATGTCTTGTGTGGTACTTTCTTTTTGTCAGAGGACTTGGCTTACTTGCTTTCATCATTTATTCTAATTTATGACATGAAACACGCATGCATATATAGCTTAAAAGAGAAATACATTTTCTAGAAAAGAAGCGTATTGGCATTACTGAGTTAATATCTTGATCAAAGTATAAGAACAAAAGAGGCAAAGGTTAAGTGTGAGAGGAGGGCTCCCATTAGTCATTGTGGTGTGTCCTCCCCATCTCCGGCTGCCTTTGCCTCTTCACCTTCTGCCCACAGATAGGCAGGCTCAGCAGGGCCAGCATGAGACAAGTCCTAGAACGTTCTAGACCCAGCTCTCCCACTCATAAAGTCTATGACCTTTAACAAATTACTGAAACTCTCCATGTCTGTTTCTTCACGCCTAAAATGTCCCCGATCATAAACAACTTGAGAAGATTACAATATGTTTTCTCATAGAAAAACTCCAGTTGGAGTTGGGAGGCAGAGTATTATTTCCTGGAGGAAATCATTGTCCCACCATAACTGTGAGGCCGTGGCTTGTCCATTTCTGGTAGAAATCCAGATTGAAGACCTTAGGTGTGACTATAGAGAGCTAGAGACCAGTCTAAGCTGACCGTGGGGGTCAGAACACCCAGACAGTCCAGCCAAGATTGAGTCAGCAATCCTAAACTAGGAAAATTCTCAAAAGCTAAGGGAAAGGAATTACTGACAGTCAGCAAAGAGTAGAGGTAAAGTTGGCTATTCATACACATAGGGCTAAAAGGCCCTTTCCCCTCAAAAAACAAACAAACAAACAAAAAAGGAACCTTGAAACCATCACTAGACATAGAGAAGAAATTCAACGTTTCCTTAAATTCCTTAAGGCCACTATATGTAGTCTGTTTCCCTTTTGGTTTAAAAGCCAGGCTCAGTGGCTCAGCCTGTAATCCCGCGCCTTTGGGAGGCTGAGGTGAGTGGATTGCCTGAGCTTGCAGGCTCGAGACCCGCCTGGGCAACTTGGCGAGACCTCATCTCTACAATAAAATCAAAAAATTAGCCGGGTGTGGTAGCGCGCACCTGTAGTTCCAGCTACTTGGAAGGCTGAGGCAGAAGGATCGCCGGAGCCCAGCAGTCAAGTCTGCAGTGGCCGGGACCAGCCACTGCACTCCAGTGTGGGCGACAGAGTGAGACTTCAACTCAAAAAATAAAAAAATAAAAAAACACACACACACCACACATCCTAGCTATCTGCAATGGGCACTGGATTATAAGAAATTTTCTTTTTACATTACATATTTCTCTTAGAATTATTTGCAATAAAATATGATATTTTAGTCCTTGGAAGTTCACTTAGTTGTACAGAAAACTTTAAAATCTAAAATCATGATAGGGCCAATGAAAAAGAAAATAATAAACCTGAATCATTAGACAAATAAGATCAATGATTTCATTAAAATTGTAAACCTAGTGTGTATCAAAACAAGGGTTTAATTCTAAGGGTACAAATCTCAGTTCTATTTGTCCAGGTTTACAAAGAAACAATATGACAACAAAGATCTTTTGAAAAATGCAATTAAAAAAAACATATATGGCATTTGGAATAAGGTGACTATACTCAAGCTTGTTCAAAAAAGAATGTTATGGCCACAAATAAAGACCAGGAAAGAGGGGTCTGAGAAGGAATAAAAGATGATAAAAGAAGATGAATAAGGAAAGGTTAGGCTTTGACTGGTGAAGATGTACCAAGTAGCAGAGAGAAGTCAGAATTCCATTTATCACTGATTCACCAAAGGCAGATGTCTGGGAAACATAGGAAGATACATATGTTGAAGATAAAATTCAAGCTCATAAAAGGAGAGAAGACAATCAGAAAGCACTGAGTTGTATTCAATGAACTTGTCTTAAATGAACCTCTAGAAACAGGTAAACTACATACCGTGGTGCCAAATAATGATAAAAATCTGATTGGTGATGTAATATCTTTGTAATATTTAAGGAGATCTGGAGATGAGAAAATGTTACCATATTTTTCAAAAGAAGAAAAATTCTGCAATCTATAGATAATGAATTGACTTAATTCTGTAGCAATGTTGAAAAAATGGACAACACAGCTCACAGGGTTTTCTTTTACTCTGTCTTATTCAATGTTTCTCAGTGCAGCTGTTGAAAAAAAAAATTAGTTGTATTTGGAGTTAACACAACAGCAGCCACTTTTTATTTTGCTTGCCAGGACTTCAAAGAAAATAAAACACAGCTAGAGTTCTGAGGATTTTTTTCTCTTCATAACAGAAAATTCTAAATAATTTTAACAGTGATGGGTCAAATTAACAGAGTTCATCAAAATATATGTGTGAAACAACTACCAATTTTTAAAAAGTACTCTATAGAAAAAATGAACAATTTACTATATAAACTTTGAGATTATTACAAGCTTTCATTAAATGTTACTCTGGCAGCCCAGCCTGTAATCCCAGCACTTTGGGAGGCCGAGGAGAGCGAATTGCCTGAGTCCGTGGGTTCGAGACCAGCCTAGGCAACTTGGAGAGACCTCGTCTCTGCAATAAAATAAAATTAAAAATGAGCCAGGTATGATAGTGCATGCCTGTAGTTCCAGCTACTTGGAAGACTGAGGCAGAAGGATCACCTGAGCCCAGCAGGTCGACACTGGGGTAGCCATGAGCATGTGTGCCACTGCACTCCAGCCTGAGTGACAGAGTGAGACTCCAACTCAAAAAAAAAGTTACTCTGACAGACTTTCATGTGAGGTTACCTCTGATGGCACAGAGTAAAAAAGTACAAGGTACTCATGTTGCTAGACTGTCTTCCATCTAGGAGTGGGCAAATCATCCAATTCCAGCCAGTGCAGCTCAAAAGGAATTCTGCTAGGAAGCTTCTTGGATATAGATAGATAGATAGATAGATAGATAGATAGATAGATAGATAGATAGATAGATAGATAGATAGATGACAGACAGATAGATAGATCTATATAGAGCTAGTTTTTTTTTAATTATTAAAAGAGAAACAAAATAGTGGTACACAAGAAGAGCACAATTCACCACCCACACCCCCTTTTCTTCTTGATATTGGTTAGAGTCATGGAGACATAGTATTTAGACCTATGTCAACCCTCTTTTTAATCATCCTAGCAACAAAGATTTGTTGAAGACCCACCATGTATCAAGCATTCTGAATCTTGGGGATTAGAGAAGAAGTAGGCCAGACGAGGATTATGGTTCATTAGTATCAGGAAACTAGTAATTATTTTTGTATGCCTGAAATCTATGACGTTCCATAGTAGCTGGACATATAAACAAAGAGTAAGCTTTGGCATATGCTAAAGGTATAAACACACACACATGCACGCAGGCACACATGGACATATACCTGTAGAGTCAAGAGTTTTAGGATTTGTCTGAAGGTTGGAATTCACCCTTATTAGAGCAGTTGGAGAAGGAAGATTTATATGGACTTTGAGGAGGAAAATACAGCCTGTAGCCTTTTCATAAGAAATTTGTTTTTCTCTTCCTTTCCTAAATGCTTTCCTATAAGTTTCTGGGTTTTTTCTCCTTGATAAATGTGAGCAGGGGGTAATTTATGTCATGTTTAATAAACTCTATGAAAGTTCTGCAAAGTGACTCAGTGGCAAATTTTCCAGAGAGCGGAGCAGTCCTTTGTCATGGTATTAAGTAAGGGCTGCCTTTCTCTCTTCATTTCCCTAGGCCAGGGAAGGGTAGCACCTCAGTTCAGCATCCTGGAGTAAGAACCCAATCAGCTGAATTTAAAGTCAGCTTGCAATGAGTAGAATTGGGGGGCTAGATTCTTTAGTGTAAATTTTAGATGTCATTTATACTAGATTATAACTCATAAAATGTAGTGGGATCTTTAATGTCATCCTAAAGTGATGTTATTGGTAACAGCTTCTAGATGTTTCTTCTCCCTCAGGACTGTGGGTCAAGCATAGAAAGGAGAATATTCTTTGAATTGGAGATTATGCCCTGGAACAGGATATGGGATACCATGATATCAGGGAGGAAATGAGAGTTCTTTTGCTATATTGATTGAAATCCTTCCTAACTAACGGAATTTTTAAAACTCTAGCAGAATATATATTTCCCATTTCTCCACAACCCTTTGCTTAATCTAAATAATCTCTCTTTTCTAGTGGAAGAGAAAGGAGAGAAAATCAGAAGATGAGAAGAGAGAACACTTACTATGTCCATGTTATCTGTAAAATCACACATATAATTACTTTTAATTCTGATTTTTAAAAACACTGTAGAAAAGGTCATTGTCCTCCTTATTTTACAAATAAGAAACTAAGACCCAAAGACACTGAATGAATTTTCCCAAGATCACAAAGCAAGAAAGAAAGCAAAATTCAAAAGTACTCAACAATATATTTTTTACCAATTATGCCTGACTAGAAGAATGCCCCTCCAAACCCTCCTCCTCATTCTACCAACCCCTAGTCCTCCAAGTTGAAGAATAACAGCTTGTGTCTAAGTACTTAATTGAAACATTGCAAGCTGTATTTTTTGGTCTGAGCTAAAGTGGCATCCATTAATAGATATATGGTACAGAATTAGACCTGTTTCTTCTTCATGGGATACCTGAGGAAAGCAAGTCTTGAAAATGGGTTGTATCTATGTGAAGAGACAAAAGTGTAGCTCAAAACAGAAAATATATATAATGTCTGCCTTATGATATTAGCCTCTATTGTTTCTGAGAATTCTTGTTTGCCTTGTGAAAAGTGTGTGTGTGTGTGTGATATGTTTGTATACATATTTAACTTATTTGGTACAGTATTATCCAAGTCAATTGCTGACCACTGGAATAATTAAATGAACATCATAAGACACACTCCTATACATTTTAGGCTGTTGATGAATTACCCAGTTTAAGGTATTTTGTTATAGAAGCCCAAATAAACGAAAGACAGTGCTTCCACTGCAAACTGGGATGAGCTGGGACAAGAACATAATCCGAGGAACAATTGCCAGAAGGATGATTATAGAGGGATATGAGGTAATCCCCTCTACCCTCATTTCCCATATGTCCTAGAAAAAGGAGGCCTTTGAGAGGGAAGAAAAAGCACTGACACTTTAGTGATGCAGTGTTGTTGGTCTGATCAGCTCATACACTAAACTCTGCCATCAGGGAAGAAAGGAGCTAGACACACATCAGGCAGTGCTCAGGGCTGCTAGTTTGAGGTCTGACTGTTTATATCTATCGCCTATATTTCAGAATTGTTATAAAGATAAAATAAACAGAAGGAAAGTATTGCATCAATGAAAAATCTATTGAAAAGAAACTAGGCTAGATGCAATGGCTCACTCCTGTAATCCCAGCACTTTGGGAGGCTGAGGCAAGAGGATTGCCTGAACCCAGGAGTACGAAACCAGCCTGGGCAACTTGACAAGACCTCGTCTCTACAATAAATTAAAAACACTAGCTGGGCATGGTGGCGCATGCCTGTGGTTCCAGCTACTTGGAAGGCTGAGGCAGAAGGAACACCTGAGCTCAGCTGGTCAAGGCTGCGATGGCTGTGAGCGTGCCACTGTACTCCAGCCTGGGTGACAGAGTGAGACTCTAACTCAAAAAAAAAAAGAAAGAAAGAAAAGGAACTAAACATTAATCCTATATCTGCTTATTTATTCAACCTAGTAGGTGCCAATAACCTAGTAGGTGCCATTAATAGATGACTGTTAATACTGTTAGTTATTATATACTAATTAACATGGAAAATTAAATACCATCTCTTACATGCTAGAATCCCATAATATTCTTGATATTGGTGACTAGGTTGTTTGAAAGTGGTTTAGCAGCTGGAAAGAGCATCACAATTCTTTATTTGAATGTACAACATTTTTCCTTATTAACTAGCTACCCACCCCTAAAATAAGGATCATCCCTGGCTGTTTAGAAGAGCAGTCAGGATCCCATGCTTCCCCCTCGCCCTAGTCATGTGGAGACAGTGGTTTCTCTCCTGGACTGGTGTCTTAAAGTCAAGATATCTGAAGTATATCGGCTAGAGAGTGATGTCTTGCCGCTGACTTCAATGTTTCTCCTGTAACTGAAGGTCATTCCTTCTTGCATCGTCCTCTGTGGAGATGCAGAACAGTGGATCACTCTCCCCTAACAGCCTTCAGAAATGTGAAGCCTATTAAAAGTCTCCTTCTTCTCAGCAGACAATTCTCTGGGTTCTCATAAACTTTATTTGCCACTCTTCTTTTAATTTTTTAAGTAAATTTATAATTTAATAATAGTTTTAGGTCTGCAGAAAATTTGTGAAAATAGTACAGAAAGTTCCCATATACCCTGCACTCACTTCCCTCTTTTATTAACATCTTCCATTAGTTTGGTTCATTTGTTAAAAAAAAAAAAGGAGGAAGAAGAAAGAAAAAACCAGTAGCAATACATTATTATTAACTGAAGTCCACACATCATTTGGACTTCCTTGCTTTTTGCATCTTTTCCTTTTTGGTTCCAGAATCCCATCCAAGGAAATACATTACATTTGATCATCACCACGTTTCCTTAAGCTCCTCTTGGCTGTAATTTTTTCTAAGACTTTCCTTGCTTTTGATGACCTTGATAGTTCTGCAGAGTACTGGTCAGGTATTTTGTAGAACGTCTCTCAATTACAATTTCTCTGAAATTTTTCTCATGATTAGATTGGAATTTTATTTTATTTTGTTTTGTTTTAGGAAGGTCGCAGAAGCAAAGTGCCATTTTGATCACATCACATTAAGGGTATATTGACATGAAGACCTATCATGACTTCCATCACTGATGTTACCCTTGATCACCTGGCTAAGTTGATGTCTGTTAGCCTTCTCTACTGAGAAGTCACTCCCCTCTCCCCTTTTATAATGTGATCTTTCGAAGGAAGTCACTATGTAGTTTACACTTAAGGAGTAGGGAGTTTTGTTTCATCTCGTTGAGGGAATAGTGTCCACATAACCAATTTAGAATTCTTTCGTAAGGGATATTTGTCTAGTCTCCCACATGTATTTATTTAATCACATATTTATACCAGTACAGACTTGTAGATTTTTTTCTTTTAGGTATGTGTCACTCCCCATTTTTATTCCCTTCCTTAAAAACAAGAGCACACGTCTAAACCCTTTAGAAACCACAACAGTGATTTGCAGGGCTCCCTCTGAAAAAGTGGGGAGGTGAACAGGAGCAGGTATGGGCTGACGGAAGGAATGACAAACTAGTTATCTGCTTATTTCGGTTCCATTCTTCAAGAAGAAAATAACCATTTTTGTTCCTCCTAGACTTTCTTTTAACAAAAACTCTATAGCACAGGCTTAAATATCGCCAATTAGAATCTATGTTGGTGACTGCCATCCATGGCAATGCCCTTATTTTTTAGAGGACACCTGAGAAGAAGGTGACTTACTCACAGTTATTTAAGTAGTAGAGACTGAGAATGGTGGTGTTCATTCTAATCCTCAGGGCAAGAGGATGCAAATAAAGCTTCTTGCCACATGGAAACAATTTTAAAAGATAATATTCATTCCAGATCATACTGATGACTCTTAAAGGCTTATGCTCCAAACTATTTCAATGCTACCTTACATCACTCTAGAAATATGCACAATTATTATTGAACTAGTTTTCTGAGGCATAGGAAAACAGATTCCTTTTCCCCCTCTCCTATTTTCACAGATGGTAATTGTGGCATCGAAAATGATGATGCATATACAACCAACACCATCGATTGTTAATGGAATTTTAAAAATTGGAAAGCTATAACTGGAAAGTTACAGATATACATGTCTGACTCATTTTTAAGAAAGCCCCAATCATCCTTTAAAGAATTATTCTCTTAAAAAAGAAGAAAGTGCAATTATTCTAGAGAGAAGTAAAAATGATGTGCTTTTGAAAAGCTTGCATTTAAATTTTTACAGTACAGAAGTCATTCAAATGATAAATTAATGACTACTCATTAAAACTACAACTTGGTTTACAAAACCATGTTTATCTATATTACAGTAAGATAGGGATGGAAACCATCTGGGAAGCCGGCCATACCTTGGGACTGAAAGAAAGCAAAGGCAGGGAAAGTCGCTCCCAACTGGGAATAGAAATTGATTTCCTGCTGCCTGGAATCACCAGTTTCCAACTGCTATCCATCTTTACAAAAACTATTCTCTTGCCCTGGGGAATCAACAAGTTGTCTCGTTCTCACCTCTGAGTACAATTCAAATCTAACACTGGAAGCTGAATATTGGATTCTGTGAGCCACGAGTGAGGCAGCAGCCTTCCTCAGAGGACAAATTATTGAGGAGTTGCCCAATTAGTTGCTTGGCTGCCTCCCTGAGCCAGCATGAATATACAGAAGGGACTGAGATCCCACACTCCTCTCTGCTGGGGCCTGGAAGAGAATCAACGTGGCCAGTCTCCTGTCACCTTTGTCTTCCGTAGAAAAAAGGAAAATGTTCACTGTACTTCATTTTCTCACATCCCAATCAAATTTCCAGCACTTAGAAGTATCAGAGCTGGAGCAAGGAGAATGATAACTGAGTCTCCCGACCGCAAATCTGGAGATGAATCTCAACTTATCTGGACACATTGATGCCTTGAGGAGGCTTGGAGTAAATGGCTTATAAACTGGACATACTTCAGGAGTTTAATCTGTTCTAGAAATTATTGCTTCTGCTAAATAAGAAGGTCCATGGGTTTCAGAAAGTAGGATGCAAAGGGTAGGATGAAAGCAGAAGAAAAGAAAGTGCTTCAATGTCCCGTCTAATGGAAAAGTTCTTTTCCTAAGTATGAGGACCACCCGTGATATGGTATTGTTGTCCTTGGAGGGGGAGAGCCGGCATGTTTGTGAGAGTTAAAGTGAGAATTGAAGGAATTTGGAAAACGATCTTTTCATGCAACCGTCTACCTTCTTAGATCTCTGCTTAATCCATCCCAACAGATTTAGGACTGTTCTTTCCCTTTCTAAGAATTCAGTAAGATGGTAAACGGTTCTCCTACTTATTATTAGGAAGTTCTTCCTAATCTCTAAACTTCTGTATTCTCCTATTCCGTTTGTGCCCTTTATTTCTATGTTCCTTTAAACTGAGCTATTCTATTAATAAAATTTAATTAGCTACTTAGTAAATTTTGTAGAAAAATCATGTGGTATAATGCCATAAAATCAACTCTTGGTTCTGCCGCCTGTGGACTGTGGGCAAATAATAAACTCAGAGTCTCAGTCTGTTAATCTGTAAAATGGAAATAAGATCCCTGCAATGGATTATTATGACGATCAAACTAAATGAAATGATGAGAGTGGAACTTCTTGAACTGTAACTGTCGCATAGCTGATGTATAGTTTTTAGTGCCTATGTTTCAGGCACTGAACTAGGTTTTGGGGCACTACCTCATACACCACCAGCTGCAATGAGAGAACTGTGGGATTCCTGCCATGGCAGAGGCAAACTCAAGATGCTAAAGGGGCCGAGGTACGAGAACTCAAGGTACCAGGAAAGTCTATCCTCAGAGTAAAGCTTTAAATGATCAGATCAATATTTAAAGAGTTTAAGGCCAAGAGCGGTGACTCATGCCTATAATCCCAGCACTTTGGGAGGCCCAAGCAAGAGGATTGCCTGAGGTCAGAAGTTTGAGACCAGCCTGGGCAACTTTGCGAGAACTCATCCCCCCCAATAAACCAAAAAATTAGCCAGGCAGTGGCACTCGCCTGTAGTTCCAGTTACTTGGAAGGCTGAGGCAGAAGAATCACCTGAACCCAGCAGGCTGAGGTTTTAGTGGCCATGAATGCGCCACTGCACTCCAGCCTGGGCGACAGAGTGAGACTTTGACTCAAAAAAAACAAAGCAAAATAAACAAACAAAAACATTTGAAGAGTTTAAACAGTATGACAGTGACAGCTCTGCAGAGGGAGGCAAACAAATACTCTAAGTTGGAATTTGGCATTAAGTACACTGCTCTTGGGGACTCAGGAGGTCTGACTGAGAAGAGAGATGTATATGCGTGCAAATAGCCCAGAGAAAAGATCAGACAGTTTTCTCTGGTTAAGCCCGCACCCTGTGACGCTGCTCATACAGGCCCTAACAACCCTTTAGAAAATGAGTTGAACCCTGTTGGGGACTGTGGGGGAGGGGGAAAGGGACAGGAAACCTATGGAAAAAGAGAAGGGGATGATGATAACAAGCCCGGCTGTTGAGTATTCCAGCACCTGCCAGGGATGCCCTGGGGACGCCATGCCTGCCCTGCTGGGGCCCAGCTGTCACCCGGGTCCTCCTGACATCTAACAATGGGCAGTTGAGAGGTCAGGAGGGAATAGGGCGGGGAGGACAATGAGATTCCGATGCTATAGAAAGAGGAACAATTGGGACAGAGGGAGAGAGAAGCCAAGAGTTTTGGAACAGCGCAGGATTTGGGGGGGAGGGAGGAAAATGTGAGGACAAAATTAGAATGACTGGATTTTTAGGGGAGTGTTGGGGAATGAAGAGGAGAGAGTCTATCCTTGATTATTCTGTTCAGAACAAAAAAGGTCAGGAGAGCTGGGGAACGGGCTCTTTTGTTCCTGACCTTGGATTTGGCTTCAGTAACACTGATCTGCTCTGCCACGCGAGTCTGATCTTGTCTAGCTCAGTCATTTATTCTTCTGTCCATTCAATGAATATTTATTTACCTCTTGTCATATATCAAGCTCTTTGCAAGGTACCAGAAACAGTGATCTGTGATTTATCTCCCTACTGTTGATGAGCTAAGAGCTTTCAAAGGAGACAGATTTAGAAACACAGGATTGCAGCAGGATGAGTTAAATGCTTTGCTGGTAGAGGTGTGAGCAAAATGCTTTGTGGGGGTGAGAAAAGGAACTATTAGATCGCACATAGGGGAACCTCACCCAGCCTGGGAGATGCGTGTTTTGGGAGCAGAATCAAAGAGGCTTCCCAGGGCAAGTGACATGAGCTGCATCTTGAAATCTAAGAGTTTGCCAAGCAAAAAAGGAAGGGAAGGCAGGGGAGCTGGGAGGACATTCTAAGGAGAGAGAATAAGTTAGTTGGGGGTCAACTAGGAAAATACTTGTCCAGTAAGGTCCGGGAGCTTCCAGGGGCTTAGGCTGATGCCAAGGGCAAATTATTCAGGGGATCTCAGAGCTCTAGTCTAAGAATTTTCTGGAGAGCAGTTGCTCTCTGTGTGCCTGCAGGAGCTAGTAGTTTCCTGCTCTCTGGTGGATCTTGGTAGAGGATTTCTTCAGCAGTAGGTTTAGAAGGAGGAAAATTTTTCATTTGTACCCATGCACATCTGCTAAAAAGAAAATAGACCCCAGGACAGCAAAAGCGACTCAGATCAGGCCTTTTGAGAAAACCAGTTAAAAAGTACGCTGCACAAGGTTTAGATTTAAGGGGTGGGAGGTGTTATGTGGGAGAGAGAAGTAACAGGGTGGGGATGCAGCTTGTTGAGAGGAAAGAAAAGCAGGACTGCTGGAATGCGAAGGGCTGGGTGAGATGCTTCTGAGAGGCAGCCCTATCCCCCGGATGCCTAAACCTGGACGTTTCCCTGGAACTTTCCACTGAGAGTCCAGAGATGGATATTGTCTTCTTCTCCGAGAGTCTAACTTCTTGACAACAACTGCCTAGTCTCCTCTGTTATAATGGATTCTGAGAGTTATCCTGGCTCAGAGAGTTGTGCTTGACTCATGATGTTTGTATGGGCAGATAAGATCAACTGATGGGGATCGTTTTACTTATCTCCCATCCTTGAGCACAATCCAACAATTTTTAGATAGAAAATAAATGAATAGGCCTGGCATGGTGGCTCAAGTCTGTAATCCCAGCATTTTGGAAAACTGAGGTGAGAGAAATGCCTGAACCCACAGGTTCGAGAAAAGTCTGGGTATCTTGGCGAGACCTCATCTCTACAATAAGTAAAAAAATTAGCCAGATGTGGTAATGCAGCACAAGTCTGTCATTCCAGCTACTTGGAAGGCTGAGGGGGAAGACTTGCCTGAGCCCAGTGGGTCAATGCTGGGGTGACCGTGAGCATGTCACTGCAGTCCAACCTGGGCGACGGAGTGAGACTCCACCACAAATAAAAAAGAAAAAAGAAAAGAAATTAATAAGATTCATCGAGATAAAGAGATGTGTCTTTGGAGAAACTGCATAAATCTATCCCAATCCTGGTATAGTCCTCTAGCCATACAAGGCTATATAGACTTCAATTAATAATAATTAAGTAAAATTTAAAATTTAGTCAGGCTCAGTGGCTCAACCTGTAATCTCAGCACTTTGGGAGGCCAAGACGAGTGGATTGTCTGAGCCCGTGGGTTTGAGATCAGTTGGGGCAACTTGGTGAGACCTCATCTCTACAACAAATAAGTAAAATAAATCAATCAGGCATGGTAGTGCACGCCTGTAGTTTCGGCTACTTGGAGGGCTGAAGCGGAAGGATCACCAGAGCCCAGCAGGTCCACGCTGGGGTGGCCCTGAGTGTGCCACTCTACTCCAGCCTGGGCGATGGAGTAAGACTCCAACTAAAAAAACAAAACAAAACAAATTCAGCTCCTTGGTTGCACTAGCCAAATTTCAAGCACTCAAGTTTATAGAAAACATTTCTGTCATTGCAGAAAGTTCTGTTGGACAGCTCCGGATGGGAGTGATGGATAAAAATGCAGGCTCAGAAGTCAGACTGCCAGAGTTAAACCTCGACTCTAAAACTTGCTACCTATGAGGGCTGGTAGAGAGAACTGCTTTACAGCTTTGTGCCTCAGATCTCATGATATTGTGTTAAGAATTACACTATTGGCTGAGTGTGGTGGCTCATGCCTGTAATCCCAGCACTTTGGAAGGCCAAGGTGGAAGGATTGCTTGAGCAATCTTGGAGTCAAAACCAGCCTGGGCAACAAAGTGAGACCTTCTTTCTACAAAAAAGTCAAAAAGTCAGCTGGGAGTGATGGCAGGTGCCTGTTGTCCCAGCTACTCAAGAGGCTGAGGCTGAGATGGGAAGATTGCTTGAGCCCATGAGTTGGAGACTTCAATGACCCTTGATCATGTCACTGCACTCCAACCTGGGCAAGTGAGTGAGACTTCGACTCAAACACACACACACACACACACACACACACACACACACACACACACACACACAATTTCACCTATGTAAATAATTAAGAACATTTTACCTGGTTGGCCCTTGCTTAGTATTAGCTATTATGGTAATGAACGACCCGTGTTTACGTAGCACTCTAAGGACATAAATGACTAGAAAAGTCTTGCTCCCCACTCTGCTCTTAAAGGTCGCATCAGCCTGCTCTCAACACGAAGCCTCATGTCACGCTCAGATCCATCTCTCTCTGTCATCACCCACACCTCCCTCTTTGCCCGGTTCCCTTAGTTCCGTGCAGTGGAATCTCCCATCCTGGGCGCCCAAGATATTACCCCACATTTGCCTCTCCCTCCCTCTTGCTTTGCCTGATGCCCACTTTCCCTGGGAATCCAGGCTTCTAAGAACAGCTGCAGCTGCCGGCCCTTTAGCAGCTGCTGCCCAGAAGCAGGGCAGCATGGTTCAGCGGTGCTCCCTCTCAGGACTGGCTTTTTTTAAAAATGTATCCCTGAAAACCTTGTTGGACTGTGCCAACTGTGGGCACAGTATCAGCTGCCCCCTGCCTGTCCCTGATGCTTCTGCTTAGGGACCCTTTGTACTCAGACTCCAGCTGAGTCACACAATCCACACTGTAACCGTGTAATTCCTTCTGATGGTTTTAGTCATTACCCAGTACTGCTTGTCCCCCTGTAGGTCACCTTTTCTCATTACTCTCCCTCTGCATTCATCTCTCTTTCCACCAGGCCAGTCTGATGAAGATCTCACCCACGTAGGAGGAAATGACGACGATGATGATGGTGGTGGTGGTAATGGTGGTGATGGTGGTGATGATAACTACCAATTATTGAACACCAATAATGTGCCAGGCCTCATACTGATGTGTTATGTCAATTACATTTGCCATCACAAAAACCTTGCAAGATATTATTTTGATCACCATTTTTCAGATAAGGAATTTGAAGTTCTGAAAGTTTATAAAACTTACTCCAGGTCACTAATAGTATGTGGTAAACCTAACATTCACAGAATTTACTGGGTTCACAAGCCCAAAACAAATCATGAGACTTCAGTGGTTCTGGGAGCTAAAGAAATTTATTTACCACATTACCGTTAAACAACGTTTTGTTGGCTTTACTTTGTCATTCAAAAAGAGATATCCAGTGACCAAATGGAAATGTCCATGTTGGAACAGAAGTCTTCTGGTGAATGGGGAAACTTGTAGTCTTTGTTTTTCTCTAAAATGAATCATTGAGATGATTTTCTGTTGCTCTGAAGACAGGTCAACGGGGGCCAGCCTCAAGGAGGCTTAGTGGAGAACATGGTGGTCCCTGCGGTTGGTGCAGCAGAAATCAAGACGTGTGGCTCCCATGGGAGACACACAGAAGCAGCAGCTGCCTATCCCTTGATGCAGACCTCTCTGTCCCCCACTGCCCTCCAGCTCCATGGCCCTCTGGGAAAAATACCTAAAAATGCCTGAGACATCCCAGTTGAAGGAGTCAAATACACCATCCTTTTGTCTTGTCTTGATTCTGTTCTTCTGGACTTCCTCTTGTGACTTCCAGCTCTCTCCCTCACTTTCTCTAAGTCTCACTTAATGTTAGCTTATTTTTGTTTTTCTGGTTTCATTTCTAAAACTGATTCTTCAACAGTTTTTATTGCTCTCTGTATTTTGCTCTGTATTATATCAACTGGCCACTCTGGCTTTGTATAAGTAGAATTTTTAAGCCAAGTTTTTGTTAAGTTCAATAGTTTAGTGAGTATTGGATAGACAAAAGCTGAAATGTTTAGTCTTTTGTATTCACACACATATTAGTGCTGAGTCAGGTGGTGCCAGAGTGCAGGAATTTGAGTACAGCCTGGGCAATATAGTGAGATTCCATCTCTACATCCCCCCCCCACACACACAAAAAAAATTAGCTGGGCATTGTGGCACATGCCTGTAGTCACAGCTACTGAGAGGTTAAGGTTGGAGAATTACTTGAGCCCAGGAGTTCAAGGTTGCAGTGAGCTATGTTCACAGCCTGGGTGACAGAGTGAGACCCTGTCTCTATTTTAAAAAAAAACAACCTTTGATAAGAATCCCTTTCCTTCTTATGACTTGAACATTATCTAAACCTCCTTGTGATTTTCTCTAAGGTAGGAAAAACAAAAACAAATACGCTTTCCTCCCAAAGTTATACAAGTTAGTTGGAATGTAAAGTTCACATCACAATGTCCAGCACATGTTTAAATGCTCCCCACCCATAAATGTTCTTTATCTCTTTCTTAGTGTATGCACAGGTTTGCACTAAGAGCTGGTTAAAACAGCTTATAAACTAGTAGAGGAGACATAATATGGAAATAACAACTTCACTCTTAGGATCAATTGTCACAATTCTCCAAACTGCAAAAGAAGGCAATAATTATTTCAGGAATACTCTGTAAAGGCTTCATCAAGGAAGACCTGCAGGAAGGCCTTGAAAGATCAGTGCAGTTTCAGGAAGTGAAGATAGAGGAGAGAGCAGTCCCCGGGAAAGGTGTTGCCAGGAGCAGAGGTAAGAAATAATTTCACAGCTGGGCTCAGTGGCTCAGCCTGTAATCCCACGCCTTTGGGAGGTTGAGGTGAGTGAATTGCCTGAGCCCGCGGGTTTGAGACCCACCTGGGCAACTTGGCGAGACTTCATCTCACAATAAATCAAAAATTAGCCTGGTGTGGTGGCGCATGCCTGTAGTTCCAGCTACTTGGAAGTCTGAGGCGGAAGGATCACCGGAGCCCAGCAGGTTGAGACTGCAGTGACTGGAAGCGGCCACTGCACTCCAGTCTGGGCGACAGAGTGAGACTCTAACTCAAAAAAAGAGAGATAATTTCACTTCATATTGATTGACAAGACAAGGATTTACATCGGGCAGCAAAAAAGGGTGGGGGATGAGCAAGATGTGTGACTTCCGTTGAAAGTGAGGGAAGAATCAGTGTTTTGTTTACACCTGGAAATGTAGACCAAGACCAGCTGTGATGGAAAGGGTTAAATATTAGTTTGGGAAGTTTGGATTTCATTCTATAGTGGTCGAAAAACCAATGCAGATTTTTGACCAAAGAAGTGACATGATCATGATTTTATTTTAAGACAGTCGATTGAATGGATTTGTAGAAGAAAGGAGACCATTGGGTGCACCAAGATCAGAAGTTTGGAAGAACACTGCTGCGTGAGTCCAGACAGATAGACAATGAACTCATGGGAAGGGTAAGGAACAGAAAGGATAGCACATGATCAGTTCATGCAGTGACTGTTTTAATTGCTCTGTCTCTGACTGTATATGCACCTTTCTGGAACTCTGACTCTCTCGATTGTTTCCCCAGTATCTGTCTGTGACTTTTTCTTTCTTGTGGAAACCCAGACACTGTGTTTCAGTATACTTTCTCAGGGTGTTTGCCAGCAGTTAGGGGAAGCTCTAGGTCCTTTCTTCCAGCACTTCTGTTCAGCTTGACCAGCTTGCTTTGGAGCTGCTTGGAGAAAGGAGATTTCAGGACTACCTTTTGTGCCTAGCCCATTTCTCCTAGGTTTATCTCCTGTGCTCCTCCATTACTAAACAGTCTTGAATCCCTCTGGTCCTCCATCTGTCTGCATGTGTCCTAGATCTCCCTGGGCAGGGATTAAGTAATTGTGCCATTCCCATCAGCATGCCCAGGGGTCTGGCAGGAGGGAAGCTGCCGGCTGGCAGCGGTGGGCTGAGCAGGAGCCAGGGGATATTCTGCTCCAGAAGTCCCTGAGCAGCTTGCGGCTGTGCCTGGCCCTCAGTGGGCCAGCCACGTGCCCGCCTGCCCTGGATCTGCCTCAGCTCAGAGGCCAGCTCTCAGAGGAGGAGAGAGCACAGGCTTAGACCAAGGAAGAACACTTGCCATTATCAGTCATTCCTTCAGTTCTGGCCCCATGGAAAAAGTGAACTCCCTCTCCCATTTCCTTCCTGCTTCTCTTCCCCCACCTCCTCTGGTGCCTCACCTTTTAGCTCAGTTGTTAACATTGACTTAATAAAGGAAAAGACTCAGCCTACAGAAGTCCCCAAAATGGAATGATCCAAAAAGTGTTTCCATTTGACTTTAGAGTGCATTCAAATATATGAACGCACATATGTGTGTGTGTTCAACCTTTACATTGAAAGCATGCACGTTAAAAAATGTATCTGTTCAAATATACATATCTTCAAATAGATACACACATGCACACCTATGCATATGTACCTTCGTATATGTTTGCTCAAATATGCATACATCAGTATGCATTCACATACACACATACACAAATTAGGAACCTGTCAGTTGGCATAGAAAAACAGGCTTAAATGAAATATTTTTCTTCGATAATTCTCAATAGAGATTATTGATATGACTGAGAATTTACTGTCTTTGCAAGCAAGTAAACAACAGGAAGCTGTAGTCAACATCTTCTTATCCTTTCCCACTGAGGAAGGAAAAATGGCAGTTGTACAATTTTAGGAAGAGTAGTCTCAATTTGGCCTTTGATAAACTTACTTTAGCTCAGCGTAGATTATAGGCCTTTTAACTGCCAAACATGTTACAGTAGTTGTCTCTGGAGAATAAATTCATTGCCTAGAAAATTGACTTCTAAATTGATAACAAATTGAAAGCAGTCCCATGCCTGAGATAGCTGACCAGAAATTGTAAAACCACACAAGGCATCCAAACACTCCCTTGATTTTAATGATTTGTAGTCAGTCCATTTTTGCTTCATTTATCAGCTTCTGCTCAATCATTCATTTATCCACTTTTTTTCCAAAATATGTGTATTTACTTTTCTGTCAAAGAGAAAATGGACATTAGCTGTTCATGAAACTACGAAAATATTAAGATGAGAGAAACTTCAGCTGTCTGATGTCATAATCACAATCATCTCCCTTTATTAATGAGAAAATGAAAGCTCAGAGAATATACATATGGAATACATAAGACTTTCCATGTTCTCATATTTATATACACATTTCTATGTAGGTTTCTACAATATCTAGAACCTACCTCAATGGTTTATTTTGAAAACTGACTACATATAGATAAATTTGTGATTTATATATGGCAAGAATGTCCAATAAACAGCAATTTCCTCTTCCTTTCTTTGAGTTTTTAGCTACTGTTTCTAAAATTTTATTTTATATTAAGCAATTCATCCAATTACAATCACATGAGGTATTGACCAAGCATCTTTTTTGTCATGTGTATTATGACAGTCATGATGGAGTTCCTTTAATTTTATGATCAACTGTCTCCCTGCCTACTGTGCATCGTCATCTAACCTTGGTCATTTTCTTTGCTTTATTGAATATTCACCACAATTCATTTTGGCAATTTTAGCAAGGCAACTGAGGCTTTGCAAGTCAAATTAATTTTGCTTAACTTTGGTTAAGTTATTCAACCTGTAAGTTATCCAAAATTGTCATAATAATTCATTCACCTTATTCCAGAAAATGTGTTTTGCTAAACTGCAAATAAGAAAACAAGAATTTGTTTATCTAAAACAAACTAACAAACAAGATTACGTTAGAATCACAGAGTCTCTGACCAACTCTTAGCTATTCTTGACCTGCAGGTTAGAAGATGTCTCCAAATATCAGTTTTCTTCTCTGTCAAACAGTATCTGTGAACTTGAATTACTTGCCCACATTGCTGCCAGTGTTGAGGGATAACTGTGCAAAAGTGCTCTATAAGCGTATAGTCAACTGAACTGTAAACCTACAACACATGCTCTTATATTCATTTCTGTGTTCCCAGAACTTGGCTTAATGCCTGGCCTAGAGGAAATGCTCAATAATTATTTGTAAAATTGAATTGAAATCAAGTACATGGTACTGTATATTTGTGAGGTAATAGTATTCTTTTTCTAACATAGTGCTAAGCTAGATGACAGCAAAGAACTACCACAAGGCTCCTTTCAGCTCTATGCTATTTTACTATAAAGAAACCAAAATTCAATTCTTCGTATTTTCCAAATTAAGGAAGCTTGCCTTTAAGGATTTCTGTTTAAATTGTCCTCGTGATGAGTTTAAAAATAACATATCCAATGTATGAAGCACTGGTCAATAGGCCTGGATTTTGATGTTGACTCCTGTCAATCATTTGCTGTATAAATTCAAAAGATCTACTATTCCCTCTGGCTCTCAACTGTATCATCTGTTCTTACCCTACTCCCAATAATAATAATAAAAATAGTAAAGTGCTTCCCTGGTACCAGAACCCTAAATAAACACTTCACTGGCATTATCTTCATTTTTAATTCTCGTATCAACTCTACGGATTTGGTGATATTGTATGCCCTTTTTATAAAGAAAGAAATTGAAACAGAGATGTTTCATAAATTGCCTAGGACTACTCAGCCAGCTAGCTTCAAATTCAAGTCTGTCTGATTCAACCCTCTGAACTAAAGAACTTGATGGGCTTGCTGTACCTGCTGGTGTCACCCGCCACACTCCCCAGCCCTTCATTGGAGGAAAAGAGAAAAGTTAACGGTAATAAATACCACTTGCTAAATACTTGTTAAATGCTTTAGATGTATTATCTCAATGAATGCTCCATAATAATACTGAGGAAGGACATTACTATTCTTGCTATTTTTAATTTGATTATTACACATTACATCATGTATCAAAAAATCATACTGTACCCTATAAATATGTACAGTGCTTATGTGCCAAACAAAAATAATAATAAAAGGAAGAAAGTTTAAAAGCACCAATATCAATAATTTTTGTCTATCACATTTAAAAAATTGAGAAAACTGAGTCTTTACAGGTTTAATCAGGTCAACAAAGGTTATTCAATCCATAAGTTACGCAGCTAAAATATTGTTTATTAGATTCTAAAATCAATGCTTATAATTTTGCATCAAATTATACCCCAAAGTTATATAGAATAAAAAAATAATCTTGAACATAGGCTATTTCTATGTTGATAGAAAATTTTATTTTCATATCTATAATTCCCTGTCAAAACATTTTTCTTAAATTCTAAAGATATGTGAGATAAAAGTGAGAAATGAATTTAAGTTCTCTGAAAGGTGGGTACTTCTGTGATCTAGTCTACAATTGTACAGTCTACATAGGCAAAGTTCAAAAGAAAGTGAAGCTTTTGTTAAAGGAAAGAGAACCTTTTCTCAGATTCTGCTGCAGAACTTGGGCCTGGGTTAGCCTGGGTCATAGATGTGGCAGGGTATCACATGCAAAAGGACAATCTGAGGGGTGTTGAATAGTAAGTTTACTTTCATCGACTCCAGCATTGCACAGATCTGACATTAACATGTATTTACCAGGCAAACAACTGGTGAGAATCACTTCAAATCTTTTGGATAAACCAACCAGTTCAAAACTTGGTTCTATCACACACTATCAATGTGAGTTTGACCAAATTACTCTGTGCCTTAGCCTACTAATCTGCAAAATGGGAATGATAACCTCAACTATTCGTACAGGAGTGGTTTTAGAATTGAATGAACTAATATGTGTCAATCACTTAGAAAAGTGATGTTACATAGTAAGCATCCAGAAACTGTCAGATGAGATTGTTGCTGCTGTCTATCGGTTTATGTTTGTCTCCCTCTAACATTCTTTGCAAAATTAAGATTCTCTTAATAAGTGTCAAATGGCATGTGTACATAATCATTTATTCAGTATTGCAAAAGATTAAAAATCTAAATTATGCAATTTAATTTTATAAGTTATGGTATTTTAATATGGAATGCTAAATTTCTATTACAAATAATTAAGAAAAATTTTATCAAGTATAAAATACCCTAAGATGTGTGCTTAAATGTAAAAAAAACCAACACCCAAAATTGTGTTATATTGTTACCACCTGTCTTGTAGGGGAAAAAAAGCAGAGGATAATAGACCTTAATATTTGTGTCAAATGTACCCCATATGCATATATGCATAAAAGATCTCTGATAACTAGTAAACAAAAAAATTTTAAAGTAGTTTTTAGTTGCCGAGTGGGAGCTGGTAAATGGAAGCTGGTAGATGGGGTAGGAGCATGACTTTCATTCTATGGTTTTGTTTCTTAAATATTTTAAACCAAGTCTCTCATTTGATCAACTAGCTTTGTTCTATTTACATTGGTTATTATTAATATCACCATTACGTCTTTACCATTGGCATTTTACGTATATAAGAAGAAACCCAGTAAAGTTTTAACAAGAAAAACCTGAAAGAAAAAATCAAAAGAAGAGAAGAGTTGCCAAAAACATACATAATAATTTTTTTTGAAAATTCAACAAGCTTACCTATTTTGGGATAATCATCTTCCCATGGTCCGCCTCTCTGAGGCTTAGACTGCCCAAAGCCCTAAAGATTTCTATAAACTGTAAAACTTTTTCTCAGCTGCAGGTTCTATAGTTAGTTGTATGAGTGGCAGGGACCAGTGTTTCTAGACTTCTAGCTATGTGGTTTAGACATTTCACATCTTCTGGGAAGATCAACCGGAATATGGGGTGTATACATCCTCTTGACAGCACAACCTGGGCTCTGCTAGTTGCTTGCAGAACAAACAGCCCAAGAAAATTAATAGATGAGAGCGAAGAAAAGTTTTGAAGACTAACAACACAACACGATGTCTTATAAGACTTACAACTTTATTTCTGCTAGAAGAAAAGGGAAGGAAACAGTCACCTTTTAACAAAAGATTTAACAATTGCTTTGCTTTGTCTTTAAAAGGCTCCAGAAGAATGAGACCACCCGGGGTTGGAGTGTAGGCTCTTTCCAAGCATACTGCATTCCTAAATTTTAGTTTAATTAGAAAATCCCTCTGCATAATCCCAGGGAGGCCTGGTTCATGGGTACCAATACACCCCCAAAGACATAGACAACAGAATCCAAAAAAATAAGTCTGGCTCATCTTAGACTGAAGGAAATAATCTAAAAACATTAACTTGCATAGCCATTTAAATTATTGCTTCTTTTAATAAAATTATCACAGGTAATTCCCTACTGACTTTCCCCTTTCCCCTCACTCCAAAACTCAGGAGTTCCTAGCAAAATGATGAGCCACTTTTCAAATGAAGCTTTAGTGTTAGGGTTTACACATCTATGGGGCCAAAGGAATTTTCATGAAAGGAAGGGAGAAATAAATTAAATAAATAATACCTAATAAATAAGTCAGACAACATTCAGTATCTACAAACTTAAATACCAGAAAATGCTAGCTTTGAGGATAGACCTCCCCCCACACACACACACACATACACACCCCCTCAAAAAGGTAAGTGCCAGTATATACTTAGAAAGCACTTAGCATGGCTTTATAAGTCATTTTACTTGCCCATTCCCTCTAGGTCAGATTGTGATGAGGGGAACCACTTTGGTGGCTGGTGGGGTTTAAAATCTCTCTGCAAGACTACTTCCTGGTGGACTTACAAACCAAGGGTGCAAAATACAGCAGGGTAGGTGCTGTAAGCAAAATGGAAAAAAGAAACGTAGACTGTAAGGAGATAATAAATAAGGAGGGGTGTAAAAAGATAAGACACATACAATTTGGCAGATTTTAGGGGATAACTGAGCTATAGAAAATGACACAGTATTTTGTGTAATCAATTTTTTTCATTGGCCCTATTAGTGTACCCTGCATACTAAATTTATCCTCTCAGGCAGGAGCAGGACTTGATTTACTATGAAGTAAGCCACTTAGGCTCTAGTTTTGCTTAAATAATTATCCTAGCAGATTGAACAGATTCATAAAATTTTTAAGATCTCATTTGTCTTGAAAAAGATAAATTTGACAAAGTTAGCATTGATATAAAGGAAAGAGGAGTTACATAAAGAAAAATAAACATTCTGCAATTTAGGCTAACCTGTGATTAAGATATAGTTGGTAAAAGTATTCACTGACTTCACATTTTATTTCTGCATCCTTAGGTCTGGTCACTTGAAATGTATCTACAATATGTAATAACATATTACATGTTAAAAGTGAGGATGAGGTAACAATCAGTGTTGGCGGGGAGATAAGGAATTGCATAAATGTTGGAAAAATCCAACCTTGGTTAATAAATTGATTGGTGCTTGTGCTTCTTGAAAATTTATTGGTGTGAACAGAGGTCGGTGGTTTTAATCATGTGTACCTTAACCAAATGAAATTTATCTTGCTGAAAAATAAATCCGGTGGTATTCCCGTGGAGCTGCAGAGAATCCCTGAACTATGGTAGTTAGTGTAACCAATAGCTATGTTATTGCTTTTTAATATAAACCTGGGTTGTACACTGATTCTAACAGCAACACCTGAGCTTTATCAGAATTTCTGCAGCCCTGTGGTTGTGGAGGCCATGAAATGCTCAAGATGACTTCTCTAAGACCCACTGGTCATAAGAGTCTGAGGTTTCTAGGACTTGCTTGCCCTGCCTCTAGTACAGAGAAAAGTGGTTTTGAAATATTATCAAGAATCACATTGGCTTAAGGCCTCCATTATGGTTCTCAAAATCACTAAGGAAGATATGTTCAACTTTCAGTTCAATAAGATACAAAGTTAATCTCTTAAAAAACAAGATCAAATGCTTCGTTCTTCACAATGACTGCCAAGTTAGAATATTTACTTCTGGAAGCTATTTGTAGATAGATACAAAAAAGGCCTATCATTAAGTCCAAATAAACTTTGCATTCTGTAAGCCAAGAGACATGCACCTTGTGTTCCCTTTAGCAACTCCATCAGATTATTCCGTGCATAGTGTCCGTTTCCTATTATTGCTCTATTCTTTCAGTTTCAAAAAATGTATTACAACAATTACCACAGTTACATAATTTCAAAACTGTGAAGTACTTCAGAAATCATCTAGACTTAGAATAATTGCCTCATATTACCAGTAAATAAACAAAGGTCAGAAATGGACAATGAGGTGGTAGAGCATTCAATGAGTTTTGGCACCACTGGAATAAGACCCAGGTCTTCTATTCTATGGCCACATGATTGTAAGTTATCAAATGATTTCACTTGAAGACCCTATAAAGAAACCAATACAATGTGAGAAGTTGATGAGAAAAGAGGATGACAGATGTAGGATGGCCTAAACACTAAGTGGACTAGGACTGTCGTTTTTGATATGTAGCCGTAGGGTTCTTTCAAGGTCATTGACTCTTCAGTTCAGTCACTTGAATTATGGAAAATGTCTCCACATCACTCTCTGAAATGCTGATCTTACTGCCTTACTCAGTGAAGATTGAATTGAGTTGGGTCCCAATACCATGGTGAGGGTAGGAATCATAGGACATGTCTATGGGAACATCATAGCGGGGGGTACCAGCCTGAAAGGGAGTTGAATGCACATGTCCTGAGCTGAGACCTGCAGAAGGGTAGTGTGGCATGAAGCTGTAGGATTTTTCCAGGTCAGGAGAGCCATCTTGCTTCAAGGAGAAGTTCCCACTGATGCTTAGGGGTGGAGTGAGCGGGCCCTCATAAGGGGGTGTACTACAGTCAGGTGGATGGCTCCCAAAGGATGATTCTCCCAAACTCTTGAATACTTGGGGCTTGAGATGAAGAAGATGTGTTTCCATATGGCCATAAGGAGGGCTGGGGAGCCCTGGAGATTGATAGTTGAAGTTGTGAACAGAGATGGCAGAGTCACAAATGGGAGATTTCTCCTCATGCTTCTCCAGGAGGACAGATTGAGGGCCCAGTTGAAGGCATCCAGCCACCAGGTTGCTTGTGGGCTGAGAGAGCCCTTTACAGAGCATCTCCACAAAGCCTTTCCCTTCAGGTGTCTGGCCAGTCTCCAGGACTTCGGACAAAGCCCAAATATAGTTCCTGGCCAGTCTAAGAGTCTCTATCTTGGAAAGCTTTTGGGTTTTAGAGTAGCATGGCATGACTCGCCTCAGGTTATCCAGAGCATCGTTCAGACCATGCATCCGGGTTCGTTCTCTGGCATTGGCCTTGACTCTTCGAGCCCTGAATCTCTCAAGACGAGCTTTGGTCATCTTCTTTTTCTTGGGACCCCTTCTCTTGGGTTTCTCTCCATCTTCTTCCTCCTCTTCTTCCTCTTCAATACTGTCATGCTCTTCAGTTAAGCTGCCAAGCATCCCATAAGCACTTGGTCTTCTCTCTTCCTCTTTCATCTCATTTTGGGAGCCCAGACCTTTATCCATCCAGGATGATGTACTGACCAGTTCCACCATCTCCTTGGATTTCACATAAGCTTTTGCCATTTCCAGATTCTAGAAAAGGGAAATATCCAAAGTTCATTTCTGTTAATATATGATTTGATTTCAAACTAAACATTAATTTTATATAATTATCTTGTCCAGGTCTTCCATTCTAAATGACTAATCCAAATTCAAAGAAATGCCCTGGACATTTATCTAGTTATGGCATATTATAAGAAAACCAACTGTAGAAAAAAAAATTGACTTGATTATTCATTGCAGTGCTGCTGCTTAGCTTTTTTATTCTTAGGTTCTTTATCTCATGAATATTTTATACAAAAATGTCTAGTTTACCAATCCAAATATGTATTTTTCTTTCTTCCCAGAATTCAGAACATAAAGGGATATAGTTAAGGTGGGCATATAAATCATTATCCAAATAGAGACATTTCTGGAATTGAAAGAGGGTGCTAAAATAATTTTATGTATATAATAACTATTGTTATTGCAAAATAAAAAGATAGCAAAGAGTTAAATAAGCCAACTATTTTATACATACACCAGAAAGGAAATGAAAAAGTATAGCAAGATCATTCAGACCACTTTGCATATGTTCTACAAAGGATTGCTCAACCTCTATTGAAAGGCATTTCACATACATCTAACCTGCAATATCCCTTGTCTCCCACTGATATTGCCAACTGTGGCTTCAAGCATCTCTTTCAAGTTGGCCATGGCACAGCTAGCTGGAACACTGCATGGCCATCAAACATGTCTCTCGCCACCACCAGAAGAGCATTTTGTTTTTCAGTAAGCACTTTGTGTTCTGTCTAGTGTTAGTGGTGTTAAAGGTGTTACTGACATGGTCTCTTGAAAGAATCAGGAAAAGAAAGGAGGATTATTGCAGATAATCTTTCAAATTTGCCCATATGTTAAAGTGAGAACTCTCTTCATTGAACATGCATCTCACTCCATCAGAGAAGACCATGGCAACTGCTAGAAGTGTAAGCCAGTGATCTACCAAACCCATCCAAGATAATTTTAGTGCAACTATTATAATAGTACTTTATTTAAAATTAAAAATCTGGAACAAATGCTACACTAAACAGAACATAATGACTGCAAACATAAGTTAGGACTATTTCAGGCAACCACAGAAATAGCCTGACTAATTCACTTGCAATGACAGACACTGTTAATTCCGAATTTTCTATGCAAAATTTGCTATTTACAAAACTATTTGAAAGTCAGAAGAGACTAGTGGTTTGGTAAACATGTTGCATTCAATTCTGGAAGAGTTTGAACTGTTTCAAAATGTGTTGAGCCATTTGTAGGTATATAGTTTACCAAATAAAAGTGCCTGATAATCTTCATTGAGGCATCCTAGTTTACCAGCTAGTCTTTGAAATGTTAAACCCTCTATCAGCTTTGGTTATGAGAAAGAGGAGAACATAATAAATGTTTTTTGATCTTTGAAGCTTGAGCCTCAAATCAATGAATGCAGGGATTAGTACATAGCTTTTAAAATATAAATATATGATTTGATTTGTTTCTGGTAATTGGAGCTTGTTTTCCTTGTAACCTCATTTACCTCCTATAAATAATTAATGTTACTGCATTGCGAAAACAGCCTAGGTTTCATGTTAATCAGCACAGAAATCATGTCAGCTTGACTTACTCACTTAATAAGGCTTCCTGGGTAAGCAGCTTTATTGAAAACACACATTGAAACCTATTGGTCAACTGGCGGCCCAGGCCAACTCAGAAAATCCCACTTTTAATATGGATGATGGAGCTTGTGTGCTGAGCTGCACTTCTAACTCAGGCAGATATCCAGAGGGAGGGTGAAGGGCATAATTAACTTTCTGCTAAAGTAACACAGATCTTCCAAAGGCAGGTGCGCTCTGAGGCCAGAAAGTATGGAGTGGACTTCAGAAACTGAATGCTTCCTATGTAATTGTAATAACATTTGTGTAGCATTTTAAGGTGTACAGAGCACTTTTGCATTTATTAACCCATATGTTCCTTACAGCAAACCTTTGGGGGAGATAGAGATCGCCAAGGTCATTGTGGGTCAGGTAGTTTCAGTGATAGAAATGCAAAAACATAGAACTGGTGGAGAAGGACGTAAACTAGTGACACTGATTCCAAATCTTAGGGGGGGGGTTCCTCTTTAATTCTTTCATCAGAGCTATAGGAAGAAGGAAAGACTTTTTTACTTCAAGACATGTAGATCAATGGAACGAAGTCAACAGGAGTGACCATCACCCAAACAGAGGCTACTTAAGGTGTCCTCTGAGGAGACTTTAACTCTCATATTCCAGAATGCCTGCCTCTTCCAAGTGTTTTTCTTGTTGTACTCACCCTTTTATTCACATTTCCTCTCCTTCTTATTCTCTTCCTTTTTCTCTTATTTCTCCTATCTATTTCTCTTTCTCTTATCATCTTATTTCTCATTTTATTTTATTTATTTATTCTTATTTTTCTTATCATCCTTATCACTGGGTCATACTTACATGCATGGAGAGGAGGGAAGGAAGGAAGAGAAGGAAGATGCAAAAGGAAGAGAGTCTCCTGAATTGCCCTTGGATCTTAATATTGTCCTGACTTGGCCATTGGACCTTCTTTGCCCTCCCAGTTCTGTATCTCTAGACACTTGTCAAGATTTGTCAATACTCACGCCCATCAATACATAGAATTGGAAGGATAGAACAGACCACCCTTTACCGTTAACACATTTGATGCTTGCTTGCTTTTTTTCATTTGAAAGTCAAAGAGTGATTTCAAATCAGATTATCAGTAAGTATAAAGGAAAAGAATCGCTATCTTGGGCCAAAATGATGAAAAGGGCAGCCAGTGTTGACCTTTGTTTTCTGACTAATCATGGGAAGGACATAGATGGCTCCAGTTTGACTTCCTCTATTCTCACAGGTACTGGCTCGTCAGCTCTAAGAGAATCTCATGAGTTTGATGAAATAGGAATAAGATTTATTTAATGTAATTCTTGTAAGATAAATACAAATACGTGAAAGCGTTTTGTAACTTTAAATGATATAAAAAATTGTTCATATATTTGTTTCCTGTTTATTCTTGAGCTTTTTTTTTTCAAGTCTCTTGACATACGTGCTTGCTTATTCAAAAATAAAAATTGACCGGGCACAGTGGCTCACGCCTGTAATCCCAGCACTTTGGGAGGCCAAGGTGAGAGAATCGCTTAAGCCCAGTAGTTGAGACCAGCCTGGGCAACATAGCAAGATCTCGTTTCTACAAAACAAAAAACAAAAACAAAAGTCAGCTGGGTATGTTGGTGAGTGCCCATAATCTCAGCTGTTTGGGAGGCTGAGGCAAAAGGATCACCTGAACCCAGGAAGTCAAGGGTTGCAGTGAGTCAGAAGTGTGCAACTGCCTGGTCAACAGATGAGACCCTGGCTCAGCTGGGCTCGGTGGCTCAACCTATAGTCCCAGCACTTTGGAAGGCTGAGGAGAGTGGATTGCCTGAGCCCGCGGGTTCGAGACTAGCCCAGGCAACTTGACGAGACCTTGTCTCTACAATAAATAGAAAATTAGCCAGGCATGTTAGTGTGCACCTGTAGTTCCGGCTACTTGGAAGGCTGAGGCAGAAGAATCGCCGGAGCCCAGGAAGTCAACACTGGGGTGGCCGTGAGTGTGCCACTGCACTCCAGCCTGGGCGACAGAGTGAGACTCCAACTCAGGAAAAAAAACAAAAGAATGAGACCCTGGCTCAAAATAATAGTAATAATTAAAATAAAAATTGTTTCTCACAGGTGAGTAATGAAAACAGACTGTATTAACTAATGTGTCTCTTATTATCTAGATGTTATTTCCTCTGATTGACTGAAAAGATTATCTCACAACTGTCCAGTGCCTACCCTCTTTCCCATAGGGGGCTAGACAGAACAGATTGGAGTCAGACGATGTGGATTCAAATTTCAGCTCCACTACTTACTAGGTATGTGAATTTGGGCAAGCTTCAGAATCTTTATCTGCCTTAGTCTCCTCCTCCTTAAAATGAGAATAATATTAGCTCTACTTCATAGGATTATTGGGAGCATATATAGAGTTAATATATTTGAAGCATTTTGAATAGTGCCACACATCATAAATTTCATATAAGTGCTAGGTATATGTTATTCCTAAACTTTACCATGGAGTTTTCTAGCCACTTGGACAAGAATAGGTATAATTATAATCTGTTCTTAAAGTTGATTTCATGTCAACAAAAGCCAATGGCTCCATTTCAAAAGCCATTTCAAAAAATTCCCTGATACTCCTACTCCCCCAACCTCCTAATGAAAAGACATATAAAAGGCCCTACTTTGTTGCAAGGGATGAGGAAAACAAACCCCATCAGCCACCTCCACTAAGTTGACTAGGACTCTTCCATCATATTCAAGAGGCTGACTTTCACACTTTCATTCTGTTTTATAATTGAGAAAAAACAGTCGGTTGAACATTTCTATTCAGTTACATACATTTCTAACTTTATGAGGCTTCTGGTAGAACAGACAAGCCTTGACACTTGAACACTTTGACCTTTCATTGGACAATATTGGAAATATAACTTTCCCACCAAAACCAAATGGCAGAACTCTAGGATAGCATTAAGTGTCTACCAAATGGAAGTAATAGCCAAGGCT
Organism: Cephalopachus bancanus; assembly: GCA_027257055.1. NCBI lineage: Eukaryota > Metazoa > Chordata > Mammalia > Primates > Tarsiidae > Cephalopachus > Cephalopachus bancanus. Next base: position 1,398,411 of record JAPVLO010000385.1, on the reverse strand, counting down.
CCTCAAATACAAAGAAAAAATTCTCTGATTTTTTTCACCTATTTTCAAGGCATAGAAAAAGTTAGCAGAGAGAAAAAAAAGACGAACATCTAGTCGTAAATTTAAGAGTGTTGAAAATGTGTGTAGTGTAGCTTATGTTTTTATCAAAGAAACCAACTGGGTTCTCTCTAGAATAAATGTACCTGAGTTTGGCCAGGTAAGGTAACTCACTCCAGTAATCCCAGCATTTTGGGAGAATGATACAGGAGGATCACTTGAACCCAAGAGTTTGAGACCAACCGAGGCAACATAGCAAGACCTCATCTCTACAAAAAAATTAAAAAATCAGTCGAGCGTGGTGGCACATGCCTATAGTCCCAGTTACTTGGGAGGCTGAGGCAGACAGATTGCCGATGCCAAGGCTGTGGTGAGCTGTGCTCATGCCACTGCACTCTACCATGGGCAAAAGCGTGAGAAACCAATTCACAAAAAAAAAAAACCCTAAATCTAACATAGCTTTAGCTTTTAGACTGTTAAGGAATCATCTCAGAAGTGTACTGAAAAAAGAATGAATAAAAGTAAGACCCTGATCCATCACTCACTTATTGAATAAACACAGAAAATCACATCAATCCTTCTACACTTAGGACAAAATGAAAATAATATTTTGTCTTATTTACAAGTTTTTATGAAAAGCAAGGAGATTTAGAAGTTTTCATGAAAAGCAAGGAGACAATGCAAGCAAAAATAATTTGTGGAAATTGGTATGCTAATGTATGTGTTGGCAATTGTTTTACAGAAACTGAATGGGTAGCACTCTTATAAAGTATCATGAGATGCCATCTTAAGGTTTCGCCAATCCCTGGGAGAGAAGTTCGCTCTCAACACATACAAGAAGTAGACTTTAATATGACAAAAAAAATCAATGAACACTGACTTTGGGGGTAGAATCCAGTCCCTCCCCACCCACACACAAACACATTTGATTATTTTTAGCCCTTCATCTTAATATTTGGATTTTGCTATACACCTACAAAATACAACAGAATTTTTCTCTGTAGGATCCTTCTGTGAAATTTCAAGTTTAATCTAGTCTGTTAAATTTGAAACATTTCTCCCACTTTTTAAAAAGTTTAAACTGTTCTAGAAAAGTGTCTGCTCAGGCAATAATAGTAACTACCCAATGTTTTTACTAGTAGAGCCAAGATCATTGGGCATTACTACCATGTGGAGCTGTCCTGGAAATCTTCCTACATTTTTACTAATTTTATATTTATTGTGGAAAAGTTTCAACTGACGAATAATAAGTAAGGGTTATTCACATGTGTGTTTGTGATGGTTGCATCATGTCTTTCTCTTAAAAGCTGGTAATAATCTCTTTACCTCCTGACCTGGTTTTAAATATGACCAGAAATAAGCTGACCAGCTCAGTTTCTGGGAATCGAAGGACCTAATGGACTAAATGCTTTGTTCACAGTTGAACAGTCTTTGCACCGAAAAGACAGAATACAGACCAGGGTGCTCACAAGTTGCACTGCCTGGAAAAAGCCGGTAATGCTCTTCCTATCTAATCATTTGTACTCTGTAATTTCTCTCTTCCTGAATATGCATTTACATGTGTGTGCATATGTGCATACATGTTTTATACAGCAAAGTCGCATCATACTTCAGTTGCTATAATCTTGGATCTAGGGACCTGTGTAAACAAAAGTTACTCAGCCTTTTTGTTTTCCCTCCATTTTTTCAGCATTTCATCTCTAGTCCCTCTATCAAAAAATGGGTTGGGGGAGTTATTTACATTTACTAGTATTTTCTGAATATAGCTTTCTTTCTTTTTTTTTTTTTTTTTTTTTTTTTTGAGTTGCAGTCTCACTCTGCCGCCCAGACTGGAGTGCAGTGGCCACTCCCGGCCACCGCAACCTCGACCTGCTGGGCTCCGGCGATCCTTTCGCCTCAGCCTTCCAAGTCGCCGGAATTACAGACATGCGCTACCATGCCTGGCTGATTTTTTGATTTATTGTAGAGCTTTCTATGGGCAAATGATGAGTGTGAGGTAGGGGGGAAAATATTAAATGGATAATTCTCTTCTGATTTCCCCTACCCCATCCCCACCATTCAAGGATTTTTAGCAAACCAAATTGGTAGTGGTGAGAATCTACCCCCATGACTTTCCAAGATCATCTCCCATCCCTTATTCTATTCTCATTCCCCTCCCAACCCCTCTGCCTCTTGTACAGCCCTAAAATGCTGTGAGCAGAGTGGTGCATTGAGTCAATTCTTCCAAGCTATTGACTGGGCCACCTTGAAAAAGTAGTCAAACTTGTGAATATTTTTCAGCATTAACAAAATGGAAGAGTGGGTTTGACAGGAATTGGGAGGGAGTGGGATCATCTGTAATCTTCACTTTATAAAAATAATTCAGTGTATCTATGAGTATTACTTTGAGTAGCAGGTACTACATAATTTTTTTTAAGTATTTAAGTTTTAATATCTGTCCCTAAGTTCAGACTCTCTCTGCTTCTACGTTCAAGATTTAAAAATTCTACATACACATCTGCCACTCCCGCCACCCCTGCCCTGCCGCCTTAGCCAAGAAGAGATTTACCTCACCCCAACCCTCCTCTAGATCTGTGGGAACTTCCCACGGAAACTTTAGTGGCCCCGTAAGCACCCCATCCGCTGGCTCACCTCGGTCACTGGTAGTTCCTGGAAGAAACTCTGCAAATCTGTGGGCTGGAGGACAATCAGAGAAGACAAGCCCCCCTGACCATCCAGATGGTGGGAGAAGGAGGTGCTTTCAGCGATCCATGTTAAACCCGGTTGCGACCTCTAGAGATTCCACCGGGTCTGGCTTCTCTGACTGCCACTTATTCTACCCCTTCCCTGGAGTTCTGTATGCTCCTCGAAGACGTCTTGAGGCTGATGCCTTCCTTGCCGCTGGTCTAGTCAGTCTTCAGTACCTCTCCTCCCTGGCTAGCTCCCCGGAGTGGCGCTTTCAGGACCACAGCCTCTGGGCAGCTCCTGCGCTCTGGCCGGAGCCTCTGACTTGCAGCAGTTTTGATTGCTCGCCCAGCTGACCAGGGAGGAGGGATGCTGCCCAGAGACTAACTCCTCCCCTTTTCCAGCCGAAAGACACGCCTACTTCAAAGGGCTCCTCCGGCCAGGTCCAGCTTTGCCACTGCTTGTTTTTGTTTAAATAGGAATGGGGGTTGGTGGGAGGGAAACAGGGGAAGAGAGTTGGTGAAATTGAGGGGTTAAAAAAAATACAGGATTGGAAACATTTGGGGTGAAAAAGGTAAGAAATGGGAATAGGGCAGGGAGGGTAGGTTGGAAAAAGAAAATCAGGGATAGGCTTGGGACGTGAGCTAAGAAAGGCAAATAAAACTGCTGGCCCACGTCTGAAAGAATCCAAAGACAGAAAAGTTGTGTGTCGAGTACACAGCCTTAGTGGCTATTCCCTTGCATGTCCGGACTGGTGTCTTTGGCTTTTAAACTTCAGACTTCTAAAAGTAGAAGGAAGAAGTATCCGATTCTCCCTTCTTTTCAACACATCAGACTTATTTCCATTTAAAACCCTTTTGCTTTAATTTGTGAGGAAGCTGCATTTGTGGTACTGTTCTTTCAACTTTCTGTTCATTTGAAATTTATAAAAAGCAAACAGAATAAAATCCTTTATCTTAAGGACATTGAGTTCCTCTAATTACAAGCTGGGATCCATTCTTATTTTTCAAAACTACATCATTAAGCATTCAAGTGGGGAAAAAAAATCACCGGAGTGGTAATGTGCTGGGACGAAAAGAAGAGTCAATAATTCTGGCCGTGGAATCACTTGAGCCCAGGAGTTCAAGACCATCCTGGGCAACATAGCAAGACCTCATATCCATAAAAAACAATTAATAAATAATTGAAAAAAATTCTTAAAACATATTTGGTAATATGAGGTTGAATTAGGTTGCTAGAAGATAAAAATAAAACTACATCTGGAATAATTTAAATATATGAATATGTGTGCTATCTTATTTACAACTTGACCAAGGGAAAATAAATAATTGTGAGTTCATTTTAAGATGTCAAGGATTTTGTAATCATTGAATATTTCCAAGGAGGAAAAAAAGAAGGATGCTTAGATTAAGGGATTGCCTGAATGGGCTGGATTGAATCAACTTCTCTCTGGGCACCAGTTTTTACATCTGTAAAATGAGCTGATCACATGAGGCTTCTCCATCAGTAGCATGATAGAATTCTGAGCCCAAGTTCAACTTTTTTTAAAAATGTACTTAAAGGGAATTCCCTAGGCTTTTTGGCAAAAGGGTGAAAAATTATGTGATCTAAAGAGAAACCAGAGTATCCTCAAGTTTTGGAGGGATCACCGGCTCTACCAAACAGAAGGAAAACTGTAACTTTGCCTGTGAGCTAGGAAAGGTACAAAGGGTTAAGGCAAAAAATAACTTTACTGCCCGTTAAGTTGAAGAGTATCTTGAGTTTGAAATCTTTTTCTAAATTTTAATATAGGTGTCATGTGACTCATTCTTTACAGAAAACCAGAGAATAAAAAATAACACTTTTTTTAAGTTGTGTAGGAAGCTATTTATTTTCAGCACCTCTTTAATCTCTTGCTAATCTTTTTTTTTAATCTCTATCCAGAAAATATCTGCTCAGCAAAATAAACTTCATTTTCAGAATAATTAAACAATACGTGATAGGAATGGCAGATTTCTGAAAACCAAAAGTAGAATCCACTCCCCAGCCACAGGAAGTTTATCTATGGGGTAATTTGTGTCTAAGATAGAGATACTTAATAGTCATTCGATGATCACTTATTGGATGACTTGAGCTCCTGCTTTGTCTTCAAAGCCGTGACCATGGATATTTAAAAGTCTATGTTACTGGTGGTGTTAGTGTTCTGCTTGTGAAATTTTCAGGGGCAGGGAGGAATTGCAGATTAGCAGAAAGGTGAACATATTGAGACAAAGATGAGGGTGGGGCTAGAACACTTTGTGGGACTCCTTGCTTTCTCTGACAGATGTAAGGGACTGGACACAATAGGATTAGCCTTCAAAATATATTCAATTGTGTGCATGTGTGTGCATGTGCCCACGTGCTGTCTTACAGCGTTGGGAGGAGGCTGAGAACACCAAATTTTAAGGGCTGCCTTTTGCAGAGGGATGGGTGGAATCCATTTCTTCAGGGTTACTCCTGTCACAACTGTACAGTTGCTCTTCGACGCTGAGAGGGCAGGAAGGGGCAGGAGGGGTGTGTGCAGTCAGCAAAGGAAAGGGGTGGTGACTGCCCTAGGGAAAGAGAATACAAGGCATTTGCATTCACTCTCCTCCCCCAACACGGTTCCTGGGCCAGAGGGCCAGGCCTCAGCCCTTCCTTCTTTCTCTGCTGCTTTTTTGTAAAGCTCTGAGCTAACCTGTTAGAACCATCTGCTGAGTGGGGAAAAGGAGACCAGTACTCAGTTGCTGGCCCACAGGCCTGACGCCCGGGAGCCATTGAAGCAGAGAGATGGGAGGCAACAGGCAGATTTATGGGCAGCAATCTGTTCCCCCCCAAGGCCCCTCTGCCAGGAGACTGCCTGATAATCCATCAACCCCACTAATGAATTAATTAGTATTCCCAGTAATCCCGACCCCCAAAGGAGACCTGCCTGTGGGCCCCTAAGGGGGATAGAAACTGCCTTCTTCGTCAGACATTGAAGACCTGGGAGCAATGTCTGACATTAGGCCCCAGGGTGCTAAGCTGCAAGCCACAGATCCTGTTGCTAACGGTCCCCAGATGTCCCTCCTTCTCACCTTCCCTTGGGAGACCACTAGCTTCTGCTGAATTGAAACCAATACCGCCAACAAATGGAGTCCAGAGACATAAATCAGAACCTACACAGAGTGAGAAGGAGAACTTCCAAGAAAGAAATGATTCGGGCTGCCCATATTCAGCTTAAACTGGAACAGACCCGAAAGCTGCTCTCTAAGGTTTTTGATACTAGGACCTGGACAGAGATAGGGTGGGGTGAGGGTGAGAGGAGAAGATAAAGGAAACACAGTCCCTGATCTCAAGAAGCTCAGTCCTCCAGGAAAAAGAAATGTAGCTTTAAAAGTAGTTGTGAAACAGGTGAAAACAAAGTGATTTGTGATGTGAACCTCCTGAATAAAGATACACATAGAGTAAAACACACATAGAGCAAAACACACACTGCTGAGTTTGTGAATTAGTTTAGAGAATTACTTTAGAGAGATTCCGTAATCCTCCCTTACAATTGCAAAGTGCTTCCTTTTTTTCAAAAACTCTTTGTTGCTGTGGAGTAGAAAAAATCTTAGGAGTAAGGAAACCTGTGTTCTAAATCTCAGTCTGTCTCTGTGTGGCCGTGGTGAGTGATCTAACTTCTCTGGCCTCACGTTCCTCATCAGACAATGATTAGGTTGGATTATGATCTCGTAGGTTCCTTCCGGCTCTGACAGTCAGTGATGATGACATAATTAAATGTCACAATTCTTCTTGGAGGGTGAATAACACTGGCACATTCAAAGGTACACAGACTGAATTTTCAGGTTTGAATAAGGCAGTAAAATCGGTTAGTGACAGAAATGAGTCTAGGAAGTAGGTGATAAGTTGGGATGTTTTCTTTCCCCCTAGATGACTGGTCCCTGATGGGAAGAACCCTTGATTTAATCTTCTCCCACCTTGTTTGTTCAAGAACTGGGCATTTGGGCATTCACGGGTACATGGACTGACTCATTCTGGCTACACAAAACCACCTGAATTTGTGTGAATCTGCTGGGAATCTTCTGTACCTTTAAGAGCTCTGTACTATCATCTCCAGCATCCTTCTCTGAACTTTCTATAGCTAATTCCTAAGAGTGAAGTCCTCCAGGATTCAGCTGGATTCTAACATTGCCATATACTAACCATGCCACTTCAGGCAAGTTATTTATCTCAATGGACCTCAGTTTCTCTTTTTGTAAATTAGAGATAATAATGGTTATTCCACAATCTTGCTCTCAGAAATATAAATGATATAATATATGCAAAGTAACTAGTATAGAGTCTGGCACTTAGCAAGTGCTCAACAAATGGTAATTATTATTGGTAATGTTGTCTTAAACATTTAAATCTATTTTATTCTTAGAAATAAAAGAAACTAACATCAGAATCTCCTTATGGAGGTCCTGTCTCTGTGCTCACATTTCAATCCAAGTATCCCATTAGTAGTGACCACACTATTTGGATCCAAGTATCCAAATAATCGTGACCACACTATTAATTGATCCAAGTGGGTTTTATGCATAGACAAAGCCCTAGGCATTGTGCAAGATTCTGGGGCTATAGAAAGGAATAAAATTTCTTATTACGAACAGTAAACTAAATATTTAAATATAATGCAAAAGCTCCACCTCTCTGTATCTTTCTAGCATAATTACATGTGTGCCCACAAAGCCATTGTGGAGTAGAACTATTAATTGCAGCATTGATTTTAATAGTGAAGAAGTACATTATCAATACATTAAGTAACCACTGGTTTAGCTAAACAAAGGTACATCATTCAATTTGCATTAGTTGATCTACATATACTACAAGAAATATGCTATATGTATCAACATGCTATAGTGGAAAATGTGAAACAATTTGTAGAACTATAGGTTTAACATAAAACTTCATTTTTAAAAAGTACACACAAACATTAAATAAGACATATATTTTACAGATCTATATATACACACACAACTGATAGCAATGGGTCTTTATCTCAGGATATTTCAGAAATGACAAAAAGCAGGTTGAAATTGAGTGAATATTGAAGGAACACTGTTCTCTTCTTGTAAAAGTATAGTCTATTCACTCATAACTTGCGAAAGTAAAATTGATCTTAAAACATAATTAAAATGTGCTCTCTTTAAAGTCCCATTCCCCACTCACAGCCAAACTTTTTTTTTTTTTTTTTTGAGTTGGGGTCTCACTCTGTCATCCAGGCTGGAGTGCAGTGACACCCTCACGGCCACGGCAGCCTCAACCTACTGGGCTCAGGCGATCCTTCCACCTCAGCCTTCCAAGTAGCTAGAACTACAGGTCCATGCTACCATGCCCAGTTTATTTTTTTAATTTATTATAGAAATGAGGTCTCCCCAAGTTGCCCAGACTGGTCTTGAACACCTAAGCTTAGGCAAACCTTCTCACCCCTACCTCCCAAAGTGCAGGGATTACAGACTTGAGTCACCGCACCTAGCACAGCCAAACTTACTTTCAGAAAAGAGTCTGATAGCCACAGTCCACCAGACCAAACATTGGAGTATATATGCTGCTATGACTCTTTCATGAAAAGATCACTGCACTGGCTCCCACCAACTCTGTCCTCATACACTCAGTCCCGGAAGCATTTGCCCAGTTTTAGGAGCAAATTTTAAGTGGAATTTAAGAGGCTTCAGTTATGTAATTCTTAAGCCCTGAGAAACATCTGATAGAGGGCACTGGGAATTTCCTGAGAACACAAATTTAATTCACACCACAGCAAATAAATAAATAAAAATAGGATAAAGATATGAACACAACCAAGTACTACCCTCAAAGTACATTCAGTGTTCTGGGAGGACCAAATAGAGCACAATCCTGGGCATTCTTAGATCAAAGTCAAAGTTCTATTACTCCAAATGGACATGGCACCATCACGAGTGCAGATCCCTTGCATTCATGGTAGCTTTGAGTGGTCTGATCCATGAGGCCAGAGCTTTAGTCATGTCACCTTGCCCAAGCATTCATCAACTGAGTGAGGCTGAAGAAACTAACTACTAACTTTAATAATTATAGCTGTTGGGCACCGTAGCTCAAGCCTGTAACCCGGCATTTTGGGAGGCTGAGGTGAGAGGATTGTCTGAGTTCAGGCATTCAAGACCAGCCTGAGCAACTTGGTGAGACCTTGTCTCTACAATAAATCAAAAAATTAACTGGGCATGGTGGCACATGCCTGTGGTTCCAGCTACTTGGAAGGCTGAGTTGGAAAGATCACCTGAGCCCAGTAGGTCAAGGCTGTGGTGGCCATGAGCATGCCACTGCACTCCAGCCTGGCGACAGAGTGAGACTCTGACTTGAAAAAAAATAATAATAGCTAAATCTTATAGAATACTTACCATATGTCAAATGCTGTTTTAAGTGCTTTGCTTATATCAATGAATTATTTTATCATCACAGCAACAGTGTGAGGTAGGCATTATTATTATCACCCTGTTTAACAAATTAATTAATGGAATACAGAGAGGTTAAACTATTTGCCAGATCACTCAGGAGGTGATGGCATAGTAAATGATGGTGATGGGATTTGGATTCAAGCAGTTCACCCCTGCAACACTACATGCCATCTGAAAGCAGGTAACTGATAGTTGACGATCAGTTAGGGACACTGAAAGTACTGAAGCAGCTTTGGATGACATCCTCATTTGGTTCTTTATTGTCCGGGGCTATTTATTGTTCAGAAGAGTCATGTTTTGCCCACAGTGTTGCTTGCCGGACATTCGGTTTCAGGGAAGACTTTTTGCCACCACAATTGTTAATGCAATGTGTGAGATGGTAGTATTTTGGTTCCTGGAAGTTGATACAATAGGCTTCCACTCATCTGGCCTTCCCTGAGCCCCACCTTACCTCAAACCTCATGTTCTAAGACTCTATATTCTTAATATAGAGCATAACCTCTCTCCTGAAAATAGAATACACAACCTTTTAGGGTTTGAGTAAGCAGTGTGTTGAAAGGAGACCATCGTGGGAGTGGTTGTAGTCACAAGCCCTGCATTGCTCACCAGCCTGAGACTCATTTTCCAAGTGTGGTTTCCCCATTGTCCCATTAAAAAAAAATAAAGAAACAGCCACAAAACCTAGTCCTCAAACTCTAGCGTGTTGCTTCTACAATAAATGATTCTTTAACCACAGAGTTTCAGTTGGAATGTTCACTTTGCCCTTTCCTGCTCCCCTCTTTTCTCAGCCAGAACAACTTTAATTTCTAGACACCTTAACATTGGCATAAACTAGAAAGGCAGGGAGTCAGGAAATACAGAGAATACAAAGTTGTGTTAGCTCTTTGGGGCTCAAAATTATTTTAAGATTCCAGAATTCTAGGGTGGGGAGAAGGGTAAAGATAAATGAGGAAACTGACATTTGCGAAGAGTCTACACCTTACATCTGTGGCCTGCATACATTCCCTCCTCCTTTAGAGACATATGTAGCTAGCATTTTCTGAGTTTTTACACTGCGTTAACAGCATTACCTCATTTAATCACCTGCATTACCTCACTTAGTTGCTGCAACAACTCTTTGGGATGGGTGCTATGTTATCACTTTTTTAACAGATGAAGAGAATGGGGTCCATTAATTAATCCTTCCTACTAATATTTGAGAGCTTCCTATGTGCAACAGGCACTGGCAATAACTCAGTGAGCCAAACAGAAAGGACGAGCAATGTGTTCAAGATCACATAACCAGGAAAAGAATGCTACTCTCTGAAAGCTGGCTTATTTCTATGCCTTTTTTATTTATTTTTATCTTCCTTCCTTCCTCCCTCCCTCCCTCCCTCTCTCCTTCCCTCCCTTTCTTTCTTTTTTTCAAGTCAAGATCTCACTCTGTCACCCAGGCTGGAGTGCAGTGGCACCCTCATGGCTCACCGCAGTCTCGACCTCCTGGGCTCAGGGTACCCTTCCACTTCAACATTTCAAGTAGCTGGGACTACAGGTTTGCACCATAATACCTGGCTAATTTTTGTATTTTTTTGTAGAAACTAGGTCTCGCTATTTTGCCCAGGCTGGTCTCGAACTCCTGAGCCCAACCAATTCTCACGCCTCAACCTCCCAAAGTACTGAGATTGCAGGTGTGTGCCACCACACCTGGATGATTATTATTCTATTTCTTGTATTCCTGAGCACTGGAAAGATATATTTGAATAAAAAGGAATAAGTTAGTAGCTCATTTTCGAATTCTACCTCCTCCAAGGATCAGCATTGGTTAAATAAAGGGAAGCAATGGTCCTAGGTATTTGCCATAAAGAAGGATTCTCCATGGCAAGTTGAATAGTTTCCACATTCCAGCCCACCCCTGGACTTAGAGGGAGTCTAAGTCTCACTGCAGCCTCAACCTGTTGGGTTCAGGTGATCCTTCTGTCCTGCCATACACATGCACATGCACACCCAGACAATACACAACTGTAGGGTTACATACCATTCAGTCATATCTAGGGTGACCATGCATTCTGGTTGGTTGAACAGACACAGTTTGCACCTGTTGTAGACCATTGCCTATTAGTTATTTCCAGAACCTCTTTTACTTTGTTTTTTTGAGTCCAAGTCTCACTCTGTCACTCAGGCTGGAGTTCAGTGTCACGCTCACAGCCACCACAGCTTCAATCTGCTGAGCTCAAGTGATCCTTCTGCCTCGGCCTTCCAAGTAGCTGGAACTACATTTGCACGCCACCATGTCTGGCTTATTTTTTGATTTATTGTAAAGATGAGGTCTTGCCATGTTACCCAGGCTGATCTTGAACTCGCAGGTTCAAGCAATCCTCTCACCTCTGTATTCCAAAGTGCTGGGATTACAGGTGTGAGCCGCCTCTCCCAGCTCTCTTTTACTTTTAAAAACATCACAACCTGGATATACAGTGTATGCTTACCCTACTCACGCCGTGCACCGAAGTTCCAAACTCACCTTTCCTGAACTTTAGGACTTTAGCTCTCCCCCCAGCCCCCACTTTACCCTCATTTACTCCCCAGTTAAAGGGAAGATGTCTGCCTATTCCATCCTTGGCTGGAAAAGCTCATGATGAAGGAAGCTGGAGGGGTGTAGAGATATGAGGGGTTTTGGTTTCACACGTGAAAGACGATTAAAATGAGGATTGAAAAAGGTAAGGGGAGAGAGAGGAGATAAAAAGGCCAAGACAAAAATAAAACCTCTCTTTACCCCACCCAGTGACTCACTGAAAAAATATCCTGGGCTCAGCCTCTGGATATCCAGCCCTTTCCCTTTCTACCTTCACCCAAGAGTTAGAAGCCCAAATCCAGCTTTAAGGGTGAGAGTAGATTTCCCCCAGGCTAGAAGAGATTTAATGTCTTCAGTGGCTAAATTAAGGCTCTGAATATTTTCCGTGGGTGCCAGCTGAGGCCAGTCTCAAACCACCTCACTGTCTGCTAGGAAACTGTTTGTGGGGAGACGTGGCCACATATTAATAAGGGTTCTGGAGGAGATTTTGCCCGTGTATTGCCCCTCTCCCCACCACCCACACATACAAAAATTATTTATTTGTTTTAATGGTTTGGTCTCACTTAGACTCAAGAATGAATGAAATGCCCAATCAAGTTTCCTGAGGTCTTAGGATGTTATGGATCTCGGATTCTCCCTGGCCACATTTTTCCTGCCCCCCATCCCTCCGTGCCCCCACCCTCCACTCCCCACCCCTTCCCACCACACCCCCACTGCTCCAGAAAAAATGCAGACCTCCAGAGATAGGGCTTCCTTTCCCTCACCTCCACTCCCTTCCCTCTCTGGCTTTCAGGCTCTAAGAGGATCTCCGGCTCCCTTGCACCCCCTCCCTACTGTGTGCCCTCCTCTCCCTCCCTCTTTTCTCCTTCTTAGTGCACATGTCCCTCGATTTGATTTACTTCTGTACATTGTGTGGCTTTGCAACGGTCGGTCCTCAGAGAGCCCTCAAAGGGAGCACTCCATCTGTCAGGCTTTCAGCATCCCCTCTCTGGCCCCCAGCCATCAGCCCCTCCCTTTCCCCTTCCCCCGTGGGCAGCTTCTAGGAGCAGTGCTGTGGAAGATTTAGGTAAACTTCCCATTCCCTGCTTCATACCATCTCAACCCTCTAGCTGGAAGCCTCTCTCTTCCCTGCCCACCTCCTCCCTCCCTCAACTGGATTCCTGCTGCATCCCCTCAAGGAAAGCCTTTGAAGTCACAGAAGTCAGTCCAGTCCTGGAAGGTTGCTCCCCTGTGGGACGCCTGATGCTACTTAATTAAGACTTGCTGATGTAACTCCGGGTGATCAGAAAAGTCAGAATCAGGCACCCTGACGGTGGGGAGCAATGGTGCAGAAAATGCCAATCGACAGATCATCCAAAATCATGTCCCCTTCAACAAATATCTACTCAGTTCAAATCCTGTGTGGTGTTGAGGACACAAATGTGAATACAATAGCAAACACTCCAGGGATTCCAGAGTTTCATAGTCTAATGGAGGCTATTCACACATATGAATAACTTTAATAGAAGAATAAATATGATGAATACACAACGTGCTCCAAGACTCTAAGAAGAGGGGTCTCCTGGCCAAGGGAAGTGATTCCAGGAGGAGGAGGAGTTTGAGCTGTGCTTGGAGACAGATGCAGCTTTGGACTGTGTTCCCACTAATTCTGTACCAGATACAGCCTAGGTATTTAAGTGCATTTTCCTCTAAAGCTCCACAGTAACTTATTTTGTGTACCACATTGTAAGTAAGCTTGCAGAGGTTATTTAAAATGGAAAACTTCGATGTTTTTGTTTTTGGTGTGCAGAGTTGTGAGAGTTCGAGAAAACTGTCAGATCTCCTCATTATATCATTTTTGAGATGGGTTGGGTGATTCAACGACTTGTTTTTTGGGAAAAATATTGCTTAATAGTGCCAACTTTAAAGATTCTTACTATTTGGAATCATAGAGAATAGCAAACCCATGTTTGCAACGAGCTCTAAATGTCTGCTCTATATATTTGTGTTTCATCCCTGGGGCAGTACATCTGAATTAGTTTGTGGATGGGAATTTCAAAAAGATAAACTACCCATAGTGACTTGATGAGGTTACCCACTAAGGTGGCTTGACTTATGTGACTGGAGCTTATCTGGAAACAAACAAAACCAAACCAAAAACCTCTCGGAGCCACATTAAACTTAAAATGTAACTGCAATCTTTTGATCTCATAATTTCATTCACGTGCTTCTATCTAAAGGAAATAATCCCATATTCAGAATTAGTTCAATGGAAATAACTGAATTAGTTAAATGGAAATAGGCTCAGTAGAATCATTAATTTAATTTAGGTGAGTTCATAAGATGAAACTTAGTAGCTTTCACCCATAGTGTTTACAGTAGATACATGCAACATAGAAAAATAACATAGATAAAAGAACACAATATACAAAATTTTGTATCCAACATAATCGAAATTACCTACAACATATACTACAAACTGAAATCCTCATACACCCATATAGCTTGTTATCAGCAGTAATGTGGCTTCACTGATCCAGGAAGCTCTTGTCCAGGAGGTAAATATGTCCTAATTTTATTTCAGGAATTCACACACACACACACACACACACACACACACACACACAAATACATTTAAATGACCATCAAATGACCATCAAAAGCTCATCAAAATTTTCACCTTCATGACTCACCTTGCTTTTGTTCTCAGTTTTAAACTATCGTATTATTAACCTAACTCAATTCTACTCATTCTTCACATTGAAAAATCCTTCTTAAACAATACCTGCAAACCTTATAAACATCTTGTCTTCCCTCTATCTCCATAAAAAAAATTAAGACTCTAATAAGATAGTGATCTCTCATACCAAAGTAGGAATGAAACTCAGCTTTGTTTTACTAACAAATTATTTAAGTAGAATTTTTGGAAAATTCACATTTGAAGTATTAAATAAAGAAGGCAGGAAATAAATAAAACAGACTTTCAACAATAATTATCACTTATGCAGCAGGCTATGGATGATTGTTTAAATTTTTATTTGTACAATAAAAAAATGATGTTTTATCAGTTTAAAATAAGTTAATAGTCATGTGTAAAATTCCAGTGAACTCCCTGCAGGTTTCTTAAGATACTTTCCACACAATTAGAACACAGAGAACATTAAAAGCAATCCAACATGGACTCTCTTTTTTTTTAACTTTATTTTTATTTTTTTAATATAAAGATGTGGGATACAAGTGGTGATTAAATACATAAGTAGGCTGCATACAGGTGAAGCCTTGGCTTCTAACTGACTCTCACTCCCCTGGTAGTGGACTAGGTACCCTTCATGTTGTTGTGTGCCCTCCCTCCCTCCCTCCCGCCCCTAGCAGTGCCCAAGACTGCCCATCCCTCCCTTGTGCTAATGTGACTAATGTTCAGGACCCAAACCACAGACTTTGACATCACAATTCTGCTACTCTCATCTAACTCCACGTGAGTATGTGCTAATGCCACCTTTGCAAAAAGTGACGATGCCCCAAAACGTATCTTCAGCCCAGGCCACATCCTAGACTTAGACTCGGATATCCACCTGCCAACCTAATGTCATAAATTAATGATTACGAGGCATCTCAGACTGTGAACTGTCACATCTACAACTGACTTCCTGCTGTTTCCCAGATCTCCCCTCCAAGATTCCTGCTCGCTGTTACTACTGGCAACCTCCTCTTCCAGCTGTTCAGGCCAAAAACTTGAGGTCAATTCTTGAGTGCCCTTTCTCTAAAGGTTTCAATCCATCAACACATATCTGTTAGTCCCACATTAAAATTAAAGAATCCCACTAGTTGTGACACTACCCTTATCTGAACCACCATCATTTTTCACCCAGAATATTGTCATGGTACCCTGACTAGTCTCCCTGCTGTGTCCCTGATCCTTTCAGTCTATTCTGACCACAGCAATGAGAGTGACATTTATATTCCCTTTTTGCTCAAAAATGTCTATGACTTCATTTTTTACTCAGAGCACAAGCCAATTTCCTTAAAATGACTTGCAAGTCTCTACACATTCTGCCCCCCTCCCTTTCCCATCACTCTGGCCCACTCTTGGACCCACTTTGGCCTGCACACTCTACCCCAAGGGCAAGGGCTTCTATGCTGTTCCTCAAAAACCCTGGTCCTGTCTCAGGACATTTGCACTTGCTGTTTTCTTCTGCAGAAACTCTCTTACCCCAGATATTCACGTGTTCCCTCCCTCATCTCCTTTAACCCTTATACACATTCAAATTATATTTAGATGAGATAATTCTGCCTCCTGACAAATAATTTTTTATTCTATATTTGTTAAAATTCCATTCATCTTTTTCAGCCCATGACACCTCCCTCGTGATTTTGCTTCCCAGACTGAATCAGTCTTCCATCCTTCCGTAAATGAAAGAAGCACTTGGTTTTTGTCTCTGTAGCACTTGTTGTGTGTTGTATCATCACAATTAATGTTGTTTCTTCATCTCTCCTACAGAATGCAAGTTCTTGCACTGAAAACTTGTCATACTTTTCAGTGTCATTTCTGCAATACAAAACAAAACACATTTATTGCATGTGTTGAGCAGAACTGTGGTTATTTCAACAATCCCTACATCATTAATGCAACAATCTGATGCCTGATGCCATTGCACACATTTTTATGAAGGATTCATGATTGTCAGGCACTGGGGATCTGGTGGGGGCATTGGACTAACAAGTTTCTTTCCAACTGCTTGATACATTTATGTTTAAATAAAAACCAAAAAATTATATTTCACAGCTATTCTCGGGGTGGGGGGATCTCCTGATATTTAAAGTCAGGATGCTGTACCTTGCTTTCTGCCTGTTCTAGTTTCCTGCTTTTATGAGGGAACTCCTACTCCTCTTTTCCAGTGGAAAGTTCCTCGTTGAAAATTCTTTACTCAAAACAAATATGTTTGTCCCAGGCCTCAAGGAGCTTCTGACTTTAAAATGCATAAGACAATGTGCAAGCAATCGAATTGAATGTGTGACAGATTTATCCGTGCACAGCAAGAGAAAGGGAGAAGTCGAAGAAATCATTCAAAGAGTTGATTAGAAGGCAAAAAGGAGACAGGAGAGTCGCTTAAAATGAGGACGAAAGATGTAGAGAAGAACATGAAGTGAGTTTTTCCCTGTCTGCCCTTCTCTGAAACACCCCCATCAGCTCCCTTGCTTCTTCCTGATGTCTTCCTCTCCCCAAACCTCTCTACTCCTCTCCACACCTGGCTCTGGGGGAGATAACTCATCCCTTGGCTGGCTGGATACATGGGGAGGGGAGGGGAGGGGAAGCTTGAATGAGCAGCGAAGAGACACAAGGAACTGCAGATAAAGAAGCAAGTCTAATAAATTGCTCAGGCCTTACAGCATGTTCAAAGTTAAGCAAGAAGCAAATGTTGTGTTCCTTTCTTACATTCTGAAAGCAGTGCTAGTTACATGAACACTTAATAATTTGCATTGATTTGTAATTGCTTGTGATTGTTGTATGTAGCTGTAATATCCATGAGCACCTTGTGGAAATATGTTCAAACTGTTTTTAGCCCACCAGTAAGCAACCCGTGTGTGCCTGCTCTGAACCAGATCCTAGGAAAATAGTTGCAAAGAACCCCTACAAATTATCTTTGGTCTTACAGAAATGAGAAAGAAGGTCAGGCTTGGTGGCTCAGCCTGTAATCCCAGCACTTTGGGAGGCCGAGGTGAGTGGATTGCCTGAGCCCCGCGGGTTCGAGACAACTTGGCGAGACCTCGACTCTACAATAAATAAAAAAAATTAGCCAGGCATGGTAGTATGCACTTGTAGTTCCAGCTACTTGGAAGGCTGAGGCAGAAGGATTGTCTGAGCCCCAGCAGTTGAGGCTCTGATGGTCAGGAGCGTGCCACTGCACTCCAGTCTGGGCGACAGAGTGAGATTTTAACTAAATAAAAAAAAAAGAAAAGAATAGAAATGAGAAAGAAAACAGGCATGTCCTGAGCTAATCTTATACCATTTTTTAATTTAATATTCAGTATAAGTTGTGGAAAAAATATTGTTGCCTCTTTTACAGATAAGCCACTGAGGAACTGAGAGGAACATTAATGACCCAGTGAGCGCATCTATTAAATGCCATGGTAGGACTCTAACCCTTATCTACCTGATAAAAATTTTCATGATATTTTCATTTATCAGAGTGTTTAGGAAGATAGTTGAGTGAGCAAGGGAATGTTTAAAAGACAACATAAAAGATAGAATGTGCCCCATAAGGCACATGCCTAGAAAGCGGCAAAGTTCTCAAGGGCTGTAAAATTGACTTGGATCACTTTATTCTGATATTGTCAGCAGTTTATTCTGGAGAGTGGTCTTAAAAATAAGTCTTCCTGGGGTCGGGTGCAGTGTCTCTTATCTGTAATCTCAGCATTTGGGGAAGCAGAGGCAGGAGGATTGCTTGAGCCCAGGAGTTTAAGACCAGCCTAGGTAACATAGCAAGATCTCGTCTCTACAAACAAAAATATAAAAAAAATCAGCCAGGTGTGGTGGTGTGCGCCTGTAGACCCAGCTACTCTTTGGGAAGCTGATGTAGAAAGATCACTTGAGCCCAGGAGCTGAAGTCTGCAATGATGTGATCATGCCAGCACACTTCAACCTGGGCTAGCAGAGTGAGACCTTGACTCAAAAAAAAAAAAAATTCTGCTTGGTCCACTATCCCTTTCTGAGAATAGTGGTTCATTCTCCCTAAAATTATAAGGTAGGTCTTCTGTAAAAATTAAAATCCAACTGTGGGGCTGGTTGGGGTAAGAGTCAGAGCACAACTCGTGTAGGTTTTGTGTTGAGACCGATCCTCTTCCCCGTAAGAACACTTCATTTTGGATGCTGGTGAGGGGACCTTGTCAGATCTCTCAGGAAATTCAGTTATGAAGACACAGAAGGTGATTTGGGAGAGGCTGAGCTGTTTCCTCCAGCATCTCATTCTCCCTCTCAGCGTGTCACTATCCTGGCAGCCCTGGGACTCTGCTGCCATGGATCATGCTTCTTCTCTTCTCCATATGGCCTGATCCTAAACCCAGAATACTGAAGATGTCTGTGGGTCTTTCCTTATGGCCTGCAAGACCCTCCCAGAAGCAGTCCTGAAGACAGGCAGAGAGAAGCGAACAGGCACCAGGGCAGGTGAATGGCACGAGTCCAGGTGCAAGCACTTGGATGGCAGGACCACTCCAAGTTTTGCTGCGCAGAATGTATGTTTCCATCTACTCATTCATTCGGCCAACCCGAATTCAGCGTGTGCACGGGGCCAGCTGTTGAGCTGAGAGCTGAGACTCTGTGGATGAATACAACAGAATATCTTTCTGTTGGGATTTATCTTTCGTGGGAAAGGTCAGAGATGATGCCTGTGCCCATTCTGGAAGGGAAGAAAGGGGCGGGAGGGCCACCACCACCACTGAGGATGGGGCTGCCTCCCACACCTCCCACATCACACTTACTTTCCCACATCACACTTACTGACTGCTCAGGCCCTGTGTGTCTTATTTATTTATTTGTTTTGAATATCTGTTTGTTCTGAGTCAGAATCTCACTCTGTCGCCCCGACTGTAGTGCAGTGGCACACTTACAACTACCACAGCCACAACCTGCTGGGCTCAAGCAATCCTTCCTCCTCAACTTTCCAAGTAGCTGGAACCACAGTTGCGGGCCACCATGCCTGGCTAATTTTTTGCTTTATTGTAGAAACGAGGTCTCATCATGTTGCCCAGGCTGGTCTTGAACCCTTAAGCTCAGACAATCCTCTCGCCTCAGCCTCCCAAAGTGCTGGGATTAGAGGCGTGAGCCACCTTGCCGGCCCAAGGCCCCTGTTTTTCTGTGGTGGTCGGAGCAGTAAGTCACACGTCTGTAAGTAAGATAGAGACTCAGCTGACACCAGGATAAAGAAGCCACAGAGCCTGTCGTAATCTCACATCCCATCCTTTGCCACTTTGGTCTGGAATATTCTGCTTTGCAGCTGCAGGGGAAGTCTTCACCGGTCTTCCGTCTATCCATGCCTTTTCTGTTCCTTCATGTGTCTTTTCATGGCATTTTTTCCATAGGAACATCTTCCCCTAAACCACCTTTTACACTAATTCTTACTTGATTTTCTGGAATTATCACTTAGTTCCATCATGCCCACCTCTGGGAAGCTTCTTGATACATCTAGGAAGAATTAGGCACTTATAACAAGTTGAATTGCATTCCCCCCAAAAGAGATGCTTGGAAGTCCTAATCAGTATCTTAGAAAGTGACCTTGTTAGGAAATAGAGTTATGGCAGATGCAATAAATTAAATCAAGATGAGGTCATACTAGAGTGGAGTGACTCTAATCCAATATTATTGGTGTCTTTTTAAAAAGATGACTGTGTGAAGACAGACACACACACAGAGAACCCTGTGAAGACAGAGATTTGGAGTGATGCATTTACAGGCCAAGGAATGCCAAAGATTGCCAGCAAACCACCATCTAGGAAGAGACAAGGATAGATTTTCCCTTAAGCTTCAGAGGGGGTATGACCAGCTGAGACTTCTAGCCCACAATAAACACCACTCAGTTTTCAGCACTTTGCTCATGGCAGCCCTCAAGCAATGATTACAGTGGCCCTTCTCTGGGCTCCATTTGCCTCTTTCTAAGTATTTATGTATTAGTCTCTCTTTCTCTAGATTGAGTTCCTTAGAGGAGGGACTCTCCTATTCACTGACCCTAGGTCACCTCTAGAATAGTGCTTGATATAGTGCTGAAGAAAATCAGCACTGAATGAATGAATGCAGAGGCAGAGAAAGTCTCTGAGTACATGGGAGAACATCAGAGATCCAGTCAGAGGTTTTCCTTTTGTTTCTGGAAATTCTGCAAGCAGTATTTTTCTCTTCAATGCTTTAGAAATAGATTCTTCTCGAAAGCACGTCCAAAAGAAGTATTCACACAAGAAGGGGACAAACATTTGTGGAAAGGACTACTGCAGGCAAATTTAAGAAGGAAAGTTGACAGCAAAGGAAAAGGCCCTCGCTGGGGTAGCCTGAATTTTTCAGAAGCAAGTCTGCTCTCCCTAAGCTAAAAAGACATGAACTGGGGGCCCAGAGAACTCCATAAGAAAGACATCCCTCTACTACTCATGGCCATCTCTGGCTACTCTGTTGGTTTCATCCTTTATACTTGAGGTCGTGAAATTACCATGACTTTCTTGACCCTGTATCTTTTCTGTCTCTACCCAGAATTCCTGTCCTCACTTTTTGGACTCCTGAATAATATAAGATTTCCTGCAAGAGTCACCTCCTTGGTAATGCCTTTTCTGTTCTATCCCAAGCCTCGTGTACCCACACTGCACCTGACACAGATTCCTTGATTTCTGTACATCTACACATATTTAGACCCATCATGAGGCCCTGGTCTTTTTGATTGCAGGAATTATGCCTCTATATTCTTTAACATGCATCTCATTATGTGGCATACGGTAAGTATACAATAAACATTTGTGGAATAAAATGTGGAAATAAAGTTATGGCAGATGCAGTAAATTAAATCAAGATGAGGTCATACTAGAGTGGAGTAACTCTAATCCAAAATGATTGGTGTCTTTTTAAAAAGACAACTATGTGAAGACAGACACACAGAGAGAAATTTTGTGAAGACAGAAATTTATAGTGATGCATCTACAGGCCAAGGAATGCCAAAGATTGCTAGCAAAGCACCATTTAGGAAGAGACAAAGATAGATTTCCCCTTAAATTTCAGAGGAGGTGTGGCTCAAGCCTGTAATCCCTCAGCACTTTGGGAGGCCGAGGTGAGAGGATTACCTGAGCCCACGGGTTCATGATCAGCCTAGGCAACTTGGGGAGACCTCATCTCTACAATAAATCCAAAAATTAGCCGGGCATGGTAGCACGCACCTGTAGTTCCAACTACTTAGAAGGCTGAGACAGAAGCATTGCCTGAGCCCAGCTGGTCGGCACTGAGGTGGCCATGAGCGTGCCACTGCACCCTAGCCTGGGCGATGGAGTGAGACTCCAACTAAAAAAAAAAAATCAAAGAAACAAAGGAAACTTTGTCTCTAGACAAATGAAAATTTGTATTATGTTCCAGACATGAAAAAGGAAACAGAAAAATTGGACTGTAAAACAGTTTTCTGTTTAAGGAGAGTAGCATTCTTTTTCACATGAGACAGAAATAAGAGAATTTAACAATAATCATTGCAGGACAAGTGGCAATGATTATTTGGAGTAAAGATTTGGGACTGGGAAGAAAGGAGAGACTCGCAAAGGTGGCAGGAGAATCTCCCGCTTGAGAAAGCGTTCCACACCATTTTCTCTTCCTTGGCTTCATGACGGTGGTCAGGCCCGGCTTAGCTGACCTGCGAGAAAATGGATGGGACTTGGGAGGGTCCTGTGAGTAAAACTCTCTTCTCTCATTCTGGTCTAATCTAATTCAAGGGGCCCAGATTGGTTGGGGAGGACAAAACCACCCAGGCAAGAAGAGTCACATTTCCTCAGCAAATATTGGCAGTGCTCATTTACTCTTTGTCGGCTCTGTACCCCAAAGGTGGGGAAAGGCAATTCCAATCCAGAAAACACAATTAGTCAGCCTGCCGGCTTGGGCTCTAATTTGATCTGGGCAGCTGTGCTAGGAGCATATATTAGCATGACACTGGGAGGCGGAGAATATAATTACTGAGCAATAGAGAAGGGGAGGAGAAGTGGAATGGTGACCACCATGTGCCTGTGCGAGAGGGTGGGGTGGGGGCAGGGTGACGTCAGCAGAGGGTGAGGATTCCCTTGGGAGAAGGGACAAGGAAAGGAGCTTCTGGCGGTGGGTGGACAGTGACTTTGACCCAGCTTTTGAGAAATGATGTGTGAGATTTGTGTGTGGGTGAGTGGATGTGGGTGTTGGTGTGCGTGTGTGTTGGGGGGGGTTCATAGCTGGGGGCTGGTCTGCTCTGCATGACAAAGGTGGGCTTGAGAGTTGATGGATGGGCCTTGTGGGTTACCCTGGAGGGGGGATAGTTGAGGAGTGTTGGAGCAGGTTATGGCTGGATTTGGGACAACTATTCCTAGATGATTTTTCAGTGGGTCAATTTAAATGGGGGAAGCGGCATAAGGTTTTAAAGTTTGCATACTCCTTGTCTCCTTTTGGTTTGGGGCAGAGGAAATGTGATTAAAAGAATACTCCTTGGGTGATCTCATTGGTACAGGAACGCTCTCAGCTACTAATTTACCCCAGGGTACTTACTTTGAGCTGGGCTCTGCATCAAGCAGCTTACACTTATTGTCTCAAGTGGCCTTTACAAAGCTCAACAAGGTATTGGGTATTATAACCTCCATTTCACAACTGAGGAAACTGAGGCTCAGAGATGTAAAGTAGAATGCCCATAGTAGTACTCCTGGCTAAGAAGAGTTGAAGGTATGATTCAAATCCAGGCCTGCCTGACTCTGGACACTATGCCAATAATCAACAACTCAAAATAGGTATCATCCTCTCTTTTATGGATGAGGGAACTGTGGCTCAGGGTGGTAATTTCCATTAACTCAAAATGTGTAGGTTAGTATTAGGACTGGAAGTAGGACTTGGATTTCACACAATACTACCTCTTTACTGGAGGACAAATGGGGGGAGAAGGGAAAGAAGAGGATATCGTTTGCCAGAGAAAGAGCCACGCATCTAGAAAGAAACAAATAGAAACCAGGTTTTCTCACCCTCAGCCCAGTGCGCTTTTTCACTGTGAAAAGTGTGATCGCAGCTCAATTCTTTGCCCACTTGCTATGTAGTAGGTGAGACACTAAGCCTTCCACACCCCCTCATTTTGTAAGCACGTCATGTTGAGACGGGCACTAACGTAGCCCCATGTTGTAGGAGAAGACAAAGCCTTCAAGGCTGTAGAGGTTGCCTAAACTCAAATAGCTGGTTAACGATGGAGCAGGGGTTCAAAACACACTGCCCAGCCTCTTGTCACTGCCCCCCAGGGGAACACACACGGCCCTTTCATCGCCACCCTGGCCCTGTTTCCAAAACGGACCTCAAGAAGTGACAGAAACTCTCCTAGGTCCATAGGAAACTTTCTTTATGTCAAAAGCCTAAGCCAGTCCCACCAGATGTATGTCTGTTATTTGGGGGAGTGGATAGACAAGGAAAGGTATCTTTTTCCTTTACCCTCAGAGTTAAATCTCCCTGTGACTTTGAACTTCTCCCCTCCCCTGCAGGGGCCCACAAAATCGTTCTCCGTCCCACCCTAGCTGCCTCTTGTCTTACAAGAAAAAGCAGAGGAGAAGCCCAGTTTCTCCTTTCCTTTCACACTTTGAGGTTGTACTGCTCCTTCAGTTCTTTGTCCCAGGCAGAGGCCTCCCTCTGGGGCCCTGAGAGCCCCTGGGAGTAAGAGGGGAGAGAAGCCAGCTTTCCTCCTCCCCAAGGAGGCGGGGAGGGCGCTGTGCTCTCAGGCCTCTGGAAAGCGAGTTCGCTGGAGGAGAGGCCCTCCCTGCCTGCCTCGTTCTGCCTGCTCAGCTGCTCAGCATCTGCCCTGCACCCAGGAGTGGGTCTTCTCTAGAGTCCCTGCCAATCTCCTGGGCTCTGGCAAGAGGAACCAAAAAGGGCGCAGATGTGTCCTGCATCCTGGAGCCTGCAGGCATCGCTGGGCAGCCCCACAGCTCACATTCAGGGAGCCAGAAGGGACATCTTGGTTTCACAGGTCTCCCCTCCCCTGATGCCCTCGGCCCCTCTAACTTTTGCTCCTTATCTCTTCTCCCCACCCCACCCCCCAACCCTCTCCCACCTCCTCAAAAGGAGGCACATGATGAAATCAGACAGATCTCTTGAGTGAGCATCAGAAGGCTTGGTATCCCACTAGCAGTCTATCGGATGAGACAAATGACATCTGCTCTGGATGTCCCTCAAGTTGCGAGAATGTAAGGAAAACGTATATGGAAAATACTGGTTGTGTTCGTTTTGAGGCAATAACAAGTGTTGCTCTTAGTATTGTCACGCAATCAATGGAGTTATAAAGCAGCCGAAATGATACAGGTTTGGAATCAGAGAGATCGGGTTCAAATCTTGGTCTTCTGCAGAGACTGCTGGTCTGTTTCTTCATCTGTAGTCATGGGAATGATAGTGCCTGCCTTGGAGGTTGCTGCAAGATTAAAAGAGAGGATATGTGGTGAAATAAGTAGATGAGAGATGGTTGGGCAGTAAGAGCTTACTATGTTTGTTCTGTCCCGGATTTGTGACAGTCCCCACCTCCAACCCAGAGCTGTAGGTCTCTGCATTCATGGTTGTGCTGACTGTGCCTTGCGCAAAGGTACATGCCCAAGGGAATAAACGCATCCAAAATGTGTAAGCTGAGACAGGGCTGCACTGCCTAGAAGAAAGATGTCTTCTTCTCCTCTCTGATCTATCAAAATTCTTATGTCCTAGACTCAAGGTTAAAAGATGTCCTGGAGCAGGTTAGAACTCTAACACCCTAAGTGTTCTAAGTTTCAGGCAGAAGGAAGGGCGACAGTGGATAGGACTTAAAGATCTTAGAGATAGTATATCACAAATACACACACTCTCTCTCTCTCTCTCTCAAACACACACACACACACACACACACACACACACACACAGAGACAGGCACAGCTTCCAAAGTGATACTTGTAAACATGGTTCTGATTTTATCCTGCCCGGTTCAATGTATTTTTGATGACTCTCAACTGTTGAGAAGGTGAAATACCAAAACTAGTAAGTGAAAATTGAAAGTTTGATAAGAAATAAGATATTTACGTGATTTAAAAATATTTAAAAGTGTTTATTATTTTGAAGAGGAAAATGATAACTGTACAGTAAAAAGAAAAAAAGGATACCACCTTATGTTACCAAAAATGGGAAACTGCTGCCTTACGCTTTTTGATGTGATACAGTGAGATGGATTCAAATTTAGTCACGTGAACCAGAGACAAATCAAATCAAAGGACACCCTACAGAATAGGAACACTGTACTCCTCAGAAATAACAATGTTGTGAAAGATAAAGTGGAGAAACAATTCCAGATTAAAGGAGCTAAAAGAAACATGAAAATTATTACTTGAAAAATAATAGGTGAATGGATTGCCTGAGCCTGCGAGTTCAAGACCCATCTGGGCAGTGAGACCTCATCTCTACAATAAATCAAAAAAATCAGCCGGGCGTGGTAGCACATGCCTGTAATTCCTGCTACTTGGAAGGCTGAGGTGGAAGGATCGCTGGAGCCCAGCAGGCGAGGCTGTGGTGGCTGGGAGCGGCCACTGCACTCCAGTCTGGGTGACCAAGTGAGACTTCAATGCAAAAAAAAAAAAAAAAAAGAAAAAAGAAAAATAATAAAATTTGAATCAGGTTTGTAAATTAGATGATATTATATCAGTTACATTCTTTGATTTTGTAATTTTGTAATTATGAAAATTGTTGTCTTTGTTTTTAGGTCATGGGTAAGGGGCATAATATCTACAACTTATTCTCAAAAAGTTGGGGGGGAAGACAGTATAACAAAACAAAATATTAACGATTGTAAAAGGGAGTGACTGGTGTACAGAAGTTCTCTTGACTCTTCTTACAAGATTTTTTTTGTAAGCTTGACACTGTTTCAAAAGAAAAACTTTAAAGTTAAAACCTAGTTCAAACCCGAAAATATGACATTCAAAGATTTCTTGGCTCTACCCTCAATTTATGTTACCGATCTTAGGTTGGACACATTCTTTCTCATGAGACAACTTACAGCATAGCCATGTGAGCTACTTGATTTTCCCAAGCATACCCTAAGCTTTTCCATCTTGGTATTTATGCTCACTAGGATCTCTCTGCCAAGTCAGCCTTCTTTTTCACTCCTTGACCTTTTGAAATCCTACTCAACTCTGGACATCACTTAATGAAAATGAACAATTTAAGGAAGAAACGCTCAATTGCCCTCTCAGCCCCTAAATCTGTCCAACTTCCTGTGATAACCAGACAACCAGGGGTTTTCGGATACTCTGGGTTAATTCATCAGTCTGGGTTAGGTCAACCTTCTGGAAATGGGCTAGTCTCGGATTCCCACCTACAACTGCGAGCTTAGCGAATGGGCACAGGCTGCCACCTGGTGGCTATTAAGCATGTAGTCACGCACCGCATGAACATGTTCTGGTCAAGGATGGACCGCACATGCGACAGTGGTCCCATAAGATTACAATACAGCTAGAAAATTCCTGTCGCCTAGTGACGTCGTAGCCATGGCAATGTGGGAGCACAACGCATTAGTCACGTTTACTCACGTTTTGGCGATGCTGGTGTAAACAAACCTACCGCTCTGCCAGCCATATAAAAGTATAGCATATGCAATTACATGCAGCACTTAATTCTTGAAAATGATCAGGAACGACGATGTTACTTTATGTATTTACTATACTTTTGTCATGTTCATAGAGTGTACTCCCACTTTTTTTAAGGTAACTGTAGCCTTAGCCAGGTCCTTCAGGAGGTATTCCAGAGGAAGACATTGCCATGGGGATGACAGTCCCATAGGTGTTCCTGCCCCTGAAGACCTCCCAGTGGGACAAAACATGGAAGTGGAAGAGAGTGATATTGATGGTCCTGACCCTGTGTAGGCCTGGCCTACCGTGTGTGTTTCTGTCTTTGTTTTTAACCAAAAAAAAAGTTTTAAAAGAAAAATAAAATAATTGTAAAATAGTACAAATCTTATCAAATAAGCATATAAAGAAAGAAAAAATTTTTGTACAGCCATGCAATGTGTGTTTTAAGCTCAGTGTTATTACACAAGAGTCAAAAAGTTTTTAAAAAAGTTTAAAAGTTGGCCAGGCACGGTGGCTCACACCTATAATCTCAGCACTTTGGGAAGCCAAGGTGAGTGGATTACCTGAGCCCACAGTTTCAAGATCAGCCTGGGCAACTTGGCAAGACTTCATATCTACAATAAATTTTAAAAAGTAACCAGGCATGGTGGTGCGTGCCTATAGTTCCAGCTACTTGGAAGACTGAGGTGGAAAGATCGCCTGAGTCCAGCAGGTCAAGGCTGCAGTGGCCGTGAGCGTGCCACTGCACTCCAGCCTGGGTGACAGAGTGAGACTCCAACCCAAAAGAAAAAAAATTTTAACGTTCATAAAATAAAAAAGTACAGTAAGCTAAGTGCTCAGCCTCACTCATCATTAGAGAAATGCAAATCAAAACCACACTGAGATACCACCGAACCCCTGTAAGAATGGCCATCATTAATAAAACAAACAAAAACAGATGCTGGCAAGGATGTGGAGAAAACAGAACACTTCTACACTGCTGGTGGGAATGCAGACTAAAACAACCTCGTTGGAAAACAGTGTGGTGATTTCTGAAGGAACTAGAAATTGACCTTCCATAGGACCCAGCAATTCTCCTATTGGGAATATACCCAGAGGAACTCAAATCATTCTACAAAAAAAGATACCTGCACACGTATGTTTGTTTCAGCTCTATTCACAATAGCAAAAACATGGAACCAACCATGTTGCCCATCGAAGCTGGACTGGATAAAAAAATGTGGTACGTCTACACAATGGAATGTTATGCAGACATAAAGAAGGACAAATATATGGACTTTGCAGCAACTTGGATAGATTTGGAGTCGATCATACTCAGTGATTTATCACAAAAACAAAGAGCTGAGTTCCATATGTTCTCACTCATAAGGTGACCTTGAACAATTATAATGCTGCGGGAAGGCAATTGGCAGTAGCAGAAAACGGTCAGGGGAAGGGGGGTGGGACTGGCAGTTGGGGGTAGCTGCTAGGGGAGGGAAGGGCATGCCTCACCAACAAGGGTGCATGATCAATGTTTGTACCCCCGAATTGTACCCCACATCTTTATAATAAATAAACTAATGTCAAAAAGAAAAATATCTTAAGACATTTAGTGTAGCCTAAGTGTACAGTGTCTATAAAGTCCACAGTAGTGCACAGTCCTAACCCTTCACATTCACCCACCATTCATTCACTGACTCCCCAGAGCAACTGCCAGTCCCGCAAGCTCCATTCACAATTAGTGCCCTAGACAAGTGCATCACTATTTTTATCTTTTACACCGTATTTTTACTGTGCCATTTCTGCATTTAGATATGGTTAGATACACAAATACTTACCATGGTGTTACAGTTGCCTACAGTATTCAGTACAGTCCCATGCTGTGCAAGTTTGTAGCCTAGGAGCAAAAGACTACACCATGTAGCCTAGGTGGGCTATGCCGTCTAGGTTTGCGTGAGTACAGGCTGTGATGTGTGCACAACTATGCATCTCTCAGAATTTATCCCCACTGTGAAGTGATGCATGACTGGGTATAAGTGTGGGGGTGGGAAAAGTCAGAAAGAGACACAATCTCATCTCATTCCTCCGTGGATCACAATTTCCACTTTCTCGATTGTCTTGAGGATTAGAGTTAAAATGTATTTGTCATTTTTCACGGACTGTCAACACAATAAATGGTAGCTAGTATTGGTAGAAACTGTAGACCAGCCTCAGGTGGGTCCTTCAGGGGATGTTCCAGAATGAGGCATTGCTATCACAGGAGATGACAGCTCTGTGCGTGGTATCATCTCTGAAGACCTTCCAGCAGTACAAGATAAAATATTATGTTAAAAGGATAATCTTAAAGATGATCATTTTCATTTTTTCATGTTATTACTGTGTAAAGGAATCTGAAGATCAGAAGACCTCAGTGAAGTCCTGTGCTTCCGAGTTAAACAGCGTTGATCAGAAGAAGGGGCTTTTCTTATGCCTCACTTGTTTACCTCACCTAGGTCAGAGGAAACAGGTCCAGAATGAGTATAGCAAAAATGATGATCTGTAGCTGTGGAGTGCTTTAAGTCATTTTATTTTTATTTTTTTCAGGGAAACACATTTATTTATTTTAAATTTATTTTAAAATTGTGGGGTACAGTTAAGGGTTAGGTATGCAAATATTCATTGTGAAGGTACCCTTGTGGATGAGGTGTGCCTCCCCTTCCCCAGGCAGATATCGACTGCCGTTAATCCCAGTTCCCTGTGCTTTAAGTCATTTAACTCTCCTTCACACCCACCACCTCGTCCTCTAAAGGGGAGGGGCGGCTATAAGAGTAGGGTGTTCGGGGCTGGGACAGGTGCCGGGAAAGGGTTGTTTCCTCCAGCGGAGTGCACCAGAGAAGCGTGTCTTTTGTGGGTGGTTGGTTAACCCTCGGTTTCACTTTCTCTTGCATGTGACTCACTTCCTTTCAGATTTTCTCTCTGTGCTTCCATCTGACTCAGTCTCTCTTCTTTCTTTTCCTCCTCCGCCTCTTCCTCCTCCTCTTTCTCTAAACCCAACGAAGAGAATTCTCTCTGGAGCTGAGACCCCTGCACGGGCCCCACTCGGCGGTGGCACCTACACCGACTCCTGTCCTGTGGATATTCCTCTGATCGGAAGGTGGCAGTTGTCCCACTTCCTCTGATTAACTGACACAGCACTGAGAAAAACCTTAGACATCTTTCCACAGCCCTGGTCTGTTGTTCTGCAGCCCATCGCTGGGTCCTGTCCCACACCCTTTCCTGTTCTTACCTCTGTCCACTCTGCCACCAGTGTCTCTAGTTCCCTGTGGTTGGGGCGTGAAGTCTGACTTTGGTGGAGTGGTCTCAGAGCTTCAGGGCTTCCTTTTCGTAGAGATGAGAGGAAAACCTACACTTAAAAGCTCTAACCCCATACTCATTCATCCTACCAATATTCACCTTATATCAAATCTTCGGAAGTCCCCAGATTTCACTGCTGTTGTGCCTTTTAATGCCTATCCCATTTAAGCCTTTAGAATGCTGGGTTTAAAGAACCTAGTTTTAAATGTTCTCCAAATCCATAAAGTCACTAATCCCCAGCACTTGCCTCGTGGTTTCTCCATGGTTGCTATCGTCAGAATATTTATGTCTCTCCCTCCCTTAAAAACTCATGACTGAAATCTTAACTTCCCAGATGATGGTATTAGAAGGTGGGGCCTTTGGGAGGTGATTAGGTCAGGAGAGCGGAGCCCTCACGATTGGAGTTAGTGCCTTACAAAAGAGACCCCAGCGAGCTAGCTCTCCCTTTCCACCATGTGAGAACACAGTGAGAAGATGACTGTCTATGAACCAGAAAGCAGGCCCTCACCAGACTCTAATCTTCCAGCACCTTGATTTTGGACATCCCTCCAGAACTGTGAGAAATAAATTTCTGTCATTTGCAAGTCACCCAGTTTATGGCATTTTTGTTATATCAAGCAGCTCAAACTGACTAAGATAAAGTTTCCACCTACCTTAAATGCTCTTCCATTTAAAAATCCTGACTGCTTTTCTAACCCCCCCCCTTTCTTTCCCCATCACCAATTATACAATTGCTATGAGTGTTTACTTTGTACCAGGTCACCAATACAGGAAGAAACTTTCCTAGAGTCCTCTTTTCTTCCAGGTAGAGGAACCGTGTTGAAAATGAGTCCACATTTCTTGTTCCCCAAGTTGGTGGGATTTCTCTTTTTTTTTTTTTTGAGTTGGAGTCTCACTCTGTCACCCAGACTGGAGTGCAGTGGCCGCTCCCAGCCACTACAGCCTCGACCTGCTGGGCTCCAGCGATCCTTCCGCCTCAGCCTTCCAAGTAGCTGGAACTACAGGCACGTGCTACCATGCCCGGCTAATTTTTGATTTATTGTAGAGATGAGGTCTCGCCAAGTTGCCCAGGTGGGTCTTGAACCTGCGGGCTTGGGCAATCCACTCACCTCAGCCTCCCAAAGCACAGGATTACAGGCTGAGCCACTGAACCCCGCTGGTGGGATTTTTCTTAATGGATCTCTCCTTAGCTCCCAAATCCCCCGGCTCCCATCCTACCAGATCCATAGACCTCTCCTACTCCACTGCACTGATACAAGTGTCCTATGGAGCTCAGGATCCATCCTCCTCCATGGGCTTATCCAACACATAGCACTCACCAAGCCAATCACACCTGAGACCTCGATCTTGATCAGAAGAAATATGGGCTCAGATAACCCTGCCTGTGCTTACATACCTGAGTATAATGAAAGACATAAATGTCACTATTTGATCTAGAGAAGTCAGAACCGAAGTGGCCGTAGTAGAGGACAACTCTTCCAAAAGTAATTTCCCTGGGAGGCTCCTCAAAAAAGTAAAAAATTTAAAAACCCCGTAAACTAATACATTCAGAAAATACAATACTCTGTCCTCCTAGGAGAACCACAATTCATATCAGCTTATTAAAAGCCCCTAGAAGTTACATCCTTTTTTTTTTGAGTTGGAGTCTCACTCTGTGGCCCAGGCTGGAGTGCAGTGGCATGCTCACAGCCACTGTAGCCTCGACCTGCTAGGCTCAGGCGATCCTTCCACCTCAACCTTCCAAGTAGCTGGAACCACAGGCACGCATCACCATGCCCATATAACTTTTCTTGATTTATTGTAGAGACGAGGTCTCACCAAGTTGCCCGGGCTGGTCTCGGACCCCCGGGCTCAGGCAATCCTCTCACCTCGGCCTCCCAAAATGCTGGGACTACAGGCTTGAGCCACTGCACTCGACCTAGAAGTTACATCTTAAAGAAACATGTTTGTCATTTGTTGACTCTACATTTCCCAAAATTACTTGGTCACACTAGAGAATAAGCCTTCTAGGGGGTAGTATTTGATATTGTTTCTCTTGTATCCCCCTTTTCCTCCACCATCTCTCCCCAAGTTTAGATCTAGCTCAATTCTGGAACTTAGAAGGTAGTTAATAAAATGCAATTTGAATAGAATTGTCATCCAGATCTCCAAAAGAATGCCCTCTACAGAGGCCTGAGGCAGACGGCGCTTTTGTTCTGCTGGACTTTTAAATAGTGAAGACAGAAGAAAGAATTTTCCAGCATTAGTGGAATGATTTGGGAGAATCAGTATGCCAGAAAAGTTAGAGAATTCCATTTCTTGGAATTCTTAACAGCCAGAACACAGAAGCAGAGAGAAAGACAAGACGACATCAGTGGGCCCCTCTCTGCCTGGAGAAAGTTCACAAAACCTCTGTGAGTTAAACCACTGCTTTCCTCCTACGACTCTATCTGTTTTCCCCACTTTTGAGTCTTTGGTGCAGAAAGGAGACAAACCCACTCAAACTCCCACATCAGCAATTTGGAGGAGCACGCCTGAAATAAATGGGCTTTTGCAAACCCCAGGATCTGAGGAAGAAGAAGGCTGAGAGCTGACATGGAAGCAGATGACTTGCATCTGGGCCTGGGCAGAGGGGCCCAGCTGCTCAGCCCAGAGCAGGGGCTCTGAGCAACAGCTTCTCTGTCATGGGACATCCTCTATGGACAGCTGTCCTGGCTCTGTCCCAGGTCTGGGCAACCTTCCAGCTGAGCTCCCAGTTCTGCAGCTCCAGAACTTGTGCCCAGCGCCAGCCCATCTGTCTGATGGGCACATCCATGCTCTGAAACTGTTCTTATTTATCAGTGTTGTCAAGTTACATGTCTGGAGGTTATAGGTGTTACCAAGTTACATGTTATCAGGTTACGTGTCTAGTAGCTCTCAAAAGCAATTTTTACTTGGCTTTGTGGTGAAAGAGAGGTCTATGAAATACATTTTCTATTATCTTTATCACGATTTCTTACCAAATATCTGTCACTTACTTTTTTCATTTTTCATAACAAACCACATGTAGTTATCATAAAAGTGTAGAGAAAAATAGTCTGTGTAGATGTGACAATTATCTAAAGCCAAGATAATCTTAGAAAATATTTCTCTATTTGTCAGAAAAGGAAACTGATATCCAGTGAAATTACATAACTGTTATATAGCTAGCTTTAAAGTCAGATGGCTCATTTACTCCCAGCTCAGTGTTTTTCCTAAATTCCATAAAACACGAGGAAGGGCACCATGGAATGACAAACAGGTCATGTGAAGAGGCATGAAGCCACTGAGTCACATAGGTGATAGAAAGAAAACTCATCATCTCAGTTAGCATAGCGATTTATTTTGAACCAAGGGGGCCAATGAACAAGATCTATATAAACCTTCTGAAACCCTGAACTACACCTAGTACAGACAGGACAAATGGTTATGTTTTCTTGAAGCACATGGAATATATAATCAGAGAAGTGCATGGTATCAAAGACATAGAGGCGCTTGATGTTTTCGAAGGATGGGGGCAGGGCAGATAGAGAGAGAATGGAGGGAGAGAGAAAGAAATACTGCACAGTTGATGGGGAGGGAGAGAAGGAGAGGGACAGAAGAGTGAAATGAGAGAGAAGGAGAGAGGGGAGAGAGAGAGAGGATAGAGAAAGAGAGAAAGAATACTGCACAGTTGAGGGGGAGGGAGAGTGGGAGAGACAGAGAAGTGAAAGGAGAGAGAGAGAGAGAAATGCTTCAACTGCTTGCAGAAGAATAAAACATTTTTAAAAGTCACAAATAGCCATTTTCTTTCTTTTATTAACAACAACAACAAAAACTTGCAACTACTTGTAAAATGGCTTCCTTAATGAATGAGATAATTTTGACAGATATACATACAGCATGCTGGACAAATTGAAAACATTATATTTCAAGACTAAAAATGGCTGCCGTTTGTTGAGCATTTGCTGTAAGATAAGACCTGAACTAAATACGCTGAATTCCCTTATTCCTATAGCTTTACAACCACTCCTATTGGAATATTATCCCCGTTTTGCAGACTCACAACCTAGTCTGCAGACCCAGAGGTCTGGAGATGCCAATGTGTCTAGGCCTTCAGAGCTACTCAGTGCTACAGTCCCACTCCAAAGCCTCTCTCCTATCCATGAAACTATAAATGTTAATAAAATGTTGACATTTTGGCTGGGACAATTATTTCTTGTGCTGAAGGGTCCCTTACCCTCCAAAGCACTCAGCATCATTGACCCTTGGGTACTAAATACCAGTATCAGCTTCCCATCTCTGTGAAAATTAAAAACCCCTCACACTTCCTATAGAAGTGATACTCTCCCTCACACATATTGAAAACAACTGTTAAGGAAAAGACTGAATTCCAGAAAGTAAAGATTAAAAAATAATTTGAGTTTTACTAGCTTAGTTGTTGCAGCTAATTTGTACAGGAAAAACAGTGATAGAAGAGAATCAGGGTGTGTTGGATTTCATTTTTTACTTGTTGCCTTTGAGGTAATTCTCAAAAAAGGATATATTTAACATCTACTCTGTACTGAGAAATACATTAGACATTTTCATCCCCATGTAAAAGAAATATAATGGGTAGAGGGGTAAGAGAGAAACAGAGAGAATTATTATTTTCCTCATAGTATACTTGAAGAAAATAATGTTTAAATAACTTAGTTTGCTAAGCAAGAATTTTATTTAGGCTTTTTTTCTACCATATTATAGCTATTCTGTGGATATTCAATGGAGTTTTCCTATTGGTGATTGGAAATTAAGTTTGAGAACATTGTTTTTTTTTTAAGATCCAACTACAATTATAGTCATAAAATTATAAAGAAGAAAAAGAACAGGTGAAGATTAGTCACAAATAACACATTACAGGAATGTCTTGTGGAACAAATATTGTAATGCATATTCATAAATAAATGGTGGAGAGAAGGAAACAGAACAGAATCAGGAGAGAGACAGGACAGATCTAGACAGATCCAACAAACAGAGAAAAAAGCATATTAGAAGACATTGGAGAAGCAGGGAGAGATGGTCAGCAATGCTGAATGCCACCTAAGGGGCGAAAGTGACAAGAGCTGAGAAAAACCTTTGAAAGCTCAATAAAGTTTCTTGAAACTGAAAACCAATAAGTTGGAGACATCTCCAGGGTGCAGCAGAATATAAAAGACCAGTTTCAAATAATTTTTCAGGAAAGCAGTCATGCATTACAAAAAGAAAAACTTCAGAGTGGCTTGAACATGAAAACAGAGTGTTAAGAAACTAACAGAGAAAAATAAAAGTATACACTATTTGAAAACAAGCTTCTGGGAATTTACCAGAGTGTGAACGAGTGATGGAAACAGCCTGACTGGCTCAGAGCCCTCTCAAGTGTGTGATAGGGCTGTAAGTATCTCCTCTGAGATAAATGTGAGGTTGTTTTTGAGAGAGAGCTTTTCCATTTTTGGACACCTCTCCTCCCGAGGACAGAAGGCTTTATTTGCAGCAGTGGGCTTCCAGTTATATGGTAGGAAGTCTTTCCTACACCCACGTCATTACATGGGCTGTACCTTTCCCTTAATAGAAAAAGACCTCCTGTTGTTTTGGAAAGACCGAGGCAGCTCTGGGACAGGAAGGGCTTCCTAGCTGTGAGCACAGTGTCTACAGATATTTTGTTCTTCAGTCTCCTGAGCTGGAGCAAAGGATATGACTGGGATGGGAGGCAGGGACTATGTCTACGTGTGTGGACGTGTGTGTGTGTGTGTGTGTGTGTGTGTGTGTGTGTGTGTGTGTGTGTGTGTGTTCTCATTTCCGCTTCCTCTTTTGAGCAACAGCAGTTGAATGAGATCAGGGAGAAAGGCACAGTCTACAGCATGATACTTTCTCGCTGTCCTTCCCTCTGTCTCCACACCTGGAAAGGCCACACCCCAGCTTGAGAACTGCTTTGCTTCAAACTCGACTCCACCAGTCAACAGGTAAGTACAGAGTTTACCTCAGTTTTAAGGTTGTACTGATTTAGAATGATGCTAAGAGAAAGAAGGAGATAGGTCAAAGAAAAACCAGACTGCTGAGAAAAGGGGGAAATCGGGAGAAAACCTCCCACCTCCATGATTTCAGCCTTAAAAGCATTCATCATTGTACCTATTGGAACAAGGAGGCCCTTTGCTTTTGTTTGTTTGCTTGTTCTTTCCTCCCTATTATGAGAGAGGTAATTTTTCCAGGATCACAAAACGTGGGTTCCTTTGATGACTTGAATAAATATTCAGTAATTTTTTTAACCTTTCTCACCTGAGAAGTTTCTCTCCATATCTTGCTAAACTTATTGTTGCTGCCATTTTCATCTGAGTCTAACTTTGAAAAGTTCTCAAGGAATAAGTTTCCCAGTTTCATTTCAGGTCCTAGTCTAGTGTCCATAGTTCCAGCTATTGGGAGCACCAGGCCTAAATCCATTTTACTCTCTGGATACGATCTCTTTCTTCAGAAGCAGTAGAAGAAAGTTGTGAGATAAACTGCAGCAAGATATACTGGGATCAGCCACGAGGGAGGATTTACACAGTTGGACAATGCCAGGCCAAATTAACAGGGAGACTCAAGATAGATAAACACTTCTCAGGATTAGGTTTCAGGCTTCAGATCTCAGAGATGGATAGATGGATATGTTGACTTCTCAGTGACCTACATAATACTGGGGAGTCTGTCCTCCACCAACACCCCTGATCTCCATGGTAGCCAGACTGAGCATGTCACCACCTACGTGAGTTTTGGGGAGGGTGGAGGAATGGAAAGATTCTCCACACTGGGGTTTTCCCACACCTTTGTTGTGCCACTGAGCTCACCAATGGGTGGAGAAAAAGAGGTGGGTCCCCAGGGCAGGGCAAGGACAAGATGAGAGAGTCACAGAAGTGGTTTGATAAGACTGTGAGGGTTTAGGAAGAGATAGATATCCAGGGAAAGTACCAGTGACTGTCTACAACAAAGACCCTGAGTAGAAAGACAGGGAGTCTTTCTGATGGCGCAGGTCAGTTTGTAGGATGGGAGGTTGCAGCCTGGACACTTACAACTTGTGTGTCCAAGTATTAAACTCAATAGTTGCTCAGCTTGAGTGGTTCAAGACAATGATACGTTGTGATTCTCTTGCAACATGAAGCATTAGCAGGAAGAGGAGGAGTCAGGCTTATGCTCTATCTCTACTGAGAATATTATCAGAAATAACATGCTGAATATACGACAGGAGGGATAGAAAGGGCTCTAACACATGATGTCTTTTTCGCATACACCCCAGGGAGTTTAGAAGCTACTTACAACCACGCTACTCACGTGTTCTCGTAAAACTCTTTTGGCTTTCTGAACGTGAAGATGAACTCCTGCAATTAAGTGTTACAACCCAACAGTCATTTTCAGTTCAAGGTGTATGATTTGGATTCTAATAGAGAAAGCAAAGGAAGTCTGGTCTCAGCCCATATCATGACCCACAAGGTTCACTCCGAGCTACAGTAAAAGAAAAAGATCAGACATTCCCTTCCACTTGGAATCTTACAACTACTCTCTCTTCCACCTGAGGGACAAGACTGGTGTGGGTGTTCCTGCACCCTGCAGTACTCAGCGCCCTACCACAGCCGGCCTAATGCAGCATGGCTGACACAGATCTGGGGCTGAGAATAGAATTCAATCAAAGGAGCAAAGGGGCAAGGAGAAGAAGAATGTGTGTAGATATTAAGAAAGAAAGGGGAAAGAGTAAAAATGAGTACATGAGGGAAAGAGCTTCATCACCAAGGAAATAAAACAGAAGAATTAAATATGTAAATTCACAGAGTTAACACGATGGTCAAGAAATCTGTCGATTCTTCCTACTGTCTTTAGAAACCCTCTGTAAACTAGCCCAGATGAACTGCTTTTATTTAATTCCTGATATCTTTATCGCCCATCCAAATAAAAACCTTCAGTGTCTCCCAGCACTGAGAACACAGAATTACTTTTTTCCAAATGCACAACTTTAATATTTCCTGTAGCAGTTTATAAGCCTTCTATAAAACTCATCCATTTCATGAAAGTGGAAGTAAGGAAGAAAGAGGGGGGAGCTTTTTGATGGTCTTCTTTAGCATTGATTCAGCTAAACTTATGGGGGAGGCAAAAACCCAGAATTTATTTATTAAAAACTGTGTATTTATTCTTACATGTTTAAATTTGATCATCTTCAAGGTACTCTCCATTTGACGCAATACACCTATGGAGATACATTTTCCACTACTCAGAACTGTTTTTGAACTCATAAATTTTGATACCTTTTAGTACTTCTAATATTTTTTGTTTCACCATTTCCACGTCAGTAAAATATTTCCCTTTGAGGACTTTCTTCATCTGGGGAAACAAAAAAAAATTTTCAGTGAATAGGGAGGGTGGGGTATGGGGATCATGCTGTTTTTGATTTTTAAAAACTGCTGAACACCCAGCATGGTGTGGGCAGGTGTGCTTGTAAATCAACCATCATAAAATGGGTAAATGCTTTGACACACAGCCTCTCACAACCATACTAGCTGGTACACATGCTGATGGGTTCCAAGATCACTTATCTAGTGGGGAAAGTCTAGTGTACAAAGAGCCCACCCTCCAAAAGATAATTCCAGTTTGTTTTAGGTCCCCTTCATATTTTGGGGAGAGAAAAAAGTGGAGAAGAAAAGGACTTCTATTGATTATGTGTGTTTGTGTATATTTTTTTGTGTGCGTGATTATTTACCAAATAGCATCCTCCCTTTTCCCTGAAATAAACTGAACTTCTCTTTAGACTGTAGATGTCCCAGAATGCTCAAATGTTACACTTAGGGTAATTTTTGTTCTGATGATCTTCCAAACTGCAGTGGTATGGAAGAGGATTAGAAACTAAGACGACATTTCTTATCTATGAAGGAATGTAAGACACTGTTGCAGGTTGAGAGCTTGAAGAATGAGGAACAGTCCAGCTGGCTTGAGGTGGAGTTTGTCCAGTCCACAAACAGAGAAGTGTTCGCTGTTCTGGGATTTCCCGCAGCCCTTTGTGATGGTGGCCGTGTACAAATTAGCTGTGGATGCAGAAGGTTTTATGGGTCACATCATGAAAACCCTGTTTCCTTTTTCTCTCCTCCCACGCTGGTTCTTACTCTCGGTCCCAACTCACAGGTGCTGCTTGAGGCATAGGTACAATACAGACAGAAGAAAAGAGAGGTCTGTCTGATACATGTCCCTGGGGCTGGGTTTTAGAAACCGAGAGGGCAGAAGGATAAAAGAAAGAAAGCCCACATCTGAAACTCAGAACTTGTGAATTTTCAGTTGGTAATATTATTTGTGACCCCAGACAAGCCTGCCCCCCAAATCTCTCTTTTCATTTTCTTCAACTGCACAACGAGTGACCAGGATTAGATGATCTCTCTGATCCCCTTGGGTATTAGGTAAGAATGAAGGCCTCTTCATGACTTATTTTTCATCTCTGCTTACCAGCAACATCTCTCTTTCACCATCTTGATTCTATGCACTCTACCATGCCCTGTTGCTCACTCCTTCTTTCTTCCTTTCTTCCTTATTCTTTAAAATGTTCCATGTGAACTGAGATGGAGGGCAGATTGATAATAACCAATAACCATGACTATCATTTATTAAGCACCTCCTTTATACATAAGGGACTTGATATATACTACCTGGTCATAACCCCAACAAGTCTGGCACATTATCTGTTTGCACATGAAGAAACTTAGTAACAAGTAGACAGAACTGTGATTCCAAACTAGGCTTCATCTGATTCTAAGATCCTAGCTCTTTCTTCAATTTTCCTGCTCATCAGTTTCAAAATGAAACCCTGGACTTTAAAGAAAAAGAAACACCTGCCATCCTTACTGGGCCCCTTAAAAACATCCCTGTGGTGAAGTATCTGTAAGCAGAGCTGATGTTTAGCAGGTACAAATTGATAGGCCCATACTTGTTAAAATATTAAAATA
Source organism: Cephalopachus bancanus (assembly GCA_027257055.1). Classification (NCBI taxonomy): domain Eukaryota; kingdom Metazoa; phylum Chordata; class Mammalia; order Primates; family Tarsiidae; genus Cephalopachus; species Cephalopachus bancanus. The sequence continues at coordinate 1,358,176 of JAPVLO010000385.1, read as the reverse complement.
TGTGTCTAGAAATTATGATAATATGATATAAAATTATGATATCCATTGTTCCAAACCCTCTGAGTACTCATCACCAATCAGAGGAGCTCCCAACTGCTTCATAATCCTCTAGCTGGAGTCAAGAAGGAAAGCTACACTAATAACACACGCAAAGAAACATTTGCTTCACCAAGATTGTCACAGAACCAAGTAAAAATGACATTGAATTTATGTTGCCTCTTCTTTTCTAGACTATAAGGTGGAGTGTCTACATAGCATGCAAAATGAAGAGTTTACCCAAACGGTTTCTCTTTCTCTTTATTTCAAATTGCATTTACCACTGACACTTGCAGGGTAATATTAGGTCATTTTCTTATTCTATTGTCCGTGGAAAGATGAGACCAAGTGAAGTCAGACCAACTTGAGTTTAAATCTCAACACTACAGCATCCTAAATGTGTGTGACCTTGGGCAAGCCACATATTTCTCTGAGTGTCAAGTAACAATAATTAGTTCAAAAGTGGTTGTCAGGATTAAGTGAAGTAGCTTACAGGAAGATTCTAAAGGTAAATATAAGGTACTCTATACATATCAATTATTATGAGCGCTTTTTGCTTTGACTTGCCCTTGTGGATGTGTAGTGAATCTCTGACTCTTCAGAAAACAGAGACTAGAAGTGGGTAATGTTCTCGGTGTAGTTCTAATGGCATACCTCAAAAGGTGTTCTGCTGCTGTTACAGTTACTGCTTCTGATGATAATTTTTGTTGGAAGATACTCATTTCATAGCTCTTAACTCCCTAATCTTAAACCATTAGAGGAGATTTCTCTTGTCCAACCTCAACCCTGTCTGCTACAGTTTTGGCTTTTAACTATAACATTTTCAAAACAAGAAATGTCTCCTCCTCTTCTTGGTTGTAGTCAGATTCCAGAACTCTTAACAAATCATGGAGAAGGGTTTAGGGAATGCACTTCTAGAGAAACCTAGGGAAGAGGAAAGGACAAAGGGCTGGAAATGGTAGCAGAGGGGAAAAGAAGGCTGTGGGATGATTCATGCAAGAGGCAATAGAATCGGTGTGGGGATTTCTCGTGTTAGTGGAAAAACTGGAAAAAAGGTAGCTGCAGGCTTCAGACATCCACTCTCATAGATTAAACACAATCATATAAAATAAACCAGCTTCAAGAAAGATGGCAGTCATATTCCAGAAGGAACCTTTAACTAAGAAGTGAATGAAAACTTAGAATTAAAAACACTGGAAAATATTTCTTTTGAGGTGGGAGAATTTGATAGTTTATGTTTCATAAATTCAGCCAGATTTGGGTGACCTCTATGTCCTATCAACAAAGGACTTGGGAAGACTATGCCCCAAGGCTTTTTCTATTCACTACAAACTATACAAAATATATTGATTAAGTATATGCATTAAGATCTGAGGCCATGAGGAGAGTCAGGAGCACACACTAGTTGGGGATAATTTTCCAGCACCTGAGTGACTCTTGCTTCTCTGCAGGTGTAGTATTTACTGAGCCACTTCTTTTGCAAAGCACTGTGCTATATTCTGCAATGGTATTTAGGACAGAAGTTACAAGGAGCAGTTCAGAATGATGGGAGTAGTAGCCACTTACTCTCTTGTTGCATACGGTACAGGCACATTTGGCAGCTGCTAGAAGTGGGTCAGGAAAAGGAGATAACTTGAGTAGGCTTTAAAAGGGTGAATGAAATTTGTGTAGGTAGAAAGGAAGGTGGGTGGCACTGTAAAACAGGGGTGTCCAATCTTTTGGCTTCTCCAGATTGATTTGAGTGAACTTTTGGCTTCCTTGGGCCACATCAAGTAAAGAGGAATTGTCTTGGGCTGCACATACATTATATGCTATAGTTAATGAATATACATAATAAGACTTCTTTTTTATATTTGTTTATTATAAAGTTTAGAAAAATGAGAGCAATATAAAACTAGTGGGAAATTTGACCTTGTTTTTATAAAATTAATCTGTCAATGTCTGGTTCGATGGAAGTAGTCACAATTCTCAGTGAGTTCTCAAGGTGCTCGTCAGAAATGTTTGCTTGAATTTTGCTCTCCATGTGCTTCATAATTGAAAACAGCTGCTCACAAAATGTACGTGCTGTGATGTCATGAATAAGGCATGATTGTGAACTTCAAAAATGGAGCTATGCATGGAATCACAAAGAAAATAAGTGCTAAAAAACACATGATGCTGAAAGATTTTGAGGGGCCACATGACTAACTGTCCTGGGCCGTTTGTGACCCACGGGCTGCGGTTGGATTGCCTGCCATAAAATAAAGCAGAAGCAGAAAAGTTCAAGCTGCGCTGGGGGTCAACAAGCAGCCCCTGGCTGATTCCTTCTCACTTGGGTTCCCCCAGAACCTCCCAGTTTAGGCTCGCCGCCTTCCTTCTTTGGTAAAAGCTGCTCATACAGGAACCCTGTCAGACAGTGTTTATTTGGAAGGGAATTTTTTATATGGGAAGTAACTCCGGAGACCCTCTGGACCATTTCCTAATTCTTATGAGGTACACCATATAAACACATTTTCTTGATGAATTAGTACCTATATTCCTTTACATATTTCAAACTCAGCTAAGATGTAGGAAAACAAGTTTATACACATTGGTGCTGGAGGTAAGTGTATACAGCATTGAGTCCTACAAATTCACTTCTAGAGGTGACACTGATGCCCACATAAAAAAACCTTATGGCTTTGACAGAAGTGAATTAATTGGACACGAAAGTTGGAGAAATGCCCAAGTTTCCTGATTTCTAGTTGTTGTTCTCTTCACTGCAACAAACTCCATCATATTCTAGGTGTGTGTGTCTTTGTATGATTCACTTGGAAGAAACCTCTCCATGCCCTTCTCTCTATTACAAGGGGCCCCAAGATCTACACAGCTACTATCTTGACATCTGTGTGCACCCATTTTTCAATTCTTTCTAACACGCTCACTGCCAATGTGCTTTTCTGATAATCATTTGCTACTTCCTTTAGAGCTCCACAAAAAATACCCGGGTTCTTATCTCTCAGCAGTACAGCTTCTTCCTATTGCCACTAGCCAGACACGTCCATTTCTCTTGCCTCCTAATATGGCTGACTTATAGTATTTCCATATAACACCCCATGGACCAGTCTCTACAACCCAAGTGCAGCAGAGATTGGGGAAAATTAATGTATCCAGTTTCCCAATTTTATGCTTAGTGTGCCACAATTGTGAACATTAGCTTAGATCTACCATGCAGCTTTACTCTCAGATTTGAAATTATCATTGATTTTTCTCAAGTAAGGAAATGATTACATTCTCACCCAAATTGTCCAGAAAATGGCTGTCATTCTCAGTGAACACTTAACCTGTCTAGTCTTTTTGTTGCCATAACTATAATAGCCACTTATTTGGAAGCCTTCCTTTGGAACTCTTAAGCATTAAAGATTCTGTTTCCATGGACATTTTCCATTAGGCATCTACACTACAAGTAAAACTTCTGTACATAGGACATAGAGACAAGAATAATCAAGGAATAACCAAGGAAATATAACTTTTGTTCTCAATCATAGGAATTCCTGGGATAGAAACAAACCTTAGAATAACCTTCTCCCTTTGGTCTAGCTTTCAGCCCAAAGCATTTTTCCATGTTTAATAAGCACAGAGTTATAACTCATTGTTATAGTTTTGAAGCTGATCTCTCTGCATGTGTCTATGGTGGCTCTGTAAGACATTGAGCTCCTATGAGGAACAAGCACCCACTGAACATTCACTCATTTAGAAAACAAGTATTGATTAAGTGATTACAGCATACTGGATTCTGTTTCAGGCATTAGAAACACAGCAGTGAACAACCCAGACAAAAATCCCCATCCGCTTGGAGCTCATATTCTAATCAGAAGAGTAAGCGACCAATTAGGTCAATAAGTAAAATATAAAGTGTGTTAGTGATAAGAACTAGTAAGACAAAACCAAGCAGGTAAGGAATTCAGTGAAAGTGACCAAAGTAACCTATAGAACCCAGGTGTAGCTTCATGGAGGAAGTTGGTTAAGAGCTGAGCTTTGCAGGTTGAGTGTGGCAAAAAGTGAGAGCAGGGGTGGAGGGGGTGGGGTGGGAGGTAGAGAGAACATGAGAAAACTGAGATTAAAAGCAAGGTAAGCATTTTAAGGGGGTGGAAAGGAAATTAGCCAATATGACTGTGCTAGATTTTTTGAAGATGTGGGAGAATGTAAAATAGATTCATATCACAGGATGTTGAAACCTCTTCTTCCATCTCAGTTAGTGTGATTCTGGCACTGTGCTGGGCATTATGGGGATTCAGCTCTAAAATGGCCCGTTCATAAGTTTGTAGGACTAGAAGCATCCAATTTTAGGGCTAGAGTGTCCTCACTGACAAACTGAGACCTGATAAAGGTAATAACATTAGTGGCAGAATAAAGCGTGAGCCTCAGATATTCCTCCATTCCTCCCTCCCTTCCTTCTTCCCTTCCTTCCTTCCTCTCTCCCTTTCTCCTTACCTTCCCTTCTGCCTGCCTGCCTTCCTGCCTTCCTTTTGTGTTCTCCTAACCACTATAACTGTTCTTGTGAGTTGAAGATTCCCAGTGATTTAGGTGAGGTCGATTTCCTTTGGGCATTAAAGACAACAGGCAAGTCAGCCTTCAACATTTTCTCCACTGGACTGACTGGAACAAACCTATTAAATATTTTCAAGCCCAGGACTAGGTAAACAAACCAATTAAGGCTTTTTACACTCTTTTCTTAAGTTCTTTGTAGCGGCAGCTTCATCGTCTCTTTATCACCTCACAACACCTTCAACCAAAGGACAGCAAGTCATCCCTGCTACCCGTCTTTGTGGCTTCTTAATGACACAAATTTAATAAGATGATTTAACTTCTCCTAAAAGGCACAGGCAGTGGACAAACGGCCAGGTACCCACGGCTAGCCAGCAAAGTCTCATAGTGCCAACTGCTGGAAGAAAAATATGTCATGAACTAGACTTGAAACACAAGAATTTGGATCAGAAAACAGAAATTTTGTATTATTTTCTCTGGATATGTTTTTGTCTGTAGCAAGCAAAGGCATCTAAAACGATTTTATTGCCCTAGGAATGCATTTTACGTTCAGAGTGTTCTTTTTAAAAATAGCTATTTTAGTGCCTAAATCGTTGAATGCCTTACTAATGGTTGTAAGTGTTGAAAGAACAGAAGTCTCTGGAAACTGGCATTCTTCTTCTTCTTCTTTCTTTTTATTTTCCCTATTCCAACAGTTAAAAGTGTAGCTCTGAGCCGGGCGTGGTGACTCATGCCTGTAATCCCAGCACTGTGGGAGGCCGAAGCTAGAGGATTACCTGAGTCCAGTAGTTTGAGACCAGCCTGGGCAACATGGTGAGACTACAATAAGTAAAAATTTAGACAGGTGTGGTGGCACACTTGTAGTCCCAGTTACTTGAAAGATTGAAGCGGAGGGATTGCCTGAGACCAGCAGGTTGAGACCGCAGTAGCCGTGATTGTGCCACTGCACTCCAGGATGGGTGACAGAGACTCTGACTTAAAAAAAAAATTGTTTTAAAAGTGTAGCTCTGAAGATGAAGTCATTTATGGCAGCTGGAGGGAATAGAGGGATAAGGCAGTGAGAGTCATAGCTCACTCCTACTTACTCAGTATGCTAGGATGCTAGTGTGGTCGGCAGAGAACAGGCAGCAGGACACAGAAAGGGCCAATGAATATACATTAGCCTCAAGTCATCTTAAACTCTACCTGGAAAACTGAATGCTCTCCCCCATTGCTCCTCTTTGAATACATGCCTAGTGCCATCACTGTATATCTTTTGGAAAAATACAGAGGTGTTGTTTAGGTAGTATTAAGTGAAATATAAATCTATAGAATCAGTAGTTGCATTGATGAGCTGAGGAGTTGCTTCATAGTTATGTGGAAACATTAGCTGATAGATTAGAAAGTGATTATCCTATAAGATGCTGGCTGCTCATTGGTTAAGGATGTGTCTCCTTGTTTTTATCATATGATTTTTTTTCTGATAGAAACTCTACATGAATTTATGAAACAAGAAACAGAACATGTCAAGACAAAAAAACAAACAAAGGAAACCCAGAATCCCTGTATTTAGAGTGACATCCTGGTTGTGGGACCTTAGAAATGCTATTAAATCTTTGAGATCCTAAACTTTTTCATATACCTTAGTGAGGATAAAATAAAGTCAGCTTTATACATTGTAAATTTAAAGATAATTTCATTGTAACAAAAGATTCTGGGAGACAAAATTCTTTAGGATTAAAGAAAAATGTTATTTAATATAGCATGTCGGCTACCATGTTCTTCATGGTAGGGAATCTTCAAGTCAGAAGAGCTTTCACAATGTCCCTATATCATGTGATGTGTGAAGCTTTCATACTTACTAATTTGAAAGATTTGCCCTGATATTCAGGTTTTTCAGAATGTTCTTCTTTCGCAGGGGAGACAGAAGATGAGCTAGGCATCTCCTCACTTCTCCTGAAGGAGCAGAAAAGTCAGGCTCCTTTGTGCAGAGACAGGAAGATGGGGGGCACCCCTGAGATGGGGTGGTTTCTGAGCAAAGGATGAGGGAGCATCACTATGTTTCAACTCTCAGGACAGTATTTCTGTGGAGGGGGGCCCTGAAGTCTGAGCCAGGCCATGGAGGCCTCTGTGCTGAGCCCCACGTCCTGGGAGAAACGGCGGGCCTGGCTGCGTCAGAGCCGTAACTGGCAGACCCAGGTCCTTGAAGAGGAGGCCGCAGCCGCGTTGCAGAGCGTCCCTGATCCTGAGCCTTCTGGCCTGGACGATGTTTTCCAAGAAGGTAAGAGATAGTTAAACATCAAACAAACGTCTGTGTGGTCTTGTGGTAGAATGGGCCAGCAGGCACGGGTATGCAGAGTGTGGACAGTGAGTCCATCCCTTACTCTAGGCCCTCAGCAAGGCTTGTTTTTACTGGTTTAACTGAGTTTAGGGGAAGAGATGGAAATAGCATAAGATAAGAATGATGTGAGAAAGAGGCAGGCATAATAAGATTGGGGGGAAAAGGGGTACATTTTTGCATTATCCTGAGAAGCTTCTGTAAGAACCCAAGGCTAGGAGCTCTCTATGAATGGTGTGGGTATTTCTACTTTGTGTAACAAGACGACACTCAAACTGGATGCCTAGTCTTAGTACCTAATCATTGATTTTATGGCCTATGCAATAACCCATAAAAGACCTGGTACTAGGACTATGGCCATGATGCTGTCGCTAGCAAGCTGTGTGACCTTTGAGAAGTCACTCACCTACTGAAGACATACTTGTCCCATTGAAGGAAAAGTGTCTTTCCTACACACTTCTCAGAGCTTCTTTGAGATTTAAATTAGACTACTGAATAAAAGTAAATCAAACATTCTGATAGAATTAAACCCATGCTTGCTTATTTGGTAGGACACAGAAAGCACAGACACAAGATTGTGTGTGTGTGTGTGTGTGTGTGTGTGTGTGTGTGTGTGTGTGTGTGTCTTTTTTAATGAGAGAGATCCACCCCTGTCCCCAGAAGAGAGCCGTGGGCCTGACATCTTGGGTACTTTCCAGGTTCCTGGGAGGAAGGGAGGCAGAGGGAGAAGACATATCCACTATTTTTATATATAAATATATTCCTCTCATATCTTAAAGAAAAGCTTTCTGAGGAAAAAAACAGATTCATGATGTGTCTTATGTAAGAATAAACTTGTGGAATGGGGTTAGTTGCAGAGAGGAGGTCTGTTTTTGTTCAGTTCTCACAGTGATATGGTGTCTGACTTTTCTAGCAAATCCAGTCAATAAGATTGAAGACTGGCTGCAGGACTGTGGGTAAGTGCTGGACAGACGATGGTGTGGGATGTGGCTAATGATTGGATTGCTAGCAGACAAAGCTCCTGGGAACTCAGGCAGGGAAATGGGTTTGAATTGGGCCTGAAGGTTAGCGGTGAGGTCGAGCTGGTGGCGGGTGCTTATTGTGGGGGGCTGGGGTGGGCTGGTAATCATAGCGGTGAAGTGCAACTCGGGGAAAGACGAAGTTAGGCTGGAGGGCTGGGAAGAAAGCTGGATCTGGTCTAAAGCTAAGAATAAATGGAAGTCTGCATCTACAAGGAATGGGTAAGGCTGAGTTCCAGACCCTGACTCCATGGCTTTGCCCTTTAGATTGGAGTCTTACTTTTACATTGTGTAACAAAAGCAGAAAACTTACAGCCTGATCATCTTACCGAAGAGCAGTTCATAACTGTGTTGTTGATTTCTAGCAGAACACAGGCGAGGGGCTAGGAGTATACAACAGTCATTCAAAGAAGGGAAGAATTATAGCAGGCACTTCAAGGCAATGTATCATCTCTTTAATCTGTGAGATACGCTGTAAATTGTGAGAACCCTGTGCCCTATCAGCCTATGCCATTTTAGGCTCAGACTACTCAGACACAAAGAGGCTTCTGTGACCTATTTAATCTTTTGTATAATAATGAATTCTCAGAAAGTACAACTCCTGCCTGCTCCTTATTTTCCCTCCAGGAATGTCTCAAGCCTTATGTAGCCTTTCATCTAAACTCACCTGTTAACTGACATAAATAAACCAATTTTTGCTTATTTGGTAGGATATAAATAGCACTGAATAATCCAAGGTTGTTTACTTCAACTCTGTCCAGGAAGGGAATGCCAGGAAGGATTTATTTTGTGTTTGTTTCTGTTTACAAAAGATAATGTCCTAATCTTATTCACAATTTGTTGACTTCAAAGTCAATTAGGGGATCCTCAAAATATAGGAAGAAAAGGGAGGGTGGTAATAGAAGTATATGCAGATTTTGGTGAGAGCTGTCCTAAGGTTTAAAATGCCTTACCTGATATGTACAGGGGAAACCGCCAGCTCAGTAAATGTCTTTATCTCCTTAACTACCCTTGAGTCTTATCAACTTATGTCAGCAATTATTCATTGTCTGATTATCTCAATAACTTAGAGGGATGCCAAGTCATTTAAAATATGTTCCTTGACTTCAAACATACTATACTCTAATTGGAAAGAATGCATTCACAGAAATACAAGATTGTAAGCTCTAGAAATCACATTGCTCCACTCATGCTCTATAAAGATAATCCCTGAACCAAAACTTATAGTGAAAAGGTGGTCTGGGGAGCAAAAAGTCTCCAAGACTTGACCCTAATTCTTGTGCTACTAAATATGCAACCAGTCATAAGAAAATAACTTAAATTATCTCCACTGAAGATGCCTGATCTTTGAGGTAAGAGACTAGAATAAAAAAGTTTCAAAGTTTCTTGTGAGGTTTCAAGGAGATGAGAAATGTGTATAAGCTTTATGATCTGTAATAGTGTATGAGTGGTAAGGTTTATAGAGGAGAAGTTTATGCCTACTTATAATTTCACAAAATTAGTCTATCTATATATCTATATCAGTATCTATCTACATATTTTTATTTGTCAGAAAAAGCATACCCAGAAATGATACACACCAACTATTGGATAGTGATTATCTCAGAAGGAAAAGCGCAGCAAAGAATGGGAGTAAAATAAGACTTCAGTTATATCTTTAATACTTTATTTCTTTTTTATTTAATATTATATATTGCTTAATATTTCACTTTTTCTGAGGCAAGTATGACAAAATGTTTACATGTGTGAAAATAGAGTGACACATGTGAGGGTATTTGTTGCATTTTCTTTACTTGTGTTTTGAAAAAGTATCAAACATTTAAACTTCAAAAAGACCATAAGTTTATTAATATACTTGCTTCTGTCTTTGTAAAGGGAATTGTTAGATTCAGAAAATATTTCCAATTTTCTCTATCTTCTAATTTTCTCTAGTAAATATGTACTGTAATACTTTTTAGTTATATGGAAAAGCTAGAAAAAATAGAGGATGATGATGATGATGCTTGGTAATAGTACAAATACACTTGACCTTTGAGAATAGACAGTGAAAAAGATGGAGGAAGAACACATTCTGAGCATGACATGCTGAGTTCCCAGTTTTTGAAGCTTAGGCTGCCAAGACCCCAGAGGAAAGAGGATGAGCAAGAAACATGCATTCCCTGGTTGTCTGTGCACTCTGTTGCCAGGTGCCTTGGGAGGCACTTTCCGATTTTTATTTTAGGACCACATAGTTTCCATTTTTCTTTCCAATCCCAAACACCCATTAGTAACTAGAGGGTTTTGTTTTCTGACAAACTCTCCACCAATAGTTTGGTCAATTTAGTGTCGACGTATCTCCATGCAGTTGAATCAAAGGACTGATCATTCTGCTACAGGATTAGACCATGCATGTCTTTGCAAATTGTCCCCGTCCATTTTTCTTTCTCCTCTAAAGCTCTTAAGATTTTCTGGGACATAAATGTGTTGCTCATGAATCACCAGAAGTGGGATTGGGAGCCCAAAAATCATCTGTGTGGGCTTCAGCTTAAATCTCTGCAGGCAGGCATCTATGGAAACTGCCTGAAGAATCTAAAAATAGCCACATGCATCTTCTCTCAATCCAATCCTCCCTCCTACTATTTGTTTATGAACAGAGTATACAGAAGGAGCAATACCTTTGTACCTTTATTTCAGACTTGGAATGATGCTAAGGGACCTTTCAGTGCAAGTTTGGGAAAGAGGGAGCAGATCCAGTCCCTAGTCATTGATCCTATGGCCCATGTAATACCCCATAAAAGGCTTGGGATTAGGGTTATGGCCATGAAGTCTCAAGTCATCATGCTCGGTGAGAAGGTAGATCCAGGCCCATGTCCATACTGCTGAGGAAATCCCACATCTGCCCAAGGCTCAACCTCAACTGGTTCTATTCTATATTCCTATTCTATAAGGAGAATAGATACATGTGAGAAATGTAGGGTGAACCTCAACAATAACTTGTATCTAATGAATGAAAGTGAGTTTTGCTTTGGAGAAACCAGGAATTCTATTAGTGACATTTTTAATGTAAATTTTATTAAAGCATAGCATACATATCAACAGCATTTTTCTTTTTAATATAAATTGCACTGAAGTATAATATACTCACTGAAAAATTAACGAGTATTAAATACATAGCTTGATTAATAGTCACAAAGGGATATACCCACAAAGCCTGAAGCAGAACATCACCAGCACTCCAAAAGTCCCCTTTCCTTCCATACAATATCCTGCCTCCATGGGTAAAAAATACCCTGCCTTGTAAAGATGTTTTTGTACTTTATATAAATCAAATCATGCAATATGTTTTATGTGTATTTCTTTTGCTGAGCATTATGTTTGTGATGTTTGTCTATGTATTTGTATGCAGTGGTAGGTCATTCTTTTTATTGTCATGTAGATAATATTGTATCATTAGCATGTTGTCTTTCATTCTAAAATAAATAGGGATCTGGAGGCTTCCTCTTCTGGGTTACCATGACTAGTATTTCTTTGGAGGAGCACATGTAGGCATTTTTATTGGGTACAACCTAGAAATGGAATAGTAGTGTGTTTTAATTGTACTTCTAGTAATAGTAAGTCTTAGTAGTTGCATTACTGTGTAACTACAACACAAACATTAAATGCAATCATAAATTACAATATTCTAGTAGTTGATCATATTTGGTATCATAGTGTTTTAAGTAGTAATAGTAAACAGTTTCTACTAACATTTTAATATGCATTAACACATATGTTTATAGTATTATAATATATGTGTAATTATACATTGGAACATAATATATATTTATAGTTCTAGTTGTGTGATTAGAGTTATCTATTTGTAATTAGCTTGAGTGTCATTTCACTTACAGTAAAGACGTAAGAATTCAGATTTTGGAAAATATGGGATTTTTTTTTGGTTGCTGTTGTTGGGTTTTTGTTATTTTATTTATTTATTTATTTTGCTATTGAAAGGAAAACACCAGCAAAAGATTCTCTATGTGCAATTATTTTTTTTGTAAAATGCAAGCACAACTTGACCTACAGATGTGCAAGAAGTAAGCCTATTCCCATTGTTAAACATTCTGTAAAGTGATACTCCACCAGCCTGAGAATATCTGAATGGCTGGAGACTGAAAAGAAAGAAATTCTTTAGGATCAGTAGCAATGGATATAGCCCAGGTTTTATGCTACCTCACTTAACCAACCCTTCTCCTCTTCAGCCTCCACTCGGGATTACATATAAAGTGTCATGTGCAACTTCCATTTACAAACATTTAGGAAAGCAGACTCTACAAAACTTGCAACACATTGGTACTTGAAGTGGACTTAGCTGATGATGATATCTAAGGATCCAAATCCCCTTATGTAATACTTGAGCCAGGATTGAAAACTAGGTGTACTGGACCCAGTTCAAAGCTTTTTCACAGACTATTTCACTCACCAGTTTGGGACAGGGAGAATTTCTTCCTTGTTTAAAAAACTGAATTGTTTCTCACTAGCATTTCTGCTGATTTTTGTTTGTTCTTCTGTTGGAGATGGCAAATGTTTGATAAGACCGTATCTCAAAATATAAAAATATCTCTAACCAGAATGCAACTTCTGCTGCTTCCTGAAAGACATGATATTCAGCAAGATTATGGTTCAGAGAGAAGAAAGAGTGAGGGTAGATAAGGTGGCCTCCTAAAATTTTCAGAAAACCTAGATGTTTGTATTTAATTTGAAAATTATGACCCCCAAATTCCTGCTTCTTTAGATATATTTCTCCAGTTTTGCTTCTATATTATTTTTATTTTTTGAGTCAGAGTCTCATTCCATTGCCTAGGCAGGAGTGCAGTGGCATGCTCACAGCCACCCCAGTGTCAACCTGCCAGGCTCAGACGATCCTTCCACCTCAGCCTTCCAAGTAGCCAGAACTACAGGCACGTGCTAACACGCCTGGCTATTTTTTTTTTAATTGTAGAGATGAGGTCTCACCAAGTTGCCCAGGCTGGTCTGGAACCCCTGGACTCAGGCAATCCTCTCACCTTGGCCTCCTGAAGTGCTGGTATTGCAGACTTAAGCCACCACGCTTGGCCTATATTATTTCTTTTGTGCTTTACTTAAAGACTGAAGAATTATTGCTGTCTCAGTCAATTTGTGTTGCTATAAGGGAGTACTTAGACCGAGGAATTTATAAGAAAGGAGGTTTATTTGGCTTATAGTTCTATGGACTGCACAAGAAGCATGGCACCTGCTTCTGCTTCTGGTGAAGGCCTCAGGCTGCTTCAACTCATGGTGGATGGCAGAGATCACATGCTATGTGGAGATCACATGGCAAGAGAAGAAGCAAGGAAGAGAAGGGAAGGAAGTGCCAAGCTCTTTTAAATAACCAGCTCTCATAGGAACTAACAGAGCAAGAACTCACGCATTATTTTGAGGATGACACCAAGCCATTCATGAGGAATCTGTCCCCATGAGCCAAATACCTCCCAGTAGGCCCCACCTCCAACATGGGGGATCACATTTCAACATAAGATTTGGAGGGATCAAATATTCAAACCATAGCAATTGCTAAGCTGACTTTAGACCATGTAGCCAGGGTCTGAAGGCAACCCTATCTAAAATACAGTGCATTCCAGTCCCAGCTCCCCCTGCCGACCTCTATGAATTTTTTGGTCAAGTAGCCACTCTTAGTTTTCACCAACATAAAAGCAAATTAAATACTACTGACTCTCATTGGAAAACAATATCAACAGGTGGGAGATTGTTCATGAAAAACCCCTTGGAGTATGTAATGGGCTTCAACTTGTAAGGCTGTTTTTGGTTTTAGATACTCTGAAGAAGGACTTTCTGAGGAAGCAGGACAGTCGATCTACAATGGTGAATATAGTCTCTGTTCTTCTATTGTTCTACCTGGACAGTGACATAGCTGTGTGTGTGTATGTGTGTATGGTGTGTGTGTGCGTGTACGTGGTGTGTATGTGTGTGTGTGTGTATGAATAAGAGTACCTGTGTGTTTTTAGACTGTATGCAAAACACCCTTTAGTCATCACAAGGTTCCAGGAAAAAATGCTGACTCAGAGCTCACAGGCTCACAAATATTCAGACCTATCATCTGTTGGTGGTTGCTTAGCTAACAACCACTTCTATGGAAAAAGAACTTAATAAAATGTCAGTGTTTATGTGTGTGTTTATGGGTGAGGGTGTTTACTATTTGGCAGGAGGTTGTGTACATGACTATGGGATACAGGGAGCAAGTTAGTTATAGGTGAGTGTAGGTGTAATTCTTTCTGAATCAAAACATGAATGTGATTTCTGAGGTCATATATGTGAAGTTTTCCAACATGTGCATATCTAGTATTTTTGTACGGTTATATAAGTCTAAGTGCAAGTATAGATATTCATGTATGCAGGTGTGTGCATGTGTGTATGTTCCAGTCTGATTTCCTGTGATCTTTGCCTAATTGTCTGATAGGGTGTTCCAGCTTTGAAGATGATTTGACTCTCGGAGCAGAGGGTAAGTGGCACAGTTCTCTTAGGCTGGGATGAGGGAAGAAGCTATACATTGGGTAAATTAAGGATAGGATGGAAGAGGAAAACTTCAGAAAAAAACAGACCACCCTTGGGCACTCTTTTTTCTTTTTCTTTTTTTTTTTTTGAGTTAGAGTCTCATTCTGTCGTCCAGACTGGAATGCAGTGGCCGCTCCCGGCCACCGCAGCCTCGACCTGCTGGGCTCCAGTGATCCTTCCGCCTCAGCCTTCCAAGCCTTCCGCCTCTCTCTTATTGCAGAGATGAGGTCTCACCAAGTTGCCCAGGAGGGTCTTGAACCCGTGGGATCAGGCAATCCACTCACCTCAGCCTCCCAAAGGCGCGGGATTACAGGCTGAGCCACCAAGCCCGGCTCGCCTTGGGCATTCTTATCTATAGAGAAAGGGGAGTCTCGTTTTGATCTAATATAAAACACAGAAAGCCCCACATGCCCAGAAATACTTCCTCATAAGTCTATCATGACTCCAACTGGTCCATCATTTAAAATGACCCTTTGTCCCTGTCATATTAAATCACCACAACATTTGCTGCCCAGAAGTCTTTGAGACTGTTTTCTACATCGAAAGCCCAAGAGAATTGAGTATGAAAGGAGGATAAATGGTGGCAGAGAAAAAAAAAAAAAGAAAGGAGGATATGGGCTTGGCTAAAGGATGGAGACACAGAAACCTACTGATGTCCCCTGGAACCTGTAAAGACTCATTTGGTAGGGCAGGAGCACCAACCTAGAGAGTAGAATGACTCTGTCCTCTTCAAGACAGAGCGACTCTTGCCTAGACATCAGTCATGAGTCAAAAGCTCAGAGGCTCAAGGCCAACTGTTTTCTCCCATACCCGTTCCTATTCCAGACCTGTGCTTGGTGATCTTGAGTCCCTACTATGAACAGAATGCATGGCATTCAGCTAGCCTGTGGTCATGGCAGAGGGAAACAGAGAGGGCTGAATTTTAAGTTCGGAGGAGCAGCTCTTAACTTACAAAAAAGAAAATGATGTTCATTTTCCCTTCTGACTTGTTCTTTGCCCCTCTGTTTCTCATCCAGCCACACTGCTGGCCACCAATGGAAAACTCTTCTCCAGGTAAGTGTTAGGTTCAGCCAGGCTAAATGATGACTTCTTCAAGAGCCAGTGATGGGGTGGGTATCAGAGTCAAAGAGAGTAAAAACAAAAAGCTAGGGATGGACAAAAGAGAGTGGGACTTTTTAACCAACAATGAGAGCACAGATTGAGTCTCCTCAGTGGGTGACTCAAAGTTACCCTGCAGGGGGTGAATATGCCCAGCGGGGATGCCTTGAAGCCGTGGTGTAGACTGGCTAACAAGATTTATATGTCATCGGCTTTGGCTTTGATCTCTGCAGGAGTTTCCTGGAGGCAGCCAGGCCTTGCCAGCTACTGGATCTTGGCTGCAGTTTGGCTTCCAGCAGCATGACTGGGGGAACCAACAAGACTAGTTCAAGGTAGGTACTGAGTGGGAGGATGGGGAAGATGAGAGGCAGAGGAGAATGGAATCAAGACCCAGTGCCCTTTTTATTCTGGAATATCTGGAATATCTCACTGGAGCTTTTATGCACTTTCTATGTACATTTGAAGTGTGACCATATTTGTTTCAAGAATAGGGGTAGATGCAAAGAAATCTTCTTAGAGCTGAATACTCTGTGTAAAATGCAGGTGTCTCCTCCCACTGAAACTTGTACCCCTGGAGGTGCCATACTGGTACCATTATAGTTCCCAGACCCATAGTAAGTGTTTAATAAACAACATATTGATTAATTGACTAATCTGTTGGTTAAATGAAGCAATAAAACATGAATTCATTCAGACATTTTATATCCCTTATGTAGGCCAGGCCTTGACTATGTGGAGTTTGAAAAGATGAGGTGGACAAACAGCCTGACCCCAGGAGCACAACGATTCAATAGGGTGGACAAGACGTACACACAGATAACTCTAAAGAAGATGAAAAGTGATGAAAACTAGTGGGGTATAATTTCAAAAGTCCACAATAAATCAAAAAATCAGCCGGGTGTGGTAACGCGCACCTGTAGTTACAGCTACTTGGAAGGCTGAGGCGGAAGGATTGCCGGAGCCCAGCAGGTCGAGGCTGCGGTGGCCGGGAGCGGCCACTGCACTCCAGTCTGGGCAACAGAGTGAGACTCCCACTCAAAAACAAAGCAAAAAACAAATACAAGTGTCTGGAATTTGGGAGTCAAAATTTGAATCTAAGCCCTCGTTCTGAGATTTAAATATTGTCACATGACACTGTTGACACCTCAGTCATTAAATCAGGATGTCTGCAGATGGGAGTTGGGTGTCTGCATTTGTAAGAGTCCCCCAAAATGACCTGAATATGAGCCATGATTGAGAACCACTAATCCAGTCTTACACCCTCATTCACAAATAAGGAAACTAAGATGAAATGATCACTTAACAGCAAGCGCAAGGGTTGACCTAGCAGAGGTCCTCAAACTTTTAAAACAGGGGGCCAGCTCACTGTCCCTCGGACCGTTGGAGGGGCGGACTATAGTTTTTTAAAAAAAGGAATTTGTTCATAGTTTTTTTTTAAAAAAAAAACCCTTCCAACGTTCTGAGGGACAGTGAACTGGCCCCCTGTTTTAAAAGTTTGAGGACCCCGGGATTCCAACTGTGCAGCTATTAGTTAAACAAGATGGTCCCTATTTGGATTAAAAAGCTCAGTATTTCTTCTGACGGGAGTGACAGTGATTACCCAAAGTCTTAAATAATCCGTAGCTTCCCGTAGCCCTGTTATTTACAATGCAGTTATTAAGCTCTAGTGTCACCTGGATTGGCCACACTCAGATTTAGTTGTATTTGGAGTTGGTGCCATACAGAGAAAGAGAGTGAGAGTGAGAGTGAGACTGTGTGGGAGAGAGTGAGAGAGAGAGAGAGAGATGGAGAGACAATTTGATCTTCTGTGACACAGGAGTTCTGTCCTGAAAATAGTACCAGAAAGAGGTATGCCTCTCAAAATCAGGTTTTGAATGTACCTATCAATTAATTTTTACCTTCTGGTTGAGAATAAAAAGGTTTACCTTCAGAGTTCTATGTTCCTTACATGCTAATTTTATAGTTGTTCCACACAACCACGAGGGCATGTTGGGTGGCAAGTCAGGGAACTGAGCAGCTACTTATAATAATGAAACTAAAAAATTCCATTGCACTGTCCTGCTTTTCATTTTTCCAAAACCTTTTCATGTTTACTTAAATTTTTACTCATCTGCAATAAGTTGTTCGAAATACCATACTAACATTCTATTTTCTTATAACTAGGCCTGGATTGTACATCCTATGTTTTAGACAGAATTTAGGTTCAGAGAAGTGAAAGCTTTTCTCAAAGTCACAGTGAAAAGTAGAGAAATGACCAGAAAAGAGTTTCACTCTCCTGATACTTTAATTAGATATTCTGAATTACCATAGGTCTCAAAGTTGTCCCCTGGTTACCCAAACTCCTTATTTTCAGCATCTCCGAGATTCTGGACAAGGTGCAGGAAGATGCAGAAGATGTCCTGTTTAGTCTGGGCTTTGGCCAAGAGGACCAAAAAGGCACTTCACGGATCCCTGCTCGATTTTTCACCAGCCCCTCTCAGGCCAAGGGCATTGACTTCCAGCTCTTCCTGAAGGCCCAGGTGCGGAGGATTGAGATGGAGGACCCCTGCCTCATGCTGGCCAGTGAGTGCTTCCGCAGACATGGCTCTGCTTCTCCTCTGTCCTCCAGACTTCCACAGTTGGGCTCCTGGCTCCAACGTCTACTTTTCCTTGATTACCTCCACTTGACCCTTTGTCTCTTGTGTTTACCTCCTCTTATGCTGTCTTCAGCAAAGATGGAGAACTTTGATGTCTGCCTCTTTTTCTAGAGGAAATAGTTTTCGAGAGACCTCAGACCATGAGGTCTTTAGGCCTTTAGGCCATCTCTTCTTGAGCTGAATGAAATCAGTGCAATGTCTTGACATCTTACCCCTGTTTTCTATTTCCCAGTTGAAATATCTGCTTGGGATTGGGGCATCAAGAAGTCAAGAAAGTCGAGAAGGGGAACCCTGGGTGTCAGAAACCTAAATGGGAAGAAACACTAGTGGGGAAACTGGCAGCTTCTCTCTGAATTTTGAGCTTTGGGGAGGCTTTTGAGGGGAGGGATTTAAGAGATAATTTGCCGATAAGCCCTAGACTCACCATCTTCACTCCTTGTACCCAGGTAGATTTAAACAAGTGCAAACATTGGCTGTCACTGCTGATGCCTTCTTCTGTCTCTACTCCTATGTGTCTAAAACACCTATCCAAAAGTTCACACCATCCCACATGTTCTGGAATTGCAATCCAACTGATATGCCATCCATCAAGATTCTGTCCCCAGAGCCTGAACCCCACTCACCCAGAGAGCGTCTCCGGAAAGCCATCTCCAAAATGTGCCTGTACACATGTCCCCGAAGTCGGCTACCAGTACCCCAGAACACCCCTAAAAGGAACAGTTTAGACCAAGTTGTATGGGAAGTGATGGACAGAGTGAGGGGAGAGAAGCAGGTACTCCAGCAAGACTCTGAGTTTGAGCAAGCCCCACAGGAAGATCCTGTGCCCCCCATTGAGAGTACAAAGCTGCCCTCTTCTCCCTCTCCATGTGTTCTCTGTTCTAAAGAGGAAACACAGCAGGGGGTGTCTACAGAGCAAGCACCAGCACAAACTCTGCATTCTAACCCTGAAGTCCCTTGTTGCACACATTCTCTGCCCAGAGGAGATGACCAGTGGAGCACAGACTCAGCACAGTTAAGGAAAGAGCTGTGGAGTCTACAGGCCACCAATATGGAAGTTCATTCGGCCAAAGATGAAACTTTCTGGAAAAGAAAGAGCAGAGCAAGAAAGAGTCTCTTCCAGAATAATCCTATGGGCAGGAAGGTTAAGTCATTGGACCTGTCTATCATCCAGCAGAAATGGAAGCAGAGCATAGACAGACCAGAGCTGCATCGATTTTTAACCCAGCAAGACATTTCTGACTTGGAGAAGGTGAGTGAATTGGAGGTATGAAAGAAGCTGGCAGAGAAAGGCTATAAATTCTTCCCAGAAAAAGAAGAGTCAAGACTCTTGGGGAAAAAAATCAGGCTTTCTGTCCTTGCCAGATATACCGCTTTTTAAATTAAATTCAGAAACCCTTAGTGGAGTAATATACAGGTGGGGGGGAAAGAAATGGGTTTGGTTTCTTAAGAGCAGGCAGATTTTGTGAGGTACTTTTATCATTCTTATCTTGTCTGATCTCTGTTGAAGGTTTTCATTAAGCAAACCTGTGCTTACTATTGGCAGGTGTCCTTATAGGAGTGGAAATAGAAATGACTCATTTTACACAAAGCTGAGCATGCAAATAAAATATGTCCTCTCTTACCTTGACAAATATGTAACCACTAAGACCTGTACTGTACATCTAGACTTCAATCTAGAATTCTCAGACTCTCAGAACTTCTGTGCTAGAACAGAGCCACTCCCCAGCTCCTGGCCTGTCCCCTTCTCCTCCCATGCCCAGATCTGTCCTGAACCATAAGGCATCTTGCACACCTATGTGTGGGCACCCCAGCCTGCATATCCATATGCCTATCCATACAAACAGCCATCCTTGGTCATCATTCAGGCCTACTGCTGCATTCCACTAGTGGAGAGATTGGCCCTTGAGAGAACAGTCATCGGGGAAACCCAGAGCAGTTCCCTGCAACCAGCTTGGGGCCATTTGAGCAGCAGATTTTGTGATTATGGATAACTAGAGAATGTTCTAGAAGAGATAGTGGAGGATTCAAGTGGAGCCATTCTCTATGTCTGCCAACTCTTCACTATGTAGGCCCTCAAAAACTCAGAACTCCTCTTGCCTGAGTTTATGGAAGTTACTGCCATCCAGATTTCTTGAAAAAGCTTTAAAATCATTGCCAAAAAGAGAATTTGTGATTATTGGCAATATCGTTTGCATGTGTGTCACCTCTTATTGAAGGTAGTGCCACATCTCAGCTCCAGCCTTCCTCACTACTTGGTCCTTGAAGAAGCCAAGTCTCTCAAGTACACCCAACTTCCCCCGCTAAAGTTACCTGCCACCTGCACCTTTCCTTGTCTCCATTCCTCATTAAATGAGTTCTATGGGATCCTGGTTACAGATGCAAAGCAACAGTGAAGAGGAGCAGAGCCACTGGCCCAGTAGATCCAGAAACCTCCACCTCTATCAGGCTTTTGCTGACAAAGACTCATGAAGTAAGTGAGCCTATCTCTCAGGCAGTGGCTCTCAAATCTAACTGTATATTATTATCACCTGGGGAAAATTTTTTTAAAAATACACACAATGAAGGTTCTTACATCCTGTGATCTGTTATTTAATTGGTATGGCATGGAAACCAGTAACTGATTGTTTATTAAGCTCCCCAGCTGACTCTATTATGGCTGGAAAATACTTTTCTAGATCAACGATACTCCAACTTTAGCATGCATCACAGTTACCTGGAGGGCTTGTTAAACTATAAGTACCCGGGTCCCAGCTCCCAGAGTTTCTGATTAAGTAGATCTGGATGGGCTCAAGAATTTGCATTTCTAACAAATTCTCAGGTGATGCTGTTGCTGCTGGTCTGTAGACGACACTTTGAATATTAAGGTTCTACAGAATTTCTCCTAGGACAGCAGTTCTCAAACTGTGATCACAAGACCCAGTAGCATGAGCATCACCTGGGAAATTGTTAGAAATATAGAAATGCAGCCCCCACCCAGACCTACTAAATCACAATTGTATCAAAACTCTTGGGTTAGGTAATTTATTTGCACACTGAAGTTTGAGAAGCATTGTTGTAGAAATTTTCTTACAGGTGAAGACCATATCCCAACATCTGCAAGATATCTCTCCTCAAAGCATGACCATGAATTTCACATAGATAGTATTTGTTGCAGCTAATATCTCTTTTCTACAGATATCAGTTTTTCAGTATCAGCTCTTCCAAAGGTATCGCTTTTACCCTTGAGCAGCTTAGACAGAAATGTATTGTTTAAACTAAGCGAAGATTAGTATCCTATAGTTTTAACCACCTATCTACTGTAACCACAAAGAAAAAGAAAAAAGAATAATTTTTTTCTCACCAGATGGTAAAAATTTAAATATTTATTGATTTAAATAAATTTAATTTATTTAATTAAATAGATATCTTGCAGCCGGGCATGGTTGTAATCCCAGCACTTTGGGAGGGAGAGGTGAGAGGACTGCCTAAGCCCACAGATTCAAGACCAGCCTGGACAACATGGCAAGACCTCGTCTCTACAGTAAATTAAAAAATTAGCTGGGCATTATAGCGCACACCTATAGTTCCAGCTATTTGGAAGACTGAGGCAGAAAGATTGCCTGAGACCAGCAAATCGAGGCTGCAGTGGCCATGAGCATGCCACTGCACTCCAGCCTCGGTGACAGAGTGAGACTCCAACTCAGAAACATATATATATAGATATTTTGCTTAGAGATCCCTTCATTTTAGACATTTTGGCACAATTTACTACACTGCCTAGCCCAATAGTCTTTTTGGTTAATACTCCAAATTCCAGTATTGCTTGCCCTGATGGACAAAGGGCTTTATTATTCTAACTCTTTTTTTTTTTTTGAGTTGGAGTTTCACTCTGTCGCCCAGACTGGAGTGCAGTGGCTGCTCCCGGCCACCGCAGCCTCGACCTGCTGGGCTCCGGCAATCCTTCCGCCTCAGCTTTCCAAGTAGCCAGAATTACAGGCATACGCTACCACGCCCGGCTGATTTTTTGATTTATTTAGAGATGAGGTCTCGCTGCCCAGGCAGGTCTTGAACCTGCGGGCTCAGGCAATCCACTCACCTCAGCCTCCCAAAGGCGCGGGATTACAGGCTGAGCCACCGAGCCCGGTTTATTCTAAATCTTTTGAATTCTAATTATTTTGGTTTTAGGATCCTAATCACTCCTCTTTCTCTCTAACCTATTACCTATATCTCTGGTTATATAGATCGTATGTATGCACTCAGTCACTGACTAAAGAGATAACTATCAGAAGCCGAACATATGTTCTACATACTTTAAGAAGTTTAAGATGGTTCCAGTTTCTGATTTGGCTTGTAAGAAGCTGGAAGTCACCACTTCATCCAAACAACAAGTAAAAAGCTGAACAAACTGAAAAAATCATAACTTTTCTCAGACCCATCAGAGAAGTGGGATCACAACAAACCATTTCCCCCCAAATTAAAGAAACAGACAGCAAATGCAGAGATTCATGATTTGGAGAAAAACCCCAAAGCACAAACCCTCCCAAAAAACAGTGCCATAGTAGAGAAATCTGGACTATCATTGATGAATTGCTGGATGATCTCAAAATGGACCAGTCTGAGTGATGAAAACTCCAGAGGGACCCAGTTATGGGGAGCTTTTTGCCTTTCTGAGTTTCACCTCTGGAAGCACAATCAAATTCTCATGGCAAAGACTAAAAAAGTCCCATGGTGTTTCCTGCAGAGGAAGGGGCAAAGAATCAATTTTGAAATATGCCAGAGCACTCTAGTCTTCCTAACAAAGTCTACCCTCAGGAAAAACTAGTTACCAAAAACCTAACCTACTGGGTTTTATCAAAGATTAACTGATAAAGGGAAGGGAAAACACCAGCTCCAGCCTACTCTAGCCATCCTGTCCCACCTAAGGAGAAAGGGGGACTGAGAAGCATATGTCAAGTTTGCAATCCAGAGACTCAGGTTCACTAGAAGACTGAGACCTAGACCTGGAACTACATAACACTACCCCACTGCTTACCGCCATATTACTAAAGGTTTGTTTGTATCGTTCCTTTTACCCAGTACATCATGTTCAACTATCAAGAAAAAACTATAAGACATGCTAAAAGGCAAATACACAGCTTTGAAGAGACAGAGCAAGCATCAAAACCAGACTCAGACAGGAAAGGGATATTAGAATTAGCAGACTTGGAAACTCAAAACAACTGTGATTAAGATGCTAAGAACTCTCATAGATAAAGAAGACGGTATGCAAAAGCAAATAAGCAATGTAGGCAGAGAGGCAGAGTCCATCATATTCAGTGATCTATCACAGAAACAAAGAACAGAATACCATATGTTCTCGCTCATAAGCGGAACTTGAACAGTTATCATAATACTATAAGAAAGGGATTCGAAGTAGTGGGAAACTGCCAGGGAAATGGGGTAGGATTGGCAGTTGAGAGAAACTGCCAGGGGAGGAAAGGGCACACCTCATCAAAAAGGGTACCTTCATAATGAACATTTGTATACCTAATCCCAAATTGTACACCACATCTTTAAAATAAAGAGAAAAAAGAGAGAAAGAATTAAAAAATTAATGCTAGAGGTCAAAACACTGTAACAGAAATGAGGAATGGGCTTATTTGTGGATTGAACATGGCCAAGGAAAGACACTCTAAGCTTGAGAATATAGCAATAAAAGTCATCAAAACTTAAAGTAAAAGGGTCAAAAGATAGAAAAAAGACAGAATAGAATATCCAAAAAAGTGGGACAGCAACAAGTGTAACATATACATAATGAAAATTCCATAAGGAGAAGAGAGAGAGAAAAGAGCAAAACTAATGTTTGAAACAGTAATGATGCAGAATTTCCCCTACATGAATGTCAGACCACAGATCCAGGAAGTTAAGAAAACACTAAACAGAAAAAAATGCCATAAGACAAAAATAAAATAAAATAAAATCTATATTTAGGCATATAGTTTTTACACTATGGAAAATAAAAAATAAAGAAGACTGTATTCTCAAGATGTCAGTTCTTTTCAACCATAGCTTCATTGCAGTTTCAGTCAAAATACCTACAAATTATTATGTATATATCAACAAACTGATACCAAAGTTTATAGGGAAAAGCAGAAGACCAAAAATATTCAATACAGTACTGAAAGAGAAGAATAAAGTTTAAGAACATATTACCCAACTTCAAGACTTACTGTAAAGCTACAGTCATCAAAATGGTGTGGTATTGCTAAAAGAACAAATAGATCAATGGAACAGAACAGAGAGCCCTGAAACAGATTAAATTTAGTTAGCTGATCTTTGATAAAGAAGTAAAGGCAATACAATGAAGAATAGTATTTTCAACAAATGCCAGAACAACTGGACATCCACATCCAAAAAAAAATCAACCTACATATAGACTTTGCACCCTTCACAAAAGTTAATTCAAAATGAGTTACAGACCTAAATGTAAAATGAAAAACTATAAAACTTCTAGAAGATAACAAAGGTGAAAATCTAGGTGATTTGGGGTTTGTTGATGACTTTTTAGATGCAACACTAAGGGCATAGTTCATGAAATACAGAATTTACAAGTTGGACTTCATTAAAATTTTCTTCTCTATGAAAGACACTGTCAAGAGAATGAAAAGACAAACCACAAACTGGAGGAAATATTTGCAAAAGCACTCCAAAATGTATAAAGAACTCTTAAACATATCAATAAGAATACAAGCAAATTGGTGGATAAGGAAAATATGGTACATCTAAATAGTGGACTATTATTTAGTGTTTTCTTTAAAAAAAAATAGCTATAGACTGGGTGCAATGACTCATGCCTGTAATGCCAGCATTTTGGGAGACAGAAGCAGAAGGATCACCTGAGACCAGTTGCTCAAGACCAGCCTGAGAAATATAGGGCAACCTCATCTCTACAAAAAAATTTAAAAATTAGACAAGTGTGGTGTGGCTGTAGTCCCAGATATTGGGGAGGCTGAGGCAGAAGGGTTGCTTGAACCAGAAGTTCAAGGCTGCAGGAGCTATGATCATGACCACTGCGACATAGTAAGACTCTGTCTAAAAAATTTTTTAAAAGCCGGGCTCGGTGGCTCAGCCTGTAATCCCGCGCCTTTGGGAGGCTGAGGTGAGTGGATTGCCTGAGCCCGCGGGTTCGAGACCGTGGGCAGCGAGCTCTCTCTAATAAATCAAAAAACGGTGGTACCCAGCCTGTAAGCTACGGAAGGCTAGGCGAAGGATCGCACCCAGGTCGAGCTGCGTGCCGGAGCGCACTGCACTCCAGTCTGGGCGACAAAGACTCCATCAAAAGCCGGGCTCGGTGGCTCAGCCTGTAATCCCGCGCCTTTGGGAGGCTGAGGTGAGTGGATTGCCTGAGCCCGCAGGTTCGAGACCCGTCTGGACAGAGAGACCTCATCTCTACAATAAATCAAAAAATCAGCTGGGCGTGGTCGCATATGCCTGTAATTCCGGCTACTTGGAAGGCTGAGGCGGAAGGATCGCGGAGCCCAACAGGTCCAGGCTGCGGTGGCCGGGAGCGGCCACTACACTCCAGTCTGGGCGACAGAGTGAGACTCCAACTCAAAAAAAATAAAAAATTTAAAAAATTTTTTAAAAGCTACAAAGTCATAAAAGACATAGAAGAAACTTAAATGCATATGACTAAGTAAAAGAAGCCAATATGAAAAGATGACATACTGTATGATTCCAACTTTATGACATTCTGAGAAAAGATAAAGCTATGGAGATAGTCAAAAGATCAGTGGTTTCCAGGAGCTGGAGGAGAGAAAGGGAGGAATAGGCAGAACACAGAGGACTTTTAGGGTAGTGAATCTACTCTGAATGATACTGTAATGGTGGATACATATCATTACACACTTGTCCAAACCCATAAAATGCCCATCACCAAAACTGAACCCTAATGTAAACCATGGAGTCTGGGTGACAATGATGTGTCAATTTAGGTGCATCAAGGGTAACACATGTACCACTCTGGTGAAGAATGTTGATACCAGGGTAATCTGTGCATGGATTGGGGCAGGGTATGTATGGGAAATCTCTGTACCTGCCGCTCAATTTTACTGTGAACCTAAAACTGATCTTAAAAAATTAAAAAGTATAATAAAATAAAAGTATATGATGTGGAGTCAAGTAGCCTACTCCATACTAATTCAGTGATCTTGGGGAAAATCACTTAACTTTAGTTTTGTCTTAGGAGAATAATAATAGCAATGATTTTGTTATTATTATATATGCACCTATGCATGTACATAGACTATACATTTATGTAAAGTTTCAACCTCACAAGGGATATATAAAGGTAATGCCGCATATTTGAATAACAATAACGATGTTGCTGTGTTACTGAATTTTATTAAAGGTAATCATGTACATAAGTTATTTATTAAGTTGGTAGTTCTGAATCTACTTAATCTATTTGTATTAAATTAAATACTAATCTCATAGATCAGGACTGTGGCATTGTTTGTTCTTTCAAAGCTTTAGTATAATGGCGTCAAGGAAAAATTATCGTTTCTTATTGCTCTCTGGGTTGACTGGTAGGTATCTTTGCTTGTCTTACTTGGGTTTCTTTATGCAGCTGCATTTGGCTGATGGCTGGATTGGAAGGTCAGAAACAGACTTACCCACATGTTTGGGATCCTGGTACTGAAAATGAGCTGGGTGCTCTTTTCATGGGGTATGTCATTCTATAGTATCTAGGCAGTTCTACCTCAGCCTTCCAAGTAGCTGGAACTACAAGAATGCACCACCACACCTGTCTGATTTTTTTTTTAAACAAAGTCTTACCAAGTTACCCAAGCTGATCTTGAACTTCTGGACTCAGACAATCCTCTTGTCCCTGCCTCCCAAAGTGCTGGGATTACAGGCATGAGCCACTGTGCCTGGCAGTTTCTTTTTTTTTTTTTTAATGGAATAGCAAAGTCGCGTTGTCAAAAGGAATGTAGGATGAGAGGGTTGTTTCAGCCATCTTTATAAACAGTCTCTCTCACATGATGATTCTGGCACACCATGAGGGTTAAGAATGAGTTTAGTGAAAGGGCTTTATTCTTCACACATTAAAGACTCACTGAGAGTGAGCTCTTATAGTAAAGCTCATTCAAACTCAGCAGTGGCATACAAAAATTGAAAAGAAATTAGCTGCTAGACTCATCAAATTCAAATAGAAAGTATAGAGTATATATTACACAGCTGGCTTTTTCCTTGGGGGCCAAGAGTCAGAATTGCACTCCTAAAATTTTGGAAAGCTTTCTATATAGTGACATTTGTCCAGCAATGTCAGGGTTCAAAGAAAATGCCAAGATTTCGGGCTGGGGCAGGTTGTATGCAGGTTCTAGACATATAGGAACTTGGCAATCTATGAAAAATTGCTTTGGAGCACCTTGTTCCTAAAGCCTGAAGCGGAAGAATCGCCCAGCAGGTTGAGGCTGAGGTGGCCGAGAGGCATACCACTGCCTTCCAGCCTGGGTGACAGAGTGAGATTTCAACTAAAACAAAAAAAACAAAAAAAAAATCTGTGTCAACTTTATTAACTAAAGATCATTATTTTAAAATATTAAAATTCAATTGCAAGGGAGAAAATATTGCTAGGAGTTGTACATTTCAAGTACACAACTAGATTGTTCTCTCTGCTGAAATGATGGGATTTCATTACAACAGGAGAGAGTATGGTCTAAAAAGCTGCATTTTATTGATTCTAAGGCACACATTTTTCCACACTTTAACATGTCTTAAATCAGAATGTGTCTTAAAATCAGTAATGTCAGTCAAATAAATTGTATTTCCTTTTTCGCCTCTTTAAGTGGAACATAAATTATGAGTCTTACAAAAGATGATTTATCAGATTCAATGAAATGCAGTAACTTTAGAAATTAAATACACATTGTCTCTCAAGTAAATAAATAAAAATTTTCTTTCTATGATTACCTACAAGATTGAGAGGTCTGTGGCCAGGCGCAGTGGCTCACACCTACAATTCCAGCACTTTGGGAGGCCGAGGTGAGATAATTGACTGAGCCCATGGGTTCGAGACCAGCCTGGGCAATTTGGCAAGATCTCATCTCTCTACAATAAGTCAAAAAATTGGCTGGGCGTGGTAATGCATGCCTGTGGTTCCAGTTACATGGAAGGCAGAAGCAGAAAGATCATCTGAGCCCAGCAGGTTGAGACTGTGGTGGCCGTGAGCGTGCCACTGCACTCCAGCCTGGGCGACAGAGTGAGATCTGACTCAAAAAAAAGAAAAAAACAAACAGATTGAGAGAACTCTTTTTCACTGACATAGTCTTTAGTCACAGTGTTTTCCAAATATTTCCAGTATTCTATGTATTTATGTAATTTTTTTCCCCACAAAGCTACAGACTGTCTCTCTCAACCCACTCTTCCATCATCCTTTAAGAGGACTGCAGACCAATACCGGTCTGTGGCCTATTAGGAACTTGACCACATGGCAGGAGGTGAATAGCCAGCGAACGGATCTCCATCCTTCTCTCAGATGTGCCAAGGCATTAGATTCTCATCGGAGAGCGAACATATTGTAAACTGTGCATGC
Organism: Cephalopachus bancanus; assembly: GCA_027257055.1. Classification (NCBI taxonomy): domain Eukaryota; kingdom Metazoa; phylum Chordata; class Mammalia; order Primates; family Tarsiidae; genus Cephalopachus; species Cephalopachus bancanus. Next base: position 1,329,460 of record JAPVLO010000385.1, on the reverse strand, counting down.
AAAGGATCTAAACTGATTGCTCCTTATGAGAATCTAATGCCTGATGATCCCCAGCCCTCTAACCCCCGGTCTGTGGGAAAATTGTCTTCCATGAAACTGATCTTTGATGCCAAAAAGGTTGGGGACTGCTGCTTTAAGAGATCACAAGAAGCAAGGATAGCTATGCCAATACCTCAGTGCTGCCAGTATTAAAGCCTGTGTGACAAATATGGAAGGGGACAATTGACAAACCACAAAGGCAAAGCTAGATGGGACAATTTTTTCAGTTCTGCTGAGAAATAGTCCCACTTCTGCTTTTTCCAGTCTGTAATTACTTCCTAGAGATTAATATTTTTTCATTCTAGTGCTGTATCAAGTTGCAGGTGCTAATCTGCTGCATGTTATCAGATGTAGACCAGGTGTGAGTGTAGGAGAAAAATAGTGGCACTTGGCCGGCCACTGTGTTTAGTTGTACAGTCCGTGCGTTGCTCAAAGACACACAGCTAAGTAGGGATATAGGGACTAGAACCCAGTCCTACTGAACTTGCCATCCGAAAACTCAAGGGGATTCAGCTTGTAAGAGGGAGTTCCTTTTTTTCCCAATTCATCTACATATGGTGAATGCCTTTTTGTAATTAGCACGAGGGCTTTGCCACACCACGATCTGAATGTGTCCCCCCAACATCATGTGTTGGAAACATAATCTACACTGCAACAGTGTTGAGAGGTCACTAGGTTAAGAGGTGATTAGGTCATGAGGGTGGTGCTCTCATGAATGGATTAGCGTCACTATCTGGGGAGTGGGTTAACTGTCTCAAGTGGGCTTGTTATAAAAGCGAGTTTCGCCCTGTCTTGCTGTCTTGCTCTGACACATGTTCTTGCCTTCCGCCATCTGCCGTGAGATGGCACAGCAAGAAGGCCCTCGCCAGATGTGGGCTCTCGACCGTAGGCTTCCCGCCACCAGAAATGTAAGAAATAAATTCCTTTTCTTCATACATGAGCCACTCTGTGGCATTATGTTATAGGTGTACAAAACAGACTGAAACAGGCACCTTTTCTGTTAAAAGGGTACCTGGCTCCCCACGAACAGCTTTCTTCCTTTGCCACCTTCTCATTTAGTCTCTGCCAGGGAAGATGTTACAATCTTCCTCCAAGTGCCTGAGAAAGGATGACCCTCATCATTTCTCATAATTTCCACTATTTCAAAGTCACAGTCATTTCTAATAGTGCCCTGTTGCTTAAATTTAAACCAGTTGGCCTTTACCACATTTGTAAGAGGCTGGGTCAAGGGGAGAGGTTTTGGTTTTGGTTTTGGTTTTGGTTTTGGTTATTGTTGTTGTTCTTCTGAGTGTTTCTTTCACCATATCTGAGGTAGCACAGGCCAATATATATTCTATTTGTGAAAGGACCACATCCCGAGGTGGAAGTTTTCATTTTTATGGTAAACTCTGCTGGTGGAAGTGGAAGAAGAGATAGGAGGGATTGTGTGAGAATGCTGGTTCAGAGCACAGGACAAAGACGGAAACTAGTAATAGTCTGAATATCCCCCCAAATGGTGAAGAACTGAAAGCAGTTCTTGGTGGAACCTGGGTGTGACCTGGATGGCTACAGTCTGCTTTTTGATGCCTGATGGTGTCACATGATAAAATTAACAACAATAACACACATATACAGAGACTATGCCAGATACTAGCCTTAGAACTTGTGAGCATTAAATCATTTAATCCTATGATGTTATTTTACTGTTCCCCATTTTATAGAAAATGGTACTGGATATTTTTAAACCAAAATAAATTCGGAAGAGGGACTAATCAGATGGAGAGTATAGGGAGAGATTAGAATGAGGAGAGGAACAGGGAGAGGACATAATGAGAATGTGATTATTATTTTTCTACTTCATTTGCAATTCTTATTAAGGTGGTTTGGCCTCTGTTGGGGAAATATAACTAAAAACAAAATCTCTTGCCTCCCAGAAAAATCTCTCTCCACAATGGTGTAAGAAAAAAAGCAATTTTATTTCTGATAAACATTAAGCCAGTCTATAACGTGCATCACAGAAAATCCATTAAATAAATTGCAAAGACAGAAAAAAATGCACCCTTTTATATAGCCAAGCAGATGCAGCCCATTTCATAGATGTTGTTCAAGTAAACAATAGCTTGTCCTCAAGTACAAAATAATATTTTGTCACTCACAGCACACCCTAAATTCACTTCGTAAAAAATTGGGACGGCCATATGTTTTAGTCAATTGGCTTTATCCAAAGGAAAAATAAGTTTCTCATATATTTAAGATAGGAAGTGGTGTTCCAAGTTGAAACAAGTTGCCTAAACTAGAGGTATTATCTTCCTTGATAATTACATCTCAAAGAGGTGGCTCTCAACCTTTGCCCATAATCAGGTGATTTGTTTGTTTTGTTATTGAGCTGAAGGAGTTCCATACATATTTTGGGGAAGTCATTTCTCTAAAGAAGACATTCAAATGGCCAACAGGCATATCAAAAGATGCTCAGCATTACTAGTCATCAGGGAATGCAAGTCAAAATCATGAGCTACCACCTAACACCTGTTAGGATGGCTGTTATTTAAAAAAATGATAAGTGTTGGCAGGGACGTAGAGTAATTAGAACTCTCATACACTGTTAGTGGGAATGTAAAATGATCCAGCTGCTATGAAAACAGTATGAAGTTTCCTCAAAAAACTTAAAAATAAACCCACTATATGATCCAGCAATCCCACTTCTGGGGATTTATCCAAAAAAATTGAAATCAGAATCTTGAAGACACATCAGTACTCCTCTGTTTATTGCTGCACTATTCACAATGACCAAGATGCAGAAATAACCTAAATGTTCATCCATGGATGAATGGATAAAGAAAATGTGACGTGTATATATAATGAAATATTATTCATCCTTAAAAAGGAAAGCATTCCTACAGTACGCGATGACATGGATGAACCTTGAGGGTGTCAGGACTAAGGAAAACAAGCCAGTCACAGAAAGACAAATACTGCATACTACCACTTATATGAGATATATAAAATAGTCAAACACATAGAAGCACACAGTTAAAAAAAAAACAGTGAAAATGGCAGAGGTACAGAGGAAATGGAGAGTTGCTATCCAGAGAGTATAAAGTTTCAGCTGTGCAAGATGATTAAGGTCTGGAGATCCATGGTATAGCATTGTTACCGTGTCTGTAGTTAACAATATGTACTATCCACCTAAAAATTGGTTAAGAGAGGAGATCTCATGTTAAGAGTTTTTCCTACAATAAAAAATAGAGAGAGATGACTTCCAGATCCTTCAGAGAGACATGCCCAGGTTGTAGTATAACAGGAGGCTATTTAGCTTTTAAAAAGATGTGAATGCATTTCAGACACAGATAAAGAACTGAACAAGTTTTATAAAGAAACTACTCCAAGGAAGAGGATGAGGGGGTCCCTTTCCCTTTTTGCACCAGGGAAATTAAGCCTCTTATTTTTTTATTTGTATTTGCCTTTATTCTACAATGTACAATTGTCTCCCCCTCATCTGTGGGGATGGGTCCCAAGACCCCAAATGGATGCCTGCAACCACAGATAGTAATAAACTCGATTACCCCAATTGTTGCCAACCAGAACACATTTCTGTTCTATTCTTCCACCACAAATTTAATGCCTTTTCCATCTTAAATAAGCACCTCCCATGTACTGTGGCTGTAACTTGTGCAGTTTGAAGTGCGACAGCAAAACTAACATAGCCTCACAGATAGAGGCTTCCTTCTTACTCTAGATCTCAGCAACCTTAGCATACAATTTTTTTTCCTGTTTTTGTTACTTTTTTTTTTTTTATTTTATAAGATGTAGGGTACAATTCAGGGTGAGGTATACAAATGTTGATTATGCAGGTACCCTTGTTGATGAGGTATGCCCCTTTCCCCTAGCAGTTTCCCTCAACTGCCAATCCTACCCCCCTCCCCTGATGTTTCCCACTACTAAAAATCGCTTCTTTATAGGATTATAATTGTTCAAGGTCTGCTGATGAGTGAGAATATGTGGTACTCCATTCTTCATTTCTGCGATAGATCATTGAATATGATCGACTGTAAATCCATCCAAGTTGCTGCAAAGTCCACATATTTGTCCTTCTTTATGGGTGCACAATATTCCATTGTGTATATGTACCACAGTTTTTTATCCATTCCAACTTTGATAGGCAACATGGTTGGCTCCATGTTTTTGCTGTTGTGAATAGAGCTGCAACAAAATTACGTGTGCAGGTATCTTTTTTGTAGAATGCTTGAGTTCCTCCGGGTATATTCCCAATAGGGGAATTGCTGGGTCATATGGAAGGTCAATTTCTCGTTCTTCCAGAAACCGCCATGCTGTCTTCCAGAGAGCTGCACTAGTTTGCATTCCCACCAGCAGTGTAGAAGCGTTCCTTTTTCTCTGTATCCTCGCCAGCATCTGTTGTTGCTTGTTTTATTAATGATGGCCATTCTTACTGGGGTTAGGTGGTTTCTCAATGTGGTTTTGATTTGCATTTCTCTGATAATGAATGAGACTGAGCACTTTTCACGTGTCTGTTGGCTGCCCGTATATCTTCTTTTGAGGAGTGTCTGTTCATGTCTTTTGCCCGCTTTTTAATGGGGCTGTTTGTTTTTTTCCTTTCAGTGCATTTGAGTTCCTCATAGATCCTAGATGTTAGGCATTTGTCAGATATACAGTTGGCAAATATTTTTTCCCATTCTGTGAGCTGTATCCCTGCTCTCTTGATGGTTTCTTTTGCTTTGCAGAAGCTCATTAGTTTGATGAGTTCCACTTGTCTATCTTATTTCATAAGGAATGGGCATTCCAATTTTCATAAGGGTGTCTCCTGCATTTAGGTTTTTGATCCATTTAGAGTTAATTTATGTGTATGGTGATAGGTAGGGGTCCTGTTTCAATCTTCTGCATGTGGTCAACCAGTTTTCCCAGCACCATTTACTAAATAGGTTCTCCTCTCCCCAGTGATGGTTGTTGGAGGCTTTGTCAAAGATGAGTTGGTTGAGAAATTGAAACTTTGCTTCCAGAATCTCTATCCTGTTTCATTGGTCTATGTGCCTGTTCTTGTACCAATACCAGGCTGTTTTGATTACTGTAGCCTTATAGTAAAGTTTTGTTTCTTTTGCTAAGGATTGTTTTGGCTATTCATGGCCATTTATGTTTCCATATGAATTTCTGTACTGTCATTTCCAGGTCTGAGAAGAATGATGTTGGTAACTTGATGGGTATTGCATTGAATCTGTAGATTGCCTTTGGTAGGGCAGACATTTTAACAATGTTGATTCTTCCTATAAATGAGCATGGAATATTTTTCCATTTGTTTGTGTCTTCTTGGATTTCTTTGTAGTTCTTATGAGTAGTTTTGTAGTTCTTATTGTAAAGGCCTTCCACTTCTCTGGTTAGGAAGATGCCAAGGTATTTCATTTTTATTGTGGCTATTGTGAATAGGATTGTGCTTTAATTTGGGTCTCTGTCAGCTTGTTGTTTGTGTATAGAAATGCAAGTGTCTTTTGCACATCTATTTTGTACCCTGAGACTTTGCCAAAATCCTTTATCAGTGAAAGCAGGTTTTTGACAGATTCTCTTGGATTTTCAAGGTATAGGATCATATCATCAGCAAAGAGGGACAATTTGACTTTCTCTTTTCCTATTTGGATACCCTGGATTTCCCTCTCTTGTCTAACTTCCAGAGCTAGGACTTACAACACAATGTTGAACAAGAGGGGTGAGAGTAGGTAGCCTTGTCTTGTTCCAGTTTTTAGGGGAAATGTTCCATTTCTGTCCATTTAGCAATATGTTAGCTGTGGGTTTATCATAGATTTCACTTACTATTTTGATGTATGTTCCTTCTATACCTAGGTGTTTGAGGGTTTTTATCAAGAAGGGATGCTGGATTTTATCAAAAGCTTTTTCTGCATCTAATGCTATAATTATGTGGTTCTTGTTTTTACATATGTTGATGTATTTAATTACATTTATGGTCTTGCGAATGTTGAACCAACCCTGAATACTGGGGATGAAGCCTACTTGGTCACAGTGGATGATTTTTGAGATGTGCTTTTGGATCCAATTTGCTAGACTCTTGATTTTTGAGTCTATGTTCATAAGGAATATTGGCCTGTAGTTCACTTTTTTGGTTAAATCTTTACCCAGTTTGAGAATCAGTGTGATGTTAGCTTTGTAAAATGATTTGGGGAGAATTCCATCTTTCTCAATTTCCTGGAATACTTTCAAATGGATTGGTATGAGCTCCTTCTTGTACATTTTGTAGAATTCTGCTGAAAAGCCATCCAGTCCAGGACTTTTTTTTGTAGGTAGTTTTCATATGAGAGTCAATTTTCTGGGTTGTTATTGGTCTATTTAGTGTCTCAGAGTCTTCTTGTTTCAACCTGCGGAAGTTGTGTAATGTCAGAAAGTCCTCTATTTCATTTTGTTTATCAAGTTTGTTTCCATACAGGTGTACCTAGTAATCTCTGATAATATTTTGTATTTTTTCAGGGTCAGTTGAGATTTGATCTTTTGTATTTCTGATTGTGTTTATTTGGGCTTTTTCTCTCTTTTTCTTGGTCATTCTGGCTAGGGGGTCTATCAATCTTGCTAATTCTTTCAAAGAGCCAGCTTTTTGTTTTGTTGATGTTTTCTATGATATTTTTGTCTCCTATGTCTCGTATTTGGGCTCTTATTTTGGTGATTTGGATTCTTCTGCTGAAGTTGGGGATCTGGTGGTCTTCTCTTTCCAGTTCCCTTAGGTGATTTGTTAGACTCTCCACTTGTGATCTGTCTGTTTTCTTAACGTATGCTTGTAGAGATATAAATTCCCCTCTCAGAACTGTTTTCATGGCATGCCAGAGGTTTTGGTAAGATGTTTCTTCAGTTTCATTTTTTTCCAGTTATCTTTTAATTTCTGCTTTGATTTCAGTGTTGACTCAGTAGTTGTTCAGTATCATGCTATTTAGTGTCCACGTCTTTGTTGGCTTTGGGGAAATGTTGTTGGTCTTGATATTTATTTTTATTCCACTGTGTCCTGAGAGTGTGCATGTCAAGATTTCAACCTTGTGGAATTTGTTTATGCTTGATTTATGAGCAAGGATGTGATCAAACTTGTAGTACAGTCCATGTGGTGATGGGTAGAATGCATATTCTGTTGGATGGAATAATCTGTAGGTATATATTAAGCCCATTTGGTTGAGTGTCAAGTTTAGGTTCTGGATCTCCTTGTTGATTTTTTGCCTTGATGATCTCTAGAGCTGTTAGTGGGGTATTCAAGTCCCCTGCTATAGTAATATTAGAATCAATTTTTTTTTTAGTTTACTTAGTAGTTGCTTTATAAATACTGGTACTTCTGTGTTGGGTGCGTATATGTTTAGGATGGATATTTCTTGTTGCTGGACTGAACCTTTTATCATTATGTAGTGTCCTTTTGCATCTTTTTAAATTTTTGATAGCTTAAAGGTTGTTTTATCTGATATTAAGATCAGATCACAACTCCTGCCTTCTTTTGTGATCCATTTGCCTGGAAACTAGTTTCCCATCCTTTAACTCTGACTCTGTGTGTGTCCCTTGTAGTGAGATGAGTCTCCTGGATGCAGCAAATAATTGGATCATGGTTTCTTATCCATTTTGCCATTCAGTGTCTTTTCAATGGTGCATTTAGTCCATTCACATTCAGGTTAATTATTGAAATGTGATTGTTTATTGCTCCCTTGAGTTTCTTATAAAGCTTTTCTTTGTTTACTTGTTTTCTTTCAGCTTTGGAGTTGATGTATTTGTGTGTTTTCAAGTTTCTTGTTGTGCTGTATTCTGTTGGAAGCTGGCTGTGGAGGCCTGCCTGAACGTTAGGGATCCAGGTGGACTGTGGACCTTGAGACCACCAGGCTGGTTCAGGAGCTGAAGGCCCATTCCCTCCTCCTTTCTTTGTTGTTTAGCATTACCCACTGGAAAGGATTTTGATGATCTAAGCATGAAGGGTGCAGGTAAACAGAAAAATGTTTTAGTGTAATCATATTATGTGTGTGGACAAATCAGGCACATTAGTAGAAACTGCCCCGTTAAGCTTACTGCACTTCTTTCTAAGATTTTCCTTTAAAAGTTGAGAATACTGAAATAAAGCTGAACTTAGTTACACTTTTCCTTTTCTTATAGGAATGTAGGGAGCTCAAGCTATAATAAGCAGAAATATATAAGTAATATGAATAAGTACTATAAGCAAAAGTATATAAGTAATGTATAAGTAATATAAGTAAAATAAGTAATATAAGTAATATAAGCAATGTATATATAAGCAATATATAAATAATATAAGTAATATATAAGCAATATAAATAATATATAAGTAATATAAGTAATACATAAGTAATATGTAAGTAATATAAGTAAAAGTATATAAGTAATAAGCAAAAGAATATCTCATTACAGTCTTGCTTTAACTGTGGTCAAGTCGGACACATTAACAGAGATTGTCCGGCTAGCAAGGTATGGCCAGCTTACACGGTATACCGTCACCACTTACTGGGGCTACTCGACCAAAAACCTTATGTCCCAAATGCCAAAAAGGCTTTCATTGGGCTAGAGAATGCCTATCTAAATTTCATAAAAACGGCACTCCTTTAAATCAACAGAAAGCCACCCTGGCTCAGAAAAACTTCCAGAGGGGCCAGCCCCGGCCCCACATGACAATAGGGGCGCAGCCACCGCCATGAACCCATTCGTTCCTTTTGCTCCATCACAGAGCTCATCCAAGCCACCCTAGGGAGTACAGGACTGGACTTGTGTTACTCCACCACTACAATATTAACTCTGGACGTTCCGGTGACCCCAATTCCTACGGGAGTAAAGGGCCCTCTCTCGGAAGGAATAGTGGGTATAATATTAGGCAGAAGTTCCTTGTCTTCACAAGGAATTTCATTATTTATGGAGTGGTGGATTCAGATTACACAGGAGAAATCCTGATGCTTGTTGCTCTCACTAGCAAAACAGTGCAGAGAATAGCCCAGTTGCTGCTCTTGCCTTATCACAAAACAGGTAAAACTTTAACCTGCCTAGAGGTGACTCTGGATTTGACTCTAGCGATGTTGCTTTTTGGGTTCAGGAAGTTACTAATTCTAGACCTCTAAAAGATTTCTTTATACAAAGAGTTAAAATTACAGGCTTGTTAGACACAGGAGACAATGGTTCTTGTATTGCCGGAAAGGATTGGCCTGCCTCGTGGCCAACTCATATGGTATCTTCCGGACTTATAGGCATTGGTCGAGTACCCTCAGTAGCCAAAGTTCACAGATTTTAAATTGGACAGATAGTAAGATTTCAGGAACCTTTTGCTCATATGTTATTCCATCTATCACCTTTACAGTATGGGGAAGAGATATTCTTTCACAGATGGGCATGCTTTTGTATAACCCCAATGATAAAGTCCCAGCACAAATGCTGTAGATGGACTATGACCTCTTTAAGGGACTTGGTAAAGACAGACAGGGAATACAAAAACCTATTCTAGTGAATGAAAAAACAAGCCGAGCTGGCATTGGCTATTCAAATTTACCCTATAGGCCATTGTTGTTAAGGTTGCATGTCAATAAGCCAGTTTTGGGTAAAACAATGGCCTATACCATCTAAGAAACTTAAGGCAGCAAAAGATTTGGTGCAACAGCAGTTAAAAGCTGGCCTATAATTGTCATAAAGAAAAAATAAACAAAACAGAAATACTTAGAGTTATGCACAAGGTGAAAATGCAAATGTATTCTGCTTTAAATTAATAAGAAAGAACTTGAAAAATATGTTGACAGGTATTTGGAGGATGGTAATTCACAAAGAATTTTTTTACATATTATTCATTATAAAATTAAATAGGATTTTATTTTGTGTATTTAAGTTACAATTTTTCTCATACAAATTTACCTTATCCACAACTTTATATACAGTATATCAATTGATTAAGGTAGGGAGGAAACTGAGAACTAAGAGGATTAATGAGCATGAGAAAATCAGTGGGAAAACTTTCAAACTGAGTATGAAAGCCTAAAGATTCTAAATGCTACTGGGGAAAAATTTATGCTGTCTAATGACTGTAGTTCTATCATTTCATTTTAAAAGTATACCCTTGAATCCTCAGCCAAAATAAGTATTGTTAGTGCCATGGAGAATGAATTGATAAGGAAGCAATTTTATAACTCTAGGGCATGACTAAAATCTAATATGGCAAGCACTAGAAAACATAGCATTCTGATTAAGGATTGTCTGGATTGGCTCTCCTGGTCAGTTAAATTATCCCAAGAGCTATCTCATTACTAGGAAATGCTCACATGAGATGAGAATCGGAGAATCCCATTTACTCCCATACATGCAGCTTTGCTTCTGCAGGGGAATGTTAGGAGGGGACTGCTAGATGCCACGCTCTACATTACTCACAGACTGTGCCTTCAAGAACATATATCTCAGACACCACAAGTGATTTGAGTCGTAGAAAAGGGAACTTTTAAGGAAAAAAATGTAGCTTAAACATAATTTACCTCATCTACCAAGGACATTATCACTTCTTAATTATTGCATGAGCCACATTTTGCATAGTGATTAAATTCAGACTAACTAAAGGGTTGGATGTTTCAAGGTTGTTTATTGAAGCAATTATTCTCTTAAGTAAAAAGGGTTAATAGGGAAAATCTTCATAGCCATTGTCATAGGGAAAATACAGTTGGCAGTTTATCTTAAAACATTTCATTAATAATGAATTATCTTATCACATTATCTACTAGAACCTTGTTATTAAATATGTGGTTTGCAAATCAGCAGCTTGGACATCACTGATTTACAGAATTGTTTATTTACTATACCTTTAAGCCCAGAGGATTGTGAACAATTTACATTCAGTTTACTCTCTGAGAATTTAAAGCAACCATTTTAAAGATTTCAATGGAAAGTCCTGCCACAAAGTATGAAAAACCGCCCCACCTTGTGCCAAATGTATGTGGATGCAGCCTTAGACCTTGTTTACATGTTACCACGTCAGATTTAAAACCTTTATTCAATATTTTGTAGGGGAATTCTTCTCCCAATTCTAAGAGAAGTCTAACACCAGAGGCCAAGAAAGTCTTGTTCATCGTGGAAAAGGCTATTGTGTCTCAAAAGGTTAAAAGAACAGATTATTGCCTGCCTTGGGACTTAATTGTTCTGGCCACTCTCCATACTCCCATAGGGTGTTTGTGGCAGAAAGGACCAATAAAATGGCTCTATCTACTGATAACTTCTAAAAAATATTGGCTTCTTATCCTTATTTAGTAGCTTTGCTTGTAACCAAGGGGAGGGCCTGCTTTATTTTGTGCTCAAGTCAAACATGTTACTAATTGTAATTTTTCTTATGAAGGGCAATCCAACTCCCTCCCTATTTGTTTTTGTGATAATTCTGCTTTTAATAATTACCAGGCTTCTTGCTTAATGTCCACCTTTAAGTCTCTGAGTACAGAAAGCCCTTATCGGGACAATGTCAAGGACGATTGGTGACTGGAGATGTTAATGCCTGGAGGAACCACCCCTAGCTGTGTGACTAGAGCTTCATCGCCTCTCAGCATACCTGCTTGCCCCTTCAATGATACAGAAAAGAACTGGTCACTTGTCCGGCGAGATGCTGGCTTCCCAAAATGGAGAGACTGTGCTTATAACTGTAAGGTGGACTATCCTGTACCCGGTGAAAGACTATATATTAAGCCGGGCTTGGTGGCTCAGCCTGTAATCCCGTGCCTTTGGGAGGCTGAGGTGAGTGGATTGCCTGAGCCTGTGGGTTCGAGACCCGCCTGGGCAGAGAGACCTCATCTCTACAATAAATCAAAAAATCAGCCGGGCGTGGTAGCGCATGCCTGTAATTCCGGCTACTCGGAAGGCTGAGGCGGAAGGATCGCCAGAGCCCAGCAGGTCGAGGCTGCGGTGGCCGGGAGCGGCCACTGCACTCCAGTCTGGGTGACAGAGTGAGACTCCAACTCAAAAAAAAAAGACTATATATTAGTGACTGGGATTTTAATGGCTCTACGCTTGCTGCAGCTAGAAGGCACTCCAGTGGATGGGTACCCCCAATATTTTCATTTAAAATTGGAATCAGGCAAGCCATTCAACCTCACTTGTGGAGAACCCTCACAGCCCTTCAACCAGTCAGCCTGTCTAGGCCTGTTGGACAAACTCAGCAGTATCACATTAGGGCATGCTTACAGTCCTCTTATGTGTTTTTGTTTGGAATGAATATCACACTGTTAAAATTATTTACCATGATAATGTTTATAAGATATCTTGTACTGAATGCATTTTAACTAATTGTTTAACTAATGCCTTTTTATGAGGGATTTGTCATCTCGTTGGTATGATGAATATGGTTTGCAAATATTGTATGAGGTTAATGCTTTATTAGCCAGACAGAAATGGTTTTTAGCCACCTTAATTTTAGGAATTACAGCTTTGATAGCTATTGCTACTTCAGTAACAGTTCAGCTGCAACTCTACCTAAGGAAATCCACACAGTAACCCTTGCTGATCAGTTATCTAGGAATGTTTCTATTGCATTAGCTACTCAGGAGATTATAGATCAAAGTTAAAAAGTAGAGTTAATGCTTTGGAGGAGGCAGTTTTAGCAGTAGGACAAAAGCTTGTGACTTTAAAGATAAAATTGGCTCTCCGGTGTCACTCTTAGTTTAAATGGATTTGCCTCACTCCTTTAGAGGTAAATAAATCTGTCCACACTTGGGACAAAATAAAAATCATATCCTTGGAATTTGGAATCATTTGGACTTGAGTATAAACCTTACTAAATTACACCAAGAAATACAGGACATAAATATCGCTGAGAGACAGTTCCAGTCCTCAGAATTGGCCACTTCTATATCTAATAACTTCTCATCATTCATCAACCAAAAGTCATTGATGTCTATAATCATTAATGTGGAAATTTGCGGAGCAGTGATTCTTGTGTTGCTATGCCTGCTTCCAATTATTTTCAAGATGCTGGAAAAAAAAATTTCTCAGCTTAACACCTAGTTCTAAGGGTTCATGCTAAAAAATAGAAAAGGGGGAGATGTTGGGAGCCAGCTGTGGAGGCCTGCCTGAGCATTAGGGATCCAGGTGGGCTGCGGACCTTGAGACCACCAGGCTGGTTCAGGAGCTGAAGGCCCATTCCCTCCTCCTTTCTTTGTTGTTTAGCATTACCCACTGGCAGGGATTTTGATGATCTAAGCATGAAGTTCTGAGAATATGACAGGCATGGCTGACTCTAGGGATCCATTGTTCCCGCTTCTCACAGACTGCGGTTTCGGCTTTAAACTTAACACAGTTCAAACTCAGATCACATTTGGGAGGCTTATACATAGTACAAGCTTCTTTATAAGATTTAAAAATATATTTGTAGAATTAGAATATACATTTAGAGAGCTGTTTCCAGCTTTAGATGGTTATCTAGGGTTACCAGAAATGGCCCAGCACAAACTTTGGGCTGGGCCACATTCCTAAGGGCCCAGCGTCCATTTTGGGCTGGGCTGCATTCTTTTAATACGGTTCTTTAGTTACAATTAGTGTAAGTTTTTTCTACTTATAATAGAAACTGAACTTATTTTATTCATAGAAAGTATTTTAGAATAGGTCATGCTACACAGGGAATTATGTTAGTCCAAGCATGATCAAACATGATACTTTAAAGTTTTATAAGAATACAGTTAACTTTTGAAATTTCATTGTTCCCACTTTCTACTAATTGTGATTTTGGCTTTAGTACAATTACAGTTTGTATTTGGGTTTTATTTTGGAAGCTTTATTGCTGATGATCAGCCTTACATATCAGGATTAGGAACTAGAAACTTTTATAGAAATTAAGATAGATACATAGGATTTTAGAATAGCCATTTTGTTAAGAGATCATAATCAATTGTTCCTGGAAATGGCCCAGCGTGATCTTTGGACTGGGCCACATTCTTTAGGAACTGGTCTGACCTAAAATTAAGAGTTCTTTATAGTACAGGTAAAGTTAGCACAGAATAGAAAGGTATTAGAATTTAAGTCAGTCATTAGGTGTTGGGTATGCATAAATTTTAGAAGTTATTGATTATTAGGATTTTATGATATTAAAACTGTTGCATTGCTTTTGAGGAACATAAACCAAGCATAAGGAACAGTGAGATAATTTTGGGATTATCCTTCCTCATGCTTGGGGAAAACGCATGGTGGGAGGGGACGCCCCCGACCCACCTGGCTTTGTGTTCATGTAAAATTCTTGTGATTTGATTAAGATTGTCCTTTCTCATGCTAAGGAAAACGCCTGGTGGATGAGGACGCCCTCCACCCACCTGGCTTTGTGTTCACGTGAAAGTCTTGTGATCTGATTGGGATTGTCCTTCCTCATGCTTAAGGAAACACCTGGTGGGTGGGGGACGCCCCCCCACCTACCTGGCTTTGTGTTCACGTGATTTAACATGTGAAAGTTTGGGATAAAAGACTCACGGTTGGTCCCAATAAACGGCTTCTGCTCATTTCACTGAACAGTTGTCCACTTTCTTTCTTTCTCCTTATATCTATCCCTCCATCTTTCTTTCAATATCTATCCCTACTACAGAATCAGCTTCTGCACTAGACAGAGTCCAGTCTCTTTCTTTCTCCTTATTTCTCCAGAATATTTGCTGATGCTGCCCCACCTTCCAGGGACCCTCTAAATCTCTTTTTGGGGGCTGACCCCCCATAGTATTCTCTATTGATTCTGTACTCTAGTGTTCTCTTGAGAAGTGTGTGGTCATCCTTTTTTTTTCTTTCTTCTGTGCTTAGTACCTTTTTAAGTGTCTCCTGTCTGGAAGCTGCATAATCTCTTAGGGATTTGATGTCTGGGAAGGATTTTAATTCTCCATCACTGAAGAAGCTGAGCTTGGCTGGATAGGAAATTCTTGGTTGAAATTGTTTATCTTTGAGGACTTTGAATATAGGGCTCCAGTTCCCTTCTTGCTTGTAGTGTTTCTGCCTATAGGTCTGCTTCTATTCTGATTGGTTTTCCCTGGTAGGTAGTCTGACCTTTCTCTCTTGCTGCCTTTAGAATTTTTCTTTTGTGCCCATTTTGTGTGGAAAATTACTATGTGTCTAGGGATTGGTCTTCTCATTTGATGTCTTGTGGGTGTTCTCTGTATCTCTTGTGCTTGACTGGTCACATCTCTAGTGAGATGGGGAAAGGTTTTTTGGATTACCTCCTGGAATACTTGCTCCAAGTTGTTCTCCATTTCCCTTTTTCTTCTGGGATACCAGTCAGGTGTAGGTTCTGCCTCTTGATATAGTCGCACATCCTTGTAGGCTTTGTTCTTTCTTTCTGAGTCTTCTTTCTATGTTTTTTACAGATAGGGTTAAATCCATATTCTGGTCTTCAAGTTCTGAGATTCTTCTTCAGCTAGATTAATTCTGCTCTCCATGCTTGTCATCTTGTTATTTATTTCCTGGATGAAATCTTTTATTGCCAAAATCTCTGTTACAAGTTATTTCAGTCTGCATCTTGTGTTTCTAGAGTCTTATTCACTCTTTCCATTCATTCCCTAATCACTATCATTTTCTGGGGACAGTTGTTGGTGAATTCCCTTATTTGGGCACCATGGTCTGATTTTTCAGAGTTTGTCTTTGGTACACTTGAAATTGCCTGAAGTCTTCCTTTGGTTTTTCCTCATTTGTGGCAGATCTTTTGTTTTTCTCTTTAGTTCTGTTATTCAGTGTCAGTGGGGGAGGCTTTCCCTTCTGATATTTGCTCAGTCCTCTATTCTTCCCTGATCTAGGCTTTGGATTTGTTATATTTTGAAATAGGATGGTGAATGGGAAGCTTTGCTGTCTCTTGTAGTTTTTAAAATTTGAACAAAGTAGAAGATGGGGTGCTAGGATTCAGAAACCACTTGCAAATTACAATGTTCACTTATTGTGGTATGTGTTCCCTGAGACCCATTCCCCACCACCACTCTATATGATGATGCAAAGCAGAAACCAGTGCAAAAAACAATTGAACACACACACACACACACACACACACACACACACACACACACACACACGGACATACACACATACTGCAAAACAAACTGGAGTAACAACAAAGTTAAACAAAACAAACAACAACAACAGAAAAACAAGAAAGCTAAACACACACACACACACACACACACACACATACACACACACATGCCTAGCATAAAGTGAATAGAGAATAAAAACAGAAAGACCGGAGGGGAGAAAATATGGAATTCAGGTCGAACCCTCACACATATATTGACACAACCTTAAACTATAAAAAATGAAAATAAAAAAACCCAGAAGAACAAAAGAGCAAAAACAAACCAACAACAATAACAAAATTGAAAGATGAACACTCAGTCATTCACATACACACATAAACAGAAAACGACAAATAAAGGAAGAAACAGAAAAAAAAAGAAAAAATATTCAAAGGGGAGCCAATCAAACCCTCACATACACATTCATGCACAAAGGAAAATACTTTTAAAATAGATGAACTAACAAACAGTCAAAAATTTTTTTAAAAAATTGAAAATTTTTTAAAAATGCCTTGTTGTGGCAGACTATGTAATTGTTCCTCTAATCAAGTCTCTCCTGCAGAGCCACCTCTTTCGCGCTCTCCTAAGTGTCTGAAGCAGGGAAGGAGGAGGGGCAATGGAGGTAGGTGGGGCTGCAGTCCTCCCCTTCCACCCTCGTATGGTCAGGGAGATCTCCTCGGGTGAGGAGGTATGGGATTGTCTCTTCCCGGGTATGCACACACTGGGAGGGAGGGGGAGGAGGAGGGTAGTGGCCCAACCAGGACTATCCTGGAATGGAGTTCTCCTATTGCGACTGACATCCAGTCTCCACCTGCGTTTGTCCCTCTCAGTCATGGCCCAGCTGTGAAGAGGGGTTTGGATCAGACGCAGCCTCATCACTGATCTCTTTGGAGTTCTTCCTGGTCCTTTTCTGTCCACACCCTTTGTCCCATGACTGGATGAGGGTGGGGGGTGGGGGTGTCTGGAACTCAGCACTCGTAAAGTCCCTCCAAAGTTTGTGCTTTCAGGATATTCCCTCTGGGTCACGATCACTCTCTGAGTAGTTGATCCGCCAGTCACAGAGATCGGGTCTGTTGCTCCATGGTGAGCCAGTCGGAGCACTTTCCTGCCCTGCCTTCGAGGTGGGGTGCCTCTCTTGTCCTCTTCCGTGGGACTTTACCTCTAGACTCCCTCCACAGCCCCTGCTACCAGTGCCCTGCTGGGTGCTGAAGTGGTGAGGCAAAGCCAGGTGCCAGCAGTCTCTCTTCTGCTGCACTGGTGAGAGAGAGCCTGGGGGGATATTTTTTTCCCTGCTGCTTTTGTCCGTTTTTTAAAAAATAATGGCACTTGGCTTCTGCGACCTGGGAAGAGCCAGGGACAAAGCAGAAAAGCTGCAGCACCAGCTGTTGCACCAGGGGCCCGGCTACTTGCTCACGAGCCCCCACCCAGACAGTCTCTCCCAGCATTTGCATCCCAGGGAGAGTTTGTTCATTTAATGAAAGAAAAAGATAATGGTGCTCGGCTTCTGCATCCCAGGAATTGCTAGGATTCAAACCCAGCAACTGTGGCACCGGCTGCTGCACCAGGAGAGCCCTGGCGGTCGGCTCCCTAGCCCTCACTCAGTCACTCACACGCCCACTCGCTCACCAGCATGGATACAACATTTTCCATACACTCACTCACTCACACAGGGATTAGCATAATCCGACTGGCTCAGCTGCCATCTTCCCGACTTTTTTATTTTATTTTATTTTATTTTCTTATTAAGTCAAGAACTCTCACCTTTTCACATAAGGGAGGCACTTTATGGCTTCTCTTTGACATATCTGAATTGCCAACATCACTCCACTGGTAGATAAAATAAGGGCGGCTTGAACACAAGCACTGTGATACTGCAACAGTCTGATAGCCCAGACAACTGCTGAGTGAGTAATGGGTAGGTGGTGCCTACAGCTTGGATATGCTGGACAAACAGATGATACACATTCCAGGCAGGATGGAGTGGAATGGTGTAAGATTTCTTCACACTGTTCAGATCAGCTTGCAATGCAAAACTAATAAATTGTTTACTCTGGAATTTTTCATTTACTATTTTCAGACCACAGTTGACTACAGGTAACTGAGATCACCAAAACCAAAACTACCTATAAGGGAACACTACTGTATCTTCTTTTCTCTTCCTCTGCCTTCCCTTTATCTGCAATATCTCAGTCTTCTTCTGACTGTGGAAGACAGACAATCTCTATCCACATTGCATAATGACAGTGTTCTGAATTGCAGTTCAAATGGATCACCAAAGCTATTTCCAAGGCTGTCAAGCCATACAACTTCAGGTGTCAACATTCACATAGAATGCAATGCAGCACTACTTCCGGAGATATGTAGGGCAGGGGTTCCCGGTCCATCCACACTACCTTACACAGCCCTTCTGCTGAAAAAAAAAAGAGCCTCTAGCGGTTATATTATAAAGCACTTTCAGAGATATCCTATGCAAGTCTTATCATCATATAGAGGCTAAATCCATTTTGTACTTGAAAGGGGTCAGGGAAGAAACATGACTCAGCAAGATCAGGCAACTAGTTAGTATCAAGGCCAGAACTAGAACCCAGGTCTCCTGCCTTCCTGGTTGGTGGTCTCTCCATCAGAGTACATGGCATTGACTGAGCAGGAATTCAGGCTCCTCCTGTGGATCAGAGCAAGCCTCACTACCTGTTCTTGGATCTGACCTTCATTGACTGTGTCCTCTGAGACTTTGAGCTAAGTAGCAATATCCTCACTACCTTTGTCACCACCAGATTTGCTTTCCTTTATATAAACTCACTGGCAAGAAAAGCATTACAGAAATTAAACAGGGATATTCACAGGATAATTTGGGTTTATAGTTTAGTGAAGGCTATGACAAAAAAATCAACTATTACTTTTTTCTAAATGCCATGAGGACACAGAGAAATTAACTTCCCAGAAGATGACATTATTTTATCTTTTTGAAGATATCTGCCAGGGGTGATGGTAATCCCAGTACTTTGGGAGGTGGAGGCGAGAGGATAGCCTGAGCCCAGGGGCTCAAGACCAGCCCGGGCAACTTAGTGAGACCTCATCTCTATAATAAATCAAAAAATTAGCCGGGTATGGTGGCACACACCTGCAGTTCCAGCTACTTGGAAGGCTGGGGCAGAAGGATAGCCTGTGCCCAGCAGGTCAAGACCGCAGTGTCCATGAGCATGCCATTGCACTCCAGCCTGGGCAACAGAATAAGACTTTAGCTCCATAAATACATAAATAAATAAAAAGATATCTGTTAGCAAGGAGATAGGCAAAGTGAGGCTGGATGAATAAGTAAGGGTTGAACAAGGGAAACATGATTGGGGGAAGTAGAAAAAGACACAAAAATTGCATTCTAGGCAGAGCGAAAACAAAGATGGAGAAGAGCAGAATATCATAATGCTATGATCAGATGTAGTGATCAACTGTACCTTGTGCCTACTGGGAGGAAGGGAATATGTTGGAGAAAGATCAAAAGTGAGGATAGGGAAAATAGAAATCAGATTTTGAAACAAAATCTTTCATGTTATTTTAAGTTTTTTGATTTAGTCTAAGGTGATAGAAAGTCACTGAAAAACTTACGAAGTAAGTGACATGATTAGATTTGGCTTTTGGAAAGATTATTCTGGCAGAGAAATGAGAGATAAACTGAGTAGGGAACCAGTGGGGTAAGGAAAATAATTTAAGAATCTACCACAGAAACCTAGGGAAATAGACCAGAAATAAGATGAGGGCAGTGGGAATGAAGGGGAGGAAGAGTGGGATTTTGAGACATTTAGGAGGTAAATTGGGTAAGCCTAGGACCAACTAGACATGTGATTGAGGGGGGAATAAAGGGATAAGAAAAATAAAGAAACATACAGCAACTTCAGGTTTTTTCCTGGGTGACTTGGACAATAATGTCCTTATCAAAACCAAAGTATGGTAGGAATAGCAAGTTCAAAGGCAAATTTTTTTTTAAAATTTTCAAATATTTTCAAAAAGGAAAAATAGCGACTCATGCGAATGCAAAATAAATGTGTTTTAAAATTTTATTCAACTCATTGATTAATAAAAATATCAGCAATAGGGTTGAACTGGTCCAAAAACCATTTGAGAAACTAGTTTAAATATAGAAAACTTGAAGAGATTGTTATCTCTGAGATTATTGGTTCTACTGGAAAGAAATTACTTGTATCTTTACCCAACATGTAAGGTAATCTCTGCCCCTGCAGAGTGGTAAATTAGCCCTGTAAATAGAAAGTCAAGAGCAACACTGTACTTAAAGAATATCTGGATATATTGTTTGCCATATTTTCAGGCTCTGAACACCTTGATGAGTTCAGACTTGGACATGATAAATTTGAGGTACTTCTGAAATACAAAAATAAAGAAGTTCACGTTGTAGTCAGTTTTTTGTTGCTATAGCAGAACACCACAGACTGGGTACTTTGGGGTTTATTTCTTCCGGAATCTCTATCCTGTTCCATTGGTCTGTATATCTGTTCTTGTACCAATACCAGGCTGTTTTGATTACGGAGCCTTACAGTAAAGTTTGTAAGTCTGGAAGTGTGATACCGCCTGCTTTGTTTCTTTTGCTAAGGATTGTTTTGGCTATTCATGGTGGTTTATGTTTCCAAATGAATTTTGGTATCGTCATTTCCAGGTCTGAGAAGAATTATGTTGATAATTTAATGGGTATTGTGTTGAATCCATAGATTGCCTTTAGTAGGATGGACATCTTAACAAATTATTATGATCCTATAAGAGGAATCGGCAAACTGGGAACCCCTAGTGGGAAACTGTCAGAGGAGGGAGGGTGGGATTGGCAGTTGAGGGAAACTGCTAGGGGAGAGGGGGCATACCTCATCAAAAAGGGTACCTGCATGATCAATGTTTATATACCTAACCCTGAATTGTACCCCACATCTTTATAATGAAAAAAATTGTTTTTAATATTTCTTACAGTTCTGGAGGCTGGAGAGTCAAGGATAAAGGGGTCACATCTTATTCTGTCATAACATGGCAGAGAACATCACATAGCAAGAGGGCAAGAGCCTGCCATCTCAGGTCTCTCTTCCTCTACTTATAAAGCCACCAGTTCCATCATGGGGGCCTCACCCTGATGACTTCATCTAATCCTAATTACCTCCCCAAACCCACACCTTTTAATACTGTCACAATGGCACTTAAATTCCAACATGAGTTTTGGAACCACAGTCGTCCATAAGGAACTGAATATATGAATTTGAGAATAGAGGATTTGGGATTCAAGGATTACTTATAATAGGTGAAGGCATGAGAACTGATGATAACTCACCCAGGGAAAGAATGCAAAAATTAGAAGCTGAAGTCGAAAAGAAACTCAGAAACACTAATATTTAAAGATTTATCAAGGAAAATATATCCAGAAAGGAGAAAGCATATTGATTGAAGAAAGAAAGTTGCAAATAGAAGCCAAGTAAACTTGTTCTTAAGATGGAGGGTGTAGTCTTCAGTAACATATACCATAAAATATCTGGTAGGAAGGAGAATGTAGATATCATTATATCTGAGAATAGATAATGATTACTAACCTTGATAAGAGTATTTTGTATGACAGAGTTGTAAAATATTAATGTGAGAACTATATAGGAAATGGGAAAAGAAAGTAGGTAAAGGAGTCAAGAGACTTCTAGGGGGTGTTTTGGGGTTTTTTTCCCCCCAAGATGAGGGAAGTTTAAGAATGTTTCCTCAAGGGAAAGAATCAATAGAATGAAAAAGTCCAGTGTTCAAGAGGGAAGGGATAATGGTGGTGTTGGGGCAATGGAGAATTTGGATGAATTGACATCAGAAGCAATAAGGGAGTGTTCCAGATATTTGTCTGAAATTAGAGGAAAGGAAAAATGATAGGTGGGAATTCAGTTAAATTGGTCATCTGGAAAGGAAGTCAAGGAAATGTCTACCTATTGGTTTCCCTCCTTCTCCTCCTTCTTGCTCCTCCTCCTCCTCCTCCTCCTCCTCCTCCTTCCTTCTTCTTCTTCTTCTTCTTCTCTCTCTCTCTCTCTCTCTCTCTCTCTCTCTCTCTCTCTCTGTCATAGAGTCAAGGTTTCACCATGTCACTCAGACTCGTTTCGAACCCCTGGCCCTGGGTTCTGGCAATCCTCTAGTCTCTGCCTCCCCAAGTGGTTTCTCTTTTTTCCCTCTGGGGTCATCACTAAAAAGTGTGAGACAAGGGAAAATAGTAAAGGTTTGAGAATTTCACTATGGAGAAAAACTGAAAGAAATATTGATTAACTGATACGTGTTGGTAATTGAGCAGGTGAGTAACGGTATGCTCAGCTCAAGGTACAGAGCACGAGCTGGTGGTGGTATGGTGATACTCTCCAACAGAGTTCAGCAATCCAGACAAAGGAATATAAAAGAATACAAATAAAAGTATAAACATATACTCGTACAAGTATAGACATATACTTTTGTAAATATTAAAGAATAAGAGGTGAGCTCTTCCAGGAATTATACCTCATGACAAGAAGAACAGAAACCCTAAGTCACATGACATTTTGCTGCTACTACTGCTGATGATGTTAAATATTACTATACAGTAGTGAGAAACATCCACAGGTAGGGTATGAAAGTTCCTACCAATCTCAGAACTTATGATGCTTTTTGGTTTTTGTTTTAATTCCCATTGCAGGCTTTCTCCACCACCACAACATCATGTGCTCTGACAGCAGTGGCTTCCTAGAAGAGCCTAATTCCCACCTCTTCTTGCAGAAAGTTGTACTGCCCCCAACACCCAGCCCTGCTCCTTGACTCTCCAAACCCCTGAACAAAATGAGAGAAAGGCAACACGGGATGTAGGAAAGAACAGATTGAGTGACTTGGAATCCACATCCTGATGCTGTCACAAACTGCATGCACAGAGAAAAACCTTGGGCATGTCATTTTATTTCTCTACATGTTAGTTTCTACTACTGTATGGGTTTTGGAAGACATGATATGGAATGTAGTAACTGAACAGACTTAATTTTCTCCCAAGCTTTGACACTGCTGAACGCACTTGCAGGATTTAATGATGACTAAGTTTGGGAGACAAGGACTGCTACTGGAATGTTCTCGAGGAGTTCAAGCTAAGAGAGGAAAATGAAATCTCACCTTCTGGCTCTAAAACCGTGGTATAACCTGCAGTGAAATTCCCACTGAACTTCTATTCATCCCTTTGTGCTAATTCAATTCTAGAAAATCTCCCACAACATCAGAATCCTATTTTTCTTCTTAAAATCTCATCCGAGGGGATCTACTTTGAGACTTTCTCTTAAATCCAACTTTTCTCTCTACCTTAAAATTTGTATCTTGATTTAAATAAAAAAGAGATGAGTGAGATTCAGAATTCCTCCTCTTAGCCATCGCAAAAATTACACACTATTTCTGCTGGTGAAAAATAACACAAATAAAAATATTTTTTAACCATTTAATGTTTTTAAAGGTAATTAATAGCTATAGTTTGCTTTGGAGAGAATATTTATTTTGTCAGCAAACAGGACTTGAACTCGTTCAATGCTCTGCTAAGCAGCATGTGGTACAAAGTGTCTTGGACACATTTCTCTTCCCAGAAAATGTCAATAGAATGAGAGAGGTAAGAAATACATGTTTACAGAGATGTACTATACTATTGCCTAATAAATTGTAAGCTAGCAGAGACCAGAAGAGAGGGATTTGAGAGAATTGAGGGAAGTCATAACCATGAGTGTAATTAAAAAAAAAATTACACTGGATACAACGAGCAGACAGAAGTTGATTTTATTCTGATACTACTGCACTGGGAGAGAAGGTACAAACTGAGTCTGGATACCCAGGTAGGTGGAGACAAAGGACTGGGGAATTTTAAAGAGCTGAGTTGGAAGGAATTTTAATCATTTGTGTTCACAAACTGACCATACCCAAAGGAAAAATAGACTTTCTTCTCTTTTCGTGATAGACCATAGTTTTACAACCTGAGAGAACTCCCCTCCCCGCCCCAGGTCCCTACCCACCCCTTCCACAGAAGCTGGGACATGTGGGCACTACCTTCCTTGATGTTTACCTTTCAAAGAGATGGTTTTCAGGTCCTAAAAAATGACGTTTCGCAGTTGTAAAACTGGAAAGAGACTGGGAAAAGATCTGCATCTCAAAAAAACAGAGAAAGGACTTACAATAAATGTTTTAAAGTAAATGCTCTTAGGTAGGTCAAGGGCCTAGAGTCAAGAAGAACCCGGTTTAGTCAAGCTCGGGGAATGGTAAAGTTGCCGTGGACACAAGAGAGAACAGGGGTTCTGAGATTATTTCATTCAAGGACCCTAAGGAGACTAACAGCATATTTGATCCTGTCTCCATGAGGAAAAGGATTGGGGCTTCAGAATGAGGCAATCCCCATGGTCAGTCTCCCCAGAGTTATTCTGAAATATAGAAATAGATAACTGGAAGGCATCTAGGGAGTGTGTCTGCCTAAGGGTGGGAATCTCATTCTGGAGGCAGTATATGGACAAGATAACTTCCTCTGATCCCTAAAGTCTTCCTCAGTCTCTCAGGTCACACAGTCTGTGAGGAGTGACTGGCTGATGGATGTGCACAGGCAATAGCAGGAAGTGAGAGAGAGAGAGAGATGCATTCTACCTCCCCACACCCCCTCCACCTCCTCAGTCCTTCACCAGGCAGATTGTGAAGAATCAAGATGGTGAGTCAGAATCTTTTGCAGACGGTTCTATCATTAGCACCGAGAACAAAGGCTTCCCCTGATCCCCTGCTGCCTTAGCTCTCTCCAGGATCTGCCTGGGCTCTGTGTCCTCACCTTAGGTACCAAGGAGGACTGGACTTCTACAGGATAAAGTGTAGGGGAGGTTACAGCGCAGTTGGACAACTGCTAACTGTCCCCTGGCCAATCTGCGGTTCCCTCCTCTCTCCATTGTGAGTGCTGAGAGCTGAGTGAACTGGAGGCAGAGCTGCTGCATTGTTTAGGAAAAAAGAATCAGACCTGTGGCAGCTCATTGGCTCCTTAAGTGGAATGCAACAAGTTATCCATAAGCAAGCGTGTAAACCGAGTTGGGACTCTGTCAACTTAAAAGAGCAGGAGCTAATATTTCCATTCCCACTGGGAAAATGGAGGCCCGAAGTCACACACTCTCACGACTCTAAATGACAAGCCCAGTTGTCTGATCATAGAGGGAAAGAAAAGGCCCAGAAAGAGCAAAGGAACGCGACCAAGATCGCAGGCTAGCCGCCAGGGCTAGAGATCAGGTCCCCTGACCATGACTGGATGCTTTTTTATATTACATTCATTCTCAGTGTTGTCTGAGCTTGCCCCCTAATTCCCCACTGTCCCCTTTCAGTGTTGGTTTGTCTCTGCCATTACTTCTCACCACCTCCCATTACTATCCTGCATTATCTGAAATTCCTGTATGTATGAGGAAGAGAAGCCAGTCTGAGAGATAAGTTGCTCACAGGAAACAGGCTGGAGCTCATACGTGCTGCCCCCAAAAAACAAAGCGATAAGTGTACATACAAACATCACAGTTCATAGGTGAGTTCTAAGGGAGGCCAGAGAAAGTCAGGGCCATTACAAGCAGCTGATTCCAAGGAAGGTTTTAGGAGATGGCTTTCCTGAATAAAAGAGGGCAGTAGGGTCTGCTGGAAATAGGAGTGGGGGTACCAACTGCTTGGAAAGGATACAGGCTGTTAAATTAAATAAGCAGGAACCCTTAGCCTGAGGCTGTCTCTATACTTTGAGCTCCTTTCTGACAAATTGTAACCTAATTTAGAAGTTCAAACATACCTCAGAGATAATACAGGTTGATTTCCAGACCACTGCAATAAAGCAGGTGTCGCAATAAAGTTAGTCACATGAATTTTTGGTTTTCCAGTGCATATAAAAGTTATGTTGACACTATACTGTAGTCTATAAAGTATGCAGTAGCATCATGTCTTTTAAAAAAACTATGTATGGCCAGGTGCAGTGGCTCATGCCTATAATCCCAGTACTTTGGGAGGCCGAAATGAGAGGATTGCCTGAGCCCACAGGTTCGAGACCAGCCTGGGCAACTTGGCAAGACCTCATTTCTACAATAAATCAAAAAATTAGCTGGGCAGGGTGGCGCATGCCTGTAGTCCCAGTTACTTGGAAGGCTGAGGTGTAAGGGTTGCCTGAGCCCAGCAGGTCGCGGCTGTGGTGGCTGTGAGCACGCCACTGCATGCCAGCCTGGGCAGCAGAGTGGGACTTCGACTTCAAAAAAAAAAAAGAACAAGAAAAAACATGCATGCATCATAATTTAAAAATACTTTATTGCTAAAAAATGCCAATGCTTATCTGAGCCTTCAGCAAGCTGTAAATTTTTTTGCCAGTGAAGGGTCTTTGCCTCGATGTTGATGGCTGTTAACTGATCAGGGTGGTGGTTGTGGAAGGTTGGGGTAACTGTGGCAATTACTTAAAATAAGACAACAAAGTGTGCCACCTCAATTGCCTCTCTTTCATGAAAGATATCTCTGTAGCACGCCATGCTGTTTGATAGCATTTCACCAACAGAACTTCTTTCAAAATTGTCCTCAACCGTCTCAAACCCTGCTGCTACTATTAGCTAAGTGTATGTAATATTCTGAATCCTTTGTTATCATTTCAGCAATGTTCACACCATCTGTACCAGGAATAGGTTCTATCTCAATAAAGCACTTTCTTTGCTCATCCATGTGAAGCAGCTCCTTATTGAAGCTTATGAGGCCGTAACAATTCAGTCACATCTTTGGGCTCCACTTCTAATTCTAGTTCTCTTGCTATTTCCACATCTGCAGTTTTTTCCTTCACGAAGTCTTAAGTTTCTCAAAATCATCTATAGAGGTTGGAATCAACTTCTTCCAAACATTTGTTAAAGTTAATATTTTGGCCTCCTCCTATGACTCGTGAGTGTTCTTAATGACATCTAGAATGGTGAGCTGTTTCCAGAAGATTTTCAATTTACTTTACCCAGATTCATCAGAAGAATTACCATATATGGTGGCTATAACCTTACAAATGTATTTCTCAAATAATAAGACTTGAAAGTCAAAATTACTATCCTCATGGGCACAGTGGCTCATGCCTAGAACCCCAAAACTTTGGGAGGCCAAGGCAAAAAGATTGCTCGAGACCAGGAGTTCAAGACCAACCTGGGAAACATAATGAGATTCCCATCTCTCCAAGAAATGAAAACATTAGCCAGGCATGGTGGTGCATGCCTGCAATCCCAGCTCCTGGAGAGGCTGAGGCAGGAGGATTGTTTGAGGCCAAAAGGTCAAGGCTGTAGGAAGCCATGATTATACCACTGCACTCCAGCCTGGGTGACAGAGTGAGAACCTGTCTCTGGAAAAAAAAAGAAGAAGAAAAGAAAAGAAAGTCAAAACTACTTCTTGATACATGGACTGCAGAATAAATGTTATGTTGGTAGGCAAGAGACCAACATTTATCTCCTTGTACTTTCCTGTCAGAGCTGTTGGGTGACCAGGTACATTGTCAATGAGCAGTAATATCTTGAAAGTAATTTTCTCTTTTATTTTGGAGTAGCAGGTTTCAGCAGTAGGCTAAACATATTCAGTAAACCATGCTATAAACAGTTGTGCTATCATCAAGATCTTGTTGTTCCATTTACAGAGCACAAGCAGAGTAGATTTAGCATAATTCTTAAGGGCCTAGGATTTGGGGAATGGTAAATGAGCATTGGCTTCAACTTAAAGTCACCAGCTGCATTAGCCCTTGACAAGAGAGTTAGCATGTGCTTTGAGGATTTGAAGCCAGACATAGACATCTTCTTTCCAGCTATGAAAGTCCTAAATGGCATCTTCTTCCAATGTAAGGCTTTTTAATCTACACTGAAAATCTTGTTTAGCATAACCACCTCTGTCAATGATCTTAGTTAAATGTTCTGGATAATTTGCCTCAGTTTCTTTATTAGCCCTTGCTGTTTAACCTTGCACTTTTATATCATGCAAAAAACTACTTTTCTTAAACCTCACGAATCAACCTCTGCTAACTTCCAAATTTTCTTCTGCAAGTCCCCTCCCTCCTTCTCCATTCCCAGAATTGAAGGGAGTTGGGGCCTTGGTCTGGATGAGGCTTTGGCTTAAGAAAATATTATGGCAGGTTTGAAATCTATCTGGACTACTAAAACTTCCTCCATATCAGTGATAAGACTGTTTCACTTTCTTATCATTTGTGTGTTCACAAGAGTAGCACTTTTAACTTCCTTAAAGAACTTTTTCTTTGTATTCACACCTTAGCAGAGGTCAAGTTTCCAGCTTATCTTGGCTTTCAACATGCCTTCCCCACTAACCTTAATCTTTTCAACCTTTTAATTTAAAGAGAGAGATGTTTAACTCTTTTACTGAAACACTAAAAAGACTTTGTAGGGTTATTAATTGGCCTAATTTCAATATAGTCGTGTCTCAGGGAATAGGGAGGCCCAAAGAAAGAGAGAGAGAAGGACCAGGAGAGGGACAACCTGTCAGTGAAGCATTCAGAACACACACAACATTTTTTATTTAAAGTTGTTGTCCTATGTGGGTGCAGTTTGTGATGCCCCAAAACAATTATAATGGTATCATCAAAGTTTACTGATCACAGATCAAACTAACAGAAAAAATCTGAAATATAAGAATATTCAAAATGTGACACAAAGACATGAAGTGAATACATGCTACTGAACACTGACAGACTTGCTCAAAACAAAGTAGCCACAAATCTTTAAGTTGTTGAAAAAAATAGTGGAAGTCAAGTTATCCCTGTTGGCTGACGATATGATTCTATACCTTGAAAATCCAAAAGAATCTGTCAAAAATCTGCTTGCACTGATAAAGGACTTTGGCAAAGTCTTGGAGTACAAAATAAATGTGCAAAAGACAATTGCATTCTTATATACCAACAACAAGCAGACAGAGAACCAAATAAAAAGCACAATCCCATTCACAATAACCACAAAAAAATGAAATACCTCAGCATCGTCCTAACCAGAGAAGTGAAAGAATTTTACAATGAGAACTATAAAACACTGCTCAAAGAAATCCAAGAAGACACAGACAAATGGAAAAATATTCCATGCTCTTGGATAAGAAGAATCAACATTGTTAAGATATCCATCCTACCAAAAGCAATCTACAGATTCAATGCAATACCCATTAAATTACCTACATCATTCTTCTCAGATCTGGAAATGACAATACAGAAATTCATATAGAAACATAAGCAACAATGAATAGACAAAACAATCCTTAGCAAAAGAAACAAAGCAGGAGGTATCATGTTTCCAGACTTCAAACTTTACTATAAGGCTACAATAGTCAAAACAGCCTGGTACTGGGAATAAGAACAAGCATACAGATCAATGGAATAGGATAGAGATTCCAGAAACAAAATCTCAATTTTTCAACCAACTAATCTTTGACAAGGCCTCCAATAACAACAAATGGGGAGAGGAGAACCTATTAGTAAATGGTGCTGGGAAAACTGGCTGATCACATGCAGAAGATTGAAACAGGACACTTACCTATCACCATACACAAAAATTAACTCTAAATGGATCAAAGGCCTAAATATAAAACCTCAAACTATAAGAGACTTAGAAAATACAGGAAACACCCTTATGGAAATTGGAACTGGCAACCAATTCTCAATCAAAACCCTAAGTGCCCATACCATAAGAAATAAGATAAAGTGGGACCTCATCAAACTGACGAGCTTAAAGCAAAAGAAGTCATCAGGAGAGCAGGAATACAGCCCACAAAATGGGAAAAAATATTTCCCAACTGTATATCAAAGGCCTTACATCTAGGATCCACAAGGAATACAAATGCACCGAAAAGAAAAAGACAAACAGCCCCATTAAAAAGTGGGGAAAAGACATGAATAGACACTTCTCAAACGAAGATATATGGGCAACCAACAGACACCTGAAAAAGTGCTCAGCCTCACTCATCATCGGAGAAATGAAAATTAAAATCACACCGAGATA
Source organism: Cephalopachus bancanus (assembly GCA_027257055.1). NCBI lineage: Eukaryota > Metazoa > Chordata > Mammalia > Primates > Tarsiidae > Cephalopachus > Cephalopachus bancanus. Next base: position 1,299,432 of record JAPVLO010000385.1, on the reverse strand, counting down.
CCACCTAACCCCAGTAAGAATGGCCATAATTAATAAAACAAGCAACAACAGCTGCTGGTGAGGGATGTGAAGAAAAAGGTACACTTCTACACTGCTGGTAGGAATACAAACTAGTGTAACCTCTTTGGAAGACAGCGTGGCAATTTCTGAAAGAACTGGAAATTGACCTTCATATGGCCCAGCAATTCTTCTATTGGGAATATAACCCCAGGAGCTCAAATCACTCTACAAAAAAGATACCTGCACATTCGTGTTTATTGCAGCTCCATTCACAATAGTAAAAACATGGAACCAACCACGCTGCCCATTGAAGCTGGGCTGAATTTAAAAAATGTGGTACATATACACAATGGAATATTATGCAGCCATAAAGAAGGATGAACATATGAACTTCACAGCAACTTGGATGGATTTAGAGTCTATCATACTCAGTGATCTATCACAGAAACAAAGAACAGAGTACCATATGTTCTCACCCATAAGCGGACCTTGAGCAATTATCATAATACTAAAAGAAAGGGATTGACAGTTGAGGGAAACTGCCAGGGTAGGGAGGAACATACCTCATCAACAAGGGTACCAGCATAATGAACATTTGTATTCCTAATGCTGAATTGTTCCGGACATCTTTAAAATAAATTTAAAAAAAAAGAAAGAAAGAAAGGGGGGAGTTCCAGTAAGATGGCAACAGCATACGTGGAACTGTGAGTTTCTCCAAAAATGAGTTCCCACTTTCCTTCCCCCACCCCCCTGCCCACCACCAGCAGCACTGGTCTGAGGCCCAGAGACCCTCAGTCCCATGCAAGGATGGCTATTGAGGCCCCCCTGACGCTCCACCATAGGCAGCCCCAGCCCCGGCCGCATGGAGATCCCAGCTCCCTCCCCAGCTACAACATCTCACCCTGTGGAGGCCCTCGGATACCACCTTGTGGAGATCTGGGTTCCCTTGCTGGCTACACTGATCCGCCCAGCACCCAGTCGCTGCCAGCTCCCTCCCTGACTGGGGTCCCAGCCCAGCGGCCCGGTGCTCCCTCCTCAGAGTTCCAGCTCCCTGCACTGGGTTCTGGGCCTCCGCCCAGCCCCATTTCAAGCTGCCGCCACCCAGGGAGGCTCTGGGCACTGCCCCTCAGAGATACCAGCTCCACTCCTGGCTGAAGTGCCCTGTGGGGGCCTAAAGCCACTGTCACCACTCACCACCTGCCCTTTGGAGCTCCGGTCCTGCTCTCGCTCTGGCTGAGGCACCCAGCATGGGATCCTATGGTTGTGTAAGAGAACAGTATATCTTTAGGAGGTGCTAGCCAGCCGCTCTCAGCTCTCAGCTCCAGAAAAGGGAATTCCCAGCTCCCTCCTCCACCCCAGGCCACTGGTGACACACCAGATTCAGCGCCCGTCTGTTCCGCTGATCCCGGGTGCTTGACACACCACCACAGCCCTTCATGGTGGATTGTCCACGGACCCAGATGAGCGGAGAGAAAGGACGGGTGGAGAGAAAGGATCCATGAAAGAGAAGATGCCCACCTCGACCATTTTCCAGGCAGGGATTTGCATTGGCCCACCTACCTACGAGCAGCCTCCACCGTGGTTTCTAAGGTAATGTCGCTAAACAGGAGACGAAAGCCCCTCCCCTACACTGAATCAGATACAGGCAACTCAGTCATCGAAGACCTCTCAGGCAGCAAGCCAAGGGAACAAACCCAAGCTGGGAGTAAACTTATCTGCCTACAATGAAAGCAAAGGGGAGAGACTAGAGATCAGAGCTGAAGAGACTTTAGACACTTAGGAAAGATTCCAGAGCTAGTCTGGTTCCTTATTTTGACTTTTGATTGTACTGTTTTGACTGTTTGTTTTGCTCACTTTTGTCTGTTTTTTGATTTAGACTACCTGTTTGTGTTGGGGGGAAAAGTATCAAAAGGCATGATTTTTTTTTTTGGTGGGGGGTTCTTTTTTATTATTAAACATATTTTTTATTATAAAATTGTAGGGTACAGTTAAGGGTTAGGTATAAAAATGAGCATCGTTCAGGCACCATGGTTAATAAGGGATGTCTCCCCATCCCAGACAAATATTGACTACCATTAGTCGCACCTACTTTCCCCTCCCTACTCCCCCCATAGTTTCCCATCACTGTCAGTCCTTTTTTTTTTTTAAGTATTATGGTAGTTGTTCAAGGTCCACTATATGAGTGAGAACATGTGATGTTCAGATCTTTGTTTCTATGAGAGATCACTCAGTATTATACACTCTAGCTCCATCCAGGTTGCTGCGAAATTCATGATTTTGTTCTTTTTTATGGCTATGTAGTATTCCATTATGTATATTGTACCACATTTTTTAATCCAGTCCTCTTTTGATAGACAGCATGGTTGGTTCCAGGTTCTTGCTATTGTGTAAAATGCTGCAATAAACATTCGTGTGCAGGTATCTTTTTGATAGAGTGATTTGAGTTCTTCAGGGTATATTCCCAGTAGGGGGATTGCAGGGTCATATGGGAGGTCGATATTCAGAGCTTTTAGGATTCGCCACACTGATTTCCACAGAGGTTGCACTAGTTTGCACTTCCACCAAAAGTGTAGGAGTGTTCCCTTTTCCCCACACCCTCTCCAGCAACTGTTATTTTTTGAGTTATTGATAATGGCCATTCTGACTGGAGTTAGGTGGTATCTCAGTGTGGTTTTGATTTGCATCTTCTTGATGATTAGTGAGGTTTAACATTTCTGTCTGTTGGCTGCTCAGATGTCTTCCTTTGAGAAGTGTCTGTTCATATCTTTTGCCCACTTTATAATGGGGTTGTTTGTTTTTTTCCTCTCAGCACATTTGAGTTCCTTGTAGATCCAAGATGTTATTAAGCCTTTGTCGGACCTGGAGTTGGCAAATACTTTTTCCCAGTCTGTGGGCTGTCTCCCTGCTCTCTTGATGGTTTCTTTGGCTTTGGAAAGCTTGTCAGTTTAATGGGGTCCCACTTGTCTGTTTTATCTCTTATGGCCTGTGGGTTTGGGGTTTTGTTCAGGAATTGGATGCCAGTTCCAATTTCCATAAGGGTATGTCCTGCATTTTCTAAGGTTCTTATGGTTTGAAGTTTTACATTTAGGTATCTGATCCATTTGGAGTTAATTTTTGTGTATGGGGACAGATAGGGGTCTTGTTTGAGCCTTCTGCACGTGGTCAGCCATTTTCCCAGCACCATTTACTGAATAGGTTCGCGTCTCCCCAGTGGTAGGTGGTGGAGGCTTTGTCGAAGATGAGTTGGTTGAGAAATTAAGGTTTAGCTTCTGGAATCTCAATTCTATTCCATTGGTCTATATGCCTACTTTTGTACCAATACCAAGCTGTTTTGATTATTGTAGCTTTATAGTAAAGTTTGAAGTCTGGTAATGTGAAACTGCCTGCTTTGTTTTTTTTTGCTGAGGATTGTTCTGACTATTCTTGGTCATTTGTGTTTCCATATGAATTCCTGTATTGTTTTTTCTAGCTCAGAGAAGAATGTTGCTGGTAATTTGATGGGAATTGCATTAAATCTGTAGATTGCCTTAGGTAAGATGGACATCTTCACGATGTTGATTCTTCCAATCCATGAGCATGGGATATTTTTCCACTTGTTTGTGTCATCTTTGATTTCTTTGAGCAGTGTTTTGTAGTTTTCATTGTAAAGGTCTTTCACATCTCTGGTTACAAAGATAACAAGGTATTTCATTTTTTTGTGGCTATTGAGAATGAAATTGTGCTTTTTATTCGGGTTTCTGTTTGTTTATTATTGGTGTAAAGAAATGTGATTGTCTTTTGTACATTTATTTTATATCCTGAGACTTTGCCAAAGTCCTTTATCAGTGTAAGGAGGTTTCTGACGATTCTCTTGGGTTTTCAAGGTACATGGTCATGTCATCTGCAAAGAGAGATAACTTGACTTCCTCTTTTCCTATTTGGATACCCCTGATTGCCTTCTCTTTTCTGATTGCTCTAGCCAGGACTTCCAACTCTATGTTGAACAGGAGGGGTGAGAGTGGGCATCCTTGTCTTGTTCCAGCTTTCAGGGGAAATGGTTCCAATTTTTGTCAGTTTAGGAGTATGCTGGCTGTGGGTTTCTCGTAGATGGCTTTTACTATTTTGAGGCATGTTCCCCGTATGCCTAGATGTTCAAGGGTTTTTATCAAGAAGGGGTGCTGGATTTTATCTAAAGCTTTTTCTGCATCTAATGATATAATCATGTGGTTTTTGTTTTGACATCTGTTTATGTATTTAATTGCATTTATGATTTTACAAATGTTGAGCCAGCCTTGCATCCCAGGGATTAAGCCTACTTGGTCATGATGGATGATTTTTGAGATGTGTTGGTGAATCCGGTTCGCTAGGATCTTGTTGAGAATTTTAGCATCTATGTTCATCAAAGATATTGGCCGGTAGTTCTCTTTCCTTGTTGGGTCTTTACCTGGCTTGGATATCAATGTGATGTTAGCTTCGTAAAATGATTTGGGGAGAGTTCCATCTTTTTCAATTTCCTGGAATACCTTCAGGAGGATTGGTATTAGCTCCTCCTTAAATGTTTTGTAGAATTCTGCTGGAAAGCCATCTGGACCAGGGCTTTTTTTTTTTGTAGATTGTTTTCTTATTACGTAGTAATTTTCCTTGATTGTTATTGGCCTATTTAGGGTCTCAATTTCTTCTGGTTTCAACCTAGGCAGGTTTTTGCTGTCAGAAAGTCTTCCATTTCCTTAAGGTTTTCAAGTTTGTTTCCATACAAGTGTACGTAGTAGTCTCTAATACTCTTTTGTATTTCTTCAGGGTCAGATGTGACTTCATCTTTTGTGTTTCTGATTGTGTTTATTTGGGCTTTTCCTCTCTTTTTGTTGGTCAGTCTGGCTAGGGGACCATCGATCTTGTTTATCCTTTTGAAGAACCAGCTTTTTGTTTCATTGATTTTTTTGTTGTTGTTATCTTTTTGTCTTCTATACTGGATTTGAGCTTTTATTTTGATGATCTGGATTCTTCTGCTGAAATTAGGGTTTTGGTGGTCTTACTTTTCCAGCTTCCTTAGGTGGCTTGTTAGGCTATTAATTTGTGATCCTTCCATTTTCTTCATGTGCATTTGTAGGGATATAAATTTCCCTCTTACTACAGCTTTCATGGCATCCCAGAGATTTGGTAAGATGTTTCTTCATTTTCATTTGTTTCCAGGTACCTTTTAATCTCTATTTTGATTTCATCATTGACCCAGGAGTTGTTTAGCATCATGCTGTTTAGTGTCCATGTTGTTGTGGGTTTTAGGGGGACCTTGTTGGTGTTGATGTTTATTTTTATTCCACTGTGGTCCGAGAAGGTACATGGTAAAATTTCAGTTCTTTTAAATGTGCTTATACTTAATTTATGACCAAGTATGTGGTCAATCTTAGAGTATCTCCCATGCAGTGATGAGTAAAATGTATATTCTGTGGTCTTTGGATGGAGTGTTCTGTAGGTATCAATTAAGTCCATTTGGTCAAGAGTCACATTGAGGTTTCGGATCTTGTTGCTAATTTTTTGTCTTGCTGATATGTCTAGGGTTGTGAGTGGGGCATTGAAGTCCCAGCTATGATGGTGTTGGAGTTGATATCTTTTTTTAGTTTACCTAGAAGCTTCTTTATGAAAGTTGGCGCTTCTATGTTGGGTGCATATATGTTTAAGATGGATATTTCTTGTTGATGGATTGAACCTTTTATCATTATGCAGTAGCCTTCTGTATCTTTTTTAATTTTTAATAGCTTGAAGGGTATTTTGTCTGAAATTAAGATCGTTACTCCTCCTTTCTTTTGTGTTCCGTTCACCTGAAAGTTTGTTTCCCATACTCTTACTTTGAGTCTGTGAGTGTCCTTTCTAGTGAGGTGAGTCTCTTGAAGGTAATAGATTGTTGCCTGGTGATATTTTATCCATTTTGCCATTCTAAGTCTTTTTATTGGTGCATTTAGTCCATTCACATTCAGGCTAATAATTGAAATGCAAGAGTTGATCCCTGTCATAAGGTACTTACAGAGTTGTTGTTCCTGTATGTTTTGTCTTTCTTTTGGTTTTGGAGTTGGTTCATGTGTGTTTTTAATCTTTTGCCTGTACTCTTGTGAAGAATGTTGTTCTTTTTTCCATTTCTTCTGTGTTCAATACTTTCTTAAGTGTTTCTTGTAGAGGTGGTCTGGTGGCAGCATAGGTTCTTAGGGATTGGATATCTGGAAAAGATTTCAATTCTCCCTCACTAATGAAGCTCAGCTTGGCTGGGTAGGTTATTCTTGGTTGAAATTGTTTATCTTTTAGAACTTTGAAGATAGGGCTCCAGGCTCTCCTAGCCTGGAAGGTTCTGTAGATAAATCTGCTGCTATTCTAATTGGTCTTCTCTAGTAGGTAGTCTGGTCTTTTTCTCTTGCAGCCTTTAGGATTTTTTCTTTTATAGCTACTTTGTTTAGGCAAGTTATTATGTGTCTGGGAGTTGATCTTCTCATTTGTTGTCTTGCAGGGGTTCTCTGAATCTCTTGTGCTTGAATTTTTGAATCACTGATGAGATGAGGGAAGTTTTTTGAATGATTTCATGAAATGTTTGTTCCAGTGTGACCTCTGACTCTCTGTCTGCCTCAGGAAGGCCAATTACTCTTAGATTGGGTCTCTTGAAGTAATCATTCATCTCCTGTAGGTTTTGTTCTCACTTTTTAAGCTTCTTTTCTATGTTTTTGACAGTTTGGGTTAGTTCTGTATTTTGGTCTTCAAGTTCTGAGATTCTTTCTTCTGCTTTGCTAATTCTTCTTTCCGTGCTAATTAGTTTGTTCTTTATTTCCATTACAGTATTCTTTACTGCTGTTATTTCTGTCATCAACTCCTTCCTATTTTCCTCTTGTCTGTCCTTAATTTTTTTAATTCTCTCTATTAATGCCTTGATATCTGGGTTTGTAGCTTGACATTCTGGGGTCTCTTCATTGTTTGTGTTCTGAAGTCTGTTTTCTCAGTGTCTGACCTCCCAGGGGTCTGTGTGAGCCCTGTATTCTTCTTTTGGTTTTTCTTCATTTGTGCAGATTTTTCCTCCCTATTTTTCCCTTCTCTCCACTTCCCCATCTTCTTTAATTCTGTTATTCAGGGATGAGGGGGTTTCTTTTACTTCTGTTTGTTCAATCGCCTATTCTTCCTAATGTATTTCCTCTTGCTTTGTTCAGTTCTGGAGTTGGACTGACGGTTGAGGGCAGTCCTTTTTGTAGTTTTGGGATTCAATTAAGGGGGAAACTGTGATTCAGAATCTCTCTGCAGATCCCGGTATTCGCCAACAGCTGTATGGGTAGTCTTAAACCCACTTCCCACTGCCTTGGAGTCTGTCCATGCAGTGGGGTTGTAGGTTTACTCCCTGAAAGCAAAATGAGGTTAACAGAGGGAAGAGAATGAAGCAGGCAGTGGGGGGAGGGGCGGTGGAGAGAGAGAGAAGTGAGAGGGAAAACAGTTGAGTGTACCGACTGGTAAGTGAAAAGGGACACAAAGACTGAAACAAATATAAAGAAAAACAATAACCATGACTGAAAAGTAACCAACAACCATATAAAAAGCTAAAACATACAATGATGCTAATGTATACACTGACCAACCTCCTTATTGGTGTGCTATTCCTTTATACAAAGATGGGGTCTACAGAGAAATAAGATAAAAGGAAAAAGGGGGGGAAGAAAGAAAAAAGAAAAAAGGGGGGAAGGGATACATTAAAGTCAGTAGAGTAATAGAACCAGCCAAGAACACTCTGAGACTTTTCCTTTATGCCCAATGTTCTTTCAGCTCTAATTTCTAGCTATTTTTGCAGGCTGGTAGAACTGTTCACAGTTAGGATCAGTTGCCCCTAGCCTGCTGTGAAGAACAATTCAGATATGGGCCCCCTGCACAGTCTATTACTGAGATCTGGCTTTTTCTATTTTTCAAGAGGGATGAGCCTCTGCCATTCCCGTTTTGATGTTGTTACCTTGGTTCCCAAGCAGGTGGTGCTACCTCGTGGCTACAGTCCAGAGGGGAGTGAGCTGGTTACGGATCCGTGACCTGTTGCGGCAACTTCATGGGGAGAGTTCCACAGGCCTTTCTCTGGGCTAGGGGCATGGTGTGGCAGTGGCAGCAGCTGCCGGGCAGCAGCAATCTCAGAAGATCCTGCTTGCAGGGGCTTCATGGTCAGAAGTCATGGGTTGCTTCAAGCATGAGCTGGGAATGACCACAGTGGCAGCGTTCACAACTGCAGGAGCAGCCTGGACCACCACAATATCTGAGTAGCGACAGCTGGTGATGGTGGTGGCTGAGCTCCCTGTGAAGAGCAGGCTGTGGAAGATGGGAGCTGCAGCTCTTGGGAAAGAGCTAGGCTCTTTATGGGTGTTCTCTTTCACAGAGGTTCTCACAGACCATGCCCCCCCATCGCCATCTTGCCGGATTTCCAAAAAGGCATGATTTTATTGGACTGTCTTTGTGTGATTACCAGTATGCTTTAGGGAATTTTGTTTGTCTGTCTGTTTTTCACTCTTTTCTGGCCTTGTGTCTCTTTTTCACCCATTAGTTGGTATGTATGTCTGTTTTCCCTCTCACTCTTCTCTCTTTCTAACTTCCTCTTGACCTCCCCCCTCTTTCATTATTTTCCTTTTTCGTTCCTCCTTTGTTCCAGGGAGCAAAACTACACTCGGCTGCACGGACAGATTGTAAGGCAGTGGGAAATAGGTTCCAGTTTGCCCATACACCTGTTGGTGGATACTGGAATTGGCAGATAGATTCTGATCACAGCTTCCCCCTCAATTAAACCTCAAAACTGCAAAAAGTACAGCCCCCAGCCCATGCTCCAGCCTCAAAAAGTGAACAAAGCCAGAGGACCCTCACAAGGAAGAACAGGAGATTGAACAAAAGAGTAAAAGCAACCCACCTTCCCTGAAAAACAGAATTAAAGAAAGGGAGAGAAAGGGGGGGAGAGAGAGAAAAATCTGCACAAATGAAGAAAAACCAAAAGAAGAATATGGGTCTCTCCCAGACTCCTGGGACAGCAAACACTGAGAAAACTGACTTTGGAATGCAACCAATGAAGAGCCCCCAGAATGACAGGTCTCAAACTACAAACCTAGATATCAAGACATTAATGGAGAGATTAAAAATAATTGAGGAGAGACCAGAAGAAACTAGGAAGGAGTTGATAACTGAGATAACAGTAATAAAGAATACTGTGAAGGAAACAAATAACAAACTGATAAGCATGGAAAGCAGAATTAGCCAAGAAGAAGAAAGAATCTCAGAGCTTGAGGAACAAAATATAGAACTAACCCAAACGTCAAAAAATAGAAAAGAGGCTTAAAAACACATAACAAAACCTTCAAGAGATGAGCAATTATTTCAAGAAACCAAATATAAGAGTAATTGGACTTTCTGAAACAGAAAGAGAAACAGAGGCAACCTTGGAACAAACATTCCATGAGATTATTGAAGAAAACTTCCCTCATCTCATCAGTGACATGAAAATTCAAACACGAGAGATTCAGAGAACACTTGCAAGACAACAAATGAGAAGACCAACTCCAAGACACATAATAATTCGCCTAAACAAAGTAGATATAAAAGGAAAAATCCAGCCGGGCTCTATGGTTCAACCTGTAATCCCGTGCCTTGGGAGGCTGAGGTTAGTGAATTGCCTGAGCCTGCGAGTTCGAGACCCACCTGGGCATCTTGGTGAGACCTCATCTCTACAGTAAATCAAAAAAATTAGCCAGGCATGGTAGCGCATGCCTGTAGTTCCAGCTACTTGGAAAGCTGAGGCGGAAGGATCGCCGGAGCCCTGCAGGTCGAGGCTGCGGTGTCTGGGAGTGGCCACTGCACTCCAGTCTGGATGACAGAGTGAGACTCCAAATCAAAAAAAAAAGAAAAAGAAAAAATCCTAAAAGGAGCAAGAGAAAAAGGCCAGATCACCTACCATGGAAGACCAATTAGAATAGCAGCAGATTTATCTACAGAAACCCTGCAGGATAGGAGAGCTTGGAACCCTATCTTCAAAGTTCTAAAAGATAAACAATTTCAACCAAGAATAGCCTACTCAACCAAGCTAAGCTTCATCAGCAAGGGAGAATTAAAATCTTTCCCATATATCCAATCCCTAAAAACTTACGCTTCCACCAGACCACATTTACAAGAACCGCTTTAAAAAGTACTAAACACAGTGGAAAAGGAAGAAAGAACAACAACCTTCTTCACAAGAGTACAGGAAAAAGAGTAAAACACATATTAACCAACACCAAAACCAAAAGAAAGACAACAAACAAAGAGGAACAAGAACAACTCTATAAGACTTTATGATAGGGACCAACTCTCACATTTCAATAATTAGCCTGAATGTGAATGGACTAAATGCACCACTGAAAAGACATAGAATGGCAAATGGATAAAATATCACCAGGCAACAATATATTGCCTTCAAGAGACCCATCTCACTAGAAACAACATGCACAGACTCAAAGTAAGAGAATGGAAAACCAATTTTCAGGCAAACGGAAGACAAAAGAAAGGAGGAGTCATGATCCTAATTTCATACAAAATACCATTGAAGTTATCAAAAATTTTTAAAAAATACAGAAAGCCACTACATAATGATAAAAGGTTCACTCCATTAACAAGAAATACCTATCCTAAACATATATGCACCCAACATAGGAGCACCAACTTTCATAAAGAAGCTCCTAGGAAAACTCAAGAAAGATATTGACTCTAACACTATCATAGCTGGGGACTTTAATACCCCACTCACAACCCTAGACTGATCATTAGGACAAAAAATCAGCAACGAGATCCAGAATCTCAATGTGACTCTTGACCTAATGGACTTAATTGATACCTACAGAACACTCCACCCAACGACCACAGAATATACATTCTACTCATCACCGCATGGAACGTACTCTAAGATCAACCACATTCTTGGCCATAAATCAAGCATAAACAAATTTCAAAAGATCAAAATTTTGTCATGCACCTTCTCAGACCACAGTGGAATAAAAATAAACATCAATACCAACAGTTCCCCCCAGGCCCACAATGATATAGACACTAAATAGTATGATGCTAAACAACTCCTGGGTCAGTGATGAAATCAAAACAGAAATTAAAAGATACCTGGAAACAAATAAAAATGAAGAAACATCTTACCAAAATCTCTGGGATGCCATGAAAACTGTAGTAAGACGGGAATTCATGTCTCTACAAACACACATGAAGAAAATGGAAGGATCACAAATTAACAGCCTAACAGGTCACCTTAGGAAACTGGAAAAACAAGACCACCAAAACCCTAACTTCAGCAGAAGAATCCAGATCACCAAAATAAAAGCCCAAATCCAAGATATAGAAGACAAAAAGATAATACAAAAAAATCAATGAAACAAAAGCTGGTTCTTTGAAAGGATCAACAAGATCAATGGTCCCCTAGCTAGACTGACAAAGGAAAAAAAAGAGAAAAAGCCCAAATAAGTACAATCAGAAACAAAAAAGATGAAGCTGCATCTGACCCTGAAGAAATACAAAAGATCATTAGAGACTACTGTGTACACTTGTACGGAAACAAACTTGAAAACCTTAAAGAAATGGAAGGCTTTCTGATATCACACAACCTGCCTTGGTTGAAACAAGAAGAAATTGAGACTCTAAATAGACCAATAACAATCAAAGAAATTGACTATGTAATAAGAAAACTATCTACAAAAAAAAGCCTGGACCAGATGGTTTTCCAGCAGAATTCTATAAGACTTTTAAGGAGGAGCTGATACCAATCCTATTGAAAGTATTCCAGGTGATTGAGAAAGATGGAACCCTCCACAAATCATTTTATGATGCTAACATCACATTGATACCCAAGCCAGGTAAAGACTCAACAAAGAAAAAGAACTACTGGCCAATATCCTTGATGAACATAGATGCTAAAATTCTCAGCAAGGTCCTAGCAAACCGGATTCAACAACACATCTCAAAAATCATCCATCATGATCAAGTAGACTTCATCCCTGGGATACAAGGCTGGTTCAACATTCACAAGACAATAAATGTAACTAAATACATCAACAGACATCAGAACAAAAACCACATGATTATATCATTAGATGAAGAAAAAGCTTTTGATAAAATCCAGCACCTCTTCTTGATAAAAACCTTCGAACATCTAGGCATACATGGATCATACCTCAAAATAGTAAAAGCCATCTACAAGAAACCCACAGCTAGCATACTCCTAAACAGACAAAAATTGGAACCATAAACGGGAGCAAGATAAGTATGCCCACTCTCTCCCCTCCTGTTCAATTTAGTATTGGAAGTCCTGGCTAAAGCAATCAGAAAAGAGAAGGCGATCAGTGGTATTCCAATAGGAAAATAGGAAGTCAAGTTATCTCTCTTTGCAGATGACATGATGTGTACCTTGAAAACCCAAGGGAATCTGTCAAAAGCCTCCTTGCAGTGATAAAGGACTTTGGCAAATTCTCAGGGTATAAAATAAATGTGCAAAAGATAAGTGCATTTCTTTACACCAATAATAAACAAACAGAAACCCAAATAAAAAGCACAATCCCATTCACAATAGCCATGCAAAAAATAAAATACCTTGGCATCTTCCTAACCAGAGACGTGAAAGACATTTACAATGAAAACTACAAAACACTGCTCAAAGAAATCAAAGATGACACAAACAAGTGGAAAAATATCCCATGCTCATGGATTGGAAGAATCAACATCGTGAAGATGTCCATCTTACCTAAGGCAATCTACAGATTTAATGCAATTCCCATCAAATTGCCAGCAACATTCTTCTCTGAGCTAGAAAAAACAATACAGGAATTCATATGGAAACACAAATGACCAAGAATAGTAAGAACAATCCTCAGCAAAAAAAAAAAAAAACAAAGCAGGATGTATCACTTTACCAGACTTCAAACTTTTCTATAAAGCTACAATAATCAAAACAGCTTGGTATTGGTACAGAAACAGGCATATAGACCAATGGAATAGAATTGAGATTCCAGAAGCAAAACCTCAATTTCTCAACCAACTCATCTTCGACAAAGCCTCCACCACCTACCACTGGGGAGAGGAGAACCTATTCAGTTAACAGTGCTGGGAAAACTGGCTGACCACATGCAGAAGATTCAAACAAGATCCCTCTCTATCCCCATACACAAAAATTAACTCCAAATGGATCAGGGACCTAAATGTAAAACCTCAAACCATAAGAACCTTAGAAAATGCAGGACACACCCTTATGAAAATTGGAACTGGCATCCAATTCCTGAACAAAACCCGAAACCCACAGGCCATAAGAGATAAGATAGACAAGTGAGATCTCATTAAACTGACAAGCTTCTGCAAAGCCAAAGAAACCATCAAGAGAGCAGGGAGACAGCCCACAGACTGATAAAAAGTATTTGCCAACTCCATGTCTGACAAAGGTCTAACATCTTGGATCTATAAGGAACTCAAACGTGCTGAAAAGAAAAAAACAAACAATCCCATTATAAAGTGAGCAAAAGATATGAATAGACACTTCTCAAAAGAAGACATTCAAGCGGTCAACAGGCACCTGAAGAAATGTTCAACCTCACTAATCATCAAGAAGATGCAAATTAAAACTACACTGAGATACCACCTAATTCCTGTCAGAATGGCCATTATCAATAACTCAAAAAATAACAGTTGCTGGAGAGGATGTGGTGAAAAGGGAACACTGCTACACTGTTGGTGGGAGTGTAAACTAGTGCAACCTCTGTGGAAAGCAATGTGGTGATTCCTAAAAGCACTAAATGTCAACCTCCCATATGACCCTGCAATCCCCCTACTGGGAATATACCCTAAAGAACTCAAATCACTCTATCAAAAAGATACCTGCACACGTATGTTTATCGCAGCATTGTTCACAATAGCAGTAACTGGAACCAACCATGCTGTCCATCAAAAGAGGACTGGATTTTAAAAATGGTACATATACATGATGGAATACTATGTGGCCATAAAAAAGAACAAAATCATGAATTTCACAGCAACCTGGATGGAACTAGAGTCTATAATACTGAGTGATCTCTCACAGAAACAAAGATCTGAGTATCACATGTTCTCACTCATATAGTGGACCTTGAACATCTATCATAATACTATAAGAAAAGGATTGACAGTGGTGGGAAACTATGGAGGGGTAGGGAGGGAAAGGGAGGTGGGATTAAAGGTAGTCAATATCTGTCTGGGGATGGGAAGACACCCCTTATCAATAAGGGTGTCTGAACGATGCATATTTGTATACCTAACCTTTAACTGTACCCCACAATTTTAAAATAAAAAATATGTATAAAAAATTAAAAATAAAATTATGGTGCTACCAGCTGCCCAGCTCAGAGGTTCATTTCAACCCAAGGAGTCCTGCTGCTGGAGTTCCCCCACCAGCTTCGATTCCTTGCCTGTTCGCTATCTAATCTAGTTTGCACTAGAGACATGGATATCTAGACTGGTGGTCATTCTCATTCAGGTTAGACTTTGAGCTGGGCAGTCTTTTGACCCAGGCCTATCCACTGCAAGTGAACACCCTTCCTTATTGACTTACTTCTCAAGTTCTCGTGCTTTGAAGCTGGACCTATAAGAAAGTAAAAGAGTTTGGAAGTAGAAGTTTTGGGGGTCTGAAAAATCAGGGGTCTGGAATCAGGTAAGTGTCCCAGGTATTGAGAGAATGTCAGGCATGCTTCCTGGGCAGCAGCCACAGGCCACCACTGCTGTGAAGGCCTGCGTAAGTAAGAACATGTGGGGTGCAGCCAGCAAGCCTTTTAGACTCTTCCTACTGGTCTAGGTCCCATTCTAAGGCATAGTCCTTCAGGAATCACATAGGTAAGAGCAGCAGGTCACTTGGCAGGTAACAGTTAGTGAGGGAAACAGGTAGAAGGGATGTTGGGGACATGGACACGGAAAGGTCAACATGTTGAATTGATGTCGAAATAAGTTGGTGAAACAGTACGCCTAAAGGACATCAAAGCCCTGAATTTTGTCACCTCATCAGAGCTTTTACTGGATGTTTGAATGAATGAAGTTGTGTAGTACTCTAACTGGCTGAAAGTCCTGAATGTAAAAGCAATGTTGACCGTAAATCATAACACCCTGTAAGTCAGAGGACCTCAGCATACACATACTACCTTGCCAGTCTTCCTGGACCTGACATCTTTCAGCAGCCTGGGGTTAAAGAAATCCAGGGTGGGTGGGAAGAGCTTGTGAGGTTTTGCAGCCTTCCAGATCCACCCTGTCATCAGAATGTTCACTTTTGAATTATAGGTCCTTTGACTTGCCCTTAATTTGTTGAAAATGCACATAGAATTAACTTGGTAAATGGGAAAAATTAGTGCTCTGGTAAGTCAGAGTTTTTCCTTCTTCAAATGGGGCTGGTTTGAAATTTTTGCTTTGTGTCATGTAGGAAAAAGTAGTTGAGCATTGTAAACAAGTATTATTTTCTGATTTCAAACAATTTAGAGGCACCTATTTATAGCCTAACCATTGATGTGTTTAGTCACCAAATATTTCTTTATGTTTATTAAAGCAGTGTTTCCTTGGACTTGATTTTCATCCTTCCCCTTCTCATCTTCCTCCTACTCCCCCAAATAAGTTACATTGTAAACTGCTTTAAAAAAATAAAAATAAAGAAAAAAAAATGGCAATAAACACAATTTATTGAGAAGTGCATTGAAAATGAAGCACGGTGAAATGAGGTATGCCTGTATATTTTTTGCAACAAATAGCTTTCAGTCAATCACAAACAACTGAGTTTTCACTAATCACAGGCAGCCATGTTCAAATAAGGCAGACATCTAGCAGTAGCCAATCAGATGATTCCTCTACTTTGCTTCTTTGTCCAGCATATGAAAGCTTGCCACTGGCACTGCTGACTGGAGCTCTCTGGTTCTGAGTGCTGCCTGATTTTAAAATCTTTCTTTGCTCAGATAAACTTTTAAATTTAATTTGTCTAAAGTTTCTCTTTAACAAGGCCTCCAGAGTTGCTAAAATCTGAGGATTCGGTGATTAGTTTAAGTCAACTCCTCCCCAGGTGTCTGGCTCTAGTTAGGTTCAGAGACAACTCAGAGTGCACTGAGAATTTGAACCCTAAACCTTGAGGCCCTAAATTTATGGAAACAAATAGATTTACGTGGATCACTTATTAACCAGCTGTGTGATTTATGCAAGAGTTTTAACAACCCTAAGTTCTCAACTATAACATAAAGATACAAATACCTGTCTAGAATATTGAGTTAAAACAAATTAAATCATAGTGTACACGTGGTTTCAACACAGCAGTGTTCATTCTAGATTCACAGGAGACAGAAAGCCCTGACAGACGACATCCCTATGTCAGTAAAACAAGAAGGTAGGACTAGAATCTAGCCACTAATTAGCTATGTGACCCTAGTTACTCCAGTTTTCTGTGCCTCACATTCTCTATCAGTAAATTGTGAATATTGTCAAAGCAAAAATTGTATTGGGCAAAGCTAAACAGACAAAAGGGACTTTATGTATGGCTATTGCAATGGAGAGGGAAGCCAGAACTGTCTGAACTCAACTCTGTTGAAGTAGGATGTGATAGGGTTATTGAGGACTGGGGTGAGCTAGCAAAAAAGTACTGTAGGACCTCAGGAGGAGGTCATAGTCCATCTGTGTCTGCTAACTGGCTATGCTCAAAGAAAAAGTAAACTTCTCGTGTCTTTATGACAGGAGATAATCTTTGTCTTGGAGCTAAGCACCCTCCAATGTTATACTCCTACCCTTCCATAGAACCTGGGAGACAGGGGAGTTATCTCCTTTGATCAATTACATTTCAGAGAGATGGCTCTCCGGTCTCTGAGAGAGATATTCTGGGATTGTAAAGCTGGCAAGAGGCTGGAAGGAGATTTGCATCTCAAAGGGGGCAGCAAAAGAATTTATAATGGTAAGTTTTCTAAAGTAAATATTCTAAGAAAATGTAGGTCAGGGGCCTAGAATCAGGAAAAAGCCTGTGTATAGTTCAGTCAAGTTGAGGAGAATATTAAAACTAACTTTTCGATAATAATATTCACTTTACAAGGTGGTTGTGAGCATTAATTGTGTTATTATATTATAAAAGTGTAGACAAGAGTTCCTTTCACTTAGTAAGGACTAGAGAAGAGTTTGAAATTGTTAATGTTTCAAATAATGTCTCAGATTTCTTCCATTTCTGTGACTCATTGGTTCTTTAGGACATGCTGACTTTGGTACAGGAAAGTAATATTTTCTCATGAAACAACTGTGTGTCTCAATTACCTGGGCATCAGTGTGTATTCCTAGGCAGTTTTCCAAGGTAAACTTTCAATCTCCAGCCAGTTTTCTGCCTTTGCTCAGCTACATCCTGCTGCCCGTTCTAACACACGCAAAGCACCAAGAGGCTCAGGAGATAACAAACCGACTTCAGTGTCTTAGTAAACCAAATCAAATTAATGGCACGAATCTTCTAGGGGTGGGTGAGGCTGGTGTTTGATGCTTGCCAAGGTCTAACTCAAAATAGCAGTTGTATTAGCTGTTGATTGGCATGACCATCTCCCCTGTACCCACCTCTTTGATGGTGTGAGGATAAGAGTTAACAGTATGAAGGTGGCTAGGGCAGACACCTCTGTCTGATCCACCTTCCCACAGGTCTGTCTCCATGGGAACAGATTTCCATATAGAGCTGTGAGGGGAGACCAGAGCTTGGATGGTAGATCCCTTCAGGCAGTTCCAATAAAGCTGTTTTGTAAAATTCTTCTACCCTGGCTGGGCTCGGTGGCTCAGCCTATTATCCCAGCACTTTGGGAAACCAAGGCAAGTGAATTGCCTGAGCCCGGAGGTTCAAGACCAGTCCAGGCAACTTGACAAGACCTCATCTCTACAATAAATAAAAAATTAGCCGGGTGAGGTAGTGCGCACCTGTAGTTCCGGTTAGTTGGAAACCTGAGAAGGATCACTGGATCCCATCAGGTTGACATTGGGGTGGCCATGAGAGTGCAACTGCACTCCAACCTGGGCGATGGAGTGAGACTCCAACTCAGAAAAAAAAAAATTCTTCTACCCTAAGGAAGATTCTTTCTTGGTTGTTTAGCACATGATAAAGTTGCCATTGCTTAAGGCATATGAAACAACTTCTCCTTCCACACACATTACTACAGCTATACCTGGTCACCAATAAAATAATCATTACGTGCAAATAGGTGATTTCTGTGCATGAAAGCAAGCAGGCAACATGGCTGCATGTACCACCACCTTTAGGCATAGTTTCTTGTGCACACATCATACCTCAATCAGACTGTTAGGGGAGTATGGCTTGGATCCTGCCATGGAGGCTATTCGTTTTTGTGTGAACTTTATCAAGTGAACTTTTTTCACTTAGTCTCTGTGGGCTTCAGTGTCCTTATTTGCTAAAAATGGGCATAATAATATGAAGGCTACTTGGCTCTCAGGTTATTGTTGTAAATATCAGAGGAATGAATAAAAGAATGCTTTGTAAACTATATCATGTATATACTAAGGAATCATTTCTTTTTTTTTTTTTTTTGAGTTGGAGTCTCACTTTCTTTTTACAAGTTACAGTTTAAAGCACAGCTACTCTCTTTTCTTATCCCACCACTACCCAAATGTACTGGTTAACATATCAATATTTTCAGAAAAAATGCATTGTTCACCCTTTTCACTGTCAACTTTTATCAGGGTGAGTGATCTTCACAAGGGTGCTTTTCAATCTTGGCACATGTAGGAGGAATGGAGAAATGCACAAAGGACTGAAAACTTGGTTCTTGTCTCTTCATGGCTCTCACTTGCTGCTTGACTCTCGAGACGTCTGTCCACTTCTCTCAGCCTCAGTGTTCTTATCCACTTCCAATTTCACCTTTATTAGTCCACATCTTCTATATTCCCCTTTTCTGCTTTGATTTTGCTCCACAGAATTTACACACTACTTAACATTCTATATTCACTTATTTAATGTGTCTGTTATCTCTTTCTCATTAGTAGAAAGTAAGCTCCAGGAGGGAAAGTATTTTCATCTGTATTGTTCACTCCTGTGTCCTCAAGGGCTAGAATAGTGAGTCACTCACTCTATGACTAAGTACGTGAATGAATGAAGAATGAAAACTAATTTCATTCAAACTAGATGATCTTGAATTTACCAATCTTAATTGTCTGAATCTTTGATCTAGTCATGAGGTATTCCACCTTTTGGTTTCATTCTACTTGGCAACATCTTCTCCCAAATGAATTACAATAAATATTTCCACCATTCATGAGCTTAACGACAGCAAGAATGATTCAGGTTAGAAATAAAAGCTTTCTTGTATGCTGAAATGAATTATGTGTTAGTTCCTACAGCAGAAATACCTTCAGATCTCAGTTTTTTATATTTGAAATTAATTTATTTCCCAGTGTTTATTAAAGCCACCAGAATGCAGGCACAGGGCCTTCTGTTTATCTCCCAAAATAAGGTAAGCAAGTTGAAAGTAGGGCCTTAGAAGCCACCTGAAGACAAGGATGAAGAAAGAAAGCCTGGAATTCTGTCCCTCTTCCTTGAGGATTCTAGTGCTTCAGAAGAAAATGGTCCTGCCAGATTGCAGAGAAATAGATGAGGTTTCTAAATGCCTCTGTTGTTTAAAGTACCTTAAAATATATTGCATTGTGCTACAGTTTTAGTTTGTCCCCCCTGAAACTCATGTTGAAATCAGATTTCCAATGAGTGGCATTGGGAGGTGGGACCCAGTGCGAGGTGGTTGGGTCATGGGAGAAGATCCCTCATGAATAGATTAATGCACTCCCATGAGGGTGAATTCTTGCTTTTGCGGGAATGAATTTACTTCCATGAAGTGGGTTTTTCAAAAGAGTCTGACTTCTTTCTCTCTCTCTATCTCTCCCCACCCCACACTCTCTCTGTCTCTCTCTTTTACTTCCTTTCTTGCCGTGTGATCTCTTGGCCCATGCCTGTCCTCCTGCTTTCCACCATGACTGGACGCAACAAAGCTCCCTCATCCGATGCATCTAAAGTTCAGTTTTGTTTGGTTTTGAATTTTATGTAAATGGAAATTTTCACATGTAATTTTTTATATCTAGCTCTTTTTAAACCAAATTGTAATATCCATTCTGTTGTGTGAGAGGCAATTTGTCCATTTTCACCACTGTATGATATCCCTTTATATGAATGCACCACATTGTATTTACCCACTCTACTACTGATGGTTTTGGGGTTGTTTTTAATGCTAGACAAGTATGAACCATGCAGTTATGAGCATTCTGATGCATATATCCTGGTGCACTGAACCATGCATATCATTAGAACACCTATGCTGGTGTGAGAATTACTAGGTCACGATTTATGCACATTGTCAATTTTAGTAGATGATAGTAGTGAAGGAGATTGCCTGTGCATCACATCTTCCAACAATTAAATTGTTAGTCTGTGTCTTTATAGCCATTCTGATAGGTTGCAGTAGTACTTACACAGTTCAGATTTGCATTTCTCTGATCACTAGGTGAGGCTGAGCATTTTCTTATACTTCTTAACTATTTTAATCACCTCTTTGAGAACTGGTTGCTCAAGACTTGCTCATTTTAAAAAAACAGGTTATTTTTGTTTTTTTGTTTTTCTATCATCAAAGGGAAATGTTTTAGCATTTTAGCATAAAGGATGATGTTTGCTATAGCTATTTCTATAGAAATCCTTTATCAGACTAAGGACTTTTTTCTGCTCCTACTTTATCAGACTAATGACTTTTTTCTACTCCTACTTTGCTAAGAGGTGTAATCGTGCATGAATGTTGATATTTATCAAATGGTTTATCTACATTTATTGAGATGTTCATATTATTTTTCTTTATTCATCTGTGAATATAATAAATTGCATTGATCCATTTGCAAATCCCATGATTATTTTTGGAATAAACCCAACTTGGTCATAGATATATTATCTTTTATTTTTAAATATTGATTTTAAGGGAAGGATAACTTATACAGAGAAAGTGCAGAAATCATTCATGAACATGTCAACAATCATAATAAAGTTAATGTACCCACGTAACCACCATCCAAATCAGGAAATCGAAAATGGCCAGCTCTTCAGAAAGATTCCAGTCACTGCTTCTTTCCTCCTACTCAAAAGTAATCACTAGAATGAGTTCTATGGACTTAAAAAAAATTATATAATTTAAAGCGTGTGTTATGTATTATTTTATGTTTTGTTGCATTTTATGTTTTATTACATTTACCCATGTTATTTTTTATAGAGGCATTTTGTTAATTTGCATTTCTGCCTGATATGTATATATATGAATATATATGTGAAAATTATATATTTACTTTTGCACTCTATTACTGGTGTTACTTTTTCACTCACTTCCTGTTGTCTAGTAATAAATAAGTCCTTTCATTGTAATGCAGTCTATGTTGCTGATCTTTTCCTTTATAGTTAGGCTTTTGATGTTCATTGAAAAATCTTTTCCTACTCCAAAGTTATATGAATATTTTTCTTCTTTTAAGCATTATTATCTACCAGAGACTTTATTTTTCTAATTTTCACATTGACATCTACATTCAACCTGAAATTGATTGTAATTAATGGCATGAGGTAGGAGGTGCTCTCCTTTCGTCGGTATGAATATCCAGTTAATGCAGTATCATTGAAAAGACTATCCTTTCCTCATGGCTTTACATTGTCATCTTTGTCATAAATCAGTGACTTTTAAATATAGGACTACTCTTGGATTTTCTATTCTCTTCCAAGTCTATCCTGGACCCAACCCTCTGATATTTGAATTAAATGTAGATACCGGGTAGAGTAAGTCTTCCCACATTTTTCATCTTCTTTAGGAATAATTCTGTCATTTTGCACACACACACATATACAGAGAGAGAGAGAGAGACTTAGGGGTTTAATTAAGATTTCATGCAATTCTGTCAATTATGGAACATGTTTTAACAATACAAACTTTTCCAATTTGTTAAAATGCTATAAATTTGTATGACATTTACTTTATAGGATCCATCAACATGATGTATTTATTTATTAATTCTTATCATTTTCCTGTACATTATTTTGAATTCTCTACATCAATCCCCTAATCCAAAAATAACTAAATTTCTTCTTTTCTATTTACTATAATTTCTATTTTTTTGTCTTATCCTATTAGAAGAAACATCTAGAATAATGTAATATAGAAGTGGTGATAACAGAAATCCTAGTATTTTAT
The DNA here is from genome assembly GCA_027257055.1 of Cephalopachus bancanus. Taxonomy (NCBI): domain Eukaryota; kingdom Metazoa; phylum Chordata; class Mammalia; order Primates; family Tarsiidae; genus Cephalopachus; species Cephalopachus bancanus. Next base: position 1,277,221 of record JAPVLO010000385.1, on the reverse strand, counting down.
CAAATTTATGAATATTTCCTTCTATTTATAATGTGCAGAGTTTTATTTATCATTAAGCCAAGTATGTAAAATGCTTTTTCTGCATGTGTAGAGAGTATCTTGATTTTTTTACCTTGTAAATGTAAGTTAAGTGAATTACAATGATTAATTTTTTAATGTTAACTGAGTAGTTAAACTCAGTTTAATCATTCTCATCCTTTTTATAAGTTACTTAATTGTATTTCCTAATGCTAATATTTTATAATATTTCATTTATGTTTATGAGTGAAATTTAGAATTTTTCTTCATTATAGCGTAATATTAGATTATAATAACAAACTTAGGCTAATCTTAAAAATGAATTGAGAAAAGTTTCCCTATTCTCTTGTCTAAAAGAGTTTGTGTAGGATAATGTATATATATATGTGTGTGTGTGTGTGTGTGTGTGTGTGTGTATACATATATATATATTTTTTTTTTAGTTGGAACCTCACTCCATCACCCAGGCTGGAGTGCAGTGGAATGCTCATGCCCACTCCAACCTTGACCTGCTGGGCTCCGGCGATCCTTCTGCCTCAGCCTTCCAAGTAAGAACTATAGGTGGGCTCTACAATGCCCAGCTAATTTTGGATTTATTGTAGAGACGGGTCTCACCAAGTTGCCCGGATGGGTCTCGAACCCACAAGCTCAGGCAATTCACTCTCCTTGGCCTCCCAAAGTGCTGGGATTACAGGCTGAGCCACCGAGCCCGACTAATAACTGATATTTTTTATATTTTGGATTAATTTATTGGTAAAGTTATCTGGGCCTGGATTTTCTTTATGGGAAGATTTTAAATAATGTATTCGATTTCATTAATATATTTAAGAAATATCTAGTCTTTCTTCTCTCTTCTTTTTTTTAGATTGGAAAATATAGTTTATTTAGAAACTGAGAGAGAGAGGAGATTCTCCTCCCCAAGGTAGGGGAGGGGCCAAAGCTTAGGAAAACACAGCAACCATAGCCCAATGAACACATCGCCTAGCCAGTGCTTAACAAAAACAATGGCCAGAAATATCTAGTCTTTCAATTTCTTTATGTATTAATTTTTGTAAATGCATTTTTAAAAATCTATTTATTCTAATTGTTAAATCTGTTGGCCTAAAATTTTTTATGATAGCCTATTATTGTCCTTTTTAGTAATTGAATAAACTGTGGCACTTTTCATTCCTAATATTAATGACTTGTCTCACTTTTTAAAAATCTACTCAGCAGAACTTTTTCATCCTTAGTCATTTTTAAAATTATTTAAGTTATTGATCCTACCAGGCTCGGTGGCTCAGCCTGTAATCCTGTGCCTTGGGAGGCTGAGGTGAGTGGATTGCCTGAGCAACTTGGCGAGACCTCATCTCTACAATAAATCAAAAATCAGCCAGGCGTGGTAGCGCGTGCCTGTAGTTCCAGCTACTGGGAAGGCTGAGGCGGAAGGATCGCCGGAGCCCAGCAGGTCGAGGCTGCAGTGGCCAGAGCGGCCACTGCACTCCAGTCTGGGCGACAGAGTGAGACTCCAACTCAAAAAAAAGAAGTTATTGATCCTCTCCTTTTATGTTTATTTGCTATTTTGTATATGTCTGCTCCTAGCTATATGACATATAGTCTTTGGGTTTATTCTCATTTTATCTTTCTCTTTTCTTGAGACAGATGCCCACCTGATTAACATTCAGGTTTTCTTCTTTTCTAATGTATGAGGGGAGACCCCCCAAAAAACAGAATTATCTTTTTGGAAGCCAAACCCCTTGTAGTACACTTGGAGTTTATTCCTCTGGGTCAAACAATCAACCAAAGTTTTTTTCTGGAAGTTTTGAGAAGGTTGCATCAAGATTGTGGAAGAATCATCCAGAGCTGTGGCAAACAGGTGACCGGTTCTTCCACCATAAAAATGCACCTGCCTACACCACACTGAGTGTTCAGCAGTTTTTGATCAAAAATGTCATGATCCCCATGCCCCACCTTCCCTATTCACCTGATCTTATCCTGAGCAACTTGTTTTTATTTCCCTGGATAAAAAAAGTTCTCAAAGGGAAACGTTTTGTTGATGTGGAAGAGATGAAATAAAAAACAGCAGAAGCACTAAAAGGCATCAAATTGATGAATTTAAAAACTTTTGAGCAGTGAAAAAAGCATTTCAATAGGTGTATTGCATCAAACAGAGAGTACTTTGAAAGTAACTGAAGTTCAAACATGTAAGAATAAGCGCACAACTTCTTTTTTTTTTTTATTTGGAATCTCACTCTGTCGCCCAGACTGGAGTGCAGTGGCCGCTCCCGGCCACCGCAGCCTCCACCTGCTGGGCTCCGGCGATCCTTCCGCCTCAGCCTTCCGAGTAACTGGAACTACAGGCGCGCGCTACCACACCCGGCTAGTTTTTGATTTATTGTAGAGATGAGGTCTCGCTGTCCAGGTGGGTCTCGAGCCACACAACTTTTTATAAATAAATTACGGGTTTTTGAGGTCCCCCTTCATATACATCTAAGGCTAAAAATATTCTTTAATTGCTACTTTAGTGATATACCATCAACTTGTTAAATTTATTTTTTAATGATTCAATTCAATATACATTATAGTGTCCTATGTGATATCTTCTATGCCCGTAAATTACTTAAAAGTTTATTTCTTAATTTCAAAATATTTCATGACATTCTAGTTACCAGTTGCTATTCTTAGCTTAATTATATTTTTATCTGATAATATATCTATATGATTGCAATCCTTTGAATTTTTTTGAGAGCTTGCTTTGAGATTTATTATATAGTCAATTTTAGTCAAGGTTCTGTGTGCTTTGAAATATATGTCATGAAGTAATTTAATAAAGTATATATGTACAAGTCAAATTTATTAATCATTATTGTTTAAGTATTTTATATCCGTACTGATTTTTTTGTTGCTTATTCTGTCAGGTACTGAGTTAACTCTCTTCTTATGATTGGGAATTTATTTTGGCTGTAGTTCTGTCTATCTTTGATACATATATTTAGAAGCCATGCTACTATGTGCATAAAAATTGAGAATTTGCTTTATCTTACTATTGAGAAAACTGAGCTTAGTAAATTTAAGTAAATACTGCAACTAGTAACTGGTAGATCGAGGATTTGTGTCTTTCTAGTTTGGTGTGATTCCAGAGCTTATTTTCACACATATATGCCTTAAGATAACTGAACGATGACTCTTTAATTAACAAATTTGGATATAAAACTGCAGAAAACTCTCAGAAGTTTTTTTGCAGGCTTGGCATAATATGATCTCTGTTTTAGAAACTCTGTCTGGCAGCACGTGGAGAAGGAATAGGTCCTGGAAGAATATTGGGAAAGCCATTGAAATCGTCCAACCTGAGAAATCATATATAACCCTCATAAGGTCATGCAATGCAGCTGAGCTTGAATTAGGGTTAGTTTTTTTTTTTAATTTCTAGGCCACATCTTCTTTGAATTATATCATCACAGCTTATTGATCATCTCCAGAAATGGTAACTATTGTAAAATATCTTTATTGGTCATTCAAAACCGATGAGGCATTGAATAAGCCAAAACAAAAGTGCCTAAAATTTTGACAAAATCTTAGAAAACCTCTAAAAATAATTTCCTTCACTATTATGGTAAAGATGGGCAAAGGACCTGAACAGATATTTCTCAAAAGAAAACATACAAAAAGACCAACAAGTTTATGGAGAAAAAAATGCCTACTATCAATAATTATCAGGGAAAAGCAAATTAAAACCACAATAAGATAACACCTCACACTTGTTAGGATGTCTATTCTAAAAATGGCAAGAGATAACAAGTGTTGGTGAGGATGTGGAGAAAAGGAAGTCCTTATATGCTGTTGCTGGGAATGTAAATTAATACAACCATTAAAGAAAACAGTATGTAATTTCTTCAAAAACTTCAAATTAAAGCAACCATATGTGCCACTACTGGCTAAACATCCAAAGGAATTGAAGTCAGTATGTCAAAGAGATGCCTGCACCCTCACGGCCATTGCTGCATTGTTCACAATAGCCAAAGTATATAAACAAACTAAAAGTCCATCAACAGGTGAACAGGTAAAGAAACTGAGGTGTATATATACACAATAGAATACAATTCGGCCTTTAAAAATAAAGAAATTCTGTCATTCATGTCAACATGAACGACAAGCAAAACAATACACACATCTTACATTCTGACTTTAATGTTGACCTTATAGAAATACAGTAGACTGGTAGTTACCAGAGGCTTAGTGTGAGGAGAGGGTAAGGAGATGTTGGTCAAAGGAAATAGAGTTTCAGTTTCAGTTTGGCAGGGGACATTTTTTAAGATCTACTGCACAGCATGATGAGTATAGTTAATAATAATGTATTATATAGCTTGAAATTGCAAAAAGTAAATTTCATATGTTCTCACCACAAAAATGCTAAATATGTGAGATGAAACATATGTTAATTTGCTTGATTGAATTATCCCACAACGCATAATAAATCAAAACATTACCTAAATATATATCACAATTATTTGTCAACTAAAAATGTTAAAAAATAAACAAAATAAAAAGCAAAAAGAGATTCATGAAGTTGTTCAGGCTGTATTAACTGAGGAAATGACTTTCAGACACCACCGTCAGTGGTGTAATAATTAATATCAATCCATAAAGTAATCCTGAAGATTATATTTTAAACATTCTATACATGAAAATAAGTATTAAATAGTTAAATAAAAATCAAAGAGATTATATATGGCTTTGATTTTTTAAAAAATATTTTGAAGTTATGTGGAATTTTGAGTCCTGTCAATTCTAATAGTTTTTATTTTTAATTCATCGAGTTAGTAAAGAAAATCAACATTCCTATAAATATCAAAATCAGTGACAGAAACATCTGTATCTGGAAATGAAATATTTAGATAATTGTCTCTGATCAAATATAGAGTGAAATATTATCTAGGAAGCAAACTATAATTTTGTAAAGAAAATTAACAGAAAATTATCAATGGCAGATTACCCCTGTCGGCGGCAGACCACTATTTCAATTGTCATGTGTTCCCGGTGGAAGGAGCTCCGCTGATGTGTCATTTCTAGTTTTTCTCACCTATTTCCTCCCCTTACCCCTGGTAAGGTAAAGTTGATTTTGGTTAAATTTGAGAAGAGTAACTGGACATAGACCAGCACCTCTGACCTTCTTTCTCTTGCAAGTAAGCAACCCAAAGAGGAGTGTGTTTCACTTCTGCTTCTCACGTTAATAGTTATATAGAATCTTACCTTTGCAAAAAGGGAAATCAGGAGTGCCTGCCTCGGTAATATGCTATTTTAATTCAGAATAGTAGGTCATAGAAAGAAGGCTGTCTTAATTCCCATAATAAATCAACTCCTCCAGCTTTACCTTTAACGTAATGAGATGACACGATTACTAGGTATAGAAGGATTGCTATTGGGTAGAGACCAGTGTTAGGTAATGCTAGGTACCATAATAAATGAGTTCCCAAATCAGTGGCATAAATTTCAGTGTAAGTTTACTTCTAACTTACATCAAAGTCCAATTTTGTACTAAAAAAAAAGCTAAAGATATGGGGAGATAAAGTGTAACTGGCAATGATTTTGATTTATTGATGCACGAAAAATATACAATTTCTCCATAAATTAATCAGTGCAGTCAAATAGAGTATAGTAAAAATGCAGGAAGGATTCCGTTTAGATGTGACAGACAATGAATTACATTAACTTGGGAGAGTAAAGTTCAAAGAATCATCCAAATAATACTGGAAAGAATGAAATAGTAAAGAAAACTTGTTCTACCAGAAATCAGAAAAATCTAATGAAGCCATTCTAATTAGCACTCTAAGTATTTTGGGGATGCATAGAAAAATGAAGGTAGAACAAAATTGAAGGTCTTGAAACTGACATACATATATGTTAATATATTTTATGATAAAGCCAACATTGCATAGTAATAGAGAAAGAAAAGGCTAGTCATTTAATAAATGTTATGCCCTAATATGATTTTCCCTAAAAGAAAAAATAAAACTGAACCTTTAATTTATACTATAAACCTAGAATTTAATTCCCATTGAAGAGCAAAACATGTAATACCAAAGTATAACCCACTAGAAAATAAGAATAATACACAAAAATGAAAGAATTAACTTTAAAATACATTTAAAGCATACAATCTCGTAAAAATGATAAATTACCCTAGATAGAAGAATTCATGTTCTTTTTAAAGGTGGGGAAGACTGAGAGAACATAGATCAAAATGTATTATATATATGAATAAATTGTTATGTAACGAATCATTAAGAAAAGAGAAGCAATATAGTAGGAAATTATTTGGTCTTCAATAGGGGACTATGTTATGTTCTGGGCTTTTTGTATTGACCTATGAATGCTTATTTGCCAATGATGCAACTTACATCAACATTGGTGTTCTAGATGCCCTAGGGTTAATTACAAGGCTTTGGGAAAAAAGTTCAAAAAAAGAGCACATGCACAAGCATGTATTATTTACATTAAATTTCTATTTGGGGAAATATGGAGATAAAATGTTTCCAGGAGTCACAGCAGTCAAGCTTTTTTTTGTATAGATATTATGACTTGTGGAAAACAAACATTTTATTTCAGAGTCACAGATTTTTCCTTTAGTGAGGCTATTGCTACAGAAGTTATTTGATTTGCTTATAAAATTCAATAACTTGAGAATCTTGCAAAACTTCCCGAAGCCTTAGGCATGTATCAAACATTAGAATATGAATTCCACCAGCTGCATTTGGGTTAGAGGACTATTATCAACACCAAAAAAAAAAAAAAAAAGAATATTTGGCCAAATGCAGAAAATGGGCTATTTTATAGGACAAATGATCCATTTTATCTGAAAAACAATGATCTAGAAATTGAAGGGGAAGTCTGATATAGAGTTGGACATAATTAAGAGCCAGAACAAACAGGCATAATGTGTGGATTGAAAAATGATAGTTTTAAGCAAATTGTGGATATTTAATAACATGATAAAGTCATGGTAGACATACACAAGCGTACATATACATAAACACACACAAAATAGCCTTAACACTTAAACACACAGCCTAAAGAATTTATTACCAAATTACCAAATTGGTACTAAAAGATAGTTTGAAGCAAATTGTGGATATTGAATAATAATATAAAGTCATGAAATGTGTGTGTGCATATATAAAACCTTAATACTTAGACACATAGACTGAAGGATATATTATATATGCTTTAGGTATAATACACATATATATTCTATATTATATATATAACTGGAGAATATATGTACATACAAAACCTTAACATGTAGACATCCAGATTGAAGAATGTATTAGCAAGTTGAAATAAACTTAAGATTTGGTTTAAAATAATAAAAACAAAAATGAAATATTAATCAACCAACATCTAAAAAGACAAAGTTTAGAATAATTTTTAAAATATCAAGTTTTAAAATTTTGTTGAAAGTATATGATGTACCCACATAGATTTATTAAACTATGCTATGTTCTTTTGTATATGCTTTAATATTTTCTTAATAAAAAGGTCTTTTGTTTTGTTTTGTTTTGAGTCAGAATCTCACTCTGTCACCCAGGCTGGAGTGCAGTGGCACGCTCATGGCCACCGCAGCCTCGACCTGCTGGCTCAAGTGATCTTCTGCCTCAGTCTTCCAAGTAGCTGGAACTACAGGCACGCATCACCACACCTGGCTAATTTTTCTTGATTTATTGTAGAGATGAGGTCTCCCAAGTTGCCTAGGCTCGTCTCGAACCCCTGGGCTAAGGCAATCCTCTCACTTTGGTCTCTCAGAGTGCTGGAATTATAGGGGTGAGCCACCATGCCAGGTCAATAAAAAATTTTAATAAGAAATTTAGGTTTCCAGTTCAGCATGTAAGGAGACAACAATTAACTGGACACAAGTGATATTTAGTGACTACTTCATGCAAGAGCAGATACACACTCTTCTTAAGCTCTTGTGGAACATTCACTATTCTAGGCAATAAAACACACCTGAACAAATGGAAAAAAATAGAAATTTTGCAATGTCTGCTCTCAGACCACAATAGTATTTAACTAGAAACCTATAACATGAAGATAACTGGAAAATTATAAAATACATAAAAATTAAGCAACACATACCTAAATAATACATGCGTACAATAATAAATCTCAAGATAAATTTTTAAAATATTTTAAACTAAATGAAAATAAATCACAACTTTTTAAAGTTAATGAGTTGCGATAACAGCAGGGCTCAGAGAGGAAATTTGTAACATTAAATGTATGTATTAGAAAGGAAGAAAATCACTAACCTAAGCTTCCATCTTAAGAAACAGAAAAAAGAAGAGTAAGTAAATGCCAAGTAAAAAAAAGAAAAAATTGTAAGAACTGAAAAGAAATCCACTAAATTGAGAACAGAAAATTAATAGAGAAAATCAACGAAACCAGAAGCTAGTTCTTTGTAAAGATCAATACAATGGGCAAGCCCCTGGCCGGGAGCGGTGGCTCAAGTCTGTAATCCCAGCACTTTGGGAGGCTGAGGTGAGAGAAATGCCTGAGCCCATGGGTTCGAGACCAGCCTGGGCAACATGGTAAGACCTTGTCTCTACAATAAATCAAAAAGTTAGCCAGACATGTACCGCACACCTGTAGTTCCAGCTACTTGGAAGGCTGAGGTGGAAGGATCACTGGGGTGGCCATGAACATGCCACTGCATTCCAGCCTGGGTGATGGAGTGAGAATCTAACTCAAAAAAAAAAATTGGCAAGCCTCTAGCCAGGCTAAGGGAAAAAGAGAGTTAATGCAAATTATTAATATCAAAAATCATTTCTGATATTAATAATTTGTATGACTATCATGTATAACTGAATATCACATATAAATTACATGAACATTAAAAAAATAGAGAAATACTAAGAACAGCTGTATGCCCACAAGTGTGATAACCTAGATGGAATGGATCAATTCCTTCAAAGACATGATCTACCAAAGCTCACACAAGAAGAAATAGACCATCGGAATAGTTCTACACCTGTTTAAAAAATTGAATTAATAATTAATAACCTTCCAACACAGGAAGCATCAGGCCCAGACAGCTTCACTGGTAAATCCTATCAAACATTTAAGGAAGAAATTATACCAATTCTCTATAACCTAGGTTGTCTGAGTCCCAAATAAAGACACTACAAGAAAAGAAATCAACAGTCCAATAACTACTTGCCATAAATACAGATGCAAAAAATTCTCAACAAAAAATTAGCACACTGAATTCAGCAATGTGTAAAAAGAATCATGCACGACTAAGTAGAATATAGCCAAACTGTGCAAGACTAGTTCAACACTGGAAAATCAATTAATATAATCCATCAATCCCATTGACAGACTAAAAAAATTAAGTCATATGATTATATCAACAGATGCAGAAAAAGAATTTGACAAAATCCAGCACTCAATCATAATAAAAATTCTCAGTAAACTAGAGAGGGAAATTTTGTCAACCCGGTAAAGAATATCTACAGAAAAACTACAGCTAGCATTATATTTAATGATGTGAAACCCAAAGCTTTCCCAAAGACCTCAAAGTTTCTGTAAGATCAGAAAGAAGACACCACTTTTTTCATCATCATACTAAAAGTTTCAGCAAATGCAATGAAAATAAAAGTTTTACAGAATAGAAAGAAATAAATAAACTGTCTTGTTCACAGATGACATGAATGTTTATGTAGAAAACCTGAAGAACCAACAATTTTTTTTAAACTCCAAGTAATAAACTATTATTACAAGGTGGTGGGGTACAAGGTTATTATACAGAAGTCTATTTTTCTTCGTACTAGCAATTAGCAAGTAGAATTTGAAAATAAAAACATTAGCAATCACAAAAATGAAATACTTAGGTACAAATTTAACAAAATGCTTAAAAGATTTGTGTGAGAAAAACTACAAAAAAACTAATGAAAGAAATCAAAGAACTAAATAAATGAAGATATTCCATGTTCACAGATAGGAAGAATCAGTATTGTCAAGATATCAGTTATTATCAATTAAGTCTATAGATGCAATGCAACCCTAATAAGAATCCCAGCAAGTTATTTTGTGTATATCAATACGCTGATCCTAAAGTTCATGGAAAGGCAAAAGACGCAGAATAGCAACATCATACTGAAGGAGAACTGTCACTACCCAACTTCAATATCTATTATAAAGTTACAGCAGTCAAGAGACTGTGGTTTTAGTGAAAGAATAGAAAAATAAATCAGTGAAACAGAATGGAAAGCCTAGAAATACTTCTACAGAAAAATAATTGATTGGTCCTTGATAAAGAAGCAAAGGTAATACAATGGAGAAATTACAGTCTTTTCAACAAATAGTGCTGAAATAAGACATTCATGTGCAAAAAAAACATAAATCTAGACACAAACCTTACAACCTTCACAAACTTGAAATGGATCACAGACCTAAATGTAAAACACAAAACTATAAAACTTCCAGAACTTTGAGAGGCCTAGGCAAGTGGATTTCCTGAGCCTGCCAGTTCAAGACCAGCCTGGGCAACTTAACAAGACTTTATCTCTACAATAAATCACAAAAACTAACCAACCAGGTGTGGTGGCATGCATCTGTAGTTCTAGCTACTTGGAAGGCTGAGGCAAAAGGATCAACGGAGCCCAGCAGGTCGATGCTGGAGTGGGCATGAGCATTCCACAGCACTGCAGCCTGGGCGACAAGGTGAGGCTTCAACTCAAAAAATAAAAAATAAAAATAAAAATAAACCTCTAGGAGAAAACATGGATAACCTTGGGTTTTATGGTGACTCTATTAATGCAACAGCAACAATACAATCAATGAAAAAAATAATTGGTGAGCTTGACTTCATTAAACTTAAAAATTTTGGCCAGACACAGTGGTTCATACCTGTTATCCCAGCATTTTGGGAGGCCAAGGCAGGTGGATCGCTTGAGCCCAGGAGTATGAGACTAGTCTGAGCAATATAGTGAGATCTCATCTCTACAAAAAAATCAAAATAAATGAGTTGAGAAGGGTGGCTTTCGCCTGTAGTCCCAGCGACTTGGGAGGCTGAAGTAGAATGATCACCTGAGCCCACAATATCGAGACTGTGGTGAGCCCTGATCCTACCACTGCATTCCAACCTGATGACAAAATGAAAGCCTGACTCAAAAAACTTTTTTTTTAGTTAATCCTCTGCAAAAGACACTGTCAAAGGAATGAAAAGACAAACCACATACCAGTAGAAAATAGTTACAAAAGACATCAGACAAGGACTGCTATCCAAAATACACAAAACTTAAAACTCAATGTGGGGGCCATAGGCTGTTGGCCCCTAAAGATTTGCTTTAAAATTACTAACTTGAGGCAGTTTGATTAGTAAGAGAAAAGGCATACAAATTTATTTAATGTGTAGACACAGGAAATTTCAGGATGAAGACCCAACTTCCCAATGAGTTACAGAAACATATATGACATCTTGAAGTTACAGAAAGAATGAGTGCTTCTAGGATTTTGATCGAGTCCAGATCCTCAATGTAAAAAGGGAGCTTCATTCCCCACAAAGTAATTTTGCTCAAATTGCATGATATTATTTATATATCAAATAAAACTTTCATTACATCAAACACTTAAGGTAAGTCTTTGCCTATAAATTGATAAGAAAAAGGGAAACAACTTAGATGGACAAAATAAGCAAAGGATATAAATAAATTTGACCACCTTTATTTTTAAAAAAGGCATAGACTAACATTTACACCTAACATCTTTCTTAGGAAAATCTAAACCACTTAAACACTTAATGTGGTGACCAACTCAATGGGGTTTGCTTAAGATGGGCCAAGTGGGCCAACTTTATCATAACTTTTGTAAGATACGTTTTGAATAAAAATCCCTAGTCTATATGTTTTCATAGACCCTGAAACATGCCCAAAGACATCTAAGCATCTCAACATGTTGTGGTGAATCATGCATGCAAGATTCTTACTTGGCATTATGGTACCTAAATTAAGATTGCAGAATAAAGAAGGACTATATATTGGAGAGTGTATAAAAAGTATGATTTGGGGCAAGCTGTATTTGAGGTACCTTGAACTTACTGAACTGGAGATGTCTCAGTCTACTGTGCATTTAACTCCAAGAGCATCACCACCCGTCATTGGAAGAAACACCACTAATATATGCATAATAAGTGTGTGTATGAGTGCCTCACATTTTTCAAATTATTCTACAGAAGAAAAGTTGCCTACATTGCCCATGTCAATAACTCCAAACCCACTTATTTAGATGTTTCTACTAATGTGAACCAGTAATCCATCTATTGAAGTTGAAACCTTATCATCACAGCACAGAATTCTTTGTTCCTTTCATATCAGTGGGTTCCATATTTCTATATTCAACATGGACTGAGAATGTTCACGGGGGAGAAATGGATGGCTGTGTTTGTACTGAACATGTGCAGTTTTCTTATTCTTGTCATTAGTTCCTAAACAATTCAGAATAACAACTATTTGCATAGCATTTACAGCATATTGGGCATTACAAGTAATCTAGAGATATTTTAAAGTAGATTTGCTTATACATAAGTTATAAGCAAATACAGTTGATCTTTCTTATCTGCAGGTTCTGCATCCACATGAATGAAAAGCACAGTATTTGTAGAATACAGAATCAGCAGATACCTATAGTTCATTTTTTCCTATCCTGGGTTTCGCAGGGTCCCTGTGGGACTTGAGCATCTGTGGATTTTGGTATCCATGGGAATTTTGGAACCAGTGCTCCAGAGATACCAAAGGATGACTGTGCTATGCCGTTTTATATAACGGATTTGAGCATCTGTGGATCTTGCTATTTGCAGACAGTCCTGGAACCAATCCCCCATGAAAATCAAGGGATGACTGCAATATTTAGTAGGAGTCAAAGACTGGAAAATCATAAAAAAAGAAAGTATAAGACATAATTCTCAGCCTATCTTGGATGAATTACTTTACTTAGGATATTAAAATTGTGCCCAAAGCAAAGAAAAATAAGATAAAACTATCTCACAGAGCTAACTGGGTACTGTATTTAAATTTCTCTTGTTAAAAAGCCTAATTGCTCATAAGCTAAAGTGGTGTGTGTGTGTGTGTGTGTGTGTGTGTGTGTGTGTGTGTGTGTACAAACTCTCAAACTGGTCTTTATGACAATAAAATACTGCTTGGTAGATGAAGGACCACCTATCTTTTAATTTTCCATCTATCATTTACCTAGCTATTTATTATGGAATAGCTATTTATCTATGGAAGAGTAGACTTCGTTAGACATAAACATTTTAAATTATAATAATAAATACCAGAATTTATATTATTGATGTAAATTATCTGACCCAGGAAGAAAAATTAAATTAATAAGAAAAAAGGCAGGACAAAATAGAAATAAATATATAACAAACAGACTGCTAAAAGCAACCTAAAGTAGATAACTATGAAGGCATAAACAAAAAAGCTGGAAGAAAGCAATTGATCAGGAACTTTCAAGAAATAATAATACTACATAAAGCAGTTAAGTCAAGTAAGATATCTTGTCACAGAATTGAAAGCTACATTAACACAAGTTAAGGAATGAGTGAAAATGGTAAATACAGAATGCTTGTCAATAAAGAAAGTTTAGAAAAAAATAGGAACAGTGTTGAGTAAAAAAATGAGTAATTTATTTGTGAAATTTTAAGTTTTCTGTTGCCATCTCTTTTGTTTTGTTTATTTGAATGACTAGGAAAAGAAAGATTTATGATGAATTACATGAGTTGTTAAAGGTCGGCAATAATAAGAAATATAGATTTTTTAAGAAAGAGATAAAAGGGATAACTTATTTAGAAAATACTGAAGAAAATGGAATCTGGAGGATAAAATAATTTAATCTTGGAAAGGGGAATATTCTAAATTATGTGAAACAGGCTTTAAAAAGCTATAAGTTTGAATGCAAATAATTTTTAATAGAAAATCTTAGAAAAGTCAGGCTTGGTGGCTCAGCCTGTAATCCCAGCATTTTGGGAGGCTGAGGTGAGTGGATTGCCTGAGTCCGCGGTTCGAGACCCGCGTGAGCAACTTGGCAAGACCTCATCTCTACGATAAGTCAGAAATTAGCCGGGCGTGATAGCGCATGCCTGTAGTTCCAGCTACTTGGAAGGCTGAGGCGGAAGGATTGCTGGAGCCCAGCAGGTCAAGGCTGCGGTGGCCGGGAGCGGCCGCTGCACTCCAGTCTGGGTGACAAAGTGAGACTCCAACTCAAAAAAAAAAAAAAAAGAAAACCTCAGAAAAATATCTGAAAGTTCAGAAATGAAAGCCCTCTGTAGATAGCTCTTTGGTTTGGACATCTTGACTTCAGGTTACATTTAAAAGCCCAAGGTTCTTGAGGTAAATCTAAAAGTAGTCTGAAGTAGATACCATTGGGCCTTGACATTGGGCCTCAGGCTGTGTTGTTTGTTTTAGTTGTATTGATCTGTTGCCCAGTGTCCCTGCTTCAAATTACTTAAGCCTTAATACAAAAGTAAGTCCCAATAGATCATGCCTGTTATAAAAGGGCCATCCACTCATATCCAAGCACTGAGTGCGTCTATTTTCTACTTGAACCTTCCGTTTCTCATAGACTTTTTTCTTCCTTATTCCTACAATGATCTTCATGGTTCTCCTTGTCCTGGTGGGTGTGTCCAGCCTCAAATCTCCAACGGTAAGTTAGATTAATTATCTAAACAAACCTTTAGTGATAAATATTGAAGAGATCTTTAGAGATAGTTGAGTAACTTCACCCTGTGTCTAGACATACATAATTCCCTACTAATGACAGAAACAAAAACATTTGTGTTTTGGTGCTGCCTTCTGATTCATTCTTATCAACCCTCATATGCCAGAAAAAGAAGACTGACATGTGAGTAAAACGTTATTTTTTAAGTAGAATTAAAGCTTTATCTTAAAAACAATTAGAAATTATTATTATTTTGCTTCTTAGGGATGGTCTCATAGTTTTCCTTTTCCCTATATCTATCATTAGGTTGTAAAGTTTGAGTTTAACTGAGTTTCCAGGGAATTAGCTGGCCAGCTATCTAATTGAAGAATCAGCAATTTCTTAAATTTTCTCATTTATTTTCTGGAGAACATGAGCACCACTTCTTCTGAGGACACAACTGCAATTGGTAAGTTTTTGAACTTATGTTTTGTGACCACACTTTCACAGAAGGTTTCATTGTAACAGTATTCTTTACATATTGTCAGTATATTCCTGAAGCCTATGAATTGTCATGGAAACATTGGGAAGTATGAAGACTAAAAGGGATATGTGATAATATTTTCAATTTTATGTGATAATTTTAATATGTGATAATATTTTTAATATTTTTAATATTTTTAATTCAGTCTAATTCAATACTGTTAGCTCAATGATGCAGTATTAGAATATAAGCAAATATGAGTTATTTAAATGATACATTTTATTTAAACATCTGTAAGGACATTTTGTAACATTGAAGGATAAATGATTTCTTGATCACAGAGAAATGTTATTTTTGCCTTGGGTATCAGAATAAGGAAAATATCAGCAGACAAAGCTGAAAATATCTGTGATGGCTTTTAAACAAATTAACAAACTGGAGTAGCACATACCATCAGGTGAAGGCTAGAGGGACAACTGCTTTCTTACTCAAAAAGAAATTGTGCACTGTCTTCAAATAAACTCAATGGCTTCCTCCCCAATTCTTTGCTAAAGAAAATATGCATTGAGCTATGTTAGTAGATGCTGCCATAACTAGTTGCTTCTCTGAGGGCATTAGTTATAAATGAAGAGGAAGGGATAGATTAAAAGAAGAATGAAAAAAAAAACCCATTTATGATGTAATGAGAGATCAATGCTTGAATATTGGGACTGTCACCTGTTCGGGAGTATAGAGGAAGTCATGCTTCCTTTGTCACTGAGAAAATATAAGCTGTTAATGAATTACCATGTTATCCAGCATCCAATGTATAGTGATAATCTTTTTTTTTTCTTCGTTCTTGCCTTCATTCTTTGTCTCATAAAGGAGAAAAGTTCTACTCCATTGTACAGGAGAAAAGAAAATTGAGATTGGTCACTATATTATGTAGATGTGTGAGATAAGAATAAGGAACCAAGTCAGGCTGTTCACTCCCATTCTGTCACCTGGTTGAATCCATTCTTCACATTGAGGGTCTGGGAAAGAGTTGATGTTCATTTTTAAGGCTCCTATGGCTCTCCATTTTATTTTGCTAACTCATATATGTAGTTATTTATTCACTGACTATCATCCCAAATGCTCCTGTTTAGTGTTTGGGAGAGAAAGAACATCACATATTATTCAGCACAGTCTTGTTACACAGTAAGAATGCAATACATGCTCAAAGAAAAAAGCATAAATAAATAACCAGAATAATCAAGACTCGGTTTTTTATGTTCTCTGGACAGAAGGAATCCAGTGTTTATAGCTTGTTCTATTCATTAGGACACTTCCAGTCAGGGGCTTATAGGGCTATAGATAAAGCTTTGCACTTTGATTCATGAAGGAGATTTAGGACTATGGGTGCCTTATCCCAATATTTTCCCTTCCCTTTTAGCCCCAACGCAAGAGCTCACTGCTGTCACTTCAACTAGAGCTCCTAACATTGACACTGAAAGCGAGTTGCAATAAACGTTTAGCTCTATTTGATTCACTTAAGTTGCCCAGCCTCCCCTTGGGTGTGGGAAGATATTGCTTGTCCACCCTCCACCGTAATGTGTCTTGTTAGTGGAAAAGGCAGATTTAGGAAAGATTCTGGAATTTTCATGGGAAGAAGACAGCAAGACAGAGGGACCATAGATCTGAGCAGAGGCTGCACATTTTATTTTTACTATGACCCTGAATATGAAGCACCCATTTAAAACACATGAGCCTCCAGGATTCTTCGCTCCAAAAACAAGGGTTTATGGGACAGTTGTGAACCTTGAATATTTCCAATATTTTGTTATCTAATGGCAGAGAGAAAGTAGTTTTGGGCAGCAGTTTTAATTTTTTTTCACTAATGAATTCTGTCAAACACCTATTTTTTAATCTATCATAGAACTGAAATATTTGCATTCTGTTTTATTAAATATATATATTTTTTAAGTTGACAAATAACATTGTATGTTTTTCATGTACAACATGATGTTTTGAAGTATATATACATTGTCTTTTAATTTGGGGGTTGACATATGTGTGTGTTTTCAATTTTGCAGTCACGATGTGCGCTGTGTTGGTTCTCTATTTTCTTGGGTAGTATTCTCTTTTTTCTTTCTCTATGCTTAATACCTTTTTAAGCATCTCCTGTAGAGCTAGTCTGGAGGGAGCATAAACTCCAAGGGATTGAATGACTTGGAAGGGTTTTAATTCTCCATCACTGATAAAGCTTAGCTTAGCTGGGTAGGAAACTCTTCGTTGGAATTTTTTATCTTTGAGAACTTTGAAGATTGGACTCATCTTTTCTATCTTGCATTTCTGTACATAAGTCTGCTGCTATTCTAATTGGTCTTCCCTAGCAGGTAGTCTGACCTTTCTCCTTCCCTGCCTTTAGGATTTTTTTCTTTTATACCTACTTTGTATAAGCTAATTACTACATGCATAAGAGAAGGCTTTACCAAAGGAAGAATAGGGACTTGAGCAGACAGAAGGGAAAACTATTCCCTCTCTCACTGAGCAATAGAAGTAAAGAGAAAAGAAGAATCCATCATTTGATTCTCATTTGATACCTTGCAGGGGTTCTCTGAATCTCTTGTGTTTGAATGGTTGTATCTCTGATGAGATGAGGGAAGTTTTCATGTATGACCTCATGGAATGCTTGTTTTACTGTGTTCTCTCTTTTGCTGCTTCAGGGATCCCAATCAAGTATAAATTTGACCTCTTAATATAATCGCACATCTCTTAAAGGTTTTGTTCCATCTTTTAAAACTTCCTTTCTGTGTTTTTAACAGATTGGGTTAGTTTCATATTTTGGTCTTCAAGCTTTGAGATTCTTTCTTCTGCTTGGTTATTTCTGCTTTCCGTGCTTGTCAGTTTATCATTAATTTCATGGACTATATTCTTTATGGCTAGCATTTGTGTAATTAATTCTTTCATGTTATCATCTTGCCTATCTTGGTTCTTATTCATCTTCTCCAACCATTCCTTGATCTCTCCATTTGTGGTCTGAGACCAGTCAATCTCAGTGCTCTTCGTTATTTGAGTTCCAAAGTCTGTATTCTCTAGCACTGCCTTTCTAGGGCTCTCTAGGTTACCTGTGTTCTTTTGTTGATGTCTCTTCAATTGTGATGGATTCTTCTTTTCTCTTTACTTCTATTGCTCAGTGAGAGAAGGAATAGTTTTCCCTTCTGTCTGCTCAAGTCCCTATTCTTCCTTTGGTAAAGCCTCCAGATTTATTCAATTTTGAAGCCAGGTTGAGGGTGGGGAGTCGTGCTGTCCTTTTGCAGTATTGAGATTTGAATAAGTTGTGTTGCGGTGTGCTAAGAAAAGCTGCCTGCAGATCACAATGTTCACTGACTGAGGTTTGGACCCCCTGGGACCCACTTCCTGCCACCTCACAATAAGTCCATGCAATGGGGACAAATGTATATCCCCTGGGTACAAGATAACATAAGGGAAAGGAAAAGAACTGAGGAAAGAGAGGAGGGAAAAGAAAAGACAATGAAGAGAAAGAAGTAGAGAAGGAAAAACAAACAGACAGACAGACAAACCAGTAATAAAGAGGGGGGAAAAACAAAAAATTAAAACCAACAATATGAGGACACTTTCACACTTATATATACCCTTATGCAAAAAAAGAAGAAGGAAGAAAACAAAATAAGATGCACACACATCCAGAAAAATATAAAGAGAGAACAGGGGAAATTTTAAAAATTGAAAAATAATTTTAAAAACCTCAAAAAACAAACAAATTTTTGTAATCCTTGACCACCCTCTTGTGGCAGTTTCTGAAAATTTGGGTTTCTTGGACCACTGCTCTTGGCTCACAGCAGAGGGAAAGAGGCTCCAACCTCTAGATCTGTCCCTCTGCTTACAATGTGGTCAGGGGAGGCTATGAACCACCCTCAACAGATCCCCCTGTGTTCAGTCCTCTTTGTGTGTGCCAATCACATCACTCCCATGTGGGTTATACAGCTCATGAATCACTAGGGGAAGGGAGCTGAAACAGTTTAAAACTCCCCCCACCCATCTACTGGGAGGGATAGATTCTTTGTCTCCAATTGCAACCCTAGTGCCACAAATGTCCCAGTGTGGGAGGTGGGGTGACTGGGTCTTCTCTGCAGGCCTATCCCTCCAGGGCTACCGCACCCAGAGTATTCTTTTTGGGTTGGCAGTGATCCACCTCAGAGAGGTGCTGAATTCACCCCTTGGTCTCAGGGAGTACCTCCACTGTTCATATGAGCAGGCCAGAGCCTGTCTCTGTCCAGGTTCCAGGACAAAGACTGTTGCAGAGTCTCTGCATCCCTCCTCTACTAGGATCCCATGACTAATCCCCCTGCTGTATTCTCTCTGTGGTCCCCACTGCCAATGCCCAATCTGGCACCAGAGGCTGTGGTGGTGGGTGGAGCTATGCAGCTGCTGTTTTTCACCACTTTCTTCCAGACATGGTGCCTGCCTCTGGACCATAGATCACACTGGGTTCTAAGCAGTTTCACATGGAGCAGCCGCCTCAGCAAGAGAGCTCAGGCTACTCATTCCCACGTCCCCACTCAGACACTCGCACACCCATTTGCCCACACACTTGCATCCATATTCATCCCTATGTGCATTCATTTGTACAGAGTGTCACACACTCTGACCAACTCTGTCACCATCTTGGAGTCCCCCTTATACATCGTGGAATGGTTAAATCTAGATAATAAATAATTACTTCACATAGATATCATTTTTGTGGTGAGAGCACATAACATCTTCTCTATATTTTCCAAGATATAATATACCATTAACTATAGTCACTTTGCTGTACAACTGATCTCTCAAAATTTATTCCTCCCAAGTAGCTGTAATTATGCATCCTTTGATGAACATCTGCACATCTGCTCATCCTCATCCTCTCACCCACCTAAGCAAAAATTACACTCTCTACTCCTTTTTTTTTTTTTTTTTTTTGAGTCAAAGTCTCACTCTTTCACCCAGGCTGGAGTGCAGTGGCATGTTCATGGCCACTGCTGCCTCAACCTGCTGGGCTCAGGTGATCCTTCCACCTCAGCCTTCCAAATAGCTGGAACCACATGCACATAGCACCACATCCAGCTAACTTTTTATTTATTGTAGAGATGAGGTCTCACTAAGTTGCTCAGGCTTATCTTGAACCCTGGGATAAGGCCGTCTTCTGTCTCCCAAAGTGATGGGATTACAGGCATGAGTCACTACACCTGACTATACTCTCTGCTTCTAAGAGGTCAACTTTTTTAGACTCCTCATATGAGTGAGTTCCTGTGATCTTTTGTGCTTCTGTGACTGGCTTATGTCACTAAACATAATAACCTCCAGGTTTATCCATGTTGTCACAAATGCCAGGATTTCATTAGCTTTTCTTTATCCATTCATCCACTGATGAACACTTAAGATAATTTCATATCTTGGCCACTGTGAACACTGCAACGTACAAATGTAAGTATCTCATTGATAGATTGATTTCTTTGAGGGGAGTAGGAAGAGATGGAAATATATACCCAGTAGTGGCTTTACTGAATGATATGATATCTGTATTTGTAACTTTTTAAAAGAATCTCCCATTCTGTAGGTTCTCTCCCTCTGTTGATTGTTTTCTTTGCTGTACAGTAGCTTTTCAGCTTAATTCCATTTGTCCATTTTTTCTTTTGTTGCTTGGACTTTTGAGGTCTTATTCAAAAAATCCTCGCTTATACTAAGGTTATGAAACATTTTCCCTATTTTTTTCTAATAGTTTCGTGATTTCAAATCTTACATTCCAGATTATTCTTTAATCCATTTTGATTTGACTTTTGTATATGGTTAGAGATAAGAGTCTAATTTTATTCTTCTGCATGTGAGTATCAATTTTTTCCAACACCACTTATTGCAAAGACTGTCCTTTTCCAAATGTGTGTTTTCAGCATCAAAAATCAGTTGGCTATAAATATATGGATTTATTTCTGTATTCTACATTCTATTCCATTGGTCTATGTGTCTGCTTTTATACCAGTACCATGCTTCTTGGTTACTATAGCTTATAGTCTATTTTGAAGTCAGGTAATGTGTTGCCTCCAGCTTTGTTCTTTTGATTATTGAAGGTCTTTGTGATTCCATACAAATTTAGAATTTTTTTATTTCTATGAATTGGTATTCCATTAGCATTTTGATAGAGATTGTATTGAATCTGTAGATCACTTTGAGTAGTATGGATATTTTAACAATACTAATTTTTCCAGTCCATACACATATCTTTTATTTGTGTTTTCTTCCATTTCTTTCATCACTGTTTTATAGTTTTTATGGTAAATGCTTTTCTTCTCTTTGATTAAATTTGTTTCAATTTTTTTAGGTATTATAAATGGAATGGCTTTCCTTAATTTTTTAGATAATTCACTATTAACCTATACAAATGCTACTGATTTCTGTATGTTGAATTTGTACACTGCAACTTTACTGAATTAACTTATTAGTTCTAACAGTTTTTTGGTGGTCTTTAAGGAACTCTTTCTATATAAGATCATGTCATTTGCAAACAGGGAAACTTTAACTTCCCCCTTTCCAATTTGTATGTCTTTTATTTCTTTCTCTTGCCAGATTTCTCTGGCTAAGACTTCCAGTACAATGTTGAATAGAAGTGGTGGAGGAGGGCATCCTTTCTCTTATTTCAGACTTTAGAGAAAAACCTTGTAACATTTTCCCATTGTTAGCTGTGCACTGTTGTATATGGCCTTTATTGTGCTGTGGTACATTCCTTCTATGAGTAATTTGTTGAGAGTTTTCATCTTGAAGAGATGCTGAATTTTGTTAAATGCCTTTTTTTGCACTTAGTAGAACTTCACAAACTAGAATACCCAAATGATTAGGAACATATAAAGTATTTGCTCTTTTTAATTGGTCTGTCATTTAATCTAAATGTCAAATTTAATTTTATGATTTATCTCAAAATAATTTTTTGTGTAATGTGTATAATTTTTTGCTACTGGATATGCAGTTAAATATGTAGCAGCTGTTGAAGAGACCTCCTTTTGCCCCAGTGAATTATACTGAATGCTTTGTGTAAGTCAGGTGACTATATATGTTTGGAACTGTTTCTAAGCTCTCCATTCTAGCACACTGGTCTTTTTTCTTCTATGTACATTGATAAGTCTCTGTTATGTTTAATGTAGCTTTCATAGTAAGTCTTGAAATCCAGGGCTGTAAGTGCTACAGACATGTTCTTATTCTTGGACATTGCCCTGGCAATGCTAGGTTCTATGGCTATTCATATATATTTTAGTATCTGTCTTTCAATTTCTGCATTAATACATGCTGGAATTTTTTATTGAGATTACTTAAGTTTTAATAATAGTGCTTTTGCCTCTCTATTGAAATATGGTATGCCCTATTATCTTTTATACCCAAGTCCTTGTTCTTACACTTTGTTTTTGGGAAACCCAAGATAAGAGAGGGGCTAAATTCAAGAAATGAAAAATAACACTATGTAATCAGTTTTTTGCACCCATAGTATAGACTTAAACAGGATAGTTGAGTTTTTCTTCATTAGTAAATAGGTATATGGAAGCCTATAAGTAAATCCAAAGAAATGTGTTAAAGACATGTTTACTGAAAAGTACATTTAAAAAGAAGTTTTAAAATACCTATAGGAATAAAATTAAATGATATACTATGTTTATGGATTAATAGACCTGTTAATTTTATTTTTTATTTTTTTTGAGTTGGAGTCTTACTCTGTCGCCCAGACTGGAGTGCAGTGGCCGCTCCCGGCCACCGCAGCCTCGACCTGCTGGGCTCCGGCGATTCTTCCGCCTCAGCCTTCCGAGTAGCCGGAATTACAGGCATGCGCTACCACGCCCGGCTGATTTTTTGATTTATTGTAGAGATGAGGTCTCGCTGCCCAGACGGGTCTCGAACCCGCAGGATCAGGTAATCCACTCACCTCAGCCTCCCAAAGGCGCGGGATTACAGACTGAGCCACCGAGCCCGGCTAGACCTGTTAATTTTAAAATTGCATTCTATAGATGCAATGTAATCTCATTTTTAAAACTAAGAAGGCTTTTTGACAGAAATTGATAAGCATATATTAAATTTTGTACAAAAATGAAAAGGTCCAAGAAGAGCCACAGAAGTTGAAGGAAAAAAAAAAAAAGCTGAAGAACTTATTTGTTAAATAAAATAAGCAATTGTAACAATATAGTAGTTAAAAGAGTAGGATCCTTACTACAAGTGCAAAAAAGTAGACCAAAGGGTTGATTAGAGTACAGAAGCCAACCAAGGCATATACAATCACCAAACAAGGCATACACAAATAACAAAGGGAAAATTGCAGTGCAGGGGATAAAGTCCTTTGTTTTCAATAAATGATACTACAACAATTAGAGTAGAATTAAGCAAAAATGGGTCATACAAAAATATATCATGACTCTTACTTTATACAATATTCAAAACTTAATTCAAAATTGATTACCTATCTAAGTAAAGATAAAATAATAAAAATTTGAAAACATTTAGGAATGTAGTTTCATGATTTTAGTGCAGGCAAAGATTTCTTTCTTTCTTTCTCTCTTTTTTTTTTGGAGTTTGAGTCTCACTCTGTCGCCCAGGCTGGAGTGCAGTGGCACACTCACCGCCAACCCAGTGTCAACCTGCTGGGCTCAGTCTTTGAAGTAGCCGGAGCTACAGGCATGTGCTATCACACCCGACTAATTTTTTTTTATTATTTATTTATTGTAGAGATGAGGTCTCGCCAAGTTGTCCAGGCTTTTCTCGAACCCACGGGCTCAGGCAATCACCTCACCTTGGCCACCCAAAGTGCTGGCATTACAGGTTTGAGCCACCGCACCCAGCCTAAAGATTTCTTAAACAGGGTACAAAAAATGCCAACCATAAAGAAAAAAAGTAACTAAATTAAAATCAAGAAATTCTGCTGATGAAAAAAAATCAGTGTTAGTAAAAATGCAAGTGATGAAAATGGTTACTTTTAAAAAAGATAGTTATAAGACACACTGTGTGTCTCATAAAGAAGAATTATTCAGACTATATAAGCAACTTTTGCAGTTCAAAAACAATGGAGACAGCGCAATAGAAAAGTCAGGAAAATATATGAGCAAGCACATCAGAAAAAAGGATATGCAAAGGAACAACAAACATGTAAAAAGGCACTCAACTTCATTAGTCACCGAGGACATGCAAATGAAAAACACAGTACAAATACACAATCTCTGGCTAAAAGGATCAGGAAAAGTTACCATGTGTTAGCAAGAATGTAGAACAAGAAAAACTTACATATACTGCAAGTGGGCATGCAAATTAGTAAAAATATATGATGGTATCTACTAAAACTGGACTTACACATATGTGATGACCTGGAAGTGCAACCTCTAGGTTTATATGTAGGGGCAGAAAAGGGGTTATTTTTTTCCTCCCCATCATAAAGGTTATCACTGGCACCCCTATAGCAAAAGCCAGGTTAACGAGAGGAAGGCAAAACAACTTTATTTAATAATAGCTATGTGATACAGAAGGCTTCAGAATGAAGACCCAAAGATACAAGGAAAATACCCATTGTTATGGTTAGTTAGGTTCAATGAACAATAGACAACCATGCTTAACTGAGATTAGACGAAAAAGCAATGATTTGAAAGGAATAGACTAGGTAGAGAAACCCACCAAGACCTGTCTGTTTAAACTCTTCTTGGCCTGTCTGTGCAGCTTTTCTTCCTTCCAGGCATGACGCAAGACCTTTTCTGGAATGGGGGTCTTATGACCTACAATGTAGCAAGGTAGGTCAGGGAATTCATTTATGGCCAGTTCTTACACAGAAAGGTAGAGGATAGTTAGAGTAATATTTTTAGGTGTTATAGTTAGTTTTGGGGAAAAGGGATTCTGATTTCTATGACCAGCCCTGGGGAAGAGGGTGTCTAGTTTCTATGACTAATCTTTTGGGGGAATAGGACTGAGAGACGGGAGGGCAAAAGAAGTTCAAAGAGAAATTTTATTGTCTGAGGCAATTTCTGAGACCTTCATTTTTGGGTATCATTTCTGAGCCTTAACAATAAAATATACACAAATGTTTAGGTATACACTCAACACAATGCATACTTATGTTAACCAGAAGACATTTTCATGAAAGTTCACAGAAAAAAAAAGACCTGGTGCAGTGGCTCACACTTGTAATCCCAGCACTTTGGGAGGCTGAGGTGGAAGAACTGCTTGAGCCCAGGAGTTTGAGACTGTCCTGGGCAACATAGTGAGACCTTGTCTCTACAAAAAGGAGGAGGAAGAAGAAGGAAGGAGGAAGAAAAGAAAAAACGTTCACAGTAACAACTATTTTTAAGAGCCAAAACCAAAATGTCAATCAGAAAGATGACAAATAGTGGTATAGTTATACAATAAAATGCTATTCAGCAAGGAAATTATAAACATTGCAACTGTACAACATTGAAGATGCATGACAGAAACATAATCTTGAATGAAAGAGACTAAACACAAAATAACTTTTACTAAATGATTCCATTTATGTAAAATTGATTTGATAGCTGACTTCAAAGTTGTATTCAATTTGTGTTTGTGCATCAAGCTACATGATTATAATCTGTGAACATTTTATAATATTATATCTCATTCAATTTTTATATTCAAATATGTAAACTCAAGGATTATTATTTCAAAATTAAAAACAAATTTTAAAATCTACTGGCATCTCCTAATTAAATAAAAAAGATAAAAATTGTCAATTTGGAAAGGAATTTTTAAAAATTTTTAAAGAAATTACTCCTAGAAAATACAGGATTAAGAAGTTTAACAAAAACTTTAGTTGCCAAAGTGTAACTAATTATTTTTAATACATTATTTTTTAGAACAGTTTTAAGCTCACATCAAAAGTGAGTAAAAGGCATACACATTTCCCCATATAACTCCTACCCCCCCATACATGCACAGCCTCCCCCATTATCAATATTTCCCACCTGAGTGGTACAGTTGTTACAACTGATGAACCTACATTGATATGTTATCATCACCCAAAGTCTATCATTTACATTAAGGTTCTATAGGGTTGTACAGAGTGGGCAACTACTTCTGGTTCCCTCCCACTGTGGGAACTTTTCTGTCCTCTCAACAAATCCTGCTTTAAAATGTGTGTGTGTGTGTGTGTGTGTGTGTGTGTGTGTGTGTGTGTGTACACAGAGTATTTTCACTGCCCTAAAATCCTCTGTACTCCGTCTAGTCGTCCTTCCCTCTGCCCAGCTCCTGGCAAACACTGCTTTTTCTTTTTTTTTACTGTTTCCAAATTTTGCTTTTTCCAAAATGTCCTATAGTTTAAATGATACTGTATATAACCTTTATAGATTGACTTATTTCACTTAGCAATATTAATTTAAGCTTTCTCCATGTCTTTTAAGGACTTGATAGCCCATTTCTTTTTAGCACTGAATAATAGTTCATTGTTTGAATGGACCACAGTTTACTTACCCATTCACCTACTGAAGGACAGAACATCTTGTGTGCTTCAAGTTTTGGCTATTATAAATAAAGCTGCTATAAACATCTGTGTGCAGGATTTTTTATGGACATGAGTTTTCAATTCATTTGAATAAATACCAAAGAGTGTTATTACTGGAACACATGGTAAGAGTATGATCATTTTGTAAGAAATGGTGAAACGTTTTTCAAAGTGACTACAACTATTTTGCGTTCCCACCAGCAATGAGAGTGAGAGTTCCTGTTGCTTCACATCCTCCCTAGCATTGGGTGATGTCAGTGTTCTGAATGCTGTCCATTCTAATAGGTGTGTAGTGATAGCTCATTGCTTCTTTTTTTTAAAGGAAATTTGTTCTTTTTTTAAATTATTACCATTTTTTTATTTTAAAGATGTGGGGTACAATTCAGGATTAGGTATATAAGTGGTCATATACAGGTAAAAAGTGGGCCTCCCTTTGGTCCCCACTTCACCTGGTTTGAGATTAGGTACCCTTATTGATGTTGTGTTCCCTTCCCCCCCCCTGGAACCAGCCTGCTACTGTCAATCCCTTTCTTATAGTATTATGCTAAATGTTCAAGGTCTGCTTATAAGTGAGAACATATGGTACTCAGTTCTTTGTTTCTGTGCTAGATCACTGAGTATGATAGACTTTAAACCCAACCAAGTTGCTGTGAAGTCCATATGTTTGTTGTTCTTTATGGCTGTGTAATATTCCATTGTGTATATGTACCACTTTTTTTTTTATCCAGTCCAGTTTCAATGGGCAGCACGGTTGGTTCCATGTTTTTTGCTATTGTGGATAGTGTAGCAATAAACATGCGTGTGTGTGGTTTTTGTGTTTGTTTGTTTGTTTGTTTGTTTGTTTTTGTTTTTTGTAGAATGATTTGAGTTCCTCTGGGTATATTCCCAGAAGGGGCATTGCTGGATCATATGGAAGGTAAATTTCTAGCTCTTTTAGAAATTGCCACACTGTTTTTCATAGAGGTTGAACTAGTTTGCATTCCCACCAACAGTGTAAAAGCATTCCCTTTTCTCTGCATCCTCGCCAGCATCTGTTGTTTTTTGTTTTATTAATGATGGCCATTCTTACTGGGATTAGGTGGTATCTCAATGTGGTTTTGATCAGCATTTCTCTGATGATTAGTGAAGCTAAGCATTTTTTCATGTGTCTGTTGGCTGCTTGTATATCTTCTTTTGAGAAGTGTCTATTCATGTCTTGCATTTTCCTAATGACATATAATGTGGAGCATCTTTTTATATGTTTATTTGCCATCTGTATACCTTGCTTGGTGTGATGTCTTGTTAAGGTCTTTGGCCTAAGTATATCAAATTGTCATGATGAAAAATGTCCTACAATATGTCAAATTGTTGAAAATTGCATCTCATTTTTGTTAACTATCAAAAAACAGTAATGTCTTAAAAGATTAAATGACACACACAACTCAATTTATATTGTTAGTTGTTTGAAAGTAGAATTTTTTAAAAGTAAATCAATGTGAACAAAGTGAATAATGCCATAGGTGTTCTCCCAAATCTGGGTGAGTGAGGAAGACACCATTTTTGACCACCCAGCTTTTGTGCACTTCTATAACCTGACACCATCCTCAATATTTTGGTTTACTCTATACTGTCTGAAGACTGCTAAATTCTTGAAGCCACTCTCACATTTTGATATTTCCATTATACCTTGGTTAGCAAATATACACAGTTTTCTAGGTACACTTTGTTCCTTCCCTAGGACACAGACAAAACTTCCCATTTGTAATTATATCTCTAATTTCTTCTCTTTCTGCCTCAAATCATGTTATCATTATTTTCCTATGGTTTCATTGCTGTCTCTCAATCAATTGCTCATTTTGCACAATATCAGAGCTAACCATTTATATTATTTTATTCTAGATTGTAAATTTCCTAAAGATTTTTTGTCATCTCATATGTGGAAAAGTAAAATATCACCTCTAAAGTCATCAGAATGTTATGGATTCAAACATTACTAGATTTGATATAGGCTGGTGATAGGAACATGAAAGACAGTTGATCAACTGGATGATTGAGCACTTCATCTGTGTGTAATGGTAACAAAGAGAGAAACTCAGTGAAAAATTTCTGGGGATGTGCTATCAGACTATTGGATTGATTAATGATGCAATCATACAACTCTATCTTCCCCTCTCTGAATATATTTATTTTGTTTTGTCATATTCAATTATACTGAAACTGTACTTCTTGTTCCAGCAGCATAAGACATTGCTACTTGGGACACTGTTTTACTTTGTCTCTTTAAATGTGTACACAACTAAAGAAATGGTGAACTGTAAATGGGTTTCAGATCATGCAATTAGGCATGAACTGGCCATGAGTGCTACCCCATTACTTGTAGAAGAGAAAGTTTTGTCATCTTAACATTATGCTTTCTTCCTGGGGAAGAATCCAAAAAGATGTGCTGGCAATACTACTCCACTTCCTTGCCCCATGAAAAGATATCATGGTCAAAATAGACATTCCCACCAAGTGACACCAAATCTGAGCTGACACAGATAATAAATGGCACACACAAAGATAAATGGCAGATGAAAAGGAATTACATAAATTATCAGGAAACTATCATGAAGATGTCAATGCTTCTTAAAGTAGTCTTAAACTAAGCACAATCTTAATAATGTCCTAACTGGAAGTTTTGTAGAATTCTGTATTCAAGCTGATTTTAAAATGTATGTGGGAAGAAAACAGATCTAAAGTAGAAAATAAAATTTTGATAAAGAATAACAAAGTTTACTTCAATTTAAATTACTATATTAAATTTTAAATACATAAAACATTTAAAAGATTGGAGAAATAAAAGAATGGTCAAAGAGGTCAAACTTTTAAAGTAAATTAATTAGACATAGCTACATTATATAAATATAATATTTTATAAGATGTCTGTTCAAATAGTCTGACCATTTTTGAGTTGTCTTCTCAGTATTTTTAGAAATGGTTTATATATTCTGTATGAGTTATTTGAAAATCTATTCACATATTCATATATCTATGAATTAAAAATTCAAAACTGTACTCCTGATGTGAATTTTCAATCACTTAATGGTGACTTTTTATGGACTAAATTTTTTAATATGGTCTAATCATTAGTCTTTTCTTTATAGTTAACATACTTGTGTCCTAACCTACAATTTGAATGCAATTTGTCCCCACCAGTATTCATGTTTAATTTATTGCTAATGCATCAGTGTTGGGAGGCGAGGCCTAGTGGAAGATGTTCAGGTCATGATGGCAGATTCTTCTTCAATAGATTAATGCCCTTCCACAAGGACAAGTAAGTGCTCACTCTCACTGGAATAGATCAGTTCCCACTAGAGCAGGTTGTTAAAAAGAGTCTAGCTTTCTCAGTTTCTTCTCTCTTGCTTTCTCTGTTATCATGTGATCTCTTTGCACATGTGAGCTTCCCTTCTGCTTTCCACTATGAGTGGAAGCAGCAATTGGTCCTCACTAGATACAGTTGCTTAGTCTTGACCCTTCCAACCACCAGAATCATGAGCCAAATAAACTTCTTTCTTTATAAATTATGCAGTCTCAGCAGTTCTGTTATAGAAACACCACACAGACTAAGACAGCTGGTTTCTTAATAATATTTGCCTGCTACAAATGAAGACATTATCCTATGCTATCTTAAAAGAAAATAACTTAATATTTATTGGAATATGTTTCTATTAGTTAAAGGTGCTGGTATTAAGGGTAAGTCTAATATGAGTTACAATAACAGTGAATGTGTTAGAGGAATAAATACAATTACCTAGCATTGTCAATACCCCTGAATTGAATCAATTATCTATCAGAGTTTATTAGGATATCCATGGCTTCACTAACAGCCTTCTGAGAAGCCTTGTGTAGCTGTGCTTTACGGAAGGACCTTGAGCATAGCATCAAAAAGAGCCTCCGTACACATTCAGTGACATCAGCAAGTATGTGGATAACTTTACAAAAGTTAATGAATGTAAAGAAATAATCACAGATTAGCATTTTAAAAACTGAAGATTTTGTATGTAACTTATTAAGTATAAACTAGCTCCCACTGACATGGACAGTTAAAGAAGAGGATTAATTTGGCAAGTTCAAGTGGAAATTGCCTTTACAATTATAATGCTGCTCCAGATTGCATTCCTGTTTTCAAGGTCCCCCAGGCCAAAGTGTGCAAACAGATTGTAGGTGATGGAATTGACCCTCCTCAGTCTCATCGTCAAAGCATGACATGGAGACTCAGAGATGGGGAAGTGAAGCAACTTTTTGAATCTTGTTCTTGCAAGAACAGGTGCCTTCTGGGTGAGCAGGCACATTGAGGCAGTCACAGCCAGATTATTTATGTCTCTAAAGCACAAGTCCTTCCTCTGGTTTCACATTGACTGAGTACTTCAGAGGTTACATCACTTTCCAGAACATCATCTAAGCAATAATTTTGTACAAATAAGGTAAAACACAAGCAGTTTCTACACAAATAAGGTAAAATACATGTTTCCAAGTTTTGATTGGGTCTCAATGCCCACCAAAGGAAGACAGCCAACTGAGAAAGCCCACTAAGAAAGGAGGAAGAACAAGAAAGTGAAGATCACCTTTTTGAAAATGAACCACCCTTTTGTTTCTTACACAAATCTTTCTATACGTTGTTTTGCAGTAATTATTTGACTATAAATCTTTGCTGCTTAGATTTTGGATGGATACACAAGAGACCCACAAACTTCAATTCTCAATAATAGGCTTCCTGTTTGGTTTCAATTTTTTAACAATCTAGTGAGCTACAGAACATTTCACAGCCTTCTGTTACATAAGCTAATGACAAGAGAAAATGGTCTGCTTCTAAATATTGACCCATCAAAAAAAAATCTACCTATCCCTAATCTGCTCCATCACTCATAATCATGAAACTTTTGGTGATATTAGTTTTAATTAAATTTTATTTGAAGATAATTGCAAATTGCCTGCAATTGCAAGAAATAGTGTAGAAAAATCTCGGAATCCTTATACAAGTTCCCCAATAACAATATCTTGTAAAACTTTATTACAATATCACAAATAGGATATTAGCATTTACATAGACAATGGACAGAACAATTCCAGCTCTACAACAATTCCTCGAGTTGCCCTGTAATAGTGTCTCCTGCTTACCTCTTGCTCCCACCAACTTCTTGGTCCCTGTTAACCTCTAATCTCTTGTTCTCATCTCAAAGATGCTATTTAAGGAATATTTAATAGTATCTTATAGTATGTAACCCTATAGTTTTGGCTTCTTCGTTCACCATAGTTCTCTAGAGAGCCACCTACCATGTTGCATGGTTAATAGTCCGTTCCTTTTATTGCTGAGTGGTATTTTATAGTATTCACCTAATGACGATTGTTCAACTATTTACTTGTTAGTGTCAAATCTAGAACTGTTTGCCAAGTCCTCAGGACCAAAGATTTTTTATTGTTTTATTTTTCTATGTTTTATAGTTTCTTGCTTTACATTTAAATATCTGACCAATTTGGGATTAATTTTTGTATCAGTTGTGAGACTTAGGTCAATATATATATATATTTTTTTTTTTTTTTTCTTAACTTTGAATGTGCAATTGCTTCAGCATCCTTTGTTAAAAAAGCTATCTTCTGCCGGACTCGGTGGCTCAACCTGTAATCCCACGCCTTTGGGAGGCCGAAGTGAGTGGATTGCCTGAGTCCGCGGGTTCGAGACCCGCCTGGGCAACTTGGCGAGACCTCATCTCTACAATAAAAATAAAAAATTAGCCGGGCATGGTAGCGCACGCCTGTAGTTCCAGTTACTTGGAAGGCTGAGGTGGAAGGATTGCCAGAGCCCAGCAGGTCGAGACTGCGGTAGCCGGGAGTGGCCACTGCACTCCAGTCTGGGTGACAGAGTGAGACTCCAACTCCAAAAAAAAAAAGAAAAAGAAAAGGCTATCTTCTTTCCCATTGAACTGCTTTTGATTCTCTGTCAAAAAGTGGTTGCATATCCTTCTATGGATCACTTCTAAATTCTCTATTTTTTTCACTGATCTATGTATTTATGTGTTGCTGAGAAATACACAGTTTTGATTACTGTAGCTACATAAGTCTAGAAATTGAGTGACTGCTTTATCCCACTGCTTCAACATAATGAACTCACCTATTAGTTCTAAAAGTTAGCTTTGTTGAATCTTTGGTATTTTCTACATAGACAATCATAACATCTGCAAATATGAAAAGTTGTATTTCTTCCTTTCTGATCTTATGCTTTTTTATTCTTTTTCTCACTTTATCGCAGTGGCAAGAACTTCCAGCATTATAATGAATAAAAGTAATAAGAGAATGTACATTCTTGTCTTGTTCCTGATCTTAAGGGGGAAATAGTCATTCATCATTAAGCATAATGTGAGCTATTTTTATATGTTTCTTATTCCCAATTTTCTGATTTTTTAAAATCATGAATAAGTGTTTAATTATGTACAAAAAATTTCTGCATCAATTGATATGATCAGGTCATTATTTTTTATCCTGTTTATATGGTGGATTACATTTATTGATTTTTCTTCAAATATTGAGCAGACCCTTAATCCTGGAATAAACAATAATTGGTCATGGCATACAATTATTTTTATACATTACTGAAATTTAGTTTGCAATATTTTGCTTAAAATTTTTCTGTTCATACTTTTAAGATTCTGTAGTTTTATATTTCTTTCACTGTTCTATTTAAGTATCAGGATATCAACAGCTACATGAAATGAATTGGGAAATGTTTACTTCTCTTCTGATTTCTGGAATAAATTGTATAGAGTTGGTGTTAATTTTTTTTTAATGTTTGATAGAATTCTCCAGTTAAGCCACCTGGCCTTATAGACATATTTGGGAGGTTTTTGTTGTTGTTGTTTTTGTTTGTTTGTTTTTTCTAATACATATTTTTTATTTTAAAATTGTGAGGTACAGTTAAGGGTTAGGTGTACAAATATGCATTGCGTAGGTACCCTTGTTGATGAGGTGTGTCCCCCTGTCCCCAGACAGATATTGACTATCCCACCTCCTTTCTCCTCCCTGCTCCCCACCATAGTTTCCCATCACTGTCAATCCTTTTCTTATAGTATTATGGTAGTTGTTCAAGGTCCACTTATGAGTGACAACATGTAATACTCAGATCTTTGTTTCTGTGAGAGATCACTCACTATTATAAACTCTAATTCCATCCAGGTTGCTGTGAAATTCATGATTTTGTTCTTTTTTATGGCTGCGTAATATTCCATCATGTATATGCACCACATTTTTTTAATCCAGTACTCTTTTGGTGGACAGCATGGTTGGTTCCATGATCTTGCTATTGTCAACAATGCTGCGATAAACATACGTGTGCAGGTATCCTTTTTATAGGGTGCTTTGAGTTCTTCAGGGTATATTCCCAGTAGGGGGATTGCGGGGTCATATGGAAGGTCGATTTTTAGAGCTTTTAGGAATCGCCACACTGATTTCCACAGAGGCTGCACTAGTTTACACTCCCACCAACAGTGTAGAAGTGTTCCCTTTTCACCACATCCTCTCCAGCATCTGTTACAGAATACCATAAACAACCCTAGCATGCACATTTAGTGAATATTCACTTTAGATGCAATGGAGCATTTTTTTGAAAGTCACAGACTATCATAACTCACTAAGTATGAAAAAGATAATTTTAATAGCCTTATAACTACTAAGGAAATTGAATCTTTAATGTTAAAACTCCCAAATATAACTCAGTCAGAATGACCATATTTGCCAAAGCTTTTCAGTTTGATAAAAGTCCCACTTTACTATCTTATCTCTTCTGGCATGGGAACTTGGAATTTTGATCAGGAATTTGTTGCCAGTTCCAATTTTCATAAGGGTGTCTCCTGCATTTTCTAAGATTCTTATCTTAGAATCTTTTACATTTGAGCTTTTATATTTAGGTCTTTGATCCATTTAGAGTTAATTTTTGTGTATGGTGAGAGGTAGGGGTCCTGTTTCAATCTTCTGCGCGTGATCAGCCAGTTTTCCCAGCACCATTTACTAATAGGTTCTCCTCTCCTCATTTGTTGTTATTGGAGGCTTTGCCAAAGATTAGTTGGTTGAGAAATTGAGATTTTGTTTCTGGAATCTCTATCCTGTTCCATTGGTCCGGATGCCTGTTCTTGCTCCCAGTACCAGGCTGTTTTGACTATTGTAGCCTTATAGTAAAGTTTGAAGTCTGGAAGCGTGATACCTCCTGCTTTGCTTCTTTTGCTAAGGATTGTTTTGTCTATTCATTGTTGCTTATGTGACTCTCTGTATTGTCATTTCCAGGTCTGAGAAGAATGATGTTGGTAATTTAATGGGTATTGCATTAAATCTGTAGATTGCCTTTGGTAGGATGGACATCTTAACAATGTTGATTCTTCTTATTCAAAAGCATGGAATATTTTTCCAATTGTCTGTGTCTTCTTGGATTTCTTTCAGCAGTGTTTTGTAGTTCTCATTGTAAAATTCTTTTACTTCGGGTTAGGAAAATGCCAAGGTATTTCATTTTTTGTGGCTATTGTGAATGGGATTGTACTTTTTATTTGGTTCTCCATCTGCTTGTTGTTGGTGTATAAGAATGCAACTGTCTTTTGCACATTTATTTTGTACCCCAAGATTTTGCCAAAGACCTTTATCAGTGCAATCAAGTTTTTGACAGATTCTCTTGGATTTTTGAGGAATTCTTTTCTTCTTTAGAGGACCATCCTACCACCACTTCCAAGAAATTACATAAGTTTGGTTAAGTCACAAGTCAATTTGTTTAGTACTTAGCCTTTGACAATCTTAGTCTCTCTAGCACTTCTAAATTAAAATCTGAATATGACAATTTGTTAATAAGAAGTTCGTGTTCAGGCTGAGGCAAGAGGATTGTCTGAGCCTGGGGGTTCAAGACCAGCCTGGGCAACTTGGTGAGACCTCATCTCTACAATAAACCACAAAACCTAGCTGGGTATGGTGGTGTGCATCTGTAGTTTTAGGCAGAAAGATCACCTATGCCCAGCAGGTCGAGGCTGTGGTGACATTCCAGCCTGGGCAACAAGAATGAGACTCCAACTCAAAAAAAAAGAGGTTATGTTCAAATTTACTTCATCCCTTCACCTGCTTATTAGAAAAAAACAATAATAGTTTTCACTCCTTTATGATACTTGGAGAATATTACTTCCAAAAAGTTTAAGGGGACTTTTCTTCTGTTTCTTAAATTCAGGGTTGTGATAAAAGCAGCTTCTTTATAAATGCTGTTTAATCGTGAAGTCTCTGAAAATTACATCCTAAAAAATTGTAGATTTTTTTTTTTGTTTCTGATAGAAAATGGAAAAGAAGAATAAGGTCTCACATTAAACCAGGAAGTAGTAAATGTAAATGTAAGAACTTCCTGCCTGTAGCAGAATAATCCTTATCTTCCTAACATCTTTGTGCATTTGCAATGTGAATGGTTGAGTTGGCAATCCAAACAGTGCAAGGTAATAAGTAAAACAAAGTCAATGCAACAAAGACTATTGAAAGTAAATACAAGATGTATGTACAATTCTAGCAGCTTTTCAATAAATAAGTGCTTTAAAATGAATGGTTTAATAAAGACAGTATGTTTTTAATGAAGGAGATTCCCATATGTTTATTTTCTGCAGAAAGCCAAGAATTATTTTAATCTGACTTTCTGTCTCCCACTCATCACAACAGTACAGGTCTATAAGGAATATTATTTATCTACAACCAATAACTGTAAGTTTATCTTTGGACTTTCTTGATTACATCCAGTCTCTTTATATATATTTTTTTTTCCCCAGTAATGAAGTGTGTATGCAAATGAGGAAGACATCATTATTGTGGTCTCTCTATTTCCATTGAGTTTATTTGAAAATGACTCATATAAAGAGTTTGATAGAAAAAAAATGTGAGAAAGTTAGCTGGGGGTACAGCTTCTCAGCTGTTGACTATGTTTTTGTGCTTGAATTCAAATGTCTATGGTTTTTCTCACTAGATAAAAATGGTTTAAGAGTAGGTATGGATTTTGAAAAGCACTACGAATTGTTAGTGTTTGAAGGATAGGGCATTGTAGTTAAGAGGAGCAGAGAATATTCTTATAAGGCATCTCTCAGACTTTAGGAATTAAAATTCTAAGGTAGGATTTCAGAAGAGGAGAAAAGGACAGAAGCAGTACCAATTCAAAGTGAAGTTTGGGCAACATGGTGAATCTGATATATGAGAACACTGAACTTCTTGTGCTAGTTTCTCTTAGAGCTAATGGAATCCAGAGACTCTGTATCCAAATTGGTAGATGAAGCTCAGGCCATGGAATAATTTTTCACAGTCAACAGAAATATTTAGTTACACATTTCTCAGGTCAAAAAAAAATCCCATCCAGGTATCAAGTTTTGTATGGTGAAGAAAAGTGGAAAGAAGAAGAGGAAGAGAAGAAGGAGAAGGGAGAGGAGGGGGAAGAGGAAAAGGAGGAGGAGGAGGAGGAGAAACAAAAACAAAAATCACAGCTCTTTAACTGTGTCTCCAGGTTTGATCTGGGCATAATACTCCTACCAAGGTTTGTGCAATTATGCAAAAAAGTCAAAAAACCTTAGTTGAAGACCCTCTCTAAAAAGTAAGGGATTGACCAAAGCCTGAGCCCTCAATTCAATTATGATTTTAGTGATGAGCTGAGGAGATGGTAGGAAATTAGACTATGCCGGGATAGAGCTTGGACATTCACCAGAAAACATGATGGTGTCTGGTGTGACAAGGGAGTGGAAGAGACTTTCAGGGAGAAAATGTTAAGGCATGTCCACCATGAATTTTCAGAATTTCCAAGGATCAGATACAAGTTACTAACAGGTGATTTCTCTACTATGACTCAGATACCAGACAAGACTGAGATTCACAAAATAGAATTCATATCTCTAGGGGATCTAACTAACAAAAACAATTTAAGAGATTAAGGCATATATCTAAATAAATAAATACACACACACACACACATACACAGACATATATATATGTATATGTGTGTCATATATGTGTGTATATAAATATATACTAAGAGTGCCAAAAAAGTATATACATTTTAAGAAAGGAAAAACCTGTATTAAAATTTTAATACTCAAAAGATGAATACAAGTCACATAGGACTTCTACAATTACAAGAGGTGCTAAAAGTGGTTACCATTAGTGTCCAAATAATTCTAAATAAGGTAAACATCTTCAAACATCTCTTAAAATGTGTATACATTTTTTGGCACCCCCAGTATAATCTTAGGAATATATTTCAGGAAAATTCTCAAACAATCATATTTGATAAATTGACATATTCATAGGGATACACTAAACTCAAATACCAGCATTAATTTTTTAACCTGTTGATTAGATCCATTTCTCATGTTTTGTTTGTTTTTATTACAATTTGAGTATGTAACTATATGTGACTGAGCCTGAAAGTTAGAGCAATTGACCTGGGTTTTTGATAAAAATAAGTTTCCCTCCTAAATGATGCATTAACTCAAGACAATGCCCACAAATGGACATTTTTATATAAAGCTTCTATTGATTACCTTTTTCTCTGGCAGATAAAGTCTTTGTGTTTTTGCTTTTTATCTG
Source organism: Cephalopachus bancanus (assembly GCA_027257055.1). Lineage (NCBI taxonomy): Eukaryota > Metazoa > Chordata > Mammalia > Primates > Tarsiidae > Cephalopachus > Cephalopachus bancanus. Next base: position 1,238,972 of record JAPVLO010000385.1, on the reverse strand, counting down.
ACATCTTATGAAACAAAGACTTACTTGACTTACTTGATATAAACCAGTGTTTACATACTTATGTCCTTCTGAATCCTATTTAGGTGAAACAGTCAAGGATCTCTACCTCTTTATTTTTGGCACTTCCTTCTTTTCCTAAATTTCTCCTGATATTCTTAAATACAACTTTTTAATAAAGTGTAATTCAGGGTTGGAGCAAGATGGCCACAGTGGCGCAGCAGATGGGCACCACTCTCACCTAGCAAGACAGAGTAGGGATTCGGTGCCATTAGACAAAGATATCCTGAGCACTTTTGGATGGTTAAAATCATGATCCCAGTGAAGTTCTCTCTGACCACAGAGAATCCAGAAAGCCACAGTAGGCATGAAATTCCAGAGGCCCTATTTTCCACCCTGCACCAGGCTTGCACAGAAAAGGAAGATCTTTCAGAGAAGGAGAGAGCTGAATGATTATAAGATGCTTTGAATCAGTTCACTCCCTCCCAACAGTGAGCGAAGCATCAGTTTAACTTGAGAGGAAACCTGGTCAGGACGCAATGGTGGGTACTACAGTCTAGGTGAAACAGGGAGTCGATTCCACGGAAGGAAGGCCCACCTGTGGGGTGAATCTAACATACCTTCCACCAGTACCTGGTGGAGCAACAGATGGCTCTTCTCTTGCAGGACAGGGCAGAGAGTGGGGATCCAGCCACTAATTTTAAAAGGCACTCTGAACACGTTTGGAAGGGTGAAACACCCTGTACCCAGCAGAGGTTCCCTTGTGCACACAGAGTCCAAAAAGTCAGGCACCGGAATCCAGGCACCCCATCCCTCCACCACAAGCTAGGTGGTATAGGTGCTGAGATCACACTGGTGAAGGAAGGGGGCAAGCGATTCTGGGATGCAGTGGGTTGGTTCACCTCCTCCCTGCCTGCCATCAGTCACATGAAGCAGGGGGCTGAAAACTGATCTGACTAGTTAAGCAGCAGGAGAGAAAATCTGCATTAACAGGCACCTGCCACAGGGTGAAGCTCCCCCCTCTCTCACTGAGTAAAGAGAGATCTGACCCAAATGAGGAAAGATCAAAGAAGAAACAAAAGCAGCTCTCAGAATTTTAATGAGACCACACACAAAAAAGCAGTCATCAGAGCATAAACAATGGAAATCTCCCAGAATGACCTTCCCCAGTTGACAGCCACAGAAATCAGAGAATGGATGGCACAAATGAACAGGAACATAAAGGAAACATGAAGCAAGGCTCAAAGAAATCTTACAGGAAGTAAAAATAGAATTGGCCAGCTTCAAAAAAGCCTATTCTGAAATAACAGAAATAAAGAGCTCCATCTTCAAAATCTATAACAAAATGACAAGTATTGGGAACAGGCTCAACCAAACAGAGGAAAGAATCTCAGATCTTGAGGACCAAAATATGGAATTAACACAGTCTGTTGAAATAATAAGGGAAAAAAGTCAAAAAGAAGGTACAAAATCTCTGAAAGCTGTGTGAAAAGGGAAAATGAGAACACCATGGAACAAATACTCCATGAGGCCAATCAAGAAAACTTCCTGTATCTTGATAGAAAGACATTCATCCAAATGCAACAGATTCAGAGAACCACTGCAAGATATTACATGAGAAGACTATCACCAAGGTACATAGTAATCCGCCTCACTTAAAAGTAAGCATGAAAGAAAAAATCCAGCCAGGCATGGTGGCTCAAGCCTGTAATCCCAGCACTTTGGGAGGCCGAGGTGAGTGGATTGCCTGAGTCCATGGGTTCGAGAACAGCCTGGGCAACTTGGCAGGTCTGCTTCTCTACAATAAACCACAAAATTAGCCAGGCGTGGTAGTGCATGCCTGTAGTTCTGGATAGTAGGAAGGCTGAGGCGGAAGGATCGCCTGAGCCCAGCAGGTCGACGCTAGGGTGGCTGTGAGCATCCCACTGCACTCCAACCTGGGCAATGGAGTGGGACTCCAACTCAAAAAAAGAAAGAAAAAGAAAGAAAAAATCCTAAAGGCAGCAAGACAAAAAGGTAAGACAACCTACCAGGTAAAACCCATCAGAATTGCTCCAGACTTATCTGCAGAAACACTACAAGCCAGAAGAGATTGGAGTTCATTGTTTAATGTCCTTAAAGATAATCAATTCCAACCAAAAATTTCCTACTCAGTTAAGCTTCATCATGACAAGAATTAAAATCCTTCCCAGACTTCCAATCCTTAAGAAAATATGCCACCTCCAGAACAGCCTTTCAAGAGTCTCTAAAGAAGGTATAGAGCACGGGGGGGGGGGAAGAACAGCCATGCACATCACAAAAGTACAGGCAAACACAGAGTCAACAGAGCATACAGAGCACGCACAAAAATGAAAACACACATATATAAATGCAAAAGTTAAAAAGAAACAAAGCAATCCCCAAAAGCCCTATGACAGGGAAAAACTCTCACATATCAATAATCAACTTCAATGTGAAGGAACTAAATGCACCACTGACTGAAGAGAAATAGAGCTGCAAACTGGATTAAAAAGCATAATCCAACAATCCGCTGACTCCAGAAAACTCATCTCACCACAAAAGACACCAACAGACTCAAGGTTGGAGGCTGTAAAATGACCTTTCAGGTGAATGGAAAACAGAAGAAAGCAGATGTAGCTATTCTATTAGACAAAGCAGTCTTCAAGCCATCAAAAGTTTAAAAGGGCACTACCTAATGATAAAAGGCTGATTTCTCCAGTAAGAAATATCCATCCTAAGTGTATATGTACCCAACACAGGAGCACCAGGTTTTTTAAGACAACTACCAAGCAAACTAAAAGAGAACACTGACTCTCACACAATCATAGTTGGAGACCTAAATACCCCATTAACCCCACTAACAGGTTTAGATAGATCATGAAGGAAAAAAAATCAACAAGGAGATCCAGAACCTAAACTCAGTGCTTGATCAAATGGACTTAACAGACATCTACAGAACACTTCACTCAACAACTTCTTTCTACTCATCAGCACATGGAACATACTCCAAGATTGAACACATTCTCGGACATAAATCAAGCATGAGCAAATTTCAAAAGATTGACATAATACCATCCATCTTGTCAGATCACAGGGGAATAAATATTGCCACCAACAAGATCCCCCAAAAAACAGATAGACATGGACACTAAACAACATGCTATTGAACAACTTCTGGGTCAACACAGAAATCAAGGCAGAAATAACAAGATTCCTGGAAACAAATTAAAACAAAGACACATTTTATCAGAATTTTTGGGATGCCATGAAAGCAGTGTTAAGAAGAAAATCCATTGCACTGAACACAGACATATCAAGAAAACAGAAAGATCACAAGTAGTCAACCTAATATCACACCTAAAGAACCTGGAAAGGCAAAATCACATAAATCCTAATTTCAGCAGCAGAATCCAGACCCAAGATAAAATCACAGTGGCAGAACATTGAAGACAAAAATATCATAGAAAGGATCAAAGAACCAAAAGCTGGTTCTTTGAAAGGATAAATAAGATTGGCCAGATTGACTTTTAAAAGGAGAAAGAAAGCCCAGATAAACACAACTAGAAACACAAAAGGTGAAGTCACAACTGACCCTGAAGAAATTCAAAAGATTGCCAGAGATTACTATTAAAACTTGTATGCAAATGAACTAGAAAACCTAAAGGAAATGGAGCATTTTCTGACATCATACAACCTCCAAGGTTGAGGTAAAAAGATATTGAAACTCTAAACAGACTAATAGCAATCCAGGAAATCAACTTAGTCATAAGAAATCTACTCACCAAAAAAAGCCCCAAATTATGTGACTTCCCAACCAAATTCTACAAGACAGACAAAGAGGAGTTTATTCCAATCTTACTGAAAATATCCCAGGCAATCGAGAAAGATGGAATGCTCCCCAGCTCATTTTATGAAGCCAACATCATACTAATACCCAGACTTGGCAAAGACCCAACAAGAAAAGAGAATTACAGGCCAATCTCCTTGATGAACATAGATCTAAAAATTCTAAATAAGATTCTTGCAAATTGGATCCAGCAACACATCTCAAAAATCATCCACTATGACCAGGTAGGCTTAATTCCTGGGATGCAGGACTGGTTCAACATTCACAAGACCATAAACGTAACTCAGCACATTAGCAGATGCAAAACCAAAAACCACATGATTATTATCATCAGATGCAGAAAAAGCATTTGACAAAATCCAGCACTCCTTCTTGATAAAAACCCTCAAGCACCTAGATATAGAAGGAACATTCCTCAAAACAGTAAGAGCCATCTATGATATACCCACAGTCAACATTTTTCTCAACGGACAGAAATTGGAAGCATTTTGCCTAAGAACAGGAACAAGACAAGGATGCCCACTCTCACCTCTCCTGATCAACATATTGTTGGGATTCCTAGTCAGAGAAATCAGGCAAGAGAAGGAAATCACAGGTATCCAAACAGGAAAAGAGGAAGTTAAGTTATCCCTCTTTGTGGACAATATGATTCTATATCTTGAAAACCCTAGGGAGTCTATCAAAAGCCTCCTCACACTGATAATCGACTTTGGTAAAATTTGGGATACAAAATAATTGTGCAAAAGACAATGGCATTTCTATACACTACAACAAGCAGGAAGAGAACCAAATAAAAAACACAATATCATTCACAATAGCCACCCAAAAAAATGAAATACCTTGACATCCACCTAACCAGAGAAGTGAAGGATCATTACAACAAGAATTACAAAACCCTGCTCAAAGAAATCAAGGATGACATGAACAAATTGAAAGATATTCCATGCTCATGGATCAGAAGAGTCAATATTGTCAAAATGTCCATTCTACCCAAGGCAATCTACAGATTCAATGTAATACCCATCAAATTACCAACATCGATTTTCTCAGACCTGGAAACAATAATACAGAAATTTATATGGAAACAGAAAAGAGCACAAATAGCAAAACAATCCTCAAGATAAGGAACAAAGCGAGAGGTATCCCACTTCCAGATTTTAAACTTTGCTACAGGGCTACAGTAACCGAAACAGCCTGGTATTGGTACAAAACTAGGCACATAGGCCAATGGAACAGGACAGAGATGCCAGAAGTAAAACACAGTCCCTTAACCAACTCATCTTTGACAAAACCACCAATAACAACCACTGGGGAAAGGAGACCATGTTTAGCAAACGGTGCTGGGAAAACTGGCTGACCACATGCAAAAGAATGAAACAGGATTTCTACCTATCACCACATAAAAAAATCAACTTTAAATGAATCAAAGACCTAAATGTAAAATCTCAAATTATGAGAATCCTAAAAGATAACATAAGAAACATTCTTATGCACATGAGAGAAGGTAACAGATTCTCACTCAAGCCCCCAAAAGTTAATGCCATAAAAGCTAAGATAGACAAGCGAGACCCCATCAAACTGAAAAGGTTTTGCACCACAAAAGAACCATCAAGAGAGTGGGTAGGCGACCTACAGAATGGGAAAAAATATTTGCTAACTATGCGACCAACAGAGGCCTTACATCCAAGATCTACAAGGAACTCAAACGAGCTAAAAGGAAAAAAACAAGCAACCCATTTTAAAGGTATGCAAAGGATGATCTATCACAGAAACCAAGAACTGAGTACCACGTGTTCTCACTCCTAAGCAGACCATTTACCATAATACTATAAGAAAGAGATTGGCAGTAGTGGAATACTGCCAGGGGAGTGGGAGCGACACAACATCAGTAAGGGTATCTGATCTCAAACCAGGCAAAGTGGGGACCAAAGGGAGGCCCAAACTTTACCTGTACAATGACCACTTGTATACCTACTCCTGAAGTGTACCCCACATCTTTAAAATTTAAAAGAATGTGCAAAAGATGTGAATAAACACTTTTCAAAAGAAGACATACACGCAGCCAATAGATACATGAAAAAATGCTCAGCCTCACTAATAATCAGAGAAGTACAAACCAAAACTACAATGGGATACCATCTGACTCCAGTTACAATGGCCATCATTGATAAATCAGAAAACAATAGATGCTGGCATAGGTGAGTAGAAAAGGGAACGCTTCTACACTGTTGGTGAGAGTGCAAGCTAGTTCAACCTCTATGGAAAGCAGTGTGGCAATTCCTAAAAGAACTAAAAATTGACTTTCCGTACGATCAGCAATATCTCTCCTGGGAATATACCTAGAGGAAAATAAATCATTCTACAAAAAAAAAAAACACCTGCACATGCATGTTTATAGCTACACTATTCACAATAGCAAAAACATGGAACCAACCCAACTGACCATCCAGAGGCCTTACATCCAGGATCTACAAGGAACTCAAATGAGCTGAAAGAAAAAAAACAAGCAACCCATTTAAAAAGTGTGCAATGGATAATCTATCACAGAAACCAAGAACTGAGTACCACGTGTTCTCACTCCTAAGCAGACCCTGAACATTTACCATAATACTATAAGAAAGGGATTGGCAGTAGTGGATTAAGAACTGGATAAAGAAAATGTGATACATATAAACAGTGAAGTATTATGCAGTCATAAAGAAGAACAAAATAATGGACTTTACTGTAAATTGGATGGAATTGGAGACCATCACACTAAGTGATCTATCACAGAAACAAAGAACTGAATGCCACATGTTCTCATTCATAAGTGCAACCTGAACATTAATCATATTAGCAAGAGGGAGGGATCGGCAGTCACTGGGCACTACCATGGGAGGTGGAGGGCATGTAACAACACAAGTGAGGGACAGTGAGGGCCAGTTGGAGGCCCAAACTTCACTGCAGCCTACTTGAGTAGCTAATTCTTACTCACCCCACATCTCTAGAATAAAATAAAATTAAATTAAATTAAAAAGTTAACACCTAAAGAAATTTTTAAAAACAAAATGCAATTCACATCATTTTTATTACCTAGAAATATTTATCTACCAGGCACCCCCGAGAGCTGAGATTGATTGACTAATTTTACCTGTGGAAGACTATATTACATTTTACATTTTTTTAAGTAAAAATGGGCTATTAGTGTTTAAAGCAGTTTCTCCTGACTTGCCTAATCTGCAGGGTTTTGTCTTCTACAACTCACCATTTTTTAACTGACACATGATAATTTACATATTTATGGGGTTCAATGTGATGTTTTGGTACATGTATACAATGTGTAATTAATACATTCGGGCACTTAGTATATCCATCTCCTCAGATATGTATCATTTCCTTGTGGTGAGAATATTCAAAATTCTTTCTTCTACTTATTTTGAAATATACAATATGTTATTATTAATTAGTCATACTATTGTACAATGGAACACTAGAATTTATTCCTTCTATCTAACTGCAACTTTGCACCCATTGAACAACTTCTCATCCCTTCTACTTCCTAACCTCTGGTAACCACTGCTCTTCTCTCTTCATCTATGAAATCAGCTCTTTTAGATTACACATATGAGTGAGACCATGTGGTATTTGTCATTCTGTGCCTAGCTTATCTCACTTAACATAGTATCTTCCGGGTTCATCTTATTGCTGCAAATGACAGGATTTTTTATGACAGATATCTCTTCAACATATTGATTTTATGTCCTTCGGGTATATACTAAGTAGTGAGTGTGCTGGATCATATGGTAGTTCTATTTTTAACTTTTTGAGGAACCGCCATATTGTTTTCCACAATAGATGTACTAATTTACATTCCCACCAACAGTATGCAAGCATTCCTTTTTCTCCACATCCTAACCAACATTTGTTTTCTTTTGTCTTTTTGATAATAGCCTTTGTAACTGGAGTGAGGTGGTTTCTCATTGGGTTTTGATTTGCATTTCCCTGATAATTGATTAGTGACATTGAACAAACACACACACACACACACACACACACACACACACACACACACACACACACATACATATTTGGTTACTTGTGTCTTCTTTTGAGAAATGTCTCCTAAAGTCTTTTGCCTTTTATTTAATTGGGTTATTTGTTTTTTTGTTGTTGAGTTCATAAAGTTTCTTATATTCTGGATATTAATCCCTTGTCAGATGCATAGTTTGCAAATGTTTTCTCCCATTTTATGGGCTGTCTCTAAATCTGTTGATCCTTTCCTTTGCTATGAAAAATACTTTTTTAATGTAATCCCATTTGTCTAGTTATGCTTTTGTTTCCTATGCTTTTGAGTTCATGTTTAAAACATCCTTGCCCAGCCCAATGTTGTGAAGCATTTTCCTTGTTTCCTTTTAGTAATTTCATAGTTATAGAGTTCCCACCTAAGGTGTGTGTGTGTGTGTGTGTGTGTGTGTGTATTTTTTTTTTTTAGTTGGAGTCTCACTCTGTTGCCCAAGCTGGAGTGCAGTGGCACACTCATGGCCACTGCAGCCTCGACCTGCTGGGTTCAGGTGATCCTTCCACCTCAGCCTTCCAAGTAGCTGGGGCTACAGGCATGGGCCACCACACCCAGCTATACACCTAAGTCTTTAAACAATATTTTTGTGTGTATGGTGAGACTTAGGAGTCTAGTCTCATTGTTCTACATGTGAATATACCAATTTTCTTAGCACCATTTATTGAAGAGACTGTTCTCTTCCCCCACCCCACAATGTTCTTGGCACCTTTGTTGAAAATCAGTTAGCTGTAGATTCGTGAATTTATTTTTTGAGCTGTTGTGTTCCATTGGTTTATGTGTCTGTTTTTATGCCATTACCATGTTGTTTTTGATTATGATAGCTTTGAGTATATTTGGGGGTTTTGAATTTTTAATTTTTTATTTTAAAGATGTAGGGTACAATTCTGGGTTGGGTATACAAATGTTCATCATGCAGGTACCCTTGTTGATGAGGTGGGCACTCCCCTGGCACTTTCCACTACTGCCAATCCCACCCCTACTCTCCCCTGGCAGTTTCTCACTACTACCAATCCTTTTCTTATAGTATTACAGTAATTGTTCAAGGTCTACTTATGAGTGAGAACATCTGATACTCAGTTCTTTGTTTCTGTGATAGATCACTCAGAGTATATTTCGTAGTCAGGTAGTAATATGCCTCTTGCTCAATATTGCTTTGGCTATTTCTGGTCTATTGTAGTTTCATATTAATTTTAGGATTTTTCTATTTCTGTGAAAAATACATTGATATTTTGATAAGAATTGCATTAAATCTGTCAATTGTTTTGGTAGTATGACCATTTTAATAATATTATTTCTTCTAAACCAATAAATACAGGATATCTTTTCATTTGTGCTCTGTTCTATTCATTTTATCAATGTTTTGTCAACATCTTTCACCTCCTTGGTTAAATTTATTTCTATATATTTTATCTTTTTATTGTCATCTCAACCGAACTAGATTGGTTATTATCAAAAAACACAAAAAATAACAAATGCTTGTGAGAATGTGGAGAAAGTGAAACTCTAATACAATGCTGGTGCAATGTAAATTGGTACAATTACTATGGAAAACAGTATATAGGTTCTTCAGAAAAGTGAAAATAAATTTGCCATATGATCCAGCAATCCCTGCACTATTCACAATAGTTAAGATATGGAATCAACTTAAGTGCTCTTCAATGAATGGATTTTTAAAATGTGATATATATATTATATATATATATATATATATATAGATATATACAAAATGGAATACTATTCAGCCATAAAAAGGAATAAAATATTGTCATTGGCAACAACGTGGATGAACCTGAAGGACATTAAGTGAAATAAGCCAGAGACAGAAAAACAAATACTGCATGATCTCACTCATATGTGGAACCTAATATTTTTTAAAAGTTGACAACATAGAAGCAGAGGGTAGAACTGTGGTTACCAGAGACTGAAGAAGGGGGAGAGGAGGGGTGGATGGAGAAAATCTTGGTCAAGGAGACAACATTACAATTCGGAGGCATCAGTTCTGGTGTTCTATTGCATAGTAGGGCTATTATGGTTAAAAAATATGGGTTCCAAGGAAGAGGCTGCAGCAATCTGGGAGGAGCGGGCAAGACTTTGATCAAGTGACCATCTGTGACTCGAAACTGGAATGGGGCCGGGCTCGGTGGCTCAGCCTGTAATCCCAGCACTTTGGGAGGCCGAGGTGAGTGAATTGCCTGAGTCCGCAGGTTCGAGACCCGCCTGGGCAACTTGGCGAGACCTCATCTCTACAATAAATCAAAAAATTAGCTGGGCGTGGTAGCGTGCACCTGTCGTTCCAGTTACTTGGAAGGCTGAGGCGGAAGGATCGCCGGATCCCAGCAGGTCGAGGCTGCGGTGGCTGGGAGCGGCCACTGCACTCCAGTCTGGGCAATGGAATAATACTCCAACTCAAAAAATAAAAGAAAGAAAGAAACTGGAATGGAATCCCAGTCAAGCCAGAGCGCCTGTCTGCAGCTGTGATAGCTACGAGGGTCCCAGCCTGCCCCCAGGAAAGGGACTCACAGGCCACCAAGCATGAAAACATGACAAAGCTTCACTATCTTAAGATCAACTTATCCAAGCTTATTTCCTGCTACACAGGATGGAGGCTGTTCCTGGACCAACCAGAGTCCTCACTTGCCCCTGAAAATTATACCCCTTTGTTCTGCTCCTTGGGGTGGCCCAGCCACCATTCTCCATAACTAACCGCATTGCACCCACAAGCAAGACTCAGATTCAGGCAGCCTTTCTGACACAAATAACCAAGCGGTGCTCCCACCCTAAGTCCTCAACAGATTACACTGTCCTGCTTTGCATTTCTTTTATTTATTTATTTATTTATTTATTTATTTATTTATTTTTGAGTTGGAGTCTCACTCTGTCGCCCAGACTGGAGTGCAGTGGCCGCTCCCAGCCACCGCATCCTCGACCTGCTGGGCTCCGGCGATCCTTCCGCCTCAGCCTTCCAAGTAGCTGGAACTACAGGCGCGCTACCACGCCCGGCTAATTTTTTTATTTATTGTAGAGATGAGGTCTCCCCGAGTTGCCCAGGCGATCTCGAACCCGCGGGCTCAGGCAATCCACTCACCTCAGCCTCCCAAGGTGCGGGATTACAGGCTGAGCCACCGAGCCCAGCTCTGACTGAGCTTGTCTCTCCAGCAGCCCTGTCGGTGCCTGAACACGAGAGCTGCATGTGGCTGAGCAACAGGCCGAGTGTCAGGACGGGCTTCTGCACACGCGCAGCCCTGGGGTCCCTGCCGGTTACCACTGCAGAAGCCCGGAGGCATCCCCGGCCTCAAGCTGAACTGCCTGTTCCACACTTCACAGTTTCAGGTGCTTGCAGGAGTCTTAGAATCTCTTTTAATGTCTTTTAATGTTTTTAGAAAGAATACGAATCTATGATAATTTAAGAACCTCCGCTTCCTATCCTCCCAATCCCCCGCCCAGCCCCACATCGGAACCTTCACTGACTGACACAGAAAAAGAAGGGGGAACAGAACATGGGGTGGGGGGAGGAGCGGTAAATGAAGAAAACGAGGGAGGGAGGAAAGACAGAGGATGAAGGGAGGGAGGAAGGGAAGGGAGAAAGAGGGAGAAGGGAGAGAGAGAGAGAGAGAGTGGGGTGAGAGAAAGAATGACAGAGAAAAGAAAGAATGAGAGGAGAGAGAAAGACAAATAGTAAAAAGGAAGGAAGGAAGGAGGGAGGGAAGGAAAGAAGGAAGAGGGGTAGAGGGAGCAAGAGAGAGACAGAGAAAAGAAAGAGATAGAGAAAGAGACAGAAAGAGAAAGAAAGAGAATAAATGAATAAATATAATAAATAAAAAAAATTAGCCAGGCAAGGTAGCAGGGCCTGCAGATCCAGCTGCTTGGAAGGCTGAAGCAGAAGGACTGCCTGAGCCCAGCAGGTCAAGGCTGTGGTACCCATGAGCGTGCCACTGCACTTCAGCCTGGCCAGTAGAGTGAGACAGCAACTCAAAAACAAAAAAAAAAAGAAAGACAGAAGCAGGTTTGTATATTACAAAATGGCTAGAAGAGAGGATTTTGAATGTTCTCACCACAAAAAAATTATAAATGAATAAGATGGTAAATATGTTAATTACCCTGATTTGGTCATTATACAATATATATGTATCATAACATCAAATTGTACCCTTAAAATGTTTCAATTAAAAAACAGCAGCAGTAATTTCATCAGGTCCAACCTAATACAACCCTGGTGGAAGGCAATTTGACAACACTTATCACAACTCAAAATCTACACAAACTTTATTGTAGCAATTCTATTTCTAGGAATTAATCCTATAGATCTACTTACTCTTTTTTTTTTTTTTTTTGAAGGTGAAAAAGCAGGATTTATTGAGAGGACAGAAAAGCACCCAAAGTGGGAGGGGACCCGAAGGGGTTGCCACTACTTACTCTTGTGTAAAATCACTCTAGTACAAAAATATTCATCATAGTATTGTTTAAAATGGGAAGTATTGCATTCACAAAAAGAGGTTAAATGAATTGTACTACATTTCTGTTTTTAAAAAAGAAATTATTAATGAATGTCTATAACCTAGCTTAGCATAGCTGTTAGGTTGCAGGCTAGCAAAACTGTTTTGATCATACATACAATAACACAAATAAAACTAGTCATCATTCTCAAGGTTGTCCCTATTAATTATTGTGTAACCCCTGCATATTAGGCATGCATCACAAAAAGCAAAAACCTAACTGTTACATGAGTTTTTTGTTTTACTGCTGTACCTGATATATTAAATAATAGACATCAGGTACAGTTGGCCCTTGAACAACACAGGTTTGAGCTGCACAGATTTCTTTTCAACCAAAAATACAGTATTTGTGGGATGTGAAACCAGCATATACTGAGGACTACTTGCAAATTTTACAATCTTAAACATGCAGCAGATATATTAGCTTGATTAGTAAATCCAAGTAGAATAACAATATATACTTATGTATTTATTTATTTATTTTTAATCAATATTTTTTATTATGACATTGTGGGGTACAGTTAAGGGTTAGGTATACAAATATGCTTCATTCAGGCACCCTTGTTGATAAGAGGTGTCTCCCCATCCCCAGACAGATATTTAATACCGTTAATCCCATCTGCCTTCCCTTCTCCCCCATAGTTTCCCACCACTGTCAGTCATTTTCTTATAGAATTACGTTGGATGTTCAAGGTCCACTATATGAGTGAGAACATGTGCTACTCAGATCTTTGATTCTGTGAGAGGTCACTCAGTATTATAGACTCTAGTTCCATCCAGGTTGCTAAGTCATTTTGTTCTTTTTTATGGCTGTGTAATATTCCATCGTGTATATGTAGCACATTTTTTTAATCCAGTCCTCTTTTGATGGGCAGCATGGTTACTTCCAGGTTCTTGCTATTGTGAACAATGTTGCGATAAACATACGTGTGCTGGTATCTTTTCTATAGAGTGATTTGAGTTCGTCAGGGTATATTCCCAGTAGGGGGATTGCGGAGTCATATGAGAGGTTGATATTTAGAGCTTTTAGGAATCACCACACTGTTTTCGACAGAGGTTGCACTAGTTTGCACTCCCACCAACAGTGTAGAAGTGTTCCCTTTTCGCCACAACCTCTCCAGCAACTGTTATTTTTTGAGTTATTGATAATTGCCATTCTGACTGTAGTTAGGTGGTATCTCAGTGTGGTTTTGATTTGCATCTCCCTGATGATTAGTAAGGTTGAACATTTCTTCATGTGTCTGTTGGCTGCTCGAATGTCTTCCTTTGAGAAATGTCTGCTCATATCTTTTGCCCATTTTATAATGGGGTTGTTTGTTTTTTTCTTTTCAGCACATTTGAGTTCCTTGTAGATCCAAGATGTTAAGCCTTTGTCAGACCTGGAGTTGGCAAATACTTTTTCCCAGTCTATAGGTTGTCTTTCTGCTCTCTTGATGGTTTCTTTGGCTTTGCAGAAGCTTGTCAGTTTAATGAGGTCCCACTTCTCTATCTTATCTCTTATGGCCTGTGGGTTTTGGGTTTTGTTCAGGAATTGGATGCCAGTTCCAATTTCCATGAGGGTATATCCTTCATTTTCTAAGGTTCTTATAGTTTGAGGTTTCACATTCAGGTCTCTGATCCATTTGGAGTTAATTTTTGTGTATGGGGATAGATAGGGGTCCTGTTTCAATCTTCTGCATGTGGTCAACCAGTTTTCCCAGCACCATTTACTGAATAGGTTCTCCTCTCCCCAGTGGTAGGTGATGGAGGCTTTGTTGAAGATGAGTTGGTTGAGAAATTGAGGTTTTGCTTCTGGAATCTCAATTCCATTCCATTGGTCTATATGCCTGTTCCTGTACCAATACCAAGCTGTTTTGATTATTGTAGCTTTATAGTAAAGTTTGAAGTCTGCTAGTGTGATACCTCCTACTTTGTTTTGTTTTGTTTTGTTTTTGCTGAGGATTGTTCTGGCTATTCTTGGTCATTTGTGTTTCCATATGAATTCCTGTGTTGTTTTCTCTAGGTTTGAGAAGAATGTTGCTGGTAATTTGATGGGTATTACATTAAATCTGTAGATTGCCTTAGGTAAGATGGACATCTTCACAATGTTGATTCTTCCAATCCATGAGCATGGGATATTTTTCCACTTGTTTGTGTCATCTTTGATTTCTCTGAGCAATGTTTTATAGTTTTCATTGTAAAGGTCTTTCACGTTTCTGGTTAGGAAGATGCCAAGGTATTTCATTTTTTTTGTGGCTATTGTGAAGGGAATTGTGGTTTTTATTCGGATTTCTGTTTGTTTATTATTGGTGTAAAGAAATGCGATTGTCTTTTGCACATTTATTTTATATCCTGAGACTTTGCCAAAGTCCTTTATCAGTGTAAGGAGGTTTTTGACAGATTCTCTTGGGTTTTCAAGGTACACGATCATGTCATCTGCAAAGAGAGATAGCTTGACTTCCCCTTTTCCTACTTGGATACCCCTGATTGCCTTCTCTTCTCTGATTGCCCTAGACAGGACTTCCAATACTATATTGAACAGAAGGGGGCAGAGTGGGCATCCTTGTCTTGTTCCAGTTTTCAGAGGAAATGGTTCCAATTTTTGTCTATTTAGGAGTATGTGGCTGTGGGTTTCTCGTAGGTGGCTTTTGCTATTTTGAGGTATGTTCCCCGTATGCCTAGATGTTCGAGGGTTTTTATCAAGAAGGGATGCTGGATTTTATCAAAAGCTTTTTCTGCATCTAATGATATAATCATGTGGCTTTTAAATACATCTGTTGATGTATTTAATTACATTTATGGTTTTACGAATGTTGAACGAAACTTGCATCCCAGGGATGAAGCCTACGTGGTCATGATGGATGATTTTTGAGATGTGTTGTTGAATCTGGTTTGCTAGGATCTTGTTGAGAATTTTAGCATCTATATTCATTGAAGATATTGGCCTGTAGTTTTCTTTCTTTGATGGGTCTTTACCTGGCTTGAGTATCAATGTGATGTTAGCTTCGTAAAATGATTTGGGGAGAGTTCCATCTTTCTCAATCACTTGGAATACCTTCAGTAGGATTGGTATAAGCTCCTCCTTGAATATCTTGTAGAATTCTGCTGGAAAGTCATCTGCTCCAGGACTTTTTTTTGTAGGTAGTTTTCTTATTACGTAGTCAATTTCCTTGATTGTTATTGGTCTATTTAGGGTCTCAATTTCTTCTTGTTTCAACCTAGGCAGGTTGTGTAATGACAGAAAGTCCTCCATTGATGAAAGGTTTTCAAGTTTGTTTCCATACAAGTGTACATAGTAGTCTCTAATGATCTTTTGTATTTCTTCAGGATCAGATGTGACTTCATCTTTTGTGTTTCTGATTGTGTTTATTTGGGCTTTTTCTCTCTTTTTCTTGTCAGTCTAACTAGGGGACCATTGATCTTGTTTATTCTTTCAAAGAACCAGCTTTTTGTTTCATTGATTTTTTTTGTATTATCTTTTTGTCTCTGTGTCCTTGATTTGAGCTTTTATTTTGGTGATCTGGATTCTTCTGCTGAAATTAGGGTTTTTGTGGTCTTGCTTTTCCAGCTTCCTTAGGTGGCTTGTTAGGCTGTTAATTTGTGATCTTTCCATTTTCCTCATGTGCGTTTGTAGGGATATAAATTCTCCTCTTATTACAGCTTTCATGGCGTCCTAGAGATTTTGGTAAGATGTTTCTTCATTTTCATTTGTTTCCAGGTATCTTTTAATCTCTGTTTTGATTTCATCATTGACCCAGGAGTTGTTTAGCATCATGCTGTTTAGTGTCCATGTCTTTGTAGTTTTGGGGGGGACCTTGTTGGTGTTAATGTTTATTTTTATTCCACTGTGGTCCGAAGGTGCATGGTAAAATTTCAGTCCTTTTAAATTTGCTTATGCTTGATTTATGGCCAAGTATGTGGTCAATCTTAGCGTACGTTCCTTGCGGTAATGAGTAGAACGTGTATTCTGTCGTCTTTGGATGGAGGGTTCTGTAGGTATCAATTAAGTCCATTTGATCAAGAGTTACATTGAGGTTTCAGATCTCGTTGCTGATTTTTTGTCCTGATGATCTGTCTAGGGTTGTAAGTGGGGTATTAAAGTCCCCAGCTATGATGGTATTGGAGTCGATGTCTTTTTTTAGTTTACCTAGGAGCTGCTTTATGAAAGTTGGTGCTCCTATGTTCGGTGCATATATGTTTAGGATGGATATTTCTTGTTGATGGATTGAACCTTTTATCATTATGTAGTGGCCTTCTGTATCTTTTTTAATTTTTGGTAGCTTAAAGGGTATTCTGTCTGAGATTAAGATCATGACTCTTCCTTTCTTTTGTGTTTCATTCGCCTGAAAATTTGCTTCTCATCCTCTTACTTTGAGTCTGTAAGTGTCCTTTCTAGTGAGGTGAGTCTCTTGAAGGCAATAGATTGTTGCCTGGTGATATTTTATCCATTTTGCCATTCTATGTCTTTTCAGTGGTGCATTTAGTCCATTCACATTCAAACTAATTATTCAAATGTGAGAGTTGATCCCTATCATAATTTTCTTACAGAGTTGTTGTTCTTCCTGTTTGTGTGTTGTCTTTCTTTTGGTTTTAGAGTTGGATCATGTGTGTTTTTTAATCTTTTGCCTATAGTCTTGTGAAGAACATTGTTGTTCTTTTTTCCTTTTCTTCTGTGTTCAGTACTTTCTTAAGTGTTTCTTGTAGAGGTGGTTGGTGGCAGCACAGGTTCTTAGGGATTGGATATCTGGGAAAGATTTCAATTCTCCCTCACTGATGAAGCTTAGCTTGCCTGGGTAGGTTATTCTCGGTTGAAATTGTTTATCTTTTAGAACTTTGAAGATAGGGCTCCAAGCTCTCCTAGCCTGGAGGGTTTCTGTAGATAAATCTGCTGCTGTTCTAATTGGTCTTACCTGGTAGGTAGCCTGACCTTTTTCTCTTGCAGCCTTTAGGATTTTTTCTTTTATACCTACTTTGTTTAAGCGAATTATTATGTGTCTGGGGGTTGGTCTTCTCATTTGTTGTCTTGCAGAGGTTCTCTGAATCTCCTGTGTTTGAATTTTTTCATCATTGATGAGATGAGGGAAATTTTTCTTGAATGATTTCATGAAATGTTTGTTCCAGTGTGGCCTCTGTTTCTCTCTCTGCCTCAGGAAGGCCAATTACTCTTAGGTTTGGTCTCTTGAAGTGATCATTCATCTCTTGAAGGTTTTGTTCTGTCTTTTTGAGCTTCTTTTCTATGCTTTTGACAGTTTGGGTTAGTTCTCTGTTTTGGTCTTCTAGCTCTGAGATTCTTCTGCTTGGCTAATTCTGCTTTCCATGCTTACTAGTTTGTTATTTATTTCCATCACAGTATTCTTTACTGCTGTTATTTCTGACATCAGCTCCTTCCTATTTTCTAATTCTCCTCAATTTTTCTAATTCTCTCTGTTAATGTCTTGATGTCTGGGTTTGTTGCATGTGACCAGTCATTCTGGGGGCTCTTCATTGTTTGTGTTCCAGAGTCTGTTTTCTCAGTGTCTGATCTCCCAGGGGTCTGTCTGAGACCTATATTCTTCTTTTGGTTTTTCTTCATTTGTGCGGTTTTTTTCCCTCCCTACTTTTTCCTTCCCTCCACATCACCGTCTTCTTTAATTCTGTTATTCAGAGGTAGAGGAATTGCTTTTACTTCTGTTTGTTCAATCTCCTATTCTTCTTATGTATGCCCTCTTACTTTGTTCAATTCTGGAGTTGCACTGTAGGTTGGGGGTGGTCCTTTTTGAAGTTTTGAGATTTACTTAAGTGGGGAGCTGTGATTCAAAATCTATCTGCAGGTCCTGGTATTCGCTGACGTGTGTATGGATACTCTGAAACCCACTTCCCACTGCCTTGGAATCTGTCTGTGCAGTGGGGCTGTAGGTTTACTCCCAAAATAAAATGAGGTTAGCAGAGGGAAGAGAATGGAGCAGACAATGGGGGGAAGAGGGGGTGGAGAGAGAGAGTAGTATGAGGGGAAACAGACAAGTGTATCAACAAATGGAGAGAGAGGCCTAAACTGAAACAGATAAAAACAATAGACCACAGCTACAGACTAAACAGCTCTCATACAAAAAGAAATTAAAACATACAATGATGCTAACATACAAGCTAACCAACCACCTTATTGGTGTGCTGTTCCTCTATACAAAGATATGGTTTACAGAGAGGAGAAAAGAGAAGAAAAGGAAGAGAAAAAGAAAAGGAACAAAACAATACAAATAGAATCAAGTCATTAAACTAACAGAACCAATCGAGCACACTCTGAGACTTTTTGTTTAAGTCCAATATTCTTTCAGTTCTGATTTCTAGCTATCTTCTCAAGCTGGCAAATTAGTTCACAGTTAGGGTCAGTTGCCCCTGGCCTGCTGTAAAGGACAGTTCAGATCACCCTCAGTTCACCACTCAAATTTGGCCTGCGTCTGTTTTTCAAGCTTGTTTTTCCCGTTTTGGTGTTGCTACCTTAAATCACCAGCAGGTGGTGTTATCTCAGCTGCTCACCCCAGAGGGGTGGAGCTGGACAGGAATGGGACAGAGGCCAGAGATGGAAGCCTGCCTCAGGGCACACGGGAGGAGACCCACAGCCAGAAGGACGTCAAGGTGGCAGTAGACGTGGCAGCAATCCCAGCAGATCTTGCCTGCAGGGGCTTCAAGAACTGAAGTTGTGGATTGCTTCAGGCACTGGTGGTGTGATGCGCTATGGCTGCCACAGAGGCCCTGGCAGTGCTGGCTGCTACTGTGTCTGCAGCTGCAGTGGCTGTCCAGACCGCTGCGATGCCCCAGCGGTGGCCACACAGAGCTCCGTGTGAAGAGCAGGTTGCCAACATTGGGATCCGCAGCCCCCAGGGAGAGAGCTAGAGACCCTCTGTGTTCTCCTTTGCAGAGGGTCTCATAGACCAGGCTGCCCCCTTGACACCTTGCCGGAAGTCCCTATACTTAATGCTGACTCATCAGAAAACATAACTGTTTTTATTGAACCAATAATATTAAACTAATCTCATTTACCAAATATGAACTTAAACGACATTTGGGGACCAGGAATGGTGGCTTACTCCTATAATCCCACCACTTTGGGAGGCAGAGGTTAGAGGATTGCTGGAGCTCAGGGGTTCGATACCAGCCTCAGCAATATGATGAAACCTCGTTTCTACAATAAATAAATTTTAAAAAAATTAACCAGGCATGGTGGCACATGCCTGTGGTTCCAGCTATTCAGAAGGCTGAGGTAGAAGAATCACTTGAACCCAGTAGGTTGAGTCTGCAGTGGTGGTGAGCATGCCACTGCACTGCAGCCTGGGCAACAGAGTGAGACTCCAACTCAAAAAAAAAATACATTTGGGTTACTTCCTATGGAGTTTTAGGAATATTTAAAATATATGAGTGCCAATTTACCTCTAAGCTAATTTTAATAGAAATTTTTGAAGAGACTTTGTAAATTAATTTGGTAAACCAGAGATAGCAAAATATCACATATACATAACATAACACACAAACATGCACACCAATGCAAACAGACATTTTATAGCTTTCATTTTAAAGATTAGCCATGCGTCAATAATATAAAACTTGCTGCATTACATGAAACAGTTGAATTTCATCTTTGTACCACTTTACATTTTTAGCCCAGTGGTGTTTCTGGCAAAAAATGGGACAAAATACATTTACCTGTTCAATATGAGGACTGAAGTTTTTACTAATATTTGTGAAAACACCTTTAAGCTTTTCATGGCTCTGATGGATAATTTAATGGAGGCTGTGAACTACATTCTAGTCCAGTCACTAAGGAAGCATCAAACAGCTGTTTAGATGACTCCAAAGCCTGAGTGGATAAAATATCCAGTATATTTCCAATTGGGCTTTTATTTAAGCCTCAGGTAGTTGCTAATGGGGGAACCTGAGCCCCTTAAGAGACCCCAGTGGGAGCAAAAGGCCTAAAGTTCAAGTGACTGTAAGGAGCTCGAGGACTGAAGCACGAAGGGAAAAGTCTAGCAGGGTGAACAGAGGAATAGAAATGGGAGGAGATCAAAGGGAAACATACTGAAGAATTCAAAGGAGCTGGAGGGAAGATCCAAGGTGATAAGAAGGAAGAGGGCAGAACTGATGGGAAAGGAGACGTCTTAGAGGAGCCAGTGTGGGGAAAATGCAAGTTTCCCAAAGAGTCCAATGAAGTTCCCGATTATCCTCAGCAAAATCATGTCACCAAAAAGGAACAAAAAGTCTGCATGAGATTTAGAGGGGATTTTAGTTGGCTGAAACGTTCCCATGAGAGAGGTAGGATCCAATAGAGAGAATATAAAAGCCTCACAAAGAATCAGGAAAAAAATTTTCCGGTCCACTTGTTCCCTCTCCAAACAAAGAGGAAAATATTTTCCAGCCCTTGAGTCATAGAATGTATCTTCCCTCAAAACAAAAGAGCCAGGAATTTTCCAACAGGTGGCCAGGGGCAGCAGTCAGGAAATGAATCATCCTTAATCCAAACAAAGAGGAAGGAAGACCTCCAGTCCCACACGACCTTAATGAAAACTGGGCCTCTTTTATTTTCCTGCAACTCTAACCTAGCTTCTTACAAACAGAAAACTTAGAATTCTAATGCAGCCTGTCTACAACTCTAACCCAGCTTCCAGAGTGCCTGCAGAATCTTAAGAATAAAAACCTGTCCTTACTAACCATCAGCAAACTGTCACCCAGGATAACGGATCCCTGAACAAACCAGTCAGAAGTGAAGGCAAAGCCTTCAAGGTGTGCAGATAAGAGTCTTAAGTGAGAGGTCCAGATATCCAGAGAAGAAACTGATTCTACCCAAGTCAGTAAAAAAGCAAGATACCATGTCTTATTCATATAATATCCATCCCAATTATGCATTCAGGTGTCAAAACCTTCTTGCCAAAGACTGCCAGGAGCACGTCTGGATTGAAAAAGTTGAATTTCTTACCTGTTTCAATGGAGGAAAGCATACACCTTGCACCATGGAGGAACTGCAGGAAGTGCCATATTGCCAGGGTGTTAAAAAGGGCCATTATAGGATTTGGACTTGAATCAGAAGATCTTGGAGAGGGATCAGGGAAACAAGGCTAACCTCTGGATTGGCTGCAAACATCCACAAACATCACCAATGCTATGACTGGGTGTATTTTTTATTATTTTTTTATTTTTTTAATTTATTTATTTATTATAAAAATGTGGGGTACAATTCAGGGTTAGGTATACAAACATCGACCATGCAGGTACCCTTGTTGATGAGGTATGCCCCTCCCCTAGCAGTTTCCCTCAACTGCCAGTCCCACCCCCCCCTCCCCTGGCAGTTTTCCGCTACTGCCAATCACTTTCTTGTAGCATTATAATTGTTCAAGATCACCTTATGAGTGAGAGCATATGGAACTCAGTTCTTTGTTTCTGTGGTAAATCACTGAGTGTGATCAACTCCAAATCCATCCAATTTGCTACAAAGTCCATATATTTGTCCTTCTTTATGACTGCATAATATTCCATTGTATATATGTACCACATTTTTTTATCCAGTCCAGCTTCCATGGGCAACATGGTTGGTTCCATGTTTTTGCTATTGTAAATAGAGCTGCAACAAACATACGTGTGCAGGTATCTTTTTCATAGAATAATTTGAATTCCTCAGGGTATATTCCCAATAGGGGAATTGCTGGGTCATATGAAAGATCAATTTCTTTTTTTTTTTTTTTTTTTTGAGTTGGAGTCTCACTCGGTCATCCAGACTGGAATGCAGTGGCCACTCCCGGCCACTGCAGCCTCGACCTGCTGGGCTCCAGCGATCCTTCTGCCTCAGGCTTCTGAGTAGCCAGAATTACAGGCGCGCACCACCACGCCCAGCTAATATTTTAATTTATTGTAGAGATGAGGTCTCGCCTGCCCAGGTGGGTCTCGAACCCACGGGCTCAGGCAATCCACTCACCTCAGCCTCCCAAAGGCGTGGGATTACAGGCTGAGCCACTGAGCCCGGCTTGAAAGATCAATTTCTAGTTCTTTCAGAAATTGCCACACTGTCTTCCAAAGAAGTTGTACTAGTCTGCATTCCCACCAGCAGTGTAGAAGCATTCCTTTTTCTCCACATCCTCGCCAGCATCTGTTGTTGTTTATTAATGATCGCCATTCTTACAGGGGTTAGTTGGTATCTCAATGTGGTTTTGATTTGCGTTTCTCTGATGATGAGTGAGGCTGAGAAATTTTTCACGTGTCTGTTGGCTGCCTGTATATCTTCTTTTGAGAAGTGTCTATTCATGCCTTTTGCCCACTTTTTAAAGGGCTGTTTGTTTTTTTCCTTTTGGCATGTTTGAGTTCCTTGTAGATCCTAGATGTTAGGCCTTTGTCAGATATACAGTTGGCAAATATTTTTTCCCATTCTGTGGGCTGTCTCCCTGCTCTCTTGATGGTTTCTTTGGCTTTGCAGAAGCTTGTCAGTTTAATGAGGTCCCACTTGTCTATCTTATCTCTTATGGCCTGGGCACTTTGAGTTTTGATCAGGAATCGGCTGCCAGTTCCAACTTCCATAAGAGTGTCTCCTGCATCTTCTAAAGTTCTTACAGTTTGAGGTTTTACGTTTAGGTCTTTGATCCATTTAGAGTTAATTTTTGTGTATGGTGATAGGTAAAGGTCCTGTTTCAATCTTCTGCATGTGTTCAGTCAGTTTTCCCAGCACCATTTACTGAATAGGTTCTCCTCTCCCCAGTGGTTGTTGTTGGAGGCTTTGTCAAAGGTGAGTTGGTTGAGGAATTGAGGCTTTGCTTCCGGAATCTCTATCCTGTTCCATTGGTCTATGTGCCTGTTCTTGTACCAATACCAGGCTGTTTTGATTACTGTAGCCTTATAGTAAAGTTTGAAGTCTGGAAGTGTGATTCCTTGCTTTATTTCTTTTGCTAAGGATTGTTTTGGCTATTTGTGGTCATTTATATTTCCATATAAATTTTTGTATCCAAGTCTGAGAAGAATTATGTTGGTAACTTAATGGGTTTTGTGTTGAATCTATAGATTGCCTTTGGTAGGATGGGTATCTTAACAATGTTGATTCTTCCTATCCATGAGCATGGGATATTATTTCATTTGTTTGTGTCTTCTTGGATTTCTTTTAGCAGTGTTTTGTAATTCTCATTGTAAAGGTCTTTCACAACTGAGTGTCTTGACAAACTTTCTTTAAAAGGAGTGCAGACTAGATAAAGTGAAGCCTAATCTGTAATTGATAATGAAGCAGCAGCCATTGAATGAGAGAGGAAAATGTTTGCTTTTCTGTGGTTTGCATACTGACTCCATTTTTACCCATGCTGAAATAAAATTATGAATTGGTCTTGTCTTTTTCTCTCAATTAATCATAGTCACTGAATGAACTTATCTGATGCAGATGTTTTAGGAGATAGTTTGTGTCCAACAGGTCACTCTCCAGCAGCTTGGAAGGCTGGCTGTGTTAAGCCAGCACCCAGATGTCAGGAGCGGCTTTCGTCTCTCTCACACATGCTAACCATTGCGGATAAAAATCTTTTTTAAATTATGTGTCAGTTGATAGAGAAGTTTGGTGGAATCAAACTAAACTTTGGTACCTAGTAAGAATAGATTCATGTGTTCATGTCAGAGAACTCTCTAGTCTCTAGTATTATGTCCAAGAACAGAATCTTATTTTTAAAAATAATTGGATAAATATGTTGAAAGTCCAGTTATCAACAGGACACACAGAAGTATTAGGTAAAACTGGAAGTGTCTGTCACTTGGATTGTCTAAACCTTGGACAACCACCCCACAGTCCCTAAAACAAAATACCATTGTTGATGTTGCTCATAATTATTTATTTAATAGACTATAAACTGATCAGAGATGTGAGAGATATAATAAGCAAGGTAAGTAGTTGGGATGAAATCAAATGAAGTTATGTTCCGGTCCAGGTAGGCACAAACAGATGTGGAAGACCCAGGCTGATTTCATCTCAATCGAAGAATTTACCATATAGGAATATAATTCTTCAGCCATTGGAGGATACCTGCAAGAGGGAAAGAAAAAAACACTGTCAAGAGGTTTCCACAAGCCAGGTGTGGTGGCTCATACCTGTAATGCCAACACTTTGGGAAACCGAGGAAGCAGGATTGCTTGAACCCAGGAGTTCGAGACCAGCCTGGAAAACATAGCAGACCTTGTCTCTACAAAAGAATAAGAAATTAGCCAGGCATGGTGGCATGCATCTCCAGTCTGTGCAACAGTGAGATCTCAGCTCAAAAAAAAGAAAATTTTCTCAAAGAATGAAGATTTGAATCTGAGTGGGGACTAACGTGTCAAATGTCACTAACTTCAGTGAATGCAAAAGGCACATAATACTAATTCCTAGAAGATAAAAAAACAATTCCTGTGCTTAAAAAATTTGGACATGTAGTGCTAGATGGAAGCCAGATAGGTTGAAAGTTGAGAGAGAGCCAGAAGTAAGCTAATATGTATGAGTTTCCCTATAATATGGCACAAAGAGATCCAACCTTCTTCTGATAAGAGAGGAAAAAACCATATTCTCACCATAGTCTACGTACAGATCATTAAGCAAAGTGCCAAGCATTGGCCCAATGAGAAAGTATAAAGCAACATCTGAAGAAGAGTCCTCAGGACTTTGATCATTCGAATGCAATTCCAGTCCCTTTTCCGTCTGCCCATATGTTCAAGGGAAAGTTGCTCATTGTAACTTTTCCATTTCCTCCTCTTTAAAATGTTTGTTTCACAGGATGACTGTGAGATTTAAGTTATAACATAGATGTGAATTTTATAACATGGCACCCGGCATATATTCAGATTCAGTCCACCAAATTTTGTAATCAATGCTACATGGAAGTGGAAGGGCAGGGATAAAATAAACCCAGAATAAGAAGAATGTGTACTTTGATCTTCAGTGAATATCTGAAATCTGAGAAATACCACAAATAGCACTCAAAACAATCTGCCTCAAGGACAATTATAAAGCTTACTCATGTGTTAAACTATTTTATATCTGGGGGAATTTTTCTAAAGGAAACAAAGAATTACCTGATTTTAAAAAAATAAAAATGAATAAACAGTTACCTAGCCATGGAGGCATTTTTTTGTCTTTCCAATGATGCTTCTATTAAAGAATTTTCCTTAATAAATGCCAATATTTCAGGATCCATGTAGATAATATTGGAAACCTAGAAATAACATCTTGACTCCTCTGATATTTATCTATTGACTTGACTTAGAAAACCACAAAGGATTAGAGAACAATGTAAAGAAAACAGGGCTTTTCTTATCACTTCTACCACCCTGACCTCAAAAATTTAGTCCCTAGGAGAATAGAGAACCCAGGGTATTCAGGAGCCACATAAAGAAAGAACATCAATGGAAGAGTTTTACTATTTGCTGAGGTAGAAGTGGCCGCTCTGGTAGTAGTAGTCGAAGCAGTAGCAGGCGTGGTACTGCTGGTAGTAGTGGTCGAAGCAGTATCAGACGTGGTACTGCTGGGGTCATCAGAAGGCGCAGCTGAATCTAGGAGGAAAAGTTCCACGTGAGACTTTGAATCTTTCTCAAGGAACAAAATTTGTGCTGCCACCTGAGAGTGGACATACATTCCTCCTCCTGGATTCATCTCGGCAAATCTGTCATCAATTCTGTCTTACCTTTAGCCTACCTATCTATTTTCCTCTTGCCTCATTCTTTTCTCCCCTGTACTTGTGGAGACAAAAAGAATTTGGGATTTCCCAAATGACACTGATGGAAGAAACAGGCAAGTCCTTCGTTCCAGGCATGAACACAAAAGACCAAGCCCACACGTGTTGCTGTTTACAAGGTCTACCTCCCAGAAGCAATAAGGGAGTCCCTAGTAGCTTGTCATCACGATGCCCTCCCACTGAAAAACCTAGGACTGCATGCATTCCGCTGCAGCATGAGTGTAGACTCACCACTAGAAGCGGCAGCTGAACCTCCTTGTGTGGACTCTGAAAGAGAAGAAGGAAAAATAAGATGTAAGATTAACTCCAGTTTTCCACAGGCTCTACCACCCATAAGGGAGTCCCTAGTAGCCTGACACTGTGATGCCTTCCCACAGAATAACCTAGGACTGCACCCCTTCCATTGCAGCAGAGTGAAGACTCATGGGGCTCAGAGTTTTCAGAGAAAGTTCCCGTATCCTCTGAGAGAGAAGAAGATAAAATAGATTGTAAGAGGGACACCAGCTTTGGGGTTGGAGAAAAGAGAGGATATGGACAATATTTCACTTCCACTATGGGAGATTCCCAGTCCTTGGCACACTGGTTGAGAAAGAACAGATGCACAGTAATGTAAAACTTAAGAAAATCAATTTAAAAACCAAATATGTGGCCATTTTTCCTTTCCAGAAATAAGCCTCTATTTACCTTCTTAAACATTTTACTGACAGTAACAATAAAGTTGGCTTCCAAGGTTATTACTTACTGAGTTAAGAACTGACTGAAAGCAAAATCTTACAGGCGGAGTCAAATCCATATTGAATGACCAAAATGGTAATAGAACAAGTTAGAGAAGGAGAAGTCAGAAGAGCCAGTCGTCTAGGTAGCCTCAAGCACTCATCCTTGCAGAGAGATATCTTTATGTACATCGCCCCAAAACTTCTGTTCAGGTGAGAATCTTTACTTACGGGCAGAGACAAGGAGGGTGGAAACACCCAGTAGTACCAGGACTGCTAAGAACTTCATGATGGTGAATTAAAGATCAGGGAACACAGACAGGAAATCTTCAGACCACAGGGAAAGGTAAGGCGCTGACTCCAGGATTGCACATAGTGACACTATATAGGCAGAGGGCACCCAGCGGGAGCTGCCAGACCAGAATCTGGGTTGGGTCATGCCAGGAAAGGTGGGGATACAGAGAAACCACTGGAGAATCAACAGCACAGCCAGAGGCCCTTTGGAAAGGTCATGAGTTCAGATCCTTGATTCTGACTAAACAGGTTTTGATTCCGGAGTTTCTTATGTTAAATATGTTCCAGGCTTCCTTTTACTTGAGGGATAGAGTGTCCCCATAATTGCCAGCTCTTGCCAGATCTTGGAGATGCCCCGTAACCAGCCTTCCTGATGTCTGCAGTGCTCCTTCCATAGACAGAAGGAGTTAAGTTTACAACATGCATAGCCCTCTGTCTCTTCAAAGGGGAATAATCAGGGTAGAGCAGCCTGATCCAAGGACCATCCTGTGCGAGTCAGGCTGTGCATTCTTGAATCCATGGCCCTCCCTCCTGTGCATGTGGCTGGGGTCATCTGACACTGGTACAGAGCAAGTCCAACAGTGATCTAAAGAACCAAATAGGACCTCACTGAATTGAAACAGTTATTGTGTAACAATTCAAAATCAAGGAGTAATTAGACAGAATACTGAGCTAAAGTTCGTCAATTCTTGCACCATTAAATCAATTTATTCATTCAAAAAATATTCATCGAGCATTATTTTATGGCAGCACAATGGTAGACATTAAAACAATAGCAGCGAACAAGGCACACAAAAATTCTACGTAATATATGCTTTTATAGGAATTCATACATTAAAAAGTAAAGAAAGAAAGAAATACAATGTGTTCTATATGAGATGATATGGTCTAATAAAATAATAATACGGGGGGGAAAGGAGAGTAAGGTTGAAGATGTGGGGTATAATTTTAGATACAGTGACCAAAAAAGACATTCTTGAAAAGGTGATAATTGAACAGAGGCTTAAGTAGCTGAAGCATCAGTGATGTGGTTGGTATGTTTGTATAGTGCATACAAAGAAAAGGGATCTGTGAGTGCATGTACATTATGGTCTTTCAGGTCTCTCTTAAGTTGTTGAGTAGAACCCAATAGTGCACCAAGTTACGTAAAGGACCTAAGCTTCTAAGTAAACACAACAAGGAAGGGAAAAGAATCCACGCATACAACACAACCAAGTATTAGACCCAACCAAGGCTCCAACAAGGAGTGATGACCATCTGGAATACCCAGAATGGTGGGGAATTTGCTACATTTTAAAGGCTTCCCTGCAATTACATGTCTCCAATTGCTTAAAAGTTCTTCTTGTTCATACAAACTATGCCTTTCTTTACCATACTCTCATTGAAAGGATCTCTGTAATCCGGGACAGCACTGAACATCTATTTTTTCCTTTTATTGAACAGTCCATCAGGCAACAGCAGCCAATCTACTCGCCAAGACATGCTAGTGAAGAAGTGAAGAAAGAAAGGCAGAGAAAATTCCTGAGTGATCTTTAATTAAAGGCAAGAAGGTGTTCTTGTCATAGGTAACCTCACATCTGAGGCACAGAATTGTTGTAACATAGTGAGGGGTTAGCATGAAACAATGTTTTTAAAAATCACCTATTCTGAAGGAAAGAAGGAAGAGATAAGTATTAAAAAGAGGTAAAGTAAGGAAGGCATAAATGAAAGGTATTATCTGATTATGCCCAGAATGGAATAAACTACAGCTATCCACCCAAGGCCTCCCAACAAACTGACACAAATCAAAGGATCTTCTAGGAGATGGTTACTTGTGTGTCCTCCACAGAGGTGAGGTGGAGACTTATCAGACAGACTTCAGGCAATGATTGGCCTTCTGAGGAAAGATGATGAAACATGTGTATCAGTTAGGGTCTAGTCAGGAAATAGAAACCAAATAGTGGGTTAAACAGAAGAAGTGTGATATAAAGAACTACTCGTAGAAGGAGGCTTCCTCCCTAGGCTTCCTCCCTAAAGCTGTTGTTCAGAATTCACAAGAGAAGCAGCCCTATGGGTAGCAGAGAAGTTTGCCCAGGCTGAAGTTGGCCTGCAGTTGCTGGGGAAGCAGGGAACATTCACCCAAAGTCCAGACGGGAACAGACCATCTGCAACCGGTGGCTTGAGTGTGCAGAAGGGGTGGGGACTTGGAGTGCAGGTGACCAGCATGGGGCCTGCAACAGGTCTGAGGCTTTATTTTTCTAAAGTTATTGGATTTTGATCACATGGTATTGCTTCAAATACTGTATATTAATATTATCATTTTAGGAGGGATCTAAAATTTAATTACAATATATCATATGTGAAGATATAAAACATACTCAGAGATAACACCATTTTTTTCATTAAATGAACAGCATTCTATATAGGGCATGTTATGTGGAATTTAAACTAAGATCTTTCCAACAGCTATAAGTTATTCCATTTTTGTAACACCTGTCAAATATTATGTAATATATCTATGTAAAACCATACATTTTATGTATATCCAAACGTTATCTCTTTCTGCATATACATATATATGTACATTATATAATAATACACATAATTTTTACAAGCCAAATTCAATAGATAATGTATCTCCAAAACTTCCATTTCCCATTGCCAGATTTTTTTTTTTTGCATTTTCTTTATAAAAATTAAAATAGAAGTATAGATAAGAAAGTAAAAGTCTCTGGATGTACCAAAACCATGAGATAACTGCCATTTCATAATTATATGTTCCTGAAAATTTTATGATATATGAACACAAGTATTTATTCCTACTCCTTCATGCCTAATATTCCATACATCACTGTCATCACTACTAAAAAGCAAATATTAAATAAAACTCCCCATGTTCCCATTCTTTCTCCTTTGTACACTCAATACTACTTCTTAGAAATCTGAGTCAGTCCCTCTATATCTATATTATTCTTTTCCATAGTTTTGCTATATCATAATTTATTCTGGTACTACCTGTTTACAGAAATTCAGGTCATTTGTATTTTTTGGCCATTATCAAATCAGGAAGCCATGATATGCTTCTTAATATACCCTTATGTACAAAGTTTCTATATCTATTTTATAAATCTCCAGAGGTTTTTCAGTCAGGTCATATGTATATATTAATTTGATAAATATTATCAAACTGCTTTCCCAAAGGGCTCTAAAAATTAAAATAACAGAAACAAATATTAGAGTATATTTTTACAACCATCTCTGCCATCAGTAAAGTTATCCCTATTGATTTTGCCAATCTGATAATTCAGCAGCAATATTTGCTATTAATTTGAATTTCCTGATGGCAATAAATTTGAGCATATTTCATGTATTTATTTATACTTGGATTTCTCTTCCATGATTTGTATATTCTAGTCTTTTTATTTATTGTGTTTCCTGTGCTTATCTTTTTAAGGACTCTGATTATATAAGAAACATTAACACATTATCTTTTTTTATTCTTTTTTTATTAAATCAATATGTTTTATTTAAAAATTGTGGGGTACAGTTAAGAGTTTGGTATACAAATATGAATCGTTTAGGCACCCTTGCTGATAAGGGGTGTCTCCCCACCCCTGGACACATATTGACTACCATTAATCCCTCCTCCCTTCCCCTCC
This sequence comes from Cephalopachus bancanus, assembly GCA_027257055.1. NCBI lineage: Eukaryota > Metazoa > Chordata > Mammalia > Primates > Tarsiidae > Cephalopachus > Cephalopachus bancanus. Next base: position 1,208,266 of record JAPVLO010000385.1, on the reverse strand, counting down.
CTCCCCACCTCCATAGTTTCCCACTACAGTCAATCCTTTTATTATAGTATTATGATAGATGTTCAAGGTCCACTATATGAATGAGAACATGTGATACTCAGATCTTTGTTTCTGTGAGAGATCACTCAGTATTATAGACTCTAGTTCCATCCAGGTTGCTGCGAAATTCATGATTTTGTTCTTTTTTATGGCTGTGTAGTATTCCATCATGTATATGTACCATATTTTTTTTTTGAGTTGGAGTCTCACTCTGTCGCCCAGACTGGAGTGCAGGGAGCGGCCACCGCAGCTTCGCCTTCTAGGCTCTGAGGATCCTTCCGCCTCAGCCTTCCGAGTAGCTGGAAGTACAGGCACGCGCTACCACACCTGGCTGATTTTTTTTATTTATTGTAGAGATGAGGTCTCGCTGCCCAGGCGGATCTCGAACCCACGGGCTCAGGCAATCCACTCACCTCAGCCTCCCAAAGGCGCGTGATTACAGGTTGAGCTACCGAGCCCAGCTTATACCACATTTTTTTTAATCCAGTCCTCTTTTGAGGGACAGCATGGTTGGTTCCAGGTTCTTGCTATTGTGAACAATGCTGCAATAAACATACGTGTGCAGGTATCTTTTTTATAGAGTGATTTGAGTTCTTCAGGGTATATTTCCAGTAGGGGGCCTGCGGGGTCATATGGGAGGTCGATATTTAGAGCTTTTAGGAATCGCCACACTGATTTCCACAGAGGATGCACTAGTTTACACTCCCACCAACAGTGTAGAAGTGTTCCCTTTTCTCCACACCCTCTCCAGCAACTGTTATTTTTTTGAGTTATTGACAATTGCCACTCTGACTGGAGTTAGGTGGTATCTCAGTGTGGTTTTGATTTGCATCTCCTTGATGATTAGCGAGATTGAACATTTCTCCATGTATCTTCTGGCCGCTCAGATGACTTCCTTTGAGAAGTGTCTGTTCATATCTTTTGCCCACTTTGTAATGGGGTTGTTTGTTTTTTTCTTTTCAGCACACTTGAGTTCCTTGTAGATTCAAGATGTTAGACCTTTGTCAGACCTGGAGTTGGCAAATACATTTTCCCAGTCTGTGGGCTGTCTCCCTGCTCTCTTGATGGTTTCTTTGGCTTTGCAGAAGCTTGTCAGTTTAATGAGGTCCCACTTCTCTATCTTATCTCTTATGTCCCGTGCATTTCGGGTTTTGTTCAGGAATTGGGTGCCAGTTCCAATTTCCATAAGAGTGTGTCCTGTATTTTCTAAGGTTCTTATGGTTTGAGGTTTCACATTTAGGTCTCTGATCCATTTGGAGTTAATTTTTGTGTTTGGGGATAGATAGGGGTCTTGTTTGAATCTCCTGCATGTGGTCAGCCAGTTTTCCCAGCACCATTTACTGAATAGGTTCTCCTCTCCCCAGTGGTAGGTGGTGGAGGCTTTGTCAAAGATGAGTTGGTTGAGAAATTGAGGTTTTTCTTCTGGAATCTCAATTCCATTCCATTGGTCTATATGCCTGTTCCTGTACCAATACCAAGCTGTTTTGATTATTGTAGCTTTATAGAAAAGTTTGAAGTCTGCTAGTGTGATACAGCCTGCTTTGTTGGGTTTTTTTTGTTTTTTTGTTTTTTTGTTTGCTGAGGATTGTTCTGGCTATTCTTGGTCATTTGTGTTTCCATATGAATTCCTGTATTGTTTTTTCTAGCTCTGAGAAGAATGTTGCTGGTAATTTGATGGGTATAGCATTAAATCTGTAGATTGCCTTAGGTAGAATGAACATCTTCATAATGTTGATTCCAATCCATGAGCATGGGATATTTTTCCACTTGTTTGTGTCATCTTTGATTTCTTTGAGCAGTGTTTTATAGTTTTCACTGTAAAGGTCTTTCATGTCTCTGGTTAGGAAGATGCCAAGGTATTTCTTTTTCTTTTTTTTTTTTTGTGGTTATTATGAATGGGATTGTGTTTTTTATTTAGGTTTCTGTTTGTTTATGATTGGTGTAAAGAAATGCAATTGTCTTCTGCACATTTATTTTATACCCTGAGACTTTGGCAAAGTCCTTTATCAGTGCTAGGAGGCTTTTACAGATTCTCTTGGGTTTTCAAGGTACACAATCATGTCATTGGCAAAGAAGATAATTTGACTTCCTCTTTTCCTATGTGGATACCCCTGAACGCCTTCTTTTTTCTGATTGCTCTAGCTAGGACTTCCAATACTATATTGAACAGGAGGGGAGAGAGTGGGCATCCTTGTCTTGTTTCAGTTTTCAGGGAAAATGGTTCCAATTTTTGTCTGTTTAGGAGTATGCTAGCTGTGGGTTTCTCGTAGATGGCTTTTACTATTTTGAAGTATGTTCCATGTATGCCTAGGTGTTTGAGGGTTTTTATCAGGAAGGGGTGCTGGATTTTAGCAAAAGCTTTTTCTGCATCTAATTTTGGCATCTATGTTCATCAAAGATATTGGCCTGTAGTTCTCTTTCTTTGTTGGGTCTTTACCTGGTTCGGGTATCAATGTGATGTTAGCTTCATAAAATGATTTGGGGAGGGGTCAATCTTTCTCAATTGCCTGAAATACTTTCAGTAGGATTGGCATCAGCTCCTCCTTAAATGTCTTATAGAATTCTTCTGGAAAGCCATCTGGTCCAGGGCTTTTTTTTGTAGGTAGTATTCTTATTACATAGTCAATTTCCTTGATTGTTATTGGTCTATTTAGGGTCTTGATTTCTTCTTGTCTCAACCTAGGCAGGTTGTATGATATCAGAAAGTCTTCCATTTCCTTAAGGTTTTCCAGTTTGTTTCCATACAAGTGTACATAGCAGTCTCTAATGATCTTTTGTATTTCCTCGGGGTCAGATGTGACTTCATCTTTTGTGTTTCTGATTATATTTATTTGGGCTTTTTCTCTTTTTTTCTTGGTCAGTGTAGCTAAGGGGCCGTCAATCCTGCTTATCCTTTCAAAGAACCAGCTTTTTGTTTCATTGATTTTTTTGTATTATCTTTTTGTCTTCTATGTCCCAGATTTGGGCTTTTATTTTGGTGATCTGAACACATTATCTTTTATAAAAAGCAAGAAGTTTTCCAGTCTAATATATGTTTTAATTTTACTCACAATATAGTATTAGAGCTTTCACATTGAGTGGATCTATCATTTTTATTATAATTTCTACCTTAGGCAATTTTAAAAGCATGCATCTTAAACCTCTGACAACTTAATATTCATCTATTCAAAAATCATATCTTTTATTAACCTCCAGATTTACCCTTATGTTCACAAACCTGTCCCTAGTCATTACTGCACACCCCAATTAGGAGCATATTAGCAAGGAAGACAGGCTGTTAGAGAAGAGCAGAAACAAAGCCCATCCTGAAGAAAGGTCTTAGTGGAGCATCAGGGACTCTTTTCAGAAACAGATCCCTCAGTTCTCAACGTACACCACACCAAAGTTGGAGGACCCTGCAACAGAAAGGTCACATGGGTAAGGACACATGACTGAGTTTCCACAAAACAAGAATTAACTAGACACCTGTTACCAGTGGATTCAGATAATGAGCTTATAAAAAACAATAACTGAGGTGAAGGGAAGTCCTAGGATGATGGAAGGCAAAATAGGATTTGGTGTTAGGACCAAAGGTGAGTTTGCGCCCTGCACTCACACCACGGGAGCTAAGGCACACATAGGGTTGTGGGGGACTGTCCATTAAGAATCTGAATGTGGTCAGGATGGTCATCATCAATAACTTAAAATCAACAGATGCTGGAGAGGATGTGGTGAAAAGGAAACACTTCTACACTGTAAACTAGTACAGCCTCTTTGGAAAACAGTGGCAATTCCTAAAAGATCTAAAAATTGACCTCCCATACAACCCTGCAGTCCCCCTACTGGGAATATACCTAGAGGAACGCAAATCACTTTATGAAAAAGAACCTGCACATGCCTGTTTATTGCAGCAATATTCACAATAGCATAAACATGGAACCAACTGTACTGCCCATCAAAAGAGGATTGGATTTGAAAAATGTGGTACATATACATGATGGAATATTACGCAACCATAAAGGAGGACAAAATTATGAACTTTGCAGCAACTTGGATGGACTTAGGATCTGTAATACCACAAGATCTATCACAGAAACAAAGAACCAAGTATTACATGTTCTCATTCATAAGTGGACCTTGAACAACTATCATAATACAATAAGAAAGGGATTGGCAGTAGTGGGAAACTGCCAGGGAAGGGCGGGGGCAGGATTGGCAGTAGTGGGAAACTGCCAGGGGTGGGCACACCTCATCAAAAATGTATCTGCACAATAAACATTTTATCCCACTAACCCTGAATTGTACCCTACATAAAATTTAAAAAGAATCTGCATTTGTGTACCAAGCATAATGTATAAATACAGTTATGTTTCCACTATTTATCAACACATATGACTTCTATCATACATTATCACCATCCAATCTCAAATTAAACATCATATCTTTGGGCAAGCTTCAACGGCTTCCAAACTAAAGTAATCCCCAAAGTTACCATTGCAAAACTTGATCCTATTCTTATCATAATATTTGTCATTACCTTATATTTGCTTGTCTCTTTCTTTCTTTGCTCTTTGCTTGTTGGTTTTTTGCCTCCTGTCTCAGTAAATAAGTTTTAAATGTTGTGGGGGGGAGGTTCTTTTGTTCAGCACCATTCCACAAGAATTAGAAGACTGTTGAACACTTAATAAGCTCTTGTCACATTTCTATAAGCAGGTAATGCCAGTGTAAATTATGATATAACAAAGCTGAGGAAAAGAATAATACATGTGAATTGACTAGAAGAAAGAAAGAAGGAAAGAAAGGACAAATCATATTATAAACATAAGACAAATAGGGATGACTTTTCATAAAGTATTGGGGAGGGAATACAAGTCTATGAAAAATAAGGAATAAGGATGTGGATGACATCTTGAAAGGTAGACCCTCAGGCTAGGGAAGGAAGGGCAAGCAGGAAAACCATAAGCAAAATGAACTAGCTAATAACTCAAATGGCATTTAGATACAGGGATATTTTATGATCTCAAAACTCTTACAGGAACAGAAATCTAAAAATGCAGTCACACACACACACACACACACACACACACACACACACAACCACACACTTAAAGCTGAAGGTAGAGTGACAAGAGAGCATAGTCGTTGCTCAGCTGTCCCTAATCAACTTCACAAGTATTTCCTATAATGAAAATCAAAGGATGCTCTTTCCAGAGCTCTGTGTGTCCCGGTTCATTATTTTATCACCAGGAAAAGTCTTTCCTAAACACAAATTCTCTCCACCATTGGCTCTCCATTGTTAAGGAACATAACTTCCCATCTTCCTCCTACTTCTTGTTCTTTTCCCAGTCTTGGTTCACCCCATTGACTGCTGTACACCCATTTGCTATCATTGCCACCATCTTGCTCCACTAATGCTGAAGGGCAGTTTCAAGCTGGGAAATAAGAACGAACCATGAGATGCTCTCCCATGGAGCAAAACAATCAGAAGCATGACAATCCCCACTATTACCACCCCATTTTTCATCCTGTCTTTCTGGGAATATCACCCTTTCATCCTTTGTGACTTGTCACATTCTTTTCCTTCTTCTGAATTTGCAGCTCTTCCTCTAACTCTCTCTCTCTCCGAATGTCTTTCTCATACTCAGTCTATTTCTTGGTCTCATCATCCTTTACCCATCCCAAGTTTTGCTAACACACTACTTTTATTTTATTTAGATAAATGCTGTAGACTGTGAGACATTCTTAGACTTCCAAAACTCCCATCCTGGAAATCTGAAGACAATTACACTCTGTGAGGGAAATGTCCTTTCAAATACAGGGTCAGGCTCACCCTGGAATACTTAAGGGAGCCACCTTCTTCTTCCTCCTCCTCACCTCCCTCTGTCCTCACATTTTCGCTATCAGTCTGTGACCATCACCTTAGCTTTCAGGGCATTGACAAAATGTATACTGCGAGTCTCCACCCTGATAATTGGAGCAGTATCATTCTAAATACAGTGTCAGAGTGACCTTGATGCACTTGAGGGGTCCCCTTCCTCCTCCAGCTAACCTCTCTCTATTCCAACACTTATGCTGTCAGGTTTGATCCTCACTCTTGTTGAATGTTTACTTTGCGCACTGTGAAATATTTATTCAAGCTACTTGGTCATTCAGGTAGGTTTTGCCTGGAGTTACTGTTTATCTATTCAGCACACTTGTCAAAGAAAAGATTATAGTCTTTCATAAAATAAATAGATTCTGTGGTAGGAATTCATACCAGAACCTCAAGAGCAGACCCTTCCAACAGATATTGCACAATATCCCGTATGTAGTTCTGTAGCTGGGAATGCATAACCCAAATCTAATTGTGAGAAATCATCAGACAAATCCCATATGAAGAATATTTTATTTATTTTTAAAATGAGGATATGTATCTCTCAATCTGTCAATGTCATAAAACATATAGAAAACTTTAAAAATTGTTGCAGAATAAGGCTAAAGAGACCAGGCAATTAAATGTAGTATGTATTCTTGAACTGGACTGTGTACTGAAGGAAACGATTTTATAAGGAAGTTCATTGGATCAAAAATAATTTCAGATATACTTACAGGGGAGAAAAAAGCATTGCATTAATGTTAAATGTACCATATTTTAAAACAGTATTCTAGGTAAGTAAAAAAAAATTGTAACTGCAGAACCAGTTCAGTCTGGCTCAACTTTGTCAGTAACAAAATGTAGCCATATGATGAGTTGTGTGATCCCCAGGTTGCAGGCCACAAAACTTGAGCTTGCCCAAATGAGCCAAGCGTACCTAGTTGTTGACCCTGGAGCCAGCCAGAACAAAAATGTCAACCACACGTGGAACCTAATTATTCAGATCAAGGAATGGGGTGAATTAAGAAGGGGTGCCCTGTTTGTTTGAGGTACAGACTTAAAAGCCAAGGACTTGGCACTCTCTGCATAAATCAATCACATCACACCTTGTTGCATTTTCCTATCTCTTTCATTGTTGCTCTCTGCCTATAAAACCTGCCCCCGAGCTCAGGGAGACAGATTTGAACACTGCCTCTGTCCTTCTTGCCAGTCAACTCACAATAAACCACTATCTTTTCTCAAAAGCCAATGCCATAGTATTGGCTTCTCTACACATCAAGCAACAAGCCCATTGCTCAGTAATAAAACACAGCTAATGAACTGTTGGATCTGTCTAAGAAGATGAACCATCTCCGTTGCATTAACTACCTTGAAGCCACCCTACTGAGGGAGTTCAAGTTGCAAGTAAAGGTCATGTGTAGGCATTCTGGTCAACAGTTCCAGCTTATATCAACTTTAAAGCCATCCCAGACCTAAGAAGTATGTCTGAAGGATTCTTCAAATGTGATTTCCACCTCCAGCCATTCAAATAGTCACAAATGTGGCCCCATACATAGTCAAGAAGAGACAAGACATTCCTTCAGTGCTTTACCCAAATTTATGAACCACAGATTCTGTCAGCATACTAAAGTTGTTGTATAGTACCCTGATATTTTGCAGTTTTCTTAAATGCAGAAAAAAGTGATCAAAATAAAACTTGGTGCCCAAACTGGAAAGCTGTAGTAACATAAACCTAAAACCGTGGCTTTGGCTTTTGGAAAAACTTCAGAACAAAAAATGTAAAGAGACACTGGACAGCACAGAAGCTTTTTAGTGAGGGCTTAAAGAAAATTGAAAAAAATGTTATTAAAGGCTGGAGGAAAGGCAAACCTTGCTATGTAGTGGCATAAAGTTTGACAAAACTCTTACCTGAAGAAAGATAGAATATAGAAATATACCCAATGAACTGCTAGATCTGACTAAGAAGACACTAGCAAAATGTCAAGTGTCATCAGTATTTCTTTTAGCTGAATACCATAAGTTAAGAGAGATGAGATTTAAACAGATGTTCTGCTAAGACTCAGAAATCCAGTGTCACACAGTATGAGTTACAACAATTAAGTTCACAGATTTGCCACCGTGTGCATACATTGGCAGCACTACACAAACCGTTGGGCAAGGTTTCATAACCTTGGTATGTCAATGTCTCACAGCAGTGTTAGTGCTGACGTGTGGCAGCGTCTTGCTGAGTAGCGTTCATTATTGTCATTGCTTGTTGTTGTGTGCCATTGCAAGAATATTGCAGCTTGAATTAGAACAACAAACATTAAATTTCTTGTTAAACTTGGCAAGAGTGGAAGTGAAATCAGGGACATATATATTAGTCCAAGTTTATGGGGAGAGTGTCATGAAGAAAATGGCAGTGTACAAAAGGATTGAACATTTTTCTGAGGGGAGAGAGTGTCACTGATGAAGAGAAGCCAGAACAACCAGTAATGAGCAGAACTGACAAAAACATCAAAAAAAAATTATCAAACTGTGCATCAAAATCATCAGTGACTATGAGAAGCATAGCAGACCAAATAAATATCAATAGAGAGAGACAGGAAAATCTTAACTAATCATCTTGGCATGAGAAAGATGCATGCAAAAACAGTCCCGAAGGAGCTTTTGTATCATGACAATGCACCAGCTCACACAGCACTGCTGTGAGCGGTTTTTTAGCCAGTAAACAAATAACTGTGTTGAAACACCCTCCCTACTCACCAGATCTGGCCCCCAATGACTTTTTTCTTTACCTGAAGATAAAGGAAATATTTAAAAGAAGAAATTTGATGACATTCAAGGGTAATATGCTGACAGCTCTGATGGCCATTCCAGAAAAAGAGTTCCAAAAGTGCTTTGACAGGTGGACTAGGTAATGGCATCAGTGCATAGCTTCCCAAAGGGAGTACTTCGAGGGTGACCATAGCAACATTCAACAATGAGGTATGTAGCAACTTTTTCTAGAATGAGTTTTCAAACTTAATTGCCAGATCTCATAAATTTCACCTAGAACCTTAGATTGTCTGAGATTTTATAGATGTGTGCCAAGGACCATCCTTATTACACATCAAAGCCTCTAGGAATTATACAGACATTATTCCTCAACAACCACTTATGGCAGCCAGACAGAGAAATATCTGTCTAAAGCAAACCTTAATTTGAATTATATGTGCCTATTAAATAAATTAAATTCATAATACATCATCCTCCCAATAAAAAAAATCTGAGGTCCCAGATAGCCTCTCCAAGACACTCTACTTGAAATTCAAAAAAGAAAAACCATCTGTCTTTTTCAAATTCTCCTCAGATGTTGAAAATATGATGAAAGACTTTTAATCTAATTTTATGACATCAGTGTATCCTCAATGCCAAAGCCTCAAAAAGATATTACTTTTTTTTAATTTTTTTAATCATTATCCACACCATAAAAGCAAAATTTATAAACAATAAATTACAAAATCCAATGATAAATACAAAGGATAGGACAACCTGACTGATTCAATTCATTCCAGAAATGCAAGGTAGGATTAATATTTGAATATCAATGAATGTTAATGTATTAGTTTCCTATTACTACATGACAAATTACCACCAACTCAATGCCTTCAAGCAACACAAATGTATTATCTCACAGCATTACAGCTCAAAAGTCCAGAATGAGTTTCACTGGGCCAAAATCAAAGTATCAACAATGCTGCATTCCTACTGGAGGCTCTTCCGGTGAATCCATGTTGTCTCTTTTACGGTTTACAATTCTTGACTCCTAACCCTTTCTACTCTCAGAGGCAGCAATGTTTGAGCTTTTCTCCTTCTGCATCACACTGACACTCACTTTCCTGCCTCCATCCTCATTTAAAGAATCTCTGTGATTATACTGTGCCTACGCAGATAATCCAGTATAATTCATCCATTGCATATTCAGCTGATTAAAAACTTTATTTTCATCTACGACCTTAATCCACCTTTCCATGTCACCTAACATAAATGCAGGTTTCGGGTATTAGGATGTGAATGTCTTTGAGGGCCCATTATTCTATCAAAATTTGTCATCTAATTAATAGAAAAACGGATAAAAATGTATGGTTATCTCAGTAATGAAGAAAAAACATTTTTTAAAAAACATAGAGAAACAAAGCAAAAACATGGACTTTCAATCAACTCATCTTCAACAAAGTCACCAATAACCACTAGGGGAGGGAGACTATATACAACAAATGGTGCTGGCAAAATTTACCAACTACAGCAGAAGAATGAAACTGAACACGTATCTATCACTATATACAAAAACCAACTCAAAATAGATCAAAGACCTAAATGTAAAACCTCAAAGTATAAGAATCCTAGAAGAAAACATAGGACACTCCCTTCGGCACATCAGAGCAGACAATAAATTATTGACCAACTCCCTAAAAGTGAGCACCATAAAAGCTAAGATAGATAAGTGGGACCTCATCAAATTGAAAATTTTTTTCACAGCAAAAGAAACCATCAAGAGAATAGGAAGGCAACCAACAAAATGGGAGAAAATATTTGCAAATTATGCACTTGACAAAGGCCTAACATCCAGAATCCACAAGGAACTCAAAATGAAAGAAAAAACAAACAACTTTATTCAAAAGTGGACAAAGGACCTAAATAAATACTTCTCAAAAGAAGACATACAAGCTGCCAACAGACATGAAAAAATGCTCAGCCTCACTAATCATCAGAGAAATACATATCAAAACTAAAATGAGATACCACCTAACTTCAATAAGGATGGCCATCATTAATAAGTCAAAAAACAGATGTTGGTGCAGGTGCAGAGAAAAGGGAATGCTTCTACACTTTTGGTGGGAAAAAATGCCAGCTAGTTCAACCTCTATGGAAAGCAGTGTGGTGATTCCCAAAAAACTAAAATTTGACCTTCCATACAATCCAGCAATCCCCCTCCTGGGAATATACCCAAAAGAACATAAATCATTCAACAAAAAAGACACCTGCACACACATGCTTATTGCCTCACTATTCACAATAGCAAAAACATGAAACTAACCCTACTGCCTATCAAAAGTGGACTGCACAAAGAAAATGTGGTACATATATGTGATAGAGTATTACACAGCCATAAAGAAGAACAAATCATGAACTTCACAGCAAACTGGATGGAGTTGGTGACCATCATATTTAGTGATCTATTACAGAAACAAAGTACTGAATATCGCATGTTCTCGATCATAAGTGGGACCTGAACATGAATCGTATTAGCACAAGGGAGACATCAGTAGTCACTGGACACTGCTAAGGGAGTGAGAAAGGGAGTGAGTAACAAAACAAAGGGTACCTGGTCCCTGCCAGGGGAGTAAGGGTGAGTTGGAGGCCCAAATTTCACCTGCATGCAGCATACTTGCATAGTCAATTCTTACTTATACCCGCATCTCTATAATAAAATAAAATGAGTAAAAAAAGAAAAGAAAAAACATTTGATAAAATTCAATATTTATTCATCATTTTTAAACTCTTAGAAAAATACAAATTGAAAAGTATTGCCTTGATTAGCAGGAAACATTCATACTAAAGACTGAAGTATTAAAAGCATTCTCCTGAGACAAAGATAGATACCATTTATAGTCTTGCATTGCTTAATGCAGGATGGGAATATATTCTGCGAAATATGTCATTGGGTAAACATCAAAGAGTGTACTGACACAAACCTTGATGGTATAGCCTACTACACACCTAGGCTATGTAGTGTAGCCTACCTGTTCAGTACACTAGTGCACTGAATATTGTGGGCAACTATAACACAATGGTAAGTATATATGTATCTAAATATCTCTAAACATAGGAAAGATACAGTAAAAGCACAACATTATAATCTTATGGGACCATCATCCTATATGCAGTCTGTCATTGGCCAAAAATATCATTATGTGGCATATGACTATATATTGATAATGTGCTAGAGCCTTATTGTGGTAATAATTTCACTATGTATATCAAAACATTACATTGACTCACAGTTGGGAAAGATATGAAAGGGGTGAGGGATGAAAAATTATCTATTGGGTACAATGTGCACTAGTGGGGGTGATGGGCCAATTTTCATCAACACTATATAATATATCCATATAACCAAAAGCAATTTGTACCCCTAAAACAATTTTTTAAACATTTTTGCAATTTTTAAAGCACTTACATTACATTACTAAAAAAAATTGTGTCTTTAATATATACAATTTCTATTTTAAAATAAATTTTTAAAAATTAAATGAAATGACACTAACTAAACAATATGGTTTGTGATGAAGATTTACAATTAGACAATGGACAAAAATAGAGTGGCCAGAAGCAAATTCACAAATACAGTGACAGAATTTAAAAAATAAGATGAAGAAAAGGTGGAATGTTAAAAGTATACTGACAGATAAATTGGAAATTCATACAGAAAACAATAAATACAAACCACAACTTCACTTGACACATTACAAAAAAATTCCAAATAAATAGTATATTATTTAAATAACATATAAATAATAAATGTAAAAGTAAACCTTTTAAAAGAAAACATAAGACAGTAAGTTCATGAAGTTACAGTATGCAAATATCTCTTAAATAGAAAAAATAAAACCACTAACTCTGAAACAATAGATTAATGAATTAAACTACAATAAATATTAAAACTCTTCCATTTAAAGAACGATTCAAGTCACAAACTGGGAGATCATTATAATGCATATAGAGAATAATTATTAAGACTATATTTTAAAACTTTTTAAAAAACGTAATTCCATAGAACCACTGGAAGAGTTTTTAATAAGACTTAGAAAAGAAAATATCTTTATGACCAAGAAACTCATGAAAAGGTTTTCAAACTTGTTAAACATCAGGGGGCAAAAAGCAAATTTAACTAATGACATAACATTATACATCACCAGGATGACTGACATTTTAAAGACCAGCAATACCAAGTATTGGAAAGTTGTGTAAAATTGTAAAAATATATAGAGCTCATCTTCACAGAAAACTATAAAATATTGTTGAAAGTAAATGAAATGAATTAAATAAACTAAGAAATATAACACAAATAGATTTGAAAATTCAAAGTTGCAAAGTGATCAGTTCTCCACATATTAATGTATATATTCATGCAAAACTGGTCAGCATTTTAAAAGGTTTTGTGTGTGTGTGTGTGTGTGTGTGGTGTGTGTGTGTGTGTGAGAGAGAGAGAGAGAGAGAGAGAGAGAGAGAGAGAGAGAGAATATGCATGCATGCGCAAAACATGCTTTCTTAAAACACGCACAGAAAGCCAAGGACAAAGGACCAGAATGGCCAAATATTCCTAAGGAATATCCAAAGAGCAATTTTTATTCTTCTAGATGTAAAAACTTAATATAAAGCTATAGTAACTAAAATGATGTTGTACTAGTATAAGAATTAAGAAAAATAGAGCATAATAGAGATTCAGATTAAAAAGCTGATGACAGTTCATTTGATAAGGAAATTTCTTGGGTCACACATTTCAAATAATAACTGAAATTATAGCTGATAACATTATACCAAGACATGCCAAATTTTTATGTTTCATATAATTTCTAGATAATAATAATAAAATAATAACATTTTACCCAAATATAACCTAGGTAAGGTGAAGCATCACTTCTTCTTAACACCTTTTCATGCAATTTAATATATCAAATAAACTAAATTATTTTAAACACTTCTTTTTATAAAGTAAAAGAAAAAAATTCTTGGATATTTTACAGGGGCACTCTGGGAAATATCAAAGTCGATTTTAGGTCAAAATGACTTCATTTAGAATTTGATTTTTGAGATTTTTTAAAATGTCAAAAGGTTTAAATATGTGATTAAGTAAGATCACAAGCTACTGTGAAACAATACTTAGTCATCCATCTAACCAAACTGACAATAAAATATTTGAAAGGCAAATACAAAAGGTTACATAATTGTAAACAAAATCCTCAGCTCTTATAATATAATGAAGACTCTTCTTAAGTAATCAAAGATACAATAAACACAACATGAAACACAGAAAATCTTTCCAATAAGACACAAAATCTTGGCTTCCCAGGCAGATTACTTAATAAAAAAAACACACACACACACACTTCTACACTCTCTTATTAAAAGCAAACAATCCAAAAAAATCTATCATTGTAACAGAGAGTGAGTCATATTCTAGTTTTGCATCAGTGCACTTTTGAGTGCACTTTTGAGTTAAGGCATATATATACATAATTTTAACATATATATAATTTCTAATTATACAATTTTTATGTTAAAGATGTGGGGTACAGTTCAGAATTAGGCATGTAAGTGGTCACCATGCAGTTAAAGTTTGTGTACCCTTAATGATGTTAAGTGCCCCCACTCCCTTCCCTACCAGTGTCCAACTACTGCCAATCTCTTTCTTACAGTATTATGATAAATGCTTAGCGTCCACTTATGAGTGAGTACATGTAGTACTCAGATCTTTGCTTCTGTGATAAATCACTGAGTATTATAGACTCTAAATCCATCCAAGTTGCTGTGAAGTTCACAATTTTGTTTTTCTTTATGACTGCGTAATATTCCATCATGTATATGTACCACATTTTCTTTATCCAGTCCACTTTCAGTGGCTGCACAGTTGGTTCCATGTTTCTGTTATTATGAATAATGCTGCAATAAACATACATGTGCTCTTTTTTATAGAGTGATCTGAGTTCCACCGGGTATAATCCCAGAAGGGGGATTGCTGGGTCCTATGAAAAGTCAATTTTTAGATCTTTTAGAAATTGCCCACTGTTTTCCACAGAGGTTGTGCTAGTTTACACTCCCACCAACAGTGTAGAAGCTCTCCCTTTTCCACACATCCTCTCCAGCATCTGTTGTTTTTTGAGTTATTGATGATGGCCATCCTGACTGGAGTTAGTTGGTATCTCAGTGTGGTTTTAATTTGCATTTCTTTGATGATTAGTGAGGCTGGGCATTTTTTCATGTTTCTGTTGGCTGCTTGTATATCTTCTTCTGAGAAGCGTCTATTCATATCTTTCACCCACTTTTTAATAGGGTTGTTTGGTTTTTTCTTTTGGCACATTTGAGTTCCTTGTAGATCCTGGATGTTAGGCCTTTGTCAGATTTACAGTTGGCAAATATTTTTTCCCCATTCTGTGGGCTGACTCTCCACTCTCTTGATGGTTTCTTTTGCTTTGCAAAAGCTTTTCAGTTTGATGAGGTCCCATTTGTCTATCCTATCTTTTATGGAATTTGCTTTTGGAGCTTGATCAGGAATTGGTTGCCTATTCCAATTTCCGTAAAGGTGTTTCCTACATTTTCTTCTAGGGTTCTTATAGTTTGAGTTTTTACATTTAAGTCTTTGATCCATTTAGAGTTGATTTTTATGTATAGTGATAGGTAGGGGTCTTGTTTCAATCTTCTGCATGTGGTCAGTCAGATTTCCCAGCACCATTTACTGAATAGGTCCTCCTCTCCCCAGTGACCATTGGTGGAAGTCTTGTCAAAGATGAGTTAACTAAGAAATTAAGTTTTTGCTTTGAGAATGTCTATCCTGTTCTATTGGTCTATATGCCTGTTCTTGTACCAATACCAGGTTGTCTTGAATACTGTCACCTCAGAGTTTAAAGTCTGGAAGTGTGATACCTCCTGCCTTGTTTCTTTTGCTAAGGATTGTTTTGGCTATTCATGATCTTTTCTATTTCCATATGAATTTTTATATTGTAGTGCATGTCTGAAAAATGATGCAAAAAAAATCCAACAAATTCTGTCATTTTAACAGAGAGAAAAACATATTCTAATTTTGCACCAGTGTACTTTTGATGTTAAGGGTTCTTTTTAAAAAAAAAAGTGTAACCGGGCTCGGTGGCTCAGCCTGTAATCCCGTGCCTTTGGGAGGCTGAGGTGAGTGGATTGCCTGAGCCCGCGGGTTTGAGACCCGCCTGGACAGCGAGACCTCATCTCTACAATAAATCAAAAAAAATCAGCCTGGCGTGGTAGCACATGCCTGTAATTCCAGCTACTCGGAAGGCTGAGGCGGAAGGATCGCCGGAGCCCAGCAGGTCGAGGCTGCGGTGGCCGGGAGCGGCCACTGCACTCCAGTCTGGGCGACAGAGTGAGACTCCAACTCAAAAAAAAAAAAAAAGTGTAAACAAATTAATTCAAATATTAGCCAGCTTGACTATACATAAATTTCCTTTTCCACAAACCTTCTACAGCTTTCTATACCCATTTAGTCTTTGTCCTATATTTTTTCTCCTTCTCATTCTGGAATAATCAGTCATCTAAGTTTAGGACAAAATAACTCTCTTTTTCCCTAAACAAAAATATATACTCATACCTCATATTTTTTCTTAGAAAGCTACATCCTACATTCCCTGCATAATTTTCATACAAAGTTGCTTTTCTTATTATTTTAGAAGTTTTGTTTTTCCATATTAGCTATCATTTTTAACTGCTAGTAATCTTTCACAGAGAAAACTAGGAAGTAGATAATTGTGAATTATCTGTCACATACAAACATTCTGTAGCAAGCTTGCAAATGTTATGAATATAACATTTCACAATTTCTAGAGGCATATGATTTCTCAGAGTAAAATTTTTCAATGAGGCAAATTAGTCTCTCCATATCATATAAAAAGCAAGATGCCAAAAGTATGCAAACTTAAACTTATGCTCAGTAATTAATGTTTTGGTATTCTATCTTATTTGGAAATAATGTAGATATTCATTGAATAGCTCTGATTTAAGTTTACTTAAGATTTCGAGTTATCAAAAAAGAAACTATTTTTAGACAAACTTGTAACATTAAACAAGACTAGCCATCATTCCCTGTTAACTATTAATATTTTAACCTTATTTTGCTATAAACCCAAGTAAAATACAAGTATATTTTATGCTTACTGCTAATAACTCAGTAAATATAGCTGTTTTTAGTAAAATAAACAGTATTAAATGATTATATTTAACAAAGATTTACCCAAGTCACATGACCTTGAAAGGCATTTGGGTTAGTTTCTAATTTTCTGTGAGCTTTAGGAATACTAGTTTATACAAGCATTCATTTATCACCAAGCCAATTTGAGTAGAACCTCTTTTAAAATGTATAAATTAATTTGATAATACCATCTGGGGGCATAAAATATAGCATACACATATGTACACACATACATATGGAAGCATACACACTGATGCAGGGATCTTTGTACTTTCATTTTAAAAGTATATCCATAAGTTAGTAATACAAAACTTTCTAGTTTATATAAAATAATTAGTTCTCACCTTTCCTCTACCTTATATTTTACCCAAATTGTGTTTCTGGAAAATAGGACAAGTTAAGGATTTCTGTTCACCAATATTTGAGGAGAGATTTTTAAGACTTTCTTTACCTGATATGTAATCTTATGGAAGTTGTAGATGAAAATTTAGGTGAGTGGTTAGGGTGACATTTAGCAACTGTCTGTGTATATTTAATAGCCTTTTTTTCTCTCTTTTCACCCTCAAGTAGTCATTTTAAGAGATCTCTGCTCCCCTTGAGAGCCCCTGATGGAGGCCAAGAGGGTCTAAAGTCCAAGTGACTACAGGGACCTGAGGGGTTGAAGTGGAAGGAAGAAGTCTGGCAGGGTGAACAGAGGGATAAAGGGGATAGGGTTAAAGGGGGACATATCAAATAATTCGAGGAAGTTGAAGAGTCGATCAAAGTGGTTAGAGGGCAAAGGAGAAGTTGAAACAAAGGGAAAGGAGAGGTCTTAGAGGAGCCAATTTGGGGAGATCAGAAGATTCCCAAGGAAGCCAATAAAGTTCCAAATGATTCTCAACAAATCTATGCCAACAAGAAGGAAGTGGACAGATGGGTGGAGCATATAGTCAGCAGGAGTTCAGGAAAGACTTTTCAGCCAAATGAGAAGTTTCCATGAGGGGAGATGGGATAAAATAGAACAGAGAGGCCTCACAAAGAGCCAAGAAAAATGTCCCATTCAAGGAAGAGAGCCAGGAAGAAAATCTTCCAGCTCAGAGAGTCAGTGAATAATCCTCACTCAAGATACAGAGAAAGAGCCAGGAAGAGAGTCTTCTAGTCCATCAGCTACCTTTCAAACAAAGAAGCCTAGACCTCTAACCCGGGTCCCCTTACCTGAGACTAACCCCAGTTTTTATAAACAGCTGCTTATAACCCAGCTTCTTGCAGACAAAGAAACTTGAGACTCTAACTCAACTTCTGTTGTTCCAGGATTCTAACTCAGCTCCTTGAGTGTACTCAGAATCTTAAGAATCAAATCTGTCCTAATTAGCCTCAATGAACTGTCATCCAGAGTAATGGCTCAGGACTCTGACTCATCAAAGAATTCCTGATCGGTCAGTCAGGGTTGAGGGCAAAGTCTGCAAAGGTGCGTATGTAGGATTCTGGGTAAAAGAGGTCGTGGGCTAATGATGAATCTGGTTCTAACCAAGTCACAGGCACCATAGTTGTTTAAAGAAAAATTATTTGAGGCATTTGTTAAAGTAGACTCCATTTAAGGGAGGACTGTCGTGATAGGTATAGGTACGCCTGCAATGATATTTTACAACATAAAAGGAAAAATACACCATAACCAAGTAAGATTTATTCCAGGAATGTAAGGTGTTTTCAACATACAAAAGTCAATCAATGTAATACATATGTTAAGGGCATAAAGGACAAAAACCACATTATTATCACAACAATAGCAGAAAAAACATTTGATGACTCATATCCTTTCATGAAAAACACACACACACACACACACACACACACACACATACACACACTGAACAAGATAGGGATAGAAGGAAACTTCCTCTACCTGATAAAATACAACTACAAAAAACCGGCAACTAACATCATACTTGATGAAAAGCTACATGTTTTCCCCTTAACATATGGAAAAAAGCAAAAAGGTCTTATTTCTCCACTTCTATTCATTGTTCTGTAAGTTTAGCCAGGACAATTAGGCAAGCAAAAGAAATGGTATTGAGATCGAAAAGGAAAAAGTAAAACAATCTCTATTTGCTGATATGACTTTTCATGTATAAAATGCTGAGGAATCCACTAAAAACTATTAGGACTAATGGATAAGTTCAACAATGTTTCAGGGTATGAGATCGATATTAATAAATTAATTGTATTTCTAAGCGCCAGTGATATACAATCCAAAACTGAAATTAAGAAAAAATGTCATTTATAATACCATCAAAAAGAATAAAATACTTAGGAATATATATTTTTTTTAATCAGGACCTCACTCTGTCACCCAAGCTGGAGTGCAGTGGCACAATCCTGGCTCACCACAGCTTCGACCTCCCAGGCTCAGGCAATCCTCCTTGCCTCAGTCTCTCAAGTAACTGAGACTATAGAGGCATGCCACCAAGCCCAGCTAATTTTTTCATCTTTTGTAGAGAAGAGGTCTCACTATGTTGTCCAGGCTGGTCTCAAACTGCTGGGCTCAAGCAATCTTCCAACCCCAGCCTTCCAAAGTGCTGGGATTACAGGTGTGAGCCACCATACCTGGCCCTACTTAGGAATAAATTTAACAAAAGTGTGCAGTGGTTAATCTAGACATCAACTTGACTTGATTAAGGAATACCTAGAAAGCCAGAACAGCATTATTTCTGGGTATGTCTGTGAGAGTTTTTCCAAAATATATTGGTGTGTGAGTGGGGAAGATGAATTCTCAGTCTGTAAAGTCTACTTACTGAATGGGTCTCTGCCATTTGGAGCAACATTGGACAAGTCTGCTCTTTCTTTCATAGGAGAATCCATCATGGAACAGCAGATACTGAACTTACCAAGAAGTGGTAGCAAGTCTCCATCAGATAAGTGGAGCAAAGCACATGTAAATCCTGAGAGAATGATTTGCAAACTTAAGAATACAGGAAGACTGTCCTGTCTTGGATAATCTCACCTCTGCCATAAGGGACAGAACTGTCATTGAAAGGCAAGGGGCTACAAGGAGTAAGAATTGACAGAAAAGACTGCATATTTCTTTTTAATTATTGTATCTCAGAGCACTAATACAGTGCTCAATAAACATTCTGATGACAAAAGAAAAGATTAAAAGAAAATATAGCAGCTTCCAGTTCAAACAATATAATGTAGGATTGTTTTTCTCTACTCCTCTCTGTTAAATATGACTATAAACCCTGGAAATAAAAGATGCGATAACCAAGAGAGAACTAATTTATTTTTATTTTTTTAAGTCAGGGTCTCACTCTTTTGACCAGGATATAGGGCAGCAGTGGCATGATCATGGCTCACCATAGCCTAGGCCTTCTGGGCTCAGATGATCCTTCCATTTCAGTCCCCCAAGTAGCTGGGACTACAGGTGTACACTACCACATTGTAAGAAAAAAGATGATTTATTTTCACAGTAAGCCACAAGCTATACGAAACTGCTTTTTGCTGAGTCATATCCTGCTTCTTGCAGGCTTTTATTTTACGTGGACTTTTTCATTTAAACTTCAACAGGAACCAATTAGAACAAAACCTTGTAAGCCAATTGGCAAATAGGACATGCAAATGAAGTAAGTTTGTCATAATTATGTTGACCAATTAATAGAACATGCAAATGGACTAACCAGGTAACCCAACCAATGTACCACACGTAGGCAACGTCCAGGAAAGTGATGTAACCTCTGGAAGTACCCAGCCTGGCGAAACAGGGAAGGGACTTGCATTGTAGGGTTCAAACACTCTAACTGAAACTGCTTCGGTGTGCCCACTCGTCTGAGGGACACCTATTCTTGCAAGAGCGTTATTTAAAAAGCTGCTTCACTTTACCGATCTCCAAATCTCTGTTGTTTTTGAACAACCCAGTCTGGAGGTGGGGTAGTCCCCTGGGACCCCCATTTCTAGCAACACCTGGGTAATTTTTTTTTAATTTTTGTGGAAACTAGGTCTTACTATGTTCCCTAGGCTGGTCTCAAACCCCTGGGCTCAGGCAAACCTTCTGCCTTGGCCTCCCAAACTGCTGAGATTGCAGGCATGAACTACCACACCCAGCCTGAGAACTAACTCTGAAATGGAAAGAGAGGAAGGTGGGCAAGTTAGGGATTTCCATGACTGGAGGAATAACATAGTGTCAAAACATCTTAGCACCCCAACAGCCAACAGAAAAAGGTGACACAGACCCAAAGTTTCCCAGTCTCCAACCCAGCAACAGAAAATAGCTCAGTCAACTTATGGAAGACCCCAAAAATATAAGGTGTGTTTGGCAATAAGGATTTGATGGAAGCCCCACTAACAGTAAGTAGGAAGGAAAGGTATTCTCCTTTCATAGCAGGCCTGTGAATTCACATTCCCACCAAGAGACACTTGACATCCAGGAAACATCAGCAAGAAAGATCCTACCACAATAAACAGCCAAACCTAGGAGGAAAAAAAAATCTCTTTGTATCACACAGGGAAGGGGGAATCCTGACACACAGTCACCTGGCCCAGCATGCACTCTTTGTTCCTACAGCCTGAGATTCCAAGAGATACCATGTAGCTAGGAGACAATAGAAAGGGGAATCTGACCTGGGAAGCTTCTTTGTCCACACAAGCCAGAGATCCTCTTCCCCTAATACAGATACCAGGCAGACTGACCTAAGAAAGCACCAGCAGGAGCCAGGGGAAGCCACAGCAGCACCAGATGAACCAAATTGACCAAAACAGCTCTGCAAAGGCTTTGAAAAGTAAAGGTCTTTGGAACCTTAACTCCCAAAAGTAATCTGTGTGCTAAAGCTAAACAGGGTGACTACCTGCTAAAATAAAAGATTTAAATAAGATCCAGACCACCTAATATAGTAATCAAACAATCTAGCATATAGTTGAAAGTCCTCCATGATACCAACAACCAGAACAATCATAACTTGAATGAGAAAAGGTAACTCATTGCTGCAAATACTGAAAAGAGTCAGGTGTTGAAATTATCTGTCAAGGATATTAAAGAAGCCATCATAAAAATGTTTCAATAAGTACTTACAAATTTTCTTAACACAAATGAAGAAAAATGCAAGCCAATAATGTTATAAAAAGAAATTATGCATAACATCAATAAGGGTAACTGATTCCAAACCAGGAAAAGTGGGGACCAAAGGGAGGCCCAAACTTCACCTGTATCAAAGTACTGGGATTACAGGCATGAGCCACTGCACCCAACCTGAGAACCAACTCTGAAATGTAAAAAGAGGAAGGTGGACAGCTTAGGAATCCCCATGACTGGAGGAATAACATAGTGTCAAAGCATCGTAATACCCCCATATCCAACAGAAAAAGGTGACCCAGACCCAAAGCTTCCCAATCTCCAACCCAGCAACAGAAAACAGCCCAGCCAACTTAAGGAAGACCCCAAAAATACCCAGTACATCTGGCAATAAGGATTTGTTGGATGCCCCACTGACAATTATGTTCAAAGATGGCCACTTATGTACCTAATCCTGAATTGTACCCCACATCTTTAAAATAAAAAATTGGATGGGCTGGGTGGCTCAGCCTGCAATCCCAGCACTTTGGGAGGCCGAGGTGAATGGACTACCTGAGCCCACGGGTTTGAGGCCAGCCTGGGCAACTTGGTGAGACCTCGTCTCTACAATAAATCAAAAAGTTAGCCAGGCATGGCAGCACGTGGCTGTAGTTCCAGCGACTTGGAAGGCTGAGGAGGAAGGATTGCCAGAGCCCAGCAGTTTGATGCTGGGGTGGCCGTGAGCATGCCACTGCACTCCAGTCTGGGCAATGGAGTGAGATTCCAACTCAAAAATAAAATAAAATAAAACAATTATAATTAAAATTATAGAGCTAAAAATGTTTATTATAAAGTAAAATTATAAAACTTAAAATACAATAATAAAAATGAAAACCTAAATGAATGAGCTCAATGGTAGAGTGGAGGTGATAGAGAATAAAATTAGGGCACTTCAGGATAGATCAGTAGCATATGTTCAGTCTGAACAACAGACAGGAAATAGACTGGGGACAAAAGAACCAAGGTTCAGGGACATATTGGGCAATAACTAAAGATCCAATATTCATATTATAATATTTTTGGAATTCAAGAAGAAGAGAGAGTGGATCTTAAAATTTAACCAAAGAAATAAAAACTTTAAACTTCCTAAAGTTGGATAAAGACAAAGCCTAAAGACTCAAGAAGCTGAATGAACCCCAAACAGGATAAATCTAATTTAAAAATCACACCAGGGCATATTATAATTAAATTTTGGAAACAAGAGACAAAAAAATGTATTTTTGTTTGTCTGTTTGTCTTTTGAGTTGGAGTCTTACTCTGTCGCCCAGCCTGGAGGGCATTGGCACATTCATGGCCACCCCAGCATTGGCCCACTAGGCTTTGGTGATCCTTCCATCAGCCTTCTAAGTAACCAAAGAAAACTTTGCAAAGAGATAAGACTGAAATCCTAAAATATGTTCAAATAATCTGCAGGAAAGAAAGAGGAACTCAAACAAAGGAACAAGAAACTGAGAAAATAAACAGAAAACAAATAATAAAATGATAGATTCAATCCATAATTACCTTAAGTGTAAACAGCCCCCAAACCAGGCAAGCACTACCACACCTGGCTCATTTTTTATTTATTGTAGAGACGAGGTCTCACCAAGTTGCCCGGACTGGTCATGAACACCCGGACTCAGGCAAGCCACTCACTTTGGTCTCCCAAAGTGCTGGGATTACAGGCTGAGCCACCGAGCCCAGTCCACAAAAAATATTTTTGAAAGTAGCTAGGGAGAAATGACACATTGCCTATATAGGAATATTACACACAGTGAATTTCTCATTGAAACTAAACTATGAAGGTCAGAAAAAAAAGAGGCACTACATTTTTTTGCATACTAAAAAAAAAGGTTCATCAACTATAAACTCTATAGCCAGCAAAACAGTCCTTCAGAAATGAAGAAAACATGAAGACATTCTCAGATAAAGAAAAGTTTTAAAAATGTGTCACTAGCAAACCTACCTATCCATAAGGAATAGCAAAAGGAAGTTCTCCAAATAAAAAGATATTGATAACAGAAATAATATTGGAGCATCAAGAAGGAAGAAAAATTGAAAAAATAGAAATATGGGTACATGCAATAGACTATCCTTCTCTGTGCGAATTTTAAGAATGACATTAGATGATTGAAACAAAAATCATGACACCACCTGACACTCAAGAAAATTAGTAAAGAGACCTCAATGAAAATAAGATTTTCATACTTCACTTAAAGAGGTAAAATGTTGATACTATTAGTCTGTGATAAATCATGTATGCACATTGTAACTATCAAAGCAACCAGTAAGAAAACTTTGCAAAGCGATAAGACTGAAAACCACAACAGATAAGTCAAGATGAAATCCTAAAATATGTTCAAATAATCTGCAGGAAAGAAAGAGGAACTCAAACAAAGGAACAAGAAACTGAGAAAATAAACAGAAAACAAATAATAAAACGATAGATTCAATCCATAATTACCTTAAGTGTAAACAGCCCCAAAACAAAGATTATCAGAGATAATTTTTTAATGTATCAATTACATGCTGTTTACAAGAAAAAGAAACTTCTGATGCAACCACATATGTGGCAAGCAAAAGGATAGAAAAAGACATGCCATACTAAAAAAAATGATCAGAAAGGAAATAGCTATGTTAATAGCAGATAAAGAAGACATTGCAGCAGAGAGGATTACTAGAGATAAAGGAGGGTATTACATACAAAAAAAAACACTCTACTAGCAAAACACAATAATCCTAAATGTGTACAAACCAAACAATAAAGCCCCATAATACATCAAACAAAAACTGGTAGAAATGAAAGAAGAAATAGACAAGTCCATAATGGTAAACAGGAACATCAGCAGCTCCCTCTCACTAACTGTAAAAGCAGACTGGATATAAAAGATATAAATAACACAATTAGAATCTAATGGACAGGTATAGAATACTCTACTCAACACAGAAGACTACATTTTCTTCAAGTGTCCATAACACATTCACAAAGGTAGACTATATCCTGGGTCAAAAACAAACTTGAACAAATTTTAAAGAATTAATATCCTACATAGTAATTTCTCTGACCATAATGGAATGAAAGTAGAAATCACTAACAGGAAGACAAGAAGATCTTTAAGCACTTGGAAATTAAATAATACACATCTAAGTAATTCATGGTCAAAGAGGAAATCTCAAAGAAAATTTTTAAAATACATAAAACTAGATGAAAGTGAAAATACAAATATATGTAACATGCAGCTAAATCGTGCTAAGAGGGAAATTTGTAGCATGAAATACTCATATAAGAAATGAGAAAATGCCAGGGTGGGGGGTTGGGCACATAACGTCAGTACTAGTACTGATCTCAAACCAGGCAAAGTGGGGACCAAAGGGAGGCCCAAACTTTACCTGTGTGATGGTCACTTGCATACTTAACTCTGAATTGTTCGCCACATCTTCAAAAGAGAAAAAAAAAGCAGAATGCAAAAAGAAAAAAATGTCTCAAGTCAGTGGTGTGAACTCTTACCTCAAGCAACTTAAAAAAAATAGAGACAATTTTAAAAGAATGAATAGCCTACATAGTTTCTTCTCTGGCCATAGGAATTTGTAATTCCTATCAAAATTTCAATGAAGCTTTTTGTGGACATAAACAAGTTTATTATAAATTTACATGGAGAAACACAGGACCTATAATAGCTCAAACAATCTTGAAAAGGAATAATAAAGTAGAAAGAATCACTCTACTGACTATTAAGGCTAACTATATGGCTATGTTAATCAAGACAGTGTGATATTAGAATAAAGATAAGGACATAAATCGATGGGCCAGAATAAGGGAATCCAGAAAGAGACTCCCAAAATATATGACTAACTGACTTTTGACAAAAGTGCAAAAGCAATTTAATGAAGGGGAGACAGCCTTTTCAAAAATGGTGCTGGAGCAACAGAGAGGCATAAGCAAAAAAATAAACATCAACCTGAACCTCTCACCTTTTCCAGAATAGCTTAGTATGGATCATGGACTTAAGTGCAACTCAATGAGCTATAAAACTATTTTAAAAGGTAGAAAAGGAAAGGAATCAAAGTTTATATCTAATTAGAGTCAGTATGGCATTATCCTTGACTCCAAGTCCACACAGGCCTCTAAAGCAAACCTGCTGACAAAATCTTAACAGTGATTTAAAGGGTGGTTGTGAATTTGAGCCACTGAATGCTCTCCACTATGTTAGGCATAGGGGTACAGAAAATCACAGAGTTAGGAAACTATTTTTGCCTTCGACTTCTCATATTTAAAATTAAGGCATTAACAAAAGCAAAAATTTCCTAACAAAGCTACAGAAACCCTTGAGAATTCTCAGAAATCCCTAAAGACTCTCAGAGGTGGGAGGGAACATTTGAGTGAGCAAGATGTGTTAGTCAGTGTCTCCAGAGAAACAAAACCGACAGAATGCAAAGAGATACGTCAAAGGGTATTTGTTATGGGAATTGGCTTATGAGATTATGGAGGCCAAGTTCCACAACATGCTATCTGCAAGCTGGTGAACCAAGAAAGCCAGTGATGTAATTCAGTCTGAGTTCAAAGACCTGAGAAACAGAGAAGTCAGTGTTGTAACTACCAGTCTGAGGTCAAAGTCCTAAGAACCTGAGAACACAGGCAGGGGAGCTCAGATGTCCAAGGGCAAGAGAAGAGGAATATCCCAGCACAAGAAGAAAGAGAACATTTTCTCCACCTTTTTGCTCTATTTAGGTTCCTAGGGGATTGGAGGAAAACCACATTGGTGGGGGAAGGGAGTCTTCTCTACTAAGTCTACTTATTCACATGCTAATCTCCTCCAGAAACACCCTCACAGACATACCCAGAAATAAAGTTTTACCAGCTATCTGGACATTCCTTTCCTAGTCAAGTTGACACATAACCAACCATCACACAGAGCTTCAGCTTCCCACACCAAGACCAAAAGCAGCTCAATTTTCACTTTTTCATATGTCATCAGATTTCCAAATAATATGTAAACTAAGTGTTTAAAGGCTTTCTTTTGCTTAAATGAGGAGAGAACCAAAAAAAAAAAAAAAAACAGGGTTATTTTTGGGAGAGTGGGCTGTTATTGTACAGGCTTCCCACTAAGTGAGTATTCTAGGAACCCAACAGCATCAGTGCACCTGCTAGCATTGTTGTGAGAGGCTGTGTCTGGTTTCAGCAAATTTTTTTGGAAGCATCTTTCAACGTATTTGCCCATTTCATGATAGGTAATGTACATAAACAATCTGCCCACACTGCTGAGTGTTCAGCAATTTTTGACCCAAAATGGCATAATCCTCATGACCCATTCTTCCTATCCACCTGATCTCCCTTTTTTGTTTCCCGATGGAAAAAAGTTCTCAAAGGGAAATGTTTTGCCAATGTGGATGAGGTGAAATAAAAAATGGCAGATACACTAAAAGGCATCAAAATTGACGAGTTTAAAAACTGTTTTAAGCAGTGGAAAAAGCATCTCGATAGGTGTATTGTTTCAAAGAGTACTTTGAAGGGGACTGCAGTTTAAACATGTAAGAACACAGTTTTTTAAAAATAAATTCTGGGGTTTTTCAGGTCACCATATATATGCACGTATAAATACATATACGTGCATATATATATGAATTTTATGATTCCCCAAATGCTTTCATTAGCATTAGCTTTTAACTGCAATGTAAGAATTTTATTTTGTATAATGTATTATACATAAATATTTAAAGTACAATCAGAAAACAGAGAAAGCACAATTTTTTGTTAAACCAGCTAGACTTATATTTACTAGAGATATAATACCAAAACTAGACTGAGAACTTGCCAATATCTCTAAAATGTTTGCATCTGTCACTTATGTAATATATTTTATGTAGACCCAAATATACTCAAAATATTGCATTAACAATCTTGCCAGTTTATATGTCAAATTTCTGGTACAGAAGGAAAGAAATGTTTGGTGGTGGCAAACATTTTATCTTAAAGAATTTTTTTAATAACTGCTTGTCTTTATAGAAAGATTATCTCAATATCAAAGATATGTATCCTTATTATATCAAAGCTGCCCCAGTATAGTCTCACTAAAAGTTAAAATAATATGGTTTTATCTCTTCAAAAGTCAAGTTTCAAATCCAGGTCTCTTCAGGTCTGATGTTTTTATTGTTTCCATCAATTAAAATACCTGTAGTGTCCTGAGTCTATGTATAACATATTATTATTAAAAAATTCAAATGGAAATAAGAATATGAAAGAAAATGAAAATTACCAGAAATTTCACATAACGACCAGTCTTATTATTATACCAATTATCTAAATACAATTTTATGTATATGTGTACATACATATAAAAGTTTTGACTAGGCGTGATGGCTCAAGTCTGTAATCCCAACACTTTGGGAAGCTGAGGCGAGAGGATTACCTGAGCCCACGGGTTCAAGACCAGCCTGGGCAGCTTGTTGAGACCTCATCACTACAATAAATCAAAAAATTAGCCAGAAGTGGTGGCACGTGCCTGTAGTTCCAGCTACTTGAAAGGCTGAGGTGGAAGGATCACCGGATCCCATCAGGTCGAGGCTGTGGTGGCCATGATCGTGCCACTGCACTCCAGTCTGGGCAATGGAGTGAGACTCCAACTCAAAAAAAGGGGGGATAGTATTTAAATCAATCTATATTGTATATGACATCATTTGGTGCAACTTTCTTTTTCTCTTTTTTATTTTTAGAGCTGGAGTTAGTGAAATTATATCTCCTCTCCTCCATTCCACCATTCCTAACCAACTACTGTTACAGTCTGAGTAACACCCGACTGCTAACACCCGACTGTTAACCCTCAACACCAATAATCGAGAGGCAGGAAACTAGTCGAAAGTTTATTTCTGAACTTGAATCCAGGGAGCAGAGCCAGGCTCCCATCATTTCTAAAATGGTTCTGCTCACCCTTCTGGTTTTACAGTCCGTTTTTACATGTTCAGGGTTGTTGGTGCCTATACATTGACTACGTGACTAGCAGAGCATTGTATAGGATCTAAGGTACAGCCGCATTTTGTCAATAAGGACATTTGTGGTCTGCATTTTTTGGCATTGGTGACCAGAGTATCTCACAGTTTCTTATCATCACCCGGCAGAGATGTTAATTAAGCTTGCTATAGAGTAAAGGGTGTTAACAAGGCCTAAGACAACATACATTACTACATGTTGTTATACGCAAAAGTTATACAAGTTGCAAGACACGATTAAATTCATACAAAAGTTATACAAATAGTGAGACTTACAATTATCTTGATACTACATTATTCAAACCTATGACTACTAAGAAAAGGGAGTAAATAAAGATTTACATCTCTCAGTTAATCGGGCAAAGTCTGCGGAGAAGTTAAGGATTCTTTGAAGTTATTTACCGAGAGTGCACAGGAGATAAAAGGAAGCACTACTTTTGTTAACTCTGAGGAATGTAGGTACATGCAGGTCCACTTGACCACTTTCCATGCCCTTCTCTAGGGGTTGTGGCAATACGGACAGACAATAGTGGGTCTCTGTATCACTACCACCAAAAAAAGTAAAGTTATGACCCTACGTTCATTCTTGTATAAATTTCCCTGATTTCACATTATTTCAGGCAAATAAACTTATGTGTGTATACGAGTGTACAAAATGTTTTACAAAGATGGTGTATGTCATATTTTATTCCTTGTTCTTTTTTCTTTTGTTAGTAGTCTCAGCACTTCATCTCAGAAATATGGCTAAGTCAACTGCTTTAAATCTAGACTACTATTTTTATAACTCATGTGTCTAGATGTGCCATGTACCATGCAGTAATTTTCCTGTCGAAGCAAATTTAGAACATTCCCAAAATTTTGTCACCAAAAACTATTGTATATTTAGCATGCTTTTTAATCTATTAATTACTTAAAAATTTTCTATTGGATGCCTTGCCAGAAGTGGGTTTAATAAATCAAATTGTTATTTTTTATCAATTTGTTTATCTAAAAGACTGTAAAAAATAAAATTTGTACCAGCAATGTTTGGCACCAAATCTATCCATTTGTTTCTTTCAGCAGGAGATGTTCACTTTTAATATTTATGAAACTGTAAAATTAAAAGTATTACTTGGGTAATTCTTGGATAACTAGGTAGTTTGAAGAGATTTATTAACCATTTAGGTTTCCTGTTACATTATTTGCTTATTCAAATATTCTTTTCTCTTGTATCTGTTGTGTTTCTATTTTTAATCACATTAGGGACTCCTAGTAAGTCACAGATATTAGTACTTTTTTATAAATATTACAACATTTTTTCTAATTTATCATCAGAGTCCTCTCATTTTATTTCTAATATCTTTGCCCAGATAATGATTTCATAGTTTCTCTATTCAAATATTGCTACCTTTTCTATTGCAGCTTCTAGGTTTTTTAAATAAAAAATATGACAAACCATTTACCTAATAGACACGTCTACTCCCAATCCCCAATTTTACCCAAAGATTTCAAAACATTAGTCATTGACACACACACTAATTTGGAACACATTTACCTGATTGCCCAATTGAAATGTGAGACAATGGCCTAAAAGGAAACCTGAACAGAAACCCAGACAGAAGAGAAGCCGTGGAGAAGAGCACTGAGAACTCACCTCCAAAACCAGACTCCTCACCCCTCATCTCATGTGGACACAGAAGTTAGGAGGCTTTGCAGAGGCCAGAACCTGGAAGGAGCACGGACCCTCACATGCTCAGAGAAAGGCAGATCCCAAACTCTGGGTTAGTTTACCTCCCGGTTTTAACCACTCCTGTACCCTCTCTATGTGACACATGAGAAAAGGTGATAAGATATTCAATGGTTTCAGTAAATTTGTTTCCCCCAAACATTCCTGCCCTCTTAGTTACGGAATCTCGGGCACCACATGAGGCCCATGTCCCTGTAGTCAACAAATAAACATCTCCAACTGGGACATCTTTCCCTTTCCTCCTTTCCACTGTGGCCTAGTGTTGCATTTCTCTCTTTTACATTCCCCCAGTCCCCACCCCACCCCCACCTCCCCATGAAATCACCTTTTTTTTTACCAGCTTCCTATTTGGATTTTCATTCAACTCCCCAAAACAGGAAGCAAATCAGATGTCACTCAGCAATACAATGGATAAATAAATTGTGATATAGTCAAATAATGGAATACTACACAAGAGTAAAAATGGCAACGATAGCTACACATAAAAATATGAATAAAATGAATAAGCGTTGACCAAAAGAAGACAAACACAAAAACATGTATTAAAATGTAAGTTGCGATATGTGGAACATTAAAAATTAAGCAAAGTCAACCATATTGTTTGAAGTCAAGATGGCTTGTTTTGTTTGTTTTGTTTTTGTCTTTGGAGCTATGGGGAAAGGCAGTGGTGAAAATGTCAGGGAGGTGTCCTGTGTGCTGGCAGTCTCCTGTCAAATGATCAGGTTGGGTACATTCCTTGAGCTATAAATGTATGCTAGCTATAATTCTCTTTATGTGAGTAATAGTTCACAATAGCAATACAATTTAAAACAGTGAGAATACACAGAAAAAAAAACACTAATTTGACTCGGAAAATTAATTGAACATCAATGCCAAATATTCTGTTCACTGTCGTTGAATCTATATGGAAATAATCATCACCACAGGTAGCCTATGCAGCATTATTGGCTTAAGAATATAACATTGAATAGCCTCTCATCTTTTTTGCATATTAACTTACTACTTTTCTCCTCTATGCCTATCCATAGTAGGAAATAGATGGTTTGGTATATTATTAGTGTTTTGAGGTTGTCCCATGAATGAATATACATACATATTCTAATACATATTAGAAAAAGGAAGTTGAAACCAACCGTGCTGCCCACCAGAAGTGGATTGGATTTTTTAAATGTGATACATATACACAATGGAATATGGTGTACATATACACAGTGGAATATCACGCAACCAGAAATAAGGATAAAATTATGGACTTCACAGCAACTTAAATGGATTTAGAGTTTACCATACTCACTCATAAGTGGATCCTGAACATTTACCATAATACTACAAGAAAGGGATTGACAGTAGTGGGACACAGACAGAAGAAGAGGGGAGGGGGCAACAAGGTGAAGTGAGGACCAGTAGGAGGCCCAAACTTCACCTGTACATAGACCACTTATCTGCCTGATCCTGACTTGTACCTCACATCTTTAAAATAAATTTTAAAAAAAAGAAAAGGAAGTCTATCTTTAAATGTTCCATTCTGCAAAATAGAAGTATCTACAATCACTACTCCAGAAGAGAGTCAGAAATTAGTGGAGCCAGCCTCAAAGATTCAATAAGTCATGTCAGAGTAAGAAACAAGAATTGAACTGATGACCACAGCTTTGGAAAGATGGGATAAAGGGTGGACATAGGGGTCCTGAGGAAAGGCAGAAGGTGTGAAAACAAAGGAGAGAAGAAGACAGTAAAGCAGTTTTCAGAAGTCATCTGATTTTGACTAACTATGAACTTGAAGGTCACATATGGGATAGAGAAACAAACACTAAACAACAGCCTCAAATGCCCAATGAATTTTTTAACAGACACAGGAAAACAGATTTTCTCTAAATGAGCAAAAAAAAACCTCCCAGACACTGCATGGCATAATGAATGTATGAAAATTTTATTGAATTGAATGACTGATTTATTTTATTATTAAATCTTATTTGGTTGTTTTGTTTCATCTTACCAAGAAATAGAGAGAGAATGATTTTCCAAGTTGAGATGTAAATTAAGAGAGACATTTGGTAGAAGTTACATTATTTCGGGAAATAAGCCAGTGTGAACCTTCAGAAACGTAACAGATTAAACGATCTGTCACAAAAAGAAAATTACATAGAAAGACAGGTGAAATGCATGAAAAGCTGAACATAGCATTGAGGGGACAGAAAAGAATGCGAAAAGTTGAGGAAGCCTTCTAAGAGAGAACAAAATAGACCACAAAGGAGGTCCATTTCCTCTTTGGCTACTTCCCTTTGGTAACCTGACCATGTGACTCAACGGGCATTTTCTCTGACATTACATGGTTCCAGGCATGTTCCTTGCAAGCTGCTAAATGTGGCTAGATTCCTGTGCCATTGCCCAACTGACGTTTCCTCTGACATCTCTGCTGCTCAGTTTGCTGGCCCAAGCACTGAAGGAAGATGAGTGACAGATTTGTATGAATGCAGGCATAAATTCTGAGGACAAGATGGCTCCCCGAGGTCACATGATGCCTTAGAACCAGGGTCCCTCTGCTCTGAACCCTGAGCCTGCATTTTCCTATTGGGAAGATTGAAAGATACAAGCAAGAACAGAGAAGATGACATGGTGGACCTTCCTTTAATTCAGCCCCAGTGGGGCGTTTTCAGGCCCAGAGAAGCCACCCTACATGGCCCATGGAGTCAAACTCCTTTATGCTATGCCTTAAATTTATTAGCAACTTCTTTGCTGTTTGGAATTCAAAACATAAAATGTTCCGTGACCATTAAAATAATTTTTAAACCACGAAAGACAATTCATGAATTAGCAACAGAATATACAAAAGTAGCCTGTGCGTAATTAATACAACTATATAAAATATGTTTGCTAAAGATGAGAAAATAGTGAAAAGCCTCTCATGCAAAGACACCTCATCTAAGACTAGTTTAAGAAGAAAAGTGATTTAACAAATAGCAGACTATGTCTGGGCACAGTGGCTCATGCCTGTAATCCCAGCACTTTGGAAGGTCAAGGTGGGAGGGTTGCTTGAGCCCAGGACTTTGAGGCCAGCCTAGGCAACATAGTGAGACCTTGTCTCTACAAAAATAAAAATAAAAATTAGTTAGAAATGTAATCCCAGCTATTCAGGAGGCTGAGACAGGAGGATCACTTGAGTCCAGGAGGTCGAGGCTAGAGTGAACTATGATCATAAACAAATTGTGTATGTTCACACAATGGAATATTCCTCAGTTTTTTAAAAAAAGAGAAAACTATGGATACACTCAACAAACTTTGATGAATCTCAAAGACATTATGTTTAGTGAAAGTAACCTGTCTCTAAATATTCCATACTGTATGATTCCATTTAATTTGACATTCTTGATACGACAAAACTATAATGATAGGGAAGAAACCGGTGGTTTCCAGGAGTAAGGGTATAATTACAAGGGAACAACACAAAGGAGTTTTAGGGAGTGATAGAATTGTTCTATGTTCTGATTATTGTGATGGTTATATAATCTATACACAAATCTACACAAAATAGGACCATGCACTAAAGAAAAGAAAAGAAAATTTTACTCTATAATAATTTTAAAGTAAAATTAAAAATAATTTACACTGTGGCTCACACTTATGATCACAGCTACTCAGGAGGCTGAGGCAGGAAGATCACCTGAGCCCAGAAGTTCACGTTCGGCCTGGGCAACATGATAAGACCCCATCTCTAAAAATAATAATAATAAATAAATAGAAGTAAATAAAAGGAAGATGGATTTTCTGGTACAAAAATAGGAACTGCAAGAATTCAGAAAGAAGAGATGGAAGCGAGCAAGAACTGACCATAAAAAGCAGTATCAAGGCTCCCTTCACCTCATAGAGAGGGACATTGCATCGGGGACAAGGCAACAAGTACTAGGTCAGCTGAGCACTGAGAGGACCACAGAGTGACAGAAATGATCTTAAAAAATAAAAAGCACTTCCAGATAGAGAAAAAAAAAGTTGAAGGAACAATTTTGAGAAACGTTACTATGGGACTGTTGATAAACTCAGATCTACAAGAGATGGGACCAGAGGACTCTGGCTCCTAGTTAAAATCCTATGTGTGATTTTTTTCAGGCCTGATTACAGGCAATTACAAAGGCTTTACCTGGCAGGCCTCATGGGGGGAAACTGCCCTCTCCACGCCAGACGTGGTGCACAACCAGTGCACTACACACTCCGAAGGGGGTTGCAGGGAAGGTCTCAGGTCCCCCTGGCCTGTCATGCCCTTTCGCATACTGTCTTCACCTGGTACCTTAGAGCCTAGTCAGGCACCCATGCTGACACCTTCTTAAGGGGAAGGAGGGAGAAACCATGAAGACACTTCTCCCCACTCTGACTCAGCACCCAGCACTTTTCCAATCTAGACCCCTCCACCTCAGGATCCATGAAACTGGTGGAGCAGCCGGGCTCGGTGGCTCAGCCTATAATCCCGCGCCTTTGGGAAGCTGAGGTGAGTGGATTGCCTCAGCCCGCAGGTTCGAGACCCGCCTGGGCAGCTTGGCGAGATCTCATCTCTACAATAAATCAAAAATTAGCTGGGCGTGGTAGCGCGCGCCTGTAGTTCCAGCTACGTGGAAGGCTGAGGCGGAAGGATCACCGGAGCCCAGCTGGTCGAGGAGCGGCGGCCACTGCACTCCAGTCTAGGCGACAGAGGGAGACTCCAACTCAAAAAGAAAAGAAAAGAAACTGGTGGAGCCTTTTGATCTACAGAGAGACAACTCCCATGTGTGAGCTGACTGACCTGACCCTCACTGGTGCACCATTTTGTGGGAAGAAATGGAACAAGTAAGTGGTCTGATGGTTTTCTCCAGTGTTAGCTTCTTGCTTTCACATTGCGGTGAGTAAAGGCTGAACTTTTTCATGTTTGGCCTGTTGCTTTAATCAGCGACTCTGCCACCTGAAAGCTCAGCGCTCTCTCTCACCTGGCTCAACTGAGCACCTAAGAGGACACAGGAAATAAGAGAAGGTTGCCAGTCCCCAGGAGAAGGATGCTATTTACCCAAATGTGTGGCAGGGCCTCCAGAATCAGTAGAAGAATCCCAATGCTGGGCAAAGCAAATAGACAGCAACCATGGCTGGAGCCAAGGACATGCTGCTCTTTTTCTAAGAATACACAGTGTTTCTGTACTCACAGGCTTTGTGAGTGGGAAGATCTGGAAACACCCCAGGCGCCAGAGCAGATCCGTCAGCAAATAATGGAGATACTGAGCATAGAAAAAAATACTATGAAAAATTATACTGATGAATTACTATACTCATTTACATTAGCATAGCACTTTATTTTTATATAGAGTATACAACCTATCAACTTACTCAATTCTCATAAAATCGCTTGATATTATTGTTACCAAGATTTTAAAAATAAGGAAATTGAGGCATCAGAGGGAAAAAGAGATATGAGGACTTGCTCAAGGTGATAAACCTCCTGATTCCTGAAGTTCAAATGGAAACCAGGCCTTGGAGGGTTTTTTTTTTCCAATTTTTTTTCCAAGTTTTGAGTCTCCTAGATTAGAACAGAAGCCACATTCAGGATATCTGGAGTCTCAGGGCAGAAATGCACTTGCCTGTTCACTATCTTCTCCCACTCTTTTTTTTTTTTTTTTTTTTTTTAGTTGGAGTCTCACTCTGTCACCCAGACTGGAGTGCAGTGGCCGCTCCTGGCCACCACAGCCTCGACCTGCTGGGCTCCGGCGATCCTTCCGCCTCAGCCTTCCAAGTAGCTGGAACTACAGGCGCGCACTACCACACCCAGTTAGTTTTTGATTTATTGTAGAGATGAGGTCTCGCCAAGTTGCCCAGGCGGGTCTCGAACCCGCGGGCTGAGGCAGTCCACTCACCTCAGCCTCCCAAAGCGTGGGATTATAGGCTGAGCCACCGAGCCCAGCTCTTCTCCCACTCTTAAAGATCAGAAAAAATGAAGATCTTGACTTCTGGGAACACAGGAGATAGGTGATGCTTTTTCTTTATCTCTATCTTTATTTTTTTTACTTTATTGCTTAGTAATTATCATAACATAACATATTCATGTTATTTTAATGAGTTCTTACAGATTGTTTTTGTAATGACATTTCTGTCCAATGTTAAACTGTTAATGCTTTAATCTATATGAACTTATAAAATACAAGCCTATAGTTTTGAGTAATTTTATAGAGAAATATGGTAAGGTAACACATTCGATTTCTCAAGTTATAATATTTCCCAAGTTTAGATATTTGAAAGGATTCACTAAACTCCATGGAGAATATTAAGACATCTAAAGGCAAAGAATATGGTGCAACAAGAAGGAAGAAAATGCAGACAAGTGTTGGAATCCGAAAGATAACCACACAAAATCTTCCAGGGTTCTTATTTACGCACAGAGGCACTCTGTTTCCAGGTGAGCCACCGAGATTTGTGCAGGAAATACTGCAGTAAAAGCTCAAAACAAGTTCCAGCAAGGCCATTATGCCCCACTGGTTACATAGTCAAGCCAGCCTATTACAAATCATCACAAACAAACCAACCTGGAGAGTTTCCAACATCATAAACCCCACCACCTTCGTGTTGACCAAAAGTCAAAAGCAGACATCCAAGAGCTTCCAGAGATAAAGATACAGCTTTTCTAGTCTCACATCTCAACATATTTGAAAGAATAGAAATCACAAAATGTCTGCTCTTCGATCACAAGAGATTTAAACTAGTAATCAATAACAGAAAGATAATTTAGAAAAATCCCAGAACCACTGGAAACTAAACAACACACTTCTAAATAAAACATCAAGAAGAAATCGCAAGAGAAATTTAAGAATGGTTAGTACTACTTGATCTTAGCCAAAAGGCTGAGAAGTGATAAAATAGCTAGTACTAAATGAAAATGAAAATACAGCCTATCAAAATGTGTGAAATGCAGAGAAAATAGTGCTTAAAAAGAAATTTATAACATTGAAGGCATACATTAGAAAAGAAGATATAAAATAGGTAATCTAAGCTTCCACCTTAGAAAATTAGGAGAAGAAAAAATTAAATCCAAAGTAAGCAAATTAAAAAATAATAAAACTTAGTGAAGAATCAATGAACATAATCAATAATAAATAATAAATGAATAATAAATCAATAGGAAAAAAATCAATGAAGTCAAAACCTAGTTATTTAAAAAGATCAACAAAATCAATAAGTCTCTAATAAGAGACAAAAAGACAAAAAGAAACACAACACAAATTACTAATATAGAAAATGAAAGAAGGAACATCCCTACAGATTCCATGGACATTAAAAGGATAATCAAGGAATACTGTGAACAACTCTATGCCCATAAATTTGATAACCTAAGTGAAATGAGCTGATTCCTTGAATGACAAAATCTTCCAAAACTTATACAAGAAGAAATAGAAAATATAAATGGCCTACATCTATTAAAGAAATGGAATCAATAATTAATAATGTTGCAAAACAAAAAGTTGAAAGTTCAGATAGATTCAGTGGTACATTCTACCTAACAGTTAAAGAAGAAACTGTAGCAATTCTCTATAATCTCAGAAAATAGAAGCATAGGAAATATATCTTAACCCATTCTATAAGACTAGTATTACTCTAATGCCAAAACCAGATATTGTAAGAACACTACAGACCAATATCTCCCCTGAACATAGATGAACAATTCATTAACAAAATATTAGGAAAGCAAATCCAATAGCATATTCAAAGGATCATACACCATGACCAAGTGGGATTTATTCCATGTATGCAAGCCTGGTTAAACTTTTAGAATTAGTTAATGTAATCGATCTCATCAGAAGGCTAAAGAAGAAAAATTCCACGATTATCTCAATTGATGCAGAAAAATAATTAACAGAATTCAACACCTATTCATAATAAAAACTCTCAGTAAACTAGAAATAGAGAAGTACTTCATCAACTTGATAAAGAAGAGCTACAAAAATTCTATAGTTAACTTCCTACATAATGGTAAGAGACTCAAAGTTTTCCCACCAAGATTAGGATCAAGGCAAGGGTGCCCCTTCTTACCATTTTTTTTTTCAGCATTGTACAGGAAGTCTTAGAAAAGGAAATAAAAGATATACAGATTGGGAATGAAGAACTAAAACTGTCTTTGTTCCTATATGATATTCATGTACAAAATCCAAAAGAATCAAAAAAAGAGAAAGGAAAACTAAAAAAAAATTTAAAACCTCCAGAACTCATAAAAGACTATAGTAAGATTGCAGGATACAAAGTTAATATACAAAAAAGTTCATCACTTTCCAATATACCAGCAATTAACAAGTGGAATTAACAAGAGGAATTTGAAATTAAAAAGACAATACCATTTCCATTAGCACACAACAAAATGAAATACAAATAATTACATGAGGAAAACTACAAAACTCTGATGAAGGAAATCATAGAAGAACTACATGAAAAGATATTCCACATTTGTGAATAGAAAGTCTCAATACTGTCAAGAAGTCAGTTATTCCCATTTTGATCTATAGGGTCAACTCTATCCCAGTGAAAATCCCAGGAAGGTATTTGATTAAACATTCTAATACTTATGTAGAGAAGCAAAAGACCAAGATAGCCAACTTAATATTGAGGAAGAACAAAGTCAGAAGAGTGACACTATCTGATTTCAAGACTTTGTAAGGAGCTACAGTAATCAAGGCAGTGTGGTATTGGTAAAAGAATAAACAAATGGATCAACAGAACAGAACAGACAGCCTAGAAATGGACACACATAAATTTAGTCCACTGATCTTTTGTCAAAGGAGGAAAGGTAATACAATGGGGAATAGTCTTTTCAACAAATTGTGCTGGAACAGTTGAACATTCACATGTGACACAGATCTTCTGTGCTTTACAAAAATTAACTCAAAACTGATAACATGTAAATGTAAAATTCAAAACTATAAAACTCCTAGAAGATAACACTGAAGAAAATTTAGATGACCTTGAGTTTGATGATGACTTTTTAGATATGACACCAGAGGCATAATCCATGACAGAGATAATCAATAAGCTGAACTTCTTTAAAATAAAAAATTTCTGCTCTCTAAAGACGTTGTCAAGTGAATGGAAAGACCGGCTACAGACTGAAGAAAATAATTTCAAAAGGCATATCTTATACAAACTGTTACTTAAAATATACAAAACACTTAAAACTCAACAGCAAGAAAACAGATAACCTGTTTTAAAAATAAATAGGTCAAAGTCCTTAAAACACACCTCACCAAAGAAGATGTACAGATGGCAAATAAACATATGAAAAGATGTTCCACATGATACGTCATCAGGCAAATTCAAATTCAGGCACTGAGATACTACACACACCTATTAGACAGCCAAAAGACAGAACACTGATAACACAAAATGCTGGTGAGAATATATAGCAATAGTAACTCTCATTTGCTATAAATGAAAAATGGGGGCGGGTTCAGTGGTTCAGCCTGTAATCTCAGCACTTTGGGAGGCCGAGGCAAATAGATTGCCTGAGCCTGTGGGTTTGAGACCCACCCGGGCAACTTGGCGAGACCTCTTCTCTACAATAAATCAAAAAATTAGCCGGGTATGATAGCATGCGCCTATAGTTCTAGCTACTTGGAAGGCTGAAGTGGAAGGATTGCCGGAGCCCAGCAGGTCAACGCTGGGGTGGCCGTGAGCATGCCACTGCACACCAGCCTGGGCGACGGAGTGAGACTCCAAGTCAAAAAAAAGAAATGCAAAATGGTACAGTCACTTTGGAAGACAGCTTGGCAGTTTCTCAGGAAACCTAACATACTCTTACCGTATGATACATCAATCATGCTTCTTGGTGTTTACCCAAAGGAATTGTAAATGTATGTCCATCAAAAAAAACTGTACACAGTTGTTTATAGCAGCTTTATTCATAATTTCCAAAAGTTGGAAGCAACCAAGATGTCCTGCAGTAGGTGAACAGATAAAGAAATTGTGGTACAGCCAAACAATGGAACATAATTTAGCACTGACAAGAAAGAAATTCTCAAGCCATGAGTAGGCATGGAGGACCCTTAAATGTACATTACCAAGTGAAAGAAGCCAATCTGAAAAGACTACATAGTGTATGATTCCAACTGTATGACATTCTGGAAAAAAAATAAACCATGAAGACAGTCAAAAGATCAGTGCCAGGAGTTGAAGGGAGGGAAGAACTTACAGGCAGAGCACAGAGTATTTTGAAGGCAGTGAAACCTCTCTGTATGATACTGTAATGACGGATGAGGTGCAAGTTATTATAAATGTGTCCAAACTCATAGAATGTTCAATAGCAAGAGTGAACCCTAACATTAAACTGTGGAATCTGGGTGATAATGATGTATCGATATGTTCATCAATTATAACAAATGTTGCCATTCTGGAGGAGGATGTTGATAGTGTTGATAGGAGAGAGGCTATCATGTATGGGAGTAGGTTATATATATATATATTTTTTTTTTTTAAAGCCTCTAGTAATTTCCAATCAATTTTGCACAAACCCAAAACTGCTCTAATATTTCTTTAAAGCCATATAATGGGGAAAATATTTGCAACTAATATAACAAAAGGAGTCTTTTTAAAAAAAACATGTAAATAATTTCTACAATCTATAAGAAAAAACTGAACAGATAGAAAAACTTTTTAAAGGTTTAAATAGGCGCATCATACATACACGCGCACGCACACACTATCTAAATGACCTTCAAACATTTGAAAAAGTGCTCAATCTCACTACTAATCAGGAAAAATCACCTTTCTAGAATAATGGCACCAATAAGTGGACCCAGCCTTAGAAACAAGAACTTGCCTAGTTTTGACCAGAAAAAGTCATGTAGAATAGACACCAGGGTTCTGAAAAGAAGGCAAGAGAGAAAATGAAGAGGAGAAGAAGCAGCAGCTTCCAGACCAACATGTGAAATACACTGGAAATAAGAAACTTTTTTAAAATAAGAAATTTTTAAAAATAAAAAAAGAAGATGTAAATTATATGATACTTAAAATAACTGCTGCCGGATTTCTGGAACTGTAAGCAATTGTGAACCTCTAGAAAGGCAGGAAGTCTGAGCCACAATCCTGCCATAAGCCTAGGAGGGCCAAAGAAAT
Organism: Cephalopachus bancanus; assembly: GCA_027257055.1. NCBI lineage: Eukaryota > Metazoa > Chordata > Mammalia > Primates > Tarsiidae > Cephalopachus > Cephalopachus bancanus. The sequence goes on along the minus strand of JAPVLO010000385.1, from coordinate 1,166,568 downwards.
ACAGTGAAATCTGAACAGACCACTGAGGGCCACAAAGTAGTGGGGACAATCATTAATCTCCTCATTCTTCCCTTGCCCAACCTTACCCCAACTACCATGTGCCCTCACCTCACTTGGCCTGATGTGTACCTTGCGAGCTGTCAAGAGGATGCCAAGACCTACAGGCAGTTTCTCTGACATCACAAATGTCCTGCTTTGGCAGGGTAACAGAAGGGTAAGGGACAGAATTTTTCAAAACTAATCATGAATTCTGTGGACATAGTGGCTTCCTAAGATCAGATGAGGCCTTGGTGGCAAGCTTCCCACTGCTCTAAGCCCCGAGCTACAGTTGTCACTTTGAAGAGTTTGAGAGACAGAACAGTAAATAAGCAAACAACATGAAATGGTCTGTTTTTTTTGTAAGGGCCTGTAGCCTATTTTCCAGTCCAATGTACACTCACTATGTGACCCAGAGATTAGCTTTCTTCATACTACTCTTCAACATTGCTACAATCTTCCCTGATCCTTAAAATTCTTATCTCTCAATACTGGCTACAGAGGGAGACACTATATATATATATATATATATATATATATATATATTATATATATATATGCACATATATATATATATTATGCATAAACACTTTGTTTCCTAAAATTGAAATCACAATTTCATATTTTAATAAAACATTTCATAGAGCTCAAGGTTAGGTGATACAAAAAAAAGGTTACAAATGATTATTATCTCTAGGAGGTTTTTTTGTTGTTTTTTTAGAGGGGGCACCATATTTTTATCTTCCTCCTTCATTCATTTATTGGCTTTCCCATAAAAAGTACATGCAGATCCTCAAGCGTAGGGAAGGGTTTCCAGTCTCAGCCTTCTTGGGCAGGATAATTGCTTGTTGTCAAGGATGTCCTGTGCCTGGTAGCTAGCTCCCAGACCTCTACCCACTAGTTGCCAGTAGCACTGCCTTCACCACCAAATTGTAACAACGAAAACTGTCTCCAGACATTGCCAGATGTTCCTGGCAAGGCAAGATTATACCCCGCTGAGCACCACTAGTCTAAGGATTTTACTGGGAAAATATACCCTGATAAACTCACTGAAAAAAAAAAGAAAGGAAGTAAAAGTTTCCAAAACCATACTCTTCAAAAATACTTTCTTTTTTAAAATCTATTATGATATTTATATCAGGAACTCCCAATAAGTAAAATTTTAATAACCCTATGAATCTTGGTCATTTTCAAACTGTAAATCTGTTCCCATGCCCCAAGGAGGTCATATTCCTCCATGCTCTGAGAAAGCTCCTTTCCTTTTCAAATTGGAACTTACCGTTAAACTCTTCCAACCATTCTAATCATTGATTTTCTTATCTCTCCTCCCATCCAGATTTTGTGCTCATGTTGCACTAACTCTTTTTTCTTAAATCACAGCACAAAGTACCATCTAAATATATCAATAAATCTAGGAGGGAGGAAGAAGAAATTGAAACTGAAAGAAGAAAGAAAAGAGAGAGAAGTAGGGAAAAAAAGACAAAAAAGGATTATAAATTCCCTCGAGTACTACAGTTTCAGGTAAGCTGCTGATATCTAAAGAAAATTCTGCATGATTAATTTCCTACCACTTTAAGGTAGGGAATTCATGAACATACACACACACACACACACACACACACACACACACACACATTTCAGAGAATTAAACCTCTCCCTTACATGCCAACAATTTCATTCCTAAAAGCTCAGCCAAAACCCTGAATCTATATGAGGAAAAAAAAGCATTGTCGAAATTTATTTCATTGCATAGCCATTTTGAATTCTACACAATATAGTAGAATATTTTGTAAAGTATAGCTATGACATTTTTAGCTATTAAAACTGACCATGTTTTTGAACTGTGATCAAACATAAATATTCATATCTGTAGAGATATACACAAAGACACTCACACTGACACATTGGTATATGCAGAACAAGTCCCACCTTGCTCCTCCCATTATTGACAAGTGGCCAAATCAGGAATGGGAGGAAGGGGTGGGTATGTAAGCATCTTCTGCCAAAAAAATAATAATAATAAAGATAGAAAAGGTATAATACATATACTTTAGATAATCATATTTGTTAACTCTGATAAAAAGAATTTCCAATAATTTTTCAGATCAGAAATTATAATATAACTTTCCATTAATAAGAAATCAACATAGAACTGTTATTTATATACAAAAGGCTTTATTGGGGCAACATATTTCAAATAACAGTTCATGCAGAGAAATGATATTATGAGAAACTGCAGAGATAAAAGTGTAGGATTTTAGTGCCACCTTAACTCTATCTTCAGCTCCCTATGCCTTCAAAGTAAAGGTATGGAATTGGAAAGGATACCCTACAGAGAAGGCACTGTTCTTGCTTAGAAACAAGACACTAAAATTAGACCCTCCTCTTTGGTAACTCAAAGGAGGAGCAGATAAAAGCAAAATTAAAAACATGAGAGGATGAATCAGGCAAACAACCTTGATTTCAAAACTCTATAAGCGATAGTCAGATAATGGCACAAGACTGACATGACAAGCTTCGTCCAAAAGTCTATTCATCTCAGCTCTTCAAGAGCAGGGACGGTGCGTTATTTAAATAGTCTTTGTAGTTACAGTACTTAGCTCAATGTCTGACATGTAGTACATTTTTTTAAATATTTGGCAAATAGAAAAGCAAATTCAATAAATGAAAGAATAAACAAGTGAGTGGGTAAATGAAGTCCTCAGGGAGCTCAGACAGGAATCCATTTAATGCCACACGGGACACATTCTGGTGGTGGAAGGGTGTCCTTTTAAAGCTCTAAATAAGAGGACAGGCGCAGTGGCTCACGCCTGTAATCCCTGCACGTTGAGAGGCCGAGGTGGGAGGACTCCTTGAGCCCAGGAGTTTGAGACAGCCCAGGCAACATAGCAAGACCTCATCTCTCCAAAAAAATCAAAAGATTAGCCAAGTGTGGTGGTGCACAACTGTAGTCTCAGCTACTTGGGAGGCTGAAGCAGGAGGATCGCCTGAGCCCAAGGAGGTTGAGGCTGCAGTGAGCCATGATCATGCCACTGCACTCCAGCCTAGACAACAGAGTGAGACCTCAGCTCAAAAAAAAAAAGAACTCTGAGTGTGTAATAGGTATATTTTAAAAGTAAGATTATTAACAATATAACTAGGACTATTCTGATACACTTCAGGATATACATCCACAAAATATAAAGTGGAAATTATGACTAGATGACTTACCTATTCATCAGGACCCTTAATGACACAGTTATCTGAAACTCTCTGTTTCTTGTCTGCCTCTCCATTTGAAAGGTAAATTCCATGAGCGTAAGAACTTTTTTCACTTTGTCTTGCTCAGAGTTGTAGCCCCCCAGCTTAGAACAGTGTCCAGAATCTGTTAGGTGCTTAATGGAAATTAAAGGCATCAGAAATAGAATGTTGCTGTAATGGAGTACTGATGTCAGCCTTGCTCTCAACAAGTTAAAACTGGACACCTTATGAAAAATGCTGGGGCCTAGTTTGATCAATTGAAAGAATTTAATAAAACCTGCCCTGTCAAACTCACAGGGTTTTTTCTTTTTCTAACAAGCAAAAAAGGCAATGAGTATACAAATTCTCTGAAAATATTCTACATTTCAGGGTTCCAAAATTATGTAACAAAGGTGGGACAGTATTTTGGAAATAACACAGCAGTGGGCACAAAAAACACACGTGGTAATTATCCTAAAAATGGAGTCAAAGGGGGAAAATAATTGAATATATAAAAGTGACTATTGCTATAGTGCTTAAAATAGTCATAACCTGCAAATAACCCAAATGTCCCACAAGAAAGTGAATTTTTTTTTTTTGAGTTGGAGTCTCACTCCATCGCCCAGGCTGGAGTGCAGTGGCACAGTCACAGCCACCGTAGTCTCGGCCTGCTGGGCTCCAGCGATCCTTCCGCCTCAACCTTCCAAGTAGCCAGAACTATAGGTGCGTGCCACTACACCCAGATAATTTTTTGATTTATTGTAGAAATGAGGTCTCGCCAAGTTGCCCGGGCTGGTCTCGAACCCGTGGACTCAGGCAATCCTCTTATCTCAGCCTCTCAAAGTGCTGGGATTACAGGCTTAAGTCCCCGCGCCCGGCCAACAAAGTGGATTTAACAAAACATTAAATTATTTATACTCATGAAAGTAAAATTTAAAATAACAATGAAAAGCAAATAATGTGGGAAAATATTGAAGGTCAAATTAATTGGTAAGAAACATAAATTCTATCTTGTCAACGCACAATTAATACAGCCATGTAAAATAAGCATCCGTGACAAAGGTTATCTAACATGAACATAATTGTGTATCAGCCAAGGTCATTTTTGCAAGCTAGCCTTGTCTAAGGCTCATTTAAACAGAAAAGAAACTTAACATAGACCATCAGCTTGTTTCTGAAATCATTAGAAAGGCTGGAGAAGCCAATTAAGCTTCCAGTTAACACTGCCATTCACTCTGCCACAGGACTGGTCTGATGAGAAAACCAGCCCTGGATGCTGCCAACCACCGGCTGCTAAGAATTTGATTAACAGCAACAGTAATAGGTTCTCCTGTGTCAAAATTCAGCCTTGCAGTCACTGCTCTCCTTTTAACCTGTGTGCATCTGCAGGCAACATATGCCAGCAAAACGAAGGCTGTTTTCATGTACTGCTCAACTCCAGGCAAAGGTCTTGTGGTAGTTCCTAAAATTAGCAGAGCTAGTTCACAAGTCTGTGCTCTGGTTGCAGGAAAAGCTGAGAAATTGCAGTATAATTTTGTTGCTGGAAAATGATACACAGCATCCCATTTAATTCTCATAAAGAAAGCAGACATTATTATTATCTATATTTTTCAAAGGGAGATATTGGGATATATCGTGATAAATTATAGATTATTTGGGGTTCGCTGTATGGAGCCATCCACAAATGACATTTTTTTCTTTCTTCCTTTCCAACTATTTAACACTTCATTTCCTTTTCTTATTTTAATATACAGGCTAGAAAACCTAGTACAAATGCTGAATAAAAGTAGTGACAACAGCATTCTCTGAATTATTCTTGACTTAAGACAAATGAACTCAGTAATTTGTAGTTGAATAGGATGTTTCCTATAGGTTTTTGTAAATGACCTTAGTTTTTCATGTGAAGAAAGTTCCCTTTAATTCCTTGTTTCCTAAGATTTTAATAATGAATGGAAGTGAGTGTCACCGATGCTATTTCTGCATTTACTTGTATAATCATATGTGTTTTCTCTTTTAATCTCATGATATAATAAATAACACTAACAGACTTCTTAAAATAGCTTTTCTTTTCAGGCAGAAATACTGCTCTTCTGATGCAGTGTCTTCTCTTTACAGATAGTTGGTTCACTTTGCTGCTAATTTCACTAAGATTTGTGTGTCTAGTCACAAATAATAACAGCCTGTAATATATCACGCTTATATTTTCCTTAAAAGATCTTAAGGAAACCAAAATGGTGGAGTAGAAGCAATCTGCCTTTGCTCTTCCCTGCCAAAAACAAATATCCAGCATCAATTTATCACCAGCGACATTCCAGAACTCAGATCCGAGGCTGAGCCCATTCTTGGGGCCACAGAGAGGTAGAAAAACTCTGAGCATGTGGTATGAGAAACAAACTCATCTGTCTGCAATGCCCTTTCCCCAATCTGCCAGATATGGCAGGTGAAAAATTCCCCCTCAGACTCATGGTTTTCTCGCTTTAAAATGCGAGATTGAGGTGGACAGCCGGCTTCTCCACTATCATGGGTTTCCTTGCAGGAAAACCATTTCTGCTCCAATTTTTGGAAGCCTCACAAGTGCCTGTGGGGAGAAAAATCCCTGGGACAGCTTGAGACAGAGGAATGGTGAAACTAAATACTTCCAGCCTTTATCTAAGCCAGGAGATGCCAAATTAGAGTGGTTGTTCAGCATCACCACTCTGTAAGAAGCACATTTCATGGGTCTTCTGGGCACGATTTTTAGCCAAACTTTTCACACAGTTGGGTGTCCCCTTTCAAGACTTCCCCATTCATGATAGGCAGTGCGCCAAACGTCTGCAGAAGCTCTAGGCAAACCTGGGTTTAAGGCGCCATCTAGTGTCAAAAAGAAGGCAGCAATTTAAGATAAAGGGTACTCACCGGCAACTGAAAAGTACCATTTAGCAAGCAAACTCTAGAAAGACCAAAACAAGGCAGACAGCGAAGACTGGAATAAATAATGAATCCTTACATGCAAAGCCATAGATGTACATTCACAAGAAATAACTGCAAACGGGAACCCTGACCTCCCCAAACAAAGCAATGAGCCAGTGACCAACCCTAACAAGACAGCGATGTATGAACTCTCAAATCAAGAATTCAAAATAGCAGTTCTAAGGAAACTCAGTAAATTCCAAGATAACACGGAAAAGCAATTCAGAAATCTATCAGATAAACTTAACAAAAAAATTCAAATGATAAAAAAGTTAACAGAAATCTTGCAACTGAGAAATATATTTGCTAAACTGAAAAATGCATCAAAGTCTCTCAACAGCAGAGTGGATCAAACAGGAGGAAAAAATCAGTGAACTCAAACAAAGGCTATTGCAAAATACAAAGTCAAAGGAGAAAAAAGAAAACAGAATGAAAAGGAATAAAGAATGCCTATAATATATAGAAAATACCCTTAAAAAGCAAATCCAAGAGACATTGCTATTCAAGAGGGAGTTGAGAAAAAGCAAGAGGTAGAAAGCTTATTCAAAGATATAATAACAGAAAACTCTCTAAACCTAAAGAAAGAGATAAATATTCAGATAAAGAAAGGTCAGAGATCAACAAACAGATTCAGCCTAAATAAGATTACCTCAAAGCATATAATTATCAAACTTTCAAAGGTCAAGGACCATGAGGGGATTCTAAAAGCAGCAAGAGAAAAGAAGCGAACAGCATATAAAAGAGCTCTGATTCATCTGCAACAGATTTCTCAGCAGAAAACAGGAGGAGATGTGATGACATGGTCAAGGTGCCAAGGAAGAAAAATTGTCAACCATGAATACTGCACCCATAAAAGCTTTCTTTCAAACAAAAAAGGAGAGATAAAGTTTTCCCCAGACAAACAAAATCTGGCTGAGGAAATTTATCACTACTACACCTGTCTCACAAGAAATGCCAAAGGGAGTTCTTCAGTCTGAAAGAAAAGAATTCTGACATGCACAAACATTTGAAGGCATAAAACTGACTGGTAAAAGTAAGTACACAAACAAATTAAGAATACTCTAATACTGTCAGTGTGGTGTATAATCCACTCATGTCTCTAGTATGAAGACCAAAAGACAAATCTATCAAAAATAATAATAACAGCAAGATGATTTTTTAAAAAGATGTAAATTGAGACAACACAAAGTTAAAAATGGGTAAAGTTAAAGTACAGAATTTCTGGCTTTTTTCTTTTCTTTTTCCTACAAAGTTAAGCTGTCATCTGTTTAAAATAATTTTTTATATTTACATGATAATTTGGCAAGCCTCATAGTAACTACAAAACAAAAGCCTATAATAGATATGCTAAAAATAGAAAGCAACAAAGTAAAATCTTCCACCAGTGGGAAAAATCACTTAACCTCAAAGGAAGACAATTAAAAAGGAGTTACAAAAACAGAAAGCAAGTAACAAAATGGCAGCAGTAAGTCTTTACCTATCAATAGTAACACTGAACTTAAATGGACTAAATATTCCAATTAAAAGACTTAAAGTGACTTAATGTTTTTTTTTAAGATTACAACTATATGCTGACTAAAATAAACTCATTTTATCTATAGAGACAACCACAGACTGAAAGTTAAGGAATGGAAAAAGATATGCCATAAAAATGGATCCAAAAGTGAGCAGGAGTAGCTATACTTGTGTCAGACAAAACAAACTGTAAGTCAAAGACTATACAAAGAAAAACTAAGATCACTACATAATAATAAAGGGGTCAATTCAGAAAGAGAATATAACAATTGCAAAATGTATGCACCTAGCACTAGAGCACATAAATATTCAAAGCAAAGATTAATAGATCTAACAGTACAGATAGACTGCAATACAATAGTCATAGGGAACTTTAACACCCCCGTCTCAGTAATGGGCAAATCAACAAGGAAACATCAGAGTTAAGCTACACCCTAGATCAAATGGCCCTAACTGACAATTATAGAACAGTTCATTCAAATGCTGCAGAATACACACTCTTTTCATCAGTACATGGAATATTCTCTAAGATAGATTATATATTAGACCATAAAACAAGTATCAACAAATTTTTAAAAGCCAAAATTATATTGAATATCTTTTCTGACCACAATGGAATATAACTAGAAATTAATAACAAAAGAAACTTTGGAAACTATACAAACACATGGAAATAATAGATCAATGAAGAAATTAAGAAGGAAATTTAAAATTTTTGACACAAAAGAAATGGAAATACAATATATCAAAATCTTTGGAATACAGCATAAATAGTACTAAGAGGAAAGTTTATAGTAATAAATATCTATATCAAAAAAGTAGAAAGACTTCATGTAAGCAACCTAATGATTGATACACCTTAGAAAACTAGAAAAGCAAGAGAAAATTAAGCCTAAAATTAATAGAACAAAATAATTAATAAAGATAAAACCAGAACTAAGTGAAACAGAGACTTAAAATATACAAAAGATTAAAAAAATAAAAAGTTCATTCTGTGACAAGATAAACAAAATTGACAAACACCTTTGTGAGAATAAGAAAAAAGTATAGACTCAAATACATAAAATCAAAAATGAAAACAGAAAACATAACATCTGATGCCACAGAAATACACAAGATCATTAGAGACTATTATACACAAAATATGCCAACAAACTGGAAAACCTAGAAGAAATAGACAAATTCCTGGACTCATACAATCTACCAAGATTGAACTAGAAAAGAATAGGCAAGCATGATGGCTCACACTGTAATCCCAACACTTTGGGAAGTCAAGGTGGGAGGATTGCTTCACCCCGGGAATTCAAGACTAACAAAGCAAGACCTTGTCTCTACAAAAACCCAAAAAAAAAAGAAAAAAATTAGCCAGGCATGGTGGCACATACTGTAGGTAGCCCCAACTACTCTGGAGGCTGAGGAGAGTAGATGCCTTTAGCCCAGAAGGTCAAGACCGCAGTGAGCAATGATTATGTCACTGCACTCTAGCCTGGGCAACAGAGTAAGGGCACAACTCAAAAAATAAAAAGAAAAAAAAGAAATAGAAGCCGGGCTCCGTGACTCAGCCTGTAATCCTGCGCCTTTGGGAGGCTGAGGTGAGTGGATTGCCTGAGCCCGCGGGTTCGAGACCCGCCTGGGCAACTTGGCGAGACCTCATCTCTACAACAAATCAAAAATTAGCGGGGCGTGGTAGCACGCGCCTGTAGTTCCAGCTACTTGGAAGGCTGAGGCGGAAGGATCGCCGGAGCCCAGCAGGTCCAGGCTGCGGTGGCCGGGAGCGGCCACTGCACTCCAGTCTGGGCAACAGAGTGAGACACTAACTCAAAAAAAAAAAGAAAGAAATAGAAAACCTTAACATAGCAATAATGGATAACAAGGATTGAAGAAGTAATAAAAACTCTTCCATCAAAGAAAAGCTCAGGACCACATAGACATAATGCTGAATTTTACCAAACATTTAAAGAAGAATACCAATTCTACTCAAACTATTCCAAAAAACTGAAGAGGAGAAATAATTCCAAACTCATTATATGATGTTAGCATTACCCTGTTAGCAAAACTAGACAAAAACACAACAAAAAAAGAAAACAACAGGCCAATATCCCTGAGGAGCATAAATGCAAAAATTCTCATCTAAATATTAGCAAACTGATTTCAACAACACATTAAAAGCATCCTTCACCATTATCAAATGGGATTCATCCTAAGGATACAAAAATAACTTAACCTAAGTAAATCAGTAAATGTGGCACACCACATCAAAAGAATCAAAGCCAAAAACCATAGGACCATTTCAAAAGATGCTGAAAAGGCATGTGACAAAATTCAACATTCCTTTATGGTAAATACTCTCAAAAAACTGAGTATAGAAGGAATATATCTCAAAACACATGTGACAAACCCACAGCTAACATCATATCGTACAGGGAGAAATTGAAAGGCTTTCCTCTAAAATCTAGAACAAGAAAAAGGATGTCCACTTCCACCACTTTTATTCAACATTGTACTGGAAGTCCTTGAAGAGAAATTAGGCTGGAAAAAGAAATAAAAGGCATTTAAACTGGAAAGGAAGAAGTCAGATTAGCCATGTGCACAGATAACAAATTATATTTAGAAAAATCTAGAGACTCCACCAAAAAACTCAAAAACTGTTAGGACTGATAAGCAAATTTAGTCACATTACAGGATACAAAATCAACATACAAAAATCAGTAGCACTTATAAATGCCAACAGTGAGCAGTCTGAAAGAGAAATAGATAAAGCAATCCCATGTACAACACTGCACAAAATATAAAATACCTAGGAATAAATTAAATCAAAAAGTGAAAGATCTCTACAATGAAAACTAGATAGTACTGATTTAAAAATGGACTATAATTCAGCCATTTAAAAAAGAATAAAATCCTACTGTTTTCATCAACATGGTTGGAACTGGAGGTCATTGCATTCATTGAAATAAGCCACGCACAGAAAGCCAAATGCTTCATGATTTCACTCACATGTTGGAGCTAAAATAAAGTGGATCTCATGGAGGCATTGCTGACTGGCAGCTATCAGAAGCTGGGAAGCGGGGATGTAGAGAGAGATTGATTAATGAGTACAAAAATAAAAGGAATAAGATCTAGTGCTTGATAGCACAGTAGGGCGACTACAGTTAACTATAATGTGTTGTGTAGTTCAAAATAGCTAGAAGAATTGGGATGTTCCCAACATAAGGAGAAAAAAAATTTTTTTGAGGCAATAGATACACCAATTTCCCTAATTTGATCATTGCATGCATATCAAAATGCCACACGTACTCAAAAAATATGTCCATCTATTATGTGTCAATTTAAAAATTCAAAAAAGAGCCTGGGTAACTTGGCGAGACCTCATCTCTACAACAAATCAAAAACTTAGCCCTGCGTGGTGGCGCGCGCCTATAGTTCCAGTTACTTGGAAGGCTGAGGTGCAAGGTTCACCTGAGCCCAGCAGGTCAAGGTTGAGGTAGCTGTGAGCATCCCACTGCACTCCAGTCTGGGCCACAAAGTGAAACTCCAACTCAAAAAGAAAATTTTCAGAAAAGGTTTTAGTGTCAAAACTATGCTGTTTTTATAAAAATAAGTAGAGTAATACTCCCTCTTTTATATTTTCAGAAAGAGTTGTGTAAGTTTGGAATTATTTATTCTTGAAATTATTGGTATGATTTATGTGTAAAACCTCCCGATGTAAGCTGTTTGCTTGTATACATGGTTTTTTTTAGTGGAAGGACATTTAATTACAGAGTCCATTTATTTTTCAAAGCCTCATTGAGTTTTTCTATCCTTAAGATGGTTTTGTTCATTTATATTTTCTCAAAGTGTGCTCATTTCATCTGTTTTCAAATTTATTAGCTTGAAATTATTCATGACATCTTCATTACATTTTTAGTCTCTGCAGCATCTATGGTTGTGTCCCCTTTTCCCACAACTAATATGGTTCATCTGTACATAAGCAATGACCACCCTTAGTCAAAAGGAATCTCACTACTGATTCCTAAATCCACGGCACAGCAGAGAGCCCAGAGCCATAGGGCGCGCGACAGTCTTCAACTTTATAGATACTAGATACCAGCTCACCCTTAAATATTCATTTATGGCTTATTAACCAAACGATAATGCCCATGAGCCCCTTGGGTAATCATCCAATTTTAAAGCATTCTGTCCAAAGTATCAGAAAATTTAATAAATTAAACAATCCAAAAATAATCAAGACAGATTGGGGAAATCTCCCGCATTCTTGGGAAGTGGGAAACACAAAAACATAGAAAACAATAATATAACTGTTGTTAAATATTATAATAGCTTGGTAGCAAATGTTCAAATTGTGAGTATGGATTAGGTATAACACAACTCAATATAACATGATATGATGTACACAGTATAAAGCATATATAACCCACCATAATAATATAATTACATTATTAAACACATCTTCCATTCAGATTTAAAACATTTTCATAAGACTTCCCACTAAAAAGGAATGCCTTCAGCTTTAACTACAGAAGCATGTCCTGATTTGTTATTCCCAGGTTAATTTACTTTGTTGCCTCGTTTCACAGTATCACTAGCTGGATTCTGATGGCTATGCAAAGTCCCTCTCTGTTTCTACAGGCAACTAATACCTTGTTTTTCCTCTGGGAGAAGGAGTGCTGCTCTGATTGGTCAGATCTCAGAACAGGTATGAAGACATATTAGAGCGGAGATCATTACATTAAGTGAAATAAGCCACACACAGAAAGATCTGATTGGTCAGATCTCAGAACAGATATGAAGACATGTTTTTAATGGGTAGAGGGCAGTGGGGGAACCCTCATTTGGTCTTTCTCCTCTACAATATCTACAAATATGTAAACTCTTCATCCTGTTTCAGTGGTATCGTCTAAGATTCCATCTTGGTCAAGGGAGGGAGAGGGCCACTTCGGCCTGGGATCAAGAGAGATACCCATGTGGTCCAGCCAACCCAGTGATCCCTAAACATTTGGCTCACAAACACCCTAAAGGGATTTGAAAAAACTACATATCCTCTCACACGTTTTTTAATTGACATTTAAGGTTTTTAAAGAAATTATTTCAGTTTAAATAGCTGCAAGTGATATAACTTCCAGCACATTATAATACTGACATTTTAAATAAAATTGCTACTTCACTCTTTTAAATGTATCCAATGGAATCTAAATGCCACAGCAATTTGACACCCACCATCAAACATTTTTAAAAGACAAAGTATTTTTAAAGTTTAAAATTTCACAAAATTCCCTTTGCTCCTTGTGTTTATATTCTACTCTCCCACAGAACTTTATCCTAATATATAGTTGTGCTTGGAAGTATTTTATTGCTTACTTTATCAAATTCTTCTACAACAAAAATATGTATGTTATTTAAATTTTTTCTGTACCCATAAATTTCCAAGTGCTAAAAATTTACTTCTGATTTAGCTATTATTAAAATTTTTATTTAACCACTATTGACCAAAATAATACACGTGACTTGTAACCCTTGACCAGCATCAAACATATCACTGGAACTGTATTGCTATTAGTTCATGAATCCAAGAACGACTGTTACTTAATTATACAGGGCCTAACTATACAGCATCAGTATTATTTCTATTTCTATCATTTCTATTTCCTATTTCTATTTGCGAGTACTGACAAAATAGTTTCAAATAAATTAGTTGGCAGAAATGAATAAACTTTTGCTTTAACAATGTCACTCAATTCTTTGAACTCCTTTTAAGTTATATATTTGAAAACATCTAGTATCCAAAAAAATGAATAATCATCCGCTGACAAAAAAGTTAGAAACCACTTCATTTGCAAAATAATTGACTATTTAGTCATGAGAGTCATTTGGTTTCTTACCACGGGCACCGCATTTTAAATATCCACCTGTTTGATGTCCAGGAGTTTTGGGGGGGGGATGGTTTTTTTTTTGTTTGTTTGTTTGTTTGTTTGTTTGTTTTTGTCATCAGAGAAATGCATCTACGATGTTCTGGATGGGTGAGAAAGCGGCTTTTGCTTTTCAAGTAGGAGAGGGAGAATTGGGAAGGCAGCTGGGAAAGACACCGCAGCACAATTCCCTGATCACAGGCTGGGTCTCAGCAAACAAATTTGAGAAAAGAATATATGGAAACTGCGTATCTGGAAATGCATTCCCTTTCATTCCCTTTCAGATTTCTGTACCTGTATGCACCCGAGGTGTGTTACCCCTGTTTTAAGCTTACTGGTCTAACCTGGTTTACTAGCTATCTCTAATGGAACCACATACAAGTTAATAAGCCGTTCGTTCAGTCTAATCCAATCGCAGTCTCATAACCAGCTACTAAGTAGCAGATTGTGGAAAAGTACAACAAAGAGTAAGAACATGATTGGGCTTTCCCAGAGTGAGGGGGTCAGAAGCTCTGGAAAGACAGACCGGAGTAGGGATGCTGGGTCATGTGAGGGCTTAAAACGTAACAACAATCGGCAAGTCCTGATGGCTGCAGCGTGAGCCAGCAAAGTCTGAAGAAGGGGACGGTGGCAGCTGGTGTCGGAAAATCAAGATCCTTGGTTTGGATGTGAAGTGTGGGACCAGGTGCAGCCTCCCCTTGAGAGGCCACAGAATATAGGCATCTGCAGAACAGAGCCAGGCTTGGGTCGAGGCAAGAGAGTAGGGAGGAAGCAGGTGCTCAGGATGGAGGAGTCTGATCACTTACCAAAAAATCTTGCTGCTTTTTTTCTTAACGCCTTTGTATATTTCTTTCTGAGGAACCTTGCTTAGAGGGGAAGTGGCTTTCAAAGAACACGGATGCAGCTGGAGACCTTCATTCTTAATGAACTACCACGCAAACCCGAAACTGAATGTCGCATGTTCTCACAAGCAGGAGCTAAGCACGGGGCACACATGGGCACAAGTGGGAACCACAGACCCTGGGCACTGCTCAAGGAGGGGGAGGGGAAATGGACACAAAGCCACCCATGGGGTGCCGTGTTTGCTAAAGGGGGGGGAGGCAAGAGGGCTGTCAGAAGCCCAAACCTGTCTCCACGCAATATACTTATGTAACAAATCCTCACATGTACCCCAGGGCTCTAAATTTTTTTTAATTTTTTTTTTTTTTAAGACGAGAAGTGGCTTGTCCAAGGCAGAATATTATTAGATTTTTCTGGCACACAAGCCTTCTACTGTGGTGGCAGCCATAAATGACAGGACACCTGAAATATCCTTGAGGCCCTGCAGGAAAGGGAGAAACAGAATGAGCAGAACAGGTGATTCAGGCTGCAGGTAGTAATAGCCCTGCTCATAAATAGCACTGGCACTGATGTCAGCCAGGATTCCTGAGACCAGAGGAAAGGTGAAAAGCAAGAATTTTAAGTTTCCTCTATGGATCCTAAGGAGGAAGAAGGAGGTCTTGGTAAATCCATGGAGGGTCTAGATAACAATATTAGTGATTTAGATGCAATTCTTGAAAAAAGCAAGCATTTTAATCCTCTAATAGTTGGATGTGCTTTACCAATAAGCCTTTTTTAATTAGCAAATAATAATTACATGTATTGATGGGGTACAATGTGATGTTTTGATATAGAAATATTAAATCAATCTAATTAACGTATCTATCACCTCACCTGAATAAGCTTTTGCTGCAAGTGCTAAAAGTTTTCATGTAACCAGTAGAAACCCAGGCTTTAAGGCAGCTGCTGTGGAGAAAATCACCCAGGTTCCACCCACGCCCCCCTGAGGAAAGGTTCATGTGACTATAATTGAGAAAAAGAGAAGAAAATATTCTTAACAGCTATTTCTCTGTGGGATAAAGGGGCAGAATATTCCATCTAGAGACATTAATTTTGTATGGAGACCTGAAAATGGGCACTTTTCTTTTACTGGCATTGTGTTAAATTGGGTTAGACTGCCATCTGGTGGTCACGGTAAATCTGTGCGGTGGCCATAGTTAGGCACTGTATCCAAAAGTAAAATCAGGAAGAAGGAACGAGCAGCAGAGGTGAATTCTTATTACTTGTGTTGAAATTAACTGAATTAAGTTCTACTTTGACACATGTATTAAGCTTCTCTGGAAACATCAAACAATATGTAGGTAAGGTTTTTGACCACAGGTGAATATGTATGTGATACATTTTTCATAGCATCAGCTACTTTACCATCAGAATAATGATAAGGAAGGCAGGCTCAGAGCCAGGCTGTCTAAGTTCAAATCTCAACCTGATCACTGAAAGATCTTGGACAACTTATTAAGCCTTTCTTGATCACACTTTCCTCATCCAAGAAATAAAATTAGGGAACTCGTCTCTACAATAAAAATCAAAAAATAAACTGAGTGTGGTGGCACATGCCTGTAGTTCCAGCTACTTGGAAGACTGAGGTGAAAAAATCACCTGAACCCAAGCAGGTCAAGGCTGAGATAACCATGAGCGTGCCACTGCACTCCAGCCTGGGTGACAGAGTGAGACTCCAACTAAAATAAACAAATACATGCATACATACATAAAATTAATAACAGTGCTTTATTCAAAGACTGTTTGAGAGTCAAGCTAATTTGTATATGTAAATTGTTTACAACAGCACCCAGCACACAGTAAGTGATCGGTAAATGTTAGCTATTACTCCTCCAAGGAGCTGACCATAAGTTTATTAAACGCTATGGAACAGCAAGAGAAAAAAATGAAGGTGAAAGTCCCCACTGGACCCCTTCACTGTTGAACAGGAAAGAGGAATGCGCTGGGAAGTTACGACTGGTCAGATTTCAGGATGCTGATTAGAGCCAGTACTTAGTACACAGAAAACTGGGATAGAAAATGGTCTCTGGTAGTAAGTTACACTAGTTCAATTTTTACTGTTATCTTGTGTGTGGTTTCGCATCATCGGTGTCCTTGATACCTGGTTTTAGGGGTATGGAGAACCCATTTTTTAAAACATCTGGTGTAGCCAGGCTCGGTGGCTCAGCCTGTAATCCCGCGCCTTTGGGAGGCTGAGGTGAGTGGATTGCCTGAGCCCATGGGTTCGAGACCCGCCTGGGCAGCGAGACCTCATCTCTACAATAAATCAAAAAATCAGCCGGGCGTGGTAGCACGTGCCTGTAATTCCAGCTACTTGGAAGGCTGAGGCGGAAGGTTCGCCGGAGCCCAGCGGGTCGAGGCTGCGGTGGCCGGGAGCGGCCACTGCACTCCAGTCTGGGCGACAGAGTGAGACTCCAACTCAAAAAAAAACAAAAACAAAAAACCATCTGGTGGCTTCCCACCCTCCTGAGGCCCCACGTGATCTGACCTCCAACCGCCTCTCTGATTTTGTCCATTCTCACTTTCCTCCTTTTCAGCCACAAGAAATGTCACATTCCATCCAATTCTGCCTTTCTCCAAAGGATGCAACCACATGTACATATTTCCTTGTTGGGTTTGTTTTCTATCTTCCTCCACTAGAATGTAATCTCTAGAAAGGCAGGAGCTTTGTTCTGTTTACCCTAACAAGACCAAACACAGACCCTTCCCCTTTTGTTCAAATCTGATGGCAGGGCAGACCCAGAACCCCCGACCTCCCATGCTGGCCTCCTAACTGGTGAGCTAAGATTTGAACGGTTCATACCCTAAAGCTATCTAGCAATGGAGGAAATCATTCTCTGTTCAGATAACCGAGTTTTTCCCCTGCTTTCAAAACCATTTTGACTGTAAGTCACCCCATCTGCCACTTGTTTACTCCTCTCATCTAAGACAAAACACCCGGCCAAGACACTCTGGTCTTCAAAGTGGGGGTGCTCCCCTTATGGCAATAGCCTGAAAAAAATCCATCTTCTTACTCATCAGACTGTCATTTATGACAGTTCCCCATCTCCATCCTATAAAACAATGCTTGACGCATAGTCAGCATTCAATAAAAGTTTGTTGAACAAATGAACTTTGAAGAGTGAGTTATTTGTGTGATCTTGCCCAGTTCATAGGAGTTCTGCACTGGAATTTGCCCTCTACTGAGTAAGCCCTGGTTAGTAACAAAAACATAGCTTTGGCTTTGATTTTGCATTCTGACATCTAGCCTCTTGGGATCTGTAAGGATTGAAGAAGTGACTGGGTTGACAAGGCATCTGGTCCTCCTAGCATGGCAGCATTTTAATAATGCCTCATTATTTCACAATTCTAGGAAGGCCAACACATCTAAGGAACAGAGAAGTAGACTTTGTAGAGGTATACACATGATGCATATTAAAAGACAGATGTCTAGATTCTGGGTAAGTGTGTATGTGGGTATTAAATACTTGAAACAGGCCTTTAGGACTTCAACGACTCCTAAGGACTTAGCAAATAAGGAGCAGAAGGAAACAAGCCGTAAAATGCATTTTAAAAAACCCTCTTCTGAGGCATATCAAGATGACTGACCAGATACATCTGGGGCTCTCCTCTTCCACAAAGAACAAAAAAATTGAGTAATTGACACACTTTAACTCTTCTTTTTTTTTTTTGAGTTGGAGTCTCACTCTATCACCCAGACTGGAGTGCAGTGACCGCTCCCAGCCACCGCAGCCTCGACCTGCTGGGCTCCTGCGATCCTTCCGCCTCAGCCTTCCGAGTAGCCGGAATTACAGGCACACGCTACCACACCCTGCTGATTTTTTGATTTATTGTAGAGATGAGGTCTCGCTGCCCAGGCGGGTCTCGAACCCGCGGACTCAGGCAATCCACTCACCTCAGCCTCCCAAAGGCGCGGATTACAGGCTGAGCCACCGAGCCCGGCTGACTAACTCTTCTAAGAGAGGACACTGGAATTCAACAGAGAAGGGGAAACACCTAAATCAAGAAAGGAGAAGAGGAAACTGAGTCTGCCTACTCAACCAGGACCAGCTGGGAGTTGGACAATCTCCAGTGCAGGGAAAGGGTGGGTGAGAGATTCCCAGGCGTGCAAGTTTCCAGCGGACTCCTGGAGTCTGAGCCACGGAGGAGCCTCTTGGCTCTCGCCAGGCCCTGCTGCTTGTAGACCGTGCAAGGGTATCGTCCTGGAGAGGGAGCACACGTGGAGTCCTACAAGCCCCTGAGTCCTAAGCAGCTGCGGCACGACGTCATTTTGAGAGCCCATTCCCCACGAGACAGCAACCTGCTCTGAGCTGAACAGCCCCCGCATCTCCACACCCCTGCAGCCCCGTTGACATTCCCCACCAGCAGAATCTCTGCAGGGTGGAGACAGGAGCCGAGGGCAGCCACCCCAACCCCTTCAGCAGAGAGGCAGCCATGACAAAACACATCACCTGCACCTGCAGCTACTATTGGCTGCGACCATGTCCAGGGCCAATGAGCGAGCTGCCAGCGGTGACCCTGTCCCCCCCAACAGAGGAGCCACTGCACATTTTCACACTCCCCAACAACAAACTCCACTGCACCCAGCCACGCTACAGCAGGTGGTTGCTGTCAGGGCTGAGCACAAGCGAAGTGCATCCTCCCGGCCTCGACTCCTCCTCCCCGCCACCAGCTGCCTGCCTATGGCTGTTCCTGCTAAAAGCAACCCCACCCCTTCCCAGCCGCTGCTGCCCCCACCTGAGCATTCCACTGGCAGCCTGAGGATCACCCCGCTCCCGCACACACCACCAGCAGGCCAGGACAAGCCCATTCAGCCAGGCTCCACCCCACCTCCCAGTACCCAAGTACGTCATCCGGGACCTAGGGATCACCCAGCCCAGTCCATCACAAGGGGTGCCTGAGGTTGGGCCCGCCCAACACACCACTACCACCACAGCTGGCACCCACCCACATGGACCACCTGTGTGCCTGGGAGCTGCCCTGCATAGCCCATCACAACCAACACCAACAATATGAACCTCTTGGGACCCAAAGGAGTGTCCTGCCACCACTACTGGCATCACCCATGCTGTGGCCACTGTCCAGGACCCAAGAACCGGCACACCTGTCCAGCTCACTGCTGCCAGTTCCAGCGCCCCCAAAACACTGCCTGATAGCCCAAGAATCAATCTTCCTGGACCTGCTAACATCAGTGACAACATACGGTGATTTCTTCAGCAATAGATTCCAATCAAAAAGAAATTTATGAAATCCCAGAAAAAGAATTTAAGACATTGATATTAAAGAAGCTCAGTGAGATACAAGAAAGTACTGAAAAACAATACTAAAAATTGTTTTTAAATTCAGCAAATGAATGAGAAACTCACGAAAAAATATCATTTTTTTAAAAAGAACCAAATAGATATTTTGGAAATAAGAATTTATTGACCAGGTGCAGTGGCTCAAGCCTGCAATCTCAGCACTTTGGGAGGTCAAGGCAAGAAGATTGCCAAAGCACAGGGGTTCGAGACCAGCCTGGCGACTTGGTGAGACCTCATCTCTACAATAAATCAAAATATTAGTTGAGCATGGTGGTGTGCTCCTGCAGTTCCAGATACTTGGAACACTGAAGCAGAAGGATCACCTGAGCCTGGCAGGTCAAGGCTGTGGTGACCGTAAGCATGCCACTGCACTCCAGCCTGGGTGACAGAGTAAGACTCTGACTCAAAAAAAAAAAAAGAAAACCCATTGAATGAATGAAATATAAGATGCATCAAAAAACTTCAATGATAGAATAGATAAAGCTAAAGAAAGAATCTCGGTTGAAAACAGCTCTTTTGAAATAACCATATCAGACCCAAAAAAAAGCACTTAAAAAATGAGTAAAGCCTACAAGACATGCAGGACATCATAAAACAACCAAATATTTGAATTTTTGGTGTTTCAGAAGGTGAAAACTCAAGGATTAGAAAATCTATATAAGGAAATAATAGATTAAAACTTCCTGATCATAATAAGAGATTTAAACATCTGGATACAGGAAGCTCAAAGAACCCCAAATTAATACAATTTAAAAAGGTCTTCTTCATGGCATATTATAGTCAAACTGCAAAAAGTCAAAGACAAAAGAGAATTCTAAAAACAGCAAGAGACAAATATTTAGTCATGTAAGGAAACCCCCCTCAGACTAATAGCAGATTTCTCAGCAAAACCTTCCTAGGCCAGGAGAGAATGGCATGATATGTTCAAAGTGCTGAAAGAAAATAGCTTCCAGACAATGATACTAAACCCAGTAAAGTTATTCTTCATAAATGAGGAAGGAAAAAAAGTATTTCTCAGATACACAAAAGCTGAGAGAATTCATCAACACTAGATCAGCCCTACAAGAAATGCTTAACAGAGTCAGAAAACCACAATGATAAATAAGAAGAGAAAGAGGAACAAAGAATACACAAAACCAGAAATTACTTAATAAAATGACAAAAATTCCTCATATATCAATAAGAACCTTGTATGTAAATAGATTAAACTTTCCACTTAAAAGATATAGACTGGCTGAATGGATTTTTTTTAATGACTCAACTAGGTTAATCCCTTCGGGTCCCTTCCCACTGTGGGAACTTTTCTGTCCTCTCAATAAATCCTGCTTACAAAAAAAAAAAAATGACCCAACTATATGCTGCCTGCAAGAAACTTATCTAACCTGTAAAGACAAATATAGACTCAAAGTAAAAAGATATTCCATGCAAACAGAAATTAAGAACTGGCAGAACTAATTATTCTTATACCAGATAAAACAGACCTCAAGTGCAAAATAATAAAAAGAGGCAAAGATGGTCATTATATAATGATAAAGGAATCTATACAGCAAGTGGATATAGCAATTCTTCACATATATGCACTCAACACTGAAGCACCCAGATATATAAAGCAAATATTAAATATTATAAGATCTAAAGGAAGATTTCAGCATAATAATAGGTTATGTATACTAATAGTTAAGTATTAGACAGATTATCTAGAAAGAAAGTTAACAAAAAAAAACCATTGAATTTAACCTGAACATTAAACCAAATAAATCTTACAGACACTTTATCCAACAGCTACAGAATGCACTTCTTCTTAACAGCACTTGAAACATTCTCCAGGATTGACCATATGTTAAAACACAAACTCAGTGTCAACAAATTTTTTAAAAATTGAAATTATACCAAGTATTTTCTCAGGCCACAGTGGAATAAAACTAGAAATCAAAGAAGAAATTAAGAAAACAAATTTTTAAAATTTCTTTAAACAAAAACCTAGGGAATACAGCAAGAGAAGTTCTAAGAGGGAAGTTTTCAACAATAGAGAGATTTCATATAAAAAAGTAGAGAAATTTATACAAAAAATTTAACAGAGCACCTGAAGGAACGGGAAAAGCTAGAAAAAATAAAATCTAAAATTAGTAAAAGAAAAGAAATTTAAAAAATCAGAACAGAGCTGCATGAAATAGAGACTAAAAAATACTAAAATCAACAAAATGAAAGAATGGTTCTTTGAAAAGAAAAATAAAATTTATAAACCACTTTGTAGATCAACCAAGATAAGGAAAGTACACCCAAATAAATATAATTAGCAATGAAAAAAGAGACATTACAACTGATACCACAAAAATAAAAAAAGATCATTAGAGATTATTATGAACAACTATACACTAACAAACTAGAAAACTGAGCAGACCAGTAACAAGTACTGAGACTGAATCAGTAATAAAAGGCCTCCCAAAAACAACAACAGAAAAGTCCAGGACTGGATGACCGTATTGCCTAATTTTAGCAAACCTTCAAAGGACTAACACCACTTCTCCTCAAGCTACAACAACAACAACAAAAACTCAAGAGACACTCTTTCTAACCAACTCAATAAGGCAAGTATTATCTTGATTCCAAAACCAGACAATGACATAATAACAACCAAAAGAAAACCATAGGCCAATTTCCCTTATAAACATAAATACAAAAGTCCTCAACAAAATACTGAATTCAAACTGAATTCAACAGCACAACAAAAAGAAAATACACCATGATCAAGTGGGATTCATCCCAGGAATGCAAGGATGGCTTAACATATGCAAATCAACAAGTATGATACATCTCATCAACAAATAAAAGACAAAAACTATATGAGTATCTCAATAGACACAGAAAAAGCCTCTGATAAAATTCAACATCCCTTCATGAAAAAAATGCTCAGCAACTATGTATGAAAGAAGCTTATTTCAACATAATAAAGCCCATTTATGTCAAACCCACAGCTAACATTATACTGAATGAAAAAATGCTGAAAGCCTTTCCTCTAAGAACTGAAAAAAGACAGGGACATCCACCTACACCTACATTACTCAACATAGTACTGGAAGTCCTAGCCAGAACAATCAGGCAAGAGAAAAAAATAAAAGAGAGTCAAACTAGAATGAAGAAGAAGTTAATTTGTCCCTCTTTGCAGATGATATGATCTCTTATATAGAAAAAAACAAAAGACTTCACCAAAAAACTCTTAGATATGATAAACAAATTCAGTAAGGTTGCAAGATACAAAGTCAACACACAAAAATCAGTAATGTTTCTATATACCAATAATGAACAGGTTGAGAAAAAACTCAAGAAAGCAATCTCATGTACAATAGCTACAAAAAATTACATAATCTAGGAATACATTTAGCCAAGAAGGTGAAGAATTTCTATACGGAAAATTGTAAAACATTGATGAAAGAAATTGAAGCGTACACAAACAAATGAAGAGATCCCCCATACTCATGGATCAGAGGAATAAATGTTAAAAACAACCATACCTCCCAAAGTAATCTACAGATTCAATGCAGTCTCTATCAAAATACCAACATCATTTTTAATAGAAATAGAAAAAGGAATCATAAGATTTGTATGGACCAAAAAAAATGAAAAGAATCACACTATCTGACTTCAAAATATTTTACAAGACTATAAGTAATCAAAACAGTATGAGACATATATAAAACACACACATTGACCAAGGGAACTTAACAGAGCACCCAGAAATTAATCCACATACACATAAGGGGGTGGCTAACTTATTTTCAACATAGGTGCCAAGAATATACATTGAAGAAAGAATATACTCTTCAACAAATGTTTTTGGAAAACTGGATACTCATTTGCAGAAGAATGAAACTGGACCCCTATCTCTCATCATAAGCAAAAATCAACCCAAGATGGATTAAAGACTTAAATGTAAGACCCAAAACTATAAAACTACTAAAAGAAAACAAGTAAAACACTCAGAACATAGGTCTAGGCAAAGATTTTATGACTAAGATCTCAAAAGCACAGGCAAGAAAAGCAAAAACAGACAAATGGGACTACATTAAACTGAAAAGAGTATGCACAGCAAAGGAAACAATCAACAGAGGGGAAAGAAAATCTGTTAAATGGAAGAAAATATTTGCAAGCTATTCATCTGACAAAGGACTAATATCCAGAATATTAAAAGAACTCAAACAACTCAACTGTAATAAAGATAATAATAAAAGTAAAATTCCCATTAAAAAGTAGACACCTGTAATCCCGCGCCTTTGGGAGGCTGAGGTGAGTGGATTGCCTGAGCCCGCGGGTTCGAGACCCGCCTGGGCAGCGAGACCTCATCTCTACAATAAAAATCAAAAAATCAGCCAGGCATGGTAGCGCATGCCTGTAATTCCGGCTACTCAGAAGGCTGAGGCAGAAGGATCGCCGGAGTCCAGCAGGTCGAGGCTGCGGTGGCCGGGAGCGGCCACTGCACTCCAGTCTGGGCGGCAGAGTGAGACTCCAACTCAAAAAAAAAAAAAAAAAGTAGACAAAGGACGTGAACAGAAATTTTTCTAAATAAGAAATACAAATGACCAACAGACATATGAAAAGCTCAGCATCACTAGTCATCAGGGAAGCACAAATCAAAATCACAATGAGATGTCATCTTACCTACTCAGAATGACTATCCTTAAAAAGACAAAAAATAACAGATGCTGGCAAGGATACAAGGAAAATAGAATTCTTATACACTGTTGGTGGGAATGTCAACTAGTATAACCACTGTAGAAAACAGTACAGAGATTTCTTAAAAGACTAAAAATAGAACTATCATGAAATCCAGCAATCCTACTTCTGGATATTTATCCAAAGGAAAAAACAATCAGTATATCAAAGAGATACCAGCATTCACATGTTTATGGCAGCACTATTCACAATAGCAAAGGTATGAAATCAACCTAAGAGTCTATCAGTGAGTAAATGGATAAAAATGTGGCATATAAACACAATGGAATACTGCTCAGCTATCAAAAAGAATAAAGTCATATGATTTGCAGCAAGGTGACTGGAACTAGAGATCATTATATTAAGTGAAATAAACCAGGCATGAAAAGATAAATATCACATCTTCTCAATCATACATGAGTTAAGTCTTATGAAGGGAGAAAGTAGAATGATACAGATACCAGAGGCTGGGAAAATGCATGTAGGTGGGACAGAGAGGTAAGGAGGGGGTGGCTAAAGCTTACAAACATACAGTTAGATAGATGGTATATGTTCTAATGTTCCATAGCAGAGGATGGTGACTATAGTTAGCATCAATGTTTTGTATATTGCAAAGTAGCTAGAAGAGAGAACTTGAATTTTTCCCAGAACGTAGAAACAATAAATACTCAAGGCAATAGAGCCCCGAACACCCTGCCTTGATCATTATACATTCTATGCATATAACAAAACATCAGATGTACAACCCACACATATGTAAAAATTATGTATCAATAAAAATTAATCAAATACAAATTTTAAAAAATTAAAAAATGCACCCCCAAAAAAACTCTTCTGTCTTTAAATCTGCTCTTCAACTTTGACTTCAACCTCCGCCTCTGAATACCTACTTCCACATCCGTTTCTGGCATGACTGAACCTCTGCATTATCAATAATCATATTATCTCAAAGGTACCTTCATAGCTGATAACTTAACAGCATCAATAATACAAAAATCTGCATACTGCAAACCTTCACATAAGCAATTTGTTGGAAGGGTAAATTCTGCATGTGTACAGTAAAGGGTTAACTCAGCAGGCTTGAGGTGTTCAACCCTACATATTCCAAAGAGTGGACTGGCCTTTGATCAGCTCCTGAGAGCTCTCCCCTGAGCTTGTGAAATGTCTGTCCTAATGAGAATGTCTTTGTATACCTAAGACCTTGAGCCAGATTATGCCAACAATGTGATTTATGGTGAATGCCTTGTTTCTGTTTACCTGTTTTTGGGCCACATGATCAGTTTGACCATTGGGGGAGCTGACAGTTGAGTAGCTAAAGTCAGTCACGTGAGTGCTCCATGCCTATGTGACTGACCCCCAATAAAAACTCAGGACACAAAGGATCCAATGAGCCACCTGGTTGGCAGTACTTCATACATGCTGTCACACATTACTGCTGAGAGAATTAAGCACTGTCCATTCAACTCCCCTGGGAGAGGACAACAGGAAGCTCATGCCTGGTTTCTCCTGGATTCTGCGCTGTTCACCTTTTCCTTTGCTGATTTTTTTTTTTTAGTTGGAATCTCACTCTGTTGCCCAGACTGGAGGACAGTGGCCGCTCCTGGCCACTGCAACCTCGACCTGCTGGGCTGCGGCGATTCTTCCGCCTCAGCCTTCCAAGTAGCTAGAACTACAGGCGTGCACTACCACGCCTGGCTAATTTTTTGATTTATTGTAGAGATGAGGTCTCGCCAAGTTGCCCAGGCGGGTCTCAAACTCACGGGCTCAGGAAATCCACTCACCTCAGCCTCCCAAACTACAGGATTACAGGCTGAGCCACCAAGCCCGGCTTCCTTTGCTGATTTTAATCTCTATCCTTTCACGGTAATAAACAACTGTGTAACTCAGACTTTCTGAGTTCTGTGAATCCTTCTAGAAAATCATCAAGTCTGAGGGTGATCTTGGGGACACCAACACACCAAGAATTGATGATGATTACAAAATCCATTCATTTATGTGTAAAAATAGTTCTTAGGAATTTTTAAATAGTTCAATAAATTGATTGTTGATTAATAAAAATATAAAGAAAGTGCATTGGCTAGATAAATTTAGAAAGAATATTATATCCTTTTGAGTCAATAAATATTTACAAAACATCTTTAAATAATACTATTAAAAGGAAGACTAAGTTGAATACAGTGGTTCACATCTGTATCCCAGTGCTTTGGGAGGCTGAAGAGATCAGATCACAGTGATCATGCCACAGCACTACAGCCAGCCAACGGAGTAAGAGCCTGTCTCAAAAAAAAAAAAATGGAAAATGAATTCAGATTAATATTTGTAGAACTGTTTCGCATACCAGCATGCTTGACATTAAGTAAAATAGTCTTTAATAATTAACTTAATTTTTAATTGCATTTAGAACTTGAGTTTTACTTGAAAACGGTCCTATTTGGAAATTTTTCACATCACGTAAGGATGAGTTAAAACCAAAATGTCAACTTTTCCACTTTAAAATTTCATGAAAAATAAAAACAACAAAATCATGCGAGCCAAATTTCAAGTGCTTGTCAGACACATCTACCCTCACACACAAACAAGGTTTGTTTGTTTTTTCTAGCACAAATTCAGTCACAATAAATAAACACAAGAGGTATGACTAAAATAGGAAAGTGACAGAGGGATGCTATGTGAAGTATTGGAAAAACACATTGTGTTGTCACTAATCAAACTTCAAACCAACAGATCTTACAAGGATAATTTAATAAGATGCTGCCTCAGTTCTCGGTCTGTCAAATTTTTTGGAAAAAAAAAACCTTCTAAAATTATTACTGTGGACTGAAAACCATATTTAGATGTTGGAAGAGGATTTTCTAAGATTTTCTCAAACTGATTAATCCTAGGTAAAAAGTTCTTCCCAGAATATTCGCCACACTTATACTTTACTGGTGCTATGAAATGTATTGCTTCAGTATCTTATACATCATACACCTGGACAGCAAGGTGGTTTAGAACAATTCATCTTTCTCTCCTTCACTTGTTTCCAGAGAGGTTTCTGGGTCTCTCACAGTCGTACTGAAGTTGGCTGTAGAAATATCTATAAACTCTAAAAATAATAAGGAAATCCATGCCATAGAATCCATCATGCCTGGTGCATGCCCTTCATTTGTTTGCTCAGAAAATAATAAAGCACAGTGTAATTAACAAAATTACTGGCTGGAAACTGGAAAATGATGAGCCACTGTCATCATTTTTTTGTCTGTCACCGGAATTACATTGGGAGCTCTTTGCCATGTAATTATGTTCAAACAAAATGGAATCGCAGCTATTACTTGTTTTTTAAAAGGACAATGACGAACTCTGAGGAGGTAGAAACGGTCAAGGGTAGAGGAAGACTGAATGATGACACAATGCTGGATATGTGTACTGTGAAATGCCTTGCAAATGTGGAGGCAAAAACACAATGAATGCCTAGGTACATTTATATGGAGCCAAGAAGACCACTTTCTGGTTGAGACTCTGTCTCACCAGCAACAAATAATGGCCTGCTCCCTCTTACATTGGGCAGTCTGTCAAGTAACAGCAGACACGAGCCCTAATGAATGGTCAGAGCATCTCCATCAGATGAGGGGACTAGATTAAATCCTGAGAAAGTAGTTACTCAAGAACTGGGCAGATGGTAGACTGCCCTCACCTCTCAAGCCATGTTGTGTTGGGAGGTAGTGGTGTCATCGCAACGAAGAGAGCTGTATGGAGCAAGAAACACCAGGACTTGTAGATGCTTCCTTGGCGTCGTATCTCAGAGCAGAGAACAGAGCTCAGTTTCATAAAGGACTAAAAGTTTTTTTTTTAAGGGAATGAAAGATGTTTGAAAATTAGGAATAATATATTAAGAAAAGTTATTTAAAGCTCAGAAATACAACAAAAAGATTACTGTATATCCTTTCAAAGTCATACTAGGATGTTGTCTAATGAGCTTACCAAAGGGTCATCTGATTCTCTAGGGAATTATGGTACTGTTTTTGACTTACTATTTGTTACTGAGTATAGCTCATTTTCTGTAAAGTTAGATGTTAATTCTGAGAAGACTGGTGAATCGCAAATGATTTTCCTGCCCAGCAGAAAAGATTATTCCCAAGGCTGAGTCCTGTAAGTCTTTGGCCAATTTTGTATCTAATTGTGCAACCTTATTCCAGCGTTTTTCTTTAATTTACCAAGTATACCAGTCTCTCCTATCTTGCTGGTTCCCTCATTAATGACTTGAATAAGTCTTTTACACAGTCTCATACTATATCATGAGCCATTTTTTCAACTTTTTGAAGAGTATTGTTTGATGGAAATAGGGAAAGAGAGAAGAAAGGAACTTTTTTAAAAATCAGATTACTCACAATAGTCACCCTGACACTTCCCCTCCCCTTCATCACCTCTCCTCTTCCTTCTCCATCTTTCCCCCACCCGCAGGCTCTGTTTAGTAAATCCAGCAAACAGATTAAAATGGCAGAATTTCCCGACTGAAGTCCTACTCTGAGCTATAACGCTACACAGCTCCTGAGACGGACCCATCACAGTAAGTATTCTTACTGCTCGTATGACCCAAAAGAGCCTAACTTCCCCTCTGATGTTAAAACACGAGAGTATAGACTTAGTAAGGTCTTTGCCTAATGCACCCCGCAGACCCTGGGCATTCCCTTGTGGCCCCTGAGCATATGAAGCAGGGACTTGGGAGAAGGCTGTGTAAGCAGGGCTTTGGGTCACACACCCATGAGGGCTTGTATGAAAAGAACTCCGCTTTCAACTTCTCTACATACCACAATTCAGAGAAAGAGTTCATTTGAAACAAACAATATTATGGTTCCTGTTAGGGTCTGGACTGAGTGAGGGTGGATGGATAGAGAGATGAGGTGAGGGGGGACATGGCAACAGTAACCCAGAAATCTGAGTAAATGCAAAGAATTGCAACACACAAAGAGGTTTTAAAAAAAGAAAAGTTTATTGAAAAATAAATTAGAGAAAGAAAGAGAAGGAAGAGAGAAGATTCACCTCCCCAAGGTGGGGGAGGAGGCCAAAGCCAGGAAAGCATGGCGACAGCCATAGCTCAAAGAGCACAGGGCCACACCAGAGTCTAGCAAGGCAATAGCCACTAGTTGCTTGTGGTTGAGTCCTTTTAACCATTCCCCTTGATGGGAGAAGATCATTAAGGTGATTGGGTGATGATCTGCTCCATGTCATCACGAAGGAGCAGGCAAGCGAAGGTATTGAAGCCAGGTGATGGACAGCAGGCAGACGGGTGGGTTAGTCACATGATTGCTGCCCTGGTGGGGTTTATTCGTGTCATGTAGGTCACAAAGGGCTGATTAGATTAACCCTGGGTGGGGGAGGGTTCCCTGCAAGAGACTTGTTAGACATTTGTAATTCACAAACTCAGACATTTGTAACTCACAAATTCCTTGACCAAAGGTGGTCGTATTATTGCTTTTATGACTTTGGCCAGCCAAAGGGTGATCTTTGATCTTCAACCATGACAAAAGTTTACTAGAGATTATTATGCTAAATCGTGAATTGAAAGGTTGGGTTATCCTGGTCTTGCATCTGATGGAGATTTGCTGAGGGGGGATGGGATAGGCTGCTGCTTGTTCTGTAGTAGAATGTCTGAACACTTTCTAATGGTTATGCTGAGGCAAAAAGACTAAACCCTTTCAGTTCCTTTATTTCATATCTATTTGAAATGTTTATGATATTTAAATGCTTCACATATTGCTTTTTAGCATTGGACTTTCTAATGTGGTATAATATTTCCATTTGAATAATCTATTATATAGAAAGTATTTCTAATATAGAATAGAAGACACATTTATCATTAAAGTAGCCAACAACATATACACTATTGCTACATGGTATCATAGCTGGGCTGATAACTGCAACTTGCTTAAAATACTTTACCTTGATGTGGCATTTCTGTAGCACTTAAATTATTTGTGTGTGGCCCTCTAGCACTGAATCAACCTATTTGCCTGTTTATAAATTCAATTTATGCCTGATGTTGAAGAAAAGCTTGCTTATGAAAAACATCACTAGAGCAGGAATTCAAGCAATGGACCTCATTGGGAAAGGATCAAACACCCGGGACACATGCCTGCGTACCTGCTTCGTGATTACCAGTCAAATTGCAGAACCCAAAAAGCCCACACAATACCCGTAGGTGCTTTTACTCAATGAAATGGGCTCTGGGAGAAAATAAAACACAACTTTGTTATGTCTCTGGATGGTCAAGCTGAATGCAACACATTGTCCAAATCCTTATCTTCACCTCTCCACATTGTCTCCTCTTCAGGTTGGTTCCTTAGGTTTGTTGTTGTTTGTTTGGTCATTAAAAATACTGTACTGGTTCTTGTTTTTGTTTTGGTTTGGTTTGTTTTATTAACTTGATTATATAAACCTCAAGGGAGCTGTGTATTAGTTAGGACTAAATCCAAAAATATGTTTTTCTTTCACATAAGTATGGGCAACTGAAACATGTTCGAGGGCTCCACAATTATCAACAACCCAGCTTCCTTCTATCTTGCTACACTACCATTTTCTTTTCCTTCTTTTTTTTTTTTTTTTTTTTTTTTTTTTTTTTTGAGTTATGTTCTCACTCTGTCACCCAGCTGGATTCCAGTGAACAATCTTGGCTCACTGCCACCTCTACCTCCTGGGGCTCAGGCTATCCTTCCAACTCAGCCCAAGTAGCTGCAACTACATGCATGCACCACCACATCCAGCTAATTTTTCTATTGTTTGCAGAGGCAGGGTCTTCTGTGTTGCCCAGGCTGGTCTCAAACTCCTGGGCTCAAGCAATCCTCCCACCTTGGCCTCCCAAAGTGCTGGGATTACAAGCATGAGCCACCAAACCCAGTTCTACAGCATTTTCACCATGTGGACTCTACATCACCTCCTGGTCGACACTATCTCTTCTGCCTCCAATGGACACATCTCATTCCTGCCTGCAGGAAAAAGAAATAAGAAAAAAGGGCACTCCCATTCTCCTTTGTAATGATACCTCCCAGCAGATGCACCAATCACTGTCATCCACACACTCTTGGCCAGAACTTAGTCTTGTGGCCAAAAGAGCAGCAATTGCAGCTGGAAAACCATCTCTGGGTTTTCCACTTTCATCTAGCACTTTACAGTCCCTTACTAAGGAAGAAAAGAAGAAAGGACACTGGGGAATTCAATGTGGTCTCTAACACAACATGCCCCATTGGTCACCCATATATCTGTGTACAACCTTCCTGTCTCTGAAGGACACCCACACACCACCCTCAAATAAGACAACAGCAATGTCCCAGTCAGTCACAGCTTCCACACCAAAGTCCAGGATCTCTGGGTGATGAACTCTTCCTCAGTCGCGTCGAGATATGGTTGTTTGTGACCTGGCAACATCCTCTGTTCCAAATTCACCCAACATGCAATGGAGGAGGGAGAAACAGATTAACTACAATTAAATCTCTGGTTTGGTGAAGAATAGCCGGAAAAGTAAACAACAGTCACCAGTTCACAGCCATTAACAACTTCCATTGTTCTTTGGTAATAGAGTAAATGCTTTGTTTTAATCATCTGGATTCCCCTGGTTCTGCTCCAGGGAAATAATTAGCTTTTCCACTGCCCTGCCTAGTCTGTTCTTTCTGGTCCATGATCTTCTGTGGTCAAGCTGAGGTAGACACTGGAGAATGTTGCCTTCTTGGGAGCTGCACAATTTCCCACTCTGTGGTTTGGAGGTCTGGGCTTTAGGGATGAAACAATCAGGGCTTTCACACCCAGGTTTGTGATTTCTTTGTCAATAGAATTCCTTCAAAAACCTAGTAGAGATATGATCTGCTTGCCTCTGGTCAGTTCTAATATCTCATGTGCAAAAATTCCACAACCAAACACCGTTTTAAAATCTGAAGACTGGTCTGTACTTGCTGTCTTCTCTCCTCTCCCCATGTCCCTCAAGCCATCAAGTTAATGGCAGCTGTCTAGAAGCCCTAGGAAAGAAAAAGTCATACATAAAGGCAACATCCTTAATCTGATCTTGGCTATTGCCCTGGGCTCCCATTATCTGGCAGGAAATGCTTAGTCCTGGAAAAGACTCAGGGCCACATTTTATCTCTTGCTTAGGCTGTCTTTTCACAGCCACTGTATACAGCTGCTTCATTTTAAGGTGCTGTCATGATTATCTTTTTCCAAACTGCAAGACTCCAAATTCAGACTTTCAGTCCATTTAAATGACAGGCCTCAGGAACAGAGCTCCTCCAAGACAGCCACCCTCCCATCTCTGTTTACAGACTGGTGAGCTTTCACCTGAAGTCATCTCTCTTCCAGGCCTTGAACAAACGTGGCAAGAAGCTGCCGACTCTCAACAATATCTGCATTTTTGCCATCGTTTTCACTAACGCCACATTCTCTGTTGGCAGGCAGTTAGCTTTGCAACTGTAGTGGTTTCTTTCTCTCAATGTGCTACCTCTACATAACAAAAAGCCACCAGACCTCCAGCCTGCAAAACCTAGGTTCTTGCTGCCCGCTAGTTATCACCAAGCCAGTGCCCTATTTTTAGTTTCTGTCTGATATGTCTTCTTCTTTCCAGCGAAATGGGAAATAAACAAACAGCGGCTTAAGCATGCTAGACACGTGTGTTCCTCCCACCCCCACCCCCACCCCCAGCCTGTCTCTGTCAGTTGTAGAAGTCTAGAGTTTGCATGACCAGTCTGCCATCCTAAGGGACCCAGAGTCTTCAGTCCTGTACTCTACCATCCTCCCCATGCTTCTGTTATCTCAGGGTCCAAGATGGTGGTGGTTCTAGCCTCAGTATCATGACCACACTACAAGCAGCTGGAAGGAAAGAAAGGAGAGGAAGACATCCCTCTCTTTTAGGGAAACTTTTTAGAAGTCTCACACACCTCTTCCACTAACCTCATGATGACCTTCTTTAACCCACAGCCATACCTTTTGGCAAGGGAGTATGGGAAATGTAATTTTTCTTCAGGGTGGCCATGAGTTCAGCTACATTTAGAGTTCTAATATTGATCAAGAAAAGAAGAATGGGTATTTGGAAGAGTTAGCACAGAGAGGTATGTCCCTTTCCTGTTGTTGCTGTTTCCTCTTGTATAGATAGGGTTCTGCTTGCTTCACATTCCTGGCCTCTCACAGCACTCCCACTTACCCCTGACAGGTGCAAAGAGTGATTTAATCCGATCTGTGAGTTTGAAAACTATCACTGGGCCAGGCACAGTGGCTCATACCCGTGACCTCAGCACTTTGGGAGACTGAGGCAGGAAGATTGCTTGAGTCCAGGAGTTCAAGACCAGCCTGGGCAACATAGCAAGATCCCATCTCTACAAAAAAAATTTTTTTAATGAGTCAGACATGGTGGTATGTGCCTGTAGTCCTAGCTACTCAGGAGGTTGAGGTGGAAGGATCACTGGAGTCCAGTAGTCCAGGCTGCAGTGAGTTATGATCTCACAACTGCACTCCAGCCTAGAAGACAGAGCAAGCCCTGTTTCTAAAAAAGAGACATATGCCTGGACATAAAGTAGTTACACCATTTCAGATGGAATCTGACAGTCCCAGGTGATATTAAATATATATACATCCTATGACTGACTAATCTCAATTTTACGCACACTCATTGAAGGACACATCTGAGAATATATACAGCGATATAATGTGTGGTAGCAAAGAGCTGAAACCAAACTTGGTGCCCATCATTAAAGAAGTGGATAAGTAAATCATGGTGAATGCCCATTATGGAATATTCCACAACCAATAAAAGCAGCAAAATTGTATCTTGTCTGATACGTGCTCAGCAAAACTCTCAAATGTGAAGTTGCTGGGTTAGAAAATATATATGTGACCAAATTAGAAGCTGTATGTATAATAGCCTATTTGTGTGAAATTATGCATACATATATATGGACATGTACATGAAGACATATATAAAATATGGTTATGAAAGTGAAGTATTCTTTCTCCAAACTAGATCATTTATTTTCTATATAATAACTAATACTTTTTATTTAAATTCTAACTTAAAATAGGTGGGGTACAATTCAGGGTTAGACATACAAATGTTCAATATGCAAGTATCCTTGTTGATGAGGTGTGCCTTCCCTTCCCTGGTAGTTTCCCACTACTGCCAATCCTCTTCTTACAGTATTACAATAGTTGTTCGAGGTCTGCTTAGGAGTGAGAACATGTGATACTCGGTTTTTTGTTTCGGTGATATATCACTCAGTATTATAGACTCAAAGTTCGTAATTTTGTCCTTCTTTGTGGCTGCATAATATTCCTTCACATATATGTGCCACGTTTTTGTTATCCTGTCCTCTTTTGACAAGCAGTATAGTTGGTCCCATGTTTTTGCTATTGTGAACAACACTGCAGTAAACATGCAGGTGCAGGTATCTTTTTCACAGATTTGAGTTCCTCCAGGTATATTCCCAGTAGGGGGATTGTGGAGTCATATCAATCGATTTAGATCTTTTAGGAATCACCAAACTGTTTTCTACAGAGGTTGTACTAGTTTACACTCCCACCAACAGTGTAGAAGTGTTCCCTTTTTCCCCACATCCTCTCCAGCATCTGTTGTTTCTTGAGTTATTGATGATGGCCATCCTGACTGGAGTTAGGTGGGATCTCAGTATGGTTTTAATTTGCATTTATTTGATGACTACTGAGGCTGAGCATTTTTTATGTGTCTGTTACACTTTTGAGAAGTGTCTATTCATATCCCTTGCCCACTTTGTAATGGGGCTTTTTGTTTTTTTCTTTCCAGCACGTTTGAGTTCCTTATAGAGCCTAGATATTAGGTTTTTGTCATATATACAATTGGCAAATATTTTCTCCAATTCTGTGGGTTATCTCCCTGCTCTCTTGATGGTTTCTTTGACTTTGCAGAAGCTTGTCAGTTTGTTGAGTCCCCACCTGTCTATCTTATCTCTTATGGCATGGGCACTTGGGGTTTTGATCAGGAATTGGTTGCCAGTTCCAATATCCATAAGGGTGTCTCCTGTATTTTCTAAAATTCTTATAGTTTTAGGTTTTACATTTATGTATTTGATCCATTTAGAGTTGATTTTTGTGTATGGTGATAGGTAGGGGTCTTGTTTTAATCTTCTGCATGTGGTCAGCCAGTTTTTCCAGCACCATTTACTGAATAGGTTCTTTTTTTCCCAGAGGTTGATGATGAACACTTTGTCGAAGATGAGTTGGTTAAGAAACTGAGATTTTGCTTCTGAAATCTCTGTCCTGTTCCATTGACCTATATGCCTGTTCTTGTACCAATACCAGGCTATTTTGATTATTGTAGCTTTATAATGAAGTTTAAAGTCTGGGAGTGCAATACCTCCCACTTTGTTGTTTTTGTTTGTTTTTTGTTTTTTGTTTTGTTTTGTTCTGCTGAGGATTTTTTGGCTATTCATGGTTGTTTATGCTTCCATATGAATTCCAGTACTGTCATTTCTAGGTCTGAGAAGAATGCTGCTAGTAATTTAATGGGTATTACGTTACATCTGTAGATGGTATTGGGTAGGATAGACATCTTAACAATGTTGATTCTCTCAATCCATGAGCATGAACTATTTTTCCATTTATTTGTGTCATCTTTGATTTCTTTGAGCAGTGTTTTGTAGTTTTCATTGTGAAGGTCTTTCATGTCCCTGGTTAGGAAGATGCCAAGGTATTTCATTTTTTGTGGCTATTGTGAATGAGATTGTGCTTTTTATTTGGGTTTCTGTTTGTTTATTGTTGGTGTATAGGAATGCAACTATCTTTTGCACATTTATTTTATACCCTAAGACTTTGCCAAAGTCCTTTATCAGTGTAAAGAGGTTTTTTGATAGATTTTCTTGGGTTTTTGAGGTATAGAATCATGTTATCTGCAAAGAGGGACAACTTGACTTCCTCTTTTCCTATTTGGATATCCCTGATCTCCTTCTCTTGTCTGATTGTTCTAGCTAGGACTTCCAAAACTATGTTGAACAAGTGGGGTGAGACTGGGCATTCTTGTCTTGCTCTGATTTTCAGGGGAAATGGTTCCAATCCTACTGAAAGTATTTCAAGCGATCAAGAAAGATGGAACTCTCCCTAAATCATTTTATGAAGCTAACATCTCATTGATACCCAAACCAGGTAAAGATTCAACAAAGAAAGAGAACTACAGGCCAATATCCTTGATGAACACAGATGCCAAAATTCTCAACAAGATTCTAGCAAACCGAATCCAAAAACACATCTCAAAAATCATCCACCATGATCAAGTAGGTTTCATTCCTGGAATTCAGGGCTTGTTAAACATCCACAAGACCATAAACATAATTAAATACATCAACAAATGTAAAAACAGAAACCACATGATTATATCACTAGACATGGAAAAAGCTTTCAATAAAATCCAGCAACCCTTCTTGATAAAAACTCTCGAACATCTAGGCATAGATGGAACATACCTCAAAATAATAAGAGCCATCTACTAGAAACCCACTGCCAAATACTGCTAAATAGACGGAAACTGGAACCATTTCCCCTGAAAACCGGAACAAGACAGGGATGCCCATTCTCACTCCTCCTGTTCAACATAGTTTTGGAATCCCTAGCTAGAGCAATTGGACAAGAGAGGGAGATCAGAGGTATCCAAATAGGAAAAGAAGAAGTCAAGTTATCCCTCTTTGCAGATGACATGATTCTATACCTTGAAAACCCAAGAGAATCTGTCAATAACTAAGACATTTAAAAGCCTCCTTTGGTTACTCACTTCAGCCTAAGTTCTAATAGATAAATGTTCACACTGTCATGAATATTGGTCTTTTTGTTATATAGTAACGTAAATATATTCTCATATATCAGATTCAAATAATACCCTTGAAATTTTATACATTGTTAAATAAAAAATCAGAACTGTAATTACAAAGTATGTAGAAATGTAAGGCAATAAAAAGATTGAATCAAGATGGCAAATTGAATGCAAGCATCTACTCTCCTTCCCAACCCCAACCCCCAGAATACATTCTTAACAGTTTGGAGACCAAGAATAAGCACCACCAGAATTTTTTAGGAATCTGAAAAAAAAAACAGAAAGCAGAATAGATTGGGAAAATGAAGAAACAAAATGTGGCAAAACCATATCTGAAGCAGGGCTGTGGAAGACAACAGCGAAGGAAGGAATGGTTTGGGGAGACTAAGCCCAAAGTCAATGGATGTGAAGAAGATGGCTTAACGTGTATTCATTAGCAGGATTGACAAGCGAATACATTCAGGTCATTTAAACCACTGACCTCCTTCAATTTCTCCAGTGTACTGGGCAGAGAAGTGTGTGGAAAAGGGGCAGCTCAGAAGCTGCCTTGGGCAAAGCTATTGATCCCCAAAAAGGATGAGGAATCCCTGCCGTGAGAAATTATCCACAGTCCCTGGGCATAGACAACAGAACCAGAATAAGCAAACTGATTTTCAAATTCAGATACGTTGAAAACAAAAACCACCAAACCCTGGGGAGAAGCCAGTATCAGGAGAGATACTAAACATCACAAAAAGACAAAATAATAACTGAGAACACAGAATGAATAGAGCAACTTCCCTCAGCAATATTCAAGAGTCTGTTTCATTCATGAAAAGATGGTCTGGATGGCAAAATGAGTAAGACTAAAGACCAAAATAGTGAGCTGAAGTAGCAAAGTGAGAAGTTCTCCTGAAATGTAATATAAGAGATAAAAAGATAAAGATGTGAAGGACAAATCCAGTGAATGGAATGTCCTCCTCAACCTTTGGTTGGGGGGAATCAGGGAAGGGAGAACTGCTGTGTGAAGATCTGTTCACCTCAACTAATAGTGTCTGCAGCCAGCTATTCCCCATCCCAAGACCCAACACTAAGGAGCTGCAAATACACTAAGTTTCCTACATACAAACGAATTCTGTTTCAAGAGCGTGTCTGTAAGTTCTATTTGTTCGCAAATCCAATAAAGTTAGACTAGGTAACCAACTAACACAATTGGCTAGACAGTACCAGCTACATCACCACTGCTTTTTTTTTTCTGAGTTGGAGTCTCACCCCGTCGCCCAGGCTGGAGTGCAGTGGTACAACCTCCTGGGTTCTGGTGATCCTTCCACTTCAGCCTACCAAGTAGCCAGAACTACAGGTGCGCTACCACACCCGGCTAATTTTTTGATTTATTGTAGAGACAAGGTCTCACCAAGTTGCCCGAGCTGGTCTCGAACCTGCGGGCTCAGGCAATCCACTGGCCTTGGCCTCCAAAGCGCTGGGATGACAGGTTGAGCTGCCAAGGTGGGCCAAGCCCGGCCCACCACTCCTTTTATACTTGCTTCCGGACATCCTGGGCTTGAAATAAAAAGAATGTACTACTGTACTCTGTGCAGCATTATACAGTAAGGTACACAAAAGCACTTGTAGAGGATGTATGCACGTCTAAATGTATGCCAGTCACATGAACTAACTCACTTGATTGGACAGCTAACGTGCACGTTCACACCTTTGAAAGTTCGCAACTTGAATGTTCATATGTAGGGGACTTACTGTACATCTTCAAAGACGAGAAGAGAGATCCAGAATATCCTGAAACACCAGCAGATGCTACTGGAACAGCCAGAAGAGCCTCCAAGAATGTGTCACCAGAAATCATCTGCTTTTAAGCAAGAATCTATTTATCTCCCTAAAGAGAGAGCACTGGGAGGAGGTTCAGGGTGCCTCAGATAATCTACCAGGCAGAGGAACAGTTCAAGTTCAGCAGTCTCTATAGAGAAATGGGCTAGAATGTTCTGTCCTGTCAGGAATGGGGATATACTCATAAGCCAAATAAGTCAACATTTATCTTATCCCTACGGCCTGGTACCAGAAACTGGAGCAAATGTACCCCCAGGTTCTCCTGAGGAGAATTGGCAGCTTAAGCGTGGGCTCTTGGACTGATTCTCTCAGGAAGAATTTAGCCTGTTGAGTAGTTGCATGGCTATTTGTCAGTCCCCCACTGTTTATTTAGACTTTATTAAGAGTCTTGGTATCTGCCAAGGAGGACTCACTAGAGACATATGTCAGTGGGTCCTTCCTGGGGTTACATCTTAACCCGAAAGGTAAGAGTTTGGTGTATATAAGTTGGAGTGAGGGATAAAGAGAAACAGGAAATAAAAGCCAAGAAACCCTTGTTAAACAAGTTTTGTGGTGAAAGAAAGGAGAAAGACTAAATCCTTGGAATAAACAATGGAATAGTAGTAGTAGTAGTAGTAATTTTAGTAGTAGTAACAGTGATTATAATAAAAATAATAAATACCAAATATTAAGTACTTATGATACTCAAAAAAATCACTCTCTATATATTGTCTCATTTAATTTTCACAACAAGCCCATGAGATACATTCTATTGTTGTATAGTTTTGAAGATTAACTGAGGTGCGGAGAGATTCAATTATCTGTGAATTTTATATCCAGTCCAGACACCTCTCCTGAATTCCAAATGTATATCAATAACTGCCTACTCTGTATCTCCAATCATATATCATACAGAAGTCTCCAACTTAATGTATCCAAATTGAATTTCTAATCTTTCCTCCTATAACTAGACTCATAACCTATTGTCCACTTCACTGTCCCCTTGGATGACAATAGACAGCTCAAACTCAATATGTCCAAAACTGTTGAAATCCCTATCTTCCTTCCAATAGAAGCCTAGATGATAATCTGCTGATTCTTCCTTATAATTCTATCCTCTCTCTCTCTCTCTCTCTCCTCCTCGCTCTCTTTCTCTGTCTCTCTCTCTCCTTTCTCTCCTTTCTCACCTTTCTCTTTCTCCTCAAGTATCTTTTAAATAATAGGACAAATTTAGTTTTGTAACTGATATGAGTCCCTTGCCTTTCAACTCTTCAGTTTAATTTCTACATGTTTGTAACCACCATATTTTGATTTATTTCTTCCATCTTATGTTTGCTTTTTATTTATAATGTTTCCTATTTCCAATGCTTCTCTTTGTTTCCTTTTTCTCCTTTCCTTTTTTCTATGGTATTGATCATATTTCTGAAAATAAACAGATGGAGACTTAAAATTATACACTAAGACTGGCATAGGGACAGATAATTAGCCTAATATGGTTTCCAACCAGGGGCCATGTCTGGAGACAATTTTGATTGTCACACTGAGATGCTACTGGCATCTCACCTAGTGAGGAGAAGTCAGGGATGCTGGTAAACATTCTGCAATTCCCATGACAGCTCCCAAGACAAAGAATCATCAAAATGCCAGTATACCCAAGTTGAAAAGTTCTGGTCTAATAGAACAGAATAGAGTTCCCAGAAACATATTTTTGCACATAAGGAAACACGAGATATGCCCAACAACATGGCTGATCACTGAGGAAAGAGGAACTATTTCCTAAGTGGTTTCAGAGCAACCAAATATTCACAGGGAAAAATAAAACTAGATACATACTTTAATCTAGGTAGATTAAAGGCTTAAATGTTAAAAATAAAATTGTAAAGACTTTAGAAATATATAGAATAACATTTCTATGGTATAAAGAGGTAGAGAAGTCCTAAACAAGACTCAAAAAGCCCAAATTATACAGATTCTGATTGATAAGACTATATTAAAAGTTAAAACTGAGCCAAAACCATCACCATAAATAAATCTAACAGACAAACCACAAGTATAGAAGATACTCGCAATTCATGTACCAAAGGAATACTAGCCAGAATATTATGGAAAACTTTGACAAACTAGTTATTTAAGACAAAAAGCAAGTCACCCAGTAGAAAATGAACAAAAGATAATAACATGAGACTTCCAGAAGAAATGCAAATGGAACAGACATATGAAAAGAAATTCAAGCTCACTGGAAATCAGAGGAATGCAAACTAAAACAGTGAGCAACTATTGTCATGTCTACAATTTTTGCAAAATGTCTATGGTCTGATAATATCAAGTGTTGGAGCAACGGGAAAAATCAGATACATTGAGAGTATCAACATTGCTGATCATTTAGCTCAGTCATTTTGGAGAACAGCTTGGCAGTGTGTGTTAAAGTTGAAGGTGCTCCCATCACACAATACCACAACTCTAGCCTATGTACACAAGGAATAAGAACAAAAATATCCTTGCTGCATTTTTAATAAAAAAAAGAAAGAAAAACCAAACATCCATCAACCAGAGAATAGGTCAATAAGTCAGCTATGTTCATACAAAGAAATACTGCACCACAGTTTAAATAAATGAACTAGGAGTACATTTATCACCAAAGATAAATCTCAAAAATATAACGTGGAGCTGGGGGAAGCAAGTGTCAGAAGAAAACAAAAGCACAAGACCACGTATATAAAACCTTAAATCTGCAAAGCAATCCTTTATAATACTAATGGATACGTGATTACATGATTTTGAAAACTAAAAATATGAGAGGTAAAGATAATGACAGTGGGCAGTTCTGGGTGGAAAGGGAGAGGATTCAAGGTTACATTAATACTTTACTATTTCATTTTTTAAGTTAAATGCACATACTATTAAAATTTGATCTAGCTGACAGTAGGCACATCACATAGATGTTCAATATATTATTCTATTCTTGCCTGTGTATTTGAATTAGTTCACAAGCTAGATGAATTGTAATCAGGTTTACCTAACACTGAATTATTAAAAATGAAATTCCATGCAGCCCTTGGTCTAACATATGAAAAGGTAGCTTTCCAACAGTGCCCTCTGCTGTTCCAAATAGGCTATGGCCAACAATTTAACAGCAAAAAATCAAATCAACAGTGAAGGAGACAGAGGGGTTTCCCACAAAGGCCCTTTCTCTCTTCCATTCCAGCAGGAAGTTGCCTTCGCACCAGAAGTGTCGCTTTTTTAAAAAATCTAGACAATATGGCAAAGACATATCGCTTGTGGCAATTATTCTGTACCAAGAGTTTCTCCCAGGCAAATAAGAAATGGGCGTTTGAGAAAAGTTATCTGTTCAGGGCACACACGGGAGAGAATACTCTGGGCCCTCTGGGAGCAGTGTGTCAAAGGCAAGAAAATAAAGGAATGGGGTATGGCAGAGGAGACACTGACTAAGGGAAGGGCAAAGCCAGGCTGCCAGTAGCCTGAGAGAAATCTGATCTGGCCCCTTTATTTACAAAGGAGAAGTTTGAGGTCCAAAGAGTAAGAATATCTCTTCCTGGGTCACCCAGCGATTCCAAGTCACACCAAGAAATGCACCCAGGGAAAGGGATTAGACACATGGTAGTCCTCTGTCCTCGTGTGAGTCCTCATCAAGTCCTGGGCATTTACATAGATGTGGCACTCAAGTCAAGTTAATACGCTCCCCTTCTCCACCGGCAGCCACCCCATGCACACAAGAGGCTGTCACAGAATTGCCTTTCTATGTTAGCTCAAAACTCAGAACTGCTTAGGGCTTTGCACTAGACGGAGCATCTCCCTGGGGAAGAGGCAGCCAGACAAAATAGCCTGCCAGAGAGATCTTCCATTTCCCGTTGCTGCTGTAACAAATTACTACAAATTTTGTGACTTAAAACAGCACAAATCTTAAAGTTCAAGAGATCAAACGTCTGAAATGGCTCTCATAGGGCTAAAATCAAGGCATCAGTATGTCTGCATTCCTTCTGGAGACTCCAAGAAAGAGTCCATTTCCTTGGCTTTTCCTTCTGGAGCCAGCATTCCTTAGCTTATGGCCCCTTCCTTCTTCAAAACCAGCAATCACATCACTCCAGGCTATTCCTCACATCTCCTTCTCTGACTCTGACGCCCTGCCTCCTTTTACTTATAACGACGCTTGTGACAGCCCAGATCATCCTGGATAATCTCATCTCAGTGTCAGTGGGTTAGCAAACTTAATCCCGCCTGCAACTTTAATTCCTCTTGCCAAGTAGCATCACATATTCACGGGTTCCAGGGATTAGGATGAGATACTCAAGGTCTTCCCCATCCTTTCCTGATACCCAATCACTGTGTGTGTGTGTGTGTGTCTGTCTGTCTCTGTGTGTGTCTCTCTGTCTCTCTCTGTCTGTCTGTCTCTCTGTCTGTCTGTCTCTCTGTCTCTCTCTCTCTCTTCTCTCTCTCTCTCTTTCTCTGACTCTCTTTTACTCTTTCATTTTCTGACACACACATGCACACAATGGCTTTAACCCAATTACTGGCCTAAATGTATACAAATAACTCAAAGAACAAGAATTGTATCATGCATTGTTTAATCATTTCACATACAGAAGATGTGTCTCTCTCCCCCACTACTCCCAACAGGGCTTTTCTGCTCCCCCCCCTCCCACCACCCCCAACCAGCCCTCCTGAGATTCCTCTGCAGCTCCAGTCCATTCTACTTCCTGCATATTTTTATAATCCCTCAGGACATAGATGAGCAAGAAAATTTTTTTTAGAAATATTTATTGAGCACCTACTATATGCCAGCATGGTACACAAAAATGTCTGCCCTTCGGGCAACCCCTTCAGAAGCTTTTCTGTCCTCTCAATAAATCCTGCTTTCTTAAAAAAAAAAAGTCTGCCCTCAAGAAGCACAGTGTTTACAACATTGATCAACACACAGATACCTACACACATACACGCTTAGTCTAACTTCAGAGCTCAGTGCG
This sequence comes from Cephalopachus bancanus, assembly GCA_027257055.1. NCBI lineage: Eukaryota > Metazoa > Chordata > Mammalia > Primates > Tarsiidae > Cephalopachus > Cephalopachus bancanus. The sequence continues at coordinate 1,122,485 of JAPVLO010000385.1, read as the reverse complement.
ACCCTGAAGAGTGCACAAGTGCCAGGAAGGAATGATTGGCTCTAAGCCACAGTTGACTGAAGAATCCACAGAGGAGCTGGCTTTTATGCAGGGCCTTAAAAGTGGGTAGAATTGGCCGGGCTCGGTGCCTCAGCCTGTAATCCCAGCACTTTGGGAGGCCAAGGCAAGTGGATTGCTTAAGCCCACAGGTTCAGGATCAACCCGGCTTGGTGAGACCTTGTCTCTACCAAAAAAAAAAAAAAAAAAGCGGGTAGAATCTTGATGTGAGAGAAAGGCTCCTACATTCCAGGCAGAGGGAGTAGAATAAGAAAAGGCAAGGAGACAGGAACATCTGTAGACCATACAGGAGCAGTTAGATGTGTTCTGAATAAGCAGTAAGTGGAAGGCAAAAAGGGTGGAAAACGAGACTGAAAAGAAGTTTGATCAGGTTATTAAAGGAGTGGCCTTACCTTAGTGTCTCCGTATTTCCTCCCTGTTCCCTCCCACCCTGAAGACAGGGTTGACTAGTTGACTGACTGGAGTTTTTAGAAGAACTTTGCAGACAAGTCCCCTGTCCCAGGATCCCCTGAAGCCCACAGACAGGAGTGACAACGTTGGCCTCTTGCCACCTGAGCAGGAAAAGGAAGGAATAATACCTTCTGAGTCCCTTTCCCTCTCATTGTACCTGTATCAGTTATGATGTATCTTGTCCCTTTCTCTGGCCATTACTCTCAGAATCAGAGGCAGGCGAACACTGACTGGAGAAGCCAGAGGATAGAGGGGGTCCTGGGAATGTGGCAAGCTGGAGGATTTCTGGATTCATTTGCCACCTGGAGTTCTTGGATTCCTGAAAGGGGTCAGGAGAGGTGGCCTCATCCACACTCTGTCCCCAGCACTGACGTCTTCCATCCACCTTGCTGGGAGTTCCATGACATCATGGCCCCTTCACATCTTGGCGTCACCCTTTCATTTCTGAGGGAATTTCAATTCCCAGAGGCATTTCCACCCCATTCTGCCTCCCCTTTCCCAGCTGACAAGACCTACACCAGCCATTCCTCAGGCCCCTTCATGACACTTTCCAGGGTCATCCCCACACTCCCCAAAGTCTGAAGACGCCTCAGGTCTTCTGATGATGCGTTAAGATTTAAGAATTTAATTTGCAGTGAATCAACTAGTAGCCTTGATGATAAGTGAGGAGGACGGGTTACTCGCTTTTACAAACAATTCGGAACTTCTACACACCATGGGCTGAGTGTGTCGGATCAGGAAATCCAACACAGAAAAGGAAGGTGGTGAAAACGGGAGCAGAGAAACAAAGCAGCCAAGGCCCTGAAAGGCAAAGAAAAGACATGAAGGAAATGCCAGAGAGTCAGGAATAGGACACTGTGGCCAGGGGTGGGAGGATCCTGGAAGGAAGACTCTCATAAATCGAGCAAACGTAAGTGATGAATTGGGCCTGTGTGTTGCCAAAGCAGTTGAGATGGAAACTCAGTGGAGAAGAGGAGGGAAAAGAACTGGAAGGCTCCAGAAAACAACAATTATCCAGGATGTTGGCAGGACGTGAGTCGGGTGATCCAGGAGTCAAAGTCTTAAATAAAGGAAGGGGAGTAACCGGGAGATGAGTAGATGAAGAAACAAGAAGGGGGATCCAGAGGACAGGTGCCTCGGGGGAGCAGGGGGAGCTGTGTGAGCTGGAAACTGGCACAGACAAAGGTGCTCAACACGCATGGACTCCCCCTCCCAGCCCTGAGGAGCACGGGCCAGGGGAGCAGGGCGGGGGAGCATGCGAGGGCGAGAACGGGTGGGAGAGCACAGGCCGGGGAAGCACGGACCGGGGGAGCACGAGCTGAGGAGCATTGTGAGTTGTAACTCAGGAGCCTGCGAGGGAAAGGGGTTGCTCCGGAGAACCGTGCTTTGTTCTGTTTGTAGTTTTCTATGTAAATGATTTCTACTTTTATATCTATCCACTCCTTCCTACTTTATTTTAGTTTATTTAGCTTGACATTCTAGTGTCCAAAATTAAATGGTTTGTTCACTTACTTCTACTGTATCACATTTTGCAATGACAATCACTAAAAGTGAAGACTTCTCTGAGACCCACACTGATTGCAGCCACATGTTAAGATGTGACGTGCTCGAGTTGTCAGTCCCCTGATAGCCAGTAACTGAATGTTCCCGTGCCCCTGCTGACCAGGTCTTCGGAAAACTGCTCTTTTTGATATTTCTGAGTGGTTTGAAATTTTGTCATGACAATTTTGTTTTTTGATTCTACTAACATGACATTGTATTAGAAAACGTGGCCTGTACATTTCCAACCTCAGTGATTTATTGAGATTTTCTTCAGTGCCTAGTATTGATCAACGTCCCATTTTTAATACCGCATGGGAACTGAAAATAATGTTCACTCCTTGTTCATTGTCCACAAGGTCATTAAAAAAAAAAAACTCCTCTACCATAGTACTCAAATCTCCTCTGTTGTTTTTTGTTTTTGTTTTCTTTTGCTTTTTTGGATAGAAGCATTTTAAATGTCCCTTATGATGATGACTGGTTTTTTCCTTCTATTTTTAAGAGATTTTGTTTTATTTGAGTCAAGTTAGTTTGGGTACATAAAAACTCGTGACTGTTCTAGCTTCTTGGTGAATCACACCTTTTTTTCTATATAAAACAGTATTCTTTGTTCCACTTAAACATCTTGGCCTTGATTCTACTTTGATGCTTCCATGTCTAACCTTATTTTCTTTTGGTTAGCATTCACCTCGCATCCATTTATCCATTCATCTATTTTTTCAAACTTGCTGTGCTCATTTTGGTGGCGGGGGTGCATATCTTATAAAAAGCATACCTCTGTATCTTATGTTTTGACTCTGCCATTTAATTTTTATGACTTTTTCCTTCACTTTTGTATCTTTTGTTCATTTTCCATTACTGACCTTTTCAAGATCAATGAAGTTTTAAACGTTGCTTCTATTTTTCTTCCACTGGTTTCCAGGATCTATTATATATGTCAGTTAGCATTTGATTCCACCGACTAAAGCAGAAGAAACCCTAAAATAAAAGTCACTAAAGAACATATATTCTTACATGTGAGAGAAGTCTACGGGAAGGCAGTCCAGAGTTGAGATGGAAGCATCCTGTCCTCAGAAACCCACTCTCCCTTTACCCCACCATTCTTAGAGGGTAATTCCTTTTCTCAAAGTTATAAGGAGGTTGCTAGGGCTTCTGCCTTCATGCCCAAAGAGCACCACTTCATTTTCTTTCTAAGGAAGAAGATGGGTAACCAAAATCTCTGCCAAAATATACATACCACAGCCATTCTACCAGCTATTACATTTAGTATTTTTAAAACACTAGCCAAGGAGCTATTTCTCTCTAAATATCACCAATTAATTATTATAAAATAATAATAAATATGTATCATCTTTCATTTTTTGTCTTTCCTAATCACGCCTCCCAAATATTAGTAAGAATTCGCTTCCAAATTATGGTAATTTTATACTATATACTCTTTTATTATGAGAACCAATTCTTAATAAGTGTATGAAATACAATATTCAAGAAATTATTAATAAATTTAACTGTGCATTGTAACTGTTTTCTCATTTGTCAACCATTATTGTAATCTGCATCATTTCTTTCTTGAATTTTTTTATCTGATAGTAATTTTTTCAGAAATGGTATATGGGTGGTACATTTCCAAAACCCTATATTTTTGCCTGGTTTTTATATGATATTTTCTAACTGCAGAAGCTCTTTTTCCTCAGAACCAAATAGCCCCTGCTCCCCTGTCCACTGGCATAGACATAAGGCTTATAGACAAGTCTTATGCCATTCCGACTGACTTTCCTATGCATGTAACTTTTTTCTGAAAACTTGTAAGTTACTATCTTGAGTCCTAAAATTCAGAATCTAGAAGCTTCCTCTAGCCATTCCCTCCTATCCTCAGGAGGCAGTTTTGATCAAAAAGATAAAGTATATCTTCACTTCAGAAATTTTTCTTCTCTTTCTTCTTCTCCTCCTCTTTTCTATTCTGTGTTTCTCTTCTAACCGCCTCTTAAATATGTATTTGATATTTTGAACCTATCCTTCATGTCTTTATCTTCATAATTTCCATTTACTTGTCTTTTTGGTCTATGTCTTGGAAGCATGTTTTAATTTCCAACTTAGTGATTCATTTTGGAGTCATATCTTCCAATTATTTGAAACATTCTTTTGATAAACAATATTTTAATTTGTAAAAACTTTCCATATATGATTAGTTATTGATTTATGAATATCATAGCCTCTCAACATTTTCTAAAGATAGTAAATATCATTTTTGAAGGTTTATTGTTTCATCTTTCTATGTTTTATTCTTACTAGTCATTCTGTTTACAAGGAGGGGACACAAAAAGGACCAGAATTATCTTTTGAAGGGCAGATCCCTTGTAGTACAAGCTTCCCCCACCAGGTAAGTGTTTTAGGTACCCATCAGCATCAGTGTGCCAACTAGAGTTGTTTTTAGAGGCTGCATTCAGTTTCAGTGATTTTTTTTCGGGGGGGAGATTCTTTCAACATATTTGCCCATTTCATGATGGGTGATTTACAAGGTACGAGCGTACCTGTCCACACCACTGAGTGTTCAGTAGTTTTTGACCAAAAACAGCATGACCCCTGTGCCCCAACCTCCCTTTTAGCCCTGCCTCATCCTGAGCAATTTTTTGTTTGTTTCCTCTGATGGAAAAAGTCATCAGAGGGAAACGTTTTGCTAATATGGAAGAGGTGAAGAAAAAATGGCAAAAGCACTAAAAGACATCAAAATTGAAGCATTCAAAACTGTTTTGAACAGTGGGAAAAGCATCTTATAGGACAGTACTTTGAAGGTGACTGAAGTTTAAACATGTAAGAATAAATATACAATTTTTCTATAAATTCTGTTTCTGGGGGCTCCCCCTCATAGACAGACAAAAATGGCTTATCACTATATAATCTATCAACATGACAGTCCATTCTGTACATGCTAACTTTGTGACATTTAACATTTGCTACAAAAAGTACAAATACTAGGAATCAACTTTTAGCATTTCTCTGATGTCTACAAAGAATGTCTGTGCCACTGCACTCCAACCTGGGCGACAGAGTTGAAACCCCAGCTCAAAAAATAAAAAATATAAAAAATATAAATAAATATATATAGAGAGAGAGTTCTATTTTGCTTCACATACGAAATCTCACTATTATGTGCTCTTACAACTTGACTTTCTTTCACTTAATTATTTGGAATAAACATTCTTCCAGGTTCACTCCAGAGATCCAATTTTTAACAGCTGCGTAACATTCAGTATTTGGATTGTACCATAATCTACACAAGTATCCTCCTATTGAGAGACACACAGGTATTTTGTCGATGTGGTTTAGCTTTTCTTTCCCATTTTTCTAACTGAATGAATATATGTATTTATCTGTTGTTTTTGCTACCACGAGTCTGTGATAAAATCTGTGTTTAAATGTCCTTATGTGTGGATGCTTTTGTTTCTGTAGTATAGATTCTAATCATTGAGGGTGTTAGGACAAATAGTTTTTGTGTTTTTAGTTTTAATAGATGTCATCAAATTATTTTCTAAAAAAGATGTCACTGACAGGACATGAGTGCCTATTTCCTCATGTACCTGAGAGTGCTCAATTAGAAATTTTACCAGTTTCCTATTTTTTGCCAATATGGTAGCTGAAAAATTATTCTTTAATTGGCTTTAATTTGTATATCCCTAATGAATATAAATATTTCTGTATTTTTATTGGCAATATGTACTTACCTTCAATAAATTTCTTCTTCACAGTCATGGCTTGTTTTATGGTTGTTATTATTTTTCTTTTCTTGTCATTTTATAGACATTTTCTGTAGTCCTCTGAATATCTGAATATGTAAAGCAAACAAATAGTTCCTTATCTGTCTTCTATCTTACAACATTTATAGTATGTTTTGACATGGACAGCATTTAAATATGTATGTAATTATGAATGTTTGGTTTTGTTTTTTCTTTTCTTTTTTTTTTTTTTTAGTTTCTTTTAGTTCATTGTTTTTGTCCCTTACTTGAGAAAATCTTTTCCACCTCCAAGCTATTTCATAATCTTCTGAATGTTCACCTAACTTTTGGGGTTTTTAAAATATATTTAGATCACCTGGAATATGCTTTATACAGGGATATACTTTGTACCCAAGACAAAGTAAGAAACTACTTTCTTCTAGTCAAAAAGCCTGTTATTCGTTTATCATTTATTAAGTGATTATTTCACCCATTGAACTCCAATTAGACTTTTGTCATGTATTGTGGACTTTCCGCTCAGTCTCACTGAGTATGTCTGTCTATTCCTGGTCAAAGCCACACTACACCTTCCATAAGGACAAGGACTTGGTTGTTTATATTCTCCTTGCCATATCCCCAATGCCTAAAAGATGCCTCAATGCCTAGAAAAGCGCCTTCCCCATTGTAGGTGCTTAAAAATATGTGTTGAATAAATGAATGAATTATAGTCATTTAAGAGTGAGTTTCAATAACTGGAACATCAGTGTTTGCCTTCATGGTTCTTTTTTTAAAATATACAGTTCACAGACATTTCCCCAAATATTGGAGAAAGAATATTGAGGGTGTTAGGACAAATGGTTTTTGTATTTTTAGTTTTAATAGATGTCATCAAATTATTTTCCAAAAAAGATACCCACTGACAGAGCATGAGTGCCTATTTCCTCACATATCTGACAGTGCTCAATTGTTTCAATATTTTCCATTTCAAATTCTAACTGGATTTTTTTTTCCAGCTTAGGGGAAAGCTATTGTTTTTTCTTGCATTTTTCTTACATCCAAATATAATCCCAAGTTCCCTTACAGTTCTTTTATAGGTTTCTGTTAGCAAACTATCTGGGATTTTCTAGAAATGTCTCATATAATCAACTTATCTGAAAATGAAAATAAATCTCCTCTTTTTTACCATACTAATTCTGATTATTTCTTTTTCTTGATGTAATAAATTAGATAAAACCTTCCAAACAATATTGAATAATAGTAGAGATGGTATTTTCCTGACTTGAATGGTATTCACTTTAGTATTTTGTCATTTGTACAATGACTGATACTGATTTCTAATAAACAGTCTCTATAATTTCCTGCCTTCTTTATTTTACCTAGAGTTTAATTCAGAATGACTGAGATGAGTATAATAATGGCCTTTAGAGAATCTATTAAGTTGAAATAATCTACTAATATGATTTTCCTCCTTTTATTTGTTGATGTAATCAAATATATTGAAATCTTTCTTAATGAGATTTTCTATAAAGAATTATCCTTACACTTATTGATATGCCCTACTTGTTTATAGCACACTATCCTTTTAATATAATGCCAACTTTATTTGCTAACATGTTTTAGAACTTTTGCCTCTATGTGAATAGGTGAAATTCTTTATAGTTTTATTTTTATAACCCTTCTTATTATATTTTGATATTAGCTTATCCAAACTTCATTAAATGAATTGAGGAGCTTGTCATCTCTTTCTATGGTCTGGAATAATTCAAATAATGTCAAAGTATCTGGTCTTTAAAGCAGTACTACTTCAAGTGTGGGCTCAGACCAGTGCCAAAGGTGTATTCCTAGTCTGTGACAGGTAAGAACAGTATTTTAATTTCCTTTTGATGATGAACAACTTGTCAAAAACTTAGTGGCAAGAATAATACATCATGGAGGTCAGGACTCTCCACTAAGCTCTTCACTGAGCTAAAAATCAAGGTGTCTGCAGGCTGTGTTCCTTCGAGAGGCCCAGGGGAGAGTTCAATTCCCTCCCGCCCCAGTTTCTAGAGACTGCTCTCGTTCCTGGGCTCATCTCACTCCAGCCTCTGCTTCTCTCCTCATGTCTCCTTCCCTTCTAAGGACCTCCATGATGACATCACCCACCTGGAGAATTCAGGATCATCTCTTGGTCTCAGGATCCTTGACTTAATCCCATCTACAAAGTCCCCTTGCCATGTAAGGTAACACATTCACAGGTTCCAGAGATTAGGATGTGGATGGACATCTTTAGGAGGGCCATTATTCTGCCTACTGTATACAAGAAATGAGAGTGGGTGTTTGGAAGCTCTTCTAGCAATTTGACAGAGTAATTTCATGTCTGCTGAATCTAATAATAGAAAATTGGGGCTTGCATTTTGTATGTCTTTTTATTTTTATATCAAAACTATGCTGATATAGATATCAGCCTGCAATGCACTGAAAACTAAAAAAAGGATCCCTTACCGCATGGTCTCACTCATAAACAGACCCTGATCATTGGACACACAAGCACGAATGTGGGAACAACAGATGATGCTGAACATTGCTAAAGGAGGGAGGGAAGGAGGAGGGATAAGGTGCACATAAGTACACACTGGGTACCAGGTCCACTATCAGGGGGAGAGAGGGCTCGCTGGAAGCCCAAATCTCACCTGCATGCAATTTACATGTAGTAAATCCTCACGTGTACACCACAACTCAAATAAAGTAAAATAACTGATAATAATAATTTTGAGGAACACTACCTAAAATCTTAGATAGACTTCAGCTCTAACACATCCCTAAAGAAGACAAACATATGGACTTTGCAGCAACTTGGATGGATTTAGAGTTAATAATACTCAGTGATCTATCACAGAAACAAAGAATAGAGTACCACATGTTCTCACTCATAAGTGGGCCCTGAACATTTACCATAATACTGTAAGAAAGGGATTGACAGTAGCAGGATACTGCCAGGCTGGGGGTGGGGGACACAACATCAATAAGGGTACCTGACCTCAAATCAGGCAAAGTGGGGACCAAAGGGAGGCCCAAACTTTACCTGTACAATGTCCACTTGTATACCTAATCCTAAACTGTACCTCACATATTTAAAATAAAATATTTTTCTGGGGACAGGGAGACACCTATTATCAACAAGGGGGCCTGAATGAAGCATATTTGTATACCTAACCCTTAACTGTACCCCACAATATCATAATTAAAAATATTGATTAAAAAAATAAATAAAATAAAATATTTTTTTAAAAATCAGCTCTAAACCAGCTGATCCCAGTGCCATGTTAGTACTATATAGGTTTTACTCATCTTTCCAAATTCTGCTGTAATTCAGCTGTTCATTTTTCTAAATATTCTTGCATTCATTTTAATAACTTACATACTACCAGAGAAATCAACACCAGGTCAGCAGCAACCTGTACTACTCACAGGCTGTTATAGATTTAATGAGCAGAGGAGGAAACAGGAAGAAGGGGAGACCCTATTCTGTCAACATGCCATCATCCAACTTGTCATCATGTCAGAAAAACTGTGTAGTGTTCCAGACACATCATCTACATTCTATCTGTTGCTCTCCTGAGGTTTTGTGTACTGAGCCTGGCAAGGTCACTCAGGGCTGTTGGTTGTCTCCACAGTAGACAGAATCACCTTCCTTGCCGTGGGGAGCTAAGGCAATGATAACCCATGTTCTGGGCTGGCTGCGTCATCTTACTCCCATGATCACTGGTGGTAACTCAGGTGGAAATGCAGGTAGAGAGCTAGGAAGGCATCAGAAGGTGGAGTGCCTTCAACTTAGTTGCCATGACAACAATGGCCCACTATAAAAATCACAGAATCACCTGACTTCTTCCTTTTTTTTTTTTTTTTTGAGTTGGAGTCTCACTCGGTCACCCAGACTGGAGTGCAGTGGCCGCTCCGGGCCACCGCAGCCTCGCCTGCTGGGCTCTGGCGATCCTTCCACCTCAGCCTTCTGAGTAACCGGAATTACAGGCATGCGCTACCATGCCCGGCTGATTTTTTGATTTATTATAGAGATGAAGTCTCACTGCCCAGGCAGGTCTCGAACCCGCGGGCTCAGGCAATCCACTCACCTCAGCCTCCCAAAGGCGCGGGATTACAGGCTGAGCCACCAAGCCCGGCCTGACTTCTTCTTACAGTGCTAGAATGTATAACAGAGACAGAGAGAGACAGAGAGATGGCACTATGAAGATATGATCAGGGACGTGTGGAGAACAGGAAGCCTTCGTGGCAGCTGAAGGATTCTCCCATTTCCTGTAGTCACAGGGAAGATACGGCTGAGGTCCATGGGCAGGGTCTGACTGGAAGGTTGTCAGAGTTGTAACACCAGTTAAAGGCTCAACCCCTCCAGATCTCTTATGCCAGTGAGGGCACTGGTGGGGAAGGAGAGGAACATTGGAAGGAGAGTGTTCGGACAGACATGGTTAAGGCGGAGAACTTTGCACCCTCAGATGCCCCCAACCAAGTCTCCTTGCCCAGCAGAAGCAGCTAACTGCTCATCATTCTGTTCTTAGCTCTGAGGATGTTTGTCCCCTGGAAAATTCCTTGACTTCTTGCAAGCCCAATAATGCACGAAAAATTATGTTCTGTGCAGTTTCTACTTGGTTTATAATGGAAGAAATTTTCAGAATGTCTAATCCATCATATTGACCCCATTCTTTCTTAAACTCACTTCAGTTGGGTTTCAGTTCCCTACATGGACCCTGAAAAGGGTCTCAAGATTATCAGTCACTTCTGATTGATTAATCTCTCCTTCATTTGACTTGAGCCATCAGCAGCATATAACATAGTTAATCATGGCCTCCTTGAAACACTGTAGCCTCAAGGCTTGATGACTATATGATACTACCTTACCAGCTCTGAACTGTGTATCTCTAGTTGTTTTTGTTTTGTTTTGCTTTTAATGAAAAAGGAAGCCCAGAATAGTGGCTCACGCATGTAATCCCAGCACTTTTGGAGGCCGAGGCTGGAAGATTGCTTGAGGCCAGGAGTTCAAGACCAGCCTTGGCAACAAAGCGAGATCTCATCTCTTTAAAATAAAAAAATTACTCTGGCGTGGTGGCATATACCTGTAGTTTCAGTTACTCAGGATGCCAAGGTGGGAAGATAGTTTGAACCCTGGAAGTTGAGGCTGTAGTGTGCTATGATGGTACCAGTGCTCTCCAGCCGGGGCTGTAGAGGAAAACCCTGTCTCAAAAAACTGGAAAGAAAGAAAAGAAAAAAGAAAGTGATCTGAGGTCTTCTGTAACATGTAACAAGTTGATAAACAGGTCTCCCTGCTTCTGCAAACTATTCTCCACAGAGCGGCCAAAATGACCCTTTTTAAATGTAAGACAGAGTATCTATCCCCCGTCTCTCCTCAGAATCTTCCTCTGGCTTTCCTTCTTACCCAGAGCAAATGGTCGAGTCCTCACAGTGGTTTACAAGACCCTTAATGGTCTGCCCCACCATCCATGACCACTGCTGCTGCTCACCCATGGTGTCCCTGCTGCTCCCCAGTGTGCCAGGAGGTTGCCCCAGGAGCTCACTCCAGATGTCTGCCCTCTCACTCCCTCGCCTTTTGCAGCTCAGACATCACTTAGTCAGAGGGGTCTTCCCTTACCTCCCACTCGCTGCACGGGATTCACTACCACCTGGTTCCATTGGGGTGACCATCACCTCCATAGATCACATCTTACATTTATTTGTTTCTTTTCTGTGTCCTCCACTTAACGAGGATGTAAGTTCCCTGACCTCAAGGACCTCTTCTGTCCCAATCCTTGCTCTATTCTAGCCAGGGTCCAACTTGGAAAACAGAAATAAATCTCATTATTTAAAACAGAGGCCAGGCACAGTGATGCATGCCTATAATCTCAGCACTCTGGGAGGATGAGGCAGGAGGACTGCTTGAGTCCAGGAGTTCGAGACCAACCTGAGCAACATAGTGATAACTCCTCTTTAATTTAGAAATAAAAATATAAATAAATTAAAACAGAGGGAATTTAGCAGGCAATAGTTACACAGGTGAAAATAAGACCAAGAACCACTCATAGAACAACAAAAGGGAAAGAAGAAGAAAGTGAAAATACACAAAAGAACAGGTGTTTGCCCCTTGGGTTAGGCTATGGCTCACAGAGGTAACTAGACAAAGAGCCCTTGCAGGAGCTAACCTCCCTCAATTCCAAGTGGAATGTCAGCGGAGTTGCTTGGGTCCTTCCACTGTGTCTGTCTCTCTCAAACCTGGGAAAGGACTGCTGAATGTGCCACACTCATAGTTACAGAACACAGACACAGGTGCAGGTGAGCACAGGCACAGAGACACCTTGCAGGCCAGGTGTTCATTGTTCAATGCTCACTGTCCTTTACCAACCCGAAGAGAAGTGGAAACCACCTGGGACTCCGTTTCCCCTCCACACTAGCCAGGGAGAATGATCTCATGGACTCCCTCACTCACTGGGCCAACAACTCCCTGTCATCTAAGTAGGGAGTGTCTCTCAGAAGCCTCAAGCCATTTCCTTCTGCAGGTAAGCAGGGCCACACCCTTCAGAAGACTGAGCCACACCATTCTCAGCCCAGCTTCGGTCCTTCAGGCAGGTACAGCCATTGCCTTTGGTAGGTCATCTGTATCCTCATTCTCAGAGACCTTGACCACAGTCTTCTCTTCATGAACCCAAGCTTGAAGTGGAAGGTGTTTTGGAGAATCTTCTTTTTATCATTTCTTTATCTCCCTTTTTGAGTTTCTCACTCTGGATCTCTCCTAACTTTCTATCTGCCTAAATCTCACCTTCTCCCTGTCGTTTCTTCCTTTCTACTTTTGTTTGTATGTATCTCTTATCTCTCTTGTATTTCTCTGGCCATCCACACTTCCTATCCTTCACTTCCTTACCAAGCCCTGCTTATCCCTCTCCCCTAGCCACTCAAACATGTCTTAATATGAGTGTATACTGTCACTTCCAAAGCCTTCACCCAGAAATCTGAGAGTTCTGCCCCAAAGCCTCATCCTTAAACACCAGCAGGACCATCCTCAGTAGCCCACACAGGGCTCAGACCACCTTCAGAAAAAGTACTCCGCCTCACTAATCATCAGAGAAATGCATATCAAAACCACATTGAGATACCACCTAACCCCAGTGAGAATGGCCATCATTAATAAAACAAACAACAGATGCTGGCGAGGATACAGAGAAAAAGGAGCGCTTCTACACTGCTGGTGGGAACGCAAACTAGTGCAGCCTCTTTGGAAGACAGTGTGGTGATTTCTGAAAGAACTAGAAACTGACCTTCCATATGACCCAACAATCCCCCTATTGGGAATATACTGGAGGAATTCAAATCATTCTACAAAAAAGATACCTGCACAGGCATGTTTATTGCAGCATTATTCACAATAGCCAAAACATGGAACCAACCGTGCTGCCCATCAAAACTGGACTGAATTTTTAAAATGTTGTACATATACACAATGGGATATTATGTAGCCATAAACAAGGACAAACATGGACTTTGCTGCAACTTGGATGGATTTAGAGTCCATCATACTCGGTAATCTATCATAGAAACAAAGAAAAGACTACTATGTTCTCACTCATAAGGACCTTGAACAATTATCGCAATACTATAAGAAAGGAATTAGCAGTAGTGGGAAACTGCTCTGGGGGAAGGGGGATTGGCAGTTGAGGGAAACTGCCCGGGGGGGCACACCTCATCAACAAGGGTACCTGCATAATGAACATTTGTATATCTAACCCTGAATTGTACCCCACATGCTTAAAATTTTTTTAAAAATTTTAAAGAATCCTCCTTCAGTTCCCATTCTTCCACTCTCCTTCACCTGTCCTCAAACCCCTTGAGCCACCTTTTCTTGCCTGAGGTCATTTACTTTGCTCTTTGGCAAGTGCTTTTCCAGGGTTCGATGCCAGCACTGGCCTGGTGTTTACTTTGGCATTGCTGCTCCCCTACAATGCCCTCTTCCAAGGTCGCAGGAAAAGTAACTTGGGATGGGAAGAGGGCAACGGTAGGAAACGGAACCTTGAAGAGAAGCTTTGTTCAAGTTCGCTGGGGGCCTGCCATCTCCTCGGGAGACAACTCGCATGGCTCTAAGTCCTAAGCCCAGAATGGCAAAAAGTCCTAAGCCCAGAATGACACTCGGGACTTGGGGAGGCAACTGAGCAGCAGGAAACCACACAAGGGGCCTCCTTCTGGGCCCATCTCGCACACTCTGCAAACTCCCCTGGACTGTGAGCTTCACCTGCTCACTACTTGGGACACTTCTTTTTCTTTTTTAAAATTCATAAACTTTTTTTAAATTTTATTTTATTTTAAAACTATGGGGTACCATTCAGGATTAAGTATACAAGAGGTCATCGAGTGGTACAGTTTGGGCTTCCCCTTGGTCTCCATTTTGCCTGGTTTGAGATCAGGTACCCTTTGCCTCCCCTCTTCTCCATATCCTTGTCCTCCATCCACATCAGACCCTTCACTCCTCCTTTCTGGCCTTTTTCCTTACATCACAAATAGATTCACCTCCAATTCTTTTATTTAACTCCAAATCTTTTATTTAACTTTAAGCAGAGCTAGCGGGTAAGAACCCCACCACACCCATCCCTCCAGACACAGAAGCCCAAGACCTCCTAAAGGTCACTTGGAAAATTAGGGGCGGAACCTGGGTGCTCTGACCCTGGAACCTGTCATGCTGCCTCACAAATAGGGTCCTGGCCTAACCGCGGGGAGTCCACAGCCGCCACTCCTAGGCCATCCTGTTTTGCCACCTCTTTCTTCTCCCACCTCCCCACATGGCTGCTCCCAAGCTCCCTCAAAAGGATGGGCAGAAATATCCTGACCTGACTCCACTCTCTACCCAGAAAACTCTCACCCACCATCCAGGAGACCCTTTGACAGTCAGATACTCCTTGCCTCCTCACACAGAGTCAGCTCTGGACACAGATGCCAGAGGGCTAGGAACACACCAGGAGACTGGAGGGGAGGGCAGACCAGAGGCTGAGGTCCACATCAGGCCCTGCTATAAACAGATACTGTCAACCACTGCCCAGGAATCATCTCACCCGTCAGCAGGACCCTCCCTGACACACACACACACACACACACACACACACACACACCAGAAGCCTCATCTCAATTACACACCCCAGAGATGTAAAAAGTCCATGACAAAAATAACTGACTATAGACCTCCTATCAGATAAAAGATTGACAACTTTCATCCAGAGCAGATGTCTTCTATTGATTTGATTTGTCATTTTTTTTCCTTTATGCTTAAAAAATGTATCCTGAACCCTCTAAAAGGTCTTCTGCTGGAGAAAGGTGAGGTTCTCCTAGGCAACAGGAAATGTGACCTAAAATAACTGGCGTGCAGATTGGCGCATGCCATGTGGTAGGCACTCAATAAGTACTTGTTAGGTAAATGAATGAATGCCCCAAAAATGGGAAATAGGAGAGGGTCCTGAGGAGAGACAATAGCCAGGAGGCCCCCGAAATCCAGGAAGAGAGAAGATTTATGGGAGGGTGAGAGGCCTGAAGGGGAGGTAAGATAGTGAGAAACTCTGTTGGCCATAGCCAATAAATGTGGGCTGTGGGTGATTAATAGTCAATACAAGCCGGGCTCGGTGACTCAGCCTGTAATCCCCCACTTTGGGAGGCTGAGGTGAGTGGATTACCTGAGCCTGCGGGTTCGAGACCCGCCTGGGCAACTTGGCAAGACCTCATCTCTACAATACATCAAAAAATCAGCCAGGCGTGATAGCGCATGCCCGTAATTCCGGCTACTCAGAAGGCTGAGGTGGAAGGATCGCTGGAGCCCAGTAGGTCGAGGCTGCGGTGGCCGGGAGCAGCCACTGCACTCCAGTCTGGGCGACAGAGTGAGACTCCAACTCAAAAAAAAAAAAATAGTCAGTACAAAATTGTTTGTCATGCTGTGACATCAACTCAAAATTTCTGCAAGAGTCTGACTCCCACAGTGGGGCGGGGGAGATTCAGAGAAAGGGGACAAAGTCTGGCATCTGGGAGGTTCAAGGCTGGTAGAATAGCTGCAGGAAACAAGGTACCAAGAAGACCATTAGTGGTGCAGGAAGAGGAGAGATGGCTCCAAGAACAGAAGCTCCCTAGGGATCTTCAGATATTTGGAGGAGTGAGCAAGACGTCTCCCATATGTGATTTTTTAGAAAGATATGCCAAAAAAGACTGGAGGACGAGGAGCCTTGAGATAGATGTGGGTCAGTGCAGCAAAGTTACATGCCTACAGCAAAGCACAAAGCCAGAGTGCACGTTCCATTCCTCCTGTCTGCCCTCTGATGGACATGGATGGAATGGCATCCGCCTGAGTCCGCCACTTCTGAGTATCTCTGAATCATTAACGGAGCTAAATCCCTCCGTGAGCCCTGCTGGCCCTTTCCTGGTAACCACCTTAGAACAGAAAGGGAGGCGGGGCGGGGGTGGGGATGGAATTCTACTTAGGAGAGAACCAGAGGGAACAGGAAAGGATTGTGACCATTTGGGGCAATTCAGGACACAACGTCCTCCTGAGGTTTCTGGAATTTCAGCAGGGAACAGGAGCCCTGTGTCCTTCATACCCCACTGGGCAATTTCTCTCTCCTTAACCCCTGCTCACACATGAACTAACAGGAACATTAAAATCCTATTTGTCCAAGTCATTTCCATGAGGGAATTGGTAATTTACGTATCTGGACTTGACTCCCCAATGCCTCCAGGGATTAAGGGATAGGTCAGGAGGATTAGAGGTTGGCAAGGACCCAGACCTAACTCAGGCCGCATCAGGACTCTGAAACTGTCTCCAATTGCCAAAAGTAGATAAAGACAGAGAGCCAAGCAGGTAGTCCTCTTTTCTCCTGTTTAGGACTCCAATAAAAGAAACTATCCCAGTCTTTAAACAATTCCCTCCACCTCATATCGATGTCATTCTTCATGTAAAATCAGTTCCACCAACTCATTTGTCCTGGTTTTGCTTCTCCCCTTCTATATTCAAGATTCTCAATAAGCCCCTCCAGCTAGGGGTTCTCACTTTCCATCTTTCCTCATTTTGCTACAGCCTGACTGGGTTCTTATGCCTGTTGCCCAGAAAAACCAACACTAACGCAGCTGTTACAGTAGAGAAAGTGTTTAATATCTCAAGGCAGCAGAGCAAGAAGAATTCATAGACTGGAGTTTATAAAAGAAATGTGGTGGGCAGGGGACTAGGGACTGGTGATTGGTTGGAGATGATGCCATGGAAGGTGTTGAAACTGTCTTCATGTCAAAGGGAAAGTTTCTGGGAGGGGGCATCACAGGACCACTGCAGCCAGCTTCTTGGTATGTTTCCGGTATCCAGGTGGGGCCTCAGGTTCATTAGAGTACAAAGTATGAAAAACATTTCAAACACCATTCTCAGATTTTATAATAGAAAGGCCATCTACAAAGCAAGTCCTGTGGCCATCAGCTACTGACCCCTGGGCAGTGAGCTATTATAGATAGTTTAAGGTATGCAGGAGGTGGGGTCCCTGGAGATTACAGCTGCTTGTGTCCTTCAGATGATCAAACTTGAGGATGCCATCAAGGAGATCTGTGCAGTCTTCGGCTCATTGTTTAAGGGGAAATATATTTTTCAGCCTCACAGGCAGCTTCCCCCTCCTCAGGACCTGAAGATCATCAATCACTCTTTATTGAATTGAGGGCAAACTTAGAAACAACAGATTTATTCATTTCTAACCACAGCTACACCTTTGCAGGGCTCTTCTACAGCTTTTGTCCCATGGCCTTGCATTAATTTTATATAAGTGATTGTAATTTCTATCTCTGTCACACAGGGTTTTTTCCCTTCAGATAGTCCCCTGAAATTAATTGCCTTCGTCATAGTCTCCCAGGACCTCATCTCTCCATCCCTTTGGGACAAAGAAGCTTGACTTTCACCAAATATGCCAGTGGCCTTGCTAAGGCAGGATGAAAAGAGCAGCTTTGTTACAAATAAACCAGAACTTTCAAGTGGCCATTATCCTCCTTAAACTAGTCACTCTGGCCAGGTGCTGTGGCTCACACCTGTAATCTCAGCACTTTTGAGAGGCCAAGGGTGAGAGGACTGCTTGAGCTCAGGAGTTCAAGAACAGCCTGGGCAGCATAGCAAGACCTCATCTCTACTGAAAAAGAAATAAAAAATAAAATAGCCAGGTGTGGTAGTGTGTGTCTGTAGTCAGGCAGGTACTAGTATCCCCAAGACCAGACAACACACCTGCCCCCTGTCCAGTCTGTTCTGGGAAAAGGGAATAATATGAGGTTTATCATGAGCTTGGGAGCAAGCTTTCAGGGACGGACCTTTAATAGCCAAATGACCGGTAAGTCATGGCATCTGCCCAGTGTGTCATTAAAGAATAGGAAAGGAAGATTTTTCCAGAGCATTCCTGGAAGCAATAATTGCAGGAGAATAAAACTGATATTTTCATCCTGCCAAATTCAAACTGCTCCAAAAACTGGTTAAACTGTTTCCAAAAAGCAAATCAACCCACAAAAGACCAAGATTTGCCCATGTTGGCTGTACACCAGGCATCTTCTGAGGCAGTTAGTAAAAATTTGGTTCCATTGCCTTTGAGCCACTCATCCCCTGAGGCCAAGGTGAAGGGTCAAAGGCATCAGGCAAATGAAGCAGCTTGGAAGAGACCAGCCTCATCAATCACTGCAGTGCAAGATGACCCTCGTAGACACAACCTATGTCTGTATCTGGATCCCAATGAGTCAGAATCATTTTTCTTCTTTTTGGAGAAAGGGAGAAAACCCTCCCACTCCCAGATCTGTGGGGGTTAGGGGAAGAAGAATGGGGAAAGTTGTTCAGGAAAGTCTGGTAGTGTGAGGATATACAAACTTTGCACATAGATGGATATTCATCAGCTCTAAGAGGGCTTCATGGAGAACAAGCTTTCAATAAGACACATAGGAGAGGATGAGTCTTCTTTTAGACAGACTCCAGATGGTATCCTCCCAGTATACACATTCAACTTCTTCCTTCCCATGACATTTCAGAGTGAAATTGAATCTGGTACCTAATATAAAATATTGGGGCAATGCTACAGAACACACACCCCTACATCTCAAATCCCCATTTCTGTAAATAATTCCCCCATTAACTCCTGAGGTTAGGAGCAAGTCAAGTGGTGGAACAAATAGTAGTGCCATTTAGAAAGACCCTGCACTGGGGCAGTTCTCATGTTGGTGCCAGAGATCTGATTTCCCCTTAGAAAAGATTTGCACAAATTGTGAAGTTTGCAGTGGTTGGTTCTAAGGCACTGCTGCTGGAGACTGCTGAAGTCCTGGCGTCAGAGTTCTTTTTGCCCACTCACCCATTAATACACACACACACTACATGGACACACTCATTCACACATACACTAGTGTAGGCACACAAACTAGTGTATTCCCAGGCTCAAGCCCTCAGACATACAGGACCTGTCCATTTCCCTCACTTCCCTCATCTTATCACCTCCAAGTCCATGCTGCCTCTGAATATGGATTCAGTACACCCCATTTTCTCTACCCACTGACCTCGAGGTACATCATTTCTCCAGTTAATGTACTTCTCTGCTTGGGGGAAGGATGAAAAACCTTAAAGACTTCACCCAAAAAACTATTAGAACTAGCAAACGAATTCGATTAAATTGCAGGATCCAAAAATGAACATATCCAAGTCAGTTGCCTTTGAGTACACCAACAATGGACTATCCAAAAAGCAAATTCAGAAATCAATCCCATTTATAATATCATCTAAAAGAATAAAAATAATATAAAGAAGAGTACCTCACGACCCTCATTATTTTCTCGCTATTAGAGAGTCCCCCAATGGAAACCAGATCAATCTCAAATTCTTCATATCGATGTGAATGCTAAGACTAACTGTGAGAAACGAAGAACTGAGCACCACACGTTCTCACTCATAAGTGGACCATGAACACCTACCATAATACTACTAATAAAGGAATTGGCAATAGCAGGACACTGCTGGGAGTGGGGAGCACACAGCATCAGTAAGCGTGTCTGATCCTAAATGTTGGCTGTACACTAGGGATCTTCTGAAGCACCTAGTAAAAATCCGGTTCCATTGCTTTCAAGCCACACATCCCCTATGAGGCCAAAGTGAAGGGTCAAGGGCATCAGGCAAGTGAAGTTAGAATCATTTTTCTTCTTTTTGGAGAAAGGGAGGGTTTTCTCCAAATGAGGTCCAATGGAAGACCCAAAACTTTACCTGTACCTAGACCACTTAAGTGCCCAATCTTGACTTGTACCCCACGTCTTTAAAATTTAAAAAAAAAAGACTAACAGTGAATTCCTCAAGAATAGGAATCTGCACATTTACCTCTCCACAATCAGTGCCTAATAAAGAGTTTCTCTGACAGATAAATGGGGCCCAAATCTCCCTATCCTCACCCATCTCCCACTGTCTCCCATTCTACCCCACACTCCCAGGAGTCTCTCGTGAACATGCTCAATTAAAGAACCAACTGATCCCTAGACCCTGCAATTCTATTTTCACTTCATGTTGAGCTCACTGTCTCCTACACACCTCCCTTGTCTTCCTCCCTGTAGATCAACCTCTACAAGAAACAGCCCTTCAGATAGGGGACCACCAAGCCAGGCAAAGTGTCTTAACCAACTCCCCTTCTGACACTTCCCATAGAACCATACAGGTTCTATGTAGGTAGAGGGAGATTCCCGATTTAAGCCTTAAAAGATGAGGTTATATGGTCAAGCTATTAAAATAAGGCAAAAGCTCTCAAGGGAGCAACATGGGAAAAGCTATAAGCTAATGAAAAACGTGATCTACCGAGAAACGTTTAAAACGCATTGTATCAAAAGCATAAAGTCCAATGAGGGACTGAGGAGAGAAACATCTAAAAATGCAGGTAAGGCCAGACAAGAAAGGTCATGTTTGCTCTACTAAATATCAGAGTTTTATCCCTAAGAGCAATTGGGAGGCTTTGGAAGATTTTAAGCAGAGAGTGATAGGATCACATTTGCATTTTTTAAACCATTCTGGCAGACATCCTAACAGGTGAGAGGTGAGATCTCATTGTGATTCTGATTCTCATTTCCCTGATGTTTAGCACCTTTTCAAATACCTCTTGGCCATTTGGATGTCTTCTTCGGAGATATGTCTATTCAAGTCCTTTTCCCATTTTCAGTAGGGTTATTTGCTTTCTTGCTATTGAGTTGTAGGCATTCCTTGTATATTTTTATGTTAACCTCTTATCAGATACATGGTTTACAAATATTCTCTTCCATATCATATGTTGCTATCTCACTCTGATGGCTGTTTCCTTTGCTATGCAGCAGCCTTTTAGTTTAATATAGTCCCACCTACCTATTGTTTACTCTTGCTGCCTGTAAATTTGATGTAATATCCAAGAAATCATTGCCAAGGCCAATGTCAAGATTTTCCTCTATGTTTTCTTCTAGGAGTTTACTGTTTCAGGTTTTACATTGAAGTTGTTAATCTATCCTAGTTTATTTTGTGTCTGATGTAAGATAAAAGTCCAGTTACATTCTTTTGCATGTGACTATATCTAGTCTTTCCAGCACCATTTGTCGAAGAGACTGTTCTTTCTATTATTTTATTCCTTCAGTTGATATTATAAATGGGATTGTTTTCTTAATTTCCTTTTTGGATAGTTCATTGTTAGTGTATAAAAAGACAACTAATTTGTATGTGTTCATTTTGATATCCTGCAACTTTACTGAATTTGTTTATTAGTTTTAACAGTGTCTTGTGGCATCTTTAAGGTTTATTATCCTACTGCTGAGCAGAGAAGCATATTTCCTGGAGAAATGCTGTAGGATTGACAGGCAATGGCATTTATCCAGTATAGGTTTTAGTAATCCGTTGGAACTAAGACCAGTCAGTATAAGATTTTCTCCATCAATGGTCAGCCAAAAAAGTACAGACAGCAGGTAGGCAGGATGGGGATCACTGCATTTGTGTTTAAGGACTCTATGCAAGACTTCTTTTCACTTAAACTAACATATGACCAATTTTACCCAAACTGCATCATTTTAAATATCCAAGATAAACAACATGAACCATCTCCCATGCTCTGAGTGTTCACGAACAATCTTTTATATCCCTCCAGATTGTTGCAGACCCATTCTTAGGGAGTTTCACGCTTGCCGAGGATTTTCTTTTCTTTTTTTTTTTTTTTTTTCTGGGTTAGAGTCTCACTCTGTCGCCCAGACTGGAGTGCAGTAGCACGCTCCCGGCCACCGCAGCTCCGGCCTGCTGGGCTCCAGTGATACTTCCACCTTAGCCTTCCAAGTAGCTGGAACTACAGATGTGTGCTACCACACCCGGCTAATTTTTTGATTTATTGTAGAGATGAGGTCTCACCACGTTGCCCAGGCGGGTCTCGAACCCACGGGCTCAGGTTATCCACTCACCTCAGCCTCCCAAGGCACGGGATTACAGGCTGAGCCACCAAGCCCTGTGCTGAGGATTTTCACATGACACTTTAACCATTTGTATGGAAGTCATATCACTGTTTTATAAATTTAAATGTTTTAAAAATTTTAATCCCCTGAAATAAGATTAATACGTGGTTTTTAAAACTAATAAAGAATTATTTGTTGTGCAGGTGATTCAAACCATCATTCAAAAATTCGCTAAAAATAGGAAGAAGACAAATAAATAAAAGCCAAGGGGAGTGGCTCACCTATATTCCCAGCACTTTGGGAGGCCAAGGCAGGAGGATTGCTTGGGCCCAGGAGTTAAGGACCAGCCTGTAGTGACAGAGTGAGAACACAATTCAAAAAATATAAATATAAACAAGAATCCAAAAGCTCAGGAGAAGTGAAATTATTGCTTGACATTTTGTGAAATATAGCCATGGAGTTGTGTTTCTGAATTCTCCATCTCTTTTGATTTCTTTAAAGCATGGATTCTGGTATTAGAAGTTTCCAAAATCCTGCCTTGACTTTTCCCTCTTAAGGGAAGGTCAGACGTGGCAATGAAGGAATACCTTTGTCACTGGAAATTCCACTAATGTTTTCCTCTATTTCTAAGCAGTAAGATTCAGACAGTGAAAGCTTGGGGAAACAGCTCCAAGTGCTATATTTTTAGAGACCTGCAAAGGCATCATTTCGAGGTATTAAACAGTCCAATGTATTGATTCCAATAACTCATAATTTCCCATTGATCCCCAGAAATTGGCAGGCAATGCAATTAAACATCTCTCACCCAGAAAGTTTAAGGCAGACTATTTCTTTTTTCTCTCTCTCTTTTAATTTTTATTTTGAAATTGTGGGGTACAATTCAGGGTTAGGTATACAAATGTTCATTGTGCAGGTACCCTTATTGATGAGATGTGCCCCGCCTCCCCAGGTGGATATTTACTACCATCAATCTCAGCTATTCCCCCGACCCCTCTCCCCACAGTTTCCCACTATTTTCAGTCCCTTTCCTACAGTAATATGGTAGTTGTTCAAGGTCCACTTATGAGTGAGAACATGTGATACTCAGCTCTTTGTTTTTGTGAGAGACACTCAGTTTTATAAACTCTAATTCCATTCACACTGCCGCGAAGTTCATGATTTTGTTCTTCTTTATGGCTATGTAATATTCCATTGTATATATGTACCACATTTTTTAATCCAGTCCTCTTTTGATGGGCAGCACAGTTGGTTCCATGTTCTTGCTATTGTGAACAATGCTACGATAAACATATGTGTGCAGGGATCTTTTTCATAGAGTGACCTGAGTTCTTCCGGGTATATTCCCAGTAGGGGGATTGCGGGATCATATGGAAGGTCAATTTCTAAGAGTTTTAGCACTCGCCACACTGATTTCCACAGAGGCTGTACTACTTTACACTCCCACCAACAGTGTAGAAGCGTTCCCTTTTCACCACATCCTCTTCAGCATCTGTTATTTTTTGAGTTATTGATGATGGCCATTCTGACTGGAGTTAGGTGGTATCTCAGTGTAGTTTTAATTTGCATCTCCTTGATGATGAGTGAGGCTGAACATTTTTTCATGTGTCTGTTGGCTGCTCGTATGTCCTCTTTTGAGAAGTGTCTATTCATATCTTTAGCCCACTTTGCAATGGGGCTGTTTGTTTTTTTCTTTTCAGCATGTTTGAGTTCCTTGTAGATCCTTGTAGATCCATGCCTTTGTCAGACATGGAGTTGGCAAATATTTTTTCCCAGTCTGTGGACTGTCTCCCTGCTCTCTTGATGGTTTCTTTGGCTTTGCAGAAGCTTGTCAGTTTAATGAGGTCCTACTTGTCTATTTTATCTCTTATGGCCTGGGCATTTCGGGTTTTGATCAGGAATTGGTTGCCAGTTCCAGCTTCCATAAGAGTGTCTCCTGCATTTTCTAAGGTTCTTACAGTTTGAGGTTTTACATTTAGGTCTGTGATTCATTTAGATTTAATTTTTGTGTATGGGGATAAGTAAGGGTCCTGTTTCAATCTTCTG
This sequence comes from Cephalopachus bancanus, assembly GCA_027257055.1. NCBI lineage: Eukaryota > Metazoa > Chordata > Mammalia > Primates > Tarsiidae > Cephalopachus > Cephalopachus bancanus. Next base: position 1,098,255 of record JAPVLO010000385.1, on the reverse strand, counting down.
CATGTGGTCAGCCAGTTTTCCCAGCACCATTTACTGAATAGGTTCTTCTCTCCCCAGTGGTTGGTAGTGGAGGCTTTGTAGAAGATGAGTTGATTGAGAAATTGAGGTTATGCTTCTGAAATCTCAATTCTATTCCATTGGTCTATATGCCTGTTCTTGTACCAATACCAGGCTGTTTTAATTATTGTGGCTTTATAGTATAAAGTCTGAAAGTGTGGTACCTCCTGCTTTGTTTGTTTGTTTGTTTGCTGAGGATTGTTTTGGCTATTCTTGGTCATTTATGTTTCCATATGAATTCCTGTATTGTTTTTTTCTAGGTCTGAGAAGAATGTTGCTGGTAATTTGGTGGTATTGCATTAAATCTGTAGATTGCCTTAGGTAAAATGGACATCTTAACAATGTTGGTTCTTCCAATCCATGAGCATGGAATATTTTTCCACTTGTTTATGTCATCTTTGATTTCTCTGAGCAGTGTTTTATAGTTTTCATTGTAAAGGTCTTTTACATCTCTGGTTAGGAGGATGACAAGGTATATCATTTATTTTTGTGAAGGCAGACTATTTCTAAAAGACCATTAATTCCTGACAGTTCTAGGAGAGTAACATAAAAAAATTTACAAATAGTGATCACTTCATTTTTAGAAAATTTGAATAAAATTTAAGCACAAGTATCGAAATTTATAGAACGTAAATAGATACATCATGCCTCAAACCATACATAAGAAAATAACATCAGTAGAATTATTCTAGGTATATGTTCACAAATTTTAACCTGTTTCTCAGCCATATGTGTCTACCACATCATTGATTTCATTCTGTAGAATATTTTAAAGATGATCTAATTATTTATTTTTATTAAAATTGTCAATGACCTTTGCCAAAGTTGTGTTTTATGATTAATAAATTTAAACTTGTTGACATTTCAATTAACTCTTTTCTGTAGAACATAATATTTTAGATGAGAAAATACTCTGTATATATTTTATACATATAAACTGTATATATTTTTATACGTATAAATACTCTGTATATGTTTTTAGAAGGCTAGATGAATTGATGTTATCTCTGTTTATGGTTCTTTGAATGTCTCACCAGTTTCAGACACTGAAAAATCATAAGCCTTTTCCATTTCATCCAACTCTAAAATAGAATATTAATGTATTCATTTAAATATGGAAGTCCTATCAAAATATTCTTCCCACAAGATTGAGATGTCTAAAGTGTCAAAATTAAACCTTATAAACTGCTTTAGTGTTCATCATTTAGTTTGTTCAGTTTTTCACTTGCTTTTGTGCAGGTGAATCTCAATGACCTTCTGTCTGCAGGCTTCATTTTCGATCATTGAAATTTACTAAAAGATTCCAGTCGTGAAGTTTTTAACACTTTATTTGAATACCTTGATTAAAGATTTCCAATGATTTTTAAACAAAACACACTTACAAGTCACAGATTGATCGTATAACAATAATTACTCTGCTTATTTTTTAAACTCTAATACTATTTTGTAACACTTAGGTTGACTGATATCAGCTTCCTCACAAATTACATATGTGTGTGTGTGTCTGTGTGTGTGCAGTATGTGTGTGTATATATTGTATATATTTGTAAATTTTGATAACTCTAACTCTATTTGGATTGGTAGAATATTGTCACTTATTTGTCCTCAGATATAAATTACACGTATACCCTAGATACACACCACAGGTACTCACTACTCCTTAGGCTTTTTTATTTTAAAAATTATTCACTACATATTATGGTCCACCAAAAATCTTGTTCATGTTATCAAGTTATCAAAAACTAATAATTTTATCTCCAAGGTTAAACCTTTTAACTAAATTTGCAACTGTGTTAATAGTAATGTCAAATGAACCTTCAAAAGCTTTACTTTGTTCAGGGAATTGGCTAGTAAAAATAAAAAATGGAACCATTACTAGAATTAACTGATTTTCTGCTTGAAAAACCTGATGACACTGATAAAAAATCATCACCTTTTAACTGTTTGCAAATTTATCTTATTGATGGAGCTAGTAAATTAACAGCTATAAGTTCACTTTTTATACATTCTCAAGAAAACTTGGAATTCAAGATTGTAAAAATTAATTTAGAATAGTCATCTAATCTAAATGAAAAGTCATACTTCCACAGAATGATACAAAAATGTGTCACCTGCAGCTGCAGATGTTAAATCATTGTTCGGTCTTCTCAAATAACTACTGATTTGAAGTAGATGCTAACACTTCTTTAGCAAACTTCTGCTTTCTGTCTTTCATGTGGTCAGTGCCAGCACTAACTATGTTCTCCATAGAGAATGGCAAATGTCAACAAACATTTTGTACAAGTTTCACATTCATCAACAGCTTTCTCTAAAAAATGAATATCAGCTGGGAGCAGTGGCTCATGCCTGTAATCCCAATACTTTGGGAGACCAGGAGGGGGGATTGCTTGAGCCCAGGAGTTCAAGACCAGCCTGGACAACATAACAAGACACTGTCTCTACAAATAATTTTTAAAAATAAAAAGTATCGGACTGGGTGCGGTGGCTCCAGCTTGTAATCCCAGCACTTTGGGAGGCCAAGGTAAGACAATTGCTTGAGACCAGGAGTTTGAGAACAGCCTAGGCAATATAGCAAGACTTCATCTCAACCAAAAAATTTTAAAATGAGCCAGGCACGATAGAGTACACCTGTAGTGCCAGCTACTCAGACGTCTGAGGAAGAAAGAATGCCTGAGCCCAGTAAACTGAGGCTGTGGTGAGCCATAATTGTGCCACTAGACTCCAGCCTGGGTGATAAAGTGAAAACCCAACTGAAAAAGGGGGGGGTTTATCAATTATTTAATTTTTGTTTATTTTGTGTTTTAGTTCACTGCTGCTAAAAGCGTTCAAAATTTAAAAAGCACTATCAACCAATCAAATAAGTAAGTAAATGAAGTTCATACCATAAAATAGATGACAAAAACCACAGCAGCGAAGGCAATCAAGCTATTTTCTGTATGTCTGTTGCAGAACTGATCAGCCTCTGTTTCTCACACAGATCTCACATAACTTCCCAATTTTTCTTTCTGTTCTGTCAACCTATGCCCTGATATGTGGCACAATTCCCAGGTCACTTCACAGACCATTGAACAACTGGCTGGCACACCAAGTGGCTGGTGGGGGCAACCGTGGCAAATATTTCTTCCCAGCTGCCCCAATATGTACACTATTTTTTTTATCAGGGAGTGCTCTGCATGCTGTCTTTGAAAGTTGGGGATGGTATTAGTCACCTAATAAGAGAGGAAGAAGAAAAAGTTTATCAAGCGTTGTATTCCAGATTTAACCATGTTTATTAAGGTGGTTCTCAATACTAGACCAGTCCATGACAGAAACACAGAATGGAAGTCTACCAAACTCTCTGTTTATTTTTATGTAGCCATTAGTAATAATAAAACTCTAGAAATCCAGATCACAAGCTAACCTAAATTAGACAATGGGAAAAAAACAGGCCTAAACTGGAATTGAGTGTCCCCACTCAATTCCCACGTTAAACATTTTATGCGTCTGCTTCTACCACATAAAATATAAGATCCAACAGTAATCTTCAAATTCCTGAATTTTAAAAATACTGTTCACATAAGGGATATGTGTTAAGGATACATCCAAAGTGAATGATATATCCCAAGAGGGATCGCATTAATAGAACTCAAAATATTCTTTCTCGGTTTCCTTAGTTAAGTTCCTCCTCTGAAGTATACCATTATATTGGTCTCTAGGGAAAGAAGTGCCCTCTCCACTCTTTTTCAAGAAGAGGAAATGCTTGATTGGTTGACCAGATTCTAGACTCTCATTAGGCCATATTTTCTAGCTGAGAGGTGGGGACCAGGGCAGGATAAATATGTTCATATACATGAAAATTTCTGTATGACTCTTTTTCCTTTGACACTGATGACTGTGGATTTCATCTATCCTGCGTGTGGTAAGTTCCAAGATTTAATTTTGAGCTTAACAAATGGCACCATTGAGGACTCTAAACCACACAAAATGTATTTCCCATACGGTCCAATTAAGCTTCCTAAAGTTCTGCATCATACTTTGGAATCAAAGATTCAGACAAAGAATTGAATCCACTTGCCCTCACCCCACCCCAACAAAAGTATTTAATGCTTCTTATATGCCAAACATGTTCTAAATGCCAGGAATTCAACATTGAACAAGACCAAGGGCAAGGAAGGTCAGAAAAATACATTTCTTAGTATATTTAAGGATGATAATATCTATGATAGTCTAATAAAGTGTGCAGGTGAAGTCTATTGGAACTATGCCTAGTCAAAATTTCAAGATAGGAAATTCCCCCAAAAAATGATACAAGATGAAAAATGTAAAAGCATTACTCAAATATAGGTATTGGAGGAGAAAGAGAAGGTAATGTTCCAGAAATAAGGACCAACAATGCAAAATCCCAGGCATAAGCAAAAACAAAGTGTACTCAAGAAGTTACAAGAAAAATTCTTGGATGGCGAAGATATAGACTGAGAGGTGAGCAGTGGAAGAGGTGATAAGAAGAGGCCATCATTAGCTGGGCTCGGTGGCTCAGCCTGTAATCCCGCGCCTTTGGGAGGCTGAGGTGAGTGAATTGCCTGAGCCCGCGGGTTCGAGACCCGCCTGGGCAGCGAGACCTCATCTCTACAATAAATCAAAAAATCAGCTGGGCGTGGTGGCGCATGCCTGTAATTCCGGCTACTCGAAAGGCTGAGGCGGAAGGATCGCCGGAGCCCAGCAGGCCGAGGCTGCGGTGGCCGGGAGTGGCCACTGCACTCCAGTCTGGGCGACAGAGTGAGACTCCAACTCAGAAAAAAAGAAAAAAGAAGAGGCCATCATGAAGGACCTTGTCAGCCATGTTCAACTGATGTCTTTAAAAGTTCCAGGAGACATTACAGGGCAAGAGAGAGTAAAGAAAATCAACAAAGCAAGATTTCTGAGAACACAGGAGGAGATGGGATTCAGACCTTAGATGGAGGGTTAGGTCTTAGACAAGAGAAGGGGAAACTTCACATAGGAACTGTCAGAAAGGAAGAAAAAGTAGGCACAAGAGCATGTAAGAGTGTAGATTTATTGGTAGGAAATAGAGTTTATGTGGAAAAAAAGTTCTGTTTTTCTCTGTGAAGCTGATGAGGTCACTAGCTATGGCTGAGGCAAGATGTGTTGGAATGGGTGGCTTACAGAGCTGGAAGAAGTTCTGAAACCACTTTTATGGAAAATGGGAGACACTAACTAGGAAAGTGTTATAGATTTGCTTGCATAGAGTTGAGGGCCAAGTTGTGATTACAGGCCAGAAGTTGATAGCATATAATCTTTATAGTTCTGTGTCTTTTTTATCTGAAAATGTTCAATTGTCCTGGGATAGGACAGAGAAGTTAGGTAACTGGATTTATTAAGAGCTGCTATTTAACAAACTTGGTAGAAACAGAGCCAAGCAGTGGAATAGAATGGCAAAAGACTAGTCTGCGTGGTGGCCCATGTAATTTAATATGGAAAGGGAAAAAAGTGAACACTATTGTAGGCATATATATATTTTAAAAATGATCAAGGAGTTGAAGTTTAAAAACTAGATATAAAGAAAGTATCAAAATGAAAGAGTTGAAAAAATGGGAGACTGTTGTGAGAGTGTGGGTGTTTTCAGAAGTGGAGTAGCTCTGAGTAATATCCAGATCCACAAATTGGCGATGGGTGTTGGGGTGAAAGTCATGATAAGGTCAAGGAACTGATAACCCAGGCTGCTGGATGAGTCACAGTCATGATCATTGAAGTTATCCAGAATCTTACAATAAAAAGGAAGCCCACCATTCAGGGATCAATATTCCATGAAAGAAAGAGAATGATTAGGAACCCAGTTGACGAAATAATAAGGGGAAGCCAGATGACCCAAGACTGCTCAGAAGAGGAGTTGTTAGTATTATGACCGAATGGACACTACGGTGGAATCTAGAATGATCCACGTGTTTGTGGATTCCACTGCCCAGCCTGAAGAGCATGGCTGGAATGTGAGTGGGCTGCACTTGAGAGGAGACTTGAGGAGAACCTTTTTTTTTTTTTCTATTGAGATTGCTCAGTTCTAAATTTAGTTAAATCATTTCTGGTTTTACATCTATTAATTCCCTCATCTTTCATTTTCAGGTTGTTCGATCAGACATTCTCTAACTCATAAAACTGAATTTATTTTTGCTACGTACTCTTTTCTTATAAAACACTAAACACCAGGGATCCTCTAAGAACAGCAATGGCTGAAATCCAAGTAAAGATGTGTAGTGTTCACGTAACATCCATTTTCAAAACAATCATAACATAAGGTTCTATTTTCTTTTTAACCCAAGAGTATTAAGATTTTTTTTCACAGTGGTTTACTTTTTAAAATTATTATTCTTGGCCTTTCATTTTTAATTTTTGATTTGTATATTTTGCTGTAAGAGAATGTGGCTCTTACAGTTTCTCCTTTGGAGAGTTGATTGAGGTTTTCCTTGCTGCCAAGTATTTAATCCATTATTGTAAAGTCTTGCAGGTGTTGAAAAAAACGTTCATTCTCTTTTCATTGGGCATGAAATTCAAACCAAGTTTGTTGAGCGTGTTACGCAAATCCTCTATATACAAAATTATGTTTTGTCCACATAAACTGTCACTTTTCAAGACTTATAGATCGATGACTGCTACAGAGACAATCGTTTTATCAGGTAATCCTCACAGTTATAACACTTTTTGCTTTGCTTCAAGGCAAGTTTGATGCATAAAGTTTGTGAATTTTACCTTTTTTTAATCTATGCTGTTTAAAACAGCACTTTGCCTCCTTTAATTACTTTGGCCTTGAATTCTGTTTTGCCAGATAATGTCACCATTCCATTTACCTAGCATTTCTCTAGTCACTCCTTTATTTTCAACCATTGTGTGTCACTTTTATCTCTGGTGTGTCTATTATAAAAGAAATCTATGACTGCAGTTCACCTTCTGACCCTGCCATTTATTATTTTTTTCTTATTGTTCTTCCTTTTTTTTTTTCTTGCCTTCCTAATCTTTGTTCCATTGATCAAGTTCTTTTTTTGTTGTTCCTCTTTTTCACCCTGCTACTTTGAAAGATTAATAAATCTGTTAGGATTCAATTCAGCTGCATGGAACAGAAACTTCAAAATAAGCAGATTAAAGGTATAAGCTTCCCTCCTCCACCCCCCAGGTCAAAGAAGTCTGAAGAAAGGCAACCTGGTACCCCACTGTCCTCAGGAGTCCCACCACCTTTTTTCTTTCTGCCCCACCATTCTGAGGTCCTAACTTCTCTTCTCAAGGCCATAAGGCAGCTGCAAGGGCACCAGTCACTCTGTCCAATTTTCAAATAGTGGAGAGAAAGAAGAGAGATGGGCACAAAAGGCATGTGTCAGCTGAGCTGCTCCTTTTAAGAAGACTTTGCTGACATTCCACAAAGTACTTCCATCTATATTAGTCAAATGGCCACTCCTAGTGACAAGCATGCCTGGGAATGCCATCTTTTAACTGGACACATTGCCCTCCTAACTAAAATCATAATTATATTTCTAAGAAAGAAAGCAAGAATGGATACTGAGTAGGCCAGGAACATCACTGCCACAATCAACATATTGTACTATCAGTATCAACAAATAGCCATGATTTCACCCCTCTCAAAAAATGAGATAACTCATCATGTATAACTTAATCCTCCTTCCTACTCAGTCTCCTAAGATTTTAAATGGTAATATCTAAATTTTATCCCAGCTAGTGTTAGTTTTTTAATATAAGCCATGTATTACCATATTATCCTATATATAATCTTATATATCACATATAATTAATATAAAATCATTTCATATGTAATGTACATTATTATACATATAATAATATAATACACAATATTATTTTATTTATTTATTTTATTTTTTGAGTCAGAGTCTCATTCTGTCACTCAGGCTAGAGAGCAGTGGCATTATCATGGCTCACTGAAGCCTGGACTTCCTGGCCTCAGGTGACCCTTCCACCTCAGCCTCCCAAGTAACTGAGACTACAGGCACATGCCACCACACCCAGCTAACTTTTTGATTTTTTTGTATAGATAAGATCTTTCTATGTTGCCTAGGCTGGTCTCAAACTCCTGGACTCAAACAATCCTCCCACCTCAGCTTCCCAAAGTGCTGGGATTACAGATGTGAGCCACTGTGCCCAGCCCATATCATTTTATTATATAATTGTTAATGCAATAGAGGCAATATTTCTATTTTAGGATTTATTTCTTGACAATGGTATTTAACACAATAAGAACAAGAATTTTTTTAGATTTGACTACGCAACCTGTTGGTTTCTCTGCCTACTACTCTTTCTTGTATATCATGTTCTTTTTTCTTGAAGTTGTACTGTTTGAAGACCATTTTTTTCCAAAAAAAAGGTTAGTGTGATATACTTTCATAGCTCTTTATTTTGCCCTTATTATAACTGGCTCTAGAATGCCAGCTCCAGCTTGGCAGGCTCTGATCCATTGTCCATTAATTTTCAGGTAGCCAATCAGACACCTGGTGTTAATCTGATTTGCTTTCCTTTGTGAGTGACTTTTTTCTCTGAAAGTTAATAAGATTTTTCTCGCCCTTGAAATTCAGAATCTCACCCACATGAGTTTAGGTGTGGGTGCCTTCTTTGGGTATACCCACCTAGCACTTAGTGGGTACTTTGGACCTAAAGTCTTGAGTATGTGATGTCCTTCTATTATTTCTTTGACCTCCCTGAATATATCCTCCACATCTCTTTAGCCCCATAATTCCTACTGCCTTCACATTCAAAAACAAAAACAAATGAAAACCTTAGTTTCCAAATTACTGATGCATTCTTCAGTCACATAATTTCAGTTATTTGCCCCTTCTACTAATTTTCTTTCTTTCTTTCTTTCTTTCTTTCTTTCTTTCTTTCTTAACTTTATTTTATAATCATATTTTTAAATTGTAAGTCTTTCTTGTTTAGTGATTAGCTTTTGGTCATGGAACTCTACCACAGTTTTATGGATTTAGTGTCCACTTAATTTTTTTCTAAGTAGAGATCATTTTGTATGAAATGAAAAAGTTTATTCATCTTGGTTCTTCTTTTTCTTTTTTCCTTCCTAACCACTAAATTACCAGGGAGGTTCTTCATTTTCTAAACGGTTCATTTTTCTCCACTATTTGATAATTCTTTATTTTAAGTAAGGTACCTTTGGCTCTTCCTCCCCTGGCACTTTGCAATGCTATGGATATCTGGTACACGTTTCTACAACTTCTAGATGTCTGTTTCCACCATGGATCTCTGTCCCTTCCCTGCGAAGCTAGGGGGCAAGTAGGATGAGGATGCTGATGGAAAGATTTCCTGTGAAGGTATGGGATGTATGGAAGTGAAATCAACAGGCAAGCCTGTGTCCTCGTGTAAAGAATACTCCTTCCTCTCTTTTCCTTTTTTCCTCTGTGATCGACTAAAGGTCCAGAGTTACCACAGGTCCTGTTTCATTCTTTTATTTTTTTAACACATTTCTTATTTTAAAATTGTGGGGTACAGTTAAGGGTTAAGTATACAAATATGCATTGTGTGGGTACCCTTGTTGATGAGGTGTGCCCCCCATCCCCGGACAGATATTGACTACTGTTAATCCCACCTCCCTTCCCCTCCCTGTCCCCCCCCAATAGTTTCGCGCCACTGTCAATCCTTTTCTTATAGTATTACAATTGTTGTTTAAGGTCCACTTATGAGTGAGAACATGTGATACTCAGATCTTTGTTTCTATGAGAGATCACTCAGTATTATAAACTCTAATTCCATCCAGGTTGCTGCGAAATTCATGATTTTGTTCTTTTTTATGGCTGCGTAAAATTCCATTGTGTATATATACCACATTTTTTAAATCCAGTCCTCTTTTGATGGACAGCATGGTTGGTTCCATGATCTGACCAAAGCCTAACATCTAGGATCTACAAGGAACTCAAACGTGCTGAAAAGAAAAAAACAAACAACCCCATTACAGAGTGGGCAAAAGATATGGACACTTCTCAAAAGAAGACATACGAGCGGCCAACAGATACATGAAGAAATGTTCAACCTCACTAGTCATCAAGGAGATGCAAATTAAAACTACACTAAGATACCACCCAACTCCAGTCAGAATGGCCATTATCAAAAATTCAAAAAATAACAGATGCTGGAGAGGATATGGCGAAAAGGGAACACTTCTACCCTGTTGATGGGAGTGTAAACTAGTACAGCCTCTGTGGAAATCAGTGTGGTGATTCCTAAAAGCTCTAAATATTGACCTCCCATATGACCCCTCAACCCCCCTACTGGGAATATACCCTGAAGAACTCAAATCACTCTATAAAAAAGATACCTGCACATGTATGTTTATTGCAGCATTGTTCACAATAGCAAGATCCTGTTTCATTCTTTTCTTCGTTTGCTCACTCCAGGGCAAATCTCCAGCCAGTTACTCTGTAAACATGAGAAGAGGTAGGAGGCTGACTAGCCTGGTTGTTCCAGGAGCAGTCATTTGCTTATTTACCTTTATGATTATCCCCTTGGTCAGTTTCACCTTAGCCTTATTGACTCCTGATGTCAACACTGCCCCGTAATCCTTGGAGAAAGAGCAGGTCTCCTTTCCGCAGAAGCCCTCTCTTGCTTTCATTCCTGCTTGAGTTTCTCCATCATCTGGTTCCAGAAGCTCTCTTTTTCTTTTAGTTTTATTTATGTATTTATTTATTATTTTTTATTTTATCTTAAAGATGTAGGGTATAATTTAGGATTAGGTATACAAGCGGTCATTGTACAGGTAAAGTTTGGGCCTCCCTTTGGTCTCCACTATAACTGGTTTGAGATTAAGTACCCTTATTAATGTTATGACCACTGCTCCCCTCCCCTGACAGTTTCTGGTTACTGCCAATCCCTTTCTTATAGTATTATGGTAAATATTCAGGGTCCACTTATGAGTGAGCTTTGTAAAGATATTTGGTGTTCAGTTTTTCAACAAATATTTATTGAATTCCTTTTCTTGGCCCTGGAGATGCAGCAGTAAATGTTTCCAGTTTGAAGGAGACTAGAGAGATACAAAAACCAAATGTCATGCATGATCCTAGATTCAGTCCTGGAAAGAAAGTCAAGGCAGAAAAGAAGAATTTTTGTTGCTATTGTTTCGTTTGTTTTGCTACATGGGATATTATTGGGACAACTAACATCATTCAAATGTGGATTAAGTGGTATTATTGTATCATTATTAATTTCCCAATTTTGATGGGCATACTATGGTTATTTACAAGAATGTTCTGGTTTTTAGGAAATACACACAGTTTATTTAAGGGTAATTAGGCATCACGTCTCAAATGGCTAAAATTAACACTAATAATAATAAGTGAGAGAATGATGAGGCAAATGTGACGAATTATGAACAATTGGGCAATCTGAGCTTCAATCTGAGTGAAAGGTATTCAGAAGTTCTTTGATTACCTATGTCACATTTCTTGGAGTTTAAAGTACTGAAAATAAAAAGTTGACCATTTTTTTTAAAGAATAGTGCAAAGACCAGGCTCGGTGGCTCAGCCTGTAATCCTGCGCCTTTGGGAGGCTGAGGTGAGTGGATTGCCTGAGCCCACGGGTTCGAGACCTGCCTGGGTAGTGAGATCTCATCTCTACAATAAATCAAAAAGTTAGCCGGGCATGGTAGCGCGCGCCTGTAGTTCCAGCTACTTGGAAGGCTGAGGCGGAAGGATCGCCGGAGCCCAGCAAGTCAAGGCTGCGGTGGCCAGGAGCGGCCACTGCACTCCAGTCTGGGCGACAGAGTGAGACTCCAACTCAAAAAAAAAAAAAAAAAAAGAATAGTGCAAAGAAGGATCAAGATGTCTTTCCTACTGATCAAGCTGATCGTGGAAAATAAGGCTCAGATCTATATTAAAGAAACTTATTTAAACACAGTTACCCATAGATCCACAGACAGTACTGGGTCGCCATAGGCCTCGTCACACAGGAGGTTCCCAGTGTGGAGGAGCAGGATACAGCTCTCCCTGGACAGGCCAGATCCCAAAGGCATGAGGCACTCCTTGGACCACTCCTACCTTGTCTTTTCTTCCAAACCCCACAGTCATTTTAAGAGTGTTGTGCATGAAATCTCAACATGAAAACATTCGTAATGGAGGAAAGCTGATCAGTCTTCTAACAATGTACGACAAACAAAAGGTTAGTAATCAAAGTATTTAAGGAGACCATCATACTAGAGAGATAAAGTTTAAAAACAAATAAAGCAAAGACTCCAAAGAACATAAACAAATAACTCACTGGAGAGAAAATAGGAAAGCTTAATAATCCTATCAAACTCACTGGTAAGTAGGGAAATGTAAATTAAAGTACTAACAACAAAATGTCATTTTTTGTCCATCAAGTTGGTCAAAATTTAAAATACTGGCAGCATCTAGTGGTAATCAGGATATGGGAAACAGGGTCTTTCATCCACTATTGCTGAAACTATGACTGGAACAACTTTTTTTTTTTTTGAGTTGGAGTCTCACTCTGTCACCCAGACTGGAGTGCAGTGGCCGCTTCCGGCCACCGCAGCCTCGACCTGCTGGGCTCCAGCGATCCTTCCGCCTCATCCTTCCAAGTAGCCGGAATTACAGGCATGCGCTACCACGTCCGGCTAATTTTTTGGTTTATTGTAGAGATGAGGTCTCGCTGCCCAGGCGGGTCTCGAACCCTCAGGTTCAGGCAATCCACTCACCTCAGCCTCCCAAAGGCGCGGGATTACAGGCTGAGCCACCGAGCCCGGCTTGGAACAACTTTTAAGAAGAGAGTACCAAGATTTTAAATAAACATATCCTTTGAGCCAACAATCCAACCTCTAAGAGTCTATCCTTTAAAACTATAAAGAATCCTACTTCAGCATTATACTAATAAGAGAAATTGGAAACAACCTAGCAAATCCATCAAGAGGAAAGTGGCTAGATAAAATGAGTGTATTCATTCTTTGAAATACTAGGCTACAGTTTTAAAAGAATGAGATAGAGCTGCATGTACTAATAAGAACAATACACAAAATGAGAAACCCTTAAGACATTGAGCTATAGATAATACTACTTTTAATTTTTAAGGCATACATATGTTTGTAAATTGGTGGGGAAAGATTTGGAAGGACACGTAGAAAATTAAAGTGGCAACTCGTAGGGAAGAGCCAGGATTCAAACCCAGATTCCACCAACTTAACCACCAGTCTCTCAAGAAACACTCCAAGCATGGGTTTTCTACTCTATTTCTACCACTAGACTGTGACTCTTGAGGTCAAGAAATGAGACTCTTTATTTCTCTGAATCCCCAGGATCAGAACATTTCCTGGTCGGAGTTCAACAAGTCTACACTAGGGAAGAAAGGAAAGAAAGAGTCTCTGATCATCTGCCTCTTGGTCCCAAGTGGCTCTTTTACAGTCCCTGTCCATGTGAATGATTTCCTTCTCAATGAGCCCGCTGGCATGGGTGGGCATGTGCACATGGACACACACACACACACACACACACACACACACACACACACACCACCCCTAGGGCATTTCCCTTATTCTAGAAACCTGACCTAAATCCTAGAAAATCTCAGGCTTTATCTCTACCTGTGGAGAAACATTTTGTCGCTGTTGTTTTGTTCTTGGAGTCACTTTAAATAATCTAATGCATGAGAAAGCATGTTGACTTAGAAACTCTAAATTACTTTGTACTACTTATTATTTTTCCCCATGAATGTCCTGCAACACAGACATATCTGTTCATGCTAAAATGTATGCTACAAACACACACACACACACACAAACCGACTTGTGTATCCAGTAGGAAGCCTCAGCAGAGCCCTGTGACAGACATGAACAAACACCTAGAGCAAGACATGCGTCTCTCCAGGCCCAGTGGAGCACCTCTTTAGGAAGCCCTGAGATGGAATACATCCTAGGTCTGTGTTGCTTAAAGCAAAATTGCCCTGCCATATAAAACAAAGCTACCAGACCCCTAGTGCCCATGAAGGTGGCCGTGTGGGCCCTCTATTCGCCACCTGTCAACAACTCTGATGGTAATTACCCATATAACTACTAAGGATGCATAGAAAACAAAGCATAAAATATCTCTCCTTTTATCTTAAATTATATGGAATCAAGCCTAATTCACATATGCCAAACAAGATGTAAGTGTCTTAGGTAATATAAAGATTGAAATTGATTCTTACTTATGAAATGGGATGCTTAGTAATACAAAACTTAAGATTTCACCAGCCTCTTACATATCTACAGAGAAGAGGGTTGCCTCCCAGCAGATTTTCATTATCATGATTATGGTAAGAATTACCACTGACAAATTTTTTTATGTATGCAGTGGAGAGGTGGGCAGGTATTCACACTCCTGGGGAATTGATGACATCAGGTATTTGATATAGTGGTTGAACGGGCTAGTTTATTTATGACCCTCACTAGCTAGCACAGATCCCTGTAGTGAAAGTGGATAAATACACACAGAGGCCAGCGAGGCACTTTAAGGAAAGGAATCAAGACACTGACCCCCTCCCTTCTGGGATCAAATAGTAGTACATGCCCTTCTCATTGACTGAGGTTATCCCATTCGGGCCTGTTGATAGAAGAGGACACCATGGGTCTCCACAAAGGACTTCCCTACACAAGGCCCGGCATGGACTGTTAGGGGAGCTGGTTCCAGCCCAACATATGGCTGTGAACAAAAAACCCCTAAGCCAGAAACCCTGGCCTGGTTTGGGGGCATGTGGTCAATGACAAGAACCATGACCTTATTCCTGAAAATTGCTAAGAGAAAATATGTACAGTGTGTTCACCACAAAAATAATTGTGTGAGGCAATGCATACGTGGATTAGCTAGATTTAGTCATGCCACAATGTAAATTTACTTCAAAACATCATGTTGAATATGATAAACACACACAATTTTGCCTGTTAATTTTTTTAAAAAAGAACCATGACCTTGATCCTTGGCACTACGATGGTGTTGGCTCTCCGTCATGTACTACACTGGCTGCCTCGCTCATGCAAGAACCCACAGCCAGGTACTCACCTTCTCTTGGATGCATCCGCCTTCCCTACTGCTAAACGTGTGGCCTAATGACTAAAAAGGAGGCCAAAATACATAGGGTATGTCCTTGCCTAAAGTGGAGATTAAGATGATTAAAACTCCCCAGGTTGCCAAGAGGAACATGAACAGTGCCAAAGGCCACAAGCTCACAGGAAAATGAGGAAAGGGAACAGTCTCAAGCCAAAGCCATAGGCCCTGAAAGAAGATAGGGTGGTCTCCAGGAATTAGGCAGGTAATGAAAGACTCTCCAGTCTCCCTCAGATGTAGCAAGCCCAGGTGACTTACACCTGACAGATAGTGACAGCTGGAGCATGGAAGATTTCTTAATCAATTTGGATTGGGTACTAGACAGTAGTTTCCCTTACCTGGGAATACGTTCCAAGACCCCCAGGGGATGCCTGAAACTGCAAAAAGTACCAAACTCTCTATATACTTTTTTCCTATATATACATACTTGTGATAAAGCTTAATGTATAAATTAGGAACAGTAAGAAATTAACAATAACTAATAATAAAATAAAACAATTATAACAATATACTCTCCACGATTTCACAAATAGAATATTCGTTCTTACCATAGTTCCTAGCAACCTCAGCAAATATATATATGTCTTTTTTTGTTTGTTTGGTTTTTTTTTTGCTTTTTGAGTTGGAGTCTCACTCTGTCAGCCAGGCTGGAGTGCAGTAGCACATTCACGGCCACCCTAGCATCAACCTGCTGGGTTCCAGCGTTTCTTCCACCTCAGCCTTCCAAGTAGCCGGAACTACAGGTGCACACTACCACGCCCAACTAATTTTTTATTTATTGTAGAGATGGCGTCTTGCCAAGTTGCCTAGGCTGGTCTCGAACCCGCAGGCTCAGGCAATCCACTCGCCTCAGCCTCCCAAAGTGCTCGGATTTCAGGCTGAGCCACCAAGCCCAGCCCTCAGCATATCATTTATTTCCTTTTCTTGTTAAGTCAAGAACCTTAAACTTTTCACATAAAAGAAGCACTTTATGACTGTCTGTGGCATATCTGAATTGTGAGCATCACTACTCCTGTGCTTTAAGGTCATTATGACATAAAACATGAGGTCCAACAATGAGGTTTGTGAACCATCCTAGAAAAAGTGCTGCATACCTCATTGCTGAAGCACTCCCCTTGGGAAGCTATGCACCGATGTCAGCGCCTAGTCCACTCATCAGAGCAATTTTGGAACTCTTTTTCTGGAACAGCCATCAGCGCTGTCATCACTATTTGCTGAGGGCTGACAATTAAGTTCACGAACCTGCCATCGTGCACTTACATTGGTAGCACCACACAAATAACTATACCAGAATACCCTTCCTGCTCACCTGATCTGACCCCCAATTATTTTTTTCTTTACCCAAAGATAAAGGAAGGCAATTGATGGCATTCAGGATATCAAAGATAATAGGACGCCGGCTCTGATGATCATTCCAGAAAGAGTTCCAAAATTGTTTTGACAGCTGAACAAGGCACTGGCATTGGTGCACTGCTTCCCAAGGGGAGTACTTCAAAGGTGAATGTGGTTTTCAGCAATGAGGTATGTATCACTCTTTCTCGGATGGCTCACTAACTTAATCATTAGACTGCATAAGAATTGCCTGGATACAAGTCCTGCAATGTTGTAACAATCAATCTGATCCCCAAGAAGGCTACTAACTGCCTAACAGGCAGGGAGCATCTACAGCATGGGGACGCTGAGCAAAGAAATGACTCATGTCCCGGGTGGGACAGAGCAGAATGGTATGCAATTTCGTCACGCTGCTTTTGGAACGGCATTCAATTTAAAACTTATGAATTGTTTATTTCTGGAATTTTCCATTGAATATTTTCTGACATGGTTGACCGCAAGTAACCAAAACTGGGGAAGGTGAAACTGTGGGGCGAGGGGGAGGACTACTGTCCTGGGAAGAGCCAGGACTAGGAATCAGCCAAGCAGGAGTGCAGCGCCAACCTGGCGCCTGAGCAGGGGGCTTATTCCGGGCAAAAGAGCATCCATGCAAAGGCATGGTGTGGGGAGAGAGTACTGGCCTGTCAGAGGGGCCATTCGTGCTCAGAATGGAGACATCAAAACGGTGCACTGGGAGGGCGGGCCCATCCAGGTGCCCTATCCCAATCACAACTCCCTCCCATCCAAAGGGACTGCTATCCTGATGTTTGTAATAACCTTTGCCTTGTGTTTATTATGGTGCAGTTATCCCAGTATGCATCCCTGGGCACCACAGTTTAGAATTCCTATTTTCATTTATAGTTTTTCAAGTCTCTTTTTAATCTAAAGATTCTCCCTCCATCCCTGTTTTTTTTCTTTTCAATGTGTCTAAAGATGAACCTGTAGCCGGGCTCGGTGTCTCAGCTTGTAATCCCGCACTTTGGGAGGCTGAGGTGAGTGGATTGCCTGAGCCCGCGGGTTCGAGACCCGCCTGGGCAACTTGGCGAGACATCATCTCTACAATAAATCAAAAAATTAGCCGGGCGTGGCAGTGCCCGCCTGTAGTTCCGGCTACTTGGAAGGCTGAGGTGAAAGGATTGCCGGAGCCCAGCAGGTCAAGGCTGCGGTGGCCGGGAGCGGCCACTGCACTCCAGTCTGGGTGACAGAGTGACACTCCAACTCAAAAAAAAAAAAGATGGACCTGTAGATAAGCATTTCAAGTGTGCAATTTCTGATAGTATAGATTTTGTTGATTCCGTGTTCATGATTCAGTGCAACGTGTTTCTTTCTTCTCCAAATTTTCAACAGACTGACAGTTGAATCCAAAGGCTGTGTCATACTGACGTTCCTCCTTTTTGGTAAGGCTGTCTAGGTGGTGGTGTGTCCTTTCATCACTAGTCAGATAATAACTGATTATCTTCTTTGTGGTTAATACCAGCAGTTATGTCTCATATCTAAATCCATTAATTAATTGGGGGTTGCAAAGCAGAGATATTGCAACTTTTTTTTCATTTGTTAGTTGGAATGCATTCATTGAGAGACACTTTTCTCATCCACTACTGTGGTTTCTGGCTTAGTCCATTTGTGTTGCTTTAAAGGAATACGTGAGACCAAGTAATTTATAAAGAAAGATTTATTTGGCTCATACTTCTGCTGGCTGGAAGCCTGGGCATCTGGTGGGAGCTTCAGGCTGCTTCCACTCATGCGGAAGGCAAAGTGGAGCCAGCATGTGCAGAGCTCACATGGCGAAAGAAGAAGCAAGAGAAAGGTAGGAGGTACCAGGTTATTTTTAAAACCAGCTCTCATGGGACCTAATAGAAAGCGAACTCACCTATTACAGTGAGGGTGGCACCAAATCATTCATGAAAAATCTGCCCCATGACCCAAACACCTCCCACTGGGCCCACTTCCAACATAGCGGATAAAATTTCAACATGACATTTGGAGGGGACTCTCAAACCATAGCAGTTTCCCAGGGGTATAGTTCATATAGGAAACTATATGAAATAGTTGGAATAAATGCCCAAATCTTTCCCCTTATTTGCCAGTTTTTAAAATAATGTATTAGTTTCCTATCATTCTGCAAAAGTGACCAGTTAACTTTTTTTAAAAATATCAGTGGGAACTTATAAATGTAAATATCTCCTAGGTCTTCATCAATTTCCCTGTTTGACACTCAGATTATTCCATCTTAGACCAGTGAGAACCACCTCAAGTTGGACCTTGACTTCTTTTGACACGATCTTAGTCATTTTCGATAGCTTTTTCACCAACTAATGTGACACGATATTACAGATTCATACTGTATGTTTTCTGCCCTAAAACTGAAATCAGTCATTCTTTCAAGAAGCCCTGGATTTGCTTTTGTTTAAAAAATGAAATTTCAAGACCTCAATTCAGTGTCATATATGCTCATTGTTAATCATGCACACACACACAGCTAAACATATGCACATGGCACACATGTTTTTAAGATAAAAACATCTCATGAGTTAATATTGATACTTCCAGTTCATTTCAGGATTTGTTTTGTTCATTCTTCTATATTACATTTATATCTGCTTTTTTCCTCATCAAAAATCCTGGTTCTAACAGACACAAGAAGATAATAGAACAGTCCATAATTCCTTATTCATTTTATTAAGCATTACCCACACAATAGTTTGAGAATAACAGTATTGCTACTATCACCTCTGGCACTCAGGGCTGTTTTATAATTGTCATGCACTCTCCTCATTCTTCTAACCTGGTATCCCAATTGACTCAATAAGTAACCATTACATGATACACGCTCTCCTCTTCAGCTTTCATTTTAGTTCAATATGTAACTATATTTTTAATGCTCATCACCATCTCTCATAATACTCTCTCTCTCGTCCTTTTGGTTGTCTGATTCTCATTTTCTAGTGGATTCCTCAGGAAAAGCACACTTATACCTTAAATTAAGTTTTGCTGGACATAAAATGCTGGGTTCACGTTTTCTTTCCTGGAAATCTTAAATATATTACTTTATTTTCTTCTTGCACAAATAGCGTTGCTGTCAAAAAGTCTGATTGTAATCTAATTTTCTTTCCCTTTTAAGTCACTTACTGTTTTTGCCTAGAAACCCAAAGTTGTTGTTTTTTTTAACTTTAAAGTCCAGCAATTTCACTGCACTACATCTTAGTGTTAGTCACTCTGGGTTGATATTCTCAGGTAGATGGTACACTTTCTCAATTTGTAGTGTCAAATCTTTTTCATTTCAGGAAAGCTTTCTGAAGTATAATGTTTAGTATTTGCTGTGTTCCCTCTCTTTGGTTTTCTTCTTCAAGGACTTCTGTTTTATATATGTGGATCTTCTTTGCCTGTTTTCAATAGCTGTTACTTCCTTTTGAATCTTTTTTATCTCTTCCTTAATTTCATTTTTATTTTTAACATTTTCCTACCCCGTACTTCTATTTACCTGAAGCATTATCTATTTTGTTCATTTATTCTTACACTTCTTCCAGTTAAGTTCATTTATGAAATAATTTTTTATTTTATTTCTCACTTCCCTGAGTTTTATCATCTTGTTTCAGAGTTTATAATTCTTATGTTGTTCTTTTATGTCTTGCACAATTTTCATAACTTTTTTTAGCTTATTTTTAAATAAAAGCTTTCAAGATCTGATGTTTTCTTGGCATGCTGTCTTTGTCTATAGGAATGTTATTCAGTTTCTTTTTCTTATTCTTTTTTATTTTTAAAATATGAGACGTGGTCTCTACTTTTCTGTTGCTCATTTTTACATGAAATTCGCACTCCTGTACTTTTAGAAGGAAATGTGGTTCAGCATAGTTCTTCCAGTTTCACAGAACTCCCTCTTCTGTTGTTTTCAGGTAGTACTGAAAGAAAAGCATGACAGCTTGCTTCTGAGGTGTACTGGCTTGGTTCCCCTGTCCCACCCTTACCTTTTCTTCCCTGTTTTTTGTCTCCCTTGTCCCTGTCCTTCCTGCTCAACCCATCCTCAGCAGTTTCTCCTCCCTGGAAGAGGACCCCTGACAGCTCCATGTCAGCAGCTCCTGGGGGGAGACTGTTTCAGCCCAGCCCCTTCAGAACTGGGTACAGACTCCTTGCACCCACCCACTAACAGAGTGAGAAAAGCCCTTGTTGTTTTCAGCTGCTGCTTTTAAACGGGCCGGCCCTGCTTCCCAGTGAGGGCCTGCTGGGTTTTTCAGGGTTTTCCATCACTCATCTCGACCTTTCTCCCCTAGAGACACCAAGAGCACAGAGGTCTTGTGTTCACTGGTGAGTTGTCCTTATCCCTTGTATTTGGGGGCTTGTGAGGATGCTTGTTACATAGTTATGTTGTAAATGTTGTCCATGAGTCTGGGGTTTTGCTATCCAGTTAACTCTGTTTTTAACTGAGAATTCAGAACAATTCAAAATCTATGCCACAGCTGGGCCATTTTCTCAGAACCCCCTAAAAATGACTCATTTTTTTAAAAGCCTTACTGCATGCTAAGGAGTTTAGCGTCCATACTGCAGGAAATGGGCTGACAGAGATTTCAGAAGTGAAAGCTGGCGTGATTTGATAAGCTATTTCAAAAGCTCATTCTGGCCAAACCACAAGAAGAGAATGCTGGAGGCAAGCACGTAGGTTAGGAGGTGATTATCACAGAACAGACAGGAATTATAGTGGCCTGGGCTAGGAAGGGACACTGGTGACAGAGAGAAGGGCATGGGGAATTCAAAATAATCACCACATCAGTGCTCTAAACAACACAGCATGCATGTTGCTTGGACACCGTCCTTCCTGGGGAATGTACACCCTTTGAGTTTCAAACACCTCTATCAACAACAACATAAAAAGGATTTTTTTTAATGGAAGAAAGTTTTGCCCCACCATCCCATCTATAATCTAGTCATAATTACCCATCCAGGTGCTTCTCCCACTGTTCCCAAGCCCATCCCTTCTGTAGATTGAGGCAATACCTCGCCATGACCACCACCAGTCCCCTCAAAGCCCCCTCTCTCAACTCCCAACCCCAGGAGCCTCCTGTCTCTTCTCCTTGAGTCAGCCATATCCTCTGCCTGGACCACAAAGATGTCTCACTCCTGCTGATCCCCATTCTTTCTTGCACCTGGAGTCTGTATTCAAAAGATCACACATCACCTCTGAGGTATCCTCTGTTCCATCTCTCCACCTGCTGAATTGTAAGGTCCGGAAAGCCACCAACAGTCCATTGGTGCATTCCCTGACACACTGCAAGTACTCAGAAAAAAACAGCACACAACCCAAAGCCCAAGAAGCCTCAGTTCTTCCTCGAGGTACCAGGCTGCAGCATTCAAGCCATGACCCCATCCTCCTTCATATTAGGCCTCACCACAAGGCTGAGCACCAGAACCACCTATACAGAGGGAGGAGGACACCCTGACCCATGTCCATGCCCCCCAGAACCTTAGTTTCTTGGTTATCTCGCCATCATAAGACTCCCATCAAGAGACTGCAGGAGGGCAGTTCCCACCTTCCTTCTAGTCCATGGACCTGGTCTGATGCTCATTGAACTCTGTCTAGGAAATATTCTTTATTTTTTTGAGACAGAGTCTCACCCTGTCATCCAAGCTGGAGTGCAATGGCATGAGCATAGCTCACTACAACCTTGAACTCCTGGGCTCAAGTAATCCTCCCCAGTAACTGGGACTAAGGTGTAAATTTTTTAATTTTTTAATTTTTTTTAGTAGAGACAGAGTCTTACAATGTTACTCAGGCTGGTCTCTAACTAATGGTCTTGGGCAATTCCCACCTTCTCCTGCCTCCCAAGGTGTTAGGATTACAGGCATGATCCACCACACCCAGCCACTCTCAGGAATAGTCTTCTTTTTGTGTGTGTGTCAGGGTCTTACTCTGTTGTCCAGGCTGGAGGGCAGCAGCACAATCATGGCTTACCGCAGCCTTGATCTCCTGGGTTCAGGGGATCCTACCGCCTCAGTCTCCTGAGTAGCTGGGACTACAGGCACATGACACCATGCCCAGCTGATTTTTCAAGTGGCGAGTTCTCACTATGTTACCCAGGCTGGTCTCAAATTTTCCAAGGGATATTCTTGAAGTTGTATGGAGCTTCCCGGGATTTAGGCAAGTAAAGAACAGAACCTACACAAGACCAGAGCAGCGACCAAGACTAGCCTGGACTCCACACTGCCTGCTTTCATGGTCTCTAGCCACTTTGAAGCAACAGACCTTAGAGGGAGGCCTCAAATGCCAACTAGGCCGCAAAGGCACAGGTGAGCAGCCGAGATAAGGGCATCTCTCCTCTGTCCACAGAAGGTAGAAGCTGAGAAGAGATTTCTGTTTCTTTCATCTATTCATTCATTTAACAAACATGCACCAAGTTTCTATGCATGCCCCTGTGTACACTGCACTGTGGGAATTACACAATTGAAAAAGGCAGGGGCTGGTCTGGGCTCTGTGAAGGGGAGGGGCTTAAAGGCAGGGGTCGCCTAAGATGATTGAGGCACCTGGGGTGCCATCAGCCTGCTCCCACAGTGCCCCCTGCTGTCCCAGATATGCCATGGTTGTGAAGACAGGGGATCCTGCCCTAGGAAAAGATCCTTGTCCTCCTCATTCACGCAGGGGCGGCCGCCACATCTCAAGAATGGATCTTGGAACCTGGGAGAAGCATCATACACACAAAGCTGGAAATGGTTGTTTTAACCCAGTGTTATGCAAAAGTAGAAGTCTTCTAGGGCAGGGTGCAAAAGGTTAGGGAGAGGAGAGGTGAAGATGATCAGCCAAGGGTATGAAGTTACATGGTCCCTGGAAAGCAAAGTGTCCACCCCCAAGAGGTTCCAGCCCTCGAGTCTCAGTCCTGTGTCAGCTGGAGGGTACAGGGAGATCTGGGAGTGTCCCCACACATCTTGGAACTGCCAGAACTGGTAGGGGCCTGAGAGGGATCTAGGGAAGGCCACTTGTTTTACACAAGAAGGGACAAGGCCATGGCAGAGCTGTGAGAAGATCCAAATCCAGGTTCTGCCAGCCACAGGCAAAGATGTTCCCAGGAAACATTCACAGACCAAAGGTGAACCAGACAGGAGGCAGGATGCATCCTGTGATGTGATGTAACTAGCAACCAGAAATGCACAGCTTCCAAGCATCTGCTACAGCAAAATCAAAGAACATTTGAAGATAAAGACAGGAAGGTGATACCAGGTACCTCCACTTCATGTGTAAGGAAACCCTGGCTGGCTGCATTGCCCCTGCGCAGCTCTGACCCAGACCCAGAATATGTCCAGAGTTATGGCAGAAACCACCCTGCCCTGTGAAACCACTCCTGTTGCTCATTCAGACAGTCTACTTGAACAAAGCTCCTTTTTTCTGCCCTTCTTCATATTCCTGACCCTCTTTGAAAGCTGAGAAATGAACCCTGGGTGTAGGAACAGTCTTCTCTTCTTAACTCTAAACTCAGAAATGCTAAGGGTTTTGTGCTGGAAAAGAAAGGGAAGAAGCCAGGCGAGGCATCCAGAATTTGTCCCCTTGAATTGTTCTGGAGAAAGTCACTGCCACACTGCCACACTCTGGCCCTCAAAATCCTTCCTGGCTCGTATATGGAAAAATACCCTTTGTTTAACACATTTAGCCCAGCAGAAGTGGTCTGAAATTTCAGCATGATATTTTTTTTAAGGAGAATAGAGAGGGAATTTAAAAAAAAAAGAGAGAGTCACACAACCCAGCTATAAGAACTCTGACCCTACCAGGGAGCATGCTCTGTTAGGGCCCACAAACTGCAGTCTACCTTGTGCCTCACGGGAATGTCCCTTGCTGTCCTAACACAACAGTGTTCTGGCCCCCTCTGATGCCTAGCCTAGGTTTATTCTAGAGAACTTTCTTTCAGACTCCCCCAAGAAACGGATCAATGATATGGCATCTCACCTAAGTGAGTTATCTTAGGATCTGCTAGCCGGTTCTGGCTTCTTTATGGTAGTCAGCCCAAATGCTGGGGAATGTAAGCAAAGTTAAGGGTAAGAGTTTGGGGGCACAGAGGAAAGCCAGAGAGTATGCCAAAAACAGATTCTGTGTATCAGAACCAGCAGGGGCCTGAGGGCCAACCACTGCCCTCACCCTTCAGGTGGGATCCTCCTCCTCCTTCCAGGCCCTCCTCATGGATATAAACCAAATCACGTGGATATAAACCAAACAAAAATAACTGACTGTAGACCTCCTGTCCTCCAAAATAATGACAATCTATCCAGATGTACATGGCCTTGTGCTTAAGAAAACATTTCTGTGAGCTTTGGGTAATGTCAAAAGAAAGGAACTCTGGGTGGTGTTCAAAGAAAACCAGAAAACCAGAGGCAAATTGGAAGATTTTAAATATTTTTATTTTCAGTGTTTGCAAGGAATTCCTTTAGAAGATCTGGGCTACCTGAATAAGATACACAGAAGGTAAAGGAAAACAGTAAAGTGACAATTGGTCAGTTCCTTATATTATTGGCATAAAAACAGTGGGTTCCTCAGTTATCTGCAAGGGTCATTATGTCACCTGCAGGCATGGATGTCACAAATGTTAGAGAGAACTTTGTTTTCACCAGAGAGTCAGCAGCTCACAGCATAAGGGGTCAAGGCTTCATTTATTTGAAGAACTAATGCTTGACAGAGTAATAGTTTTCGGTGACTTATCACAAGATACAAAGTTTACTCTCTGACTGAGGTATATGGTGTGCTCACTTAGTCAAAATGGCGGAATAGCCAAGGGTCAGTTTTTCATTCTCTGTGGAGAAAGGTGCAATTTCTCTGGGTAGTAGGAGACAGAACTAATCAGTGACTAAACTAATCAGTGGCTAAACCAGTGCTTGGCACGTGGTAGACATGCAGTAAACATTTACTGAGTGAACAAACGGTGAATAAAGTTAAATAAATGGGTATGGAGTGCTAAAATGAAGTGAATAGATGGGGAAACTTAAGGTCTGAGGCGTGTTGGTTGGTGGCTCCCTGTGGCAGGGAACCTCAATGGCCTAAGTTCCCCGGGTCAATGAAATTTGGGACACGGATGGTTAATATTCATTGTTAAGGTTTTTTATGCTGGATTTAACACTAATTTTTCAGCAAAAACAAAAACCTTATGTTGGTGATGCTCAGAGAAATTCAGAGAAAGGAGCTGTGTTTTTTATTTATTTATTATTCATTTACTATTTGTTATTTATTTATTATGTGTATCAAGAGGGTGCTCAGGCACAGAGAACAGCTGAAGAAATCAAAACACAAATCATGCTGACATTCATCAGCAGGAACTACAAAATCCAGTGATCATAAGGGCAGAAATTCCAAGGAATCTGCACAGGTGTTGACAAGGGAGATGATTTCTCCTAGTGGAAGGGAGGGTCAACTCAATTCAACTGTGTATTGAAAATGAGTATTATGGCCAAGTGCAGTGGCTCACACCTATAATCCCAGTACTTTGGGAGGCTGAGGCAGGAGGATTGCTTGAGCCCGGGAGTTTAAGACCAGCCTGGACAACTAGTGAGATCTTATCCTACCAAAAAAAAAAAAATCCAAAAATTAGCCAGGTGTGGTGATTCAAACCTGTAGTCACAGCTACTCAGGAGGATAAGGAAAAAAAAGTATTAGAGAAAGCAGGGAGAGCTAGAGACTTCTTCCCTGTCCCCACATTGGGAAATCTGGACTGTAAGTGCCTGAGACCAAGACTATACAATATAGTAAGAATGACGCGCTTAGAGCAAATGGCAGAGCTGAAAAGAAGGACCCACTCTTCGACTGTCTCCTTCTTCCCCTCAGCTTAGCCCAGTCGCATCCCTTTTCTTTGCCAGGCTGATGGAGATGGATGGAGTGACTCCTCTCTACAACCCTCCCCTCAAGTGTGTCTCTAAGTCTCTGGAGAGGATATATGTCCCCAATTACCTAGCAGGTCCTTCCTTGCCTTTCGCTCAGGAAGCAGAGAAGAGGCTGGAATTCTACCCAGGAGAGAGCCAGGGGACCAAAGGGAGCCAGGGCTTCTGGCCAGGTGGGAGCATTTCCGGAAAGCAGCTCCCAGGGTTCCTAGAACCTCAGCAGAGAACAAAGCCAGCTGCCTCCTGCAAACTTCATTGCCAATGCCTTTCCTTGGCCTCCAGCCCCACAGTGCCCCAGGCTCACACATGGATTAACAAGGACACAAAAGTCCTGTTTGCCCAAGTACTCTCCATGAGGAAACTGGCTCTCCATGCAGCTGGGTCTGACCCTCTGCCACCTTTGGGGATTAAGGGAGTGGTCACAAAGGACTGGAGGATGGGGGACCCAGACCCCACTCAGGCCCTATTAGTACTTTAATACTGGCTCCAGTTATCCCAAGGCAGGGAACAGCAGGCAGCAAAGACAATGTGACTTTCCTGCTGTATAAAACTCCATTCTAACAATTTATCTTATTCTTCCACCAACTACTGCCCACAGCTCTGTTATGCCCTTATTTTAAGGGTTCTCAGAGGAAATTTCACTCGTTCACATGCCCCAGTTCTGCATCCAACCGTCACACGAGCAAGCCCCTAGCATTGAAGTTCTCGTCTCTTCCGTCTCTTCTCCACAGCCCTCTCTGTCCAGAAAGTCTTCCCAAATTAATTCCCTCCCTGGTAACTTCCTGAGGTTTGGTGACTCCTCAATGCTCCATCCCCTTGAGATCAGGAAATTTAGAATATATCACATTTGCCAAAGACCTTTCAAAGGCCAAGTCCGTACTTGATGACAATAAGGAGAGGAGAGTTAATTTGTCACAGATAAACCAGGCCTTCTGCATCTAAATGAGCACCAGATTCTTCACACGAGTCACCTTGGAAGCCATGCTCATCCCAGGTGGGCTTCCACTGCTCCAAAATTATCTCCCTTTCCGAACTGGCTTTTAGAACCAGGGTCGGAGCCAGACAAGAAAGGGAGCCTTCTATGAAATAACCTCTCTCCACCTTGTTCCCCACCCTTGGTCTTTAGTGAAAGTTAACCGTTTCCAAACATTACTTCAATTTTTAGAGGTACATGATATATCACCTTGAGATCATTCCAAGTCTGGGACATTGATTCTGAAGACATTTTTCTGGCAGTTTACCTTCTGGTCATACCTAATGCACTTGACCAGGATGATTGGTTAGCTTCTACCAGCTCAGAGAAACAACTGATTACTGCAGTGCCAGTGGGTGTTTTATGGAGCAGTGAAGTCAGTCAATGATCATTGTGAGAAAGCCAGGTAACGGTCCCTGGGTCCATATCTCACTCCCATCCACTCAAAGGCAGGTCACCTCCTCTCTCTGTATTCCACCTTCTCCACCCTATTAGTCTAGGACAGGACTTTGTCCCCAGGCAGAGAAGAAGAGGGAAAGAACATGCAGAACAAGAGAAAGGTCCAATGAGCACCCCAGCAATCACCAGGGTCTTCAGGGACAATTGCTCCCTCAAGAAACCCAGAGAACTGGGGTGTGTTTCCTTTAAACACATCCTGGGGAAAAGGAATTCCAGTCTTGTGGGCATCACCCCTGCCCCACCCCATGCCTCCCTTTCCGTACTGGGTAACAGGCTAAGCTTGGTAATAGGTCATTACTGCCTCTTTTAAATTCACCCAAAAGCATCTTGTTTTGAACTAATGAAAAGAAGCCTTTGCCATACAGACCTTGGGAGTATCTGCTTCTTTAATTCCTAAGGCCCAGGAAGGGAAGGGAGGCAGGGAGGAGTGAGGGGGGACTGTATCTTGGCAGCGCTGATTCCAGAACCCTGAGGGCTAATTTCCTCCTGGAAAAGACTTATGCAAATAGCAAGAACTGTTCCTGTTGTCTGTGTAATGATCTGTCCAAGATGACCTTCGGATGAAGAAGGGAGCATTGCCCTCTCTCTGTCCACACATACTTCCTTCTCTCTCTCTCTCTCTCTCTCTCTCTCTCTCTCTCTCTCTCTCTCTCTCTCTCACACACACACACACACACACACACACACACACACACACACACACACACACCCTACACACACACACTCAGGTCTCCCATCTTGGTGGTCTCACTCATTTGGTTTCAGATCTTCAGGAATGAGACCCTGCTTCCTCCCCATCACTCTCCTGACAACGATGCCTCTGAGTGTTTTTGTTTGTTTGTTTGTTTGTTTTGAGTTGGCAGCCTCGAACTGCTGGGCTCCAGCGATCCTTCTGCCTCAGCCTTCCAAGTAGCCGGAATTACAGTCATGGGCTACCACTCCCAGCTGATTTTTTGATTTATTGTAGAGATGAGGTCTCGCTGCCCAGGTGGGTCCTGATCCCGTGGGCTCAGGCAATCCACTCACCTCAGCCTCCCAAAGGCACGGGATTACAGGTTGAGCCACCGAGCCTGGCTTATCTGAGCGTTTTTGACCCTACGCTTCCCCTCTTCTCCTCTCAACACCCCAGAAGTACATCAGGCCTTCATTTTCCTCGTCCAGGTCCTCCATTACAGGCCATGATCTGTCCATGGTCATGTTAATATCCAAGCGCTTCGCTTAACTTTATTACCGTGCCTACACCATGAGCTCCATGAGGGTAGAGACCAAGTCGCCCTTATCTCTCTGATGCCAGTGCCCTGTACTTGCAGGAAGAGAGAAGCCCCCACCTACCCTTGTCTGAATTCTCCCTGCTCTTTTCCATAAAGATCACCACCTCCCACTTTGATATTAGAATCAATATCCCATCTCTCAACCACGTTTCTCCCACTCCGAACTGCTGGGCCTACATGGCCATTTATGTCTTCTGAAGAATCTGCTGGAAGCCATCAGTTCAAAAGAGCAACAACATTCTCTCCCAAGCCAAGTGTTCCCATATCTCCACCTGTCCTCTGGGCTCTTCCTGGGAATCCCACCATGAACCACGTGGAAATTCAAGACCCGGTGCCAGCCATCTCCACCATGGAACACCAGAGAGACCCTCCACACCTTTGAAGGCACGCAAGCCCTCTTTCCTGACTCAAGAAGTGTCTACGGCCTGAATCACCAGGTTTCTACCAGCATAAGCCCAAGACAGAGAAAGGAGGTCATCCTTCTATCAGGAGGTTCACTGATAAACCCCACAGATGTTCCAGCAAAGCATATGTTTAAAAAAACAAAACAAAACAGTTCAGTTTGCTCTAGGAACTGGGGCCAGGATTGCTTGGGAAGAAGCATGAGGGAACTTTCTGGGTTGCTGGTAATGTCTTATGTCTTGATCGGTGTCTGGGTTACAACAGTATATGCATTTGTAAAAACTCAGAGATAAAGTTAATATGCATATTTATTGTATGTAAGTTTTACCTCAAAGGAAATAAACTATAAACAAATATTAAATCTTGTTTTCCTGGTTTTTTGTTTTTTGTTTTTTTCAAAAAACCACTTGGTATGTAAGTGAAATTTTCAGTTTCCAACAGATTAATGTTATTCGTTTAACCTAAATTTCGTCTACCAGATTCACATCCCTTTGGCCCAGATTCTGAAGATTTCTAGCCCCCGCTCACTTGATCTCACTTCATCAACAGTCACTGCTTCTGATCATGTGTCAGGCATCTTGACTAGGGCTGGTGAACATAGACAAAGTAGACATGGTGCCTACCCCGCACAGCTCAAGTCTAATGTGGGAGACCGAGTACTGGACAGACAATACCTGGACTGGCTGATGGATGCAGAGATAGAGGGAGAGAAGAACAAGGAGCCCACAGAAGCCCCTACCCAGCATTCTGACCTAACTTGGTAGAGAGAGGAAGGAGGATGAGAAGAATGCCAAGGAAAACTTCCAGGATGTAGAGATTCCGTATCTTGAAGGATGAGTAGGAAGAAGTTCTATCATCTAATCGTAGGAGGGCATTAATTTTCCCCCCAATACATAGAGGAAAATATGTGAAGAGGCAGTGGCAAAAAAAAAAAAGAAAGAAAAAGAAAAGTCTCTGCAAGAAACTGAAAGCAACCTAATATAACTGAGGCCGAATCTAAATGAGAGAGTGAGGACAGGTAGAAATTGAAGGGACAGACGGAAGCCAACTTGCGAAAGGTGGTGTGTGCTCTCCCACAAGGTCTGTGTCCTAGAAATCACGTAAGCAGCAGGGACGTGCAGTCTGAGACTATCAGAGGGAAAACCAGCTGTGATGCTGTTATTTTCCTGGAGACTAAAAATGGCAAGCGGTGGCTCATGCCTGTAAACCTAGGGCTTTGGGAGACTAAGGCAGGAAGATAGCTTGAGGCCAGGAATTCAGGCCATCCTGAGCAACATAGTGAGATCCCCATCATTACAAAATAATAATAATAACAATAATAATAAATAAAGTTAAATAATATAACAATATCAATAATAACAATAATAATAAATAAAATTTAAAAGAAAGAGGCAAAGCCTTGTGAACCAGAGCCTTGGGAATGAGGAATAGGCTTCGCCTAAAAGGGTAGACGTGCTTGGCTCCCACATCCTTTGAGTGAGTGATCAGGAAGAAGGAAAAATGCAGAGTCCCTCTCAGATCTCTATTTAGATTACTGGGTGAATGTCGGTGCTTTTGATCAGAGCAGAAACCAGTGGAGGAGGAGGAGGAGCGGGAGATGGGGAATACATGGGGAATCAGCTGGTGGGGCTTAATGTTCAGTAGAGGGGCCCGGCCTGGAATGAGGATGTGGGAGTCTTAAGTGTGACTCATTCTTGGAGTCACACAGGAGATGTGTGAGAGGAGAGAATAAAAGGGCTAAGAATAGAACACTGGAGAATATTGAAAGGGCAGGGAAGCTAAGTCAAAGGGGACTGAGGGGTGGCCAAAAAGGGAGAGGCAGAGGGAATCCCAGCATCTCCAAAGATGTATGTCACAACCCCACTGAGATCAAACAAGAGAAAGGCTGAAAGTGGCGACTGTATTGAGGCTGAAAGTGGCTGTTATATCCGAGTGCCTCAGCAAGGCTTTATTTCTGTTCCGGAGATGGTGGTGAAAACATTACAGGGTGATGAGAACATGAAACAAAACAAGGATGTTGCGGCAAAAAAAAAAAATGCAATTGTTTTCAAAAAATTTTCGTTTCAAAAAGATTGAAAAGAAGCTGGAAAGGGATAGTCTAAAGGAAGCATTTTGCTTATTCTTTTTTTTTTTCAGAGTTGGAGTCTCACTCTGTCGCCCAGGCTGGAGTGCCGTGGCACACTCAAGGCCTCCCCAGCATCGACCTGCTGGGCTCCAGCGATCCTTCTGCCTCAGTCTTCCAAGTAGCCAGAACTACAGGCACACACTACCACGCCTGTCTAATTTTTTATTTATTGTAGAGACAAGGTCTCGCCAAGTTGCCTGGGCTGGTCTCAAACCTGTAGTCTCAGGCAATTCACTTGCCTCAGCCTCCCAAAGTGCTGGAATTACAGGCTGAGCTACCAAGCCCAGCCCATTTTGCTTACTCTTAAGATGTCTCTACTTGAAGGGGAAAAGCCCAGAGAGGCCCACAGTGAGCTTCACAAGAGATGGGGGATGGCAGATGGACAGGTACCCACAAGGGTGAGGGGCAAGCACAGAGAGGAGCCCCAGAAATTTCACCATCTGAGCCTTTCTTATTCACAGTATTCATGAGTACTCTGGGCTGTCTGTGCACTGCAGAGACGAAGAGTCAGAAAGAGTACATGACATGGCCAAAACCATGTGGTGGCACAGAACATCAGCCCAGCTCTGTGGGGCGTGCTTTCTCTCCCAGGATGGAATTCTCCTACTCTCGTCAACTCTTCTTCATCTGTCTGGGGCCCCCTCAAGGAAAGACCCCAATCTACTCATCTTTGTCCATCTGGGACCAGCACGGTGCCTGGCACAGAAAAGGCACCTTAGAAAACAAATCTCAGTCCATTTTCACCACAGCCCCAGGATATAGGCATGGTCAGGATCCACTCCATGGACAGAAGACATCTCAGGGAAGAACTGGCTTTGTCAGGACCAGAAACCAAAGAAACTTATCCTCAGCTCCCCAACTTGGGCCAGGGCTCTGGGGATAACTTGAAATCCTGGTAAATGGAAGATGGAGTTGACCGATTTTGACAGATTTGTTTCTCACAGATTTGTTTCTTATCTACAGGATAAGAACTATAATTTCTCACCATCAAATGAAAAACAGCTGAAGTGGAACATGGGAGTTGTGGTTAATAACATTGTATTGAAGTTGGGATTTTTGCTGGGAGAGCAGATTTTAGGTGCTGTCCTTATCACCTCCCTCCCACACACACACAAAATGGGTAACTATGTGAAATGATAGATATATTTATTTACTTGACTATACTAACCATTTCACTATGTACATGTGTGTCAAAACGCCATGTCGCACACCTTAAGTATTACAATAAGATAAAAGAAAAAAGAGAAACAATTGAAGTGGGACAGTTGAATTGCCTCTCCCAAGGCCAAGCAGCTAGAAAATGGCAAAATCAGCTGGGCTCGGTGGCTTAGCCTGTAATCCCAGTGCTTTGGGAGGCCAAGGCAAGTGGATTGCCTGAGCCCAGGGGTTCAAGACCCACCCGGGCAACTTGGCGAGACCTCATCTCTACAATAAATCAAAAATTAATGGGGCATGGTAGTGCGCGCCTATAGATCTGGCTACTTGGAAGGCTGAGGCAGAAGGATCGCCGGTGCCCAACAGATCAAGGCTGTGGTGGCCGGGAGCATGCCACTGCACTCCAGTTGGGGCAACAGAGTGAGACTCCAACTCAAAAAAAAAAGAAAGAAAATGGCAAAAGCACATCATAAACCCATATCGCCAAGACTATCTCTGCCATCTCAAAGCAAACACAAGCCCACAGGAAGGGAATCTAAGGCAAAAGAAACCCCTTTGGATTTCCCACTAATCAGGAGTATCCACATCACTGGCCACCTTCCCCCATCCGAAGAGCAAGCCAAGAACTGACTTCATATTCTGGCTAATTTACCAGGAGAATTTTCAGGAGTTGAGGATCATTAGCTGGGACTGAAGGCACCTTGGTCAGGGGTTACAGAGGCTGGGAAACTCTGGTTACCATATGGAAACCCCCAGAGAGGACTCCAGCCTCTCTGGACCTTAGTCAGGAGGGGTCCCCATATGCTTTGAGACCACTCTCCTGGGAGGGGCTTAGCCACTCTGGGGAAGCCCCCGTCACCCTGATGTCACCCTGATTCTCTCCTGAGGAGGCTGGGTCTGACCTTGAGCCACTCTCCCGTCTCCATACAGAAGGAGAGAGTTCTGGGTACAGTCCTCCTGCCAGAACCCTCTGCAGAAACCTCTCACAGTCTCCCCTGGACCCCATATGTCACCAGAGATGGGAGCCTAGGTGACAGACAAGATGGGGAGGGCAGAGGCAGGGAAAGGATGCCAGTCGGGATGGTGCCAGCTCCAGGGTTGCTGCCCAGGACCTACCTCCAGGGAAAGCGGGCACCAGGCAGCCCAGCCAGCCCTTGTTGACTTAACGGGTGGCTCTGAGGTGGGAGAAGAGGGGGAGGAGAGAACACACCACCGGAAGACTGGCTCCCATTGGTTCCTGCCACCATTAAAAGAGGCCCAGAGAGACAGTCCCGACACCCTCCATCCTGGGATCTCCAAGCATTCTGTGGCATACCCGCTCCAGCACACAGAAGCATGAGGTTCACAGCTCTCCTCTTCCTGGTGGCTCTGGCCGCGGTCCTGGTTTGCGCCGGTGAGTACAACCCTTCCCTTGCCCATCCATGTAGCCCCCAGAAGCCTGGCCCCTACCTTCATTCCCCTCTTCCCCTCCTCAGCAGAAGCAGTCCTCCCATGTCTGTCTCTGCAGCCTCCTCCTGCCTCTCACTGGGTTCCCCAAACAGGGGCCCTGCGCTCATTGGTCAGAGGGAGCCAGGGCACCAATGGTCCCATGGTCCCAGCCTGGTCCTGCAGCTGCACACTGCCCCCCCCGGCCCCCACCCTACCCCCTGTATCTGGTCTGCCCACTCTGCGGCAGCCACTCAGGAATTCTGGGTTCCCTTAATGAACTAAGACATTCCCCACCACCAAGACTTTTTGCACATTTGCTTACCTTTTCCCACCCTATTCTCTCACCCACCCTAGGTCAGCCTTCCACTCCATTTTCAAATGTGTGTCCTTTTGCTTCTCTGTGTCAATGCAGCTCCTCAGAGTAGCCCGGAATAATTTAGGTCCTTGTTTTTTTTTTTTATCATATTGTCCCCCTGGATTTCTCCTTCCTAGCACTATCACAAATGTAATTAATGATTTATGTAATTATGATAATTTCTCCAAATCTCCCATTGACTGTCAGCTTTCCCAAGCAAACATCGTCCACCTTTCTCACAGCTGTGCCCCCAGCCTCTAACGCCACTCCTGGCACATAATGCGAGCCTCCAAGTCTAGGGAAGAATGGAGGTCCTCACATCAGGCTACAGTCAGAACCTGCCCTGCCCCATTCCCACAACCTGGCCCCGCCCTTTCCATGTCAACGATGAAACTCAGGCATCTCACAAGATGTAAAAGATGGTCGGAGGGTGATTCCATTTCCACTGGGTTGTTAGGAGTGGCCTGGGTCTGGGAAGAATGACAGAGAGTGGGATTTAGTTGAGATTTCCAAAAGCGTTTCTGGTAGACTCCTGGTGTCGCAGAAATTTCTCCTGAGAAATCTCTTCTGAGATTAGAGGTCTGGGAACTCTAGGCAGCCCCGGCTGAATGTGACCATCCTGCACCCTACTTAGCATGGTCACTGTTCTCTCCTTGGCAGATAACCCACAGGCTGCCTTGACCCTGGGATCGGTGGCCAGAGTCCTTTCCCTTCCTCCTGCCCCAGCCCTAGGAGGGAGGGTTAGTGAGTAGGGATGTGAATGGAGGAGGTCAGAGCTGTAGAAGAGGGATTCAGAGAAGGAAGATTGGGAAGCCCATCTTTAGAACCACCGAGAAGGCAGACTTCCTGGAAGAAGAGAGACTCATGCCTGGGAGGAACAGGGGGCATCCCTGCCTGGAAGTGGGAGTAAGGAAAATGGGAAGGAAAGGAAAGTCTGTCTTGAACAGGAGGAGGAAGATGACAGGAGATGGGTTCAGAAGTTTTCTTTCTTGTTTTTTGAGTTGGAGTCTCACTCTGTTGCCCAGGCTGGAGTGTAGTGGTATGCTCACAGTCACCGCAGCCTCAACCTGCTAGGCTCAGGTGATCCTTCCACCTCAGCCTTCCATGGAGCTGGAACTACAGGCATGCACCACAACGCCCGGCTAATTTTTTGATTTATTGTAGAGATGAGGTCTCGCCAAGTAGTCTGGGCTGGTCTCAAACCCATAAGCTCAGATAATCCTCTCACCTTGGCCTCCCAAAGTGCTGGGATTATAGGCGTGAGCCACCGTACTCAGCCTAGGATTCTTTTCTTAAACAAGTTAAGCCAGGGAAGAGCACAGGCACAGTACCCACTACCACAAATTATGCAATCGAGTTTCCCACATCTGAGGAAATCGCAGGGGTCAGCCCAACCGGGGTACAAAGGGTGAGCCTCGCCCTGGGAAAACCACCTTCGTGATCATGGTATCTCCCCTACCAGGTAAGAGGTTTTCATGTTCCCTCTCCCAGCAGCAGTTCTGATTCAAAACTGTTTCAAGTGTTTCTCCATTTCCCAACACATAACCACCCCCTAGCCTGACATCCAAGAGAACCGTGGTCTAAGGCATGGGCTCTTTTTCAATATAATTTCCTCTGACTCCTCACATCCTCCACATCTGGCAAGAGGAGTCACTTTCTCTGGCCCAACTTGCCTTTCCCGGGCGACTTTTCAACCCCTTGCCAGCCTGTGCTCTGACAAACTTCAAGCCCCAGCTGCTCCCCAACCTTGCCTCTTTCTCTCTCTCTCCATCTCTCCTTTCATCTCTCTCCCTCCCCTGGACTCATACATAGCAGTTCCGCCCCCTTTCCTAGACTGCAAGCTCCTGAGAGCAGGATTTACTTATTGATTTCTACTTCCCTGGTCAAGTATACACTGGTTGCTTAATTAATGTCAGAAAGATGAAA
The DNA here is from genome assembly GCA_027257055.1 of Cephalopachus bancanus. Lineage (NCBI taxonomy): Eukaryota > Metazoa > Chordata > Mammalia > Primates > Tarsiidae > Cephalopachus > Cephalopachus bancanus. The sequence goes on along the minus strand of JAPVLO010000385.1, from coordinate 1,061,831 downwards.
TGTATTTCCAAAGTCCTTCACTCCTCATCCCTAACCAGGACACACACCCGCACTCTTCCCACCTCCCCACACACAGCCCAGAAGACCCTCAGGGAACACCAGGCACCCTTTTATCTCTTTGCAAATACCTCCGGTGCTTTTCATCCCAATGGAATGAGACAATTATTTATGTGTTTATAGCTAGTCCCTTCAGAGCCTGTCCCTTCAGAGCCTGTCAGCTTTCTTTCCCAGCCCACCAACCTGCCCTGAGGGCTAGTGTCCTCAGCAAAACCTCTGTCCTGGGGGCTGGTATAAGGAATGAAAGCATCATGTTTACAGTGATGTGATCTTTCTGCCAACGTGGCTTGACTTTTCCCTGAATCATAATCCCGCTCTAGAAGAAGATCCTGACAAAGAAGGCCTCTTCGAGAAGTCATCTGGAAAACTGTGGAAGCATGTCAAGCAACTAGAAGGTAGTGCTCTAAAACCGGCTTTGGGGAGGGCAGGAAGCACCACCATGCCCCTGGGGGAGCCTTCTCACCCCCTCCCTTTAGCGGACAGAAGAGAACATGCAAAACTCCAAAGCCATCAAGGAAGCAGAGATTTGCCCTTCTGGTTAAGTCTTTGCTTTTCCAATGCCAGGATATTCTGATGCATAACACAACTGGTTATCTACACTCACAGGCTCAAACAGGGGAACGCAGATGCAGCCAGACTCCCTAGGATGGGTGGGAGGGTGCACACCGGCTTCAGCCTACAGGGTTTCTCGACCTGTAGATTTTGCTGCTGGTGCCGGCCTGCCCATGTTCCCACAAGGCACAAGTTGTTCCTCCAGCGAAGCCACTTCCCTGGACCCACCATAGTCCCTTCCTGGGAAGGGGTCCCCACTCTGTGCTTTCAAAAGTTTCTTAGCCAGATTCAAACCGCCATGGTATCTGACACTGATTCTCTCTGGGGTCCAACCCCTGGCCTTCCCATTGTGGAGTCTGCTTCTCTCTAGCCCTCTTGCCCCAACCCCTGGCCCCCCAAGATGGGGAAAAGGGTCAGTCCTCCTGGAAATCTAACCTCCATCCCTCCAACTTCGGTGTGAGCCCCACCAGGGCCTCAGTAAGTATGGAAAGCAGAAGATGAAGGGGTGCCTGGGGCCTTTGAAACCTCACTCATATTTTCTTCCCTCCCACCCCACTCTCTCTTTTTCTCTTTCCCCACCCCCCTTCTCTTCCCACCTCTTTCCCTATTTTTTCTATGGCTGTCTTAGGTGTTGTCGAAGGTGTTCTGGGTGTCGATGACAAGGGAAAAAAGCCACAAGGAGACGCTGAGAAATAGTGCCCAGGAGCCCCGGACTTTTCAAGTCTGCAGCCTAAAGCTTAAAAATAAATAAATAAAAATGCACCCTGTAGACCCCCCTGGAGTTGCAACAACTAGAGCACAGTGGGACCCCTATTAAACTGAAAGCATCAACCTTGGAGTTTGTGTGTGTTTTCCTTGAAAAGAAGTGGGGTCAGAAGCCTGGCCAGAAGCCCTCAAGGATGGAGGAGCCACCCCCCTCTCCCATAGGCCTCAATTGGTGCCATGGCCCTTCCTCCTGAACCACAGTTTCCAGACTCTGCCTTCCCAGAGAGCACAGGCTCCAGCAAGTTCTTTCATTCATACCCACCTCCTCACCCATATATCTGCAGGGACTGAGCCTCAACTCCCAACCGGTCACCTCCTTATTCCTCACTCTTCTTGCCCAATGCCATTTTACAGTTGCAGTATTGGGGGGGAATTTGCCCATTGCCCTGAAATTGGCGGTGGGGCCCACAGCTAGAACCACAGGCCCCAAGTGCCCCTCTTTTCCTGGAGAACCTTTGACAACTGAGCCTGTCCACCACCCTGGGACTTCCTTAGAGCTAAAAAAGCCAACCCAGCCCCAAACAACCTCAGGACTATACTTCCTGGCCCCATGGGGAAGGAGAAAAATAGAGTTATGGGGGTCACTGGCTTTCTGAGTTCTCTTTCTTGCTTTTCAAAGGCCTCGGGAGATTGGGGTGACAGTGCCTTCTTCCACGGGCTACCGTGAAAAACATTCTGCCTCCAGAAATGTCAGAGGCTGAGCAGGCACCCATTTCTGGGGAATCCAGTGCTCATGACAAAGAGATTCGTCTTTAACACCCCCATGGAAGAAGGGAGGGAGCTTTTCCACCCCCAAATCATGGGAGCAGCTGTGGGAGTCACTCACATATAGAAGATTCCAGTCCAAGAGGAGACTGGCATCTCTCCCCAGCTGAATGTGCCCTCGAGACAGACGGGGAGCTGCCCAGACTGAGCACAATAGGACAGCTCTTGGGAGAGCCTGTGTCCCCAGGCATTAGGAGTAGATTAGCTAAAGAAGGCTAATCTCCTATACGTAATAACCCAAAACACAACTGCGTTAACGCCATCTCATGTAGCAGTCAAAGCGGGTTGCTGCAGATGTGCAGTCTAGAGACAGTTGTCTGTCTCCTCCAGAAAGTCATTTAGGGTGCCGGGCTCGGTGGCTCAGCCTGTAATCCTGCGCTTTGGGAGGCCGAGGTGAGTGAATTGCCTGAGCCCGCGGGTTCGAGACCCGCCTGGGTAACTTGGCGAGACCTCATCTCTACAATAAAAATCAAAAAAATTAGCCGGGTGTGGTAGTGTGCGCCTGTACTCTCAGCTACTTGGAAGGCTAAGGGGAAAGGATCGCCAGAGCCCAAGAGGTCGAGGCTGCGGTGGCTGGGAGCGGCCACTGCACTCCAGTCTGGGCGACTGAGTGAGACTCCAACTCAAAAAAAAAAAAATAGGAAGTCATTTAGGGATTCAGGATGGCAATGGCTCTGCCATCTTCAATACTTGTCTTCCAGATTATTCTGTCAGCTTCATCAGCATTCCAACCACAGAAAAGATAAAAGAGCATGAATAGATTGCTCAGAGATTTGTATGAGCTACACCAGCAAGTGACACACAGGATTGACAAGAGCCCAGCCCCATGGCCACACTTGACTGTAAGGACTGGGAAATGTCTAGCAGGAAGATGATCAGAGTGTTTGTGTCCCCACAGCATGTCCTGCCTCAGGGCAGAGTGCACAAAGAAGCAGGAGACCGTTATTATCTGGCATGCATTTCTTTCTTTCTTTCTTTCCTTCTTTCTTTCTTTCTTTCTTTCTTTCTTTCTTTCTTTCTTTCTTTCTTTCTTTTTCTTTTGGAGTCAAGGTCTCACTCTGTCACCCAGATAGAGTGCAGTGGCATGATCACGGCTCACCACAGCGTCCAACTCCTGGGCTCAAGTAATCCTCCAACCTCAGCCTCCTAAGTAGCTAGACCACAGGCACACACCACCACACCCACTTAATTTTTTAATATTTTTTTTGTAGAGATGAAGTCTTGCCATGCAGCCCAGGCTGGTCTCAAACTCCTGGGCTCAAGTGATCCTCCCACCTCAGCCTCCCAAAGTGTTGAGGGGTGTGAACCACCATGCCCGGCCAATCATCTGACATTTCTACAGGCAGAAAGTTTTTATGGTAGCCCATGGAAGAGGTGCAAAAAGACATTCTAATCCACTCTCCTGCCTTTGAAAGACAAGGAAGGGATCCCAGGATGTCCCATTGCTCTCTTGAATGAGTTTAGAAGAGGGATCGAAAGCCAAGTGGCTGCACAAGAGGCTTCCAGGCCAGATGTAAGGAGGCAGCCCATGGTGAGAGGGTTGAGGGTGTGGGCCACTGCCGAGACCTACAGGAACTGATGCTCTTTGAGGAGTTGTACAGTAATGGCGGGGCAGGGTTGGAGCTGAACGCTGTCTACCTGGAGACACCCCTGTGTCAGTGGAGGCCTCAGAGGAGCAGATGAATGGAAACTCAAGTCAGAAGGAGACCAGACCTCCACCTCCGCCCATTGACAGTGGTCAGTGGCCTTAGAAGAACTCTGTCTGCCCTGTCCCACCTCCCCTGACATCCAGAACCAGATCCCGCCCCTTTTTGTATCTTTCCAGCAAAGTATATGCTGGGGAGAGGGAATGAGGTAAGGATTTAAACTAGATCAACTCTTAGCACCCAAAAGGAACTTTAAAACGCAAGATTTGTTCAATGTGTCATGAATAAATGGGAAAGGGAGACCGGACAATGCATACAAGATGCTCCTTGATTTACAATAGGGTTATATCCTGATGAAACCATCGTAAGCTGAAAACATTGTTATGTCAAACACGTATTTAACACACCTAACCCGCCAAACATCATAGTTCAGCCCAGCCTGCCTTAAACGTGCTCAGAACACTCACCTTACCCTACAATCATCTCACACAAAGCCCATTTTATAATAAAGTGTTGACTACCTCATGGAATTTATTGAATACTTCACTGAAAGTGAAAAACAGAATGGTTACGTGGGCACTGGAAGTACAGGTTCTGCTGAATGTGTGTTGCCTTCTCGTGGTGTAAAGTCAGAAAATTGTAAGCCTGGGACCATGTGTATTGGGGAACGCTGTGTGAAGAAAATAGAAACCTTCACCAAGTCCTAACTGTTCAAGAAACTATTATTTCCGAAGATAAACCCACAAGTATCAGAATTTGCCATCACAAAGATAATCAGGGACAGCCATTTCTGAAGGGATCTCTGTCATGTATATTAAAAATTCAGCTCTAATTCTCAAAAGGTTCAGGAAAAAGCAGAGAGAGACAGTAACAAAATGCATGGTAAAACAAGCATAGTTAAATGTGAACATCTGGGGACTCCAGTTCCCAGTGGACCTAGGAAGAAGATGTGAAAATTCTTTGTACTATTTTTACAAATTCCCTGCAAGTCTGAAGTTATTTCGAAACAAAAAAGTAAACTCCTCATTTAAAATAAAATAAATAAAATAAAAAGTAGGTAATACATAGCTTGATTTAGCCATTCCACAATGCATACTTACATGTTGCACATGATAAATACATACAATTTTTATTGTCGATTTTTAAATTAATTAATGCTTTTAAAATAATAAAAATAGCCCAGGCATGGTGGCTCACACCTGTAATCTCAGCACGCTGGGAGGCAAGATGGAAGGATTGCTTGAGACCAGGAGTTCTAGAACCACCTGATCAACATAGCGAGACCTCATCACTACAAAAAAAAAAATCAAAAATTAGCACACACCCGTAGTCCCAGCTACTCAGAAGGCTGAGATGGGAGGATTGCCTGAGCCCAGGAGGTCAAGGCTGTGGTGAGCTATGATTACACCACTGCACTCCAGCTTGGGCGACAGAGAGAGATCCTGTCTCGGAAATTAATAATAATAAATAGTAAAAATTAAACATGTTACCTAAAATGTACAAAAATAATGAACAAATCAGAAGATTTCACATGAAAATCCAGATTTCCAGTTTCACTTGAGTAATTAGAAGGTGTGGCCACAATCAGCTTGAGCCAAGGTCAACTGACTCCTTTAGAGGTGGCAGACACACTCCAATTTACTCCAACTCTGCCACTTCCTCCTGGTTCCCCAAGCCTACTTATGATGTATAATCATTTGCAATGTATAGTCATTGTACCTGTGCTGCTGTTTGTCTTACACCTAGACTGCCTGGCTCACTTATATTACTTGTGTGACTCCTGTCGGTGTTGAAATTTGCAACCCCTAACCACTAACCCCTAACTCCAGGTCCCTAGCTGGACATTGCCAGGTGAAGTCGCAAGACCCCATGGGGCGTCCTTCTGCTTAGACCACAGGCAGGAAGAGGGCTTGCTCCTTCGTCTTCTAAACGAACTCATTCCATGGCTCCCTGATGCTCACCCCTTCACTTGTGAATTGTGGAATAGAAAAAAGAATCCTTCTCCTTAAAATCTAGAAAAAGCTTTCTGAAGCTGCCCGTTGCAAGTCTTTTTCTCTCTGAGCCCCAGTTGAGGTCCACTAAACCTTCCAAAATCAAAATGCTGAATGAAGGGTACTGTCACGGTTCATTTTATATGTCAGCTTGGCCATGTAATGCTCAGATATGTGGTCAAACATTATTCCGATGTTTCTGTGAAGGCAGTTCTTGGATGAGATTCACATTTAAATCGGTGGACTTTGAGTTAAACAGATTGCCCTTCATAGTGTAGGTGGGCTACCTCCCATCAGTTGAAGGCCTTGAATAGAACAAAAAAGCTGACCTCCCCTGAGCAAGACGAAATTCTGCCAGCAGACAGCCTTTGGACTTAAACTGCAACATGAGCTATTCCTTGGGTCTTTAGTCTGATGTCCTTTGGAATTGAACTACAGATTTTGGACTTGCCTCCATACGCACATGAACCAATTTTTTAAAATAAACCAATCTCTTGACAGACGATAGATAGATAGATAGAAAGAAAGATAGATGGATGATAGATACACACATATGTATTCATATTATATATAAATACATATATACACACACACATATCCAATGGGCTCTGTATCCCTGGAGAACTCTAACCATACAGGTAGTGATTAGTTAAGACTAGAGAGACTTCATGTTACAGAGGTTTAATATTTCTTTTAAATTGAACTTCATATTCCTGCAAGGAGCTGTGGCTGACAACATGACCCTGCAGCCAGGAAGCCCGTGTTGAAATCCAGCGTCACCATTTCCTAGCTGTGTTATCATGGGCCAGTTTCTTAACCTGCCTTTACCTTAGTTTCCTCAAGTGAAGACATTAATAGTACCTTATCTCATTGGGCTGTTAACAGGATTAAATGAGATTAAAATATATAAAGTTCTAAGAATAGTGCTTGGCATGTATTTATTAGAATTTTTTAGATAGCCACGTCATTATGCTTTGTCTTCACACCTCCCCCAGTGGCCAAGATGGAAGATCAAGGCCACCGAAGGATGTGTGGCAGAGCTTGGGCAGAAGCCATGTCAACCACAGTGATCGGGGAGGATGGCCCTCAGAGACTCAACTGATGCATGTGTCTTGAATATGTGAGCTGTCTACCAAGCAGTCTAGGTCACTTTCTCCATTTGCAGTCTTGGCTACCCCTCTTGCCCCCAGAACAAGGCTTAAGATGCAGGGAAAGGAACAAGGAGAAGTCAGCATGGATCAGACTGAGAGAAGTGTATCAGTCAAGGTCCTGGCCAAAAACAGATAACTTTCTCAAGAAACTCTTTCATGAAAAAAAAATTATTTACAGAGATTCAAGTAAAAACTGGCAACAGCAGGAAGCCATCACCTTCCCTGAAGCTAAAGAAGCAGTGAGAGGAAGTAGTGTCACCTAAACCAGCTAAGAGATGGCGCTCTAGAATGCTGGGAGAGGAAAGGGGAAGAGAGGGAACCAGACCAAAGCCGAAGTCAGAGAGGAACACAGCCATTGCTGCACCATGCTGCCTTGTCTATGGCTGCAAAAGCTATTCCAAAATGGCTTTTGTGTGGTAGCTTCACACAACATCATGAGGTGACTTCACACAACATCATTTCTTATCTTGCGGTTGCTGTGGGTCAGAAATCTGATTCAGCTTAGCTGTGTCCTCTGACTCAGTCTCTGACAAGGCTGCAGTCAAGGCCACGGTCACCTCAAGACTCAACTAGAAAAGGAGCCGCTTCTACGCTCTGTCACGTAGTTGTTGCCAGGGCTCAGCTCCTCACAGACCGTGTCACCGTTCCTCACTGGTGACAGGCTGAAGGTTACCCTCGATCCCTTGTCATGTGGGCCACTCCATTGGACAGTTCACACCATGGCAGCTCACTTCATCAGAGCAATCAAGCTGAGAAGATCCAGAGAGAGAGAGTGTGTGTGTGAGCAAGACAAGTCATAATCTTGCACAATTACCCTCAGAAGCAACTATCTCCTCATTTTGCCATCTTCATTTGTGAGAAGTGAATCACAAAGCCCAGCCCAGGTAAACAGAGGGGATGACAAGGGCATGAGGACCAGGACATGGGCATCATTGGGAGCTGTCTCAGAAGTCACCCTTCCACTCATGCCAAAGCAGGAAGGGGTAGGAGGAGCAAATGTCTTCACCTCTTGCTATTCTCATCCTCTGAGTACCCACCTGTGTCTCCCATTGGCCAAGTTCAAATTGAAGCTAGAAGGCAGGGGACCCCAGGTGATACAGCCCACAGAGGCCATCCTTTCAGATCAGTGCAGAGATGAGCAGAGAACAGGTCTGAGGCAGAGAGGGAAGAGAGGGACAGCGGGTTGGAGAACAAACAACCACACAGAAAAGACACAGACGGCAAACTGACAGTCATCATGGAAGTCAGATGTTCTAGAAGACAAGACATCAAACAGCCCCTCACCCGCATGGTCGGGGTCTCTCTCTTTCCTAGGCTATATCATCTGGGATAACACTGCTCTTGGGCCCTGTTATAAAGTCATGGAAATTTTCTACAAAACAAATGTCACCACCTTTCACTTCATCCCTATTTATGTAAATACCCGCCTCTTTAATTCCTGAGGCCAGGACAAGGATTTGGGAGACGAAAAGATCTGAGCAGTGACATTTGGAGAGACCCTGTTCTGTGACAGTTCGGGTGTTGATGCCAAAGTTCTAATTTCCTCTTAGAAAAGTCTTGTGTAAATAGCATCATTTGCTCCTGTTGACTTTTTTTGATGTGTTCATGGAGATGGTTTGAGATTTAGAGTTGGGGCTTCTCCTTCTGCATGTACACACACCCAGGGCATGGATGCCATCAAAACTTTCTCCTGTCCCTCAGCTTCCGCCTTCTAGGCAAGGCCACCGCCACCTTCAAGCCTCCCATGCCTAGACCCTCAGGCAGGTAGCAATTGCAGAGAATTTAATGTTCCATTAGATGAAATTTTTTCTTCCTTTATTTCCCAACAAGATGAATACTCTAAACCCAGGCACCCAAAACACCCTCATGTCAAAAACTTCCTGATACCCCTTTTTCACAGAGCAGCCATGAGGCAAAGAAGCCTGCAGGTCTCGGCCTCAGGAGTCAGCCCATGTGAGGCTGGGTGAAAGCCAATTCCAAGCACGTGGAGAGTCACACACTGGTACCCACACCCCATTCTCCACCTTTCAGCCCCTCAACTGGCTCCTGTGTCTCCTTGGCCTCATTCTATTTAGCATTCAGCACCAGCCTGAGCCAACCTGACCTGGAAAGATGAACCCTCTGCAAGGTACAAGAACCTCACACAACTGTCTAGAAAATATCTTGCCATGTATTAACTCACTTAATCTCTACCCCTATCCTGTACACAGGAGCCATCACTCCTAGATGACAGATAAAACTCCAAACATTTTTCAATATATGACAGAACACCATCACATGTCTGGGACAGAACTCTATATCTAGGCTTCTTGAGTCCCAGGTCAGGAGAGGGAGAAATCCCAAGTCAAAGGAAAGCTTCTTCAGAATCATCTGCTTTTCTGAATTACTCACAGGATGGGTCAGCTCCCCAACAGAAGGGAGAACCAAGTTCTAATTCCAGTGAACTGTCAACCTGTTTTTACAAAGAGATTCTCTCAGAAATGTGGGGTCCCACTGATTAGGACTGATAGCAGAGACTGGCAGGTGATTACGTGGAGCGGGGGGGGCTCTTTCTGGAGGTTGACTTCAAGAACAGAGGACAATTCCAGAGAAGGCACACGTGACTTCAAACCCACTCCCTATAGGGGAGAAAACCGCCACGAGCTCAGATCTCAAATGATATGGGTGTCCCTCCCGGAAAGGGGCTCACTTGGTCCCTTCAGTGGGGAGACCCCCAAGCCCCGCACTGAGTCCTACACAGATGAAGGCAGGAGGTGACAGCATGAACTCCTGAGCCCCTAACCTCCTTTTGAAGAGACGGCAAGACTAAGAGTCCTAAACAAGCCTCCACAGACTCATTCCAGAACCTCTCCAAATGAGGCTTGATCTACCTGCAGTTCCTGAGACCCCAGAGCTGTGAACCCAGGGGGCAGGCGGGTGAGAAGGAAAGGAGGGAGAAAAGAAAGGAATGACCAGAAGTTGTTAGAGAAAGACTCCTGTCCAGGATCTGCCTCCAAGGACACCGGGTATCAGCCAACCCCAGCTAGCCATTGTTGACTTAGCAGGTGACAGTCTGGGGAAGAAAGGAGGAGGATGCAGAAGTCACACCCCTCTGAGCTTGATTTCCATTGGTCCTTGATAGCTTTAAAAGGGACCCAGCAGTTTCATCATCCGTAGTCCCTGGACCCTCTGAGGATTCTGTGGTTACACTCACTCCTCATCCCAAAGCATGAAATTTACGGCTCTGCTCTTCCTGGCTGCTCTGGCAGGGACCCTGGTCTGTGCTGGTGAGTAAGGCGGCTCTTTCTCTGCACCCACTAGAGTCCTGCAGCCCCAGGGGGCCTTTGCCCCTGTCTTCCCCCCCCCACCCCCGCTCAGTGCTATACTTGCTTCTTTGCCTCTGCAGGTGACTCCTGCTGCTAGTTCTCCGCATGTGGCCTCATATCCCATGGGCCAAGGGACCCCGGAACCCTCTGGACCCTGCCTGTTCTCCCAGCTTGTCTAGACACACCCCATCCTTTACCCATGATACTCCACCTGCTCTGGCTTCTTGTGGTGCCTCGGAGCCACTGCATGTAGCTGGGCAGGGTCACCAGAGTGCCCAGGCAAAGGATGGTGGTAGCTCAAATCCGGCCCACACTCCAGTTGCCAGGCGGTGAGTCTGGCCCACAGTGATGTCTCTTAGGGGGAGAGGATGCCTGTTTTAATCCCACAAAGGCATCCATCAGGCCAGCACAGCCCTGCTGCTCCGTGGACATCGAGGCCTTCCTTCTTGCCCTTTCCTCGCCTGGAATGATTTTCCCCTTCCCCTCACCAGCTCTAATGTCACCTGGCCCAGATTTTTCATCCAGCAAATCTCAGTGTAGATACAATGAAGCCTCTCATGATCTTGTGGAGTAAATTTGATCCTGTGCGCCCGTTTCCAGCACCATCACACCACTCATGACATGGCTGTGTAACGGGACATGAGCTCTGCCAGGGCAGGGGCTTGTCTGCCTCTCTCAGCACTGTGCCTTCGTCAATTAGGAGAGAGCTTTGCATCCATGTTGGAAGGATAAAGGGAGTAAGGGTCCAGAAGTCACTCAGACCCCAGCCACAGCTCCCTGACAGGCCCTTCAGGGAACTCCTCCAAGCCAGGGGCAAGTCAGGAGGAGGACAATGTTCCAGGGATATGACACTTCTCTTCTGAGAAGCATGGTGGCTCACATCTACATTCACAGTACTTTGGGAGGCTGGAGCAGAAGGATTGCCTTTTTTATTTTTGAGTTGGAGTCTCACTCTGTCGCCCAGACTGGAGTGCAGTGGTCGCTCCCGGCCACCGCAACCTCGACCTGCTGGGCTCTGGCGATCCTTCTGCTTCAGCCTTCCAAGTAGCTGGAACTACAGGCGTGCACTACCACTCCCGGCTCATTTTGATTTATTGTAGAGATGAGGTCTCACCAAGTTGCCCAGGTGGGTCTCGAACCCGTGGGCTCAGGCAATTCACTCACCTCAGCCTCCCAAGGTGCAGGATTATAGGCTGAGCCACCAAGCCCGGCTAGAAGAATTGCTTAAGGCCAGGAATTTGAGACCAACCCGGCAACATAGTGAGACCCTCCCCCATCTCTACAAAAAGCATTGAATAAATAAATACCAAAAAAATTATCTAAACACAAGTCTGTAGCCACAGCTACTCAGGAGACTGAGTGAGGCAGGAGGATAGTTTGAGCCCAGGAGTTTGAGGTTACAGTGAGTTGTGATCATGCCTGAGTGGCAGAGGGAGATCCTGCTTCCAAAAAAAGCCTGCAGAAAGAGTTTGAGTTAAACATCAGAGAGAATGCTCTGGTGGACTTGCCGATGTGGCCAAAAGCCAAGTACAACCAAGAGGGAAAGTTGATTTCCCTCCAGCCAGGAGCACTCCCAAGAACTGAGCTTAGGGAATGGACATGGCAGGTGGGACTCAGGTGGCGGGGAGGGGTCTGGTTCAGCCCTCACGCTCCTCTGGTCCCTGTTTCCTTCATTGCCAAAGATGCCTCTGACTCCGTGGATGTTGCACCTATCCAGGACCCTGGGGCCTGTAAGTCCTGTGCTCCCCTGCGCTCATTGGGAAGGTTTAACAGGCAGGGATAAAGTGGAGACAGCAGGAAGGATCTGGGTCCTTTCTTGGGGATAATGAGGAGGGGCCCTAACATAATAAAGAGGGTGGCATGGACTGGAATGGGACAGGGAGAAAGACACAAAAGGATGACCCAGGCAGGCAAGGCCACCAGGGAGCACACAGGAAAGATTGTTGTGAGTAAAAATGAGAGAAACATGAGGTTAAGCGATAAGGAAGACCAGATGCAACCGCTCACACCTATAATCCCAGCACTTTGGGACACCGAGGCCAGAGGATCACTTGAGCCCGGGAGTTTGAGACCAGCCTGGACAACATAACAAGACCCTTGTTTCTACAAAATACAAAAATTAGCCAGGTGTGGTGGTGTACACTTGTAGTCCTAGCTACTTGGGAAGCTGAGATGGGAGGATCACTTGAGCCTCTGGAGTTCGAGGCTGCAATGAGCTATGATGGGCCACTGTGCTCCAGCCTGGGGAAAGAGTGAGACCCTGTCCCCTCCAAAAAAATGATAAGGAAAAGTTCTCATGTGGCATTTATGTCCTCCCCTGCAAACCCCTTCCTTGACTCCCAACTCATGAGCAAGGCTCGTGGTCTCCAATCTCATTTTCCAACCCTGTTTTCCATGACTCCCTCATATGCCACCCACATCAGCTAAATTGAACTTGTTTCCATTCCCCGTACCTGTCCCACACATGCCTTTCCCTGAGCTCTTGCTGACTCACCTCCTGCCCCCTAGGAAACCCCTTGAGAACATCCTCCCCTGCCAGCATCCTGCCTCCAAGACCCATTTGTCTCTGAAGTGCTCCCTGCTTCTCACCAAACCCCAGTCACAAATCCTTCCCCCGCCCTGCCCACTAGAAGTGCCCAGCCCCACCCACCACACTCCAAGAGGCACACAGTGTGCAGAATTTTTGTCTCCCTTCGAGGGTGGGATTTCTGCCACATCACTTCTGTATCCTGGCACCCAGCACATATTAGCCATCCTAGGGCCCTGGCCCCTATCCCAAAGGAAAAGAAAACCACTCCAACTTTGTTAAAGTCAGTACGTGTGTGTGTTTGTAGCTGAGCCTTATGAGGCGACCCCAGCTCCAGCAGAAACCGCTTCCCCTGGAAAGACAAGCAGCCCGAGGACAACCAAGCCCACCTCAGGGAGTCCGGAACAAATCCTGAGTAAGTCCCTGTCTCTAGGCCAAATCAACAAGCTACAGAAATCTCTGGCAACAAGCCCACCTCACACGTCCACCCACAGAGACAAGCTGGGGGAAGAGATATACTCAAACACCTGAATGCAGGCGCCATTGGGGGTGTGAGCCACACCCACATGCAGAGCTTCTGCAGTCATGGCCTGTGCTGCCTGCACCAGCCGTGGTTGCTGTGCTGGCCCACGCAGCCTCCTGTGAGGGAGATAGGTACCCACCCCATCCCCACACCCCTCCCCTCCCCGCAAAGCTTTTCCACTTTAGAAATCTGTGTAGGGGTGCTGTCAGGGGAGTTCTCTTTAAATGTGGCTTTCCTGCTGATTTTTCTGCTCCAAACTTAGAATCCATGATCTCAATATTAGAACAAAGCTTTGAAGAAGCAGAAAAAGGAATGCAGGGAGGTGTGCAGAGTGGAAAAAAGGTATTTGAAGGTGAGTGCCTCCCAAGGCAAGACTGTGCAGAATGAGAAGACCTGTCACTCAATATCCAGGGGTGGGAGGTTGAAGAGAACTGGCCTCCAGTTCCACCCCCATGAGGGAGACCTGAATCAGGAACTGCTGCAGCCCCTGCCTGGGAGGAGCCCCTCACTCTGCTTTGAGAGCTCTCCCATGTCTCATCCAGATTCAAATCACCATTGTAGCTGATACTGATTCACCCTGCTGTCTAACCTCAAGCCTTCCTACAGTGGAGGATGCTTGTCTCTAGCCTTCTTTTTGCCTCCCCCCTCCCACCACCATCACAGGCAGATAAGAGGGTGGGTCCTTCAGGCTCCAGTAAATCTAACTTCCAACCCTCCAACTTCCGTGTGAGTCTTGCCAGGGCCTCAGTGAGTCTGGAAAGCAGGAGATGGAGTTGAGGAAGAGGGGAAGGGATGGATGTGGGTGCCTGGGGCCCTGCCTCGAAGCCTCTTTCATCCCAGATTTCCTTCTAGATGGAACCGAATTTGCACAAAAAATGTGGAAGAAATTCAATCTACTGAAACTTTGGTCCTGAGACAGTGAAAAAGATTGGGATCACCAAAGTTAATGCCTTAAACACCCTTACAGCCCAGAGCTATTAAACTGAAAGCATCCAACTTGCTGTGTGCCTGTGCTCCATGGGGTGGGTCCTTGAGGAGGGGTGGGGAGAAAAGTCCTCCTAGATCAAAACAGGCATAGTATCTTGACCCAGACCCTTGGCCAGTCTCAGCCTGCCTTGAGACAGAGCCTCTAGCAAGTCCTTTCATTCACACTCAGCCTCCTCCACGTGTGCTGAGCCTCCTCCAAGTCCAAATGTGGTTCTGGTTTGCCTCCTTATTCTCCTTATCCATGGTTATATTTGAGCATTTCCAAAAGTTAAATCAACTTCCAAAGAACCAGGATTTAACATCCTGAAAAGAGTCAAAGCCTGGGCCATTGGTTACTAGAGCCACTTCCTGGTACCTTTATTAGGAACTCATCCCTCCTGCCTTATAGTCTTCCATGCTACACTGGGTCAAAGTGAATAACAATGGCTAATTAGGGCAGAGAGAAAATAATGAATGGGCCACTGCAGTGACAACTGAAACTCGACTAAAAAGACCAGCTGAATTAACCAAAATTATCCTTGTGATAGGCTACGAAAAAGCCACCCGTGATTGGTTTATATGAGGGGGCACCCAAAAAACCCCAGAATTTATTTATAAAAAGTTGTGTATTTATTCTTACAGGTTTAAACTTAAGTCACCTTCAAAACATTCTTCATTTGATGCAATACACCTATCAAGGCACTTTTTCCACTGCTCAAAACAGTTTTTGAACTGGTCAATTTTGATGCCTTTTAGTGCTTCCGGGTTTTTTGTTTCACCTCTTACATTAGCAAAACATTGTCCCTTGAAGACTTTTTTCATCCAGTGAAATTTTAAAAAGTCACTCAGGGTGAGATCAGGAGATTAGGGAGGGTGGAATATGGGGGACATGCCGTTTTTGGTCAAAAACTGCTGAACACTCAGCTCAGTGTGAGCAGGTATGCTTGTAAATCACCCATGATGATATGGGTAAATGTGTTGAAACAATCTCCAAAAAAATTTGCTGAAGCCAAGCACAACCTCTCACAACAACACTAGCTGGTACACAGATGCCAATGGGTGTCTAAAACACTTACCTAGCAGGGGAAACCTATACTACAAAGAGCCTGCCCTCCAAAAGACAATTCCAGGTTTTTTGGGACTCCCCCTCATATATGTGAATTAGCTTACCCAAAGGACTAAAATGTCTCAGAGGGGTCTGGGACACCTCCTCCTGCATCCCTTGTCTTCCTCCACCACAACCCAAGACTGTGTCTTGCGAACAGATAAACCAGGGAAGATCATTCATGACTCTTGGAGGAAGAGAACAATCAGGTCTCCTGCCAGTTGCCAGGTACATGGCCTGTCTGTTCTTTTCTCTTTTTTTGAGATGGAATCTCACTCTTGTTGCCCAGACTGGAGTGCAGTGGCACACTCATGGTCACCACAGCCTCGACCTGCTGGGCTTAGGCAATCCTTCCACTTCAGTCCTCCAAGTAGTTGGAAATACAGATGCACGCCACCACACCCAGCTAGTTTCTGTGATTTATTGTAGAGAAGAGGTCTTACCAAGTTGCCCAGGCTGGTCTCAAACCCCCGGGTTCAGGCAATCCTCTCATCTCAGCCTCCCAAAGTGCTAGGATTACAGGTTGAACCACCACACTCGGCCCTGTCTGATCTTTAACCTGTCCAGAGTCCTTGATTCTAGACTGTTCTTCATAAACTGCCTTAGTCCCTTTTTTTTTAGTTGGTATCTCATTCCATAGCCCAGGCTGGAGAGCAGTGGCATGCTCACAGCCACCCCAGCGACAACCTGCTGGGCTCCAGAGATCCTTCTGCCTCAGCCTTCCAAGGAGCCAGAACTACAGATGCGTGCTACCATGCCTGGCTAATTTTTTTGATTTTATCTTGCCAAGTTGCCTTGGTAGGTCTCGAACCTGCAGGCTCAGGTAATTCACTCACCTTAGCCTCCCAAAGTTCTGGGATTACAGGTCCAAGCCCAGCCCTTGGTCCATTTTCTATTGCTTTATAACAGAATACCTGAAACTGGTCAATTTATAAGAAAAGAAATGTATTTCTTTCAGTTCTAGAGGTTGGGAAGTCCAAAGTCAAGGAGACACATCTGAGGACAGTTTTCTTGCTGGTGGGGACGCCCTGCAGTATCCCCAGAGGGCACAGGAAATCACATGGCGAGGTGGCTGTGCATGCTATAATAGCATCTTAGCTCAGGTCTCTGTCTTCTTAGAAAACCTCCAGCCCCACTTCTGTGATCAAACATTAATCCATTAACCCAGTAGTCCCCAACCTTTTTTGGCATCAGGGACTGGTTTCATGGAAGACAATTTTTCCACAGATGGGGTAGGAGGGAATGTTTCAGGATGATTCAAGCACATACATTTATTGTGCACTTTATTTCTATTATTATTATATTGTAATGTATAACGAAATAATTATACAACTCACCATTTTAAAAAGGGCATGGATGGAAGTGGTAAATAAAATAACGGATGGGCCATGTGTGGACTAAAATAAGTGTCAGATTCTGACTTAAAGCCTGCCACCAGATGCAGCTGTACAATTGAAGAACATTCACTCACTTGCCACTTACTGATAGGGTTTTGATATGAGTCTGCAAGCAACTGATTTATCATTGTCTCTGTGCAGTCAAACCTCACTACTAATGTTCATCTGTATTTGCAGTCTCTCCCCAGTACTAGCATCACTGTCTCAGCTCCACCTCAGATCATCGGGCATTAGATTCTCATAAGGAGCATGTAACCTAGATCCCTCACATGCTCAGTCCACATTAGGGTTCACACTCCTATGAGAATCTGATGCCGCTGCTGATTTGACAGAAGGCGGAGCTAAGACAGTAACGCCAGTGATGGTGAGCAGCTGTAAATACAGATGAAGCTTCACTGACCTGGTCCAGTTCCTAACAAGCCACAGAACTGGTTCACAGTCAAGGGGTTGGGGACTCCTGCATTAACCCATTAAGTCCTTAATCCATGAATGGATTACAGAGCTCTCATGACCCAATCACTTCTTAAAGGCCCACCTTTCAATATTACCACTTTAGGGATTACGTTTCAACATAAGTTTTGGAGGGGATAAGCATTCACACTATAGCATTCCACCCCAAGCCCCCTAAAACTCATGTTCTTCTCATGGCCTGGTTTCCATGGTTCCACTACACTTGGCCCTAGTGAGGACTCTCTGCTCTGCCTCTGCAACAAATCTTTGCCTTCAATGATATCCTTTGAAATCTTGGACCAAGACTGCCAAGCCTCCACAGCTCTTGCTTTCTGCACATCCACAGAGCTAGCACCACAAGGACGTTGCTAAGTTTACAACTTGTACCTTCCAGAGCTGCAGTACAAGCCACACCTGAGGTCACTTAAGCCATAGCTGAGACAGCCAAGGAGCACTACACTAGGGTGCAGGGACCAGAGTCCTGAGGCCATCGGGGCAGCGAGTGGTGGAGAGGAGCTCTGGAGCTGTCCCCTGAAATGATTCTGCCCTCCTAGACCTCTGGGTCTGTGATGGGAAGGGCTCTCTTAACCATCTCTGAATGCCTTTGGGGTCTCTCTTCCATTGTCTTGAGGAATCACTTCTGGCTTGCTTCTACCTATGCAAACCTCTTTAGCTCCACCCTTGGTTTCCTCTGCTGAACACACTCTTTCACTCCTCATGTGGCCAGGCTAGCAGTTGTCCAAATCTTTCAGCTCTGCTTCCCTTTTAATTATAAATTATCTTTATCTTTATAATTGTCTTTAGATTATTCCTTTGCTCCTAAATCTCAGTGTAAGTGGCCAAAAGTAACCCTGCAGCTCCTTTTACATTTTGCTTAGAAAATTTTGCTTCCAGTTCATCATTCTCAAATTTGACCTTCCACAAAGCCCTCAGGTTTAGATATAGCTCCACCAAGTTCTTTGCCAGTTTATAACAAGGATGGCCTTTACTCCAGTTTCCAATATCCTGTTCCTCAATTCCATCCAAAATCTCATCAGAATGGCCTTTACTGTTCATATTTCTTTCTTGCTTTCTTTCTTTCTTTTTTTTTTTTTTTGAGAAAGCAGGGTTTATTAAGAGAACAGAAAAGCTCCCACAGTGGGAGGGAACCTAAGAGGATTGCCCTACTATCCATATTTCTATAGGCATTCTGGTCATAAGCACTTAACCAATCTCTAAGGAGTTCCAAATGTTTCCTAGTTTTCTTATATTCTAAGCCCTCACCAAGATCTAGTCTTTTTCTAGCCTGTTCCTCCAAATTCTTCCAGGCGCTGCCCATTATCCAGTACCAAAGTCGCTTCCATATTTTCAAGTATTTGTTGTCAGCAACAACCCCACTCCTGGTACCAATAACCTCTTGAAGGTTCCATCTTTCAATACTGCCAGATTAAAAATTAAGTTTCCCCATGACCCAATTATTTGCTGTATCCAGGAGACTCATCTCACTATAAGGAATGCACACAGACTCAAAGTTGAAAGATGAAAAACAAGTTTACAGGCAAATGGATTACAAAAGAAAGCAGGAGTTGCGAGCTTAATATCAGACAAAACAACCTTTAGGCTATCAAAAATTTTAAAAGATGCAAAAGGACACTACATAATGATAAAAGGTTCAACCCATCAACAAGAAATATCCATCCTAAACATATATGCACCCAACACAGGAGCACCAGCATTTATAAAGAAACTACTAAATAAACTTTAAAAAGATATTGACTCTAACACTATTATAGCAGAGGACTTGAATACCCCACTAACAGCCTTAGATAGATCATTGAGGCAAAAAAAATCAACAAGAAGATCTAGAACCTAGACTTGACACTCGACCAAATGGACTTAATAGATACCTACAGATTATTCCACCCAACAACCACAGAATATACATTCTACTCATCACTACATGGAACATACTCCAACATTAACCACATCCTTGGCCATAAATCAAGCATAAACAAATTCTATAAGGTTGAAATACTGCCATGCACAGTATTTCAGATACTCAGACCACAGTGGAATAAAAATAAATATCAACAACATTTCCCAAAGTCCACAAAGACATGGACACTAAACAGCATGATGCTAAGCAACTTCTGGGTCAACACTGAAATCAAGGCAGAAATTAAAAGTTTCCTGGAAAATGAAAATGAAGAAACATCTTACCAAAACCTCTGGGATGCCATGAAAACAGTTCTAAGAGGGGAATTTATATCTCTACAAGCACACATCAAGAAAATGGAAAAATCACAATCAGAGAGCCTAACAAATCACTCAGGGGAGCTGGAAAGAGAAGACCACCAAAACCCCAACTTTAGCAGAAGAATCCAAATCACAAAAATAAGTGCCCAAATACAGGACATAGAACACAAAAATACCATAGAAAACATCAACAAAACAAAAAGCTGGTTCTTTGAAAGAATTAACAAGATTGATGGACCCCTAGCCAGAATGACCAAGAAAAAAGAAGAGAAAACCCAAATAATCACAAACAGAAATACAAAAGATCAAATCACAACTGACCCCAAAGAATACAAAACATTATCAGAGATTGCTATGTAAACCTATATAGAAACAAACTTGATAACCTAAATGAAATGGAGGACTTTCTGATATCACACAACCTCCCCAGGTTGACACAAGAAGACATTGAGACATTAAGTAGACCAATAACAACCCAGGAAATTGATTCTGTCATACGAAAACTACCTACAAAAAAATAACCCTGGACCAGATGGTTTTCCAGCAGAATTCTACAAAACGTACAAGAAGGAGCTGATACCAATCCTATTGAAAGTATTCCAGGCAATTGAGCCAGATGGAATTCTCCTCAAATCATTTTACAAAGCTAACATCACACTGATACCCAAACTAAGCAAAGATCCAACAAAAAAAGAGAACTGCAGGCCAATATCCCTTATGAACATAGATGCAAAAATCCTCAGCAAGATTCTAGCAAATTGGATCCAAAAACATATCTCAAAAATCATCCACCATGACCAAGTAGGCTTCATCCCCAGGATGCAGGGCTGGTTCAACACTTGCAAGACCATAAATGTCATTAAATACATCAACAGATATAAAAACAAGAACCACATTATTATCTCATTAGAGGCAGAAAAAGCTTTTGATGATATCCAACATCCCTTCTTGATAAATACCCTCAAAAACCTAGGTATAGAAGGAACATACCTCAAAATAGTAAGTGCCATCTACAATAAACCCACAGCTAACATATTACTAAATGGACAGAAACTGGAAACATTTCCCCTGAAAACTGGAAGAAGACAAAACTACCCACTCACCCCTCTTGTTCAACATTGTGTTGGAAGTCCTAGCTCAGGCAATTAGACAAGAGAAGAAAATCCGGAGTATCCAAATAGGAAAAGAGGAAGTCAAGTTATCCCTCTTTGCTGATGATATGCACCTATACCTCAAAAATCCAAGAGAATCTGTCAAAAATCTGCTTGCACTGATAAAGGACTTTGGCAAAGTCTCAGGGTACAAAATAAATGTGCAAAAGACAGTTGCAGTCCTATACACCAACAACAAGCAGAGACCTAAATAAAAAGCACAATCCCATTCACAATAACCACACTCCCCAAAAATATACCTCGGCATCTTCCTAACCAGAGAAGTGAAAGACCTTTACAATGAGAACTACAAAACACTGCTCAAAGAAATTCAAGAAGACACAAACAAATGGAAAAAAATTCCATGCTCATGGATAGGAAGAATCAACATTGTTAAGATGTCCAACCTACCAAAGGCAATCTACAGATTCAACACAATACCCATTAAGTTACCAAAATCATTCTTCTCAAACCTGGAAATGACAATACAGAAATTCATATGGAAACATAAATGACCACAAATTGCCAAAACAATCCTTAGCAAAAGGAACAAAGCAGGAGGTATCACACTTCTAGACTTCAAACTTTACTATAAGGCTACAGTAATCAAAACAGTCTGGTATTGGTACAAGAACAGGCACATAGACCAATGAAACAGGATAGAGATTCTGGAAGCAAAGTCTCAATTTCTCAACCAACTCATCTTTGACAAAGCCTCCAACAACAACCACTGGGGAGAAGAGAAGCTATTCAGTAAATGGTGCTGGGAAAACTGGCTGATCACATGCAGAAGATTGAAACAGGACCCCTTCCTATCACCATACACAAAAGTTAACTCCAAATGCATCAGAGACCTAAACATAAAACCTCAAACTATAGGAATCTTAGAAAACGCAGGAGGCACCTTTATGGAAATTGGAACTGGCAACCAATTCCTATTCAGAACCCTAAATTTCAATACTTTAAGAAATAAGATAGACAAGTGGGATCTTATCAAACTAACGAGCTTCTGCAAAGCAAAAGAAACCATCAAGAGAGCAGGGAGACAGCCCACAGAATGGGAAAAAATATTTGCCAACTGTATTTCTGACAAAGGCCTAACATCTAAGATCTACAAGGAACTCAAATGCGCCAAAAGGAAAAAAAACAAACGGCCCCATTAAAAGGTGGGCAACAGACATGAATAGACACTTCTCAAAAGAAGATATACAGACAGCCAACAGACACATGAAAAAGTGCTCAGCCTCATTCATCATCAGAGAAATGCAAATCAAAATCACATTGAGATACCACCTAACCCCAGTGAGAATGGCCATCATTAATAAAACACACAACAACACATGCTGGCGAGGATGTGGAAAAAAAGGAATGCTTCTACACTGTTGGTGGAACTATAAACTAGTGCAACCTCTTTGGAAGACAATGTGGAGATTTCTGAAAGAACTAAAAATTGACCTTCCATTATGACCCAGCAATTCTCCTATTAGGAATATTCCCAGAGGAACTCAAATTATTCTACAAAAAAGATATCTGCACACATATGTTTGTTGCACCTCTATTCACAATAGCAGAAACATGGAACCAACCATGCTGCCCATCGAAGCTGGACTGGATTAAAAAATGTGGTACATATACACAATGGAATATTATGCAGCCATAAAGAAAGACAAACATATGGACTTCACAGCAACTTGGATGGATTTAGAGTCGATCATACTCAGTGATCTATCACAGAAACAAAGAACAGAGTACCATATGTTCTCACTCATAAGCAGACCTTGAACAATTATAATACTATAAGAAAGGGATTGGCAGTAGTGTGAAACTGTGTGTTGCAGGGGGTGTGGGATTGGCAGTTGAGGGAAACTGCTGAGGGAGGGAGGCGCATACCTCATCAACAAGGGTACCTGCATAATCAACGTTTGTATACCTAACCCTGAATTGAACCCCACATAATTACAATTTTTAAAATGTGAGAGAAAAAAAGAAAATTAAGTTTCCATATCAGTTTTGGAGGGAACAAACATTCAAATAATAGCACTGTCCCATTTGAGTCCCTTCCCTCCTATCCTGGGTGCAAGGAGCTTTCAACCTAGACTCTGCTTTAAATGAATGAAGAAATACATCCCTCTACTCACTTACCACCACCTCCACCACATAGTTCCACTTCTGAAAGCACTGCCAAGGAATCAAAGGGGAGCCTCAGGAACAGGTCTTCTCTGAGCACAGATCACAGTCAACATTGAGTCGACAGAGCAATTCATACTGTCACCCTGCTATGGGTTGAAGTTTGTCCCCCAAAAAGCTGTGTTAACATCCTAACCCCTGGTACCTCAGAATATGACCTCATTGCATATGTAATTAGTTGAGGTCTAACTGGAGCAGCGTGGGTCCCTAATTCAATATGACTGTTATCTTTACAAGAAGAGGGAAATTTGGACGTAGAGAAACAGAGGGAAGAGGACACAAAGATGCACAAGGGCAGACCACCATATGACAACGGAAGCAGAGATCGACATGACACATCTATGAAACAAGGAATGCCAAGAATTTCTAGCAAACACCAGAAGCTGGAATAGGCAAGGAAGGATTCTCCCCTATAGGTTTCAGGAAGACTAAGACCCTGCTGACACCTGGATTTTGGACTTCTAGCCCCCAAAACTGGGAGAGGACAAATTCATGCTGTTTTAAGCCACCCAATTCATGGTACTTTGTTATGGGAGCCTCAGGAAACTAACACCCTCATTCCCAATTTCAGTGTCTCAGCAAGCTCCTGGCTCCTTCTAATCACTGGTCTATATGGGCTCAGGGACTCCAAACTCCCTTTAGCACTAGCCTGGACCAGACACTTCTAAGTGTAAGGGTGAAGGGGAAACCTCCCCTTGCCCTTTGAAGGTTGCACTGAAATCAACTGACTAAAGGTAGATTAGTGGAAGAAAAGGCAGGCACATTTTTATTAACAAGAACAAGGGGGAAATCACAGTCACAGAGTGATTCCCTTCCAACCCAATGGGGTCCATACAGATACTTATACACTTTTCTTCTTAGGGGAAAGGGAGATGCAAAAAAACATAGATAATTTTAGATGGACAGTAAAAGATATTTAAGGGAATTCAATGGACTTGGATAGCATGCAATGGACTTGGATGAGAGCAGGGACAAAATCTGTTGGTCCCACAGAGCAGATGACAGTTTGTGACAAAAGTCTGTCCAGGTGTGTTGACAGACTTCTCTCTTCCTGCAATATGAGCTCAGTTGGTGAAAATTCAGGAAAGGACCAGAGGTATTTCTTTTCTTCTTCGATGGGTTCAGACTTTAGGCAGCTTATAAGGGAACTTCAGAGAACAACTATATCCTGTGCTTTGTGACCAAGGATCGAAAGAGAGGAAGGGGGGAGACGGTCAGAGACACCTTGAGGTTTCTTCTTCAATTCAGCATGCCAAAATGTCATATGTTGGGTTCTCGGTTTTTGAGCCCCAATGTGAGAAAATAACTCCACTGCAAAGAATACAAATCCTTCACATCTCCAGGGAACTGCTTCCTGGGATGGGCTCAGGCCACTCTGGAAAAGTGTTCGACACCTTCCAGTCAATATCAGGCTGACAGGACCTGCTTCAAGGTCAAGGGACAGACAAGTTAACCTCAGGAAACAGAAATCCATCCAGATCCAGAAAGCCTCCTTAAGACTTTAGTCCTGTCACACTCCCTGATTCAAGTAAGGGGGATGGGGCGGGCAATCCCAGGACCCAGGACGGGATGTGAAAGATGCCAGTCAGGGAACACCCCTATCCACAGCTCGGCTCGGCTCCTCTGGAGGTGAGACACTGAGCTGGGGCATCCTCTGAGGAAATCCGTAGGAGCCTGGCTCATCTCCACCCCACCTCATGACCTGGTACCCGTGTCCTCTTTGCAGAAGATGGTTTCTGTGGTCTCCCAGAGGTGACCCCTGCCCAGGAGGCTGTAGACGGCCCAACCCCAAACGCCAGAGGGTAGAGCTTAGCTGCAGAGGTTGAAATAGGGGAAGGGAACAAAAAGAAGGCAAATTACAGAGGGAAAGGGGCTTAGATAGGGAAGCATGGAGAGGGCCCAGGATCAGGGAATAAAGAGTGTTTATGTGAATAAATGCCTGGATGATGAGAGCAGTGCCAATAGGAATGGTGGTAAGCAGTTCCTAATGAATAAGATGAATTGGAAAGGAAAGTCAGGACGATCTCATCGTATCCCACACACATTAAGACCTCAGGGATTAAGGGACATATGAGGTGGGCACGGTATTCAGAGTGACCCATGACCCGGCTCTGTCCACTTCCTAAACTCACACACCCCACGCCCCTCCCCACACCTCCTCCGCAAGTCACGATGAGCTATTTCCTACTTCACAGACGTTTCTTCCCCCATCATTGCCCATACCTTCCCATCTCCCTCCCCCTCTTCCTCTCTGAAGCCTACTGTCCCTCCTGCCCTTTACTGCCACCAACCCACTCAAGCCACCATCATCTCTCACCTGGATTTCTGGAATTTCCTCTTAACTGGCCCCCTGCCTCCACGCTTGCCCCTCCCCCAGTCTCTTCACAACACAACAGCCTTTCTAAAATGACAGCTCAGCCGGGCTCGGTGGCTCAGCCTGTAATCCCGCGCCTTTGGGAGGCTGAGGTGAGTGGATTTCTTGAGCCCGCGGGTTCGAGATCCGCCTGGGCAGCGAGACCTCATCTCTACAATAAATCAAAAAATCAGCCGGGCGTGGTAGCGCATGCCTGTAATTCTGGCTACTCGGAAGGCGGAGGCGGAAGGATCGCCGGAGCCCAGCAGGTCGAGGCTGCGGTGGCCGGAAGCAGCCACTGCACTCCAGTCTGGATGACAGAGTGAGACTCCAACTCAAAAAAATAAAAATAAAAAAATAAAAAATAAATAAAATAAAATGACAGCTCATGTTACTTCACGCCACCTCTCTCCTGAGACCTCTCCAAAGGCTTCCCATGTCACTCAGAGCAAATGACGGCCTTTCCAATGACTAGCCAGGCCCTCTTGGATCCAGCTGCCGTTTCTTCCCTGGTCTCCTCTGTATCACTGCTCCCTTTCGTTCTCTCCATCTACACCACCACCTTGCTGTTCCTCAAACACATCAATCGTGTTCCTGCCTCAAGGACACTGTTTGTCCTTCTTCCTAGAACACTCTTCCCCCTGGTAACTGCATGGCCCATTCCACTTTTCTCAGATCTTTGTTCAAATGCCTCCTTTCTGGGAGGCCTTTCCTGGCCAGCCTTCCTAAAATTGCAACTTCCCCCCACATATTCCCTGCTTTATTTTTTTCCCCAGCATCTATCACTACCTAATACACTATATAATTTACTTCTTTTTTTTAACTTTTATTTTTTGAGTCAGGGTCTCACTCTGTTGCCCGACTCGAATACAGTGGCATGATCACAGCTCACCGCAGCCTCGACCTCCTGGGCTCCAGCAACCCTCCCTCTTCAGCCTCCCAAGTATCTGGGACTAGAGGCATGTGCCACCATGTCTGGCCAACTTACTTGGCTTCAAGTAGAGACAAGGTATCACTGTGTTGCCCAGGCTGGTCTTGAACTCCTAGGCTCAAGCAATCCTCTCACCTTGGCCTCCCAAAGTGCTGGGATTATAAGCATGAGCCACTGTGACCAGATAATTTACTTCTTTATTGTCAGGGGGTTTTCTTGTTTGTTTTGTTTCGTGTTTTTTGTTTTTCACAAGGAGGCAAGAGTGATCAAGCCCAGGATTTCTGTCTGTTTTTACTGCAGGATTCCTAGTGCCTGGGCCATAAAAGGCACCCAAGAAACATTAATTGAATGTTGAATGAACTCACCCATTTGCATCCACCTGCCCGTTCTGGTCCTGTGAAATTCACATCTCCACCCTCTCTGTTCTTAGAATATGCTGCTGCGCGCATGCTGCCTCTTCACCAGCTAGGCATCTCGTATCGTTAGAAGCAGGTCTACGTGGAACTGGTCTAGGAATGCCAATACTCAGCAGGTAACAGGTGGTTAGCAAGTTGCTTGTGTGCTAAAGAAGGAGATTCATGTGGGCACAGGCCACACCTCACACCACCCATCTCCCACCCCTCCATACTCTCCCATGCAGGCTCTGGAGTTATCTGCCAACAGGTTCACAACACACCCCAGGTACACCCCCTCACAGGAGAGAAAACTTCAATCATCTCACATCCACAAATGGGTGACTTCGGACACAGCACGGCTGACGTAGCCCGATGAAAGGGCAACAGCTTCCCCAGATACCATTTCAGAGAAACCCCCAGCCCCGATGACATCACTTTCAACCCCAGGGGACAATGGCAGCCTGCCAAAGGACCAGGAGAAACGTGGGGCAGAGCGCGCCCCCTGGTGGTGTGAGTCTGGAGACGCCAACACGCGACTCCATGTGACCGGAGAGTAGACTACGACCTGAACCACTAAGGTGTCTGCAAACATCTGGACCAGATGGAAGGCTGAACATAGCCTTCCGCCTCCCTCCCCACTCAAATTGCGTGAAATGACTGAAAATACTGGTTTAATGAAGATCAGGCTACTTCTGGATTCACAGTTGTTTCCCTGCTTTTTGAGGTTTTGGAAGTTTTAACATTCAGATATGGACAGTATTCTAAATGCATCATATGCCAATTAATAGAGAAAACACTCAATAGCACAATTCCAAATGTAAGGAGGAGAAATAAAGATATATCCAAGGAGGAGAAATAAAGATATATCTACTCATTTCTTATCTCTGAAACCAGCTGAATTGATTACAACAAGGAATATAAACACAGGCTTGCGAATTTCATCTTAGATGAAAATAGAAAGCACTTACAACCCCAAACAACACTTTCTTTGAAGAAATTCTGCCGAGTCCAGCAAAACTAGAACCAAATGCAGGGAGGATGCTGACACAGTGTCCCATAATGACAGACCGTGGGCAGAGCTGGCAAAACACAAACTTCTCTAAAGCACACAATGCACCCAGAGGAGCAAAAACAAGGACGCTTTGTCTGTAACCAGATCTCCACCACATGTATAATGATGGTTCCTGAGAAAGAAGACAACATCAGAAAGACATAATGGAATCGGGAGCGGTGGCTCATACCTGCAGTTCCAGGACTTTGGGAGGCAAGACAGGAGGATCGCTTGAGCCCAGAAGTTCAAGACCAGCCTAGGCAACATAGCGAGACCGCGTCTCTGTCCTAAATCCAAAAAAAAAAAAAAAAATTAGCAGGACATGGTAGCGCATGCTTGTAGTCCCAGCTACTCAGGAGGTTGAGGTGAAAGAGCCCAGGAAGTCAAGGCTGCAGTGAGCCTTAGATGACAGAGTGAGACCTTGGCTCGAAAAATAAACAAATAACTAAAGAAGTCATCCTTAAAAGTAAAAGAAAACTTCAGCCAGGGACAGTGGTGCATGCCTGTAATCCAACTCCTTGGGAGGCTGAGACAGGAGAATCACTTAAGCCCAGAAGTTTGAGACCAGCTTGCCTATCACGAGACTTCATCTCAATAAAAATAAATAAATAGTAAAAGAAAACTTGAATCTACCAGAAAGGAGAGGGAAATGGGAGCTGTTTAATGGATACACAGTTTCAGTTTTGCAAGATGAAAATGTTTTGGAGATTGGTTGTACAACAATGTGAATATACTGAACATTTTTGAAGTATACTCTTACAGTAGTTAAGATGTTAAATTTAATGTGATGTGTATTTTACCACAATTAAAATTTAAAATTAAAAAAATTAATCTACCAATTGAAAGGAGAAAACGAGTCAAAAAGATCAATTTTGAGAACTGGCTTAATGAAGTTTCTTATCTTCAAAGATAAAGAAAGAATCCTTTGGGCATCCATGCAAAACTATCTACTGAGGGGAGAAAAATAAAGCCAAACTGGCTCCTGATTTTGACACCAGAAGACCGTGGAGAAATATCCACAGAGTCTTCCAAGAGAAGAGGAGTGAAAGCCAAACATTTTGTACTTAATCAACCCATTTTACCAGGCAAGGCAATAGACGAATAATTTCAAGCAGGCAAAAATTCAAGGAACTTCATTTCTATGAAAACTTAAAAAAAAACTATTAGAAGATAAACTTCAGCCAGTTAAGAGATACATGGAGAAAATAAGATAAAAGGATTAGCTGTGAGTGCTAAAACCATTTTAATACAGGACAGAACTAAAACTGCTATGGAAATTGGGGTGCAGAGCAGGGGGGTAAATGTTATAAACTGTGAGAATGTCAGAAAAAATCAGAATCAGGATGGAGGAGGAAGAGGGAGTTGTTATGAGTAGGAAGACATAACAACTTCATAGTTGAAGGATCAGATATATCTTAAATTGCTAAATCAAGTAATAAAGATATAAAGGAAATCACTAGAAGAATTAATAATAATAACATAATCCATAAAAATAAGATGGGGAAAAGGAGAGAGGAAAGGAGACAGTAAAAATAGATTATTTTAATCATTGATAGTTGTGGGAGCCAACTTTAAATAAGGAAAAAATTGAGTGAATCATTTTTAGTTATGTTATAAAGGCAATCAATAGACTATAAGCAAACTATAAATCTTGTCTATTATCAGAACTACACATTTTAAAAAGCACAGATCAGATAGAAAAATATAAATTAAAATTTGTTAAACTGGAAGGAGAGCATTAAGAAGATAATACCAAACATATCTTTCACAAGAACCAATAAAAATGGCACAAATTCACGTCCTAAAAGCAAATGTGTCTCAGATCAGATCATAAAGCAAAACCAAACTATAAACAATGGATTAAAAGATATATCAAGAACAAAGTAACTGCTTTATATGTCTTCCTGCCTGCCTGCCTTCCTTTCTGAATAATTCAGTACAAAAGACCGCGGTGGAACCCAGCAAGGTAGGCATGGGCGGGGGCGGGGGCGGGGGTGGGGGGTGTTACGGGAAAGCTTGGGCAGGGTGCTGGGACTAGGGATAAGGTGGGCATCTGCCAGCGGTGTAAGGGGTGAGCAGAAGCAGTGACCCGGCATGGGGTATCACGACCCGAGCTTAGTGAAGAGGGCTCCCTCAGCCTGATGTTGGGGTGGGAGCTCAGACAGGGTGAGGAGGGTCTACATGGTGCAGAGTAACTGAGCCTGAACTCGGTGGTGTGGGATTAGAATTAGAGGTTATGGTGAGAACTCATGGTCTTCAAGATATATAAGTAGATGCAGGAATACTTATAGATGTCAACATGCATACATAGTTTATTCATAGAAACATACATATGCACATAAATACGCACATGCATTTCCGAGCTTGACCACTAGGAGGCCTGGGAGCAGCTACATCCAAGAACAATGAACAAACGTAGCGGCTTATACAGAGATCAAAGAGCCTGTGTCTTCTTTTCCAAATACCATTAGAAGAACAAGGATCCTTGGAGAAATGACTGATATCAGGGATAGGGCAGAAAAGGTACATGATGAGCCTGGAGTGCCTTGTACCAGAAAGTAAGAAGATGTTCAATGAATGATAGAAACATATTTAAAAAATAAAATAAAATACAGAAGCTAACAAGAAAAGTAGCTTAATCCCAATACTATCGAGTTGTCCCAAACTAACCAAATTCAATGGAAAAGATATCATAAAAGGCTATCATAATAAAAAAAAAAGATCGCAATCATTGAATACATAGGAAGCTGTGAGTCCATACTGATATGAATGAATGAATGAATGAGGATGTGAGAAATATTTTTCTCACAGTAGAATGACAGCTCATGGATTTAGAAGGCATGACTGAAGTAGAAAATCACTATTTGGCAACCAGCACAGTCATAATTAGTTCAACCAAAAAGCATCAGTGAGCACTACAACTAATTGGTAGAAATTTGATGAGGAAAAGGATACCTACAAAGGTTCAAAGCACCTTCCCACAAAATATGTATTGATTTTTTTAATCCCCACCAAAAACCTGAACAAATAAGAAAAAGAGTAACTTCATAGTGGAGAAACCTGGCAGATACCACCTTAATCAGTTGTCAAAGTTAACATCACGGTTATGGAATAAATCAAAATCATGTAGCACCTGGTAGAATGTGAAGTGCAGAATGCATTATGGCTTTGTGATTTTCCTGGCAAAAGTTCAGAAGCTGAGTCTAACCTTGAGAATTATCAGATGAACTCAGATTGAGGGACACGACACAGTAACTGGCCTGTAATCTTCAAAGTGGCAATGTCATGAAAGTCATGGATACACTGAGGAACTGTGACAACTGGATGCTATATGCATAATCTTGGACTGGCTCCTTTTTTGACAAAGGCACTTTATGAGGATATATGTCAACATTTAAGAGGGGCCTGTGAGCCAGGCTCGGTGGCTCAGCCTATAATCCCGCGCCTTTGGGAGGCTGAGGTGAGTGGATTGCCTGAGCCCGCAGGTTCAAGACTCACCTGGACAACTTGGCGAGACCTCATCTCTACAATAAATAAAAAAATCAGCCGGGCGAGGTAGCGCGCGCCTGTAGTTCCAGCTCCTTGGAAGGCTGAGGCGGAAGGATAGCCGGAGCCAGAAGGTCAAGGCTGCAGTGGCCGGGAGCGGCCATTGCACTCCAGTCTGGGCGACAGAGTGAGACTCCAGGTCAAAAAAAAAAAAAGAGGGGCCTGTGGTTGAGATGGTAATAAGGTATGAATAGTGTGTCAGGCCGGGCGCCGGTGGCTCACATCTGTAATCCCAGCTCTTTGAGATGCCAAGATAGGAGGATTGCTTTATTCCAGGAGTTCAAGACCAGCCTAGAAAACATAGCAAGACCTCATCTCTACAAAAAAAACAAAAGATTAACCGAGCACGGTGTCATGCGCCTGCAGTCCCAACTACTCAGGAGGCCGAGGCAAAAGAATTGCCTGAGCCCAGGAGGTTGAGGCTGTGGTGAGTTGTGACAGTGTTACTGCACTCCAGGCAACAGAGTGAGACCCCAACTCAAAAAAATAAAAACAAAAGAAGAAGTTAGCGTATCAAGTGTTTATTTCCTGATGTCAATGGGCGCATTGAGGGTATGATGAAATGTCCTTGTTTGTACGAATTACACAAAATTCAGAAAAAATAACGTATTTTCAGGAACTTGGAAAGATTGAAAGACAAAGGATGGCAAAAGCCTACTATGCAAATGTAAAAAAGGAAAACATTGATCTTAATATCAGCCAATATTGACTTTAGAGTAAACATATTAAATCAGACAAGGAAGAGTATTTATATGAATAAAGGCCGCAATCCCCACTAAAAAAACTTTAACAGATACAATGCATCTTATAAGAGAGATCCAAAATTTCAGGAAATGTAAGGAGATTCATAGCTGGAGAGAATAATGAACCTTATGTCTCAATCCATAAAGGTCAAGTAAACAAGAAAAGTATGGCTACAGAGTATCTAAGTAACCTAAACAGTAAGATAGGGTTAATTTAACGCTCCTGAAAAGAGAATATTCCATCATTTCAAAAACTTGTGGGAAATGCACCAAAAATTATATAACAAACAACTACAAAAATAATGGTTAACACTTCTATGAAACTTAAGAATGTGCCCAAGATGTATTTTAAGCACTTTTAATTCCTTTCATTCTCATGGCCATCTTATAAAACCTGAGACACAGAGAAGTTAAGTAAGATGCCTGAGGTGGCACAGTTGATACATGGTAAAACCAGGATTTGAACCCAGGCCGTCTGGATCTGGAGTCTACCCTCTTTTTTTAAAAAATGTGTTTTTATTTTAAAGATGCAGGGTACAATTCAGGGTTAGGTATACAAATGTTCATTATGAAGGTACCCTTGTTGAAGAGGCGTGCGCCCCTCTTCCCCGGCAAATTCCCACTACTGCCAATCCTTTTCTTATAGTATTACGAGAATTGTTCAAGGACTGCTTATGAGTAAGAACATGTAATACCCAGTTCTTTGTTTCTGTGATAGATCACTCAGTATTATAGACTCTAAGTCCATCCAAGTTGCTGTGAAATTCATAATTTTGTCCTTCTTTGTGTCTGCATAATAGTCCATCGTGTATATGTACCAAATTTTTTTAATCCAGTTCTTTTTCGGTTGGAGTCTACACTCTTAACCAATACTTTAATAAATTCTAAAATGTAGAAGTAATGCAAATGGACATTCTCTGATAATAGCACAAGAAAACTAGAAATTAAGAAAATAACTAGATAATTTTAAAATTTTTATCCATATGAAAATGTATGACCCTTGTAAACAATTTTTGATTCACAGAGGAAACCAAACCAAAATTATGAAATATCCAGAATATAACAATAATGAAAATACTATATATCAAAATTTATAGGTATAGCTAAACAGTGTTCATAGGAAATTTCAAAGCCTTAAATATAGCATTAATCAAGTTAAAAAGTTTTTGAAAATTTTAAGCACCCAACTCAAAATAATGAACTAAATTTAATGTAAACAGGAAGAATAAATAGTAAAAGCAGAAATTAATAAAATAGACAGCAGAAAAGTATAAAACCTAAACTTAAAACAACCAAGAGCTAATTATTTGGGTGAAAAATAGGTAAACTATTATCTAACCTAAAAGTGACAGTGGGCATGAGATAAATCAGAATAAGAAACGAGAAAAATTAGAATAGGAAATGGGGACATAACAAAGGTATAAAAGAAATTCAAATAATTAAAAGATTATTTTGCTTAAATCTGAGCAAATCAATTTTAAACATGGGTGAAATGGATTATTTTCTAGAAAAATAGCCAAGAAAACTGACCCCAAGAGAGATGAATTTTATAAACAGATACATTTCTATAGAAGAAATAGAAAATATCAAAAGCTATCGCACAAAAAAGCACCTGACCTGGAGAATTTCACAAGTGAATTCTATCATTTCTTTTAGGATTCCAATTCCACTTAAACTGTTCCAGAATACAGAGAAAGGGAAATCTTCCCAATACTTAACATAGTCAATAGAACATTGATCTAAAAACCCAAAAGAGTGTCCACCCAAAAAAGAACTATGATATGATGCAGCTGGAGACCCTCATACTAAGAGAACTGTCACAGAAGCAATGAACTGAATATCTCATAAGCGGGCCCTGATCACTATTCACATGAGCACAAGAGTGGGATTGGCAGATACTGGACACTGTTAGGGGAGTGAGGGAAAGGGGGACACATAGCAACACACTGGGTACCAGGTCCACTCTCAGAGGGAGAGAGTGCCAGTTAGAAGCCCAAACTTCACCTGCGTGCAACTTACTTATACTCCTCAACTCGAAATTTTTTTAAATAAATAAAAGTCATGCAAGTGAACAAAAAAGAAATTGAATGAAATGACCAAAGAACTATAAGTACAAATAGAAAAAAAAAATGCCTCCAATTTTTAGAGGTCAGGGGAAGTTGGGGTTGGGGGGGAACCAATAAGGAAGCACCAGCCAGTGAGGTAGGAAGAAATTCAGAAAACTGGTGTCCTGGAAGCCAAAAGAAAAAAAATGTATCTCCAGCAAGATGAGGTGATCAACTATGTCAGATGATCCTGACAGGTAAAGTAAGAGAACTCAATATTAAAATGAGCAGTGCGGCTATCTCAACCAAGAGCCATTGTGGTGGGGTGGCTTGGGTAAAATCCTGATATAGAGTGAATTTAGTAGGAATTGGAAAAATGAATACAGGCAATTATTTAAATAGGTTTGGCTGTAAACTGAAGCCAAGAGCTGAGCTGCTCTCCAAAAAAAAAAACAAAGCAAGGGGCATTCTGTTTCATATCTACCCAGATACAGCCCTCAGGGACCAGAGACAAGGAGGATCCACCCAGAGAACAAAACCGAGGGCTGCCAGATTGACCAACTGAGGATATTACTTCAGTGCTAGGCAGGGCATCCTTGCTATTTCTGTCCAGCAGAATATTTGCTGTGAATTGCTGGCCACTGGAGGAGTTTCCCATCACCCTTTTTTGGATGGAACTTTTCGTTATAGTGGCACCCTTTCTTCTCCACTATTGTATACTGGATGTTGGTTAAGGGGTCATATTTTTTTTAACATAGGTCACAAGGAAATGCAACTAGGCTTGAGATCTGGATCTACAGTTGGGTACAATCAACAGATGAGAGGCATTGGGGTATCTTCTTTTAAAGAAGGAGGAGAGGTGTTTCACATAGCACCAAAAAAATGTGATGCAACTGATGAACAGTGTTGGTGAGTGATGGACTGCCAATGGTGGCACTGCAGCAGATGCCTGAAGTAAGATGCTGAATAGAAATCTCTATGGTTTTATAATTGAAATGTAACTGCATGTTGAAAACAGTCAGTGCTGAGTACCCCTAAGGAGAGCCAGCAAGGAGGCACCAGACACGTCCCTCAGGAAGTCACAGAAATGGTCCTGTCACCATCACCTACACCCCAGTATCTGGAGAGAACAGTTGTGAGAAGGAAAACTGCAGATGTATCAGGGTCGTGGGGGGCCACGCCTTCCCTCCACCCTCAAGCCAAGTCGCAAGGGCTCCGTTCCTGCCAGAAGGGAGAATGAAGTCTCATTCCAAATTCAACACCTGCTTGCACAGCAGACTTGTTGGTCTGCCCTCTGTGCCAACTTGAACAGAGGGAGAAAACAGTTCGAGGGATAGAGGGGGCGGAAAGCTTGTGACAGCCTTTCACACTGACTGGCATAGAGAGGAGGCAAGAGCTTCCCCTGGATTCAACAGACCCTGTGGCCTGAGCCATCTCGTTGGCATTCATCCCAAAAGAGGTGGGTGCTGGCAAGGGGACCCCAGATGTGAGATGATACAGGGAAAACTGCCTGGAATGGCTGTTGAGGGGGTTGAGAGAAAAAACTGTAAGGTGCCGGATGCGGTGGCTCATACCTGTAATCCCAGCATTTTGGGAGGTGGACATGAGAGGATTGCCTAAGCCCAGGGGTTCAAGACCAGCCTGAGTAACATGGAAAGACCTCATCTCTACAGTAAATTTGTTTAAAAAATGAGTTGGGTGTGGTGGCGCCTACCTGTGGTTCCAGCGACTTGGAAGACTGAGGAGGAAGGATCACCTGAACCCAGCAGGTCAAGGCTGTGGTGGCTGTGAGCGTGCCACTGCACTCCAACCTAGGTGACAGAGTGAGATTCTGACTCCAAAAAACAAACTGCATGGTGGGGAGGTCCTACAGGTCCCCCAAGAACTGAAATACACACCCCTTCCTTGAGACAGCCATCAGTTGGGCTTTTGCCCACGGAGGATATGAGAAGTCAGTCTTGCCAGAGGTGCAGCAACAGCCAGGGAAGATGATGAGAACACTTAAGTTAGGGATGTTTCTTTCTTTTCATTGACCCAGTCCTTGCTCCTGACCTAAACATACCAGGAGAGGCAGAGGACGAAAAGAAGGAAAGAGGAGGTTGAGAAAGTGGATACTGACTGGGATATGAGATTGAAATTTTAAACTGAACCTAACTATAGGGTATACCTCAGATATTAAGGGACAAGAGGTTCCTTGGAGCACTTTTAAGGCAGCTATTAAAGGAAAAAAACATTTTCTATTTGAACCTCATCAAATTCAGACTGTTTCTTGCCACCTAACAACCACAACTCTCTTTCTCCTTGTTGACAGATTAATTTTATCCCCGAATGCCCCCTTTTCCCAAGGTCATATGTTTTAAGAGAGGTTAGTCCCATCAAGGGCAGAATCACAAAGCCAGTCGGGGTGGTCCCATTGCCTTTGCCAAAGACTGCTGGATATATCACACGAAGACTTCTTGCTATAAAGACTTCTGAGAAAGGTTTCCCTTGATCTCACAGAGTAACACAGGAAGAAAAGGGTCCTTTCCCCACCTCTGGACACTGGGAGGGTGTGGCACTTGGGGGGGAGGTGGCCGCAGCCTGCTTGCCACCTGAAGGGAGGCAGCCAAAAGACAAGACTCTGGACAGAGGGTAGCAGGGTGGAGAAATGGAAAAAATCCCAGTCCTTGATGAATTTCACTGAGCGGCAAGTCTGCCTCAAGGGTATTTGTGACACAAGAGAATGCATTTTTTTATGTTTTGAACCAGCTGGACTGGACTGTCCAGTATTTTCAGGTAAGAGCATTCTACCTGAGGCTTTTGGATGCGGTGGCTCATACCTGTAATCCCAGCATTTTGGGAGGTGGACATGAGAGGATTGCCTAAGCCCAGGGGTTCAAGACCAGCCTGAGTAACATGGAAAGACCTCATCTCTACAGTAAATTTGTTTAAAAAATGAGTTGGGTGTGGTGGCGCCTACCTGTGGTTCCAGCGACTTGGAAGACTGAGGAGGAAGGATCACCTGAACCCAGCAGGTCAAGGCTGTGGTCTAGGAAATTGAATGCTCCGGGTTGCATTCAAACCCTGTGTTGTAAAGTCAGTACATCTGTACACAAGGACCCCACTGCTAAGCCCTCCTTGAGGGAATTAACGGGTATACAAGCCCCCCAAATACATAGATGTCACCTGCTTTGGTTTTGCCTGACTCAGATTCCCCACTAAAAAATCTACAAGTCACGTGATTCCTCCCAGATCCAAAGTTGCACAATTTTTGGATCTTCAGTCCTCCCCAAGAACAGCCTTCATGCCTCCCACAGAGCACTCCTGGCCTCCAAGGTGCCTGACCTCCAACTATCCCGAGGTGCTGTAGCCCCTTCTCACAGCTTGCAGTCCTCACACTGGAATATAAACCCACTGACCAGAGATAATGATGCAAAACATCCCATTTAGGTATCATGTATGTCGTTTGAGGAGTGGTTCCTCGGGGATTTTCAGAGGAGAGGAGAAAAGCCCACCTGGAGCTTCCTGGGTGGGCAAATGATCCTGAGGCATGCTGGGAACCTTGGCTTTCTGTATAGCTGGCGCACCCAGCTCTCACACCCACAGCCACTCACACGCCCCCAGTCCAGCTCCTGGGCTGTGTGTGGGCACGGAGCAGCCAACCATGTAGGTATCATTCTTAAGGCCCCACCTTTCAGAAGGAGAGAGTGCATTTTCACAGACTGTCCAGGCTGAGCCAAGTCTGGCTCAGATCTTCCTGCAAAAACACTGACTGGGGCTGGGATGCACACGTCAGTGGAAGACCCTGAAGAAGAGAATAGAGACCCACTCAGAAATTGCTACTGGAACCTGACAGGGAACAAGGGAGAAGCTGCCTTACCCCCATCTGCTCCAGTATCCCACAGCAGTGGGATCTTTCTGCAGTGACGGCCCCGTTCCCCACAGACTTCTCTGTCTCCTTCATTCCCCCATCTCCAGTGCTGACCCACTCCCTGGGGCTCTGTTACCCACTGTGCTCCCTGTTACTGACCCTATCTTCCTCCCAGTTCTAGTAACAAACTTCCCTGCTGCTCCTGGGGATGAGATGAAGGCCAGGAAGTGTTTGGAGACAACGATGTTGATTTCCCAGGAGAGTCGATGGATATGGAGGACCCAGCACAAAGGGCATAGCGCGGAGTCCCACTGGGAGGCCAAGGATGCAGGACTGCTGTACTGTGAAGTCAACACTAGTGATGCTTGGGTGGGGCATTATGGGAAGAGCATGAGAACGAGAGCCAAACAGTTCCGAGTTCAAACCTCAGCCATGCCAGCTGCCATTATGACACTTTGGTAAATTTACGTAATCTCCCTAAACCTCAGTTGTCCTAATCTGTCAGAGACTATCCATACTACCCTGAAGATCATTATGAGAATTAAGTAATCGAGTACCAGGCTCAAGGTCAGTCCTCAGAATGTTGGTCTCCTTTTTCCCCTTCTCCTTTCCAGTCCCACTGTCCTTGTGCAGCAGCCACCGTGGTGATCACACAACACACACACTCACACACATACACACACCAGACTCTCTACTTCCCAAAATCCTTACCAGAAAAGAAGTTTGAGCTCTTGCCTAGAAGCCATTCTGTCAACCTAAAGTGGCATGGTTCTCAACACCCCCATATCAGAATTGCCCTGAACATCGGTTTTAAAACACAGACTCCTAGGCTGCATCCCAGACCCTAGTCAATGGAGAGAAAAGGAGATTCAAATAAACTCCTCCACTGATTGTCAAGTTTGATAACAACCAGCCTGGTGCTGTTTTCCTTCTTGAAATGAAAATCTCCCAAGAAGTTTTCTACCTCCGACCCAAGACAGTGTCAGATCCTATAACAGGAATCCTGGAGACCCATGGAGACTCATCTGGACCCTCCCTCTCCTTGCTGAGAAGGAGGATGAGCCCAGACATGGTGAGAGACTAGTCAAGGGTCACGCAGTGAGGTGGTGGCAGAGCTGAAACTTGAACCACACGTCCCGACTAAAAGCCAATGGTCCTTGGGGTGGCAGGGGTGGAGGTAATGGAATAGGTTTTTTTTCAAGTTTACAAGATTCACTCAGGTTCCATCAAGTGACAGAGGGAGAGAAGTAAGATCAGAAGCCATCTCAGCAGGCCCCACAGAGTGCTGGGCAGGGCCAGCCAAGGCTGCTCTGAGCTCTCCCAGCTGCTCTGAGGACAGTCATCTTGCCACGGCTTCAGGCCCCAGGGCCCTGCTAGGTGGGAGTCTTCACCTCTCTCTGCGTTCGTTCTGGCCTCTCTTTGCCTCTTCCTCTCTTTCTGTACTGTTTGTACAACTCTGAGTTTTCTTTGTCTCTCCATCTCAAAATTCACTGAGAAGGTTCTTATTAACTTTGTTAGGAACCATCCAATGTGGAGCCCCAGAAGCGGACAGTCCCTCACCCAGGCCTCCTCAGAAGCCACTGGTCTTCCTTAAGTCTGGCCTGTTGATGGTTACCTCTGAATAAGCCCAGATTGCTTCACAAACAGGAGTGATCAGGGCAACAAGGTCATCTGAATGAAAACCTGGCATCTTGTGTGCATAGGACCACTGTGGCCTCTTTTCTCAGAGGGGAATTATAGATGTGGCAGACACAAGGTCCTCTGGCCAGTGCATCTTTCCTCTGTTCCTGAATCCTTAACTGAGCACATAGGATGAGGCGAGGCTCTTGGAGGGACAGATCAGGAAAGGGGTGTGCTCACTTGCTTCTCGTCAGAGGCTAGTATGGGGCCTTGGGAGACAGGTTTAGCAAATAAATAGACAACACTCCATTGAATATGATTTTAGATATATTCGAGACATACAAGGGAGGGACGCAAAAAAAACCTCTTCCACATCAGCAGCATGTTTCCCTTTGAGGACTTTTCGCATCTAGAGAAACAAAAAGAAAAGTCTCTCGGGGTGAGACTGGGTAAATAGGGAGGGTGGGACACAGGGGTCATGCCGTTTACGGTTTTAAAATGCTGAACACTCAGCACAGTGTGGGCAGGTGTACTCCTAGATCCTCCATCATGAAATGGACAAGTGTGTTGAAAGAATTTCCAAAAAATTCACTGAAGCCAAACATAGCTTCTCACAGCAATGCTAGCTGGTACACTGATGCTGATGGGTTCCCAGAACACTTACATAGCAGGGGAAGCCTGTGCTACAAGGAGCCTATCCTCCCAAAGACAATTACAGTTATTCTGGGGTTTCCCTCGTACTTAGGTTTTATGCAGCATTTGAGACATACTGAAAAAAATATTGGGCCGGATGTGGTGACTCATGCCTGTAATCCCAGCACTTTGGGAGGCAGAGGCAAGATGATATCCTGAGCCCAGGGGTTGGAGAGCAGCCTGAGCAACTTGGTAAGACCTCACCTCTACAATAAATTTATTTTTTTAAGAACAGCTGGGTATGGTGGTACACACCTGTAGTTCCAGTTACTTGCAGGGCTGAAATGGAAAGATCACCTGAGCCCAGCAGGTCAGGGCTGCGGTGGCTGTGAACATGCCACTGTACTCCAACCTGGGAAACAGAGTGAGACTCTGACTCCAAAAAAAAAAAAAAAAAAAGTTCTTTTTTATCTGAAATTCACATTGATCTGGGTGACTGACATTTCATCTGGCACCCTTACCTGGGAGAGGGGCCTGATCTGGTTTGCTCAGTGCTGGCTATAGACCAGGCATTTACGACGTGCCTGGTATATAACAGTTAATACATTCTTGTCGAACTATTTATTTGTTGAAGAGTTCTCTCAGAGGTCCCACACATGCTAAGGAGATGGTTCACTAGGCAATCAATATTCCCCAAGGGCCAGCGTTGAGCAGGCTAATTGACTCATTCAGCAAAACTAGACGGGAGCAAGTGGCAAATGTTATGATCTGTGCTAAATAAATTGGGATTCACAGACTGTCCTCGAAATGGTAACTGACCAATAAAAACATTAGTTGTCTGTTTCTTTCCTTTTTTTTTTTTTTAATAGAATCAAGGTCTCACTCTGTCGCCCAGGCTG
The DNA here is from genome assembly GCA_027257055.1 of Cephalopachus bancanus. Classification (NCBI taxonomy): domain Eukaryota; kingdom Metazoa; phylum Chordata; class Mammalia; order Primates; family Tarsiidae; genus Cephalopachus; species Cephalopachus bancanus. Next base: position 1,020,992 of record JAPVLO010000385.1, on the reverse strand, counting down.
GAGTGCAGTGTGTACAGTCTCAGCTCACCACAGCCTCGACCTTCTAGAAATAGCAGTGGGGTGTAATCATGAAAAGATGAAGACATGAGCAGTGTGCTGTGGAACCACAAAGGTGAAATGACTGCCCAAGAGAGGAGGGATGGTGAGAAGGTTGGGTTCGCTCCAGGAGGAGATGACATCTGGTCTGGATCATGTTGGAACACGCCAGGCAGATGAAGAGGGGAGAACATTCCTGACCGAGGAACAGCATGAACCTGGGAACAGCGCTTCAGTGAGTAGGAATAGTTCACAGGGGTAAGAGATGAGATCGGAAAGGTGGACGGCCAGGGAATGTGAGATTTATCCTATGGGGAATGGAAAGTCATTAGAGACTTTTGAGTAGAGACATTGCATGGATGACAGAAGATCCCTCCAGCATTAGCATGGAGAATGGGCTATGTTGAAGACAGATGGGAGACCAGAAGAGCAGTGAAAAGTTACCAACAAGGCCAAGTTAGGAGATAATACAGCCTCGTCTTGTGAATTATTACATGCATTAGGAAATACACCCACAGAGCCGATACCCTGCCTTCCTCTGTCCCTGCCCTGTTCATTGCCCTGAGCTAAGGATGTGGAAGAGGCTGGTGACAGGGAAAAGTCAGGGAGGAAGGGGAGGCAGAAGGCAGCTCAAAGCAAACTTCCTTCACCATCTTACCTAAGGAGAGCGAGAGCTGGAGTAATTGGGGGACAACAGTCAGCCCCCTGGGGTTCTCCCCAGCTCAGTTGGGAGCCAACCGTGGTCTACACACAAGACTTTACTTTTCTGGGACCCCCACCTGCCCAGCAAGCCATGCCCCCTGCTGAGGACAGAAGCTGTGTCTCAGGGAATAACAAAAGTAGAGGTTTGGAAGTGATCACCAAACTCCCAGTCAGAGGAGGACACAAGAACAACTAGCTCAGTTTCTGGGTCCACGACCAGAAGCCAAATCCTAGACACAACCCCCATCTCTTCTCCAGGTGCCTCTTTGGGCATCACACTGCTCCATCTCACCCACTTTTAGAGCCACTAGACACTGGATGTGGAGTTACACTGACCCGGGTTCAAATCCACCCTTATGTGTGACCTTTTGTAAGTCCCTATGGCTCTATGAACATCAGTTTTCTGGTTGTCGCTGTTTTTAGTCAGGTCTCATTCTATCACCCAGGCTGTAATGCAGTGGCACAATCACAACTCACCACAGCCTTGCCCTCCTAGGCTCAGGCAATCCTTCCACCTCAGCCTCTCAAGTAACTGGAACTACAGGCAAGTGCCACCAAACCAGCTTATTTGTTTTTTATTTTTTGCAGAGGTGAGGTCTTATTATGTTGCCCCATATAGTCTCAAACTTCTGGGCTCAATTAATCCTCCTGTCTTGGCCTCTCAAAGTGCTGGGATTACAGGCGTGAGCCACCAAGCCTGGCCTCCCAGCCTCTTTACTGAATAAATAGCACATACCTCCCAACCATCATGAATTAAACAAGATATCCCATATGAACAAACTCAGGACTGTACCTGGCATGTAGTTGGGATTTCTGTAACTGCCTCACTCCTTTTATTCCTGAACTGATGAGGATAGCCTGACCCCTCCTTGATTCATTTCCCCAATGATACTTTCTGGGCCCTCCTATGTGCCAGCTACTTGCTGGATTCTGGAAAAACAATGGCAAGCAAAACAGATATAGTCCCAGCCATCATGACAGTTTCATTATCCTGGGGGGAGGGGTAATAGATATTAATTAAATGATCACACAAATAAAAGTAAAATTAGGCCACGCACAGTGGCTCACACCTGTAATCGCAGCACTTTGGGAGGCCAAGAGTTAGGCATCATAGAGAGGCCTCGTTTCTACAAAATTTAAAAAAAAAAACTGGACTTGGTGGCACACACCTGTAGTCCCAGGTACTCGGGAGGCTGAGGCAGAAGGTTTGTCTGAGCCCAGGAGTTGGAGGCTGCAGTGAGTTATAATCCTGCCATTGCACTCCAGCCTGGGTGACAAGAGTGAGACCCCAACTCAAAAAAAAAAGTAAAATTATACCAGTAATGAGCACCGTGAAATAGGGGAATTCCAGGGACTTCTAGGTTTGGAGCCCGGGAGTGACACACCTAGGCTTTGGCCTGGGCCAGGGAGAAGGCTGGGGACATTACTTTCCAGTTTACTGGCTTCCCAGAAACTCCAGTTCCCAAAAACAAATGTATTTGGAATGAGGAACTCAGGAGAGACCTGGTACGTTCCCAGATCCAGTCCTGAACCAGGTTTCCAATGCCCATCCTTCCCCAAAAATAAATAAAGCCTCTACCCCTGCCTCCTCAGCAACTCTACGCAGCCTCACCTAGGCAAAGCTGATCCCGCCACTGCACCACCATGAAATTCTTCCCTGTCCTACTGCTGGCCAACCTTGTCTCCACTTCTCTCTCAGCCGTCCTTAGTGGTGAGTCTGGCCTCCTCAGTCCCCATGGCCCCCCAGAGGTCACTGAGCTGTCAGCAGGAGAGACCTTGGGCAGAAGGCCCTTTCTTAACCCTTGTAACCTGCTTTGTGGGGAGGTGGGAAGACGCAGAACCATAGTTCACACTTGGGATGACTTAGGCATGGAGATGGGACCCCAGGAATCCTCCAGTCTAGAAAGCCTGGGGTTGGGGCCAGAGGGGCCAAAGTAGGCCCAAATCAGAATGGACTATGGGTTAGCAGAGATTCAGATTAGATGCCAGCCTCTGGTGATGCTGGACAATCCAAGCAGAGTCCTTCCTCTAGACTTCTGGGCCTCCAGTTATACAATGAGGAAATAGCATTCAAGGGGGAATAAAAAATATGTATTTATTAAAAATTGTGCATTTATTCTTACATGTTTCAACTTCAGTCACCTCCAAAGTACTCTCTATTTGATACAATATACCTATGGAGATGCTTTTTCCACTGCTCAAAATGGTTTTTGAACTCGTCGATTTTGATGCCTTTTAGTACTTCTGCCATTCTCTGTTTCACCTCTTCCACATCAGCAGACTTTTCCCTTTGAGGGCTTTTTTCATCTGAGGAAACAAAAAAAGGTCACTAGGGGCAAGATCGGGCGAATAGGGAGGGTGGAGCAGGGGGGGTCATGCCATTTTTGCTCAAAAACTGCTGAGCACTCAGTGTGGTATGGGCAGGTGTGTTCATAATGAATTGGGTAAATGTGTTGAAAGAATCTCCAAAAAAATTCAGTGAAGCCAAACACAGTCTTTCACAACAATGCTAGCTGGCACACTGATGCCAGTGGGTTCCTAGAACATTTACATAGTAGGGAAACCCTGTGCTACAAAGGGCCCACCCTCCAAAAGATATTCCAGGTCTTTGAGGGGGTCCCCCCCTTGTTCATCACATGGCTATTTATTGAACAGTTATATGCCAGACACATAGCTCTAGGTACTTAGGATATGCTAACAGAATAGATTACATTCTAACATAACAAAGAATGAACATATTAAATAAAATTACACCATGTGTTAGAATGCTAAGGAAACATAGAACAGGGCTGGGAAGGTTGAGAATGTTGGGGCAAGTGGGTGTTACAGAGGAACAACTCGCATGAGCCCCCTGGAGGCTTTAAACTCTTCTGTTTCAGAGCTAGACGATGAAATTCACATGGATACTCAGCTCACAGGTGTCTGTAAGTCTCATGCTGGCGTCCTTAGAGTAAGTCGGTGGTGGTAAAAATATTGTCCAGTAAATGATGAACTTTCCCTCTGGGGAAGCGGTGGAGCAAATACAGTCCCTCCTGGTGTTGGACCTTAATCCTTCCTGATACACGGATTGAACAAGATCTAGGAGCCAGGAACCATTTGAGCAGCACTTTATGCCGGGTAGTCACTGGAGCTGGGAGTCGGGGCTATGTCTCACACCCAAATGCCCAGATCTCAAGAGTTTCAGCTCAACCTGGGACAAGGATGTTGGATGGGCCCTTCAGTTCTGGGGTCCCCAGCCCCATCCAAAAACACGTACATTGCAGGATTCTACTTTATGGATTTTCTGTAGACATGACTGAATCTTGGGCTGGCTTCTCCCAGTTGGCAGGGCAAAAGGCAGATGCAAGCAACACCCAGAATTCAGAGGAAAAGAACTCCCCCTGTGCACCAGACAAGGGGACAGGCACTTGCAAAGTTCATCTCTTCACTGGGAAGGTTCATTTGCTGGAGAAGTGGAATTCCTACTCAGTGGCATTCAAAATCAGGGATGTGCCTTTCAGGTGCCTATAGAATTGGATCCTGGCATGGGACCTTGGTCCTACTTGTGTGTTAATTAGGCAATGACTCAACCCCGACATCCTCCACATGATAAGGGGCACGACACAGGACTGGCTGGCTGCTCCTCACCACAAGCTCTTTCTTCGCCCCTCACTCCCTCCCTCCGCCAGGTCCCAGCTGCCCAGTTCACCCCTCACAGTCATCCCAGGAAGGTCCTCCAATGAGGGCCTTTCCAAGAAAGCTCTCATCTCCAGAGAAGAGCTGGCTTCCGAAGAGAAGTTTGTGATGAAATCAACCAGATGGAAGTCAGAAGCCTAAGCTGCCTCACCCCATGCCCCAGAGACCACAGAACCCGCTCTGGACTGGTAAGAGTCAGGGAAGCAGCTGGGGTGGGGGGTGGGGGTATTGAGCAGGAAAAAACAGGGCTGGAGGCTACTTGGGTGAAAATAGGTGGGGTTAGAAAGAGAAAGGAAGCTGTGGGAACAAGAATCAAATGGAAATGAGATTAGAGTGATCCACTGGTGGCCAGACCTGTGGAAGGCTCTTGCTGGGGTCGAGGGGAATGTGGGAAGGGAGCCAGCATGAACTTGACATTTCAGCCCCAATATTCCCCAAGCAACCATCAGAGGGAAAACTGACCTGGCTTGGCCATATAATTGGGAAGAATCTGGACAAAGCAGCAAAAGGAATCATGATCTGTAAAACGTAATCTCCAGCGCCAATGACGTCATGAGGCCCTGATGATGAGGGTGCCTGGATCTCAGACTAGGCCATGGGAGGTGCCCGTGTCATCCACACCCCGCTCATCCCAACACGTCCCTCAGCCCTTGAATTCGTGCATTAAAGACGTGCACCCTGAGCCTGACTGTGGTGCCTTTGCCGGGCCCCAGAAGGGAGGCAGGATGCCCCCACCCCGTTAGGATCTTCCTCAGTTACCCTGTCCCTTTGAGTTTAACCCTCCCATCCCCCTCAGCTTACAAACTTGCTCACATCCCCAAACACCCTTTGTGAAGTCTGGACCCTCCTCACTCCGCTCCTACCTCACCCATGTGCTGCCTCCACATCCCCTCAGTACCCACCATGCCTCACGCCCTCAATCTGCCACGGACACCCCTCTGCCAGCTGGAGGCACAAACAACAAAAAATCCCATGACCATTTCTCAGTCCTGATTCTCTTTATTGTCTCTGTAGAATTGGACACAATTGCCCCTTCCAGAAACTTCTTCTCACTGACTTTCCAGAAGGTTGAGCTCTCCCGGTTCGCCAGCCTCCCTGTTCCTTTCCCTGCACGTTTTGGACTGCCCTGGATACTCCCCAGGTCCCACCCTGAACCCCCTTGTATTTTCTTCACCCTCGACACCCTCATCTGCCAAGACTTCTGCTTCCCCTCTGGATGAACGGCTCCCATTTGCCCACTCAAGAAACACCACCAAGCGCTGACTACATGCTGGACTCGTCTACCTACTATGTGCTAGTCTCCCCCGGTCCTGGTCAGTTTTCACCACCGTGGCATAAGGGGCCCAGCGGGTAAGAAAGAGCATGGGAAAATGAATATCTCTTTCTGCCTTACAAATGAAGAGAGGCTGCCATTCGAGGGCAGGTAGGACGGCTGGAAGGGAGCCCTCGCGGATCTCTCTCCAGCCCCCAGGACATGGAAGCATGTGCTCAGAGGAGCAACTGACCTGCGGCGATGCAGCGCTGGTCTGTCCTGGCCCAGGAAAATCTAGAAATATGTTCAGAGCTAGAGACAGATGGAATTGTCTTCCCTCCCTTGCTTTCTCCTGCTGTAGGAAGTTGCCACATGCCCACTTTCCCCAGTTTGCTCACCCTCCCCCGTAGAGGTACACACAGCTCCATCAAAAACATCTCCCAAACTAAATCAAAAGTCCTATGATGGATCTTTCTCAAACTGTAGCTTGAGACCAAAATAAAATTTCCTTACAAAATGACAGGAGGATGGTAGGAGATTATGGAATTCGGAAAGAAATTGGAGGGAAAGTTTTCTGAGATTAGATCAGAAAAACGGAAGTGTCTTGGAGATTAAGAAACTCCAGACTCATCTTCCTGGTCCTCCAGTTCAGACCAATTCAGAAAATGAAATGAGGGTCATTACCCAATGAGATCAGAGTCTCCGCCTTACAAATGGTGGGACAGCTGTGCCATTAGCCCAAAGTGTGGGGCTCTCTGTTAAAACTGAAAAGGAGGCCGGGCAGCAGCTCACACCTGTGATCCTAGCACTTTGAGCGGCCGAGGAGAGAGGATTGCTTGAGCCCAGGAGTTCGAGACCAGCCTGGACAACACAGCAAGACCTCAAAAAATCCAGCCAGGCATGGTAGCGCCTGTAGTCCCAGCTACATGGGAGGCTGAGACCAGGAGGTTGAGGCTGTGATGAGCCATGATTGTGTCACCACACTCCAGCCTGGAAACGAGTGAGACTCCATTAAAAAAGAAAAACTAAATAAGAGACCTCAGGCTAAAGGGGCACTCTGCTGTCCCCTGGTGTCTCCAGCCCCAGCCCCATCTGATTCACTGAATGAACAGAAACAAGGCAGGAGAAGCCACTATCAGCCTCTATTCCTAAAATCATTGACTCCTCCCCCAGGGAAGGAAGGAAGGAAGTGAAAGAAAGGCTGGAATGTTTCCCTCCAGTCAGCTTCTCTTGTGGGGAGAGGATACATAGGAAGGAAAGCCCCCAACACAGTGTAACCTCCTCATTTCTCAATCCTTTGAGAAATTGACCAGTAGGCCAGTTATCTTTTTATTTTTATTTTTTTTATTTTTGAATCAGAGTCTCACTCTATCGCCCAGGCTGGAGTACAGTGACACACTCATAGATCACCGCAGCCTCAACCTCCAGTGTCAGGCTATCCTTCCACCTCAGCCTCTTGGGTAACTGGAACCACCATACCCAGCTAATTTTTTTATTTGCTTGTAGAGACCAGGTCTTGCTATGTTTCCCAGGCTGGTCTCAAACTCCTGGGCTCAAGCAATTCTCTCACCTTGGCCTCCCAAAGTGTTAGAATTACTGGCATGAGCCACCGCACCCGGACTTCTGGGCCTGTTATCTGCGATCAACCACAGGTGTGACTGAAGGGGTCAGGGAGAAAAGACCAACATGCCTCAGAACCGTATCCCACTGTGCAGATATTTGGCCATCTGTGACCTACAAAAGTAGCCTTATCATACGGCCCACTGGTTTGCACCCAGCAGCTCCTACGACATGGCAAGCCCTAGTTCCAAATGCATTACACATATTCACACTTTTAATCCTTGAAAAAGACTTTGAAAGTCTGTTATCCTCATTTTCAGACAAAAAGTGGGGCACAAGTTCTCACCATTCTTCTTTGTATCTTCCTGGAATCAGTGGGGTTGGCAGTTTACTGTTGGCCCCCAAAGTCTCTGAGTTGCATCCAAATAGGACACAAAGTTCTCCCAGACCGGACCATGCCTGAAACTCTATTTCCTGTCTCCAGTCACCCCAAGCATGTTGTTCAGCACAGCTCACTTGAGGGTCACCAAAATGAGCACTACGCAGCAGCATGAGATACCAAATAACTGAACACCAGCAGCAAAAAAAGTGCCCTAAGTTTGAACGCAAACATCCCCCTGAATTCAAAAGTAATGAAGAACAAAACTAAAATACTCTTCCTTTTAAATTAAAATGCAAGAAAAACAAGTCTAAAATTCTTCACAATCTCTTCTTCTGCTCATTATTAGCAGGGATGGGGGTCCTCACTCCAAGGGATTCTAGGTATGTCCATGGGCCTAGACATCCCCATTCCTAAAGAAGACCCATGTCCCTCAAGTTCGTTCTCTATTTCCTCCAGTTGGCTGCCTTGCTCTGGCTGGACCAGCCCCCTGACCTGAAAACTTGGTGCCCTCCGAGACTGGCTAGAGAGAGTGCAGTCGTGATTACCCAGCTGTTGGGTAGAATGAGGTCTGGTATGAAGGAAAAGGCAGGTGCACTTGGTCTGTAACTTCAGCCTCCCAAAGTGGAGGAGGCGGGGGTGTGTTCCTACGTCATCTCCCAGCTGGGGTGAGCCGCCACTCCAGACCTCTGAGGTGTGTCTGTAGGAGGGACTGTGTGAGACCTCACCAGCCTTCTGAGGATAAGGACAGAAAGCTGCTAGGGGTTTCCCCGGGATCGAGGGAAAGGCTGCCATGCCTGGAGGCAGGGAACTGGCTATTTCTGGTCTTTTTCCCTCTGAAATGTGAGTAGTTCCTTCAGCGTCTCCAGTGCTGGCTTACTCCATCCTGGTCCCCTCTTTTTCAAAGACAGAATAACTAGTATACAGGGAACACCATAGCACCAACTCCACACCAACAAAACTTAGAAACGCAAGCGTATTACCATACCCAAGGCAATTATGTGCCAGGGACCTAGTGTGTGTGTGTGTGTGTGTGTGTGTGTGTGTGTGTGTGTGTGTGTGTTTTGTGGGGATTTTCTGGAGGGGTGGTGGGACAGAGGGTTGGCAAAGAAATCTTTAATGCAGGTTCAAGGTGTAAGAGAAAAATGTGGAAGGCCAGCACTCTGCACAGCACTGCATGAGTACGTGGCCCCATGGAGGTTCCAAAGTCTCGTGTGAACGTGGCCCCGTGGAGGTTCTGGAGCCAAACACCTGCTGCTGTTTGCCAACCTCATCTCGGCCCCTCGCACGTGTCATCATCAGCAAGAAGCTCATGGCAGCACCGGGGCAGGAACTGGTCTTGCTAAGCCAGGGCACGGCACACCTGAACTGGAAGAGGTGATGGCAAGATGTCTCAGTGACAATGTCCTTCTCCCCGAAGTCCAAAAGACACACGGGGCAGCTGGGCTCTGCAGGAATCACGTGACAGAAACTCAGAGTACACCGCCAGGAGAGAGAAAGATTTGACTTCACCTCACCTGGACGTCCTCAGTCTGTGCCAGCTCTTGCGACTTCTCAGCCCGTGCACTTAACCCACAAGTGGGAGAAACTGCTCATGGAGAGGTTAATTTGGGTGTTAAGTTTACCTTTGGGGGTAGGGGCTTGCATTCTGCCTCTTTTCTCAAAGTGGGGCATTTAAGATATTTCTGTCGTGTGTTATTTTGAAATTTAGGCTCAGTCTAATCATCATAATGTATCATAATGTATTATTAAACATCACATTGTACTCCATAAGTGTTTACAACTATGATTAATCATTTTTAAAATAATTTTTTTTAAATAGAATCTCGCCGGCATCGATGGCTCAGCCTGTAATCCCACACCTTTGGGAGGCTGAGGTGAGTGGATTGCCTGAGCCCGCGGGTTTGAGACCCACTTGGGCAACTTGGCGAGACCTCATCTCTACAAGAAGTCAAAAAATCAGTCGGGCATGGTAGCGCGTGCCTGTAATTCCGGCTACTCAGAAGACTGAGGCGGAAGGAACGCCGGAGCCCAGCAGGTCGAGGCTGCATTAGCCGGGAGCGGCCACTGCACTCCAGTCTGGGCGACAGAGTGAGACACCAACTAAAAAAAAATAATAATAATAGAATCTCTCTTTAAAAATCATGTTGCACAACTTAAGTATACATTTTTTTTTTTCGATTTTTTGGGGTTTTTTGAGTCAGGGTCTCACTCTGTTGCCCAGACTAAGTGCAGTGGCACGATCATGGCTCACTGCAGCGTCAACCTCCTGAGATGAGGCAATCCTTCTGCCTCAGCCTCCCAAATAGCTGGGACTACAGGTGCATGCCACCATGCCCAGTTAATTTTTTGACTTTTTTTGTAGAGACAAGGTCTCGATGTGTTTCCCAGGTTGGTCTCAAACTGCTAGGCTCAGGCAATCCTCCCATCTCAGCCTCCCAAAATGCTGGGATCATAGGTGTGAGCCACAGGGCCTGGACTTAATTATATGCAATTTTTAAGTGTTTTAAGAAATTGAGAGTAAAGCTCCCACTACTCCCGCTTTAGCTCTGATGTGAGTAGTTCTGCTTCTTTCGTGCATGACTATTCCCTTCAGGGTGTTTCTCATCTTCTTGGCAACCCTGTGGAATGTTTCCTGGGCATGTTTTCTCGGGGCATAGGCAAAACCCACCCCCCTCCCAAAAGGAAAAGCAAAACTGTGTATCTTTGAAACTTACCTAATAACACAGTTCCCCCACTAAACCTCCCGGTTTTCCCTCACCCTGTGCACGTGACAGGGTCCACGCTCCCTCTAGCGGTCATTTTCCCTTATTGTTAAAACCCTAGACCCCACTCATCACCCTCCCTGATCTAGTAATGAATAAACATTCTGCTTGTTTCTAGTTCCATTCTTAAAATTATTTAGGCCAGGCATAGTGGCTCAAGCCTCTAATTCCAGCACTTCGGGAGGCTGAGGCGAGAGGATTGCCTAAGCTCAGGGGTTCAAGACCAGACTGGGCAACTTGGTAAGACCTTGTCTCTGCAATTAATCGAAAAATTAGCCAGGCGTGGTGGCGTGTACCTGTAGTTCCAGCTACTTGGAATGCTGAGGCGGAAGGCTCACCTGAGTCCAGCAGCTTGAGGCTGTGGTGGCCGTGAGCGGGCCACTGCACTCCAACCTGGGCAACAGAGTGAGACTCCAACTCAAAAAAAAATTATTTAGACATGGAGACATTTCATTCTCCCAAGAAGATTTCACATTTCTCCCAGCTCAGCCAACAGAATTACCTTCTTTTTTCTTTTTTCTTTCTTTCTTTTTCTTTTCCTTTCTCGCTGATTTTTCCCAATCCAACACCAAGACTTGCATCTTTCATGGGCCCCATGTTCCCTTGACTCTTGAAGTAAACTTTATTTCTGCAGACAGAGTGTTCCAGCTACAGGACTTGCTTATTTCTCTCTTATTCTTCGAGTCTGCTGTCTTTCCATTGAGTTTTTCTTCACTTTCACCCACAATGACATTTCCACTACATACAGTATCCTGTTCCTTTTTTTTTTTTTAATCTAAATAAAGTCCACCACGCCTCTGTGGCTAATCCCACAGTGGGCCTCTGAAACCCGAAACCCCGTTCAGAGCTTAATGAATGTACAACCCCGGGCCAACTTGAGACCATGTGTTAGGAAATAATTTCAGGAGCCTAGGATCAGGCCATAAACAAAATCCCTGGTCAGTTCCTTCCGTGGCCCTAAATGTAGTTCAAAGCAAAGCAGACGTTGTGACCTGAGTCCATGGGTGAGAAAAAAGAATGAGAGAAAAATGAACAACAAAAAGTAGATAGTCAGGAACTGAGACAGCACATCTAATGTCACCCACTAAAAATGAACACACACAACCTGAAGACAGGTTGTGCTCTGTACCCTCATGGACTTGGGTCCCCCAAGGCTACTCTCTGACTTTACCATCATGGCTCCAGGGTCAAGGGAAAGGTTGCCATGCCTGGAGGCAGGGGACTGGCTATTTCTGGTCTTTTTCCCTCTGAAACAAGAGTAGTTCCTTCAGCGTCTCCAACGCTGACTTACTCCATCCTGGCCCCCTCTTTTTCAAAGACAGAATAGCTAGTATACAGGGAACACCATAGCACCAACTCCACACCAACAAAACTTAGAAACCCAAGCATATTACCAGACCCAGGGCAATTGCCTGGGACCTAGTGTGTGTGTATGTGTGTGTGTGTGTGTGTGTGTGTGTGTGTGTGTGTGTGTGTGTTTTGTGGGGATTTTCTGGAGGGGTGGAGGGACAGAGAGTTGGCAAAGAAATCTTTAATGCAGGTGCAAGGTGCAAGAGAAAGATATGGAAGGCCGGCACTCAGCACAGCACTGCATGAATACGTGGACCCATGGAGGTTCTGGAGTCTCTTGTCGTACGTGGCCCCATGTCAGCATGTCATCCCTCTCCCCCTGTGAGTTCAGTCAATGGAGAAGGGCTTTGTGAACAGGGGTCAAAAGGGAGACCAAAGCACCAGTTTCATGAATGGCCAGTCAAGTGCCAACAACCCACAGCGCTCTGACCTCTCTGGCAAAGCTGAGCTGGAGAACGCAGTGAAGACACCGACCCAAATGGGCCTCCTCTCTGTCTTCCCACCTGAGCCACTTAACAGAGAAAGAAGGAGCAGACATTCCCCAGGGACGGGGCGGGGAGGGGGAGTCCTGGTGCAGTGTGTACCCTCACGACAGAGGGCAGGAGGAAAAAAGGCAAAGCTATTCCGGAACATTCCTGTGACTGCATTGGCCCCACCCCCTTGTGAAACGTGGTGTAAGAAATGTTCTGTCTCACCAGCTGTCATAGCATCCCACCCTGCGGGAGGGAGCAGTCACCCAGAAGAGGCGAGCCTTTCATCTCATATTAGTTTTCTAATTACAAATTACCACAAACTCACGGGCTCAAAGCAACAGAAATTTATCTTACAGTTCTGTAGTTCAGAAGTTCCAGATGGGTCTCACTAGACTAAAATGAAGGAGTGTCAGCAGGGCTACCTTCCTTTCTGAAGGAACTAGAGAATGCATTTCCTCGCCCTTTCTAGAGGTTCTTCCAGAGGCGGTCCCCATTCCTTGGCCCACGACTCCATTCTTCCATTTGCAAAGCCAGCAATATCTGGCCAAGGCCTTCTCACCTGCCATCAATATGGTTCTCTCTTCCGAATCCTTCTTCCACTTTTAAAGAGCCTGGAGATGACACTGGGCCCACCCAAATGGTCTAGGAAAATCTCCCGATGTTAAGACCTTCTAATTAGCAACCTCAGTTCAATCTGCAGCCCTAATTCCCTATGGCCAATGTCACCCAACACATTCGCAGGTCCTGGGGATCTGGACATGGACATCTGTAAGGGGTCTATTTATTATTCTGCTCCTGCTCCCTTGGGACTGGCCACGACCCACATCCTCCCTTCAGCCACAGGAATCAGTCACCAAAAGTCCCCACACCACCCAGGTAGATACCGAGGTCTACACATTGTCCTGATGGCTCTCAGAGGAAGGCAGACAACCAAGTTCCTCCTGTCCCGCCTCTCTGTTGGCCTCAGTCACCACCACGGCCAAGTAAAACCTTCCAGGCATCTCTGTTACCCAGACCCCCATCCCATTTGGCTCTGTCAGCCCCAAATCCCACCCAATCCTCTGCCCAGTCTCTCCAGCCCAAGCCCCTTCATTGCGCCCTCTAGAACTCCTGCTCTGTGATTGGTGAATTCATTGACATTCCCAACGTCTTATTCTAGATGTTCTTTTTGTGGCCTAATCTTTCTTTTTTTTTTTTTTGAGTTGGAGTCTCACTCGGTTGCCCGGACTGGAGTGCAGTGGCCGCTTCCGGCCACCGCAGCCTCGCCTGCTGGGCTCCGGCGATCCTTCCGCCTCAGCCTTCCGAGTAGCCGGAATTACAGGCATGCGCTACCACGCCCGGCTGATTTTTTGATTTATTGTAGAGATGAGGTCTCGCTGCCCGGGCGGGTCTCGAACCCGCGGGCTCAGGCAATCCACTCACCTCAGCCTCCCAAAGGCGGGGGATTACAGGCTGAGCCACCGAGCCCGGTTTGTGGCCTAATCTTAACTCACCTGTTAAGATTTCCCGAGATTCCCACAGCCTCTACAACCCTCTCAAATGGAAACTGCTTTCTCTCTTAACCACTAATTACCTCACAACAAGAAGGTGGGAACAGGATCCCTCCTTGTTCCCCACTGCTGCTACTAGACCATGCCTCCTCCTTTCCACTTCAAAATCTCCCTTCCCCTGAAGTTCAGGACACAGCCTACCCCTTCTCCCTGCCCCCCCCCCATAACCTTGGTTCCTAGTCTTCCTCTTCCTACCTGCCCCGGTCATCATTCTCAAGGATGGTCAATGTCCATGCAGATGACCTCTCCAATGCTCTGGCTTCCCAAAAGTCCTAAGTTCAAGGAACCCACCCTCTGTCCACAGCCACCCGTCCTTCCTTCTCTGTTATGTAGATGGAAGACTAGCTACACCTTTACTTTTTTTTTTTTTTTTTTAGTTGGAGTCTCACTCCATCGTTCAGGCTGGAGTGCAGTGGCATGCTCACGGCCATCCCAGCATTGACCTGCTGTGCTCTGACCATCCTTCTGCCTCAGCCTTCCAAGTAGCCGGAACTCACCCGGCTAATTTTTTTAAGTTTATTGTAGAGACAAGGTCTCACCAAGTTGCCCGGGTTGATCTCGAACCTGCGGGCTCAGGCAATTCACTACCTCGGCCTCCCAAAGTGCTGGGATTAGAGGCTTCCTTTCCTTTTTTTAATCCCCTGAGTCATAGTCTCACTCTGTTGCCCAGGCTGGAGTGCAGTGGCACGCTCACTACCACAGCAGCCTCGACCTTCCAGGCTCAGGCGATCCTTCCACCTCAGCCTTCCAAGTAACTAGAACTACAGGCATGCACTACCACACCTGGATTATTTTTCATTTCTTGTAGAGACGAGGTCTCACCAAGTTGCCCAGGCTGGTCTTGAACCCCTGAGCTCAGGCAATCCTCTCACCTCAGCCTCCCAAAGTGCTGGAACTATAGGCTTAAGCCACCACACCCGGCAACTACTCCTTTTCTAGAAAGGAGCAAGTCCAGTTGAGACAACTCTGACCTGATCCTAGACCTCCAATTCACTGACCCTGCCAATTTTTCCATGTTGCTAATGACTACATTACCCAAGCTTCCTTGTGGCTGGCTGTGGCCATGTGACTAGGTTTTGGCCAGTAGGAAGTGAACAAACAGGATAAGGGTAAATTATGAGTGGTGCTTTTGACAAAAAAGGAATGTGTCTTCCCTTTCTCCTTTCTAAACCCTTACTGCTAACTGGAATGAGATAAAGACATGCAGGCTAGTGCGGCCCTCTTAGGCCACCAAATGGAAGGGAAGCCGCATGTTGAAATGGAAGAGGAACAAGATAGACTGTCCTAAATATTCTAGAGACACCATATTATCCCTGTTTAACTTCTGCTCTATTTAAGCCATGGTATTATGGGTTGGACATGGTGGTTCACGTCTGCAATCCCAGCATTTTGGGAGGCCAAAGCGGGAGGATAACTTGAGTCTAGGAGTTCGAGACCATCCTGGGCAACAGAGTGAGACCTCATCACTAAAAGAAAAATCAGAAAATTAACCCAGTGTGGTGGTGTACACCTGTAGTCCCAGTTATTTGGGAGACTGAGGTGGAAGGATCGCCTGAGCCCAGGAGGCAAAGGTTGCAGTAAGTCATGATCCATGCCACTGCACTGTAGCCTGGGCAACAGAATGAGACCCAGAATCAAAAAAAAAGCCATGGTCTTATGACCCTGAACTGCCCCTGTACCTTAATATATTTGCCCACCTCATCTTCCTGTCTCATTAAATATCACCACCTATACTTAATTGTTCACACCAAAGCCCTCAGAGTTCCTCTTGCTGTCTGCCTTTCCTGCCACCCCCACAGTCCGTGTATCAACAGAGCTACAGACTCCATCTCCAAAAGATATCTTGACTTCATCCTTCTCGCCCCACCTCCACTGCCATCACCCCGTCTCCACCGCCATTGTTTATGCTCTCAACATCCGCAATGGCTTTCTGACCACTCTCTCTGCTCCCACTCCTACCCCTTATAATCCATCCTCTGTTCAGCATTTAGACGAGCGATTTTTTTTGTCTATCAGATCATGTCCGTCAGTCTGCTACTTAAAACTTTCAGATGGTTTCCAGTGACACTTCACATAAAATCTGAGCTCTTCACCAGGGTCTACAAGGCCCCATGTGGTCTGGCCCCCAAATATCCCCCCAATCTCATCTCATGCCACTCTCCCACCCAATGCAGTGCACCACACTGGCATCCTTCATGGTCCCCAGACATGCCGGCATCTTTCCCAACTCAGGCCTCACTCCCCATTCCCTCTGCTGAGGACCCTCTCCCTCTAGCTATCTGCATGGTCCATCTCATCCTTTGAGCCTTGGTTCAGACATTATCTTCTTAGGCATGCTTCCCGGGCCACCCCCATCTGCCCTTCTATAAGTTACTTCTGTCGCCTCACACAGGTATTCCCCTCACTGCATTTACTATGCTCTGAAACTTATTTATATATTTGTTTACTTGTGTGTATACATTTTATCTCACAAAAATATAAGCTCCATGAAGTCTGAGAACTCCTCAATTGTTATTACTCCCTATTTTCTCTCCGGGACCTTGAACGATCATTACTGGGCAAAGGAAGTTCAATGAATGAATCTGAATAGAATTCATGAGTGGACTGGATGAATAAATGTGATCAGTGAGATTAACTACTTTTTTTAGAAAGGAGCAAGTAAGGCAGGGCCCCCACAGCAGAACTGAACCACAGAGCAGGAGATAAGCAGTGAGCAAAGCTTCATCTGTATTTACAGCCACTCCCCATCACCAGCATTACCGCCTGAGCTCCATCTCCTGTCAGATCAGTGGCAGCATTAGATTGTCATGGGAGCATGAGCCCTGTTGTGAACTGCACATGCAAGGGATCTAGGTTGCGCTCCTTATGAGACTCTAATACCTGATGATCTGAGGTGGAGCTCAGGCAGTGTTGCTAGTGCTGGGGAGTGTCTGCAAATACAGATTAGCATTAGCAGTGAGGTTTGACTGCACATCATGGTCTGTGGAAAAATTGTCTTTCATGAAACCAGTCCCTGATGCCAGAAAGCTTGGGGACCATAGGAGTAAGGAACAGAGAGAGGCTGGAAGCATTCGCTTGGACACCCCCCCCACCTACCGTGAAAAGGGGGCCAAATCCTCTCCTCTAGCTGAAGTGGGTACAGGGAAGAACTCCCTCTCTCAGGATGGCTGGGAAGAAAAGAATCCTGGGAAGGATTGAGACACCTTCTTGCCCAAGGTCCACTACTCTCCTCCCAGCCTATATAGGATTAACGTAGCAGTGAGGAGATGGCCACCTGCCCAGAGACCCTAACACGGTATCAGAGGTCCAGACTCTGCAATGCAGAGCCTTGAAATGACATCTCAGGAAGGGCTTCACAACACATGCTCACAATGAGGACTTTCTCTCACTGGGGACAGGGAAGTGTCTTACAAAAGAAGAATTTCCCCTTCACTCTCAGACTTCCTACGCAGAATATGGAGTTCCATCACACGGAGGCGGGAAGAAGGACAGGACAACCTCCACAGAGCCCACTACAAGTCTTCCTCTGACCCTCAAACAGTCTGGCCCTAGGCTCGAAAAGCACTGATTCTACCGCCGGCTCCTTCTCCCCTGTCCCAGGGGCCCTTGGCCTTCAAGGGGACTCACAGAAGCTTTCACGCACAGACTCCAATGCATCGTTTCAGATCAACCCAGGAGCCCAAAGCATTGAATTAGAAACAGCCTCAGCCACTTCTGCTTGGGTGCCTCCATCCACAGAAATCTCCCTCTGCACGAGGTAGCCTCCCAGGCTCCAGAGTCCGTGTGGAACACCCTGCCACCCAGTCAGACCCGTCTGTCTCCCTTTAACCTGCTCAGGTGGTTCAGCCTGGTAGAGCACTTGTTTCTGTGAGACAACCTTTGCAACATCAGAAGATAATTATGCTAATAATAACTGATGAGCAGTTTTTCCCATTTAATGAGCATTTCCTAGGAACTGTGCTACAAGCTTTATGTCTATTATCTTACACAATACCTGCAATATCTCTAGATGATTCCCATTCTGTAGAGAAGGAAATAATGTTAGAAAAGCCAAGCACCCAGCCAAGGTCACTCAAGTATGAGAAGAATCAGGATGAGCCCCAAGGCTGGTCCGATTCCATCCAAGCCTTCACCCTCTCTGTTATGCCAAGTTCACCTACTCCAAATGAATCCAGACATCAAATCCATCAAGCATTTCTTCTCTGAGGAGTTCAAGTCACCCATCCTCCCCGTTTTCTCCGATAACCTCCAAGTTCAATTAAATCCTTGCAGCCACAGAGCCGCAGATCCTTTTCCTGGAAACTGGGAGTGGAAAAGGAAGTACTGCTTCTGCTAAAAGTAGGAAATGGAGTCTCCCCAAAGTTCCCCCTGGGCCCCAGTGCCCCCCCATCTTCAAACACAGCCCTGGCAGCCCCACCACGCCCTGCCACCCTTTCCCATCTCCCTTGCTAATTTCACCTCTCCTGTCCACCAGAAATGTGTCGATCTGCCTCCCCGTTATTCTCGCGATCTTCTTCTCTAAAGTCCTTATCAGTCTTAAAAAAGAAAAAAAAAACCTAACTCCAGTTCCCCCTCCTCTGCAGAGCCTTCTCCAGTTCCTTCAGGCCACTCCTTCCTCAATGCTCCCAAAACCCTTATTTCTGTCTCTATAACAGCAGTTACTACTTTGCAGTTCCTAGTGTCTGTTCACAGGTCTCCCTCCCTGGCCGGGCTTCTCCAGGGCAGTGACTGTGGCTTTAACCTCTGTTCCCATTACAGTGTAGATGCTTAATACACGGGGATTAGTGTCAAATGCAGACTGAGACTGGGCCAGGTACAGCGGCTCACACCTGTGATCCCAGCACTTTGGGAGGCCAAGGCAGGGGGATTGCTGGAGCCCAAGAGTTTGAGGCCAGCCTGGACAACATAGTGAGACCTCATCTCTACAAAAAATACAAAAATTAGCCAGGCATGGTGGCGCAAGCCTATAGTCCCAGCTACGTGGGAGGCTGAGGTGGAAGGGTCGCCGGAACCCAGGAGGTCAAGGTAGCAGTGAGCCGTGATCATGAGCCTGGTGACAGAGACCATCTCACAAAGAAGAGAAGAAAGAGGAGGAGGAGGAGGGGGAGGGAGGAGGAGGTGGTGGAGGGAGGAGGAGGAGGGGGAGGAGGAGGAGGAGATGGAGGAGAAGAAGAAGAAGAGGAGGAGGAGGAGGAGGAGGAGGAGGAGGAGGAAGTAGTAGTAGTAGTCTGGTGGTTACACTGCAGGAAGCCAGGAAGCAAGGCTAACAAGAGCCCCCAGCACTTGGGGTGGGAGTGGGGGTGCCTGGCCCCTGGAGGATGAATGAAACAATCTGGTACCAAGAAGTCCAAGGATGGAGACAGGGTTTGAAGCAGGATCTGCTGCCCTCTGGTGGCCATCCCGCTTCTGGGCTGTTTGGAATTTGCTGCTTTCCCTGAGGAAGTTAAGTTGCTGGCATAGACTAGGAGCCTGACACCCCCTCCCTGGCATAATCTTTACAAAGCCAGTTGCCTTTGCAAAAGGATATTAAATGTATCATTTCAACTAGGCACCAAGATACAGTAAATGAAATTTCAAAGTGAGGTGCCCAGTCATCACATGGAGAATTTCAAAGGAAATGTTAAAGAACTAATGTCTGACCCCCTCAGCCAGATCAAGGACATAAAAAGGTTTTGTAGGATGGGAGGAGGGGGGATTTGGTGGGGAGGAAGTTTCTGGAGAAAATGGTGCCATCAGCACCATCCCCTTACAGCAAACCTAGTGGGATGCTTGCACGGGTCACCCCAAGAGCAGAGTGCGTGGCCCCTACAGTTGGGGACAGATCATTCTGGAGGCTGGGTGCTGCCTGGAAGTTTAAAGGAGAGAGAAAGGACCGAGGAACTGCCATGTGGGCATCTGGGCAGAGCCACAGGGTTTGCCCGGCAAGAGAAGAACCAGCTGCAGGCCCCTGGACAAGGTCCAATTTGGGCCCTGGGCAATAGGGCTCAATTAAGGGACCAAAGGACCCCAGCAGCTGGGAAAGGAGTCTCAAGCTCCTGGGTCAAGGGAACACAGGTGCATGGGGCTGACAGGGGAATTCTCGACACCCGAGACAGAATAATGATCAGAGAATACGAACAAGCCTCTGCACCAGCTGATGGAGGAGGACCAAGGGACCACAAAACGAATCTACCCCTGCCCACCAGTCCTGCACCAGCCACAGACCCCACCAACACCCCTCACTCTGAAACAACATGGAGTGAGAGTGAGAGAAGGACTGGGCTGGGGGTGGAGGGGGAAGGAGAGCATGGCAGAAAAGCACAGCAGAAGCCAGCTGCGCCCCCACCCGCGGCCCACGGCAAGCTTCCAACCAAAGCAGGGCCCAGCAGGCTGAAGAATAACATTAAATTGTTTCAGGCTTTGATCTACTTATTGGCCTGGTCGTTCTGATTTCTGAATAGAGACTGTTCCTTACCTAAGAGTGAGGAGAGACATTAAGAGGCTTTCTGGGGGCCGGGCGTGGTGACTCAAGCCTGTAATCTCAGTACTTTGGGAGGCCGAGGAGGAAGGACTGCTTGAGCCCAGGAGTTCAAGCCCAGCCTAGGCAACATAGCAAGTTTTTATCTCTACAAAAACAAATTTTTTTAATTAATCACATGTGTTGGCACACAGCTGTAGTTCCAGCTACTCCAGAGGCTGAGGTGAAAGGATCGCCTGAATCCAGGAGGTCAAGATTGCAGTGAGCCGTGATCATGCCACTGCACTCCAGTCTGGGTGACACAGTGAGACTCTGACTCAAAACACACACACACACACACACACACACACACACACACACACACACACACACACAAGGCTTTCTGGGGTTTTCTCCCAGGATCAAGGAAAAAATTTATCCACCCCATGATAAAGTGTAAACAGTGGAAGGATACAAAAAGTGTCATGAAAGCAAAAGGCATCTTGGATGGTGTCATCAAAATGCAACTTTCTTTTTTGATTACACAAGGCGTGGTTGTTCATCACAAGGTCACAATCTCCCCTCCACTGGGACTCAACTACAAGGACCCAAGATTCTCCCTTCAGAATCCTCTCATCCTTCTTTCTTGATCTAGAACACCCCTGCTCCCATCCCTTCCCCCTCTTTACCACCAGCAACCTCCCCTTCAAAGCCTCCAGAGGCCAGCTCTAGCCCCCCCAGGGTCCTGAGCACTTCCCCCTGTTCTCGGGAAAGGGAGAGAAACATGGGGCTCCTGCACCTGTTCCAGCATATCCTAGAGTGCTCACCCCCTCCTTGCCCTGGCGGGAACTCACACACCCTTTAATGGGTTGAATAACCCCCCAAAAGTTCATATCTTCCCAGAAGCAAAGAATACATAAATAGGATCTCTGCTAGTTAAATTAGCTACAATTTCAAGATGAAATAATACTGAATTTTGTGTGGGCCCCAAATCCAATGACGGGTGTCCCTATAAGAAGAGGAGAGAGAGCGGGTGTGGTAGCTCATGCTTGTAATCCCAGCACTGAGGGGGGAGGGGTTGCTTAAGCTCAGGAGTTCGAGACCAGCCTGGCCAGCATACCGAGACCACGTCTCTACATTAAAAAAAAAAAAATCAAAAAATTATCCAGGTGTGATGGTATGTGCCTGTAGTCCCAGCTACTTGGGAGGCTGGGGCAAAGGCTCACCTGAGCCCAGGAAGTCAAGGTTGCAGAGAGCTGTGGTGGTGCCACTGCACTCCAGTCTGGGTGACAGAGTGAGACTCTGATTCAAAAAAAGAGAAAAAGAGGAGTCACGGATGCACAGGAGGAAAGAAGGCTGTGTGGAGACAGAAGCAGGGCTATTTCCAAGACTTCTGGAAAAGGCCCAGAAGTCTTCTTCCCTAGAGCCTATGGCCCTGTTGACACCTTGGATTTGAACTTCTAGCCTCCAGAATTGGGAGAGAATTAAGTCCTGTTGTTTTAAGCCCCAGTTAGAGGTACTTTGTGACAGTAGTCCTGGGACACTCATACACATCTGAGCCCACCCCTCCAGCCCCAGCGGCCGGCAATGGCTCACCGCTGGCAAGACGAGAATAGGCTGGACTGCAGCGGGGCCCAGTATCCTCTGCCAGGCCTGGGAGGATTTGAGGAGGAGGGCGAGCTGTAACTTTCAAATGACCCCCCCCCCGTCCGTCCGTGCTCCCCTACTGAGCAGCCCCAGGAGAGAGGCCAGCATCTGCTCCCCCAGTGCCTACAACAACACGTTGAGAGCCAGGGGCTGTCCCCTCCCACTCCTGGAAACCTACCCTTGCCTGTCCTGTGGCGGCTGGGGAATTTTCCATCCTCTCACCCCCAAGTCAAAGTCATTAGATGTAATGATTAACGGGGTGGGTGTTAATTAGCAGGACAGGGCGATCGTCCTGCTGATGAGGACACAGCTGGACACCAAGCACAGCTGACCCAACAAGGGTGGGAGGGGCAGGGCCTGACTGGAAACAAGGGGTGTCTTCCCGTGGACACCTTCCCCCCAGATTCTGGGAGCACTGAAACCCCCATTTTTCCTCCCTGCTTTGTGAAGAGTCAAAGGAGAAAACATTTGCAAGTGCTTACTGGGTGCTGAGCACTCTGTGGATGTGACTTCACCTCACCCCCACCCTATATAAGAGGGGTGCCTGTTACTGACCCAATTTTAAGAGTGAGGACATTAAGGCTCAGAGAGGTTAAGCAATTTGCCCAAGGTCACAGAACTATTATGTGGCAGAGTTGGCATTTGCCCCAGGCAGACTGCTCCCACAGCTGGATGTTTAACCACTAGGCTGAAAGGAGCTGATGGGACAGGATGGGGAGGGGTCAGAGACCATTCAGACCTCCTTCCTCCTGCGATGCCCCTAAGCTCTTAGCATCGTGTCTGGCGAGTCCTTGGTCACCCACCACTGCCCTGGTTCCTGCTAGGACGCAGCTACCCATAGGCAGAGACTGTTTCTGTTCCGTGCTCCACTGTGTCCCTGGCACTTAGCATAACGCCCGACACACATGAACACCCAAGAAAGATGCACTCAAGGAGTCTATTTAACTTCGTAGAGGGTTGGGAAAGTAAAGCGCTAGTTAGAAGCTAGCAAAGGGTTGGGTCTTCAGCACTGTTTGTGGTCATAGGGCTAAGATGTCCAAGAGGGGACCCAAAAAAGACCCAGAATTATCTTTTGGAGAGCAGGTCCCTTGTAGTACAGGCTTCCTCCGCCAGGTAAGTGTTCTAGGAACCCATTGGCATCCGTGTACCACCTAGCATTGTTGTGAGAGGCTGTGTTTGGCCATTGTGAAATTTTTTTTTTTTTGAGAGTCTTACATGGTGTTTGCCCATTTCATGATGGGCGATTGACACACTGCACTGAGTGTTCAGCAGGTTTGGGACCAGGAATGGCATGACCCCTTTGCCCCCCCTCCCTATTCACCTGATCTTGTCCTGAGTGACTTTTTTTTATTTCCCTAGTTGAAAAAAGTCCTCAAAGGGAAACCTTTTTGCCAATGTGGAAGAGGTGAAACAAAAAACAGCAGAAGCACCAAAAGGCATCAAAATTGACCAGTTCAAAATCTGTTCTGAGCAGTGGCAAAGCATCTCGATGGGTGTATTACTTGAAATGGAGAGTACTTTGAAGTTTAAACATGTAAGAATAAACACACAATTTTTTAATAAATTCCGGTTTTTTGGGTCCACTCCCCCCATATCTCAAGAGGTCCTCTGGTTCACGCCCCTGCTTCAGGCTCAGCCTCGGCCCTGCCACAGTTGTGGTTTCCTGGAGAAGTGTGGGCATGGCTTCTGGCCCTCGACAAAACTGCTGCCTCTCTATCAGTCTCAACTTCCCCTCTCTGGCCTGAGGGGGTTGGGCTGGCTGTCCTTCAAGTCTCTTACCCCTCTACCAGTGGTTGTCGTGGTTCCTGATGGGGCAAGTAACCTTGGCAACACTCATCCCCTCCATCTGAATCACCATCTCCGCCCACCCCGTTCCCAGAGTGTCAGCATCACAAGGCTGGGCTTTTCACAGGCAGATGTGGACCCACATAGCCCGAGTGCGCCGGGTCTTCCCAGTCACTCCAAGAGGCCAAACATCCCCCGGGTGCCTCTGCTGGGGCTAACGGGAAGCCCTGGAAACATCTTGCAGAGAGGTCTTCCAGACAGGCTCGGGGCCCCCCACATACGGTTCCACTGCAGGGCACCCACAGCTCTGTCCCAGATCCAGGCCTGCCCTCTGCCCGGCCTCCCTCCGTCCTCACAAGGCCTGGCTTCTAAAGTCTCCCAGTCAATTCCAAAAGAGCAAAGCCACCCCAAAGACAAAGACTCACCCCCTGGTGAGGAGTTTCCAAGCATATGCCACAAGCTCTGAAGCAATTCCAGAAGCTCTTCCAGACATGTTTGAGAAACTGCAGCACATTGGCACAAGCATATGGTTTCCTGGGGGCCACCTGGATGGGGTCGTTGCTCCTTTGGGTGTAGACCACAGTCTCCAGCCTCACCTCCTGAGAACTGTGGGTATAGCAAGCCCCCACCCATCTTCACAAGCCACAGTGTGTCCCTGCTATGCTGGCCAGACACAGGGATCACACAGAGGTCCAAGCTCCTGGGCTCCAACCCTGGCTCTGAGACTTCCTGACTATGTGACCAGAGCACCCTTAACTCACAATGACAGACTCTTGGAACAGGAAGAAACCTGCCAGCCACCTGGTCCCCCTTGTGTTACAGGAGAGAACACTGATCCCAATGTGAGGGGAGCAGGAAAGGGGGAGACCCCAGAGTCACCCAGAGAGCTGATGGCAGAGGAGTGAGTTGAACCCTAGCCTTTCAAATCACAGCCCTGGTGGCCATGTCAGCAATGCCTCACCCATGCTACCCTGCCCTGGAAGAGTCAGATGAGGATTCTAATCCCTGCTCTGGGTTGGGGGTGAGGATGGGGATGAATGTGTAAGGAGCCTGGCGGTGGGTAAGGAGGGCAGGTAAATACGAGCAGAAAATGCTGAGAGCCACAGGAGCTCCCGTTAGCCCAGCACCCGCCCGCCAGCCAGCCAAGAGCAGGGAAGGCCGGGAGTCCTGAAGCGACCGCATTATCAAGTCACATCCCCGCAACCTTAAATATTTCATGGGCCCACAAGTGCACCACATACAGCTGCAATCCTTGGGCCCAGGCAATGGCCACAGCAGGGCCGGGGTGTTTGCACACTCGAGTGCACCTGCCGTGGAAACACGGCTAAGGGACAGGGTTGGAGGGGGCAGACTCCACCTCTCACTCTAGGAAAGGCTCCAGCAGCCAGAGCCAGGCCCTGGGTGGCTCCCCAGCCCCGTGTGGGGGCCACTCACACCTTCTGACACCCACAGCACCAGCCGCACTCCCCCAGCTCCAGACATCAATAAAAGACAAAATGATACACCCACAGACAGACCCATCCCAGCTCGCCCTGGTGCCAAAGGCTGCACCCAGCCTCCCTCCCTGCCACCCACAAATGCCTCACCCGCCCCCGGCTCTTCCTCCCAAAGCCAGTCCCAGGAGCTGTCTCTCTCATCCCTCTCCCTGCTCTACCTCTCTCCTCCTCTGCCTCCACCCCAGCACCAGCTGCTCCCAGGACCCCTCTTCCCACGCGGCCCCTCATCAGCCCTCTCTCCAAAGCCTGAACGCTCTTGACCCCTCCCTGTCTGTGATTTTTGGGACAATAAGGGTCTGAGAATCTGGGACTTGAGAAGGCAACTGAAGGGTGGCAGTGAGACTCAGGGAGGAACTTCCAGGACCACACAGAAGTTTGAAGGAAAGAAAGGAAGGTGGACCAGGACTAGGGAAACTGGACAACACTCCTTGTCCTCAGCCTTCCCATCTCCAGTGGGTGTCTCCTTGTGAGAGCCTGGAGAGGTGGCCCCCCAACTCTGCTGCCTTGCTAGGAGATAACAATAATACAGAGGGTGCCAAAAAAAAGTGCATGCACATTTTAAGACAAGAAAAAAACCGTCTTAAAATTGTAATAGTCAGCCGGGGTCGGTGGCTCAGCCTGTAATCCCAGCAATTTGGGAGGCCAAGGCGAGAGGATTGCCTGAGCTCGTGGGTTCGAGACCCACTTGGGCAACTTGGCAAGACCTTGTCTTTACAATAAACCAAAAACTAGCCAGGCATGGTAGCGCACGCCTATAGTTCCAGCTACTTGGAAGGCTGAGGCGGAAGGATCGCCAGAGCCCAGTAGGTCGAGGCTGCAGTGGCCATGAACGTGCCACTGCACTCCAGTCTGGGTGACAGAGTGAGACTCCAACTCAAAAAAAAAAAAAAATTGTAATAGTCAATAAAACGAATACAAGTCACATTTAACTTCTGCAATTATAAAAGGTGAGTAAAGTGGCTACCACCAGCATCCAGACACTTCTGATTACAGTAAACAACTCTTAACATCTCTTAAAATGTGTATACAGACAGTTGGCACCCCCGGTACAATAATACCTGCTGCTGTCAATCACTGAGACCTCCTGTGCCCTGGGTACCTCACCTCTTGCGAGACTCAACCCTAGCAGGTGGGAACTTCTGTCCACGTCGCAGATGAGATGGAGGTTCTGGGAGAGAAGCCTGAGTCCCCAGAGTCAGGGGTGTGG
This sequence comes from Cephalopachus bancanus, assembly GCA_027257055.1. Taxonomy (NCBI): domain Eukaryota; kingdom Metazoa; phylum Chordata; class Mammalia; order Primates; family Tarsiidae; genus Cephalopachus; species Cephalopachus bancanus. The sequence goes on along the minus strand of JAPVLO010000385.1, from coordinate 994,679 downwards.
GAATCCTGGTCCCAGGGTCCTGATAGAATGGGATAGGAGCCGGGTGCAGTGGCTCATGCCTGTAATCCCAGCAATTTGGGAGGCAGAGACGAGAGGATTGCCTGAGCCCAGGGGTTTGAGACCAGCCTGGGCAACTTGGTGAGATCTCAACTCTATAATAAATCAAAAAGTTAGCCAGATGTGGTGGCACGTGCCTGTAGTTCCAGCTACTAGGAAGGCTGAGGCAGAAGGATCGCCTGAGTCCAGCAGGTCAAGGCTGTGGTGGCCATGAGTAGCGTGACACTGCACTCCAGCCTGGGTGACAGAGTGAGACGCTGACTCAAATAAAAGGGGAGGGGGAAGGGAGGACAGGGAACAGAGAAGTCGCCTGTTGATAGAATACTTTGGATCCTGCTCTGTGTGTGTGGCTGGGAGCAGGGGTGGGGAGGGAGGATGCCAGAGCAAGGTGGCCTCTAGCACGGGGCATCTCCCCCCTCCAACCCTTAACCTCAGCTTCCATGCCTTCACAATCTCTCCACTGTCACTTATTGGGGGGGCGGTGCACAAAGGTTGGGATCTCAAAGGGATGGGGAAGCCCAGCCATCAGCAAAGGGGCCCTGCACGGGCAGCCTGGTCAGGGAGTCACCCGATTAACATGCAAACGGAGGTCCAGCTGGCCCACTGGGTCCCCATAACCCCAGCCTTGCCCTGAGAAAACCCAGCCTGGCGGCTGTAAAAAGATACGACTGGGGGAGGGCAGGAGAGGTTATTTTGGGAAGTAAGAGGGGAAGGGGCCATGTGAAATCTAGGCCCGGGAAGGGCTGCCTAGGAGAGGCAGCAACTGGGAGTCGAGGCTGACCCTCAGAGAAGAGGATGATCATCACTCTCAGATGACTGCAGAGAACTTGCCAGCAATCTGCATGAAACAGGTCCCCGCCCCTTCTTCCAGACCTCTCTGTCCTCATCCTTCCCATCCCCAGGCCTCTGTCCCCTTCTCCTCCCCCAAAGAGACATCCAGCCCTGCCCCTTCCCCCAGAGGCCCAGAACCCCCCCCCCACCAATCTCTTCCAGGAATCCACAACCTCTAACACAGTACACACCAGCTCCTATGAATATCCTACTTCCCGCACTCTAGTACTGATTGGCCTTTGGGGCTTACACCAAACTAGTAAGTTCTTCATACAGTCTAACCTTCATTCCTTCAGTTACAGCAGATCATTTTCATTACAGCCCCATCTGTAAACAAGTCACCCCACCTAAGGAGCTCTCCTTGGTCCCCCGCATTCTCCCCTTGCAGGCCTTCTGCTCACTTAATAAGTCCCTAATTTAGCAAGCAGACACTGGAATCTATTTCACAAGCATTATTGGCTCTCCACCCCCACGACTCCTTCTGCCGAGCCCCAGATGGTCCTGACTCCCTAGCCCTCCACCGGTTCCCAGGGGCCCTTCCAGAAAGGCGCTCCCTCTGGAGACCTCTGGGGCCTTCATTTCCTCTCCCTGCCGCTGAGTGACCACAGGACGGGTGTCCAGACTCCGCACCTCCCCTCCAAGTTTCCCTCTCCACTCCAGCGTTTTCCTATCAAGGGAAAGTCCCTCTCCAAGTCCAACCTTAGTCCCTCCTGCTGCATGCCTAAATCCCCCGTCCGCCTCGTCTCTGTCCCGCAGCCCCCTCTGAGATCACCGATGCCCTCTCCTGCGGCGCCCCTCTACTTTCCCAGCCCCGACCACCTGCCCCGGCTGGGAGAACTTCCTAGCCGCTCCCCACCCCCGCTGCGGACCCCGAGCTCTCCGAGGACTCCCAGGTGTCTGCCCCGGCTGTCCGTCCGCGGCCGCCGCCAGGCCACGCCCCGACTCGCGCGCCCGCGGGGCGGTGACCCCGCCGCCGCCGGCGCGGCCACGAGGGGGTTAAGGCGCGGGCTGGGGGAGGGGGGCCGGGAGGGGCGGGCGGGAGCCAATCGGCGGCCGCGGAGTCCCCCGAGCCGCGCGGGGAGCGCCGAGCCGGGAGCCGCGAGCCGAGCGCGCCGGGCTGGGGCCGGGGCCGGAGCGGAGCGGAGACCGAGCGCCCGCCCCAGCCCAGTCCCCCGCCCGCCGCCGCCGCCGCGGCCCGCGCCCGCCATGGAGCAGGACGGCAGCCCCCGCAAGATCCAGTTCACCGTCCCGCTGCTGGAGCCGCACCTGGACCCCGAGGCGGCCGAGCAGGTGCGGGGCGGGGCGGCGGGGACCGGGGGCCCCGGGCGGGCGGCACCCGGGACCCCCGCCCAGCCCCTCCGGAGCCGCGCGCCCTTCCGAGGACCCACGCGCTCCGCTCGGGGGTCTCCTGTCCCCTCCCCCACCGCCGGAGCCGCGGCTCGCCCCGGGCTGCTTGGAGACTGACCCAAGCAAGAGCGACTCCGCCCGACGCCTGTCCCCGCGAGGGTCGCCCTCTGCCTCCCCAGCCCTAGCGGAGGGGACCCGCCCGAGGACGCGACCCCTCCCCCTCTCCAGCCACCCCGCACCCCCGCCCAGTCAACCCCCGCCAGAGTTTCTGCGCTGGGTGGCGGCGCTGGGCACAGCGGGGCGGGAGGGGCTGGGGAGGGGTCGGTGATGGTAGGGTGGGACTGGCGGTGGGGTGGGAGCGAGGCGAGGGGGCACCTAGCCGGGCTCCAGAGAGTGACCCCGGGGAGGGGCTGGGGACAACTGGGCGGGCTGGGGCTTTGGGGAGGGGCTGGTGAAGTCTGCAGAAGAGGCCGCCTCTCCTGCAAGTCTGGGCACATGGTGCTGATGCCCAAGTCCTGCCCTTGGGAATGGGGAGTGGGGTGGGACTGAGGCGGTGGCGCTGGGAGGCCAGAGCTGGGAGCCTTCCGGGGTGGGGGTCCACGCTGGACAGTGTGCAAGGGACAAGCCCTGCCGCTGCCTTGGCTCGAAGGTGGGAGTCCAGGGCCCTGGCCCAGCCTCCCTGCCTGGCCTATTTTTAGCTCGGAGCAGCCTGGCAGAGCGGGCAGTGTGTGAGCGCGTGTGAGCCAGTGTGTGTCTGGGATCGTGAGCGTGCGTGGAGCGGGAACCCCCTGCGGGCCTTACTACTGCCTGCTCGCCAAATATTTGCTTGTTTGCCAATGCCCCGGCTCTTTGTAGGCTCTGTCCGCCGGCCTCCACAGCCCCCTTCCTAGAGAAAGTCTATTCCTGCAGGGTCAGCCCTCTGTTGCCCCCAGTAGGCAGCCAGCTCTGGCTGGGACTCCCACCTGGAAAAACTTGGTGCCCTCCTGGGCGGGCTGGAGAGAGTGCTGTCGTGGTTGCCCGACTGTTGGGTAGAAGGAGGTCTGGTGTAAAGGAAAGGGCAGATGCGCTCGCTCTGTGGCTTCAGCCTCCCAAAGTAGAGGCAGGGGTGAGGTCCTGCGTCCTCTCCCAGCTGGGACGAGCCCCCTCTCCACACCTTTGAGGTGTGACTGTAGGAGGCACTGGGTGAGACCTCACCAGCCTCCTGAGGATGAGAAGGACGGAGAGCCGCTTGGGGTTCCGCTGGGGTCAAGGGAAAGGCTGCCATATCTGGAGGCAGGGGACTGGCAACAATAGCCTCAGATCCAGGAATAAGGGCCTCTCTCCCTCTCTCTCTGGCCCAAGGGTGTGGGCTGTGGGGGTGAGGGTCTCCCCTCCCACTGGCCCCCTTGGGGCCTGCCACCTGCATCTGTTTGTTGTTGGAGGAGGCAGGTGCAATGGGTGTGTGTTGGGAGGAGGAGGGGGTGAGGCAGCTGGTTCGGGGATCTGGGAGACAAGGGAGAAGCCAGAGGCGATGCTCAGGGGCCTGAGGGGAAAAGAGTGGGGACCTCGGCCTGCTTTTCTCTAAACTTCAGAAATCTGTATCTCTTGGGCCTGAAATCCTACCTGCAGTCTAACCTCATTCCCTCCTGCCGTGTTACCAAGGGTGTAGGCAGAAAGCTCCAGACTTGGCAGGTGCTCCCAAGCCAGACCATCATGGGAGGGTAAAGGAGTTGGAAGCCCTGAGTTATGGAGTACAGAGTAGCCGGGGCCAGCGGGTGCCCACAATGTCCAGATCCTTGGCATGACTGGTTTGGAAACAAATCAGAGGCCAAGGTACCATGTGTCCTTAGAGCTAGGGTTTGGGATAGATGTGAGAAAAAGAGACCATCTGTTCGTTTCCTAGTAGTTCAAGTGTCCCGGGAGGTGCTTCAGGAAGTCTGACTTTCCTCCCTCCTGCTGTAGGATATCACAGTTCTCAAGGACTCTGGGTGCTTAGAAACCTCATCTAAGGGAAAGAAATGGCTAAGGAAGGGACCTGTCCAAGATCGCACAGCCCTACTACCCTCTCAAAAGCCCTTTTGTCATACTTTAAGCCCCCCACGCAACCCACTGGTCCCCATTCCACCCTCTCTCCCAGTCTTCTCCCGCCAGCACACTCCACCTCCCACCCTAGGGCTGAAAGAAATAGAAAGGAGTCTTCTAGTAAAAAGATGGCCCCCACCCCACACAAAGCACACATGCCGTCTGCCAGTCCCCGGTCCATTTGCACCAGGAATAGCCAGAGACAGCCCACAGTTAATGTCTGTGCAGTGTGCAGTGCCTGAGTGTGTATACACACACACACACACAGGACTGGTGCTGCTGAGGACCTTGAAATGTCACCAAAAACAGATGCCACTGAATTCTCCTGGGAACAGCGATGCCCTACCCCCACACACCCTCATCCTATGCATTCTGCTTCTTCCCTGGGGAGAATCCCCCTCAGTCTCAAACAGCCCCTCTTGCTGTGAACTGGGACCCACTTGCTGGGTGTGGAGAAGAGCACTGTTTCCCACACCCCACTCCCGCTGCCCTAGGTGATGATGGGGACACGCAAAAGTAGAGACTTGGCTATTCGGTATTCTCATCCTGCTCCTATCAACCCTGATAAGTTTCGCCCCTGTCCCAGCCCTGCTAGCCTTCCCTCCCACTGCTGACCTAGAGGGAGCAGTGGCCCCATCCTTCCACTCACTCCCAAGCCTCAAACTGCCAGAGAAAGGGGGAAACTACATCTCCCAGGAGTCCTTGGACTGACTGACAACAACCAACTTTATTGGCAGCAGAACAAACAAACAGCAGGGGCAGCAAGGGCTCAGAGGCCCAGCAGCCAATCCACTTTTTTTGTTAATTTCTTAGAATGGGCCCAGAGCCCAGGACAAGGTTCTTCAGTTAAACTTTAGGTCCCAGTCAGGATCCCACCTAGGGCCCCTCCTTGCATTATACTTACCATGACAAAGATTTCCCCAGATCCTGTTTCTTGACAGATCAGACAGGCAGTGTGTCCAAGGACAGGGAGGACATTAAGGAGTGAGGAGCACGGCGAGGGGGAGAGGCGCGTTCAGACCTTCCCTCCCCGGGACGCCCTCCCAGGCTGGTTGGGCTCGAGGGGTGCTCCCTGCAGGCGCCGTCCCACAGACTATTCACGTCTGCCGGGGGGTGGGGGCCAAGGGGCTGATGGAGTGCCCTGTGCCCTCTTGAGTTATTTCTGACCATTGATCCAGGGTGCACGGAAGGACAGGCCGGAGATCGATGCATGAGCGCAGACATAGCAGCTGAGGTGGGGAGCTGGAGCCAGAACCAGCGCAGATAGAGAGGCAGAACGGGGGGTGGGTGTGCAGGGAGTGGAGGTGGTCTTCTGGGTTCCCAGGAGTCGCTCTCCCAAGGGAAGCAGAAGCCCCCGGAGGTCCACCCTGGGACAGCGGGTCTGATGGAACAGGGCATCTGTGGAGGTGTGTGGAACAGGCTGGCCTGGGTCCGTGGCTGAGTGGTGTTGGGCGTGGCTCAATGTGTCCTGTGGACTTGACCTCCCCCTGCCACCTTCCCACAGATCCGGAGGCGCCGCCCCACCCCTGCCACCCTGGTGTTGACCAGCGACCAGTCCTCCCCAGGTAACCTGACAGCCGGGCAGCAAAGGGAGTGGGGGCCTTGCCGACAGCTGGTCGCCGCGAGGAAAGATGGGCACTGACTGGGACATGGTGACTGGGGGAAGCAGGGCTTCCTCTGCTTTGGGGAAGACAGAGCAGCCCTAGGAAGGGGAGGGAGACCACCTGGTTCCCGGGCCCCCCAGGAATTGGGGTGGTCAACTGAGTGCTGGTTGCTGCGGCAACAGACTTCCAGGTTTCTCCAGCAACTGAGATGCTGCGGTCCCCACCCCCAGAGGCATGTCAGCTGTGAGGGGGAGGGATGCCTCCATCCCCATCTTCACAGCCCCCAGAGGGGAGGGGAAGGTTAGAAACAGATCGGGGAGCAGCTGGGATTCTGGTCAGCATCTCCAGCCAGGTCTGGGGGAGAACGAGGTCTCAGAGAATGTCTGGGTACCTTGACAGGTGTGTGCTGGGTGGAGAGGCTGAGAGCTCAGGCCGAGCTGCCGGACTGGAACTCTGGGGCCTGGGCCGCTGCTTCCCTCCGGCTACCCAGAAGGACTGTCCCCTCCCGTGCCCTGCATAGAATAAATCTGTGTTCCCTTCTATGCGGGGCTCAGTTCTGGCTGGCCCTGGGGTGAGGGAATGACTGGGGAGAGAAAGAGACTTCAGAAGGAGCAAAAAAGCCGAAAGGCCACACACCCTGCCTTAAGAGCTCTCTGGGTCTGAGACAAGGGTGTGGACACCAGTTGACCCGAGTCAAGGGCAGGACCAGATGCAGGCGTGAGGCCAGCCAGCAGGGCAGGAGGGTGCTGCTGGGAGTTGGGCGGCGGGGGGTGGGGATGGCAGCGCCATCAGGCCCTAATGCCTGGGGCAGATGCAAGGGACAGATTCGGAAGGTCGTGACCGCAGAGTCCCCGCCCCTGGGAAGCCGGCTCTGTGAGGACCCCTGGCTCTCCTGTCCTCATCACCTTCTCTTTTCCTGTTCCCCTCAGAGATAGATGAAGACCGGATCCCCAACCCACTTCTCAAGGTGAGCTGGCCCCTCCCACTCAGCCCAGCCCAGCCCAGCCCAGAGAATCCTAGACCCGCGACGGGATTATTCCCCCAAACCTAGGGCCGTTGGACTCCCTCATTCCCTCAGCCCCTCAGATGTGCAAGAGTGAACCTGTGCACCGTCCCCCCCACACACCCACATACACACCCATGCTCTCCCCACTCACCACTGGAGGCAGCCAGGGAAGCAGGGATCTCCTTTCCCCGCCTGGTGAAGCTCACACCTACCCCAGCTCCCATCTTGAGGCCTGGCCAGGTGGAGGAGGAGGTGGCCTGGGCTGGCACCCATCTGCACTCTGTCCTTCACAGTCCACTCTGGCCATGTCTCCACGGCAACGGAAGAAGATGACACGGATCACACCCACCATGAAAGGTTCGCAGGACCCTCCCCGTCCTTTTTTCTCCTCTCTACCTGAAGCTGGGGAGTAGGCCTCTGCTGACCCCTCTGCAGGGAGGTCGGTCCATCTGCCTTCATCTAGTGGAGCTGGTGATGGAACCCCAGCTTTGCCCTGCCCAGCTCAGAGGTCTTGGAGCAACTGCTTAATCTCCTGAGCCCTGAATACTGCCTCGTGTCAGGGCAAATAAAATAGCATATGTGAGCACAGCACAGTGAATGGCACCTTAGGGTCCTCAAATATTTCCTGAATCTAAATTGAGTCCTTCTTTCTACCTCCCAGGGGAGACCTTGTCTCCCAACAAGTGAGGAGTAACTTTTTTATTTTTTATTTATTTTTTTGAGTCAGAGTCTTACTCTGTGGCCCAGGCTAAAATGCAGTGCACAATCATAGCTCATCGCAGCCTCAACCTCCTGGGCTCAGGCAGTCCTCCCACCTCAGCCTCCCAAGTAGCTGGGACTACAGGTGTGTACCACCATGCCTGGCTAATTTTTTTTTTTTTTTTTTTGTAGAGATGAGGTGTTGCTATGTTGCCCAGGCTATTCTCGAACTTCTGGGCTCAGGCAATCCTCTTCATCCTTGGTCCTCGATCATCCAAAGTGCTGGGATTACAGGCATGAGCCACTGTGCCTGGCATATCTTTTGTTCTTAAAAGCTCTTCCCTACCCTTCTCTTACCTGTGAAAGTACTTTTTCTCTGTTTTTTATTTTGTTTTTAAGAGGCAGAGTCTCTCTGTCAACCAGGCTGGAGTGCAGTGGTGGGATCATAGCTCACTGCAACCTTGAATTCCTGGGCTCAAGGGATCCTCCCACCTCAGCCTCCCAAGTAGCAGGGACTACAAGTGTGCACCACCACGCCTGGTTACATTTTTTTGTGTGTGTTTTGCAAAGACAAGGTCTTGCTATGTTGCCCAAGCTGGTCTCAAACTCCTGACCTCAAGAGATCCTCCTGCCTCAGCCTCCCAAATTGCTGGGATTACAAGCATGAGCCAGTGTGCCTGGCCAGAAGTACTCTTTTTTTTAACTTTAATTTTTTATTTTTTTAAAGATGTAGGGAACAATTCAGGGTTAGGTATACAGACGTTGATTATGCAAGTATCCTTGTTGTCGAGGTGTGTCCCTCTGTCCGCAAGCAATTTCCCTCAACTGCCAATCCCACCCCCCCTCCCCTGGTAGTTTCTCACTACTGCCAATCCCTTTCTTATAGTATTATGATAATTGTTCAAGGTCTGCTTATGAGTGGGCGGAAATACTTTTTATAGTCTAGCTTTTGTCCTTCGTATTGCCCAGCTAATGAACCGTCCTTGTTCAGATCTCAGGGGCTGAAAAACAAAACACCCAGCAATGTGTGCTGACCCGTTAGCGGGGCTGTTGCACTTGAGGGTACACAGGGGTGACTCTGGGCAGCCATGTCCAATGTCCCCTCCTTCCTCTGTGCCGCCAGAGCTCCAGATGATGGTTGAACATCACCTAGGGCAACAGCAGCAAGGAGAGGAGCCCGAGGGAGCCAGCGAGAGCGCGGGGGCCCAGGAGTCCCGCCCACCTGGGACTGCGGGCACAGGAGCGGCGTCAAGGCTGGGCGCCTCTGGGACCGCACAAAGTATGTTCAGGCTGGGAAGGGCCCCAGCATCCCCGTTCCCAGCCTGGCAGGAGGCAAACCTTACCCGTAGGGAGGGGAGGAGTCGGAGCCGGGAGGGGCCTGGTCGTTGCCAAGAACCACAGCGGGATGACGCCAAACCCTCCCAGCTCGGACCTCAGAGAGCCCCCTTGTGGCTGCACAGGGCTGTGGGGGAATCCCACCCTCTTGGGCACAGCGCTCACAGGCTGGAATTCTGGCTCTGCCACTTTGCCACTCACCAGCCAAGAGTCTATAAGATGGTTATATGGGGTCTGTCTCATGGTTTGTGTGTGACAAATATGAAGTGAGACCTGCTGTCAGCACGGCCCCCAACACAGACAAAGCCCACAGTCAATGAAAGCGGGCAGCATGTCCACGGTGCCTTCTCCTAGCTGCCATCCGGAGTTCAGAATTTTTCCAGTTTTATGAAGTGGATACAGTCTGTACACTGTGTACTGCGTGATACCCCCAGCAGAGAGCCCTGTAATCACACGCATGAATATTGCTGCAGTCCAGTGAATGGTCTCACCAAGCGAGATGAATATTCCAAACGGCCTCTTCTCCATTCAGGTCAGGTTTAGACACACATTGAGTTTGTACCCAAATTTTGTCTTTATAACTTTTTTTTTTTTTTTAGAGTCAGAGTCTCACTCTGTTGCCCAGGCTGGAGTGCAGTGGCACGCTCATGGCCACTGCAGCCTTGACCTGCTGGGCTCAGGTGATCCTTCCACCTCAGCCTTCCAACTAGCTGAAACCACAAGTGCACGCCGCCACACCCGGCTGATTTTCTTTTTTTTTTTTTGAGTTGGAGTCTCACTCTGTCACCCAGACTGGAGTGCAGTGGCACGCTCCCAGCCACCACAGCCTCAATCTGCTGGGCTCTGGCGATCCTTCCGCCTCAGCCTTTGGCCTCAGCCTTCCAAATAGCCAGAACTACAGACATGCACTACCACACCCAGCTAATTTTTTTTTTTAATTGTAGAGATGGGGGGGGTCTCACCAAGTTACCGGGGCTGGTCTTGAACCCGTGGGCTCAGGCAATCCATTCGCCTTGGCCTCCCAAAGTGCTGGGATTACAGGCTGAGCCACTGAGCCCAGCCCCAGCTGATTTTTTTATTTATTGTAGAGACGAGGTCTTGCCAGGTTGCCCAGGCTGGTCTCACACTCCTGGGCTCAGGCAGTCCTCTTACCTCTGCCTCCCAAAGTGCTGGGATTACAGGCTGGCCATTTTTTAGAGGGTTTTCTTTTTTTATTTGATGGCAGATTTTTTTTAAATCCAGTGACCCTATAGTAGCCATCGTGATCAGAGAAACCCCTGATGGCTCTGCCCAACTGCACTTTACTTGGTCCTGGGCCCTCTTGGGGCTCCTGGGGAGTACGAGGCAGGAAGCAGCGGCCCCCTCCCTCACAGGCCTTCATACGTGGTGCCTCTTTCTCCCACCACCCATTTCCCTCCTCAGGGCCTGCAGAATCCACCCCTAGAACTCAGGAGAGGGCCAGTGAGAAGCCCAGCACAGAGGAGCCCTCAGCCCACACACCGCCACTGGATTCCCAAGGAGCCCACTCGGTAAGACCCTGGGCTGGGCAGTGTGGATGAGGGCAAGGGCTGATAGATGGAGTCCGGAAAAAGCAAACAAAGAGCCAGCATCAGTCACTGAAAAGTTAGCCTTTAAGGTCAGAGGACTTCGGTCTCCTCTGACAAAGAGAAATGGGATGATCTGCAGCAGGAAGGGTTGAGGTTAGACCTTGTGTAGGACGTTGTATAGCAATGGATGACAGAATTAGGTCATAAGTTTTTTTGATAAAGGGCATTTGGAGTCCAAAGGGAGATCCTCACCTGCTCAAGCAAGGTGGACAGGGCTCTCCCCACCCAGAGGCAGACACCCTCACAAGATAACTTTTTGAAGCTGGATTTCTACAGTCCTCATTTCCCCTGTCAGAGTGCCATCAGACATCAGAACAAGCTTTCTGAGATGTCAGATGCTTGATACCTGGGATGGCCAGCAGGGCAGGGGACAAAATGACCGCCTGACCTCTCACCTTCTCTTTCTGGCCCCTCCCTCACAGGTCTGAAAGAGGAGGCACCTTCCTGGAGTCAAGACTGCCGCTCGGAATGCATGGACACTGGATCTGTTTCTTATTTCTTCACTTTTGGGAAAATCTCCTGTTTTTAAAAAGTGATAAATTTGGTGTTAGGCCCTTGGCACTTTTCTTCTTTTGCTTGGAGAACGCTTTCTCCTTCCTCTTTTTCCTGCCCTCTGCAGCCCCCACACCCTGCCCAGCGGCCTCTGGGAAGGAGAAAATAGGGAAGCCAGGCAGAAGCCTTGAGAAGGAGGGAGTTCTTCCCCTAGCCCTGCCTTCACTTGCTGTGGGAAGAGAGATGGGGTCTGATAAGTGGGAGGACTAACTTCCAGGGTGCCAAGAAGGAAGAAAAGGCCCAGGTACTTTTTTCTTTTTCTTTTGAGTCAAGGGTCTCACTCTGTCACCAAGGCTGCAATCAACGCTCACCACAGCCTCGACCTCCTGGGCTCAAGCGATCCTTCCACCTCAGCCTCCTGAGTTGGTGGGACTACAGGCGTTCACCACACCCAGTTAATTTTTTGATTTTTTTTTTTTTTTGGTAAAGACAAGGCCTTGCTATGTTGCCCAGGCTAGTCTCGAACTCCTGAGCTCAAGCAATCCTCCCTCCTCGCCTTCCAAAGTGCTGGGAGTAGAGGCGTGAGCCACCGCACCTGGCCTCCAGGTTCTTTTTATGGAGAAAAGATCCAACCACCTAGCAGGCCTGACCCGCAGCTGGAAGATGGTCTAAGGTCTGAGCGTGTCCTGCCGTGACTGTGCTGTGTGCGCCATCTGCTGGCCAAAAGGGAAACTGCTCCCTGTCACTTGGCCCATGGTGTGGACACACCCGCCTCCTAGCCTCAGCTGCCTTCCTCTTGGATTCCCGAGCCTCAGCACGTTTTCCCTCCTTCAGCGAGACCACTGTCCCTCATCCCAGCCCATTAGCATCAGTAGGTAGAGAAAACAGTAGCTGTTAATGAAGAGGCGCTTGGTGGGAACTGGAAAGGTCATCTCTCCCTGGGTCCTGGACACTGAGGGACCCACATAAGACAGAAACCAAGCATAAGTGAGGAAACATCCTCAGCCCTCATGGTCAGGGCTTTCCTGCTGCCTCTGATTCTCCCAGAAGCAAGCAGGGAAGAGAGGGCAAGATCCGTCCCCCTCCTTGCGGAAGTGGCGGCATGATGCTGGGAAAAGCATGAGAAACTCATGCCCTGTGCCTGCCATGTGCCCTGGGCAAGGCCACATCCCTCTGGGGTGGGTGGAGGACACCTCGCCCAGGACTTCATCAAGATGGCGTACGTGAAGACGCTCCGTCAGCCTCCTCCAGTGAACACCAAACACTGCCAGGCCCAGTCTCCCGTCTTTATTGATCTCTGGCTATAGCAGGGGTCTGGGAGACCAAGGGCAGGGGTGAGTCACATGCGTCTCTGCCCCACTCACAGTGGGGTGGGAGGAAGTGTCAGGGTGGCCGGTCTAAGGGACCATGGGTATGGATTTCACACGAACAGGGCCCACTGTACAAATGCATGGTCAGTATTTACAAGGAAGGACAAGGGCAGTCACCTGGACTCTAGCCTTTCCTGGGGCATGGCGGGGGGTGGGGAGGAGGAGCCTGAGGAGGGGGTGTAGCACTGGGCCGGGCTGGGCTCTCGCCAGAGAACATGGCAGCAGCAGCCCCAAGCCCCTCCTCCACCTGCCTCTTACCCATTACACTTCCCACCGCCCCCAGGGAGGAGCCTCTTGGTGCCTACCTCTGGGCCAGTCCTGGGAGATGGAGGGAGGGGACGGACCCTCTGTCGACAACACAGGATTACTGGGTTCTACCTCACCCTCCCCACGCACCTTTGACCCTGACCCAGCTGGTCTCTCCTGCAGGTGCTTTGCTGGGGAGACCTCAAAGCACTTTACAGACATTGGTCGGATGAGACCTCCCAGCCCCAGGAGAGGAGAGGAGGCAAAGGCTCGGAGCTCAGCCAGGGCAGGTGACAGGCCCCAGGGCCCAGACCAGTACCAAGTTCCTGAGGGTCCCAGGAAAGGCCTCCCCTCAGCCCCTGGTCCCAATGGCTCTTCTTTTTTTCCCCAACCACTGTCTCAGAACGGGAGAAGGAGGTTGCAGGGGTCAGGCTGGAGAGGAGCAGAAGAGTGCAAGTCTGGGGTGATGAGGCTGTCCTGCCCACCCCATTCCCGGGTCCTAGAAAGGTCCCAGAAAGGTACCAGGCCCTGAAGGAACCCACTCCCTTCCCGCACATAGGGCTCTGAAGACCCCCAGCTTTCCATCCTATTCCAGCCCTTCCCAGGGGAGGAAAAGGGGGACCCAGACCTGCCAGCTAAGATCTGGGGTGGGGGGCTGAGGGAACCCCCAAAATGTATTGCTTAGAAACTTGGAGGCAAGAAGGATGGGGGAGGGCCAAGGGGGCTGGCATCTCCGACCCTCCCCCCAGGCTCTGGGAAGCCCACCCCCTCCCAGGCAGCCATCTGGCCACAGGGGGGAGTCCAGAGGCTGGGGGACGGGCACAGTGACTATTAGGAGCCTGAAGCTCCCCAGTCTTGCTGCTGGGACATTAAAATGTGCCCCAATGGGTGTCGGGTGGGGAGGGGCCCTTCCCCAACCCCAAATCTCTGGCATTTGGCCTTCGGGTGGGTGGTCTCTTCCACGACCTCCACGCTCCCTTGGAGCAGATGGGGGAGCCAGTCCTGATGGATGGTGCTGATGACATTGGACATTGAATCAATGAGGACCTGGGAAGAGGGAGAGACCTTAAGGTCATGACCTTGGCCGTCACTCCAGCCTGATCTTCCGTCTCCAAGTCCTGATCCCCACCCAGTCCCCAGTACAGTTGTGCAAAAGAAGGCCCTTCTAAAGGGTTCCTGGCCAAGGCATCAGTGAGGGCCGAAATCCAAATCACGCCAACGGCCTCATGGGCCTGTGCCCTGGCCAGGCTCCTTTCCCAGCCCTCACTGGGGTGCTGCCTGGGCTGGCTGTCACGTGGTGCAGGCACCACCCTGCTCCCCTGCCACTCTGAGGGGCTGCCTCCCTTCTTCCTGCAGACCATGGGACAGAGAGGCTGGGAAGATTTCCCTGCTTCCCACCCACACTCTGGCTCAGTTCTGCCTTCACTCCCTCCGTCTGACTGCTTGAAAGAGGGAGGGAGAGCCTCACCCCACGGGACCCCAGAGAGGACCCGCCCGAGACGCCATGATGGACAGCCCACTCTCTGCTCCCTCTGACCCAGCAAGCTCACCGGGCCGGCCCCGTGGCTAGTCCAGATTCCCATTCTGGTTGTGTTCATCTTCGGCAGGGGAGGGTGGGGCCTCTTCCTCACAGGGGGACAGTTCGTCGATGGACATCTGGTTGGTGATCCCTGCGGAAGGGTGTGGACCAAGAAGGGTTCTTCCCCAGAACCCAAAGAATATGTGGAGGACGGGCAGGGATCCTCAGTCGTCCCCTGCCTCCAAGCTCAGCTGTATTCACCTGTGCCCACGAAGGAAGCGCCTCCCAGCTTTGCTAAAACCCCCAACCCTCAACCCCCCAGAAAGGAGGAGATTTCCCATTCAGGGCCACCAGGTTATCCAAGTCTACAGGGGTGCCCCATGCAGAGACCACAATGTGCCCAGGGTCGCTTGGCTTGTAGAATATTAACCCTGTCCCTCTCTCCCCTCTCCAGCCCCCATTCTGGAACAGTCCAGGCCATCCCATCAGGCAGTCTTTCCTGCAGCCTAACTTTAGCTGATCAGTTCCATTCCCAAATCTAGGAGTTCAACAAAGGGTGCCTCCAGGGCTTAAGAAAAACGGGTCTGCTACCACCACGCCAGCCACCTGTGGGGCTTGCCCCACTCCCCCATGGCACCCACCACTTGCTGCCCGTTCCTTCCACTTCTGCTTGTTCTCCTGAATGTACTTGGTCCAGGTGGAGCGGAAGCTGACCACGTCAGGGTTGGGGTCGCCCACTTCCACATCCAGGGAGGGCTGGCGCCACTGGAAGCTAGAAGCAGGATCCCCCCACCCAGCCCCACAGGTAAGACCCAGCCCACTCCAGAACCACCTTCAAAGCCCCTAGAGTTGCCAGGTGCGGTGGCTCACGCCTATAATCCCAACACTTTGGGAGGCCAAGGTGAGGCCTGAGTTCACGGGTTGGAGACCAGCCTGGACAGCTTGGCAAGACCTCATCTCTACAATAAATAAAAAAATTAGCTGGGCATGGTGGCTCATGTCTATAGTTCCAGCTACTTGGAAGGCTGAGATGAAAGGATCACCTGAGCCCAGCAGGTCGAGGCTGCAGTGACCGTGAGCGTGCCACTGCACTCCAGCCTGGGCAACAGAGTGAGACTCCAACTCAAAAAAACAAATGAACAAAAACAAACCCCTTGGAGTGGCAGAGCTGGAAGACCAGGAGAAGGCTCAGGGAGCCTCATCCTTCTCCTCTTTTCACTCTGCTAGATACCCCCCCAAGTCTCTGTCCCTCTCCCACTAGCCTCACCCATCCTCTCCACACCTTTCCTCCAGGTGGAAGGAAAATAAAAACAAGATCAGCCAAAGGAGCCAGGTGTGGTGACTCACACCTGTAATCCCAGCACTTTAGGAGGCTGAGGCAGGAGGATCAATTGAGCCCAGGAGTTAAAGACCAGCCTGGGCAACATAGCGAGATCATGTTCCTAGAAAAAAAAAATCCACAAATTAGCCAGTGTGGCTCATGCCTGTAGTCCCAGCTACTCGGGAGGCTGAAGTAGGAGGATTGCCTAAGCCTGGGAAGTCGTGACCATGGCGACAGCACCACCGCACTCCAGCCTGGGTGACAGAGTGAGGCCCCAACTCAAAAAAAAAACTCTATACATAAATAAAACACAAGATTAGCCAAAGGGAAGTACAGACAGACCTGAAGTAAGAAACAAGAACACAGTGAAGGGGGCCGAGGTGCAGGTCACACCCATCTGGCCCTACCCCCTGGGCCGGACTGCATGGCCAGCAGCAGGGGGTTGCCAAGTCCGGAGCAGCCAGCCTCCCACCAACCCTGCCGCACCTGGGCCTCCTCCCCATGAGGACCAGGCCATCTGGCTCACCTGGGCTGGTTCTTAGACTTGGAGTCCTCATCTGTCAGGGGCTGGACGCTCTTCTCTGCCACATCAGTCAGCACGGAGAACGTGGGCTCCACAATGAAGTCGATGAAACCTGCAGCAGAGGGGGAAAGCGATGACTTACTCTCACCTGAAGGCTGGGCGAGGGCACGGCCAGCATGGCCAGGAACCCTGGCTGCGTGTAACACAGGTGGAGAGGTGGCCTAGGGCTGGAAACCTCCCAGGGGGCCAGGCTTTGGGGTGATGCCTTGGTGACCCTGGGGAATCCCTCCCCGCTACTGCAGGCCCCCAACCTCCCTCCCTGGGACGCCACACCCTAGCACACCCCATTCTTCCCTCAACAGGAAGAAGAGGTCGAGGGGCTGAGGGATGTGGGGTCATCCTGGCCTAGGCCCAGATGACATCCTTTCCCCTCCCCAGTCCTCCCTGCAGGAAAGGACACTCACCAATCTGGGACTGCGCCACCAGAGTGGACGTGCGGTCACAGAGTGGAGAAAAGGGCAGGCCCAGCTCTGCCTCCTTGTCACCCTGGGGGAGAAAGGACAGGGTGGGGACGTTGGAGAAGAGACCTCAGACCCACCAGCCCTGGGGTGCAGCTGGGGATGCTGGGGGTTGCCACAGGGGGAAAGAGTCCTCTCTGCCCTTGAGATGAGCCACATGCCAGTGGAGGCAAGTATCTCTCAGCTCTTAGGAAAGTGAGGCTTTATCAGGGAAGAGGCTGCACATAGCAGATGTAGATCTGGAGAAAAAGCAGGGACCTGGGAGAGAGCTTCCCATAGGCAGGGGGTGGGCAGAGACACCATGCTACCTGGCGGAAGAACTCCTCCATGAGGGCCTTGGTCCAGCGGCTGTGGACGGACCATTGCTTGGTCGGGTGGCTGATGTCAGCAGCATGGAGCAGCAGAGACAGGGCCTTGGGCTTGTCAATCCTGGGCGGGGCGGGTGGCGAGGGAATGGACATGATCTTTTAGGAAAAGGAAAGCTGGGCCATCCCCTGACTTCCCACGCGTATCTCTTCACATAACTTCAGACACCCTCCAGAGCTACACACACACACACACACACACACACACACACACACACACACACACACACATACACACACACACACACACGCAGCATAGGCTAGTAGCTGAGAACCCAGGGTCTTAGAACCAAAGGACCCAGGTTCAAATCCCCACAAGCCTACCCCACACGAGCTGTGTAACTTAAAATGTCCATATTTCATTTTCTTCAATCCTAAAACGGAAATAAAAACCCCACCACATATCAAGGTGTCCTGAGAATGAGACAGCATACAACATCTAAGTATTTAGAAGGATATCTGGCACACAGTCAGTGCTCGGTAGATACTATTTATGACAAAAATAATTGTTATTATACTCCCATCAGTGACCCACTGTGACACTGCACACACTCACTCACACACACACACACACACACACACACACATTACCACACACCCTCAGGACACACAGACACAGTCCATTCTCATCGACACACATTTATATACTTCCGCCCACTTCTGAGCAGCCTTAGAAGTAATTATGGCATTTAGTCTGCACTGTCTTTTTTTTTTTTTTCTGCCTCCCATGACTCTCCCAAGAGCTCTATTCGAGTAGGAACTAGTGGCAAGCTGTCATGGAGGGAGGCATATCATTTTCACCATCTCACAGGGAGCGAAATTGGAGTCCAAAAGGGTTGAATGAATGTTCCAACATCCCAGAACAAGCCTGTCCTAAAGGTGTGACGAGAAGCCCCATCCCAGGCTTCCAGCTCACGGCACTCTCCAGCAGACCAGCAGCCCCAACTGTGCGTAAACCCAAGGCTGCGTATACACACGTGTCGTGCACACGTCCTCAAGGCTGCACTCGAACACCCGGAGCCAGGAGAGCCTACATCCAGATGGAGACCTGGCCCACCAGCAACACATGTGCACACCCTCAGGTCACACATCCCTCCCTCTAGCCTGGTCCCAGCCACTCCCCCGCCTTCCTGCCACCAGGTGCCACCTTTCCAGCTGCTGCAAGGCCGTCTTCATGGTCTTCACTTGCTGGAAATGGCAGGACATGTCTGTGGCCAGCACCATCTCGATGACCAGGGCCCTCAGCTCTCTGAAGGGACAGAAAACAGAAGTGATTAGGCTGAACACAGTGGCTCACTCCTGTAATCCCAACACTTTGGGAGGCCAAGACAGGAGACTTGCTTGAGCTTGGGAGTTTTGAGACCAGCCTAGGCAACATAGTGAGACCTCATCTCTACAAAAAATGCAAAGAATTAGCCAGGCATGGTGGCTTATGCTTGTAGTCCCAGCCACTTGGGAGGCTGAGGCGGAAGGATCGCCTGAGCCCAGGAGGTCAAGGATGTGGTGAGCCATGGTAATGTCAATACACTCCAGCCTGGGTGACAGAGTAAGACTCCAACTCAAAAAAAAAAAAAAGAAGTGCTCAAGCCCCTCAGCACCACAAGACAGGAGGCCCAGTAAGTAGGGAAACGGGACTGGGATAGGGGGGCCTCCCAGGGCGGCCAGACACTGGCTTCTGCTCACACAAACTCGTCCTTGGTGAGGTTGATGAAAATGTTCATCTCATCGTCCTGCATCATCCGGAAAACAGAGCTGATATGGTGATTCTCCAGCACTGAGCGGTCGTTGTATAGGATGGCGCATTCTGATCTGCAAAGCCAGAGGCCGCCACGTCCAGCCCCCTGTGCGGAGGAGCTCTGGCAACCACCTCCTCCACCTCCGCGCGCCCCTCCCGCCCCTGCCACGCCCCGCCCCTCACTTGGTTTGGATGTGGAAGCTGTTGGTAGTGCCTGTGTGCTCATAGTCGTGGATGGCGGCGGCAAAGATGATGGCCAGGACCTCGATCTCCGACAGGCAGTGCTGGGGAAAGAGACAGGACCGGAGAGGGCGACCCCTGCCGGTTGCTGCCAGAACCTCCACACACCCGGCCTGACCCACTCACTGCGCCCTCCCTCTCATTCTCCAAGGCGGCCCTTGGGCTAACCCAGCGAGGTGTCTCAGCTCCTGGAGTGGCCCAGAATCCTCCTCCAGCCCAACCTCAGCCTCCCCTCTGCATCCCAGCACGCGTCCCCGGCACTGCCAGTGAAGTTCTGGAACGCCTGAGAAATCTCTAGAGTGATTTAATCCATTTGACTCTGTAAAGGCTTTGGGGCACCAAAGAAGAAACAGAGAAAAATGGAAACCAGGCATAGTCTAGAAGCCCTAGTGCCGTGGCCGCAGATCCCAGATCACAGAAGCGTGGGGTCCAGGCACCTACCACCATCCCTGTCCGGAGCAGGAAGCAGTGGACCGTCTGGGTGACATCGGCCGCGTGGATCTGGTTGTGATACGGGTTCTTATACTTCCCATAGCCCGTCTCCAGGGCTTCCAGGAAAGACATCAGAAACACAGTGGGGATCTGCAGCAGGAAGGAGGACATTGAGACATGTGGGGGATCTGCAGAAATGGCCACCACTGAGGCCCGGGGTCGGCAAGCCCATCTGGCTTTAGCAGGTGGCAGCGTGGAGGAAGGACTGCGTGGGAACCACAGTCAGATGGGCCTGGGCCCACATCCTGTCTCTACCACTCCCCGGCTGTGCGACCTTGGGCCAGTCACGTGTTTCTGTGCCTCAAATACTTAACCGTGGAACGAAGTTAATACCACCTACCTGGAATTTAATGAGATAAGTACAAGGAACTTAGAAAACGCTCTCTAAAGAATAGCTGTGATTATTATTATTTCCCTGGAGATTTTTCAGAAAAGGAAACAAGCTTCCCTCCTGCCTTCCAAGCACCCCTCTCAAATCCAAGAGTGTGCAGGTCTCAGAAGCAGGGGAAAGAGTAAGATGAGCTAGAGAGGACACTTCCAGCCAGATGTGAACCACCCTCTCCTCTGAGAAGCCTTCCCTGACCACCTCCCCTCCAACACACTGACACCCCCATCCTCAACCCCATCACACACACACAAGCACCAGGAGGCAGAGCTCTGTCCAATTACCCTGATTTCTGTCCCTGCCTCTGTTTATGCCCTTGGGGTGTAGCTGTCCCCTTCCAAAAGATTATGGCTTCCAGAGGGCAGGCCTGGTGCCTTCACCTCTGCCTCAGTCTCCTGAGGCTGGAAGGGGACCAAGGTTCGGGACTCGAGGAAGCTTCTGTGAGCAACAGAGGGACACGAGACACAGAAGATGCACCAGTAGCCAGTCAGACCCTAACATCCCCCACCCGCACCCCTGGAGGGCTGTGCCCCAAATTCAGGGAATTTTAAAGGACTGTTTCCATGACAACTGCCCTTGCTTTTGCGTTGCCATGGCGTCCCTGGAGGGAACGGAAGGAAAAGGGAGGAGCAGGGGAGGGGCCAGGTGCCCAGGAAAGAGACCGGGGAGTTTGAGAAGGGTGGCTCCAACTGGGGGTCTCTACCATCAGAGAAAACCAAAATAATGAGCACCCCCTCTTCCTCTAACTGCCTGCAGCAAGCCAGACTGGGGTTGGGCCAAGCCCAACCCAACGCAGCTACTCTTGGGGTTCCCTGTGCCCAGTCCTGCTGGATCTGAAGTCAGTTTGGTGGAAAATGAGCTGGGAGGAGTTTAGGATAAAGAGGGTCCTGCCATTCTCTGTCCTAGAAGGGCAGGATTGGAAGAAGAAAGAGAAACTGCAGGAGGTCAGGCCCCAGCTGAGAATCCCAGGAAGGCGTTCGGAAACCCTCTTGGGAGCTGCTGTGAAGGAGTCTGGGGTCAGGAAGGGCCCATCACAGACAGTATGGCGATGTGGAGGCTGAGGATAGTGGCATGGCCCCCGCTCAAGTCCAGCCTGGGGGGAGCTCTCCAACAGGACTCCCCTGACTGCCCTCTCTAACGCTCCTCGGAACACTCCACCTCTAACATTGCCTGCTGACCAAATATCCCCATGTGGCTCCAGCCCCCCTCACCCACCACTTCCAATGTGGTTTTTCCGTGGGAGAGTGGTTATTCTGGTGCTTATTCCCTCCCCAGAGATGCTCCCTCCTGGTGAAGTATCTGAAGGGGACTTTAATCCCCCTAGGACTCCTCCAGGCCAGCCAAGCCCCAGAGCAAATGGCGTTGACGAACAACCCCCACTCCCACGCAGCCCACCCCAGCCCGGCCAAGAGCTGACTGTCTCCACAAAACTTGCACAGAGGCCAGAGCTGCGGGTGCAGCAGAGAGTGACGAATGTTTACCCCTCCCAGGAAACAAACTGTCAGGCCCAAAGGGCACTGGCTGACAAGCATCTGTTCCCTCAACCTCCAGTGTCCAAGGAAAGGAGGCAGAGAGGCTAAAAGGGGAGGCATGTCTGGGAAAAGAACAGAGTGGGAGGGAGCAGGTCCCAGGGCAGGCAGCCACAGAGCTAGAATCTTCCCCTAGAAAGCCCATCTCTGAAGTCTGGAGCTAGGACTGCAGCAAGTGAAAGAAAGGTTAGACTGGGGGAGGGGGAGACCTCCCTGAGGGTGACCCTGGGTGAGGGAGCCCGTGGACGCCACCTGTCAGGAGCCTTCTAGAACAGGCATGAGAGGAGTGGAGAATCCTGCCCAACCTTGAAGCGGCTGATGAGGCTATGCCGAGTCAGCAACTCAAAAACAATGGTCCTCAGGGCATGGTCATCTGCGGCCCGGTTCAAGGAAAAGACATCAAAGCACCAGAGGTCCAGGTTCTGTGGAGAAACAACGGACTAGTTTGCATCCCAGCAGCGGCAGGGGCTGAAGTTAGACTTCGAGGAGGAGGACTTCCCAATGAGCACAGAGACTTGGAAAGCAGGTAAACAACAAGGTGGTGAAATGGGCCTCTTTCTTCCCAGAGCACTCTCAGTACAGGAGAGACCAGGAGGCAGGGGGTGGCCTCTGGAGTGGGCAAAAGTTGTTTTGACGAACACGGGAACAACAGTAAACAGGGAAGGCAGAAATCATGCCATAAACAGAGTCCGGGAGTCCATCGAGACTGTCCCATCTCCCAAACTCCTCTTTCCCAAAAAGCCAGTGATCACCTTGAGACAGTTGAGGACCGCCGTGGAATAGGTGGGGCCCACAGAGGTGTACGTCCTCCGGAACATCCTGCGAGAGAACAGCGGAAGGAAGACCAAGGGTCAAGGTCTGGGGAGCCAGGGTCTGGCCAGGTGGGGCTGTGGGAATGACTGTGGGCACACAGGGTCTGATGGCCGGTGGGGTCCCGGTAGGCCAGCGGGGCCAGGGGGAGGCAGCGGGAGGCTGAGGGTGAGGCAACCTTACCGCTCCACGAAGATCCCAGCCTGCACAGCATGCACAATGCTTCGGAACTTGGGCTTCTCCTCTGCGCGGCGACCTTTGGCCCTGGCCTGCTGGGTGAAGGTGGAGGCCAGCCAGTCCCGCACCTCCGAAGGCACAGCATCTGACCGCAGTTCCTGCAGCTCGTCCTCCGTGTCCAAGATTTGCCTAGGACCCCAGAAGGGAAGTCATAGGGGAAGAGGTAGGTGCTTTCACAGCCTGGAGACCACGCCCAGGCACGCCCCACCCCTGGTAACTCTCACACCAGCCAGCCCTCTCTGTCTCCAGCCCTCCCTCTCCTTGCTTTTTCTGTATCCTTTTTATTTCTGTGTCTCTAGCTAACACCCTCCAATCAAGAAACAGGTCACTATGTCAAGTAGTGAGCGTCCCAGCTACGGAAGTATTCAAGCAGGCAATGGAATACCGACTTTTAGGGACACGACAGAGCAGCACTACCCAACGAAAAGGCAAGCCACACGTATGAAATTTCAAATTGCCTAGTAGCCACATGAAAAAGGTTAAAAAAAATTTTTTTTAAAAAGGAACAGGTGGAGTTTTTGTGTGTTTTTTGTTGTTGTTCTTGTTTTTTTGAGTTAGAGTCTCACTCTGTTGCCCAGGCTGGAGTGCAGTGGCATGCTCTAAGCCACTGCAGCCTCAACCTGCTGGGCTCAGGTGATTCTTCCGCCTCAGCCTTCCAAGTAGATAGAAATACAGGCGTGTGCCACCATGCCCGGCTAAATTTTTTTTATTTATTATAGAGACGAAGTCTTGCCAAGTTGCCCAGGCTGGTTTTGAAACCCTGGGCTCAGGCAATCCTCTCACCTCAGCCTCCCAAAGTGCTGGGATTACAGGCTTGAGCCATCATGCCCAGCGTGGTGGAATTTGTTTTAATGATATGTTTTAATTAACCCAGCACCTCCAAAATATTATCATGTCAACACAAAATCAATGCATTATATTAATGGGATATTTTACACTCTTTTTTCTCAGTCTTTGAAGTCCAGCATGTATTTTACACACACATCTCAATTCATACTCGCCACATGTCCGGCGCTATCCATAGGTCCTGTGTTGGGCAGCACAGGCCTGTGGTGTTCCACACTGGGACGGGCAGGGTCAGGTGGGCTTTAAGGTCCCCTCTAAGTCTGGAACGGTCTTCTCTCCCTCCTATCTGTATCTGTCTCTCTCTCTCTCTGCATCTCTGTGTTCATCCTCAGCCTCTTTATCTCTGCCAAGATTTCTACCCAGAGCTCTCTGTCTGCCCCATCTCTCTCTTTCTCATCCCGTCTCACATCCCTGTCTCCAGCTGTCTTGCTCCCCATCCCTGGAACACCTTGTCTAGCTGGTGTCTTCCCTCCTCTGTCTACGGCCTCTCTCACCGTGTCTCGTCGATGTAGACAGCCTCCAACAAGGAGGCTGTGTACTCCAGATTCTTTTTCAGCTCCTCAATGTTCACCTCCCCGTTCTCCAACTGCTTCACCATGTAGCGCAGCCTGCGGGAGCGGGACAACCACTCTTAGGCCCAGCCGCTCCAGCCTGAGAACAGGCCACCCTCTAACAGGGCACACTTTACAGAAGCATCTTTGGTCTCCCATCAATAGTTAATAATTCTAACAGTAATAATAATAGCCGCGGATGTTCTTTCCCTCGGGCTGTTGCCACCGTGCCATTAAAGTTTATCTACCGCCAGAGTGTGACGGCGTTCCTGGCCCCACCATCCCCACCGGCCATCTGACCTCTCCACACCCTGCCTTTAGTCAGTGTTTAGTCATTTAAACTGCCAGGGCCCCTGCAGAATCAGACAGGTACAAGCCTCCTGGGGTGGCGTTTTTAGGATGATCTGTTTCATATTCGGAATAACCAAGAGCTGAAATGACTTATTTCCCCCATGAGAGAGGGCTTTGGGATCAACTGCGATCAAAATAGCCCCCAAGAGCATTTCATTGTCTCTTGGTCTCGGCAGGAAGAGGGGGTACATGTCCACAGCCCCCTCTGTCCCCAGCAGGGATAGCAAAAGCACAGAACAAAGACAAATCTGAATGCTTTTTGCCTGGCCTCCCTCCATGCAGGCAGAGCTAATGGATTATGATTCCAGAATCCATCAACCAGGGCAAAGCCAGGTTAACCCCTACCTCCCCAGTCTTGCACCACAGTGAACCTCTGCCCCTGTCCCAGCCGAAACTTCTTCCGGGGCAAAAGAGGTGGAATGGAGCCAGGGATCTCACCTACTGGGTGCTTTGCCTGAAGGGACAACCCCCTCGTGTTTTTCACTTATGAGTTCTGGGGGCCAGTGATTAACAGGGAGGCTTCTTAGAAGTCTGACGGGTCCAGCCCAGAGACACCAAGCAAGCAAAGCTCTCTGACTTTAGAGTGATTTTAATGAACACAATTAAACATTCCACTCTCTCTTTCCCCTAGCCCTGCCCCCACTCCACCTGCAACCAACACGGGGGTGAAATGGTGACCATCGCAATTTCCCACAGAGAGGGGCTTCAGAAACCCAAGGTCACTCTATGAGTCAGGGAGAAGAAGAGAGAATGAGTCAGGGACCAGAGGCTGAAATTAGCATCAATTCCCAGGGATGCCGGGGGAGGGAGAACAATCGACATTCCTGAACAGAAGCAGCTCCAGGATCCTGGGGTCTCAGCGGCTTTGGAAGAAGGGTACCCAAAATAGCCAGCCCCAGGAAGCATCACAGGCCAGTCACACCTTGGGGCCCTGCAGTTCTAGACGACGAGTCTAAGAGCAAATGGGGCAGAAGGGAAAGTGACAAAGACGTCGGAGGGCGGCGCTGCAGTCCCCTCAGTGGGCTCTCTTCAAATCTCACCTCCAGCCTTCCTGCTGCACTGTCTTCACGTGGAAGCAGCGGGTTGTTTCACAAGAAAGAGCATGGGTTTAATGAGGCTCAGCCCCAGCTCTGGCTTCATTAGAGAAGAGGAAGAGAGGCGAGACGTCATCAAGGGCTTTCCCGGCCAAATGAGCTGGAAAGGGGCTAGAGCCAGTATCTCCCAGCATACCCACTCAGGGATCACAGAACAAAAGAGGTACGCTCTGCCTCTGGAGCCCAGGCACAAGCGAAGTTTCCCTCTCCTGATCTCCGTCCCCATGGCCAGGGCCCTTGAATCCGGGACAGAGAACCCGGAAAGAAAGGAAGGCCTCTTCTACTGACTGTGGTTCCCATCTCTCCCCCACATCCCTACCCCAGGCTTCCACTTCATTCAGCCCCTTTACAACCAGAAACTCCTCCACCAGGGGTCAATGACCATCACCAAAGTTCTTCCAATTTTTTTCCTAACCAATCTCCTTCTTTTTGAGTAGGGGGTCTCACTCTGTCACCCAGGTTAAAGTGCAGTGGCATGATCACAACAATCACAGCTTATGAAAGCCTCGACATCCTGGGCTCAGGTGATCCTTCCACCTTAGCATCCCCAGTAACTGGGATTACAGGCACGTACCACCATACTTTTTTTTTTTTAAAGAGACGAGTTTTCACTTTGTTGCCCAGGCTGGTCTCGCACTCCTGGATTCGCAATCCACCTGCCTCGGCCTCCCAAAGTGCTGGGATTACAGGCTCCTGGCCCCAACCAACCTTTTGAAACTCACATGCCAGCAGTCTCCCAAAGTGAACAGCCACACCCACGGGCTCTCATTTGCATTCATTTGCATAATAGCTAACAATGCTGCCATCTCTACATTTTAAAAAGCGCTTTCTCCTACATTATCTCGTTTTATTCTCACAATGGACCTATGAGGGAGGGAGGAGGGAAGGAGCTGCTGGCCGCATTTACAATGCAGAAATCCAGAAATCGAGGCTCAGGAGGCAACTGTGAGGTGTATGGAGCAACAGCCCCAGGCTGCAGACAGGAATTCTGGGTTCAAAGCTGTCACTTCCTGCTGTGAGCCTTTGGTCAAGTCCCTAACTCAATCAGTATTTATTAAAATGAGCCCTGTAGACTACCAGCATTGGAATTCTCTTGGATACATGTCAAAAATACAGATTATATCAGAGCCTCGTGGTCACATCTTGTAATCCCAGCTCCTTGGGAGGTTGAGGTGGGAGAATGGCTTGAGCACAGGAGTTCAAGACAAGTCTAGCCAACATAGTGAGACCCTATTGCTACAAAAAATTTTAAAAACTCGGCAGGTGTGGTGGCATGCATCTGTCTGTAGTTCCAGTTACTCAGGAGACCCAGGTAGGAGGATTGCTTGAACCCAGAGTTCGAGGCTGCAGTGAGCTATGGTTGTGCCACTACACTCCAGCGTGGGAGAGAGACAGAAAATATAGATGATTAGATAGATAGATAGATAGATAGATAGATAGAGATTCTAGTTCTCATTCCACACCTGCTGGACCAGAATTTGGAGGGTACAGTCCAAGGAGCTGCATTTTTACCAAACATCCCAGATGGTTCTAATGTAACTAAAGTTTGAAAAGTTTTTTATTTTTTTGGAGCCTCGATTTCCTCATCTGTAAAATGGTGAGTATAATAATAACCAGTCTCACCGGGCTATTCCCAAGAGGATTAAATAAAATAATACAACCAAAAGGCCTGCACACACAAAGGGTCTCCATAAAGGGGATTAGAATGAGATTTGACTGACCAACAGCATATGGGCCCTACCCGGCTCACACCACCCTCCCTTCAAATCCAGCAAGGGCCTTCTCTCTCCCAAGTCCAAGTGGAGGAGATTGAGTCTACTTCAGATGGAGGTTGGTCATTAGAAAAACCCTAACAGAGATGCGGGAGAACAATAATGGCTGTGCTCTGTCCTTTAAAATCACAAGCCTCATTTGAGGCTCACAAACACCTTAGAAGGGAGGCTAAGTGACTTGTCCAAAGTCACACATCTTGTCTTCCTCAGTCGGGCTGTCAAGGCCTACAACTCAAGCTAAGGATGAAGGCATTAGGGCAGGAAAAAGTCCAATGGCACCATGAGCCCAGAGAGAGGCGGGGACCCACTCTATCACCTTTTCTTCAGCCTCAGTCAGCCCAGCCTTAATTGTGTCTCTTGGCCCACAGGAGGCTGTGAGTGTCTTGATAGTGCTGACAATGACTTGTTTTTCTTGGCTTCTATCCTCAGAGCACACAGTGCGTGCTCAGTAAAATTCATTAAATAAATAAAAGGGAAAGGGGACAATTAATCAGGTGTGAGCCTATCTCCCAGAGCGCGCGATTAAGATTTCTGAGTTGTGGTTTTTGCAGCACTGTCGGCGGCCCGAAAAGAGAGGGCCTGTGGCTGACTTCCAGCACCCGCCTGCCCCCATGCTCCTCCTTCCCTCACCTCCAGATCCTGTCCAGGAGCGCCTGTAGAGCTTCTGTTGAAATCTGAACCAAACATGATCCAGACATCAGAGCAAGGGGGGCAGGGAGGGAGAGAAAGAGTAAAGGATAAATTTGACAAATGAGAAGCCAGAGAGGAGGACCAGGACTCAGTCTCTGAAAGGATCCAGGTGCTGAACACACAAACACACACACACACACACACACTACACACACACAAACGCACACACACACACAGCTTTCTGGCCCAGCAGGGGCCTCTCTTATTCTAAAGTTCTTCGGAGTCTGGGTCTCTCTAGACCCACCCATGTCTGCACTCCTGGTGCTTCTGCAGGATGTCCTTCCCCTCTCCACCCACATCGGCTTTCCACCAGCCTTCTGGATCAGCCTAGGAGGATCTGGCATAGGAAGATCCCTTTCCCTGGAGAATAGGATGCTCAATTCTGTCCAGTCTAAAGAAAATCAGGAACTTCCCCCCAACTTTCCTTCCACTCCGCCTCTTCCACTGTCTCACCACCATCGCCTCTTTCTCTTTTATCTTCCATCTCTGCACTAAAAGTCTCAGGTCTCGACCCGGGGAAGACCACAGTCTCTCCTAACACTAGGTGGCCATCTAGAAGAGAGGACCATCACACAGTTGATGTTCTGGGAATTTCCAAAGCCCTCTGCCACCACTTCCAGCACCCACACTCCCAAAAAGATCATCTTAAGAAGAGACTCAAGACAGGGCAGCCTAAAGCCAGGGGGCTGGAAGTCAAGGGAAAATTCTATTTCCAGTTTGTATTCTCAAGACAAGAGAAAATTTCAAAGTGATGTGAGGTCCTAAGGATTCTGGGAGCCAGGAAGGAGAGAAAAGGAGGAATACTGCTAAGTCACCTGCCATAGTCAAGAAGAAACTATAAAAAAAAGAAAGGGAGGCGGAGCACAGTGGCTCACTCATGTAATCCCAGCACATTGGGAAGCCAAGACAAGAGAACTACTTGAGCCCAGGAGTTCAAGACCAGCCTGGGCAACATAGTGAGACTTTACCTCTACAATAAATAGAAAGAGGGAGCGGAAGAGAGGGAAAGAAAGAAAGAGATGGAAATGAGAAGAGAATGAGGTGAGGGGCAAGATGGGTGGAGGGAAAGGTGACATTGGCACACACATACACAGCGTATGGGGACTGCCAGGTCTTGATCCCTCCCCTCCACTGAACTGCAACTGGTGAATCTTTGAGCAACCTGCCTTCCTCCTTTCCTCTGCTCATTCCTGGCACCTACCTGAGGATGGGGCTTTGGAGGTGGCTCCTCTGAACAGGAACAGGGTTTGCCATGGGAATCAAAGTTTCCTACTTCAGAGTTTCAAAATGCTGACCCCAGGGCCCCAGGGCCCCTAAGGGGGACCAACTCCCTCTTTGGCCCCTGCCTTCCTCCTCCAGGTCCCAGCAGAACTGAGCAACTGACCAGAGAGAACTGTGGGGAGGGGCCTGGCTGGAGGAAGAAGAGAGCCAAGAGGCAGAGACCCAGCCTACCGGAACTGGGTGAGAGGCTTCGGGAAGAGTTTCACATCCCAATCAGACTGAAAACAAGAATCTGTTCTCAGAGGAATCCCAGAAGGGACAGAAATAGCATGGGCCAGCCCCTTGCTCTGCAGAGGTGGGGCTCCTCTTTGGGGAAAAGGGGCTAGTAAAAGGCGTAAGGGTGCAGGGACAGGGAACCATCCTGAATCTGTCAGGGAGAGGAAGCCTGTGGTGGGAGGGGAAGGGGCCCTGCAAGTACCCCCAAAAGGGGCTAAGCAGATTCAGCTGTCACCAGCTGTTGCTCTCTCTGTCTTTTTCCGGGGGCCATTCTTCAAGATGAGCTTTAACCCACCTGAAAGAATGGAAGCAAGACAGAAGGTGAAACTTCCCACAGAGAATTAGAAACTGTAAGGGAAGAGCTTGCTAAAGCCAGGAGTCGAGGGATCCGTACGCAAAGACGGCTCAACAGGGAAGGAAGCCCCCAGCCCTCCAAGGCAGTGAATGAAAATCAGGAGAACTTGCTCCTAGTAACCAAGAGGTTGGGTAAATTAACACGCCCAGCCCCAGTGTTCTCATCTGCACATCGGAAACTGGAATTAACTAGAGAGAGGTAAATTCAGCTCAGAGGTAGGGAGAAGTAATGGATGGCCCAGGAGGGGTCAAAAGAGGCACCCAGGAGAGACCTGGGGACCAGGACCCCCTCTCCTGCCTCCTGACTTTGCTTTCGCCGGGCTGGAAAGGAAAGCCCCGGCCTCTGCAGCCAGAGTGAAGTGGACGTGCGCACAAGGCCCCGCCGCCTCGGATTGGCTGTGAGATGACATCACCGACACAAGCACACGGGTTGCGATTGGTCAGCTCAGGGGCTGGGCGGGGTTAAGGAGAGGGCCGGCGGTGCAGCCAAACGCAGGCAGTCAAAAGAGTTTGGGGGTCTGCAGCCTCCTAGATCTAGGTCTGGGACTGGGGACTAGGAAAAGGGACTCGTGGGGATGAGCATGACAGGAGAAAGAGAAAAGAGAAGAAGCAGGCCGAGAGCTAGGATTTTATGACAGGAAGTCTCTCCCTCACCCCTGGCCCTCAAAGGCAGGGAGAAATTAAAATACCTTGTCATCGTGCCAAAGCCTTGAAGGATTATAAACAAATGAAGTTTGGGAACCTGCTGTTTCTCAGCTCCACTGAGTGCTGGGACAGGTGGAAGTGGGCTTCCACAGCAACAGGAGGAAGGGAGGTTAAATGCCTACAAGTTGTTCTCTAGTGAACACCTGGTAGCCAGGAAGCAGGAAGGCTGCAGATTTTGGAGGAAAGAAACCCACTCTCTCTATGTCCCTCCACCACCTTCCCACCACTACCACAAGCGGATTCATGGTTTCAAGGACCAGGACCAGTGTTAGAGACAATCAACCACCCCCCAGGAAATGAGGGTCGAGTCATTTGGCCTGTTCTGTGGACAGGATGTTTGGAGGGATGGGACTGGTCGGTGGTAGTACACAGCCTGAAACACCAGCAACCTTCAAGCCAGATTAGCTTCCCTGCCTCGTCCCTAATTTCCAGGCCCTGCTACTCCAGCCAAGTAAGCACTAACCAAACCCTCCTGCTGAAAGGTAGACGTTTCTTGGACTAGAAACACCTTGAAAAGGATGTCTTGCTCACGCTTTGCTCTCTTGCCCAGAAGCAAAACTGGCTGGACAGATGACCTCTCACCACCTCACCCCACATACACTCACAGCACTGTTCACTCAGGCCTACTATTATTAATATTGGCCTACTATTCCTAATAATGGATATTGGTCAACCACCACCCCTTCCAGGGGAACAAATTTCACATATACATACTCACTCACATACATACACCCCCCACACACACTCTGCCTCTCTCTAAGCTAAAAGACTGTCACTTGACTAGGAGGCAGGACATAGACACAATGACCTCAGCAAAGGGTCCAGCATGGATTTGCCTTTAGCCTTTTCATTTAATCAGGAGGCTTTTGCCTAGACTTTATCACAGTGTATGACCTTGGGCAAGGCACTCTGAGCTCTAGTTTCCTGATCTGTAAAATGGGCAAATAATACATGCTTTATAGAATTTTCACAAAGACCTAGTAAGATATTGTATGAGAGCAACTTGGAAAACATAAAATGATGCATGACTGCAAAGGATTATTATTTAGTCCAATTCTTTCTTTCTTTTTCTTTCAAGTTGGAGTCTCTGTTGCCCAAACTGGAACGCAGTGACATGATCACAGTTCACTGCAGCCTCAGGCTCCTGGGTTCAGGCAATTCTCCCCCCTCAACCTCCCAAGTAGCTGGGACTACAGGCATGCACCACCAAACCCGGCTAATAGTTTTTATTTTTATTTTTTTGTAGCGACGAGGTCTCACTCTTTTGCCCATATGGGTCTCAAACTCCTGGCCGCAAGCGATCCTCCCACTTCAGCCTCCCCAAAATGCTGGAATTACAGGCATGAGCCACCATCAGCAAATATTCATTAAACAAAACCCTATATGCCTACCCTTGTGCCTAGGATCCCTGATTTTCCATTCAGGTCTCAAATGTCACCTGGGATATTTGTAGAAAAGCTCCAGTCTCCCTGACACCACAACTCCAGATGCATAAGGCTTCTCTATGACTTCTGATTCCAGAGGGGCCATGGAGAC
Source organism: Cephalopachus bancanus (assembly GCA_027257055.1). Taxonomy (NCBI): domain Eukaryota; kingdom Metazoa; phylum Chordata; class Mammalia; order Primates; family Tarsiidae; genus Cephalopachus; species Cephalopachus bancanus. Next base: position 962,954 of record JAPVLO010000385.1, on the reverse strand, counting down.
AGCAGAAGCAGAAACGGGAGGACACAGAGCACGCAGTCCCAGAAACCAAGAACAGCCCGCGCTCCCCCTCGCCGGAGCATTCCCATTCCCTCGCCCCCTGGCTTCCCAGTGCTATACAACAGCCCCAGCTCTGGCAGCTGGCTGGGCACAGTGGCGGGGGTGGCTCCAGAGATAAAAATAGCCCCCCTGGTGGCAAAGCTGGGGTGCCATCCTGGGAGGCACTGTTGACATGGCAGCAGTGGTGAAAGATCTCTAGGCCCTGGACAGAGGAGTTGGGGCTAGGGAAAGGGAACTGGAAGGCCAGGGTCTGGAGAAGACCAGAAGATAGTGGGGATGGGGCAGAGCCCAGGAGAGTGGAGGGAGATAGGAAGAGGGGCAGGAGGCCTAAAGGGGCAGGGAGGAAAGGAGAGGGGGCTTGAAGGGTGCTGCAGGAGAGACCCTGGGGACACTCTGAGGGTGGTGGAGTCTGCTTCCACCCACACCTGTGTCTGAAGAAGCTCCCCCTCTGCCTTGTGACCAGAAGCCGTTTCTAACAGGTGTTCCTAGCAACAGCCCAGCACAACTCACATCACACAGGGAAGGGAATGTCTAAGCAGCTTGGGCCTCAGTCCAGTCTAATAAGAACCCAGGTGTCCCAAGTCCCAGCCCAGAACACAAGTGAGTCACCTCTCCCTCAGACTCCAGCCACTGAGAGATGGAGGAGTTGGGAGGGGAGAGCAAGAAGGTCAGAGGAAGACACATTGAAGAGGCTCTCCCAGTACCCAGGCCAGACGTGTCCACACTCCACCCCACCTACCCTATATGATTCTGCTAATTAACCACCTGCACATGTACCACCCCACCAGCCCTCCAAACCACATCCTAACAGATGTTCCCAGCAGATGCCCTGCTGCCAGGGGGCCCAACAGATGCTGAAGGCGGCCTGGAATGGGAAAGTGAATTAGAAGAGTGGCAAGGGACCGACTGCAGGTATGACGAGGTGGCAGGAGATTGTGAACCAGCAGGACTCAGGTCTAGTCCCAGCACTGCCCCTGCATCTTACCAGCTACCTCTGGGCATCAGTTTCCTCCTCTGCAACCTTATGGTCTCCAGGTCAGAACGTGAAGTGGAGACACTAGGGAAGGAGGATGCCTGGGCCTTAGTTTCCCCCATTCTATAGTTCACCCTTTCACATGGGCTCACTGCACCACCCTCCCCCCATCAGCTCTAACCCAGTGCTTAAAGAAGGAGGCTTGCTTCCTTATCAGACAGAGGTCACACTCTAACCTCCATGAACTTCCCAGGAAGTTCTCTTGCATATCTGTCTTCAATCCTTTTTTACTGCAGTCAAAGCAACAGCAAATTTTCTTGGCATCCCCAAGAAGAGCAGAAGGGGAGAGAACAGGAGGGACAGAGAAGTCTCTGAGGTGTCTGGTGCAACTTGATTGATCATGTGTCTCTCTGACTGGAACTGCTGAAGCCACTGTCTGGTACAGGGGTGCTCGGGGTCTGGGGAGCTTGGCAACACTGTTGGCATGTGTGCTTACTTGGCCCAGGCCCCAAGAAGTTTCCAAACAAGGTAGGCACAGAGAAGAGGACTAGGGAGACAGTGCCAAGCAGATCTGCAAAAGCCAACCAGCAGGGAGCAGGGCAGCAAGGGATGGAAAAGAAAGGAAAACTTCCCTAGCCCCAGGCCCTGCCTGCCAGAGAGCCTCCGAGCATCCCCCCCGGCCCCCAGGCAAGCCAACCTCCCTTCCCAGCCTAAGTGGTGCCAACACCAGCTGGCAGCCTAATCGCCCACTGCAACCACCATAATTATTTGCAAATCTGACTTCTCACTGCAGCTGTGGAATCAACTGACCTGGGAGCCTGCTTCTATCCAACAGCACCCCCTAAGGCACCCCCTTTCTGGCATTTCTCCATGTCCCACACCCCCAGGCCTCACCCTGGAAATGCCCTGGCCCTTTCCCCACCAAGCATGCCTCCTCCCCACCCAAACCCCCTCATCGCTCCCTCGGTGGACCTCTGCCAGGTCTGGGACACTGAAGCAGAATCCTAACTGCTGTGTTCTTCCCAGATTGTCTCCACAGATGCGGCAGGAGCTGAGGCAGGCAGAGCAGGGCCAGGATCGGGGATGCAGGGCAAAGGGGCCAGAGAACCGCCATAGGGGCCTCCCTGAGTCAAGTGGACAAGAACTCGGTTTCTTCCTTTTTCCTTCTCAGGAACCCCTCAATTCCCATCCCAAAGAAAGGGAGAAGTGGTCTCCCTGCTCTCTGGGACTGCTGGGTCCACCTCCCTCCGGGGCAATTTCATTATCTAACAGCTTCAGCCTCCCTAGTCGGCTCACCTCCACCCCACCTGCTGCCCTGGTTTCATCCCTCTTTCTCTGCCACTATCCTGAAGCGAGTTGGAAAATAGCTACTCAACTTCCGTACCTGAGAAAATCAGGCCCCTGAGACTCCAAGGCAATTACTCGGCTTCCTCCCCAGAGGAGCTGGGAGGATGAGGTCACTGAGAAGGCAAAAGAGAGGCCTTGCAGGAGACTGGAGTTGAGGCTGGACTCCTAAGGAGGCCCGGAAGGGTGCCTGCAGCAAACGTACCCTGTGCATCCCTACAGTGACGCCTGGGTTAAGGAGGGAGCCCTGGGGGGGGGAGGTTTCTGACTCCTAACCAAGATGAGGGAGGAGAGGAGCACCGAGGCAGGAGTGAGAGGGTGCATCAGAGGGGGAGGAAGTGGGACAAGAAACAAGTGCAAACTGGAGCTTAACAGAGGAAAGGAGCTCAGAGAAAGATGGGGCAAAGGAGAGGAAGCAGGAAGAACCAAGGGAAAGGCAAGGAGAGTGGGGAGTCTAGACAAATCCTCAGCAGCTCCTCAAAGACTCCAAAGAGAGCAAAGTCCTGCCTCAAGGTCTCCTGCTCCCCAGTCTGAGGGTGGCAAAATGGCAGGGGAATCTGGGAGGTACCCCCGCCTTTGGTTTCAGGAGCTACCTGGGCAGGGGATGGGCGGGGAAGGGTTCAGAGTACCCCAAGCTTCTCTCCTGGGTTTCTCTTCCCTAGCCTTCCAGTCCCACAGCGTCCTGGCCCCCTTCACCTTCTTCTGGGCACAAGTGAAACATACAGCCTCACACGTGGACTCTCCTTGCGTTCTTCTTCCAAATTGCCTCCCAGACTCCTGGACAGGCAGGATGGTGCTCTGGGTTCTAAGGGACTTTGGGGATTCTCCAAGACAGGCTGTGGTCTGCCTGAGATTACCTCCAAGGCCTAGGGACTTGAGGAATTCCCCAAGGCTCACAGAGCCCACCCATGGCAGCCCCGGGCCCCCCCCCCAACTCATCGCATCTCAGAGTTGCAATTGCTCCATTTGCTTCTAGCTCCACCACTGGGGAGAGATAATAAGGAGTATGTCCCCTCCTTTCTCTGGACCTCCGTGACCCACACCCTTCATAATACAGCCCTGCCTTCTGGCCTCTATGCTCAGACACCTGCCCTCACCGCTTTCAGATAATCATTCATCACTGAGACTCTTCCAATTCATGTCCCAGACACTGGGACTTGAGCCTGTGAGGCCATTCATAGTCTAACTTCTTTTTTTTTTTTTTCTGAGTTGGAGTATCACTCTGTTGCTCAGCCTGGAGTACAGTGGCACACTCATGGCCACCACAGCCTCGACCTCCTGGGCTCAGGTGATCCTGCCACCTCAGCCTTCCAAGAGCTGGAACCGCAGGTTCACACTACAACACCCAGCTAATTTTTTTTATTTATTTATTGCAGAGATGAAGTTGCCCAGGCTGGTCTCGAACCCCTGGGCTCAGGCAATCCTCTCGCCTCCACCTCCCAAAGTGCTGAGGTTACAGGTGTGAGCCACCATGCCCGACTATATTCTGACTTCTAGAATCTTTGTCTCCCTCATCCCAGGCAATAGTCACCCATTCATTCCCATTTCCCTGCCTTTTCACAAAGCAAGCTCTCCCATGCTGAAACACCTCCAGATTTTATAATTATTATTATTATTTATATTAGTTGGGGATCTCATTCTGTCATCCAAGCTGGAGTGCAGTGGCACAATCACGGCTCACCACAGCCTCAAATTCCTGAGCTCAAGCAATCCTTCCACCTCAACCTCTCAAGTAGCTGGAACTGCAGGTGTGCACCACCACACACAGCTAATTTTCTTTTTTCTTTCTTTCTTTCTTTTTTTTTTTTTCATAGATACAAAGCCTTGCTATGTTGCCCAGGTTGGTCTCAAACTCCTGGGCTCAAGCCATCCTCCCACCTCAGTCTCTCAAAGGGGTGGGATTACAGGCATGAGCCACTGCACCTGGTCCAGACCATTATTTTAAAGCCACTTTCACATGATGACATTGAACAAAGAGCTAAGACCCAGAAAGACTATGTGACTTCAAGATTACACAGCTGGTCACTGGCGGGGGAGGGGGGGTGTGAACTTAAACTGGTCTCCCAAGATTCCTCAGGCTCTTCCACTACCATCACCCAGCCTTCCAGCCTCCCTGACTCCCTGCCTCCCTACCTCCTTCCCTCCAGCCATCTTTTCTCCCCAAAGGTCTGCAAAGTTCTTCCTTTGGTCTGAATTCGACCCCTTATCTCTGCACCATTCCTTTGCCTTACTGCAGGAATTTTCCACCATCTGCCTTCCCTAAGATACCACACAGCCCTCACTCAAGACAAAGCTGGTGGAGGAAATAGAAGACATCTGATGCTGGAGGGGGGCATGAAACCCAGGCAGAGAGACTTCCTCTGCCGTGGTGGAAATAAAGGAAGACGGGCTACCCAAGGAGGACAGCACTAAGAATCACCCCCTGCCAAGCTTGGGAGAAATGATACTCCTTTTTCTCCAGAGGTGCAGGAGCCATAGCTCACTCTGCAATCTTCACAGCAGCTCTAGTCCCCATGCAGAGAAAGAGCGGGGTGGGTGGGTGGGGGAAGGTGGCATGAGTCTCAAAACTGGTGGGAGCCACAGAACATCCCTCCACACAAAAGGAGGGCACAGGTGGGGCAAATCAATGAGACACCCAGTCCAGTCCTTCAGCTGCCTCTTCCTGCCTACAGGGTCTCTCCAGGATTACCAGAAAATCTGAGTGTGTCACAAATACCAACACAAGATCACACGTACGTCTTATCCCATCCTCTCCATTCACATCCACATGCATGCACCATCTCATTCATACATAGGACAGTTGCAAGTGCCAGGTGACTGCATTCCTTCCCAACACATTTATTATCACATGTGCCACTTATAAACATAAAATCAAAGATGCATCCTCACAGAGCTCTGTCACCGGCACATCAAACCTCTACCAAGACACTTACGTAGATGTCAAGCAGGCATTCACAATTCATCCTGACTTATCTCATTCACATAATCCAGATGTCACAGTTTCTCTCTGTAACTCCTTCTGCTCCAGGCCCTGTCCTGGGGTCCCCAAATCCCCTTCGAAGCATCACCCCCTCAAAATACAACAACATCACCTCCTTTCCTTCATCTCCATTCCCTGCTCCCCCCTCACCCCCACACACGGAGGTAGCACACACCACAAAAATCAGAGGCAGAACCAGGCCTTGTGGCATATATGCATGTATTCCTTAATTCATTTGTTAGCTCCTTAAAAGCCTTTATTGAGTACCTGTTATAGTCAAGGTACCACCAGCCTCTGATGAAGCAAAGATGGTCAAAAATAATCCCCAATGGGGTCTTTGCTCCAGCTCAGCTATAATGACCTTGAACCACAGCAGAGGACACTGAGCCTAGCCCTTGGTGGTCCTGAGTGTGTACCATGTGGGGAAAGGAGAAGAGAAAGGGACAGTATCTATACTGTCCCAAGGGAAGGGGGACATTCTATCCGTAAAATACAAGATTCCAAGAGAAACTGGAGCTGGAAAAAAGAAAGCGATGTTCTACTGAGAGAGACAGAGAGAGAAAGAGAGAGAACCCAGATTTATGCTTTTCTTGCGTGTGCAATCTCCCAAAGAAAAAAATTAGGCAGAAATCCAGAGTGGTAGAATTTCACCATTTAGGGGTATAGCAAACAGAGGAACAGGGTGCCTCCCCCATCTCCACACCATTTGATGGGGTTGAACCGACCACAAGCTCCATGGGAGCAGGGACTGTGTGCATTTTGCCCTCCACGGGATCCCCAGCCTCCAGCATGCCACCTGGCCTGCAGAAGGTGCCCTAGAAATAGTTGTTAGATGGATGAATGAGCTGAGGACGGCAAGCTAATCTCTGCTCATACTTTTTCTTGGTTCACAAAAGCCTTAGAAAACTCTTGCTTTTCTGACCCTCCCCAAAACCCTAAAGCTCTCTTTTCTCAGAGAAGTGTGGAATGCCAAGTCAAATCCTTCATCTTAGGGTCAGAGATGCTGAAAACCGCCCCAGCCAGGCCATCCAGATGGCCTCTCCTAGCCTCTCTGATGCTGCAGCTTAAGAGTCTGCTTAGTTAGGAAAATTTTCCTGCTGGCTGGAGGTAGAATACCACAGTTAGAGACTCTCTTCAGCGCATGTGCTCGAGAGTCTGAATTTACCCTTGACAGGGTCTTAGTTCCGGAAACAGAATTCTTGGATTCTCTTCCCCACAAGAAATTGCCTGAACAATTCTACCAGTGTAGGCTTTTTACCCAGAGGCAAAAACACCAGGCCTAGTCTCCCTGAAGAGAGTCTAGATGTCCTAGATTGGAAATTAAAGGAAGGAGGGAGGGTGGACAGAGGACATGTGGAGTAGAGGAATCTGATGGTTAGATCAGCACACACACATATTCCATCTGTCTCCATCGCCATTTAGTACCCAGGACTGAGCTAACCATGCCCATAGACCCTTTATTTCCAGACTAAACAGCTCCTTCCTACTCTGTCCCATGGTAGTGCGGGGGAGGCAGGGAGGGCTTTATCTCCTTTTAAAAGAAGTGTCCTTTCTCACCTCTTCAGAAACCACCCATCTAGAGAGTTGGGGGCCCAGGAAAGCCCTAAATCCCTTTATTTGCCTTCGTCTGATTGACAAAACCTCCCCAATATTCACACAAGGCCACATCTAGTCAACCATCCCCTTGGGGTCCACCTGGATATCAAGATCCTTCTCCGCTTTGGGAAGGTGAGTCTGGGAATCTCTTCCCAGTGACTAATAACCAGGAGATGGGATTTTTCTGGGTGAGTTACAACACACAGCTAGCATGCTTAAGGAGCAGACTGCTGAAGTGAGTGAAGACCTGAATAATCAAACTGGGGGATCAGGGAGCCTCTTCCGTCAAGAGCTCACGGAAGGCCAGCTCAGCCACGGCTCTCTGGAGGGGCAGTGGCCTCCACTCCCTCCCAGGACTCCATACCTCCTCTGGGAAGCCTCCTCTCCCACCCTGGAGCACTTTTCACACTAAAGGAAGAAGTAGCAATTCATCTTCAGGAAGGACTTTTGGCTAGGAATGTGTAGGAGCTGGAGAAAACAGGCTGCTCTCCCGCAGGACCCCGTTCCCTGGCAGGCGAGGCAGGGGAGTCTGTGACAAGCCAAGGAAGCCATCCTGAGATGCCTTGCTGTCTCCCCTGGATAGACCCTGAGGCCCCTTCTGTGCCTTTCAATGACTTCTTTGCCTGCCCCTGTTCCCAGCTTATCTCCCATTCACAGAGAAAACAGCGTTTTCTCCCAAGAATCACCTAGTGCTCCTCCCAACAGAAATCAATTCAATCCAGTTTTCCATTTCTTCATCCCAGAACTCATTCCAAGGTTGCGCTTTGTGGAGCCCCGCAAATTGCATTGGCCAAAAGCAGCAGGGGAGGGAGACTGAGAGGCACATTTGGATTCCAGTGTCCACCATGCCTCAGTTCTCCCTAAGGCCTCTCCAGGCACCTAGTGTATACATCAGATGTGCCTGCCTTACAGAGGTGTCCTCTCATGGCCACAGGTGAAGCATTTCGAGAATAATGCAACCATACGCTCTATCCATCCCCTGCCCCCCATCCCTCTACCAGAACCCAGAAATTAAAAGCTTCAGGGTATTGGAGAAGAACTGGGTGCAGGGCCATGCTTACTGTGTTCCTCACTAAACCTCCATGCTCTCCCACCCAGTGCCTCTTTTCTGGGGCTGTGGGGACGCATCCCGGGAGAGAGGCACCTTCCCTTGTTCTCTGATTAAGAATCCACAGACTGCGGAGATTACCCGACGGAGCAGCTGACTGGGAGATAAACATGGTGCATGGCTTGTCTTTGACCAAATCCTGTTTTTCTGAGGAGCGGGAAGAAAAGTTCCTCTCCTCCCCGGGAACTGGGGTATGAGATATGAGTCGTTCCTTTCCCTGGTGTATCCCTCCCCACATACCCTGGTCCTGCAACAATTAGAAAAGACGCCTAATGTGCTTGGAGATCCTGGGAGTCCCCATATAAACAAAAAGGCTCCGATCAAGCCCGTTACCTTGCCCGTCAATCAATCGTTCCTCACCATCATCTTCCCCTCCAGCTCCCAGGTGGGGGCGCCCGCCCCCCTCCTCCAGATTCCAGGTGGGTCCCCACATCCTTAATATGTATGTACAGTGAGTTCCCAGGCACCAAGAGAGGAGCCCCCTACCCTCACCCCATTCCCTGTAGGATGCAGGAGGCAGAAACCACCCGATTCTCACCGAGAGACGTGCGACCCACAGGTTGGCACAAGCGTCCCCATGCTAGATCTGCCGCTGTGTGCACCGCCTCACGCCTCTGGGACCCCCCGGTCCCCCGTGCACACACATGCAACGTGTCTCACATTCGCACAACTCTGCACATGAATGCGTGTGAGTCAGCCCGGCACCTCCGCGGCCCCTCTGCAGCCCCGGCCACACCGCGCGCACCGGGTCGCCTCCCCGCGGGCGGGCGCTGCGTGTGTCGCCGGGGGGTCTGCAGCCGCAGGCACCTCGGTACCTTTGCAACTCCTCAGCCCGCTCCAGCCCGCCGGCTCGCTCAGCACACGCCTTGCACATGTGGCCTGGCCACGCGTGTTGGGGCCGTGTTTCCTCGCACCTGCCAACGTGTGTGCCCCGGAGAATCCGCCAGCCCGGCTGCAGCCGCCCCCTCCCCCCGCCCGCCCGCTCGCTCGCTCGCCCGCTCGCCCGCTCACCCGCTCGCCCGCCCGCCCAGCCTCCCCAAGGTCCCTTCCCCCTCACCCCGGCCGGTGGTGTGGGGGGGCGGACTCACAGAGACCGAAGCTTAATCCACATCTTCTTGCTGGGGGCTGACTTCAGCTCCAGGGGCGACGGGCAATCCGGCTCCAGCATCTCCGGGGGACTGCGGGGGGACAGCTCCATGCTCAGCCCCTGTCTGGGGAACACAGGGAGGAGGCAGCGCCTCGGCTTAGCGGCAGCCCCAGCCGGGAGACCCTCGCCCCCCACCCAGGCCCTTCCCACCTGCGGCTGGCGGGGACCCGCCAGGCCGGTGTCTCCAGGCTCGGCCCGAGCTGGCAGGGCTGCAGTTCCTGCGGCTCCTCCTCTCCCGCCGCCAGCCGCGCTCTGGGCTCCGGGTCCAAGCTCTCCGCGCCGCCGCCGCCGCCGCCGCGCGCTGCCAGAGCCGCCCCCTCGCCTCCCTCCCTCCCCGGCCGGGCCCCCCCTCCGCTCCCCGCTCCTGCTCCTCAGCCTGCCCGCCAGTCTCTCACTCCTCGCAGCCACTCCTCCCCCTCCCGAAGGAGCGCTGGGAAGCCGGGGGCACACACAGACCGAGCGCCCAAGGGCGGGCGCACGCACCGCGCCGGGGGCCAGTGGCTGCGCGTGCCCTGCGCGGGGGACGCGGGCCGTGTTGACAGCGCGCCGGGCGGCGGGCCGCTCCTCGGCGGGGGCGGCCGTGTGGGCTCCTCGGCGAGTGTTTTGAGTTGTTGCCGTGCGTGCGTGGGGCTTCATGTCCCCACGTGTGCCCGGCTGCCTGCGGGTCCCGTGTGCGGGGGGGGGCGAGTCCATCTCTCTCCCTGGGGACCTGGACTCAGGCCAGACCCCCCCTGCGCTCCGGCGTGTGAAGGGAAAAGTTCAGGGTCTGCCCTGTGCTGTGAGGGCATCTCACACCTGGCCTGGGTCCCTCGGCTGGGTCTTCCCCGCCTGTCCCCAGCTGGAGCCTTCCCCAGGCCGCCTCTCACCGCCTGCCTGGCCGAGAGGAATTTCTCCCAAGTTTAAAGCTCTCTCCAGCGCTGGCAGCAAGCACGTCTTCCTTGACTGTGTAAAACTCCACAAAGATCACTACTGATGGCAGAACCCCTCCTGCAGCCCTCCCAGCTCATTTCTTCTTATTTTATCTCCAGAGGAAGAAACTGAAGGGCCGAAGGCCCAGAACAGAACCCTTGTAAACATTTGTGGGAGGGGTGAGCTGGAATTTGAGCTCAAGACCTTATCACAGAACCAGACTTGTCCATCGGACCTGGAAGTCCTACCTGGACTCCTGAGGGAGCCACCTCTCCTCAGTATTGTCCCCCCCCCATGGCCACCATCTCTGGCAGTGGGGACACTCCTGTGTCGACAGAAGGTGGGCCCCTTACCCAGGATCCCAGAATGTGGATTTTAATTTCAAGAACTCCGGAGGCTGGAAGGATGGAGGACTGGGAGAAGGAGTTGACTCTAACACCCAGTATACCCAGTGGACCCCCCGCCCACCTTTCCTAGGCAAAGGCGAAGAACAGAAGGGAAGTAGAAGGGGGAGCCAAGGACCACTGTCACAGCGGAGACTCCCCACATGAAGGAATTGTCAGGATGGGTCGGGCTTCGGATCTGGCGGAAAGATGAGCAGAACCAGCTCCAGGGAGGTACAGAGACAGAGGAAATGGCAGAGGCAGAGATGGAGAAAACACAGGAGAGGACACTGGACACTCCGCTCTGTCCGTCTGACTTCAGCACACATTCCCTCTTCCCGCTTTGCCAGAGGAACAGCCCCAGCTAAGAAATGGCTGCACCTGAGACCCTAGCCTCACTCCTACACAATCCAGCTCTCGAAATTCAGGAGCGAATTTTCTCCTTCCTTATCAACTGCAAATGTAACAGGCTGGAAACTACAAAAGAATTGCAAATTAGGATTGAGCTAAAGAGCTCTCATTAGGAAATTCGGATTAAAGCTGAGGAGTTTCCCCATTTAGGCAGTTATTTAAACTAGAAGAGGTGGGAAAGAGGCAGGAGACATGCTTCCAGAGGGATTTCTCAACATTTCTGTCAACCCAGTGGCACATTCTGCTCCCCTGAAGCCCCCTACTCCTAACCCAAGTTAAGAAGAATTTACACACAAAAAAAAAAGTTGAAAGAGGCTTTAGAGAATGGGCTGTGGCTCATGCCTGTAATTTCATCACTTTAGGAGGCCTAGGTGGGAGGACTACTTGAGTCCAGGAGTTTGAGACCAAGCTGGGCAACATAGCAATGACTCATTTCTAAATAAAGAAAAAAGAAAAAAAAAGAGACTTCAGAGTTCATCTAGTCTAATCCCCTCGATTTAATAAATAGGAAAAAGTACGTGGTTCCCCAAGAGAGGGAGTGATGGAGCTGGAGCCAAACCCCCATCCCCTTACTCTGTGAGCCTTCCACTCTTGTTATCACTAGTCCTGATGTTCAACCTCAGCTCCATTCCTTGTCACAGTCCCATCCCATTTCTGCCTTGCCGCACCTCTAGAGAGATCATAAGGTAATTGTTCCGTCCAGAGGCTCAAAAGACAACGGTTCTCTCTCTGTCTTTGCCTCTTGTCCCCACCCGACCTCCCCCAGCCTCCCTCTGCCCAACTCCATTCCTCTCCTTCAGTTTCTGAACTGCCCCCTGCCCTCGGAGACCCTGCCTCCTCTCCCCCCTTTCAACAAGCGTTGAGTTTGACAGAGACCAAAAATGATGCTTTGGCAGCAGGTGACGGATGGATGTGATCTGCCTCCTACAGGAAAGCTATTTAAAGGGGCGGCCTCACAATCCTCTCCTTCCAAAGTGACAAGAGAAAAGCCTGCTCCTCCATCTCTCGCGAGCTGCAAACTCAGCTCAAGTTCACTTCTGACTTCCTCAACCTGCAACCTGGCCTGCTGCTCCTGCTTCCTCTTCGGGTGGGAGGGAGAGTTCTTGACAACCCATCAAGGTGTGGGGGCTGAGGGAGGTTTATCTCCTTTGATGACAGGTACTCAGGAGAAGCATGAGGCCCTGTGGGGAGGAGGACTGGAAGAACAAGCTTCCCCCAACCGCAGGAGTGCCTTGCGACCATGTGCCCGCTGCTTCTCAAAGTCAAACTTTGTTGGAGAAGACTGCTATAGGCATGAGGACCTAGGGTTAGGGAAGCCTAGTCCCTAGCTGGGGCCTCCCTCCTTCTGGTGATCCCACCACAGTTGTCCCCTTCCTGCAAGCCAAAGGCCTGGAAGGCCACATCCCCTTAGCCAGGCTCCAAGGCCTGGAGGGCCAGATCCTCTTGGCCAGGCCCTGGACCCTCTGCACTTTTGAAGTTGGCTTCGCCTGCCCACTGAAGTGGGGCAGGCGAGGCAGTGTGTCTATTGCCCAAGGCAGTTCCTCTGCAAGCATCTTGCCCCAGGCCTGGGGGGAGGGATAATTCCATCTCATCACTGCAAACAAGTTAGTGGAGATTATAATGAAATGCTGAGGCTAGGACCTATTCTCTGCTTGCAAAATAAAACAATTTCTTGGGTCAGAACTTCTCCCTGATAGTCACGATTCAGTTTCTTTTGAGTCTAGGCAAAGCAAACTGGACCAGAGAGTAGAAGTCAGGGCATAGTTTGTGTCCCAAGTTGTGAGGTCAGAGACCCTCCTGGTCAAGGGAGCAAGTTGCCTGAAATGCCAATGAGTCCCATCACCTCATCCACCCTTTCATCTCTGGACATTTGCCTTTTGTTTCAGGTGGCAAAGGCCATCGTGTCCTCACCTTCTCCTGTTTGTTCCCTCTTGGGCCTCTGGATCCTAACTAAGCCTTCTCTTAGGAAAATGCAGCCGGGTCAGGTAGAAAAGGTCTAGGACTGGATGTCAGACTTGGGTCCCAGTTCGAGGTCCACAGCTGCACACATGACCCTCATTAAGTCATTTCATATTTCTGAATCTGTTTTCTGGCCTGAAATAGAAAAGCCTGCCCTGGCTGCTTTACAGAATTGCTGTAAGGATGCAAAACACTTTGAAAAAGTATAGGTGGTAGAGAAGTGTGTGTGTACAAAGATATGTTTATAAAAAGATATTATGACAAACGACAAAATTTTAGAGGTAGAGAACAGATTGGTGTTGCCGGGGTGAGGGATGGGGAAGGGGGTTTGCAGGAGGGAAGTGGGTGTGGTTGTAAAAGAACAACAGGAGGGATCTTGTGATGGAATGTTCTATGTTTTGACTGTGGTGGCGGATGAACCTACCCATGTGATAAAACTGTACAGAACTAACCACACAGAGAAATCAGCATAAGTAAAACTGGAGAAATCTGAATAAGATCAGTGGATTATACCATGGTCAATATCCTGGTTGTGAGCATATATTATACTTTTGTGAGATGTTATCATTGAGGGAAACTGTATAAAGAATGCCTTTGTATTTTTTGTTTTTAATTAGAGACGGGGTCTCACTGTGTTGTCCAGACTGATTTCAAATTCTTGACCTCAAGCAATTCTCCCACCTCAGTCTCCCAAAGTGCTGAGATTATAGGTGCAAGCCAACTGCACCTGGCCTATATCCTTTCTTAAAAGTCATGTGGATTTGCTATCTCAATAAAATGTTCAATTTTTTTAAAAGACATCTGCTCTCTGTTCCCCTGCAGCAACCTGTCTTGCTGTCCTCTGGGAGCCTCCCCCTAAGCGGTTCTACATGCAGATAGAAAAGGGATCTTCATCTTCTCGGGCAGAACTGAACAGAGATGTAAGGGTGTAAAGTTCAGACACTTCTGAGCCTTCTCTTCCTCATCAACTTTGCTCTCCGGCTTGTAAGCCTGACACTGAATCACTCCTTAGAACACAGCATCCTTCCCATAGCAAGGAAGGGCGATTGCCTGATGCATGAAACAAGCATCTTCATGTACTTCTATCCTAAAGAGCAGATAATCATTGCTAAGAAAAATCTGTGTATTGATCATGGGTGTCAAGTTAAAGTATTGACTAAGCTGGGTCTCGAGAAATAAAAGCAAACACACATGCAAAATCTAAATACAGCTATCAAGTAGTTTCTTGGAGGCTGGATGGTTTTGCTGACAACCAACAATTGCTTCCCTTTGATTGTGGAAGTACAGTCATGACCCTAATTAATCCACCAGCTAATTATATTTGCCGACTCCAACCATTCTAGGCCTGTGACACATATGATCTCTTGCTCTAGTCCTCACTGGCAGTGGGTGCACCAGAGCGATGGACGGGGGCCGTGGAGTTAACTAAACCTAGTTTAGTGCTATCTCGAACGCCCCAGGCTGTGTGACACTTGAAATTCTAATTAGTACAGAAAAGGGCTAAGTTGAAGCAGCTTGTTCTCCCTCAAGGATACCCACTCTCAGGGCCCTACAACCTAATGAGGCCTGTGAAAGTCAAGATCTAGAAGAGAAATCCCTGCCTGGAGCCACAGCTGTACCCAGCTGATGAGAGGATCTGGGGTTAAATTAATCCCTCCTGGGGAGGGAGAGTACCCCTAAATGACACGGGAAGGAAAACCCACATGAGGCTGGTTCGATTTGTTGTCATGTGACCTAGAATTGACTTAGACTGACCCTGTGCTCTGTGTTGCAGAGACATCAAAGCAGGAGGGGGTCAAAGCCTGAGAGAGCCACTCATGACCACGATGTGTAGCAGCGCAGGTGGGCAATGACAGTCTCTGAGGGGTGCTTCCTCCTTGCCCTGGTGGGAGAGATAGCCAAGCTGGAGGCAAAGGAAGAGCCCCATGACTCCTCACAGAGCCTCGCAAAGGAAAAGAAGGGTTCCTTTGCAGCTACTCTGCAGTTGGAGGAGGCCAAATGTTTGCTGAACACATTTGAAAAAGGAAGAGAGGAGATAACGGTCCTAATGAATGTGCAGGAGACAATAGCAGCTCCGGTGGGAGGATTATAAGCTCATTATGGTTTAATATGATGATTGATCATCTCTGCCCGCCAGCATTATCCTAGAATAGTGATGAAGGTCGGACAGACCAGAAGAAAGGAGATGTGCATGCATGTGACTCTTGCTGTATTGTAAAATTCACAAGTGTGGCCCCAGCCCCCTAACTTTTTCAAGCACCCTCCTCCATGCCCCCAGCCTGCCCCGCTTCCCTGGGATCTCTCAGCCCTGGACTGCACCTCTGCCCATCCGCTCATCAGCTCCTGTCCCTCTCCCTGGTGATGCCACCCCACACCCACCCCTTGAGAAGACGACCGCAGCTTCCATGATGGCACCGGTTTAGACAGGTCGAAGGGCCCTTCAGTAGGTACCAGCAGGCACCCGGGCCAGGTGAAAAGCCCGGGAGACCTCCCGGTAGGCATTTCGAAGCAGGACATAGGGGAAACAGGACTCCAGCATGTCCAGCGTCAGGAAGGATGACTCCTCCACCACCTGGAAGAGCCAAGACAGGAGAACCTCAGGGTGTGTGTCCATGACACCCTATTCCCCCCCATGCAGCGCCCAGGCTCTGAGAGTTACAAGTGAACACAGGTCCCCCCCCGCCCCCGATTTGGTTTGGCTCCAGGAAGGCCGTGTGGCCTCTTTGGCTCCATTACAACATCCCCTGTCCAATTCATCGGGGCTACGTGACAGGTGAAGCAGAAAGCAGGAAAGAGCCACTTCCCCAGTAACAGAAAAACTCATTCTCTCCCATTCTGGACGTTAAGTCCTTTGTGGGTGGGCAGCACAGATGCAGGTAACATGGGTAAGTGCTCATTACAAAGCTCTGCAGAGACAGAAACAGTCACCACTACAGGCCAAGGAGAGGGACTTGGAATTCACACGGTCCCCCTATGTCAGGCCTCAGTCTCCTCCCTCTCAGTACAGTGCTTGGGGAGCAGTGAGGATGCTGCATAAAGGAGCAGACAAGATTAATTAGTTTAATTAGA
The DNA here is from genome assembly GCA_027257055.1 of Cephalopachus bancanus. NCBI lineage: Eukaryota > Metazoa > Chordata > Mammalia > Primates > Tarsiidae > Cephalopachus > Cephalopachus bancanus. The sequence goes on along the minus strand of JAPVLO010000385.1, from coordinate 947,018 downwards.
AGCCCGCGTGCTGTGGTAATCCCAGCAGCCCCCACAGCCAAGCAGGAAGATAGATCAGGATGCCTGGATAAGACAGGGGGGGGGCGAGGGATGGAGGTTGGGGGTGAGCATGACCAGGAAGAGCAGCATAATGCAGTGTCGGATCAGAGGGTCCCCACCCCTGCGGAAGGAGCAGGATGGATTTCCCTCAGGGCTCTCCTCATCCAAGAGGTTACAAAATTAAAAGCCCACTCTGGAGAGAAGTGTCCTATATCCTCTGGCAAGTCCCACAGATGGGCTCTCTCCACCACGTCTGGTATTCCAGGTCCTGAAAATTCACTAAGGAAAGAGAATCTACTGTGTCTGCTCTGACATGCTTCTCTCTCCGAAGTCTTTTCAAGTTTTAGGATTTGTAGGATTTTACTATTGTCAAACATATGCACACCCAATACACACAACAGCTGCAAAAGAGCAGAAACTACAGCTGAAGGAAAGGAAATCTGCTGGTAAAACCGTAGCTCTGATCCTAGGTTAGATAACAGAGAGAATTACTTGCTGGGCAAGTCATTCAAACCCTAAGCCAGGAGAGCTGAGATCTCTTCCAGGATACTTCCCTCAGGTACAGTACATAAGTAGTGACATCAAGTGAACCCATGGGCCAAGGACTCTCCACGAAGCACAAGAAAGTAACTAATGGGGCTCCCAGCAGGCAGGAGTTTATAGGCGTGGAAACAACCCTAGAGTAAAGAAGGTTGGTTTCTAGTCCCAAATCTGCCATCTCTTTTAGGGGAGACCTTCTGTGGCATCATTCTCGCCCTCTTCCTCAGTTTCCTCACCTTAGACTTGTAAGTACTGGGCTCACTGCCAGGATCTGGTCTGGCTCTGACATCTAGGCGATGAGCCCATGAGAGAGCCGTCTCTTTCTCCCCAGGAAAGCCATGCCAGGAACAGGCTGGCAACACTACGGGTGGGCACTGCCCAGGCTTGACAGCCAAGACAGAAAGACCCCAGAGACAGAGTGCTGGCCAGAATTTGAGGCAACATGAGTAGCCTCTTAACTCAGAATATAGCTCCTTCCCCTTGGGTCATTTCCAATCTCTCTGTGGAAACATTTGCATTTAAATTGCTTTGCAGCAGCTAGTCCTTCCAGTTTCTCCCTCACAAGAAGCACCTGGTCCTAGCTCTGCCTGGCCTGGCCACTCTGTGGGCCTCACTGGGAGGCCACTCTGTGGGCCTCACTGGGAGGCCACAAGGGCAGCACTTCCCCACTGGGTGGGCAGAATCATTAAACTCAGAGGTGAAAACTGCCGAGGAATGAGTTGTGCTGAAACACAAACTAAATGGCAGTAAATCCAACATTATGAGCATACTAGTTCTAGTTCACACATCTTATCTCATGAGTTCTAATCACTCTGTCACAAGGATTATTACCCACTCTTATGGATAAAGAATTGGAGACTCAGAAGGGGTCGTTACCTCACCACCACCATGCTGTTCCACATACTGTGGCCCCCCTGGTCCACTGCTGGCATTGGCCCTCCCTCTGTCCTCCTGCTCCTCACCCCCCAACACATACTCCAGGTCCATTTTCTTCTCCATCATAGTCCCTAGTCAGTCCAGCCTAGGTCTTTTTCTAGCTGGAGAAACTGAGACATAAATGCCACTCAGTGATTCAAAGGAGGAGAGCTGAAGAGAGTCCCAGGAATGCCTGCCCCAGACACTTCTGGGCCTGGGTCAAGAGTACAAACAAAGGCCCACATACCATAGACTAATTAAACCAAACTATTCTGTTCTGTTTTTCTGCCTTCACAATGTATTTTTGTGATTTTGCAAAAGTCCAGGTTTGAATGAAGAACCCTTGGACTCCTCAGAGTTCTGACAGAACAGGGTGAAAGGAGGGGACAAGCATCCAGCTCAGTCCCCCTCCCTCACCTGCTGCCCCCACCTCCCGTGAGGGACTTTGTATCCACATGTAGACTTCGTTATCTGCACATATAAACTCCAGTCTTATGTGCCCTGGTGCAACCACCAGTGGCACAGTCTGCTTCAGTAGGACGGACTTGGGAGAAAGTTCCATACATGCCCTCCCAGTGGGCTGGAGCTGCATTGCAGAGAACTCTGGGGTCCCAGATAGCCCTCTTGTGGGCTTCAAGGCAGAGACTCCGGGTGGGCCTTTCTCCATAGGCCAGAGGAGGCCCTTTTAAACCTGAGACCAGAGCAGGAGCCCCTCCTGTCCTTATCTAGGTGAAGTACCAACCTGGAGAATCCATTTTTTTTTTTTGTCGGGGTTTCACTCTGTTACCCAGGCTAGAATGCAGTGGCACAATCACAGCTCACCATAGTCTCCACTTCCTGGACTCAGGTAATCCATCCAAGTAGTTGGGACTATAGGCATACACCACTACACCCAGCTAATTTTTTTTTTTTTTTTTGTAGACAGGTTCTTGCTATGTTGCCCAGTCTGGTCTTGAACCCCTGGGCTCAAGCAATCCTCCTGCCTCGGCCTCCCAAAGTGCTAGGATTACAGGGGTGAGCCATTGCGCCCAGCCAAATCAAACTTTTAGATCAAAAGAGTGAGTAAGACTGTTGAAGAGTGAAACAGGGTCAGGAGGAAAATTTTTACATAGTTAACTGAGTCAGAGTTCCCAGAACTTTCTGCCAGAGTAAAGGAAAGCCTACAGCTTGGGAAACAAGGAGAAGAGATGGCAGGCACTGCCTGACTCATGCCAGGAGCTCCCTGCCCCACAGATTTTAAGCTGAAGTCCCTCCCCTTTTCTGAGTCTCCATCCCTCAACCCCTGAGTCTGGCAAGGTGCTATCCAGCACCCTCTTTATAGTGCCCTTAAAGACAAGAAATACAGAGGAAGGGAGTTGTCAAGTGAAACCACACGTACACTGGACAGGCAGGTCCAATAAGGGACACAGCTGCCCCACCAGACTAAACTCAGAAACACTGCAGGAAAAGGGGCCCAGGCAGCTGGGGGCCAAGAAGGCCCTGGCCTGTGGAAAAGTCCTTGAAGACTCAACTCTGGGATTACAAGGCAAGTTAGAATGCTAACAAGAATATGAGGACTAGACCCAGAGGGTCAGGGGAGTCAGGTTCTTAGTTAGTGCTCTTGTGTGATGACAATGGCAGGGACCCAAAAACCCTAAAGGGAGTCTCCTCCAGTCCCTGCTCTCTTGATCCAGACCAACTTAAACAAGATACATACCAAGCGCATGAGTAGAAAAATGGACTCCCGATTCCTGGTTTTAAGCCTGTCAGTCTCCTGGCCCAGCTGCAAAAGGCTGACAGAGGCCACCTGCAAGGGAGGAATGTGTAAAGCAGATTTTTATGGAGGTCAGAATAGGACAGCCCTGGGCCACAGGAAGTTAAGAAAAGATCAGCTGGAACCAGTGGCTCAAGCCTGCAATCCCAGCACTTTGGGAGGCCAAGGTGGGAGGACTGCTTGAGCTCAGGAGTTTGACACCAGCCTGGACAACATAGAGAGGCTTCTTCTCTACAAAAAATAAAAAAATTAGCTGGGCATGGTGGTGTGTGTCTGAAGTCCCAGCTTCTCAGGAGGTGAAACAGAAAGATCACTTGAGGCCAGGAGGTCAAGGCTGCTATGAGCCTTGATTATGCCACTGCACTGCAGCCTGGGCGACACAGTGATGCCCTTACTCAAAAAAAGAAAAGATCAAAAAGGAGAGTTAAGAAGTTCCGGAATGTTCCCGAAGACTCAGGGTGGGTAACTGGCAAACTTCCTGGGTTTCAGACACACATAGCCTGTAAACCAGCCTGGACCTCCCTCACCAGCCAGTGCAGTCACCAGGAGCTTGAGGAGGGTACAGGGGGAGGGGTGGCAAGGGGCAAGGAAGAGCCCAGAACAAAGGCAGGTGATGGATGCCAGGAGAGGAATCTCTCTTTTCCTAGGCAACCTCCAGACACCACTGTCATCGGGCTGTTTACAGCCGACTCTCCACCTGACTCCACCTGACAGAGCTGGGCCTCCGATTCAGACTCAGCCCTCTCGGTATTCTCTTCCTGTCAACTCCCAAATGGCTGTCATCTCCATTCACCTCCAGGTCCCCAGCAGATCCAAGTGGGAGGAAGGAACGTGATTCATGGTATCCCAGGCCCAGGTTACCTGCATTTAGCAAACACAGAGGATAAAAGGGAAAGGGAGGAGGGAAATTCCCTCCTCAGCCCCTCTTAGAGATCTGGTGTGAACCCTGTTTATGTCTAAAATGCTCAGAGCTGTGTCTGTCAGGTTGGTCGTCCCAGCTCAAATAGAGACCCTCTAACTAAGCTTATGGTCCCTGACATGTACTTCTCAGGATGAGGGAATAATTCCTGAGCAAACAGCATGATCTCCTGTGCTTCCTCCTAGAAGGAGACAGATGAGGCCCTAGTTCTAAAATCAGGACCATGCTTTGCAAAGAAGCAGCTTCCTGTCACTGAGAAGGCTCAAGCAGGCAGCAGGTAATGGACCATGAATCAGAAGTGTATGAGCAGGATTCCTCCATAGAGGATTTAGGATGGAAAATTCTAGGGCCTTTTTCACCTATGGAAAGCGATTACTTATTCTGTCTTTCCCAGAAACAGAACTAAGATCAATAGATAATTATAGGGAGTCACATTTTGGCTAAAAATGTTTAAAACCTTTTTTTTCCCCCAAAACAAATTGGACATAACCTACAGTGGCATCAGCTGCCTGGTTGCAAGCTCCAGTCCCTAGGAGTCTAGACCAGTGGTTCTCAAAGTGAGACCCCAAGACAAGCAGCATCAAGATTACCTGGGAACTTGCTGGGAATGTGACTTAGCCCCGTCCTAAGCTACCAAATCAGAAACTCTCAAGTGATTCTGATTGACACTAAAGCTTGAGAAGTAGCCATCGACTATTTGTCATTATAGAGTTAGAAAGGATATTATAGATGATAAAACTCAGTGTCTCTACAACTTTAATGGGCTCTGATTTCCTAGAGACCAGTTTAAAAACACAGAGGCCTGGACTCACTCTGTGCTATTCTAATTCAGTAAGTAAGTAAGTAAGTAATTCAGTAAGTAAGTAAGTCTGGTGTAAAGATAAGGAATCTATATTTTAACAAATTCCCCAGGGTATTCAAATGCCCACCAAGGTACATGGATTCTGTTTAATCTCATTTTATAAATGAGAAAACTGAGGCCCCAAAAGCTTGCCTCTTCCGAGGTCACACAACTACACGGCAGATCTAGAACTAAAATTCAGATTTTCTGACTCTGCCCAACAATCTTTTCCAGTATTCAGACAGAGGTTGAAACACCAACTGTCAGGGGATTTAGAAGAAACTCCCGCCTTTCCACCAGGTAGCCTCTCACTATTACTGAATGAATGGTAGAAAGGTTAGACTTGAAGGCCTGTTCAACTGTCTATGGATTTTTTTCTTCTTCTTTTCTTTCTTTTTTTTTCGAGTCAGAATCTCACTGTCACCCAGGCTAGAATGCACCGGCACAATCACACCTCCTGGGCCCAAGCAATCCTTCCACCTCAGCCTCCCAAGTAGCTGGGACTACAGGTACACACCACCGCACTCAGATAATGTTTTGATTTTTTTCATAAAGACGTCTTGCTATATTCCCCAGGCTGGTATCCAACTTCTGGGCTCAAGTGATTCTCCCACCTCAGCCTCCCAAAGTGTTGGAATTACAAGCATGAGTCACCACACCCAGCCTTGTCTATGGATTTAAGTCAAACCAATTCCAGCCCTTTGCAATCTTCCCCTCCTTATAACCTGAACCCACTTACCACCAGAAATTCCTTGAGGTGTGTTTCAATGTTCTTGTTGTAGAGTGTGAAGAGGGCAGCAGACACCTGGATAATGGCTTTGGTCAAGCAATGAATATTGTTGTTGTAACCTAGGTTATTATTGATATAGAGGGGGAGAGACGAAAAGAAATGAGAAAGTGAGCCCCTCAGGCTGACCCCAACTGGTAATTTCTCTTTTTCTCAGGCTGGGTCACCATTTTTTGACACCAAAAGGGTGAGAAGGCATTTGGGGATTAGAGGAAGAATATTCCTATGAAATCTTACTAGAATAGAATTTTATGCATAGTTTATTCTCAAATGCTTTTTTGAAAAGAACTTTACACCTGAGTCAGAAACCTGTATTTTCCAGTTAGTGTCTCTGTCTCCTCTCCTTACCCGGGGACACTGAAGAGTATTGGTCTCTCCAATCTATTCCTGACTTACCATCCCTCTCAATGCTGTAGAAGGAGGTTGGGTCTGCGGCTAGGAGTGGGAGAGAAACAGCCAGAAAGACCAACAGCAGGCAGGCCACCTTGTATTCCTCCTCAGGGGACGAGGTGTCTGGGGAGAGGGGAAACACAAATGAGGAGAAGTGAGCATGGTCAGCACACAGGAGTTGTCTTCGATAGGGGTCCTCTCCCCAGAACTTCTTTGAGGACCACATGAGAAAGTGTCAATGAAAACACTTTACAAAGCACTACAGGCAAGTTATGACCACTGAAGGGGTCAGGACTGGCGGGAAGGGGCATGTGTCCTGGAGGCATCCCATGGGGATGGGCAGAACTCAGTCAAGGGCTCTGCAGACACGCAGTCTGAGGACACCTATCAGCTGCCTGATGGGGTGGAGAGGCAGGATGGAGAGGAAAGATCCTCCCCCACCGAGAGAGAGGTAGCAGGTGAGTCTGGCCATGCTGAAAGGGCTTCATCCCAGCCCCGTGGTTCATTCGATTCCAGGTGTGTATGAGTATGAACGTGCTCATCGGAGGAGATGTATAATGGGAAACGAAAGAGACAAGTGTGAACCTGGGGCAGAAAGGAGCAGTGTGAAGGTGGTGACACGGGAGGAAGGGCACAAACTCACTGGAGATCGTAGCTGCTGCACCACACAACTCAGCAGAAAATCATCCACTATTTTGTGTTGCTCTCTCATTGTTTCACTTGTATTAATCTTATTTCCCTAACACAGTGTAAGAGCCTTGGAACACTTGCTGAGCACAAACCGACTCTCACTGAGAACTTTTTAGTTAATTGGCAGATCAACCAGTTGGAACTTGAGGAAAAACCTAACTGCCAGTGTGAGTATTTTCTGGAGGTCCAGGTCTTTCCATAGTTCCCAGTTTATATCCCGGAAATCTGTGACACCAAATAAAGATTTTTTTTTTTTTTTTTTTTTTTTTGACATTGACATGTTCCCACCCAAAAGTCCCCAAGCCCTCCCTTATTCTCTTTCCCCAATCTTACCAGCTTTCAGATTGGCAATGGCAGCCACCAGGGCTGGGTCAATATCACAGCCCACCCCTGCAGCAGATGCCAACTCAAAGATACTCAGGGTCACCTGCCAGACAAGAAGGCAGCATTTTAGCGAGGAATCCCAGCAGAAAGTGCTCAGCAGAAGCTGTGAGTAGTCAGGTTTCCTGTGTCACAGATTGGACTTTTAGTGTACTATCATTCCTTCTAGAAAGTCCTTTCATAGCTCTCCCTACCCTACAGAGGAAATCCCAAACCCTTTAGTATGGCACTTAGGACATGCCAGAGCACAAGTGTCCCTTTTCAACTTTATTTTCCTAAATGCATCCTTCAGTCACTGCAGGCAGGGTGGTTTATTCACTGTCCTCAAACTACACCTTCCTTTCTTTCTTCTGGTTCTTTCTACTCTGGCTCAAGTACTTCCGTCCTTCTTTTTCAATTATTTATTTTTATTTTATTTCTTTAAAGGCAAGATCTCCCTCTGTTGCCCTGGCTGGAGTGCAGTGATGCAGTCATGGCTCACTACAGTCTTGAACTCTTGGCTCAAGTGCTCCTCTCACCACAGCCTCTCCAGCAGCTGGGACTACAGGTACACATCACCAAACCCCGCTAATTTTTTAATTTTTTAGGGATGGGATCTCACTGTCTCCCAGACTGGTCTTGAACTCCTGGCCTCAGCCAATCCTCCCACCTCAGCCTCCCAAAGCACTGGGATTACAAGCATGAGCTGCTGCACCCAGCCTCTTCCTTTATCTCAAAACCAAGAGCTCTGTATTTCTCTTTATTCTCTCTAGTGTTTCACACAATGATGAGCACACAGAAGGCATTCAATAAATATTAATTGATTGATACGTGAGTCCCTCTCTGTACTTAAATTAGATTCTCAGGACATACTCCCAAACCTACACTCACACACCAACTACTTAGACCCCCCTTTGAGGTATTAAAAAACTTCAAAATGTTCTGACAGAACGAAGATAATTGTTTCAATTCTAGACAACTAGGTAGGGTGTCTTACACAAAGAAGCCCACAGACAGAGCAATATATGCACACTTGGCCTGTGATACTGACACAGAAGCCAGACCTTGGCCACCTTCTTCCCTGCCCTTTATTTAAATCCCTTGCTACCTAGATATCCCTGTTTGTGGTGACCATGGCCTAGGACAACAGGGACTTGGTCCATGACCTCATGACCTGTGGCTTTCTGGAGGAAGAGAGGGATGACTGAAGGGGTCTGACTTTCTCTTCTCATCTCCTCACCCCTCTAAGGCAGTAACGGCATCTCTGATGGACAAGCCACCCTCCCTCTCTATCCACCTGCTTATTTTCACAGGCAAGCAGAGCCTAAAGATGGGAGCTGCCCAGGGGACAAGCTAGACAAGCTCCTGACAGGCTAGAGCATTCAGCCCCACATCAGCAGCTGTCAGAAACCCAGGCTCAGACCATTCGGGGGGGTGGCAGCTGACCTAGTGAAAATCACTCCCTCACCACCCAGGACCACTTGACCCTCATATGATCTCAGGCAAAAAGTGGGGGGAATTTCATAACTCTTTTGATCTCCAGGTAAGGAAGCTCTTCTAAACATCTAACATTAATTCTTTCTGCTAACCAATTTCCTCTTATCACAGGCCTCTCTCTGTTAAAGAAATCAATCATAAAAGAAGTGGCCTGCCCTGTGCTTTGAAGGACTTTGTTCCCAGACTTTGGTTATATTTCCTGCATAACATACATGTTAGTTCCAGATGATTCAAAAGACAAGATGACTCAAAGGTGGGCTGGGGGAGAATGGATGTTTTTGTGTTTTGTTGTTTTGCTTTTTTGAGTTAGGGTCTCATTCTCTAGCCCAGGCTGAGTTGCAATGGTAACATCACGGCTCAGCAATGGGACTACAGATGTGTGCCACCACAATCAGATAGGTTTTTTTTTTTTTAATTTTCTTGTAGAGACGAGGTCTCACTATGTTGACCAGGCTGGTCTCGAACTCCTGACCTCAAGCAGTCCTCCCACCTCTGCCTCCCAAAGTGCGGGGATTACAGGCATGATTACAGGCTGGTCTGGAAAATGCATGTTTAACTTAGCTTGTCTTCGGAAGCCCTTCTTCCTCTCTCCATCTCCCGTAGTAAATGGGGGTCTGGAGCAGATGATACAGGCACAAAGGAGCCAGAGAGTTTAAGAATGGAAGGAAGAAAGGCCAGGAAAAGAAAGGAAGCTGAGGGCAGGTGGGGTGGGTGACAACGGAGGGAACTAATCTTCTTACAAAAAGTACCAAAGCTCCTAACTAGAGAGGGACCTCATCCACGTGTAGTTTGGCATCTCGTTTGCACAGAGCATATTTCGGGTGAAATTCAAAGACACTATCCCAGGTCTTACCCCTCTCCTTCCTGTAACGTCTCTCCTGCCTGACAGGGTCTCCCTGGCCCCCATTTCTCTCCATGCCCCATGTCTCCCCAGCTCTGCTCCCTCTCCGAGAACACCTGTCAAGCCAGTTTTCCTCTTCAAACCCTGCCCTCTTCCCACAGTGTCCTTCAGAGCTCTCTCTCCCTCACACGCCAGCTATAGCTTTTCTCAGCACCCAAAGTCTCCTATGAGACTCCACTTTGCACTCCCCCTACCTTAATGTCTGTGTCTGGAGTGACAAACTCCTTCAAGCACTCAATGGGACCCATAAGAAATGGGCAGTGGGAGGAGAAAACCTGGAGGGAAGAAAAGATAGATGAGACCACAAGACAGCAAGCAGTGCTGTCAAAAATAGGTGGAAACCAACCAAAACAGGACTCCTCTTAGGCAGGTGCCCAGCCACCTTGCCCAGCGCACTCTCTGGGTTCCCAGCTCATTCACCCAGGAACCTTCCCGAGCCTCTGCCATGTCAAGCTTCCTCGTCTCAGTGCTCACTAACCCCTTCAACAGCTTCTCACGGAAACCTCCCCATAAAGGCATCTGGAACTCTGTGGCAGCCCCACCCCTTGCTCACCTCCCGAAGTCCCTCCTGGGCCATGGCCCTAAAGCTAAGGATTACGCCAATGATGGTCATACGCTTCAGAACGTTTTCAGCCCCTGGAGAGAAAGCAGGGTGTTAGAGAAGACAGCTCAGGAGACCAGTTAGTGCCAGGTTGGATCCTTCACACCCAGCCTCACCTCCATTTCCCTAAAAACCTCTGTCATGCATAGAGGGCTATCCCCATGGGCCCTGCTCACTGCAGGGGAAGGAGACGCTCACCTGTCAGCTGAGGTACCAGAGAAGCCATCAAATCTGGCTTGCTGAAGTTGGACCTGATCTGGACAAGTGTGTCCATGTTTTCCACCACCAGCTTCTGCAGCTCAGAAACAGATACATTAAGCATGAGAAGAGACCACGTTACCTTTTCCTCCCCACTCCCATGCCTACCCCTTTTCCTCTTCCCCAGGGCAGGGCTTCTCTCCAGGTGGTTTTCACAGTACCTTCAGCTCCACAATCTGAGAGGTAACGTGCCACATCAGGTTTTCACTCAGGAACTTCATGCCATAGGGGCCCAGGAGCTCAGCCAAGGCCCGCATCTCTAGAACAGAGTGTCAGAGACCCCAGGTGAGACACAGAAGGCACTGGAGCATTTGCACAACAGCCACAGGGTAATTTGAACATTTAAAATGTTTTCCACCGGGCTCGGTGGCTCAGCCTGTAATCCTGCGCCTTGGGAGGCTGAGGTGAGTGGATTGCCTGAGCCCGCGGGTTCGAGACCCGCCTGGGCAACTTGGCGAGACGTCATTTCTACAATATATCAAAAAATTAGCCAGGCGTGGTAGCGCGCGCCTGTAGTTCCTGCTACTCGGAAGGCTGAGGCGGAAGGATCGCTGGAGCCCAGCAGGTCGAGGCTGCGGTGACCGGGAGCAGCCACTGCACTCCAGTCTGGGCGACAGAGTGAGACTCCAACTCAAAAAATAAATTAATTAATTAATTAATTAAAATAAAATAAAATAAAATGTTTTCCAGCAAGGAAAAGAAATGGGAAGTGAAGGAGCACACACGGCCTGAAGTCTTACATTCCAGTGACACATCTGGCCTGCCCATGAGACTCTGACCCTTGGTGCTCATACCAAGACTGACTACAAATGGCAGCTACTTTGCTTTCTGAGAAGAATCTCTACTTGCCCAAGTCCCTTTACATGGTGCCTGGGCTTTACTCTTGCTGTACTGGCTGTACTGATTTTATGAGACTTAAGTCCTTAAACAAATCATTGAGCCTCCCTGAGCCTCAGTTTACGTCTCTGTAAAATAAAGGAATTAACATCTGCCATGAGTACCTCACAGAATTGATGTGAAAGTAAATAATAAACAATATTAAAAACCTTAGAAAATTATCAAGATATATATAAATAAGGGATTATTATGATGATCATTATTATTTTTTAGAGACAGGGTCTAGCTCTGTCATCCATTTGGAGTCCAGTAGAGCAAGCATAGCTCATGACAGGCCCAAACTCCTGGGCTCAAGTGATCCTCCTGCCTCAGCCTCCTGAGTAGCTAGTATTGTGATCATTTTTTTTTTTTTTTTGAGTTGGAGTCTCACTCTGTCACCCAGGCTGGAGTGCAGTGGCCGCTCCCGGCCAGCGCAGCCTCGACCTGCTGGGCTCTGGCCATCCTTCCGCCTCAGCATTCTAAGTAGCTGGAACTACAGGCACACGCTACCACACCCGGCTAATTTTTGATTTATTGTAGAGATGAGGTCTCACCAAGTTGCCCTGGCGGGTCTCAAACCCGCAGGCTCAGGCAATCCACTCACCTCAGCCTCCCAAAGGCGCGGGATTATAGGCTGAGCCACTGAGCCCGGCTGTAATCATTATTAACAGCCCTATGAAGTATGTGGCACAGGCACTGCCATTGTGTTTTTATAGACAAGGGGGTTACATGCTTGTTTAAGGTCACTTAAGCATATCAGGGGCTGTACCAGAAACCGAGTGCAGTGCCGTACCCCTTCGCTATGTCCCAAAAGATACAACTCTTTTCTTATCTGGAGTCTGGATTTTGTATGTTTCACCCTTCACTTCCCTTACCAAGCACCTCACTGTCCACATTTTCCTCCCCTTGAGCTACCCTTTCTTTTTCCATAATCACCATACATCTCCCAGAGACTCAGTTCTCTTTTTCCTTGAAATCCTTCTTCCCTCAAGTCTGCCCCAGTGCTTCCTCCTGCTCTGGCCCTTTGTGAATTAAACAAAACCTGCCTGGGGAAATCCCATGTTAGAAACTCCAGTGACACATTCAGATAGGAAGGAGCTCTAGCTGTGATCTCTGGCTGTGGGCCACTGCAGTAGGGAAAACCATGAAAGACCAGAAGTAACAACCACAAAGGCAATGCAATATTGTTAATAAGAGTTCAGAGAAAAATCAGCCGGGCTCGGTGGCTCAGCCTGTAATCCCGCCTTTGGGAGGCTGAGGTGAGTGGATTGATTGCCTGAGCCCGGGGAGGTTCGAGACCTGCCTGGGTGGTGAAACCTCATCTCTATAATAAATAAATAAATAAATCAGCCGGGCATGGTAGCGCATGCCTGTAATTACTGCTACTTGGAAGACTGAGGCAGAAGGATCGCTGGAGCCCAGCAGGTCGAGGCTGCAGCGGCCGGGAGCAGCCACTGCACTCCAGTCTGGGCGACAGAGTGAGACTCCAACTCAAAAAAAAAAAAAACAGTTTAAGAGTTCAGAGAAAAATCAAGCCTTCACACTTAAGCCTCTGAAGCCTGGACCAGGGATCTCCACCACCACTAGCGACAGATGAAGTGGAACCTGCCACAGCCACTGACACAGAGTCTGTCAGAGGGGATATAGACACGTTTCGAGTCACCTATTTACGGTAGGAAGAGTTGAGCAGAGAACTATAGAAGGGTTTCCTAACGGTCAACTTAGATCACGCTAAAATGGCTGACAGAGGGGAAGAAGGGCTGAGTCGCCTTCTCTGGAGCTGACAAGAGGAGGCAACTGGTCTACCGTGGGATCTGTCAAACCTCCTCGCTCCAGTCTTCTCTACCCCCGGCTAGTAACCCTAGGGCATCCTTCCCTTTCCATCTATCTATTTTTGTGGTAACATTGCCCCATCACCATGGCAACCCTGGGAAATTGGGGTGGGGGTGGTAGAAGGGGGAATCAGCATTACCTCCTGCTGCTTGTCATTGTCAGCAAGTCCTAAAGCTGATTTTAGAGGCTGCCTACAGTTTGTGGGTAGAGTTGACAAGAAGGGGATATCTAAGCCTCCAGTGGGTAGAGAGGAGGGTCAGCTTACTGGTGGAGGCAGGAGGATGGTGAGGAGGCAGAACCAGAAAACAGGACTGTGTGCTCTGACTTTCTGAACACCCCCGGAGGAGAAGACTGGAGCGGGCAGGGTCACTGGCACCTATCCCAGAACCACGTAGCATCCCTGGCTTCTATGGAGGTGCAAGGAAGAGAAAGAAGTAGGGTAGCTCGTGAATGACTTTCAGCCCTCTCGGAAAAGGGAATGGCTTCCCAACTCAGTCACTCCATGCTCCTCACCCTTGAGACACAGAAGCACTTCTATGTGCTGGAAGGCAGCCCTGTACAGTGCTTAAGCACCAGGGTTCTGGGGTTTGACTCCCTTGAAATGAACTCACAGCCCTACCATTTATGAGTGTGTGGCCTAAGGCAAGTTTAAACTCTCTGTGTCTCAGTGTCCTCACCTGATAAACGGGGACAAGAGTCTCTACCTCAAGGCTGTTTGGTGGATTGAGTGAATATGTGTAAACATTTAGAACTTAGCACACAATAAATGTCATTCATCATCTCATCATCACTGTTATTATTAAACACCAGCAATCCAAACATTGGCTAAGACTCTGAAACGCATCCCTAAGGAAGAAGATGCCATGACAACAGACCACTGGTAAATAATCCCAGGCATGAGGATGTCCTCCCTACACTTTACCCTTCACCCTTGACTGTATGTGCTGCTCTTTCATTCTTTGTGGAGATGAAGAACTTACCACTCTGAAAGCAAATCTCTTCAGTGGCATGAGCGCCCCAGCCTCATTCCTAAACTCCTCTGTTTCCCTCTCCACCTTCAGCCTCCAGGTCCCTTCTTAGAACCTCACTTTGTTGTCCAAAAGGTAAGTCTAACAGAGGTGCTGGGGAAAGTGTAGAATGGAGGGCTCTGGGAAGGCAGGAGGATTCAGACGTGGCCCATAGGCTGAGGTGCAGTATGGAGGGGAATGACTCAGCTCCTTGCCAAGGAAACGAGGCCCCTGGCTCACCAGAGATGTCAGAGAACTCCTCAGCACTGAAGTTCTGCTCCCCATCTCTGGGGAGGCTGACGAAGGCCTGCATGGCTGGCGAGAGGATGATGGTCCCACCACTCGCCTGTCTCAGAAGACTTTCCAGGTACCTACGGGGTTGGCCAACAAAGCAAAGATAGGTGTTCAGTCCCTTCTCCCTGCCCCCACTCCCTACTACTACCACTGGGCTTAAGAGAGAAACTCTGCTAAAGACAGGTGGGGAGGAGAGCTCCAGGAAGATAGTACAGTGCTCTAATTAGCACTCCAGGCTGCTGGATCAGAAACATCTGGCAGTAAAGTAACTCCACTTGGCCTCTCATCTGCAGGGTATTTTGCTCTGCCGTCAATCGCAGGGGTGTGCACTCCCGTCCCTCAGCCACCATTCTTTTCCAACAGTGGTACTCCCCTCACCCCTACCCTCTATCAGGGAAGATAATCTCATCCTGACAAGGCAAAGATTTCTGCTAATAGGGCTCCTCTGAAATATACTTCACCTCCATCTCTCCAATGAGAATGTTGAACTGAGGACCTAGAATCCTAGAAGCCAGTTTCAAGTCAAATGTCCTGGGCAGACCAGTTGTCATGGCTCACATCTATAATTTCAGCACTTGGGGAGGCCAAGGTGGGAGGGTTGCTTGAGCCCAGGAGTTCATGATCAGCCTGGACAACACAGTAAGACCTCATCTCCACAAAAAATTAAAAATTAACTGGGCATTGGTAGTATACACCAGTAGTCCCAGCTAGACTACTGGAAGGATCAACTGAGCCCAGGAGGTCGAGGCTGCGACGAACTGTGATCATGCCACCACACTCTAGCCTGGGTAACAGAGCAAGACCCCAACTCACAAAAAATTTTAAATCCTCCTGAGCAGAGAGACACCCCATGAATACTGGTCATCTAGTCTCCAGATACATCCTCCTGACCTCTGAGCAAGTTTACAGGGGCTGAGCCCCAGTCAGTGGTGGCAGAGGAGGCCTTCACCAACCCCTGCCACTCCAAGCTAACCATAAGTGAGCCAAACCCAGTCATCAGAGTTTCACTTTTTCTTTTCATTTAACGCTGGGATGGCTGACAGACAGGAAGAGGGGCTGAATCGACTTCTCCAGAGCTGACAGGGAAATTAGTTGTCTAATGTGGAGATTGAGAGATTTTACACTTAAAAAAATAAGGATTGGCCAGGCTCAGTGGCTCAGCCTGTAATCCCAGCACTTTGGGAGGCCGAGGCGAGAGGATTGCCTTAGCCCGCGAGATCGAGACCTGCCCGGGCAACTTAGCGAGACCTGTCTCTACAATAAATCAAAAACTAGCCAGGCATGGTAATGCGCGCCTGTAGTTCTGGCTACTTAGACGGCTGAGACGGAAGGATCGCCAGAGCTCAGCAGGTTGAGGCTGCAGTGGCCAGGAGCATGCCACTGCACTCCAGTCTGGGCGACAGAGTGGGACTCCAACTCAAAAAATAAAAAATAAGGATTTAGGGGAGTAGCAATCAGGTGGAGCTAAATGGTGGCTGTCCCCTTTAGAAGAGCATTCCCTCTCCAAGTCCTCAAAGTCCCCACCTCGCCCACGACAACCATTTACCTCACCTGCCTGCCTTGCTGGTGTTTTGTATCTGCAAACTTAGTTTCCCCTTCCTCAGGGGGTTCACTGCAGTCTGTCTCCTACTGACCTGATTTTGGATTAAGCGCGCCACCCAGTGGCTTGGGGAGGTAGGAATCCAGCTCCTTTCCATTCCTTAAAATCTCAGTGGAAACGGTGCTGATTTCCACTTTCTGTTCTGGGAAGGAGGCCCCCTCTCTACTAAGAACATTCTAGCCTCGACCGGGTCATGTTTAGGGAAGAGGAGATAGTGTTCCGGAGAGACTGTGGTAGGCATAACGATTTTCAGAGGGAGAAGCTAAGGCAAAAAGACAAAAAAAGAACTTCAGAAAGAGGAAGAAGAGGGATCACTTGAAATTGAAACAGCAAGAATCCAGGAAAGGAAGATTAGGAACTGCAGATTAAGGCCAGACAAGTGCAGTGGCTCCTGCCTATAATCCCAGCACTTTGGGAGGCCAAGGTGGGAGGATTGCCTGAGCCCAGGAGTTCAAGACCAGCCTAGGTAACATAATGAGACCTCAGCTCTACAAATAAAAAATTAGCCAGGCATGGTGGCACATACCTGGAGTCCCAGCTACTCAGGGGGCTGAGGCAGGATGATCGCCTGAGCCCAGGAGGTTGAGGCTGCAGTGAGGCATGAGCGTGATCATGCCTCTACACTTTAGCCTGGGTGACAGAGTGAGACCTGGGCTCAAAAAAAGAAGGAAAAAAAATAGAACTGGAGAGTAAGAGAAAAAAGGCAGGGCAGGTGGATAGGTATTACACTGAAAGCAGACAGAAAGGGATCTGGGTTTGCCCTAGGGTTTCTCCAACCTCGAGCAGAAATACGCTGCCATTTGAGGGGGTTTACGACCCTGAGAGCTGAAGTACTGTATATGGGAAGAAGTGCCAACACAAAGTAGGACAGTGGGAAGGGCTAGGCCACACTGACCAGTTGGTGTAGAGCGTGGTGATGGTCTGCTCCCCACAGGAGTCCAGCGGCTGTGTCTGCTGCAGGAGGGCATTGCGGATGACTCTGGACGCATCTGCCCCCAAAAACTGGGCCAGGGACTGGATGAAACTGATGTATGCTTTGACTCCTGCCAACAGCTCAGAAGGCCTTAGGATCTCCTGGGTGGTAGCATTGTAGCTAGCCAGCCACACAATGGCTCTAGGTGATAAGAATCATAATGACAACCCTAACAATAAACATAGTAACAATTATCAAGTGTATACTGTGGTCCAGGTGCTGTGCTAGGATTTCACCACACACATTCTCACCACACACGTTCTCTAATTTAAACTTCATAGCAACCCAGTGAGGTAGGAAAAATTGTTATCCCCATACTGATGAGGAAACTAAGACACAGAGATAGTAAATTATTGCTGGCGAACTCCAGCTGGCAAAGGCAGAGCTGGGACTTGATTCCTCACACACTGCTTTTCTGCCTCCTCTAGAGGCATTAGGTCCTGTGGTAAAAGACCTGGGTTCCTGAATTCCATCTAACTCTATCTGCAGGTTCACATCACCTGCATCCTCAGTGCCAGTATATATCTCTTCTTCCTTGGAAAAAAAATAGTTCCAATCACTGTCAGAAAGGGAAAACCAAGCTAAAAAATCCTTGGAAGTTGGCCAGATGTGGTGGCTCATGCCTGTAAACCCAGTGCTTTGGAAGACCAAGGTGAGAGGATCACTTGAGCCCAGGAGTTCAAGACCAGACTGGGCAACATAGTGAGACCCCCCATTTCTATAAAACAATTTAAAAATTAGTCATGCGTGGTGACCCATGCCTGTAGTCCTAGCTACTCAGGAGGCTGGGGCAGGAGGATTGCTTGAGCCCAGGGATTTAAGGTGGCAGTGAGCTATGATCACACCACTACACTCCAGCCTGGGCGACAGACCGAGACCTAGTCTCAAAAAAAAAAAAAAATCCTTGGAAGTGCAGAGCAATCCCCAGTAGCAATGGGATGCCAGGGTTAGATAGAGAGCATGCCTGTCTGGCATGCAGCTATAGCCAACCTTTGACACTCCTTTATGATTGGGGCACACCAGCAAGATTCCTCCCCACTGGACCAACAACTTCTTTCAAAATACCTTCCCCAGGTGTCTGAGATTTCACTCTCCTTGTTAAAATGTCAACAACAGGAAAAAGAGGTAGATTCTGTCCGTCATTTGTACCTCACTATGAATAAGTCCATCACAATCTTCCTAGGGCCACAGACTTGAGGAGTTTTTTGTCTTGAGCTTTCGGCAAAATGCTTACGGCAGGGGAGGGAAAGGACCCAGGAGGGTCTGCTCCACAAATGACAGAAAAGACCTTCAAGTATCACTTGAGGGAAAGGAATACAGAGGGTCACCCAGAGGGCAAACCCGGTCTAACTTAGCATCTTCATTGAGGCTACACCTCTAGGCCAACCTTGGGGCTTCAGGAACACATCAGGGACATTCAGGGAGAACTTGAATATCACTCCATGCTGTTGGTGCCTGGAAACCCCCATGAGCCTCTAAAGGTTTGCACATAGGCCATTACCAAACCATCAACTTCTTGACATTGTATACACAATGGAGATGCTTACTTCCATATAGCTAACACATACATTATGAAAGCAAACTAATTTAACTTCACTCAAGCAAAAGCCTAATTGAAAAATAAGTCTGTATCTCCTACAATCAAAACACAACTCAGAGTGGTCTTCCTGCTCTGTCTTTGTCCCACTAATGCAGCCCGAGTGAAATACTGAGTCAAATCTTATTATCACAGCTCTGCTCAAAACCCACCAGGGTGCCCTACCTCACTCAGAATAAAAGCCCAAGGCCATACAACACCACAGAACACCTGCACAGTCAGCTACCCCCTGCCCCCTCTGCCCTCTCATCTTGCCCGTCTCACCAGGCTCTGCCCCGTGGCCAACATTGGCCTCCTCCGTGTCCCTTGAACATACCAGGCGTGTTCCCTTTGCATCTCCCTTTCCTCTACCTAGAGGGCTCTTTTCCTGTCAGTCACATGCCTGGCTTTCTCAGTTCCTCCACAGGTGTCCTCAGTGTCCCTTTCTGAAGGAGGCCTTTCCTGGCCACTCTATCTAAAGCTGCAACATCTACACACACTCACACATGCACACACCCACTTCCTATCTCTCTTCCCCACTTTATTTTTCTGCTTAGTATTTATCACTGTCCAATCTACGACATGTTCTACTTTTTTGGTTGTCTCTCTCCCTCGCTAGAAGGTGAGCTTCTTGAGGGCAGGAATTCGTATCTGTATGGTATACCGCTGTAGCCACAGCTTTCTTTTAAATGGATTCCAGTCCCCATATAACACATCAACAGCTTTTAGAACATGACTGGCACACAGGTGTTCAATAAATATTTGTTGGATGAATAACTAAGATACACATTCCAAAACAAAGAAGACTAGAAGATTATTCACAGTAATTCTTCCATTCCCCTAATTGCTGACTACAGGTGCCCAGTAATTAGGGGTGTTCCTCCTAATTTAGGGGGAAACGAAATGAGGGGCAAGGCAGAGAGAAGGAAATGTATATTACCAAGGCCTCATTCAGGGGTGTCAAAAATATGTATACACATTTTAAATGATGTTTCCTATGTATTACTTTTCAAAGTTGAATTGAATTATGGTAGCAATGTATAGTATGATGTTTGTTCAAAAGATGGTGTTAATCAAATGAATGCTAGCATCACCATGAGATAAGTGGGTCAAAGAAAATAGCGGAAGCACGGTTGTCATTTGAAGAGCACATGACCATTTTGAAGTGGTATTTGAAATTCAAGAACATTGTGGAAGTACAACAACAATGGAGGCATGAGTATGCAACAGAACCTCCAACACCCCTAACAATTGCACGCATTTGTGACAACTGTGAGACGCATGGTCCTGTCTGTGATGTGTACAAGGGAAGATCCGGGAGGCCTTGCACAGCAATAGGTCCTGCTTCTTCTGTTATGGTATTGGAACAGTTTGCACGCTCACAGCAGTCTACCAAACAATGTGCACCTCTTACAATTGCAGAAGTCAAACATGACTTGTATTCATCTTTTGTTATCAGTATATATTATTACAATTTAAATATAGTTTTCTCCTTTCTTAAAATGTGTATACACGTTTTTGGCACCCTCTATATATGTCAGGAACTTTGCAGTCATTATTAACTTTAATTCTCTACCAGCTCTCGATTATGGGTAATTCTCAAGGATCTATAAGGTAAATATCATTATCCTTACTTTATGGGGAAGGAAATAGACTCAAATAAGTTAGATAATCTGTTCCAGTGTCCTAGTTAATGCCAGGTTGTCAACACAGGTCTCCTGGCTGCAAAGGTCCTGCTCTTTCTACCATACCAGTGGTGATCAATTCTGGCTGTTCATTAAAACCACCTATAAAGATTTGGGGCTCTTTTTGTTGTTTGCTTAAGTAGTGTTGCTTGGAACCTATTCTAATTCTGAGATTAAATCCTAACTTGAATGTAGCCCAGCTCTGAGGACTACCATAGCATGTATACTCAGAAAGCAAGGAAAGAGGATACCTATTGAGTCTGGCCTCCAGATGGCTGCTGAGATATTCGGAAGGGAAGATCATATGTTCAAACACAGAGAAACTGTAGACGTGATTCAATGTCAGGGCCAGTTCTGTCAAGTTGAGATGTAGCTTGTCCATGCTAGAAAGCAAAATGAGCCCGGATTATGGGTCTGGCACTGTCTGCTAGTGTCTGGGAAGGAGGTGTCTGGCCCAAGGCCCCCAGACCCCTTCTACCTTGAGATATTCAGCCTAGGACAGTGAACGTTGATGATGATTTCAAAGGCAAAGTAGAAATTTCACATTTAAATGCTTCTCCATACACATCACTCCCACCACCACTTGTACGTTTTTTGACTGTATTACCCTCCCTCTTCACTTTCCTCCCTTCCTTGATGCAATGCCCAGTTGGCCTGCTAAGACCCAGGTCCTCACTTGGTGACAACGCTGCGGTTCTTCCGGTGACTCTCCGTCCCTGGCTTGTCCCTCTCAGGCTCTCCTTTTCTGAGAGTCTGCCTCTGCTTCACGTTTTTCTTGTTCTTGGCCTTGCTGATGGTAGTGGCACAGTGCTTAGGGAGAAGCTTTAGAAACAAACACAGGTAACTGGAGAAATGAGATGTGTTGCTAAAACTGCCAGGTGGCCCATCTGACAGTTATACAAAGGTCTGTTTTGTTTTATTTTTATTTTTCTGCCTCTCTCTCTCCTCCCACGCATCTCCTTTTCTAATGGGGGCCTACTTGGCATGTGCTCAGCTCTTTTGGTTTTCACAAATATCTCTCCACGTATAGGATCAAAGTCTCAAGATGGCAGCGTCTTTCAAGAACCAGAGCATCACTTGCCTACCAACATCCTGAGAGAGCCTTTCCTAATGGAAAAATTCAAGTACAAAGAATAACCCTCCAGGCATGGTGGCTTACACCAATAGTTCCAGCACTTTGGAAGGCTAAGGCAGGAGGATCTCTTGAGCCCAGAAGTGTGAGACCAGCCTGGGCAACTTAGCAAGATCCCATCTCTACCTAAAGTAATAATAGTATAATAATAATAATAATATCTAAGAGGTCCATTCAGTTGTGCCTTGTGAAGTCTTCCAACCTAGGAAAAGAGTTACTTTTTGCTAGATGGAACAACCATCTCACTTACTATACCCTTCATATTCTGTCTCATGAGACAGTTGTCCACACCACCATAGCCCTCCAGAGAGTCAGAGCTCATGATATGGCCAGCACTCTATCCACTTTTTAAAAAATATCATATTTCTTCCTAGTTAGCTTAAACATCAGTTCAGAATCTCTTCTTCTCACCTAGACACCCCAGTTAGCCATACAAAAAATATAAGATAGAATTATATACTCAGGTATCTTCTTCAAGGTAGTTCAGCAAGTTAATTCCAATGCTGCTGAGCATGTGCAGAGCACATCTGGAAACTCCTCAGTGGAATTACTCTGAGAGCAACATAAGAGCCACAACAGAAACCAGTTTTGTTACTTTATAGTCACACGTTATTTGTTTATTTTAGAGATAGGGTCTTGCTCTGCTGCCCAGGCTGAAATGCAGTGGCACAATCATAACATACTGCAGCCTCAAACTCCCAGGTCAATATTCTCTCACTTCAGGCTCCCAAGTAACCAGGACTACAGATATGCATCATCACGTCTGGCAAATTTTTCTTTTTTTTTTTTTTTGTAGAGATGGAGGTCTTACTATGTTGCCCAGGCTGGTCTCAAACTCCTGGCCTCAAGCAATCCTCCTTAACCTCCCAAAGTGCTAGGATTACAGGCCTGAGCCACAGCAACCAGCCCAGATCCTTTTTTTTTTTTTCTTTTTTTCTTTTTTTTTGAGTTGGAGTCTCACTGTCACCCAGACTGGAGTGCAGTGGCACGCTCCCGGCCACCACAGCCTCAATCTGCTGGGCTCCGGCAATCCTTCCTCCTCAGCCTTCCAAGTAGCTGGAACTATAGGCGCGTGCTACCACACTCAGTTAATTTTTGATTTATTGTAGAGACGAGGTCTTGCCAAGTTGCCCAGGCAGGTCTCAAACCCATGGGTTCGGACAATCCACTCACCTCGGCCTCCCAAAGTGCTGGGATTACAGACTCAGATCCTTTTTTTTAACCAGAACTTTTGACTATTTCAAAAAAGTGAAGTCCACTTTACTGGAAAAAGATATGTCAGCCCTGAGATTATACAAAAGTGTCAGTAGTCAATTCTGAAAGCAGTTCCAAAAACATAACTCCATTACCAATGGCAACACCACTAATTATTTGCTGAGGATGTTAGCTTTGGAGAGCTAAGACTATTTGGTTGCAAAAGTTCTGGTGTGTGTGAAAATCATTTGCATCATATTTTAGTCATACCTGATAACAGCACTGAGAAAATCTCCTTACCAGCATCCCTTGCATGTAATAGATACTCATACTGAGTGACGAACATGCCTACAGTTATACTTGTTTACATATCTCCCTTGCATTAGTTTTTAAATTTCTCCCAAACATGTATTTGTACTCGTCTTTCCATTAAACTGGAACATTCCCTGAGGGCAGGAATTGTGTACTTTCCTTTTGGGTCCCCACCCAAAAACCCAGCACAGCGTTTGATGCTCAGTAAGTACCAACTTATAGAACAGTTAACATTTATTGAGTGATGTATACCAAATATTAAATTTATTGAGTGCTGTATACCAAATATTAAATTTACTCTATTTCATTTAATCCTTATGATACTTCAGTGAAGGAAGTATTTTCTTCCCCATATAAGAAAATATTTACATATGAGAAAATAAAAATAATAATAATAATTTAACTATACATCAATACACACACACACACACACACACACACAACATACCCTGGCTCCCTTCTACCAAAGTTGCTATAAAGCCTGACTCAAACCCAGGAAGGGTGGGTAGTCTGGGAAATCTCAGACTGTAGGACAACAGCAGAAAAAGTTTCTCATTTTCCAATTTTCTGAAATTTAGGTTAAGCTAATCATGACCAGGTCCTGTGAGTCAGTCAAGGGAGGGGAGGCGAAAACAAGAAGACAAGGAAGCAGCCCTGAGGACACACACAGAAGCGGTGCGCCACACACCCAGGTAGCTACAGATAAGGATGCAGATGAGCAGAAAGATGAGACAAGACAGGTGTTCTGGGGGCCACTGTCCTATACATGTGTACACACCGCAAAAACAGGAGGGGAAATAAATTAGAAAGCTAACGTATCTCTCAGAATGATTCCAGTGAGAACACAGATTTGGTTGGTATGCAGTTGTTCAAATAGGAGTATTTTTAGATACCTCTATCTAATCCTAAGGGAGTAAAGACTGAGGGACTAAACTGAGAAAAGAACCGTGCCATAAACTCAAGTACACAGAGGCCCTGGCCCTACGTGAGTAAAAGAGTTTGAGAACTTGGCATCTGAGAGGGAAACACACCAAAGTAGCAAGAAGAGAAGGCACCGGGTGCTGGCAGAGGGGAGACTGACACAGAAGGCCCGGCCTACCTGCTCGCTCAGGTTTCGCTGCTCAGCACAGATCTCCAGGATGCAGTTGCTGGTCTGCTTAGCCAGCTCTTCCAGGAAGGAGTTGCAGTGGTGCAGACCATGGTTCTTTAGGTGAGGGTACTACAGGAAAGAGGTATCAAGGAAGAAACTGTCATCACCAGAATGAGCACTTCTTCCTCAGAATACTGCTGTGATCCCCTTGCCTGAGCTACTGGCTCTGACAGAAGAAGAAGCTGAGGCCAAGAAAGAGAGGACACATTCTACACCAAGCTGAGATGGCTAAGGACTCAGATCACATATCTATGTTTGTACCCTCCCTGGCACCAAAATCAACGTTTGGGATTGTGTTTGGGGGGCATAAGGATGAGATGTGCCTGGAAAGATGACAGGACTTGGAGTTCAGGATACCTACCTCCTCTGGGCACATCTCATGAGTGCAGTGGACAAAATGAGCACAAATCAGAGGAAAGGCAATGGCATAACGCAACATGGTGGGTTCCTCCAGGGTCATGGCAAACATCTTCTCGAAGGTACGGAGATGAAAGCTACAGAGAAAGGGGAAGGGGACTTAAAATCAGGGTTTGGGAGCTGGTCCCTCTGAGAAAGAGAGTATGTTCATTCTTTCAACCAATGTTTATTGATATCATTCCCTCCTTACTTTCCCTAATGGACCCCAGGACAGTTTAGTGATAACCTTCTTCCCTCTCCTTGCACAAAGTTTGCTTGCTATTCCTCCCTCAGAACCTTTGCATGTTTGGCCACCCTCCCCCATTAGAAGTCCTTCAGTAGTGCTAATTCACATTCCTTCCAAAATTGGACACTCAGGATCCAGAAAACCTTCTCAAATTGATCCCATGAATCTGATTTTTCCTCAACCCTGTATCCTCTCAACTTCCTGCACTCTTTTTACACTTTCTTACTTTTTTTTTTTTTTTGAGTTGGAGTCTCACTCCTTCTCCCAGGCTAGAGTGTAGTGGCACGCACACTCACAGCCATCCCAGCGTCGACCTACTGGGCTCCAGCAATCCTTCCGCCTCAGCCTTCCGAGTAGCCAGAACGTAGACGCATGCTACCATGCCTAGCTATTTTTTTTATTTTATTGTCCTGCCAAGTTGCCTGGGCTGGTCTCGAATCCGTAGGCTCAGGCAATCCATTCACCTCGGGCTCTCAAAGTGCTGGGATTACAGGCTGAGCCACTGAGCCCGGACACACTTTCTTACTTTTGCAAGTATTATGTTGATGTCCTTTTCACATACAGGTATTATATCTCTCCACCTATGTTGATTGCCGAAAGCAGAGACAATACATTTTGTTTTCACTTGTTTGTTCAAAGTGTAGAGTTATGCACAACAGTGGTCACCTAATGAAGGCTGAGTGCTGCCTAAGGAAGGCAAACCCATGCACATTCTCCAAAGGTCCTATTCTTTGGTCTTCTCAATTATTTCTGGTTCTCTCCACTAAAGTGTCAAGATTTTCATGTCTCTTTTAAATTATACTGTTCCAAGAGTTAAAAAAGAAAAGGAAGAAGAAGCTGAAGAAGTGTCCAAAGATAATAGTGAAGATGAGAAAAGACTGGAACTAGACATACGGATGAATTATCCTCGACAAGGGGAGGCTCTGTAAAATCCAAATGGCTTTCCACAAGAGAACAGAAGAGAATATGGAGTAAAAGGGAACTGACTTCAAATTCCTATCACTTAGGATTTTGGTAGAAGCTGGCATGAGTGAGCTGTGGAGTGTGAGCATCTGTCTTTAAGGAGATCTCACAGAAAACTAGACTTTCTCATTGTCTAGGGAATGACAGTCCTCCACAGAGGCCAGGCAAGACAGCAAGTGAGTTGATAAAGAGCTCTGACCAGAACATACCAGAAAGTAGACAGGTCAGAAGTTTCCACCAGCAGTTTCTCTACTGAGTCCAGCATTTGGGAGTGAAAGACAATGAGGTTCATCACCTTGGCTAAGTCAGGGTTCTCATGCAGGTGCAGAGGGGCCTTGGCCACGCTGGTGTATGCCTGTGGACGGAGTTGAGAAACAGGCTAAGAAAACAAGATGAATGACAAGGGCCCCCAGCCCTGGAACTGTAGTTTGACCTGGGAATGTCCTGTCTAATCAGCAGCTTTCAAGGTTGATTCATTCCACAAAGCAGAGTTTAGGAGATAAAGAGAGAAGAGCTTGTGGGGGAGGAAGAATCTGAGGATGGGAACCATTAACGGGGAAAGACCATTACCTGTAGGCGAAACCAGTCCAGCCTCAATCCTGAGAATTCAAATTTCTCTCCATTATCAACTGTAAGAAAAACAGAAGCAAGTTTAAAATGAAACAATTTGTGTGCTGAAAACAGCATACTAATATCCAATTACAGAGAGTGGTAAATCTTCTTCAAAGCCATCCTGGCCCATTTCCTGGCTTAACGATCAATGTGCCCAGAAAAAAGATATTCACCCTCATTCGTGCACTGCCTCCTCCATGTCCCCCCGGTTACCTTGTTTGAGATTCAGAGAGGAGAGAATACTGACGAACGAGGACATGATGATGGACTCCTCCTCTGGACACACAGACAGGTTCTAAGAGAGGGGTTGGAGTTACCATCAAGCAGGCATAGTGACCCCAAGACAGAGACTAGCAGCACCAGGATCAGTCAGTGGATGAAGACAGAAATGACTGCCAAGGGCTATAGGCAGAGAGAAAAAGCCCCTGCCATGCTAACACCCAGTTTCTCTTTATTTTTTCTCCTATTTCAATGTAGTTTCACTTAGGGGAGGAACCCCCCCCCCACTGAACTTAGTAGTCTTTTTTTTTTCTTTTAACAAAAGTAAAGGGAGAGATTGGACTTTTTGACACCCAGTCATGAGCATGAGATTCAGCCAGGTGGCTCCGATAGGAAGGTCAGCAGGGATCACCCTGAAATATCCAACACGTAGTCAATTAGACATCATACCTGAATGATGTCACTGAGCACGAGGGCATCAAATCTTGCCAAGTACTGAAGATGGTATTGCTGTATCACTTTGATGTGTCTTCGGACCAGAGCCCGTATCTCCTCCAACAAGAAAAGCAGCTCTGCAATGCTCCTATAGAGTTCAGAATGAGAACAGAGGATGAGTGAGACTAGAAATATGACTGAGAAAAACACAATGATGACAGGGCAGAATCTGAGACCTTCTGAGGTCATGTGATGCCACCCTGTCCCCAGTCCATCTAAGGACAAGGTTTTTAGCCACGTTAAGTACTAACGAGTCAGCATAGTCCTCAGGTGTCTTTGTCTTGGTAACATTTTCTGTGTGGCGAACCAGCCAGGTGACCTCATCACGAATGAAGGACAGTGCCATGAAAGCAAAAAGAGCCTA
Source organism: Cephalopachus bancanus (assembly GCA_027257055.1). NCBI lineage: Eukaryota > Metazoa > Chordata > Mammalia > Primates > Tarsiidae > Cephalopachus > Cephalopachus bancanus. The sequence goes on along the minus strand of JAPVLO010000385.1, from coordinate 919,599 downwards.
AGGAGAAGACAGAGGCTGTCAGGATTCTATTAACTTTAAAAAATGAATTTCAAAGCACAGAGAAAAATACCATAATAACATACATATGGGTATAACTGTACAGTCACACCAACAGGGTTCAATAATGGACATGCAGACCCACAGAAACCTCCAGTGTGACACAGCATCAGACACTGATGCATGTTGACATGGGCACACAGTTAGTACCCCCACCCTATCAAATCACATTTTATAAGTATTTCCTGGGCAAAAAAGCAAGCTCTGTCTCCAATTATTTCACTACTCAAATAGAAGATAAGACCAGTAAACAAGTAGCTGTAAGACATAGCATACTACAATAGTATCAGCCAGGCACAGTGGCTCACGCCTATAATCCCAGCATTTTAGAAGGCCAAGGCAAGATAATTGCTTGATCCCAGGAGTTCAAGACAAGCCTAGGCAACATAATGAGACTCCATCTCTACAAAACATCAAAAAATTAACTGGGCATGGTGGCACAAGCCTGTAGTCCCAGCTACTTGGGAGGCTAAGGCAGAAAGATCACCTGAGCCCAGGAGGTCAAGGCTTCAGTGAGCCATGATCATGCCACTGCACTCCAGCCTGGGTGACAGAGTGAGACTCAAAAAAAAATTTTTTTTTTAATCATTTAGGAGATATACAAAGTTTGGGAAACTCCAAGAAGAATCAAGGGAATCAGCATATATATATACAACTAGATCACAAAAGACTCAGAAATGCAAAATCTCATGAATGCCAAGTCACTCCTCAGAGAGTCTCTTCTCAGCAATCACCACCCTCTCCCCATGTCCCTCGCTTGCCTTTGGTCCCAGCAGTCCTGGTTCATCAGTCAACACAGTCTCCAGCTCCTTCACTGCTATCCGCAGAAACTGCCGCCGTTGACAGTGAAACTGGCCACTGAGGAAGAAAAGGGAAATTAGAGAATATTGCCTCTCCCACCCTTAAAAATCCTGCTGGGTGCTGTGGCTCATGACATAATCCCAGCACTTTGGGAGGTGGAGGTAAGAGGATTGCCTGAGCCCAGGGGTTCGAGACCAGCCTGGTAATTTAGTGAGGCCTCGTCTCTACAATAAATCAAAAAATTAGCCAGGTCTGGTGGCGGTGCCTGTGGCTCCAGCTACTCTGGAGACTGAGGCAGAAGGATTGCCTGAGCCCAACAGGTCAAGGCTGTAGTACCCGTGATTGTACTGCTGCACTCCAGCCTTGGCGACAGAGTGAGACTCCAACGGGGTGGGGGGAGTCCTCCAGAGAGCTCCATTTAGGAAGGGGAGTCAGGCAGGAGGAAAGTTCAATGCTAAAGTTAAAATTGATAAATAAATAAATAAATCTGTGGGGCGGCAGCAAGTTCTTAGGTTGAGGCATCAAAGTCGTACAGAGACTGGGGATGACTCAAAGGAGAGATTCCCACTCTTAGAGAGCATACTCCCTACCCTTACCTGTTGGCAATGGCATGTTCCTTGCTCTCCTTTATGTCTGCCACTCGCTTGCCATACCTGAGGAGTGACACAAGCACAGCAGGGTTGGCCACACCACGCACGAGGGGCCTTGCCCGCTTTCCCAGGCCTCGGAGTCCCACCTGCAGCCTGAGGGGAGCATGGGCAGCCCTGACTTGTGGGATCTTTCCAACCCCTACTTCTCACTCTGGCCTATGAGTAAAAGACTCAGAGCTTATGGTCATTCAGTTCTGCCTCATTATGTTGTGATAAATAGGGACAGGACAGGAAATGACTTGCCAAGGTCACATGAGGCTAAATGGCAAAACTGAGGCTAGACTTCTCTTCCTGTGTTCCTGCCTTAAGACCGTCAAATCAAGGTACTTGTCCAGGTTTCAGGGGATAAAAGAAGCAGTGCATAAATATGACACAGGCCCTGCTCCCAAGTAAAAGCAGCTACTCCGTCTCTGTCCCTTTCCCACCCACTTCCTTTAGGAATTCAACTTCATTAGTTATCTCTGTCACTCTGGTCTCTCTTTCTCCACTGGCTTCTTCTCTTCTCCCAACAGATAAGTCCAAAGCCTCCCTTATTCTCAGAAGACCCTTATCTGACAATCCACTGGACAGGGCCCCTTCTCCCACACCACCAGCTCCTCCAGAGTCACTCACATTCTTAACTCCCTCACCCTCACTGACCCTTGAATCCCACAAGCCTACAACACGAAGCAAACTGCTTTCCTAAGGTGAACTTTTGAATCACCAAATTAAGCAGCCTTTGTATTGTTTTAGTTCATTTGCAATACTTGACTCTACTGGCCATGCCTCTTCTTTTCTACTAGTGATCCGTGCTCAAAATCCCAGCATTACCTCAAGTTCTCTGCTCTCTGTGTTCCTTACATCTGCCTTCTCTTGTCCTGGATCTTCGTTGCCACCACATTAGTGGGACTTCATAGCCTCCTATTTCCCTTCTCCAAACCACTGCTTTCTTGAACTTAACACAAAAATCAAAGAAATTTGGAGTTCGAAAGTATAACTAAATCATGATCCAACTCCACAGAATACCTGTTGTATAATTATTTCCACACCTCTACATAGTACAATGGAAAAAGTAAGGATTAAAATTTTAAAAATCTGGAACTGTTTCTTAATTCCACCTATTATTAACCAAGCGATTCTGAGACTACACCTCCAAGTTATCATTTGCCAAAAAGAAAGATAATGGTATTTATACCTGAATTGTCATGAAGACCAAATTAGATCATTTATGTCAAAGAACTCCCTAAACTATAAATCGTACGTGTTAGTTACTGTTGTAAGTGATGGGGAACCAAACACCTTTTAAACATCTTTCCCATTCCTTAAAAGCAATAATCATTAGAAAGTTTCTTCATACACACACACACACACACACCCAAGTCCACCTCTTGTAACTTCTAATTATGAACCTTAGATTCACTCTTTCTTAACTCTAGCAATGTGTTTTCTTTTTTTAAAAAATGACAATATCCAGTTGTTGAGAGTATGAGGAATCAGTATTTCATAGAATGTTAAAGATACAGTCTGTTTGGAGGGCAATTTGGTAAGAACTATTAAAATTTGGGCTGGGCTCAGTGGTTCAGCCTATAATCCCAGCACTTTGGGAGGCCGAGGCAAGTGGACTACCTGAGCCCATGGGATTGAGACCAGCCCAGGCAACTTGGCAAGACCTCATCTCTATAAGAAATCAAAAATTAGCCAGGTGTGATAGGGCACACCTGTATTTCTGGTTACTTAGAAAGCTGAGGTGGAAGGATTGCCAGAGCCCAGCAGGTCGATGCTGGGGTGGCCATGAGTATGCCACTGCACTCTAGCCTGGGTGACAGAGTGAGACTCCAACTCAAAAAAAAATTTTAAGTGTACATACCCTTTACCTCAGCAATTTCATTTCTGAGGATTTACCCTATAAAACATTCACACAGATTTGCAAAGATATATGTCTAAGAACATTCATTACAGTACTGTGAGTAATGATGTTTCTTTTTATTTTTTTATAATCTTTCTTTTTTTAAATTTTTAAATTTTTATTTTTTTAGTTGAAGTCTCACTCTGTCGCCCAGGCTGGAGTGCAGTGGCACGCTCATGGCCACCACAGCCTTGACCTGCTGGGCTCAGGTGATCCTTCCACCTCAGCCTTCCTATTAACTAGAATCACAGGCGTGCACCACCATACCCAGCTAATTTTTTTATTTAATGCAGAGATGAGGTCTCGTCAAGTTGCCCAGGCTGGTCTCAAACCCCTGGACTCAGGCAATCTTCTCACCTTGGCCTCCCAAAGTGCTGGGATTACAGGTGTGAGCCACCATGCCTGACAATCTTTTTTTTTTTTTTAACAGAATGTCTCACTGTATTGCCCAAGCTAGTCTCAAACTCCTGATCTCAAGTGATCCTCCTGCTCTGGCCCCCCAAAGTGCTAGGATTATAGGCATGAACCACCACACCCTGCCACATGTAATGATTTTTTAAAATGGAGGCCAGGCACTGTGGCTTATACCTATAACCCCAGCACTTTGGGAGGCCAAAGTGGGAGGACTGCTTGAGTTCAAGACCAGCCTGGGCAACACAGTGACACCTCATCTCTACTACAAAAAATAATAAACAATTAACAGTGCATGATGGCATATACCTTGCCCCAGCCACTCAAGAGGCTGAGACAGAAGGATCTTCTGAGCCCAAGAGGTTGACTGCAGTGAACCCTGATCATGCCACTGCACTCCAGCCTGGGTAACAAAGTGACACCCCAACTCAAAAAAAAAATTTTTTTTTAAAGGAGACAGGGATTGGGTAAGTAAATTCTGTTACAATCACATAATGAAAATCTATTCAACTGTTAAAAAGAAAAAGATAAGTCTCTATAGACTGACATTCAAGGGTATAAAAAATACTATAAGTGAAAAAAATAAACTATAGAATATAATATAGAGTGTGGATCCATTGCTTTTTAAAAGTTACTTTCATAAGGCTGAAAAATATATGCAAACCTTTATATATTTATATATGTATGTATATACACATAAGTATCTGGAGAGTACACATCAAACTATTCTGGAGATTGTAGTCAACTTCCACTTTGTTTTTTACATTTCTCAATGTTTTATTTGCAACCAGAATAAACTATATAGGCATTCTGACTCCTAACCCCATGCCTCCTTCTCATTATACCTCTCTCTATTCTTCTCTTTACAGTCAAACCTCTTGAAAGAGTTATTTATTAAACCCTTTGCCTCTCATTCACTCCCAAACCTACTGCAACCCAACTTTCAACCTCACCACGCAATCTGAGCTGTTTACAAGAAGGGCACTGATACCATCTTTGAAGCCAAATCCAAGTAACATTTTTCAATCCTCATTTTATTTAATCTCTCAACATCTTACATAGATAACCAGTCCTTTCTTCTTAGAATGCTTTCTTCCCTCCTTCTGTTTTCCCTCCTCTCAAGATCTCTCACTGGTTTCTCTGGCTCTGCTTGGCCTTTAAGTAGCAACGTACACAGAGCATTGTCCCATTCTCTTCTCACCCCACGTGTTCTCCAAGTAATCTCAGCTACTCTCATGGCTTTGATCACCAGTTCACCAATCTTTATCTGAATCCACACCTCACTCTTAAGTTCCAAGACCACAAAGTAAAAGGTTTAACACACATCTATCTTCAGTGTCCAAACCAAATACACAATCTTTCCCCCAGAAACATGATTTTATTCACGTATTTTCTTATCTTAAGGAATGCCAGATACCTATGCCAGAAGCCTTGATGTCATCCTCAGTTCCTCCTAATTTACTTCATTAATCTCTGCCTCCGGTTTTGCCTATCTAATTCCTTCCCTGCAGTCAGAATGATCTTTTCTGAAATGCAAATATGATCATGTCACTCTTCTGTTTGAAATTACTCAAAAGCTCCCTATTCTCTTTAGGACAGATTCAAGTCCCATGGCAGAGGGTACGAGGTCCCAATCTACTCTCCAAATTTGAATTTCCATCTTTGCAACCCAGCTGCCCATGCACAGAACCACATGAACTTCTTAGAATTTTCCATGCTCTGCCTTACCTAAAAAAAAAAGCCTTGGTAGTTTTGCTATCTAGAATTTCTTTCTCTACCTTAAGCAACTCTCCTGCATATGCCAATTCTACCCAATGCGTGTACACACACACACACACACACACACACACACACACACACACACACACACTTCAACTGTTAAGCTCTCCAGGTCTACCTGTCTCCAGGTTTTTCCAGATCCTGCAAGGCCAGTTTAAGTGTCCTAAATGTTTCCACAGTACTTTGTATTTACACACTATAATCCTATATCACAACAGTTTGTCTATTTCCCACCAATTTGTAAATTCCTTGAGAGCAGAACTGTCTTTTTTTTAATTCAACTAACACATAGCACTAACAATGTAAGACAAAAAGCATCTCTCTATGTACTTTATAAAGAATAACTCTTATTCTTCATGACAACCCTATAAGGTGGGCATAGAAAGGAGCTGCTATTATCCACATTTTACGGGTTGAGAACACTGAGGCAATGGCATGGAGAAGTAAAGCAATTTGTCTTAGGTCACACAAGGGGTAGAGCTTGAATTCAATCTCATGCTCTTGACCTCTATATTATCTTATTAATTAGTAGATATTCCTAAAATGCAGTGAAGCACCTAGCAAATGGAAAGCATTCAATCAATATTTCTCTCCAATAGTTAGAACTAATCCTCACCACCTATTCTCTGGGAACACTCACAGAGTATTGTTGGGAGGGATGTTGGGAGGGGCTGAACATCCCCCAAGAAGATAGGTTTGACTCTCATGCTTCTCACCCTTTCAAACTGCTGAACAGGTCCTCGCTGACCTTGTGCACCTGCAGTACATCCTCACGGATGAGGGTGATATACAGCGAGCCCTGCAGACACAGCTTCCACAGCTTCTGACACTGGCTGTTGGAGTTGAGGCACCCATGACAGAGGAGAAACCCAACTGCAGGTGGTTGAAACAGCACAGAGGAAGACTTTCAAAACTTAGCAACATGCTGCTGCTAATCCATTCCTTCTGAGTCCCACTAAACTTACTTATAATCCAGCGCTCCATTACTTCCACAGACAGATATTCACAAGCCATCTGTGAGGAGAGAAGCAGAGATGGTGAAGTGGTTAATTAACTTAGTCTTCCCCTAAAGGAGGAAAGTCAAGCTAGAATCTGAGTTTCAAAATCAACTTCCATTTTACCAGACTGGAGTAGGGCACTTTATAAACCCATAGCTGGGAAACCTGCCAAGATGGAGATTAATGAGGAGAAAATAAAATAGTTGAGAAAAAGAAAAGGAGCCTGGGACCAGACATGGCAGCTCATGCCTATAATCCCAACACCTTGGGACGCCAAGGCAGGAGGATTGTTTAAGCCCAGGAGTTCAAGACCAGTCTGGACAACATAGCGAGACACCATCTCTATAAAAAATTTAAAAAATAACTGGGCATAGTGACATGCACCTGTAGTCCCAGCTGCTAGGGAAGATGAGGCAGGAGGATCGCCTGAGCCCAGGATGTCGAGGCTGTAGTGAACTATGGTCACACTACTGCACTCCAGTCTGGGCAACAGAGCAAGGTCCTGTCTCAAAAAAAAAAAAAAAAAAAAAAGGAGGTTGGACTGGAAACAAAAAGAAACAAAAGCTTTGCCATAAATTATCTTCAATAGTTTAGATACCTTTAATAATAAAATGAGGACAGCACAACTTCCCATGATTCCTCCTTCCTTCGGATCCTTTTACCACTTAAAGTGTAAATCATTCATGTGGCACTTCACTAATCTTGTGCCATCGGCTGTATTTTTTATGACTACGTGGTATATATTTCCTACTATAGCATATGTTTTTTGACGGAAGGACTTTGGGCCCGTAGTCATAAAACAAAAACATTTATTAATTAATTGATTCCTAAGTTCAAGTTCTTACTGGGCTGAATAAATGCCTAATGATTGCATTCCACCCATTCATTCATTCCAGGAATATTTACTAATCATTACATCTATTTCCTTTGTATTCACCACCCACTTCATAGCACCATGTCTGAGACTCTGCACATATTACATCGCCCTAACTCACCCGTGCCCATGCAGCATCTCATAGGCACAGTTGTACATGTCAATGAGTACCCATCAATCCTCAATCCATAACAGAAGCAAAAGAATTCAGTACTCATAAACCACTTTTGCTGGACTAATCCTGATCTAAACAAAAGCTCCAACCCAACCATTATTTTATTTTATTTTTTTTTAGCTACAAGAAGTGACCAACTTAGAGGCAAATCCTAGAAGAGGGATAATACACTCTTAGGGCTGGTATTTCTGAAAGAAGCAGCCTCTACAGAGATGGCCTTGGCAAAGACAACACCTCCACTAATAAAAGAGGGAAATTACCGTATCTGAATTTGCAGGGTTGATCATGGCTGGGGGCGTGCTGATGAGACTTAGAAGCTGGGCACTGCGCCACTGCTCAGCCCCCTGGTTCCTTCGGACAAAGAGGAAGTGCAAAGAGAGGAGGGCTCCACTCACAGCCTGTGGGAAAAAGCAAGTGAAACCTGCTGTCAATGACAGGACCACATTCTTCTACCTGAAAAATTCTCCACTCTCGGGGAACTTGCCTTTGTGTGAGGCCCAAACTCCTCTGTCAGCTTCTTCAGAGGGTGGTCATACTCCAAGACCATCTGACTCAGACGAGCAAAGCTGGGGTCACTAGAAAAGAGCAGAGGAAAGAGGAGCAACAGCCCTTCCTTAGCCATGATGTAAACTCTTGTGTTTGCACACAGAATAAATATGTATGCATAGGCTGGCATTCCCACCACCCCAAAGATGTACATACTAACCTGTGAATTACATACACAGTACCCCTTTCCAGGCTCAGGTACTAAGCTATGGTCAAATAGAACCATACAATTTGGGGCAGGTCCATGAAAGTTTTTTCCTTGGAAACCAAGTAATATGCCTGGATCCAAATCTGTATACAATCCCAAGGAGTATGTAAACATTCCGATCTAATGGGTAAGGCAGGTGCCTAGAACAATTGCCACAACCCATTCTGATTCCCCTAGTCTTCATTTTCTTAGCCCTTAAATACTTATTTGCACTAATGCTGGGGGACAGAACTACAAATAATCCATTTATACTTGGCTTCAAACGTATTATCATACATTACTTATCTCTAATTAGAGTTACCTTATTAATATTATTTCTACCAATACTAAAAATAATTTGCCTTTTATAAAAACTTGAAAAGCAGAGTGGAAGCCTGCCCATGATTAAAAATTGATCAGAGATAATGCAGACTGCATAATCCACTAACAGATACTCAAGAGCTAACTACAGCGGTCAGGGATTGGTTCCAGGACCCCTGCTTATACCAATATTTGCCCATACTTAAATCCCGTGCTCGGCCCTGCTAAACCTGCCTGTATGAAAAGTCAGCCCTAGCCGGGCTCGGTGGCTCAGCCTGTAATCCTACGCTTTGGGAGGCTGAGGTGAGTGGACTGCCTGAGCCCACGGGTTCGAGACCCGCCTGGGCAACTTGGTGAGACCTCATCTCCACAATAAATCAAAAATTAGCCGGGCGTGGTAGTGCACGCCTGTAGTTCCAGCTACTTGGAAGGCTGAGGTGGAAGGATCGCTGGAGCCCAGCAGGTCGAGGCTGCAGTGGCTGGGAGTGGCCACTGCACTCCAGCCTGGGCGACTGAGTGAGACGCCAACTCAAAAAAAAAAAAAAAAAAAAAAAAAGAAAAGTCAGTCCTCTGTATAGGCAGGTTTCACATCCCATGAACACCATATTTTCAAACAAAGTTTGGTTGAAAAACATCCACGTATAAGTGGACCCACACAGGTCACACCCATGTTGTTCAAGGGTCAACTGTATATATAAAAGTATACCTTATTTTGCCTAGATCATCACATAGATTATAGGTCCTCATATGAGAAATCAACACATCTATTTCCTTTGTCTTCACCCCTCCCTCACAGCACCATGAATGGGATTCTCCCTATAGTACATCCCCTTAACTCACCCATGCCCATGTAGCATCTCATGGGCACAGTTGTACATGCCAATGAGTACCCGTCGATCCTCAATCCGAGACAGAAGTAAAATAACTGAGGTGTAAGTCACAATCAAGTCCAGGTAACTCCGAGTGAAGTCAAAGTTGAGATTCTACAAGGAAAATACAGAGGGACCCAAGGACAGCATGGTCAATTTTTCTAGACTTCCCTATAATCCCAAACCACTCCAAACAGTGCTAAATAGACTCTGCATGGGTCCACTTAGAAAAAGAAACCGACAGGATTGAAAAGAAGAACAAAAATCAGAGGCTAAAAATGAGCTCAAAATATATAGAGGAAAGGAAATAAGGCAGCAATTAGGAAATGGAGGAGGCAGAGAAAGATTTTTGTGTAATTTTTGTATTTACTTAATCACCTTGCTGACCTGCTTAACATATAAGTACTTTTCACAAAACAATTAGTCCTGAGAAGGAACAAATGAAATAGCCGTTTTTCCAGTTCCATCCCAACCCACTCTGTCCCAACTACCTGACCATTCCTTGGACTCTCCAATAGAAGAGAACTGCAAAAGGATCTTACGATATCAAAATGGCACTGGCAGGCATCGATGGTGTTAAGAAGTTCATAGACGTGATCCTGGGGATGGAATTGAAAAATTGAAAATGACAGTGAACAAAGAGTAAAGAGAAGGTAACATGTCCTCCCAGAACTGAAGAAAGGGATCTCTCCCTTAGAGGTCCTAGAGAACCACCAAGTAACAGAAGAAAAGCATTGTTAAAAGAGAAAGGAAGTTCCTCCTTGGTAAGCCATCAGCGGGTGCCAAGCTATACTGCCAAATGCCCATAACTCCACAAGCACAAGTTTCTGCTATGTCATGCACACTCTTCCTGACCTCATCATCCCTGTGGCCCATTCCTCCACATAAAAAAGGTCATAGAATGCAGACCATCTAACAGGCATTTTCAAAAATGCCCAAAATCAAACCCATCTTTATTATTGACAAGGTAAGTCTATTCTTGGATTCCATCTCTTGTTCTCAGGAGTTAACCTTTAACAAATGGAAGTACTGTACTACCTACCTTCCACGGGTTTCTATTTACTCACCCCCTACCATGTATTAAGTAGGTAACTTGCATATACTTCATTTAACTATGGGAATTCTTTTTCTTTTCAGACATAATGTCACATAAACAAAGATGTAGTTTCATTGTGGACACTTCCCACCCCCCAACATCAGAGCCCACTCTATCCTGCCCAAACCCCAGGTAAACCAGTTTAACAACTTGATATGTCCTTTCTTATTTTTCTTCTTATTAATATAGTCCATTATAAGGAAAAAAGGAAAAAGAGAAAGAGTTTTCTTTGGTCAACATTTGTGATAATACTGGGGTTGCCAAAAAAATGTATACACATTTTAAGAGATGTGCACCACAATCAGAAGTGTCTGGATGCTGATGGTAACCACTCTGAACACCTCTTGCAATTACAGAAGTCAAAAGTGACTTGTATCCATCTTATCGAGTATCGCAATTTTAACATAGTTTTTTCCTTTCTTAAAGTGTGTATACAGGACATCCCCTGTATTACACCCTTTTTCTCATTTTGCTTTTTTCATTCAGCTTTACTTGCTGAATGTCCTCAAAGACATCTGGTAGAGCACTGTCACATTCTTTTTGATAGCAGCACATAGCCTATGTACACCACAGTTCATTCAGCCTTTCTCCCATTGGTTTGATTTGTTCCCAGTTCCTGTTCTCATCCACTGCACATTGGTGGTACTTTCATTTCTACAAAAGTAAAATTGCTGGACCAAAGAGCATATTTTTTAATATGCTGCCAAAAGATTTGAACAGGCACTTTACCATAAAAAAAATACACAAATTGTCAATAAGCACATGAAAAGATGTTCAACGATATTAGTCACCCATCATTATAATTAAAACCACAATTACCAGCCTAGGTAACATAGCAATAGACCTCCTCTCTACAAAAAAATTGAAAAAATTAGCTGGGTGTGGTGGCATACACCTGTAGTCCCAGCTACCTGGGAGGCTGAGGCAGAACTTCCCGAGCCCAGGAGATCAAGGCTGCAGTGAGCCATGTTTATGTCACTGCACTCCAGCCTGGGCAACAGAGTAAGACCCCAGCCTCCCCTAAAAAATAAATAAATAAAATGCCATAACATACCCCCTAGAATGGCTAAAAATTAAGTCTAATAATAGCAATGTTGTCGTGAATTAAGAGCAACTGGAACTCTCATGCGTTGTTGGTGGGAGGATAAAGTGGGACAACTTTGTAAAAATGTTTAGTAATTTCTTATAAAATTAAACATACTCTTACCACACAACTCAGCAATTCAACTTCTAGATTATTTATCCAAGTGAAATGAAATATATATCCCCACAGATATTTGTACTTGAATGTTTATAGCAACTTATGCACAAATCTTATATAGCAACTTATGGCCAAAATCTGGAAACAAACCAAATGCCCATCAACAGATAATTGGATAAATAAACTGTACCCATGCAATGGAATCATCCTCAACAAAAGTGAGGACACAATCACTGATACATGCAACAACATAGATGAATCTAAAAACATTATGCTGAGTGAAAGAAGCTAGACACAAAAGGATACATGTCATATAGATTCCCTTTTTGTGAACCTCTAGAAAAGAAAAATATATTCCAAAAAGCAGATCAGTTATTGCCTGGGCCAGAACTAAAGGGTAGAGATTGACTGAAGGAAAAAAGGTACAGAGAATCTTGAGGATGATGGAAATTTTCTATATTTTGCGGTAGGGATGGTTACACGAGCATATACATTTACCAAAACTTATTATAGGGGTAACCCCTTCAGAAAAAAATTTCCAACTTATCTTCCCAAAAAGAGTGTAGCTAAATTAACAGATGAAGAACCCAAAGCTAAGAACAGTTAAGAAATTTGCCCAAAATCACAGAGCTAGTAAGGGAGAGTATGAGATTTTGAACCCAACGCCTATTACCTTCCCCGTATGCCACATGACCTCTAGACCTTTGTGTAGGTCTATATTGCCTCATGTGCTAGGAAACTGCCTGCTTTAAACAAGCCATACCGAACATCTTGAACTCAGAACTCTACAACCACCACAACCAGCAAATATTCTAAAATCTCCTTTGAACTTCAACTTTTTCCAGTTAGAGGCTTATTTGTGTGCTTCCAGGATTCTTTCCACTGCCTCCACCAGTGCCTATGATCTTCCTAGCCACTACTCTCAATTCCACAATTAATACCCTCTGGCCTGATCCTTCCTCTTTCAAGCCTTAGCATCCTCCATGTTCTCACATCTCTCTTCCTTGTGTGATCTAATGAATGCACTCCGTAGGGCAGGCATAGGGTACCCAAGGCAGGGCCTCATGCTCTTGTGTCATCTGAAAAAATACTACACTATCGCCACAAACCTGGGTTGCTCAGAGGGCTAAAATTTGTATTATTTCTTGAATACATAAAGAATACGTGTTTATTGTAGAAATAAAGAGAAGTTTAATTTTAATTAGTTTTCCAATTTTTTTTATTTTTAATTTTAAAGATGTGAGGTACAATTCAGGGTTAAGTATACAAGTGTTTATTATGCAGGTACCCTTGTTGACGAGGTGTGTCCCCCCCCCCAGCAGAATCCCACTAATTAGCTTTCAAAACCACTTATAATCCTACCAATCAGAAATTCCAATCTTCTTTATATGCATATTTAGCTATGTAAATATACATTTGGGGGACATCTTACATCTGTTTTAAACTGTATCACAATTTACTTTTATATTAAACAATACATGAAGAACATTTTCAATGCCAAGTAATATAAATAATATATTATCATCTTTAACAACTGCAAAACATTCATTTGTGAGCTTTGACGTTCAGAATATTCATACCCTGAACTTTTAACCAAACCTCTATTTATTGGATATATCAATTATCACATTGTGATTTTCATAATGCCATAGAGTATAGCCTTGTACATATATCCTTGCACTTCTATCTGATTGTTTCCTCAAGACAAATTTCTAGGAGTAGAATTACTACATTAATTGTTAAGACTTTTAAAACACATTACCAATTTGCTTTTCAAAAACATTATATTAAATAAATTTTTATGTTTATAAAAATAGTACATGCTCATTGTTTAAAATTCAAATAAAAAATGGTACACATAGTACTACTGCCAAAAACTGCTGACAATAAGACAAATTCAAATTGCGGAATATTCTGAAAAATAACTAGCCTGGACTCTTCAAAAAAGTCAGTGTCAGGAAAGAGGAACAAAGGCTAGGAATTATTCTAGATTAAAGACTAAGGAGATATAACTAAATCCAATATATGATCTTTAAGACAACTAGAGAAATGTAAACATGAACTATATTTTAGCCAATAATATTGTGGTATTACAATATTATTGTAGTATTACAATATTAGCCAGTAATATTGTAGTATTGTTATATTTTCTAAATATAATTTTTGTACTAGGGTTGGGTAAGAAAATATTCTTGTTCAAATATTTCAAACAGATGTGTGCTTAAATATTTGGGGAAGGAAATATCACAATGTCTGCAATTCACTCAAATGGTTCATTAAAAAACAGAGAGGGAGCCGGGCACGGTGGCTCAGCCTGTAATCCCGCGCCTTTGGGAGGCTGAGGTGAGTGGATTGCCTGAGCCCGCGGGTTCGAGACCCGCCTGGGCAGGTGAGACCTCATCTCTACAATAAATCAAAAAACAAAATTAGCCAGGTGTGGTAGCGCGCGCCTGTAGTTCCTACTACTTGGAAGGTTGAGGTGGAAGGATCGCTGGAGCCTAGCAGGTCGAGGCTGCGGTGGCCGAAGCGGCCACTGCACTCCAGTCTGGGTGACAGAGTGAGACTCCAACTCAAAAAAAAAAAAAAAAAAAAATAGAGAGGGATATCTCTCTGTGGGCTTTCAGCGTGGTAGTGTCAGGTGTGGCCTAGACATGCAGAACAAGACCAGTGAGTTCGTGGACCTATATATGCTGCAGAAATGTTCCACCAGCAATCGTATCATCGATGCCAAGGACCATGCGTCTATCCAGATGAATGTGGCGGAGGTTGACAAGGTTACAGGCAGGTTTAATGACCAGTTTAAAACCTATGCTATCTGTGGGGCCATTCTCAGGATGGGCAAGTGTAATGACTCCATTCTCCAATTGGCCACAGCCAATGGCATTGTCTCAAAGAACTTTTGACTGGAGAGACCATAGGTATGAAACATTTGTCATAAATAAACAGTGACAAACCTCAAAAAAAAAAAAATAAGAGGGATAAGCAAATGTAGCAAAACATTAACAATCGGGGGGATCCAGAAGAAGAGTAAAATAATATTCACCGTACTGCTCTTGGAAATTTTCAACAGGTTTGTAATAAAATATCATGGGAAAATACTTGAAATATGTTTTTTTTTGTTTGTTTTGAGTTGGAGTCTCACTTTTGTCATCCAGGCTGGAGTGCAGCAGCACGCTTGCAGCCACCACAGCCTCAACCTGCTGGACTTAGGCCATCCTTCTGCCTCAGCCTTCCAAATAGCTGGAAATACAGATGCACACCACCACGTCTGGTTAGTTTTTGTGATGTATTGTAGAGAAAAGGTCTCACCAAGCTGCCCAGGCTGGTCTCAAACCCCCGGGCTCAGGCAATCCTGTCGCCTCGGCCTCCCAAAGTGCTGGGATTACAGGTTGAGCCATCGCGCCCAGCCTGAAATGTTTTAAACTCAAATTATGCAAAAATGTATAGCTTATACAGTTTGAACGTACCTAATGAAAATATCCAAAATGCTCCAATTACTGAAACTCTTTGAGCACTGACATCACACCCAAAGAAAATGTTCACTGGAGCACTTCACATTCTGAACTTTCAAGATTAAGGATGCTCAGTCATCTAATGCAAATATTCCGAAATTCCAAAACATGCAAAATCCAAAACACTTCTGGTCCTAAGCATTTTGGATAAGGACTACTCAGCCTTCATAGAGAACTCCTAAAAGTCAACAACAACAAAACTCAAAAATGGGCCAAAAAATGTGAAATAGACATTTCTCAAAGAAGATACACAGCTAGCCAACAAGCACATGGGAAAAAAAAAAAAAAACTCAACATCACTAATCATTAGCAAAATGCAAACTAAAGCCACAATGAAACACCTCACACCCATTAGGGTGGCTACTCTCAAAAAAAGCAGAAAATATCTTTCGAAATCAGTATAAAGAAAAAAAAAATTTTAGAAAAAGCAGAAAATAATTGTTGGTGAGGATGTAAAGGAATTGTACAGTGGTGGGAATGTAAAATGGTGTAGCCACTGTGGAAACAGTATGGTAGTTCCTCAAAAAGTTAAAAAATATAATTATCATACAATCCGGCAATTTTGCTTTTGTGTGTATACCCCAAAGAATTGAAAGTAGAGTCTCTAGCTGGGCTCAGTGGCTCAGTCTGTAATCCCGCGCTTTGGGAGGCCAAGGTGAGTGGATTGCCTGAGCCTGTGGGTTCGAGACCCGCCTGGGCAACTTGGTGAGACCTCATCTCTACAATAAATCAAAAATTAGCCGGGCGTGGTTGCGCACGCCTGTAGTTCCAGCTACTTGGAAGGCTCAGGCAGAAGGATTGCCAGAGCCCAGCAGGTCGAGGCTGCGGTGGCCGGGAGCGGCCACTGCACTCCAGTCTGGGTGACAGAGTGAGACTCCAATTCAAAAAAAAAAGGAAAGTAGGGTCTCAGAGAGATATTTACACACTCATATTCACAGCAGCATTATTCACAAGAGCTAAAATGTGGAGGCAACTCAAATATCTATCAATGTATGAATGAATAAGTAAAATGTAGAATATCCATACAACGGAATATTATTCAGCCTTAAAAAGGAATGAAATTCTGCAATATGCTACAACATGGATGAATCTTATGGACATTATGCTAATGAAGTAAGCCAGTTACAAAAAGACAAATGCTTTATGATTTTACTTACATGAGGTACTTAGAGTAGTAAAAATCATAAAGAAAGTAGAATGGTGGTTGCCAGGGGCTGGGGGGGGAGGGGAAATGGGGAGTTCTTGCTTAAAGGGTAGAGAGTTTCAGTTTTACAAGATGAAAAGATAGATATAAAGGCCTAACATGTAGGATTCATAAGGAACTTTTAAAAATTGACAGGAAAAAACAAATAACTTCATTAAAAAGTTAATATGAACAGACACTTCTCAAAGGAAGACATACAAGCAGTCAGCAAACATGAAAAAATGCACAGCTTCACTAGTCATCAGAGAAATGCAAATCAAAACTACAACGAGATACCACGTCACACTAATCAGAATGGCTATCATTTAAAAGTCAAAAATCAACAAGTGTTGGCAAGGCTGCAGAGAAAAGGGAATGCGTCTATACTGTTGCTGGAAATGTAAACTAGTTCAGCCTTTGTGGAAAGCAGTGTGGTGTTTTCTCAAAGAACTAAAAATTGAGTTACCATATGACCCTGCAATCTCACTTCTGGGAATCCAGAGGAACATAAATCACTCTACCAAAAAGACACCTGCACACATATGTTTATTGCAGCACTATTTACAATAGCAAAAGCATGGAACCAACCCAGATGCTCATCGAAAGTGAACTGGATAAAGAAAATGTGGTTCATATACATATACTTGATTAAATACTATACATCCATAAAGAACAAAATCATGTTCTTTGTGGCAACAAGGATGCATCTGGAGACTATCATTTTAAGTGAACTATCACAGAGACAAAGAATTGAATGCTACATGTTCTCATTCATAAGTGGGCCCTGAACATTGGGCTTGTGAGCAAAAAGGCAGGAACAACAAACACTGGGCACTGCTAAAGAAGGGAACAGATACATAGAAGGGTGAGGAATAAGGGATACATTACCATCCATTGGGTACCATGTCCATTACCAAGGGGATAGAAGGCTTACTAGAATCCCAAACCTGACCTGCACACAATTTACTTATATAGCAAATCCTCACATCACATGTGCCCCACAACTCTAAAATAAGTAAATAATAATAATAAAGATAAATAAAAGATAGATGCACAATATTATGCATGTTCTTAGTACCACTGAGCTGTACACCTAAAAATGATTATGATGGTAAATTTTATGTTATGTATATTTTGCCACAATTTAAAAATATATATATATAGGTAAATGAAAGCCAATCATAATCCATCCCCAAAGGTAGTGTTTTATATATACATATATAATTTCAAATCTTTCCTAGGTATGTATTAACACTATGTGTATACAAGCTTATGTTTTTTTTTTTTTTTAGTTAGAGTGTCACTCTATCGCCCAGGCTGGAGGGCAGTGGCATGCTCACGGCTACCGCAGCCTCAACCTGCTGGGCTCAGGTGATCCTTCTACCTCAGTCTTCCAAGTAGCTGGAACTACAGGAGTGTGTCACCACACAGCCAATCTTTTGATTTATTGTAGAGACAAGGTCTCACCAAGTTGCCCAGGCTGGTCACAAACCCCTGGGCTCAGGCAATCCTCTCGCCTCAGCCTCCCAAAGTGCTGGGATTACAGGATTGAGCCACTGAGCCCAGCCAAGCTTACATGTCTTTTAAAGTAAAAATATGATGTATCATATACTATTCTGCAGTTTGCTTTCACTTAACAACACAACTTAGATATCTTTCCATATTGGTACCTCTCTCTTATTTTTTCAAAATCCTGGATTAGACAATATAAATGAACACCTACTAAAGAAGGAATAGTTTCTGAAAGACATGCCCACGTTAGGGAAGTGGGCTAGAGAGAGCTCACCCGAAATTCCATGACATCCACAAATGACTGGTAGTAGTTGGTGAGGAATTTAACTATCTCAGCTTTTTCACGATGAACTGGTCCTAAATGTTGCTGAGAGAAACATAAAACAAAACAAAATAAGAAGACAGTTGATAAAAGTAATTCAAGAAGAACAGAGGTTACACCTAAAAGTTTTTAAAGAGGGTCGACAGAGAAAGCTGAAAACTCCAATGCTCTGAAGGTCTTTATGCAGAGGGTGGGGTGGTTGAATGTGATCCTGACTAGATAGAGAGGACTAAATAGGAGGACATTTTATGGACACTTTCAGCCGAGCAATCTTCATTTATATCAAAATCAAAAGAAACAGAATGAGAAGATACAACAAGTAAAATTGGTGAGATATCTAGGGTTAACATTTAATAAGGGAGATGTTATATCCTGCTAAATGCATAGTCCCAAGACAAGAAGCAAGGAAACACTAAGTGGGAAATGGGAACAACAATAAAATATGTGCATCCTGCTGGGTTGAAAGAGCTGTCTTCCTGCACAAAAACAACGTGTTCTCATGAATCTTGCAATGGAGAAAGGAGCAACGCTTTTCTCTGGCTTAATCTGGAAGAATCCCATTTTATCTCAGAATTCTTAAGACCTAAAGCTCTACAACAGCCTGAAGACCTGTGGTGTCTAGGAAAACTCAAAGCAGCCTACTTCATGTCCTGCTGAGTTTGAAGACAGGCAGTCAAAAGAGGGGAATCATCCAAGCCAAGAGTTATTTAGGAGAAAGCAGAGAAGGACCAAATTCTCACCGTGCTGTTTCTGACATCTATGTTGGGGAATTTCTTGTTGATGTACTTGACAGATGATTCCATGGACTTTTCCAGTAAGAAAGGTGACTTGGATTTGGGATCCGAACAAGTCTGTACAGATAAATAAACCACACTGTATTTCTACCCTTTATCCTGCCTCTTCCTGCATCATTCATTCTCACAATCTCTCTTAGGAAAAGACAATCTGGGAATTAATTATAAAGCATGACATCAAAGCAGGAACAAATTCCAGGATATTAAGCCAACTATCCAAGAGCTAAATAACAACCTGGGCATTTTGTCTCGGTGGGTAAAGCTTGTCTACTTGGCCCCAGTATAAAGAGGAAGCTGTTTCTCCGCCCCTCAACTGAAGCCGGAAGGAGTGAGAAAAACAGCTGCTCAGGGTTCAGACTTTGTGCAAGACTCAGTGTCACAGTCTTTATCCCAAAGGACATTTACAGTACACATGGGGACAGAGAAACCATGTTCCTGGTGGTTTGTCTTCTAACACAAAAGTTTAACGCACAAAAGTTCCCTCCCCAAAAGCCCCTATTCTCTCTGCCAGGAACTCCCCATAAACACTTGTTGGCATCTTCTTACTCCCTATGGCTTGTCCAGTCGCTAGCCCACCTCTTGCCACCCGTTTCTCCCAATTCCACAGTTCCTCTTTTAAACACACACACACACACACACACACACACACACACACACACACACACACCATAAACTGCCCCAGACTAAGTACCTCAGAAAACACCTACTCTTTTTTATCTAAATATCTATTTTTTTCTCCTTTTAAGAAAGTACGCCAGTGGAAAAGTTTTTGCCAGAGACCCAGCTTCAGATCTTCTGAGTATAAGGCCTCAGCAACACATAATAAAACCCAGAATTCTAGACCCCAGATCTTTCTCCAAGTCACACGGAACACAATTTCCTCCCCCCACCCCCACTCCTACCCTCATCCCCATAAGAAAGCAGATGCCGTCACTGGGGGTGAGAATCATGTCTAGAAAGGGGAAGCCCTGAAAAGAAGCCTCCCCTCTGCCTCCCCAAACTGGCTAACCTAATAATCTGAGTGATTGAAGGTCAGTTAAAGCCGTGGAAAAGAGAAGAAAGTCTAACTGCTGGACCTGCCAGCTCAGGCCTCCCTGCCCTACTACTGCCGGAATAATCAGTGCTGGTTCCAGTGCTCACACTTACCTTCTTAATGTTGTACATGCGGATAAGAACCCCCTGACCGCGATCGTTCAGGATGGCGAGTTTCTCTGCCAATTTGTGCTGGTAAGCAGATGTCAAAGACATGATGGCCACTGAGAGAGAGGAGCATCTGATGATGACCACCGAAAGAGAGGACCATCCGACAGCAATGCCGGATCTCCCCAAACACTTTCAGCTTGGTTGGTGACACCCTCTGAGCGGAAGGACCCAGCCTGGTTGGTGCACTGGTCTTCTGCTGCCTCTGCAATTGGCTCATGGGTGAAATCAGTCACTATGGCTCACGCATCCTCAGAGCCTTCTTGTGCTTCCTCTTGCATGCTCAGCAGGCAAGACTTCCTCTTTCTGACCGTGCAGCACTTTTGGTAAGGCTGTGAAGTCGGTGCAGGCAGGGAGGAGGATAGGCCTTAAGACTCTTCATAGACTGGCACCAACCTTTTTGGTCATATGGCTCCGTGTCCTGGTACAAAGCTCTATGCCAGAAAAATGGGTATCTACTACCCCACCCCCATACACCTCTGTAAGTTCTGTCTTTTAAATCTTCATCCAGAATGCCTGTGAACCTTAGGCCTCATCATCTTCTAGGACCCAAATAAAATTCCATCTACTCCTAATGTCCCCATTCAATGTCAAATATTATATTGTATATTGTCAAATATATATTATATTCCTTGTTTTATATATAAAATATATTTTTATATTTATATATCTATATATAAGTCCAGAGATAGAGATAGAAAAAGAGAGAGAGACAATCTCATTCTGTCACTTAGGCTGGAGGGTAGTGGTACAATCATAGCTCACCACAGCCTTGAACTCCTGGGCTCAAGCAGTCCTCCCATCTCAACTTTCTGAGTTGCTGGGACTACAGGCATGTGCCACCACACACAGTTTTTTTATTTCTTTTAGAGATGAGGATCTTGCTGTGTTGCACAGGCTGGCCTCAAACTACTGACCTCAAGCAATCCTCCCTCCCACCTTGGCCTCCCAAAGTGCTGAGATTATAGGCCTGAGCCACCACTCCCAGCCCTTGTTATATTTTTTAAGTGAATGTCTTATCTCCCCCAACTACAGCATAAGCTCCGTAATGACAGGAGTGGTATCTAATACTCCTTTATAACCCTCACAACGCGCTAGTACAATGCACTGTACTTCTACAGTACATGACAATTCTCAAGGAAATTCTCAAGAAGTCCACAGTAATTTTCTGCTGATTCTCTGGCAGCATCAGTATCACCTGGCAACTTGTTAGAGATACAAATTCTCAGAACCTACCCCAGACCACTGAATACAAAACTCTGGGGTGGGTCCCAGCACTTTAGTGTTTTAACAAGCCCTTTAGGTAATTCCAATGCACACTCAAGTTTGAGAATCACTGTTCTAATACAGTGATATTTAAGGGTGCTTGAGAAACTGAGATCAATCCTTGTCCTCCAAGGTTCAGCACTGGTAGGTAGGACTGTTGTGACACCCACAAGTCTGCACTTATAAGTACCATAGGAGGTTTGGGTACAAATATCCAGGGGACCCATGTTGTGAAACACTGAGCAAGAGCAGCACCTTTGACACAGTAGCCACTCAATAAATATGCTAGTTTATTGGTTGAATTATTAAGACTAAATTAGGAAATAGCCTGAGAAACACAGTGAGACCTCACCTATACAAAAAAATTAGTTGGTGGTGGTGCACACCTGAAGTCCCAGCTACTCAAAAGGGATTGAGGATGAGGCAGAAGGATCACTTGAACCCAGGAAGTCAAGGCTGCAGTGAGCCATGATTGTGCCACTGCACTCCAGCCTGGATGACAGAGTGAGACCCCAACTCAAAAACAAAAAAAAATTAAGAAATAGACTACATGAAGAAGATCTAAATTGATCAAGTTAATTAAGAAGAAGAAATTAATAATGGCCCTTAAATCTTGGAGGACTGAATGAATTTTAGTACTAAAATATCCTTGCCATTCCAACCAGGGTTAACGTGCTAAGAAAATGTTCCGCTCGTTTCAGGTTTCTTTCAAGACACAAAGCAAAAGGTTCTAGGAGAAACTCTAAATCAGAAAGATTAACTTTCCTTTCTACATCCTTTCCAATAGCTTTTCTCTAGTTTTCATTCATTTCCATCTTTCATGTCCAGAGTTCCCATGGTCCCAACAAAACCCAGGAGGTGGGGAAGAGAGGCAGGGCTGATCAGTCTTATTATTTGAGGAACTTAACATGTTTGCTCCCAAGAAAGTGTGTTGTTGTTTTTTTTATTTTTTTTGAGTTGGAGTCTCATTCTGTCACTCAGACTGGAGTGCAGTGGCACGCTTCCGGCCACTGCAGATTCAACCTGCTGGGCTTCAGCGATCCTTCCACCTCAGCCTTCCAAGTAGCTGGAACTACATGCGCGTGCTACCATGCCTGGCTAATTTTTGATTTATTGTAGAGATGAGGTCTTGCCAAGTTTCCCAGGTTGGTCTCGAACCCGTGGGCTCAGGCAATCCTCTCATCTCGGCCTCCCAAAGTGCTAGGATTATAGGCGTGAGCCAGAGCGCCCAGTCGCCCTTTCTTCCTTTACCTTTTTTTTTTTTTGAGTTGGAGTCTCACTCTATCACCCAGACTGGAGTGCAGTGGCATGCTCCCAGTCACCGCAGCCCCGACCTGCTGGGCTCTGGCGATCCTTCCACTTCAGCCTTCCAAGTAGGTGGAACTAGAGGCACGCGCTACCACGCCCGGCTAATTTTTTATTTATTGTAGAGATGAGGTCTCACCAAGTTGCCCAGGCGGGTCTCGAACCCGTGGGCTCAGGCAATCCACTCATCTCAGCCTCCCAAAGCACTGGGATTACAGGTTGAGCTACCAAGCCCGGCTGAAAGTGTGTTTTTTAAAGAAACAGCAAGATGGCAACACTTCACACATGTCATTTCAAATATCTCTAAGGGAGACTTTGTATTTTAGGAAAACAGAATCTGCCTTCCATTTTACTTATTGGATTTGGTCCCTGTGGACCTAATGTAATGAGATATTGGCCCTGAAGATTTGAATTGCCTGCTGTTCAGAGGAAATTTAGGTTTTACTAAAGAGATCTGTGGAATTTCTATGGTCTTTGACCTTGATGGGGAGAATAAGGAGCAGGCAGTAAGAGGTCAACATCTAGCAAGCTGAGCAGCAGCACAGCACCAGTCTTTGTAGGGTTAGTATAGTTCTATTGGCTCTTCCTCACTTGCGTTACTTGTCCCTATCTCGAAAATTTGATTGAAGACTCTCCACCAAGCCAATCTGGCACTCTGCTCTTTTTTTCCCCAAATTTGTATTTACTTATTTATTTGTAGAGATGGGGTCTCGCTGTGTTGCCCAGTCTGGCCTCAAACGATCCTCCCACCTCAGCCTCCCAAATGCTGGGATTACAAGTGTGAGCCACCACATCCAGCCAGGTTCCTGCTTCTTAATATGTAACACACCCCAATGCAGTGGGGACTATCTTCTCACTCTACTGTGGGTGTGCTATGTTCATTTCTGCCTCTCTGACTTCACTTGTGTGTGCTTTCTCTCTTGCTTATCCAAATCCCTTTCAGCCTTCAGGATCTAGCCCAGTAGTCCCAAGCCAAGTCCTTGCTGAACTTCTATAGCACTCGGTCTATACCACATAGTTTACATCAGGTTCTGCCTTTAATTACCCATTTCATATCATACTGCCTCCCCAGCTGCACCAAAAGATTGCTGGAACCTGGAAACACTTGTTCCTCTGTATTTGGTATATAGGAAAAGCCTACAGTACATCAGACAGAATCTAGCTCAAATGTAGTTGGGTGCAGTGGGCTGAGCTTTGGGACTAAGTAACTAAGCCCAGGTTCACGAGTCAGATATCTTGAGTTCACATCTCAGCTCCATCACTTACCAGATCTGATCCAGTTCCTCTAAAATAAAATAAAGATGATATTGATAATAGTTCCTATCTCCTGGAGCTATTTTGTGTATTTAAAAAGTAATAACCTAGTTATTTACTTTGTACCAGGTATTTTAAATGAGTTACATTTATTACCTCAAATAATATTAATAATGCTACTGAATCAGGTAAGGAAACCTGAGAGAATGCCCCTCTATGTGACTCCAGAAAGAAAGAATCAGAGATAGAGAAGATAAAATCTGCTGTATATCAAGATAATCTCCAGCAAATTTCTGAGGAGATCAAGAATGCCATGAAGGAAAATACAGAACTTTTAGAAATAATATCCATTTGGGAAGAGGAGGTTCAAATTCTCTGTAATAAAGCTAGTGTGAGGGAAGGAAAAGTGGAATCTGAAGATGAGAAGGAATCCAAGGAAGATACTTCAAGTGAAGATCAAGAAAAGCAGTCAGGAGATGTGACTGATATATTTGAGGATTTTGAGCCAATGAGCTTGAGGTCCAATAACTCTCCAGTAAGAAATTTAAAAGAGCTTAGAAGACTATGGTGATATATTGAGGTCTATGAAAGCCACAAATGAAGCTGAATTCAAAATGCTGGGGATGAAAGTAGGCTTTCTTTATAAAATCTACAAACAAAGAGAAATGACAGAACAGAAAAGAATTCAAGAAATGCAGGAGCAGCAGTAGAAAGCAGAGCACACCTTCAGGCACCAGAACACCACTTATGGAAAAAAGGCTCAAAACTACTGGCTGAAGACTCGTGTTTTGGAGAGGGAGAAGACCAAGCAGACCACAGAGGACACCCACTTGAAGCACAGTCTGGAAAGAATGCAAAAACAAGGGCTTCAAGAGGCACAGAAGGTACAGAAACCAGAGCCACAAAGCCTGGACACACAGAACCCTCCACACAGAGCAGATTCAAGACTTCATTTGATTTCCATGAGGAACAGCAGTGAGATCCCAACTGAGAACAGAGAAGAACAAGTTCAATATGGCTGCAAGTAGGCCCCCTCCTTTCCTAGGATCACCCCACATGCCCTAACACTGACAGATGTTCATCACCCTTCATGAGACATGGGCTACCTCTTCCACACTGGTGGCCTCTGGGACCTTGGTCACCGCCTCCACCTTCACCATTTGCACAAGCATTTTGAAATTTGAAGAGGACCCATATCTATGATAAATATTCTATGATTCCTATATAATTTTAAAAGTTGCAATATGCCCTTTATTGTCTCAGTGTGTTCCCTGCCCAGTGCTGCCTCCTTCCTATTTATCTTTACTCTTATTTCTCCTAATAAACTTTTACAGTCAAAAAAAAAATGCTACTACAGCACTCATTAGCTTTGTAACTTGAGGCTGTCTGTCACCACTGAGTTGTTTCTTCATCTATAAAATGATGGTAACCCCTCATTCAGTGGTGGAAGTGATTACATAATATGGCATAGCTAAATGTTTCACTCAAGACCTGGTACATTGGATTAGGGAAGCCAAGAGTAAAGTAAAATTTTGATTTTTGAGTATGTAGTGAGCTTGCTATGTCACTTTCTGTGAAATTTTTTTGGTACCCACCAAGATATAGGTTGAGTTTAAAAAGGGGAACCAATCATGCCAACTGGTAGTCTTGAGGGCTATGTTGTTGGAAAGGTCATGTAGCAGCTCCTCCTGTAAACTGAAGGAGCTCTTCTGAAGATAGTTCGTCTCAAAGCAGGGTATTGTAACCCTAGCTGCAAAGCCATTTCAGTCCAGTCCAACTTCATGCTTTTCAAGGCTGCCAGCTAAAATAAGGGTTTGGGATTGTCTGAAGACTGCACTTGGATATTAAGCTCTTTTTTCCATTATCTTTAAGAATCTAAAGATAACTATATATAAAATTGAATTATACTGCAGCCTTTATTTTCCAAAGAGCCAATTCACTTTATAATGTGCTCATGGCTCTAATGTAATCATTAATATGCAGTGAGAGCTTTAAAGAACCACCCTGACTTGTGTTCCTGAAAGGTACCGAAGTCTAAATCCCTGGATTTAATCACCAAAATACCCTCAGGAAAATCTGACATTTAATGGTCTAGCTCTGTGCCCTTTGTCTATGCCCCAGGCACAAAGCAAACCAGAACTGAAATGGGCTATTCTAAGGCACTTTTCTATCCCTACTGCTTAAGCTAGTCTACCTTGATCTTACCCATCCCCCTACCCCCATCAAACTATACTGTCCCTGATTTGCAGAAATCTCAGCTGTAGCTGTTGCCTGGAAACTTGGAAGTCCTTAAAATGAATGTCTGCTGGGATAGCTAAAGACAGCTAGCCAGGGGAGAAAGTAGGTCTTCTACTAACAGTCAAATGAAGCAGATTTGAGATGTTATATGCTTAGATCACCTCTAGAAGTCTTCATATGTTAATACCTACAACTTTAAAAATTTTAGACTGGCATCCTCAGGTAATTATAAAGTAGCCCAAGCTGGATATGGTGGCAAGTGCCTGTAGTCCCAGTTACTCCACGGACTGAGGTAGAAGGACTTCTTGAGCACAGGAATTTGAGGCAGTAGTGTACTATATTGTTCCTGTGAATAGCCCCTGTACTCCAGCATGGACAACATAGCAAGGCCCTGTCTCTTTAAAATTTATTATTATTATTATTGTTAATGTTTGTGAAGTAACCTGAACTTGAACATCGTACTGTTCATTCTTCTGATTCCTTGTCCCCCAAAAGTGGCTATGCTGACCTTTCTGACCATTAGCATCTTTCCCTGGCAAAGAGTTTAATTTAGATAAATTGGAGAAGGGAAGGGGGGCAATGCTGAAAAGGAACCAGCTGCCCAGCTTTGCTTTCACCAGCACTCAAGCTTATGGCATTAAACTTCAGCTTGCCAGGACTGTGTGCTTTCCAAGGATCCCAGCACAGTTAATACTCTATTTGGGAGCCAAGCTCTCTATTTACAACTATAAAGGCTAGGTGCGGTGGCTCACACCTGTAATCCCAGCACTTTGGGAGGCTGAGGCAGGAAGATTGTTTGAGCCCAGAAGTTCAAGACCAGCCTGGGCAACATAGCAAGACATCATCTCCACAAAAATACAAAAAACTTAGCCAGGTGTGGTGGCATGCACTAGTAGTCCCAGTTACTCAGGAGGCTGAAGCAGGAGGATCACCTGAGTCCAGGAGTTTGAGGCTGCAGTGAGCCATGATCATGCCACTGTACACCAACCTGGGACAGAGTGAGACCCTAACTAAAAGAAAAAAAAATCCTTAAGACTAAAAATATGTAAAAATGTTAATTTTTGGTCTTCCAAGGCACAGATGCAGTGAATTTCCCCTGTTTTCTAACTGGCTAGGCTATTGCTTTAGTTACTCAAAACACTCATCTTTCATGGGTAAGACTTGCATACCACTTTTCCTTTGACAATAGGAAATAGGTCTATGTCAAGACTACCTGATCTTAAATGTCAGCTTTTTATTAGCCAAACTGTGGTTCCTGCCAGTCAGCCCTCATGGAGTCAGAAGCCTTAGAAATATCTCCTTATGGCAGGGCTTGGTAGCTCAGCCTGTAATCCCAGCACTTTGAGAGGCCAAGGCAAGTGGATTGCCTGAGCCCATGGGTTTGAGACCAGCCCGGGCAACTTTGCGAGACCTCATCTCTACATTAAATCAAAACTTAGCCGGGTGTGGTAGCACATGTCTATAGTTCTGGCTATTTGGAAGTCTGAGGCAGAAGGACCACCAGAGCTCAGTCCATTGATGCTGGGGTGGCCCTGAGCATGCCACTGCACTCCAATCTGGGCAACAGAGTGAGATTCCAACTCAAAATAAAAAAGAAAGAGAAAGAAATATCTATCTCCTTATGACCCAAACCACAGATACCAGTCAGCAGGTTACAGTACCACCTGGCATCATACAGAAAAGTAAGTTCTCCTGATGAGAACTGTAAATCATTAGGGGGTAAAAATAGGCTCAGAAATTAAAATTTAGTGTCAAAAAAAAGACTGGGCATGGTGGCTCACTTGCATAATCCTAGCACTTTAAGAGACCGAGGCATGAGGATCACTTGTAACCATGACTTCAAGATCAGCCAGGTCAACATAGTGAGACCTCATCTCTGCGAAAAACGAAAAAGCTTCTGACCATATGTGGCAACTGCAGCTCTTAATGTTGGAACACCGTATCTCTTCAGCATTTCCAGAAAGCAGTAGATGGTGGAATACAAGAAAAACTAACAAGAACTTTTTCCTTCTAGAAAAATCCAAAGATAGCTAAAAAGATGACTACCTGCAAATATAATGCTTGTCATGTGGCCCCAGTCAAAGACTCAAGGAACACGAGGCTAACTGTATAAACAGAACTGGTATAGATGATGGTAAATGTTTCATTTGGAGGCAAACAAGTGGTGTGAAGTTCTATTTCTCCTCTTCCCCCATCCAGCAATATCTCATAGCTATGGAAGCCTTAACTAAACAAGAGGAAGAAAGAAATAAAAGGAAGTCTCTATTCTACTTCTATAACTGTGGTCAGCTCTATATCAGAGTTGTTTAAATTTCAAAGGTTATTTCTTCAAGTTTGGAACTAAATTTAAAACTTTCTAATGCTGCCAATCAGATTGCTGACCCTGATGTCTAGAACATAGGTGACCAAGGTGAAACAGTGAATATAATCATGAATGAAGGCCTGGAACTTAAGCCTTTCCTAGTAATAAGTACTAGAGGCCTGAGGAATTAAGTCTTAATACTCCTCCTGCAAAATCCTTCACCAGAACAATCAAAATAGTAAATCTAAGAATATCACTTTGCTCTGGAGAGGGAGTCCAGTGAAAATGAGCCTAACTAAAATCTAAGCTCACTTATAACACTTAAAAGATTCTTCTTATCATACCAATATGTTACTTTCCTATCCACAAAAAACATTACTGGTACAAACTGAAACTTATAACCTGAAAGGTTGGGATTTATCTTATTGCGAGGGATCTTTTTTCTCCCAAATGCAGCATGTTGTAATGGAGACCTCGCTAAACTTCAGTCAGATCTGGGTTCAACTATCTACTCTGACCTTAAGGGAAGTTACTTCTCATACATATCTTCTTCATCTATAAAAGGCTGACAGTGTCAAGTAAAGATGTATGTGTGTGTTAGAGCAATGCTAGCCTCTACCTATAAACTATAATATCATGGCTTAACACAACAGAAGTTTTCCTGTGTAAATGCCAGAACGAGTATTCAGTGGGTGGTAGCAATTCAAGGACACGGGCTCTTTTCATCTTGTGACCGTCATTTGGCTTCCAAAGCCGCCACAAAAAGAGAATGGAGAAGGTGCAACTGCCTTTTAACCACCTTGGCCTGGAAGAGAATATTCTCATTCATATTCCATTGGCAAAGCTACTCACCGGCCTACACCTAAATGCAAGGGAGTGAAAATGCAGCTCCAGGCAGAGCAGCCAGTGCCCAGCAACAGATATGGAAGGGAATCTCAAATCCCTGCTCCCAGCCAGCCCTCCCTGCAACGATATAACAATGCTTGTTACTTGTGTTACTTCTCCTTTTTTCTAGATAATATACATCATACTCCTTCATTTGTTCTTAAGACTTTTGCTCCAAAAATGCTGGTTTGTGAAAAATAAGATAAACTGTCTTTCCATTGTTGGAGAACAGAATACCTCTAAAGCCAGACTCTTCTGTGAGATAGCCATCAGGTCATAGCATAGCAGATGCTCAAGCATCAATTATGAACTTAAAAGAACCGTGTTGGCAGGCTCTGGGTACTTCCATTCCTTCTCAAATCTCCACTTCAGACTGTATTCCATCAAGAACCTGCATATACAATGTTTTTGATTCTGCGTAAGATTTTCAAGGATAAAAGACCAATTTCTAAAACTGTGAAGGGAAAAGAATAAGTGTACTACGCATGAACCAGGTCAGGATCCCCAAGCACACATGCTAGAAGGGCACACCCAAGAGTTACAGAAGCCATTAATGGAGATACCCACCTCATACACAAGGGGAAGGAGGGTGCAAAGGAGCTGTGCAAAATCAATTAGCAAAGACAATGATTCCCACAGACACTCAGTAATATCAACTATGTGTCACAAAGAAACCTTAATCTCCAATAATTGGTTATCTAGACTAATCCTCCAAATCTGGTTTCCAACTAACTTTCCTCTTATGATCAATGCCTACAGTGACTCAAGAGATGTAAAAAAAGAAAAAGAAAAGAAGCAGCAGCTGTGGATGATAAACATCCTAAAAACAGTAAGTGCTTGAGAAAAGGTAAAATAACTTTTTTAAACTAATACCATAGCTTTACTAGCATCACTAATGTTGGGTTCTAAACTTTTAAAGATTCTTACACAGATTTTTCTTCTTAAAAATAAAAAAGCCATATTTTCTATTCTAAGAGTTTCTTCCACCCACAACAGAATGCAGGGAAGTCCTGATGGCTTAATTAGACTTTGGAGAAAGAGCTCTCTAGGGCTCTACCTGAAATGTTACTAAAACACATCAAGCTTAGGTCTTCCATAAAAACACTTGCTATCAAAATGACACTACCTCAATCTTCTCTTTCTCCCCACAGGACAGAAAAACTGATGGAGAAGTTATGGATTAAAGAGCCAGTAGACAGATTTATTTTTAAGTTGGCTTTTTGGGGGTTGTTTTGTTTTGTTTTGTTTTGAGTCAGAGACTCACTCTGTCACCCAGGCTGGAGAACAGTGGCACAATCACAGTTCACCACAACCTCAGGTTCCTGGGCTCTGGCAATCCTTCCACTGCAGCCTACCGAGTAGCTGGGACTACAGGCGCATGCCACCACGCCCGGCTAATTTTTTGATTTATTGAAGAGACAAGGTCTTATCACCTTTTCCAGGCTGGTCTCAAACTCCTGGGCTCAGGTAATCCTCTTCCTTCGGCCTCCCAAAGTGCTGGAATTATAAGCGTGAGCCACTGCACCCAGTTTAACCGTCAAATTTTAGGTAACAACTCTTGTAACAGTTGGCAACTTAACATGTTTTTATTCATCTAAATAAAGAATATATTTCCTGCCCGGCCGCAGTGCCTCAAGCCTATAATCCCAGCACTTTGGGAGGCTGAGGTGAGTAGACTGCCTGAGCCCAGGGGTTCGAGACCAGTCCGGGCAACTTGGTGAGACCTCATCTCTACAATAAATCAACAAATTAGCCGAGCAGAGTAGAGTGTACCTGTAGTTCCAGTTACTTGGAAAGCTGAAAGCGGAGGGATCACTGGAGACCAGCAGGTCGATACTGGGGTGGCCGTGAGTGTGCCATTGCACTCTAGCCTCGGCGACAGAGTGAGACTCCCACTCAAAAAAAAAAAAAAAAAGAAGAAGAATTTTCCTATGACAAACTTCATTTGGTCTTTTTATTTTTCCTTGTTTTTATATTCTCATTTGTCCACCAAAAGACTACAGGGTTTATTCGACTATTTCCTTTACTAGCAGGGGGAATATAGTCAGCATGTGGGCTATAACACTGTTCCACAATTAGGTTCTTCATCTTTCAATTTTTTTCTCCAAGTCACTTACTATATGACCATCAGGTCAACTTTCTTCAACCAATTCTCTATACAAATCTTCTATGCTTAAAAAATATGACTTTTAAAGAAAACTGAGCGCAGAACATGGCTCCCGACATAACTCTGTAAGAGTCAATTCACCCCACCGTAAATATGCCTTATTGTTTTTCACTCTGTTCATTTTTAAATGTCACCCCTTGCCCTTCAACCAGTTTACTCCCATGTTAAATAAGCTTTACTTTTTTTCATTCTGTTCATTTTTAAATGTCACCCCTTGCCCTTCAATCATTCAAATTCCCGTTCTAGCTTTTTTAAAAACCCAACTCTTATTTCTCACCTCATTTAAACCTTTCATGTCTTCTTTAGTGATTTATAACATGGTAGCTAAATATAGAAAATTTTCTCCAATCTCCACCATACCACAGGCCTCCATGAGGGAAGTCAGAATCATGTGATGTTTTTTGTTTTGTTTTGTTTTGCTTTGTTTTGTTTTTTGAGTTGGAGTCTCACTCTGTCGCCCAGACTGGAGTGCAGTGGCCGCTCCCGGCCACCGCAGCCTCGACCTGCTGGGCTCCGGCGATCCTTCCGCCTCAGCCTTCCGAGTAGCTGGAATTACAGGCATGCGCTACCACGCCCAGCTGATTTTTTGATTTATTGTAGAGATGAGGTCTCGCTGCCCAGGCAGGTCTCAAACCCGCGGGCTCAGGCAATCCACTCACCTCAGCCTCCCAAAGGCGTAGGATTACAGGCTGAGTCAACGAGCCTGGCTCATGTGCTGTTTTGTATGTGGTATACAACTGGCCTGGTGCTGTGCATCTAATAGATATTCAAATTCTTGGTACTTAAGCGGAACCAAGACCCAATTTATGACAGGTCAAAAACCAGTTCCTCTTAAGCTGTAATTTTTTTATTGTAGCTAGCTAATCTTTTCAAAGTAATGACATTGGCTTTTTGCTAGTTTAGTGATTGGTTCGCGTATATTTAGATTTACAATTAAAAGTAGAAGTTATATTCAAATGAATATTTTCTGCCTTTAGGAGACTTATCTTTACTTAAGTATTTTCTAAATACTTAGAAATTCTTTTCAAATAATCTTTTTTTCTTCTAATAAAAAATGGAAGGAAAAAAGTAGACACTTTTACTATCTGGTACATGCTAGTACATTTTATTCAAATGGCTATTGACTTTCTCCCTTCACTTTACACAATATAAATATGATTTGCTTTCATTTCTTGATTGGGACCTCACATATATTTCAATTTTTTAAATTGTCCTTTAGTATATTAACACCAGTCTATGAAAACAAAAGAATGTTCACTAAGAAAAATGGCCCAATATCATCAAATGTCTTTCTTTATTATTTTTTTAATAGAGGTAGAGTCTCACTATGTTGCCTAGGCTGGTCTTGAACTCTTGACCTCAAGTGATTCACCTGCCTTGGCTTCCCAAAGGGCTGGGATTGCAGGTATAAGCCACCATGCCTGACCAATATGTCTTTATCATATTTTAGATATAAATAATATTCTCTCAAGAAGGCCATACAGTCTTACTTGAGATGACCACATAATTTTTCCTCTAAGCCAGGATACCTCTGAGCATGAGAGGGGGCACTATCAATAATTATCCTGGCTGGGTGCGGTGGCTCAAGCCTGTAATCCCAGCACTTTGGGAGGCTAAAGTAAGGGGATTACCTGAGCCCATTGGTTCAAGAACAACCTGGGCAACTTGGCAAGACCTAATCTCTACAGTAAATCAAAAAATTAGCTGGGCATGGTAAGGCATGCCTGTAGTTCCAGCTACTTGAAAAGCTGAGGCAGGAGGATCGCCTGAGCCTAGCAGGTCGACACTGGGGTGGCTGTGAGTGTGCCACTGCACTCCAGCCTGGGAGATGGAGTGAGACTCCAACTCAAAAAAAAAAAAAAATAGGGCAACTTCTTTCAGGTCCCCTCTGGCTGTGGGAGCTTTTCTGTCTTCTTAATAAATCCTACTTTTTCATCTTCTAAAAATAAATAAATAAATAATAAACATAAATAAATAAATAAATATCCTACGACAACCAGACTAATAAGGCTGGCTAATCTCATCTTAAGAGATAAAACATCATTTCTTAGGCAATTGTGTCATTCTAAATAATGGGTTTATTCAGAGCTACTCTCATCTTACTTTAAGAAGTAGTGAGGCCCTTGGAAAGAGGCACAACAGAAGTGAAAACATCACTTTTTGGCTTGTAACATTTGACCAAAACTTCAAGAAAGACCAAATAAACTTATGGGGGGGAGGGGAAGTATGTACATTTTTTTTTAGTAGAAAAGGTAATTGCTTAAAAGCCCTCCTAGAGTCCCCAAAGTCTTCACTGTTCCCTGTGCTTCCATAACAGGCAGCTTGTCTAAAGAACCTTTCATTCTGCTTTATTATTGCTAAACTATAAGACAATGTCGGATAGGTATGATCTTAACTGTGTACTAGTCCTGTGCCCACAATTAAGGTTGCTAAATATGAAGAATCTATATTTTATAGACATAGGGGGTGATTAAAAAAAAGAGCACTCAGGGCTAAATATTTCTATCAGAATAAATCAACCTTTCAAAAAAACCTTGTTAACAAGATTTTCTTATCTTCACCCAAAAAGTTTCATTAAGCCAACTTAAGTGATATTATGGAATAGTAATAAGAATTTTCCAGCTACAAAGTTTCTCATTTAAAATCAGGTTTTACATCCAATGTAATACTATAAGAAAATGACTGACGGTACTGGGAAACTATGGGGGGGAGGGGGATGGGATTAACAGTAGCAAATATCTGCCTGAGGATGGGAAAACACCTCTTATCAACAGGGTGTCTGAATGAAACGTAATTGTACACCTAACCCTTAACCGTACCCCACAAAACCATAATAAAAAATATTGATTAAAAAATAAAAATTAAAAAATTAATTAATTAATTAATTAAAATCAGGTTTTAATGTAACTACAGGGGGAAAAAGTGCTAAGGCCCATGACTTGTGTCCTAGATATATTGCAAAACATCCGCCATTGGGTCCCCAGCTTTATCTAGCCCGTGGTTGGCCCATACTTCATGGGCCTTTCTGTGCAGTCTTTCTAAGCAGCTATGGTCTAAAACAGGTTAAAGAAAAAAACTCTCCAATAATTTAGACTTTTTTCCCCACAGAGTCTCTTACAAGATCGATGACGTCTTACAGCTGCTGCAGAAAACATACCTGTGTCCTCAATTCAAATAATCAAGCATCTACTATGTTTGTGACCCTATTTAAGAACTGTAGTGGCATGGGGGAAATGGGGAGATGTTGTTGAAGGGGCACAAAAATTCAGTTGTAAGATGAATAAGTCTTAGCGATCTAACGTACAGCAATTAATAATAATGTATTGTATACTTGAAGTTTGCTAAGGGAGTAGATCTTAAGCACTCTTACCACACACAAAGTTAACTATGTCAGATAAGGCATTTGTTAATCAGTTCAACCATGGGAAACATTATACAAGGTGTATTTGTGTAAAAACACCATGTTGGCTGGACACAGTGGCTTACCCTGTGATCCCGATGCTTCAGGAGGCTGAGGCAGGAGGACCATTTGAGGTCAGAAGTCCAAGATAAGCCTGGGCAACATAGCAAGACTCGTCTCTACAAAAGAATTTTAAAAGTTAGTCAGGTGCGGTGACTGACGCCAAGTAGTCCCAGCTACTTGAGGTGCTGAGGCAGGAGAATGGCTGGAGTCCAGGAGTTCAAGGCTGCAGGGAGCCATGATCACACCATGCATTCCAGACTAGGCAACAGAGAAATATGTTAAATTAAAATAACATGTTGTGCACCTTAAATATATACAATTTGTCAATCATATCTCAATTTCAAAAGAAAAAACTGTAGTGGCCATGGTCTATCAAGGGAGAACAACGTTGGTAACTATAGTATAGGGCAATGCTCCTCAACCTCTGGTGGATATCAAAATCATTTTGAGGGCCTGTTAAAACACAGATTACAGGGCACCTCACACTCCCACCCCACCCCCACAAAGTTGCTGATTCAGTAGGTCTGTAGTAGAGCCCAAGAGTATGCATTGCCTCAAATCACCAGGTGACGCTGATGCCAATGCTCTGAGTACCACACTTCGAGAAGCACTGGTATAAGTAACAGTTTAAGTGTTGTGAGGGTGGAGGGAGAATTCAAGAAAATATAAAGACTTTATCCCAGGTAGAGCTTAGAAGAGGGCATCACAGAGAAAATGATCCTTGGATTTAAACATGTGATGTTCCTTAAACTCAGATCCGAAAAAACAGCAGTATGGGAATTCTAGAACTGTTCTGTGCAAAACCAGTCCTTTACACAATTTTTAGTAGGTAAAGTTTCTTTAGTATAATTCTACCTTTTTTTTTTTTTTGGTTTGTTTTTGAGTTGGAGTCTCACTCTGTCGCCCAGGCTGGAGTGCAGTGGCACACTCATAGCCACTCCAGTGTCGACCTGCTGGGCTCCAGCGATCCTTCTGCCTCAGCCTTCCAAGTAGTCGGAACTACAGGTGTGAGTTACCACACCGGGCTAATTTTTTTATTTATTGTAGAGATGAGGTCTCGCCAAGTTGCCCAGGCTGGTCTCAAACCCACAACTCAGGCAATCCACTCGCCTCGGCCCCCAAAGTACTGGGATTACAGGTTGAGCCACTGAGCCCAGCCTCTACCTTCTTTCAATAGCCTTTTTTAAAGTTCCCATGTCCTTACCTATCTGCTCATTAAACCTTCCAAAGTTATAGTAACAATGGTTTGCAAACTTTGGCTTACAATTTACATCCTAGATGCCAGCACCAAAGAGGATGTGAGGGGCAATTTGGTGCTGAGTCTGGGGGAAAGAACTACTACAGATAAAGAAAAAACAGAGAAAACAGACTTCTCAAATACACCAGTAACTATCACAGGCAATATGGATTACAGAGTCATGTAACATTTACATATTAGGACACAGAATGAATCGAATGTGCAAACAAAATAGCACTACCAGTTTTTTTCATTGATCTTCTACCTTCAGCTTTCTAGAGCTGAATGTTGGCTATTCTTGACAAGTTCTTGTTTTTATTATTTATTTGTTTGTTTCCTTATTTATTTCTGAGTCAGGGTCTCACTCTGTCACCTAGGCTAGAGTGCACCAGCACAGTCACACCTCACAGCAGGCTTGAACTCCCGGACTCAGGCAATCCTTCCACCTCAGCCGCTCGAATAGCTGGGACTATGAGCACGCACCACCATGCTTGCCTAATTTTTTTATTTTTTGTAGAGAGAAGGTCTTGCTATGTTGTCCAGGCTGATCTTGAACTGGTCTCAAGTGATTCTCCTGCCTTGACCTTCCAAAGTGCTAGAATTATAGATGTGAGCCATGGTGCCCTGCTAGCAACTTTATTTTTTTTTTGAGTTGGAGTCTCACTCTGTTGCCCAGCCTGGAGTGCAACGGCACACTCCCGGTCACTGCACCCTCGACCTGCAGGGGTCCAGCGATCCTTCTACCTCAGCCTTCCAAGTTGCCGGAACTACAGGCATGCGCTACCACATCCAGCTAATTTTTGATTTATTGTAGAGACAAGGTCTCGCCAAGTTGTCCAGGCTGGTCTCAAACACCTGGGCTCAGGCAATCCACTCACCTCGGCCTCCCAAAGTGCTGGGATTACAGGCTGAGCCACCAAGCCCGGCCGCAACTTTTTTAAAACATAAATTTATTTTCATTGGTTCACACCAACTCTCTCTGCTAATTTACCTGGATGATTTTAACCGACCCCAACTTTTTATCCTCCTCTAAAACAGTATTTCCCAATCTACTCTCACTAATAAGAACACTTATTATGTTGCCCCATGGATCCCTCAATTTGATTTTACAACTGTATTTATTGAGTAATTTTTATATTTTTAACTGTACACTCAAAAATCATAATTAGATTAAAGAACCAGGACTTAGTTGATAAAATCCAAGCCAGAAACAAACAAACAAAAAAAAGTCTTTTTTTTTTTTTGAGTTGGAGTCTCACTCTGTCGCCTAGACTGGAGTGCAGTGGCCGCTCCCGGCCACCACAGCCTTGACCTGCTGGGCTCCGGCAATCCTTCCGCCTCAGCCTTCTAAGTAGCTGGAATACAGGCGCACACTAACACGCTTGGCTAATTTTTTTTGATTTATTGTAGAGATGTGGTCTCGCCTGCCCAGGTGGGTCTCGAACCCGCGGACTCAGGCAATCCACTCACCTCGGCCTCCCAAAGGCGCGGGATTACAGGCTGAGCCACTGAGCTTGGCTCTTTTTTTTTTTTTTAAGTCAGAGTCTCACTCTGTCGCCCAGACTGGAGTGCAGTGGCACATTCACACCTACTGCAGGTGATCCTTCCACCTCAGTCTTCCAAGTAGCTGGAACTACAGGCATGCACCACCATGCCCAGTTAATTTTTTTATTTATTGTAGAGACAAGGTCTGGCCAAGTTGTCCAGGCTGGTCTCGAACCCATGGACTCAGACAATCCTCTCACCTCTGCCTCCCAAAGTACTGGGGTTACAGGCATGAGCCACCATGCCTGGTTTATTTTAGTCTTTTGATTGGCAAAAGCTTAAGTTTTATTAGGCTTCCTGAAACATTGAGGGTTTCTAAAGAATCTCGAGGACTACTGGAATCCATTCAGTCCTAAGAGTGGCGAAAATTCTTTTTCTAACAAAGGTGGTTTTTTCCCAACCACTAGAGGACAGATCTACTTACTCATTAGTCCAGAGATTATAACTAATAATTATTAATACTAAAAATATAATATCTAATTTAAGAATCAATGCTAATATATGTACAGATAGAATCAGGAAGGATCAGATTCTGTTTAGGATATTCATTTCTGCCTGCTTCTAGGCTCAGTGTAAAATGCCTTGGTCTCATTGTTTTTTCCTTTTCAAATATAATCAACCTGGCTGGGAAACCAGTCTGAAAGAAAGCTCAGCAGGGATCTCAGATAAAGCAGAAAATTTCTAGGTTAGAAAGGAATGAACAAAGCACTTAAGAATAGAAAGAATAGATGTGTGGCGCATTTTTATTTCAAAATCACCACTGAAAGACAGGTTTGGCTTCGGTTTGTTTGTAAGTTAGTGGGCTTGTTCACTGGTGCTAAATCAAACAGTTTTATCATTTGAGGATCCTGTCACCCCACAAGGCATTACTGAATGCAGTGAAGCCTGACTTTGGATTCTGGCTTGGTACCTATTTCCTATCCTCCCAGGCCCTTAGCTCTTTCTTCCTGAGAAATTTTCAGTCTGCAAGTATCTGAATAAAAAGTACTTACAGGTCATAGCAACACTGTCAACAATTTCACCAGGTTACTGCAATTTAAAGCTTGAAAAATCACATTTCAGTTTAAATCACACAGGCCCCACCAATCTGCATCAATGATATTGTGATAAACTCAGAGGTTTAGAATTTCATAAAAATTATTTTAAAATATTTTCTAACAATCTGAAACTGATTTGCTGAAACAGCAGCTTTTTCTAAAATGCCTTGTGCTAAGCCTGCAATGAAGCTTTCATTCTTAGCAATTATCTTTCAAGAAGCATTTTAACAGCTTACTCCTCCTTCATATGAATCATCCAAGCCAC
Source organism: Cephalopachus bancanus (assembly GCA_027257055.1). Lineage (NCBI taxonomy): Eukaryota > Metazoa > Chordata > Mammalia > Primates > Tarsiidae > Cephalopachus > Cephalopachus bancanus. The sequence continues at coordinate 880,262 of JAPVLO010000385.1, read as the reverse complement.
CCAGGTGAAAGAATAGCTTTTATAAATTCAAAACAGTGCCTAGGTCAGTGGTTCTCAGTCCTGACTGCACATTAAAATCATCTAGGTAGGATTTTTTAAAATAATTATGCCTGGCTCTTTCTGATTAATTGGTCTGGGATGGGAACGTGGCATGGTACATCTTAAAAGCTCCCCAGACGATTCTAAGGTGCAGACAAGATTAAGAACCACTAGTCTACCACAAGAATGGCTTGAGCCCGGCTTCCATCAAAACCTATTTCTTTTTAGGAGCTTAATCTGAACTAACGGCTGTAAAGCACACTCTCTTCAGTCCAAGGACCACTAATGGGGTGTGGGAAGATAAATGGGAAGATAAAATAAAATGTCCCACTCCCATGATCCTTTTCACTAAAGCTACATTCAACTGGTTTTTGTTTTTGTTTTTATTACCAACCACAGTAAGAAGCACTGGCCTACAGTTTTTGCTGTCAGGATAGATTCTTCCAAGTCCTATTTAGGCTCTACGCCACTGAAGTGGTCCAGAAATTCCAATATTTCCACACCTAGACTAATCTCCCACACTGCCTCCTATGTCTTGGACAGCACAGAATGTTTAGACCTATCCCATCTTTTATTTCTTGGTTTTGAAAAATATATTATCACCAGATCTACACGTAGTGTCAACACCTTCCTCTTTTTCTGTCTAACCTTCAGAAGGCCACAGGCCCTTATCACCATTGCATCTTCTCAGGTCACTTCAGGACCCTCTAATGTTTTTTTCCTTACAGATATTAGCAGTCTCCACTATTTTCTTGGCATCTGTTGTGCTGCCATTTAATCTCTCATTCACCTTGGAGACAAGATGGATGGATGGAGGGAGGATGGATGATGATGGAGGATGGATGATAATGGATGATGGATGGATACACACACACACACACACACACACACACACACACTAGTAATACAGTTTTCAGAACAAAGGCTCACAGTATGTTTGGTTTTCCACTATCAAGTTTTAACTCTCTGGACCTCTTGTCCTCCCAACCCTATAACTCTACTTTTTTTCCTTGAGTTGCAGTCTCTGTCGCCCAGGCTAGAGTGCAGGGGCACGCTCATGGCCACCGCAACCTCAACCTACGAGGCTCAGGCAATCCCTTTGCCTCAATCGTCCAAGTAGCTGGAGCTACAGGCACACGCCACCATGACAGGCTAATTTTTCAATTTATGTAGAGATGAGGTCTCACCAAGTTGCCCAGGCTGGTCTCAAATCCATTGGCTCGGGCAATCCTCTCAACTCGGCCTCCCAAAGTGCTGGGATTACAGGCATGAACCACCACGCAAGGCCTAAAGCTCCCTTTAATGTGACTAGTGCATCCATCATCTTATCAAGCGCTCTCAGATACTTTTACTGCCTTTTGAATTTTGGCATTTTGCAGCACCAGCTAAACAAAAGCAGACACAAAATTCCTGTCTTTGGTGACAGCTTGTGGCTGTCCTGCCTATCTCCTTTATAATTCTTCTCTTCCCTCTAAACCTATACTTTTGTACCAAAACAACTTCCAACTTCCACCGACAAGGCTTTTCCCCAGACAGCCCCCCCCAGCCCCGCAGTCCCACTCCCTCAAAGGCCCATTTCCACGCGCTCCTACTCTTTCCTAAGATGGCCGCCACAAAGTCAAGGAAGGATGTGCAAGGTCCACCTGCAAGGCCACTTCCGGGGCCAGAGAAGGAAAACGGCCCCATCTGGGGGTGCCCAAAGGTGGGGATCCTCACGCGGAAGGTAAAGGACCTAGGAAGGAGAGCCCTAGGGGCCCACAACGGAGGTCCCAGCCACGCCGACGACAACGGGTAGCCCCCGAGACCACCGTCACAGGAAGTGGGCTCGTCACAGGAAGCGAGGCCCGCCCCCCGGCGTGGCAGGCGCCGGAAGTGGGCGTTGCTGGGCGCTGTTGTGCAAGACAAGGCACCTGTGAGGAGAGCGTGTGTCAACGAGGTAGGAAAGGCTTCTGGCCCAGGGCTCGGCGCCTCCAGACAAGTCTCCTTTAGCATATTAGTGTACTGGGATGCCTTCGCCGTGTAGTGCCTTCCTGTCCCTTTCCCGCCCGCCGCCTTTGACCTTGCAGGCGCTCATCCACCTGCTTTGGCAGGACCAGGCCGCTCCTTCATCCCCTTGAGGGCCTTTCCCTCTTTCTAAGTTAACCACCTTCCCTTATGTAGCCTGGTTGCTTAGAGCTACTCTGTGCCTTTTAGTTTAAGGGAAGAAAAGCGAATCTTTCTTATTTTAGGAGTTTAGCCAGTGGTCTCCGATGACACCAGCCCCCACCTTTGACCCCACCTTCCTTCGTCCATTTCTCCGCCCTCTGGCGGTGGGGAAAGGTCGAAGACCCACTGGCTAACGCTGAAGGCATTTAACCGGACCCCGAGGGCCAATGCTGCGAATTCCGCTGCCCTCCCTCTCCTGTAATTTCTCTTTTTGGCCCGCAAAGAATTGGCTGGCTTCCTACAGGTTGCTGGATCTGGCGCTCATCACTTAAAATCGACAAACAGTACGTGGTTCTTCCTAACAGACCTCTTATTTTAAATGAAAAAGTGCGAAGTAACTATAAGTAAGACATATCCAAAAAGACGGTCAGGATGTCTTACTCCAAAAGTCAACTTGAAAAATATGTTTTAAGAGAGCTTCGCTGATGATCGACATTGAGAAATGGGCTCTGCCACCATGAAAAAGAAAAAGAAAACCCGGGTTCTAGCTGATTGCTTGTATTTCTTATCGTAGGTTCCAATGTTGCTTATGTCATAGAAGGGCTACCCCTTCTATGGTGTAGGTCAAGGGTGCAGAATTGTACGAGGGGCCAGCAGAGAGCCTGCTCCAGAGACGGGAGCCGAGTTTCAGAAGTCTCCCATGGGGGTGGCTTTATGTTGATTTCGTTTTCCCCATAATAGTAAGTTTATTTAGTCACGGTGTTCCATAGAGGAGCTCTCCAGCAGAAGAGGATTCAAGCTAGGAAACTATTGCTCTTTTCATCTTTCACATTTCTGTTACAGACTTGTTCTCTTATGGCTGCGGCATCGGTCCTACAGGCAGTTCTTAAGTTCTAACATGCAGAAGCTTTCCCTCAGTGCACAGAGGGAACGGGTACTAACTGGGGAAGCTTAAATCAAAAGTGTTGCCAATTAGCAGTGGAGATTGGGGGAGAGAAGTGAAGCAGCACTAGAAAAAGGGAGAATGTCGGTGCCTTCCTTCCATGAGAATGCTAATCGAGAGTGTCTCTGGGCATACTGGAAGGGTTAAGTGCATGCCGTCTGACATAGGCTTCCAGTGTCCCAGATCCCAGAGGAGCAAGACAGTAGCCTGCCTACCCTGTATTTTTAAGAACTTGAGAGGGGAAAAAAAAATGTGGTACATATACACAATGGAATATTATGCAGCCATAAAGAAAGACAAACATATGGACTTTTCAGCAACTTGGATGGATTTAGAGTCGATCATACTCAGTGATCTATCACAGAAGCAAAGAACAGAGTACCATATGTTCTCACTCATAAGCGGACCTTGAACAATTATAATACTATAAGAAAGGGATTGGCAGTAGTGGGAAACAGGGAAGGAGGGGGTGGGATTGGCAGTTGAGGGAAACTGCTAGGGGAGAGAGGGGCATACGTCATCAACAAGGGTACCTGCATAATCAACATTTGTATACCTAACCCTGAATTGTACCCCACATCTTTATAATAAAATAAATAAATAAAGGTGGTTTAAAATGAAAAATAAAATTAAAATAGCACCCTTTTAAATCCCCCCAAAAAAAAGAACTTGAAAGGAGAACTTTATTAATACCGTATTTCTGTGTTTATGTATAAGCTTAAATAAAAGTACAGTATTCCTGTGGTCTTGAATTGCCTCTTCTAACATTAAATGGCATCAAACCCTATTGGAAGGTAAGCAGTGACAGGCACTTAAGGAATAACACCTAAAGTAGATTGACGTTTTGTCACCTAAATACAGTTTGGATTTGAACTGTAGTAATCCTAACTTGATTTTTCTTAGCCATTGATAGACCCGAGAATTTATTCCAAGAATGTGAATGGGCTATGATGTTAAAATGCTTCAAAGGAGAATGTTTTAAAGAAGAGAAATGTTTGGGGGTGGTGGGGGAGTAGGGGTTTGTTATATTGAAGTTGTGTAGCTTCATTTCTAGAAGTGACTCTACTTCTTAGAGCTACTTTTTGTTGTGTTTTCTTTTTGATTCCCTGAACCTTTTTTTTTTTCTAGCACTTGGATTCAGCTTAATTTCCGGCATGGAAGAAACTTACAGTACGTACTTCTTGTTGCTTTTTAAAAATAACTTATATACACAAGTTTTATGTCTGACAAGACTTGCAGTCTGCTAGGAAATACTCAGATTTTTCCCCAGACTGCTGAGGAGGAAGGGTCTGTATGGTATTAAGGAAGAGAAGTGCCCAAATTTGAAATAAGACACTTTAAATTTAAAAAAAAGGTCTGAGAAGTCATAGAGCTTTGGAAAGACTGCAGCTAGGACAACTTTGTTAAACTATATATTTATTAAATGAGGCATTTTACCTCCTCAGGACTTTAACTTCTCCCTGTAAGTATGACACAGGAATGGTAATCTCTGCTTCCTTTCTATTTTGAGGGTAATATGGTATATGTAGTAACATTGGTGTACATTGAGTTTTTAGGATAAGAAAGCCTAGGAAGAGTTCTTATTTCTCAAGTGATCCAGGAACCTTGGATGGCCAAAGACATCAAAGGGGGAGCCAGCACCTAGAATCATACAAGTATAGTACCAAAGGGAACCCAAAAAGTCATTTAACTTATTAAAATAGAGTTTAGTTTATTTGATTTGCTCAAGGTTACATATTTAGTTGGGACAGAATCTTCTATACTGTTTGTACCTGATACCCTACTTCATACCACAGGCACTATGATTTATAAGCTCTGACCAAATTTGAGGAACATCTGAATTAATGCCTGTGGATAAAACTTGTCAACAGGACCTACTTTGTTTCCTACTTTGCTGTCTTGTTCAGAATCTCATAATAAGTTCCAACTAAAGGATATTTCAGCCATATTCTTTCTTCTAGAAAGAGTCCAGTGGGATCTTTATCTCCAAAATACAGTAACTACATAGAAATATCAAATATGCGGAACGCTGGTTCTCAAACTTTAGCATGCAGCAAAATCACTTATTTTTTTGGCTGGTTACTGATTCAAAAGGTCTGGGGTCTGAGAATTTTCATTTCTAACATGTTTCCAGGTGATGTTGATGCTGGTGATCTGAGGACCACACTTTGAGAGTTTCTAATCCTCTTTACGGCTTCCCTGCTCCTTAGTTTTACTTAAAATGAAAAATGTGGCCGGGTGTGGTGGCTCAAGCTTATAATCCCAGCACTTTGGGAAGGCGAAGTGAAAGGATTGCCTGAGCCCACGGGGTTCGAGACCAGCCCCGGCAATTTGATAAGACCTTCTCTCTACTATAAATTAAAAAAAAATTAGCCAGATGTGGTGGCGCATGCCTGTAATTCCAGCTGCTTTGAAAGGCTGAGGCGGAAGGATCACCTGAGCCCAGCAGGTGGAGGTTGCGATGACCAAAAATGTGCCAGTGCACTCCAGCCTGGGCGATAAAGTGAGACTCCAACTCAAAAAAAAAAAGAAAAATGTGTGCATGATATATATAGGTATATACATATATACATACTCCTGAAAGCTTACCATATTAAATTAGAAAGCAGCATCTCATTCTTTCAGTTCTTTTATTGTTTATTTTCTGTGAGGATTTTCTTAGTTACTTTTTTCAGCCACAGTTTTTTCTTAAAAGCCACCAGGGATGGTGACTCACACCTGTAATCCCAGTACTTTGGGAGTCTGAGGCTGGAGGATTGTTTGAGCCCAGGAGTTCAAGACCAGCTGAGGCAACATAGGAAGACCCTGACTCTACCAAAAAAGAAAAAAAAATTAGTCGCTCGTGATGGCACATGCCTATAGTCCAAGCTACTCAGGAAGCTAAGGCAGAAGGATCACCTGGGCCCAGGAAGTCAAGGTTGTGGTGAGCCGTGATTGTACCACTGCACTCCAGCTTGGGAACAGTGGAACCAACTCAAAAAAAAAAAAAAAAGCCCTGGGAGCATGTTACAGATGCACAATCTCAGGTCTCATCTCTAGCCTACTAAATTAGAATCTGCATTTTAACACAATTTCTAAGTGATTTAACTTGGGGAGTTTGTGTTAAAGTTTAAAAAACTGCTGCCTGCCAGGCGTGGTGGCTTACACCTGTAATCCTAGCACTTTTCGAGATGGAGGCAAGAGGATTGCCCAAGCCCATAGGTTTGAGACCAGCCTGGGCAACTTGGCAGGACCTCATCTCTACAGTAAATCAAAAAATTAGCCAGGTGTGGTGACGTACACCTGTAGTTCCGGCTACTTGGAAGGCTGAGGTAGAAGGATCACCTGAGCCCAGCAGGTCGAGGTGGCAATGGCCATGAGCATGCTGCTGCACCCTAGCCTAGGTGACAGAGTGGTGAGACTCCTACTCAAAAAAAAAAAGGAAACTGCTGTCTTAGAATATATTTGACCTCTTTCCCAAATTGACCTTGAACTTCAACCTTAATCTGGTAGATTTCTGAAGATCTCCATCTTCTCTCTTTGAACTATACCTGTTAGCCAATGATATTTTGTAAGGCTTAGTTCCTTATTTCCATGAAGTTTTCTTCATTTCTCACCATGGCTTCTAGGCCCTATATGAATTTGAGGAACAACTGAGTCTGTGCTTTTGGAGGAAGTTTGTCAACAAGACCTACTTTGTTTTCCAAAATAAATTATATTCCCAGGAAGCCAGACAAAATTTCTTAGAGTAGTTTGATATTATTTGTTACAAGTTTAAGTTCACATATACTTCAATGCAGCACTCTTAGGTACCTGTCCAAGAGAAATACTCATACAGTGCACAAAGTAGTTACTAGATTGTTAATCACAGCACTTTACATAAGAGTAAAAAACTGGAAACAACCTAAATATCCCTCAGTAAGGGAACCAATTAAGAATTTGGTACAAGGCCAGGCGCAGTGGCTCAAGCCTATAATCCCAGCACTTTGGGAGGCCAAGGTGAGAGGATTGCCTGAGACCACGGGTTCAAGAACAGCCTGGGCAACTTCTCAAGACCTCATCTCTTCAACAAATCAAAAAAATTAGCCGGGTGCAGTAGCGGGCGCTTGTAGTTCCAGCTACTTGGAAGGCTGGGGCGGAAGGATCGCCTGAGCCCAGCGGCTTGACCTTGGGGTGTCCGTGAACTTGCCACTGCACTCCAGCCTGGGCAACAGAGAAAGACTCCAGCTCAAAAAAAAAAAAGAATTTGCTACATTCATATGTGGCAATGAAATATTCCTTATATTTCATGACATTGAAGGTGCTCCAAGATACATTCAGTAAAAAAAAAAAAAAAAAAAAAGCAAGCCGGGCTCGGTGGTTCAGCCTGTAATCCCGCACCTTTGGGAGGCTGAGGTGAGTAGATTGCCTGAGCCTGCGGGTTCGAGACCCGCCTGGACAGCAAGTCCTCATCTCTACAATAAATCAAAAAATCAGCCGGGCATGGTAGCGCGCGCCTGTAAGTCCGGCTACTTGGAAGGCTGAGGAGGAAGGATCACCGGAGCCCAGCAGGTCGAGGCTGCGGTGGCCGGGAGCGGCCACTGCACTCCAGTCTGGGTGACAGAGTGAGACTCCAACTCAAAAAAAAAAAAAAAAAAAAGCAAATTGCATGATAGAAGATAGAGTAGATTCTGTTACATGCCATAACATAGATGAAAGTTGGGGTCATTATGCTAAGTAAAATAATCCAGTCACAAAAAGACAAATACCCTGTGATTTCATGTACATGATGTATCTAAAATAGCCAAACTCCTAAAAACACAAAAGTAGAATGATGGTTGCCAGGAGCTAGGGGGAGTAAGGAATGAAGAGTTGATGTTTATTGGGCATAGAGTTTAAGTTTTAGCAAAACAAAAAACTTTTGGGGATTGGTTGCACAACAGTGTGAGTATACTTAACACTACTGAACTGTATACTTTAAAATAATTAAAATGGGGACAGGCATGGTGGCTCATGCGTATAATCCCAGCACTTTGGGAGGTGGAGGCAAGAGGATTATCTGAGCTCAGGGGTTCGAGACCAGCCTGAGCAACATGGTGAAACCTCGTCTCTACAATAAATCAAAAAATCAGCTGGACGTAGTGACGCATGCCTGTGGTTCCAGCTACTTGGAAGGCTGAAATGGAAAGATCACCTGAGCCCAGCAGGTCGAACTGCAGTAGCCGTGAGCATGCCACTGCACTCTAGTCTGGGCAATAAAGTGAGACTCTGACTCAAAAAAAAAAAAAAAGATTAAAGTAATAAACTTACATGTACTTTACCACAAATTAAAAATTTTAGATTAAAAAAAATTTTTTTAATCTAGAAAATCAGATTAAAACTGACCTGAGCTGCTGGAGACCATGACGTAAAGCGTTGATAGGAAGGTCTCATTATCACCTCTGACATAGGCCACTATCTGGGCAGTATCACGTGTGTGAATCATAAGGTACTATCCTGTCTGCCAGCTGCTGACATGGCCTAACATTTGCTAGTGATGGAATGGAGTTAAATGAAGGGAAACTAATAAGAATTTCATCAGTAAACGCTCCCTTGGTGTCCTGAAGCTTCAGAAATATGAAAAGATTGCTGGTCAAGAAGAGCCTGGTTGGCATAATAAGCCTGCCTGTCCTTTAAGACTTTTTCTTCCTATTCATTCTGTCCTTCAAATCACCTTTCTGGCTCATTTGCATCACGATCATGGTTAGCAATTTATTCCATGTTTACCACTCTTCCAGCGAAACTGTCTGTTTCAATTCCCTCACTGGCTTCTGATTTTCATAGCAGTCTCCTGGTTTATAAGCATCTTATCAAATGTGAATTGTTTATCTTATTTCACTTTTATCATTGCCTTCAGGGGTGGCAAGAGTATTTTATTAGGTTGCCTCTTGTCCTCGTGATACACTCTGAATGTGCTTAACCATTTGATTTCTCTTTCTTAACCAGGCTTGTTAAAATTGGGGGCTTGGCTTGAGCATTCAGAATAGCCTAAGGGTTTTAAATAGCATTGTATAGGTTAGGGGCTTTCTTTCACACAGCATTTCCATATGTCTGCAGTTGTCTTACCCTCAGGAGGTTCTGTTTTTGCAGATTGTCCTATTTTTTTATCTGGCAATTTGGTAGTCACCAGATTAAAGAATTCTCTATTTATTTCCCTCACCTATGTTCCAAAATCTGATATCGGTTTCATTTGAGAGAGAACTAGAATAACCAAGATTAGGAACTACTTGAGAAAATTAAAGCAGACAGAGGAAAAAGAAATCTGTCCACTGATATTTCTCAAGTTTCCATAGAACATATTACTGATATAGAGCAGTGCTTACCAACTTTTTGCATGTTATAAGATACCAGTAATAGACAAAGATGCTGGTGAGGGGTATTAACTACTCTCAACTTGCAGGTCATTGGGGTTGAAGGTGCAGTGAGCCCCCAGATTGATACACTGGCACACCAGCAATCCATTTCAACTGTAGCATACTGATTGGGAAGCTCTGGTTAGACCAGCTAGAGAATAGGAATAACCCTGAATTGGCACTTTTAAAAATGGAAACGAGGATGTAATTTTGTTTGACTTTTTGTTTTATAGTAAGAGAAAACAATATTTATGTTCAAATATTTATTGATTACCCACGATTACTGATTCTACTGGACTTACTAAGATTCAGTGATATTTTAAATGTTTAGTCACCCTTTTTGAAGAAAACTTAACCATGATCGTGCCACTGTACTCCAGCCTGGGTGACAGAGTGAGTTCAAGTTTTCTTTAGACTGTCTTATTCTATTATTACAGGTTCTCTTGAAAAATCCAGTATGCCTGGAATTCTGTCATTTTATAAGTGCCTTTTACAGTTTTACTTACTGTATTTTTCTCTCTCGCAGTTGACTCCCTGGACCCTGAAAAGCTGTTACAATGCCCCTATGATAAAAACCACCAGATCAGGGCCTGCAGGTTTCCTTATCATCTTATCAAGTGCAGAAAGGTAGGGTATTGTTTTCATAATTTGCCCTCTGATGCCCTCCTGAGTTATTTTAAAAGACCATATTTTATAAACATCAAATAATTTTATCATAAATGCTTTAGTTGAATGCCAGAATTGTTTTGGGAATCTTCCTCTGTGTTAAAAACGAACATTTATAGAAAGGCATTTGTTTATTCCTTAGTTGCATAAATTTTTTCTTGTGTTGGTTTTCTTCCCTGTAACAACGAGTGACGAAGCAACATTTATGAACAGCATCTCTGAAGTCTTCTCACCCTTTCTAAAGACTAATTTTTGCTAGCAATAAGAAATCCCTCTTACCTTGTATATTTGATATGTTCTTTGGCCTGATATGGGTTGAGTGTTGTAATGAGCTTCTTTCTGGGTTGTGTGTGTGTGTGTGTGTGTGTGTGTGTGTGTGTGTGTGTGTGTGTGTAGGAATTTTAGAGAGATTGAACAGTCAGAAGTTAGCCAGTAACTGTTACAGCCAGGCACAGTGGCTCGTGTCTATAATCTCAGCACTTTGGGAGGTCGAGGTGAAGTGCCTGAGCCCATGAGTTCAAGACCAGCCTGGGCAACTTCACAAGCCTTCATCTCTACAATAAATCAAAAAAGTACCTGGGCGTGATGGTGCGTGCCTGTAGTTCCAGCTACTTGGAAGGCTGAGGTGGAAAGATTACCTGAGCCCAGCAGGTTGAGGCTGTGGTGGCCGTGAGTGTGCCACTGTACTCCAGCCACTCAAAGAAAAAAAAAACTTTTTGTCCAAGTTTCAACAATAAACATCTTTTTAAAAAAGAAATTGGAACTGGACTCAGTGGCTCAGCCTCTAATCCCGTGCTTTGGGATGCTGAGGTAAGTGGATTGCCTGAGACCGCGGGTTTGAGACCCGCCTGGGTAACTTGGCGAGACCTCATCTCTACAATAAATCAAAAAATTAGCCGGGTGTGGTAGTACACGCCTATAGTTCCAGCTACTTGGAAGGCTGAGGCGGAAGGATCAGCAGAGCCTAGCAGGTCGGGGCTGTAGTGGCCGGGAGTGGCCACTGCACTCCAGTCTGGGTGACAGAGTGAGACTCCAACTCAAAAAAAAAAGAAAGAAATTGGGCCGGTGTGGTGGCTCACACCTGTAATCCCTATACTTTTGGAGGCGGAAGTAAGAGGATTACCCGAGCCCATGGGTTTGAGACCAGCCAGGGCAACTTGCCAAGACCTCATCTCTACAGTAAATCAAAACAATTAGTCAGGCGTGGTAGTGCACACCTGTGGTTCCAGCTACTTAGAAGGCTGAGGTAGAAGGATTGCCTGAGCCCAGCAGGTCTAGGCTGCGATAGTGGTCATGAGTGTGTCACTGCACTTCAGCCTGGGTGGCAGAGTGAGACTCAGACTTAAATAAAATAAAAATAAAAATGAAAAAAAAAGTTGGACCAGGCATGGTCTTTCATGCTTGTAACCTCAGCACTTAGGGTGACCGAGATAGGAGGATCCTTTGAGTCCAGGAGTTCAAAACCAGCCTGGACAACATAATGAGACTCTGTCTCTACAGAATAAAAATAAATAATTTTTTTAAAGAAACAAGAATTTTCAGCCGGGCTCGGTGGCTCAGCCTCTTCGAGACCCGCCTGGGCATCTTGGCGAGACTGCATCTCTACAATAAATCAAAAAATCAGCCAGGTGTGGTAGCACACGCCTGTAGTTCCGGCTACTTGGAAGGCTGAGGCAGAATCGCCGGAAAAAAAGAAAGAAATAAGAATTTTCTTTCTGGTTGCTTTTTTTTTTTTTGAGTTGGAGTCTCACTCTGTCGCCCAGACTGGAGTGCAGTGGCCACTCCCGGCCACCGCAGCCTCGACCTGCTGGGCTCCGGCAATCCTTCTACCTCAGCCTTCCAAGTAGCTGGAACCACAGGTGTGCACCACCACGCCTGACTAATTTTTTTCCTTCCAAGTAGCCGGAACTACAGGCGCATGCTACCACACCCAGCTGATTTTTTGATTTATTGTAGAGATGCAGTCTCGCCAAGTTGCCCAGGCGGATCTCGAACCCGCGGACTCAGGCAATCCACTCACCTCAGCCTCCCAAAGCACAGGATTACAGGCTGAGCCACCGAGCCCGGCTCTGGTTACTCTTTTATAGACTTAACTGATATGAATATCTCAAAGTAGTTCATATCAGTTGTCTATAAAACATATATATATATGTTTTTTAAGTCTATAAAATACATATATATTTTTTTTAATTGTAGAAACGAGTCTCACCAAGTTGCCCAGGTTGGTTTCAAACGTCTGAGCTCAGGCAGTCCTCTCTCCTCGGCCTCCCAAGCGCTGGGATTACAGGCTTGAGCCACCATGCCTGGCCTATATATTTTTTTTATTCAGAGTCTCACTCTGTCACCCAAGCTGGAGTGCAGTGACACAATCACAGCTACCACAGCCTCGACCTCCTAGGTTTAGGTGATCTTTCCATCTCAGCCTCCTGAGTAGCTGGGACTGACTAAAGATACATGCCACCACCATGCCTGGCTAATTTTTTAATATATTGTAGAGACAGGGTTTCACCATGTTGCCCAGGCTGGTCTTGAACTCCTGGGCTCAGGCATTCCTCCCACTTCGGCCTCCCAAAGTGCTGGAATTACAGGCATGAGCCACTGCATCTGGCCCATTTGTTATATTAACACATTCACGACCGGCAAATTTTTCACTTTCCTAATACTGAGAGCAGGTGAAAATTTTAAAAAATCTTAAGCTGGTTGCCACAAACTTCTATTGTTAAGCACAAGTGAAATTGTCACCTTTTTCACAATACAGCTAAAAGTTGCAGATATATCTAGTATTTGCCTCAGACACCACTCTAACTAGCATTCTGTACTTTGTATTTTTATGCGGATTATAAACCCGAAAAGACAGTCTTCCATGATAGGTAAATTCACATCAGCAGCAACCAGAACAGAATCTGGAATGATGTAAATTCACGTTAGCAGTCACGAATGAGTTAATTGAAGCACTTTAACAGGGATGTCACAATGCAGATGTCAGATACAGAAACCAAAATTCTGCCGGGATTTATGCTTGGAAAACAATTTTGGTATTTAACCCAAACTGCATACAATTCAGATTTAACATCCTTTAAAAAGTATTTCTCAGCCGGACGCAGTGGTTCATACCTGCAGCCCCAACATTGTCAGAGGGGAAGGCAGGAGGATCACTTGAGCCCAGGAGTTCAAGACCAGCCTGGACAACATAGCAAGACCCTGTCTCAAGACAGTCTTATCCTGGAAACGTAATATGCCTTTGATTATTCCTCTAGCTCTTTTTAATCTCTAGAGCAAGGATTCCTTAACGTTAAACCTGGACAATATGGATTAACAGATACCAATGCAACATCCTCCCCTGGGTTCTTAAAACATTTCCCAAGGATAAAAAATTGGGAAAGGGAGCCAAGTAGTAAAAAGACACTATCATAACTCCCATTTTCTAATGTTCTTCATCTTTGGCCATAAAATCTCTGCATTGAATGCCCGATATTCTTTATGAAAATAATGGAGATTCCTGACCTCACAAGTTTCTCTGTCCTATGCTTTTCCAGCCTTCTCCCCATTTCACATTGTTTACTTTTTTGAGTTTCGTTTGTGACATATCTTTTTTTTCCCTGATAAATAAATTTCTTAATTGCAGGTATATTTGCCATAAGATTTGGGTGATATCAGACTCTCTTTTTTTTTTTTCTTCAATTAGGAACTTGGTCAGCAAAGTAGACACTGTCATTTGGGTTTTTCCTTAGTGAAATAGCTGAAATAAAGGTCCGATTGTTCAGAGCCTCATTTCAGGCATCATTAGTTTAAGTAAGCGTCACTGTGCTAATCTGGAAAACCATTGGTTTGCCTCTTCTGCGGCTTCCTTACAACAGCTATTTTCTACACTGTCATGTTGCAATAGCAGGGCCACTACTGCAATGCAGACTAAGAGCGTGCTTGAATGTTGCTGTTCATCCTGAATATCAGCTTTCAGAGACATCCAGAGAGCTCGATCACTACAGGCTGCGCTGCCTGAATCTTGTGACTCTGAGAAATCAACGGGGAAAAGATATAGATCAAATACCCAATTCTACATTCACCATTTTTGCTCTACATAAACCACTTAAAACCCTAACATCTGCATTGTCAATCTCTACAATCATAACAAAGAGACTTATATTTTGATGATTTTGAAGTAATGTCTATATAGTCTACATGAGCAAAAAGTAATTTCTTCTTAGTTTTCTACTATGAGTTTACCTATTATAGTTAAGCCAGAAGTTTCTTGGACAAGGAGTATTAGGGGAGCCATTTACAGAATGAGGCTGAGCTACACCCCTTTGACTTTAAGAGTTGCAGAGAACTGACAGATCCCCTAACTTTCGTTCTACAGAATCATCCTGATGTCGCAAACAAATTGGCTACTTGTCCCTTCAATGCTCGCCACCAGGTTCCTCGTGCCGAAATCAGTCATCATATCTCAAGCTGTGAAGACAAAAGTTGTATCGAACAAGATGTTGGTAAGACTGATTAGCTAAAATGTTTCAGTACTAGAGGTTAACCCCTTCAGATTTATATTACGCTACATAACCAGCTTGGCTTTTGCCTTTTATCGTTTCAGAAGAACAATACTTCTCCATCTTTGAGATTTTTATCTCATAGCAAAAATAGGTTGTTAGGTTGTGTGTGTCAGACTGCTTTCTCTTCTGAACTGGCTAGTTCATTTTACTAATAATTCATCTAAAAATAAAAATTCTGGCCAGGTACAGTGGCTCACACCTGGAATCCCAGCACTCTGGGAGGCCAAGACAAGGAGGATTGCTTGAACCCAGGAGTTCAAGACCAGCCTGGGCAACATAGCAAGACCTCATCTCTACAGAAAATCAAAAAAACCAGCTGGGCGTGGTGGCGCATGCCTGTTGTCCTAGCTTCTTGGGAGGCTGAAGCAGAAGGATTGCCTGAGTCCAGGAGGTCAAGGCTGCAGTAAGCTGTGATTATGCCACTGCACTCCAATTAAAAAAAAAATACAAATTCTTCGATTGCCATAAATATGGTAAACATATTTGTTCCTGCTTCTTTTTCTTCTGTCAGCAAAGAGATAAGATCCCTCTGTTTAGCTTTCATACTATCCATTTTTCAGAATCAAAGACCTACTAGGCTACCTTGCAATCTTTTTTTTTTCTTTTTTTTGAGTTGGAGTCTCACTCTGTTGCCCAGACTGGAGTGCAATGGCCGCTCCTGGCCACCGCAGCCTCGACCTGCTGGGCTCTGGCGATCCTTCCGCCTCAGCCTTCCGAGTAGCCGGAATTTCAGGCACGCGCGCTACCACGCCCGGCTAATTTTTTGATTTTATTGTAGAGATGAAGTCTCGCCTGCCCAGGCGGGTCTCGAACCTGCGGGCTCAGGCAATCCACTCACCTCAGCCTCCCAAAGGCGCAGGATTACAGGCTGAGCCACCAAGTCCAGCAGCCTTGTAATCTTTTAAGTTACTAACCCCTTTAAACACAATAACCTGGCAGTATCCCCTTCTTATGTCAAATCTCTATTGTGTTGTAGTCAACCAAACCAGGAACTTTGGACAAGAGACTCTGGCTGAGAGCACATGGCAGTGCCCTCCTTGCGATGAAGACTGGGATAAAGGTAAAGTGCTTCTACATCTTTTTCTTTGCAATGTCTAAATCTCAAGTCATTTGCTTAAGACAGAAGGAAGATTTTCCTTTTTTATGAACACACCATGTTGTTTGGAACGCCTTATTATTTTTATTGGGCCCCAAAATGAGCACATTTGTATCGTTGTGCAGACACGTGGAACAGCCGATCCCTCTTGATTGGAAAAAGCAATTCGTTACATCTGTTTTTTTTCCATAAATTGTGTCGTACCATCTGTGTTGGATTGTTACTAGGCACGTTTATTATTATTTATGTTGCTTGTGTTTATATCCTTCAATTAAATTCCTGCTACTGTGCCACTTAGGCAGGGTACTTGATCAATTTTTACTTGCTTTTCCAAACTTAGGTATATTATTTCCTATCTTACAAATTCGACTAACATGAACTGGTGTTTTTTCTAGTAGTACCACAAACTGCATTTTGTTTCCTTTGGCAGATGTGTGGGAAGATACGAGCACTCCATTTGTCTGGGGGACGGCTAACTATTGTGGCAACAACAGGTAAAGAAAATGGTCCCATTCCCAACACTACCTCCCCAAATCAGAGTGTTCTGTTACCCAGAAAGAAGCCACCAAAGCATGAATTGACCTTTTTCCTTGATAATGTTCCGTGGTGGTAACTTAGTTTAGATATTTTGGTGGTGTTTTTTAATTTATTCTTTGATTCATAAAAAGGTCATGTGCTTTTTGCTAATCACTAGGGATGCAAAATACTACCTTATAGTGCAGCAAGGGAATCCAGACATTCTTGTGTCTCTGTTGGGTTTTGTGCTAGATTTACATTACTTTAATGCTGTGAAAAACTCTTGGCTATAGCACTTGAATCATTTTTATTCTAGGTAACTACATCTGAGGAAAAAGGTAGTCTTAAAAGTTATTTCACCCGGGCTCGGTGGCTCAGCCTGTAATCCCGTGCTTTGGGAGGCTGAGGTGAGTGGATTGCCTGAGCCCGTGGGTTCGAGACCCACCTGGGCAACTTGGCAAGAACTCCTCTCTACAATAAATCAAAAAATTAGCCAGGCATAGTAGCGCGCACCTGTAGTTCCAGCTACTTGGAAGGCTGAAGCTGAAGGATTGCCAGAGCCCAGCAGGTCAAGGCTGCAGTGGCCGGGAGCGTACCACTGCACTCCAGTCTGGGCGACGGAGTGAGACTCCAACTCAAAAAAAAAAAAAAAAAAGTTCTTTATTTGAGATTGGGAGATCCAGAGTACCTATTAGGAAAGAGAATGCATCTCTTCTTTCCACTAATTGTGGATCTAATTTGAAACTGTAAGATTTCTCATTCCTACCAAAGACTCAAACCTTGGAAGATCAAGTTTCAAACCCAAATGAGAATATTTCTGAATTGGGAAAAGAAGGAATAAGTTGCTAGACTTCATTTTTTCCCCAAATAGAATGTTTATCGATTTTTAAAGCATATACTATTTTAAATGCTCTAAGATAGAAAAACTTAAAATTTCCATCGGTTATAGCTTTAATTTTACCTTGGTTTGAGTTTTGCTGCGTTGGGTTGGTTGTCTTGGCATTTTATTGTATCTCTTATGTTTATTGAGTTGATGAGCCTGTCATACAACTGAACAGTAGATGGCATTGCTGTTTATCTCAATTTTTAGAAAATGAAAAAACTAGACCCATCTTAATGCCTGTGCAGAACAGGGAGCTTTCCAGAGAAATGGTAATCATTCTAATTGCAGAACATTTTGATGGAAATGTGTTTACATTTCAGATGAATGTAGGTTGTTGTTTTCCCCCAAATTACAAAAAACACATTTTGATTGTCTTGCATGTGCCTGCCTGAATAATACAGATTTGCCGACATAGTCAAATTCATCTTTCTTTTTCTAGCCCTGCAAGCAACATAGTTACAGAACGTAAGAGTAACCTGGCTTCAGGCATGCGAGTTCCCAAATCTCTGCCATATGTTCTGCCATGGAAAAAGAGTAAGTGAAATGGAGGCAGCATAACTTTATTCTTTTCGTTGTGCCAAATACAGTTGGTCTCGATTATTCAGATGTATTCAGTCTGAACACCTTGCACTTGCTTGACCCTAAAAGTGAGTGTGACTCTAAGTTTTGTTCACCAAACCCTAGTTATGAGCAAGAAATTATGAGCAGGAAAGTACAAGATCACAGAAGCCAGCAGAATATTTTCAAGGTGGGGTGACCACTGACATCAAATACCATGAGTAAAAGTGGGAACCAGTAAAAAGGAGTGTTGACTTGGGCTAGGAGGAAGTCATCCCTGATTTTTTTTCAATGCCTCATATCAAAATGAGTTGGGATCAGAAATTGGGTTGCAGGAGTCCAAAGGGAAATGAGTAGAGAGAAAATGAAAGTAATAAGTCATAGGATCCAGCATGAAGAGTGGTATTCAGATGTCTTCCCTAGACATCAGAAACCATGCAGAGTTTTAGTTACTAAATTTGTATCATACTTCTCTAATAAAGAAACTTCCACATCAGTATGCCCAAGATTTTGTCATTTTTATTTAATATAAATTTTCTTTTCCTAATGTTGCCCCAAAATTCAAAGTCTCTTTATTTCAGCCTTGGCTACTGTTTGAGCTAATTTTGGGGTGACTAGAGAATTCCCTTTAAAACATTCCTCTTTGGATACTTGCAAGTCCCAAAAAATGAGGTCACCAGATTTATATGTCAAAAGGCTTGATAGATGAAGGACTGCTTTCATTTCCCATGCTTTTAAATGCAATCCAATCACTAATTTTAAATTTTTCTACTTTTATATTGCAATTCAGTATACCTAAGAATAAGTCATTTGTGTTTAGTGAGAATAGGGGTGGAGTGAATTTCAATTGACATGGTGTATTTATTTTGAAATATTTCTACTCATAGATGGAAATGCATAGTAACTGAACATCTATCTCATCAAGTAAGTGTTTCAGTTTTATTTCACTATCTCTTCAGATGACAGCAAGATTTAACTGGACATAAAGCAATTTGGGTCCAATTTTCTTTCAGATTATGGTACCAAATTAAAGCTGTGTGTGTGCATGTGTCTTTTAAGTATATAGCCTCTGTTATGGCTTTACACACTAATGAATAGGCATTTGCTGGTTAAATTAGAATTCTGTTGACATGCCAAGTTGTTTTCCCCAACATTAGTACACATTGCCTTTTTTTTTTTTTTTTATCAAAGTTGCATTCTAGATCTATCACGCCTCTTGTAATGGACTGAGATTAATCAGACAGCTGTGCTTCACTGCTCTGCAATTCATTCCCAGTGCAGTACAGTTTAATACTCATCAAAAATTTCATACTCTTTTTAATGAGCACTTTAAAGTTTTGGGTTTCTGAGAGTCTCACACTGCTGATCTTATCTGAGTATTTGATTTAGTAGAACCTCACAAAATCTCTGTGAAGAGATCCAGATCCCCCACTGTTCACTGAAGGCTTTCCTCAGGTCACCCTGTATGCCCATGGCAGAGCTTCAGAAATGGCCTTCAGATATTGTCCTGACTGAGGTTGCCCAGCCACACTGCTCTTAGCCAAGGGTATGTTACAAAGGCTGGGAGTGGGATTCTATCCCAGCTGTCTTGCAGATAATTGACCCTCAGTGAACATTTGTTGAATTAATGAATAACTGGCCTCTTGTGTTGTCGATTCACACTGGACGTGAACAGATAAATCTGTGAGTTGGGGTTCATTTTGTACTAAAACTGATGTTTCTTCTGAGAAGCAGAAGAGAAATGCTAAAAATAAACACTCTTAGCTATAGACAGTAATGTTTATCAGTTGCCTCTAAGTACCAACTATTTTTCTTGATGGATTCTGACATCAAATTGTTAAATGCAACTGGAAGCCAGAAAATGGGATTTGGTCCCAGGAGGAAAAGAGACAAAACACCGGGGTGCATCAGGAAAGCATACATTGGGTGAGGTGGTACACACCTATAGACCCAGCTACTCAGGAGACTGAGGCAGGAGGATCACTTGAGCCAAGAAGTTTGAGGCTGTGGTGCCTGTGAATAACCACTGTATTCTAGCTTGTACATAGTGAGACCCCATCTCTAAACAAAGGTGGGGAGACGGAAAAGCTTACATTAAATGGACTTGGATACACGGTGAACTTCTCTCTGATGTGCTATACAAGATGTGTGGTGACAACAGAGTGAGACTCAAACTCAAAAAAAAAGTGTGATTATACAGTATGGATAGCTATTTACCAAAAATGGCTACCTTAAGAAGAAAACCTAGGAGAAACTTTTATCTCTATGTCTATAACTTAAGGTTAGACATTTCTCTTCTTTTGAACTTAACTCTTTGTTGTTAAGCTCCTTACACTGAAATTTATTTTTCTGTATAATCCCTAAGGAATCAGGAAGAAAAAATTATCCTAGATTAGATATGAATCCTTAAGCAGGTACTGACCTCCTTATCCTCTTAAAAATGAAGCATCATTATTTTGAATGCCTATTGTTGCAGAATTCTTCAGCTTCTTTGGAAGGATACAAAGAAGATTAAAGACTTGAGTGTTCTGTTAAGGAACTTAAGTGTAGGTGGAATTTTTTTTGAATGTACATAAGGAGTTTGTTCACTTAGCACTTAATATGCTTAATCCCATTTGTGGTTTTAATCAACAACTCCACTTTTTACAAAACACATACCTCAAAAGCAGGTAATATGTTAATTTGTATCCCTTAACGTACACCATAAAAGTTCAAGAAAGCCGGGCTCGGTGGCTCAGCCTGTAATCCCGTGCCTTGGGAGGCTGAGGTGAGTGGATTGCCTGAGCCCGCCTGGTTCAACTTGGTGAGACCTCATCTCTACCATAAATTTAAAAAAATTAGCCAAGCATGGAAGCGCGTGCCTGTAATTCCAGCTACTTGGAAGGCTGAGGTGGAAGGATCACCGGAGCCCAGCAGGTCGAGGCAGCGGTGGCTGGGAGCGGCCACTGCACTCCAGTCTGGGCGACAGAGTGAGATTCCAACTCAAAAAAAAAATAAAAACAGTTCAAGAAAATATTGTTGAATTAATGAGTAAATAGAGTATATGAGAAAAGGATCAAAATAAGTTCATTGGAATTAATCCAGAGTTGTCTGAATGAGTCCACTACCGGGATAGTTAGTTCTGATGTTCTCACTTGTAAAACTGTTGACAGGAGTATATATCGATGTCTGCATAGAATGTTTTCAATTCAATTAACACGTTTCTGTGTGCTCAGTGGTACTAAAGCGCTCAGGGTCGGAAGGTACTTGGTGTTTTGCCATTAACAACAGCAGATTCCTCCAGCAGACCAGGGGTTGTAACAGTATGGTTGTGGGATCCATTGTCAGATGTAGTTGGTGCTTTTGTCATTGAAGGGAACTAAGAACTTTTTTTTTCCCATTTCCTTGCAGATTCCAAACCCTAGAAGACTTTTGCTTCTTCCTGCTACCAATGGGTTCTTCGTTTTTCTCCTAACCTAATTAAAGAACAATAAACTCTGTGACTTTCAAACTAACAAGTACCTTTTTTCTCCCCCTTTTGACTTATCTTTTGATGCAAGAGCCCTCATACTCAGAAGCTTTCAAATAAACCATCAGAGTAGATAGCATAATAGTTTGGTTAAGTACCTGCAACCCCAAGATCAGAGATCACACCTAATTCCACGTTAATGAATCATAATGATTTAAAGTTATCTTAATCCATCTAAAGTAGACAGGAAACTTGGGTTGGAAAACGTGTATATTTGTGTTCTCTAACACACATGGATCAAATTATTATTACTTTTTTTTTTTTAGAAAGCAGGATTTTATTGAGAGTACTGAAAAGCTCCCACAGTGGGAGGGGACCCAAAGAGGTAGCCCCTGGATCAAGTTATTTTTAACATTTATAAAAATGGACTTTTTCTGATTGATGCATCTGCTTAATCCAGAGTCTCTGAAATGTTGATAACATTTATATAGCAAAATACCTCCTTATTTAGAATCTTTAGGACACCTTGCTACCCGAATATTTCCAACTTAGGGTAAGTTTGTTTTATGTGTCTCCCCACATTCCATCTAGAAATTGTACTAGTTGTCAAACTAGGTATGGATTATGTAGGAATGAAGATTGGAATGAAGGAACCAGTGTACATGTGGAGAAGACATGGGTTTTCCACCTGGGTGTGAAATTTGATTCGACTGCAAAGCTTAAATGTGTGAGGGCCCTGCTGACTACCCTGGGATATGTGTATAATCAGCTAGATTTCTAAAACACTCAAAGCTCTGGCTATCCTAGCATTTGTGGACCCTTACAAACCAGTTTTTGGTTTGTTTGGATTATTTCTGGTTTTTTGATTGGTTGTTCTCAGGTTTGGTTTGGTTTTAAAACTGTCTAGCATGAGGGAGGGGAATTGGGATATGGTATAGACAGGATAAAGAATAGTGACAGATATTTCCACAAAAAAAAAAAACAACAAAACTTTTCTAGCATTGTTTTCGGGTGACAGATAAGAAGGGAGAGTGAGCCATTTGGAATACTTCCTTCCAAGAGTTTTGCACAAAACAGGGTTCTCCCCTAATGAAGCAGAGCTGTCTGTTTACTTAGTTCCAACCTCTAAAAGCAGGTTCTAGCCTCAAGACTATTCTGGAAAAAGTGGTGGCATATTGAGCAAAAAAACCACCTCTATGCCCCCTCATTCTGATCATTATTTCTGATCGTTCAACACTTCACAACAACTTTATTTTAAAGTAGTCATATTACTGGAAAATACAAAACACTTTTTGTTTATTTGGGAGATGACAGGACAAACTGTATTTTATAGTACACAATATTATAGAATTATAATCCAAACTCCTACCTAGTTTAGGAAAAATAGTAGTATGTCTCATTGCAAAGACTCAGTTACTTGAATACAACTTAATAAAGGGGAATTAAGTAGAAAATAATGTGTGTTTTTTAAATATCTAAGGTGACAAGGTAAGCATTCATGAATAACCTTATTTTGTTTTTTTGTTGTTTTTTGTTTGTTGGTTGGTTTGTTTTGAGTCAGAGTCTCACTCTGTCGCCCACACTGGAGTGCAGTGGCCGCTCCCGACCACCGCAGCCTTGCCTACTGGGCTCCGGAGATCCTTCCGCCTCAGCCTTTCGAGAGCCAGAATTACAGGCACACGCTACCACGCCCGGCTGATTTTTTTAATTTATTGTAGAGATGAGGTCTTGCCAGGTTGCCCAGGCGGGTCTCGAACCCGCGGGCTCAGGCAATTCTCTCACCTCAGCCTCCCAAAGCGCGGGATTACAGGCTGAGCCACTGAGCCCGGTTTATTTTGTTATTTTAGAAGGAGATCCCTTTGCTCATGACTTCTAGAACTTAACCATAAAACATCTGGCCTTTTGGTGTGTAGCACTCACTATAAAAGGATATCTACCCGTGTTAATTTTGTTAGCTCACAAAATAGTTGTTTCTTCAGTAAACTAATTATTAAAGCCACCAATTTGTCTGGTTCACAAACTTTAAGAGTGTGCTTAGGATTTTTATTGGACTAAGATTTGCTGATCTGGATTTAGTTTGCTGGAAATTTTTGGAGATTTCCAAAAACTAGTACAAACAAATGACTCTCTATCTCTACTACATCTGTCAGGATCTTGGAGAGGAAACTCACTTATCTTTGGGAACTTCTTTTTCAGGGGATGCTTTTCCCTTGGAATGTGAACAGTGGAAAGTAAACAGGCTGGGTGCAGTGGCCCATGCCTGTAATCCCAGCACTTTGGGAGGTGGGGGTGAGAGGATTGCCTGAGCCCATGACCTCAAAACCAACTTGGGCAACTTGGCAAGACCTCATCTCTGCCATAAATCAAAAAAATTAGCCAGGCATGGTGATGCGCAGCTGTGGTTCCGGCTACTTCAAAGGCTGAGGCAGAAGGATTACCTGAGCCCCACAGGTCGAGGCTGCAGAGGCCATGAGTGTGCCACTGCCCTCCAGCCTGGGCAACAGTGAGACTCCGAATGAAAAAAAAAAAAAAAAAAAAAAGGAAAGTAAACAGTTGAATATTCTGTCCCAGCCTCAAAGTCAAGTGTTAAAGGTTAAATGTAGAGGTGATTCAAAATCTTAGCTCAGAAAGCTGGGCTTTAAGTCCTGCCTTTTGGTCTTATCCAGGGTTTCCACACTCTACCCCAAGGAGATGATTTGCTTTTGGAAGATTGCCTTTCTCTGTAGGGTTTCTAGAATTGCCATTGTGATTTGCAAATGTTCTCACCAGGAAAAAGCAAATGTAGGTGATAAGTGATGTTTAACTCTCCTGGTAGCTGTATCTGAGCTAAACAAGAAGAGAATTTGGACATATTTTCAAGTCATGCACTGCAGTCCCCTTCCAATGGTGAGGCTGCTGGTGGTGGTCTCCCAAACAAAATGTATACAGTATGTAATACCGGCCTTCTTGGATTCCGTTCACTGTACTTTCATGCAAAGCTCCAAAATAGGCAAAAACTGAGGAGGTAACATACTTTTACCATTTTTAAAGAGACAGTTTATACAAATCCAGTCTATTTGTATACTATATTTTAAATGATCAAAACTGGATTGGCCTTGGGAAGAAGAGACCTTACAAAAATGCGCATTTTCATGTGCCAATTCAATGGGTAGGATGAGGAAATACTAACTGAATTCCATGAGGAAAATACTGTAACAATTACTCATCCTTTGAATCACTGTCTTCCTGATACTGTTGAGGCTCAGGACATTCATCCGACTTTACAGTGTTGGCCTCTTCAGGGGCCACTGAAGACATCCATTTGCTACCTCACACCCCCTCTCAGCTTACTTTCTATTCCAGTAATACTAAGGGTGATAAATGCAAACCTGTATATGAACAAGGCCTTTGCCTTTTACGCACAAGTCACTGTACGCTCCAAATCAACTCTTAAAAATTTGGTAGCAGCCGGGCTTGGTGGCTCAGCCTGTAATCCCGCGCCTTGGGAGGCTGAGGTGAGTGGATTGTCTGAGCCTGCGGGTTTGAGACCCGCCTGGGCAACTTGATGAGACCTCATCTCTACAATAAAAAATAAAAAAAAAAAAATTAGCCAGGTGTGGTAGCGTGCACCTGTAGTTCCAGCTACTTGGAAGGCTGAGGTGGAAGGATTGCCAGAGCCCAGCAGGTCGAGTCTGCGGTGGCCGGGAGCGGCCACTGCACTCTAGTCTGGGCGACAGAGTGAGACTCCAACTCAAAAAAAAAAACAAAAAAAAAAACTTGGTAGCAAGGGAGACAAATGAAACATAAGATTGTTTCAACCAGGCACAGTAGCTCATGCCTGTAATTCCAGCACTTTAGGAGACCAAGATAGGATGACTTGAGCCCAGGAGTTCAAGGTGAGCCTAGGCAACATAGGAAGATCTCACCTCTACAAAAAAAATTTAAAAATTAGCCTGGCGTGGTAGTGCATACCTACAGTTCCAGCTATTCAGGAGGCTGAGGCAGAAGGATTGCCTGAGCCCAAGGAGGTCAAGGCTGTGGTGAGCCACGATTGTGCCACTGCACTCCAGCCTGGGCAACAGAGTGGGATCCCAAATTACAAAAAAAAAAAAAAAGATTATAAATAGGAAGAATGGCACCCTGGGCCAGACAGTAACCCAAAGAACGCTATTTGGTCAGCAGATTTGCATTTATGTTTATCTTATTTACAGTCTTTTATGTGAAACTAAAATCTGAGGAATCTGAAACTAGAATCTGTGGTATGTGAAACTAGAATCTGAGGAAACCCAACAAAGACAAGCTTAGTTTTTATATATTGTAAGTAGGTTATAAATCTGGGATGTATAAAAAAACTAATGCTTATGAACCCAACCATGCCAATTAATTTTTATTAGACTACTTGTCACTGAAATAAAGTATGCCTTCCAAGTTTGTCTGTTTCTTCAGACTTGAGTTTGAGGTTCACATTGGATAGGATCAGGGGCTAAGATTACACTCCTTGCAGTTGGTTTTCTCTGGAGGAGCTCTTTATAGCAGAGGTGCAAATTGAAAGTGATGGAAAGTCTTGTTCTTGCGATTAGAAATTCCACTGAGATATCCTTTTGTTGAACTGGAGATCTCGACAGAGGAGTCAATGTTTTAGCTTCATAAAACTCCTGAAAAATAAACATGGATGTGGGTCCACAAGGTATGTAACTTTGATATTCACCTATCACTGTCTCATAGAGAGCTGGAAGGGGGCCCAGAAAGTACCTGATACAAAGCACATCTCACCTATGAAGAAACAGACACTGTGCAAATGTGAAGCATGGCATTTTTATTAAAAAGAAAGAGAATGATAAGCACAAAGGTCAAGATAGTGGTAATCGCCAGGCGCCGTGGCTCATGCCTATAATCACAGCACTTTGGGAGGCGGAGACGAAAGGATTACCTGAGCCCACGGGTTCGAGACCAGCCTGGGCAACTTGGTGAGCCTTCATTTCTACAATAAATCAAAAAATTAGCTAGGCGTGGTGGCACACACCTGTAGTTCCAGCTATTTTGAAGGCTGAGGTAGAAGGATTGCCTGAGCCCAGCAGATCAAGGCTGCAGTGGCCATGAGCATGCCACTGCACTCCAGCCTAGATGACAAAGTGAAACTCCAACTCAAAAAAAAAAAAAGATAATGGTAATCCCCAGGATCGAGACCAGGGTTATGGGATCAGGAGGAAACACAGGGTGGTAGTAGTGTTTGGTAAGTTGGATGGTGAGTTTCTTGGTGTTTACTATGCTCCATATGTGTATTAAATGCTACATAATTAAAAACATTTAGGGCCGGGCTCGGCTCAGCCTGTAATCCCAGCACTTTGGGAGTCCGAGGTGAGTGGATTGTCTGAGCCCACAGGTTCAAGACCCACCCAGGCAACTTGGCGAGACCTCGTCTCTACAATAAATCAAAAAAAATTAGGCAAGCGTGGTAGCGTGTGCATGTAGTTCCAGCTACTTGGAAGGCTGAGCCAGAAGGATCACTGAAGCCCAGCAGGTCGAGGCTGCAGTGGCCAGGAGCGACCACTGCACTCCAGTCTGGGCAACAGAGTGAGACTCCAACTCAAGAAAAAAAAATGTAGGAAAAGGTGAACAGATGACCTTTTAACACAGAAAGGGGAAACAAACAGGCCTTGAAAATTAATCTTTGCTGAGGATTCACAGCTTGTCAGCAGTGAGTCGTGATCATAACCTGGGATTTCTGATGTCTAACTCACTGCTTTTGGCTTCTGGGCCATCCCTCTTCTGTAAATGTTGGTTCTACGCTCAACCTTTTGTTCTCCCAGACTGAGTTTCCTCAAACTCATTTCCATGTCTGCCAGCTTGGATTCCATGATAAGTTCCTTCAGCAGCCTGAAACAGCCCCCTAAATTCCCTTGTCTCTCTTGTCCTTCTGTCTTGGCTTCACCAATTCCCAAGGTGAGTGAAGCCCACCATGTTTTACTCTGTTCTTTCTGGGCATCCAAGCACAGCTATGGAAGGATCACATAAAGATGCCACCTGACTCCACTGCAGACGTATGATGTCCAAACGCAGGCACTCATTCCTGTGTGGCTCTTTCAGACTTGCCTGCATGCCCATTGCAACCCTTTCACTATCCCCTCAGCTCTTCCCATGGGGTGACTCTGCCACTGACTTTCTGGAGAAAGAACTAAACATCAAACTTAGGTTACTCTTCACCCCTCATGGTGTCTCCTTTATCTCAGAGGGCTGCTTCCTCTCCAAGGTGTACATCATCTGTGCACCTTGTCCTATAGCCCCTTGTATTCGCTATCTATTTTTGCTGTGTAACACATGTCCCCCAAAACAGAGTGTACTAAAACGATCATTCGTGTGTATTACTCTCACAGTTTCTGTGGATGGGGAACCTGAGAGTTGCTCAGCTGAGTAAGCCTGGTGTGGGGTCTTTGCTGTGGTTACTGTCAAGATGCAGCTAGGGCTGCCGTTTCCCGAAGACTTGACTGAGGCTGGGTAATCTGCTTCTTTGGTGGCTCACACAGCTGGTAATTCAGTGCCAGTGTTTTCAGAAGGCCTGGTTCCTCCCCACGTGGGACCCTCCAGCCTGACTGTCCTTACGTCACTAACTTTCCTCCACAGTGGGCAATTTAAGAGCAAGGTGGACGCTGTGAATTGTTTTATGCCCCAACTTCAGAAGTCACACTCTGTCATTTCCACAAAACACTTTTGGTTACACGCATGATCCCTTTTCGCCGTGGGAGAGGACCTCACAGGAGCACGAATACCAGGAGGTGAGAATCAGTGGGGCCTCTTGAAGGTAGGCTGTCACACTCAACTCCTCCACGAACCATTGCTTGTCTTCTCTTTATCTTTACTCTCTTTCCTTAGCTCTTTCAGCTACAAAAATGCAAGTAACATTCATTCTTTAAAAAAAAAAGTCGAGCCGGGCTCGGTGGCTCAGCCTGTAATCCCGTGCCTTTGGGAGGCTGAGGTGAGTGGATTGTCTGAGCCCGCGGGTTCAAGACCCGCCTGGGCAGCGAGACCTCATCTCTACAGTAAATCCAAAAATCAGCCAGGCGTGGTAGCGCGCGCCTGTAATTCCGGCTACTCAGAAGGCTGAGGCGGAAGGATCACTGGAGCCCAGCAGGTCGAGGCTGCGGTGGCCGGGAGCGGCCACTGCACTCCAGTCTGGGCGACAGTGAGACTCCAACTCAAAAAAAAAATCACAGTATTTTGGGAGGCTGAGTCGTGAGGACTGCCAGAGCCCACGGGTTTGAGACCAGCCAGGGCAACTTGGCAAGACCTCATCTCTATAATAAATCAAGAAAAATGACCTGGACTTGGTGGCGCATCCCTGTAGTTCCAACTACTTAGAAGGCAGAGGCGGAAGGATCGCCTGAGCCCAGCAGGTCAAGCCTGCAGTGGCCGGGAGCAGCATGCCACTGCGCTACAGCCTGGGCAACACAGTGAGACTCCAACTCAAAAAAAAAAAAAGATACACCCCATCCCCTGTATTGATCAGAGTTTACTTGCGGAGAAAAGAATGCATTCTAGCTAGTGTAAGCAGTAAGGGACTTGTCCCAGGGTATTAAGTGGATCATAGGATCCTTGGAAGGCTGAAGAAGCCAACTCTAGACTGCGTTTCCAGAGCTGGTTCCTTAAGACTGCCTAGGGGATGCTTCTGCTTCCACCGCAGTAAGGAACCTGCCGTTGCAGCTGTCGGTTCAGGAAGTATGTCACCTGCCACTGTCAGGGCCTCAGTGGATGCCCACACTGTGTCTTAACCCTGCTGGCTTCAGAATCTTAGTGACACACTAGTGCATCTGATTGGCAGAACTTAATCAGAAGTGATCTGATCTAAGCCAGCCAGTTGCAAGAGAGGTTTAGTCTTTAGCTTTCCAACTGCCACACTCTAGAAGGGTACATGCTGACCAAACCGACAGAGACCCTTCCCATGCCCTCTCAAGCAATTACTCGCGTCTATTCTTCGGTACCAAGTTGTGTGTGTGTGTGTGTGTGTGTGTGTGTGTGTGTGTGTGTGTGCGTGCGTGCGTGCGTGTGTGTGTGTGTGTGTGCGTGCGTGCGTGTGTGTGTTTTGGGTCAGAGTCTCATTGTGTCGCCCAGGCTGGCATGCAGAGGGGCACACTCACAGCCACCGCAGCCTCAACCTTCTGGGCTCAGGCAATCTGTCTGCCTCAACCTTCCAAGTAGTTGAAACTACAGGCACATACCACCATGCCCAGTTAATTTTTTTTTATTTATTGTAGAGATGAGGTCTCACCAAGCTGGTCTCAAACCCGTGGACTCAGGCAATCCTCTCACCTAGGCCTCCCAAAATGCTGGAATTATAGGCATGAGCCACCACACCTGGTCTGTTTGTTTTTGTGTAAGGGTCTCACTCTGTTGCCCACACTAGAATGCAGTGGCACGATCACCGCTCACCGCAACCTCAACCTTCTGGGCTCAGGCCATCCCCTAGTCTCAGCCTCCCGCATTGCTGAAACTACAGGCATGCACCACCACGTCTGGCTAAGTTTTTTATTTTTTGTTGAGATGAGGTCTCCCTGTGTTACCCAGGTTGGTCTCAAACTCCTGGGCTCAAGTGATCCTCCCGCCTCAGCTTCCCAAAGTGATGGGAATACAGACGTGAGCCACCACGCTTGGTCAGTGCCAAGTTTTTTCAGAGAGCTGTCTACACTTGGTCTTCAGTTTCCACTTACTCCTTAATTTATTGCAGTCTGTCCACTCTTACCTGTGTCTCCACTAGACCTCCTGTTTGTAGGACCAGTGGTCTGTTTCAGTCCTGCTCCCTGGGACATTCAAGGAGTAACTGGTTGTCTCTTGTGATGCTTGTGGTAGGAGCCATATCGATGTTACTCACAAAAGAATCACTTACAGCCACTTTTCTCAAGGGGCCTGGACTTGAAGGCACTTAGAGTTTCAGCTATCACTCCGACTTGCCCTTCCTCACACCTGGCTAATCCCGGGTAATGACGTTACTATTCGTTCCCCCAGTCTTTTCAGAACTCACTCATAGCCAGTGAGTCACAACTCCCGGCATGTCAATACCCAGGATGATTTCTGAAGCCAGCCGGCTCATTGCAGCTCCATGGACCACCACCCTTGCCCAAACTATTGCAGTGACCTCCTGACTAGGCTTGTAGCAGCCAGACTTTCCCCATTTCAGTTTCTTTTCCATCCGCCTCAGTCCGACTTTTTTTTTTTTTTTGAGTTGGAGTCTCACTCTGTCGCCCAGACTGGAGTGCAGTGGCCGCTCCTGGCCACCACAGCCTCCACCTGCTGGGCTCTGGCGATCCTTCCGCCTCAGCCTTCCAAGTAGCTGGAACTACAGGCGCGCGCTACCACGCCCGGCTAATTTTTTATTTATTTGTAGAGATGAGGTCTCACCAAGTTGCCCAGGCGGGTCTCGAACCCGCGGGCTCAGGCAATCCACTCTCCTCAGCCTCCCAAAGCACGGGATTACAGGCTGAGCCACTGAGCCCAGCTCAGTCCAACTTTCAAGACATTTAATCATCTCTTCCCCACTTACCCAGTGAAAAGAACAGCACAGGATTTTTGAGCGCTTGGTATGTGCCAAGCACTGTGCAATGTACTTTATGTACGGGTCACATTCAATTCCTCACAATCCTGATGAAGTCGATACCATTAGGTCCCCACTTGGTAGACAAGGAAACTGGGGGTCATAGAGCTTAACAAGATTGGACCAGAGTTGCTTAGTTACTATATGGAGGACCCAGAATTGGAATCAGTCTTCGAGTCTGTGATTCCTAAAGGAAGCAATCAAGTTGTGTTTTGTTGTTGTTGTTGTTTTGTTTTGTTTTTTGTTTTGTTTTTAAGTCATATTCTCATTCTGTCACCCAGTCTGGAGTGGTGCAAGATCACAGCTACCGCAGTCCAAATCTCCTGGGCTCAGGTGATCCTTTCACCTCAGCTTCCTGAGTAGCAGGGGCTACAGACATGCACCACCAAGCCCAGCGAATATTTTTTACCTGTTGAGATGAGGTCTCTCTATGCTGTCCAGGCTAGTTTTGAAATCCTGGCCTCAATGATCCTCCGGCCTCGGCCTCCCAAAGTGCTGAGATTACAGGTGTGAGCCACCATGCCCAACCACCATTGCATCTTACAATTGCTATCGCCTCCTCTCTCCCATCCTGTTCCGAGTCTAGCCATGGTGAATTTAGCACCCCCCAACACAATGTGCTCTTTAACAACTATACCTCGGCACACCCTGTTTCCTGAATGCATTTCCACCCTTTCCACCACTTTTCTCCTTAGCATATTTCTATTCCAACTTCAAGTTCCAACTCAAGTGTTTTTTCCTTG
This sequence comes from Cephalopachus bancanus, assembly GCA_027257055.1. NCBI lineage: Eukaryota > Metazoa > Chordata > Mammalia > Primates > Tarsiidae > Cephalopachus > Cephalopachus bancanus. Next base: position 848,769 of record JAPVLO010000385.1, on the reverse strand, counting down.
GGTAACTTTCCAAGTTCTCTGTTCTACACTCCTCTCCGTTCATTCTATTCTTTTTTTTTCTTTTCTTTTCTTTTTTTTTTTTTGAGTTGGAGTCTCACTCTGTCACCCAGACTGGAGTGCAGTGGCCTCTCCCGGCCACCGCAGCCTCGACCTGCTGGGCTCCGGCGATCCTTCCGCCTCAGCCTTCCAAGTAGCTGGAGCTACAGGCGCACGCTACCACGCCCGGCTAATTTTTTTTATTTATTGTAGAAATGAGGTCTCGCTAAGTTGCCCAGGCAGGTCTCGAACCCGTGGGCTCAGGCAATCCACTCACCTCAGCCTCCCAAAGCTGCGGGATTACAGGCTGAGCCACCAAGCCTGGCTCGATTCTTTTTTTTTTAAAGAAAGAAGTTTCCCTCTGACACCCAGGCTGGAGAACAGGGGCGCCATCACAACTGACTATAACCTCGAACTCCCGGCCTCCAATGATCCTCCCATCTCAGCCTCCCAAAGTGCTGGGGTTACAGGCGTGAGCCACTGTGCCCAGCCTGCTTATACTTTTTATAAAGCACTTATTGAGTTGTGTTGTGATGCGCCTGCATCAATCAGGGTTTAGAAGGAAACAGAAACCACTCTTGACATTTTAAACAGAAAGATAGTTTAATAGAAAAATTAGGTGCCTACAGAATCATTGGATAGCTGAAGGGGCAGGTTGTATGTGGGGCCTCTCAGACCACTGTTCAGTTAACTCCCCCTGGGGAGCCTCTGATGTCCACAGTGATACTAAGTTTGAGAAGATAGCAGCACAGCTACCGTGCAGGGGTTTCACAGAGCTACCAACTAACGTAAACATCAGAGCGCGGTGAGCAGAAGAGGAGGAAGAGAAACTGGATAAGGAGAACTGGGGGCATTGGGAGCTTGCTCTGGGGGGTGGGGGTCGGGGTTGAATGTCTGCTTTTATAATAAGATGGAGGCCGGTCTCTCTTTTTTTTTTTTAATTAAGGAAATTGGCTATTTTCTTTTTTTTCTTTTTCTTTTTTTATTTATCGTAGAGACGAGGTCTCGCCAAGTTGCCTGGGCTGGTCTCGAACCCACAGGCTCAGGCAATCCACTCACCTCGGCCTCCCAAAGTGCTGGGATTACATGCTGAGCCACCAAGCCCAACCAGGAAATTGGTTATTTTCAAAGCTCAGACGATGATGCACCGTATGCCAACCCTCCCCGCACCCTACCCCAAAAAAGCCAAAATCCTTATTGCTGTAGTACTTGGGTACTAAGTGCACAGGCAAAAACTGCGTGAAAAATGTAGTTTTGAAAGAAGTTGAAGGTAACGTTGAACTAGGAGTCAGTACAAATTATACTGAGTTGAAGAGCAGCCCTGTGACCTTGGAAATGTCCAGTGAACTCTCTGTGTCTAGATCCTCTATTCTATAACGTGAAGGGATTTAGCCAGGTGCCATGGCTCACACCTGTAATCCTGACACATTGGGAGGCCCAGGCAGGAGGATTGCTTGAGCCCAGGAGTTCAAGACCAATATAGACAATATAGCAAGACCTCATCTCTACAAAAAAATTTTTTTTTTTTAGTTGGAGTCTCACTCTGTCGCCCAGACTGGAGTGCAGTGGCCACTCCCAGCCCCCGCAGCCTCGATCTGCTGGGCTCCGGCGATCCTTCCGCCTCAGCCTTTCAAGTAGCCAGAATTATAGGCATGCGCCACCACGCCCGACTGATTTTTTGATTTATTGTAGAGATGAGGTCTCACCAAGTTGCCCAGGCGGGTCTCGAACCCGCGAGCTCAGGCAATCTACTCACCTCAGCCTCCCAAGGCATGGGATTACAGGCTGAGCCACCGAGCCCAGCTATCTACAAAAAATTTTTAAAAGCATGTCGGGTGTGGTGGTACGTGCCTGTAGTCCCAGTCACTTGGGAGGCTGAAGCAGGATCACCTGAGCCCAAGAGATTGAGACTGCGCAAAGCAGTGATCATGCCACTGCACTCCAGCCTGGGCAACACAGTAAGACTCCAACTCAAAAATAAAATAAAAATTGCCAGGTACAGTGACTCACGCCTGTAATCCCTGTACTTCAGAAGGCAGAGGCAAGAAAATTGCCTGAGTCCAGGGGTTCAAGGCCAGCCTCGGCAGGTTGGCGAGTCCACGTCTCTACAATAAATCAAAAGTTAGCTGGGAGTGGTGACACATACCCGTGGTTCCGGCTACTTGGAAGGCTGAGGCGGAAGGATTGCCTGAACTCAGCAGGTCGAGGCCGTAGTGGCCGTGAGCAGTGTGCCACTGACCTCCAGCCTGGGCAACAGAGTAAGACTCCTACACAGAAAATAAATTAAATTAAAGTGAAGGAACTGAAGTAGATGACCTCCAAGGTTCAGTCCAACCGCCGAGTGTTATGTTTTTTTAGCTATTCAATTGAAAAAAAAAAAGTATTTTTAAAGTAAAGAGGAGGAAGATTATGCAACCATTTCTGGGGCTTGCTTTACTTGTGATCATTCTGTAAAATTTCCTGTCAACCTTAAAATATTCTCTGAGGCCATCCAGATAAGGACAGAAGCATTGGGGGAAGAAAGTAACCTAGAAAATGAATCAAATACCGTTTTTTAAAACACACAGAGCAACTCTGGAGTTCCCTCATTTCCCAGCTGGGGGTTTGAGTTCATCTGTCCCCAGGAGTTAAGGGGAGAAAAGGGAGTTAAGGGGGGAAAAATTCTTCAAAGAACCATCCATGATTTCTCATGATTCTCGGAGCTGGAAGGGCTCATCACAGCCTCCAAAGCCAGACTTGTTATAAAAAGTACATTGAAAGTGTCCTCGAGGCCATGTTAGCTGGGCCAGAGATTAAATGGAGCTTTCTGCCAAGTCCCTGCAACCTCCTTTGGGCTATTTGAGGTGCTTGATGCGTTGTGGTTTTTTTTTGCTCTAATTTTTTTTTCCCTTTCAATACTTTCATGCTCTTGATTCTCTGGTGCAAAATGCTTTTCAAAACAGCACTTCCAGACAAACCTTCACAGGTTAGCCGAGGGTCAGTTTGCCAATACTAGTTTTTTGTGTGGGCTTGTTTTTTGTTTTGTTTTGGGGTTTGGGGTTTTTTTTTTTCATCATTGTTGTATCGCGCAGACACCAGCAGCACAGGCACTGTCTTCAGAAGGATGCTGTGGTATTCTGGGAGCCACGGACAGCCCTGTATTTCTCCCCTGCGAATATGCTTTCTTATTTTGCTTCCAAGCTTGTTTACCAACTCCGGCTTAGTCCCTTGACTCTCCTCCTCCCTTCGCACCGCCCCCTGCATTGTGCATTTCAAAAGGTAGAAAAAAATAACAGGTCCTCGGCCCTCTCCAGCGAAGACTGTAAAATCACCAGGGCCACTGTGTCAAATTGTACAGCCTTCCCCAAACCTCTGCACAGAGGATGCTTCAGGTTTGGAAAAAAAAAAGCCATTTAAAATATAACACAGCAGACCAGGTACAGTGGCTCACACCTGTAATCCCAGCACTTTGGGAGGTGCAGGCGAGAGGACTGCCTGAACCCAGAGGTTCGAGACCAGCCTGGGCAACTTGGCAAGCCCTCGTCTCTACAATAAATCAAAAAACTAACCAGGCGTGGTGGCACATGCCTGTAGTTCCAGCTACTTGGAAAGCTGGAGTGAAAGGATTGCCTAAACCCGGCAGGTCGAGGCTGCGGTGGCCATGAGTGTGCCCTCTGCACTCCAGCCTGGGCAACAGAGTAAGACTCCGACTCAAAAAATAAAATATAACACTGCCTCTTTTCTAAGGGTTTCTAACAGACAGTCTCCCCCGCCCCTTTCCTTACTACAGAAAAAAAAAATGAGACGAGAGTGAATGAGCTGGGTTTCTTCTTAGCCAAGGATGACACCAACCCCAATGTTCTGCCTATCTGTATGGAGCCAAATTAGATGGGACAGACCCTGGAAGGTCTGTTTTAGTTACAGCCCTATCCTCAAGCCATTTATAGTCAAAGGCAGTGTTTCCCAAAACACAGTTTAACTAGCACCTACATCACAATTATTTTAAATGCTTATTTAAAATGCAGAATCTAGGCCTCAATCCAGATTTCCTGAATTAGGACTTCTGGAAGAAGCACATTGGGATCTATTTTTAACAATACACCTTATATGAATCTGTAGGCACAATACAGTTGCTGAGACCACATATTATTGAATGAGGGATTTTAGGAATTCACAAGAAAGATAAGTAAGCTATTTGAGTGTTTAAGGACCCAGGCTCTTTAAAAAATTCACACACCGATCACAAAGTAAAGAACATGGAATAACCGGGTGGTTCACGCCTGTAATCCCAGCACTTTGGGAAACCAAGGGGGGAGAATCGTTCAAGCCCAGGAGTTCAAGACCAGCCTGGCAATATAGTGAGACCTCATTTCTACAAAAAACACTAAAAAACACACAAACAAACAAAAAAACCTGGGCTTGGTGGTATGTGCCTGCAGTCCCAGCTACTTGTGAGGCTGAAGCCAAAGGATCGCCTAAGCCCAGGAGGTCGAGACTGTGGTGGCCATGATTGCGTCACTGCACTCCAGCCTGGGCAACAGAGTGAGACCCCCAACCCAAAAATTAAATAAATAATTCGGAAGGAGCCGGGCTCGGTGGCTCAGCCTGTAGTCCCGCACCTTTGGGAAGCTGAGGTGAGTGGATTGCCTGAGCCCATGGGTTCGAGACCCACCTGGGCAGGCGAGACTTCATCTCTACAATACATAAAAAAAAAAAAAAAATAGCCGGGCGTGGTTGCGCGCGTCTGTAGTTCCAGCTACTTGGAAGGCTGAGGTGGAAGGATCGCCGGAGCCCAGCAGGTCGAGGCTGCGGTGGCCGGGAGCAGCCACTGCACTCTAGTCTGGGCGACAGAGTGAGACTCCAACTCAAATAATAATAATAATAATAATAATAATAATAATAATTCGGAAGACACTTAAAGGGTATCTTTTAAGTCAAAGCCAGGCATCCAAAAGATAAAAAAGAAATGACTAGCCGGGCTCGGTGGCTCAGCCTGCAACCCCACGCCTTTGGGAGGCTGAGGTGAGTGGATTGCCTGAGCCCACGGGTTCGAGACCCACGTGGGCAACCTGGTGAGACCTCATCTCTACAATAAATCAAAAATTAGCCGGGCATGGTAGTGCACACCTGTAATTACAGTTACTTGGAAGGCTGGGGCGGAAGGATCACCGGAGCCCAGCAGGTCGAGGTTGCGATGGCCGGGAGCGGCCACTGCACTCCAGTCTGGGCAACAGAGTGAGACTCCAACTCAAAAAAAAAAAAAAAAAAAGAAAGAAATGACTGTTTTTTGCTTCACCAGAGCTTATCACAATATCAGCTGGGAACTGAGAATAGATTTCTGGATTTGATATAAATTGCTTTCCTAGTTCTGTAACCTCCAAGGGTTGGTATTATTATAGGGCCTGATCAATTTCGAGGGTATTTATTGACACTGCCTGCATTTCACCAATAAAGGATCCATTTAAGGGCTGACACTACTTGCAGGTGACCTTCTGAAGACGTAGCCTGGGGACCTCGGTGAACAGCTAGTCCATGGTGCCAGGAAGTCTTGAATGATTGTTAATGGCTTCCAATGGAATTGTCTTGGCTAGTGAGCCTGGGAAGAGAAATGTCGGTGGATGTGGAAACAACAGCAGAAGATGCCTCCAGGCTTTCCCATATCTGAATCAGATAGCAGACAGAGACACAAGTAAAAGCCAACTTTTTTTGAGTTGGGGGGGGTCTCACTCTGTTCCCCAGGCTGGAGTACAATGGCACCATCATGGCTCACTGCACCCTCGACCTCCTGAGCTCAGGGGATCCTTCCTCCTCAGTCTCCTGAGTAGCTGGGACTACAGGTGTGCACCACCATGCCTGGACTAATTTTTTTTATTTTTTAATTTTTGTAGAGACCAGGACCAGCCCTCCTGGGCTCAAACAATCCTCCTACCTTGGCCTCCCAAAATGCTGGGATTACAGGCATGGATGACCGAGCGCCCGGCCAAAAGTCAACTCCTCATCTGGGATTTCTTTCTCCCTGCCTAAGTCTGACAGGGACCCTAGGATCTAAGCGCTCCAACCTGTGCTTTCTGACTATGGGCATAGGAAGAGAAGAGAGATTAACCACCTACACCCAGGGCAGCTGAAGCCAGGAAGAGAGGCTGTTTATCCAGCCTCTGAGGGACTTTTTTTTGATAGGGAAAGGATGGTGTCTGGGGGAAATTGTGCCTGGGTCTCCCGTACCCAGTATCCCCGCAAAGGCACAGCCTCAACGGCTTCTGGGAAGGAAGGATTGAACTTTGGGACAAACATAGAGCATTGGTAAAGTTCTAGTTTCTACGGTCTTTCTATGGAAAAAGCTGAGGCAGGATTGTCAATCTCCTTGGTGTCCAGCAGGTGGAGATATAGTCTAAGGCTGCCTGGGACTGTGCTGGAAATTTTAGGGCAATAGGTAGCTTCCAGAGTCTTCTGAAGTCTGTGGGAGACAGCAAGCAGGGTGCCTTTTCTTTTTTAATTTTTTTAACTAAATAGAGATGGGGTCTCACTATGCTGCCTAGGCTGACCTCAAACTCCTGGGCTCAAGCGATCCTCCCACCTTGGCCTCACAAAGTGCCGGGATGACAGACATGAGCCACCACACCCAGCCACGGGGTGCCTTTCTGCTTCCTGGTCCACTCACCCCAACCCAGGCACGTCTCTTTTCTCTTCGTTCCCTTTCCTAGAAACTCTGGCCTGAGACTGAAGTACATACTAAGTGTGATCTGTCGGCTCCTGGTACCAGGTTAGGGAGGAATGATGCCAAGAACTCCACAGTAGAGGACAGTTGGGAAGAGAGACATCACAGAGACCTTTGAAGGACTTTCCCAAAAGCCCAGCATGGATTCTAGGCTGGCAGTGAGGTGTCCTCCTTCCCATCAACCTGAGAATGCCAGCATCTTAAATCCATGGAGGGACCTCCGTCCCCACACACAGACAAATCTAAAAGTGACGCAAGCCAGGAACAGCAGACCAGACAGCATGCAGCACAGGTATCCAGCCCGCCATCTGGCATCCGTGAACAACAGACAGCAAGTGAATGCATGGGTGGACACCCTGCCTGCCAGTGGGCACTAGGCCATGACCACCAGCTGGGCACAATCAGCTTGCCAAGGTGAAGGGCATCCCACAACATCGTGCCCGTCCGCTTCCTACCTCAGACCGAATGGCGCTTGGAGCTGAGAGCCCTCCTGTCCTCAGAGAAACAGACTCAGCTCCTCAGGGAAACAGCAGGGGAAACAGAGGCAGGAAAGGGGGGCAGTGATCTACTTCACCTGAAAACGGCGGCAAAATCTCTTCATCCTATATTTGGACAAGAAAAGTCTGGAACTCAGAACTGGAAGCTGGGAGTTGTACGATGAGATGCAATGTACGAAGGAAGAAGTGTGAAGGTGACTGTGGCATGATAGAAAGAGTTCGCTTGAGCCGGGCTCGGTGGCTCAGCCTGTAATCCCACGCCTTTGGGAGGCTGAGGTGAGTGGATTGCCTGAGCCCACGGGTTCGAGACCCACCTGGGCCACTTGGCGAGACCTCATCTCTACAATAAATCAAAAATGAGCCGGGCATGGTAGCGCGCCCTGTAATTCCGGCTACTCGGAAGGCTGAGGTGGAAGGATCGCCGGAGTCCAGCAGGTCGAGGCTGCGGTGGCCGGGAGCGGCCACTGCACTCCAGTCTGGGCAACAGAGTGAGACTCCCACTCAAAAAAAAAGAAAGAAAGAGTTCACTTGGCCTAAGACACCTGAATTCTATTCCACATTAGCCGTGCGACCTCGGGTGAGTCATTTTCTTTCTCTGGGCCTTACTTTTCTTATCTGTAAAATGGGCTCGATGACACCTAATATCCTCCCCCTTTGACATGTGCTGTTCGTTTTTATGGCCAGTCATGGTGTCTCATGCCTTAATCCCAGCACTTTGGGAGGCTGACGCAGGAGGATCACTTGAGGCCAGGAATATGCAACAGCCTAGGCGACATAGTGAGACCTCATCCCTACAAAATATAAAAATTTTAAAATGGCCAGGCTGGGCTCGGTGGCTCAGCTTGTAATCCCAGAACTTTGGGAGGCTGAGATGAGTGGATTGCCTGAGCCCGCAAGTTCGAGACCAGCCCGTGCAACTTGGTGAGACCTTGCCTCTACAATAAAATTAAAAATAGTTGGATGTGGTAGTGCACATCTGTAGTTCCAGCTACTCGGAAGTCTGAGGTGGAAGGATCACTGGAGCCCAGGTCAACGCTGGGGTGGCCGTGAAGATGCATGCCACTACACCCCAGCCTGGGCGAAAGAGTGAGACTCCAACTCAAAAAATAAAAGTGGCCGAGCGCGGGGGCTCAAGCCTATAATCCCAGCACTTTGGGAGGCCGAGGCAAAAGGGTTGCCTGATCTCAGGGATTCGAGACCAGCCTGGACAACTTGGTGAGACCTTGTCTCTACAACAAATCAAAAAATAAGTCAGGCATGGTAGTGCTCGCCTGTAGTTCCAGTTACTTGAAAGACTGAAGCGGAAGGATGGCCTAAGCCCAGCAGGTTGAGGTTGCAATGGCTATGAGCGTGCCACCGCACTCCAGACTGGGCAACAGAGTGAGACTCCGACTCAAATAAATAAATAAAGTCACACAGCAAGACCCCTTGTCTCTGTATTAGCAAAATGAAGACAAATCTGCTGTTCAGTTTTAGAGGTGATTGAAGTGATTGCCTTTCTCCCTTTGGGGGTAACCAGCCCAGCACTGCAGAGCCCCACATGACCCCAGGCAACAGCTACAGCTGAGCTAAGGGAACAGTGTTCCAGAGGTGCAGGGAAGGGAAAATTTTGAGTTCCCAATGTCCCTCTCCCACTATTTCCCACCATGAGGTACCCACTCCTGTGATTAAAGATCAGAGCTCCCGATCTCCTAATCTGTGCATGGAGAGGTTGGAGGCTTGAGTCAGGCTTGAAAATAAGCGAATCTAAAGCAACTGTGTCAGGCCGGGCACAGTGGCCCACACCTGTAATCTCAGCACTTTGGGAGGCCAAGGCTGGAGGATCACTTGAGCCCAGGAGTTTGAGACCAGCCTGGGCAACACAGTGAGACCCCATTTCTACAAAAAAAAAATTTAAATAAAAGAATAAAGCTACTGTTTCAAAAAGAAAATGACACTCCCCTGGGCACCATCCATCATACTAATAATCTATATGGAGTTTGGGTCTAACACAGACCTGCCTCTGCTCTCTGCTCCACTGCCAACCCGGACTGCCCTTCCTCACTCTTCCCGTCCCTTGACGTTCCCAGTGGCCTGGCTCTGTTAGTCCTGGCTGTCTATGCCGTGTTCCCAGAGTCCCGGGAAAAGACCTTTCCTGAACTTATGCTGTAAAAAGAAGCATCCCTTTACTTACCCGAAGACATTGATTCATATCCTTTGCCCAGGTGAGTTGCCGGTGGATACTGGAAACTCTGCATTTACCAGAGCTTTCCTGTGTCCCCGGGAGATTTCCATATGACAAATAACAATACTCATCTGAGATCTGAGTTCTCTGTCCTCACCTGCATCCTGGGAAATGTCAAATGCCCTCAGGAAAGGAAAAATTGGTCAGAATAGTCAGACTGATTAATTTATTGTCTCATTCAATTGCATTATGCTGAATTTCAGAATGTCATTTTTTTTCCTTTTTTTTCACATTCTTTCTTTTCTTATTTTCTTTCTTTTTTTTTTGATTTATTGTAGAGATGAAGTCTCGCCAAGTTGCCCAGGCTGGTTTCGAAGCCATGGACTCAGGCAATCCTCTCACCTTGGCCTCCTAAAGTGCTGGGATTATAGGCATGAGCAATCACGCTCAGAAGTTTTTTTTTTAGTGTGGTGGGGGTCTCTGTTACTCAGGCAGGAGGACAGTAGCATGATCATGGCTTACCGCAGCCTCGACTTTCTGGGCTCAGGCGATCCTTCCACCTCAGCCTCCCAAGTAGGTGAGACTACAGGTGTGCACCACCACAGCCAGCTAATTTTTTTATTTTTGTGGAGATGAGGTCTCACTATGTTGCCCAGGGTGGTCTTGAACTCCTGGGCTCAAGCAATCCTCCTACCTCGGCCTCGCAAAGTGCAGAGATTACAGACATGAGTCACTGTGCCTGACCTTCAGAATGTCATTTTGACTCTCATCTTCCACCAGATGTTTTAGTTTCTTTAATTTCCCAGGGGATGGTAGGGTAGTTGATGCAGTAACTTGAGGTAAAATGATTATAAGACATGAATCTTACTTTCAAGAAATTGATAGTGTATATTAATTATCTAATGATACATAACAAGTTACCCTCAAAATGTAATTACTTGAAACAATAATAAACACATATTCTCTCCCTCAGTTTCTCCCTCTGTTCAAGAGCAATCTAGCTGGGTGCTTCTCAACATCTCTCATGAGGCTGCAATCAAGATATCAACTAGGGCTGCAGTCATCTGAAAGCTTGACTGGGGTAGGCCATCCTGTACTGCAAAGTGGCTCACTCACATGGCTGCAGGCTGGTGCTGGCTTTTGGTGGGAGGCCTCAGTTCCTTTCCACATAGGGCTTGTTGAATGGTTGCTTGGTGGCTGGCTTCCCTCAGAGCCAGTGACCTGAGAGAGGCCATGATGGAAACCACAACATCTCTTATGACTTTGCCTTAGAAATTCCATGTGCAGGCCGGCCTCAGTGGCTCAGCCTGTAATCCCAGCGCTTTGGGAGGCTGAGGCAATTGGATTGCCTGAGTTTGCAGGTTCGAGACCAGCCTGGGCAACTTGACGAGACCTCATCTCTACAATAAATAAATCAAGTAGCCCACGCCTGTAGTTCCAGCTACTTGGAAGGCTGAGACAGAAGGATCTCCGGAGCCCAGGTCAACGCTGGGGTGGCCATGAGTGTGCCACTGCACTCCAGCCTGGGCGACGGAGTGAGACTCCAACTCAAAAAAAAAAAGAATTTCTATGTGTCACTTCCACAGTATGGTATTGGTCACATGAGCCAGCCTTTATTTTGTGTGAGAAGGGAACACAGAAAGGGCATGAATACCAAGAGATGAGGGCCAATGGGGCCATCTTGGAGGTTGACTACCACATAATCCATTTGGGACTTCAAAGTTATCATAAAGAACACTGCTAAATAGAAGAGCTACTTGAAAGGCTGAGGCCGAAGAATCGCCTGAGCCCAGTAGGTCGAAGCTGCGGTAGCTGTGAGCTTGCCACTGCACTACAGCCTGGGCGAGACTTCAACTTAAAAAAAACAGTAAACCAGGTTCGGTGGCTCAGCCTGTAATCCCAGCACTTTGGGAGGCCGAGATGAGTGGATTGCCTAAACCCGCAGGTTCAAGAACAGTTTGAACAACTTGGTGAGACCTCCTGTCTACAATAAATCAAAAATTATCTGGGCGTGGTAGCAGACGTCTATAGTTCCAGCTACTTGGAAACGGAATGTGCTACTTGAGGCGGAAGGATCACCGGAGCCCAGCAGGTTGAGGCTGCAGCAGCCACTGCACTCCAGTCTGGGTGACAGAGTGAGACTCCAACTCAAAAAAAAGTAAAATAAAAACAAAAAGCAAGCCGGGCTCAGTGGCTCAGCCTGTAATCCCGCGCCTTTGGGAGGCTGAGGTGAGTGGATTGTCTGAGCCCTTGGGTTCAAGACCTGCCTGGGCAGCAAGACCTCATCTCTACAATAAATCAAAAAATCAGCCGGGCGTGGTAGCGCATGCCTGTAATTCCGGCTACTTGGAAGGCTGAGGCGGAAGGATCACCGGAGCCCAGCAGGTCGAGGTTGCGATGGCCGGGAGCGGCCACTGCACTCCAGTCTGGGCAACAGAGTGAGACTCCAACTCAAAAAACAAACAAACAAACAAACAAACAAACAAAAAACCAAAAAAAAAAAACAAAAAGCAAACATTAATTAAAAGCAAACATTAGCATTAAAAATTCCATGGAATATGCTTTCATAAAATATTTATAGTTGCTTCTATCCTACGTACATTCAAATATATTCCACTTCTAAATTGCATAGGGACTTTATAAATATGCTGGATAATTAAGTGCTAGATGGTCTAGTCCAGACTGTAAGCATAGGACCTCTGAAGAGTGAGACATGGCTGAGAATTAGAATGAGCAGAATTTGAATGGGCCCTGGTGAAGGATGGCAGGGGACAGTGCATTCCAGATGCTGGAATCACAGGAACAAACGTGAAGAGAAACTGGGCACATTCACAAGAGAGTACTGAGACCCAAATGACAGAATAGAAGATGTATTGGCGGCCCGGCACAGTGGCTCACACCTGTAATCCTAACACTTTGGGAGGTAGAGACGAGAGGGTTGTCTGAGCCCAGGGGTTTGAGACCAGTTTGGTCAACTTGGCGAGACCTCATCTCTACAATAAGTCAAAAAATTAGCCGGGCGTGGTGGCACACACCTGTAGTCTGTAGTTCCAGCTACTTGGAATGCTGAGGCAGAAGGATCGCCAGGGCCCAGCAGGTAGACACTGGGGTGGCCGTGAGCGTGCCACTGCACTCCAGCCTGGGCGATAGAGTGAAACTCCAACTCAAAAAAAAAAAAAAAAAATCAGATCATTACCTTGAATATCAAAAGGAAAACATTGGCAAGGCATGGTGACTCACACCTATAATCCCAGCAACTCAGGAGGCTGAAAAAGAGGATTACTTGAGGCCAGGAGTTCGAAATCAGCCTGGGCAGCATAGCGAGATCCTGTCTCTTAAAAAAAATAATAATAAAATGTTTAAAAGCATACATAATTTTCCCACTGCTGGTCTGTGATTATACCAGCTGACAGACACAATCCTTGCTTGGTTAAAGCATCCTGTCTGAGGGAGTGCAAGCAGACCACTCAGAGAACAGAATGGGGCAAACAGCCCCACATAAAGCATTCCCTCAGGATGTCGAAGAACTTATAGCTAGCTACACCCTGTGAGGACCAAGATGGACTCTGGTGCAAGAGGGAATTAAGCATGGGTGGGGCAGCCCTGGGCTCGAGGAGGTTACTTATGCCTCCAACTCCTGTGGTCAACCTAAAACAGTCTCCCAGGAAAGGACTGATGGAATGATGACCTTCCCTCCAGAGGAATCCTGCGTCTCCCGCCTCCCCCCAAGTGAGAATTGAGTGAGAAGCCAACCAAAGGGAAAAATGAGAGGTGCGGTTAGGGTCAGACAGGACCCAGCCGCCTGGACCCACGCCAGCGGAAAAGGCCATTGTCTGAGTCGCTTTCTGGGTTTCCTGCCCTCAAACACCACCCTGCCCAACATGCACACTCAGCCTCATGCCACCGGCTCTGCCAGCCCTGGGTCAGGAGACACTGACCACCCAGACGGCAGCAGACCACCAAGCCTCTCCTGTAGACAGAAGGAAAATCAACCAGCCCCATCCCCGGCACAGAAGGGCCAAAAGATGACGCGAAGCAGGACTTCAAGAGCACAAGAGGAGGGTGCTTCCGGATCTTAGTGGAAATCCAGGAACCTATCTCTCACCCGCCACCGGTTTCTCCTAGCTCTGCTCACCCAGAAGATCGGGGTTTTCTGGCAGAAGTGAGCAACAGCTGGATGGGTCACAGGCGGCAGGCCTGTGTCTACATAGGTGTCTGTGCCCCCAGGCACGTCCCAGTGGTTTTATGTGTGGGAAAGGAGGATCCAGCAAGCAGGGTGTGGCCGTGGGTGTGTCCCGAGTGGGATGGGGCAGCGACTACTCAGTCCAGCTGAGATCCCCGGGCTTCCTGCCCCTCCAGCCCTGACCCTGAGCCCAGTTCGTGACCGATGAGACCAGATTCCCACCCCCAGCTGATTCCCGTTCCCAATCGCCCGCTTCCAGCTCCCGGCCCCTCCCCCACCCACACACTCACTCCTCTGGCAGGCTGGCTGGACTTTTGGCTGGGAACTGAGCTCCAAGCGGAAACGGGCAGTTGGGAGGTGTGATTTACGTCTCTGACTTCACCCCCAGCTGGAGCCCAAAGGCATGGACCCTCCCTCCCAAGTACTCTGCTGGCGAATCTCCTCCCTGTCAAAAATCTCAGGCTCTTCTAGCTGGCCGGAGGTCTACCAAGTGACCCCATCCTCACTACCATCCCCCTCCCCCAACACTATCACTCACACCTCTACTCCTGCCAATTACAAGGATGGAAGAATTCATTAACTTCACCATCACCCACAGCAGGCAAGATTCTCCTATCAGCCCCAAACAATGGGGAAGTCCCCTATATATCTAATTTCCTTCTCTCCTGCTGTTGGACCAGTGGAAACAAAAGGAAGCCTGCTCCCTCAGAATTCTGCCCCTGGCCTCTTGATGTCTCCTGGCAGATTTAAGGTAATCCCTAGCCTGTGATTGTTTCTATCACTAAGACTTCTCAGAGACATTCTCAGATATCAGGGTGCCATGTCCTTGCTTCTGATCCACAATTTGTGATGGTGGGGCATATCTTATGTCCCTTTGTCAAGGCTGGAACGCACACTCCACCCCCACAGTCTGGAAGCCCAGAGCCAGAAGAGATCTCACCAGGGAGCCAAAGTCCCCTGTCTCCTTCTGGGGGCTCCCACCTTTACCAGTCAGAAAATCCTACTAGACATCTCTATCATCTTGCCCCATTTGTGAAGATTTCTCATCTGCCAAATGGCCTGGTTAACTCTCACAGGTAGTCGTCAGGGAAGATTAAATGAAGAAATCAACTTGTAAGACATAAACTGCTGCCTTGGAAGGACTTTGAGGTTAAATGAGGTGATATACGTAAAATGCTTAGATCTGTGCCTGGGACATGTAACAATTAGCTGTTTTTTTTCCTATAATACCTCAAAAATGGGGACGGCCCCCAGGAGTTTGCACCTCCCAGACATCTCAAGTGCACGTCCTCATGACAGCCTCCTCCAGTGGGAAGCTCAGATTCCTAGGTTTTTGTTTCTGGAGATGCACGGTCGGATGAGTGAATGAGTCCATTCACTTTTGCGGGGTCTGGCCTCCCTCGCCTGGCTGGCTTCCCTCTCATCACCCCCCGCAAAGCCTTTTCCCCAGAGCCCTGAGCTCATCCTGGTTACCAATTATTTGTTTATTCCTGGCCCCACACAAGGACTCCAGCCCCCACCCTGGTTTTCCCCTGAGCTCCCACACGAGAATCTGAATGTGTTTGAGTAAGATGGAACGTCAAGGATCATCTAGCCCAATTTCTTGGGTTTAGGAAAGACAAAATTGGGAGCCAAAGAAGGGTAGAGTGTGGCTCAAGCTGAAACCTCCAAGTCAAGTACCTGAGTCCAGCCCAGGGTCCCTGTCTTCTTCTAGAGCTAGAATTCTCATTCCCTTCTTGCTTTTTCTGTCAGTGGGTGGAATAAATTGCTTTTTTTGGGGGGGGTTGTTTTAATTAGGGATCTTACTCTGTCCTCCAGGCTGGAGTACAGTGGCATGATCATGGCCCACCACAGCTTCAACCTCCTGGACTCAGTTGATCCTTCCACCTCAGCTTCCCAGGTATCTGGGACTACAGGTGCATGCCACCAGGAACAGCTAATTTTAGTATTTGTAGAGTCAGGGTCTGACTGTGTTGCCCAGGTTGGTCTTGAACTTTTGGGCTCAAGCTATCCCCCACCTCAGCTTCCCAAAGTGCTTGGATTACAGGCATGAGCCACCACTCCCAGCCTAAATCAAAAATTATTTATGTTTTATTTTTTGAGTCAGAGTCTCGCTCTGTCACCCAGGCTGGAGTGTAATGGCACACTCACAACAGCTCACTGCAACCTCAGCCTTCCTTCCCCTTCAGTTTCCTGAGTAGCTGGGATTACAGGCGCGTGCCACCACACCCTGCTCATTTTTTTATCATTTGTGGAGATGAGGTCTCACTATGTTGGCCAGGTTGTTCTCAAACTCTTGGGCTCAAGCAATCCTCCCAGCCTTAGCCTCCCAAAGTGCTGGGATGACAGGCATGAGCCACTGCGTCCCTGGCCTACATTGCAATGTTTTTTTTTTTTTTTGGTTTGTTTTTGTTTTGAGTTGGAGTCTTACTCTGTCACCCAGACTGGAGTGCAGTGCCCACTTCCGGCCACCGCAACCTCGACCTGCTAGGCTCCAGCGATCCTTCCTCCTCAGCCTTCCGAGCAGCCGGAATTACAGACATGCACTACCGCGCTCGGCTGATTTTTTGATTTATTGTAGAGATGAGGTCTCGCTACCCAGGCAGGTCTCGAACCCGTGGGTTCAGGCAATCCACTCACCTCAGCCTCCCAAAGGCACAGGATTACAGGCTGAGCCACCGAGCCCAGCTTACATCGCAATTTTTAACTACCTAGAACATAAGCAAAAGCTGAGGAGCTGAAGAAAGTCCCTCCACAGACAGCCTTGGTGGTTTCTTCCTTATTCTCCCAGGTCTTCCCTAAATCCTACTTCTGCCCCTTCTTGCATTCTTCCCCTCCCACCCTCCCAACTCCAGTTACACTTATCTGGCTTCTATGCTAACCTGTGTTTCATCTGCATATCATTCAACAATAGATTTTTTTCTGTCTGTTTGCTTAGAGATGGAGTCTCGGTCTGTCACCCAGGTTGGAAGGCAGTGGTGCAATCATGAACTCCCTGGCTCAAGCAATCCTCCCACCTCTGCCTCCCATGTAGCTGGGACTTACAGATGTGCTACCACAACTGGCTAATTTTTTTTTTCTTGTATGTTGCCCCAGCTGGTCTTGAACTCCTGGCATCATATGATCCTTCTGCCTGGGCCTTCCAAAGTGCTGGGATTACAAGTGTGAGCTGCCATGCCCAGTCTAGATTTAGTTTTTGTTTGTTTGTTTGTTTGTTTTTGAGTTGGAGTCTCACTCAGTCGCCCAGACTGGAGTGCAGTGGCCGCTCCAGGCCACCACAGCCTCGACCTGCTGGGCTCCGGCGATCCTTCTGCCTCAGCCTTCCAAGTAGCCGGAATTACAGGCATGTGCTACCACGCCCGGCTGATTTTTTGATATACTGTAGAGATGAGGTCTCGCTGCCCAGGCGGGTCTCAAACCCGCGGGCTCAGGCAATTCACTCACCTCAGCCTCCCAAAGGCGCGGGATTACAGGCTGAGCCACCGAGCCCAGCTAGATTTAGTATTTTTAATTAACTTGTTAAATAAGAAGAAGAAGGAGGAGAAGGAGTCAGTGACTCTTTTGGGGAATATTTAGTTTGAATCCAAATACCCAACAGTCCACAGTGGAGCACACTTGACCGCCAGCTTCTCTACCCTGTAAGCCCTATACAGACATTCCCTGTACCTTTGCCAGTGAGGGTCAAGCTTTTCAGAGGCCAGCTGAGTGGAGTGAAATCAGATTGCTTGGGTTTGAATCCCAGTTCTTCCACTTCCCCTGGGCAAGGTAATTAACCACTATGTGCCTTAGTTTCCTCCTTTTAGGGTGCCTCCCTCTTAGAGGGGCATGGCTCAGCCTGTAATCCCGCGCCATTGGGAGGCTGAGGTGAGTGAATTGCCTGAGCCCGCGGGTTTGAGACACCCCCTGGGCAACTTGGCGAGACCTCATCTCTACATTAAATCAAAATGAGCCGGGCGTGGTAGCGCGCACCTGTGGTTCCAGCTACTTGGACGGCTGAGGCAGAAGGATCGCTGGAGCCCAGCAGGTCGAGGTTGCGGTGGCCGGGAGCGGCCACTGCACTCCAGTCTGGGTGACAGAGTGAGACTCCAACTCAAAAATAATAATAATAAATAAATAAATAAATAAATAAATACATTAATGCATGCAAAGCTCTTAGAACACATTATATGTACCACAAAGCATAAGCTATCATTATAAGAGAGACTAACTTTAGAAAGCTTGCCTCCTCCCCCACCCTCATACATACCTGGGCCATGTGGCCCGATCCCCCCCACCGGATCCCATTACCCTTCTCCAAATCTGCCCATCTGGCCCCTGCACAGTCTTACCCTTACCCAACCCCCACCTCTACTCCTAGGGCCCAAACCTGGGTGTAGGAGAGGGAAGGAGGAAGGGAGGGAAAATGTGGCCATTTAGGGCAAAGGAGCTGTTAGAGGGGAGAGTGGGTGGGGGCAACAGGAGAGTGGACCCAGAGATGGGAGGCTCCTTATTGGGAAAGGCCCCTGTCTGATTCTGGGAGACAGAGGCCAGGCCTGGGCACTTGGCCAAGTCTAAAGAGTGGGCCCCAAGCCCGGGGTCCTGGCCCTGAAGCCAGCACCAGTGAAGGAGCTAGATGCTCGGTTACTCTGTGTGTGTGTGTGTGTGTGTGTGTGTGTGTGTGTGTGTGTGTTGGGGGGCAGGGAGCAACCCTGCTTCTAGGCCATAATAAGATCCAACCATGTTCCAGAAGTAGCTGTCTCTAAGACAATGCTTGCTACCCTCTACCTCCCCCATGTCCAGCGGCTGGTCAAGAGTCCCTCCTACAGGAACACGGCCAGTTCTGGGGAGACGGCCGGTGGGGGGGCCCAAGGGTGAGTAACGGTTCCCGTGGGGATCGGGGTGCCCATGACTAATCAATGAGAGAGTGAGAAAGGAAACTTACATTCCTGGACTTGTAGGGCAGTGGCTGGAGGGGGGAGGTGGGGCAGGGGCAGATGGAGGCCAGGACAGCCAAGTAGGGACAGAAAGAAGCTCAGATGGGCTGGGGGTGGGGTGTCTTTGGGCCCTGCTTACCAGTCCCAAGCCCAAGGAGAGGCAGGCCTCAGGTAACCCAACACCTGGGTCCCTGCCTTCCATCCCCAACACGGGGGATCCGCCCCCAGCTCATTTGATGCTGGGACACCGACTTGACTGGCTTAAGGGAAGGGCCCAGGCATCTCATTTGCATTCCTCATTCCCAACCTCACTCATCTGGGGGTTCCAGCGCCCAGGAGACCCAGCTTGGAAAAAGTCCACTAGCAAGGCGTGAGTTAGACTAAGGGCATAAGAGCGGAAATGAGCAGGGAGCCAAGGTGCCGAGGGGAGGAAGGAAGTCAGTCTGCTGCCACAAAGGAGCAGGAAAGAGAGGGAACAAATAGCCAAGTGCTTCCTGCCCATCCCCTTCCCTGCCTCCCCCAGCCTCCCCCAGCCTCCCCCATCACAGGGCCCAGGGAGAGAGAGAGGAAGGAGGTGCAGAGACCCATGCTGGACACCCTTAAAGCTTTCAGCTCTGCAGTCTTCATGGTAGGGAAGGGGGGTGCAATCACAGCAGCCCTTTCATCAACTGCTGGACCATCACGCCCACCCCAGCCAGCCCCAGGAGCCCCATTGCCCCAGTTCCCTCCTGAAAGGGACCTATTGTTTTTGGGGGGTTTTTTTGAGTTGGAGTCTCACTCTGTCACCCAGACTGGAGTGCAGTGGCCGCTCCCGGCCACTGCAGCCTCGACCTGCTGGGCTGCGGGGATCCTTTCGCCTCAGCCTTCCAAGTAGCTGGAACTACAGGCACGCGCTACCACGCCCCGCTCATTTGGGACCTATTCTCTCTGTTCTGGGCTTGCTCTCTCTGGCCCGCCTGGTTATCTGCAGTTGAAAGAGAACACCGTGGGTTAGGGAAAGGTTGGAGTGGTGGAGGGAGATGGAGAGCTGTAAGAGTTTCCCAAGCTGGGGTCTCACATCCAGCCGCACTGGAAGAGGACTGGGACAATCACATCCTCACATGCAAACACCTCAACTTTGGCCTGCTGGCCACTCAGGACACAGATACGCCACCACCCAGGCACAAGATCCAACACAAGCATGTCCAGGTGCTCCAACCGCATGCATACACACACACACACACACACACACACACAGGTTTCCACCTCACATGTACATTCACACCACACAGGGCATTTTCCCAGCCCGGCCAGTACAAATGGTGCACGTTCACATGGAAAGAAACCTGGCCCAGCCCAGGCTGAGAGCAACTCCAGCTTGGGCCATCCTCCAGGCTTCTCCTCCCACACCTCCTCGGGGGCTTTCCCCATGTGGAACGCAGCAGAAGGTGGGGAGGAGGCACCCAAGGGTGCTGCATTCCTGGGCCTGCCTGTTGTGAAACTCAGTCAGCTCCGCCTGGGCTTCTGGAACCCAACCCCCTCCCCGAGGTGATCGCATGGAAAATGTCCAGCTGTGGTTGCTTGGAGAGATGAGCTCAGCCGTCGGAGTGGGGCTGGGGGCCTGGACGTGGCGTCAGACTTTCCACTTCGGACCTTACCCCTCCTCCCACCCCCAAATACCACCCCAGGGACTCAGGAGCAGGAAAGGGGCCAAAGGGACTTCTGAGGCAAATATCGAAGCCCTGGGCCAGTGTGGAGGGGGGAGGGAACACTAAGCGAAAGACAGACCAGAGCTGGGGGCACCTCTGCTAAATTCCATCCCTGCCCACCCACTTCAGGGAAACCCAGAGAAGAAGACCACAAAAGACAGGGGAGACTGGCCTGCAGGGGTGAGGAGGAAGGTGGCCTAGAGACCTGAGCCCGGGAGTGGAGGTGAGGCGGGCAGGGAGTCCAAGAAGGACTGGATTCACCTCAAGGACCCCAAAATAACAAAGGTCATAGCAAACTGAGTCCTTGAGGGAAAGTGCAGCAGAGGAAGGATGGACCAGGGGCTCCAAATGGCCTCTCATCGGCCAGTGGAGAGCTCCTGACCCGCGGGAGGAAAGGGGGAGGCTCCCAAAGTCTATCTGCCTCCCGTTTTCTCCACATTGCTCTCCCTCTGCCCCCTACCCCAGGCTTGATTCCCCCTTCCCTTTCTCCCAGGAGTGCTCCACATCACTGGGCCCTTTCCCTTTCTCCCAGGATCTTCCTTCTTGGTTCCTCCAGCCCCTTCTTTTTCACCAGTCCCAAATCACTCTGCCTCTTTCTCCTCTGAACCCTCTCTCTGGCTACCTCCTAGCCCTTGGGTATGTCTCCAACCTAGCCCGATGCCTCCCCCTTCTCCCTCTTTATTCCCTCACCTAGCCCAAAGAGGTTTTTTTAATTTTAATTTTAATTTTTTTTTTTTTTTTTTTGAGTTGGAGTCTCACTCTGTCGCCCAGACTGGCGTGCAGTGGCCGCTCCCAGCCACCACAGCCTCGACCTGCTGGGCTCCGGCAATCCTGCCGCCTCAGCCTTCCAAGTAGCTGGAACTACAGGCGTTCGCTACCATGCCCGGCTAATTTTTGAATTGTTGTAGAGATGAGGTCTCACCAAGTTGCCCAGGTGGGTCTCGAACCCGCGGGCTCAGGCAATCCACTCACCTCAGCCTCCCAAAGGCGCAGGATTACAGGCGGAGCCACTGAGCCTGGCTGAACTTTTTTTTAAAACATATTTTTTATTTTAAAATTGTGGGGTACAGTTAAGGGTTAGGTATACAAATATGCATTGTGCAGGTACCCTCAAAGAACTTTATACATAGTAAATAAATTCTCAAAAATGCTTACTCATCTGCCTAGGCAACATAGCGGAGACTTCATCTATACAGAAAAATCAAAAAATTAGCTGGGCATGGTAGCGCACACCGGTAGTCAGTCCCAGCTACGCGGGGGCCAAGATGGAAGGATCGCCTGAGCCCAGGAAGCCAAGGCTGCGATGAGCCGTGGTTGTGCCACTGCATTCCAGCCTGAGCAACAGAATGAGACCCCAACTCCAAAAATAAAATGCATACAGAGTCAGATCGAAGGCACTTCCGATATTCCTTGCACAATTTTAGGCCCTTTAGAGCAGTCAGATCTTGATTGGTTAAAAAGTTGGAGCCATGGGAGGTTTTGAGCTGACAAGTAGCATCATCAGGGCTTTGGTTTTGGAAGATCAATTTCCCTGCAGTGAGTAGGGCAGACTGCAGGAGGAAATGAGACCTTCTTTTTTTGTTTTCTCTCTTTTTAAATATTTTCTGTAGAGATGGAACCTTGCTTTTTTGCCCAAGCTGGTCTCGAACTCTGGGCTCAAGCAATCCTCCAGCCTCAGCCTCCTAAAGTGCTGGGACACAGGCATGAACCACGGCATTGGCCTCTTTCTCTCTTTAACTGTCTTTCTCTCATTTCTTCCCCATCTTGACAGCTTCCCCACCTGACTGTAACTTCCTCTCTCCCATGAATCTTCCCTGCTTCCTTCAGCCTTTCCTTCCCTACACTCCCCATCCTGCCATTCCTCCTCTCAACACTCCCCTTTCTCTAGAACATCTGTAAGCAATCGGCTTGTGGAGGGGGGTAGGGTTGAGATATCTTCCCAGCCAGCTGTGGGGGTGTGGCCGGCCCTGGCGGGCTGGGCGAAGGGTGTGGCCTGAAGGAAGGGCTCATCTCCCTGGAGGGGAAAGCTTCAAGCTTCTGGTCACCTTTCCTGCCCCCCCCCTCCGGCACACAGCTCTCTACACCAACTCCTTAACTCCTCTTCTTCTCACGTCGGTGTCTACCACACATCCCTCCTGTATCTTAGAGACCTGGAGGTCCTGGGCCTACCTCCCAGCCCCACCATTCTGTCATTAGCCCAATGCAGATTAGAGACTGGGACAGGGTGCCCAACCTCCAAGCCACTGGACATCTGTTGAAAGGGATCTAAGCCAAAGGATCACAGAGCTCCTCCTCTTGGCTTCTCCCCTGGGGCTTTGAAGTCCAGCCCAGGGTTGAGGCCAAAGGTGGGAGCCTGCATGCTCAGAGGGCATAGAGCATTCGCCCTGTACTGCAGGTAAGGCAGGACATCCAACACTCAACCCGGAAATACATCACTTATAAATTGCAAATATGAGCCGGGCTTGGTGGCTCAGCCTATAATCCCGCACTTTGGGAGGCTGAGATGAGTGGATGGCCTGAGCCCGAGGGTTCGAGACCCGCCTGGGCAACTTGGTGAGAACTCATCTCTACAACAAATGAAAATGAGCTGGGCGTGGTAGCGCGTGCCTGTAGTTCCACCTACTTGGAAGGCTGAGGCGGAAGGATCTCCGGAGCCCAGCAGGTAGAGGCTACAGTGGCCGGGAGCAGCCACTGCACTCCAGTCTGGGCGACAGAGTGAGACTCCAACTCAAAAAAATAAATAAATAAATAAATAAAAATAAAATAAATTGCAAATATGTACACTGCATACAACATTACATTTTTAAAAATATTATCAGCCGGGCTCAGTGGCTCAGCCTGTAATCCCGCGCCTTTGGGAGGCTGAGGTGAGTGGATTGCCTGTGCCCGCGGATTCGAGACCTGCCTAGGTAAAGAGACCTCATCTCTACAATAAATCAATAAATCAGCCGGGCGTGGTAGCGCATGCCTGTAATTCTGGCTACTCGGAAGGCTGAGGTGGAAGGATCGCCGGAGCCCAGCAGGTCGAGGCTGCGCCACTGCACTCCAATCTGGGTGACAGAGAGAGACTCCAACTCAAAAAAAAATAAAAATATTATTATCTCAACTGAGTAAGCCACAACCTTAGTCCAGGGGTTGTTCAAGAATCTTCTAAGGTTTGGTTTCTCCTCAAGCTACAACTCTGGGAGAAAGGAAGGGGGTGATGCTCCCAGGAGTGCTCCACATTACTGGGCCCCTGAATCTCAGCCCAGGAGACTCTCCCTTCCACCTTTACAGGAAGGCCGCTGCAGACACCTGGAGCCCTTGCAGGGATAGCTGTAAACCCCACTTGTCCTCCAGCTGAGCACCCCAACAGGTTACATCTCCCTAAAGGGAAGAGCCGAGGGATGGGCCTATTCTTAGCCCTGTACAGGATCCCTGGAAAACAAACATGCTTATTGTGAGGTGACGATGGACAGGGAGGAATTTGCAGCCAAGGAAGGAGCATGTGTGTTTGTTTGGAGGTGGAGAGGTGAGGAGTGCAGAGGTCTAGAGAACTCAGGGAAGACTTAAGCCTGTTCATGAAAGGCAAGGAGGGGGACATGTGGGCTCCCATCCCCAGTTTCATGCCATTGTGCTAAGGAGGAATGGCATTCAATGCTCTCAACACATGCGTGCACACATGCACCCTGATTCCCACCTGATCAGAGATGCTGTCATCTCTTTAGAGCCAGAAAGAGCTGATGGAGCCGGGCTCGGTGGCTCAGCCTGTAATCCAGTGCATTTGGGAGGCTGAGGTGAGTGGATTGCCTGAGCCCACGGGTTCAAGACCTGCCTGGGCAACTTGGTGAGACCTCATCTCTACAATACATCAAAAATTAGCCGGGCTTGGTAGCACATGCCTGTAGTTCCAGCTACTTAGAAGGCTGAGGCGGAAGGATCGCCGGAGCCCAGCAGGTTGAGGCTGCGGCGGCCGGGAGCGGCCACTGCACTCCAGTCTGGGTGACAGAGTGAGACTACAACTCAAAAAAAAAAAAAAAAAGAGCTGATAGTAGTAACAGAGCATGTCTGGGTTTGGGGCGTAATCCCTGCCCCGGCTGCCATCCTCCCAGTCCCTTCCAGTGCCCTAACGTTCTGTCTGAGATTGAGAATCCTTCCCAAGAGGGGGTTGGAAGGGGCAGGCAGACCTTTGGAAGGGGTGGAAGGGGACAACTGGCTCATCCTCGCTCCTCACAGCCCCAGTCAGATGTGCATTGGGAATCCTGGTACTCCAGGTCTCTTCCTGATGGGCTCCAGATGTGCTTACATCTGGGAAGGCCATCCCAGGAAGCTGATGGTTCCGCCCACAGCTCCCACCCTGGATGGGTCTCTCCTCCAGGCCCTCAAGCTGAGATGCTTCAGGCACTCACTTCCTCTCCAAAGGTGGGTACAAAGCAGCCAGGGAGAGAAAAGGAAGCCTGACGGTGGTGGGTGCAGGAGTGAATAAAATGAGGTCAATGTCTAGGACACCCTGGAAGATCTTATTTTCCTTTAACTTTTTTTTTTTGAGTTGGAGTCTCACTCTGTCGCCCAGACTGGAATGTAGTGGCACGCTCCCAGTCACCGCAGCCTCGACCTGCTGGGCTCCAGTGATCCTTCTGCCTCAGTCTTCCAAGTAGCTGAAACTATAGGCATGTGCTACCACGCCCGGCTAATTTTTTTATTTATTGTAGAGATGAGGTCTCACCAAGTTGCCCAGGTGGGTCTCAAACCCGCGGGCTCAGGCAATTCACTCACCTCAGCCTCCCAAAGTGCTGGGATTATAGGCTGAGCCACCGAGTCCGGCCTTCCTTTAATTTTCTATCTGGGTTGTTACATTTTACTGTAGAATTCAATGTCTCCAAAAATGAAAAAAAAAATGAGAGAGAGAAAAAGAATAGAAAAACAGAAGAGAGCCGGGCTCGGTGGCTCAGCCTGTAACCCCGCGCTTTGGGAGGCTGAGGTGAGTGGATTGCCTGAGCCTGTGGGTTCGAGACCCACCGGGCAACTTGGTGAGACCTCATCTCTACAATAAACCAAAACATAGCCAGCATGGTAGCGCGTGCCTGTAGTTCCAGCTACTTGGAAGGCTGAGGCGGAAGGATCACCAGAGCCCAGCAGGTCGAGGCCGTGGTGGCCAGGAGCATGCCACTACACTCCAGTCTGGGCGACAGAGTGAGACTTCAACTCAAAAAAAAAGAAAAAAGAAAAACAGAAGAAAGTCTGGAAGAGAAGACACTAGCTGGAGTAGGGAAAGCCTTCCTATGAATCTGCTTGTTCTGGGTCCTCTATTTTTCACCCACGTCCCCTTTGCCCTGCCCATCCCCTGTCAGTGTTTTCTCCCTAGTCTCTGTCCCTCTATGCCTCCCCATCCAAGTCCAGCCCAAAAAACTTCTGGATTGATCCCTTCAGAGATATGTAGCCACAGTCTCAGTCACTAGGTTCAGAGTCCCGAAGCGCCCAGAGAACCCAAGCATCTTATCTCCAGCGCTGTTCTTGTCACTCTAGCAAACATCCCTCATCCACCCCTCCTGTGCTCAGGGTGAAGTGCGGGTAGAGAGGGGGCGGGGAGTCTGGGTTTATTTTAGGTATGGGACACATACAGCGTGGGGGGGCAGGTTTCTACCGGGTCAGGCAGCGGGTGGGGGTGGTGAGTGGTGACTCACAGATGATAGAGGCACCAGTTCCCCTCCGCAGAGACCTGAGTCAGGGCAGTAAAAAACCCCAAGGGTTCAGATGGCCCTTTCTTGTACTTTGCAAAGTTCTCTCTTAGACACACACACAGAACAACACCCCAATTTCAGTAGACTCTGCCCAGACTCCTGGTATAACTGGACTCCTCTTCTACTTCTGGAAACCCTCCTCCCTCCCCTACAGCTTCACACTCTTCATAAAGATCCCTCATTCCTTCCCTCTGGGAGATCCAGTCCTGGTCATCATCCTACCTCAGGGCAGGAAAAATGAGACCCTGGGGCCAAATCTAGGAGCCAAAAAACAACAAGTCCCTCCAGCCCCTATACTCATAGTTTCTTCCTGGTCTTTTTTGCCCCTTAGCACACTGAGAAAATATATTCATATGATCTCCCAGAGTAAGTAAGGCTGCTCTGGCCAGAAGCCACCAGCCTGGGGTCTCAGGCAATCCCGGGTCTCTCCAAGCTATGAGGACTAAAGGGATGATACCTACCTGTCTCAGCACACTAGGCCCTTTTGCATTTGCCTCAACATACCAGCTGAGAAGTTTTCTTTCATGGAGCCCTCAGTCAGTGCCACCTCTACCCAACCAACCAGGCTCTTTAAAGGCCCAACAAGGCCTGAGCCTGTTTCTTGAGATCATGGCATCCAGCCTCAGGGCTCTCAGGATTTCCCAAGCATTTGAGACTCTGAAAGAAGCCACTGAGTCCCTCCCCCAAAGAAATCACATACACAAACAAAGGCTTCCACCAGCTTCAGAGGCTAAATGGATTGAACACCCACTCTTCCCCAACCCCACCCCAAGGACAATGAATCTACGTAACAATCCCTACTCTAGAATCTTCCCCTACAGAAACCCAGTCCAGTTTAAAGGGGCTAACAGTGCAGTGGGGACAGAAAGAGCTTTGAGATCTGTTGGGATGGGGTTTGGGGGTTTGGACTTCACCTCTGCCCTTTCTTTTTTTTTTTTTTTGAGTTGGAGTCTCACTCCATCACCCAGACTGGAGTGCAGTGGCACGCTCCGGGTCACCGCAACCTTGACTTGGTGGGCTCCGGCAATCCTTCTGCCTCAGCCTTCCAAGTAGCCAGAACTACAAGCGCACGCTACCATGCCCAGTTAATTTTTTATTTATTGTAGAGACGAGGTCTCGCCAAGTTGTCCTGGTGGGTCTTGAACCCACAGGCTCAGGGAATTCACTCGCCTCGGCCTCCCAGAGTGCTGGGATTACAGGCTGAGCCACCAAGCCCGGACTGCCCTTTCTTTCTGTTGGTCTTGGGTTCCTCACTTCTCTCCTCTAGGCTTCAGTATCCTGACAGTAAAATAAGGACCATGATGCCTTCAGCGCTGAGTGGTTGGGAAGACTAAGTAAGATAGAGGCAGATTCAAGGTCAAGTCCAGGCCAGGAATAGAGCATATGCCAAACAAACCATTATTAAGACTCTCCATCCCTCTCAAGTGCCACTGAAACTCAGCTAGACTCCGGCCTTTAGAACTTGTACCTGTATTCTGAACTCCTCTGTGGAAATTCACTCTTCTGGTTCTAAAGTTCCAGCTTTAGGGCAGGCAGGCAGGCTGGTGACAGCAGGAGCCTGGCGAGTGTCCTGGCCTTGCCCTTCACCCTTCTGCCCCTCCATCAAGCAGGACCATGATGAATAATCATCAGTCATCACAGCAAATCATTCCTACTGAGCGATAAAGGGACAGAGGGTACCAGAGAGGTCAGATTTGAGAGAAAAAACAGTCGCTTGTGGGCACATAGGCTGGGCCAGAGTTAAACTGGATGATACACAAGATAAGAGACAAAACTAAGCGGAGACTGGTCAGTGACAGGAGGAAGGGGGCTTAGAGGAGAAGGTTTGGAGTCAAAACTCTTGGGTTTTAGACTCTCCACAAACTGGCTAGCCACGTGACCTTGGACAAGCCTCTTCACGTCTCTATACTTCTTTCCTCCTCTGAAGGAGAAGACTGGACTGATGGCCTCCAGAGACCCAGTCCCCACTGGCTTTTCTGGTCAGCTTCTGGCCTGGAGGGCTATGCTGAAGCAGTTCCAACCAGGAGGGAACCCCAAGTTCAGGCCTAGCCCAGAGCAGAGGAAGGGAGGGCCAGGCAAAGGCAGGCTAGGGAAGAGAAAAGGCAGGAGGTGTTGGGGACACTGGGAGAGGACTTATAAGGGCAGAGAAAGCCAGGAGAGGAGGGATATTGGGGAGAGGAAAGAGGCCAGCCAGAGAATGACTAAGGGGCTCCCGGTGTAAACAGGAGCAGGGAATAGACAGGGAGGGGGCCTGCTTGAGTTGGCCAAGGCTGGGGGCGTGGAGTGGGGAGGAGGACTGGGGCAGGACGCTATGTCCCCTGTCCCTCACCAAGGCTCCTGGGAGGAGCTGAGTCATACACCTCCCTCCCTGCACCCCTCCCCGCCCCCACCCACAAACTCCCAAATCCTGGGAAAAATCTAAAGAGTTTCCCTGAAAAAGGAGAGAGCTTGATTCTCACACACGTGCTGTGCTGGGTAATACAGCAACCAGGCCTCTGGTCTCCTCTTCCCAAAGGGGTTTCCAGCCTCGTGGCCTGAGGAGTTTTCACCGAGGGGTTACCTTTGCAACAAGGCTGGGTTGAAGCTCCTGACCCAGAGAGTCCTCTGGTTCTTCCCCTGAGGAAGGGGTCAGGACCTGCAGATGTGAAAGTGGGCTGGGGGCCAGCATCACCCCACAGCCTGACCAGTGGCTTCTCCCTTGGGCTGCAGCTGGCTCTGGAGAGGGGCTTTAAAAAAAACAGATGGCCGGGCTCAGTGGCTCAGCCTGTAATCCCGCGCCTTTGGGAGGCTGAGGTGAGTGGACTGTCTGAGCCCGCGGGTTCGAGACCCGCCTGGGCAGCGAGACCTCTTCTCTACAATAAATAAATTTAAAAAATCAGCTGGGCATGGTAGCGCGCGCCTGTAATTCCGGCTACTTGGAAGGCTGAGGCGGAAGGATCGCCGGAGCCCAGCAGGTGGAGGCTGTGGTGGCCGGGAGTGGCCACTGCACTCCAGTCTGGGCGACAGAGTGAGACTCCAACTCAAAAAAAAAAAAAAACAGATGGGTGATTTGGGACAGGAAGTAGAGTCGCAGAGTGAGGGGGAGAGTGATGGCAGGGAAAAAAACATTGTCTCTGGGCACTTTTATTCTGAGCCTCCCAGGTGAGAGGAAGACAGGGGACTGGGGAAGAGGGGACAGGGTTTGACTTTGGGGGGGCTATTATTTTGGAAGAGAAGGCGTCCTCTAGAAAAAAGGCAGAAAAGGGACTGGAAAGGAGAGGGGGTTAGGAGAGAACCTAGGCCCCTTGGTCCCCCTCCCCCAGACTAAGATAAAGACTAGAATCCTGAAAGGTGATCTCATCGCACAGAGCCAGAGCCGGGACAGGCGGGCAGGGGGTCACTGCCTTCCTGACTAGAGTCCCTTCCTCTGCTTCCACAGGGGATCTTGGAAGAATGGGGTCCAGGGTTCCAGCTTCCAGTGTTCAGAGCCAATAGGTGCTGAAGGTTGGTTCCCCTTGCAAAACACCCACCACCACCACCACCATCACCACCCTCTCAATTCTCCAGGTTTGTAGGAGTCAGACCAGTTCAATAAGAAGGTACCGAGGGGCCAACCACTCCCGGGCTCTTGGTCGACTGCCAGACCCAAGGAAGGGCTCAGCCGAGGTTTCCACACCCTACGACCAAGAAAGGGGCCAACCAGAGAGGAATCCTCCCCGCAAGCGACCCCGGGCTCCGGGGTTTTCAATCCCGGAGTCCCAGGAGGCAGGGGACCTGGAGGAGCCAGCTGACTGGGCGCGCTGTACCTCCACTCCTGAGTCCCAAACCCAGCTGGCCAGAGCCCAGGCACCCGGTGGCCCCGGAAGACGAGGGGAATCCCAGTTGGCCAGGCGCCAGAGGCGTCTCCCGTCTCTTGAGACCCCCGAGTCTCCCCTCTGCGGCAGGGAGGGAGACCCCCCACACATCCACAGCCTCCCCCGCCCACCAGAGGTGATTCCTTTCCTCATTAGGAAATTCTCCGCTCCCTTTTTCCGACTCCTTTTCCGAGCGTTTACGTTGTACATCTGGAAAGGAGGGGGAGGGGGAGGGGAGCGGAGAGGAGGGGGAAGAGCCCAAACCCGCCCAGTCTGACCCAGTCCAGACAGCGGCCTCCGGCTGGGGCTGGGGAAAGGGGGGCGGAGAGGGGCGGCCCCCCCGGCCCCTTCGGGGTGGGGGGCGCGGGCCGGCCTTCCGAGGACCCAGGAATGCCCCCCCGCCAGCCCCTCGGCAGGCGGGGGCAGGGCTCAGCCGGGAGTTTGGCAGACTCCTCCCCGCGTTGAGTCATTCGCCCCTGGGAGGCTTAGGAAGCGGCTCCGGGTCGGTGGCCCGGGACAGGCGAGAGCGGGCGCGATGCGGAGCCGGACGCCAGGGTTCCCGCTCCACGCCGCGCGGCCGCGCTGGGGCGCCCGGCGCCGACCCCCGCTGCCGCCGCTGCTGCCGCTGCTGCTGCTGCTGCTGCCGCCGCCGCCGCGCGGGGTCGGGGGCTTCAACTTGGACGCGGAGGCCCCGGCGGTGCTCCCCGGGCCGCCGCGCTCCTTCTTCGGCTTCTCGGTGGAGTTCTACCGGCCGGGCGCGGACGGGTGAGCGGCGGCGCGGGCGGCGGCGCGGGGCGGGGGCGCCGGGGGCGGGGGCGCGGCGGGGTCCGCGGGGGACCGGGCTGGAGTCGAGGTGGGTGGAGTTCGGAGGGAGCGGGCCGGCGCCGGGGGCCCGCGCGGGAGGCCGGGGGCGGCCGTGGCGGGCGGGGGGCGGCCCGGAGGCGGAGAGGGCTCCGCGGGGACATGTGTCGGCGGGAGGGACGCGCGCCGGAGGAGTCTGGCGGCGGGCTCGGGCCGGAGCGCGGAGAGAGCGCCGAGGGTCCCCGGCTCCGGCCGGGGGCGGCGGGGACCCGCGGCGGGCGGGGGCGCCGAGGGGCGCGGGGGCCGGGAAGGGCTTCGGGGGCACCGAGACCCCGGGGTCCGTGGGGGCCGTCGTGCGGCGCGGAGTGGGTCGAGGCGGCACGAGCTTGTGCAGGAAGAGGGGAGTCGGGGACCGAGGGGGTCGGGAGGTGAACCGGGGGCGGCCTCCCTCCCCTCCCCCCTCAGCTCGGACTGGGGAGAGTCCCGCGAGGGGGACGGCGGCTCCCTCCCCTTCCTCTGCCTCCCGCTCCGCCCTCCACCCCCATCTCTGCTCGGGCGAGGGGATCCGAGGACTTGGGGGGCGCGCGGGGACCCTGGCGCCGGGGCCGCCGGGGCCGCCGGGGCCGGGGGCGGGCGCGGCCCAGGGCGGGTGCTCGGATGTGTCGGGAGGGGTGTGTGCGCGCGTGAAGGGGGTGGGCGGTTTCCCTCTTCCTCTGGCTCTGGGGAGGAAGAGAGAAGCTGATTTCCTGTAGCTTGTCGGCTGGAGCCGAGCTGAGCCCGGGACTTCTGGGGCTGGGGTCGGAAGTCGGGGAGACACCGGGCCGCCGGGCCCAAGAGCGTCGGAACCGAGGGCTCGGGACCCTGGGAGTCTCAGAGGAGGATCCTTATTCCCAACTCAGCAGAGGGATAGGCAGCCTCAGACCCCGAGTGCCTAGAAAACGGGGTGCCCGTGGGCTTGGGGAAGCCGGAGTTAGAGAGGAAGCCACGCCAGAACCAAGGGTGTTTTTTAAAGGTGGGGAGGGGAGAGTGAGAGAGGAAGGTGGCTGGGCCGGGGACCCCCAGACGCCAGATTCCTGACCCTCTGCAGTGACTGGAGTCACCCCCTTTCTCCTGCATCTCTAAACCCGGAGCTTCCGGCCGCTCATCCGCGCCCCTTCCGTCCCCCAGTATCTCCGGGTTTGATCCCAACTCTTCAGAAGTGACCTGTTTTTGCACATGATACAGCTAACTGATATCTATTCCATTTCTTTAATTTTTGGAGAAAAGAGGTTAATCTAGCTAATACAGTTGGGGAGAGGGGCCAATTTCTCCTCTGTCTAGAGGATTTGGGGTTGGGGGAAAAAGAAATATTGTAAGGTCCCAGCTGTTGGTTCTGGGCTATTCAAGGTCCCCACCCAACCCCCACTCCACCCCCTGGCCTTTTGCCCAAACCCCATTGCATCACCCTGGCCTGGAGCCTCTGCCAGGCCTGGTCTCCCCCAGGTCCCCTCAAACTTCTTACCACAACCCTAATGGAATAGAGAGAAGGGGAGATGGGCGGGGGTTGGGGTCTCCGCCCCCAGATCTGGGTATCTTGTTGTCTAGCATTTAACCTTCCCCTAACTCCACCCTCCCCTGAACAAGAGTTGTTTCTCTTCTAAAACACTCCTCTATGACATCTGGACTTTCACACTCTCCTGGTCCTGTAGGTGTCTGTCCGGCCCCTAGCCTGATACTGCAGTCCCTAAAGCCCTCTTCCAGGACAGGGCCCATCTTTCTCATCCCTCCCCCACTTCTGCTCATCTCCCCTCCTAAAAGAACCCAGGTGTCCCTCTGCACTCCTCCCCTCTCAGTTTCTCTCTTCAATACCCAGTTAGAGGAGGACTCAGAACACGCCACCTCCCCAGTGACCTCCCTCCCGCCTCAGGGAGGCCTTTCACCTCCTCCCCACAGCCAGAGACATAGTTCCTTGAAGAGGGAGGACCCCAGTGTTCTGGTCTCCCCTGCCTCACCCTCATAATGAAACCAGAATAGCTCCTGAGGACAGGATGAGTGCCTCAAGGTTCTGTGGTAGGAAAGGACTGAACTTCAAGTCGGGCTGAGGTGGCTGTGAGTTTCCAGCACTCGCTACTTTTTTCTGTGACCTGCGGTGAGATAGTTAAGCTCTTGGAACCTGGTCTTCCCATGAAAATCAGAAACCTAGGCCGGGTTCAGTGGCTCAGCCTGAAATCCCAGCGCTTTGGGAGGCCAAAGTGAGTGGATTGCCTTAACCCGCGGGTTGAAGACCCGCCTGGGCAATTTGGTGAGACCTCATCTCTACAATAAATAAAAAATTAACCAGGCGTGGTAGCGCAAGCCTGTAGTTCCAGTTACTTGGAAGGCTGAGGTGGAAGGATCGCCAGAGCCCAGCAGGTAGAGGCTGAAAAAAAAAAACCAGATATCTAGCCAGGCACAGTGGTTCACACCTGTATTCCCAGCACTTTGGGAGGCGGAGATGAGAGGATTGCCTGAGCCCAGGAGTTCGAGACCAGCCTGGACAACTTGGCGAGACTTCGTCTCCACAATCAAAAAATTAGCCAGGTGTGGTGGCATGCGCCTATAGTTCCAGCTACTTGGGAGTCTGAGGCAGAAGGATCACTTGAGCCCAGCAGGTCAAGACTGCGGTGGCCATGAGCATGCCACTGCACTCCAGCCCAGGCAACATAGCGTGAGACCCTGACTTTACAAAACAGTCAAAACATTAGCTGAGCATAGTAGCATGCACCTGTAGTCCCAGCTACTCGGGAGGCTGAGGTGGAAAGACCACCTGAGCCCAGGAGGCCGTGAGTATGCAGTGAGCAGTGATCGTGCCACTGCAATCCAGCCTGGGTGACACAGTGAGACTTTGACTCAAAAATAGTGACAGCAATGAAAGTCTCTCACAATCCTTTAGCCCTTTTTTTTTTTTTTTTGAGTCAGAGTCTCACTGTCACCCAGGCTGGAGGGCAGCGGCACGCTTACGGCAGCCTCGACCTGCCAGGCTCAAGTGATCCTTCTACCCCAGCCTTCCAAGTAGCTGGAACCACAGGTGTGCACCACCACACCCGGCTAATTTTTTTTATTTATTGTAAAGACGAGGTCTCACCAAGTTACCCAGGCTGGTCTCGAACCCCTGAGCTCAGGCAATCCTCTTGCCTCCGCCTCCCAAAGTGCTGGGACTACAGGCATGAGCCATTGTGCCCGGCTTCTTTAGCACTTTCCTAGTGATTTCCTAGTGATCCATTGGGTTGTTACAGAAATCCTCGCGTTAAGCAGAGGAAACATTATTGCTGCATTTTTAGATACATGAAAACTGAGGCTTCAGGAGTCATAGAAATTTAGAACTAGAAATTAGCCTGGGCAACTTGGCGAGACCTCATCTCTACAATAAATCAAAAAATCAGCCGGGCGTGGTAGCGCATTTCTGTAATTCCGGCTACTCGGAAGGCTGAGGCGGAAGGATCACGGGAGCTCAGCAGGTCGAGGCTGCGGTGGCCGGGAGTGGTCACTGCACTCCAGTCTGGGCGACAGAGTGAGACTCCAACTTAAAACAACAAAAAAAGTTAGTTTAGGGGCCATTCAAGGGAAACCCATCATTTTATGGAGGAGAATCCAAAGCTTGAAGAAGGAAATGACTTGGCCCAAGATCCCAAAAGCTCGAAAAGTGGTCCGGCCTCAGCCCATCTCCTCATTCTCTTCTGCAGCCATCACAAGTGGAGGCAGTGCTTCCTCCCCGGCCAACCAGACATGTCCCTTGTGAGTGCGCTGGGGGACCCAGAGCCAGGTGTCCTCCTCCTGGCCTGGGCAGCGCCACTGTGGGACTTGCGGGAGCTGGGTCCTGGTCCACTTGCTGCTTTCCAACACCCACCTCGTCAGGCTGATGGAGTCAAACAGTAACCGAGTATCGAACTGGGACTTGGTTAATCAGAAGCCTGGCTGGGGAGATACGGAGGAGAAAGGGGACATGAGCTGGCGATGAGGTAGACCAGAACACTGTTCTAGGAGACAGGCCTCCTGGCTGCTGGTCCACTGCTGGTCTGCTGCTGGGAGTGATTCTGAGCCACTTCAGACATGTGACTTAACTTCTCTGGGACTCAGTGTTCCCATCTGTAAAGGGAGGACCTGGGACTAGGTGAGCAGCTGTGTACTTTTTCTTCAGGAATGTCGGAAGGAAGCTGGTCTCCATCTCTTGTGAAACCCTGAAGCCAGTGGGTGCCCTCTCTGGGGCCTTCTACCTGTGGGAGTCTGTCTCCAAGGACCAGCTGTAGAATTGCAGGGTCCTGAGGCTTCGGAATAAATTATGGCAATTATTTCTTCCCTCAGAGTCTATTTTGGAAGATTTTACCTGCCAGACCGCATTTGGTAAAGAAACATTCATTTCTTTTCTAATTTTTTATTAACTGAAAAACATCAATAGCTGCCAATCAGAGCTTCTGACCAGCATGAGATAACCAGGTTCCCACGTGAGTTGATAGAAAAATACACTTGAGGTTTGAATGAGCCTGGGCCGCCTTATCTGGTAATTGCATGCTTTCCGTTGGGCTCTCTGAAATATTGAAAATAGTCCAGGGACCCTCCATTGTTACCTTCTTGGACCTCTAAGAGGTCCCAAGTGTTGCAGGATTTCGGAAGCGGGAACCAGGAGTGGGAGAATAATGATAAGCTAGCTTGCATACCTGGCACCAGGCACCTCTCTTGGCATTGAGGGGGGGCCCTATTTATCGGGTTGTCTTGGGGCTGCTGGGAGGGCAGGGCCGCTGAATCTTCAGGGGTAAGCCCTAGGAAGTCTGGGTGAAGGCAGGTCTGGGTCTGTCACTTGCCTGCATACCAGGTGTCCTGACCCTTCACACAGCCACAGTTAGATATGCCCCTGCCCTTTGTAAGCCCTCTCGGCTTCAACCCCGCGAAACCCCAAGTGACTTCCTCAGGCCATCCCAGGAGGTCAGCATCTCTCCATGAGCAGGGAGTATTGGGTAAATTGGGAGTGGGAACAGGGTCCCTGACCTTGGCCCTGTGCTCCAGGAGACACGGAGATAACCTCTTCACCCAGAGAAAGAGGGAAAGGGTGTTGTTGCCCAAGTCTACAGAGTTAGTGCCTGAACCAGAACTCCTGATTCCTGGTCCAGTGCTCCTTTCACTGCTTCCTGTACCACAACTGCTCTGGTCTAGTTCAAGTTGGTGGCCCTTTCTGCTTTTTTTTTGTCAGAATCTCACTCTGTCAGCCAGGCTGGAGTACAGTGGCATGCTCGTGGCCATCACAGCCTCGATCTGCTGGACTCAGGCGATCCTTCTGCCTCAGCCTTCCAAGTAGTTGAAAGTACAGGCGTGCACCACCACCCCTGGCTAATTTTTTGATTTATTGTAGAGACGAAGTCTCACCAAGTTACCCAGCCTGGTCTCGAACCCCTGGGCTGAGGCAATTCTCTCGGCTCTGCATCCTAAAATGCTGAGATGACAGGCATGAGCCACCACACCCAGCTCCTTTCTACTTTGAGGAGCCAGAAGGCAGCAAGTTCTCTGGGGGCTGCCCTTGCTAAGAGAGGGTGTACTCCTGTCTCCTCACCCAGCTCTGGGCAGTGGGATCTCTCACCATCACCAGCCTCACTTCCCAACTGGAGGCAGTGGAGTGAGAGGGGTGGGGCCCAGCGGGAGGCAGGAGGTGGGAGACAAACGGAGAGCTGAGAGGTTGGAAACAGACAGGAAGCCACAGGCAGTAAACATTTCCTGTCCCCAGGGTAACTGAGGCTGGCACCTCCCTCCCCACCCCCCATAACTTCAGGAACTCTCCCTCTTCTGCCTCTCTCCCCCCCCCATTCCTCTGGGCCTTGACTTCTCTCTCCAGTCTCATCTTCTAGCCTTGCTGGCTCCTCCTCACTTCCACTTCAGGCCTCTGGGACCTGCTGTCTCTGGTGTTCCCACCTCTATTCTTCCTGGACGCTCCCCCTCCCCACTCAGTATACCTGGTCTTGGCTGGCACAGTGGCTCATGCCTATAATCCCAGCACTTTGGGAGGCCAAGATGGAAGGATTGCTTGAGCCCAGGAGTTCGAGACCAGCCTGGGAAACATAGTGAGACTTCGTCTCTCTCTAAAAAAAAAAATCAGCCAGGTGCGGTGGCTCACGCCTACAATCCCAGCAATTTAGGAGGCAGAGGTGAAAGGATTGCCTGAGGCAAGGGGTTTGAGACCAGCCTGGGCAACATGGTGAGACCTCATCTCTACAATAAATCAAAAAATTAGCCGAGCATGGTAGCGCACCTGTGGTTCTGGCTACTTTGGGAGGCTGAGGTGGAAGGATCGCCAGAGCCTAGCAGGTCGAACACTGGGGTGGCTATGAGTGTGCCACTGGGCGACACTGTGAGTGTCCAGCCTGGGCGACAGACTGAGACTCCAACTCAAAAAATAAAAAAATAAAAAAGTGAGCCAGGCACCGTGGTGTGCGCCTGTAGTCCCAGCTACTCTGGAAACTGAGGCAGGAGAATCACTTGGTCCCAGGAAGTTGAGGCTGCAGGGAGCTGGGATTGCAACACTGCCCTCCAGCCTGTATAACAGAGCAAGACCCTGTCTCAAACTCTCTCTATACACACACACACACACACACACACACACACACACACACACACACACACATGCAATACACCTACGGAGATGCTTTTCCCACTGCTCAAAACAGTTTTTGAACTTGTCAATTTTGATGCCTTTTAGTGCTTCTGCCATTTTTTGTTTCACCTCTTCCACATGGGCAAAACATTTCCCTTTGAGGATTTTCTTTCATCCAGGGAAACAGTAAGTCTCACGGGATGAGATCAGGTGAAGAGGAAGAATGGGGCACTGGGTCATGCTGTTTTGGTCAAAAACTGCTGAACACTCGGCATGGTGTGGGCAGGTGCCGTGTCATGGGGGAAGAACCAGTCACCTGTTTACCACAACCCGGATTGTTTCTTTGCAAATCATGATGCAACCTTCTCAAAACATTCAGATAAAAACTTTGATCTTTTGGGAGGCCAGGGCGAGTGGATTGCCTGAGCTTGTGTGTTTGAGATCAGCCCAGGCAACTTGGCGAGACGCTACAATAAATGAAAAATGAGCTGGGAGTGGTAGTGCACACCCGTAGTTCTGGCTACTTGGAAGACTGTGGCAGAAGGATTGCTGGAGCCCAAGAGGTTGACGCTGGGGTGGCCATGACCGTGCCGCTGCACTCCAGCCTGGGTGACAGAGTGAGATTCCAACTCAAAAAAAAAAAAAACTTTGATCCCGAGGAACAAATTCTGAGTGTACTATAAAGGGTCCCACCCTCCAAAAGATAATTCTGGTTTTTTGGGGGTCCCACCTCATTTATAATATATACGGGGTCTTCTTGGAAGATAACCTCAGCTTCTGTGACCTGTACAGTCATCCCTCAGTGGGGCCTTCCTTCCTAGTGAGAAAGGTTGAGAAGGGCATTCAGGTACCAGGGAAGGGGCAGGTATTGGGAGGGCTGAAAGCTGGATGGGGACAGGAACCCGTAGAGACAGAGAAACCCAGGATCTGAGATCAAGGTGGGGGAACTCAAAACCAAAGCCAAGGGAGCAGGCAGGCGGAGGTGAGGGCAGAAGGGCTGAAAAGCAGTGCCAGAGGCAGGCACAGAGCAGAAGAGAGACCAAGGCTGGCAGGGACGCTGGCCTGGGGGCCGGGTCGCGCTGCCTGGGCTGCCAGAGGCAGTCCTGCCTGCCAGGAGAGCCTGGAGGGAGAGCCAAGAGAGTTGGAGGCAAGGGACCCAGGGACGGAAGAGGCAGAGTGGCTGCTGGTGGGAGGACTGCCCAGGCCCTTAGCTGTGACGACCCATTGTGCAAGACCTCCAACAAAGGCAGACTTCTCCTCTCAGGGGGGCCTGGACCAGTCTGCTGGGGATGGTCAAGGGCTGAGACAGGGTCCAGGCCAGGAAGGGGAGTGAGGTCCACACCCGGGCGTGGCGTGAGAGCAGGCCCACGCCCAGGGGACAATCTGTTTTCACCGTCCTCCTGCTCCTCTCTCTGCTCTGCTGCCTGATTTCCAAGAGTCACATTTTCCTCCTCCACGCCCCAAGGCTGGGCAGCTGGATGCCTGGGTCTCGGCCCAGGGAAGGGATCTGGCTTGGGACAAGGGTGCACAGGCTAGGTGAGGGAACCGCAAGGCTCCAGAGGCCCCTGGGGCTCCCGGGGCTGTGCATCTAATCCTGGCAGAGGAGATGCAGAAGCGGGGTTGCAGGCTCTCAGGCCCTTCTTCTCCTTCCAGGAGTTGACCCCGTTCCTCCTCTCTCTTTTTTTTTTTTTGAGTTGGAGTCTCACTCCCTCGCCCAGACTGGAGTGCGGTGGCTGCTCCTGGCCACCACAACCTCGACCTGCTGGGCTCCGGCGATCCTTCTGCCTCAGCCTTCCAAGTAGCCGGAACTATAGGCACGCGCTACCACTCCTGGCTGATTTTTTGATTTATTGTAGAGATGAGGTCTCGCCAAGTTGCCCAGGCGGGTCTCGAACCCGCCGGCTCAGGCAGTCCACTCACCTCAGTCTCCCAAAGCGCTGGGATTACAGGCTGAGCCACTGAGCCCGGCCGTTCCTCCTCTCTTGACTCCCAGGGAAAAGTAGGAGAAGCGGGAGTGGTGGGAGGAGGGGAGGTGGTGTTAGTGACAGCGGCACATGGGGACCGCCTGACTCCAGCCTGTGCCTCTGGCATCCGTGGCATCTTCTGAGATATAAATACAACCCAGGGGGCACTACCCCACCCCCAGCCAGCCCGGGTCTCGTGGCCTGGGTCCTTCCTGCCTGCAGCGGCTGATGAAAAGCTGAGAGCCACCCTGAACCGCCTCTCCTGGCTCCTCCACAGGGTCAGCGTGCTGGTGGGAGCGCCCAAGGCTAACACCAGCCAGCCAGGAGTGCTGCAGGGCGGTGCCGTCTACCTCTGTCCCTGGGGCGCCAGCCCTGCACGGTGCTCCCCCATCGAATTTGACAGCAAAGGTAGGCCAGGGCGATTCAGGGAGGGACTGCAGGGCGGGGCCGCAGCTCGGGGGCGGGGCCTGGGCCCAGGGGTGGAGCCTGCGCGGTGCCCATGCCACGTGCCCTTGCAGCACTAGCTCTGTTCCAGCCCTGTACAGTGGCTTCCCATGGCACTCACTCGCGTTCCCAGTCCAGCCCAGCCTGAGAAGGGCGGGCATGATTCAGAAACATGTGGCTCTCATTTCCCCTGAATCACCCACAACTCAGGGAGGCCAGGGCCACAACACAGACAAAGCCAGGGAGAGTTGCACAAGCTACTTGGTTCCTTTAACTGAGCACTGACTAAGTGACAGTGCCTGGCGGGCCCTGTACAGGGGATGCGGGGGTTGGAAGATGATGAAGCCACTGCCCTCTGGAGTAGACACAGAAGGATGGGAGGGTGACTGAGCCAAACATTTTTAACTTCAAGAGCACTGGCGCTGTGCCGGACTCTGTTATGAGCACTTTACATGTATCAGCTCACTTAATCCCTTCAACAGCTATATAAAGTATTGTTCCCATTTAAGAAGTGAGCAAACAGAGGCCAAGTAACTTGCCCTAGGTCCCTCTATTAGTAAACGGCAGAGCAAGAGTATGAACGGGGTGTTCTGTCTCCAGAGATAAAGACCAAGCTGAGAGGATGAAAGGAGGAGGGCACAAAAAGGTGGGGATAGAGGAGCAGTGGGTGTGAGAAGCATGAAAGAGAGTGACTTTTTTTTTTTAAAGCCTAGAATCGGCTGGGTGTGGTGGCTCACGCCTGTAATCCCAGCACTTTGGGAGGTTGAAAGCAGGAGGATTGCTTGAGCCCAGGAGTTCAAGACTAGCCTGAGCAACATAGCGAGACCTTGTCTCTACAAAAATGAAAATAAAAAAATAGCCAGGTGTGGTGGCATTTTCCTGTAGTCCCAGCTACTTGGAAGGCTGAGGAGGAAGGATTGCCTGAGCCCAGGAGGTCTAGGCTGTGGTGGGCCGTGATCATGCCACTGCGCTCCAGCCTAGGCGACGGTGAGACCTCAACTCAAAAAATAAATAGATAAAAACAAAAGCCTGGAGTCTTCATTATATGTTGATGAGTAAAAAATAAAAAGCCAGCCAGGCTTGGTGGCTCAGCCTGTAATCCCGTGCCTTGGGAGGCTGAGGTGAGTGGATTGCCTAAGCCCGCGGGTTCAAGACCCGCCTGGACGACTTGCTGAGACCTCATCTCTACAATAAATGAAAATGAGCCGGGTGTGGTAGCGTGCGCCTGTAGTTCCAGCTACTCGGAAGGCTGAGGTGGAAGGATCGCCGGAGCCCAGCAGGTCGAGGCTGCGGTGGCCGAGAGTGAGACTCCAACTCAAAAAATCATAATAAAAATAAAAAGCCTAGAAGATGAGAGTCAGAGGTGTAGGAAAGGCTGTCACATAGAGGGCTTGGAA
Source organism: Cephalopachus bancanus (assembly GCA_027257055.1). NCBI lineage: Eukaryota > Metazoa > Chordata > Mammalia > Primates > Tarsiidae > Cephalopachus > Cephalopachus bancanus. The sequence goes on along the minus strand of JAPVLO010000385.1, from coordinate 807,840 downwards.
AGAGACAGAGAGAGACAGGGCAGGAAGAGAGATGGAACAAGATGCTGTTAGAGGCACAGCCAGAGGGTACCCCCTCGGGAAGATCCACTCCTTCCCACCGCCCTCCTCCTCCACCCCCCACTGTAGGCATCCTTGTCCCAGCTGGGTGAGAAAGCTAGGGGAACAAGGGGGAGGCACCATAGAATTCCAGGGTCTGTGCATGTGTGCACATGTGAGTGTGTGCACATGCTTGTGAGTGTGTGCGTGTGTCGGGGAGAGGTGAATAGGGCCACACAAAGCAGAATAAAGACCCTTCCGCATGTCCCTCCCCCATGAGGCACAGAGGCTCAGGTCTTGGAAGTAGCCCTGGGCACCTAGGCTGAGAGTGGGGGCTTCTCTGGAACCCAGCGGCCAGCAAGATGCCTTCTTCTCCGTCCTCCAAGGCTCTCGGTTCCTGGAGTCCTCACTGTCCAGTTCAGAGGGAGAGGAACCTGTGGAGTACAAGTCCTTGCAGTGGTTCGGGGCGACGGTCCGAGCCCATGGCTCCTCCATCTTGGTGAGAAATGGAGGGCTGGGTGTGTGGTGGCCAGGGATGGGCCGTGGTCAGCTGAGGCCCGGGTGAGAGGGAGGGCAGAGGGACCTGCATGGACTGACCCTGAAGCTGCTCCTCCCTGGTCCTCCCAGGCGTGCGCGCCTCTGTACAGCTGGCGCACAGAGAAGGAGCCCCAGAGCGACCCCGTGGGCACCTGCTACCTCTCCACAGACAACTTCACCCGGATTCTGGAGTACGCACCTTGTCGCTCAGGTAGGCCTGCTTTCCCCGTGTGAGTGTCTGGTACACTCAGGGCTGGCTCCCCCCAGCCCATGGCCACCAGCCTTCATGCTGGCTGTCTGGTCCAGGGCATCTTTCTCTGGCTCCCTGCCCCAGCCCCGTCCCACATGACACGTATGTGTGTGTGGGGCGGCTTATTTTCCCCACCTTCCCCCCTCACAGATTACAGCTGGGCAGCAGGACAGGGTTACTGCCAAGGAGGCTTCAGCGCCGAGTTCACCAAGGTGAGAGGGTGGTCTGGGAGGGCGAGGCCGTGGGGGTGGACATGGGGATCAGGACCAGATGCTGGATTCCCCTACTTTCACCCACAGACCGGCCGTGTGGTCCTAGGTGGACCAGGGAGCTATTTCTGGCAAGGTAAGTCCTTCCTCTGCCTCACTTGGGTCCCCCCGCCACCCCACTGCCAGCCTGGGACCATCCGTTCTTCCCAACTCTGCCTCCTCACCCTTCTCCCAAGTCTCCTCTTTCTTTCTGGAGACTCACATGTCCTGTTCTGCCACCCTTCACACGCTTCCCTTCCTTGACCCAGACTTCTGAAATCCCACAGTCAGCCCCCAGAGCCCCCCTGCCACCTGCCCTTCCACCCGCCCCTCCTCATCCTCTTTCCCAGGCCAGATCCTGTCCGCCACTCAGGAGCAGATTGCCGAGTCCTACTACCCCGAGTACCTGATCAACTTGGTCCCAGGGCAGCTGCAGACGCGCCAGGCCAGCTCTCTCTACGATGACAGCTACCTGGGTGAGCAGGCCCCTGAGCAAGAGACGGCAGGGGAGAACCCCAGAGGCCCCTGTCCCCACACGGCCCTTTGCCTCCCCTCTCTCCTCGGGCATGCCCAACCTCCCGCCCACTCGTCAGCAGAGGTGGGGAAGGAATTGGGGGTGGGCCCGGGCAGAGGGTCCCCAAAGCAGGAATACCAACCTCGGCCCACTCTGTGCCCTAGGATACTCCGTGGCTGTGGGTGAATTCAGTGGTGACAACACAGAAGGTGAGTGTATCCCCAGGTTGGGCTGAGAGAAAGGGGTGGGTAGAGACCCAGGACCTGAGGGCCATGAACTTGGAGGCTCACTCTTAGCGCACTTTCTCTTCTCTTTGCAGACTTCGTGGCTGGTGTGCCCAAAGGGAACCTCACCTATGGCTATGTAAGACCCAGCCTGACCCATACTTCCTGCCCTCTCCTGGCTAATCACAGAGAACCAGACAGGGCGGTTTGAGAGTGATCAAAAAGTGGATCACCCAGACTGGGCAACATAGTGAGACCTTGTCTCTACCAAAAAAAAAAAAAAAATCTTAGCCGGGCTCAGTGGCTCAGCCTGTAATCCCGCACCTTTGGGAGGCTGAGGTGAGTGGATTGCCTGAGCCCGCGGGTTCAAGACCCGCCTGGGCAGCAAGACCTCATCTCTACAATAAATCAAAAAAAATCAGCCAGGCATGGTAGTGTATGCCTGTAATTCCAGCTACTTGGAAGGCTGAGGCAGAAGGATCGCCGGAGCCCAGCAGGTCGAGGCTGCGGTGGCCGGGAGCAGCCACTGCACTCCAGTCTGGGCGACAGAGTGAGATGCCAACTCCAAAAAAAAAAAAAAAATCTTAGCTGGACGTGGTGATGATGCCTGTAGTCCCAGCTACTCAGGAGGCTGAGGTGGAAAGATCACCTGAGCCCAGGAGGCTGAGGCTGCGGTGAGCCATGATCGTGCCACTGCACTCCAGCCTGGGCACCAGAGTGAGACCACGCCTCCCCCTCTCCTAAAAAGTGGATCAGAATACAGACTCAGGAGTCAGACCTGGGCCCAAGTTCTGGCATTTACTCTGACTTAGTGATTCTGCCCTTGAGTCCTACTCGGCTCCCTGCTTAACCTCCCTGAGCCTCACCCTTCTCTGTATAATGGGATAATAATAGTTCTGACCTCACACAGCTCTTGCAAGAGTGAAAGGAGAACACGCCTGTGAAAGTACTCTGCGAATTGTCAGGCCGTGTGCAAGTGGTGGCTGTTATTATTAGACCATGACAAGTGCTTTAGAAAAGATACAGAGACGAATGTCATAAGAGCTTGTTCCTTTAACCACATTTATTAAGGCTAGGTGAGGCCAGGTGGGGTGGCTCATGCCTGTAATCCCAGCACTAGGGGAGGCCAAGGCAAGAGGATTGCCTGAACTCAGGAACTCTAGACCAGCCTAGGCAACATGTCGAGACCTCATCTCTACAATAAATAAATAGCCAGATGCAGTGGTGTGTGGCTGTAATCCCAGCTACTAGAAGACTGAGGCGGAAGGATTGCCTGAGCCCAGGAAGTCAAGGCTGCAGTGTCCGTGATTTTGCCACTGCACTCCAACCTGGTGACACAGTGAGACTCTGACTCGGGGTGGCGGGGTGGAATAAAGCCAGGTGAGAGGTAAGAAGATGAATGGGACACCATAGCCCATGTTGTAAGACACTTGTCATCTAGCACATTGGTTAAGGCACACATAGAGTCATGTTCAAGATGGAGGCACTGTTACTTCTGTTCCACTCAGTGCATGGGACACTCTCCCTTCATGATTTCTGTCCTTACAAGTCTATGGGGTGGGCACTACCATTCGCATTTTACACACAAGAAAACCGAGGTTCTAAGAGACCAACTAAGTTTCTTACATGACTGGATACAGTTATGGGGAGGGTCAGAGTCTCACGGTCACTGCAGCCTTGACCTGCCGGCAATCCTTCCACCTCAGTCTTCCAAGTATCTGGAGCCACCATGCCCAGATAATTTTTTGATTTATGGTAGAGAGGAGGTCTTGTCAAGTTGCCCAGGCTGGTCTCAAGCCCCTGGACTCAGGCAATCCTCTTGCCTCCAACTCCCAAAGTGCTGGGATTACAGTCGTGAATCACTGTGCCCGGCCTCAGATTTTGTTTTTTTTTTTTTTAAGAGACAGGGTCACCCAGGCTCTGAAGTGCAGTAGTGCACTTATAGCTCACTGCAGCCTTGAGCTCCTGGGCTCAAGAGATTCTCCTGCCTCAGCCTCCCTAGTAGCTGAGGCTACAGGTGCACCCCACCATGCCTGGTTAATTTTTTTTTTGAGTCAGCGTCTCACTGTCACCCAGGCTGGAGTGTAGTGACACACTCACAGCTACCACAGCCTTGACCTGCTGGACTCAGGGGATCCGTCCGCCTCAGCATCCCAAATAGCTGGGGCTACAGGTGTGCACCACCATGCCCAGCTAATTTTTTAAAATTGTTTTATTGTAGGGACAAGGTCTTGCCATGTTGCCCAGGCTGGTCTTGAACTCCTGAACTCAAGCAATCTTCCCATCTTGGCCTCCCAAATCACTGGGACCCGGCCTGGGTACAGATTTTTTTTTTTTTTTTTTGAGTTGGAGTCTCACTCTGTCACCCAGATTGGAGTGCAGTGGCATGCTCCCAGTCACCGCAGCCTCAACCTGCTGGACTCCGGCGATACTTACACCTCAGCCTTCCAAGTAGCTGGAACTACAGGCGTGTGCTACCACTCCCAGCTAATTTTTCATTTATTGTAAAGATGAGGTCTCACCAAGTTGCCCAGGTGGGTCTTGAACCCATGGGCTCAGGCAATCCACTCACTTCGGTCTCCCAAAGTGCTGGGATTACAGGCTGGGCCACTGAGCCCAGCTGGGTACAGAATTTAAATCAAGAATGCTGGCTTATTGCAAAGTCAGAATTCTTTCTGCACTTTAATACATTTCAGAAAAGTGGATATGGCGATGTAGCAGTTTAGGGGAAGGAATAACCTCCTTTCTAGGGAGGGGACGGATCGGAGAAGGTTTAGTAGAGATGAGGCAGGAGGGCGACCTAGGCAGGAGCATGAAAGAGATGGAAGAAAAGGAAGCTCAGCCCCGGTTAGCAGACTGAGCCGACTGAGGATGAGAAGAATAAGGTTGAGCAGAAACAGGTTAGGGCCAGATTCTCCAGCGCTTTGGAAGACCAGCCAGGAGGTTGAGACCGTGGGCGGGGGCTGCAGGGAGTTACTGTGGATTTTCAGCCCTAGGTGACCATCCTAGAGTCACCCTGGGGCGCCCATCTGTCTGGTGTGGTGGGGGAAGGGTACTTCTGGGAGAAGGGAGCCCGAGGCAGGGAGGCCGTGGAGGAAGCTGCCCCACCATCCCTGGAGATGAACTGGGGTCAGAACTGGAGGGGCTGATGAACAAGATAACAGGGGCTGTGAGGCCCTGAGGCCCCGCAGCGGGTGGGGAGGAGAGCGCAAGGATCTAAGAGATGGGCCCAGTCACGAGGGGGAGCCCAGGGGAGATGTGGGGCGTGTAGTTCGGGGGATGACCGGAGGGCGAGGATGGCTTAGGTTCTGAACATGGGTTCGAGGCCCCAGCATACACTCCGTCCTCATCACCATGCTTCCCGTGTGCTGAGCACTGCTTTCGGCTCTGGGGAGAAAGCAAAGAGCAAAACCAAGTTCCTGCCCTGCTCACCTCACATTCTAGTGGGTAGAGGTGGACAAGCCATAGTAACTAGGAACTGTAGGCGGCCGGGCGTGGATGTGAAGAAAAGTTGTAACACAGTGGTAGAGTAAGGCCACGGCCCGAAAATGGGACTGTGAGGGCAGGGTTCAGGTGGATGCTCGGACCCATGGCCTGGGTCCTCTGGAGTGCCTGCCCCAGGGTGTCCTGTGCCCCTCTGCCCTCCGGCCATGGGACAGTCTGAGAGCCCAGGACCGATGGGCCCATCTCTTCATACCCCAGGTCACCATCCTTAACGGCTCAGACATCCGATCCCTCTACAACTTCTCAGGGGAGCAGGTAAGGACGCCCCTAGGCCACACTCCAGCGTGGCCCTCTGCAGCCAAGCCCCAGCCCTGACCCCATAGCATCCGCCCGACCTCCCAGCCTCCCTGGAGTCCGTGAACCCTCATTGCCTCCTTGTCCTCCCCAGATGGCCTCTTACTTTGGCTACGCAGTGGCTGCCACAGACGTCAACGGGGACGGGTGAGCAGCGGGAAAGGGATGCGCCATGACACCCCTCCCATCCCAGACCTAGGAGGGGAGAGTGGGAACAGGACGGAGCACGCAAGGAGATGTCTCCAGGGCTTTTTCTCTGGAGTTTGGCTCATGCCCACATCTGCCTTGCTCAGGGACGAGAAGGGAGCTGGGTTACCTCAGGCCTCTGACCTGGGGAGAAGTAGCCTTCATCCAGGACGCCTGGGGCTTCTGGTACTGAGGCTGGGGGAGGGTGGCCAGGCAGGGTATCAGGATGTCTGGGTTCCGCCCTCCCCAGGCTGGACGACTTGCTGGTGGGGGCGCCCCTGCTCATGGAGCGGACGGCGGACGGGCGGCCTCAGGAGGTGGGCAGGGTGTACGTCTACCTGCAGCACCCGGCTGGCATGGGGCCCACACCCACCCTCACCCTCACGGGCCATGATGAGTTTGGCCGATTCGGCAGCTCTTTGACCCCCCTGGGGGACCTGGACCAGGATGGCTACAATGGCAAGTGCCCCGAACTCTGGGAGCTGCGGGGAGGCGGGGCCTGAGCCCGAAGGGATTTGGTGGGAGGATATCCATCAGCTGAGGTAGCCAGATCCCCGTGGCTTCCCAAGGAAGGGTATAGACTTTAATCCAACATCTGGGTCTTGGAGTTTGAAGAGATTAGAATCCAGAGATTGACAAATGGGTCTGGTGGCTGAGATTTGGACCCCTGGACTCCTGGCCCGCTGACCAGCGTGTGTTCTGTATCCTGCAGATGTGGCCATCGGGGCTCCCTTTGGTGGGGAGACCCAGCAGGGGGTAGTGTTTGTATTCCCTGGGGGCCCAGGAGGGCTGGGCTCGAAGCCTTCCCAGGTTCTGCAGCCCCTGTGGGCAGCCGGCCATGCCCCAGACTTCTTCGGCTCTGCCCTTCGAGGAGGTCGAGACCTGGATGGCAACGGATACCCTGGTGAGTTGTGCCCAAGGCCCCTTTTGTCTTAGAATGCCCTGGGCGCTGACCCTTGCCCCTCTTGTGCACTTTTCCTAAGCTCCTGGGTGCAGTTCTGGGCTCACGCCACCAGAGGGCGCAGGCCTCCCACGTCAGCCTCCCCTGGCGACCAATCCATGAATAAAAGGGGTTAGGAAGAAGGGTCCTGATTTGGGTCTTGCTGTCAGAGCTGCTTCCTTGTCTTCTTGCAGATCTGATTGTGGGGTCCTTTGGCGTGGACAAGGCTGTGGTGTACAGGTATGAGCTCCAGGGGAAGCTGCAGGAGGCAGCTCCGGGAACCGGGAACTGGGAATTTCTCACTAAAGCTGAGGAAGACGCGGGCACCCAGGTGACAGAGGCATCTTGAGTCTGGTGACCTCGCCTTCACTCTTGGTAGGGGCCGCCCCATCGTGTCTGCCAGCGCCTCTCTCACCATCTATCCCGCCATGTTCAACCCAGAGGAGCGCAGCTGCAGCTTGGAAGGGAACCCTGTGGCCTGGTAAGCTGGGCCAGGAGACTGCAAAGATCTGGGCCTGGGGCGCTCAGTGCCTGGGAGAGGGCAGGGGTACCATGTCTGCCTTAGGAAGGGGAGGAAGCGGGTATCCTGGTCTGGCCTATGTGGGAGGCAGGAGGCAGGAGAAGGCAGGAGTGACCCCTGTGCCGGCTGGGGTCACCAGCTTTCTTCTTGGTCTTTCTCCAGCATCAACCTCAGCTTCTGTCTGAACGCTTCTGGAAAACATGTCCCTGACTCCATTGGTGAGGGCTCTCTGGGGCACGGGGACAAAGGACGAAGGGACTGGGCGCCCAGGCACCTCTGTTCCCTGTGAGCGGATAAGGAGAGACAGGCCGGCTCTCCTTGTGTGTCCCTGGCTGCAGGCTTCGCGGTGGAACTTCAGCTGGACTGGCAGAAGCAGAAGGGCGGGGTACGGCGGGCACTGTTCCTGGCCTCCAGGCAGGCAACCCTGACCCAGACCCTGCTCATCCAGAATGGAGCCCGGGAGGACTGCAGAGAGATGAAGATCTACCTCAGGGTATGGCCGAGGGTGATGCGGTGGCCACATGGAGCTGAGGGGCCCCTCCTGAAGGTAGAGCAATTGGGAGGTTCCAGGAAGGGCCTGGGACCCTGGGGACTGCCAAGATGGGGAGACCTTCTGTCCAAGGAGCTGGGAGTCAGGCCGCCAGGGCGTCTGGAACAACAAGGACAGTCAGCTGGGTCTTAAGTGGACAGAGGGAGACGTGAGAGGCTGAGGAGCAAGACCACCGAGTCCCCAGCGTCCCCTGACTCTGAGCTCTCCCCTGGCCCCAGAACGAGTCAGAATTCCGAGACAAACTCTCCCCAATTCACATCGCTCTCAACTTCTCCTTGGACCCCCAAGCCCCTGTGGACAGCCATGGCCTCCGGCCCATCCTGCACTACCAGAGCAAGAGCCGGAGAGAGGACAAGGTGGGGACAGGGCAGCGGGGAGAAGGGATCCGGGAGGGCCTGGCGCAGGGCCCTGGAGAGAGGGGCACCCGCAGCCCAGAGCGGGGCTAACTCCCCCTCTCAAGGCCGCCCTGCTCCCCAGGCTCAGATCTTGCTGGACTGCGGAGAAGACAACATCTGTGTGCCCGACCTGCAGCTGGAGGTGTTTGGGTGAGTGGGGCTGTGTGACTTTGGAAAGTGATTAGACTTCTCTGAGCTCCAACTTCTTCGTGTCACGGGAATAGGAGCATTTATTTCTCTGACTTTTGGGGAAGATCAAATGAAACAGTCTACCCAGAGCATCTAGCCTAGTGCCTGCATGGCGTCGGAACTCAGTGTCTGTTATTACTGTATTGTTATTGTTATTCTAGCCCGTGGTCCTGGTGGGAAGCTGAGTTCCCCAGTGCCCCTGACCCTCTGTGCCCCCTCCAGGGAGCAGAACCATGTGTACCTGGGGGACAAGAACGCCCTGAACCTGACTTTCCACGCCCAGAACGTGGGCGAGGGCGGCGCCTATGAGGCCGAGCTCCATGTCACGGCCCCTCCGGAGGCCGAGTACTCAGGGATCGTCAGACACCCGGGGGTGAGAGGGGACTCTCGCGTGGGGCTTGGGAGGACGCCCCTCCGGAGGGGGCGCCGAGCCTGACTGCACTCGTCCCGCCCCCAGAACTTCTCCAGCCTGAGCTGCGACTACTTTGCTGTGAACCAGAGCCGCCTGCTGGTGTGTGACCTGGGCAACCCCATGAAGGCGGGAGCCAGCGTAAGTGTGTGGGGAAGGGGGGGAGGGGGCGGGGAGGCCGCAGGGAGCGAGGCCCGGGGCAGCCGTGGCACGGGGAGCGGCCGGAAGTGGGCCAGGCGCAGGCTCAGGCCCACAGCCCTCTCTCCTCCCTCCCCGTCCCCCAGCTCTGGGGTGGCCTTCGGTTCACGGTCCCTCACCTCCGGGACACCAAGAAGACCATTCAGTTTGACTTCCAGATCCTCAGGTAGGGAGTGGGCGTGTCCGGCCCGGAGTGAATGGGCGTGTCCTGCCGGGGCTGAGTGGGCGTGTCCGGACGGAGCGGAGTGGGCGTGTCCGGACGGAGCGGAGTGGGCGTGTCCTGCCGGGGCTGGCCAGGGGCGGGCGGCAGGCGGTGCCGTTTCCACCCGCTGCCCCAGCACCCTCAGGCTTGCCCCCCTCCCACAGCAAGAATCTCAACAACTCGCAGAGCGACGTGGTCTCCTTCCGGCTCTCCGTGGAGGCTCAGGCCCAGGTGTCCCTTAACGGGTCAGTGTCAGGGCAGAAGGGGCCCCTTCTGGGAGGGGAGACGGACGCCCAGGGAAGGGGGCCTACGGCGTCCCTTCTGCCCTCCTCGAAACCACTCTCCTCCTTAGCGTCTCCAAACCTGAGGCAGTGCTATTCCCAGTAAGCGACTGGCAGCCCCGAGACCGGCCTCAGGAGGAGGGGGACGTGGGCCCTGCTGTCCACCATGTCTATGAGGTGAGGGCCCAAAGGAGACAGGAAGGGCCGGGTCTCTGGCAGGCCGGGCTAGAGGGAGTGGAGGGGCGGGGCCAGAACGAATGATGGCAAAGGAGGAGCCAGTGTGAGTGACAGATGGCTGGGGCCACCGACTGAGAGGAAGACAAGAGGGAAGGGTGAGTAGCGAGCGACACGCTGGCCAGGGAGGGGGGAAGGACTTAGAAAGGAGGGACGGGCCGGCGCGGTGGCTGACACCTGTAATCCCAGCACTTTGGGAGGCAGGGGTGAGAAGATGGCCTGAGCTCAGGGGTTCGAGACCAGCCTGAGCAACATGGCAAGCCCTCGCCTCAACATTAAATCAAAAAAATTAGCAGGGCATGGTGGCGCGCACCTGTGGTTCCAGCTACTTGGAAAGCTGAGGCGGAAGGATTGTCTGAACCCAGCTTTTCGAGGCTGCGGTGGCTGTGAGCACACCACTGCACCTCAGCCTGGGTGACAGAGTCAGACTTCAACTCAAAAAAAAAGGAAAGAAAGGGACTGAGCCGCTTCCACGTTGGTTAGGGCCAGAAGCAGTGTCTCATGCCTGTAATCCCTGCACTTTGGGAGGCCGAAGCTGGAGCAGTGCTTGAATCTGGGAGTTCAAGACCAACCTAGACAACATAGTGAGACCCCATCTCTACAAAAAATAAAAATAAAAAAATTAACCAGGTATGATGGTGCTTACAGTCCCAGCCACTTGGGAAGCCGAGGCGCGAGGATCCCTTGAGCCCAGGAGATCAAGGCTGCAGTGAGCTATGATCATGTCCCTGCACTCCAGCCACAGAGAGAGAGAGAGAGAGAGAGAGAGAGAGACCCTGTCACTTAAAAAAAATGTTAGAGAGGATTTCATCTCACTCCTAAGACGGGGGAGCCCCATAGTAGGGGCTGGTGAGCCACATGGTCCAGGGCTTCCATAGGGCAGAAGCCCCCCCATGACGACTGTGCTTCCCTCTTCAGCTCATCAACCTGGGCCCTAGCTCCATCAGCCAGGGCGTGCTGGAGCTCAGCTGTCCCCAGGCTCTGGAAGGTCAGCGGCTCCTCTACGTGACCAAGGTGACGGGCTTAGCAACTGCACCGCCAGTCACCCCCCCAACCCACAGGACCTGGAGGTGAGATCCTGGACACAGGCATGGGGAAAGGGACAGGTCAGAGGCTGAGGGGTGGGGGAAGGTTGCAGGGCTCCCCCCAGAAGAGGCAGGGAGGCTATACTTGTCTGTAGCTGAGGCTGAGGCCACTGAAGGAGGGTCAGAAGGCCCACGGGCACCGCAGAGCCCTGGAGGGAAACAGACTGATCCACGGTACTTCTGTCTTCCTGCCTAAAATATCTTCCTTCACTTCCTGACTTACCTCCTAGTCATGTGCCACCTCCTCCAGGAAGCCTTCCTCAGACCTGTTCCTCTGGGCCCCCAGTGCCTGTTTTCTGGTTCATTGGCTCATGAACATTTAACTGAATGAGTGCCTGTCCTGGGCACTGTTAGGAAATATTGCACCCAACAAAACTGACAAGGTCCCCGTGTTTATGGGGCTTACATTCCAGTGGAGGATGAGAGAGAAAAAAAGTAAAAAGAAGCCTGGCATGATGGCTCATGCCTGGCATCTCAGCACTTTGGGAGGTGGAGGCGGGAGGATTGCCTGAGCTAGGGGTTCTAGAACAGCCTGGGCAACTTGGTGAGACCTCCTCTCTACAATAAATCAAAAAGCTGGGATGGGCTCAGTAGCTCATGCCTATAATCCCAGCACTTTGGGAGGCTGAGGCAAGAGGATTACCTGAGCCCAGGGGTTCAAGACCAGCCTGGGCAACTTGGCAAGACCTCTTCTCTACAATAAATCAAAAAATTAGCAAGGCATGGTGGTGTGTGCCTGTAATACCAGCTACTTGGAAGGCTGAGGTGAAAGGATTGCCTGAGCCCAGGAGGTTGAGTCTGTGGTGGCCATGAGCATGCCACTGCACTCCAGCCTGGGCAACAGAATGAAACTCCAGCTCAAAAAGAAAAAAAAAAGAAAAAAAAACTAGCCAAGCATGGTAGTTGGAAGGCTGAGACAGAGGACTTGCCTGAGCCCAGCAGGTCTAGGCTGTGGTGAGCTATGATTGTGCCCCTGCACTCCAACCTGGATGACAGAGTGAGACTCTGACTCAAAAAGAGAGAGAGAGAGAAGTTAAGCGGGCACTGAGAAGTGGTGAGCATGCTCATAGGCTGTGGGAAGACTGAGGGGAAAACGTGCAGAAAAGGTAACAGGTGAACTGAAGCCCCAAGGACAAGGGGGACCTACCTGTGAAGGCTCAGAGAAGAGCATTCCCAGTAGAAGGATCAGCCACTGCAAAGGCCCCTCGGCAGGAACACGGTCCTCATTGTTCATTTACACGTCTCCTCCATGTGAACTCCAAGAACCAAGTTTTATTTGTTGCCATCTTTTGACACTGAGCTCAGTGCCTTGCATACAGGAGGTGGAAGGCTGGACAGGTCCATAAAGGGAGAGAAAAAAGACTAGGCTGAAACTGCTCTGGAACCCAGATGCAGAGGAACTTAGAAGATGTAATAAAGGCCAGGCGCTGTGGCTCACACTTGTCATCCCAGCATTTTGGGAGGCTGAGGTGGGAGGATCATTTGAGGCCAAGAGTTGGAGACCAGTCTGGGCAACATAGCAAGACCCCCATCTCTACAAAATTAAAAATTAAAAAAATTAGCGGGCTCAGTGGCTCAGCCTGTAATCCCGTGCCTTGGGAGGCTGAGGTGAGTGGATTGCCTGAGCCCGCGGGTTCGAGACCCACCTGGGCAACTTGGTGAGACCTCATCTCTGTAATACATCAAAAATCAGCCGGGTGTGGTAGCGCGCGCCTGTAATTCCGGCTACTCAGAAGGCTGAGGCGGAAGGATCACCAGAGCCCGGCAGGTCAAGGCTGCAGTGGCCGGGAGCGGCCACTGCACTCCAGTCTGGACAACAGAGTGAGACTCCAACTCAAAAGAAAAAAAAAATTAAAAAATTAAAAAAATTAACCGGGCATGACACTGTGCACCTGTAATCCTAGCTACTCAGGAGGCTGAGGCGGGAGGATTGCTTGAACCTAGGAGATTAAGGCTGTGGTGAGCTATGATGTTGCGACTGCACTCCAGCATGGGCAACAGAGCGAGCCGCTGTCTCTTAGAGAAAGGGGAAAAAAACTGTCATGAGATGAGAAAGGCAGCACAATCTCCTCTTACAGTTGGATTCGGAGGGTTCCCTGCACCACCTGCAGAGACGGGAGGCTCCCGGCCGCAGCCCTGCCTCCTCGGGTCCTCAGATCCTGGTAAGCCATCCGGGGAGTGAGGTCGGGGCCAGGCGTGGAGTACCTGTTGGGTTCTCAGAGCCACCGCCGGGGCAGAACTCCAGGTTCGAGGCTCCTCTAATTCTTCCCAGAAATGCCCCGAGGCTGAGTGTTTCAGGCTGCGCTGCGAGCTGGGGCCGCTGCACCGACAAGAGAGCCGAAGTCTGCAGCTGCATTTCCGAGTCTGGGCCAAGACCTTCCTGCAGGTGAGGGAGCCTCACCACAGCCCCTGACCCCTGACTTGCGGGCCTGCCTGGACTGACACCTCTCGCCACTGCCCTAACCACCTCTCCTTTGGCAGGCAGGACCCAGGCACCCTGGCTCCCCTTGCCCGCCCTTGTCTAGACTAGGATGTGTGTCCTTGGCGTCACCTAGTGGCCACACTGGGAGCAACAGCTTCCCTTTCCTGGCCCATTCAGAGGAAGGAGGGAAGGAGGGAAGGAGGAAGGGAGGGAGGGAGGGAGACCCGTGTGCACAGAATGATAGAAAAACCGAGATGGAGGATGAATCCGTGGTGGAGAGGTGAGCAGACGCTGGAGTAGTGAGAAGCAGTCATTTACTGAGCACCTGCGACAGGCCAGAATGTGTCAACCCACATTCAACGTTCCAAGAAAGTTTTCTTATTGAATACGTAGTCATCTAATTATACGTTATTGAGTTACAGTTATCCAATTACACATTTATTATCTCATAAGGAGCATCAAGAAAGACTCAGGAGAGAATGAGTCCACAATAAGGAAGGATCATAGCCTGAGCCAGACTGTGGGGACCCCTGTGTCCTCCAGGTCCCAAAGGAACCTGCCCTGACCAACTTTCCCCCCCCCACAGCGGGAGCACCAGCCGTCCAGCCTGCAGTGTGAAGCTGTGTTTGAAGCCCTGAAGATGCCCTACCGAATCCTGCCTCGGCAGCTTCCCCAAAAGGAACTTCAGGTGAATCCGGGGTCAGAGGTCTGGGCCAAGGAAGACAGAGCCAGAGTGCAGAGACATGGGGTGGCAGCTGATCTTGCTGTTGTAACAACTCCATACTGAGCATCTACTATGTGCCAGGCACTGTGCGGGTGCCAGGGATGGAGTGGTGGGCAAGACCGATGTGGTATCTTTGCTCCATGGGCATTGACAACCCAGTGTAACAAGTGCCATGATATTTATGAAAACACATCATAGGAACACCTGAACCCAGTCTGGCTGGGTCAGGAAAGGCTTCCCGGAAGGAATGACGTTCAGGCTGAGACCTGAAGACTAATAGGAGCTAGCTGAACTAATCAGGAAAGGAATCTTCTGGGGAAAGGGAATAGCAGATGTGAAGGCCTAAAAGTAAGAGACACATCGCACACTTTGGGAACTTACGTGTTACGTTCAAAACACGATTTGCGCAAAGTAAGAGGTGGGTCGTGGGTCTAGATCAACTGACAAGGAGGGGGCCAAGCATAAGGTAGAAGGACCTTCCGGGTTCCCAGTGACCTAACCCAGCTTGCTCCCCAGGTGGCCACCGCCGTGCAGTGGATGAAGGCAGAAGGCAGCCAGGGCGTCCCCTTGTGGATTATCATCCTGGCCATCCTCTTCGGCCTTCTGCTCCTCGGCCTGCTCATCTACATCCTCTACAAGGTCAGCCGCCTCCTGCCCGTGACTTGCCGCCCTTGACCCGGCATAGGCCCAAGTGCCCACCTCGAGCCCAGCTCCCCAGACCTGTGCCCGCCTCTGTCCCGGCGACATGCATCCCATCGGACCCTTCCTGCAGGAGCCCTCCTCCCACCCCACAGCCCCTCGCTTAGAAAGAGCCTCCCAATTCAACATGACAAGCTGCCCTGTACTTGCAAAATCACTGTAAGCAGCAGATGGCAGACCCATGGCATTCGTGCTGCCACTTTCTCCAAAGACCCATTGCCGCAAGTGCTCAGATCCTAGAAGTGACCTCAGACTCTTGCTCATGCCACTACTAGGCAAAAATCAGAGTTGATACTTGGGTTCAGATGTATCTACCATTTCTAGCTTAACTGGGGACATTCAGTTTAATTTATTGATTACTTTTGAGTCAGGGTCTCACTCTGCCGCCCAGGCTAGAGTGCAGTGGCATGATCACAACTCACCACAGCCTCGGCCTCCTGGTCTCAGGTGATCTTTCCACCTCAGCCTCCTGAGTAGCTAGGACTACAGATGTGTGCCGCCATGCCCAGCTTTTTTTTTTTTTTTTGTAGAGATAAGGTCTCGCTATGTTGCTCAGCCTGGTCTCAAACTCTGGGTTCAAGCAATCCTCCCGCTTCACACTCCCAACGTGCTGGGATTAATAGGCATGAGCCACTATGTCTGGCCTCACTGGGGGCATTTTTAAGGCACTGGTAAAAGGTATCCCCAATTTTCACCCTCCTGGGCCCGTTGGGCCTCTTGGAGGGATGGTCTCAGCCTGAATTCAGAGGCTGCTTTTGCAGGATGTCGAGGCTGGAGGCACTGGGGTCCTCCTTGTTCTGTCTTGGAGCAAGAACACCTAACTGTCCTTCCTCTCCCCTTCACCAGCTCGGATTCTTCAAACGCTCCCTCCCGTACGGCACCGCCATGGAAAAAGCTCAGCTGAAGCCTCCAGCCACCTCTGACGCCTGAGTCCTCCCAATCCCAGACTCCCAATCCTGAAGACCCAGCCTCCCTTCAGTCTACTGAAAGGGAGGGGCCTGGGCACTTCCTGAAGGTGCTGAGGGCCAGGGAGAAGCTCCTCTCCCCAGCCCAGAGACATACTTGAAGGGCCAGAGCCAGGGGGGGCGAAGAGCTGGGGACCCCTCCCCCCGATGCACTGTGAAGGACCCTGTTTACACACGCCCTCCACAGATGAGGGAAACAGATCCAGGGACAGAGGCCCCAGCCTCCCTGCAGCTTTTGAGAGAGTTTTCTGAAACAACTTGGAACCGGAACTGGGGAGCCTGTTTGCAGTTCTTCCGGCCAGACATGCCATAAGGACTTCCTGTCCAGCCCCCGCCTGCAAAGACCTGTCCTCAGCCTTGCCAGAGACGCAAAGGATGCCCCCAGCTGAGAACCTGGAACCTGGGGCGAGAGGCCTGGCAGCTCTGGACAGCCCCCGCCCTGGTGGGCCAACAAAGAACACTAACTATGGATGGTGCCCCAGGACCAGCTCAGGACAGACCCCAGACAAGGATAGATGCTGGCCCAGAACCCAGCCCCCAGGGGGAATCCGAACTCAAGTGGGGCCAGATCCAGCCTGGGGTCTGGGGCTGATCTGGAACCCAGACGCAGATGTTGGAACTCTAATCCAGGCAGGACGATGGGCCCGCCCAGCCCTGGTGGTCCAGCTCTCCCCTGACATGGGGGAAGTCAGGAACGGCCCAGGACCCAGAAGGGACCATAATGGCAACAGATCTGGAACCTCAGCCTGGCCAAACACAGGCCCTCCCAGGCCCCCAGAGCAAGGGAAGCCCACTGCCCTGGGTCTGCAGAGTTTGGGTTCTGCCCGCCAGCTGCACTGACGCTGCCCCTCCTCTCTCCCCCACCCCTTCCTTCCCCTCGGCTCCAGACACCCAGGACTTATTTAAACTCTGTTGCAAGTGCAATAAACCTGACCCAGTGCCCCCACTGACCAGAACTGGAATCTGCCATCTCCTGCTTCGCTCTTCCCAAACCCATCCAGGTGGCCTGCTGGGAAGGAGGTGGTCCCCAGGGGCTGGAAGCTGCTCCCGTCTCCTAGGTAACAGATGATGGAAGGGGAGGAAGGCGTGCTAGATTTCTCTGCCACTCACAGCCCCCACCAGATCTAGTCCCCAGTGCTCCCAAGGGAGAAGGGAAAGTAATCCCTTCCTTTGGGGCTTAAGGATTGGAGGAGAAAGCAAAGGGGAAGGTCCAGGTTGGAGGTGGGGAGGACAGTCCAGAAGATTCTCACCTGGGATTCCCAGAATCAGAATAAGAAAATGAGGCCAGGTGTAGTGGCTCACGCCTGTAATCTCAGCACTAGCTGGGCTCGGTGGCTCAGCCTGTAATCCCGCACTTTGGGAGGCTGAGGTGAGTGGATTGCCTGAGCCCGCGGGTTCGAGACCCACCTGGGCAGGCGAGACCTCATCTCTACTAAATCAAAAATTAGCTGGGCGTGGTAGCATGCGCCTGTAATTCCAGCTACTCGGAAGGCTGAGGCGGAAGGATCGCCGGAGCCCAGCAGGTCGAGGCTGCGGTGACCGGGAGCGGCCACTGCACTCCAGTCTGGGCGACAGAGTGAGACTCCAACTCAAAAAAAAAAAAAAAAAAAACTCAGCACTTTAGGAGGCTGAAATGGGAGGATTGCTTGAGGTCAGTAGTGTGAGATTAGCCTGGGCAAAAAGTGAGAACCCGTCTCTATTAAAAAAAAAAAAAAAAAACGCCGGACTCGGTGGTTCAGCCTGTAATCCCAGCACTTTGGGAGGCCGAGGTGAGTGGATTGCCTGAGCCCGCGGGTTCGAGACCTGCCCAGGCAACTTGGCAAGACCTCATCTCTACATTAAATCAAAACTTAGCCTGTAGTTCCGGCTACTTGGAAAGCTGAGGCAGAAGGATTGCCGGAGCCCAGCAGGTCGAGGCTGCAGTGGCCGGGAGCGGCCACTGCACTCCAGTCTAGGTGACAGAGTGAGACTCCAATTCAAAAAAAAAGAAAAAAGCTAGGCACAGTGGCTCACACCTGTAATCCCAGCACTTTGGGAGGCAGAGGCAAGAGGATGGCCTGAGCTCAGGGATTTGAGACCAATGTGAGCAACATGGCAAGACCTTGTCTCTACAGTAAATCAAAAAATTAGCTGGGCGTGGTAGCATGTGCCTGTAGTTCCAGCTACTTGGAAGACAGGTGGAAGAATCACCTGAGCCCAGCAGGTTGAGGCTGCGGTGGTCATGAGCATGCCACTGCTTTCCAGCCTGGGTGACAGAGTGAGATTCCAACTCAAAAAAAAAAGAGCTGAAAGGAAAAAGCCACAGAACTAAATGAGAAGAAAGCCAGTCAGCTTTTGTATTGTTTTGTTTTAATTGTGTGCTGGTAGAGGTGGGGGTGTTAAACAGTTTGCACACATTATCATATTTAATTTCATTTTTGGGAGGTCTCACTTTGTGGCCCAGTCAGGAGTGCAGTGACAAGACCACAGCTTACTGCAGCTTCAACCTTCTGGGCTGAGGCGATTCCTTCCTCCTTAGCCTCCCAAGTAGCGAGACTACAGGTGCATGCCACCATGCCCAGCTAAATTTTTGTAGAGATGAGGTCTTTGCTCTGTTGCCCAGGCTGATCTCGAACTCCTGGACTCAAGCAATCCTCTCGCCTTCGCCTCCCTAAATGCTGGAATTACAGGGGTGGGCCACTGCACCTGGCTTCTCACATTTAATTTACATCAGTCCTGTGAAGTAGGTACTATTAGCTCCATTTGCATAAGGCTAGACTGAGGGCCAGGGAGGTTATATAACTTGCCCAAACTTACACAGGGAGTGGCAGAGCAGAATCAAACTCCGTCTTGTCTGACTACGAAAGCCCTCATGCCTCACCAGCATGCCACAGGGTTGAGGTCTTCAAAGACACCGGGAGGGACCCCTTGAGGTCTCCTTTCTCTTCTAACCTGTCCTAACATGGAGCAAGAAGAAGGAGAGGGATGAGATTGTTGGAGACGAAGATGTCCATGTCAGGCCAGACTAGACTTCAGCCACCAGAGGGCAGCACAGCCACAAATTTATGGGAATTTGGGGAAGGCAGGGTATGAGGTCCACCTCCCTCCCCATCGCCAGGGCTGCGCTTGGGAGCTCAGGCCCGGCCTAGCAGTGCCTGCATCACCCCAAATATCCCTCCTGGGAAGTCAGTCCTGGACCACACATCTCTCTGGGGCTTCTTAGAGTTCTAGATGTCGGGAATGTCTTCACAGAGCCCATCAAGGGAAAGGGACTGAGGGGTAAGAAAAGCCAGGATGAGGCAAAGAATCCAGCATTTCTAGGCATGGCAGCCACAGCATCACAAGGCCCCAGAGTCCTACGGGCAGGAGAACCCACACTCCTGATAGACACCCCGGGAGGATCCCCACTCTGGGGGAGGAGCAGGGCGGGCAGCAGCCAAACTCCCGGGGGGCCACCTCTAAAATGTTTTCCATTTTTGTAAGGAGGAAACGAGGAGGGAAGTGGCCTGTGAGAAATGGGCCGGTGTCATGGGTGTGTCAGCGTGTGGAGCCTGTACATTTGAGAGAGTGACAAGGTCTCTCACCCATGGATGAACAATACAAGGAAGGAATTCCTTGGGCTCAGAAATGCCACAGATGTAATCTCGTATGAGCCTCTCTCTCCCTGAGCTGCAGTTCTCAGACTCTGGTCTAAGTTTCTTCCTCCCTCCCCCTGGAGCAAGTGTGCCCCCGCCACCTTGAGACGTGAACAATCCAGGGGAACATGGGGTGGGCAAGAAGGCCTAAGCCCTATTCCTCGTCCGTGTGGGTGGAGATGGAGAGGAGGAGCCGAGGAGGCCCCAGGCAGCCAACAGAGCAGCTGGGGGTGCAGGGTGGGGGAGGGGGCTCAAGAGAGGCAGCTGGCAGGCGGGAAGCTGATCTGGGGGTCTCAAGTTTCTTGACATCAATTAGAGCAGCCGGCCTGGACTCATTAGTAGCCCGGGGTGCAGGGCTCATCAATAATGAATTCACCCCACACACCTTCCCCCCCACCCCAGCTGCCTGCAAGGTCACCCTGCCCTCTAACCAGCTGCCTCCCCTTGGTAAGCTAAGCAACCCCTCTTCTGAGACCTCCCTAACCTAGAGTCCCTGGGGGCGGTGTGAGAGGGTGGACAACGGCTGAGGGCAGAGGGGTCTCTGTCACCGATCAACCATGCCTGACGATGACCCTGGCTGGGTCTCAGAGTCCACCCAGGAGGAGGAAGAATGGGAAGGAGGAAGGAGGAGCAGGTCTAAGGAGAAGCAGGCTGTGTCCTGCCGGACTTGACCTGCATGGCAGAAGGTCAGATCCAGAGCAAGAGAACCAACTCTAATGGACCCACAGCCCCATCTCCTCCCCCAAGGCCACAGTCCCCTGAGACCTCTGGCCCTCTGGATGAGAACAAGATCAAGGCATTGGCGCCCTCAGCATTCTCTTGCCCTTGAGCTGGAGTGTCTTGGCAGATTCAGAAACAGTCGTTTTCTTCAAACTAGATCAATAGGATAAGGGCAAGAGACTGCTGGGACCCAGATTACAGGAACTTGAACTTCCTGCACCTGAACTGGCCATCTAGTCCCAAATTCCCTCCTCAACCCAGAAATGCCAGTCCCCTTCCCCTTCCTAAACTGTTCCTGAAGTCCCAACACCCTTCCACCCACCTTTTGCCCTCCCCCCCCAAACCCCAAGGTCCCTTCTGTCACACCCCCTTTCCCTCTGGCAGGGGTGGGCCTGAAGCTGGCTGTGTGGCATTCTGGGAGATCTGCCCCCACCCTCCCTCTCAAGGCAGGTCCAGACAGGTCCAGACTGTAGCAGCTGCGGCCGCCTCAGACACCTCTCCAGACTCCCAGACTCCAGCCTCGTGCTGGGGTCCCTTAAGAATACCTCCAAGTGTCCTGGACTCCCTCTTCCCCTGCCATTCTCCCCAGCTCAGACGTTTTGTCCCCCCCTCCATCCACCCTCCACCTCACCCACCAGCCCCCTCCCCAGTCCTCGATGGGAGCTCACCTGAGGAATGCCTGGATTTAGGCCCTGGAGAGACGCTCCCCGCCCCACCCCCACCCCACCCCAATCCAGGTCATCTCTCCAAGGTTGCGCTTGGGTCCGGATACCCTGACGTCTCCCCGTCGCCCTAATGAGCTCGGTTACACGCTTCCATTTCCACCTCCCAGTCCACCGACTCGTCTCTTGGCCGAGACCTTCCCCGAGGACCCAGCGTCCGGACCGCGGCCAGAGATCACCCCGGGGTCCGTCTGCAACCGCCCGTCCACCTGAGACCCAGCCCCCAGACGTGCTGCCCCAAAGCCAGAGCAGCCAGCTAGGACCCACGCTCTCCGCCGCCCTGCCCTGCCCCCGGCCCCCGCCCCAGCCCGTCGCCAGGTGTCCCACCCAGCCCAGGCGCCGGTCCTCCCCAGTCCTCGGGCGCCACCCCCCAATCAGCCTGGAGCCAGACTTCCCGCCCGCAGACGCGGCCCTTCCCGGGAGCCCGGGCGCGCTCGTCCCCGGCCTCCTCGTCACCTCGCGCCGGCTCCTGGGCGTCCTGTCCCCGGCCCCGCTGCAGGACTCCGCAGACCCCGAGACCCAGGGCGGCGGGAGGGCGCGGGAGGCCAGGACGCCCCCTCGCGGAGCCCCCGGCGCCCGGGCCCCCTCCCGGCTTCACCTGCTGCCGGCCCCGCCCCCGCCCCGCCCCGCCGGCCTCCGCTCCGCCCCCGGCTCCTCCCCCCGCACCCCCGGCCCGGCCAGAGCGGCCCCCGGGACAGAGCGACGCGGAACCCCGGGCGCCTGGGTCCCCAGCATGATCCTCGGTGAGTGGGCTCTGCGGCCCCGGCTCCAGGCTCCCGGGGCCCTCGCTGGGGGTCACCCCCAGCCTCCGGCACCGCGGCGACTGCGGCCGCCCGTCAGCGCCCGGCTCCCCTTCCCCCTCATCTGGCTCCACATCTGGGGCCCCCTTCCCGGCTTCCCCGAGCTGCCGCTTCTCCGGGTGACCTGAGGGCCGGGAGGGGGGGAGGCAGGGCGGAGTGGGACCCCCGCCCCATAATCAGAGCATTGCGTATTCATGAGGCTCATGAATATTATATGACAGTCTACGAGAGGCTGGGGGAGGGGGCTGTCCCGGCCTGGCGGAGTTGGGGGGAAGGTTCCGACCCGTGCCCCCCAGCCTCCCCCCCACCCTCCGCTTAGACACTCCGACGTCCTTCTGGGCCCAGGATCAGGGGGCAAGGAGGAAGTGGGGGGCGGAAGGAGAAGATGGTGGGTGTAGCTTCGAGGTGAGTGTGGTGGGGGGTGGGAACCCGAGGGCTGGAGATAAGGGGGCTGGGGAGGAGCGGGGGTGGGAAACGGCCCGTCCCAGGGCTCCTGCGGCTCAGAGCCTGTCTCCGCAGCCATCCTGCCCCGACACGCCAGGACCTGCCCCGCTCTCCCTGCTCTGGCTGCCTGGGCTCTTCCTTCCCGGCTCCCCTCTCTCCCCCCACCACCCTGCCATGGGCCGGGGGCACCAGGAGGGGGACGGTGGGGAGAATAGGAAGGGGGATGGGAAGCCCCGCTGGGCTCTGACAGCCCGTCAGCCACAGCCACCCCATCCTCATGACCTACATCGGAAGGGAGCTTGGGGTGGGGGAGGAGAGGGCCTGGATGTGCTGTGGACTCGCATCAGCTCGGCTCCAGGCCCCTGCCCTGCGCCCCCACCCCTCCACAGTAGTTCACCCGGCTGCGCTGACCTCTGCCCTCCACCCTGGCGAGGCCGGTTCCTGGGCTCCGTGCATGGTGGGAGCCCCCACCCAGGCCCAAACACCTGTGGTCCCCCCACCCCAGTGGGGGCCGCCTGGCTCCATGCTGGCGCCCTCAGGCTGTCACTGACTCAGGCCCTCACCCCTCTCCCGCATCCCCCTGATACGCCTGACCCTCCTTCCTTCTTTCATTTGACCTCCTGTCCCTGCTGACTTCCCACTAGCAGTTTTCCTCTCCTGCTGCCCTCCTTCCTTCTCCTCTTTCTCTGCCCCCCCCACGTTCCTCAGTCTCCCTCCCCCTCCACCTGGCACTCCATCATATCTATTACATGAACGAGTGAATGCAGGCATGAATGACTGGTTGCCTGCCTCCCTCCCAAGAGGATCTCAAGCTATGCATACCACCCCCATCCCACCGTGACCCCCCTCCCCACCACACACATGGGACTCGAGCCCCCAGAGCACAGGCACCACATTCCTCCAACCTGTGTGATCCCGGCACCCTGGCTCCATCCTGGGCACAGCCCCAGCGGCAGCATCATGCTTGTCCAGAACAGGCCAATGTGAGCTGCACTTGCCCTGGTCGGCAGGCCCTGAGGAGGACATCCGGGACTTGCTTGCCCAGCCCGATCAAGACCCCAGCCACAGGAAGAATGCCTGGTTCCAAATTCCCTGCAGTTGAACCCCACCCACCAGGTGGACCCTCACCACCCTCATCTCCCTAGAGGACGGATGCTGTAACTAACTCCCTCCTTGCGCCAAGCCCATGGGGGTGGGGGGTTTCTGGTGGAGCCCACACGCCTTAGCCCTCTCTGAGAAGGAGAAAGGGAGGAAGCTGCCAGGCCGGGCACAGGGCCCATCCTCAGGGCCCATATTAAGGCTTTCGGTTCTGAACGCTGAGGTCTGCCGCATGTGTGTGCATGGCAGCCCTGGAGGGGCCCCGAGACCTCCCTACCCAGCGGGTGAGGCCCAGCCTGCCTGCTCCAGGTCTGGAGTCTGGGCCCTAGGTTTAAAATGGCAGTTCTGGGCTCAGGTTCCCTGTTCTAAGCCTTTCTGTATCATCCTTTCCAATGAGTCCCCTTCGTGGCAAGGGTGGGGGCTGCTGGAGGAGGCCCTTTCCAGTCAGGCTGGGAAAGATTTCCCAGGGGTCTCCTGGCTCTCCCTTTCCCAATCACCTCCTCCCTCTAGGCCCCGGCCCCACCCACACCTACCCTGGGGTTATTAGGGATGGTGTTTTGAGTCGTTGTTCATAATCATCCCCTTGTCTCTTTCATCTTTGACTTCAAAGCCTTTCCAGCCCTCAGCCTGCCTCCTGCCATGACCAGGGAATTGAGGCAGAAGGGACAGATACATGGGACTTGGTCAAGAAGAGAAGGTCCAGGGCTTCAAGACTTTCCTCCCACCCCCACCCTCGATCTTAGGCATTTCTGGGGAGGGAAGAGAAGCCAAAAGGCCCGAGTCTGACTCCCATTTGAACCCAACGCTGACCCTGTGCTCTTCACCCCGGTCCCTAAACTTGCATCCCTAACCCCACACCTCTCTCTGATCTTAATCTCATCCTGGCCGTCTTCAGACCAACACTAACCTGCAGCCCTACCCTAACACCTTTCCTGGCTCCTGCTCTTGTCCCGACGCTGCCACTCCCTAAGCCAGCTCACAGCATTCTTTGCCACCAGGGCTTGAGGCCCCAGGTCCCACCAAAGTCAGCCAAGGGGAAGACAGAAAGGGAAAGACCCAATTTCTGTGGGATGGAGGGAGCCAGATGTGGCTTGCTTGCTCGTGGGTTAGTGCTGACAGGGAAACCTGAACGGGATCAAAGTGCCTAAGACTTAGAAGGGTACAGATGTGGACAGATGGATGTCCATCCAGGGGTCTGGGAATTCACCCTTCTAAAGCGTGTTAGGAGCTCTCCTTAATAAAGCATTTAGCAATTCCCCAAGGAGCTGGGTGGGGCTCTATCTGCTGAAGGTAATTACTCTAATGAGCTTCCCTCTGGAGTGGCCTGCCCCAGCCAGGCCCCAGCTCCTCCCTGCCCTGCCTACCATGGGCACCACACACGCATGCACACACGTGCCTGCACATACACGCACACACACCTTCTCCGCGTCTTCCTCCAAGCCCACCTGAAACCCTCACCTAGCTAGAAGTCAAAAGCCCTGGACTTCCCACCCCGTTTCTTATTCCCAGCCCTTCCTATATCCCTGCCTTTCCCCTCTTCCTTCCCCAGTCTACCCAGGAAAGTGTAGGGCTTTAAAAAACTCTGTCTCCGGAACCAGGCAAACGGGTTCAGATTGCTCCCTAGCTGCGTGACCTTGGCCGAGTAACGCCCCCTCTGAGCTAGTTGTCATCATCTATAAGATGAGGGTTCGCGTATTCAGGAAACATGTATTGAATTCTCATTGCGGCGCGCCAGCATTTTACATGGATCCGTTCAATCCTCTCAGCACCTCGACGAGGCAGGTACCGTTGTTTTCGTTTGACAGATGAGAAATGAGACTGAGAGCCAGAGAAGCTGGCCAGTCACCCAGCGAGTGTGCCGCAGACCCATCCACGGGGAGGCTGTGTATGGAGAGGCCCTGGCACACAGGCAGCCCTCAAAAAAGCAGCAACTATTGTCCGTCTCAGAGAAAGAAGGGCAGGGCCTGAGGCCTGCACTACCTGAAGCCAAGGGTCCTGTTTCTGCCCACCCGACCCACGAGCTGTCATCTCCGCCTCTCCCCACCTTGGGTCTCAGGGTGGGTGGACCCAGGAACCGGGGAGGGAGGCGCGGCATCCCCAGTGTCCATCCTGCTTCCCTCCCTGGCTCCACCTTCACTTCACCCATCCCCCACTTCTCCCTCCCCTCCCCCCAACTCACCCAGGGCTCACATCTGTGGAAAAGATGAGTTCGTGGCCTTAGGGAACTAAGTGTCAGCTACCTGTTTTTTTCTTCGGTCTCTCCTCTGGAGGGAACCTGGGGACGCCAACCCCAGGGAGTGCCTGGAACCTGCTCTCTCTCCTGCCTCTCCTTGAACAAGGTGGAAACCTGTGCTCAGATCTCTGCTTCGGAGTTAACTCAAACCCTTTGGGAGGGAGGTAGCTGGAAAAGGGTTTGCCACAGAATGCAGCAGATCTCGACTGAAATCTCAGCTCCTCTGCAGGCAGGCTGTGTGACATCTGCCGAGTTTTTTAACATCTCTGAGTCTCCGTTTCCTCATATGTCAAATGGAAAAGATAATATCGGCTACTTCGTTGAATCATGGCTACCTCATAGATTGAGCCACCTCGGAGATTCCTTGGCATGTGGTGGCTCCTTGGTCCACTTTTTTCTGTGACTTTTTCTGGGTCTCCACTGTCTCCCCTGAGATGGGCTTGAAGGGTGGGACCAAAGAGTCCAGACCCCAAAGAAGGGTCAAGGAGCTGAGCTGCAGTCTCTGGTGCTCTGGGATGGGGCAAGTGCCAGCCCAAACCAGCTGCCGGGGTGGGTGCTGGGTGCTGGGGACTCTGGGAGAGCTCAGGTTTCTCTCACCATTCCTGATGCCATCCGGGGCTCGTTAAGGCTGCCCCGGCCTTGGGTGCCAGGCAATGAAGGAGTGTGGGCACAGAGGGCAGAGGCCACAAGGGGACAGACCAGTAAGGGGAATTGGCTGAGCGGCCCCACGGGCTTGCTTGTCCCTGCTTCTCTTTTATCTTTCTTGTTCTCTCTGTTCTGTCTTTTGGTCTTTCCACCCTAGTCCTAGCTCTGCGTCCCGCCTTTCAGCATACCCTCTGCTCTTATCTTATTTCCCTCTCTTCCATCTCTCCATTGCTCTCCAGCCCTTTCTCCCTCAGTGTCCCTGTCCCTTTCTTCAGTCACCTATTCCTGCTGCTGCCACTCTTCCATTCTCTCTCACTCACTTCTGTCCATCTGTCGGTTTGTCTCCCCCCCCCCCTCCCCCCCCATCTTTCCTCTCCCCACTCCATCCCAACCTTGAAGGTGACAGAGGAGGGAATGGACACAAGGCACACAGACCCCCAGCTGCTCAAGGCCAAAGCCAAGCATTGCACCCTCTCCTCCAGCCTTAGAATTCCGAAGCCCAAGTTTCAGCTGCCTCGACCCCTCTGTCTCAGGCTCTCTGGCCCACCCAGTCCCGGCCTTGGGTGGAAGAGGCAGACCCCTCCAGACCTTTCTGGACCAGCTCCCTGCCCCCAGCTGTGCCTGAGCCCTCCCCACCCCCTCCCTCTCGCCTCAGATTCCCCTAATCCCTGCTCCCCCGCCCTCCCCTCTGCCCCACTTTTCCAGGATTCTGATTGGCTGAGTTTACTGCCTGGGCTGGGGGGAGGGGGCTGGCAAGGGAGGGGGCAGAGGGCAGAACCAGGGAAGGGGACGCTGTCAGGCCCAGGCCCCTGGGGGGCCAGGGCCAGGCCACTGCCTGGGGGCAGCAGGCACCAGAAACTGAAGGTATGAAGAGGGGTGGTCTCTGTGGTGGGAACAGGAGAGGATCGGGGCCCTCTGCCCTCATAAGGTCAAGGGAGGACGGGGCCAAGCATGCACCCTTCTTGCTTTGCCTTTGTTCCTGCAACAGGGACCCCTGCTGCTGGCAGGGGGTCGCTGGAGCAGTGGTGGACAGCAGAGCTCCCCAGCTGGTGGATAGTGGGTTGTAGAAGGAAGCTGGGCCAGTGGAAGCCCAGAGCGCTCTGAGGACCTGTGGGCCGCCCCTGGGGAGCCTGGTGGAGTTCCTCCCAGGGCTCTGGGAGGAGCAGGAGAAGGTTTCAGGGGAGGGTGGGGGAATGGCTGGCCTGGACTTTCATTTCCCCTTGGGGTCAGACCCAGGCATTCCCCTCCCAGAGGCCAGGTCGGGTTTTCTCCTGCAGAGTTGGAGCAGTGAGACACTCCCAGTGAGACAGAGGGGCTCAGGGGACACTGAGGAGACAGGCTGAGAATGGCCCAGGCGGTCCACCCCCCCCAGAGCAAAGGCCACCACCCAATCCCAACCACCAGAGATGCCAGTGGTTTATTAAGAGCTAGGACTGGAGAAACATCAGAAATCTAGGGAACCTGAAAGACCCAACGGCTCCCTCCAAACCTGGGCCTCACTCTCCCCCTCTGGTCAGTGGGAGGAACCACCCACTTGCTCTGTTCTTCCCGGGGTGATACCAAGCTTTGGGCTCCTCTAGAGGAAAGCAAAACCAGAAGGATTGGCCAGGGCTTGGGTCTTGGGAGTCCTGCTGGCTCCCAGAGCCTGCAGACAAAGTCTGGGCTCTTCCTGGGTCTGTAAGGAGCCCACAGGCCTTGGGGGAGGGACGTTGGGGAAGGGGGAAGTGAAAGCCACCCAGAAGGGAAGGACGCGTCTGCACCCGCCCCCAGGCCACAGAGCACAGTGCTCCATTGCTCCAGTGCCAGCAGGGGAAGTGTGCACAGGCACCGGGGGTCACACTTCTGAGAGTGGGGGCCCTGGCCAGTGAGTGGGACTGGCAGGCTTGGGTGGGGCTCCCAAGCTTTTCTGGTCTTCCTGCCCCACAGAATGTTTTCTCTGCCCTTCAGGCAGCCTGAGCCGGGCAGGGCCCCTCCCTCTGCTACGGCAGCCCCCCATCATGCAGCCCCCGCTGGACCTCAAGCAAATCTTGCCCTTCCCGCTAGAGCCGGCACCGACCCTGGGCCTCTTCAGCAACTACAGCACTGTGAGTAGCGCCCTGTCCCCTTCCCCACCCTCTTGTGACCCCCAACTCCTTCTGCCCCTCAGACCCACCCCGGCCCGCTTCCCCTCCTCTATCTAATTCCTTACCTCTTCTTATGACCCCAGCTTCCTCAATTCTAGTCAATTACAAGTATTGTTGCCATCAGGTATACTATTAACAATACCATTAGTTAACATTTGCTGAGGTCTTGCTATGAGCCAGACACGGTGCTAAGTGTTTTATATGAATTATCTCATTTAGTCCTCCAGTGAATCAACCTACTGTCTCAAGAAATAATGGGACTTAAGTTGATGATAGAACCTGCGGGGGTGGGGGTGTAGGTGCTGAATCCAGAAAGAGGGAGCAAGTAGGAAGATAAGCATGCCTGTTTGTAAGTCCCGGCTGTCTGGAGTCTATGGCGGGATGGGTAGGGCTAGGAGAACTAGCAAGGCTGTCTAGATTTAATGACATATGACATAGGGAGCCAAGGTCTGTTCTTGAGCAGGAGAGTGATAGTAAAAGCAGTGTTTGAGGAAGGTGAGTGGGGCAGCTGGACGGAAGGGAGCAGAAGCTGGAGGAGGGTGTCCCAGCAATGGGGCCCAAGGGACGCCTTTAGGGCCAGAGTGGGCCTGCAGGCAGTGGCAATCTGAGTGGAAGGAAAGGGAGAATGAGTGAGGTGTTTCTTTTTTTTTTTTTGAGTTGAAGTCACTCTGTCGCCCAGGCTGGAGTGCAGTGGTACGCTCACAGCCACCCCAGCATTGACCTGCTGGGCTCCGACGATCCTTCCACGTCAACCTTCCAAGTAGCTGGAACTACAGGCGCGCACTACCATGCCTGGCTAATTTTTTATTTATTGTAGAGACGAGGTCTCACCAAGTTGCCCAGGCTGGTCTGAAACCCATGGGCTCAAGCAATTCACTTGCCTCAGCCTCCCAAAGTGCTGGGATTACAGGCTGAGCCACCAAGCCCAACCAGGTGAAGTGTTTCTTGGGAAATCTTGACTGACTGTGGTGACCGACTGGTGTTTGGGGGTGGGGGAGGAGAAAAGGGATGAGTCAAGGATGACTCCAGGATCCAGGGCTCTGGAACTGGAAGGAAGAATTCACCATTGACAGGGAAAGAGGGTGAGAGAAGGAAGCCAGCCTGAGGTGAGGGTGCTGAGCTCACTTTGGGACATAGTGAGCTGATGGACCAATAGGATATTGAGCCAAATATGCCCAACCGACAGTCAGAATTTGAGGCCTGGAGAGTGGACTGGAGCCTAAGGTTTGGGGGAAGTCAGCCTTATTCAATTCGGATAATCCGCCATCAAGTCATATTCAGCCACAAGCATGTATTGAGCATCGATCACGTGCCAGGCACTGTGGCAGACGTTTCTATATACAATCTCATTTAATCTCCACAACAGATTAGCACCTGGCAAAAGAGAAGGCAGAAACTAGAGCTCCAAAGTGTTTCATAATGTACATAGAAGTTGACACCGTATGTGGCTAATGCATGATTTGAGCCCACAGCATCTGACTCCAAGCAGAGTTGTATCTTTTTTTTTTTTGAGTCGGACTCTCACTCCATCGCCCAGGCTGGAGTGCAGTGTCACACTCACAGCCACCACAGCCTCGACCAGCTGGGCTCAGGTAATCCTTCCGCCTCAGCCTTCCAAGTAGCTGTATCTACAGGCGCACACCACCACACCTGGCTAATTTTTTTATTTATTGTAGAGACAAAGTCTTGCCATGTTGCCCAGACTGGTCTGGAACCCCTGAGCTCAGGCAATCCTCTTGCCTCTGCCTCCCTAAGTGCTGGGATTACAGGCGTGAGCCACCGCGCCCAGCTGAGTTGTATCTTAATACCACAGCTGCTCCCCCCAAACTCCTCCCAAAGAACCCAAATGAACATCTGCACTGCACTTGGAAGTGATAGAGTGTTTTTCATATCTCCGCCTTCATAGATGCCCCATGGGTAGCTGTTACTATCCTCATTTTACAGATGAGAAAATTGAATACTGACTAGAAGCAAAGCACTGTTCTAGATACAACGGAGACATGAGAGTAAATGTGAAACAGTCCTATCTTGAAGACCTCATATTCAGGGGAGGAAGATGCACAGAGCAACACAGAGGGAGGTTTATAAATATTGTTGGCTGGGCGTG
Organism: Cephalopachus bancanus; assembly: GCA_027257055.1. Lineage (NCBI taxonomy): Eukaryota > Metazoa > Chordata > Mammalia > Primates > Tarsiidae > Cephalopachus > Cephalopachus bancanus. The sequence goes on along the minus strand of JAPVLO010000385.1, from coordinate 777,728 downwards.
ATGGCTCACGCCTGTAATCTCAGCACTTTGGGATGCTGAGGTGGGAAGACTGCTTGAACCCAGGAGTTCAAGACCAGCCTGGACAACAAAATCAAACAATTAGCTGGGTGTGGTGGCATGTGCCTGTAGTCCCAGCTACTGGAGAGGCTGAGGTGAAAGGATTGTGTGAACCCAGAAGTTCGAGGCCGCAGTGAGCCATGATCGTGCCACTGTACTCCAGTCTCAGATCCCGACTCAATAAATAAGTAAATAATATTGTAACAGAGACACTAACCGATTCAATTTAACAACAACCAAAAAAATGAGCACCTGGTATGTGCTGGACACTGTGCCTGGTGTCAGGGACACAGGACTCAGTCCTTGCCATTGGGGAGCTCATGGTTTAGTGGGAAAGATAAGAAGTTAACGGTTACCCCCCAGTAACTGAGGAGAGCTGTGTCAGACATGTCGCCTGCATGGGAATCCACGGGGGTGTCAACAAAGACTTGCTGGATGTGGGGGTGCTGAAGGAACCAACCAAGCAGGAAAGCAGAGCAGAAGAAACAGGGTTTTTGTTTGTTTGTTTGTTTGTTTGTCTTTTTGAGTTAGGGATCTAACTCTGAAACCCAGGCTGGAGTCCAGTGGCACAATCACGGCTCACTGCAACCTCGACCTCTGGGTTTCGGCAATCCTTCTGCCTCAGCCTCCCCAGTGGCTGGGACTATGAGCACACACCACCACGCCCAGATAATTGTTAAAATTTTTTGTAGAGACGAGGTCTTGTTATGTTGCCTAGGTTGGTCCCAAACTTCTGGGCTCCCCCCTTGGCCTCCCAAAGTGCTGGGATTACAAGTGTGAGCCATGGCAATCAACCATAAACAAGTATTTAAACTGCAGCAGATGACATTTGATGTCTATCACTTATCAGTAAGGTTTTTATTTTTATTTCTCTTATTTATTTATTTATTTATTTTTGAGTTGGAGTCTTACTCTGTCATCCAGGCTGGAGTGTAGTAGCATGCTCTTGGCCACCACAGCCTTGACCTGCTGGGCTCAGGTGATCCTTCCAGGTAGTTGGAACCACAGGTACATGCCACCATGCCTGGCTAATTTTTTTTTTTAATTGTAGAGATGAGGTTTTGCCAAGTTGCCCAGGCTGGTCTTGAACCCACGGGCTCAGGCAATCCTCTCACCTCAGCCTCCCAAAGTGCTGGGATTTTAGGTATGAGCCACTGCACCAGGCTGGTAAGGTTTTTAAAGTGGCCTTAGAAAACATTCCAGAAGCAAATAGCATGAACAAGGGCTAGAAAAGAGCACCTGAGAAAGTGCAATTGATGGGTGTGTCTAGAGCACAGGTGGAGAGATTCCTCCCCTACCTAAATGCCTGACTTACACTTGACCTCAGCTCCTAGCAGCTCCATCGTTGTCCCTGTTGTATAGATGAGGAAACATAGACCCAGAGAGGTTAAGTAATTTGTCCAAGGCCACCAAGCAACTTAACTGATTCAGTGGATGACCTAGAGTTTCTCACTCACGCAGAGTTCATGGCTCCCTGGCTCTCACAAGAGGTATGTAAAGCCATGAGCACAGATCAGCTCAGAGAGGAGGCAGGGCAGGAGGTTGAACTGACCAACTCCGGCATCGGACTGGTGGGATTATTATTATTATTTTTTTTTTTTTTTTTTTTTGAGTTGGAGTCTCACTCTGTCCCCCAGACTGGAGTGCAGTGGCCGCTCCCGGCCACCGCAGCCTCGACTTGGTGGGCTCCGGCGATCCTTCCGACTCAGCCTTACAAGTAACTGGAACTACAGGCGCTACCAAGCCCGGCTAATTTTTTGATTTATTGTCGAGATGAGGTCTCACCAAGTTGCCCAGGCAGGTCTTCAACCCGCGGGCTCAGGCAATCCACTCACCTCAGCCTCCCAAAGGCGCGGGATTATAGGCTGAGCCACCGAGCCCGGCTGGACTGGTGGGATTTGAGTGAATGTTCCAAAGTCCTGGCCGTGTGACCTTGGACAAGGTGTTTAATCATTCTGAACCTCACTTTTACCAACTGCGAAATGGGATAGGAATTATACCAACTTACACGGTTGTGAGAATCCTGTTACATAAGCATAATGCCTAGAACTAGCTAAGTGCCCAATCGGTGTTCCCTGCTATGATGCTTATCTTGTTGCCATTATTACTGGTATGAGTTTTATTTAAGGGAGGAGCAGAGAAAGAAAGGTGGGCTGGGCAAGACCTCACCCTTGAGGAACAAGCAAAATCAGGCAGTGGGAACCGGCGAGGCTCCATCCGAGGACACGCAGGAGCCACGGAGGGTGTAGGGAGGGAAATGTGCTTCCGTGGAGCTGGAGAAGCCAAGGGAGAGTGTGGCAGGCTGCATCAATAGTGTCAAATTCTGCAGGAGAGCGAGGACCGCAGGAAAGCTGCAGACAGACATTTGGAAGAACTGGGCAGCCGTTAAGCACCGGGCTTTGGAGTCAGGCCGCCCGGGTTTAAATTCAAATCCCAGTTCAGCCACTTACTAGCTTATGACCTTGGGCAAATTATTTAACCTCTCTAAACCTCAGTTCCCTCCTCTAGAAAATGAAGATAATAATAGTACTGACTTCACATAGTGGTTGTGAAGATTAAATTAGATAATCCATGCAAAGAGCTCCGTACAGAAACCGGCGCATTCCGAGGGCTCGAGCACCATGGGGTGGGGTGGCGGCGGCGGGTTTTTATGATTCATGACGAGTCTCTCCCTCCGGTGGACGGTCGCTCCAGCCCTCCTCCTACTCGGGCAGTCCCTTCCCCGTAGACCCTCCCCACGTTGCTCTCTCGGCTCAATCTCCTCCCCCTCACTCCGCGGCTTCCCTCTGCCCTTGGCCGTCCCTCGCTGTCCCGCAAAGCCAGATTCTCCCCAGATCCAGTCCCCGGCCTCACTCCTCCCTCTGCCCCAGGCGCAACGGGAGAAGACGAGACCCAGGGAGGAGAGCGTGGGCGCCCGGGACCGGTCTCGAAAGGGCGGGAGGGCGGGGCGTCTGGGGAGTGGGCTGCGCGGCCGGGCGGCCGCTCGTCCCCCGGTGCTGCCCCCTCTGCGCCGCCAGAGGGCAGCAAGCGCACGACGCGCAGGCTCCCGGGGAACCTGGCCCTCCGGCAGGTGGCGGGCAGGGGGCGGTGGGACCAGGTGCGGCGCGATGTCCCGGGCTGAGGTCGCCTCTGCCCGGAATGCGCCGCTCCGCGGTGCGGAGGAGGCGCTGAGAGGGCAGCGCCCGACACCGGGCGCCCGGACTCGGGCTCCCATCCCGGGCGGGGCAGCGGCTTCCGAAAGGCGGCGGCACCCGGGCCGTCTGCGGAGGGAGCCGGGAGGGGTCGTCTGGGGACTCCGAGCAGAGGCCGCGAGCAGAGGAGCGGGCGAGGCCGGGCGGAGGGGGCGAAAGAAAGGAGACGTGTCCGAGCGAGACAAGCGGGGTCGTCCGAAGGATCGGTGGGGACCCGGGACCCGATTGGGAGCCCCGGTGACGCCCACCGAGGTCACCCGGCCAGCGCCCCCGCCGCCCGGCCGACGGCCCCTCGCCGGGACGGGGTCGTGCCCGGAAGGAAGGTCGCATGCGGACGCCCCCTCCTCTGCTCTGGCGCCCTAGCCCCTCGCACGCCGCTCGGCGCCCGGCCTCGGCCCCGCCCCCGGCCTCGGCCCCGCCTCCGGGGCGGGCTCCGGACCCGGCCGGCGCCGCCTCCCCCTCCCCGCCGGCCGGGCCGCACAGCCCCGAGCCGCCAGGGCAACGAGCGCCGCGTCCCCGGCCCGCCCGGCCCGGCCAGGCTCGGCCCCCGCCGGGCCCGCCACGCCGGGCCATGGAGCCGCGGCCCCCGGGGTCTCGCAGGGTAAGCCCCCCGGGCCCTCCTCCCTCCCTGGCTCTCGCGGCTGCCGCAGCGCCCCCCCACCCATCCCCGCCCGCCCCTGCGGGCCGGCCACCTCTCCCTGCGCCCGGTCCTCGGTCGTCCGGCCCCTCCCCCACCCCGGCGCGGCCCTAAATCTCCGGCGGCCGGCGGGTGCCCCAGACTGCTGCCACCATACTGGACACCCGAGCCTCTGCTTCCCAGGTCCTTGGAGTCCCCAGGTCTTCCGACTTCCGTCAGGTCCTGCGCCTGCCCTCGCCGTACCCCGCCGGTCAGATCCCTCTGCCCCAGCCCGGGCCCCCGCTCAGCATCCCTCCCCCCAGCTTCCACCTGCTCTGAGATACCCCCCAGCTCCCTCTCTTTCCTGCCTCAGTCCTTCCTGCCCCTCGGATCTCCCAGTCCCTTTCCCTTTTCGTCTTGATTTCGGTGGGTGGGGAAGCGGGGTGGTCAGACCAGGGGCAGCACTTCCATCAGATAAAGGGCAGTGGAAGGAAATATCATCACAGCCCCCCCCCCGTTCCCTATCTGGTTTCCCCCTCCCTCCCCCTTGCCCTTCCTGATTCATTTTGCCCCAGCTTCGGGGAGGAGTCCCCTTCATGTCTCCTGTGGAGGGCAGGTGAGAGGGGACTGCTCTGTGGACCTTTCCAGGCAGGGACTAGGCCAGCCGCCCAGGGAAGGGGCTGTGGAGCCACATGGGCTCTGGGAGATGCTGGCCTCCACCCCTCCCCCGGGAGCCCTCATCTAGGTCACCGGGGCCTCCTGACCTTGGCCTGGAGCAGCGCTTCAGTGGCTCACGTTCCACCTGCACAGGGATTGGGCCCAGGAGCCCTGCCTTCAGCCCTGTGTCTCCTCTGTTCCTGGAGGAGAGGGTGGGAAGGACCCGTATGGCTCCACTGCTGCCCTCTTCCCCACCCCCACCCCGCTCCAGGATGGTGTTTGTGCCCTTACACCAGGGCAGGGGGCTGAGCCAGAGCAAAGGTCTGCACCCTGGAGGAAGGACCCAGGCAGGACAGGGACCAATCCCAGGGGGTGGATGTGGGGATGGTCAGTCCACAAGTCATCCTTGGAGTGCTGGGTCCTCGGCCCCCACCCCCGGCCCCGGGAGCAGCCTGGGCCGGTGGGATGGGGCATAGATAGAACCAGGAGGCTCTGCCCCCTCCCCTTTTATCCCACTCCTCTCTCCCCACTTTCTTCTTCTGACTGAGGTTTCCTGGCCCAGATTGGGTTTCTGTTTGGGCTGAATTCCCATTCCCCACCCAGCGTGTGAGGAAGCTCAGGAGCCAGGAGAACCCTCGGGGCAGAGTTGGGGTCTCTAAATAGGAAGGTCTGAGGCCTGGAGACTGGAGGCTGAGAGTAGCAGTCTGTTCTTTCTGAGTAAAGCCTGTCTCCAACTTGGTCTGTCTTTCTTTCTGCCAAGCACATCATACATTCTCACAGATAAACACGCAGCTGAGGATTACACAACCTGACCGTGGTGTCGGCAGAGCCCCCGACACAGAACTGTTGATACAAAAATGGTGTACACACAGTACATGACACTCATTCACACTCCACCCATGCACAGATTGATCACAGCCTGCCTCACACACACAGACACACCCATCCTTCTCCTGCTGGGCTTTTCCTCTGATGAAACTGGGGCTTCCAGGAAGCTGATGGGAAGTTAAAAAAAAAAAAAATGAGCCCCTGAGAGGGGCTGCTTTCCAGCCAGCATAGGCCAAGAGATTGGCTTTGAGTCAGACCAGTTAACTAAACCCGGTCATGGCTCCTGCCTCCAACACTTCCAGGATGGGGCAGAGAGGTTGAGGCCACTGGCCTTTTCACAGGGATGCTAAAGCCCCTTCCTGACATGAGCCCCAGTTGGCCAGGCCAGAGAGACCACTGAAGAGAAGCAAAGGAGTGTCAAGGTGTCTGCACTTGCCAGACTCTCACCACTTTCCCCAGCTTCATGTTCTGTCCCTGACCAGTGTCTCACTGAGAACCCTGAAGACCTGGGCGTAGAGAGGGACTCAGCTAAGGAGCTAAGGACCTCCATGTCCCCAGCAGCTGTTGTTTTTTTTGTTTTGTTTTGTTTTTGAGTTGGAGTTTCACTCCGTCGCCCAGACTGGAGTGCAGTGGCCGCTCCCGGCCACCGCAGCCTCGACCCACTGGGCTCCGGCGATCCTTCCGCCTCAGCCTTCCAAGTAGCTGGAATTACAGGTGCGCGCTACCACGCCCGGCTGATTTTTAATTTATTGTAGAGATGAGGTCTCGCCAAGTTGCCCAGGTGGGTCTCAAACCTGCAGGCTCAGGCAATCCACTCACCTCAGCCTCCCAAAGGCGCGGGATTACAGGCTGAGCCACCAAGCCCGGCTGGGCAGCAGCTGTTTTTGACTTGGGCCCTCCACCAATCCAGTCCGTTCTCTGAGAGGCCCTAGCATCACCCAGTCCTCTGCCTCAGCTGCATTCCAGTCTTGCCTCACCCAGAGGCCAGCAGGGAGGAGAACTGTTTGGTGAGGCAGTTTTCATGCCTCTAGGCCCCTGGCTTCGTCCCCTGATAACAGAAGGCCTCAGAGAAACTCCCATCCTCTCCCCTCTTGTATGAACTCTTGGCAGGAGACTGCAAAGACATCTGCTGACCCAGGGTGGGGGCAGAGATGGTTCCTGATCCCGCCCAATCCCGCAGCCCTGCCCCAGAAGCCCCGGTGATCAGGAAGGGAAGGTTCGGAAGATCCCTGGACTGCCTTAGTCCAGCCCAGCAGCTTGGGTTCCCCTACTGCTTCCCCACGGTTCCCCACTCTTTCCTGAGTTCTTTTATTGCCTCTAGAAATTGCTGCCTCTAAGAGGTCCAGAGAGCGAATGTGTTAGGATGACCTGGGGCCAGAGATGGGAAGCTGGGAATATCTGTGCCCTGGGACCAGAGGCTGGGCTTGGCAGACAGGCTTATGCCAGAATGGGGACCAAAAGGGTTCAAAGGCGTCTTTGGACTTCATGTCCAGGGAGCTCTGGTCGATCAACCTAGCTGTAGGAGAGAGGTCAGGGTGAAAGAGGGTCTTCATGGTATGATGGGCCAAGCAGGAGTCCAGGTTCAGGTGCCAGCTCCGGTATTAACTCATGATATGACCTTGGGCAAACCATTTCTATGTTCTGTAAAATGGGAGCGCTGGTCTAGTGGATCCATCAGGTCCTTTTCTGGTGCTATGACGATTAGGCCGGGAGAGAATCAGGGGACTGAGGCTGAGGGCCCTCGGGCTTCTTTTATTTTTTTCTTCTTTTGAGTCAGCATCTCACTGTGATGCCCAGGCTGGAGTGCAGTGGCATGCTCACAGCCACCTCAGCCACATCCTGCTGGGCTCAGGCGATCTTTCCACCTCAGCCTTCCAAGTAACTGGAACCATAGGCATGCACCACCACGCTGGCTAAATTTTTTGATTTATTGTAGAGATGAGGTCTCGCCAAGTTGACCAGGCTAGTCTCCAACCCCTGGACTCAGGCAATCCTCTGGCCTCCACCTCCCAGAGTGCTGGGCTTACAGGCATAAGCCACTGCACCTGGCTGTTTTTTGTTGGGGTTTTTTTTGTTTGTTTGTTTGTTTTTTTAGTCGGAGTCTCACTTCACCACCCAGCCTCACCACAGCCTCGACCTCCTGGGTTCAGGCTACCCTTCTGCCTCAACCTCCCGAGTAGGTGAGACTACAAACATGCACCACCACACCCAGTTAATTTGCTTATATTATATATTTTTTGTATAGACGAGGTCTCACTGTGTTACCCAGGCTGATCTTGGACTCCTGGGCTCAAGCAATCCTCCTCCCTTGACCTCCCAAAGTGTTGGGATTATAGGTGTGAGTCACCACACTGGGCCACTCAGGCTTACTGAGGGATGGGAGAAAGCGCTGGGGACCTTGGTTCAACACAGATGATGCCAGTGTGGGGAGGTGATGGGCATGAGCTTGTTCTGGGGTCCTCGGCTCACCCCAGCCTGCTTCCACAGATGGACCCTGTACAGAAGGCTGTGCTCTCCCACACTTTTGGGGGACCCTTGCTCAAGACCAAGCGGCCGGTCATTTCCTGTAACGTCTGTCAGATTCGCTTCAATTCTCAGGTAAGAAGCCCGACTATTCATCCGCCCTGTGGGTCCAGGGGACCTTAAGAGAGGGCAGAGGCTGGGTAAATGGGCTTCCTCTGGGGGGGGCAGGGATTAAGGGGATACTAGGGGAAGAACAGGAAATGGGGATACTGCAGGCGGGGCAGGGGCTGGTAGAAAGCTCTTGAGAGGAACAAGGCGCGGTGGCTCACACCTGTAATCCCAGCACTTTGGGAGGTGGAGGTGAAGGTGAGAGGATTTCCTGAGCCCACGGGTTCGAGACCAGCCTGGGCAACATGGTGAGACCTCATCTCTATAATAAATCAAAAAATTAGCCAGGCGTGGTGGCTCATACCTGTAGTTCCAGCTCCTTGGAAGACTGAGGGGGAAGGATCCTCTGAGCCCAGCATTGAGTCTGCAATGGCCATGAACATGTCACTGCACTCAAACCTGGGCAACAGAGTGAGACTCCAACTCAAAAAAAAATTATGATGCTGTGTATGTTGACATAAGTACATTCAGCCTCTGAGGCTGCCCCTGCCCCACCTTGGGACTTGGGCATCCCTGACCTAGTGCTTCTTGGAACATCGGTGGCCGTCAGTGTCCGGGTGGAGAGCGTGGCTTCTGGCCCAGAGTCCATGGGCACCCGGCTGAGTTAGGTCATCGGCTCCGCCACAGAGCCTCTGTCCTCTTTGGCCTCTGCTAAGCTCCTCCCCGACCCACCCACTTCCCTCTGCCTCCTGGCCTTCCCCTCTCTCCACCTCATTTCTACTCTCCTCTATCCAAATCACACACAAGGCCTGGCCTCCACTCCCTTCCCATGGGATTTCCCCATGGGGAGAAGCCACCCGGAACCCAGATGTCCAGCCTCCCAGATGTCCTCCCTCTGAGACTCCACTGAGAGTCTGTGGAGTCTTCTGTGTGGACCTAGAGGGGACTTTGTGGGGTGGAGGCTCTGAGAGCTTTTGGAGAAAAACAGCCTAGCCTCGTTCTGCTGAGTAGGGGAAAATAAAAGCATGTTCTGTTTCTCTACATAGTACACACACACACACACACACACACACGCACACACACGCACACACACACACACTCCCTGCTGCTGGGCTTTGCACACCACTACCCTACCCCTGAGCTGTCAATCTGCTTTTCCTGCTTTCCATCTTTTCACTTCTATCCTTGTGCAGGTGACCTTGTGCTTGGAGGATTGTACATTCCTAGCAGGGGGTGCACATAGGAGTGGAGGGGGGTGGGGAGGTGGGGCCAGGACCAAGGCCAGCATGAGGCCTCTCCTCTAGCCTGGACCCTGGGCATCCTCTCTACAGACCTGCTCCACTCACGGGTGAAGGGTGGAAGGCTCGGGGGCGGAGAGCCAATAGCAGACAGCCCTTCCCTCTTTTTGCCCTCCCCTTCCCTCCCCCACCAAGTGGCTCTGTTTTGACAGCTGTCTCTGCTGCTGTCTCTGTCCCCAGAGCTGGGCTTGGGGCCAGGGTCCTCCAGGGTGTCCACAGAGGCTCCAGGGAAAATGAAACCCTGGGGGGAGAAGTCAGGATAGAGCCCAGGCATCAGAGGTCTTGGGACTCCCAGCCCAAGGGTGGAAGCTGCAAAGACTGGAGCCTGGGCCTGGGATGGAGGTGGCCATGAGGCTTAGGGTCTGAAAGGATGCTGACTGGCAGGGCTGCCAGGTCTCTCCCCATTTAGAATTCTTCCACAGGTTTGGGGTTCTTCTCCCTCCACCCAGGACCGGGCGAGGGGCCTGAGTCAGCAGCCAGGCCCTGGGTGTGGTGGCGGGTGGAGCCAGGCTAGGTGGGGACCTAGGTTCCCAGCAGAATAGCCAGGGCTTGTTGTGGTGGCGGGTCTGAGCCCCAGGAATAACCAGGGCTCGTTGGCATGGGGCCTTACATCTCGCTGGTGGAGGGAAAGGCTCACTGTAGCCTGCTGAGACCACCCAGGACCTGAAGCTCTGTGGGGAGACCAGGCTGATGAAAGGTGATCTCAGATTCCATTCTTCCCGCCCCTACAGAGCCAGGCTGAGGCGCACTACAAGGGCAACCGCCATGCCCGAAGAGTCAAGGGCATCGAGGCCGCCAAGACTCGAGGCAGGGAGCCCAGCGTCCGGGAACCTGGAGACCCAGCCCCGCCAGGCAGCACCCCCCCAAGCGGGGATGGCGCAGCACCCCGCCCAGGTGTGTCTGAATCCCCTCCCAGTCTTCAGCTAATCTCTGTCTTTCCTGTCCTCTCCCCACTTCCCAGAACTCTCCTCTACTTCTGTCTCTCTCTTCCTCAGTCCCCACCCCCACCCCCACCCAAGGTGAGTCCTGTTGCCAAGCACAGTGATGTAAAATTTCCATCCTGTCACCCCCACCCGGCCCTGCCACAGTTCCACTCCACAGAGTCCTTACTGTCTGTCTTCCCAGCTGCCCAGTGACTCAGAGAGGGGCTAGGGTGAGGCCACCTGGCAAAGCTCCCCAAGAAAAAGAGAACCATCCGATTCAAAGAGAGGCGCCTTCATCTCAGGGAGAGGGGCAGGGTGGGCATTGGGAATATCCGAGAGCCTGTCCTGCTGAGGCTTCCCTCGAGGAAGACGGAGAGTCCATAAAACCCAGGCAACTCCCCCAGACGATCTTGGGTAGACCTTTGACCTCCCTGGGCCAGAGTTTTCTTTCCTGGGAAATAGGGGAGTGGGATTTCATGATCTTGGAGGTCTTTTCCAGGCTTACAAAAAGCAACTCTGAGATCCTCTTTCCCCCAATGGCTGGTGGCCATCCTCAACCATACTTCCAGCCAAAAATCTGGAAGGAGGGACTACCAAGACAGGAAGCCATGAGCCACCCCAGCCTGGGATTGCCACATCAGATGTCCATCGTGGCCAACTCCAGGGAGACCTAACATTCCATGTTCCTCCTTATCCTTGTCTGTCCTTCCTGCCCCGCCCTGGGAGGAATGAGGAACAAGCATGTGCACCACAAGCTCAGGAACCAGGCCCCATTCTCACCAACACACACACACACACACACACACAACCACCCTTGGGTATGCACAGACAGAGTGGGTGGGCAGACGGGCAGGTGGCAAACTGAGTTCCAGTTGTCCTCTGGCTACTTCTTAGCCTGATCGACTTGGGTTAGTCTGTCAACGTCTCTGCAAAATGGGGAGGAGGATGCCGGTGGTGGTGGTGGTGGCAACGATGGTGATAGCTGACATTTCTTGAATTGCGCTGTTCCGAGTGTTGGTACACATTACCTCATTTAGCTCCCACAATATCTCTGATGACACAGGGCAGGACATCTATACCTGCCCGCCGACATCCTGTCCAGACTGGGATGTGAATGTGCTGTCGGGATTGGGATGGAGGTGAAGGTTGTCAGAAACAAGGAGGAGAAGGGGAAGGATCCCAGGATGGACAAGCAAGGGACACCTGCAGGGGTCAGGAGTTCCCCTCCCACAAGCTCCCCACCCCCACCCCCAGCCTCCCCACGACCCGGAAACTGGATCGTCTGCTGGAGCGAGAATGGGAGCGCTAGAGTTTCCCCTGTACAGAGGCCAGAACCCAGCACGGAGGCCTGGGGCCTGTGCATCTTTAATCGAGCCATGAATTATAGAGCAGTCTGCATCCCTGTTTCTTCCCTCTCCGGTTCCGCTGTCTGTGTTTCCTTCTTGCCATGTCTGTGTCTGTCTCTCCCGACCTTTCCTAGCCCTGCCTCTGCCCCTTCCTAGGGCTCTTTGGTGTGCCTCCTGAGGGCTGGGCAGGCCTCTGGGAAGGGGCTGTCCTGGCAGGAAGTCCAGGTTGGCTGGCAGGCCGTTGAGCGGTAAACTCTCACTCAGTGCCTCTCCCCCAGCTGGGCTGGCTGCCAGCTTCACCCCTAAGGTAGGCGGGAGGGCCTGTACCCTGTGGCCACCCCCAGCTTATGGGGAATGAGCCAGGCGCTGGAGTCTCATACCCAGCCAGGGGCAGCTGGACCACATCTGGCTCTGGCCCAGGGCATGAGAGCACACGTGTTGTCACAGGGTGGGGCCGCCTGGGCCTTCGCCCTCCAGGAAATGGGGCGTCTCTTCCACACGAAGAGTCTCCCCCAAGGGCCGTCTGGGGTGACCCCTGTGTTTCTCCCCCAGCAACAGTTTCCATGGAGAATGGACTGGGTCCAGCCCCAGGATCCCCAGAGAAGCAGCCTGGCTCTCCATCCCCTCCCAGCGTCCCGGAGACTGGCCAGAGTGTAACCAAAGGGGAAGGGGGGACTCCAGCACCGGCTTCCCTGCCCGGGGGTAGCAAGGAAGAGGAGGAGAAAGCCAAGAGGCTGCTCTACTGTGCTCTGTGCAAAGTGGCTGTGAACTCCCTGTCCCAGCTCGAGGCACACAACAAAGGTACGGCCCCCACCCCAGCCACAGCTCCCGACCGCAGCCCACCCTGCCCCTGCCCTGTCATCCCTAGACCCTCTAAAGTGTTCCCGTCTGTCTCCTTCCCCAGCCATCCCCCCCTTCCCCAGTCCTTTCCCCCTCAGCTCCCTCCACCTCACCTATGACCCTCCCTGGTCCTCCTGTTGGGAGGATCCCAAGAGACCTGGGGGAAACCTCACACTTGTCCCCCGCCCAACATGGCACCTGGGAACGTGGGCATTTGAGGCTTGAGGCTGGCAGGCCTGGGGGATTCTCCCACCCCTTACCTCCTGCCCTCTTGGGCTCCAGGTACTAAGCACAAGACAATTCTGGAGGCCCGAAGTGGGCTGGGGCCCATCAAAGCTTACCCTCGGCTGGGGCCGCCCACCCCCGGGGAACCAGAGGCTCCTGCCCAGGACCGAACCTTCCACTGTGAGATCTGCAACGTCAAGGTCAACTCGGAGGTCCAACTGAAACAGGTGGGTCTCGGCCCTTCCCCGCTGAGCGGGGGAGGAGAGCACGGAGCCCGGGCGCCGGCCCTTCTCCGGGCTCCGCCCCCGGGCGCCAGGGGGCGGGCGCGGTGCTCGGAACGCCACGAGCCGCCGCGAGCCCGGCCCCCTCGCGCCCGCTCCTCCGCCGGGGGCTCACAGCCCCCCACCTGCTCGCGCCCGCAGCACATCTCCAGCCGGCGGCACCGAGACGGCGTGGCCGGGAAGCCCAACCCGCTCCTGAGCCGCCACAAGAAGTCCAGGGGCGCCGGGGAGCTGGCGGTGAGGCCCGGACGCTGGGAATCCGGCCAGGGGAGGACGCGGGCGCGGAGGCGAGGGGCACGCGGGCCCGGCCCGGGAGACCGGGTCCGCGGCACCGCCGGCTGACTCGCGTCCCCGGCCTTTCTCCCGCTCCAGGGCACGCTGACTTTCTCCAAGGAGCTGCCCAAGTCCCTGGCCGGCGGCCTGCTCCCCAGCCCCCTGGCGGTGGCTGCGGTGATGGCGGCGGCAGCAGGCTCCCCGCTGTCCCTGCGCCCGGCTCCGGCCGCACCTCTCCTGCAGGGGCCGCCGATCACGCACCCCCTGCTGCACCCGGCCCCCGGACCCATCCGAACTGCGCACGGACCCATCCTCTTCTCCCCCTACTGACCTCAACCCTGAACCCCTCCCGTTCGACTCCCCACCTCCAGCCGGGACCCAGGCCTCCGGGCTCCCAGCCCGCCCCTCCTCCCGGCACTCCCTGAATGATCTCTCCTTCCCCCCACCCCGAGGTACGGGGTTCCAGGAAAGGGGAGGGGCAGCGGGGGAGGGGGGCTTCAGAAGGGGGGGAACACCCCAGATCTCAGGGAACCCCGCCCCCTGCCTTTCCCTCTCCCCTAGAAAAGGGGGGGCCGTCTCACCCCCGAGCCCCCTTGGAGACACCCCCCCTCCCAAAAGCCATGTCCATCCAGCCCTTCCCCCCAAACCTAGCACAAAACGGGGTTCACAAGCCATGGTCGGGGTCCGGGGGGCAGAAATGGTTTTTCTTGGCAATAAGCGGACTCTGGGACTCCGGCCCCTCCCCCGAACTGAAGCGCTTCCGTGAACAGCCCCGTCCTCCGCAGGGGGAGGGGAGCAGGCGGGATCCTGGGTCCCTCATTCGCACTTTGGTTTTACCGCCTGCAACCTCACTGTGCCCGCCCCGCACCACGCCCCAGCCCCAGGTCCAGCCGGGCCCACCGCAGGGGGCAGCACTCGGGGCATCTCTGGCACTTGGGTGGGACCAAGGAGATGCCCCACAGACCTTTCCCTCGCCTTCGTCCTCCCCAGTCCGGGTTCCACTCTTCTCACCAGCACCCATCGCCCAAGGGGTACCGAGGGGGGCAAGGGGTGTCCGGTCCAAGCCCACCCCCGCCTCGCCTTCCGCAAAACTGTGAGCAAAAAGCAATAGAAGCCTCGCCCCCGCCCCTCCCCTCCGCAGGATTCGCCGAGTCTGTAGCCTCCCGTCCCGCTCCTAGACCTCGTGGCTGTCCCCTCCCACCAGACTCCTCCACTGCACAACTCGGGCGGGGGCGTGACACCACCCCTCCCCGGGGTTTCCGTATCGTCAGCCCTCGGCCGCCGACCCGGGAGGGGACCGGCCCCACCGGCCTTGCCCTTCCCATCAACTCTTTCTGCTTGACAATGTAGCAACCCTGGTCCCCGCCCACGTCCTCCCCGTTTTCCTCTCCCTGACAATAAAGTCTGGATTCGTTCTGCCCTCCGCCCCCTGGACTCGGACTCTGTCATTACCCGCGGTTTGGGGAGCAACGCTAGGGAGGTATGTCTGGAGGGCGAGGGCGACGCGCGCACAGGAAAGGGGGCGAGGAGGAGGAGGGGGCGGGAGGTCGGGCGTGGGGGAGCAGGATGCGCGGTCTGTGCGGGGCGAGCAGAGGCTCCGCATCCCACTCGCCCCGCTCCCGCCCAGCTCCGGTAAACTTGGCCCGGGGGATCCTTCCCAGTTCAGGTCTGGGGCTGCAGCTGCGGCTGCCGAGAATTTGCCGCAATTCCACCAGGCGGCGCCAACGACACGGAAAAGGAGCCTCCCGGGCTAGGCCGCTCCTGTGATGCGCTCGCGATTCCGGGGAGACGGTCCAGACCTAGTCTCAGACAAAGGAAGGGAGCCAGGCTTCTGTGCCCCTGGTGGGAAGCCCACAGTGAGGTTGCGTGCCGGCGAGGCGCCCGGCACGGGGAGAAGTGGGGGCAGAGACGGGATCTGAGCTCTAGGCTCTGGTTGGCCCCCTACAAATAGTGACCTTGGGTCAGTCCTTGTCCTCTATGGACCTCAGTGTTGCCATCTGCAAAATGAGCAGGTTTGTGTCTTTTATTTTTAATTCATTCATTCATTCATTCATTTTAGTTGGAGTCTCACTCTGCCGCCCAGGCTGGAGTGCAGTGGCACGCTCACAACCACCCCAGCGTCGACCTGCTGGGCTCCGGCGATCCTTCCACCTCAGCCTTCCGAGTGGCTAGAACTACAGGCATGCGCCACCACACCCACCTAATTTTTTGATTTATTGTAAGCTAATTTTTTGATTTATTGTAAAGATGAGGTCTCACCAAGTTGCCGGGACTGGTCTCAAACCCATGGGTTCAGGCAGTCCCCTCACCTCAGCATCCCAAAGTGCTGGGATTATAGGCCATAGGCGTGGGCCACCACACCCGGCCAGGTGTCTTTTAAAGGGTCACTGAGGTCCGAGCTCGATAACTCACCCTGTAATCCCAACACTTTGGGAGGCCGAGTCAAGTGGATTGCCTGAGCCCACGGGTTCAAGATCAGCCCAGGCAACTTGATGAGTCAATAAATCAAAAACTTAGCCGAGCATGGTGCACGCGTGCCTGTAGTTCCAGCTACTTGGAAGGCTGAGGTGGAAGGATCGCCGGAGCCCAGCAGGTCAACGCTGGGGTGGCCATGAGCACGCCACTGCACTCCAGCCTGGGCGACAGAGACTCCGACTCAAAAAAATTAGCCAGCTGTGGTGGCACGTGCCTGTAGTCCCAGCTACTTGGGAGGCTGAGGAGGGAGGATTGCTTGAGTCCAGGAGTCTCAGAGCAGCCAGTAATCCTGTGACCCCTCTCTAGCCATACTGGGTGGCAGGAAGGTCGACCAAAAAAGCCCAGAGGAGACTTAGCACTGTGGGGGATCCCCTGCCTCTTCCTGGCTCACTTCCCTTCTCTACCCCCTTCCTGGACTTGCAGAAGAAAAGAGGAGGGAAGTTGGAATCTGGCTGCTAAAGAGGAAGGGGGAAGCCGGGCTCGGTGGCTCAGCCTGTAATCCCGAGCCTTTGGGAGGCTGAGGTGAGTGGATTGCCTGAGCCCGCGGGTTCGAGACCCGCCTGGGCAACTTGGCGAGACCTCATCTCTACAATAAATAAAAAAAAATTAGCCAGGCGTGGTAGCACGTGCCTGTAGTTCCAGCTACTTGGAAGGCTGAGGCGGAAGGATCGCTGGAGCCCAACAGGTCGAGGTGCAGTGGCCGGGAGTGGCCACTGCACTCCAGTCTGGGTGACAGAGTGAGACCCCAACTCAAAAAAAAACAAACGAAAAGAAAAGAAAAGAAAAAGCAGGGCCCTTGGCCAGATGTAGTGGCTCACACCTGTAATCCCAGCACATTGGGAAGCCCAGGTGGAAGAAATGCTTGAGCCCAGGAGTTCGAAACAAGCCTGGACAACAGAGCAAGACCTCATCTCTTAAAAAAAAAATCACAAAATTAGCTAGGCGTGGTGACACACATCTGTAGTCCCAGCTTACTTGGGAGGCCAAGGTAGGAGGATTGCCTGAGCCCAGGAGATCGAGGCTGCCATGAGCTGTGGTCATGCCACGGCACTCCAGCCTGGACACAGTGAGACTCTGACTCAAAAAAGAAAAAGCAGGGATCCTTATTGAAAATATATTAAGAACTTCAAGCCAGGTGTGGTGGCAGGTACCTGTAGTCCCACCTACTCAGGAGGCTGAGGCAAGAGGATCACTTGAGCCCAGGAGCTCCAACAGGCAGGGCAATGAGGTACCACACACGATACTCCAGCCTGGGCAACAGAGCAAGACCCTGTCTCTAAAAATAAGATTAGATGAAAATAAGATAATTAAACCAGGCTCGGTGGCTCAACCTGTAATCCTGTGCTTTGGGAGGCTAAGGTGAGTGGATTGCCTGAGCCCACGGGTTCGAGATCCACCTGGGCAACTTGGCAAGACCTCATCTCTACAATAAATCAAAAAATTAGCCGGGCGTGGTAGTGCACGCCTGTAGTTACAGCTACTTGGAAGGCTGAGTCAGAAGGGTCGCCAGAGCCCAGCAGGTTGAGGCTGCAGTGGCCGGGAGCATGCCACTGCACTCCAGTCTGGGTGACAGAGTGAGACTTCAACTCAAAAAATATATATATTTTTTTAGTTTTAAAGATGTAGGTACAATTCAGGGTTGGGTATAAAAATGGTCATTGTACAGGTAAAGTTTGAGCCTCACTCTGGTCCCCAGTTCATTTGGTTTTTGGATCAGGTGTCCTTATGATGTACAGTAATTTTTTTTTTTTTTTTTTTGAGTCAGAGTCTCACTCTATTGCCCAGGCTGGAGTGCAGTGGTACACTCACGGCCACCATAGCCTCGATCTGCTGGGCTCAGGCAATCCTTCCACCTCAGCCTTCCAAGTAGCCGGAACTACAGGCATGAGCTACCACATCCAGCTAGTTTTTTGATTTACTGTAGAGACGAGGTCTCACCAAGTTGCCCAGGTTGGCCTCAAATCCCTGGACTCAGGCAATCCTCTTGCCTTGGGCTCCCAAAGTGCTGGGATTACAGGCTTGAGCCACCGTGCCTGGCCAGATGTACAGTATTTTAAAGCAAGCCTCAGCAAACTTTTTCTCAAAAGGCCTGGTAGAAAATATTTTAAACTGTGTTGACCAAGAGACAAAACTGAGAATATTACATCGATACTTATATAACCACTTCAAGTACGGTGGTCTGTAATCCCAGCACTTTGGGAGGCAGAAGCAGGAGGATTGCCTGAGCCCAGGGGTTCAAGACCAGCCTGGGCAACTTGGCAAGACCTCATCTCTACAATAACTGAAAAAAATTAGCCAGGTGTGGTGGTGCATGCCTGTAGTTCTAGCTACTTGGAAGGCTGAGACAGAAGGATTGCCTTAGCCAAGTAGGTCAAGGCTGTGATGGCCATGAGCATGGCACTACACTCCAGTCTGGGCAACAGAGTGAGACTCTGACTCAAAAAAATAAATAAAATGAAATATTACCATTTTTGGTTGGATGCGGTGGCTCCCACCTGTAATTCCAGCATTTTGGGAGGTCCCGGCATGAGGATCGTTTTAGGCCAGGAGCTCAAGACCAGCCTGGGCAGCACAACAAGATTCTATCTTTACAGATACTTTTTAAATAAATAAAATAAAACACAAGCTGGGCTCGGTGGCTCAGCCTGTAATCCTGTGCTTTGGGAGGTTGAGGTGAGTGAATTGCCTGAGCCCACGGGTTTGAGACCCGGCTGGGCAACTTGGCGAGACCTCACCTCTACAATAAATAAAAAATTAGCCGGGCATGGTAGTGCGCACCCGTAGTTCCAGCTACTTGGAAGGCTGAGGTGGAAGGATCGCCGGAGCCCAGCAGGTCGAGGCTGCGGTGGCCGGGAGCGGCCACTGCACTCCAGTCTGGGCAATGGAGTGAGACTCCAACTCAAAAATAAAAATAAAATAAAAAAATAAAACACAACCATTTTTATTTTTTTATTATCATTATTATTTTTGAGTAGGAGTCACTCTGTGACCCAGGCTGGAGTGCAATGGCATGCTGCTCATGGCCACCACAGCCTCAACCTGCTGGTCTCAGGCAATCCTTCCACCTCAGCCTTCCAAGTAGCTGGAACTACAGGCATGCGCCACCAAGCCCGGCTCATTTTTTGATTTATTGTAGAAATGAGAGGCTGGGCTCGGTGGCTCAGCCTGTAATCCCAGCACTTTGGGAGGCCGAGGTGAGTGGATTGCCTGAGCCCGAGGGTTCAAGACCCGCCTGGACAACTTGACAGGACCTCATCTCTACAACGAATCAAAAAATTAGCCGGGCGTAGTAGCGCACACCTGTAGTTCCAGCTACTTGGAAGGCTGAGGCGGAAGGATCGCCGGAGCCCAGCAGGTCGAGGCTGCGGTGGCCGGAAGCGGCCACTGCACTCCAGTCTGGGTGACAGAGTGAGACTCCAACTCAACAAAAAAAATACACTGATATTTTTAAATGGAAAAGAACATTCCTGGGTCATGGACCATACAAAAACAGATGGAGGGCCAGATTTGGCCCAGAGGTAAAACTTTGCTGACCACTGCCCTAGGGAGTCAATTAAGCATTTGTGTATTTATGAATCTGCCTCCCCTGGTGGGCTATGCTCAAGGTCATGTGTCCAGCTCAGAGTCTGGAGCATAGCAGGCACTCAGCACAGATTTGTGGAGAGAATGGATGAACGAATGGACAAATGGATGAAGGGGTTGAACCCCTGTGGAGTATGAGGCCAGAATCCTGGAAGCCTCATGTCCCACCTTTCTTCACCTGGCTCTTTTTTCTCAGATATGCTAGGGTGTCACATGGGACCCTCTGACTTGAGCCATCTTCAAGCCCTGGAGGAAAGAAAGGCATTGTTCCTCCAAAACACACCCATGGGTGCTGGGCTGCTTCGAGGTGCTCCTGGAGCTTAGTCAAGAAGTGGCCCCGAGCCGGGCTTGGTGGCTCAGCCTGTAATCCCGCGCCTTTGGGAGGCTGAGGTGAGTGGATTGCCTGAGCCCGCGGGTTCGAGACCTGCCTGGGCAGTGAGACCTCATCTCTACAATAAATCAAAAAAATCAGCCGGGCGTGGTAGCTCATGCCTATAATTCCAGTTACTTGGAAGGCTGAGGCGGAAGGATCGTCGGAGCCCAGCAGGTCGAGGCTGTGGTGGCCGGGAGCGGCCACTGCACTCCAGTCTGGGTGACAGAGTGAGACTCCAACTCAAAAAAAAAAAAAAAAAAGAAGTGGCCCCGATGCCCTACTGCTTCGTCTCCACATCCCAACAACTCTCGGCAGTGATGGCACAAGTGTTCTGCCATGCCGGGGGAGAAGGAAGCAGAGCGTGGGTGCCAGGAAGGAGAAAGGAAGAGATGAGACCACTCTGGGGTAAGTAGAAGGGGGATTTCAACAGAGAAGCCCAGATTTCACAGCCAAGGCCAAGCAGTAGGACAGGAGGTGGGGAAGGAAGTGGCCGGGGTTAGGCAACTGGGGAGTTTCTTATTCTCTTGGTCTACTATAATAGAATAGTTGAGGGCAGAACACCTCCTACTTGGAACCTGACTGTCCACCAGAAAGGGCCACTCCTTGGGAGTTTCTTCCATCAGAGAGAGAGAGCTGAAGGCTGGGAGACACGGTAAGTACTTTCATGGTGGTATACCTTTTGGGTCTCCTCATCCCCCAAGCAGCAGCAAACTGAAAAAACTAAAGCCTGTGTGTGTGTAGCAGAAGAAGCAGAGGAAATTATGACAATATCCTGAATACAGAGAGGGGACTCCAGGAGGTCTTTGGCAAGGGAGAAAGAATTTAAAATTTGGGGGGCATTGGGTTTACTGAGAGCAACTGAATGGATGTTGAAGAGGCCCAGGGTTTGGCAGATAGAGACTAAGAGATATTTAGATTAAAACAGATAAGAGGCCGGGCTCGGTGGCTCAGCCTATAATCCCAGCACTTTAGGAGGCTGAGGCAAGTGGATTGCCTGAGCCTGTGGGGTCGAGAACAGCCCGGGAAACTTGGCGAGACCTCATCTCTACAATAAATCAAAAAATCAGCCAGGCATGGTAGCGCATGCCTGTAATTCCGGCTACTCGTAAGGCTGAGTCGGAAGGAACGCCGGAGCCCAGCAGGTCGAGGCTGCGGTGGCCGGGAGTGGCCTCTGCACTCCAGTCTGGGTGACAGAGTGAGACTCCAACTCAAAAAAAAGAACAGATAAGAACATGAAAAAACCAGCCTAGGCAAAATAGCAAGACCTCATCCCTACAAAATATCAAAACCTTAGCTGGGTGTGGTAGTGTGCACCTATGGTCCCAGCTACTGGGGAGGCTGAGGAGGAAGGATCACCTGAGCCCAGGAGGTCAAGGTTGTGGTGAGCCATGATTGTACCAGCCTGGATGACAGAGTGAGACTCCAACTCAAAAGAAAAAAAAAAAAAACACCAAAAATGTGGGAAAATCTTTGAGAATGGGAAAGGACTAAGAGCGTCTCAGAAAATAATTGGGTTTGTTGGGTTTTTTAGTTTTTATTTTAGCTGAGTGCAGTGGCTCACGCCTGCAATCCCAGTACTTTGGGAGGTGAGGCAAGAGGACAGCCTGAGCCCAGGGGTTCGAAACCAGCCCAGGCAACTTGGGGAGACTTCGTCTCTACAATAAATCAAAAAATTAGCAGGGTGTAGTAGCGCACGCCTGTAGTTCCATCTACTTGGAAGGCTGAGGCAGAAGGATCACCTGAGCCCAACAGGTCAAGGCTGCGGTGACTGTGAGTGTACCACTGCACTTCAGCCTGGGCAATAGAGTGAGACTCCAACTAAAAAAAAAACGGTTGTATTTTATAGTAATAGAGACAGGATCTTGCAAGCAATCCTCCTGCCTCAGCCTCCCAAAGCGCTGGGAATACAGGTGTGAGTCACCGCGCCAGTCCAGAGTTGGGGATCTCAAGATAAAGAGGCCTGGGCAGAGGCTAGCGAACCAGGGTGAGCCCCGGGAGCGGTACAGATGTCCAGGAAGCCCAGAACTGGCGAGAGATATAAGTTGGCTGCCAGGTTCTGATTCCCTCTTCCTCTCCCGCCCCTGTCTCTCCAGCCGCCATCATGTGGAACACCTCCGACGCCAACTTCTCCTGCTACCACGAGTCTGTGCTGAGCTATCGCTACGTGGCGGTTATCTGGGGGGTGGTGGTGGCGGTGACAGGCACCGTGGGCAACGTGCTCACCCTCCTGGCCTTGGCCGTGCAGCCCAGACTCCGCACCCGCTTCAACCTGCTCATCGCCAACCTCACCCTGGCCGACTTGCTGTATTGCACCCTCCTCCAGCCCTTCTCCGTCGACACCTACCTCCACCTTCACTGGCGCGCGGGCGCCACCTTCTGCAGGGTATTCGGGCTCCTCCTCTTTGCCGCCAACTCCGTCTCCATCCTCACCCTCTGCCTCATCGCGCTGGGACGCTACCTTCTCATCGCCCACCCTAAGCTCTTCCCCCGAGTCTTCAGCGCCACGGGGGTCGTGCTGGCGCTGGCGGGCACCTGGGTGGTGGGCGTGGCCAGCTTCGCCCCGCTCTGGCCTGTCTACATCCTGGTGCCCGTGGTCTGCACCTGCAGCTTTGACCGCATCCGAGGCCGGCCTTACACGACCATCCTCATGGGCATCTACTTTGTGCTGGGCCTCAGCAGCGTTGGTGTCTTCTACTGTCTCATCCACCGCCAGGTGAAACGGGCAGCGCAGGCGCTGGACCAGTACAAGCTGCAGAGGGCAAGCGTCCGTTCCAACCACGTGGCCGGGACAGAGGACGCCGTGCCTGGCCGTTTCCAGGAGCTGGACAGCAGGCTGGCCTCAGGAGGGCCCAGTGAGGGGACCTCGTCCGAGCCAGTCAGCGCGGCCACCACTCAGACTCTGGAAGGGGACTCATCCGAGGTGGGGGACCACGGCATCAGCAAGGGAGCCAAGCAGGGGCCCGAGAAAGGGGCTCCGGCCATGGCTGCCAAAGCCCAGCCAGCGAAAGGGGCCCGGAGAGCCCCGGACTCCTCGGCAGAGTTTGGAAAGGTGACTCGGATGTGTTTTGCTGTGTTCCTCTGTTTTGCCCTGAGCTACATTCCCTTCCTGCTGCTCAACATCCTGGATGCCAGGGTCCGGGCCCCCCGGGTCCTCCACATGCTCGCAGCCAACCTCACCTGGCTCAATGGGTGCATCAACCCCGTACTCTATGCGGCCATGAACCGTCAGTTCCGCCAAGCCTATGGCTCCATCTTAAAACGAGGGCCCCAGAGTTTCCGCAGGTTCCGTTAGAACCACATCCCTGGCCGGGTGTGGTGGCTCACACCTGTAATCCCAGCACTTTGGGAGGCCGAGGTGAGAGGATTGCCTGAGCCCAGAGGTTCAAGACCAGCCTGGGCCATTTAGCAAGACTCCACCTCTACAATGAACAAATAAATAAATTAGTCAGGCATGGTGGCACATGCCTGAAGTCCCAGCTACCAGGAGACTGAGGCAGAAGGATTGCCTGAACCCAGCAGGTCGAGGCTGCGGTAGCTGTGAGCGTGCCACTGCACTCCAGCCTGGGCGACAGAGTGAGACTCTGACTCAAAAAAAAAAAAGAACTGCGTCCCCACTCCCCGGAATTCAGGACTGTCTTCTCCAGAACCAGAGCTGCCGACTGAGATGAAAGTCAAGGAACTGAGAGTCTCATAGGCGTTTTCACAGACAACCTCTCCCCACACCCCAAACCAAGTATCTCCAACCCTTGACCAGTATTTCAACCCCTAGGTGGTCCCAGGAGTATTACTGACTCTAAATAAACAAAGTATATCCTTTTAAATCTCAGGTGTGGTCTTGGGGGAAGAAGGAAATAGGCCTGGGTTGGTTTGTAGCTGGAGTTTTGGGAGGCCTAAGTCAAAGCAGGGGCAGGACACAGCCGATCTGGGACTCAGCCTTCAGTCAAGGTAGGGTACGTCAAGGTTATAAAACATGTGAGGTGGGTTAAAAGCATTAGCTTGCCTTTTTGTTTAACTTCCAGAAATGACCCTGCCGCCAAACCACTCCTCATCCTAGCAAACAGGTGTTTTTTTTTTTATTTTTTGGAGTCAAAGTTTCACTCTGTGCCCAGGCTGGAGTGCAACGGCATGCTCACGACCACCACAGCCTCGATCGACTGGGCTCAGGTGATCCTTCTGCCTCAGCCTTCCAAGTAGCTGGAACTACAGGCGTGTGTCACCATGCTCGGCTAATTTTTTGATTTTTATTGTAGAGATGAGGTCTCGCCAAGTTGCCCAGGCTGGCCTCGAACCCATGGGCTCAGGCAATCCTCTCATCTCAGTCTCCCAAAGTGCTGGGATTATAGGAGTGAGCCACCGCACTTGGCCTTGCAAACAGGTTTATTTGACTCAAAAAAGTGCTAGGTTCCAGCTCCACTGGGCCTACTCCAGTGGGCCCAGCCCTGGCCCCTGCACTGTGCAGAGGGAGTGGTCATGGAGAAGGTCTCCTTGCTCTGCAGAAATGGAACCCAGCTCAGCTGAGGCAAAGGCAACAACTGTCCCAGCTGCCCCCGCAGGGTCTGGCTCACTGGGGTTAATCACCTGATTCCCAGGCCCTCAATTCTCTTGCACTTGTCACCCTGGCTTAGGAAAGCAGAAGATCAGAGACCCTAGGTCTGAGGGCTCAAGGACCAGGCAAGGGGGAGGGAGGCTGCACCATTCCTTCCCTCCAGCAAGAGCAATACTCTGTGGCCGTGTGCCTCTCCCCACACCCTTCCAGCACCTGTGGCCACCAGGTGACGCTGGTTCTCTGTGTTTCCTTCCTGGCTTCCCAGTTGAGGACAGAGGCTACCAGCAAGACTGGGAATCCAGAGACCACAACCAGGGAGTGGAGGCCCAGGGATGTGCACCCTCCCTTTTCCCCAAAGCTGAGCAAGAAACGTGAAGAATAAAACACTGGCTATTCATGACATATATTTCTGTCTCCTTGGGCAGGGCTGGGGAGATAGCAGTGTGGACATGTGGTGGCACCGGGGACGTGAGAGCCACCCTGTACCCTCCCGACCCCAAATCCATGGTCTGAGGGAACAAAGTAAAGCCTGGAGAGATTCAAACAAGGGCAGAAAGAATCACAGTTGGGGTGGACAGATTGACACCCTCACATGTGACACACTTCCAGGACCCAGGAAGCCTGACACCCAACCTGGAATATGTACTTCCAGGTGTCCTCCTTCCACAAAAGTCACATCAGCCTGAACTGAGCCAAGGTGGGGCCACTGAGGTCGGGGTCCCAACAGGTCAACTATGGGACCAGTGAAGAACATCAGCTCAGGAGTGCAGAGACAAGGTTTCCATCAAGGCTTTCTACCAATTAGCTCTGTGAAATCAAGCAGATGCCTGGACCACTCGGGACGTCAGATTGTGTGTGTGTGTGTGTGTGTGTGTGTGTGTGTGTGTGTGTGTGTGTGTGTCCGTCCCAAGTTGTCAGCAGTGGGTTTCAGATTTTATCATCCATACAAAGAGGGATGTAGGACGCACTCTTGCCACCCACCCAGTGCAGTTCTAAATCCTGCGAATGTATCATTTAGCACACTCCTCACAAAATGTTTATCTATCATCATCACTTTCTTACAGATGAGAAAAATCAAAGCACAAACAGGTTAAGAAATTTGTCCCGGGTCAAAGGGCTAGTAAGTTGTATGACCAAGATTCGAGAGCAGAGTCTAACGACCATAGGACAGCTGCCTTTCTAGAACTAGGATCAAGTGACCCTGTGATCCCTAAAAAGTCCTTCCTACTCAGACCTTCTAAGATTCTGAGTCGAGGCCTTCCAGGAGTTTTACAACTCTCTGAAGGATTGTAAAAGGATTTACTTTTCATATTCCCTAAAGGCAATTCAAAAGCCTTGTCAAGTAGAAAGGAGGAGTAATAGGGAATGAGGATAGACCTCAGAAAAGACTTCCCTATGATCAGTGGCTGGGAAAAAATGACTCAGAGGATACTGGAAGAAATGAGTCAGAGGACACAGAAGAAAACCGTGGAGTTTAAGACAAGAGTCAGGGGACAGATCTTAGCAAGAAAGCAACCCCTTCCTTCCTCACCCTCCACGGCCCACGCCCCTACCCCGTCCCCGATTGCAATAAGGGCTGAATGAGGGGTGGGAATGGGGGCGAAAGCGAAGCTTTCCCAGGCGCTCTCCCGAGGGCGTGCCTGGCGCGTGTCCGCGCCCTGGCTCCCTGGGGTGCGCGGCTCTGCGCCTCGGGAAGCGTGTGCGCCCGGGACCCGCGCGCCCGAGTGTGAGTCAGTGTCTGTCTCTTTGTCTCTGTGTCTCTGTCAGTCTCCCGCCAGAGCCGGGCTCTGTCGCGGGCTTCCTGACGCTATCTCGCGCGGCCCCTCTTTGTCTCTCCCCATCTGCCCGTCTCTCCTGTAGGCTGTCTTCATCTCTTGTACCTCCGTTATCGCCTTTTTTCTGCTAAGCTCTCTCCCTCTTCCCCTCCAGCCCGCGCTCCCCTCGTCCGCCCCCCTCCCCGGCCGGCGCTCCCCTCGCCCACCCCTCTCCCCCCGACCCGCCTCCTCCCCGCAGCCCTCGCTCGTTCGCACTCTCTCTCTCTTCCGCTGTCTCTTACGGGCAGATTTATGGTCAGCCCAGGGTCTTTCATTGGCCAAGCGCTGACAGCGCTTGATTTAACGCCGCCTCTCATTGGCTGAGCTTGACAGGCCGATTTACGAGGCGCTCTGCCATTGGCCGAGCCGCGAGGGCCCTGATTTATGGCTCGGCGGCGGCGGGAGGGGGCGCAGCTGGGATGAGGATGCCCCTCCCCTCGCCACCGCTCTCCTCCCCCCTCCGCTTTTTCTCCCTTTTATCCTCCCCTCCAGGAATCGCGCTCCCTCTACCTGTTCCCCAGGCCCCCACCTCTCTTCTCGTTTCCACTGGGAGGGGAAGGGGTATGGTGACGGGAACTGGAGGGGTGACGGGGTCCGAGGGGTACATGTAGGGGGAGTTCTGGGGGGGTGTGGGTAGGGTCGAGTAGGGAAAGGAGACTCAAGAGGGAGAGGGGACACTAAACTGAAGAGCAAAAGGGGAAACAACGGAGGGGCAAAGGTGACAGAAAGACTGGGGACAAGGGAGGCTGAAGGGGAAAGGGGGTGCAGGAGAAAAAGGGGAGTCAGAGAAGAAGAAAGGAGGGGGCACCGAGAGGAATGGCGCATCTGAGGCGCAACTGGACTGAAGCATGAAATCTGGGACTTTTCTTCAAACCTGGCTGTCCAGGCAATGACTCTGAAAAGGGGAAGGCGCGGGGTGGGGGGGGGAAGGAAAGGTCCTCACTTGCAAGGTAAGGGCACAGAAAGGGGAGGAAGACCGCAGAGCACTTATGAGGAGGCCAGAAGCCAGGTAGGGTTGTTTTGGGGGTCGCAGGGAGAAAGTACTAATCCTCAGGGGGACTATTGAGAGAAACAGAGTCACAGAGCTACTACTCCTCTCAGTGAAGACCCACCGCCCATCACGGGGGACAAGAAAGGCGCCTCCCCGTGGAGATATTCTGCTTCCTCCAGTCTGCAGAAGGCTCCCCATTCCCTACACCTCACTCCTCCCCCTTGCCCACCCCCCTAGTTAAATTTATGAGTCCAGGGTTGGCCTTCAGGAATTAGGAATATTTATGCTTCTTTGAGAGTGAGGTTTGGAAGGTGATAAATAAGGGGCCATGGGGGGTGCGGCTGGGGCTCCTATTTTGAACATGGCCCCTTTCCCGAGGTCTCCACCCTCCCCTTCCCTCTCATCCCCAGCCAGAGAAGAGAGCACAGAGGGAGGTGAGGAGTGGGTTTCAGATATCTGGAAGGGGGTTTGACTATTCCATGGAGCCCCTCTGAGGACTGCAGAGCTCTGCAGTAGAAAGGACTTAAGGCAGACAGGGAAGGAACTTTCCAAGCATCTGGGCCTAGAGCCCCTGGAGTGTAGTCACAGCATGTCTGCCGAAGATGGGGAGAAGCCGGTTTCCCCTCTGTCCCCTCAAGCTGAGGAATCGGGAAAAGAGCCAGGAAATTCAGAGGCAGATTTCTCCAGCCTGTTACCTCCGGCACACACGGAGAGGAACATTTGAAATCCCCCACCTCCCACAGCCCACAGCCCGGATCCCTGGGAAAGGAGGCCAGGAATGTGGGCTCAGGGCATCGCCTAGGAGTCTAGGCCCCCAACCTGTCCACCCCCGCCGCTGACTGAGAATTAAAAACAGCCAGTGGCTCTTGACATCCCTTGCCTTGGGCCTCCAGGAAGTGAGGGAGGGAGAAGGGATGGCCTGTAGATCCACAAGCCTTCTCCAGCCCCACCCCCCACCCCCACCCCCCACCCCTCCACTCCCCCGCCACCCCGCACCCCCACTCCAGGAGCCCCAGCCCCAGGGTGGTTCGCCCTGGGCTTGGGTAGGTAGTGAACAAAGATGGGGATCCATGAGATTAGGGAGGCCTAAGGGAAGCAAAGAGCCCCCCCACCTCGCCTCATGCCCTCCATCCACTGTGGCCAGAGCCAGGGTGGCCACTGTGCTCATGTGCACATGCGTACTCACACCAGGCTGCTGCCTGGAGTGGGAGGGAGGGAGGGTCTAGACTGGCCCTTTAAGAGCCACTTAGGGTCAGAAAGCCGGGGCTACAGAGAGGGGAAGGAGCTGATGTCAGAAGACGGATGGGCAGCAAGATGGGGATTGATGCTAATGGGGGAGCTAGAGCTAAGTACCCAGACACTCAGAGGGCAGCACTGCAGATCTGTCTTCCTTATGCTCACCCCCCCCAAACCGAGGCTGTAAATCTGCCTCCTCGGCGGGGGGAAGGGGGAATGAGGAAAAAAGACATGCTCTCTTCTCCCTTTTCCTGTTTCTTCCTTACCCGGCGCCACCCCCCCCATTCTTTTGTCCTCTCCCGATCCCTCCTCCTAATCTGTGACCCCTTCCCACCAAAATCTCCAACTTTAGGGTTTCCATTAGAAATGGAGAATGGTTTTGGCTTGCGGAGGAGTTTGAGAGAGAGCACAGGAGTTCTCCCTTACCTGACCCAAGTGGGAATGGATTGGTAGGACTGGGGTGAGAGACTGATGGACTGGACACTCCCTTCCTCCCTCTTCTCTCTTGGAGACAAGCAGCCTTCTCCCAGGGCAGTAGGGTGAAGGCAGGAAGCAGGATACTGGATGCCAGGGGCTGGGCTGGAAAGGGCACCAGAGCTGCAGAGTTGCATTGGTGGCGGCCTGTGACAGTGCGCTCTGGGGGGGCTGGTGGTGAGCCTCCAGGGGTGCTCAGGAAGCCGCGGGAGCTGTCCACCAGAAAGATATACAGGCTGGCTTCTCGGAAACTCCTGGATCCACTGTTCCTTTGCCTTAGCACACACCCTGTCTGCTGAGTAGAGACAATTTCAGGCCAATACTCTATTTACTGTAAAGGCAGGGTCCAGCCGCTCCTTGAACCTCTCAGGAGGGAGCCGGGGGTCTCAGGGAGGAAGGCTTTCTCAGAGGGGCTAGAGCTGGAATTAACCCTTGGTAAGTTCCATTTCATTCTTCACTTTCAGGTAGGACTGGGCCTCCCATCTGTCAGGACCCATTACCGCCCTTATTTCCCTCCCTGTAGGAAGCCAGGCCCTGTGCGTGGAAGCCCCTCGCTTTCTGTCGGTGCCTGGTTGCCTCTGGTTTCCGTACCCACAAGAGAACAACCCTAATACACCAATCTCATCTCTACCCTCCTTCCAGGTGTTCCTTCAGAGGCCTAAAGTCACCCCAGGGTCATCCTCTTCTCTGTGGCTCTAAGTCTTCAGAGACAAGGGAGAGAGAGCAAGCCTGGAATGGGAAAAGGGGGTCGTGTGGGAGAAGGGGATGGTGAGCAGAAGCCCCTGGAACCCAGGCTTCCAGCCTCCCGGAATCCGGCCTTATGCTCCCTCCCAGCTCAGGGAGGTCAGCCACTGCCCTCAGCCCTGGTCTCTGGCTGCTTCTCAATACTGGTGATAAATCCTGTCTTTGTCTCCCCTCTGACCCAGGCCTCAGGCAGCCTGGGGGTCAGAGGCTGGGGGAGGGGTCAGGGTGGAGGAGGGGGAGATACAAGGAGAATGGGAGGAGAAGATGGACAGGAGCAGCTGGTGGGCAGGCATGGGGGTGGGCAGTGAGGGGTCGGGCCTCTTGAGTCTCAGACCCTGGACATTCCAGCAGGCCTGCATTCCAAGTGAACAAGCCAGGATTCCTGAGAAGTGGAAATACTGTCAGAGTGCCCCCCAGAGCACCAGGAATGGGGGGAGCTGGGGGCTTAGCATGGGGTGCCTCGAGGAAAGAGGCTGTGATGGGAATGTGAGAATAATATTGTGGGAATCATCCTGTCTCTCCCACAGACCCCTACACACGTGGGCCATGAACACGCGCGCGCGCGCGCGCGCACACACACACACACACACACACACACACACACACACACACACAGGATTTATGGCCCTATAGCATGAGGGAGTCCAGGAGAGCCCCGCTGCCCCTTGCCTGGCCCCTCCCCAGCGGCCTTCTCTTGCTGGGACTTTCCTGTCTCCATCTCTCCATTCTTCCAGGCTCTCAGCCTTCTCTCTTTGTCTTTCCCTCTCCCAGTTTGCTATCCTCCCTTTCTGCTAACTCTTGGCCTTTTTGTCTCTCAGTCACTTTCCCCCTCTCATGTGTTTCTTTCCTCTTCTTGTGCCCTTCCTCCTCCCTCCTCTACTTCCTTGGACCCTCCCTCTCTCCTGACTAGGTCCAGCAGTCCCTCCTACCTTGAACCCTCTTCTGGCCCGGGGGACCTTTGGGAGTCAAGTTGTGAGGAGGGGTAGGAAGGAAAAAAGAGGCTCTGAATGAGTCCCTGCTGGGTGGGAGGCGTGGGCATCACATTGGCTTAAAACAGCATGGGGGTGGGGAGAGAGAAACACAACTGGGGGGGGCAAGGGATTGATAAGGAAAAGACACAGAAGGGCCGATACTGAAGAGAAGCGGGAGGACTCAGGTCACGCTACATGTGTGTTTTGGGTCACCGTGAAGGGGAGGAGCCGAGGGGCAGCTACTGAGTTATACAGAGGCACAGATTCAGAGACAAGGTCTGGACACCCCTCACCCCAGCACCAAAGATGCACCGTCCACTAGGCAGCCACATTCTGCATTCTCTGTCTACCTAAGAAGTTTTCTCAGAGACCTTTTCCTCCTCTGCAGACGGTCTTGGCATGCTGGTTCCCTCCCCACTCACCTCCCCCTTCCTCCCCAGTGAGAATGACATCAGCTCTGGCTGCCACTGTCCTCGGCCCTGTTGCTGATGTACTCTCCCATGGGTGAAACAGGCCCGTCACCCTTGCCCCGCGCATTCGTTCTCAGCAGGGGAGCTGGGGTTTACACAGCCCAGCACCCTGGAGTGGGAGGAGGCTGCACGGGAAGGTGGCTGCAGGATATGGTGGGAAAAGAGGGGCCCCCCGGGCACCAGGGGGAGGGAGAGCAGCCGGAGGGGGCACTGGAGGAAGAGAGGCTGCAGCAGTAAATCACCCTGTGGGGGGGCTCCCTCTGCCTGAGCTCAGTGGGGTGGGGAAAGAATAGACATGGGGAGGGAGAATGGGGAATCGCCACATCTGGCAGGCAGGTGTCTGGCACTGTTCAGGCTCTAGTCACTTTCCCAGCCAAAGGGGAGGCAGGAGGGAGGGGCGAGGAGGGGCCTCCTGGGTCTCCTGGGAAGAGGAAAAGGCTCACACGGACAGAAAGAGACCAAGGGAGAGGGATAATCCGAACTTCTCTACATCTCTGCTTCAGTCAGTGCTGGGGATGGGTCTGCCCATAGTTCCAAAAAGAAATTGCTGGCCAGAGGACTGTAGGTCAGGACACCAAAGTTCCATTCCTGCCAGAAAATGGAAGGTAGGAGAGGTCCAAACCGGGGCTAGGCCAGGGAAACCGAAGCTCAGAGAATCCCAAGTTTGAGAATGGGACACAACTCCACTCTCCACAGCATTACTGGTCACCGCCCCCCCAACTCGGGCACTGACACCGCACCTCTCCCATGGCCATTGCTGGGTGATGAGTAGGAGGATTAGTGGTAAGGTTGGCTGGGCACGGCTCTTCCCCAGCTCTTCCCCAGCTCAGCCCGTGAAGACCAAAAGGTACCTCGCCCTCCAAACTCCTGCACTTTCATTGCAGAACTGTAGGCAGAGGTGGTGCACCCAGGCCTTTTCCCCCCGTCTGTTGAGGGGCGTCCTGGGCACAGGAGTTGCTGAGCTTGTCAGGTTCTCAAGAAAGAGCAGCAAGACTGGACAGCTCTGAGTTGGGCTTCCTGGTGCTGGAGATGCTCCGGAGCCTGTTACCTTCCTTCCCTCATCCTCTTCTGTCCGAGATCCTAATTCAGTCTCTCCTGCTTACTTCTGGAATTGCAGGCCCACTTTATGAGCAATAGAGGTGAGTGAGGAGACCCTGCAGTGGAGAGAAGGCTCCCCCCACCAAATCCTGCAGAGGAAGGGGGAAAGAAAACCAAAGCATTCTCCTGTCGCCGCGGCAACCATAAAACCCCCAGCTAAATCCATCTTGTGAGCTCACCGCCCCATTAAGATGCAGGGCCAGGCGCTGCGCCAGCCCAGCCACATTCATTTGTGCGAATAAAGGTGGAGGAGGGGGAGGGGAGCGGGCTCTGGAGGGACGGGGAAATGGCGAGAAGAGGTTATTTACACCACCGTCCTGACCTTCTGGAGCAGCGCTGGCTCCGATAAATAACCCGCTCAGCGCCGTTTCAGAGCAGGAGTGGGAGGTGCAGGAAGGGAGCAGGGGCTGGAGGAGAGCCCCCACGCAGGTGCGTGTCTCCGGGTTACTAATGGCTGAGGCGGGAGCAGGCAGCTGGCTTTGGGGGTGGTGGGGGAGAACTCAGTTCCCTGGGACTCCCGCTAAGAAAATACCATCCCCACCCCACCCCTGGCGCCAATTTCCAAGCGAGGGGACGAGAGATGCCAAGGAGGCAAACAGTCCCGTAAATTAGGGATGGGGGGACTGCTGGGAGTCTGTGAGGTAGGAGGGAAGACATACTATAAGGTGGGGGGGGGGCGGAGGAATAGGATTAGCTGCCAAAAAGAGAGAAGAGGAACAGAAACAGAAACATCACACAAAGGCAGTTTGGAAAAAGAAACCTCTTTTATTCTTTGCACAGAGCAGCCTATGAAGGTGGCCATCTCCTGACCCCACACATCTCTCACACAAGGATGCCCCGCAGACATGCCCAGTTACCCGCCCCACTTCAGTACTGGAGAATTGGCAGTTAGTGGGCAGGGCAGAGTGCTTAAGTCTCAGGAAGGTTTTTAAGACATTTTTGTGGGGAGAAAGTTTTGGGTCAAAGGGAAAGATTAAACCCATGAGTGGGTGTTCTAGTCTCCATCTTCCTGGAGAAATCCAAGTCCTAAAGGTTTATAAGGAAGGCACCTCTCTCAGTAGTCTCGAGAGGGTAAGAACCCGGACCCACTGCTTGGATGGAAGGCGGAGGTGGAGAGGACAGGGGTAAGCAGCACACTCAGACCCTCAGCAGAAGAGCATGTGGGAGCTGAGGGGGCCGGGAGAGAGCCCGGAGGCCTAAGTCTGGGTTCTACCCCTTCTCCAATTTCGAGGGTAACTCTTCTTCCCAAGGCTAGATTGGAGTTTTAGTTCCAGGGCCTGGCTTTGCTCCAGGCCACAGAGAGGGCAAACCAGGCAAAGACCCACGGCAGTAAAGGTAGGAGGCAAGGTGGCCACGAGATGGACATGCACCACAGCAGTTCCAAAGTGACGTGCCAGGACCAGGTAGAGAACGAACTTTATAAGCCCTTCCACTAAAATTTAGATCACTGTTTCTTCCGCTGTCCCCGCCCTATGAGTGATTCCTAATCTGGCAGAGAACAGAGCAGTAGGAAGGAATGGGAGGAAACGCTGAGGCCAGAACACGGGCTGCGGTGGCGAATGGACACATCCCTCCCCAGCCCCATCGAACTCATTCACAGCCAAGAATCTTTCCCCCTCCCTTTCTGGACATGTAGGTGGTAGGGATGAGGGTGGGTAAGAGCAAAGGGGGGAACACAATCGGCACAGTCTATCTCCCACTTTGATCTGAAGTGTAGCATAGGGCACAAAACGTGAGAAAACCCGGGGGAGGGAGAACAAAAGGGCACAATCCAATCTGGAGAGGGTGCTTCCCCTGCCTGACACCCAAATCCGCTGGGATCTTTACGCCCAGAACTGCAAGCAGTGAACGGAATGGGAAGTGTGTGGGGGCTGGGAGGGAACAACCACAGGCAGGACAGGGTAGAAGGACCCTGTGACCCCCGAGAGGACCCTGAGAGCATCAGCTGGGGAACTGGATGAGATTCACAGCAGACATGCGGACTTTCTGAGGAGGGTGAGAAGCCAGGAGGAGCTGGGTCTTCACCGGAGGAGTGACCACTTGATCTGCTCCTTGGCTGACTGCAGCACCTGCAGAGAAAAGGGGACACTGAGGGGAGCTCACTGAGGGTCGGGGGGTGGGGGGGGGGCTCCTTCCCCTCACCTGCCTTCCCTGTCCTCAGAAGAATAGGGAATAGGAAATCCCCAAGGGTAGAAGGATGGGAAGCTCTCTAAGGCCCTAGAGGATTATCAGTTTGGAAAAGGTCCCCAAAATTCAAATCCACTGGGAATGAAAAGAGAAGAGGTATACCGGGAGGAAAGAAAAAAACTGGGAGTTACTGGACATATGTTAAAAAGTGGGAGTACCCCATCCAGACAGACTTCTTGGCGAGAATTCCAAGCGGGCAGAAGACAGAACCCCTCCCTTGCTCCTGGCATCAGGTAGACAGTCTATCTGCAGTCAAGGTAGCAAGATGGATCTGTGAAGCCTGCATCTTCTGGAATATGCATTTCCAGCTTAGCCCTCATTTGAATAATAAGAGAAAGAGAGAGAGTACGCGCAGACACACGCACACAGCCCATCTGCTTAAGGCAGGCCTCTGCTGGGGAATAAATCATGGAATGAAACTCAGGCAGGGAGAGCCTGAAGGGTATGGAGCAAAGCTGACAGCCACTACTCACGGGACACTAGGAGAGGACTTGGGAGTGGGGTGGGAGCCTTGGCTGTGTAAGGCCCAGTTCTCTAGAATGAGAGGAGCCAAAGAAGATGGGTCATGTCTCTCATCTCAGACTCAGCAGGTAGGGGCAGAAAGCTACTCTAGCCTCTTAGTGACCCAGCCCACCTGAAGAGAGGAAAGGGAGAAAGTCATACCTGAGACACAGTCTGTTCTGTAAGGGGGACGTCTTCACCCTGTGACACAGAGACAAGCATTTAGTGTGGGAGAAAGCTGGAGGAAGGCCTGGCTGGAGTCTGGCAGTAGAGAGGGAAAAGGTGATCCTTTAAACCGAAGCAAAGGGCAGAGGCACTGCATGTCCCAGTCCCTTGTAGGGACTAGTGCAGCTATAATTTTACTTGGCCAGAGGGACTGTGAACAAAAAAGGGTCATTTCACCCATCCTCCATTTTATGGCAGGAGGACTTGTTAAAAGGTTTACTCCTGCCAGGTTCGGTGGCTCAGCCTGTAATCCCAGCACTTTGGGAGGCCAAGGTGAGTGGATTGCCTGAGCCTGTGGGTTCGAGACCCACCTGGGCAACTTGACGAGACCTCATCTCTACAACAAAAAAATCAAAAATTAGCCGGGCGAGGTAGTGCGCGCCTGTAGTTCCAGCTACTCGGAAGGCTGAGGCAGAAGGATCGCCGGAGCCCAGCAGGTCAAGGCTGCGGTGGCAGGGAGCGGCCATTGCACTCCAGTCTGGGTGACAGAGTGAGACTCCAGCTCAAAAAAAAAAAAGGTTTACTCCATTCCAAGTAATCAGCAGGTTATCTGATCCTCAACTTGGGGGTGGGGGACCTGATTCCCTAGTCAGAGAAGACCTTCCCTGAATATCAATATCACTAGGGAAAGAATGGGGGGGAGCCAGGGGTAGTTTAATGGATTCCGCAAGGCCTGATGGGTAACGACAGCATGTTAATTTGAAGAAATAAACTGCTGCAACAGCAGCCTGAGAAGAGAAAGGGGGAGTTGGGGGGGCCCTCTCTCTTGCCACATAGAGACATATGTTAGAGGAGAAGATTAAACTATGCAAATGGAGCCCACAGCAGTTAAGGGAGAAGATTTCCCATTACCCGGCACTGTCAGCCTTCACTCTGTGGAGGTCAGAGCCAGGACATTTTGTAAATGGGAGACTTGCTTTACTCAGACATCTCTGCACCCCCACAATGTGCTGGTGGGCTCTCCCACCAGCTATGGCTAACTCAGAGGCCCCTTTCTGATATCATTAGCACCAAAGAAGACTGAGATCCTGACAAGTAAGTACTTCCTGAGGGAGAGGCATTATCCTCAGTTATATAAGACTTGAAAAGACAAGAAAGACACTCCTTTGGCTCAGATGATTCGATCCATCTCCAAAGAGGGAATAAGCCAACTTCGAGTTCCTTTACAGTTTCGAAACCATGAATATTAGAGTTTCTTTTATTTCATCATTTATTCACTAAGTATGTATTAAATGTCCACTTTGTGCAAAGACTGCATAAGATACTAGGCACCACGTTAGGGACAGAAATAAATTCCTTTCACTCCCCTTGTGTGAGATAATGAGAAGGAAGGGGAGAGAAGAGAGCTGTATGGATTTGAAAGAAAAAGAGAAGGTTGTATGTATCCTACAAGCCAAACTCTTAGACAAGCTCAGCAGGTCTGGTTCTGAGGGCATTTGTGAAGAGATGGGGGATGCTGGGAAACACAGTTCTGCTTACCCTTAATGCCACCCGGTGCACCACTTGCTGGGGATCGCTCTCCAGGATCACGCTACAAAGACAAAGAAGACATCATCGCACCCTCTGTTCTGAAGGACCAACTTCCTGTGGGGACAGGACCTCTGGCCACTCAGCCTGCCTGACTCAGGACACGGGCAGTTACCCCACCCCTTTCCCAGATCCAGGTAGGTCAGAGAACTTACCCTCCATCTACGATCTCATCCACAGCCAAAAAGAGCCCCTCCATGTTTTCCAGCAGAGCTCGCTTTTCTACATTTTTCCTGAGTCCCCAAGAGAAGAGAAAAACGAGCTTGTGTGGGAAAGGAATCGTAGGACAGTGTCTCAACCAGAAATCCTAAACTAGACCAATAAACACCTCTACCAACCCAATCGAGAAGTAAATAACATGAAGGACTTGTCAGTTAAATCACCTAAACTCCTTCCTGCTCTTGTTTGCTGAGTAAAGTTCAGGAATGTCTGGAAAATGATGCAAAAAACAGTCAACTTCTGACTATTCAGGGGTTATTTATCCATAGCTACTGTTTCTTTTCTGCCTACCATGATGCTGCTCATGACATTGTACATAAACACTGACATCAGTGGGTGGAAAAAAGGAAACAGCAGAGCTAAGACTCAATCTGGAAAGGGTGCAAGGTAGGGAGGGACTGAATGCAAACCCTATTTGCACTCAAGCTCTGATAAGCCTCCTAAGCCTCTCTCTGTGCCCCCTCCTCTCCCTCCCTTACCAGCTCTGCTCAGGCCCTGAAAAAAAAGCCCAACAAGGGGGCTGGGAACAGTCAGCGTCTGCATACGCCTGCCTCAGATCCATCCGGTGGCTGGTGCATGTGGCCTGTCACATCCGTCAGTTTGACTCTTTCACTAGGTTACCCGAAATGAAGTCTATTCATTCACCTGGCTAAGAAATAAATCATCCCCTTCCTGAGGAAATCTGAGCCACTCGCCCTGCTGATTTTGCGGGGCTGAGAGCGCCTGCTGTTCTGGTCCGGATGCCTGTCTGTTCTGGGTTCACTTGGGAGCTGCTGGGGGAATGCAGTTCGGAGCCCTGGATGCTGTCAGGATAAGTATCTTATATCTCTTCTGCTGCCATCCACATGGAGAACGGACGCCGGGGGGAGGGGGAGAGGGTAAATGGCACATGCTTCCTGTTCTACAGAGAGAAGAAACTAAGGACTA
The DNA here is from genome assembly GCA_027257055.1 of Cephalopachus bancanus. Taxonomy (NCBI): domain Eukaryota; kingdom Metazoa; phylum Chordata; class Mammalia; order Primates; family Tarsiidae; genus Cephalopachus; species Cephalopachus bancanus. Next base: position 740,262 of record JAPVLO010000385.1, on the reverse strand, counting down.
GAAGTGAAGCTTGGGAGTGCTGCTTCCATTCCCGAAGTACTGGCTGACACTTCCTCTGGGATACTTTCTTATGCTTTCCCATTCCCTACGTCTAATGTAAAGCATGAAACCCAAGAAAGCACCTTGAGGGTGCTCAGAACTCTGACAGAGCCACTGCAGATGACAAGAGTAGACGCAGAGGTGAAGATTCTGCTCCTTCCCAATGCCCTCCTTCAGTAAGAGAATTATTCCATGGGAGGGACATGCTTTCCATCCGGCCCTCCCATCAGCATGAATTATTCTGAAATAGTAAGCCCAACTTCTTAAACTAAAGCAGCTCCCTGGAGCCTCTGCCAATCCCCACAATCCCTGGACCTGAAGAATAGTTCCTTTCTCTCCCACACCGAGTCAGGAATGGCCTGCTCACCTCAGCATCTGGCTCAGTGAGTCGAAAAGGCAGTTCAGAACAGCCATAAGCATCAGCTGTCGGGAGACAGAGGAGGAGAAGGGTAAGACCAAGACCCTGAATGCTCCTACCTAAAAACAAAATCCTCTCATCCACGAAGCATCAAAAGGTACAGTCTTTGGCCAGGCACAGTGGCTCATGCCTGTAATCCTAGCATTTGGGAGGCCAAGGTCGGGGGACAGCTTGATGCCAGGAGTTCAAGACCAGCTTGGGCAATAGAGCAAGACCCTGTCTCTACAAACAATAAAAACACCAGCAGGGCATGGTGGTGTGTGCCTGTAGTCCCAGCTACTCAGGAGACAGAGACAGGAGGATAGCTTGAATGCAGGAGTTCAAAACTGCAGTGAGCTATGATTGCACCACTGCACTCCAGCTTGAGTGACACAGTGAGACTCTCAAAAAAAAAGAAAAAAAGACAGGGGCAACCTCTTCAGGTCTCCTCCCACTGTGGGAGCTTTTCTGTCCTCTCAATAAATCCTGCTTTCTCACTTAAAAAAAAAAAGACAGAAAAAAGAAAGACACAGGCTTTCATAAAGGACCAAAAACATAAGATAGAAGTGAGATCACAACAGGAAGAGGACCTGTAGTTTCTCACAGAAATTTTCTGCTACATGATCCCACAATCTGACGTCTCTTTTAGCCAAAGTTCAAACAGAACTTTCCTCTCATGGTCCTCTACATGCCTTCACCGATTGTAAATGTGTTACCTGATTTCTTAGGTAGAGAAATCATTAACCAAGCCATAGCTAAGGTCAGAGGAAGGCTGCAGAGTTAGTGAAAATGCATGGATTCCCAGCTGAGCCGTTTTTTACCTGGGCGACCCTGAGGACGACCCTGAGAAGTTTTAGTTGAACCATACGAAACTGCTGCTTTTGTAGTTTGACACTGGTCAAATATAAGTAATTTCATATGGTTCCTCATGGTTTGGTTTCCTCATCTGTAAAATAACGGCACTAATACCTACAACTCACAGAAATGCTGCCAGGTTTTAAATAACAATGTATTTTACAAAGGTCTTATAGCAATAAGAGCTCAGTCAGAGTTAATTCTCTCAAATTTTACTTCTGCTTCAAATTACCTGGAGCTTACTAGTGCTTAACTTCTCTCTAGACATTGCCGCCTGAGGCAAGCTTCTCCCGCATATAAGAAGCAGGTTAGGACTACACCCACAGTCTTCTCAAGACGGTTTCAGAATGTGTGGCTCCAACATGACTCAGGGTGTTGGCTGATTGGCCCAAACTCAGTCACGCAGTCAGGTATGGACTCTTCATAGCAGGACCAAGTACTCCCCGCAACCTTGACCACATCTCAGAAACCTATTTTTAAAAATGCAGGCAACCCCTCCAGGTCCTCTCTCACTGTGGGAGCTCTTCTGTCCTCTCAATAATTCTTGCTTTCTTAAAAAAAAAAAAGCCAGACTCGGTGGTTCAGCCTGTAATCCCGCGCCTTGGGAGGCTGAGGTGAGTGGATTGCCTGAGCCCGCGGGTTGGAGACCCGCCTGGGCAGCGACACCTATCTCTACAATAAATCAAAAAATCAGCCGGGCGTGGTAGCACGTGCCTGTAGTTCCAGCTACTTGGAAGACTGAGGTGGAAGGATCGCTGGAGCCCAGCAGGTCGAGGCTACAGTGGCCGGGAGTGTGCTACTGCACTCCAGTCTGGGCGACAGAGTGAGACTCCAACTCAAAAAGAAAAAAAAAAAAAAAACGCTGCTCAGGGAAGGGTACTTTTGTTTTTTTGAGTTAGAGCCTCACTCTGACGCCCTGGCTGGAGAGCAGTGGCACACTTATGGCCACCACAGCCTCAACCTGCTAGGTTCAGGTGATCCTTCCACCTCAGTCTTCCAAATAGCTGGAACTACAGGCATGTATCACCACACCCAGCTAATTTTTTTATTTATTGTAGAGACAAGGTCTCACCAAGTTGCCCAGGCTGGTCTTGAATGCCTGGACTCAGGCAATTCTCTTGCCTCATTTGCCCCGGCATCCCAAAGTACTGGGATTACAGGCTTGAACCACCGTGCCTGGCCAGGGAAGATATTAAAACACCAATGGTGTCTCCTGCATGGGAACACTTCCTTCCTAGACCGAAGCACTTGCTGGGCCACAACTGTGAGGCAGTGAAGATCTCTGACAACTTCATTAGTCCAGTCAAGCCAGGGGAACATGGCTCTCCTCGGGCCCCAAGTCAAGGGGCTATGCACTGCACTGCCTGTGGCTCAGGAAGGAAGATCCGAGACAGCAGAGAGGGCTGGGGATTCTCACCTCGTTTTCATACGAGCTGCCAATCACATAGAAATAGAGATCGATACTGCTTTTGTACACCACCGTCAGACCTTCCAAGAGGGCAATTTCACCTGGGGACAAAAAGGGGAAACAGTAGGTGGCCTGAGACCGAAGGGGACAGAAGGAGCTACCAAGAACTCCTGGTACCCAGCTGTTTGGGGCTGACATTAGGCAGACTGTAATGACCTCCACAGACCGAAGCGGATCTGCTCTTTTTGGGTGGCAGCGGAAGAGAAGTGTAAACTTGGGGGAGTCTGAATGTATCTTCTCCTCTCGCCACCCCTCCCCTCCCACTGCCCACTACACTTATTTCCCTCCTTGTGTATGAGACAGGATACTAGTCGATCCTTCGGAGGTGAAAATGCAGAGCGGTCACCTTTACAGACTTCCATTTACCTGCCCTAATGGATGCGGTACAATAAGCAGCGCTGCAGTTAAATTTGTCAAGGGAGGCTCATAAATCCAGGGACTAGACAGGTAGCTAACAGCCAACCTTCCAGCACGGTATTCCCGCGTGAGGTACACTCACCTCCCCATTACATTTCTGAAGAGTTTATTATATGGGGGGGGGAAGTGAAAAAAGAGGCACAGTCACTTCATCCTTTCTCCGCAGCCCTGCTGCCACCCCCTTCCCACCACTGTCCCCCAACACGGGGAGTGGTGAAAGTAAAATGACCTACTGTCAGTCCGATGAGTCTTGTTGAAAATGTTCTTCTCAAAGGCCTTTTGCTCCTTGACACTGGGGTAGGTGTCGTCATAGTACTGGTCAGAGGGAAAGGAGAGAGGGTTGGGTCATTAGAGCTGGGAGCCTAGAATGATTTGCGACTGTGTTTTGCCCTGGGAGCTTGGATTTCTCTCCTTCAAGGCATGGGGCAAGGGACAAACAGTGACATGAAGAAGAAAGGAGTGGAGGGGCAGGGAACAGGCAGTGAGTCACTGAATTTTTAAAACAATTAAAGAACCTGCTATAAGCAACCCCACCTCACATTTCGAAGACTGTCTGAGGGTAGAGGCCTACCAGCCCTATGACAAGGCTCTGCTCCTGTCTGCAATCTAGGAGAGCTCTCCTAAGACGGTTCCCATCAAGTGCTTCCTGGGAGCTACCCACACCAGGGAGCAGCGCCAGAGAATGCCAAAAATCCGAGAAGCACAGAACACCTCCTTCAGCCCCTCACTCACTGCGTGAAGCTGAAGAAAAGGAAAGGCTGCAAAACCCGCCTCCAAAGAAAGGCAAGCCCTGCCCCATGGTCTCTTATATCCCAGCTTTCTTTTCTGCGAACTGAAAGATGCAGGAGGCAACCTAGCACATCACTGAGCCCATTCCCAGGCTCTCCCTGGCAAGGGGGTGGAGATGCGGCTGCTAAATCGCTCTGCTCTTTAGGGGCTAATCCGTCGCAGTCAGCTGAAGACCTATGACAGGTCTGGCATTTAGTAACTGGATAACTGTTTCAAAAGGTGTCCTGCATAGTTACATCCAATTACAGGGAGGAACAGCTGGTGAATTCTAAACTAATCTCTACATGCTGATTGATTTATGCTATGCTCGCCCGGAGTTAATACACCAGGGACAGAAGAGATTTCTACAGGAGGGGGAGAACATGGAAGGAGAGGAGAGGGGTGTCCTTTCTTCTTTCTTTCAACAGATCCAAAGTTGGAAACATCACTCTGGGAAAGTCAGGTAGTAACAAGCTTAGTGATGGCTGTGGACCTAGGTCTGGAACCACGGAATTGCAAGAGAATTCCCTGGAAAAACCCAGGGAAGGTGACAAGGTAGAAGAGAAGGGAACACAAATGATGGACATGGGCAGGCTGCCTCTTAACACAGTGCTTTGTTAGCAACCAAGGTTCCAAAGCGTCTCCCTACTCAGAGGCTGATAACAAAGGAGGTCAGTCTGAGGACAGCGAGCAAGGAAGCTGTGACTAAGGAACAGAAGAAAACAGAGTTGTTGTTGTTTTTTTAGTTGGAGTGTCACTCTGTCACCCAGGCTGGAGTGCAGTGGCACACTCATGGCCACCATAGCCTCAGCCTGCTGGACTCAAGCAATCTTTCCAACTCAGTCTTCTAAGAAGCTGGAACCACAGGTATGCGCCACCACACCCAGCTAATTTTTTGATTTATTGTAGAGGCGAGGTCCTGCCAAGTTGCCCAGGCTGGTCTTGAACCCCTGGGCTCAGGCAATTCTCTTGCCTCCATCTCCCAGAGTGCTGGGATTACAGACATGAGCCACTGCACCCAGCTGAAAACAGGTTTTATCTGGAGTAGCCAAGGTAAAAAGGAAGAATCCTCAAAATTAAACTACTGAGGAAAATAAGCTAATAGGACCAGTCCCAAGATCCAAATCTCAGAATCAGTCTTTGTCCTGCTCCTAAACTAATCTGAAAGGGAATCTCACCTTGGCAAAAAGTCGATCTCCATCATTGTCCAGGATCAGAATGGCTTTCACAGTATACAGGGAGGGTTCCTAAAGAGACATGAACACACCTTCAGTCTTGCAGGCTCCCACTACCCCTGGTAAACCAAATACCTCCCCCTAGTCCATTAGGTCTGCAAGGAGACACAGAAGGACCTCTGTATGTTCCTTACCCCAACATGGTTAGAGTCTGACATTTCCCATTGAAAATGACCAGTGGTAAATAAGCTGAATTGAGGGAAGGAGTATTTCTTTTCTTTTTTTTTTTTTGAGTTGGAGTCTCTCTCTGTCGCCCAGACTGGAGTGCAGTGGCCGCTCCTGGCCACCACAGCCTCGACCTGCCGGGCTCCGGTGATCCTTCCGCCTCAGCCTTCAAGTAGCTGGAACTACAGGCGCGCGTTACCACACCCGGCTAATTTTTTTTTTTTACTTATTGTAGAGATGAGGTCTCACCAAGTTGCCCAGGCAGGTCTTGAACCCTCAGACTCAGGCAATCCACTCACCTCAGCCTCCCAAGGCGCGGGATTACAGGCTGAGTCACTGAGCCCAGCTGGGAGGGAGTATTTCAACAAAGGACTCCAACGCACTATCAGAGAAACAGTTTCTCTGACTCACATGGGGCTTAATCAAGATAGGTCATGCTGTTATTTCCAAATATTATGGTACAGTTATTTTCCAAATTACCTTCCCTCTCTGGTCTCCCATTGCAGGTGGATATGGAATGTGTCCAGATTAATTAACAGGCACTGCACAAGGCCATTTGAAAATAAAGTTGAATGTTCTAGTATACTTGAAAGTTTCTGCAGTCTAAATGCAGTAGCAATGCAGAGGCATAAAGCAAGCCTTCCCTAAACATCCACACACTGAGCCACGGGAAATGAGTGTCCATATGTACACACACACACACACACACACACACACACACACACACACACACACCCCGGTTCCGAATGCAGCCCACTAAGACAGTCACCTTCAAAAAACTCCCCTATGATCCCCAGTTCCTCCACTAGACCCTAACCACTACGACTTAACTTGCTAGGACAAAGATCAACCTGAATTTTGGGGGCAGTTAGGAAGCAGTGAGACGATCTGAGAAGTGCTCTGGGGCTACAGTCAGTGAGCAAGAGGGGCATTTCTTTCACTACTAAGAATCAATCACAGGATATTGGCTCTTGTAAAGGAATCACAGTCTCAGCCTTAATGATCACACTGAAAACAACTCCCTCGTTCAGCTGCTAGCACATTATGCTGCAAAAGCTTATGTGGCCTGGTGCCCCCTCTACCCCTGCAACTGCTAGGGAACCGCTAACTAGGAGGGGAAAAAGTGCAGGAGGCTGAGGCAGTAGGGCTGCTTGAAGCCAGGAGTTCTGGGCTGCAGTGAGCCATGATTACATCACTGCACTCCAGCCCAGGTGACAGAGTGAAACCTTGTTTCTAAAAAATAAATAGTGTAGAAGAGAGAGCAGACAGTGATATGTATATGAAAGGTGTCTGCAGCCTCACATTCCTTGACTTTCTAATCAACATTGTTTACCACTGTTATTCCTTATGCTAGGAGACAAGCCTGTTGCTTTCCTACCTTTTTCCTGGCCCACAGAAAGCCCACAGTCCCCATAGCGGCCAAACACAAAAGCATGTGTTTAACAAAGATCCAAGATGGAGGGAGAAAGAATCCTTGCCAGAACCCAGAAACTGCAGCCTCTACAAAGATAAACTGTCCCATGAGGCTCCAGGAGGTTTATGGTTCCATGTAAAGAACCAATCCTAGCTGGGTGGGAACAGAGAGGGGGATTAAGAATGGGAGTAAAAGGAGACCGGGCATGGTGGCTCATGCCTATAATCCCAGCACTTTGGGAGGCTGAGGCAAGAAGATTGCTTGAGCCCGGGAGTTCAAGACCAGCCTGGGCAACATAGCAAGACCTCATCTCTATAAAAAAATTAAAAATTAGCCGGGCTTGGTAGCTCAGCCTGTAATCCCAGCACTGTGGGAGGCTGAGGTGAGTGAATTGCCTGAGCCCGCGGGTTCGAGACCTGCCTGGGCAACTTGGCGAGACCTCATCTCTAAAATAAATCAAAAAAATTAGCCGGGCGTGGTAGCGTGCGCCTGTAGCTCCAGCTACTCAGAAGGCTGAGGTGGAAGGATTGCCGGAGCCCAGCAGGTCGAGGCTGTGGTGGCCAGGAGCGGCCACTGCACTCCAGTCTGGGCGACAGAGTAAGACTTCAACTAAAAAAAAAAAAAATTAAAAATTAAAAAAAAAGAATGGAGCCGGGCTCGGTGGCCAGCCTGTAATCCCGCGCCTTTGGGAGGTTGAATTGAGTGGATTGCCTGAGCCCGCGGGTTCGAGACCCACCTGGGCAGCAAGACCTCATCTCTACAATAAATCAAAAAATCAGCCAGGCGTGGTAGCACATCCCTGTAGTTCCGGCTACTCGGAAGGCTGAGGCGGAAGGATCGCCGGAGCCCATCAGGTCGAGGCTGCGGTGGCCGGGAACGGCCACTGCACTCCAGTCTGGGAGACAGAGTGAGACTCCAACTCAAAAAAACAAAAAATGGCTAGGTACAGTGACTCACATCTGTAATCCCAGAACTTTGGGAGGCCAAGGTGAGAGGATTGCCTGAGATCAGAGTTTGAGCCTAGCCAGGAAAACATGGCTAGATCCTGTCTCTACAAGAAATAAAAAAAATTAGACAGGCGTGGTGGCACGCAACTGTAGTCCCCAGCTACTTGGAAGGCTGAGGCAGAAGGACCACCTGAGCCCCACAGGTTGATGCTGCCGTGGCCATGATGCTGCCACTGCACTACAGCCTGGCCAACAGAGTGAGACTCCTAACTCCAAGAAAAAAAATGAATGGGAGTAAAAGGAACCTAGCCTTTTGACAAGGTGATAAGGAATGTAAGCTTTCCCCACTTGAACTCTTGAGGACTGCCATTTTTATGTTCTGTTCACTGATTTATCCCATTTATCCAGAACAATGTGTGACACACTCTAAACTCTCAATATCTTTCAATATTGAAGAATTGAGAGAATAAAGGAAGTCTGAGAATAAAATAAAAATGTCTTAGTACAGGAAGCACCTAGGGGACTTCTTAACATTAGACTTCCAGATATAAGTGGATTTTCCAGTGTGGTCATTTTGGGTAACATTACTACCAACCTTCTCTTTCTTCTGGCAAACAGTCCTACAGGCCCATCCTATGTGCAGTCTGGAATAAACAAGGCATGAGAAACTCCTCTCACAAACCAAAGAACTCTGTTGTCTATAAGGGAAGTTCTCTAGATTTTTTTTTTTTTTTTTTTTTTGCGTTGGAGTCTCACTCTGTCCACCAGACTGGAGTGCAGTGGCCGCTCCCGGACACCACAGCCTCCACCTGCTGGGCTCTGGCGATCCTTCCGCCTCAGCCTTCCGAGTAGCCAGAATTACAGGCATGCGCTACCACGCCCGGCTAATTTTTTATTTATTGTAGAGATGAGATCTCACCAAGTTACTTTTGTAATTTTCCCTCCTTCTCCTGTTACTCTACACGCCGACAGGACCTGCACTTTATACTTATCCCCTGTACTAAGTGTTATTCTGTCGTCCTGACTACACTGTAAAGCATGTGCTATTTTTTTTTTTTTTTTTGAGTTGGAGTCTCACTCCGTCGCCCAGACTGGAGTGCGGTGGCCGCTTCCGGCCACCGCAGCCTCGACCTGCTGGGCTCCGGCGATCCTTCCGCCTCAGCCTTCCAAGTAGCTGGAACTACAGGCGCGCGCTACCACGCCTGGCTAATTTTTTATTTATTGTAGAGATGAGATCTCACCAAGTTGCCCAGGCGGGTCTCAAACCCACGGGCTCAGGCAATCCACTCACCTCAGCCTCCCAAAGGCGCAGGATTACAGGCTGAGCCACCGAGCCCGGCTAGTTCTCTAGATTCTAACCTAAAAGATCATAACTAGAAGCAGTTCTCCTAACTCCTAACTTCTCACAAAAGGATCTTCCCATACAGCAGACTCAATTCTATGGCAACTTGGGCCCTCAGTTCACCAAAAGGGAGACACTGATGGGAATGAGCTTCTGTAATGGAAGAGAAAAGAAGTCCAAAGGGAAGGACATTTAGAAGAAATCATTTTCCCACAACCTTTTCCCTGGAAATATTTGGCGTTGTTCCTCTACCCACATCACAGCAAACTTAGGAGATGCCCATTAGTTTAAACTGGGCACTACTCTGGCATAGGAAACTGGTGCTTGTAGCCATAGAGTCTGGCATCCCGAGAACCCAAAGAAAAGGAAAGCCCTAATGGCCACCAGCCAACTGGGAGAGTCGGACAATGTCCCTTGTGGCCAACAGGGTGTGAGTGCCTGAAACAGCCACATTGGCAGAGAGAAGCACACCCCTGGGTTCTGCTCCTGGCTCCTTTCACTGGCTTCCTAGAAGACATTATCAACGAAGTCCCAAAAATAGATACATTGGATCTTCCTGGGAAGAATAAAAGGCAGGCTAAGGCAGGCTAAGGCAGGCAAGGATAAAGACTGGCTTTGACTTGAGCTTGTTAGAGCTCTGAGAGGGGAAAGAAGGCATCACAGACACGGCTTCCAAACTTCAAGGGAAGAGCCACGCTAAGTAAAGCTGAGGGCCTGGGCGAGCTTACAGGCTGCTCCAAGTCTCCACTCAGTCGCCCTGGAGCCAGCGTCTCCTCCTCTATTCTCCTGCCACCTCCTGACTGCAGCTGCTTCCACTTCAGCCTGGGGCCTCCACCTCTCAGGAGTGGGGAGGGCTAGGGGTTCTCCTCCCACCATAAAACCAGCCAGTTTAAAGGCCCCAGAAGCCATTACTGATAATGTAATTTCATTTTAAGTTTTTGCAAAGGGCAAGTTTATAAATAACTCCCAGCCACGGAGCAATGGGCTTCCTAGACAACGGACTAGGCTTGACCTTGTAACACATTAAATGCTGATTGTTGAGAAAGACCCTACAAGCTTAGGGCTGTATTCAAAGGACTTTAAAGGTCTATTCTTCCCTCCCACTCCCCACATGGGTAGCTGCTAGAAAGCTTTCGAGACAAAGTTCTGTGATGCACTGACTTTCAGAGAGCCACAGCCTGAGTGTATAACAGAACTTCACCTCAAATGCTAACAGTGCCTGGGGTGATGCACAGGCAGATTGGGCTGAGGGAGGCTGGGGGCTTAGAGAGAGCTTCGTGCATGTCTTTATTATCAGGAAAGCTGGAATGCTCTCCTCAGAACAGTGAAACATCACCAAACAAGCAATGAGACTGCGGCAAATGAGTCTCTGATCTCCAACCAGGGGCTTCTGAAGCCTGGTGCAAAACATCCACCACCTCCCAGATGCCCTCCCCAGCACACAGAGGCCTAGAGGGGAAGAGCCATTCCTAGGGCTGCCCCCTGTGGGCCTTCTGGATGACCTGCAGCTTCCTCGGGATTACAGTCAGCAGCAAAAATACTCTTAAAAGGCAGTTCTGGATAAAATCTCTCTATGTTTGTGCCTTATAAGACAAACTAGTAGAGATGGGTTCTGAAAAACCATGGGGCTGAGTCTGTTCACCATGTACACGGTAAGAGAATACTCTGGGGTAAGGTGTTGATAAGCCACAAAAGACTGGGGAACAGAACTTGGAGAAGGTAGACAGGCTATTTGGGAGCTGTGACTAATTACTTAATTCGTTTAGAGGGGAAAGAACCAAGAGACCTTCATGGAGTTACAGGATGCTATCCACAGAGCTGAAAGAGTGCAAGGAAGACTCTGGCTGCGATGACTGCAAGGTTCTTCATTTCCTATTTAAAAGAATCCTTAAGGCCACCCCAAAAGGGGGGTACCCTGACTTGGCATTAGGTCTTGATCAATTAGGAACTGTAACAAGATGTTCTTCTCTCAGTCCTATTTATAAAGTAAAACCACGACAGTAAAAACTAGAAGGAGAAATTCCCAGATACCACTCCCAGCTCCACATGGCTAATTTTGTTCCCTAACTCTGTGCCAACTTTTTTAAAACTAAAAGCTCCTCTGGGTTAAGGGCTCCAATCTGCCAGCCACCAGCCTATGAACTTCAGAAGAAAATAATTAGCAAAATGCTTTGACAGGGAAGAGCAGTTTTCAGATACCAGATTCTATTCAAGAAGCAAAGTCCAGGAAAGAATAGAAGCCACAGGTATCACAGAATATTACCCAGCTGACATGAGATCAAAAATTGGTTATAAAGAGAAAACTGAACATGTTTTAGAAGTCTACTGATGGCAGGAAGAGACATCTAGAAAGATCTTCCTGCCTGACACAGACACAAAACACAGAAAGCACAGTCACCAAGAGTCTTGACAGTGCAGGAGAAAATGTCTCAACTCCTATAACCCTTTTATTTTATTTTATTTTTGAATTGGAGCCTCACTCTGTTGCCCAGACTGGAGTGCAGTGGCATGCTCCCGGCCACCACAGCCTCGACCTGCTGGGCTCCGGCGATCCTTCCGCCTCAGCCTTCCAAGTAGCTGGAACTACAGGCACGTGCCACCATGTCCGGCTAATCTTTGATTTATTGTAGAGACGAGGCTTGCCAAGTTTCCTGGGCTGGTCTCAAACCCGCAGGCTCAGGCAATTCACTTTCCTCGGCCTCCCAAAGTGCTGGGATTACAGGCTGAGCCACTGAGCCCGGTCAACACTTTTATTTTTTAAATAGAGATGGGGGTCTAGCTATGTTGCCCAGGCTGGACTTGAACTCCTGGGCTCCAGTTATCCTCCCACCTCTGCCATGCCTGGCCATAATCCCTGTATTTCAGTCTGGATCAGACATTGACTCAAGGTTTCCCTTTCTGAGACTCAGCTTCCTCATCGGAGAAATTAGAAGCCTGACCTACATCAGTTAAGGTTAATACCTTTTTTGAGCTACAGCAGACACTTTTGGTAAGCTGATGAAATCTATGGACCTTGCTCCCAGCAAAACGCACATTCACAAATTTTTATGATTTCAAGGAGTTCACAGACTTGGGTTTAGAATTAAATGAGATTCTCTCTGAAGATAAGATGGTATGGAGGGAGAAAAAGGGGGGGTAGTAATACTTTCATGCATCACCCCCTCCCTTCTGCCTGGCGCCCAGTAATGACTTCAATAAATGTGTGTGAGGCCTTCATAAATTAATAACTATGATTGAGAAAACTAATACAGCCAGCAGGGGGAGTACAGAGCAGCATCGCACCCCTCCAGCTTTCAATGACAGAAGAGATGGTCAAAGCCTCACGCTCTTTAGGATAACAGTCTCAGGCCCTTTCTCAAAATCCAGAAAGCCCATTTACCAGAGAGCTATTTGTGTAGGGGTCACACAGTTCCTAACGCTTCAACTATTATAGACGTGAAAGAACCACAGTAATGAGGGATCAAGCAGCACTGCTGGGAAGAGACAAGCTGAACAGAAATCAGACTGCACTCCATACCTGAAGCCTGAGAGCAGCACTGGAACCTCCTGCTTTCCCCGTCTGGTAATCCAGGAGCGCTCATGTAAATGTCACTCAGAAAAGGAAAAAATGAAACAGGCCTAGACCCACTTCTGATGGGTCCTTGGTCATGATTTATCCCTCTGCCCTCCCTTATCTGCTCCGGAAAACAAAAAACTAGTCTCCGAAAGACTGAATTGACAGTCTCTGTGTTATCTTTTAGTCTATTTATGCCCCCAAATCAACCCAAAGCAGATCTGCTCTATTCTCTGGTTTCAGTCTCTCTTTAAAACCATACAATAGAAAAGGAGTTGGAGAATATTGGTTGACAGAGCTATCCAGGCCAATTGGCTGTGGATGAGATATCTGCATTGAGAGTGAGAGAATAAAGCCAGGCACGGTGGCTCACACCTGTAATCCCAGCACTTTGGGAGGCCAAAGCGAGAGCACAGTCTCAGCCCAGAGGTTTGAGACCAGCCTGAACAACATGATAAAACCTTGTCTCAATGATAAATTAAAAAAAAAAAAATAGCTGGGCAAGGTGGCACACACCTGTCCTTGGAAGGACCGCCTGAGCACAGCAGGTTAAGGCTGTGGTGGCTATGAGCATGCCACTGCACTCCAGCCTGGGCAACAGAGTGAGACGCCAACTCAAAAAAAAAAAAGAATGAGAAAATAAAAAAGCCAGGCCAGGCACAGTGGCTCACGCCTGTAATCCCAGAACTTTGGGAGGCCGAGATGAGAGGACTACTTGAGCTTACGGATTCAAGACCAGCCCGAGCAACATGACGAGACCTCATCTCTATAATAAATAAATAAAAAAATATCAGCCAGGGGTGGTGGCACATGCCTATGGTTCCAGCATCTTGGAAGGCTGGGGCGAAAGGATCGCCTGAGTCCAGCAAGTCAAGGCTACAGTGGCCGTGAGCATGCCACTGCACTCCAGCCTGGACGACAGAGTGAGACTCTGACTCAAAAAAAAAAAAAAAGCCAAGTAAGGAGACAAGCTTTATCTGCAGCATGTATGACCTAAGTTATACAACCAGAAGGACTTCCTGAAGAGATGGGAGTAGTCAAACACCAGAAGAGGTGACAGAGACTAGGGAATCTAAGGCCAGGAGAGATCCCTCTAGTAATCTGATGTTAGAGAAGATCTATTTTTCCCAGAAACAGGAGGCAGCAAGTGAGAAGGCTCTTGCCAATACAAGCATCTTATGGTGTGCATGGACTTGGCCTCCCAATTCATTTACATCGGCCGTCCCATGGGCACTCTGCCTTCCCTCTTCCTAATTACTCCCGTACAAGTGAGGACGTGGGCACTAATTCTTTATCCCCGCTCCATCTTTTACCCGCCCTCTCCAGCCCCCCTTTCCACAGCTTGTTTTCTTGTCAATATCTTGACTCTAACCAAGTCACATCAACAGTATAAAGTAAAAAACAGCAAGTATCTAGATGAAAAAAAATTCTAAACCGCCGCTAGGCTCCCTCAAATATCTGGATAACTGCATTTATCCTCCGCCTCCCAAGGCAGACCTGGCTTCTCATGAAGGTTTTCTTCACACGGAGGCCCCTTCCTTCTCTTCTGACCATGTGACAGCTCCCCTACATCTTTGATATAATTTATACCTTGCCAGGGACCAACTCTTTCTCACCACTGTGAAAGAAAGGGAAAAATATATATATAAATATGTCGGAAATCTATAACAAGGTCTTCTTGGAGGGCAAGGCATGGGGAGAGTTAGAGGCAGCGCCAATTGCTCTTTGGGGGTTTTAGTTCAAGCCGAGGTCTGCTTCCAGCAATCAACCATTAAAACAAGCCGGCCAGAGTAACAGCACAGTTTATTCTGATCATTTAATTTGAAGTGTCAATAAATTAAACTTCAATCAATTAAACTAGGTGTGCAATAACCCAGATGGACACCCCGACACCAACATAATCACAATAAAAATTTTTATGGCTGCCAGGGACCTCACCGGGGGCAGTGCTGGCACTGCTCGCGCCCTAGCTGAGAAATATATCTCCACAGCACAGGAACGAAGAGATTGCTTCTCCTAACGAAATGGAGGGGCCAGGCACCGGCAAGGACGCAGCTGGGAGAGGGGCACAGGGGACTGCCAGGAACGAGATGGGAGTGCTTTGGGGGCTTATGTAATTGATACCTTTGCCCAGAGCAGGGGGAGGGGGCATTTAGGCCAAGTACCTCTACTGTTAGTGCCAAAGGAATTTAACAAAAGCCCCATTAAGATGATTCAGGAAGCAAAGGCCAAGGAGCAATATCAACCTTTAAGAGTCATTGATGCATTCTGCGTAGTTTTCTCCTCCATCTACACTCATACCCTTGTGCACTTTGGATGGCCTGATTTTTGAATGAGGCTTAGAATTTGGGATTTGGTCATTATTTCAGAATAAAACATTAAGGAAAGAGTACAGAATTAAAAGTCGAGTCTGTAAAGCACTGGAGAAGCACTCAGAAGGTGAATCCAGAGAGGATCAGGAAAAATTAAATCTATGATCAAAGATTTAAGGATCCAAACTGCTAGAGTAATTCAGCTTTGAGGAAAAAAGGGAGAAGGGAGAGACAGGATAAGTCATTATCTTTAAGACTCCACAAGTCAAGCCGGGCTCGGTGGCTAAGCCTGTATTCCCGCGCCTCTGGGAGGCTGAGATGAGTGGATTGCCTGAGCCCGCAGGTTCGAGACCTGCCTGGGCAGCGAGACTTCATCTCTACAATAAATCAAAAAAAAATCAGCCAGGCGTGGTAGCGCCCACCTGTAATTCTGACTACTCAGAAGGCTGAGATGGAAGGATCGCCGGAGCCCAGCAGGTCGAGGCTGCGGTGGCCGGGAGCGGCCACTGCACTCCAGTTTCGGTGACAGAGTGAGACTCCAACTCAAAAGAAAAAAAAAAAAAGACTCCACAAGCCATTAATGGAGAGTAGTGACCAGCAGAGATCCCTCTCCATTCAGAACTCAAAAAGAGAGAAGCAGCAGAAACAGCAGGCTGAGAGCATTATCAGGAAGCACTGAGAACTGAAGGAGATGAAAAGGTCTCTTTCCTTAGACCCGATGAGGGGACCTGGAAAAGATTAGACAAATCTGCCTGAACGTGAGAGTTGGATACTTAATTCAAGAAAGAAATTTGACCCACCATAAAGCACCTAATGAAGAGAATCTATTGTTGTTCAGAAATTCCATAACTAATTTCAATCAATAGTCTTACTGACCCCCTCAAGCTTTCTCTTCCCTTGTTCTCAACATCCTGTAGCTGTGTGCCTTGGAGAAGTGTGTAGAGAAGATTATGCTTTGACCAGATTTCCCCAGAGGTCCAGCAGAGACAGGAAATACAAATGTGAGAGGAGGAAGAATAAAGGAATAACAGAAGGAGCCTGCCTAAGATGTGGCTTGTTAAATACTATCCAGGTACAGTAAACTCTAGCACAGTAGAGAGCTAAGGTGAGACCCAGGGGTTCCTCACATTTTTCATAATGAAGATGAAGACCTAAGAATCAAGAGTTGCTGCTGAGTAGACAGAGAAGGGGAAGAGAGGAGAAAGGTCATTCTGAATCAGATGGAGCTGACTGTGTGGGCCGGATTGTGTGGGTAGTAAGAGAAGATATTTAGGAAATATTGCCTGATTCTCACTAAGATTCGTTATCTGAACCACAGAATGCGGAAAGTTATTGAAATGACTATTTTCTCACTTCTCCCAAGGATGGCACAAAACTAGTGCCACTGTGGATACAGAGAAGTTGATTTATTACACACAAGGAATGTCCTAGGGTCTTAGGGTTCAATTCTCTCTATCATGAAACTCCAGATGAAAACAGTTGGAATTAACTTCTTTTTTTTGAGTTGGAGTCTCACTCTGTCACCCAGACTGGAGTGCAGTTGCTGCTCCCGGCCACCGCAGCCTCGACCTGCTGGGCTCTGGCGATCCTTCCACCTCAGCCTTCTGAGTAGCTGGAACTATAGGCGCGAGCTACCACACCCGGCTCATTTTTGATTTATTGTGGAGATGAGGTCTCGCCAAGTTGCCCAGGCGGGTCTCGAACCCACAGGCTCAGGCAATCCACTCACCTCAGCCTCCCAAAGGCACGGGATTACAGGCTGAGCCACCGAGCCTGGCTGGAATTAACTTCTTAATTGGAGGCCCAAAATACATTAAAATTGTAAGGAGAAAAAAAGTAGCAAAGAGATGACAAAGATGAAGGAAAATATTAGTTTAATATCACAAGCACAAGAATTGATACCTGTTGCCAGGCGCAGTGGCTCATACCTATAATCCCAGCACTTGGGAAGCTGAGATGAGAGGATTGCCTGAGCTCACAGGTTCAAAACCAGCCTGGGCAACTTGGCAAGACCTCATCTCTACAATAAATCAAAAAATTAGCCAGGCATGGTAACACGTGCCTGTAATTCCAGCTACTTGGAAGGCTGAGTCCAGAAGGTTGAGGCTGTGGTTGTCATGAGCATGCCACTGCACTCCAGCCTGAGCTACAGAATGAGATTCTGACAGCTAAAAGGACAATTTTGCATATTGAAGAGGTGGAAAGCTGTGATGAGAGAACCTACAGTACCATCAAAGAGAGAATTGGTCCAGGAGGACAAAGAAATCAAAATCTAATCCTAGTTTTGACACTGCACTTCCTTAGGTGCCCATAATCCTGTATCACAGGCTCTCCATGACAAAGAATCAGTGTGGATTTTAAAGCGAAGTTCAGGGGTATCTGACCAAATTCACAGGAATCTGTGAATCCAGCATCTTAGGCATAAATTAAAGTAGAGGAATAAAGAAGCTGCTGGCTGAAACAGAAGTCACCGAGGAAGCAAAGACAGAAAATTAAGGAAAGAGAAATGTAATAGAAACAGGAGACTTTCACATGTAACTCCCCCAACTCACTACTACACACAGACCCACTGCCACAAGGCTCCCCAAGTGTCATCTTCCTCACTCCTTTACCGCTAAGCAGATTCCCTTCTAAACATATGTAGGGAACAGTCTAGAAACTTCCAAAGAAATGAATTCCCTGGACTCTATCCTAGTCTGTTACTTGATTAAGAATACTTGGAGCCGGGCTCGGTGGCTCAGCCTGTAATCCCGCGCTTTGGGAGGCTGAGGTGAGAGGATTGCCTGAGCCCACGGGTTCGAGACCCGCCTGGATAACTTGGCAAGACCTCAGCTCTACAATAAATCAAAAGTCAGCCAGGCGTGGTAGCGCGCGCCTGTAGTTCCTGTTACTTGGAAGGCTGAGGTGGAAGGATCGCCAAAGCCCAGCAGGTCGAGGCTACGGTGGCCGGGAGCGGCCACTGCACTCCAGTCTGGGTGACAGTGAGACTCCAACTCAAATAAAAATAAAAAAAAAAAAAGAATACTTGGAACTGCCTGGTACAGAAAATATTAAAAACTACTCAGATTGTAACCTTTTTACCTAGATTTGACCCACCCATAGATAAGAAGAAATTATCTCTAACATGTTTAAAGAAGGTAATTAAAACCTGTTCTTTTCTTTTCTTTTTTTATTTATTGCAGAGATGAGGTGAGGTCTCGCCAAGTTGCCCAGGCTGATCTCGAACTGCAGGCTCAGGCAATCCTCTCACCTCGGCCTCCCAAAGTGCTAGGATTATAGGCGTGAGCCATCACACCTGGCTATAACCTGTTATTTTCTTTTACTTGATGAGGATCTGGATGTGTACACATATGAGATCTGAAGGAATATAAAAGACAAGAAAATTTCTTTGGAAAGAGGCCTAAGAGTTCAACTCAATTAGGGAAAGAGGCTGGGAGCTAAATTCCTACACTGTACTACACACCACCACACACACCACACAACCACACACACACACACACACACACACACACACACACACACACCTACACACACACACCTCCAAATTGCAAAACACAACACACACACACACACACACACACACACACCCCTACACACACACACACCTCCAAATTGCAAAACAGATATGGCACTTTCGAGAGAAATGCTCTGGTCCAGTGCTAAAGAATGGGTAATAGGTATTTTATTCGTCTGAACAAGCCAAAAGGATCATATGGACAAGAGAGCTAAAACACTCCCCTTCAGCCACAATTCTCATGTAACCAGAGAGGGAGAAATTGGTATCCTAGATCCAATAAGAATTCCTAAAGTCTAAATAGGGACAGAAAAGGAGAACAGAGTAAGGAATCTGGAAAAATATATTCCACAATCCATAACTCTACCAGGTATTCCAGAACTTTGATGGAATATCGACTCTTTATCATGACACATTTATACAGCAGGGATTAACAGGAAACCGAAGGTAAAACAGTTTTTTGAAGGACGAATTACCAATGGAGAGTCAAACTCCGGAAAACATCGGGAGGAGCCTGTGATGACAAAACACCGGTATTCTGTTCTTAAAACTTTGGAAGTTTGGGGAAATTCAAATCAGAATATCATCCACAATGCTGTGAATAAGAGGGAACCTGAAGGACCCAAATCCAGTCCGTTTATAATTCTGTGTGTCCTAAGGACTCTCTCTGTGTACCCTTCAACTTTCCACTGACTCTCTGCCCTCTCCCCGGCAGGGCTTCCTACTCTAAACCCAGGCCTTAACTCCTGCACTAGGCCACACACTTATTCCAGGGGCCGATAGAAACTTCAGTCCCCAAGGATTACCCGGAACTCCCCTTCCCTCACCTCCCCGTCTGGCTGAACCCTGACTCCCAGCCCCTGTGGACACCGCAGCATCTCCGCTGCCCCTCCGGCTCCTACCAAAATCAGCGCCTCCATCTTCCCCCGCAGCTGGTGCCGACGTGGAGCCGCAAAAGTAACGCCACCGCTGATTGGCCCTGCGTCCTCGTTAGACCCCGCCCAGGATAGGGATCATTGGCTAAAGATAAGCCAGCCCTTTGCTCTATGGACCAATCATTGTAAGCGGAAGCAAGCTGTCCAACCAAAAAGCGCGAGTATTTGACTGTCAGCTTGAAGGCTCAATAAAACGTCGAAACCTCACAACTGATTGGGGCGGGAGGGTCAGTGGGGCGGGGTTGTTTCCATGGGGAACAGAGGAAGCGATTGTTAATTTTCAATTGGTACGGGGTGGGCACGTGATATTGTCGGCCTGATTTCGCGGCTTTAATCAGCACTCCCTTTAGGGGGCGCTATGTTTCCTTAGCCTTTAACACGGGCCCCGCCCGACGGAATCTTACCCTAATTTCTATTCCCAGCGACCCGGTTTGGTCCAGGATACCTGTGTTGCTGTGGCCAACGGCCAGCTCTGCCCTCAGGCAGCTCAGGTCACTTCAGCATCCTTTCAGAAAGTCTGTACAACCATGGAGTGGACCGAGAGATGCTAACTAGATAAACCAAGACCGCCAGGACTACCGGATTGTCACAGTAACAATCTCCCCAAGGTGGAGTCGCATGCTTTGCTGGGCTCAGGGAAGGACGAAAAACCATCCGTGACTTTCTAGAAGCCGATTTGATTTGGCTCAACGTGAGTAGGATGTTAGGGCATTGGAGACTAGAGAGGAGAGTGTAGGAGGGGCAGAGGGGGAAAGGGATTAGAATAAGGGAAGGTACAGGGAGTAGGGGCTGTGGTTTTCCAGCAGGGACAAGCCGTTGCAAAATGAGAAAAGAGAAGTTTACTGAATGCAGGGATTTCACAATAAGAGAGGGTTTTGATGAAGCTTGGCTTTTCCCCACCCCTAGGTTCGCTGGTCCTTGACCTCTCTTAGGTCAGGAATACCTATTGCTTTACCCTAATCCTGTAAATTGCCTTAATTATCCTAAAGAGATTTTGTTTTCTCTCCATCTCTGACGACCATATCTTTAGGAGCTCTTCAAGAAAAGAGTGCAAACTCACCCAGGAGTTTTTCTTTTTTTATTTTTGCGTTGGAGTCTCACTCTGTCTCTGTCGCCCAGACTGGAGTGCAGTGGCCGCTTCCGGCCACCGCAGCCTCGACCTGCTGGGCTCCAGCGATCCTTCCGCCTCAGCCTTCCAAGTAGCTGGAACTACAGGCGCGCACTACCACGCCCGGCTGATTTTTGATTTATTGTAGAGATGAGGTCTCGCTAAGTTGTCCAGGCGGGTCTCGAACCCACGGGCTCAGGCAATCCGCTCACCTCAGCCTCCCAAAGTGCTGGGATTACAGGCTGAGCCACTGAGCCTGGCTAGGAGTTTTTCTAATAGTCTTAGAGTAGAGTCAGAGAAACACCTAAAACAATAAAAGGGCATGGTGGTGCACCTATAGTCCCAGCTACCCCAGAAGCTGAGGCAGGTGGATCGCTTCAGCCAAGATCTAGGCCATAGTGCTCAATGACAGTGCCTGTGAATAGCCCCTGCACTCCAGCCTGGGCAACATAGCAAGACTCCATCTCTAAAACAATTTAAAAAAAAAATACAAGCCGGGCTCGGTGGCTCAGCCTGTAATCCCGCGCCTTTGGGAGGCTGAGGTGAGTGGATTGCCTGAGCCCGCGGGTTCAAGACCCGCCTGGGCAGCGAGACCTCATCTCTACAATAAATCAAAAAATCAGCCGGGTGTGGTAGCGCATGTCTGTAATTCCCGGCTACTTGGAAGGCTAAGGCGGAAGGATCGCTGGAGCCGAGCAGGTCGAGGCTGCAGTGGCCGGGAGCGGCCACTGCACTCCAGTCTGGGCAACAGAGTGAGACTCCAACTCAAAAAAATAAAAAATAAAAAAATACAAAGCCGGGCTCGGTGGCTCAACCTGTAATCCCGCGCCTTTGGGAAGCTGAGGTGAGTGGATTGCCTGAGCCCACGGGTTCGTGACCCACCTGGGCAACTTGGTGAGACCTCATCTCTACAATAAATCAAAAAATTAGCTGGGTGTGATAGCGCGCACCTGTAGTTCCAGCTACTTGGAAGGCTGAGGCTGAAGGATCACCGGAGCCCAGCAGGCGAGGCTGCGGTGACAGGCTGGGAGTGACCACTGCACTCCAGTCTGGGCGACGGAGTGAGACTCCAACTCAAAAAAAAAAAAAAAATACAAAACAAGGCCCGGGTATGGTGGCTCACGCTTATAATCACAGCACTTTGGGAGGAGGAGGTGAGAGGAATGCCTGAGCTCACAGGTTGGAGATCAGCCTGGGCAACTTGGTGAGACCTATCTCTACAATAAATCAAAAGATTAGCCAGGCGTGGTGGCCCATGCCTGTAGTTCAGCTGCTTAGAAGGCTGAGGCGGAAGGATCACCTGAGCACCTGAGCCCAGCAGGTCGAGGCTACAGTGACCCTGACCCACTGCACTCCAGCCTGGATGACAGAGTGATACTCTGACTCAAAATAAAGAAAAAAAGATTGTGGTAAGGTTGGTTCTGGTTCGTGAGTGTTTGACTCCTCTTTGATTATGGAGTAACTGACAAATTTGAACAGTCAGGCATTGCTCCAGAAGATAACTGAATTCAAAGATAGCTGAATTCTTAGCTCTGCAGCCTGTTCGGTAACTGCGTTATGGGGGGAGGACTACTTGACCAGTTTAGAAACATTAGTTCTTGTTGTGACTTTCCCTTAATCAGTGGGAGACCTCTGGCAAGTCCCAGTTCCCTCCAGAGACAGACTATAGCTACCAGTTTTAGAAAGGGAGAGTTTCAGCCCAGAGTTTTTTAGTGCCCTACGTAACTTTAAAAACCTATGATTTTTGTGGCTTCTTTTGCTTCCATCTCTCCTTCACCTGGAAAACTGTTTCTCAGCCTTTAAGAACCAATCATTTGGGTGGCAGAGGTGGGAGAATTGTCTGAGCCCAGAGGTTCGAGACCAGCCTGGGAAACTTGGGGGAGACCTTGTCTCTACGGTAAATCAAAAAATTAAGCCGGGCTCGGTGGCTCAGCCTGTAATCCCATGCCTTTGGGAGGCTGAGGTGAGTGGATTGCCTGAGCCCGCGGGTTCAAGACCCGCCTGGGCAGCGAGACCTCATCTCTCCAATAAATCAAAAAATCAGCCAGGCGTGGTAGCGCATGCCTGTAATTCCGGCTACTCAGAAGGCTGAGGCGGAAGGATCTCCGGAGCCCAGCAGGTCTAGGCTGCAGTGGCCGAGAGCGGCCACTGCACTCCAGTCTGGGCGACAGAGTGAGATTCCAACTCAAAAAAAAAAAAAAAATTAGCTGGACATAGTGGCGGGCCTGTAGTTCCAACTACTTGGAAGGTTAAGGTGGAAGGATTGCCTGAGCCCAGCAAGTTGAGGCTGCGATGGATCGATGGCTATGAGTGATAGAGTGAGATTCTGACTAAAGAAAAAAAAAGAAGCCGGGCTCAGTGGCTCAGCTTGTAATCCCATGCCTTTGGGAGGCTGAGGTGAGTGGATTGCCTGAGCCCGCAGGTTCGAGACCCACCTGGGCAGCGAGACCTCATCTCTACAATAAATTTTAAAAAAATCAGCCGGGTGTGGTAGCGCATGCCTGTAATTCTGGCTGCTCGGAAGGCTGAGATGGAAGGTTCACTAGAGCCCAGCAGGCGAGGCTGCGGTGGCCGTAAGCGGCCACTGCACTCCAGCCTGGGCGACAAAGTGAGACTCCAACTCAAAAAAAAAAGAAAAAAAGAAAAAAGAAAAAAAAGAACCAATCAAATGCAAAATACTTTTGTTCTCTCTCAGTCTTTCTCTCTCCCGCCCCTCCCTCTCTGGCTCTCTCTATATACATATATATTACATATATATGATTACAAACCATACATATATTTGAGTTAGAGTCTCACTCTGTCGCCCAGCCTGGAGTGCAGTGGCACGCTCCCAGCCACTGCAGCCTCAACCTGCTGGGCTCTGGTGATCCTTCCACCTCAACCCTCCAAGTAGCCAGAACTACGGGCATGTGCTACCACGTCTGGCTATTTTTTGATTTATTGTAGAGACAAGGTCTCACCAAGTTGCCCGGGTAGGTCTTGAACCCGCGGGCTCAGGCAGTCCACTCGCCTCAGCCTCCCAAAGTGCTGAGATTACAGGCTGAGCCACCGAGTCCAACCACAAATGATATATGGGAGGCCTAGGTGAGATTGCCTGAGCCCATGGATTTGAG
Source organism: Cephalopachus bancanus (assembly GCA_027257055.1). Classification (NCBI taxonomy): domain Eukaryota; kingdom Metazoa; phylum Chordata; class Mammalia; order Primates; family Tarsiidae; genus Cephalopachus; species Cephalopachus bancanus. Next base: position 716,680 of record JAPVLO010000385.1, on the reverse strand, counting down.
ACCTGCCCAGGCAACTTTGGGAGACCTCATCTCTACAATAAATCAAAAAATTAGCTGGGCGTGGTAGCACGCACCTGTAGTTCCAGCTACTTGAAAGGCTGAAGCAGAAGGATTGCCGGAGCCCAGCAGGTCGAGGCTGCAGAGCGGCCACTGCATTCCAGTCTGGGTGACAGAGTGAGACTCCAACGCAAAAAAAAAAAGTGTAAGGAGAAAAGACTGGAAAGAAATGTGTCAAAATGTAACCAGTGACTGTTTTGAAGTGATAGGAATTTTGCCAGTTTCCATATTTTCCAGTTGTTCTAAAAGTTGGAAGTGCTACATTGTAATAGGAAAAATAAGCTACTTTGTAAAGGACAAAATCAAAGTCTTCTCCCCCCTGCAGCCTTCCCTGATGGCCCAGGTGGTTAAACACTTCCTCCTTGTTGCCAAGGCTGACTAGTTATGGCCCTATTGTAATATACCCGTTTAACACACCAGACTTGCCCCCTGTGGCAGTGCTTTGTCCCATTCATTTTATTTCCTTAGCTCCTAGCTCTCGGGCAGTACTCTCAAACTGTAAGGGTTGACTGAATGGAATAAATATTTGGGAAAATGTAAGATGCAAAGATGAATGAGCAGTGTCAAAGGACAATATAGGCTTAAGTAAGGGATACAGAATCTGAGAAGAGCGTGACCCTAAGGATGGGTGGAGGGCGAGGTCAAGAAGAAGAGGGGACGTTGAGTTAGGCCTTGCATTCATGCATTGATGAATGACAGGAAGGGTTTGGTATGAATAAAGGAATGGAGGTTGGGATATGATATGGGTTTTTTTTTACTTTTTTGGGGGGGGTTGGAGTCTCACTCTGATACCCAGGCTGCAGTGCAGTGGCACACTCATAGCTACCGCAGCCTCAACCTGCTGGGCTCAGGCGATCCTTACACCTCAGTCTTCCAAGTAGCTGGAATTACAGGCACGTGCCACCACGCCCTGCTAATTTTTTTATTTATTGTAGAGATGAGGTCTTGCCAATTTGCCCAGGCTGGTCTCGAACCCATGGGCTCAGGCAGTCCTCTCACCTCAGCCTCCCAAACTGCTGGGATTATAGGCGTGAGCCACCATGCCCAGGCTATTTAAAACTTTTTATTATGGTAAAATATATGTAACATAAAGTATACTATATTAATCGTGTTTAAGTTTTCAATTCAGTGTCATTAATTACTTTCATGCTGTTATGCAATCATCACCATTATCCATCTCCAGAATTTTTTCATCATCCCAAACTGAAACTCTGTACCCGTTAAACAATAACTCCCCGTTCTCCCCTGCCCCCAGCAGCTGGTAACCACTACTTTTACTTTCTGTCTCAATAAATATGACTATTCTAGTACCTCATAAGATGGAATCATACAATATTTTATCCTTTGCATCTGGCTTATTTCACTTAGCAGAATGTCTTAAGGGTTATGTAAGAAATCTTCAAGGGATTAATTTCATGGAATAGATAATTCAAACAAAGAAGTAGGAAAGAGCCAACCACAGTGCCTCACGCCTGTAATCCCAGCACTTTAAGAGGCCAAGGTGGGAGGATTGCTTGAGTCTGAAGTTCAAGACCAGCCTGGACAACATATCAAGACCTTGTCTCTACAAAACAAATTTAAAAATTAGCCATTAGCCAGGCATGGTGGCGCACATCTGTAGTCCCAGTTACTCAGGAGGCTGAGGGGGAAGGATCGTCTGAGTTCTGGAGGCTGAGGCTGCATTGAGACAGGCAACAGAATGAGACTCTGACTTAAAAAAATTTTTTTTTAATCTTAAAAAGGTCAGGCTCAGTGGCTCAACCTATAATCCCAGCACTTTGGGAGGCTGAGGTGAGTGGATTGCCTGAGCCCACAGTTTTGAGACCAGCCCAGGCAACTTGATGAGACCTCGTCTCTACAATAAATTAATAATTAGTCGGGCATGGTAGCGTGCGTCTGTAGTTCCAGCGACTTGGAAGGCTGAGGCGGAAGGATCACCAGAGCCCAGCAGGTCGACACTGAGTTGGCCGTGGGCGTGGCACTGCACTCCAGCCTGGGCGACAGAGTGAGACTCCTACTCCAAAATAAATAAATAGATAGATAGATCAATAAATAAAGTGGTCAGGGAAGACCTTACTAAGAAGAGAGTACATGATTAAAAAAAAAGAGAAACTCAAAGAGGTAAGGGAATGAGCCATGTGAATATTTGGGGAAAGGGATTCCAATCAAAGAAAATATAAGGCCAGGCATTGTAGCTCACACCTGTAATCCCAGCACTTTGGAAGACCCAAGCAGGAGGATCAATTAAACCCAGAGTTTGAGATTAGCTTGAGCAACATAGCAAGACCTCATCTCTACAGAAAAAAAAAAAAAAATTAGCCGGGCATGGTGGCATATGACTGTAGTCCCAGCTACTCAGGAGACTGGAGACTGCAGTGAACTGTGATCGAGCCACTGCACTCCATCCCGGGGGCCAGAGTGAGACCTCTGGTCAAAAAGATAACTTAAAGAAAAGCGTGGAAGAAAGGTATTAATATAGATTATCCTCGGTAGCTCAACCTGTAATGCCAGCACTTGGAGAGGCCGAGGTAAGTGGATTGCCTGAGCCCGCGGGTTTGAGACCCACCTGAACAACTTGGCGAGACCTCTACAATAAATCAAAAACTAGCCGGGCATGGTAGCGTGCGACTGTAGTTCTGACTACTTGGAGGGCTGAGGTGGAAGGATCACCAGAACCCAGCAGGTTGAGGCTGTGGTGGCCGGGAGCATGCCACTACACTCCAGTTGGGGTGATGGAGTGAGACTCCAACTCAAAAAAAAAAAAAAAAAAAAATAAATAATATATATATATATATATATAAAATCCCAGCTGGGTGTGGTGGCTCCCACCTAGAATCCCAGAGTTTTGGGGGAGGTGGAGGTGAGAGAATTGCCTGAGACTCCAACGCAAGAAAAAAAAAGTTAGGTTAACCCAGAGGTTGAGATGAAAGGAATGAATTATTAAATAGTTTTTATTTTCTTTTTTATTCATTTATTTTGTGTGTCAGAATCTCACTCTGTCACCCAGGCTGGAGTGCAGTGGCAGGCTCACGACCATCGCAGCCTCGACCTGCTGGACTCAGATGATCCTTCCGCCTCAGCCTTCCATGTAGCTGGAACTACAGGTGTGTGCTACCACAACCAGTTAATTTTTGATTTATTATAGAGATGAGGTCTCACCAAGTTGCCTGGGTGGGTCCTGAACCCGTGGGCTCAGGCAATCCACTTGCCTCAGCCTCCCAATGTGCTAGGATTACAGGCTGAGCCACCGAGCCCAGCCAATAGTTTTTCTTAATGTATGTTGGTATTGTTTGACTTTATACAAGCATGTTTACAGTTTTTTTGTTTGTTTGTTTGTTTGTTTTTTGAGTTGGAGTCTCCCTCTGTTGCCCAGACTGGAGTGCAGTAGCCGCTCCCAGCCACCACAGCCTCGATCTGCTGGGCTCTGGCGATCCTTTCACCTCAGCCTTCCAAGTAGCTGGAACTACAGGGGTGCACTACCATGCCCAACTAGTTTTTGATTTATTGTAGAGATGAGATCTCACCAAGTTGTCCAGGCGGGTTTCGAACCCGTGGGCTCAGGCAATCCACTCACCTCAGCCTCCCCAAACAAGGGATTACAGGCTGAGCCACCGAGCTGGCTTGTTTACACTTTAAAGGCTTATAAAACCTGGGCACAGTGGGGTGATCCTGTTGTCCCAGCTACTTGGGAGGCTGAGGCAGGAGGACTGTGAAGCCCTGGTTTTCCAGGCTGCAATGTGATCATATCTGTGAAGAGTCACTGCACTCCAGCAAGTCAACGTCAAAATGGGAATAAAGATTAAAAGAGATAATACAGGACGGGCTGGCTTAGCCTCCCAGCACTTTGGGAGACCAAGGTGAGATGCCTGAGACGGTAGGTTCAAGACCCGCCTGGGCAACTTGGTGAGACCTTGTCTCTACAATATATAAAAAAATTAGCTGGGCATGGTAGTGCACACCTGTAGTTCTGACTATTTGGAAGACTGAGGCAGAAGGATCGCTGGAGCCCAGCAGGTCGAAGATGCAGTGGCCAGGAGCGTGCCACTACTCTCCAGTCTGGGCGACAGAGTAAAACTCCAACTCAAAAAAAAAAAATAGAGATAATATGTGTGAAAATATATGTGAACTGTTAAATTTTCTACTGTTGTCATTTTGTCATTATCTTTTTTTTTTTTTTTTTTTTTGAGTTGGAATCTCACTGTCACCCAGGCTGGAGTGCAGTGGCCACTCCCGGCCACCGCAGCCTCGCCTGCTGGGCTCCGGTGATCCTTCCGCCTCAGCCTTTCAAGTAGCCGGAATTACAGGCATGTGCTACCACGCCCGGCTGATTTTTTGATTTATTGTAGAGATGAGGTCTCACTGCCCAGGTGGGTCTCGAACCCGCGGGCTCAGGCAATCCACTCACCTCAGCCTCCCAAAGGCGCAGGATTACAGGCTGAGCCACTGAGCCCGGCCAGTTTTGTTTTTTAATTGAGGTAAAATGCATGTAAAAAATTAACCATTGAAAACTGGAATTCAGCCGGGCTCGGTGGCTCAGCCTGCAATCCCGCGCCTTGGGAGGCTGAGGTGAGTGGATTGCCTGAGCCCGCGGGTTCGAGACCCGCCCAGGCAACTTGGCGAGACCTCATCTCTACAATAAATCAAAAAATCAGCCGGGCGTGGTAGCATGCACCTGTAATTCCGGCTACTTGGAAGGCTGAGGCGGAAGGATCGCCGGAGCCCAGTAGGTCGAGGCTGCAGTGACTGGAAGCACCCAGTGCACTCCAGTTTGGGTGACAGAGTGAGACTCCAACTCAATAAATAAATAAATAAATAAATAAATAAATAAATAAATAAATAAATAAAACTGGAATTCAGGTCAGGCACAGTGGTTCACACCTGTCATCCCAACACTTAGGGGAAGCAGAGGTGAGAGAATTGTCTGAGCTCAGGAGTTCCGGACCAGCCCGGGCAACTTGGCCAGTTCTCCTCTCTATGGTAAATTTTTAAAAATATTAGCTGAGCATGGTGGTGGGTACCCATAGTTCCAGCTACTTGGAAGGCTGAGGCGGAAGGATCGCCTGAGCCCAGCAGGTTGAGGCTGCGATGGCAGTGAGTATACCACTGCACTCCAACCTGGGCAACAGAGTGAGACTCCGACTCCACAAAAAAAAAGCAATTCAGTGCTGTTGAAGCACATTCACAATGTTGTGCACCACCACCTCTTTTTAGTTCCAAAACATTTTCATCATCTCCAAGAAAACATGATGTCCACAAAATAACCACTCCCTATTTTCCTTTTTTTAGAGATAGGATCTCCTCTGTGGCCCAGGCTGAAGTGTATGTGGTGTGATCACAGCTCATTGCACTGCAACCTCAAACTTCTGGGCTCAAGTGATCCTCCTCCCTCAGCCTCCCACACCACTAGGATGTTTCTACCTCTTGACTGTTGTGAATAGTGTTGCTATAAACATTTGTGGGTTTTTTTTTTTTTTTTTTGAGTTGGAGTCTCATTCTGTCACCCAGACTGGAGTGCAGTGGCCGCTCCCGGCCACCGCAGCTTCGGCCCACTGGGCTCCAGCGATCCTTCCGCCTCAGCCTTCCAAGTCGCTGGAACTACAGGTGCGCGCTACCACGCCCGACTAATTTTTTATTTATTGTAGAGATGAGGTCTCACCAAGTTGCCCTAGTGGGTCTAGAACCAGCGGGCTCAGGCAATTCACTCACCTCGGCCTCCCAAGGCACGGGATTACAGGCTGAGCCACCGAGCCCGGCCGCTATAAACATTTGTATAACAAACATTTTCCATTCTTTGGAGTATATACCTAGGAGTGGAATTGCTGGGTCATATGGTAATTCTGTGTTTAACTTCTTGAGGAACCATTAAGTTATTTTCCACAGTGGTTGCACCATTTTACATTCCCAAAAGACAATGTATGAGGCTTTTGATTTCTCCACATCCTCACCAACCCTTGTTACTTTCTGAGTTTTTTGGTGGTTTTTTTGTTTTGTTTTATTTTTTCACAATCATCCTAGTGAGTACAAAGTGGTGTCTCATTGTGGTTTTGATTTGCATTTCCTTAATGACTAATGATTTGAGCATCTTTTCATATGCTTGTTCATTTGCCTATTTTCTTTTGAGAAATGTCTATTCAAGGCCTTTATCCATTTTTAGGTTGGGTTGTTTATCTTTTTGTTGTTGTAAGAGTTTTTGTATATATTCTGGATACTCGACCCTTATCAGGTACATGAATTGCAAATATTTTCTCCTATCCTGTAAGTTCTGTGGAAGCAATTTTAGGATGATTAACTTCTTTTTTTTTATAATTGGAGTCTCACTCCCTTGCCCAGACTGAAGTACAGTGGCACACACAGGGCCAACCCAGTGTTGACCTGCTGGACTCCAGTGATCCTTCTGCTTCAGCCTTCCAAGTAGGTGGAACAACAGATGCATGATACCTGTCCAGATAAGTTTTTGATTTATTGTAGAGACGAGGTCTCGCCAAGTTGCCCGGTCTGGTCTCGAACCCACAGACTCAGGCAATCCACTAGCCTCAGCCTCCCAAAGTGCTGGGATTACAGGGTGAGCCACTAAGCCTAGCCAAGATGATTAATTTCACAGTTGTGTGTTCAGGAAGGATTGGAAGAAAGCTGGAAGACAAAAGGACCAATTGAGAAACCATTGCAGTTCTTCAGGTTACGGTGTACACAAAGCAGTGACAATAAGAAAATGACCCCCTGGCTGGGCTCGGTGGCTCAGCCTGTAATCCCAGCACTTTGGGAGGCCAAGGTGAGCGGATTGCCTGAGTCCATGGGTTTCAGACCCACGCGGGCAACTTGGCGAGACCTCATCTCTACAAGGTCTCACATGCCTGTAGTTCTGGCTACTTGGAAAGTTGAGGCGGAAGGATCGCTGGAGCCCAGCAGGTTGAAGCTGCGGTGACCAAGAGGCATGCCGCTGCCCTCCAGCTTAGGTGACAGAGTGCGACTCCAACTCAAAAAAAGAAAATGCCCCCCAAAAGATTGTGCACTGCAAGTGAAATCAGGAAAAGTCAAAGTGTCATGGGTGAGATCAGCCATTTGTGGAAACAGCCAATGATGTGGTATAGTTTCAGGAAAGCATAATTCTATCAACATCTCTAAAGTTCCAGCAACCTAATAACTTAAAGTAGAATGGCTGGAGCCCCAACACAATCAAATTCTAACCCAATCAATTATAATAAAATGGCTGAAGGGAATATAAACAGATTCACTCATATTAACTTGGCTAGAGCTGAAACCCAATCAATTGAATTGTACCTTGTCTTCATGGAAGGGGAAGTAGAGAAGTAGTCTGCAAAGACAAAAAATTGTCAGTATTGGCTGGGTCTGGTGGCTCAGCCTGTAATCCCAGCACTTTGGGAGGCCAAGGCAAGTGGATTGCCTGAGCCCACAGGTTCAAGACCAACCCAGGCAACCTGGCAAGACCCTGTCTCTACAATAAATCAAGGCAAATTAGCTGGGCATGGTGGCATATGCCTGTAGTTCCAGCTACTTGGAATGCTGAGGTGGAAGGATCACCTGAGCCCAGCAGGTCAAGGTTGCAGTGGCCATGAGCATGCCACTGCACTCCAGCCTGGGTGACAGAGTAAAATTCCAGCTTAAAAAAAAGAAAAAGAGGCCAGGCTCAGTGGCTCAGCCTGTAATCCCGCGCCTTTGGGAGGCTGAGGTGAGTGGATTGCCTGAGCCCGCGGGTTCAAGACCCGCCTGGACAGGGAGGCCTCATCTCTACAATAAATCAAAAAATCAGCCGGGTGTGGTAGCATGCCTGTAATTCCGGCTACTCGAAAGGCTGAGGCGGAAGGATCGCCAGAGCCCAGCAGGTCGAGGCTGCGGTGGCCAGGAGTGGCCACTGCACTCCAGTCTGGGCAACCGAGTGAGACTCCAACTCAAAAAAAAAAAGAAAAAAAGAAAAAGAAAAAATCACCAGCGATGCATGTGAGAACAGATGCAAATGAGCTGACAGAATTGGTAATGGGAAAATGAAGCCAGGCTCATCTAATTACATCTATTTTATCAATGAAACATGAGATTACAGGCTCAAATTTGTAATCCCAGCACTTTGGGAGGTGGAGGCAAGCGGATTGCCTGAGCCCACGTATTTGAGACCAGCCTGGGCAACATGGTGAGAACTTGTCTCTACAATAAATAAAAAAAAAAATTAGCCAGGCATGGTAGCACACATCTGTAGTTTCAGCTACTTGAAAAGCTGAGACGGAAGGATCATCTGAACTCAGCAAGTTGAGGCTGTGGTACCTGTGAGTGTGCTACAGCATTCCAGCTTGGGCAACAGAGTAAGACTCTGACTCAAAAAAATTTAAATATAAATTTGTTTAAAAAGTTTTTATCCTGCCGGGCCGGTGGACCCTGTTCCCGCCTTTGGGAGGTGAGGGAGTGGATTGCTGGCCCGGGGCAAAAGACCCGCCTGGGCACAAGTCACCTAAAAAAAATAAAAAAAATCGCCGGGCGGGGTTGCTTTGCTGTAATTCGGCTACTTGGAAGGCACAAACGGTCATCACAGCAGAGCGTGGGCAGCTACCAGCTCGGACCTGGAGATGTGGGCATATCCCCTCCACACAATGACCGGCAAGGACAACATGAGTCTTGGGTTGTCAGCGGGGCCATGGGGAAACAGTGAAAAGGTGGCATCTTTCTGACCTACCGACAGCCTGGCTTTGTCTGTGAGCTGTAGACAGTCTCCCCAACACACAGCTATGGCGAAACCTAAGACCACAGACAGAAGGATTTTTGGGTCACATAGCAGCCAACGGGTTGGGAAGGCTACTGGGAGGAATTCTTTGGACTGCTCCCTGGAGATCCAGCCCTACCTCTGAATGACTTCAGTCTTTCTCAGGACTTCATCACGCAGTCAATAGTCACCTGCCTGGGTGTATGCTGCTGTGGGACAGAACAGGATGTTGGTTACACACTTAGAGGAATCCAATTGTCCATCCCTTCGCAGAGCTGTGAGAGGATAACCACTAGGAAGAGGGAGGTTTTTTCATCTCAGTAGAGTAGAAGGCCATGCATGTGAGAACAGATGTGAATGAGCTGGTGGATTTGGTAATAGGAAAACGAAGGCAGCCTCATCTAATTGCATCTATTTTATCAATGAAACATGAGATCAGGTCATCTGCTAAGAGTGAAGTGGAGGTGGTATTGGAGATTTTAGAACAGAGAAGGTGTGAAATTGTCACTGTGAAGAACAGAAAAGAGAATTTACCAGGGAAATACACAACCATTTGGGATTGTTGAGCTTTGGGGGCATAAAGTTAATGTGATGCTAGTCAGGAAGATTCTGAGGTCTTCTCCATGAATATTAGATGTACAGAAGCTGAACTGTTGAATCTAACTAGAATTGTTTTTTCTCCAGGAAAGTTTGATTGAGGAGAAGACAGGCAAGGAAGTTAACAATGCCTGCAAGTTTATAGCTCTGGATATAAAGGGGCGTGGATGAACAATTTTAAAAATAAAATGGGGCTGGGCTTGGTGACTCACACCTGGAATCCCAGCACTTTGGGAGGACGAGGTGAGAGGATTGCCTAAGCCCAGGGGTTTGAGACCACCCTGAGCAATTTGGTGAGACCTCATCACTACAATAAATAAAAAAATTACCCAAACATGGTGGTGTGTGCCTGTAGTTCCAGCTACTTGGAAGGCTGAGGTGGAAGGATCACCTGAGCTCAGCAGGTCGAGGCTGCAGTGGCCTTGAGCATGCCACTGCACTCCAGCCTGGGTGACAGAGTGAGACTCAGACTCAAAAAAAAAAAAAAAAACAGGCTGGGCTCGGTGCCTCAGCCTGTAATCCCATGCTTTGTGAGGCTGAGGTGAGTGGATTGCCTGAGCCGGCGGGTTCAAGACCCGCCTGGGCAACTTGGCGAGACCTCATCTCTACAATAAATCAAAAAAATTAGCCAGGTGTGGTAGCACGCGCCTGTAGTTCCAGCTACTTGGAAGGCTGAGGCGGAAGGATCGCCGGAGCCCAGCAGGTCGAGGCTGCAGTGGCCAGGAGCATCCACTGCACTCCAGTCTGGGCGACTGAATGAGACTCCAACTCAAAAAAAAAAAAAAGAAACAAAGAAGTCTGCTTTCCATGATCTGTCTGGGTGACTTAGCTGATGGTCCACAAATCTTCAATATGGGTCTCTGTCCTTCCTCTTCTGTCTCTTTATTCTAGAAAAGGCAACTGATCACTGTTGGGAGATGAGGCTAGGAGCCCTACACCTTGCTCCCTGTGGGTGTTTTATCCTCTGGCAAGTGATCACTTTGGGGAAAAACATGTCCAGAGACTGCAACCAATTTATAAGCGCAGTTTCTGTTGCAGCCGCCGAGAACATAACAAGAAAAGCTGCCAACAGGCAGAGTGTGAAGCCATGGTATACAGACGGTCTTCTTGGGAAGAACGTTAAATGTGAGTGTATTGGCCAGCTGCCATGGCTCACTCCTGTAATTCCAGCACTTTAGGAGGCCAATGCAATAGGACTGCTTAAGCCCAGGAGTTCGAGACCAGCCTGGGCAACATAGCGAGCCTTCACCTCTACAATACATAAACAAACAAACAAATAAATACATAAATGCAAGAGTATTCAGGAAGAGGCCCAGAAGTACTGGGGCAAATTAGGTGACTCCTCATCCTGTGTCTCAATGTCCTGTACATGTCACTTGGGGAAATAAAGGGGTCTGGGCTCACCACAGTTAAGAAAATCCCAGGAGCCGGGCTCGGTGCTCAGCCTGTAATCCCGTGCTTTGGGAGGCCGAGGTGAGTGGATTGCCTGAGCCTGAGGGTTCGAGACCTACCTGGGCAACTTGGTGAGACCTCATCTCTACAATAAATCAAAAATTTACCCGGGGCATGGTAGCACGTGCCTGTAGTTCCAGCTACTTGGAAGGCTGAGGCAGAAGGATTGCCAGAGCCCAGCAGGTCGAGGCTGCGGTGGCCGGAAGCGTCCACTGCACTCCAGTCTGGGCGAAAGAGTGAGACTACAACTCAAAAAAAAAAAGAGAGACAAGATCTCAAGGCTGGGTGTGGTGGCTCATGCCTATAATCCCAGCACTTTGGGAGGCCGAGGTGAAAGGATTTCCTGAGATCACAGGTTCAAGACCAACCTGGTCAATTTGGTGAGACCTCACCTTCACAAGAAAAAAGAAAAAAAAAAAAGCTGAGCATGGGGCACATGCCTGTAGTTCCAGCTACTTGGAAGGCTGAGGCGGAAGGATCGCCGGAGCCCAGCAGGTCGAGGCTGCGGTGGCCGGGAGCAGCCACTGCACTCCAGTCTGGGCGACTGAGTGAGACTCTAACTAAAAAGAAATAAAAATAAAAATAAAAAAACTAGTCAGGCATGGTGGTGCATGCCTGGGTTTCCAGCCACTTGGAAAACTGAGGTGGGAGGATTGCCTCAACCCAGCAGGTTGAGGCTGCAGTGGCCCCACTGCACTCCAGCCTGGGCGATAGAGTGAGACTCCAACTCAAAAAACAAAAAAAAAAGACAAAATATAAAATACAATCCCCCTCAATAGGAAATTTATCTATTAATAATATAATTCAATAACAATAATGTAACATATTTAATATTCACTTATTTAATAATTATAATGTATACGGTGTAATAGTGCTTACTACAACCCAGACATGAATCACTGAATTAAACATACATACACTTTTTTTTTTTTTTGAGTTGGAGTCTCACTCAGTCGCCCAGACTGGAGTGCAGTGGCTGCTTCCGGCCACCACAGCCTCGACCTGCTGGGCTCCGGCGATCCTTCCACCTCAGCCTTCCGAATAGCCGGAATTACAGGCATGCGCTACCTCGCCCCGGGTGATTTTTTTTTTTTTTTTTATTGTTTGAGAGAGGTCTCGCTGCCCAGGCGGGTCTCGAAACCCCCAGGCTCAGGCAATCCATCACCTCAAACCCCCCAAAGGCGCGGGATTACAGGCTGAGCCACCGAGCCTGGCTCCTTTTTTTTTTTTTTTTTGAGTTGAAGTCTCACTCTGTCACCCAGACTGGAGTGCAGTGGCACACTCCCAGCCACCGCAGCCTCGACCTGCTGGGCTCCTGCAGTACTTCCGCCTCAGCCTTCCAAGTAGCTGGAACTACAGGCGTGCACTACCATGTCCAGCTAATTTTTTATTTATTGTCGAGACGAGGTCTTGCCAAGTTTCCCAGGTGGGTCTCGAACACGCAGGCTCAGGCCCAGGTGGGTCTTGAACCTGCAGGCTCAAGCAATCCACTCGCCTCGGCCTCCCAAAGTGCTGGTATTACAGCCTGAGCCACTGAACCCAGCTCATACCCATTTTTAAACTCATTTACATCTCACAATGTAAGGTCAGTATTGCTATTATCTCCATATTACAGATAGATAAAATTAAGATCGAAAGAGTAAAGAATTTGCCTGAGAGGCCAGGCTCGGTGGCTCAGCCTGTAATCCCAGTGCTTTGGGAGGCCAAGGTGAGTGGATTGCCTGTAATCCCAGTGCTTTGGGAGGCCGAGGTGAGTGTTCGAGACCTGTCTGGGCAAATTGGTGAGACCTCAATAAATCAAAAAATGTGCTGGGTGTGGTAGCGCACGCCTGAAGTTCCAGCTACTCAGAAGGCTGAGGCTGAAGGATCGCCGGAGCCCAGTAGATTGAGGCTGCAATGGCCAGGAGCGGGAGGTCTCGCCAAGTTGCCCAAAAAATTTTGTTTAAACCGGGCTCGGTGGCTCAGCCTGTAATCCCACGCCTTTGGGAGGCTGAGGTGAGTGGATTGCCTGAGCCCGCGGGTTCGAGACCCGCCTGGGCAACTTGGCGAGACTTCATCTCTACAATAAATCAAAAATTAGCCGGGCGTGGTAGCACGCGCCTGTAATTCCGGCTACTCGGAAGGCTGAGGCGGAAGGATAGCTGGAGCCCAGTGGGTCGAGGCTGCGGTGGCCAGGAGCAGCCACCGCACTCCAGTCTGGGCAATGGAGTGAAACTCCAACTTTAAAGACAGGCGCAGTGGCTCACGGCTGTAATCCCAGCACTTTGGGAGGTGGAGATGAGAGGATTGCTTGAGCCCAGGGGCTTGAGACCAGCCTGAGTAACTCGGCAAAGACCTCGTCTCTACAATAAATCAAAAAATTTGCCATGCTGGTGGAGCGCACCACTAGTTCCAACTACTTGGAAGGCTGAGGTGGAAGGATCACCTAAACCCAGCAGGTTGAGGCTGTGGTGCTTGTGAGCATGCCACTGCACTCCAGCCTGAGCCATAGAGTGAGATTCTGACTCAAAAGGAAAGAAAAAAGAAAAGAAAAGAACCAATGTGAATGTATTTCCGGGATAAGCCCTGTGTGCACATGGCCTCACTAATCCCTCATGTAACCTGTGATGGAAGCTCTGTTCTCCTATTATCGAGGGGAAACTGAGGCTCAAGGAGGTTAGATAATTGCTCGGGTCCACACAGCTAAGTGCTCAGACTCCAACCCAAATTTCTCTTCTACTCCATACTGCGTCTGATCGGCGAAACGTTCCAAGGAGGCATTCCAGGCGTGAGGGAGCAGCAGAGCAAAGATGGGAGGCTGGGATGAGAAGGATGTCCAGACAGTCCATAGCAAGGCACCTGGCCCTCCATCCTCCCAGAAGCAGAGGGCGGTACTTCCTCAGCAGCTCCGCCCACAGCAGAGGATTGCCACAGTGGGGTGGAGGTTCTGGGGTTCCTGGAAGGTGACTGAGGCCCATGAGCCTGGCGCTGTGCCCATTATGTGGCTTTGAACCAGCCCCGCCCAGTGGTGTAAGGATGGGAGAGCCATGGCCTGAGGGCTAGTTCCTGGAAGTCTAGCCGCTGCCCCCCCACCAGCAGCACTGGTGCATCTGAGCCCAAGTTCTCTCCCAGGATCAGGCTGTTTCCTACCTTCATTCTGTCCCAAGCATCTCTCTATCAGTGTCTGGCCTGGCAGTGTTCCCAGCTCCTCAATCCCCTGAGGCAGTCTGGCTTTGAAGTATCTAAACTGGCCGGGCTCGGTGGCTCAGCCTGTAATCCCGTGCTTTGGGAGACTGAGGTGAGTGGATTGCCTGAGCCTGCGGGTTCGAGACCCACCTGGGCAACTTGGCGAGACCTCATCTCTACAATAAATCAAAAACTAGCTGGGCGTGGTAGTGCACACCTGTAGTTCCAGCTACTTGGAAGGCTGAGGTGGAAGGATCGCTGGAGCCCAGCAGGTCGAGGCTCCAGTCTGAGTTTCAGAGTGAGACTCCAACTCAAAAAAAAAAAAGAAGTATTTAAGCTTTCATCTCCTTGTTTTTTTTTTTTTTTTTTGAGTTGAAGTCTCACTCTGTCACCCAAACTGGATTGCGGTGGCAAGCTCCCAGCCACCGCAGCCTCGACCTGCTGGACTCCAGCGATCCTTCCACCTCAGCCTTCCAAGTAGCTGGAACTACAGGCGCTACCACGCCTGGCTAATTTTTTGATTTATTGTAGAGATGAGGTCTCGCCAAGTTGCCCAGGCGGGTCTCAAACCCGCAGGCTCAGGCAATCCACTCACCTCAGCCTCCCAAAGCGTGGGATTACAGGCTGAGCCACCGAGCTCGGCTGCTTTCATCTCCTTGTAGTAACAGATTCATTTTTGTATCTATCACATTTTCTTTTTTCTTTTTGAGTTGGAGTCTCACTCTGTTGCCCAGGCTGGAATGCAGTGGCATGCTCATGACCACTGCAGCCTCGACCTGCAGGGCTCAGGCGATCCCTCCGCCTCAGCCTTCCAAGTAGTTGGAACTACAGGCACGTGCCACCATGCCCGGCAAATTTTTTGATTTATTGTAGAGATGAGATCTCACCAAGTTGCCCGGGCTTGTCTTGAACCCGTGGGCTAAGGCAGTCTTCTCACCTTGGCCTCCCAAAGTACTGAGATTATAGGTGTGAGCCACCTTGCCTGGCCTAGCCCATTTTATCTTTTCAACAACTTCCCTAAGTGGACATTATCATCATTATCTCACTTTCCAGCTGAGGAAAAAAGCTCAGAAATGTTGGGTTGCCCTAGGCCACATAGCCAGTAAATGCCATGACCCACCTTCAAGTTTGTTTGTTTTTTTGTTTTAGAGAGGGTTGTCTCTATGTTGCCCAGGCCGACCTTGAACTCCTGGCTCAAGGGAACCTCCCACCTCTGCCTCCCAAGCGGCTGGGACTACAGCCACACACCACCGTGTCTGGATCCTAAGATTCAAGATCTGGTCCTCATTTTCTATACACCATGTAACCTACTTCTCTTTCTAGATTTAGAATTAAGCCTCCGGGGGTTATTTATTCTGGGCTATTCTAGACTTATCTATCAGCCTTCCTTTTGGTGTCGGTGCTGAGCTCTGCTAATGGCATAATTCTTGGATGCCAGGCTCTGGAAACCTCAGTCCTACCTCACTCCCTTAAAAGCCCCAAACTCTTTTGGTTTGATAGTGGAGCTCAGCCTCCCTTCAACTCCTGGGTCAATCCTCTAAGAATTCTTATCTGAAGAAAAGAACCTTGTCAAAGACTTAAAAAACAACAACAACAACAACAACCCTATCCTTACCCAAACTGGAACACAAGGGTAAATGAGCTCAGAAAGTCTGGTCCACCACCTGGGCCTCAGTTTACAGCAACAGCCCCTTTCCTTTAGTGAGAGCGGCCTCACTATTTTCTGGTCCCAAGCCCCACCACCACCTCCCCCATCCATCCGGGGTAACCGCCTGGCTCTGCTGCCTAGGATAACGCCCAGCCCTCCCCGTGCCCCCTGTGGCTGCCTCCCCTTTCCGTCTGTTGAGAGAGGAAGCTAGGGGGTGGCGGGTGCAACCCTGCAGGGCACTGATAAAGGGCCAGCCCTGCCCCCGCCCTCTGGGGCCACTGTGGTCAGACCAGCAGGCAAGGCAGCCAGCTCCCTCTGGGACCCATGGCCCTCCCCTGGTTCCACCTCAACCCACCCCGCCCTTCTCGGGAAGCTGGTTGCATAACCCAGTGGGGTGTTTGGCAACATTGCTTGTGGCTTGACCTGCCGCTGCTGGTGGTGTACACACACGTTATGGGGGTGAGGTGGGGGTGGGTTGGCCAGGTGTGACAAGTCAGCCTTTTTTTACAGATGGAGAGTAATACAACAGTAAATGCATGGGGCCACCGTTTTCTCTGTATTCCTCTGCTGAAATGGGAGAATCTTGAGGATAGGAGAAACTTTGCTGAAGTGGAAGAGTCTTGGGGAGAGGAGAACCCCTGCCTCGCCAAGCCACAAGCACTAGCACCTTGGACTCCAGACGCTCCACCACTTGTAATGGGGCAAAGGAGGCTTAAAGCAGAAGGACCTCCAGAATCTGAGAGGAAGGTGCTCTAGGAGCCAGCTCCTCCTTGAGGGTTTTCTGGATCAGGACACAGTCTGGGCACCATAGTGACATCCTCCTCCTGTAGAAAAGGAGTGAGGGGGAGGGGGAGAGACATCTCCACCTGCACAGTTACCTGAGTGAAGGCTGTCTCTTCACTAGCTCACCCTACATGTCCATGTCTGTCTCCCCAAATAAGTAGTCAGTGACTCCAGATACTTCCATGGGCCCCTGTTGCTTGCGGGATGAAATGTTCTCTCTCAGCTTGGCTTTAAGACACTCTGTCGACCTGGCGCAGTGGCTCAAATCTGTAATCCCAACACTTCAGGAGGCCAAAAGCAAGAGGATTGCCTGAGCTCGGGGTTCGAGACCAGCCTGGACAACTTGGGAGACCTCATCTCTACAATAAATCAAAACATTAGCTGGGCATGGTAGCGTGTGCATGTAATTCTGGTTACTTGGAAGGCTGGGGTGGAAGGATTGCCTGAGCCCAGCAGGTCAAGGCTGTGGTGGCCGTGAGCATGCCGCTGCACTGGAGTCTGGGCAGCAGAGTGAGACTCCAATCAAAAAAAAAAAAAAAAAAAAGACACTTTGTTGTCTAGCCCCAGTCCGATTTTCCAGGCTTATCTTCTACTACTTCCCACCCCCTGCCCCACCCTGGCAAACCCCAAACATTACTCTGTTTTATGCCTCTGTCTTCACACCTTTGCTTGGCAGACTCTTTCCTCATCCTCTGCCTGGGACATTCCCAAACATTCTCCACAGCCTAGCTTCATTGTCACCTCCTCTGTGAAGCCTTTCTTGAATTCCTTTTTTTTTTTTTTTTTTTAGTTGGAGTCTCACTCTGTCACCCAGACTGGAGTGCAGTGGCCATCCCGGCCACTGCAGCCTCAACCTGCTGGGCTCCGGCGAACCTTCCACCTCAGCCTTCCGAGTAGCTGGAATCACAGGCACGCGCTACCATGCCCGGCTGATTTTTTTTTTTTTTTTATTTATTGCAGAGATGAGGTCTCGCCGCCCAGGCAGGTCTCGAACCCGCGGGATCAGGCAATCCACTCACCTCAGCCTCCCAAAGGCACAGGATTACAGGCTGAGCCACCGAGCTGGCTTGAATTTCTTTTTCTTTTAATTTTTATTTTTGAGTTGGAGTCTCACTCTGTCGCCCAGGCTGGAGGGCAGGGGCACACTCACAGCCACCATAGCCTCGACCTGCTGGTTCAGTCAATCCTTCCACCTCAGCCTTCCAAGTAGCCAGAATTACGTTCACGTGCTGTCATGCTCAGCTAATTTTTTGATTTATTGTAGAGACAAAAATCTCACCAAGTTGCCCAGGCTGATCTCGAACCCTGAGCTCAGGCAGTCCTCTTCCCCTGGACTCCCAAAGTGCTGGGATTACGGGCTTGAGCCACTGCACCTGGTCACCTTCTTTGAATTTCATCCAGCAGAATTCATTTCCTTCTCAGTTCCATAGCACTTTTCTTTTTCTTTTTCGAGTTGGGGTCTGACTATGTTGCCCAAGCTGGAGTAGTGGTGCGATCCCAGCTCACAGCACCCTCAATCTCCTGGACTCAAGCCATCCTCCAACCTCAGCCCCCTGGGGCTACAGGCGTGCACCATCACGCCCAGCTAATTTTTTTCACTGTGCTGCCCAGGCTGGTCTCAAATTCCTGGTCTCAAGTGATTCCCTGGTCTTCACCTCCCAAAGTGCTGGGATTACAGTTGTGAGCCATCAGCACTTTTTTTTTTTTGAGTTGGAGTCTCACTCTGTCGCCCAGACTGGAGTGCAGTGGCCACTCCCGGCCACCGCAGCCTCGACCCGCTGGGCTCTGGTGATCCTTCCGCCTCAGCCTTCCAAGTAGCCGGAATTACAGGCATGCACTACCACGCCCAGCTGATTTTTTGATTTATTGTAGAGATGAGGTCTTGCTGCCCAGGCAGGTCTTGAACCCGCGGGCTCAGGCAATCCACTCACCTCAGCCTCCCAAAGGCGCGGAATTACAGGCTGAGCCACCGAGCCCGGCAGCACTTTATTTTATTTTATTTTTTTTGAGTTGGAATCTCACTCTGTCACCCAGACTGGAGTGCAGTGGCCGCTCCCAGCCACCGCAGCCTCGACTTGCCGGGCTCCGGCGATCCTTCTGCCTCAGCCTTCCAAGTAGCCGGAACTACAGGTGCACGCTACCACGCCCGGCTAATTTTTTGATTTATTGTAGAGATGAGGTCTCGCCAAGTTGTCCAGGCAGGTCTTGAACCTGCGGGCTCAGGCAATCCACTCACCTCAGCCTCCCAAAGTGCTGGGATTACAGGCTGAGCCACCGAGCCCGGCTGCCATCAGCACTTTAAATAGACCTTTATTAATGTAATTCCCCAATTAGACTGTGAGTGAGGACAGAGACCTATGTCTTACCAATTTTGTGTTCCTGGAGTGTCACACATGTTAGATACTCAACAAGTATTTGTTGAATGACTTAATGAATAAATGATGAGACTTGTGTCATTCATAGTTGTATATGTAACACCACAGTATCCTGGACTCTTTTTTTTTTTTTTTTGAGTTGGAGTCTCACTGTCGCCGAACTGGAGTGCAGTGGCCGCTCCCGGCCACCGCAGCCTCAACCTGCTGGGCTCCGGCGATCCTTCCGCTCAGCCTTCCACTACCATGCCCAGCTGATTTTTTTATTTATTGTAGAGATGAGGTCTCGCCTGCCCAGGTGGGTCTCAAACCCGCGGGCTCAGGCAATCCACTCACCTCAGCCTCCCAAAGCATGGGATTACAGGCTGAGCCACCGAGCCTGGCTCTTTTTTTTTTTTTTTTAAGTTGGAGTCTCACTCTGTTGTCCAGGCTGAAGTGCAGTGGCATGCTCACGGCCATTTCAGCCTCAACCTACTGGACTCACATGATCTTTCCACCTTAACCTTCCAAGTAGCTGGAACTAAAGGCGTGCACCGCCACGCCTGTCTAATTTTTTTTTTTTTAATTTATTGTAGAGATGAGGTTTCATCAAGTTGCCCAGGCTGATCTCCAACCACTGAGATCAGGCAATCCTCTCACCTCTGCCTCCCTAAGTGCTGGGATTACAGGCATGAGCCACCACACTTGATTTCATTTTCTTCTTCTTTTTTTTTTGAATTAGAGTCTCACTGTCACCCAGGCTGGAGTGCAGTGACCACCGCAGCCTCAACCTGCTGGGCTCAAGTGATCCTTCCACCTCAGCCTTCCAAGTAGCTGGAACTACAGGCACACACTACCACACCAGGCTAATTTTTTGATTTATTATAGAAACGAGGTCTCACCAAGTTACCAAGGATGGTCTCAAGCCCGTAGGCTCAGGCGTGAGCTGCTGTGCCTGGCTCTGAACCGAATTCTTACTGAATAAATGTCTATTGACTATTTTTAACTTGCCATCATTATATAATCAGCCACAAGTGTGACTGACACCACTCTCATCCCCTCAGAGGGGCGCAGACAAGTATGCAAACGAGAGGTTTAGGATCTATCTGGAAGCCCATGAATGCTACCCAGATTCATGTTCAGGGCATCAAGAGACTCTGAACCCATGCAGCGGAGTCAGTGGACTGTGTGTACAGTCATGATCTACTGGGACGGGGTGCAATCCAAAACATTTGGCCATGGGCATCAGCCGATTCCAGCACAAGCAAGTGACACAGGAGGCTCCTCATGGCATCAGCATTACCTCTTTGCTTGCTTGGCTGTGTTGCTGGGTTGTGGGGAACAATGTCGGGGGAGAACGGGCGTACTGGTGTAGTGGCAGGGGATGCTTGGAGGGTTCACGGCAGAACATTTTTTTTATTTTAACAACGAACACAAATTTTATCAGATCGTACTGGCTGGATGCAAGCCCTGCCTTGAGGTGGCACCTGTCTTCAAATGCTTCTCATTTCCCTTGAATACCCTAAGAAGAAAAAGAAGAGAAAAAAATGCATGTTGCAGCTGTAAGGATTGAAGCTAGACATTTGAAGGACTTTCCTTAGAGCTGAAAGGCACTAAAAGTTAGGAGAAAGAAAGCCTCTTTTCTCAGTCTCTGGAGAGAGATCTATTTGACCTGGGGCTTGGGTTGTATGGCTTAGAAGCAAAAGGATGAATGAGTGACTTCTGGGGGGCAGGGACTGGCTAGACACCGAGCTGGTGCGGGTGCTTGGGGAGGGACCTGACACCCTACACACATGTCCTGGCCTGTCCAGGGTATGTGGCTGCCGTGTGCCTGGGGGGCCTTGCCTGGAAGAAAGGAGGAAAGAGGGCACCTGGGGTCCCCTTTAAGGGAGGTGAATAATCTCCCTGCCAGCGGCCCCCCACCTGACTCCCCTCACACACTGACAAAAACCTGGCCAAGAAAGAGGCCTTTGTCCTAGGACATCTGAGGCTGAGGGGGGAGGGGAGAAGGCGACAGGTGAAAGGACACATCAAAGCAGCCAGCAGCCCCTCCTCCTCAAAATAGCTCCCCTGCCCTGTTCCCAGAGCCCAGGCTTGCCTTGCTGGGAGCCTGGAGCTCGAAGGAACGCCCACCTGCCTGAACAGCTGGGAAGCCAGACACCTGGTCCTCCTCTTCAGCTGTCCTCCACCCTGCTGTGACTCGGTTTCCCTGCCCCTAAGAGAGCCATAGGGAAGAAGAAGAGGCTACCACCTGTGTGAAGTTTAGAGGTCACGTTTGAGGGGCCCCTCGGGTCGGAATTCATTGAGTGCAAGGGACACACGCAGACCTGCCTGGCCTCCTGGGCTGGAAAAGAGGGCCGGGACCGGCTGGGAGCCCTGGTGCCCCCGCTGGCCGCTGGCCGGCCGGGAGCAAGTTGGGGGCGGGGTGTGGGCAGAAACCACATCGGGCTCAAGTTTCCTCTCTTGGCCGAAAGGGGCAGGAGGAGACGAGAGCCACGGGGAAAGGGGAGGGTTGGAGGAAGGACCGAGAACTCGGGCCGAGGGCTCAGAGGGAGGCGGTGCGCCTGGTTCAGGCTCCCAGCGCCAGCCCAGTCCGCACCTCACACTCAGCGCTCGGCAATGGCCCGGGGGCGGGGCGCCGCCCGCACGGGTCCTCAGAGGTAGCAGAGATCCTGTCCTGGAGGTGTCAGCTGAGGCCCAGCCTCCCCAGAGACGACACTCGGAGCTTCATCTCTCTCCTCTCCCTGCTGGGACTCTGCCACAGGTGCTTGAAAGGCGGGCTGGGTGGGGGGACTCCAGGAGGGTGCAGGAGGCAGAGGGGGAGAGAACCCCCTTTCAGCGTGTTCCTAGGAGACCTCAGACCTTCCCAGGCTGCCCCTGGCTGGGAACTTGACATCTATGGGAATTCCTCTAGGAGAGAACCTGGGTGGTTTTCTGAGTGCTCTGGGATTCTTATGGGGCTGGGGGGGAGGGCATGGATGAGAACCCAAGGGTGGTCTGGAGGCACGGCTGAGGGTCTGGGAAGAGGCTGAGAGGAACCCTCTGACTGGTGGGCTGCCCTGGCAGAGGCCAGTAGACACCCAGGTAGATAGTATCACCCTTTCCTCCACCCCACTTCATTCCGCTGCCCTGTCCAGCCAACTGGGAAGGTCTAGGGGGAAAGTTGGGGATACTGGATATCTGGGCCTCTAAGAAGTATTACGGCCATGAGAGGGGGTGGCTGAAAGGTGCTGGGTTCTTGCCTCCTGTTGCCCTTCTCATCTCTGGGCCCAAGAATAGTAGAGATCAGCTAGAACTGGGAGGGAGAGAGTAGCACCCCAACCCCAGCAGAGTTCCTCTGACTGGAGCTTTTGGCTTTTTGGGAAGGAGAGGTGGGGGGAGGCAGGGGAAGAGGAGGGAGGGGGAATCCCATCTGCTGAGGCAGAGATTCTCTGGATCTTAGTATCCAGGGATGGAGTGATGGAACAGCAGAAAATTGCCCCACTCTCCCTTGTTCCCCCACACATTTGAATCATGGGTGCCCTCAGGACATGGAATTCACCCTAATCACATCTCTCTTCCCTTTCCCTTCTTTCTCTTTGTTTCTCTCACTTCTGTGTGCCTCTCCCTCTACGGGGTCCTCTCTAATCTTTCCAAATAGGTTCCTCACCTGCCAACTCACACCCCAAGTTCTGCTGACCCCTCCCCATTCTTTCACTGCCTCTCTGGACACCTGGAGAGCTGGGATCTCAAGCGTGCCTCCCAACAGGGACCCTGAGGCTGGCTTCCTCTCATCCTCCCCGCTCTGGTTGGAGTTTGGAGCCTGGGGCAGTGGCTTCCTCTCTCCAGCATCTCTCTCTAAAGGGTCCTCAGCCTGCATCCCTGAGTGTGGAGCTCTGTGTTGCTCTCTAGTCCTTCGAGAGTATGATAAAACCTTTCTGGTTAGGACCATCAGATGAGAGTAAGGAGGGTGGGCTTTAGTCCCTGGAGATGACTCTGATTATACCTGGTCCACAATACTGGGGGATGAGAGAAGAAACAGACAACCCAGTGGGGGTAAGACAGTTGTGTGGCCTCAGAATGCAAGCAAAACTGTAAAAGGTGGTTGGGGGCTGCTGCTTGTAATAGAAGGGGACACAGGGAAGCCCACTCCACTTTCTCAGTCTCCCGATTTCTGTGCCCTCTGTGGTGTTCTGTTCACTCCTCCCTGATCTACCCCACGGTCTGCCAACTCCCCTGTCCTCTGAAAGGTGGGCTCCTAAGATCCGAGAGCCTGTGGGTATAGACCACTACCCATCCTTGAATGTCTAGGGAAAAACATCCTGCTCCCTCTAAAGCCTGGTACAAACTTGCATCTGCACAAGAGAGCTTGTTGAAGCTGATCTGAGGCTGTCCTCCACTTCCTTCCCCCAGCCTTCTGCCACCCCCCTGCTTCCCTTCTACGTTCTCATTTTCCTGTCCCAGGAAGAAGGGAAGACAGTGCTTCTCATCTTCATGAGAAGGGGCTGATATCCAGGCTCAGAGACAGGGGCCGCCTGGGTCCGGGGTTTGAATTTAGCAGAAGCCTAGAGATCACTTGCTTGTCTTTCTGGCATTGTGTTCTTTCCTGCAAATCCGTAGTTGGACCAGCTCAGTGTTTCTCACGGTGAAATTAGCCTGTGGCATCAGAATCACAGGGGCACTTGTTGAAATGCTGATGCCTGGGTCTCTGCACCTATCAATGCAACTCAGTAGGTCTGGAGTGGCTTTCAGGGATGTGTTTTGACATATAGCACAGGATGAAGTTGGGGCCTCCCTGAGCTAGATGCAGTCTCCTGCCTCTCACACCAGTGAGGTTGTCTAGTCCTGTCTTCATTTAGCGGAAGAGAGACTGGATGTGCCCAAGGTTATGTGTCTTAAAGGCTAGAGAACCTGGGTCTCCTGCCTCCTAGGGCAGGACCATTGTACTGCATCTTAATGTCAGACCCAGGAAGACAAAGAGACACAAATGGGGGGTGGAGTGAGGGAAGAGCTATGAGGCAAGAGTCATTGCCCCTGCCCCCCCCAAACCCCTTCTCCATTCACTTTGCTTTTGGGCAATTTCCGCCAGAACCTGGGTGGGGGAGGTGGGGTTCCGGTGTTGAAATGGCATCCTGGGCAGACATAAACACCCCACCCATTCTGCCCACTGGCCAGGGCCTGAATCTACACCAACTCCCAGCTCTGGGATGGCACTGTAATAAGGAGATGGAGGCAGGGGATAGGGGAAATCCTTTTTCAAAAGGATAATTTGTAGTTTCCACTAGTTTTTGGTCAAAGAGCGAGTTCGTATTAAATGGCTGTGATGGGCCATCCTTGTGGTGAGTGGTCTAAGATCATGCAATTTGAGGTCCTCCAGCTCTCTCTGTTGTCCTTCTATGAGTTTTCTTCACTCCAAGCCTGTTTTCCTTTACATATATGGCTGTGTATGTGTGTGTGTGTGTGTGTGTGTGTGTGTGTGTGTGTGTACACACACACGCACGAGGCCCCTACCAAATCTTACTTGGAATTTCTTGCTGAAGGCAGAGAAACCAGATGCAAGGAGAGATGGGTGTCAAGGAATAGGGAGGGAATGAGGAGAGGGACTGACAGAGAGCAGAAGAGAAGGGCAGGGGTGAGGGTTTGCCGAGAACGCTAAGCTGTCCACGCAGAAAGGGACCTCTGAGTTCAACTTGTTCAACTCTCTGGTTTTACAAATGAGGAAACAGAAGCCCAGAGAAGTGAGGTGGCTTGCTCAAGGTCATACTGCTTCTAAATGGCAGATTGCAGCCAGAGCCCGGATCAAAAGAAAAGGGGCTGGAGGGGAGTGTGTATTCAAGGCTCTGAAGAGGTATTGCCCAGAAGAAAAGAGACTAACATTCATTGTGTGGAAAGAATTGGGTGGCGTAGACTGATGGTTGAGACTTGGAGTATGGAGACACAGGAACGGGATGGGACCTGGTAGAGCTTATAGACAAGTAGAGTCAGGTCAGACTTCAGTCTGCCATTCATCAGATCAGCATGGGTCTAGTTTTTCTATGTACCTGACAGGACCTTTGTGAAAATCAATCTCATAAACTAATGCTTTAAAACACCAGTGCAGGGCAACCCCCTTGGATTCCCTCCCACTGTGGAAGCTTTTCTGTCCTTTCAATAAATTCTGCTTTCTCAAAAACAAAAATAAAAACAAAAAACACCAGAGCAGATCCTGACAAATGCTTAATAAGTCTCTGCTAGGGTTGTTGTGTTACCTCAGAAGAGCACAGACCTCTGGCTGTGTGGGTTGGAGATGACCAGAATGACCCTTTGAGTACACAGGGCAGAGGTTCACTGTCTCCAGAGCCCGTTCCTTCTCTGCCTCTGTCGCTTACAGCTGATAGACCTCTTATCTGGCCTAGGCAGGGGAGGCCAGGGCCAGGATAGGACAGGGCAGGACTGCTATCAGCCACCAGGCCTGGGCCATATCTCGAAGGGGGAGGGGCTGTCTCCTTGGCTCATTCCACAACACGCTCCTTGGGGATCTCCAAGCTTGTACTCTCATCTTGGGAAGAAAAGGCTGAGACCCTAAAACTGAGGACAGAGGAGGAAAGCAGGGGTGACTCCTGATGTTGCCCCAGAAAATGGAAAACACAAAACACCAGGAAAGCAGTCTTGGGGAGTAAGAAGTAGGGAAAAAGTGAAGGCATCTTGTCTGAAAAAAAGGTAAAGACCTACTGTGTTCCCACAAAGTTATGATGGCCATAGCAAGTGAGAGAGACGTCACACTACAGAAAGACTTTCCAGCGGAAGGGGTTGGTTGGTAAGCGCAGTGTGGGTGAGGGGATGAGGTCTCTCCTCTCCTCAGGTGAGGCTGGAGGAGGCCCCTCCATGGAGGCGGAGCCAACTTGCTGACCCTAGTTGACCCTGGCAGGTGTATCTCTAACACCCTTCTTCCTTTGACACAGATTGCTGGGGTCTTTTGGGCTTCGGGGGAACTTGGACCAGACCCTGGCCAAGTAGGATGCCCCCGTGTCCTCCCCAGCAGAGCAGAAACAGGGTGATCCAGCTGTCCACTCCCGAGCTGGGCGAGATGGAACTGACTTGGCAAGAGATCATGTCCATCACTGAGCTGCAGGTGAGTGAGGGTGGTGGGGGTAGGAAGAGGAGGAGGGAGGAGCAGGGAGCTGGCTTGGGGGTGAGAGCAAGGAGGGTCGGGGCTGGAAGTGTCCAGGCACCTGAAAGGGAAGGGCTGGAGTATGTGGGAGGTCTGGATGGAACAAGTGGAGCACGGAGAAGGGCGTGTGGAGGAGTCGAGGGGCAGGGGCATCTGAATGGGGGCAGTTTCTCTCCCCCACTCCTGCTCATCCTCCCTTACCCACCTTCTTCTCTCCTCCAATTCTGCCCTCTTCCCTCATTTCTCCCCTGCCCTTGGCAGCTGGGCCCCTTTCCCCCAGGTAGTAGAGCACAGTTCAGGGGCCTCAAGAAGGGGAATCAGACTATGCCGGGGTCCTCTCCTCCTGCTGCTTGGACAAAGGGGTATCTGTTGGCTTAACAATGATGCCTTTGTCCCCAGCTGGGCTGGAGCAGGGTGGCTCCCCGATGTGGGTTGGGGGCCTTGTTTCCAGCATGTTCTGTCCCCTTGCTGCACCTGGGCAGAGACAGAGGGACTGAGGAGGAGAGGGCAGTGATTGTGCCGACTCCCCTAGGTGCTTCCTAGGCCCCAGCCCGCCCGCCCACCCCCTTTTCCTCCCCAGCCACCAGGCCTGGCACCCTCAGGATCTGCCCTAGGCCCTCCTCCCCCACAGCAGCTCCCTCTGCTGGGCACCCGGGGCATGGCCAGGGTCTGAACTTGACCCCTTGACCCTAGATAACCGCAGCAGGAAAGGGTTCTGAGGGGTCATCTTGGATAACAATGCCTGGTCTTCCTGAAGGAAATAAAGGAACATGAGCTATTTCAACCCAGTCAGAACTTCTCCTGGGGAGGAGATTTCATAATTGTTCCAGTGTGAGGTCTTTTCTGAAGTCTGACCTCAGTGATTTCCATTCTTGCCTAAGCTGCCTTCTTCTTGGAACAGCTTCATCATAACTTTGCAGGAAGTGTTCCATGGTTTCTGTGTCCTTGGTAGCATCTTGCTGGGTTTTTCAGAACTCCTCAGAGTGCTGGCTTCTCTTCCTCGGCCATCCTCAAACCTCTGTCTTTCCTTGCAGGGTCTAAACGCTCCAAGTGAGCCATCGTTTGAGCCTCAAGCCCCAGCCCCCTACCTTGGACCCCCACCACCCCCCGCTTACTGCCCCTGCTCAGTCCACCCGGATGCCGGCTTCCCCCTCCCTCCACCACCTTATGAGCTCCCAACGTCCACGTCCCATGTCCCAGACCCCTCGTTCTCCTACGGCAACATGACCATACCGGTCTCCAAGCCAATGACCCTCTCGGGCCTGCTCAGTGAGCCCCTCCAAGACCCCTTAGCCCTCCTGGACATTGGGCTGCCAGCAGGGCCACCCAAGCCCCAGGAAGACCCAGAATCCGACTCAGGCTTATCCCTCAACTACAGTGACGCTGAATCTCTTGAGCTGGAGGGGACGGAGGCTGGTCGGCGACGCAGCGAGTATGTAGAGATGTTCCCAGTGGAGTACCCCTACCCACTTATGCCCAACTCCTTGGCCCACTCCAACTACGCCTTGCCGCCTGCTGAGACCCCCTTGGCCTTAGAGCCTTCCTCAGGCCCCGTGCGGGCTAAGCCCACTGCACGGGGGGAGGCAGGGAGTCGGGATGAACGTCGGGCCCTGGCCATGAAGATTCCTTTCCCCACGGACAAGATTGTCAACTTGCCGGTAGACGACTTTAACGAGCTATTGGCGAGGTACCCACTGACAGAGAGCCAGCTGGCGCTAGTTCGGGACATCCGACGGCGGGGCAAGAACAAGGTGGCCGCCCAGAACTGTCGCAAGAGAAAGCTGGAGACCATCGTGCAGCTGGAGCGGGAGCTGGAACGTCTGGGCAACGAGCGGGAGCGGCTTCTCAGGGCGCGGGGGGAGACCGACCGGACCCTGGAGGCCATGCGCCAGCAGCTGACGGAGTTGTACCGTGACATTTTCCAGCACCTTCGAGATGAATCAGGCAACAGCTACTCCCCTGAGGAGTACGCGCTGCAACAGGCTGCCGATGGGGCCATCTTTCTGGTGCCCCGGGGGACCAAGATGGAGGCCACAGACTGAGCTGCACCAGAGGGGTGGCACTGGCCCAGGGGATTTCCTTCACTTCCTCTGAGAAAGGTGCTCCCCAATCCCAAGATTCAGAAGGACCTGAGTTCTCTAGACCAGAAGAGGATGACAATAGGAACAGGTGTTTGGAAGGTTGCCTTGAGTGCATGAGGGGAGGGCTGGAATCTCTCTTCCCTGACTGGCTTCTCAGGTCTCCAGCCTCCGTCTGTCTATGCTTTGGTCTATAAAGTACTCTACAGAAATAGCCTTCCATTGTGTCTTCCTTCTTGAGGGAGGGTGATAAAGCCATGCATTCCTTAGCATACCCGTTTGGGGTGGGGGTGGGGTGTTTCTGCCAGGCTCATGTGTCTCCCCTCAGGGCCTTGTAGGAGAGGTACACACAAAATCTGGGCTTGAGCAGTGTGGGAGCTACCATTTTCATCTCCTGTCTCAGAAGGATGACCCAAGGAGCCCACACTCCCTGGTGGCATCCCATGGATGGAGCTTGGAGAGCTGCCAAAACTGGGTAGACCCTCTCTACGGGGTCCCTGATCTTTGGGCCTCTCCTCTCTCAAACCTCGGAGCACAAGAAAGCCTAGAAAGCCCATAGGCCTTATTTCTATTCTTCCCTTCCTGCTTACTTCTAAGCGAGCTGTTCTTGATTGGAATGAATTTGATACCAAAGTTTCAGAGGATTTCACACCCAAGCCTTGGTAAATCTGTTTCACTGTGGAGTAAAATGCTTCTGTGACACTTTTTCTCTGGCAATGTCAGACAAGGACTATGGAATTCCTGTTTGGGGGTTTTCCTTTTCTAGAACCCCTGAGGATATTAGCCTTTTTTTTTTCTTTTTAAAAGGACAATTGACCAAGCTTCAGACTCCTCAGTCCCGTCAATCAAAGTCCAAAGCTCCCTGGCACCACTCAATTTTCTTGCTTGAAGTTGGGGGATTTCCAGTAGTCCCAGTCACTGAATCATACAGCTTACCTCTGGAGTATTTTACTTCTAACCTTTCAGTTTTACTTAGCTCCCCATTCCAACATGGAAACCTGACTACCGAGTTCTGATACAGACACCATAGACATTGATTCCTAAAAGCAGTGATTAAGAGAGTTGTGGAAACATCACGCCTACAGTCTGAGCAATTCTGAGCAATGTGGTCTCTAAATTGAGGTAATGAAAACAATCTGATGCTCTTTTTTTTTTGAGTTGGAGTCTCATTCTGTCACCCAGGCTGGAGGGCAGTAGCATGCTCCCGGCCACCGGAGTCTCAACCTGCTGGGTTCAGGTGATCCCTCAGTCTCAGCCTTTTTTTTTTTTTTTTGAGTTGGAGTCTCACTCTGTCGCCCCGACTGGAGTGCAGTGGCTGCTCCCGGCCACCGCAGCCTGGACTTGCTGGGCTCCGGCGATCCTTCTGCCTCAGCCTTCCAAGTAGCTGGAACTACAGGCACGCGCTACCATGCCTGGCTAATTTTTTGACTTACTGTAGAGACGAGGTCTCACCAAGTTGCCCAGGTTGGTCTCAAACCTGCGGGCTCAGGCAATCCACTCATCTCAGCCTCCCAAGGCGCGGGATTACAGGCTGAACCACTGAGCCCGGCTGTCTCAGCCTTTCAAGTAGCTGAAATTACAGGCACACACCACCATGCCCAGCTAACTTTTTTTCATTTATTATAGAAATGAGATCTCATCAAGTCGCCCATGTTGGTCTCGAACCTGCGGGCTCAGGCAATCCTCTCACGGCCTCCCAAAGTGCTGGGATTATAGGGCCTGAGCCACTGCACCTGACGTTCTTAATAGATCTGAAAACAGTCCTGACACCTTGTTTTACTTATTATTGTTCTCTCAGAAAACTGGATGTTCCCACATACCAAGTGACAAAAGGCAGGCCCTTGGGCTAGCTGCTCAATTTGATTTTATTAGTTCACCTAGGAGACAAGTGTGGTTTTCATTCTATCCAAGCTCACAAATGGTGGCAAGTCACAGGCAAACTTAGAAAACTGACATCTATTAAACAAATACTTACCTAGATTAAGCTTTTTGTACTGAGACAGTGATTACACACCATAGTGGGGAAGATTATGTACACTCATTTGGTGTGGGTTGACCTAAAGCAAAAGGTGGAAGAGTTACCTGGATTATGGGATCATCCAGTGGTTTTACGAACTTGGACGAGATTTTATCAAGTCAATTTTCTATCGTGGAATTTACTTCTCACAATTTTGTATAAGCAAAGCGTGTAGCAAAGTTCATGGGACTTAATGTTTCTCTTCAGTAATGCTTTTAGCAAAGCCCAGAGTCATCCTGTCCCTCCAAGGAAGCACTAACTGTTCGCGAGAAACTACTAGCAAACTACAAGTCATAAACTCAGAGCCCTGACTCCCTTCTAACAGATCACAAGCTAATGAAATACAACTTAGTCCTATATGCTATACTTCAGAATAGCATGGGCCTTCAAGAAAATTTTCCCTGAAATTCTACCCCCAATTTTCCTAGGTTCAAAAATGGGGGTTGATAACATTTCCTTGAAAATGCAGAGTCCCCTCTGAGGTGACATTGTAAATCTAGCAAAACAGCGCAGTTTTAAAAATGTATTTTCTTGAAGTTTTCCATTCAAATTGCACACACAAAAAACAAAAGGGATGGAATATATACTGAGGTACGGCTTATCAGTTGAGAAGTTGTTTTCAGGAACCACAAGTGTGCCCTTACACTTAGCAGACTGGACAATTACATACTAATGTGGGAAGAGAACAAGACTACATTGTTGGCTCAAATAAAAAAACACCAGACAAATGTCAAACTACCACTGTACATGCATCAATGAACCTGCAACGCATGTTGGCAACTTTCACGTTACCACACATTAGATTCACAATTTTGTCATGAGCTCCTCAATGTCCAAAATTCCATTGTAAGTCAAATTCATTACAGCAATTGGTTCCAAAGCTATACTATTTCATATGAAGTGATTCGTTCAGTTTCATAAAAGTGCAGTCAAGCTGCTGGTAGATGATCCATGAGATAGCTCTGAGTGCAAAGATCCACACACTTGCTAGATGGTACAATTATTGCTTCTAAACTGCCACTAAGCTCTTGAGAAGTTAAGCCTTCCCTTCCACATTCAGTTCATTTCCTTACTCCTGGCTTGAGATTTCCTACTGAGTATAACTGGCCAATAAATAGAACTTGCTTGCCAAAGAGGTGATCCATCACATCCCTCCACCACCTCATGGCAGATGGAAGCGTAACTCCCAGCAGACCCACTGAGTTCCAGGGGCAGCTTGTACAACTTGATTTCCTCTTGCTAGGGGAGTCAGAAAAAGGGAATGCTCAACTGGAGCAACAGTAAACAGCTTACTTCTACTGAGCCAAGTTACTCCTGCAGTGAGTGCCTGTTTCTATTTTCATTAAACCATGATGCTGAATGGGATACATTTGAATAGTTAATGCAGAACAGAACTTGGAATAACTTAATCTTCCCCAGACTGAGTTTCAACACATCGTATTTCCATGTTTTCTTTTAAATATTAGCTTCAAAGAACAATGACAACACATCTACATACCTTGTGCCTTAGGAGTTAAAAAGGTAAGGATACAATTTAGGAAAGGTTAAGGGATACAGTGAGGAAGCATTGGTAATGAAGGAAGGAGGCTCTAAGCCAGACTTGGTGGCTCAGCCTGTAATCATGCACTTTGGGAGGCTGAGGCGAGTGGATTGCCTGAGCCAGTGGGTTCGAGACCCGCCTGGGCAACTTGGCAAGACCGCATCTCTACAAATCAAAAAAAATCAGCCGGGTGTGGTAGCAGATGCCTGTAATTCCGACTACTCGGAAGGCTGAGGTGGAAGGGTTGCCAGAGCCCAGCAGGTCGAGGCTGCAGTGGCCGGGAGCGGCCACTGCACTCCAGTCTGGGTGACAGAGTGAGACTCCAACCCAAAGAAAAGGAAAAAAAAAAAAAGGGAGGCTCTGTCAAAAATACTAGTTTACCTGACAATTGGCACATCACTGATACCCGCATTTCCCACCCCCAAGTCTGAAATGGTCAGGCATGTGTTGTATCATGTTATTTGCCACAAACGAAGACAAGTAAGCAAAACTAAGATAAATACCGTTTATTAAAAAACCCATTCACAAAATGGAATTAGAGCTGCTGTGCAGCTAATGTCAACTGCATGGCAGTGAGAATGAAGTACAGTGGCTCAGATAAAGGCTGTCCTCACAAGAATGTTCCTGCAAAAGGCAAAAAAGAGTATTAAGTGTTTATACAAAAGACTCCACAATTATACCATTCTCACTACTGGGAACACCTGGTTGCTTTGTTGACTATTTTTGCTACTAGATGAGACCTTAGCGATTTGGTTTGAGACACAGCTTTTTGCTCTCCCCTTTCTTCAGCTGGGAGTCTCTCTCTGTTGCCGAAACTTTAGTGCAGTGGCCTGATTTACCAGCCTAGGCTCAGGCGATTCTTCTGGGTAGCTGGGACTTCAGGTGCACACAATCATATGTGGCCAAGTTTTAATTTTTTTTGGTAGTGACAAGGTCTTGCTATGTTGCCCAGGCTGGTCTTGAACTCCTAGCCTCAAGTAAGTGATCTGCCCACCTAGCCCTCCCACCCAAAAATGTTGGGATAACTGGCATGAGCCAATGCACCTGGTCATTGTCGCCCTTCACTTTGGGAGTAGAGCATTCTTGCTGACCATTATTTTACAAACACTTACCTTTTTGTCATTAACTTGGACAGAAGAGTTTCTGGGTTTTTTGAGTTGGTAAGACTCTAGTGGCAGACTCCTCCCTAGAAAAGTAAAGAACCTTTAGAAGTAACTCTTTTCTGAGACCAAGTCCCATCTCAAGCTAAACCCCCCACCACCCAATAATGTCCACCCACCCTCCCACCATTTGGGGAAGAGATTCTAATGCATTACTTTGAGCCATTGTTTTAAGGAAATGGGTCAAAGGAAGGTAAATAAAATTAAAGGGCAAAATCACAGTAGAAATAATGTAATTAACGTGCTCACTTCCTTCAATCAGGAGTCACCCAGAATAGGGTGTCAATTTAAAGCAATCCATCTCCAGAAAAACCAAGTTCAGCTTAACTGGACTAGTTTTGGCTCAATAGATTAAGGAAAATGTTAATAGAAAACTGGATTTTAACTATATGGATGGAAGGAAAATCTGTTCTTACCTACCAGCATAGCAATAAAACCTTTTCTCCTGGTTCTGACTGCTAGTCCTAAGAGTCAGGTGTGCCTTACTCTTGTCTGCCTCCTTCCTTGCGATGGTCACTGAAACTTCACTCCCTCCTAGCTGTCATGGAGCGTGCCGTGGCCTGCCCCTGGCTTATCTGTACTCCACATACCACAAGTGTCTACTCTCAGCTGCAGAGTGTCTGAGCTCGGAGCCATTCGCGCTATGCTTGCTAGCAGTTCCTAGTAGCTGAACATCTCTCCTGGATCTTTAAAGGCATTGTCACGAATCCTGAGGTATCTGCAAACTCCCTCAATAGTTAGGGTTCCACCTGCTATTGCAAACTCAGCCAGTATCATGGAACTACCATCCACACTTGCCCGCCCACCACCACCTCCCACCCGCCTCCCCCACCCTCCTCCCCAAATCTCCAAGTAACACACCCATGGAATGGAATCATACAGTCCTATTGATGAACATCTCTATGCTACTAGGTACAATAGTACTGAAATTAAGAGGGTATCAAAGGTAAGGCTCAAAGAACCATAACAATTGTTGGATATTAGATGTTAAAAGGTCTAGAAATCATTTTCTATACAATTAACACTTAAGGATGGTTGTGTGACCTTATAACATAAAGGAAAACTGCAGTTAACACAAAATTATAGCAAAGGATGTGGTTACTCCTATCTCTGGAGTTTTCTCCTCCAACTTAACTACTGTTATCCTAGAAGCCTCTGAAGACCCACCCAACCAGAACCCAGCAAAACTGCAGTTTTCCTTTAATGTTAAACCTGTCTTCATGTTCGTTAAAATTCCTACCGGTGCTGTTCGTTTTAGAAAGGCCTTCCAAACACTTCTGGTCTGAGTTATGTGGTGGCATTAGCCAGTAACTAGTTTCTAGTCTCTGGCAGAGCTTTGAACTTGAATTGTGATAGGATTCAACATTATCAGGGGTAGTGGGTAGGGAAAGTCCAAATCTCTGCCAGTCTCAAATCCATACAGTTGTCATTTCATTCGAGAATTAAATCGTTTATTGATTACACATGATAATGGATACACAAGCTTCATTCCCATCTATAATTTTATCTGGTACCATTATTCAATTTAGATATATTGCATAGGATGTGCCAACAATTATCTTTATAACCAATAATTCCATGATTTTGCTTGGGTGACCCCTTTTAATGGTGAACTTTAGGCCACAACAGTTAACTGTCAGTTCAACTATACCAAGGTTTCTGAAGACAATGGCTTCTCTACCCAAGCAGGTTGTAAATAAATTCCAATAGAACTTGGCATCACCCTGAAGGAATTCTAACTCCAACACTGTTGGGGAAGTTTACCAAGATGGCTTCAGAGTAGACTAACTTTACACAGCACATTTAAAAAAAAGACACATTTATTCAGCGTCATGATCAGACTATTACATTTAGCAATCAACAGCATGGGTGCAAAAAAAAAAAAAAAAAAAAAAAAATCTACATTTAAAACCCTTTGTTGGAATGCTTTACACTTTCCACAGAACAGAAACTAAAATAACCTGTTATACAATTAGTCACAAACACAGTCCTCGAGTGTTTTGCCCATACACATGAGTATTGTCTAAACATGTCTTCTTTGTAGCAGCTAGGCCCTGCCACCACTGTGCTTGGCTGAGTTCACAAATCTGTTGTAACCTGTAGCTTCCCTGTCACTTCTCTGGCTCTCCTCTCCTGCTAAGCTTTGTTTCCTGTTGAACAATATGGAATAAAGTTGTTAATCTAAACACATTAAGACTCAAGGCTACAATCCAATAGCAAGTTTTGTTTCCCACAAATTTTGCTGATCTGATTATTAACTTAATATCCACAATTTTACTGCAATTACAATGTTAACTACGTTGCACTGCTCATCTACATTAGGGTTACTGGGTTCATCAGCAATTAAAAAAATTGTGCTAACATACAAAAAGATGTTTACTTACCTGGCAGTAATTAAAATCTTCTGCCACTGCCATAGCTACTGCTGCTACTGGAACCACCATAGCCACCTGAGAATAAAATTCACCTTTTAAGGTTGGGAACTGTCAGTATTAATAGTAACGTTTTTATACCTGAGGCAATGAACTACTCCGTAAAGTTTTTAGAATCTGACCATTTAAAAATGCCCCCCGCTTAAAGGGAGTATATTATAAAGAGATCACATGATTTTTCCAATCACTTCTTTGGGAAGGTTTTAAACTGTCAGTTTTTTACTGCTCACACATATTCCTCTTTGAAGGGCAAACCATCTCTTACCAGCGCTAGCTATAAATACACTTAATATTGACACCATTCAATAGTACACATAGACTATACCTTGGTTTCGTGGTTTGGCAAAGTATTGGCCTCCACCACCATAGGGGCCAGAGCTTCTGCCTCCAAAGTTTCCCCCCTTCATGGGTCCAAAATTTGAAGATTGATTGTTGTAATTGCCAAAATCATTGTAGCTTCCACCACCTCCAAAATTGCTTCCTAGGAATAGAAAGGACTTTGTTACACGAGGAAGACAGTAATTCCCAACTGCTCAGGGTTCAAAATAAAGGAAGGCTGTATTATCTGCTTTTCTCCAAAACTACAGTGGCTCCAATTCTTTGTATTTCATTTCTGGGAAAAGGCATTCAGTTGAATAATCCAGTAATTAAGAAAACAAACTCACTCACTGTGACAAGAGTTTCTCATAGTGGCACAAATATGCCTTCCAGCATTGGAGGTCTTTTATGGACCCATGGCCACTGCAAACATTTGTTTCTTGGATATATCAACCAAATGCCTAAGGTCCCAAAGGAGTTGACGCTAAATTCTGCCATGCTAATCTAACTCAAATGAAGGCACCACATCCACTTATCTATCTATACTGATTTGGGAGTGAGGCGGCCCCAGCTTAAAGCTAGGAGGAGGTAGCATAGCAAGTCCACTATTTTCTATATACCATGCAATGTACCACACGCTTTAAGACCCAGCATGGTCTTACTCTCTGAAAGGCTAATCTAGCTCTCACACCAAGTACCTGCATCACTGGATACCTACCACTACCACCGCCAAAGCCGCCTCCGCCTCCTCCGCTGTTACAGCTGTCATAGCTGCCACTCCCGCCATAGCCACTGCCCTGGTTTCCATAACCCTGTCCACCACTTCCATAGCCTCTGCTTCCTCCAGAGTAACCAGGGCCGCCTCCTCCATAACCACCTACAAGAATACAATTCTTCTCAATAAGACAAAAGTACTTAACAAAAGAAACGTGTGCAGTGTAATGACCAAGGGCCTGCTCACAGCATGCAGGTTATGGGCCAAGCTGAGCTTGTCATGCACTATGGTTTTAGTTTCTACTAGCCTATTCTAATTATACAGGTTGCCAGGAATTTTTATCTACGCGTTCCTTAAAAAACTTACCATCATTACCAAATCCATTATAGCCATCCCCACTGCCACCATATCCACCACCACCACGACTGCCTCCAAAGCCACCTGGAAGAAAGCAAAATTTCAAAGTTAAGTTTGTAGTACATGAATTGCATCTGTGTGACATTCTGGAAGCATGTCTTATACTGCACAATGATATCCATACCAAAGACATTAACTTCTGGTTAATGACAAGCCAGAACTACGTTTAGAGTAAATAAAAAGTTTAAGCTAATTGACAGATAATTTTGGAAATGTAGGCCTGTGTTACATACTGCTACTATAGGTTACATAAAGGAAAAAATCATGCAGGGAAACCAAATCACAAGCTGCTAGTTTTTTGTAAGCCTTGGTTAACCACACGTACCTCGACCACTGAAGTTTCCTCCACGACCAAAGTTGTCATTCCCACCGAAACCACCACCACGACCACCGCCAAAGTTTCCAGAACCACTTCGACCTTAAGAGGTAAGTTCAAATATTAAATCACTCATACTGAAATAACTCAAAGTTAACTTTCAAGTTTAATGAACTAGCAAACTTACCTCTTTGGCTGGATGAAGCACTAGCCATCTCTTGCTTTGACAGGGCTTTCCTTACTTCACAGTTGTGGCCATTCACAGTATGGTATTTCTGAACTACAAAATTTGGACGATAAACAGAACGTATCTTAGGATCTATACCACATGAATTTTGGAGCCCTCTGTAGATACTAGTCATCTGATACTTACTGACAATTTTATCCACGGAGTCATGGTCGTCAAAGGTTACGAAGGCAAATCCCCTTTTCTTGCCACTGCCTCGGTCAGTCATGATTTCAATCACTTCAATTTTCCCGTACTGTTCAAAATAATCTCTTAGGTGATGTTCTTCAGTATCTTCTTTAATGCCACCAACAAATATCTTTTTCACAGTTAAGTGGGCACCTGGTCTTTGAGAATCCTAACAGGAAGAAAAAAACTTATAAAGTCATCTATTTGCAAATCATGAATCTCCAAAAGCTCAGAATACTGCCAAATGAGGTCCACTGGCGGCACATCTCCAAAGAGTAAGGGAAGCACTCACCTCCCTCGAGACAGCTCTCTTTGGTTCCACAACTCTTCCGTCCACCTTGTGGGGCCTCGCATTCATGGCTGCGTCCACCTCCTCCACAGTGGCATACGTGACAAACCCAAAGCCCCTGGAGCGCTTGGTGTTCGGGTCTCTCATTACCTGAGAACAATGTGAACTCTCTTAAACACACAGCCTGATCCTGGATGCTGCTTGTCATTACAACTTGAAACAGGGCACCAGAAAATGCTCTACCAGCTCTTTGGTTTTTCCCTACCCTAGACTTCAGACAGGGCTCTCAGAGTCAGAAGGCAAAGCAACAAGTTCCTGTGCGCACTGCACTGGCCTCTAGTTAATCCCCCAGCAACCTCCCCAAGCATTCCATCAGGACCTGCACTCAGAGGCCCCGAAGAGAGTCACTCATTCCACCACCTTTGTCCCTCCCGAGCCTCACCACGCAGTCTGTGAGCGTTCCCCATTGCTCAAAATGGCTCCTTAGGCTCTCGTCGGTGGTTTCGAAGCTCAGCCCTCCGATGAAGAGCTTCCGCAGCTGTTCGGGCTCCTTGGGGGACTAGAGAAGAGAAGAAAGGGTTCAGTGGGGGCAACTGCTCATTAAAGGGACCAACTACACACCGAAGTCCCGGGCACTTATTGTTCGTTCGGGTGGCCAGCGGCCACGTGCTGCTCGCGATAGGGGAGGAGGCCTGGGGGGAGCTGGAGCCTCTAGGAAGCCGCAAGCTCATGCGTCCCCCTTTCCTTCCGACGCACGCGCAACAAAAGGCCCGAGTGGGAAGGGTGCATCGCTGAAAAGGAGCGAATACCTCTTTAAGAAACTCGCTCGCCGAGACTAAGCAGAAAAAGAGACCGTATGTGCTCTAACAATTCTGCCACGAGTAACAAGCCCTGCGAGATCACTAACGTTCGGCGGACAGCAGCCTCATGGCGACGAAGAGGACAAAATGGCGACTTGAACTTTGGGAGGGGTAGGCCTTGGTAGAGACCGGAGGAACTGTCGAATGGGCTGGGCGAAGCTACGAAACCAAGCTACATCCTATCGAGTTCAGGAATGGGAGGGGAACAAGTTCAAGTGGCAAAAAGCGTCTAACCCACCTCTGACTTAGACATGACGGCGGCAGGGAGAGAGACTTTAGCGATGCTTCCTCAGCGGTGTCCACGGGCAGAAAGGAGTAAGCTAACGAACGTATCTGCCAGCCTACCTTCGGCCTCTCTTTTATCCCGCCCCTTCGCTTTCGGCATTGGTTGACTCCGCCTCCTCCTAGCTATCATTGGCTACTTGAAATCGCTTCCCCCTACCATTGGCTGGTGTTGCCACACTGCTATGCGACGTCATCCGTTTGGGCGTTCTAAGCAGTCTCCGCCCCTTGGAGGTCATTGGTTTCCGAGTGATGTTATTCTTAACAAGTCTGATTGGCTAGCTGACCAATCCTTCATATTTAAATCTACCTAGGGTTTTTAAATGCGTATTTAACGTCCACGCCCAAATGTTACATCCATCTCTCTTGGCAAAGCATTATTAATAATATGCATTAGAAAAGTATTTAGCTTGCGACAATTATTTTTTTCCAACGACCGCCTGTTGAGCGCATGTGTAGTAAAATGGCGAGTTTGCGCAGGCGCATTAAGAAGTTCCGCCTGCCGCTTGGAACACGTGAAATGGCGGGCAAGAGAGGGCGAACGAACCTACAGCGCTTGCGTGGTGGCGGGAGTTATGTCCTGTTTTGCGCATGCGTAATGGGCGGAGAAAGTGTCCGATCCCGGGATTGGTTGCGCAGGCGCAGGGAAGGATCCGTTTTGGCGGGCGGTTGGCGTTGCGCAGAAGGCGGCGGCAGCGGTGGCTTGTGGCGCGGCCTCACCATAGAGGAACAGGGCGGACGTTAGCGTGAGTGATCACTTTTGATCCCGGGTAAGTGGCAGACAGTCTTATCTACCCATACGAGGTCTTGAAGCGACTCCATTCGGACCCGTTATTGTGTGAAATGAATGGACAGCGGGGTGGGGGATAGTGAAGGGGCAACGGTGGGTCGGGCCAGCCAATAGAAGAACAGTGGGCGGGATATTTCGTCCCCGTAGGCTCTTTGGAGCGGTGCCGCCGAAGAATTTGACTGACGTGGGCGCGGGCCAATGAGGTCTGCCCTGCGGTGCCGAATGATCGCCGCTTGGGCCATCGGAATGCGGGAGGCGGGCTTTTCCTCCCTGAGCAGCGTCTCCCGGAGCCAGTGAGCGCGAAGCGCGCGGTAGGTTGGGCAGGCCGCGGTTCGACTCCAATGGGGAAAGCGGGAGTCGGGCGGTTCAATGGATGGACCAAAGCGGGAGCCAGTAGGCGGACAGCCTGAGGAAAGCGCTCAGGGCCGTCGTCCAATCGGCTCGCTGCAAGAGCGAGGTGTCCGACTTGCGGCCGCGAGGCCGGGGGTTCCGTGACCGTGATGGCGTGGGAGGGTGGGCGTTTTTGTTTTGTTTATTGTGATCCTTGGCGACTCATCCAGGGATCCCCGAGGCCTCGGTCTCGCGCGCCTCCTGCCTGGGGACGCGTCAGCCTGCACCGGGATGCCTCGAATTGGGCGTTTCTGCCCACCACCCCAAGTTTCGGGGGGGGAGCCCCCATCTCTAGGACGGAGGTTGCCGTGTTAGCACGCATGGGATACCCCCTCTGTGCTGCCGCGGAAAGGCGCCCGAGCGTGTCTCCATCGTCGTCGTCACCACGTGTGCTTCCACGGACAGATAGCTGTGCTTGCAGGCCCCTAGGAAAAGTTTTGGAAAGCTGCACGCCAAAACGTGTCAGTTCTAGGGCCACAGTAGGCTCGACGGAGGCTTGGTCTGCAATGTTTCAATCTTTGCAGAGATGATACTTTGTGATTAAAACTGAATTAAAAATGAAGTCTTTTTTTTTTTCTGTCTGTCCCTGGTCGTAATCACGTACCTACCACCCCCCTTCTCTTATGTTAACTATGTCCGCAATGCTTTCGTTGTCGTCCCTCTCTCTCCCCCCTTTCTCTGTCTCTCAGTCTCTCTGTCTCTGTTTCTCTCTCTCTCTAAGCCATTAAAGATTTTCCAAGCCACTTCTGCTGTTCCTTGAGGATGTCTGACTGGGTAAAAAGGAAGTTGCATTAGGAGGGTGGTACTTAGGGTTTTGGAAGCAGAAGACTCCTCCATCAACAGGATTATTATTCTTCTTGGTCTTTTGATTAGAATTCTTTCAAAGTGTATTTTACATGCAGGTTGTCTCCTATTGGTAATGCCCGCTCTGCATACCCCAGGACCTTTTGGAAAAATAAATAAATTTTCATTGCATCTTGGCTGTATCAGAGTCTTACTGCTTTATTGTTCACTGATTTATGTAGAGTCAAGGGAAATATTAAATACTGTAATGAAATCGACTACATATGAAGTACACTTATTATTAGAGACCTTTCAGACTGTGTACAAAAGGGATTATTTTAGTTAAGTTTCTCATGAACAAAGGAGAGATTTCCATGTTACCTGCCACTGGCAACAGCATAAACCTGTATCTTCTACCCGGCTATAAGCCTATTTGTAGGTATGCTAGTAATGAAGTTGCCGTGCTTCTAAGAACTAAAGTGATACAGAATAAGGGTATCTGTACTGGATTTATTTAGGTTTGAAAGGTATATGTTGGTCTCCAGCAGGATTTCTCAACTTCAGCACTATTGGTATTTTGAGCCATATAATTCTTTGTGTGTGGGGGGTTCCTGTGCATCTGTGCATTATAAAATGTTTAGCAGCATCCCTAACCTCTACCCAATAGATGCCAGTAGCATCTCATCTCTTCCCACACCCTCATTTGTGACAATTCAAATGTCTCCAGACATTGCTAAGTTTCGAGGGGGAAGAAAGGGGATAAAATCCTCCTCAGTTGAAAACCTTTTATCTGGCCGGGTGCCCTGGCTCACGCCTACAATCCCAGCACTTTGGGAGGCAGAGGTGAGAGGATTGCCTGAGATCAAGGGTTTGAGACCAGCCTGGGCAACTTGGCAAGACCGCGTCTTTACAATAAATCAGGAACAATTAGCCGGGTGTGGTGGTGCATGCCTGTAGTTCCAGCTATCTGGAAAGCTGAGCAACAGAGAGACTCCGACTCAAAAAAAAAAAAAAAAAAGTTAGAGAATGGCCAGTGAGGTAGCATGGGCCTGTAGTCCCAGCTACTTGGGAGACTGAGGCAGGAGGACTGCTTGAGCCAAGAGGTCAGGGCTGTGGTGAGTTATGAATGTGCCACACTGCACTCCAGCTTGGGTGACAGGGTTAGACTCACCTCAAAAACAAACAAAATGCTAGACTTTAGTATCTCTTGAAAATTCTTTACTTTGCCAATTGGAAAATAGATAAAAGTGGAGAAAGATGGGTGAAGTGTTTAGAAAGTGGCCTTGGTAAATGGATCATTAAATCCTAATGTTTATCTCAGATGTTGAATTGATTATTCTGTTGGATAAAAGGAAAATTTGTATTAAGGTTTTTACTACTTCTTACTGTTTCTTTTTTTTTTTTTTTTTGAGTTGGAGTCTCACTGTTGCCTGGGCTGGAGTGCAGTGGCATGCTCGTGGCCACTGCAGCCTCAACCTGCTGAGCTCAGGTGATCTACCTCAACCTTCCAAGTAACTGGAACCACAGGCCTATGTGTCACCATGCCCGGCTAATTTTTTGATTTATTGGAGGTGAAGTCTTGCCAAGTTGCCCAGGCTGGTCTCGGACCCCAGGACTCAGCAATCCTCTTGCCTCCACCTCCCAAAGTGCTGGGATTATAGACGCGAGCCACTGCATCAAGCCTTATTTTCTTAAACCAGGTCAGTTTCCACTGAACTGATTTCACAGTTGGTTATAGACCTGAGATTTGGTGGGGGAATGACAACACTGGTCTGAAGAATAGGTAGCCAAATCATCCTTTGTTTTTTTTGAGTTGGAATCTCACTTCATTGCCCAGGCTGGAGTGCAGTGGCACACTC
Source organism: Cephalopachus bancanus (assembly GCA_027257055.1). Taxonomy (NCBI): domain Eukaryota; kingdom Metazoa; phylum Chordata; class Mammalia; order Primates; family Tarsiidae; genus Cephalopachus; species Cephalopachus bancanus. The sequence goes on along the minus strand of JAPVLO010000385.1, from coordinate 674,130 downwards.
ACAGCCACCCCAGCATCCACCTTCTGGGCTCTGGTGATCCTTCTGCCTCAGCCTTCCAAGTAGCTGGCACTACAGACGTGCTTTACCATGCTCGGCCAATTTTTTTTTATTTATTGTAGAGTCAAGGGCTCGCTAAGTTGCCCTGGCTGGTCTTGAACCCGTGCGCTCAGGCAATCTACTCACCTTGGCCTGCTAAAGTCCTGGGATTACAGGCTGAGCCACCGAGCCGGGCCCCAAATCATCCTTCTTTATGTTATCCTCTGAGTTGATTCTATCTCCAGTCCCAGCTACTTGTACAGATGGTCTACTTTGTGGTGGTTAGACTTAGGATTTTTCAGCTTTACAGTTGTGCAAAAGCAGTTTGCATTCAGTAGAATGTGTAGTTCAAGAACCCATACAACCATTCTGTTTTTCGCTTCTAGTTACTGTATTCAATACATTAAATGAGATATTCAACACTTGGTTATAAAATAAGCTTTGTATTAGATAGTTTTGCCCAACTGTAGGCTAGTGTGTTCTGAGCACATTTAAGGCAGGTTAGGCTAAGCTGTGATGATTGGAAGTTTAGGTGTATTAAATGCATTTTTTATTTATAATATTTTCAACTTAGCATAGGTGGTTTATCGGGACATAACCCCATAATTCAAGGAGCATGTGTGTAAACAGATTAATTAGTGACCTCTTTTTTGGTGTTCCACTGATGTATTTTACTTTGAAAGATTATAGGACCTGAACTTGAGACTTTCTTTTTTTTTTTTGAGTTGGAGTCTCACTCTGTTGCCCAGACTGGAGTGCAGTGACCGCTCCCAGCCACCGCAGCCTCGACCCGCTGGGCTCCGGTGATCCTTCTGCCTCAGCCTTCCAAGTAGCTGGAACTACAGGCGTGCGCTACCACGCCTGGCTTATTTTCTGATTTATTGTAGAGATGAGGTCTCGCTGCCCAGGCGGGTCTTGAACCCGCGGGCTCAGGCAATCCACTCACCTCAGCCTCCCAAAGGCGTGGGATTACAGGCTGAGCCACCGAGCCCGGCTAGAGACTTTCTAGTTTACTGTGGTGTGCATATAAAAGTTGCTTGTTTTATTGTGAGGTCTTTTCCAATGTGATAGTTAATAGTTATGTTGAACTTTTCTCTTTGGTAGGAAAATTTTTTCTTTTTTTTTTTTTGAGTTGGAGTCTCACTCTGTCGCCCGGACTGGAGTGCAGTGGCCGCTCCTGGCCACCGCAGCCTCGACCTGCTGGGCTCCGGTGATCCTTCCGCCTCAGCCTTCCGAGTAGCCGGAATTACAGGCGCGCGCTACCACGCCCGGCTGATTTTTTGATTTATTGTAGAGATGAGGTCTCGCTGCCCAGGCGGGTCTTGAACCCGCGGGCTCAGGCAATCCACTCACCTCAGCCTCCCAAAGGCGCGGGATTACAGGCTGAGCCACCGAGCCCGGCTAATTTTTTCTTTTTTTAAGTTGGCATCTCATTCTGTCTCCCAGGTTGGAGTACAGTGGCATGATCATGGTTCACCACAGCCTCAATCTCCTGGGCTTAAGTGATCCTCCTGCGTCAACCTCCTGAGTAGCTGGGACTGCAGGGACGCAACACCATGCCTGACTAATTTTTTTGTTTTTATCTGTGTAGAGACGAAGTCTCACTAAGTTGCCTAGGACTGGTCTTGAACTTCTGGGCTCAAGCAATCCTTCCGCCTTGGCTACGCAAAGTGCTAGGATTATAGGAATGAGCCACTGTGCTGGCCTCTGGTAGGGAAATTTTAGTGGGTAATTTTTCATTGAAATTCTGAGACTATCACATTGGACATTGTAAATTTAGATTTATTTTTTGCCTTTGGAGAACCTGGTTGCTTGTTAACTTATACTACTCTTAATCATACAAAGTGCCAGATGTGGTGGCTTATGCCCGAAATCCTAGCACTTTGGGAAGTGGAGGTGAGAGGATTGTCTGAGCCCACGGGTTTGAGACTAGCCTGGGTAACTTGGTGAGACCTCATCTCTACAGTAAATTAAAAAAAAAAATTAGCCAGTCATGGTGGTGCATGCCGGTGATTCCAGCTTTTTGGAAGACTGAGGCAGAAGGATCGCCTGAGTCCAGTGGGCTGAGGCTGTTGTGGCCGCAAGCGTGCTATTGCACTCCAGCCTGGGTAACAGAGTGAGACTCCAACTAAAATAAATAATAATGCAAAGGGTTGGGCCTCTGTCTGAAAAGTTATACTACTTGCGCTGAGACCTTAAAGACATACCATTGCAACCAAATCTAAAAAGGAAAATAACATGTCTTCACTGGTCTGTCTAAAAAGTAGAAAGCTTCTATCTGGGTAGTAGGTGAGCAGGTTGATAGTTGGAGAAAGAAAGAACATACATCTGAAGTAATTAGATTTTTATATGGCTAGGAAAGTTTTAGAGATTCTCAGAGCCCTTGACAGTACTGTAGAAAAGAGTGAAAGGGGGCTAATTAGTCTTTACTTCTGTTGAGGTATCTTATGTAACTGCATAACATAATTTTCATATCTTATTGGCATAGCCCATTTAAAAGCATTTCTGGCCTCTATTTTGTCTTTTACTTGGTTTGTTTCTTATTTCCATTTACCTTACATGAAATTGGGCCTAAAGGTATGTTATGGATATTGATTTAGAAAGTAATAAATTACAGCGCTAGAGACCAGTTGACTCAGCCAGTATGGCTATTCATACATCCATTATTCATGAACTTGGACTATGGACAATAATCTTTTTCTCCTGATGTAAACTTTTCTTTTTCTTCCTTGCTTATAGAAGATGATTTTAACTGATCGTTGTATTAATAGGAAGGAGTCCAGGTCATCCTGAGAAGAGTTGCTTGTGCAGAGTCCAAGATGCAGATTTGTTGGATTTCTGTAAGCCATTCGAAGCCGCGTATTCATTTCTGATGACAGCTTTACACTTGTGCTGAAGAACACCCACAGTGACAACTGCTGCCTGTGTTTAGTCTGTCCAGGAGCTCTACCAACTAGCATGTTTGTGGAAAAACCTACACTGTTCTTGTTAGCAGCTATGTAAATATTAGACCTTTCTGAGTTTTTCTTCTCAGGTCTGCCAGTTTATTTTTGGGCAAATAGTATCCTGTGGTTGCCTCATTTTACACTATGAAATAAGAGATTAAAGGTGTTACAGGCATTCTTTGGGTTACTTGAAGCACTTTTTTTTTTTTTAAAGCTAGGGTTTTTACTCTTGTCTCCCAGGTTGGAGGGCAATGGCACAATCACAACTCACCACAGTCTTAAGCTCCAGGTGTGAAGCTATCCTTCCGCCTAAGCCTTTTGAGTAGCTGGGAATATAGGCACCCATCACCATGACTGGCTAATTTTTCTATTTTTTGTAGAGACAGGGTCTCACTTTGTTGACCAGGCTAGTCTCAAATTCCTGGGCTCAAGCCATCCTCCTGCCTCTGCCTACCAAAGTGCTGGGATTAACAGGTGTGAGCCACTGTGCCCAACCCTGAAGGACAAATCTTTTTGGATTAGTAACTGGTTTTTAATATATATCCAGTTTATGATTTTAAATTCCATGTGTATTAGTTTCCTGTGACTGCTATAACAATTACCACAGACTTGGTAGATTAAAACAAGAGGAATTTTTTTTTTTTGAGTTGGAGTCTTCGTTGCCTGGACTGGAGTGCGGTGGCACGCTCATGGCCACCATAGTGTCAACCTGCTGGGCTCTGGCGATCCTTCCGAGTAACCGGAACCATGGGTATGCGCTACCACACCTGGCTAATGTTTTATTTTATTGTTGAACGAGGTCTGGCCAATCTGTCCGGATTGGTGTTGAGCCTGCCTGTTCAGGCAATCCACTCGTCTCGGCCTCTCAAAGTGCTGGGATTACAGAGCCTCGCCAAACGAGGAATTTATCACAATTCTGGAGGCCAGAAGTCTGCAGTCAAGGTGTTGCATCCTCTCTGGAAGCTCCAGGGGAAAATATGTCCCTTGCCTCTTCAAGCTTCTGATGGTGGTCAGTATTCCTTTGCTTATGGCCTCATCTCTCTCTGCTCTGTTTCCACATTGTCTTATTTGAGTGTGTTTCAACTCCCTCTGCCTCGCTCTCATAAGGATACAGGTGATTGCACTTAAGGCCCACTTGGATAAACTGGGATAAATTTCTCATGTCTTTTAATCACATCTTTTGCTATTATGCTAATATTCACAGGTTCAAGGGATTAGCATGTGAATCTCTTTATTGGGGGAGGGGGAAACACCACTTGACCACTATACCCTAACCCTTACCCAAATAGATTTGACCTAATTTAAAAAACAAAACATTTTAAAAAATTAAAGACAGGTTGGGTGTAGTGGCTAACACCTGTAATCCCAGCACTTTGGGAGGTCTAGGCAGGAGGATCACTTGAACCCAGGAGTTCAAAACCGGCCTCTACAAAAGATTGTGCCAACCTGGGTGACACAGTGAGACCCGCCCCCCACTCCAAAATAAAACTGGACACAGTGGTTGACACCTGTAGTCCCTGTACTTCGGGAGGTGGAGGTGAGAGGATTGCCTGAGCCCACGGGTTGAGATTCTCACTCAAAAAAACGAAAGGCAGATGAAAAATAAAAGGCTATGAAATCTGGGTTCTTGTCCCACTTCTGTCGTTAACTAGTGGTATGACTGTGGGTGAGCCATCTGCCCTCTTTGCTCCTTAGTTTCTTCATCTGATGTGGAACAGGTTGCATAAGTGATAGCTAACAGCATTCTAGACCTATAACTCCAAAGTCATCTTGGAATTTGTTTTTTAAGTCTATTTATTTTTGAGTTAGGATCTCATTCTGTTGCCTAGGCTGCAGGACAGAGGCACAATCATGGCTCACTGCAGCTTCAACTCCTGGTCTCAGGAGGTCCTTCCGCTTCAGCCTCTTGAATAGCTGGGATTGCAAGTGTGCCCCACTATGCCCAGCTAATTTTTTAATTTTTGTAGAGATATGATCTTATTGTCCAGGCTGCTCTTGAACTCCTGGACCCAAGCAGTCCTCCCGCACTGACCTCCCACAGTGCTGGGATTAAAGGCATGAGCCCCTGTGTCTGGCTCAATTATTTTAAATTCAAATAAAGCATCCAAGATTCTAACATTTTGAGCCTGTATAGTCCTGTGTTCTTCCCTAAGACCTGAGGAGCAGGAGACTGAGTTGTTGGCTCACTGTCAGCTCCTTGAACTATTAGCATAGGATGTACTCGTTGATTTGTTGAAAGGTTTTCTACGAAGGATGTGATAATGGACAAACTGGGCCATTTTCACTCATTCTAGTGAGGCTGTGGATACTGTAGTTGGGTTTTCTTTCCAGTAATAGTAGTTCATAAAAATTAAATATTGACAGGTTTTCTCTACCAGAAACTAGGTCATGGACAGAGTAAAAATTTTCATATGCAATCTTAATCTTCAGACTCTTAATCTTCAGACTTAGTATGTGTCTGTTCCATCACACTTTACTGCCACTAGGACACTAGAAGGCATGAGCTAGAGATGGTGTACTTGAAAGGACTGCTTCAAGATCAAGTTTTATAACACACTTGTTATTTATTTCTTCTGTGGAGAGGAGGAACCAAATTGAATTCAAGTATTTCTCTGATTGTAATCTATGTTTCTTAGAATAAAGCAAGTTGATATCTGAGCCAGGGGCATAATTATGTCGGAATAAAATGCCCTGTGCTAAAGAGGTCAACTAACAGACTGGGAAATCTTAAGTTTGGTTTCTGAGGCAAATCCATGAACTCTGTGTGCCTTGTTTCTCATCCCTAAATCAGTGCGACTCACCTCACAGGGAGTTGTGGAGGGTAATATACTGCTAATTTGTTCAATATTTCACAACAGTAAATTATGTCTAAAGATCTGATAAGACATAGGCAAATCTCATTTATATGAGTAGTTGGAGACAAGCATAGATAAAGTTTACAGATAATAAAGAAAATTCATTAAAGTTTTTTTTACTTCCTCTGTTATCAAACATTTTGCCTTCTGTTTCCTATATATTTTCCAAAGTATTTTCCTATTACTTTTCCATAATAGACCTATGAGGTAGGTAGGACAAATAAGGAATACCAGGTTATGTAATAAAGGAGTCAGTTCATCCAGAGGACATAATCCTAAATGTTTTTATAGCTAATAATAAAGCTTCAAGATACACAAAGGAAAAAATAAATGAAATAACAGACACCTGTAACTATATTTGGAAATTTCAGTACCTCTCAGTAATTGATACAAATAGACAGGAAATAGAAGACTTGAACAAGGCCATTGCCTTGCTAGACTCTGATGAGGCCATGTGCTCTTTGAGCTGTGGCTAGCGCCATGCTTTCTGTCTTTGACCCCCTCCACCATCTTGGGGAGATGAGTCTACTCTATCTGTTTCTCATTTACTTTTAAATAAACTATATTTTCTTAAAAAAAAGAAAACGAGCAAAACCATCAACTCACATGATATAATTGACATTTATTTTTTATTTTATTTTTTGAGTTGGAGTCTCACTCTGTCGCCCAGACTGGAGTGCAGTGGCTGCTCCCGGCCACCGCAGCCTCGACCTGCTGGGCTCCGGCGATCCTTTCGCCTTAGCCTTCCGAGTAGCTGGAATTACAGGCACACGCTACCATGCCTAGCTGATTTTTTTTTTTATTTATTGTGGAGATGAGGTCTCGCTGCCGAGGCGGGTCTCGAACCCACAGGCTCAGGCAATCCACTCACCTCAGCCTCCCAAAGGCGCAGGATTACAGGCTGAGCCACCGAGCCCAGCTATAATTGACATTTATAGAGTAGTATACAGAACAGCAGAATACACGTGCTTTCCGAGTACACATGGAACATTTAACCATACAGACCATCTTCAATCCAAAGAGATTCAAACATGTAAACTATGTTTATTTTCTGACCATAGTGCAAGTTTTTTTATGTTTTTTTTTTTTTTGGTTTTTTTTTTTTTTTGAGTTGGAGTCTCACTCTCGCCCAGACTGGAGTGCAGTGGCCACTCCCGGCCACCGCAGCCTCGACCTGCTGGGCTCCGGTGATCCTTCCACCTCGGCCTTCCGAGTAGCCGGAATACAGGCATGCGATACCATGCCCGACTGACTTTTTGATTTACTGTAGAGATGAGGTCTCGCTGCCCAGGCAGGTCTCGAACCCGTGAGCTCAGGCAATCCACTCACCTCAGCCTCCCAAAGGCGTGGGATTACAGGCTGAGCCACCGAGCCCGGCTGGAGCAAGTTTTTTTAAAATCAGTAACAGCACTGGGTGCCCTGACTCAGGCCTGTAACCCCAACACTTTGAGAGGCAGAGGCAAGAGGATTGCCTGAGCTCAGGGGTTCGAGACCAGCCTGGGCAACTTGGTGAGACCTCGTCTCTACAGTAAATAAAAAAATAAGCTGGGTATGGTAGCACGTACCTGTAGTTCCATCCAGCTATTTGGAAGGCTGAAGTGGAAGGATTGCCTGAGCCCAGTAGGTAGAGGCTGCAGTGGCCGTGAGCATGCCACTGCACTCCAGCCTAGGCGACAGTGAGACTCCAACTCAACAATAGTAATAATAGAAAAATAAAATCAGCAACAGAAATATACATCTAGAAAAATCTTCAAATACTTGGAAACTAACACACCGCACTTAGAAGAACCCACCTATTAAAGAAGAAATTAAAGAAAATTAGAAAATATTCTGAACTGAATGAAAATGAGAACATGACAACATTGCTTAGAGGGAGATGCAGTTAAGCAGTGGTTAGAAATTAAGCACTTTGCCTACAAACACAGATCCAAACTCAGTAATCAGACTATATTAGCTTCCACCTAAGAACCTAGAAAAAAAAGAGCAAATTAAATCCAGAGTAGGCGGAAGTAAGGAAATAGTAAAGGTAAAAGCAAATAATGGAATATAAAACAATACAGAAGCTGGGCTCAGTGCCTCAGCCTGTAATCCCGAGCCTTTGGGAGGCTGAGGTGAGTGGATTGCCTGAGCCCGCGGGTTTGAGACCCGCCTGGGCAGCAAGACCTCATCTCTACAATAAATCAAAAAAATTAGCCGGGCGTGGTAGCGCATGCCTGTAATTCCGGCTACTCGGAAGGCTGAGGCGGAAGGATCACCGGAGCACAGCAGGTCGAGGCTGCGGTGGCTGGGAGCGGCCACTGCACTCCAGTCTGGGCAACAGAGTGAGACTCCAACTCAAAAAAAAAAAAAAAAACCAATACGGAAAATCAGTGAAAATGAATCTTTAAGAAGATAATAAGATTGATAAGTAAGGAAAAAAGGAAGTCACATCAATATTAAAAAATAAGGTTTGAGCCGGGCTCGGTGGCTCAGCCTGTAATCCTGCACTTTGGGAGGCTGAGGTGAGTGGATTGCCTGAGCCGGTGGGTTCGAGACCCGCCTGGACAGCGAGACCTCATCTCTACAATAAATCAAAAAATCCGCTGGGCCTGGTAGCGCATGCCTGTAATTCCGGCTACTCGGAAGGCTGAGGTGGAAGGATCGCCGGAGCCTAGCAGGGGAGGCTGCGGTGGCCGGGAGCGGCCACTGCACTGCAGTCTGGGCGACTGAGTGAGACTCCAACTCAAAAATTAAAAAAAAAATAAAAATAAGATTTGGTTCTAGGGACTGAAAAAAGAAATAAGGGAAGGACTATCAATACCAGTCATACAGATCTGAAAATAGTAATAAATATTTGAAAAACTATGCCAGTACATTCAGTGTCTTAGATGAAAAGCGTCACTTCTTGAGACAAACTACCAAAGCTCTCTTAATAAATACAGAACTGAGCCATGCACAGTGGCTCACACCTGTAATCCCAGCACTTTGGGAGACAGAGGCGAGAGGGAATTGCTTGAACCCAGGGGTTCGAGACCAGCCTGGGCAACTTGGCGAGACCTTGTCTCTAAAAAATCAAAAAAAGTAGCCAGGCATGGTGGCATACACCTGTAGTTTCAACTACTTAGAAGGCATAGGCAGAAGGGTCGCCTGAGCCTAGCAGGTCAGGACGGCAGTAGCCATGAGTGTGCCACTGCACTCCAGTTGGACTGACTCAAAAAAAAAAATACAGAACCCTGACCAGACATAGTGGCTCATGTCTGTAATGCCAGCACTTTGGGAGGTCAAGGCTGGAGGATTAGTTAAGTCCAGGATTTTGAGACCAGGTTAGGCAACATAGTGAGACTGTCTCTACAAAAAAAATTGAAAAATAAGCTAGGTGCGGTGGCATGAACCTGTAGTCCCATATGCTTGGGAGGCTGAAGTGGAAGGATCACCTGAGCCCAGGATGTAAATACCCTCACCATCCCTATATTTATTTAGGAAAAAGAATTTGTGGTTAAAAACCATCCTACAGGCAGGGCGCGATAGCACTTTGAAAGGCTGAGGAAGGAGGATTTCTTGAGGCTAGGGGTTTAAGACCAGTCTGGACAATACAGGAAGACCCTCTCCGCCAAAAAAAAAAAAAAAGGGTGTGGTGGCACACACCTGTAGTTCCAGGTACTTTGGAGATTGAGGTGGGAGGATTGCTTAAGCCCAGGAGTTCAAGGTTGCAGTGAGTTATAACACTGCTGCACTCCAGCCTGGGCGACAACAAGACCCTGTCTCAAAAAAACTATAATAATAATAAAAAGGAAAACTCGAGGCCCAGCTGACTCCGCTGGAGAATTTTACCAAACCTTTTGGGAAGAAATAATATTAGTTCTACACAAACTCTTGCCGAAAATAGAAGATGCAGGAACACTTAGCAAAACATTAACTTCATCCACTTTGAGACACTTAACTTCTATTTGCTCTATATTTTTCAAAGTGTTTTCTTGTTTTTCCTATAGCAAACGTATGTGGAAAGTAAGGCAAATAACACACCCTTAAGGTTCATTGAACTTAACCAATTTGGCCTTCTAGTGGTGTAGTTGGGTTTGAACCCACATCTACTTATTCCAAGTCCCTATCTTTCCCCCGTTAATAAGTTGCCCTTTTAAGTACCTCCTTTTTTTTTTTGGAGTGGGAGTCTCACTCTCACCCAGACTGGAGTGCAGTGGCACGCTCCCGGCCACCGCAGACTCGACCTGCTGGGCTCCGGCAGTCCTTCCACCTCAATCTTCCAAGTAGCTGGAACTACAGGCGTGCGCTACCACGCCCGGCTAATTTTTTGATTTATTGTAGAGATGCGGTCTCGCCAAGTTGCCCAGGCGGGTCTCGAACCCGCGGGCTCAGGCAATCCACTCTCCTCAGCCTCCCAAAGCACGGGATTACAGACTGAGCCACTGAGCCCGGCTTTAAGTACCTTTTATAACAGCCTTTGGAGAAGGTGCTAACAAGTGCTGACTTAACCAAGGAGAAACTCAACAAATCCTCAGCCCTAACATTGAAAAGTGGAGTAGACACTATGTCCATGCAATACTTGGCACTTATTAGACCTGCATTAAATATCCCATAAGCAAACAATTTTAGAACAGGGATCAGAATGACATTAATCATTCCCTTGGCACAGGGTTTGAATTGGGAATGTAGTTGGAATCGACAGAAAGGGAGTCAGAATCTTACTTGGCTTAAGTAACATATCAAAACACTGTTGAAGAAGTGGGTGGTCTGAGATTGGCTATCCCTTTAGCCATTTATCTGATGGTGGCCTTTCTTTGTACTTAACTATCAATATATCTGCAGTGTACAGCACACTTTTATGATATTGTAGCATAGTAACTCACACTTAAATGTCAATAGAGACACTTGCAAAGACCTGCAAGGTTCAATAACTTCTGGTGTGGGTTTGTTTCTTCTGTCATCACCCATTATGTATTTTTTTACAGCTTTTAAATTGCTACAGAGAGAAATTGGTCAGGATCATAATAGATGGCCTAGGAGCTGCCAAGTATACGCCAGTATGGGATGGGAAAAGTTCAATACTGGCTTGATTTTATTTATCTAAATTGTGGACTATAACTTCAATATAATTCATGTTGCAAATATACCAAGGCGATGGCAAAGCACAAAATTATGCCATGTATTGAAGGAATGCTCTCTTTTGCTCCCTGAAGTTTTACAACCTGAGATTTCTGATTCTAATTATATAAAAATTTCTTTTGTGCCAGCATGTATTAATCAGATTTTAGTATATTGATTTTTTTTTTTTTTTTTTTTTGAGTCATAGTCTCACTCTTTGCCCAGACTGGAGTGCCGTGGAATAGATCATGGCTTACCACAGCCTTGACCTCCTGGGCTTCGGCGATCCTTCCACCTCAGTTTTCTGTAGCTGGGACTACAAGTGCCCACCACCGGGCCTGGGAAATTTTTTTGAGTTTTTGTAGAGAGGAGGTCTCTCTATGTTGCCTAGGCTATAATCCCAGCACTCTGGGAGGCTGAAACGGGAAAATTGCTTCAGCCCAGGAGTTAGAGACCAGCTTAGGCAACATAGTGAGATCTCATCTCTACAAAAAAATGCAGAAATTAGCTGGGTATGGTGGTTCACGCCCGTAGTCCCAGGTACTCAGTAGGCGGGGGTGGAAGGATCGTCTGAGCCCAGGTCAGGCTGCAGTGAGCCATGGGCATGCCACTGCACTCCAGCCTGGGCAACAGAATGAGACTCTGACTCAAAAAAAAAAGGGTATTTTATTATTTTAGCTTATAGTTATGCAAATTAGTTATGTCTTAAACTAGAAGTATGAGAGGATTTAACACAGGCTTTTTCTTAGCATAGATGATTTCCTGAAATGACCTGATGTGGTCTTTGTAACTCTTAAGTTGCTAATGTCTAAAATTTGCAAACTGGATGATGCCAGGGTAAAGTCTGAGTCTTTTTTTTTTTTTGAATAGAAGTCTCACTCTGTTGCTCAGGCTGGAGTACAGTGGCAAGCTCATGGCCATCATAGCCTCGACCTGCTGGGCTCAGGTCATCCTTCCGCCTCAGCCTTCCAGGTAGCTGGAACTACAAGCGCGAGCCACCATGCCTGGCTAATTTTTTGATTTACTGTAGAGATGAAGTCTCACCAAGTTGCCCGGGCTGGTCTTGAACCCCTTGACTTAGGCAATCCTCTTGCCTCTGCCTCCCAAAGTGCTGGGATTATAGGCGTAAGCCATTGCACCTGGCAAAATCTGAGTCTTAATATTATGGCTGAGCCGGGCTCGGTGGCTCAGCCTGTAATCCTGTGCCTTTGGGAGGCTGAGGTGAGTGGATTGCCTGAGCCCGCGGGTTCGAGACCCGCCTGGGCAACTTGGCGAGACCTCATCTCTACAATAAATCAAAAAATCAGCTGGGCATGGTAGCGCATGCCTGTAATTCCGGCTACTCGGAAGGCTGAGGCGGCAGGATTGCCGGAGCCCAGCAGGTCGAGGCTGCGGTAGCCGGGAGCATGCCACTGCACTCCAGTCTGGGAGACAGAGTGAGACTCCAACTCAAAAAAAAAAAAAAAAAAAAAAAAAAAAATATATATATATATATATATATATATATATAATGGCTGATGTTTGGGAAAATGTATGTATGTATATAAATCTAAGATTCCACTGGGCGCAGTGGCTCATGCCTGTAATCCCAGTACTTTGGGAGGTCAAGGCAGGAGGATTGCTTGAGCCCAGGAGTTTGAGACCCCAGCCAAACATAGAGAGACCTCATCTCTACAATAACACACAAACAAAAATTAGCCAGGCATAGTGGCATGTGCCTGTAGCCCCACCTACTTGGGAGGCTGAGGTAGAAGGATCTTCTGAGCCCAAGAGGTCAAGGCTGCAGTAGGCTGTGATGGTGCCACTGCTCTGCAGCCTGGGCAACAGAGACTTCAACTCAAAAAAAAAAAAAAAAAATCTAGGATTCATGGTAATCTACTCAAATGTTACTGTTATCTATTTTTCTTAAGATTTATATATGATGAAATCACCAGGTTCTTTGTGAACGGTGATGATGTCTACAAGTTGATGTTTCATCTCATTGAATAAAGAGAGGAGTGGGGTGTGAGATTAACACCCACCTGAGAGTGTGATGCCTTGAGATGAGTTCAGCACATTCCAAGAGTGGAGTTATTGGAAAGTACCATCTGGAAGACATTTTCCTATAGTGGTGCCAAGTTCTACTTTCTCATAAATCTTGGAACAACTGGATATTTAACCTCTTGTCCAGTGGTGGATTTAGGTGTGCCTTAACTTAAAACTAAAGAAAACTGGTCGCGCGCGGTGGTCCACGCCTGTAATCCCAGCGCTTTGGTAGGGGGAGTTGAGAGGATTTCTTGAGCCTAGGGGTTTGAGGCCAGTCTGGGAAACTTGGCGAGACTTCGTCTCTACCATAAATAAAAAAAGTAGCCGAGTGTGATGGTGCACGCCGGTGGTTCTAGCTATTGGAAGGCTGAGGCAGGAGGATCACCTGAGCTCAGCAGGTTGAGGCTGTGGTGGCCATAAGTAAGCATGCACTCCAGCCTGGGCGACAGAGTGAGACTCCTACTCAGAAAGAAAAAGAAAAAAAGAAAACTGACACATGAGAAAAGAAATTAAATAAAATTTAATAAGAGGTAAAAGATAAATCCTATATAAAATTATGAGATATCAAAAATGTGTGTTGCTGCTAAATATACCAGCTTACCAGACTGATAACTTCAAGCAGTTCTGAGAATTGAGTCTTGTTCACATTAATTTACAATATAATGATGGTCAGAGCTTAGGGGATGTACAGCCAAGTGGAATTATAGGGCAAAGCCTCTATCTCTACTTATAAGGTATAAGTATCTATCGAAAAAAGCAAAAGGGGCCAGGCGCAGTGGTTCACACCTGTAAGTCCAGCACTTTGGGAGGCCAAGGCGGGTGAATTACTTGAGCTCAGGAGTTCAAGACTAGGCTGGGTAACAGAAAGAGACCTCGTCTCTACAAAAAAATCAAAATATTATCCAGGTGTGGTGGTGCACACTTGTAGTCCCAGCTACTCAGGATGCTGAGGCAGAAGGATTGCCTGACCCCAGGAGGTTGTGAATGCAGTGAGCCATGATCCATGCTACTATACTCCAGCCTAGGTGACAGAATGAGACCCCATCTCAAAAAAAAAAAGACCTTTGCTCAATGTAGCAGGAGGCTTGGATAATCAACAACAGGATACTTTGCTCCAGAATAGCTCTGTGGCTGCCTGAAGCAGTGCCTTGGCCTGATTTTTAAAGGATCATGAACTGGAGCTGCTGGCCAATGGAGAACGTTTCCTCTCCACACTCCCTTCTGTTAATAAAGTTTGTATTGTCTATATGTGGCTTGTTAATGATAGGGGTGTTAACAACCACAGTTAATCTTCCTTCTCAACTCTTTCCTAATCCAGTCTCTTAAATAGACATATAAAAAGCTTTTAACTCCTCTTGAATTGGGTGCTCATGGGCTTTTGGTGGAGGTGGAGTGATAGTTATCAGCCCATTTAACAAAACCCAAGACAGCCAGGACAGCTGTAATGTGCATCTCTATGCTGTGTTTTTGTTAAAAAGCCGCATGGCTAATACTTTGGAAATCATAAATCCACTGCAAGAAAACATCTTTATGGAGGGTATTTTAGTTTTATGTGGTTCGTGTGACATACCTGGGACCATCAGTACTTCAAGATCCATAAAGAGCAAAGAACACAGAGCAGATTAAAATGGTTCTGTAAATTTGGTTTGTTTTCATCTGCTTTATTTGCTGCAATACTGCTATGTAGAGAATGCCTTGAAGACAGTGCTGTTGCTGACAGTTTAATCTTCACCTAAGCCACTGTCTTTCCCCAAGGGCCTTAGGAAAGAAATGGGAATTTCACAAGTCTGGACCAAGTGCAGCCACTCATCATTGGCATATTTAATTAATTCATGTGATAGGGAACTTTGCCATGGCCCTCTCTCTTCTCTGCTCCTTAACCCTGGCTTACTTTCTGAAGAATTTTGTCTACTTAGTGGGCTTACAGAATTTACACTGAAACTCTAAAAGGAAGAGAGAGCTTATTGATTATGCATCTTGATGTTGGGTCTGATCACTACCTCCAAATAATTCAATGAGTAGTTCAGTGAGGCAGCTTCTCAGTTGGTTTTCATTCTTTTTAGGCAATAAGAAAGCTTAGAGAAAGACCTAGACTTATGTTATATGAGCTTTTGCTTATAAGTGGTGATGAACATAAAATGTGTACACCAAGATCTAAGAAAAGCTACCAGGTTAGCTGGCATTAGTGACTGGGCTGGGCACAATGACTCACACTTATCACAGCACTCTGGGAGGCCAAGGTTAGAGGATTGCTTGAGCCCAGAAGTTCGAGACCAGCCTGGGCAACATAGTGAGACTTTGTTTCTCCCAAAACATTTTTAAAAATTGCCAGGCATGACGGCACACCCCTGGAGGCTGAGGTGAAATGATTGCCTGAGCTCTGGAGGTCGGGCCTGAGATGAGCCATGACTGTGCCACTACCCTCCAACCAACCAGGGCGACAGAGTGAGACTCAAAAAACAAAACAAAACAAAAAAACGGAAAACAGTGACTGGAGGGCCTCAAGCAGAGCTTGAACTGGACAGAGCAGATGCCAGGGACCCTGTGTGCATGGCTCCGGGGCTGAAGGGTTAATGTCAGGAGCTAACTGTTACTTCTGTTGCTCTATGTCACCCCAGTTTTTTTACAGTGCCCTCTGTAATTGCCAGGTGCTGACCAGTTTTAAAATTTTTTCTTTTTACTCTCATAATGTGGAATTTTTCCCCCTCTTTCTGTGTCATCTCCTACCTCTTCCCTCACCCCCTTTTGGGGAAAGAATCTTGTGTTCAATGGGTCCCCTGTTAGCAGCTTGGAATGTAGGTCTTCACTGCCTGACAGCAATGTTCTTTGATGTTTTTCCCAGGCCGTCTTCTCACCAGGTCCCTGGTTTAGGTGTTTTCCTAGCATTCAGAGGCCTATATGGCAGATTTGCCCTGTTGACATAAAGGGTTGTTGGGGTCTGCTTTTCTCCTGTCATTTTGGGCTTTAGTCCCTGTACTCTGTCTATAGTTATTGATACCTTTGCCAGATAATTCTGATCTATGTTCAAGAGGGGGCTGAGAGCTACTACACCAAAAAGACTCTAGAAACTTGAGAGGTGGCTGACCCCTTCCCATGGAGATTTCCACAGGATAAGGTTGCGCTCAGAGCTCATCCTCTCTTCCTCTGTCATGGTATCAGGATTCTACCTAATCACTCCATCATTCTGCCAGCCATGCCTCATTTCTCATACTGGGACACTCCCTCCTCCCAATCTTGGCGTGAACCAGCAGTCTTGATGGTTTATCTGGTCCAGGCTCTAGCTCTTAAATTGTTCGTCTGGCTTTGTGTTTCATTTGACCCTAATACACTGGGTCGCACTGTCTAAAAGAGAATTATGTCCTCTCCGATGTCTGAGTGCATTTCTCATTTCTTACTGCTGCTCCTGAGCAGATCTGTAACTTCAAGGTTAAGATAAGACACATTCCATCAGAACTATGTCGTCATCCTTGCCAGCTTCTGATCTGTGACTGTCCAGGAGATTTACAAGACAATTGCATGCCATTCTTTAAAGAATATTATGGTTGGACTCTGACTCCTGGCATCAGGCCCAATTATTTGTCAGCTGTTACAAAACCCATTTCCCAAAGAGAAAAGGACTTCAGCCCATGTGGCCTTTAGGCAGTTCTTAAGGTTGGGAAGGAGGGAATTGATGTGACTTTTTATTTACTGATGTTTTAAGGGGAAAGGTGGACACCAGAATATTTTTGTCTCTTCATTCAATTCACATTTCTTTTTCTGAAAGAGCTCACCAAAATATTAGTGTTGCTGTCATTCTTTCCTCTTTATCCTTTCACAGGATTATTATTAGTCTTTTCTTTTAAGAGACAGAATTTCACTCTGTCACCCAAACTGGTGTGATCACAGCTCCCTGTAACTCCTGGGCTCAAGTGATCCTGCCACCTCAGCCACCCAAGGAGCTAGAACTATAGGTGTGTGCCACTATGCCCAGCAATTTTTTTTTTCTTTTTGGTAGAGACAAGGCATCCCTATTGTTGTCAGGCTGGTCTGGTTCTGGCCTCAAGTGATCCTCCTACCTCAGCCTCCCAAAACTCTGGGATTACAGATGTGAGACACTGTAACCAACCAGTCTTTTCATTCTTGCTTCTTCAATGTTTTTCTTAGTTTGTGTTTGTTTGTTTTTTGAGTAGGAGTCTCACTCTGTCGCTCAAGGCTGGAGTACAGTGGCACGCTCACAGCCACTGCAGCCTCAACCTGCTGGGCTCAAACGATCCTTCCTCCTCAGCCTTCCAAGTAGCTGGAACCACAGGTGCATGCCACCACGCTCCATTAGTTTTGATTTCCTGTAGAAATGAGGTCTTGGCAAGTTGCCCAGGTTGGTTTCAAACCCCTGAACTCGCCTCCACCTCCCAAAGTGCTGAGATTACATGCATGAGCCACTGTGCCCGACTTTTTTCTGAGTTTTAAGGAATAAGTTTTTTTGGTTTTTTTGTTTTGAGTTGTCTCACCCCGTCACCCAGGCTGGAGTGCAGTGGCACACTCAAGGCCGCCCCAGCGTTGACCTGCTGGGCTCAGGTGATCCTTCCACCTCAGCCTTCCAAGTAGCTAGAACTACAAGTGTGTGCTACCACACCCAGCTAATTTTTTTGATTTATTGTAGAGGTGATGTCTTGCCCATTTGCCCAGGCTGTTCTCCAACCATAGGCTCAGGCAATCCTTTCACCTCAACCTCCCAAAGTGCTAGGGTTACAGGCTTGAGCTACCACGCCCAGTCAGGAATAAGTATTTTATCTCTCAGAGAAAACATGCCTATCTTGTTCTCTGAAGGCTTTTTAGTTTTCCACCGCCTGGATAGCAGATCTCTGGTTCTCCCCTTCCTGCTATCTGCTAACATGTTGAGCGGCAGGAGTTACTACATGTGATATGGTTTACTGACTGAGGAATGTAGAAGGTCACATATTTCTTTCCTCAGTTGTATTCAGGCCTGACGTATTTTTATAGAAGGTTCTTTGGGGGTCTCAGTAGCTCTTTGGTTTCAGCATAAACTCACTCTTTCCCTAGGAGATAGACAGTGGGGATTTATTTGGCCTGTTTTTATGATGCCAGGGTGAGATCTAAAATTTATTTACTCAAGATTATACATGGCAAGTTAATCACAAAATCAGTATACTGTTTAAATGTCTTTGGCATTGTTTTCTTTTTTTTTTCTTTTTTTTTTTTTGAGTTGGAGTCTCACTCTGTCACCCAGACTGGAGTGCAGTGGCCGCTCCCGGCCACTGCAACCTCGACCTGCTGGGCTCCAGCAATCCTTCCACCTCAGCCTCCCAAGGCGCAGGATTACAGGCTGAGCCACTGAGTCCAGCTTGGCATTGTTTTCATATCCCTTAATTATGAAAAGTTTAAAACAAAACAAAACAAAAAGAGTAGGTACGGTGACTCACGCCTGTAATCCCAGCACTTTGGGAGGTGGAGGTGAGAGAATTGCCTGAGTCCAAGAGACCAGCCTGGGCAACTTGGCGAGACCTCCTTTCTACAATAAATAAATAAATAAGCCAGGCATAGTGGCATGCGCCTGTAGTTCCAGTCACTTGGAAGGCTAAGTTGGAAGGATCACCTGAGCCCAGCAGGTTGAGGCTGCGATGGCCGTGAGAGTGCCCAGCCTGGGTGACAGAGTGAGACTCCTACTAAAAAAAAAAAAAAAGGAAAAGATAGTTTTTACTCAGAGGTTTCCTGGCGGATCAAACTTGAGAAAATCTGTAAATTAAAAATGTCTGCTTTGCTCTTATATCCTATTGTTTCTTCTGTTTGACAGCCAAAATACTCACCATTCTCTGCTTTTTTTTCCATTGGGTTCTTTGCTTTTTGTTTTTTTGAGTAGGAGTCTCACTCTGTCACTCAGACTAGAGTGAAGTAGCATGCTAATGACCATTGCAGCCTTGACCTGCTGGGTTCAGGCAATCCTTCCACCTCAGCCTTCCAAGTAGCTGGAACCACAGGTGCCACCATGCCTGGTTAATTTTTTTTATTTACTGTAGAGACAAGTTCTCGCTAAGTTGCCCAGGCTGATCTCGAATCCCTGGACTCAGGGCATTCTCTCGTCTCAGCCTCCCAAAGTGCTCGGATTACAGGTGTGAGCCACCATGCCTAGCTGGGTTCTTTGCTTTTGACTGTCACTCTTCTTTCCTCTCCTATGGCAGCAACCTCTGGCTCGAAATTCCCATCTCTGTGAAGCAGAGTGGGGTTTTAGAGCCAGGAGAGAGGGACATTTATGGAATTCAAAGTCTCTAAATATGTATTTTCTTTATCTCAGTTCTCCTTTTCTCAAGTATTAGTGCTTGTTGATAATAGGGAGTTGTGTATTAGTGATTATCAGGTGATGAATAATTTAGAAAAAAATCTGTTTCATAGCATTACAAGAACAACTGAGAAGTGGTTTGAATTAAACAACCATTTTTGTCCTTTTCTTCATTGAATTCACGTTTCTTTTTCTGAAAGTCTTCACCAAAATATTAGTGTTGCTCTCATTCTTTCCTCTGTATCCCTTCACAGAATTATTATTAGTCTGCAAACTAAGCTGCTCTCCCCTCCTTTTTTTTTTTAAACTTGTTAGTGATTAATTTTTTTTTCCCCACCTACACTTTAAGTTGAAAGGGTCTTTTGGTTGCTTCAAGTCTCTGGATTCCATTTCTGTATCTAGTAATCCAAAGAAGAGAAAGTGTATAGTACCTTTAAAATGCTTCCCCTCCCCCCTTTCCTGTTATTTTTCCCCTCAAGTAATTTTAATTAACTGTTCAGTGACAGATGGTAGAAAAGGCCTCGTCCAGAGTGCTGCTGGTGGGCTGGATTAGGGGTGGGTGGTTTGCACTGATCCTGTTGTAGAGGTAGCGAGCCTTCCCCTCCCCCCTCTAGTTGGACTGTAATCTTGTTAGATGATCTTAAAATGCTATTGATTAATTCACCGTGCCCTTAGAGGAATAAGCATAAATTTTGGATTTAAAGCCCAAGAGTGAATTCCCTCGCGCTCTGGACGCCTTAGCCTCGAGGCCAAGGGAGATACCTTCCAACTTCTCCACCCAGTCTTCGCTGAAAAGGAAAGTTAAGCCTTTTAACTTTTCCATTTGCCTCCCCCCTTCGTGTAGTACGGCTGCCAGTTGCCATGGCAACGGACTGGGACAGCTGCGCAGTGGCGCCCAGGCAGCTGGGTGGGGGCGGGGGAGCTGCCAGCCCGCCAAGCCCCAGACCTGGGAGGGGAGGCCCCTCCTGTTAGCCCAGAGGGAAAGAAAGAACTGGGGCGATCCGGTAGGTAAAGAAGGGAACCCCATTCACCTTCCCCCTTTGGGGTTCCTCTTATGCATGAAGGTATTTCATGAAGGAGATTTTCCTTTTCCGTCCCTCAAACTGAAGAACACATGTAAATCCTTGTTTTTCCTGGTGAGGCAGGGGAGGCCATAGCCACAATGCTTAACTGCATGCATCCAACATGGGGCTGGTTTTAACCCCAGCGCTCTGACCTAAACTGCTCAGCTCCCGGAAATTCCAAGGTGAGTGGGGGTGGGGTGGGGTACTCTCCCTGGAATATGACATTTCCTGTCTCTGGTGAGGTCGGAGACAGTTTTTTTGTTAAATAAACCAAATCAGCTATATTTTCTTGACGCTTAGGACTCTTCTAAATTCATGGGGAAATTATTTTCAAAAACCCTACCTTCATTCTCCCATTATCCCCTCTTCCAAATAAAGTATTTAGTGAAGACATACTTTTATTATAGGTCAGTAATGGTTATAGGCAGTTTTTTAGGTAGACAGACCTACTGCTAGTAAGTTCTGGAGATACGGTTTCCAACTATATATTGTAATAATTTTTACAGTTCCCAATTATACATCGTAATTTTAAAATTTTGCTAATTTGAAGTGAACTGATAAATGCAGCTTTTTAATGTGACTTAAACATAATTCTGAGATTAGTGGTGGCCTTCCCTTTTCCTAGGAGCGGTTTTCTGATCAGAATGGAAATATTTAGAGAGTACTGAAGAACATCTTTAAAAAGTACAGAAATTTAAAAATGGAGTTCAGCTAAGAAAACAATTCCTGCTACTCTGTAATCCAGACTGTAGGCACCATTTAACATGGTTAAGGAAGAATTCTTAAAAATGATTATGGTAACAACAATATGGGACTTTTAAAAACGAGATTCTCAGTTGAGTATCCCCTGGTGTGCATATTTCTGAGCTTAACTCAATTTCCATTTGTGTTGCCTTGCTTCAGCTTTCCTTGGGCCCATGAATGGCTCCTCTGTGTTTTGAGGAGGCTTCATGTTAATGCTGAGTCTGGAGCCAGATTTCTTCTTCCTCCTCTTCCTTTGGCCTAGAGTCAACTTCATTTAAGAGGAGAGGTACCTCCTTAACTATGTGGGTTAGTTGCGCCTTGGGAATTACTGAAAAATCCAATGACTAATTTTGAATTTTAGGACTAAAACTTTTTTCTCCTCTTTGCCTCCCTCCCCTCCCCAAATAAGCTGGCTAGAAAGGAGACTTAGTGTGCTTGAGGTGTCAGCTTTGCTTTTGTGAGCTGATGGATGCTCTAAGGGACAAGCCCAATTTGTTTAAGGGAAATGTACCGAGTCACTGAAAATGTGGTGAAAGATGCCTGAGTAGGCCTGTTTTGTGCTGCTAAGAGATGGTCAAGATGCTCAGAACAGAGAAAATGATATTTTAGTGGCTTTTCTCATTTTTATAAAGAACCTTATTCACCTTGGAGGGAAAGATTTTAATTTTGTCTTGCTTCATTTAATTGAAGGTTTTCCACATTTCTATTTGAGTTCCTGGCTTATAAACAGTTACAAATATAGCCAGGAATAACATACTACACTACTTGTCTTTTGTAATCTGAAATTAGAGAAATTAGTCAATTGTGCCATATAATACTTTTGGTCTCTAGCCGTAGAAAAAGTTGTTGGGGAAATGAGGGTTGGCCAGTTTTTTTTGTTTTTTTTTTTTTGAGTTGGAGTCTCACTATGTCGCCCAGACTGGAGTGCATTGGCCGCTCCTGGCCACCGCAGCCTTGACCTGCTGGGCTCCGGCGATCCTTCCGCCTCAGCCTTCTGAGTAGCCAGAATTACAGGTATGCGCTACCATGCCCGGCTGATTTTTTGATTTATTGTAGAGATGAGGTCTCGCTGCCCAGGCGGGTCTCGAACCCGCGGGATCAGGCAATCCACTCACCTCAGCCTCCCAAAGGCGCGGGATTACAGGCTGAGCCACCGAGCCCAGCTGGTTTTTTAATTAAATTCTTAGGACTCGTTTGTAGGTCTGTGGGACAACTCAGGACCCAAGAGAAGAGCACATGGCGACTGTGTTCTACCCCTTCATTCCATCAAGAGATAAAGTTTTTTCACTCCTGTGGATTCTAACCGTGTGTCCTTCCATTTGCAGGCACCCGGTAGCCTTAGTCCTTCAGGTGGGACAGTGTGCGACATGGGAAAGAAAACCAAGCGGACAGCTGACAGTTCTTCTTCAGAGGATGAGGAGGAGTACGTTGTGGAGAAGGTGCTAGACAGGCGCGTGGTTAAGGGGCAAGTGGAATATCTACTGAAGTGGAAAGGCTTTTCTGAGTAAGTGCCTTTTTTCAGGCTTCAGGATTCTTCAGGTGCAGACACCTTTGGTTCAGTTTGAACCACCACCGTCTTTGCCTTTGTCTTTCCCCTTCTTTCCTAAGGGTCAGAAGACACAGCAATAAATCAAATGAAGTCCCCTCTTTTGTGGAACCAATGTTCTAATGATACTATTTTTGAGAGGCAGTGTAGCGAATTGGTTAGGAGCCATAGACTCAGAAGCAGAAGGCCTGGGCCTGAATTCTTGCTCTGCCACTTACGATATAAGCTGCATGGCCTTGGCTGATATCTTTAATCTTTTTTTTTCCTTAGTAAAATAAGGAAAAGAAGTGGTACTCATCGTAGGGTTGTTGGGTGGATGTACAGAGCCTGATATAAGCTCAGTGTAAGTATCTCTAGTATTAATATTAACTTTTTTTTTTTTTTTTTTTGGAGACAGGGTCTAACTGTCACCCAAGCTGTAGTGCAGTGACACAGTCACATCTCACTGCAGCCTCAAACTCCTCGGCTCAGGTGAGCCTCCTCCTTAGCTTCCCGAGCAGCTGGCACTACAGGCATGCACTCATGCCTGGCTTTCCTTTTTTTTTTTTTGAGACAGTCTTGTTATGTTGCATAGGGTGGGCTCAAGCCACCTTCCTGCCTCGGTCTCCCAAAATGCTGGGTTTACAGGCATGAGCCACCATGTTCAGCCTGTATTGTCACTATTTTTTCGGATATAGCCAAGCTAAAATGTGTACATTTTAGCAAATAATATAAAGGAAAGAGGTTGATCCCAGAGCCCCTAGTTCTCCAGAATTGGTTCTCAAGAGTGCCCCAGGATGAAACACCCATCTTAGAGACTTAAATCTGAAGCCTCATTTATTTTCCAACATTTTGTTTTATTTATTTTTTGAGTCGAGATCTTACTTTGTCACTGAGACTGGAGTACAGTTGTCCAATCACAACTCACTGAAGTCTCGATCTATATTCAGATGATCTTTCCAACTCAGCTTCCTGAGTAGCTGGGACTATAGGCATGTACCACCATTCTGGCTATTTTTCTTTTCTTTTTCCTTTTTTTTTTTTGTAGAAGTGGAGTTTTGCTGTGTTGCCTAGGCTAGTCTTGAACTCCTAGGTTCAAGTACCTCTCCTGCCTCACCCTCTTAAGATGCTAAGTTTACAGGCATGAGCCATTGCACCTGGCTTTTTTTTTGAGTTGGAGTCTCACTTTGTTGCCCAGGCTGGAGTACAGTGGCACACTCCAGTGTCAACCTGCTGGGCTCCGCCAGTTCTTCTGCCTCAGTCTTCTAAATAACTGGAACTATAGGCGTGCACTACCACACCCTGATAATTTTTTATTTTTTATAGAGACACGGTCTCACTAGGTTTCCTGGGCTGGTCTCAAACCCACTGGGCAGTCCACTCACCTCAGCCTCCCAAAGTGATGGGATTACAGGCTGAGCCACCGAGCCTGGCCTTAAACTTCAAACATAGAATTGAGGTGAAAAAATTTAGAGCAAACACTCAGGTACACACCATCTAGTTTCTATACTTAACATTTTAATATAATCTATCCATCTATCTCTTTAAATTGATGAGCTTGAAGGATATACGGAGGTGTTGACTAGAGTCTGTTAGGCAGTAACTGGCTTTATGCTGAAATGCTAAAGTAGATTATTATTTCCTTTGGAATAAATGGTGCTAGACACATATTGAAGGATAGGAGAGGTAGCTTGTAGAGGAAATATACGAGGCCATGTAATCATTAAGCATTCTGCCTCAATTTCTGATGAATTATCTTTCCAGGATGCCTGATAACAAAGAATAGATTCCTCAGAACCCCAGTGATAAATTGATAGGAACGGGTTGAGGCTCCTTAGTGCAGTGCTCTCCAGTACAAATATAATGATGCAATATTACATTTTCTAGTGGCCACATTAAAGTGAAATTAACTTTAATAATATATTTTATTTAATATGTCAAAAATACTGTTTCAACGTTGATCAATATAAAAATTGTTAATGAGATATTTTACTGTTTTTATGCTAAAACTTCAAAATCGAGGGTCTGTTTTACCTTTTATAGCACATCTCAGTTCATACTAGCGACATTTCTTTTATTGTGTGTTAGAGTCTCATTTGCCCAGGCTGGAGGGCAGTGTCACACTCATGGCCACTGCAGCCTCGTCCTACTGGACTCAGGAGATCCTTCTGCCTTCGCATTCCAAGTAGCTGGAAATACAGGCGTGCACCACCATACCTGGCTAATTTTTTTATTTATTGTGGAGGCAGGGTCTCACCAAGTTGTCCAGAGTGGTCTCGAACCCCTGGACTCAGGCAGTCCTCTCACCTCAGTTTGCTAAAGTGCTGGGATTACTCCCGGCCCACATTAACCACATTTCTTTTTTTTTTTTTTTTTGAGTTAGAGTCTCACTCTCCCCCAGACTGGAGTGCAGTAGTAAGTAGCCACATTTCAAGTGCTCATTAGCTATATGTGGCTGGTGGTTACCATATTGGACAGCGCAGCTCTACGGTGTAGGCCCTAAATACACTAAAATAGCCAATGTTTTGCCAGTACCTTTGGACAAAGGAGTAGGTCAGGAGCTTTCATAACACATGGAAAGTTATTGATACATGAATCAAGATTTCTCATCTCGAGTGCTACTGCCTTTTTAAGGTGGAAGGTTCA
This sequence comes from Cephalopachus bancanus, assembly GCA_027257055.1. NCBI lineage: Eukaryota > Metazoa > Chordata > Mammalia > Primates > Tarsiidae > Cephalopachus > Cephalopachus bancanus. Next base: position 648,937 of record JAPVLO010000385.1, on the reverse strand, counting down.
CGCATTGCAGAGGCTTAGCAACTCTAGCACCCCGAGTGCTAAATGTGGGTAGCACAACAGTCAATGTGGGTTTTGAGTGCTAAATGTGGGTAGCACAACAGAAATATGCCTGCCATATTCTAGAGAAGTGGTATCAGCTTCCACTAGAGATAAGAACCACTGAGTCTGAGAGACCTCTGAGGCATTCTAAGTAGGAATTAAAGTAACACCTAAAGTTTTTGAGGGTATTTATTGGGCCCATTGACTCACCACTGGAAATACTTGGCTATTTGAAAGGTACTTGAAACTATCTGTCATTACTGGTACCTTATCATAAGTAAAAGGGTAAAGATAAGGTTTAGGGTAAACAGATTAAGTGTTTGTCCTTACCTTGTCAGAAATGCTCAGGATTTCATAAAAGACTGGAACAAATTTTGTACACCTCACCATTTTCTACAACTAAGTACCTACTATGTGCTAAGCAGTGTTTAGATCTACCTCTTGTGTTTTCTTTAATTCTCATAAAAGCATTTAGATGTATTTCCACTTTATAGATGAGGAAATTAGTGAGGTTATTTGCTGAAGATCATATAACTTGTAGCTGCTGGAACAAGGATCCAGTATCCAGTTTCTCTGGCCCTAAAACCCAGGCTTTTTCAAATTATCCCTTACTGTCTTTCGGGTGAAGACTGGTTGGGGTAGAAGCAGCATTGCCAGAATGGAGGAAAGGGGACCATCTCAAGATAGGACTGACTTTTGATGTCAGCAGAGACTCTCCCCAGCCCCCAAGTCTGCTTGGCTTGTGTTAAGAATGTTGGCACACCTCTTCGTTTTGGTGTCTTTTTCTCTGAGATAGAAACTATATGAACTATATTGTCTGTGGGTTTTGGGGAAAGTAACTGGATGAGGAATTTTTTTCTGCTGAGAGAAGGGATATAAAGGAGAGGCTTTTCAGTATTGGCTCCAATGATTTAGAAATACATTTTGTCTCATTCTTACATTCCATTTGTAGAAAGTCGTGTGGGTCTAGAGTAAATAGCTCAGATTTTTTCATCATTCTGTTTCCTTATTTGAACCAGGTTATTATGGCATGTTTTCAAGTCATCATTACCATCTAAAGAAAGATACCTCTGCTGGGTGCACTGACTCAGCCTGTAATCTCAGCACTTTGGGAGGCTGAGGTGAGAGGATTACCTGAGTTCAGGGGTTCGAGATCAGCCTGGGCAGCTTGTTGAGACCTCGTCTCTACAAGAAATCAAAAAATAAGCTGGGCGTGGTAGTGGTAGTTCCTGCTACTTGGAAGGCTGAGGTGGAAGGCTCACCTGAGTACGGCAGGGCGACAAAGTGAGACCCCAACTCAAAAAAAAAAAAGTTACTTTTTGTGTGTGTGTTTTTTAAGCCAGGATCTCACTTTTTCTCCCAGGCTGGAATGCAGTGGCACAATTATATCTCACCCTTCTGAGCTCAGGCAATCCTCCAACCTCAACCACCTGAGCAGCTGGGACTACAGGTGTATGCCACCATGCCCAGCTATTTTTTGACTCTTTGTAGAGATGAGGTCTCACTATGAAGCCTGGTCTCAAACTCCTAGATTCATTCAAGCAGTCCTCCTGTCTCAGCCTCCCAAAGTGCTGGGATTACAGGTGTAAGCTGCTGCATCCAGCCAAAATACTTTATTTTTAAAACAAAATAAATATCTTAAATGGGTAGTGCATAAACTTAAAAAAAATTTTCCCAAGTCAACTGAAGAGTGGTAGAAGCTGCTTCTATGTTTGTACATGTATCTTTTTTCTTTTTAAGATTATAGAATATAGTTTATTTAGAAAGAAAATTAGAGAGGGAGAGAAGATTCACCTCCCCAAGGTAAGGAAGGGGACTGAAGCTAAAGAAAATATGGCCAGGCCATAGCTCAAAAGAGCACATGGCCACACCATAGCTTAGCAAAGCAATGGCACTGTAGACATATCTTAATATAAGTTAGTCCTTCCATATAGTCAGAAGAAGCTTTGTCCTTGGCTAAGGAGTGTGAAGAGGATCCCTGGTCAAGTTTTTCATGTATTTCTTGCTTTGATTCCTTAAACTTAAGATGTGATTGTTGGTTTTGGTTTCCTAAGCTCCGTGCTGGGAATATAGAGAACAACTTTGAGAATATTGATTATTTATTTTTCTCGTTATAGGACTTTCCTAATCTAAGTTTAGTGAGACACAGTTACTCATATTTATTTATTTTATATTGGAGACAGAGTCTTGCTCTGTCGCTTTGGGTGGTGTTTAGTGGCATGATGATGGCTCACTGCAGCCTCGATCTCCTGGGATCAAGTGCTTGTCCTGATTCAACCTCCTCAGTAGCTGGGACTATAGGCACATACTACCCTGCCTGACTAATTTTGTTTATTTATTTATTTATTAGAGGTGGGAGTCTCACTCTGTTCCCCAGGCTGGTCTCAAACTCTTGGCCTCAAGTGATCCTTTTCTACCTTGGCCTCCCAAATGCTGGAATTATTGACATGAACCATAACACCCAGCCTGGTTTTTTTTCTTTTGGATTCTTTTTTTTTTTTTTTTTTTTTTTTTGAGTTGGAGTCTCACTCTCTCGCCCAGACTGGAGTGCAGTGGCCGCTCCCGGTCACCGCAGCCTCGACCTGCTGGGCTCCAGCGATCCTTCCGCCTCAGCCTTCCAAGTAGCTGGAACTACAGGCGCGCGCTACCACGCCCAGCTAATTTTTGACTTATTGTAGAGATGCGATCTCTCCGAGTTGCCCAGACGGGTCTCGAACCCGCGGGCTCAGGCAATCCGCTCACCTCAGCCTCCCAAAGTGCTGGGATTACAGGCTGAGCCACCGAGCCCGGCTCTTTTGGATTCTTTTAAGTCATTCTTATTCTGTCACCCAGGCTGGAGTGCAGTGGCACGCTCACAGTCACCACAGCCTCAACCTACTGGGCTCAGGCGATCCTTCCACCTCAGACTTCAAAGTAGCTGGTACTATAGGCATGTGCCACTGTGCCCAGCTAATTTTTTTGATTTGTTGTAGAGATGAGGTTTTGCCAAGTTGCCCAGGCTGGTCTCAAACCCTTGAGCTCAGGCAGTTCTCTTGCTTCCACCTCCCAAAGTGCTGGGATTATAGGCGTGAGCCACCGTGCCTGGCCTGTTTATTAAAATAAAAATTGGGCACGGTGGCTCATGCCTGTAATCCCAGTGACTCGGGAGGCTGAGGTAGGAGGATCACTTCATATATTGTATTGTATAATAAATATATGCTGATTACCTAGTGACAGTAGACTTGAGTTCAGAGCACTTGAATTCATGCATTCTAAATCCCACTTTTGAGTTTTCTTCTTCTAGTTTTCCATTATAATAATGTTAGCCCATTTGCCCTTTTCTAAATAACTATTTCCAATCTGGTAATATTTGTTGACATTTTTGAAAACATGAACAACATATTTAAGATAGTATCAACCGGGGGTTATGATTTATTAGGCTGTCCACTCTTCAGGAGTGGCACAGAGGATTATATCTATGAAATCATGTTATTTTGCAGCTTATAAGCTAGAATTCAAATTTAGGTTTTTAAATAGCTTTATTAGGGTATAATTTAGATACCATAAAATTGAAATTGTACATTTCAGTGATTTTTTTAGTAAATTTATAGAGTTGTGTCTTCATTCCTACACTCCCAAAATTCTCTCGAGCCCATTTGTAGTTTATTCCAACTTCCACTAGCCCCAGGCAACCACTGATCTGCTTTCTGTCTCACTAAAATTTGTCTTTCCTATACATTTCTTATAAATGGAATCTCTTGTGTCTGGTTTCTTTCACTTAGTATAATGTTGTTGAGATTCTTCCAAGTTGTAGCATACATTAGTATTTTGTTTCTTTTTGTTGAATAGTATTCCATTGTATGGATATACCAAGTTTTGTTTATAGGTTCACCAGTTGATGCATATTTGAATTTGTTTTCTGGTTTTAGCTATTAATATGCTGTAGGACCGGGTGCAGAGAGGCCTCAGCAGGGGGATTGCTTGAGGCCAGGAGGAGTTCATGACTAGCCTGGCAACTTTGCGAGGGTACAAAAGATAAAAATAAATGCTGCTGTGAACAGTTGTGTATAAATCTTTGTATGAACCAATTTTTAAATTTTTCTTGGGTAGAAATCTCAGGTCAAATTTGTTATCTCCTTTAAGAATAAAGTTTTTATCCTTTCTGTCTAGATGTCTTCTTTAAAATGGGACATTAGATTTTTTTTCTCCATTCTTCTTGCCCAGGGAACACAATACTTGGGAACCTGAGAAAAACTTGGATTGCCCTGAGCTAATTTCTGAGTTTATGAAAAAGTATAAGAAGATGAAGGAGGGTGAAAATAACAAACCCAGGGAGAAGTCAGAAAGTAACAAAAGGAAATCCAATTTCTCAAACAGTGCTGATGATATCAAGTCCAAAAAAAAGAGAGAGGTAAGCTTCCTTTACCTTTTCCCCACAAAGTATTCTTTTGCCATTAAATTTTAAAAAAAAAAGCGCCGTGTTTTTATTATTCTCCATCTAAGAATGCACCTACATGGCAAATTGTTGAACAAAAGAGCTTCCAGGGAGATGCGTAGATTAACTACAGCGCCCCCTCCTGGCTGAGTGAGGAATGTAATTTGTGGTCACTGAATTTAACGTGGCAAAATTAAACCTTTGTAAAACATTAAACCACAAATTTAGTTATTGTAAGGAGAAGAGGTCTTTGGTGAGTTTTTTAATGATAGCAAAGGGCTTTTAAATGTTTGCTACTTCATTTCCATTTTTCTCCTGTTCCAGTAATAGCACTTATTTTCAACCCTTTATTTTTTTTTAATTGAAGTTAAATTCACATATGATATAATTAATCATTTAAAAGCATCCAGTTCAATGGCATTTAAATTCTTTGATCCAATTCTACATACTTCAAATAAGAAATTAGTTTTCATATTTTGAATCTTTTTATTCAGTTTGAGAAATGTGTTTTTATGAAATTTTGGTTCAGTTCGGTTGCTTTAATCCTTCTGGTCTCTAGCTCTCAGGTAACTGGCATAAGCATTGTTACTGCCTCTCTCGTTATTCATCTATATCTTTTCCATCTGCATGTGAATGCACAAACACACATTCCACCCCCAGCTTCTGTTCCTTTAATTTATGTCAAGGTTATGGAGACTTTTGTGTTGAAGGATGTATCATGTACTTAAAGTTTAATAAAATAAAAGCGTAAGTTCACTTCTGAATCTTCCAACATCACTGCCACAAACATCCCTGTTTATCTTCCATTCTTGTTGGATATCCATCTTTCTAGAACATTGGTTCTCAGCCCTTACACATTAGCATCACCTTGGGGTTGGGTTCCTTAAAAAAAAAATCAAGTGTCCAAGATGTTCCCCAGACCAGTCTAATTAGAATTTCTATGGGTTGGACCCAGGCATCTATGTTTTTAGAAAGACTTATACAGGTAATTTCTGGGCTTCATGGGAAAGAAAAGAGGAAACCATTTTTGCAAAAAGAATTGAAATAGGAGTGAAAGATTGGAGGCTGCAAATAAACATGGCCCCTCTGTTTACATCTGTCTCCTTATTTGTTTCCCTGATTAATTCTATTTTATATGAGCTTATATTTAAAAACTATCCTATCCTGGTGATGTCTGTATCTCATGATGATATCCTTTATTAATAAACTAATAAAAGATCTGAAAATGCTTTTCCTTTTTGTTTTTTTGAGTCAGAGTCTGACTCTGACTCTGTCGTCCAGGCTGGAATGCAACGACCACCACAGCCTTGAACCGCTGGGCTCAGGCGATTCTTCTGCTTCAGCCTTCCAAGGAGCTGGAATCACAGACACATACCACCACACCTGGCTTATTTTTTTATTTATTGTAGAGACGAGATCTTGTCAGTTCGCCCAGGCTGGTCACGAACCCCTGGACTCAGGCAATCCTCTCGCCTCTGCCTCCCAGAATGCTGAGATTATAAACATGTGCCACCACGCCTGACTGCTTTCCCTTCTTAAAGAAGCTGGGACTTGGTTTTATTTTTCCTTTTTTATTAGTCTTTTGTATGCTGGCTTTTGTCATTTGATACATTTTCTAACCAAGTGAACAGAACAAAAACAAAGCCGCATAAGACTTCTTACTAGCCATTTGTGACAGAAAGTGTGTATTTCTACAATCTGGGGTTTCTGTCCATTTAAAAAGGAGCATTCTGAATAATCTGGCTTAGAGCCACTGGCCAGTACAGAGAGTTGTGTTCCTAGGCCAGGTTCTGAGCTGCCGTCCTTGAAAACAACCCCCACACGTCCCTTACATCACAGTGTTCATCCGGGGCCCCTGATAGCATTCTCAGCAGTACTGGCTGCCGTCAGGTAGGCAGCTGGGAAGATAGGTGATTGTCTGTTCTAAAGGTACAGGAGGGGATTGTGTTTCTTTCTTTAGATCACTGTTGAAGAAATTTGTTAGTCGGCATTATGCCTGATTTAAGATTACTGCCTGTGTGATGATTTTAGAATTTTCCTCGCCTCGACTCCTTTTCAGCAGCTTGAACATTTTTCTTCCATTCATCCCCCCTCCCCTCCCCATATAGCAAACTGTTTTCAGCCGCCAGCTATGATTTACAACTCAGTACATGCGCCAGCGTTCCAGCTGTGAGCAGCTGTGTGCACATCTGGGAACTTCTTTCCCTTAAGCACCCCCAAAAGAGGCCATGATTTTAAAAGTCAGTATCTCCCCTTGATCCATGCATGGAATTTCCTTCCTATTGTGGGTTTTGATATCTTTGGGGGCCACCTGGACCCTGAATGCTTTGTATCTCTCAGGGAAAGCAAGGTGAATAGCAGATCAAAGAGATTTCATTATGAAAATCAGACACCAGAGATTTCATTCATTTGGGTAGTCTCTCTAAATCTTTTGTTGTGTTGCCACTAGAGAAGCTTGTATTATCTTCCATAGTAAAGTTTTTTTAAATTACCTAGTTTGTATAAAATTTTACGTTTTTGTTCTTACCAGTTTCATTACCAGAATCAGACCTTGTGCTCCTTGTCTAGATTGTATGATTGCCTTTAGACCAGGTTTCAATACTCATGAGCTACCAGTTGGGGTTTTTTTAATCACAGTCCTGTTCTGCCTTCTAATGCTAACAGCTTATCCACATCCAGAGGAGATGGGTACTGACCAGAGCCTCCTCCCCAGCCAACTGCACAGACATTGGTGTTGGGGATCTCTGAAATTTGCTTTTTAACAGTATTGGCCTTTTATGATCTTACCTCTGTTCTTTCATACATGTAGATGACTATGAAGTGTATTAAAATTGCTGGTTAGTGTTAGGGTCTAACCAGTAAGTCTAAAAAAGATGAAGATTGAGAGAGATGGTATATGTGAAGTTTATAAAACAAAAGAAGGATTAGTTAGGTTAAACATGGACTTCTTTATCATTTCAGAAGCTTATTTTTAATATTAAAGAGATTCAGGGTGAGTGGGATTAAAGGAATTCCTTGGTGGTGACTCCAGAATATTACAGGGTATTAAAGAGTTTTAGGGTTCACTTCCAATCTTTGGAAGGAATTCCAGAAGGAGCAACCTTGCAAAATAGCTCTCAGAATCACTGTCACTAACTGACCTAGTATTGTGTTATTTACTTTTTATTTTTTGAGTTGGAGTCTCACTCTGTCACCCAGGCTAGAGTGCAATGGCATGCTCACAGCCACCGCAGCTCAGGCAATCAAGTAGCCTTGGCCTTCTGCACCACTGCGCCACCATGCCTGGCTAAATTTTTTATTTATTGTAGAGATGAGGTCTCACCAAGTTGCCCAGGCTGAACTCAAACCCCTGGACTCAGGCAGTCCTCTCACCTTGGCATCAGAGTGCTGGGATTACAGGCTTGAGCTATCGTGCCTGGCATATGTTATATTTCTTAAGTTCAAAGAATTTTTCTGAAGTGGTGACAGAAATGGTATCAGGTGATATTAACTTATATTGTGCTTTGTTAAGCCTAGAAACAGGACTTTTTTTACTCTTTCTACAAGCTGTAACCTGTCTTCATCTTCTATTTATAGCAGAGCAATGATATCGCTCGGGGCTTTGAGAGAGGACTGGAACCAGAAAAGATCATTGGGGCAACAGATTCCTGTGGTGATTTAATGTTCTTAATGAAATGGTGAGCAAGATTGGGCCTCACTTTACAATTGTGTTTCTTAGCCAGTGACTTGAATTGTATGGAAGATAGGGTAGCAAGACTTGAGAATTTCAGAACTAAGAATTTTGAATATCAAAGGTCCTTAACTGATACCAATTATCGATATTAAATGGGAATTATCGTTTAGAACGGATTTAAGACATTTCAAGCTTTGAAACTAAACCACATTATAGTAGCCCATATGTCAGAAAAAAGGTAAAGAACATATAAACATGATGCTAACCATTTTTGACTGTAAGGCTGTGACCGGAAGGTTCTAAATTTTTGAATGTAAGGCTGTGACAGGAATTGAGTGAGACTTTCTGCCGTCATTGAGGGCCAAGACCCCTGAGTAATGTCAAAAAGGGACAGATCATCTCAACAGAAAGCATTAATGCTAATATTGGCCAAAGCACAGGTTATCTCATCTGGTAGAGAGAATGGGTCTTAGATGAAAGCCAAGTACTCCTCAATTTGGTTTCTCAAAAGCAGGATGATTTATGGTGTGGCCCTCACTGCCTTTCTGCTTCCAAGTATTTTGGGCTTGTGATACACAGAGGGTTTGTGCTACAGTGTCACTAAGGAAGCTAATTACAAGTTGTGTAATCATATTTTATTCTATCAGAATGCTGTTGGTAAATTACCCATAAGTCTATGTTTGATGAACCACTGTACTCTGTCAGAAGAAGCTGTATTGACTGCTTTTTCCTACTCAGCAATATGTGTTACTTAGGATTTACATTCACATTGTAATTAGCTTTTTCCACCATTGTCTAAATTTGACTGTCAGCTCTAAGCTGTGTGTTTTCTCTCTCTTCTCACCAATAATACTTACCTCCAAATTAAACTACTCAACTTTCTAGAAAAGGTGGCAGTTATCTTTGTCCACATCTGAGGAAGTTTTTAATTAATTATTTTTTTCTTGATTTGAAATCATAGTTAAGGAACCTTGTTGCTAGATTTTTTGTTGTTGTTGTACTTGGTATTAGTGGCTGTGTAACTTGGGTACTTGAAACTTGCAGCTAAATTTTTGTTTTCTTTTGTTCCAATCTACAGTTCTGACCAAAAGGGTAATTAGTATTTAAAAGGCCACAAGCTGAGGAGGAACCCCTTTATTTAGATGATTCTGAGGTTGAATTGATCGATTTATGTATAGTTAATAGAGCTGAATTTAGGTTTGATTGGGTTCATTCACATGCTCATATTCACAAATAAAAATTATGGAAGCAGAATTAACATAATTTATTATTTAGTCTTTTTAACTGAGTCTACCATGTTTCACATCTAAGTTCTAGTTGCAAGCATCTCTTTCTATATGATATGGTAGTTATTCACTAATTCATTTACTTAAATTTCTCCTTAAAATATTGACTGATTGGGTCCTTTTCACCTTGAAATTAAGACAAGGAGAAAATCAAGTCAGTTAAATCCATATAATGGCATAAATCTATGTGTGGAAGATTGTTTCATGCTTGTCTCCTTTTAAGTCTCATATTCTTTCTTTCCAGGAAAGACACAGATGAAGCAGACCTGGTTCTTGCAAAAGAAGCAAATGTGAAATGTCCGCAAATTGTGATAGCATTTTATGAAGAGAGACTGACGTGGCATGCATATCCTGAGGATGCGGAAAACAAAGAGAAAGAAACAGCAAAGAGCTAAAGGAGGGGGTGGTCTTTGTGATTTCTCTTTGTATATAATACATTCGCCTCCCTGCCTCCTCTCCCTTTTACCCACCCCTTTCTATCCTAAACACATCCATAAAAAATGTGCTTATCACTGTGCTCCACAGGAGAAATGTTGGTATTGGTTCTCTTGTAACATAACTGATGGTCTGATTCATGATAAGTGTCTCTGTGAAGATCAGGCATTTACATACTGTGTAATTCCCACAGTTTTTTCCTTTGCCCTGATCTCTTCCTTCTGCTCCCCTGTGACCTCAAGATGAGTTTTAACTTAGAGTCTTGATCTTTTCAGGGTTGGTCGCTTTTTAGATTGGGGGATTTTGTTACAATGATGTGAATTTTGGTTTCGTGCTTATGTTCTTAGAACATGTTGATGACCAGCTGGCCTTTGTTTTGACATGTTGGGATGGAAAGGATGTTGCCCATCTTTTAAAAAGCCAGTAGCAACTGCCTGCCTGTCAGGGCTTTCCCAAGCTCATTCAGCACTACCCAGGAGAAAACAGGGTTTCTGGTGTGGTCTGCTGGGCCACCCTGTGCTGTTCCTCCTCACTCATCCTTCCAGAATAATTCCGTCCTTTGGAGGACTTGAAATTTCACACTGAAATTTGTCAAGGCACTCTTTTTAGTCCCAGGACAGTTGGCCTGGTTCTTAGCAATGTCTGCTTAGCAATGCAAGGTGGTGTCAGTTTATCCTAAAATGACACGATTGTTAACTGTGGAGATTTTTAGCTGTAGTACATGAGGATGGTGGGGTAGGGTAGGATACAGTTGTCTTGATTATCACATATGGTATGTATGTGTTCTTTCTTTCCTCCTCACATTTAGACTGTATATTTATGTAGGTGTGAGTGATTGCCTGGTGCTTGCTTGTGCCAAGGTGCTAGGCACCCTCCAACCCTGCCAACTTTTGTGGCCTCCCAAAGCATTCCTGTTACCAAAGAGGCTTCAAACCTGACCCTCACTTCTCAGTGGACCCAAGTTTCCCTTCCATGCCATTATTTTCAGTGGGGAATTTTTGGAGGTGAGCCGTTGGCCACAGTATAAATTTTCAGTATGCATAGCAGTTATAAGTCTCCTGCTTTCTTGACTCCTAGATTTACCATCAAGAGTCCATGGTATTAATGCTCTGCCCTTTTTTCCACCTTCAGACTTTTAGTTGTTATTTCTAAAAATGCATTTTCATCAGAGACTACCACCTCAAAAAGTAACAGGCTCTGGTATTGGCATGTTGACACAACCTTCTCTCCCTACTCAGCAAAATGTTTTCCTTTTGGTTTCTTCGTGCTCTGTCGTTATATTGAGAGGTTTTTCTGATCATTTCCTTCTGTCTTTGTCCCCCAAGAAATGCCCTGCTTCTCTTTATCTTTTTCTTCTTGCAGTTGAGGGGGGCTAGAGAATCAGGGCTACAAGTAAGGAAATTGCAGGGTTTTGAGCATCCTTATCCCAGCCCCAAAGCTGAGGAGATAAGAATAAATGCTTGAAATAGCCTTAATTCTAGAATTCACTGGCCATGAGGCTGCTTTTGTTGCTTTTGATTTTTAAAACATAGAGCTGTCTGGCCGGGAGCATTCAACCATTTCTAGATTATTCAGAGCGATGAAGGGAGTGGATAGATTGCTCTAGTCCACAGATGAGCCAAATAATATGCAAATCATATACCCATTCATAGCATTTGTTAACATTGCTTCCCTGCTCAGCTGCTGATTGAATCCTATGTGCTTATAGAAATTATGTCAAAAATTGTACTGCACAATTGAGAAGACAGCTGTTGCTACAGTGACATGACAGACTGGAACAATAAAGCTTTTGGTTTAAGTCAGCTAGGAAAATCCTTCTGAATAGTAATGTGATTGGAGGAGAGCGCCTAACGCATACCTCAAGTGGGTGGGAGCTTTGTTTCCATGTTTTTTTGCTCTCTGAAGGAATTAAAGCCTAAATCAAGAGCTGGGTAATTAACTATTGTTTGTAGTTAATCTGATGAGCATCTAAAAGAAAGGATGGTCAGGAAACAGATTTGTCATATAGGTAGCCAAGGGATATCAGTTAGGATAGACAAGAACAGGACAAAAAATAGGTCAGTGCTCCTAAAGAGGTGATCTGGGTCGCTTGATTTGCACCTGGAGAAAATGACAGCCTACCTAAGTAGCCAGCAAATGCCTCCCAATAACAATGAGCATGCAAACTGCAGTGACCGTATTTCTAAGACTAAAAGTCTAGCATGTGGACGAAGAACACAGTACTTGGTACTGTGATTTGTCCTGAGAGACCTGGGACAAGTGCTTACTGTGGTTATAGGTATTATTTAAAACATTCATCAAAATCTGATTTTTTTTTTTTTTTTTTTTACCAAAACAACTCCAGTATCATCTACTTACGACACCATTAATACTCTTCACTCCCCCTTTTTCTGTCCAGCTTATTGAATCTCGGTCTTGCACTGCCATAACTTGTGTTCTCTCCCTGCCTGCTGCAGGTGGTTCTCAAAGAGTGTGGAGAACCAGAGGCCAGTGCTAATTTCAGCCTCTGCTGAAGGAAATGGATGCCTGTCTTCAGCATTGGTCAGTGCTGACTAGCTGTCCTTGCCCCAGGAGAGTTGCAACCTCAAACAGAAATTTGTTCCAAGGAGCTTTCTCCCCTCCAGAGAGTTAATCGCTATGGGCTAAGCACTCTTGAGTGCTCAAAGTCTATTTTCCCTGAGTTTAGTCATTTTTCAAAACAGCTTTCTAATGCTGAATTTCTTCCCATAATCAGCATTAAATGATTTCCCTTTCTATAGTGTTTAGCAGGGCTTGCCCAGGAGTCTACCAAGGCCAGCTTAGCAGCTCTTCTGAACCCTCAGCTGGGGGCGGGGTCAGGGGGTAGATGACCCTCAGGATCAACTGTTGGAAAAGTTGAAAATGGAAGTGCCCATTTTAAACTAAGGAGGACCATATTGTCTTTTTCTCTGTCACACAACAGTTCCGTTTATGTCTGCTCTAGGGGGCATCTGGACCCTTGGTGCTCCTGACACTTGGAGAAGTTGAGATGGCCTTGGCTGTCCCCAGTCTACTGCATACTGTTTTTTGTTGTTGATGAAAGGCTGGTCCTCTCCCAGCTGCTCAGGCACTTCTCATTCTTCACTCCTGTTTTATAGCCACCCTGCAGTCTGTTCTTATGTGTGGGCCAGGGCACAGAGCACTGGGGAGGGTTTGGGGGGTGTTCGTCTTGAGGTTTTGTTGGCTCTGTGGTTTAGCCCAGCTTGCCTAAGGTATGGTGAGGGATCAGAGGGGTTTGTGTTTGGGCTGGGGAAGCAGTTGTCTCTACCTTTATGGCTCGAGTTTGAAGGTATAAAATACTACTTTGCAATGGCATGAGAACCCCATTAAGTTTGAAATGAGGAAGCTTTTTCATAAGTTAGGCTAAAGGAAAAGCTCATTTTGCACCCATGACCCCATCCTTTTGGTTGAGATTTTTTTTTTTTTTTTTTTGAGTTGGAGTCTCACTCTGTTGCCCAGACTGGAGTGCAATGGCCGCCCCCAGCCACTGCAGCCTCGACCTGCTGGGCGATCCTTCCGCCTCAGCCTTCCAAGTAGCTGGAACTACAGGAGCACACTACCGTGCCCGGCTAATTTTTTGATTTGTTGTAGAGATGAGGTCTCGCCAAGTTCCTCAGGTGGGTCTCGAACCATGGGCTCAGGCAATCCACTCACCTCAGCCCCCCAAAGGCGCGGGATTACAGGCTGAGCCACCGAGCCCGACTTGGTTGAGATTTTTAGAGCAAAAATTAGAGTGTTGAGGGTTGCACCTTTGTAGTCAGACCACGAAGCATGCCTGTGGCAAAGCAAAGAGGAAAGGTCTGGAGCCTGTGTGTTATTTCATGCTGGCTTCATGCTAATCACAAAAATTATGTTTCAAAAATAGAGATGTGACCAGCCTCACACCCAAAAAGCATGTGCTTTGAACTGGGTGCCCTCTTGCCTGCCTGGTGTTAAATTCTCCAAATTCCAGCCACATGAGTGTACATCAACTTTGGTTTCATTCAAAAGACGTTTTTTGGCCAGGGGATACAAAGTCCAAAAAAAGGCCATCTCTGCCCTCAAAGAACTTTTATACTGGTGTAGGATGAACTGACTGTTAATAGTCTGGTGTAATAAATGGTACAAATGTACAGATTTCTGACTTGGGGGCAGAGGCAAACTGGTCCAGATTAGAAGGTGATGCTAATTTTGGTTTTTATGGGAAAGACCTAGGATGAACTAAGCAAACACCATAGGATACAACAAGGACTTGTTTAATTCCAGGAAGTAAATACAGCTGGGGGTTAGAAATGTTATTTCTGAGAGAGAAAACAGGTAAATTGGGATTGAGAACTCCTGGTTTTGGTCCTTGGTTTAGACTCTCTGCCAAGACACTCTGCCAAAGTTTTCAGTGGTGGTGGTAATCCTTATGAACTATATTAACTATGTTGCACATTCAGTTGTGTGTTACATTATTGTAAGTTCTGTAACATTTATTCTTCATGGACATTTTACCAGAGTTGCTCAAACCTTTTTCAGTTTCTCATCCCTTTTTGGAGGAATGAACATGAGGCTGGCTTTAAGCCTAAAGCGGAGACATACTTTGCAACGGCAAGAGATTTGCGAGGGGGGAAAATAGCTTGGGGCATATCTTTTAATGCCCAAGCATCTACTCTGAGCAGTGTAGCTTTATGCAGTACTGCAAGAGAGTGATTTCTAAGCAGGGAATTTTGTCAATTATGTGGAAACCTCTCCCAGAAATACATATATAACTTGTGTGAAATCTGAGTCTCACATTTTTTTGTCTAGGGAGGTCTAGGGTGAAGCCTAGCCGGGTTAAGAAACAGTCTGCTCATAAGAAAGTTCTCAGTTCTGACCAGTGTGACCACAAGAAAAAGAGTTTTTTTCTCCCTGGATAATTGGGAATTGTCTAGCTTTGGAAGTCAAAATTCCCAGGAATTAGTGTAACTGTTTTGGAAAGTTACCATGTTTTTAGATAGTTTCATAACAACAATTCTACTTTCTTTTTGCTTGCGCTGAATTTCTTGAATTTTAATCTACCTCATCTTGTCTTTTTAGAGTGACTTCAACTTGTTGCCACTTTTAACATCATGCTTGACTTCGGTTGTTTTCTAAGATGGCATTTTTTCCTATTCATTGATAGCTTTGTCCTCTTGCCTTTTCATCCTGATCCTCATTTCACCTAACATCTTGTATGGCTCCTCTGGCAGAGAAATGTTTTGAAACAGTTTCAAGTCTTGTTTTATGGAAAGAAAGCGATCTTAGAGTGCTCTGAGGTCTGTAAGAGAAGGAGTTAAAACAAGGCGCTGGGGGAGGGGACGGATCCTGCACTGGAGGCAAAAGCTGCTGAGGAAAGAGCCATTAATTAAGACAATTTCAAAGTCAACTGATTGTGATCATTAATGTCACAATAGATCAAAACCTAATTATCACAGCCTAGGTAAGAGCCATCAGTATTAATCGGAAAATCTAATAGGAAACTATTATCAAGAAATTAGGCCAAATTGAATGCAATGAACTTTTTATCTCGTCATTCTCTGTTTTTTTGTGATGTCCCCTGGCATTGGTAGATGTGACCCAACAGCTGACCTATGGCCAAGCAACCAGTTTGTCAACCTTTTTTTATGGAATTTTTCTTAGGAATTCCAAACAGACGAAACCTGAACTGTCATTGCTGAAAGCTCACTCTTGAACTTTCTCACCACCTGTACTTGTCCAGTGTGATCAGCAATCAGTGCAAGAACATTTATACTTAGGGCTGGGATGGCTCTTGGAACGGGAGCATCCCTGGTGAACAAGTTACTGCATGTATTTACTAGTCATCTTGGGTTTCTGCTGCACATAGGGTCCTGCTGCACTGGCTGTCGTGAGGGGGGGAGGGAGAAAGGCGAGGTGCTCTGCCTAGAAATTTTTGGGAAACACCTGAGAACATAAAAAGTTTGATCAGGTCACAGCACTCCTTGTTTTTTGTTTTTGTTTTTGTTTGAGTTGGGGTCTCACTCTGTCGCCCAGACTGGAGTGCAGTGACAAGCTCCCAGCCACTGCAGCCTTGACCTGCTGGGCTCCTGCGATCCTTCTGCCTCAGCCTTCCAAGTAGCCGGAACTACAGGCGTGTGCTATCATGCCCAGCTAATTTTTGGTTTATTGTAGAGATAAGGTCTCACCAAGTTGCCCAGGTGGGTCTCGAACCTGTGGGCTCAGGCAATCCACTCGCCTCGGCTTCCCAAAGTGCTGGGATTACAGGCTAAGCCACCAAGCCCAGCCTGGTCACAGCACTGTTAAGGCTCAAGTCAATGTTTTCCAGTTTCCAGTAGCTTTAGGATTTGATTCTAAGCCAGAGCTGGCTATGGGATTGGTGTCTGTCCTGTATCTCTCTGCTTTAGAATAAGAGACACAATGATTTATTTCTACTAGAATCCAGAGTGAATCCAATGTGGGAAGAAAACATCAAGTTTTTTTTTTTTTTAAAGAATATGTCTCCGACAGGAGGAAAGAATATTACCAGAGTCTCTGACTAGTTATAGAGAATATTTCATCCCTTCTCCCATAATAGAAAAACGGGGTCACTTGTGTAAATCCTTAATCTTGAGCTGTTGGTGAAGATGTGCAACTCTCAAGGTTGAGCTGAGGCAGAAAGACTGGAAAGATGCTGCCCTCTGGGTTTTGTGAGGAGGAACAGGGCGTAGCAGGAGGGTGGTGGTGCCAGGAGTCCTCTGTGCTGCCAACCCTGCAGCTCTTCAAGAGCACCACCAAGCCCACCACTGAGGAAATGGCTTTTTTTTGTTTGTACTTGAATGTAGGCATCCAAGTCACTCAATACAAAACTTTAAGAAACCAGCGTCACTTGGTCCTTCACCACTTAGGATAAAACATTTCTTTACAAGAGAATTTATGCTTAAAATGGAGTGTTATTTTCAAAGCATCCATGATACATGACTTTGAGAAGTAGTTTGTTTCTCCAAGAGAATCATGTTTTGCTAGATAAATAGTAGGCCCTCAGGTAATACTTGGGGCTTGACTGAGTTCATCTGGTTGCAGAGGTAGGTGGACCTTTGCTTCCAAGTGCACCGTAGGAGGTAGAACGCTCTAGGAAGTGGGACAGGAGTGGAGTGGATGCTAACTGTGCCAACCTCCTCAACCAATTCATAATGGCTGACCTTGGGCAAGTCACTTCTTTCAATGCCTCAGTTCCCCATCTGTCAAATGGGGTGATAATACTGACCTACCTCACAGGGGTGTTGTGAGGCATTGTAAATCAAAGTTGGTAGAATACTTTCAGGTCCTCTACAGAGGACGCCCTGAGCCGAAGCTGAAGCCTGACTGAGTATGCAGGCTTCAGTCCTCAAGATTGGAACTACTTAGTGTCCTCGGCAAATTCTCTGCCCCCACCCCTCATCAAAGCTGCTAGTTCAGATGTTGACAGTGTTTTCATGAATGTTGGAATCTTACTGGTCCAGACTGACTTGGGATGTTCGGGGGGAAGGCACTTAGTGTATTCTGTCTTGGCATTCACATAGAGAGGCTGTCTTAGGCCCAGCAGCACGGGATCCAGGGATCATGAGGCAGGGATGCTACTGCTTGTTTCTCTGCAGGTTGGGATGTATGGGCCCATTCCCCATGGCCTTGGAGCAGACTCAGACTGTCTCGGGAGCAAAGCAGTCCTCAATCGTTTTCATTTATGTCATTGCTTGTCACTCCCCAAATGATCCCAGGACATCTGGGTCCCCACCCCTCTGTGATAGCTGTACCTGGGCCTCTGCTTCCTTACAGAGACCAGCTGGTTCAATAAATGTGACCACCACCTTGTCTCCCACCAAAAAAAAAGAGTTACATGGGATTTTTTTTTTTTTCTGGAAATGTGTGTAACACTCAGAATTGGGCATTGATCCTTGAAACTTCATCCGATTCACTGTATTCAGCATCTGTCATCTCTTTCTCTGTGTCCACAGTCTAAACCTGACTGTACCTTTTTCCCTCTGGTTTGAGAAAATGTTGGACATGGTTTCTGTTTTTCCACGTGTGGGTCCAAGAGCCTTACTCTTCCCATCTCAGTCAGGGGCGCCGCCAGCTCCTTTCCTAATAGGGCTCTTTCTTCTTTTCCTCTCCTGGGCCCTGGATTTGTAATCCGTGAAAAAGCACAAGGTCTTGGCCCCTGCGGTCACATTCTGGTTCTCTGTGTTTGGTGGACTCTGTTCCCACTGTTCACTGGCACTGGCGGTACCCCATAGTTCTGTGGAGGGTGGAGGGGGCACAGTCTGATGTCCGGCCCAGCAGCCAGCATTGGCTCGCCATGGCCCACTGGCCTTCCCCCCACTGCCCACAGGATGGGCTGTAAGAAGCTCAAGCTGGGTTTCTTTCAGCACTCACCGTCCTAAGTAGCGAACAAGTCACACTTTGTAGCCAGATTTCTGAATGGAAATAAGAAATTGAATTCTCTATGGACTTTTAGGTTTGTGGGGGAGTTTTGGTTGTGTTTCTTGGTTTTATTTCAGCCAAACACGTCTGCTTTTGTTTTTTTAAAGGATAAGTGATCTATATATATGTTCACTCTTTCAATGTAAATGTTTGAAGTAGGCATTTATGTGTTTCCATAACTGACATCTGATGCAGACCTCATACTCTCCCTCCCCCACCCTCCTCTTTGCCCTCTTTTCATACTCTTGTATTGGTTCTAATAAATGGTTGCTTTTCAAATATGGATCCCGAGTGGTGGTTTGAAGATCTGGGTCTTACATCCATTCTTTAGCTTGGGCCCTGGAGGGTCCGCCCAGCTTCTGAAAGAGCAGCAAGACTGGAAGAATGAGGGCTTCCTTGCTAAGGATTGTCAGGCTCTGACTTCCTACAAATGGCCACAGGGTGGCGTGAGCCTGCAGGAATAAGGGAACGTGTACCCTGTGTCCGACTCTCCTGAACTGGTCCAGTTTGCAGCCTTCCCAGTTTCCACACTTCTCTGCTCCGAACGATCAGAGAATGAACATTAGCTTTCAGGGGCAAGGCACTGTGGCTCACTCCTATAGTCCCAGCACTTTGGGAGGCCGAGGAGAGAGGACTGCTTGAGCCCAGGAGTTCAAGACCAGCCCGGGCAATGTAGCAAGACCTTGTCTACATAAACAAAAAGCTGGGCGTTGTGGCACACACCTGTAGTCCCAGCTACTCGAGACTGAGGCAAAAGGATCACCTGAGGGAAGCCGAGGCTGTGGTGGTTGTGAACACGCCACTGCACTCAAGCCTGGGCGACAGAGTGAGACTCTGACTCAAAAAAAAAAAAAAAAAAAAAAAAAATCGGCCTTCAGGAACCGCTGGAAGAGTGGGCTTATGGTTCTTAGAATGTATGGAAAACCACATCAAGCAATCTAAAGTGTGAAAATCTGAGAGCTTGCAACTAAGCTTTGTATTTTTCTGATTTGATTCACAAATAACCAAATAAATGGTCTCTGACGACTGCTGTGGGCCAGGAATGTGGTATAGGGCCAGTTGGAAGTGGGATTAGGAGGGGGAAAGTCTGTAGATGAGGAAGATTGTGTTGGGTAGTGTAAGCCTGAAGCAAGTCCAGATTTCACAGAAATTCTTGCAGAAGAATGGGAGGCGAGGAAAGGGGTAGGGTCCCTGGACCCAGACGTCCCCCCGCTGAGCTGGACTCCTGAAGCCTCCCGTCTCTTATTGGCAATTCTCCCTCTTGTTTTCCTTTCCTGCTGCTGAGTTATAGGGTCTCCCCAGCCTAATCTCATAAAGTCTTATGAAGACATCTGTAGGTTGGCTGGCTTAATGGTCCATGACCTCGTAAACATGGGACAGGAGAGCCATTTGGTCCACTTCAGAGCCAGACCCTTCTGGACATTATTTATTTCTTCTCTCTGAAGCCTGGGACTGCCTGCCCTCTTCGCTTTCCACCTTTCGAGTTCTCTCACCATTGTGCCACATGGTCTCTCTCAGACCCACTGGGAAGCGCAGCTCCGGGGTTTTTTTTTTTTGACACCCACACTCCCGCCCCTGAACAACCGTGTCTTGGTTTGTGTGTCCCTGCAGGGAGGGGGTATGCCTGCCTGGCACACACGCAGAGGAGCTCATCTCTGCACTCAGTCCCAGAGCTCTCCCCACCAGCTCAAGCTTCTTTCCCGAGGGCAGAGGCTGGGCGAGCACGGTGGCGCAGGGATGTGATCCCAGCACTCAGGGAGGCTGAGATGGGAGGATTGCTTGAGCCCAGAAGTTCGAGGCTCAAGCAGTCACTGCTCAATTTCATCACTGCTCGGAACTCTGCTCCCAGTTCCCTGGAAAGATCCAGAATGGGGCAGTTTTTCCTTTTGTCTTCACTGCAGGGCTGCAGAGATAGTGAAAGCGGTGATGTGCTGGCGGGGGGGGGTGGGGTCCGGTGCAGGAGTGTCCCCTTCCTGGGACTCTGACCACAAAACTCCAAGTCGTCCCATGTGAGAGCCACCAGCCCTCAGGCAGCCTCTGCCCTTCGTTTTGTTTTTTTGTTTAGATGGTTTTGCCTCAGTTGCCCAGGCTAAGTGCACAGCCACATCATGGCACAACACTGCAGCCTTGAACTTCTGGGCTCAAGAGATCCTCCCACTTCAACCTCCCAAAGTTCGGGGATTACATCCCTGAGCCACCGTGCTCACCCAGCTTCTGCCCTCTGGAAGGAAGCTTGAGCTGGTGGGGGGAGCTCCAGTCCTGAGTGCAGAGGAGAGCCCATTCCTGCCTGGTCGTGCCAAGGTGCTGCCCCAGCCTTGAGAGTGCCCATGCATGTGTCGGGGGAGGGGAGACAAGGCGAGAGCAGGCAACCACGGGGGCACCACCCAGCCTGGTGTTCAGCTGGGGGAGTGGCAGCTGGATTGAAGAAGCCCCACGATCTGCTCAAAGTCATGGACAGGCCGGAGTCGGTGAAGGGCAGATCTTTCTCCTGTGTCATGGGCTCCTCAGTCTTCCTGCCCCCACCCCCTGCCTCTGGACTGTCTTGTTTCCAGGGCCGGCTCCCTTCTGTGTCTCCTCTCTGCTCCTGGCTCTCTTGATGCGGCTGTATTTTTTACAGCTTCTCTCCTTTGTCTACTGTAGTATGTGCATTTCCCCTTTTCTTTGTCTTTTTTCCTTCTCATTTCTAGTCTCTCCACCCCATGTTTTCTCCACCCCCTTTCAGTTTCATAAGCAACCTCGACTTGGACCTTTCATTTTAACCCTATCAAATGATTATCTTTCTGCTTGCAGTCTGGGCCCCTTTACGAGTTCTTTCTGCCCTGTGCTGCCTCTGGAAACAGGTGCATGTTTAACGCGATGCCCCCTCCCAGGCTGGGCGAGTGATGCTAGCTCAGTACCCTCCAGCCGCCTCTCAGTGAAACCGTGGTTGCTCATTTGGTTATGAGCCAGGGAGGCGGGAAGAGATGTGAGAACCGAGCTCGCTGGCATATCTGGGGGCTGCTGGGTTATGGTTACAGCCTCTCCCTGTCTCTCCCCTTGCCTCTGCTGCTTCTGTCTCCTGGAGAAGGAAGCCGGTGGGGAGCTGAGAATTGGCCACAGTCGCTTAGCTTATGAGATTCTACTCCTGCATCTGCGGCAGGTGTGGGGGTGGGAGTGGAGGTCTGGCCAGGCCTACAGCGGGGGCGGGGGGGAGAGGGCAGGTGAATGGGGCCCTCGCCTTTGCTGCCTAGGAATGGGAGGCAGCAACCCCTTGCAGCCAAGGCCTCCGCAACCCCGCTCGCATGGTGATCCCCTGCTGCTAAGTTCCAGGCATTCCTGGCAGGAGCCAGGAGAGCCCAGCTCCCAGAGACCGGGGTCTGCCTGTCCTCTTGTCCTCCGTCACTCCCTTGCTTCTCGCCCTTCTAGTCCTGTCTGTGAATGGAGATGGGGAGTGGGGAATGGACACGCTGCCCCAGGGGAGAACAGGCTGGACAGAACCCCTGCTGCCCCAGGGTGGGAACAGCCTCTGGACCTCTAGACTGGGCCAGCAGGCTCCTCTCTCTGTGTTTTCTTGGTCCTCCTCCTTATTTCTCTCTCCTTGACCTTTTGTTCACTGTCTGTCCTCATTTACTGTTTTTTCTTTCCTTTTGTCACCTTCTCAGTTCCTTTCCCCTTTCTCCTCTCCCTGCTTTTTATCTGCATGTTTCCAGGAGTAGAGAGCAAGGAAGGGGGAATTGAGAGACAGGTCAAGAGTCAAAGAAGCATGGTCTGTTTTCCCTCGTGTCCTCCGGAGCCGTGGGGAAGGGAGAGATCGCCATCTTTCTCCATCCTCAGCCCTCCGGATTCTCTCTGCAATGATGATCGAAAACAGGGGCCAGGCCAGGCCCGGTGACTCACGCCTATAATCCCAGCACTTTGGGAGGCCGAGGTGAGAGGACTGCCTGAACCCACGTGTTAGAGACCAGACCGGGCAACTTGGCGAGACCTCATCTTTACAATAAATCAAAAACTTAGCTGGGTGTGGTGGCATGTGCCTGTAGTTCCAGCTATTTGGAAGGCTGAGATTGGCGGATCACCTGAGCCCAGCAGGTCAAGGCTGTGGTGGCCATGAGTGTGCTGCTGCACTCCGGCCTGGGTGACAGAGTGAGACTCCAATTCGAAAAAAAAAAAGAAAAGAAAAGAAAACAGGGGCCAGAAGCCATGGCTCATGCCTGTATTCCCAGCACTTTGGGAGACGGAGGTGAGTGGATTGCCTGAGCCTGCAGGTTTGAAACCAGCCCAGGCAACTTGGCGAGATCTCATCTCTACAATAAAAATTAAAAATTATCCAGGCATGGTAGCACGTGCCTGTAGTTCCAGCTACTTGGAAGGCTGAGGCGAAAGGATTGCCAGAGCCCAGCAGGTCAACACTGGGGTGACCATGAGTGTGCCACTGCACTCCAGTCTGGGCAACAGAGTGAGACTCCAACTAAAAAAAAAGTTTCAATTCTGGTTGGGTTCTTTGTGACTATATGCTAGTGATTGTGATCCCTGTGAAAACAAAGTCAGTTCTATGCTTAGTGAATTTCTGTTAAAAATGTAAGATAATCAGCCAGGCTCGGTGGCTCAGCCTGTAATCCTGTGCCTTGGGAGGCTGAGGTGAGTGGATTGCCTGAGCCCGTGGGTTCAAGACCCACCTGGGCAACTTGGTGAGACCTCATCTCTACAATAAATCAAAAAATTAGCTGGGTGTGGTAGCGTGCGCCTGTAGCTCCAGCTACTTGGAAGGCTGATGTGGAAGGATTGCTGGAGCCCAGCAGGTCGAGGCTGTGGTGGCCGGGAGCAGCCACTGCACTCCAGTCTGGGCGACAGAGTGAAATTCCAACCCCCCCCCCAAAAAAAGTAAGATAATCACTTTTGACACTCATAATCCTCTTTGACATGATTGAAGCCACTGGGGTGTCACATCAAGATTGGAAATAACTGATCTCTGGCATCCCACTAAACTGACTGGATCCTTCTTTTTTTTTTTCTTTTTTGAGTTACTGTTTCTGTCACCCAGACTGGAGTGTAGTGGCACACTCATCAACCTGCTGGACTCAGGCGATCCTTCCATCTCAGCCTTTCACATAGCTGGAACCACAGGCGTGCGCCACCACTCCCAGCTAATTTTTTTATTTATTGTAGAGATGAGGTCACACCAAGTTGCCCAGGGTGGTCTTGGGTCCCTGGACTCAGGCAGTTCTCTCGCCTCTGCCTCCCAAAGTGCTGGGATTGCACCCAGCTGGCTCCTTATATCTTATCTCTGTCTGAAATGCTTGCTGATTTTCTTTTTTGAGTTGGAGTCTCACTCTGTCGCCCAGACTGGAGTGCAGTGGCATGCTCCCGGCCACTGCAGCCTTGACCTGCTGCACTCTGGTGATCCTTCCGCCTCAGTAAACTAGCTGGAACTACAGGTGCGCGCTACCACGTCCGGCTAATTTTTTCTGACTTATTGTATAGACGAGTCTCACCAAGTTGCCTGGGTGGGTCTTGAACCCGTGGTGGCTCAGGCAATTCGCTCATCTCAGCCTCCCAAAGTGCCGGGATTCCAGGCTGAGCCACCGAGCCTGGCCTTCCTTTCTAGCAAGGAAAGATAAAATTAATTCCCCTCTGTGGGTGTCAGTTTCTTGAGAGGACACAACTCAAATGATAATGATTTCTTCTCTCATTGCCCCATCTTTCAGTCTTAGGGACACGGGCAGGGAGAAACCCTTTTCCTCGCCAACCCCGTCCCTCCAGGCCCCTGTGAGAAGCAGGTGCAGCCAGTGGTAAGGAGCAGTGCCCGGGCTCAGAGAAGGGTCTCTTGTTCCGCCCTTTGCTTCTCCTTGCTTTTTTCACCCCCAGCAGAGCAGAGGGGCGGGTGGGTAGAGGAGATGGAAGAGAGAAGGGCACACAAGACTGGCCCTGTGGAAAACTAGGAGGCTGTGAAATAAAACAAGGAAGGACGGGAGATGAGAGACTTGGAGAAACAGACGGTGTGCTGGAAACACATGTGCACCAAAACACAGGTGCTGGGAACATGGAGGGTGTTGGAGGGGCAGGCAGGCCCTGCGAGGCTGTGCTTCCTCTGCCTCCAGGCATCGTGTTTTCACCCAGACCGACTTCTCAGGCTCTCCGGTGAAGGGGGCAACCAGCGTCCACCCTCATGTGTTCTCAGAAGGTCTTCGCTCTGGCCTGGGTCACCTCGGAAGCCTGAAGAATATTTGAGCCGGACTCGGTGGCTCAGCCTGTAATCCCGCGCCTTTGGGAGGCTGAGGTGAGTGGATTGCCTGAGCCTGCAGGTTCGAGACCCGCCTGGGCAACTTGGCAAGACCTCATCTCTACAATAAATCAAAAAATCAGCCGGGCATGGTAGCGCATGCCTGTAATTCTGGCTACTTGGAAGGCTGAGGCGGAAGGATCGCCGGACCCCAGTGGGTCAAGGCTGTGGTGGCCGGGAGCAGCCACTGCTCTCCAGTCTGGGCAATGGAGTGAAACTCCAACTCAAAAAAAAAAAGAATATTTGGATGATTTCAGGAGGTCTATCTGCAGCCAGAATGCCTTCCATGTTCTCCCTCGTTTGGGGAGTTGGGGGCCCGGAACCCCGAAGTTCTCTTCCGTCAATCCCCAGTCCTGTGTCGGGGGTCATGGGAAGGGAATGAGACGGGGGTAGGTGGAAGGTGGGAAGACGGAGGCATTGGTAGAACAGAGAAGGATACCCCAGTCCTCAGGCGAGATCCCAGAACTGAATAACTGTTGCTGTCTCCAGAAAGACATGGGACAAACAGCCCCCTTGTCCCCACAGAGAAATGGCAGGTCTGTGTGTGTGTATGAGTTGGGAGGCTGGATTAATCTGAGTATAACTCTCTGGATATATGTTTGCTCTTCTTCAAATCTATTAAATGCCATTGGGTTCAAGTTGACTCACTTTAATGGAGGGGAAGCAGTGGCCTGGATCATTCAAGGCAGTGGGTAATCGCCAAACCATTTATGAATATGGTGGGGAGGGGCTTGGAAGGGACCTTGTGGGCTTCTCTGGGCCAAGAGGAGGAAGTCACTAATGCAGGCCAACAAAAAGGCTGCTCTTCGATCTGTACCAGGACGGCCATACAGATCAGACACAGATCAATTGCACTGATCAACCAGATAGATCAGTGGCAGGCCGTGTGTCTCTCCAGATGCAAAGGCAGGAGGTGAGAGAGCCTCAGGGCACCTGCGAGGGGAAGAGCAGCCTGCATGCTGGAAGTCTGAGGGCACGGGGACAGCGGCAGGGTCAAGTATGGATGGAGAGAGGCCGGGACACAGCGTCAGATCACAACTGACCTCCGTCCAGAATGAGCCAGAACACCAGCCCAGAACAGCCTAGGCACTGGGCAAATCATCAGGTAGGAATTTAAACCTGGCTTTGTCATTCACAGGCTATGTAATGTCGGCTATTAATTCTCCTCTGTGGATATCAGTTTCCTGAGGGGACGGAGTTCAAATGATAAATAATGATTTCATTTTTCACATGTATTTTATCATTTTTATTGTAATCATAGCAAAAATTGGTAAAAGTAAAAACTGGAAAAACTCTGATTCTGTCATGTTAATATAACACTTATTTGTACATTTGTGTGCTTGACTAGATTTTGTCCATACAAAACAAATTCCTGTTTTGCTTTTTTTTTTTTTTGAGTTGGAGTCTCACTCCATCGCCCAGGCTGGAGTGCAGTGGCACCCTCGCGGACATCCCAGCGTCAACCTGCTGGGCTCAGGCAATCCCTCCGCCTCAGCCTTTCAAGTAGCTGGAATTGCAGGCACACACCACCACGCCCGGCTAATTTTTTGATTTATTGTAGAGGTGGGGTCTCACCAAGTTGCCCAGGTGGGTCTCGAACCCACGGGCTCAGGCAATCCACTCACCTCGGCCTCCCAAAGTGCTAGGATTACAGGTTTGAGGCACTGCACCGGCCCTACAAATTCCTGTTTTTATGTAGTGTGTGTACAATTTTGTAATTTTAACATTAAAATAGTATTTTTAAGCATAAAAAATAGTATTGTAGCACTATGTATTTTTTTTTTTTTTGAGTAGGAGTCTCACTCTGTCATCCGGGCTATAGTGCAGTGGCACACTTACGACCAACACAGCCTCAACCTGCTGGACTCAGGTGATCCTTCTACCTCAGCCTTCCAAGTTGCTGGAACCACAGGTGTGCACTACCATGCTCAGCTTGTTTTTTGATTTATTGTAGAGACGAGGTCTCACCAAGTTGCCCAGGCTGGTCTCGAACCTCTGAGCTCAGGCAATCCTCTCGCCTTGGCCTCCCAAAGTGCTGGGATTATAGGCACTATGTATTCTTTTTTTTTTTTTTTTTTTTGAGTTGGAGTCTTACTCTGTCACCCAGACTGGAGTGCAGTGGCCGCTCCCGGCCACCACAGCCTCGACCTGCTGGGATCCGGCGATCCTTCCGCCTCAACCTTCCAAGTAGCTGGAACTACAGGCGCGCACTACCATTCCCGGCTAATTTTTGATTTATTGTAGAGATGAGGTCTCGCCAAGTTGCCCAGGCGGGTCTCAAACCCGCGGGCTCAGGCAATCCACTCACCTCAGCCTCCCAAAGGCGCGGGATTACAGGCTGAGCCACCGAGCCTGGCGTGCTATGTATTCTTTAAAAATTTTTTAATTGGCAGGGCATAGTGGCTCATGCCTGTAATCCCAGCACTTTGGGAGGCTGAGGTGCGTCAATTGCCTGAGTCCACAGGTTTGAGACCCACCCAGGCAACTTGGCGAGACCTCATCTCTACAATAAATAAAAGATTAACACGCGTCTGTAGTTTCGGCTACTTGGAAGGCTGAGGTGGAAGGATCGCCTGAGCCCAACAAGTCAATACTGGGGTGACTGTGAGTGTGCCACTGCACTCCAGTCTGGGCAACAGAGTGAGACTCTGACTCAAAAACAAAAAATCAAAAAATTATTTGGACACAGTGGCACACGCCTGTAGTCCCAGCTACTTGGGAGCCTGAGGTGGGAGGATCATTGGAGCTCAGGAGGTCTAGCCTGCAGTGAGCCACGATCGTGACCCTGCACTCCAGACTGGTTGACAGAGTGAGATCCCTACTAAAAAAAATTGTTTTAATTGACAAATTATAATAATAATATATATTTATGGAGAGCAGGGTGATGTTACAGTCTATGTACACAGCGTGGAATGATTGAATCAAGCAAATTAACACATCTGTCACCTCAGAAGATTATCATGTAATCTTCCTGTCCGACTGAGACTTTGTATCCTTTGCCCGGCATGGCCCCTTTCCTCCCACCTCCACAATTTCCAGTAAACAACAGTCTACTTTGCTCCTCTGAGTTCCATTGTTTTAGATTCCAAGTACAAGTGAGAACATGTGGTATTTGTCTTTCTGGACCTGACTTATTTCACTTCGTATAATATTCTTCAGGTTCACCCATGTCACAAACGACAGAATATCCTTCTTTTTGAAAGCCAAGTAGTATTCCATTGTGTACGTATGCCACATTTTATTTATTTATTTATTTTGAGTTGGAGTCTCACTCTGTCCAAGCTGGAGGACAGTGGCAAGCCTCTTGGCCACCCCAGCCTCAATCTGCTGGGCTCTGGTGATCCTTCCACCTCAGTCTTTCAAGTAGCTGGAACTACAGGAGCGTGCTACCATGCCCAGCTAAGTTTTTGATTTATTGTAGCGACCAGGTCTCGCCAAGTTGCCTGGGCGGGTCTCGAACCCGCGGGCTCAGACAATCCACTTACCTTGGCTTCCCAAAGTGCTGGTTGACAGGCTGAGCCACTGAGCCTGACCGACATTTTATTTTCATTTATTTATTTATTCATTTATTATAGAGATGAGGTCTTGCCAAGTTGCCCAGGCTGATCCCAAACCCCTGGGCTCAGGCAATCCTCTTGCCTCCATCTCCCGAAGTGCTGGGATTACAGGGGTGAGCACCACACCTGACCTACATTTTCTTTTCTTTTTTTTTTTTTTTGAGTCGGGGTCTCACTCTGTTGCCCAGGCTGGAGTGCAGTGGCACGTTCACAGCCACTGCAGCCTCAACCTGCTGGGCTCAAGCGATCTTTCTGCCTCAGCCTTCCAAGTAGCTGGAAGTATAGTTGTGCGCTATCATTCCTGGCTTATTTTTTTATTTATTGTAGAGATGAAGCCTTGTCATGTTTCCCAGGCTGATCTCAAACCCGTGGGCTCAGGCAATCTTCTTGCCTCAGCTTCCCAAAATGCTGAGATTACAGGTGTGAGCCACCACTCCTGGCCTACGTTTTTTTATCCATCCATCTGTTGATGGACACTTAAATTGATCCTATAACATAGCTACTGGGAATCATGCCACAGTGATGTATACCCAGAAACAGGATTGCTAGACTCTATGGTAATTCTATTTTTAGGTTTTTGAGGAGACTCCGTAAGGTTTTCTCTGATAGCTATACTAATTTACAGTTCCACCATCGGTGTCCAGTGCTCCCCTTTCTCCACGTCCTCATCAACACTTGTTGTCTTTCATCTTTTTCCTAACAGCTATTCTGACAGGTGTGAGGTTATAGCTCACTGTGATTTTAATTTGCATTACCCTAGTGATGTTGAGTTTTTCTTTCTTTTTATATGTCTATTGACCACTTGTATATCTTTTCTCATGAAATGTCAGTTCAGGTCTTTTCCTATTTATCAATCATCTATCTACCTATGTGTCTATGCATCTATCTATCTGTCTAATTTTTGAGACAAAGTCTCGCTATGTTGCCCAGGCTGGATTTGAACTCCTAGGCTCCTTGGAAGGCTGAGGTGGATCACCAGAGCCCAGCTAGTCAAGGCCGCAGTGACTGTGAGGTACCACTGCCCTTCAGCCTGGGCGACAGAGTGAGACTCCAACTAAAAAAAACCCCCAAAAACAGAACTCCTAGGCTCAGGGACTCATTCTCTTGAGTAGTGGGGACCACAGGAGTGTGCCATGTGCTTGACTCTTTTTTTCTTTTTTTGAGTTGGAGTCTCACTTTGTCGCCCAGGCTGGAGTGCAGTGGCACGTCATGGCCACCCCAGTGTCAACCTGCTGGGCTCAGTCCATCCTTCGACCTCAGCCTTTCAAGTAGCCAGAACTACAGACACATGTTACCATGCCTGGCTAATTTTTTGATTTAATGTACAGATGAGGTCTCACCAAGTTGCCCAGGCTGTTCTCAAACCTGTGGGTTCAGACAATCCCCTTACTTTGGCCTCCCAAAGTGCTGGGATTACAGGCTTGAGCCACCGCGCCTAGCCTGGATTCCTTTTATTTCTTTCTTTTGCCTAACTGGTCTGGCGTGAACTTCCAGTATAAGAGTGGTGGGAATGGGCATATTTTTCTTGTTCCTGATCTTAGAGGAAAAGCTTTCATCTTCCCTTCCCTTTTCCTTTTCCTTTTCTGAGTCAGGGTCTCACTCTATCACTCGGGCTGGAGTGCAGTGGTATGATCACAGCTACCACAGACTCCACCTAATGGACCCAGGCAATCCTTCTGCCTCAGCCTCCCGAGTTGCTGGGACTACAGTCATGTGCCACCACGCCTGGCTAATTGCTTGATTTGTTGTAGAGATGAGATCTCGCCATGTTGCCCAGGCTGATCTTGAGCTTCTGAGCTCAGGCAATTCTCTCACCTTGGCTTCCCAAAGTGATGGCATTACTGGCGGGAGCCACCACTCCTGTCTCATCTTTTCGCCATTGAGTATAATGTTAGCTGTGGGCTTGTCTTATATGACTTTTGCTGTGTTGAGGTAGATTCCTTCCATACCTAACTTGTTGAGTTTTTATCATGAAGAGTGTTGGGTTTGTCAAATGCTTTTTCTGCATCTAATGAGACGATCACATGGTTTCTGTCCTTCCTTCTGTTAGTGTGGTGTGTCCCATGTATAGTTTTGTGCATATTGAACCATCCTTGCATCTCTCTTTTTTTTCTTTTCTTTTTTTTGAGTCGGGGTCTCACTCTGTTGCCTAGGCTAGAAGGCAGTGGCGCGATCATGACCCACCACATCCTGGACCTCCTGGGCTCAGGTGATTCTCCTGCTTCAGACTCCTGGGTAGCTGGGAATATAGATGCATGCCACTATGCCTGGCTAATTTTTTCATATTTTGTAGAGACAAGGTCTTGTTATGTTGCCCAGGCTGGTCTTGAACTCCTGGACTCAGGCAATTCTCTTGCCTCCGCCTCCCAAAGTGCTGGGATTACAGATATGAGCTACCATGCCTGGCCATTTTTTATTGTTTTTTAAAAAATTTAAACATTTTTTATTTTTTGAGTTGGAATCTCACTCTGTCACTCAGGCTGGGGTGTGGTGGCACACTCACAGCCATCCCAGCATCGACCTGCTAGGCTCCAGTGATCCTTCTGCCTCAGCTTTCCAAGTAGCCGGAACTGCAGGCACAAGCTATAATGCCTGGCTAATTTTTTATTTATTGTAGAGACAAGGTCTCCCCAAGTTGCTGGGGCTGGTCTCAAACCCGTGGGCTCAGGCAATCCTCTTGCCTTGGCCTCCCAAAGTGCTGGGATTACAGGCTGAGCCACTGAGCCCGGCCTTTTTATTTTTTTTGAGTTGGAGTCTCACTTTGCTACCCAGGCTGGAGTGCAGTGGCACACTCACAGCCACCTCAGCGTCGACCTCTGGGCTCAGGCGATCCTTCCAGCTCAGCCTTCCAAGTAGCTGGAACTACAGGTGCACGCTACCTTGTCTGGCTTGTTTTTTTGTAGAGACAAGGTCTCATTTTGTTGCCCGGGCTAGTCTCGAACCCCTGAGCTCCAGCAATCCTCCTGCCTCAGCCTCCCAAAGTGCTGTGGTTACATGTGTGAGCTACCGCACCCAGTCTGTGATGGATCCTTTTACTGTGTTGTTGACTTCAACTTGTTGGGAGAGTCATCCCTTTGTACCCATGGGGAATTGGTTCCGGGAACTCCAAAGGATACTGAATCTGCAAATGTTCAAGTTCCTTATATAAAATGACACAATAGCCAATGCACATTCTCCCATTTACTTAAATCATCTCTATATTAGTTATCATAACTAATACTATGTACATGCTGTGTAAATAGTTGTTTAGCTATATCTTTTATTTGTGTGTGTGTGTGTATATATATATATATGTTTTTGTTTTTGTTTTTTGAGTTGGAGTCTTACTCTGTTGCCTTGGTTGGAAGGCAGTGGCATGATCATGACTCACCATGTCTTGGGCTCAGGTGATTCTCCTGCCTCAGACTCCTGAGTAGCTGGGGCTATAGGTGCATGCCACCATGCCTGGCTAATTTTTTAATTTTTTGTAGAGATGGGGTCTCATTTTGTTGCCAGGCTGGACTTGAACCCCTGAGCTCAGGTAATCTTCTTGCCTCTGCCTCCCAAAGTGCTGGGATTATAGGCGTGAGCTACCATGCCTGGCTATTTTTTATTGTTGTTTTTAAATTTTTAATTTTTTAATTTTTATTTTATTGTTTGAGTTGGAGTCTCACTCTGTCACCCAAGCTGGGGTGCAGTGGCATATTCACGGCCACTGCAGCCTCGGTCTCAGGCAATCCTTCCACCTCAACCTTCCGAGTAGCTGGAACTACAAGCACATACCACCACACTTGGCTAATTTTTTTGATTTATTGTAGAGATGAGGTCTCTCCAAGTTGCCTGAGCCTAGGGGCTGGTCTTGAACCCCTAGGCTCAGGCAATCCTCTCACCTCTGCCTCCCAAGGTGCTGGGATTACAGGCTTGAGCCATCACACCCGGTCATTTTTTTTATTGTTGTTTTGTTATTATTATTATTTTTTTGAGTTGGAGTCTCACTGTGTCACCCAGGCTGGAGTGCAGTGGCATGCTGCTCATGGCCACTGCAGCCTCGACCTGCTGGCTAAGGCGCTCCTTCCATTTCAGCATTCCAAGTAACTGGAACAACAGGTGCACGCCACCACACCTGGCTAACTTTTGTGATTTATTGTATAGATGAGGTCTCACCAAGTTGCCAAGGCTGGTCTCAAATCCCTGGGCTCAGGCAATCCTCTCACCTTAGCGTCCCAAAGTGCTGGGATTACAGGCTGAGCCACCGTGCCTGGCCTGTTTTGTTATTTTTAATATATTTTTTCCTGTGTATTTTTGATCCATGACTGGTTGGCTCTACAGACACTGAGGCCTGACTGTATTTTATTCAGCATATTTGCATCCATGTCTGCAAGGAGCACCGTACGTGTTAGCAATCACTGTTTACAGTTACAATCAACGTGCCATGTGTGAACTCTACCAGCATCCACGGTCGGTAGGGCCCCTTTGCATGTCTCTGGCCACTGTGTCTCCGTCTCGGCCCTTGAAGGAGTGGTGGATCCACTGTCCATGCTCAGCTTGCGTTCTCACTCCACTCTGCTTCCTCCTCTTGAAGGAGCTCATTTTTCCATGATCTCAGCCACTGTTTTGGGGTTCATGTCCCCCAAGCCTGTATCCTCGGACCTCAGCTGTTTCTTGTTGCCCTTTTCTGCCTCCTCCTGAGACTCCTGAAGGCTCCTCCAGTGTGGACCCTCCACAGCCCACCCCGACCTCCCTTACACAGTCTCCCGCGTCCCTCCCCCATTTCATGGAACTGTGCTCTGGCCCCAACAAGCCGGACCTTGGATGGCACCGCCTCCACCACCCTCCATCCACGCGGCAGATGGTCATGATCCTTCCCCCCTGATGCCTTCGTGGATTGCTCCAGATGGATGACTCACCTGTCTCGGAACTTTCTCAGCCTCTTGCAGCTCATCT
The DNA here is from genome assembly GCA_027257055.1 of Cephalopachus bancanus. Taxonomy (NCBI): domain Eukaryota; kingdom Metazoa; phylum Chordata; class Mammalia; order Primates; family Tarsiidae; genus Cephalopachus; species Cephalopachus bancanus. The sequence continues at coordinate 615,936 of JAPVLO010000385.1, read as the reverse complement.
GTATAAGATGAGCTGTGACTCCTGTGGGTAGATCCATTCCCGGCTCCTCTCTGATCTCCAGGTCCTGGCTCAGTGTGGAACCTATTCAATATATGTGGGATGAATGAATGTTCAGTGCCTGATTCCCACTGGCTTCACTTTCACCAGTGCTGTGGTTGTTACCCTCACTGTCACCATTGTTAACTCGACTGTGGTCACACTCCCTTCATGGCCGCTATAATTAACTCCATGGCTCATTCCTTAACTCCATCCATGATTAACTCCATCTCGTCAATGACGGCAACCTCAAAAAGGCCTTTATTAAATGTCTGTTCCCAGGGGACAGCGTGCACAGAGCTTTACTGTGGAGTTGCATGTCATCCCTGCCTTTGGGGACTCACGGTCTAAGGCAGTGGGTACTGGGGGTGGTCATTCAAGAATTTCCGGAAGGTGGGCAGTGAACAAGAAAGTAAACATCATTTAATTAATTAATTAATTAATTTTTGAGTTGGGGTCTCACTCTGTGGCCCAGACTGGAGTGCAGTGGCACACACCTGGCCTCCACAGCCTCGACCTGCTGGGCTCCAGTGATCCTTCCGCCTCTGCCTTCCAAGTAGCCATAACTACGGGTGCGTGCTACCACGCCTGGCTAATTTTTGATTTATTGTAGAGACAAGGTCTTGCCAAGTTGCCCGGGTGGGTCTCAAACCTGCGGGCTCAGGCAATCCACTTGCTTTGGCCTTCCCAGAGTGCTGGGATTACAGGCTGAGCCACCGAACTCAGCCTAAACATCGTTTAAAGAATGACATGGTGCTGGGCTCGGTGGCTCAGCCTGTAATCCCGCGCCTTTGGGAGGCTGAGGTGAGTGGATTGCCTGAGCCCGCGGGTTCGAGACCCGCCTGGGCAGCGAGACCTCATCTCTACAATAAATCAAAAAATCAGCCGGGCGTGGTAGCGCACGCCTGTAATTCCGGCTACTCGGAAAGCTGAGGCGGAAGGATCGCCGGAGCCCAGCAGGCGAGGCTGTGGTGGCCGGGAATGGCCACTGCACTCCAGTCTGGGCAACAGAGTGAGACTCCAACTCAAAAGAAAAAAAAAAGAATGACATGGTGTGACATTGAGGGAGACTGGACCTGTCTCCATCATCACCAGCAGGTGGAGAACACTGGTCACGGCTGGCAAGACCTTCGCGGCCCAGCCCGCCTGGCCACAGCCCAGCCCTGCTCCACGTGCCCCTCATGGCCCCTGCTTTCCGCATGGGACTGTCCTGGGCTCTGTACCCTGGCTAGTGACCCAGCAGTGGGGCCACACACGAGGCTCCTCGAAGCACCAGAAGGTGCTGGTTTCTGAGTCTGGGGTTTCCAATGAGTGATGAGGGGTTAAGGGGGGCTGCTGGTGCTGGCTCTAGGGATGGCCTTTGGGAGGGAAAGAGGATAGGGTTCCCAGAGGGTGAGATGGGGTGGGGGTGGTGGGGGAAGAAACCTTGCCCCGGGGGGGCACAAGGGAGAGGCGATGAGGTAGGAAGGGGCTGCTGGAGGGGGAGGAAGAGACAAGGCGGGAGAGGAAGGGAAGAGAGACGACTGGGGGAGGGCGGGCATGGGGTGAGGAGGCCCTGCTTCCAGAAGAAGGTGGCCAGTGTCAGAAGCCCCTCCACTGAGTCCCTGTAGTGGAGTGGGAGGTGGGTGGGCTGCCATTTGCCCAGCCTCCTGAGGGCAGGATTCCTCACACACCGGCCTCCCAGAAGGCATCAGTGTTTCCTGTTTGTTTTTCTTTTTTTTGAGTTGGAGTCTCTGTTGCCCAGACTGGAGTGCAGTGGCCGCTCCCGGCCACCACAGCCTCGACCTGCTGGGCTCTGGTGATCCTTCTGCCTCAGCCTTCCAAGTAGCTGGAACTACAGGCGCGCGCTACCATGCCCGGCTAATTTTTTGATTTATTGTAGAGATGAGGTCTCACCAAGTTGCCCAGGCAGGTCTCGAACCCACAGGCTCAGGCAATCCACTCAACTCAGCCTACCAAGGCGCAGGATTACAGGCTGAGCCACCGAGCCCGGCTGTTTTTCTTTTGTGAGTTGGAATCTCTATCACCCAGGTTGGAGTGCAGTGGCACGCTCACGGCCACCACAGTGTTGACCTGCTGGGCTCCGGCGATCCTTCTGCCTCATCCTTCCAAATAACTGGAACTACAGGCACGCACCACCATGCCTGGCTAATTTTTTACTTATCATTGAGAAGAGGCCTCACCAAGTTGCCGGGCTGGTCTTGAACCCTCAGGCTCAGGCAATCCTCCTGCTTCAGCCTCCCAAAGTGCTGGGATTACAGGCTGAGCCACCAAGCCCGGCAGGCAGCAGTGTTTTCCGTTGTTTCACCCAGGACAGATGTCCAGGGGGACTCTGTGGGTGGGAATGGGGCTCTCAGGCCGTCCTCTCAAGGTGGGCACACCCCCATCTGACGTCGAGCTGGACCCAGACTGTGTGTCCCAGCGTGGTGGGACTTGGTGCGTGTATGCAAGGGGGCTTAGGGCTAAGGATGACAGGTCTTTGTCACTAGTTCAAGGGGATGAGACAGGACCAGAAACGGGGTTGGATTGAGGGAGGTTCTGGCCGGAGCAAGGGTGGCAAGAAGCCTGACTGGAGTCAGATGGGAAAACATCGGACCAAAGCAGTGTAGACCCAAGTGGAGCTTTCCATGTGACGAATGCATGTATGTCTCTCAACTCAGAGGAAGCTAAGCCAGGAGAAGGGGCTGGCCTGCCCGCAGTGCCACCATTGATGAGTGGCAGTACCAGGCCCAGACCCAGCTCTGTCTTCCCTAGAACTGCCTGCTGTGTTCTGTTCCCAGAAGCTTTGGCTGTGCCCTCCCGATGGGATGCCCACTTAGGGCCTAGCTGACCACTATCAGGGCAGGCTGGGTCCTTGGGAGGCCTGGACGTTTGTCCTCAGTGGGCCAAGGGAACACCATGCCACAGAAAACAGGAGGCACCAGGGAGTAGGTGCACACCAAGTCCTGTCTGGGAGGGGATGGGGACAGGGCAGGGACGTGCAGACCAGGACTCAGTTCTAGGAGGGAAGTCCAGAAGGGTCCTTGCCTGCAGCCCCGCAAGGAAGCCTGGGGTGATTTTGGGGTTTGTGCTGCCCTCTGGTAGCAACTGTGGGAACAACATCGAGCACCCTATCGGCAGACAGGCAGGTCTGACCCCATGCTACCCGCCAGATCCTTGCCAACCTGTAGGAACAGGCACTGGTGAGATCCCTTGGGTGGATTTGGCCAAGGTGGTCTCCTCCCCAGGGGCGAGGAAGTGAGATGGAGCCTCACGACCACCGCCTGGAATCTCAGAGCCCCAGCTTTTTGTGTGTGGCAACATTCACGTTCTGTTTCACTCGATCGTTACAAAGTCTTCAGCAAGTAGTTGCAACTATTTCTGTTGTACAGTTGAGGCAACCGCCTCCCTTCCAAGGGAGGAAATTACTTTTCCAAGGTCATGCAGTGGCCCTCTGACTCGAGCCAGGTGCTTTTTCAGCTCTCCCTCCCCTACCTGCTTCTCACCTCTTACAGTACTTGGAGAGACACCGGGCAAGGGGATCCCCCTATGGGCTCAAAAGTAGCATGGAGAGGTGGCTTGGGACCGGCAGAACCATGGGTGTCTGTGTGTCATGCTCCAGGTACCTGAAAGAATCAGGACTTCACTCACTTGTTCCCTCATTCATTCGGTATTTCTGAGCATTGCCTGGGTATCAGACTCTCCAAGCCCAGAAGTGGGACACAGTAAAGAACAGACCCGGTCCCTATCTGAACTGAGGGTGCCCATACACAATCCAGTGCCCACAACTTACCATTTATGCAGCAAGTGCTGGCAGATGTCACGATCCATTGCCAGGAGTGAGGGCAGTCAGGAGGTCACCCAAAGGGATGAGCATCTGAAACCTGATTTTTTTTTTTGAGCCGGAGTCTCACTCCGTTTTTTTTTTTGTTTTTTGTTTTGAGTTGGAGTCTCACTCCATTGCCCAGACTGGAGTGCAGTGGCACACTCCTGGCCACTGCAGCCTCGACCCACTGGGCTCTGGTGATCCTTCTGCCTCAGCCTTCCAAGTAGCCGGAATTACAGGCATGCGCTGCCATGCCTGGCTAATTTTTGACTTATTGTAGAGATGAGGTCTCACCAAGTTGCCCAGGTGGGTCTTGAACCCTCAGGCTCAGGCACAATCCACTCACCTCGGCCTCCCAAAGCGCTGGAATTACAGGCTGAGCTACCAAGCCCGGCCCCGGAGTCTTACTCTGTTGCCCAGGCTGCACGCTCATGGCTATCGCAGTCTTGATCTGCTGGGCTCGAGCGACCCTTCCACCTCAGCCTTCCAAGTAGCTGAAACTGTAGGAGTGCATCACCATGTTCAGCTGTTTTTTATTTATTGTAGAGACGAGGTCTCGCCAAGTTGCCCAGGCTGGTCTTTGAACCCCTTGACTCAGGCAATCCTCTCGCCTCAGCCTTCCAACGTGCTGGGATGACAGGCGTGAGCCACTGCGCTCAGCCTAATTTTTTTATTTATTGTGGAGACGGGGTCCCACCATATTGCCCAGACTGGTCTTGAGCCCCTGGACTCAGGCAGTCCTCTCGCCTCCACCTCCCAAAGTGCTGGGGTGGCAGGTGTGAGCCACAGCACCCGGATGAATCCTGGTTTTCAAGGAGTGTGTTTGTCAAGTGGACAAGTGGGTGAAAGGGCAGTCCAGGGGGAGGCGAGGCCCAGAGTCCCGGCAGAGTGAGGGAGAGACGGTGAGTCCAGAGACTCTCAGCAGTGTGTGTCGCCGAAGCCCTGGCCGGTGTGCCCTGGGCCTGGCCGGGGTGAGAGTGGTGTGGAGAGGGGGCGGCTGCTGGCTGGCAGCAGGTGCGGGCCTTGCCGGGCACGAGTGGAGAGCGCACTCTCCAGCCCGGGTCTGCACACGTTTTCAGCTGTAGCTGGCCTGGATCGGACCTGTTTCCAGCAGGACGACCCCGGGAGGCCCCGCGCGGTCCCGGCGGGAGCATCCGACCGGAGGCCGCAGGCCCCGGGCTCGGGGACCGGCGCGTGAGACGCTGGCCTAGCCGAGTCCGAGAGAGCCCGGGGAGCCGGGATGAGGCGGGCGCCCGGAGCCGGGAGCCAGGCGCGGGAGGGCGGGGGCCGGCGGCGGCTCCGGGAGGCGCGGGAGCCTGCGGGGCGTGACAGGCGCCCGGGCCTCGCCACGAGCTGATGGCCCGAAGCCGAAGGCAGCTGCGCGCAGCCGGGTATGCAAATGCATGCAAATGGCCCGCGTCGGAGGGTGGGCGAGGTGCCGGCGCGGCGGGGGGCTCGCCTCCAGCCGCGGGCCCCTCGGGACGAGCGTGGGCTCCCCTGCTCCCAAGGGACCTTGCGTCCCAGCCCTGCGCAAGGCCCGGCGGCGGGAGCCCCGGAGCCCCCCTGCCGGGCGCCCCACACTCGCCCCGGGCCCCCGCGGCCAGGGAGGGGGGTGGCTCGGAGGACCCGACTTCCTCCTGCTTCCCTTGCGATCCGGCCTTCTGCCTCCCAGCCGCTTCTTGGGAAGTCCTTCCAAAAGTCTAACCGCAGTCATCCCTGCTACCGTTTCTGTTTAATTTTTCCCTGGGGTCCAGCGAGAAGGCCCCGTTGCTGGGTTTTGAAGGCGTGGGGGCGGGGTGAGGGGTTGCTGGGCACAACGAGCCCCCAGGGGTCCCCAGAAAGACGGCCCCACCCCAGGCTAGAGCCGGAAGCGGCCTGGGCGGACCGGTCCTCCCCACGCCGGCCGTTTTCGGGGCGGCGCTCCCCACAGTGGCCACAAGGGGTCGCCCTTGCGCCAAGAATGGGGACTCCGGCGTCGGGTTGCAGCGCGGGGAGGCCGGGCGGCCGGCGAGGCGTCCTCACCGCGCCCCGCGCCGAGCGCCCAGACCCGCGGGCGACCCGTCGCCCCAGCCCGCCCCGGCGGCCGCACGCGGCCCCGGACGCCCGGCTCTCTTGCCCACGGCCCAGACTGCAGGCGGGCGGCCCAGGATGCCCCGCTCCTCCTGTGTGGCCGGAACTCGGGCCGGGCATCCAGCAGGCGCTCCATAAATGCTTTGAGACGAATGTCAGAATGTGGCGGTGTTCTGCTCCGCGGGAGGAGGGGCGGATGCCCTGGACGCCCTGCGCAGGGCCCCCCAAAGCGGGAGGGTGCCCCGGGGGGGTTCAGCTCCCTGCCCGGGAAACCGAGGCCCTCCGTGGGTCCAGTACGCGCGACCTGGATGTCGACGGGAAGTTCGCGGGGAGGGTCGGCCGGTCCAAAGCAGCCTTGGAGACCCTGACGTCGAGAGGCGGAAGCATCGAAAGCTCGGGACCCCTAGAGGGGGTCCCCCAAACAGAAGCCTTGTCAGGACGGAGAAATGGGATGTGAGCGGGGAGAGGGCGCTGGAGACGCGGGTCGCGCAGCTCCGAGAAGGAACGTTAGGGCAACCACTTTCCCCCGTGAGGTTTGCGTGGCGTTACGAGGCTCAGCTGAGGCTGCAGCAGGAGGAATGGTGGTCAGACACTAGGAAGGACTTTCCCACTGGAGTCAGGCACGGGGTGAGGCGGGAATGACGCCGTTCCCGGGCTGCAGGCGAGTCACCCGCATCCCCCCGCGATGGAAATCCGTCCTGGGTGGCGGGGGCAGGAGACAGCGTTCGGGGTGGACTCCGGGGAGGCTGGGGTGAGTCGCTGCCCTTCCCCCACGGAAGCAGCCACGGGCCGGGGGGGGCGGTGTCTGACCCGCTGCCCTCACCCCCACCCGGAGGCCCGGGTGGCTCCGCAACACGCCTCCACCCGAGGCTGGCCGGGGGCGCCGCCCCACGAGACGGGCCCGCCCTGGGGGACGAGCCGGGCGGCGCAGCCCTCCTCGCGGACCCGCTGGCCGGTCCCTCCCTCGACGGGGCGCGCCGGGGCCGCGAACCGCCCGGGCTGGGCGTGGGGAGGCCCCCCCGCTCTCCCGCCCGCCGGTCCCGGCGCCTCCGGCCTGTTTCCCGGGCGACCCGGGCGCGCGGGGCCACACCGGACGAGCACCAGCGCGGCCCTGGGGTGGAGGCCGGGGTGGAGTCCCGCCCTGGCCGGCCTCGCCCTGGAGCCTCCGCGTCCGTCAAATGGGCACGAAGCCCCGTCCTCGGTCTCGAGTGGCCGCACCGACCGCGCGAAGCAAGGGAGTCCGAGGCTCCGGGAGTCCGAGCCGCGCGGGCGCCGCGTGCCCGGGTGGGCGCCCCGAGGGGCGGGCCCCCGGGTGGCCTCCGCCTCCCCCGCGCCTCCGGGGCCCCTCCCGCGTTGGGGGCTTCCGCTCGGCGCGTCCAGGTCGTCGCGCCCGGCCCCTCGCTTCGGAACGGAGCACCGCCCCGTTCTGGCAACCGGCTCAAAGCACTGATTGAGCGCCTCCTGTCGACTTGGCGTTCCTGGGCTCCCGGCCTGGCAGAAAGGAGAGCCAGGGATGCCAGAAGGCGACGGGCGGACCCCGCGACTGGCTGTCCTAGACCCAGAGTCCCATCCTCCAGGGCGGGCTCCCGCACCCCGGGCAGGGCCCCCCAAACTGGGACCCGGCACCCCATCGTGGGCGCCCGCGTCGGGGCGCCGGGCAGGTGCCCGGCAGGGGGCGCCCACGGTCTCTTCGCGCGCGGCCTGCCTCCCGGGCGCCGTCTGCGGGCCGCGGGGGACACTGCCGCGCGCCTCCCCTCCCCACCAGCCCTCCCCCCCGTCCTCCCTCCCCTCCCCCCCAGCCCTCCCCCCTCCCCCCCAGCCTTCCCTCCCCTCCCCCCCAGCCCTCCCAGCCCTCCCTCCCCCCAGCACGCCCCCCCCCCGTGGCTGCCAGCGGGGCGGGTTTCTGCGTCTTCTTTCCCCGGCATGCCGTGCCTGCGGAGCTCCCTCGAGCCCAGACGTCCTACCCCAGCCCGGCCTGGCTGTAACTACCACCCGCCCCCCACAACTCCTGGGGGCGGGGCGGGAGGGGATGAGGACTCCACCTGGCCTGGGCGTCCTTCCTATCCAGAGGCCTGGGAGGCCCGGCGTCACACCTGCCTGCTGCCGCTCCCTGGGCCTGGTCCCAGCATTCCAGTCCTCCAGGACCGCTTGGCCGGGATGTGTTCCAGCCTCTCGAGGACCCCCTGCCTACCCCGTCTCTGCTCTGCTTACCAGAAGTGACTTCCTAACACTCAGATCAGTGCTGCTCACCCTCCTCCTGGAACCCCCAGCAGCTCCCCATGGCCTAGAAGAAAAGGGCCAGACTCCTGCCTGGGCCATCTCTGCCTGCTGAGTCTAAGCCCTTGATCTCATAAGGCTGCCTCCTTGCCTCCCTTCGGGTGGGGTGTCCTGTCTTGGGTCACTGGGCCTGGGTCCAGGCCACTGGGCAGCACCAGGGAACGGGTCCCACAGTTCTCCAAACACATCCTGTTCTCAAGTGACCACGCACATCATGTTTGGTCTCCACTTGGCAAACTCCTAGTTCCTTCCTCAAGGCCCAGCTCACATGTCCCCTCTCTGGGTTCTCCCACAGCCCCTGTAAGGTTGCTTCTGTGCTCATGTGGGCTTTAGACACATCTCTCTCTCTTTTTTGAGTTGGAGTCCCTATGCCCAGGCTGGAGTGGGAACCCATGGGCTCAGGCAATCCACTCACCTTGGCCTCCCAAAGTGCTGGGTTTACAGGCTGAACCACTGAGCCTGGCCTCTTTTTTTTTGAGTTGGAGACTCACGCCGTTGCCCAGGCTGGAGTGCAGTGGCACACTCACGGCCACCCCAGTGTTGACCTGCTGGGCTCTGGCGATCCTTCCGCCTCAGCCTTCCAAGTAGCCGGAACTACAGGCGTGTGCTACCATGCCCGGCTAATTTTTGATTTATTGTAGAGACAAGGTCTCACCGAGTTGCCTGGGCTTGTCTCGAACTCACCGTCTCAGGTAACTCACTCGCCTCGGCCTCCCAAAGTGCTGGGATTACAGGCTGAGCCACTCAGCCCAGCCTCTTTTTATTTATTTATTTATTTTTTGAAGTCAGAATCTCACGCTGTCGCCTGGGTTGGAGTGCAGTGGCACACTGACAGCCACCCTGGCGTCGACCTGCTAGGCTCTGGCGATCCTTTCACCTCAGCCTTCCAAATAGCCGGAACTACAGGTGCGTGCTACCACGCCTGGCAAATTTTCTTTTTTTGATTTATTGTAGAGATGGGGTCTTGCCAAATTGCCCAGGCTGTTCTCAAACCCGTAGGCTCAGGCTCTCCCCTCACCTCAGCCTCCCAAAGTGCTGGGATTACAGGCTTGGGCCACTGCAACACATCTCTTTTTAAGATGGCATTTATCCTGGGTCTGGTTCCTAAGGGACCTGGCACATACTGGGAGCCAATCTAGAACTGCTCAGCAGAGCACCGGTAGGTGAGCCATGTCTCATGTCTGCCCTGTGCCGAGAACGTGGCAGAGATGCCTCTGCCTGTTCTAAAACGGACTGGACAAGCCAGTTACCCCCCTTCCCCTCACTCCCCAGGAGAGCAGCCGACCCCTCTCTTCTCCCTGATATTTGTTCCCCTGCCTAAGATCCCCTGGATTCTGGAGCCAGAACTGGAAATTAACTCAGATCTGGAAATCAAACTCAAATCTGAGTGCAGTGCTTTATGTTCCAGGAGCCCAGAAACCGATGGAGGTGGAGGCCTCTCCCCCCCGGAGAGTCCCCAAGATCCCCACCGATTCCTGGACCCCACCCAAAGTCAGCCCATCCCCACCCAAGAATCCACCCAGTTGAGCCTGGGGCTTGGAGGCAAAATAATAAATTTGGGAGACAAGAGGGGAGATAAAGATCATTTGTTGAAAATGGCACCATCAATCATTTGCTGGAGAGCATACCTCCAAGAATTTCCCAAACCTGGGTGCGCAGAGGCACCCCTCAGACTCTCCTTCTCTCCCCAAAACGTCCCCAGACTCCCTGGTCAACTCCCTTCCTGGGCTTCAGGTTGGTGTTCATTTTGTCCTAGGCCTTGAAGTCTGCGTCTTCAGAAGGCCCTGGGGCCCTCTCCTTCCCTACCTGGGGAGGGTATCCAAATGGAGACCACCCCCCCACCCTTCCCTGCCTGCGTTAATGGTCACATTTCTGAAAGAGCCCTGGAGGGGAGATTCCCAAACTCTGGGTTGCAGCGTTTCAGGCCGAGGATGAACAGATAAATAATGACTTGCCAAATTAATTAATTATTTTATTAGCCTGAGTAATTATTAATCAGGTCATTAATCACCCAGCTGTGCCCTATGAATAGTAATTGCGTGGTGCGGGAGGGGCAGTTATGACTCTGAGGCCTGGACCTTCTCCGGGTCCTGGGAAGATCTGGGGGATTTCCGGGCCCATCTGTCCGCTCAGCCTCACCCCCCACATGCGGAGCTAAGGAACAGAACGGGGTCTCTCTGCATCCCCTGCAAGGGCAGGCACCACTCTTCATCCCCGCCCTTCTGACTCCCGGAGTTCGGGCGGATGGAGGCCCTGGAGACAGGGACGTGTCCACGACGAGGAAAGGGAACTTGACCTTGTGAGCGTGTGTGTGCCAGGGAGGGGCCGGGTGGGGGAGCAGAGCGACAGAGGCCAGTCCTAAATGTGCCGACATCTCCACAGCCACGGTGGAGCCTGTCATGCGGCACACAGGAGTGATGCTGAACTTGACTCTAAATGTGGCCCCTTTTTTTTGCTTTCTAGAGACAGGTCTGGCTCTGTCGCCCATGCTGGAGTGGGGTGGCGCCATCATAGCTCATGGTCACCTTGAGAGTGTGGCCTTCGAACCTGATGCCCCCATGACGGGGGGAAATGAGGAGGCAGGCAGCCGAGCTGGGAGCGAGGGCAGGTGGACGGAGGGGGCAGGGGAAGAAGCGGCTCTTGACCTTGGCCGCCCCCTTACCCCCAGGCCCAGGGCCCAGTGCCATCTTGCTGGGTGGCCGCTGCCCCCCTTCTGCACCTTCTCTCTCACACTTCCCTTCCCACTCAGGACCCGTGCCCTCCTGAGGTCTGCAGCGGGCTCTGGCTTTGCCCTGGACACCAGGAAGTCATTCTGCAAGTCTCACCTCCGCACCTCCTGCTGTTTGGAGATCCCATCAACTCACATCCCTGTGCGGCATCTCTTTAGACCTTCTGGTGCCCCTTTCCCCAGGCTGGACATTCCCGGACCCTCTTGGGGAGGGGTCAGTGATATGCTTTTAACCACGCTGGGGCCCTCTGCCCACAGCCGACTTACTTCCTGTTGATGGTAACTTTCACCCTTTATTTACAGTGGGCTCTGCTGTGTTTATGACCCACTGCAGGTCAGTTGCATTTCATCCCTCCGGGTCCTCTCCCATGCGTTGTTTATTTCTCCTCCTGGCGCCCCTGGGTGGGCTCTTCCCTAAGACCCCCTCCAAGAGGGTGCAGGGCAGGGCCTGAGCCTGAGACCCTGGATCCTGCAGCTCTGAGAGGTGGCTGGGATGAGGAGGGCCGCCCGCCCGTGGCATCTCCCACTCCAGGGCCCAGAGTTGAATGAGGCCAGGAAGAGGAAGGAGCGGGAGGTAGCCCCTGGGAAGGACTTTCAGAGGAGGCCTCCCATACCCGGCCCCACCTGCCAGCCTCAGGCCATTGTGAGAATATGGCACCCCTCCATCCCACGGCCTGGCCATGAGGGCCTGTCTGCTGGCCATCCCTGTTCAGTGTATGCTCCCAGCAGAGCTCTGGGGGCAGGGCAAGGGGTCAGACCCAGGGGCAGCTTCTGACACGACAGAGCCTGTCATGAGATAAACATGGGCCTGGAGGCCGGCCTCTTGTTTGGAATTCTTGACACCTGGGTTGGCGATGGTGTGAGAAGGGGCAGTTGGTGGAAGTGGGGGCGGGGGCCAGACCTCCAGGAGGGCCTGGGGGTGCTGAGAGAAGGGACCACAGCCCTGCGGCTTCCTCTTATGAAGCCACCCAGTGCCACCATCGATGGTCACCTGTGGGCACGGGGCAGGAGCGGTGGGTTCTCTGCATCTCGGGATGACGGAGCCGTCTCAGCATCCACAAGCTCGTCCTCTCCTCTAACATCCAAGCCTCTCTGGAAGGGTCTGGGTGGGAGCGGGAGAGGCCAGGCTTCCCACTGTCCCCAGGCCTCCCTGGGTAGTGCTCACCTCCAGCGGGTTCTGCGTTATCTAGAAGGCACCCCAGGGAGCCAACCCCAGCTCGCCATATCTCCCCTGCAGACAGACCTCATTAACCTCTCCCCACGCTGGCATGGAGGGGCATCTTCCTCCCCTTCCTGGCACCCCGCTTTCTGGACACCTCTGGGGCATCCCAGACATCCCCCCTCGCCAGCCACTCTCAGGAGGGGTCACCTGGGGAGAGGCGCATCCTGCATCCTCTGGCTCCTTCCCCTGGGCTGACTCTGCCCTTGTCCCGGCGACGCCCCTCCTGGGGCTTCCCTTCCGTCTCCCACCCACCTTTCCCCGAGAACAAGGCATTCGAGTCCCGGCTCCGGCTCCAAGACTCTCCGGGCCCTCCTGTCGCTCTTTGACGGATTCCGCAGTGGCGGCCTCTGACACCTGGGGCCCGGGAGACGCCTGTGCCCTTCAGGCTTCCAGGCAGCAGAGGGCTGGGCGTATGCAGTTCCGCCCGTGGCCAGCAGAGGGCAACACGCACGCGAGCCAGGCCGGGGGGGGGGCGGTGAGGGGCTGGGGTGGGATCCTGCTATGGAGGGCTGCGACTGGGTTGGTTTGTGGCACAGGGGCTGCCGTGGGGGCGGAATTAGCGTCCCATCCCCGGGGCCACGAAGTGGCTCTTTGCCTTACGCACAAGCTCTGTAACAGCTAATAAAATTGGCTGCAGTTGGAAGAAGACGCCTTCTATGGAGGAGGTCAGATTCTCAAAATAAGGGGAGCGCTCTGGCTGTTCTCATCCTCCACGCGAGGAAACCGAGGCACAGAAGGTCAAGGGCCTCGCCTGAGATCGTGCGGCTGGCGGGGAGCCAGGCCGTCCCACCCAAGCAATGAAGGACTCTTATTTTCATTTTACAGAAGGGTAAACTGAGGCAGAGGACGGCCCAATCGTGCTCAACCGCGTGCCCAAGATCACACAGCCAGGAACTGCCAGAGGTGGGATTCCGTGGTCCTCGTGGGGTGGCCCATGCCTGGGGGGTCCGCCTCCCGCCCCCGGTCGTGCGGCCAGGAGCCTGGAGGGGCCCTGGCAGCGCCCACCCAGCCCCCTCCTTCCGGCGCCCGGCAGGGTTCAAAGGAGGGGCTGGGAAGCTGGGCGGGGGACCCCTGCCTCCACAAGCCTCCCTCGGCCTGGCCAGATGCCTCTGGGGCCTGCAGACCAGGGCCGGAGAATAGCGCGGCCATAAACCGCGGCGGCTGCCCGCGAGGCTGTAAAACCAGCCCGGCAGCGGCTGGAATGCGGAGGGATCCAGGAGCATCTTCCGGCGAGTCTGGTCTGATAGCATCTTCGGGGCCTGGGGTCAAAGGGGAGCCCGCCTCCCGCCCTCCCTCGTCGCGGCCGTCCTGCGGCTGGTGCCCTCCCCGCCCCCGCCCCTCTCGCCCTCTCCGCCCGTCCCCCGCGCTCTTCCAGAGACTTCTGTGGCCCTGTCTGTGCGTGCCACCGCCACCTGGGTTCTCTCGGCCCCCTTTTCTCCGGGCGACGGCGCAGCCCCCGTTCGAGCCCGCTGCCGGGGTGACTTCGGGGCTTCTCTGCCTCCTCCGGCTCATCGGTAAAATGGGAAGCTTGCCCGGCAAGGTGGCTCACACCTGTCGTCTCAGCACTTTGGGAGGCCGAGGCAGGAGGGTCATTTGAGTCCAGGGCTTCAACACCAGCCTGGGCAACATAGGGATACCTTGTCTCTACAAAAAATTAAAAAAAAAATAGCTGGGTGTGGTGTTCACCTGTACTCTGTGTGGGTGACTAGTGAGGCTCTGACTCAAAAAATAAAAAGGGGGGGGTCGTGCTAGTCCCTGTCTCAAAGGCTAGATGTGGCAATGTCTTTTTTTTTTTTTTTTTTTTTGAGTCAGAGTCTCACTCTGTCACTCAGGCTGGAGGGCAGTGGTATGCTCACGGCCACCACAGCCTCTGCCCGCTGGGCTCAGGCGATCCTTCTGCCTCAGCCTTCCAAGTAGCTGGAAGTGCACATGCCACCATGCCCGGCTAGTTTTTTGATTTATTGTAGAGATGAGGGCTCACCAAGTTGCCCAGGCTGGTCTTGAACCCCTGGGCTCAGGCAATCCTCTTGCCTCTGCCTCCCAAAGTGCTGGGATTACAAGTGTGAGCCACTGTGCCCGAATGAGGCACTGTCTTTAAAGCACTTAGTCCTTCTGTTTTGCTGATAATGTAATAAATATCAGTGCGTCTGTTCATTCCCTGCAGAGGGATCCGGGTCAGGTGATGGACTTTCTGCTACTCATTCCTCCTCACAGCCATCCCTCGGGTCCAGCAAGGGAGGCGGCTGGGTGGGGTGACTCCAAGGGCAGGGTGAAGGCTGGACACCCCACCTCCCACCTGGCCCGGCCCCAAGCTTTCAGCTCTGCAGGCCAGGCGGCCATTCCTTCTCTAGCCAGCAGGGGGCAGCAGATGCCCAGACTGTGATGTGCTGCAAGGGTTGGCACTGCTCGCCTGGTCCAGCCGCGGAAAGGGGCCAGGGAAGGCCATGGGCAGCCCAGTGGTGTGTCCGGAGGGCGGCCAGGTGAACACCAAGGTGCCTCGCTCCTGCCTCGCGCCTCTGTGTGGGGGAGAGTGAGGTGGGGAGGGGGTGTCTTGGTATTACCCATGGTGTGACATGTACAGGGCAGTTATGTGTTTTATTTTTTAAATGTTAATACTTTTTATCTTTTAGAGACAGGGTCTTGCTGTGTCCCCCAGGATGGAGTGCAGAGGCTTGATCATAGTCCATTGTAGCCTCTGACTCCTGGGCTCAAGTGATCCTCCTGTCTCAGATTCTTGAGTAGCTAGGAATACAGGTGTGCGCCACCACACCTGGGTCTTTTTTTTTTGTTGAGTTGAAGTCTTACTCTGTCACCCAGACTGGAGTGCTATGGCACACTCACGGTCACCCCAGTGTTGACCTGCTGGGCTCCAGCGATCCTTCTGACTCAGCCTTCCAAGGAGCCAGAACTACAGGCATGCACTATCATGCCTGGCTAATTTTGTATTTATTTATTGTAGAGACGAGGTCTCACCAAGTTGCTCGGCCTAGTCTCAAAACCGCGGGCCCAGGCAATCCGCTCGCCTCAGCCTCCCAAAGTGCTGGGATTACAGGCTGAGTCACTGAGCCTGGCCACGCCTGGGTCATTTTAAAAAATTATTATCTTTTGAGGAGATGGCGTCTGTACATTGCTCAGGCTAGTTTCGAACTCCTAGCCTCAAGCAATCCTCCCACCTTGGCCTCCCAAGTGCTGGGATTGCAAGCATGAGCCACTGCACCTGGCCTGAAGGCATCTTATGGCCTGAAGGGTCTCAGAGATTGTTTAATGGTCCAATCTCCTTGTCTTCAGACGGGGAGGCTGAGGCCCAGAAGGCAAGCTGCTTGTTCAGGCTTGCACAGTGTGGTTGTGGCCTGGCTTTGAGACTCCCACTCCACTGCTCCGACAGGTGTGTGTCTGTGTCCGTGTGAAGTCGGTGCTTGAAGGATGCCGATCTCCTTCTCTGGACTCTCGGTGTGTGGAGAGTGGGCTCCTGCAATCATAGTAAAAATGGATTGCTATTATGGCCAACCTTTCTACAGTGATTATGCCACACGCATGAGATCACTTAGTTACTTAATCCTGTAACAAGGAAAGCACCCTGGCTGCTCTCATCCTCCACATGAGGAAACTGAGGCACAGAAGGCCAAGGGTCTTGCCCGAGATTGTGCAGCTGGCAGGTAGCCAGGCTGTCCCAACCAAGCAGCAAGCACTCAGCGTAATGCGTCCCCCTCCACGGTGCCAGCCACAGCCCTGATGACCAGCTCTGACTGCTTGTGGGATTCTTGCCATGTGCGAAGGACTGTGCCAAGCACTCATTTGCTACTGGTTGCTCATGGTGACCCTGAGAAGCAGGTTTTGTTACGTTCACTTTGCGGATGAATAAACAGAAGCTTGGTTAGTCAGCAGAAGAGCTGGGCCATCAGGGCTATTGGGGCGCCGTGTGAAACCCGTGCCCTTAACCATGCGTGGGCGTGGTGCTCTCAAACTTGAAATCCCTGGGGACCTGGTGGTTTGGGTTTTGTTTTTATTTTTTAATTTATTTTTATTTTTGAGTGGGAGTGTCACTCTGTTGCCCAGGCTGGAGTGCAGTGGCATACTCCTGGCCACTGCCGCTTTGACCTGCCTGGGCTCAGGCGATCTGTCTGCCTCAGCTTTCCAAGTAGTTGGAACCACAGGCGCACGCCACCACGCCCAGCTACAGTTCTGATTTATTGTAGGGATGAGGTTTTGTCAAGTTGCCCAGGCTGGTTTCAAACCCGTGGACTTAGGCAATCCTCTCACCTTGGCCTCCCAAGGTGCTGAAATTATAGGCATGAGCCACCACACCCTGACCTTGTTTTAATTTTGTTTTGGTTTTTTTTGAGTTGGAGTCTCACTCTGTCGCCCAGACTGGAGTGCAGTGGCCGCTCCCGGCCACCGCAGCCTCGACCTGCTGGGCTCTGGCGATCCTTCCACCTCAGCCTTCCAAGTAGCCAGAACTACAGGCGCGCACTACCATGCCCTGCTAATTTTTTGTTTAATTTAATGTAGAGACGAGGTTTCACCAAGTTGCCTGGGTGGGTCTTGAACCCGAGGACTCAGGCAATCCACTTGCCTCGGCCTCCCAAAATGCTGGGATTATAGGCTGAGCCACCAAGACCGGCCTGTTTTAATTTTTGAAACAATGTCTTGCTCAGATGCTCAGGTTGGAGTGCAGTGGTAGATCAAGGCTCACTGCAGCCTCAAACTCCAGAGCTCAAGCAATCTTCCCGCCTCAGCCTCCTGAGTAGCTGGGACTACAGGCATGCACCACCACGCCCTGCCAATTTTTTGACTTTTTGTAGAGATGGAGTCTCATTATATTGTCCAGATCAGACTTGAACCCTGGCCTCAAGCTATCCTCCCACCTCGCTCTCCCAAAGTGCTGGGATTTCAGGCTCTAGTCACCCCGCCTGGCCCCTGGGGACCTTGTTGACATGTGGATTCTGACTCAGTAGGTGGGGGCAGGGCCTGGGAGGCCGCATCTCTATCAGCTCCTCCGGGGACTTGCTGCTGGTGTAGGAACTGTACTTTGGGCTCTCTCCACACAGTGGCTCTCTCTGGGCCTCAGTGTGCCCATCTGTGGCATAAAAGGATCCCAGGACTCGGTGGCTCAACCTGTAATCCCAGCACTTTGGGAGGCCAAGGTGAGTGGATTGCCTGAGCCTGTGGGTTCGACACCAGCCCGGGAAACTTGGCGTGACCTCGTCTCTACAATTAAAGAAAAATTAGCCCGGCATGGTAGCGCACACCTGTAGTTCCAGCTACTCGGAAGGCTGAGGCAGAAGGATCGCCTGAGCCCAGCAGGCCGAGGCTGCGGTGGCCATGGTTGTGCCACTGCATTCCAGCCCGTGTGATGGAGTGAGACTACAACTTAAAAAAAAAAGGATCCCAGGAGTCCAGAGTCTCAGTGCAGTCTCATTCCACCCCATCCACCCTCTCGGACGTCCTTGAGCACTTGGCATCATGTCCTTTGGAGCAGGGCCAGTGGAGACGACCTTGAGGACCCTGGAGCAGGCTCCCAACACGTGACAGCTAGAAAAACCAAGCCCTGGTGGGAGCGGGTCTTTTTTCAGAGTCACAAAGCACATTGACAGACACAACTAGAACCCAGATGGCTGACTCCCCATCCAGTGCTCGGCACTGCCCCTGAAAGGGCCTGGGCTCTGGGGGTCTGGGGGCTCCTGTGAGAGACTGGATGATGAAGGAGAAACTGAGGCACCCAGAGGCAGGTTACTCTCCTTTCATCGGCCCACCCTGTCTGCCTTCTCCTCCTGCCCTGCCCTCCCTGCCTCCTGCTGTCTCTGCTCTTCTCTGGTGGACCCTAACCACCCGTTCCCAGCCAGCCAGGAGTCAGGGTCACGGGTGTGGCTTCAAATGGCCACTGACCAATTTGCGTGGCAGTGTGATCGGTGCCCTTCCCCAGTTCCAGCTGACCTTCCCTCCCAGCCTTCTGCAGCAGGAGCGCTTCAGGACAGACCGCCCCCACTTGCTGTCTGAGAGGGCCTAAGGCAGAGAGCAGATCTCACCCAGGCGGGACACGGACCTGCAGGAGCCTGGCACTTCAGACTCACCCCTGCACTGAAGTGGCTCTCCCGCTGGCCTCTCTCCTGGCCTTCCCTGGGATGCGGGAGGCCTCTGTACCCCCGGTCTTTTCTTGCCGCAGACACCGGCTGGCCTCCTCAGGGTCTGCCGAGCTCGCACGTTTACCCAGAGAAGCAGCTGCTGGCCAAGTGCCCGCCAAGGCCAGCCAGCCGCAGGGGTGCAATGCAGCATGCTCGATGGTTCCCCTTGCCCCAGGCCAAGGTCTCCTGGGTCCCAGCTCCCACGGGACTCAGCCTGGAGAGCCCAGGACCAAGCGGCTCTCTTCCTGGCCTTCTCCCAGGGACCCCAGGAAGTCCTGGGCCTGGGTGGAGGCCCTGGGAGGGTATTATCCCCACACCCACTGGGCAGTTCGCACATCGCGGGCCCTGGGACAGTCATCCGAGCTTGGGCCTGGCTCGAGCCTTGGAGACTGAAGTGGGGGGGGTCTGTTCACAGGCCAAGGGTAGGAGAGAGGCCCCAGCAGCATCGGACCTGATGGGCCAGGCCAGGAAGACCTTCCCTGGAGTAGGGAACTGAGATCATCCCCCTCTGCCTGCAGCGGTGGGGTCAGTCTGCAGCGGCGACCTGGGCAGGTCTCTCGGCCTCTCCTGGCCTCATTCCCTACCCTGAAAATGAAAGCAGGAGGCTGAGCTGGAGTTCTCAGGAGATGACTTAGACCCCCTTGGGCATTAAAATCCCGATTCCAGGGTCCCTCTGGTCTAAGTGCTCTGGGCCTGAGACCTAGCACGGTTCCCCAAAGCCCCTGCCTGATCCTGAGGGAAGCCCGTTCATGGGCAGGGGCAGGAGAGGGTGAGAGGACAGGCTGAGCCCTCAAAGGCCAGGGACCTTCCGTTGTCACTCATCTGCTGGTCTGTGGGTTGGAGGAAGCTGCTGTGCTCAACCTTGTAATTTTTAATCAGTTAATTATTTTGAATCGGAGTCTTACTCTGTTGTCCAGGCTAGAGTGCAGTGGCATGCTCACAGCCACTGCTGCCTCTACCTGCTGGGCTCAGGTGATCCTTCTGCCTAAACCTTCCATGTAGCTGGAACCACAGGCATGCGCTACCATGCTCGGCTAATTTTTTGATTCATTGTGGAGACGAGGTCTCGCCAAGTTCCCCAGACTGGTCTTGAAGCCCTGGACTCAGGCAGTCATCTCACCTCGGCCTCCCAAAGTGCTAGGATTACAGGTGTGAGCCACTGCGCCCAGCCTACTTTTTTTTTTAAGAGTTCTCACTGTCATCCAGGCTGGAGGGCACTGGTGCAATCACTGCAGCCTCGAACTTCTGGGTTCAAATGATCCTCCCACCTCAGTCTCCCAAGTTGCTAGAACTACAGGTGTGCGTCGCTATGTCTAGCTCATTTATTTTCTTTTGTAGAGATGGGGATCTTGCCAAGTTGCCCAGGCTGGGCTCGAATTCCTGGGCTCAATCAATCCTCCCGCCTCAGCCTCCTCTCAATCTTTATTCCAAAATGCTGGGATTACAGGCATGAGTCACCATGCCTGGCCTGCGCTTGACTTTTTACAGTGCCAGGCATGGAGCTGCCTTCATTTAGACCCAGACAGGCACGGTTACCCCCATCTTGGGAAGGACACCGATGCCCAGAATACTCAATGGAACAGTCTTCTTAGACTTGGGCCCCACTGCCGTTGTCTACAGCCTTTTCTTGGCTCTCTCTCTCCGCTGGTTTCTCTTCCTTGGCTGGACGAGACGCCGCCGTCCCCATCCCTACCCTCCTACTGGCTTCGCCCCATCCTCTCTCTCCCTGTGGTCTCCAGTTTCTAATCTCACATCTTTTCAGAGAGCGTTCTCATCAGTTCATTTCTGGGAAGTCCTCCCTGTCATCTGTCCTGAGTTCCTCCGCCATGGGGAGTCCATATTTCTGCTCCTCGCTCACAGATGGGAGGAGAGGGGGCTGTACACCTCCTTCTGACTGTCCAGGCTCTGTCTGCCCCCTTTCCTGTTCCCCCCCGTCCATCACCAGCTCTGGCCCCGCCTTCCTCTTCAGGGTTTCAGAATTGTGATTTTATTATTACTATGTTTGGTTTATAACACAGGAAAAAACCCAGAGTAATCCCCAGGAAGAAGTCCTCTTCCATTCCAGCAGGAAGGACTGAGGTTAGATGCCTGGAAAAAACGTCCAAAGAGCCTAAGAGAGCGGTCTTGGCAAAAGGGCAGATCCAGGGAAAGAGCTTGACCCCTCTCTTGATAAACCTCTTCCTCTCTCTAGTGCCTCTGCTTTGCATTCCTGAGCCCCCCCGCTAGGGTGACTCTGGGCCTATCCTCTGATGGCTTCATGAACACGGCCAGAGGTCATGGGCTCCTCAGACCCCCGGTGCTGAGGAGTGGGCCGGGGCACCCCCGCCTCGCCCTGCCCCCACCCTCCACCCCGCCTGCCCTGGTCTTCCCAGGAGGGGAAGGCCTTCCGGAGGGTCAGAGGGGAGCCAGGCCTGCACGGGAGCCTGAGGGTGTGGGGTATGTCTGTGGCGCCAACTGTGTGTGGCTGGGCGTGGCATGGACTCATGCCTGGGCCTGGCCTCAGCCCTCGCCCCGGAGCTCCAGAGGGTGCCCCCACTCCCTGTCCCCACTCTGAGCCTGGGGTCAACTGGCAGCTGGGATGGGTCTGTGCCCACATGAGCCTGGGAGGGTCCCTGACGCCACGGTGGGTGCACAGACGTCCCGGGCTCCCCCAGTGTCCCGGGCACCTGGGTCCCCGGGCCACGCAGGACTTGCTCGACGGGCCCTTGCCAGCCAGCCCCACCCACCTGACGGGAAGATGGGCAGGAGGGTTGGGGATCTGTGTTTTTCTGCTCTGCCTTCTGGGGGATCCCAGTTGCCCCCTCCAGAAGAGCTGGAGTGGGCGGTGCACCCTCCATTACGAGTCCTGAATCCCACCCCACATTTTTGTTTTTTTAAGTTGGGGTCTCACTCCGTCACTTAGGCTGGACGACAGTGGTACAACCACGGCTCGCAGCAGCCTCCACCTCCTGGGCTCAGGCGATCCTTCTGCCTCAGCCTCCCGAAGAGCTGGGACCACACAGGTGCGTGTCACCACATCTGGCTAATTTTAAAATTTTTTGCAGACACGTGTTCTCACTGTGTTGCTCAGGCTGGCCTGGAACGCCTGGGCTCAAGGGATCCTCCCGCCTCGACCTCCCAGAGTGCTGGGATTACAGCGTGAGCCACTGTGCCCAGCCCTCCACGTATCTGAAGAAGAGTTTAAACCCGATTCAAGGTCGTTCACGTACAAACGGTCCTGTGGCATTTAGCTCTCACCGCGCTCCCGTGAGTAACGGTGGGCTGGGGGAGTTTTTATTCCTTTTGACAAATGAGGAAACAGGCCCGGGGCTGGGGGGGGGGAGTGGGGGGGCAGTACACCCAAGGCCACCAGCTGGGCAGTGACGGTCAGGAAATGAAGGGGCCAGCCTGTCCTCGCTTCCCAGCCTCCCTCTGGGCCCGGCTGCGTCCTGGCCAGGCGCTCTCGGGGCTGGGAGGCCCACTGAGCCGCCCACGGAGGCAGGGCGCCGGGGCTGCTCTCACACAGGGACGGCCCAGGCGGAGCTGCCCGTCCTGCCACCTCGTGGCCACAAGAGGGCTCCGGGACCAGGTTTTTCCGCTCTCTGCCGAGGCTGCAGGATGGATTCCCAGCAATCCCAGCGCCCTGAGCTTTTCTGGAAACGCCGGTTTCCTCCTGCAGCTGCCGCCGAAGGGGCTCGGCCAGGCTGGGAGGCCGCCAGAGGGGGCGCAGCCTTTGCACTTTATAAACCTATTCCAGAAGCACCTCCCTTCTCTCTGTTGGGAAGTCCTTCTGGTTGTCTACCCTCCGTTTCTACTGCTACGGGGGGTGGGGGAAGATGGGACTAAGTGAGCCTCTCTTCTTTTTTGGCATTACCTCTTCCCCGCCGGAGGCTTGAAGTGAGTCGCTTATTCTTTTCTGCAACCCCTGATCATTAGAGCTCAGACTCTGCTTTCCTGTTACTGCAAGAGGATTGGGTAGACAGCAGCAGGAAAGATGTAAGCTAGACATCAGGAAGGACTTCCCGACAGAGCTGGACAGGGGCTGCTGGGTTGGGGTATCTCAGGAAGGCCGAACACAGGGAAGTTACGTGTTCACCTGAGAGGAGGCTCTGGTTCTGTGAGGCTGGAAAACGTCCTTTGGGACCGTCCCTTCCCTGGAGGCGGGGTCGGGGGGGTGGTGGTAGCTCCCCTCTGTGCATCTCCGAGCCACAGGGAAGTGTAGATATTGCTGGGTTTCTGGGAGAAGAGATCTGTGTGGGGGATACCAGACCCCCCAGCCCCACCCACCGCTGGCTGGAGGCCAGGCAGAGGGACGACAGCATGACAAGCAGTTTTCTGCAGGTGTTTCCCAGCCCCTGGTGGACCTTCCGATTCTTAGATGGAGTATCAGCAACCTACTAGACAAAGACGGAGCCCATGTGGGAGGCCCTTCCCGCAGTGGGAGAGGACACCACAGCCTCACTCCCCGGCCTCCGGGGGGACGCGGAGCGTCCTCTGCCTCTCTTCTCGTCTGTCGTCAGTGCTCAGAGGGCTCTGGGGTCCTGGGAGGCGCGGGGCCGGGCGTCAGAGACCCCTCCTGGGGGCGCAAGGCGTCCCTGTCACTGTCCCGGCCCCTGCCTCTCAGGCTGGGCTTCGACGCTTCGACGGGCACGGAGAGGCCTGGGAACGGCAGGGGTGTCCCTGTCCAGCCTCACTGTCTGCGGAGAAGGGACATGTGTCCGTGTCCCAGGCTGGAAAGGGGGCGGGAATGAAACAAACCCAAGGCCAGCACTCTGTGGACTGCTCCCTCCTTCCTTTCGGCTCTAGGTCCTGGGGCCTCTGCTCCCTCCTCCCTCCTCCCTCCCTCCACATTGCCTTCTTCTTCTTTTTTGAACCGGGGTCTCACTCTCACCCAGGCTGGTGAGCAGTGGCACAATCATGGCTCTGCAGCCTCAACCTTATAGCTCCCACTTACAAGGTTGCTACAGCCTCTACCTCCTGGGCTCAGGCAATCCTTCCGCCTCAGCCTCTCGAAGAGCTGGGACCACACAGGTGCATGTCACCACGCCTGGCTAATTTTAAAATTTTTTACAGAGATGTGCTCTCACTGTATTGCTCAGGCTGGTCTCGAACACCTGGGCTCAAGGGATCCTCCTGTCTTGACCTCCCAGAGTAGAACACCTGGGCTCAAGGGATCCTCCCACCTCAGCCTCCCAAGTAGCTAGGACTACAGGCATGCACCACCACACTTGGCTAATGTTCTGCTTGTAGAGACAAGGTCTTGCTACGTTGCCCAGGCTGGTCTCGAACTCCTGGGCTCAAGTAGTCATCCTGCCTTGGCTTCCCAAAGTTCTGGGATTACAGGTGTGAGCCACTGCACCCAGCCCCTTCCATCCATTTTTCCTTCCTTCTCTTCTCTACTCATTCATTTTTTTTTTTTTGAGTTGGAGTCTCCCTCTGTCGCCCAGACTGGAGTGCAGTGTCCGCTCCCGGCCACCGCAGCCTCGACCTGCTGGGCTCCGGCGATCCTTCCGCCTCAGCCTTCCAAGTAACCGGAATTACAGGCGCGCGCTACCACGCCCGGCTGATTTTTTTTTTTATCGTAGAGATGAGGTCTCGCTGCCCAGGCAGGTCTCGAACCCGCAGGCTCAGGCAATCCACTCACCTCAGCCTCCCAAAGGCGCGGGATTACAGGCTGAGCCACCGAGCCTGATTAAGCATTAAGTCAGGAGAAAGGGATTATTTAGAAAACCAGGTAACGTGTGTGGGTCCTGGACCCCCAGATCGTCTCTTAAGCCCTCTCTCCCATATTTCCTCAACTTCTAGGTCCTCCTTTCTGGCCTCCCCCCAGGTTGATGCTTTGGTTCTATGGGCCTAGGGCAGGGAAGGAAGGTGGTCCAATTAAACAATGTGTGCTCATGTCTGTGTGTGTTCTGGTGTGTTCATGGTGGTCCCTGTCCTTAGGGACGGAGGCTGGGCTGTCAGCAGCAGTGTGACACGTGCCGCCTCAGAGACTTAATATGGTGCTGGGAAACTGAGGCGGGGCATTAGGAAAAGCTTCACAGAGGAGGTGATAGCTGAGAGATGGGTTTTTTTGTGTGAGCGTGTATGTGTTTTTGAGTTGGAGTCTCACTCTGTCGCCCAGACTGGAGTGCAGTGGCCGCTCCCGGCCACCGAAGCTTCGACCTGCTGGACTCCGGCGATCCTTCCACCTCAGCCTTCCGAGTAGCTGGAACTACAGGCGCGCTACCACGCCTGGCTAATTTTTTTTGATTTATTGTAGAGATGAGGTCTCGCTGCCCAGGCGGGTCTCGAACCCGCGGACTCAGACAATCCACTCACCTCAGCCTCCCAAAGGTGCGGGATTACAGGCTGAACCACCGAGCCCAGCTGAGATGGGTTTTGAGGGATGAGCTGGAGTTTGCCGGGTTCAGAAACTGGTGGAGAAAAAGGCAGTCCTGCCAGAGGGACCACTGCGGGCAAAGCCATGTTGCCCAGGGAAAAGAGGGGACGGGTGTAGTTCCGTGTGGCTGAAGGGCGTGCAGGGAGACAGAGGCCCAGTCCACAGGCTGAGCAGCAGGCCTGATGGCCAGCGCCCAGCCCTGCAGGATGGGCCAGCACAGGTATTGCTCTCTGGAGAGCGAATGGCTGGGGATAGGGAGCTGGGGGAAGTGGAGAAGAGTGCCTGGGCCTCAGGTCCTTCCTGCTGCCTTTCCATCCCTGGGAAGCCCCAGACTGGTCCTGGGCCCCGCTCGTCTCATCTATAAAATGGGGATGGTGGCTAGGCACGGTGGCTCACACCAGTAATCCCAGCACTTTGAGAGGCTGAGGCAGGAGGATTGCTTGAGTCCAGGAGTTCCAGACAGCCTGGGCAACACAGTGAGACCCCGTCTCTAAAAAAATTAAAAAACTAAGCCGGGCTTGGTGGCTCAGCCTATAATCCCGCACCTTTGGGAGGCTGAGGTGAGTGGATTGCCTGAGCCTGTGGGTTTGAGACCCACCTGGGCAACTTGGCGAGACTTCATCTCTACAATAAAAAAAAATGAGCCAGGTGTGGTAGTGTGTGCTTGTAGTTCCAGCTACTGGGAAGGCTGAGGTGGAAGGATCGCCGGAGTCCAGCAGGTCGAGGCTGCGGTGGCTGAGAGCGGCCACTGCACTCCAGTCTGGGCGACAGAGTGAGACTCCAACTCAAAAAGTAAAAAATAATAATAATTAAAAAATATAAAAATAAAAAAGACTAGCCGAGGGTGGTGACATGCGCCTGTAGTTCCAGCTGCTTGGGAGGCTGAAGAGGAAGGACTGCCTGAGTCCAGGAGATTGAGGCTGTGGTGAGCTGCGATGGTGCCACTGCACTCCAGTCTGGGCAACAGAGCGAGACTCAGACTCAAAAAAAAAAAAGTGGTCCTGAAAGACGTGAGACAGACCGCCGTGTGTCTCCTTGGGGCGCCCTTCAGCATGGAGAGCTGTGGTTTTATGATCACCCTGAGCCTGGGTGACCGGCGACAGCTTGGTGGAAGAGGAGGACCTGGTGCCTAGCCTTAAAGGATGGCTAACCGGGAGCCAAACAGGAGTGGGGAAGGTCGGGGGGCCCTGGGGACAGAGGTTGGGGGACAGTGACGTCGCTGTGTCCAGCTGGCTCTCGGGGTTGAGAGGCCGGCTAGAAGGTGGGCCTGGAGGTGTTGCCGGGCAGGGCAAGTGTGGCCTGTGCCCTTGGGAGGCCCGCGGGAGACTGGTGGGCACGGCGTGGGGCCCCTCCGCACCCCTCCCTGTCCCCAGAGCTGGAGAGAGCCTGGAATTGGAGCAGGGTCTGGGCCTGACCAGGCATCAGGAACATGCAGATGAGATGCAAATAGCAGGCAAACAAGCCACACCCGCCGCCCCTGCGCCCGAGGTCTGTTTTGTCCGGGCGGATCCGCAGGGGCAGAGGGGCCCGCCCGGGCCCTTCTCCTTCCCTGCCAGGGCCCCTCGTGCCGCCTTCACCAAGCCTGGTCCCATGCCACTCTCTGCCTTCTCCAAGCCCAGGAGCTGCCCCGCCCAGCTGGAGCCCCGCCCCTCCTGTCCGAGGGCAGGGGGTGGGGGGCGGTGCTGGCCCGGCTGCTGTGGAAGCCTCCCGAAGCCCCGGGCCAGGGAGAGTGAAGGGGTCGGAGGGATGCCCCAGACAGAGGGCGCGGCAGGGAGGGGTCACGGGCAGGGAGGCTGAAGGGTCAGGACAGCACGTTGCGGGGCCCAGGGACACGGAGGTTCCCAGGAAGGAGGGCGGACGCAGGCCCAGCGAGCCAGCGTGCCCAGAGACCCCGAGAGACACATTCCAGCAGAGACCCTGAGTGACAGAGACAGACGGAGAGGGCCCTGCCTGGGACGCGCCGCCGTCCGCCTTGTCCGGCGTTCTCCCGCCTGTCTGCCTGTCCCTGGCTGAGGGTCCCTTTGTCTGTCTAGCTCTTTGTTTGTTTGTCTCTTTGTCTGCCTGTCTCCCTCCCAGGTCCCCCTTCCTTTCTTCTCTGCTGCCTGTCTGTTAGTCCAAGACCCTTCTGTCTGTCCCTGCGCCGGGCCGCCCATCTCTCCACAGAGAGAAGACTGCCATTGGGCTCTGGGGACCTCCGGGTCCTCACCTCCCAGTCTTGGACAGGTTCCTGCCTTTCCTTCTCCTGACTTGGGTCTCAATTCCCTCCTTCCGAGGGTAGCCCCACCCTCTGCCTCTTACCATGTTTATAAGCCTCAGGAGTGTGGAAGAGGGACTGTATTTATGATCCTTCAGGCATCGTCCAACAAAGGGTTTCATGTATTTGAACAATACTGCTCTTCAACCTTTGAAGGACAAAGCAAGAAGATGAGAATGCCTGCAGCATGAGGCATGGTGGTTAGACAGTCAGAGGGACTTCCCAAAAAGGGAGCTGTGGTGAATATAAGAGCAGGTCGGCTAAGACGTTAAACAACCACTTTCATAATCTCCCGGGCGCCTCTGGCAGAAGGGTGGGCGACGTGACCTTCCTTTCTCTGCGTGGTCTGAGGAAAGGTCTTTTGATGTTTGGAGGTAGCAGCGACTCCCAAGAGGAGGCTAGGCATCCGAGGCTCCCACCTGCACAGCCTCCCAGGTGGCCTGGAGAGGGCCCGAGGGGACCGGGCGCAGAGGAAGCGCTGCCCGTTTCCCCACCTCCGCCCTGTCTCCCCAGCATCTTCCCAAGCTGAGGACCACCCCGCCCTCGCCCCCCGACAATCCGCGAGAGATGGCTGCTGGGGACGGAGTGATGTATGTAATGCAGATAAAATGTCAGCAATTCTAAATGGGTCCGGAGATGCTGCCGTGGGGGGGCGGGGGCGGAGCAGGGGGAGAGAGGAAGGGAGACGAGATGGGGTCCTCGCCAGGGCCGGCAGCAGGGCAGGCACCCTCCTCCCCGCCGCAGAGGCCGAGGAGGGGTGGGCCCGGGAGGCAGGAGCCCAAATGAGATTTTGAAGAGGGAGCGGGAGGCTGCGGGTGGAGGCGCGGCGGGCGGGGGCGCGGGCCGGCTGCTGATGTATAGCGGTTTCATAACTTCCTCAGTATTAAAGGCAGGTTCATGGGGAGGGCAGCGCCATTAATCACCGGGCTGAATGGGGCTGGGATTTGCTGAGAGGCGCGCTGGCTGTCTGCTGCGCCTGCCCGCTCGGGGCGGGAGGGGTGGGCAGGGCGGCCCCTCCCCGGCCAGGGGGTGGGACCCCGGGATGCTGGGACGCTGTCCTGGGCGTTGGGCCGTGGGTCCTTGCCCGAAGGGGGGAGCCGGGACTGGGGACCCTGGTGGGAAGAAAGGGAAGGGGAGGAGGGAAGAGGGCCAGGGGCTGGGGAGGAGGCTGGGGGACCCTGGGGGGGACTGGGGAGGGAGGACTGTGCATCTGAACATGAAACTGATCACATGTAAATATGATGCAAATGACATGCAAACGAGCACAGGATCTCTCTGGGTCCACGGCTCAGACGTTCTCTTTCTTGGGCTGAGAATTGGGGCCAATTTGCATCCAGTTCTGTGCCCAGTGCCTTATTCCTTTATGGTGGACATCTAGAGGGAGGGCTCGGGGCTCACTGGCCAAGGGGGTGGCGGGGCCATGGCGGGGCTGGTCCTCGGTGCCCTGGGAAAGGGCGAGGCTACCCCTGGGAATGGGAACATGGGTACAGTCGATGTGCCTGAGTGATGGGGAGAAGCATGGCAGGACTCCTGGGCTGCACGCCTGGGTGACGGGGCCAGAGAGGCAGAGGCTCCCCAGCAAGGCAGAAGGGTGCAGAGAAGGACAGAGCCCACAGCCGGCCGACAGCCCCCACGCACATGGCTGAGAGGCGCAATATGTCCGTGGAGCAGGCATCGATCGTCACCCTCTCTCCAGGGGAAGAAGGGAAAGATCAGCCCGAGGCCACGTGGCTGGGAGATGCCAGGGCCCCAAGTTCAGGCTTCCCTGCAAGTCCAGCACTCCCTTCCAACCTGCTATAAGAGCATCCTTGGAGGACAGGAGATGAGATAGAGCGCAGACAGTCATGCTGCCCACAGGCATTTACCGGGCACCTCGTGGGTACGAGGCCGTGGCCTGTGCCCAGGAGTCGAGGCTGAGTGTCCACTCCCAGAACACACAGGTGAGCGGGCCCGTCGACATCTCAACCGTAAGGGAAACACTGATAGTGGCAAGGGCCGCCAGGCAGGTAAAGCGTTGGGGGGGGGTCAGGGAGGTGGCACCTGGGCCTTGGGGAGTGGGTAGAATGTAGTCGATGGAGAGGCGGAAAGAAGGTTCCAGGCAAAGGAACGACAAGGCGGGAAGGGACAGCGAGTCAAGCTTCCCGATGTGCTGCAGCTTCAAGTGGAGAGTGTGAGGGGGCGCCAGGAGAGAGGGGAAGGGACAGGCAAACCCAAGGCACCAGCTGGGGTGTGGAAGTCACTGGAGGCTGCTGGCAGTAGGGGACAGGGTGAATCATTCATTCAATCACTGATTCAGTCAACAGACATTCACGGTGCACCAACCATGTGCCAGGCCTGGCGTCTCTGGATGCAGAGGAAACTGCCGGTGGCTGTGTCCTCATGAGCAGGATGGGGGTATACAAGTAGTTTTCTCCAAGTGTTGCTGTGAGGATTGAATAGGAGAATCCGTATCAGGTACGCAGGTGGCATCTGGTGTGGACAGTTACCGTGCCTGTCCTGATCCCTATTCTGCAGGGCGTGGGGCGGGAGACAGAGGCAGGGAGGGCGGTCAGCAGCCCACTACAGAACTCAGGGAGACGAGGAGGCAGGGGGTGGGAAGGGGGGACAGGTGGAGGGGTTGTAGGGTAAGGGAAGGCAAATGCCAGAGCGAGACCCAGGGGCAAGGAGAGCGTTGTCTCGGAGCACTGTCGGAGGAGCAGGGCTCAGAAGACTCAGCCTTGGCTCAAGTTCCTGCTCCCTTGCTGCCTCCCTGGTGTTGAGGAGGCTGGAGGCCGGGACTCTTGGGTCCCCTTGCTGCTTGCTTACTCGGCGCCTCTCCCGGGTTCATCATCCTAGTTGCTTACTTTGGCTCCACCTGGGGCAATCCCCCCCCCCGGCCGGGCCAAGTCCAATGTCCATCCTTCATGCTACAGGACTTGGGGGTCAGTCCAGTCCTCTTGGCTGTCTGTCTGTCTGTCTAATGTCTGTGTGGTCCCTTCAGGATAATTGCTCTGGACAACTCTAACGCTGCTCAGACAGATCGTCCAGCTTCCTGGCCCCGACGTCTCCCACCACTGCATCAAGCCAAATTACTCAGCACCCCCAGCCCCGGGCTCTGTCGAAATCCGATTATCGAGGAGAGAGCTGCGCTGAGCTGACAGCTCCTCCGATAATTGCTTCCCAAGTAAGTGATGCAAATCAGCCTATCTGTCTGTTCCCGCTCCTCTCCTGGGGACCCAGGCGTCCAAGCCCCGGGAGGTGGAGGACACCTGAGTTGGAGAGACTTAGAAGCTGTCACCTGCTCCCAGCTAAGTGTGCATCAATCCATCAAGCTGGGCTGTGCTGCCTCGGGGCTGGGGTGTTGGTGGGAGGATGGCAAGGCTAAGCCAGGGACCCCCCACTGGTCTGCACTTCTGCCATAATGGAGAAGGTATCACTCTGCCCCTTCTCACCCCGTAGAGGAGAGTCCTATGTGCCCATTTCCCTGTAAGGTAGATGGAGACATGGAGATGGCCGAACCTGTTGAGAAGCAAATGCTCACGGCCTAGCTCCCTGACTCCCCGGTTCTGGGAGGGAGGTGGAATGAGGCTGCAGGACCCGCAGACAGCTCTCTCCAGCTACGCATCCCTGGCGCACCAGGCTGGGGAAAAGACGTGGAGGGTTCAGTTCTCTCAGAGCTAGCATGGGACTGTGCCGTGACACACCTCTGGAGGCTCAAGGAGCCTGATCAAACCTTGAGACTTTTGTGCCTGTGCCAAGGACATGTCCTTGGGATGCAGTGGTCCCTGGTCTCCTCACACATCAAGGACCTCCTCCCCTTCCCTAATCAGGGCCCTTTGGGGGCCTGTTAAAGCCTCTTCCCTAACGCTTTTCCTTCCTTCATCTTCACCTCGAGCTCATCCTTTCTGTGACCCCCTCATCCCATCTTCTTCTGCCCTTGGAGACCTGAACAGCACTTTCCTTGCGAGCCCGAATGTCCAACATCCAAACCCAGACGTGCATGCGGGTCCCTGTCTTTGTTGAAATCTACAGGGATGAGTTGCCGGGTCTTGATCCTCGTGCTTGTGTGTCTGGTCTGGCTCTGTGGCCCGGAGCTTGGGTTTAGCATCTGCCTGAGAACCTGGCTACGGTCATAGCGACTACCCCAAGGGGCACAAATTCTGTGCTGGATGCCGTATTGGGCAGCTTATGTAAGCAAGTCATTTAATGATCACAAAAGAAGACACGGATTGCCATGACTATCCCATTTTACCACTGAGATGACCGAGGCACAGAGAAATTAACGTGCCCAAGGTCACTGCTAGTAAGTGGCAGAGCTCCGATTCAAATCCGGCAGCCTGGCTTCATGCTCCTGGGCCTCTGCTGTGCTGCCTTTTCCCTCCAGTGCGCTTTTCAGTTTGTGGGCTGACCGAGAGAGGGTCCGGGCAGCGCAGCGCAGTTGGGGGAGGTGGCTAGGCTGGACGTTAAGTGCCAGAAGCCCCTTTGAGGCTCCCCAGGCCAGAGGCACCGAGTGGGAGCCGACCAGGGCGTCCCGTGAGTCCGAAGGAGGGGGAAACGCGGCCCTCGCCTTCCCAGTCCCCAATCTTTATTTTCTGCAGCTGGAGGCCCTGCGGCCAGACAGCCCGTCCCCACCAGAGGCGTGGAGGCAGGGGGAGGCTGAGAGCCGGCTTCGGCGTGAGCAGGGAGTCAGCGCGAGGAGCCCCAGAGGCCGATAGATGGCGCTCACGGCCCAACACAGCCGGCAGCCCGAGGAAGCCGGAGGAAAACAAGCGAGAGGTTAACCCCTTCCCGCCTGGGCCCAGCCAGAGGAGCAGGCTGCCGGGCAGCGAAGGGCCTGCCCAGGCCGGGCGAGGCTGTCACCCGGGCCCTGACCTGCGTCTGCTTCCGCTCCTGCCCACAGGGCTCCGTCAGCAGCCTCTGGAAGACTTCCCGGAGGACCAGACCAAGAAATGGACGCGGCTGGTGGAGAGGGCTGCCCCAAGCCCTTGTCATCTCTCGGGCTGTGTCGCCTGAAAGTCTCTGGGTCCCTGTTTCTAAGAACCCCCACTTCAGGAGAGCCCTCACCTCCATCTTTCCTGAGAGTAGCTCAGCAGGTGGGGAGGAGCAGCGGGGACTATAGACAGAGAAGACCCCCGGTCCCTCTGGGGTCAGCTGTAGGGACTCACTCTGGGCTGCCTAAGCCTGTTTCTCCTTGTATCTGGACTTTCTGTGGGTTCCCTGAGGTAGATGGGCTTATAGGGACAGAAATAGTTATCCGATTCTTCCTGGAAGTTGAAATTGGGGGTGGGGGGTCCCAGGGGACCTCTGCTTGCCTGTCACTCATTGCTGTCCAGCCAGAAGCAGACTTGCACATGGAGGGGCTGCCAAGATGACAAACCGGATACGCTGGGCAAGCAAGAGGCAGAGGGATGGGGTGGGCGGGATGGTCTGCCAAGGAATGGTGGAGAGCCTAGAATTTCTAAGCAAGGGGATGACACCCTAGTGAGGTCCCTCCACCTGATTTTTGGTCATAAACACACAAATGCCCCATGAGACAGGAGAGTTTGTTCTAGAAGCTCAGATATTCTTACTTCAGTTATTCCAGGACAAGAAGCAGAAACAAGGAGGGGTATACAGAGAGAGACAGAGACATGCAGATACAGAGAGAAAGCTATACAAGAGACTAGTGATGAATTTACATAGGCAGAGAGAAACACAGAGAGGGAGAGACTCTGGTACAAATTAAGGCTCAGGAAATAATGCTTCATGAGGTGGATGATTAATTCAGTTTCCAAAGTCTAGCAAGGGCCAGGATGGTTTCTCACCCTTGATGTCAGAGGGTCACTGCTCACAGCTCCCTGCTGCACTCATTAGGTTATTGTCTATTGATAGGAGACTAGACAAGTCTTGAGGGAGGGGGTGGCATCCTTGTTCTCTCACTTCTTCCTCTTCTGGAGTTTACTGGTTTCCTTCCCTACCGCCTGTGGGGAGACCTGCTTCTGTGATCAGAGTCCTGGCTATACTTAGTCAGGTGTGTGTACAGGGGGTGGGAGTAATTGAGACAATAACTAGCCTTAGAGGGTATCCAGTCCAATGCAAGTCTGAGAGTCAGGACACAGAAACAGATCCAGATAGGAACAAGAACAAAACTAGGAATAGGACAGCTTTGGGCATAAGTCTTGGGATAGAGGAGTGAGGGAGTGGACTGTTAGGTGCAACCACAGGTTTGGTCAGGGAAGGTTTCCTGGTCAGAGTATTTGAGGGGGAAGATCTGAATGGATGGAAGGTGTGATGGTTAATTTTATGTGTCTGTTTGAGGTACCTGATAAAACATTTCTGGATATGCCTGGGAGAGTGTTTTTGGAAAAGATTAGCATTTGAATGGGTAGACTGAGTTAAGAAGATGCCCTCACTAATGTGGGTGGGCATCATCCAATCCCTTGAGGGTCCACATAGAACAAAAAGTTGGAAGACCGGTAAATTATCTTTCTTCCTGGGCTGAGACATGCATCTTCTCTTGCCTTCGGACATCGTCTCTTGCCTTCAGACATCGTCGGAGTTACTGGTTCGCCATTCTTCAGTCTCTGGGACTTACACAAGTGATTTGGTCTCAGACTGAATTATACCACTTAATCTCCTGGTTCTTCAGTTTATAGACTGCAGATCATCAGATTGTAGGACTTCTTGCCTCCATAATCCTGTTTGGCAACTCCCAGGATAAATCTCCTCCTGTAGATAGATAAATAGGTAGTCTGTTGGCCCTGCTTCTCTGGAGAACCCCGACTAATACGAGAGGTTATAGGACCGGGTAGATAGCAAGAAAGAGGCAGGAGAGAAGTCAAATGGTGAAGCTGTGGAGACGGGCTGCACAGTAATGGGGGGACGCTCTCGTTGCTAAAGAGTTGTTGAGAGACGCCAGAAATGCCTTCGTGGAGTATCTATATGCAGCCCTGGTCTTGGGAGGCTGCACAGGAGAGGTGTCTCATACCTGGGGCAGCAGGAGGGCTAGAGGAGGAGGGTCTCTGGCCATTGTTAATATCCTCAGGTGGGTGGGGGGCTGGGGATGGTTGAAGCTTCCTGATTCGCAATCCCTTTGGGCAAGGTGATGTGAATGAGCTACAGAGCAGAACTTCCCAGGTCTTTACAGACTCCGGCCTCTCACTCCTCAAGACTTCGTGATTTAGTCCTGATGGAAAGAATAAACTACAACCCCCGGCGTCACTAAGGGCTAACTCGGCGCTCCTTCCGGTGATCTGAGCACTTCCGGCGGAAGTGGACGCGGCTCCGCCAATCGCCCTCCCTTAATGATGTGGACTGCGACTCCCACTGTCCTTCACGCGGGGGGCGGGGAAATTAACCGGAAACCGGATGGGGAGCTGGAGCAGGTGAGGAAGTAGGAGAGTGGGAGGCTTGAGGGCAGGGAGGCTTGGGGTCTGGAGCTGCAGGGTGAGCTGCGGGCTCCTGGGGCTGTCGGGGCTAAGCCGAGCGGGAGTCGGGATGTCTGTTTTGGGGCCCCTCGCTTCGTCTGGGACCGGACCCGGTGCAGGGAGAGCCCGGCCTGCGGCACCACTGGAATTTGGGATCGAGGCTTTCCCGTCGGGCCGCCCAGTGGGCGCAGGAGGAGGGCTTGGGTGGTGCCTTGGTCGTCGGCTCCCCGGAAACAGGAGGAGGGATGAAATTGTCCTTTTTTTTTTTTTGAGTCGGAATCCCACTCTGTTACCTAGGCTGAAGTGCAGTGGCACTTTGCTCACAGCCACCGCGGCCTCGACCTGCTGGGCTCAGGCGATCCTTCCGCCTCGGCCTTTCAAGTAGCTGGAAACACAGGCATGCGCCACCACGCCCGGCTGATTTTTTGTAGAGACGAGGTCTCGCCAAGTTGCCCAAGCTGGTCTCGAACCTGTGGGCTCAGGCAATCCTCTCGTCTCCACTTCCCAAAGTGCTGGGATTACAGGCGTGAGCCACCGTGCCCTTCCGAAATCGTGTTTTTGAGTTCATGCTCTATTATTATTCTTATTTTAGTTTAAGTATTTTCTTATTGTCCCTGTGGACTCTTAGAGTGCCTTCAAGGGATAGGAGAGTGGAGAGTGTCTTCGATTCCTTCCTCACTTTCTGGATTTGGTGTCAGCGAAATCCCGTATCAGTCTGAAGTTCGGTATTGGTGGCCAGACTCATCGCGGGGTCACTTTCTGCTGCCTTTGCACTTAATATAACATGACACTGTATTTTTAGAAAGTGTGCATTTCTTAAGCTTCTGGCTGTTGGCGACTTTCAGTAGAACATTCAAGATCTTCTTTTGGGCTCCTGTAGTGTTTTGTTCAGGATAGTCAAGCTCAGATCATACCATTGCAGTTAGTTGTTTATCTGCCCTCTCACTGTTGTTTATGAGCTTACAGAAAACCTGGCCTACATTTTACTCATTCTGATTTCTTCCCCACTGAGAAACTACCACAGTGCCTGTCATGTAAGAGACTCACAAATGTTGGGGGAGAAAAGAGTTAACAGCTGGTGGTAGGTTGGATGGAATATGTGATTTTCATAGAGAGGAGAGTTAAATGACTCACTCAAGAGAACCTTCCTAGTTTGATGAAACAGAGACTAGAATTCAAGTCAATTAACCTCCAGTCTGTGGCTCTTGCTATCAGATCAGGCTTTGAAACTCTGGAGAAAAGTAAGGCCTTACCACTCTTGTATACCCCAGCCTTGGTGTCTCCAGCACAGGTCTCTAAATGTCAAAGGTAGACCCAACTTAAGACGAGAGGTCCTTGAGCTGGGGCAGCCAATCCACGAATGTGGATACTGCTTGGGGAGATGCAAAGTAAGGTGCCCCAAACATTTGAATTCTCCACCATTCCCTTTTCAGTCTTCGTATGAGCCCAGTCGGTCCTGGCCTGGTCAGATGAGTTCGAGACTTCTGAGATCAATCTGGGCAAGGACTTCCTAAGTATGGCCTCGGTTCCCCCCCCACTTCCTCTAGAGAATAGGTTAATCGGTCAAGCAGTTATGTCAACGCTGAGTTCTCATCTCCGGGAAGAGGTCACTCTTGACCTTGGCAGAGGTTTGAGAGGGAAGAAGAACAGCAGTCCCTGCCATAGGTATGGGAGGCCCAGATGTGATGCTGCACACCGGAGCCTGTTGGATGACATCCTGGCTACCTTGAGGAGTGGATTTGGCTGGGTTGTAGAAATGGCACGTGCGCAGTTTTGGGAATTGAGGTAGGAAAGCCTTTTTTTTTAAAGCAGGATTTATTGAGAGGACAGAAAACCTCCCTTGGTGGGAGTGGACCTGAAGGGGTTGCCCAGGAAAGCCGTTTTTTTATTGTTGTTTTTGAGTTGTGGAGTCTCACTCTGCCTCCCAGGCTGGAGTGCAGTGGCACAATCATGGCTCACCGCAGCCTTAACCTCCTGGGCTCAAGTGGACTTCCTGCCTTAGCTTCCTGAGTAACTGGAACTACAGGCACATACCACCACGCCTGGCTAACTTTTAAATCTTTTGTAGAGATGAGGTCTCACTATGTTGCCCAGGCTGGTCTTGAACTCCTGGGCTCAAGCAGTCCTCCCACCCTGGCCTCCCAAAGTGCTGGAATTAGAGGTGTGAGCCACCACGTCCAGCCTGGAAAAGGCATTTTGAAAGTATGAGTGGAGGTGGGGCTTGGTGGCTCACGCCTGTAGTCCCAACATATTGAGAGGCTGAGGCAAGAGACTGCTTTAGCTGAGGAGTTTGAGACCAGCCTGGGCAATTTGGCAAGATCTCATCTCTACAATAAAATTTAAAAATTAGCCAAACATGGTGGCACATGTCTGTAGTCCCAGCTACCCGGGAGGCTGAGGCAGAAGGATTGCCTGAGCCTAGTAGGTTGAGGCTGTAGTAGCTGTGAGCATGCCATTGCACACCAGCCTGGGTGACAGAATGAGACTCCGACTCACAAAAAAGAAAATAAAAAAGTGTGAGTGAAACGGTCAAGTGGGAACACTGAGTTTCTGGGTTTGCACAGGAGTGGTGAGAAGGAATGGCCTTGGTGGTTTATGGAGTTTGCTGTCATGACCCTCCTCTCCCCCCATCCCCCCCCTTCCTTTCCTATTCCTTTCTCTGCTTCCCTTTCCCCCTTTCCCCTCTAACTCCCCGTACCTATACATAGCATTTCATCCATCCTGTGTCTGCATTATGCAACGCATGTTATTATTCTTTGCATTTGGGCGAGGAAACCCGAGTCTCTGGCCATGGTTGCGTGGCTTATGAGTCGATTCGGGGTCTGTAATCATCCTACTCGCTCGTCTCAAGTGTGGGAATAGAGCCAGGCTGGGATTAGGGGGTTGTAGAGTTAGCAGGGTGGCTGATCAAACTATCTAGGGCAAGATGGTGTGTGTGGTCAGGAGTGTAGCCTTGAGTCAGACGGCTTGGGTTCAGATCTCAGCTCTAGTACTTGCTAACTGCGTGGCCCTGGGCGAGCAGCAGCAGCATCTCGCCAAGCCTCAGTGTCCTCATTTGTAGCGTGGGAACAATAATGCACACCTCGTGGGGTTGTTGTGAGGATCAATGAGGTGTTCCCGCGCAGAGCAGCCACTCACCACCTGGAAGTGATTGTAATGAGCCCTCCCAGACCTCTGCGCTGTGGCTGTGCACCTGCATTGCATTCTCCAGCACAGTGCTTTCCAGGACCCAGTCCATTCTGGCTGGGCTCTTGTAAGTAAATGATTTTTTTTTTCCTGAGTTGGAGTCTTACCCTGTTGCCCAGGCTGGAGTGCACTGGCATGCTCACCGCCGCCTGCAGCCTCGACTTGCTGGGCTCAGGTGATCTTTCTGCCTCAGCCTTCCAAGTAGCTGGAACTACAGGTGTGCGCCAGCACACCTGGCTATTTTTTTTTCTTGATTTATTGTAGAGGTGAGGGCTTGCCAAGTTGCCCAGGCTGGTCTTGAACCCGTGGGCTTGGGCAATCCTCTCACCTTGGCCTCCTGAAATGCTGGGATTATAGTCATGAGCCACCATGCCTGGCAAGTAGATGTATTAAGGATCACATTAAAGGTGCTGGGCTGGGCTCATGGCTCAGCCTGTAATCCTAGCACTTTGGGAGGCCGAGGTGAGTGGATTGCCTGAGCCTGTGGGGTCAAGACCCGCCTAGGCAACTTGGCAAGACCTCATCTCTACAATTAAAAAAAAAAAAATTAGTCAGGCATGGTAGTGCACACCTGTAGTTCTAGCTACTTGGAAGGCTGAGGTGGAAGGATTGCCAGAGCCCAGCAGGTTGAGGCTGCGGTGGCCGGGAATGGCCACTGCACTCCAGCCTGGGTGACAGAGTGAGACTCCAACTCAAAAAAGAAAAGATGCTGAAAGGATGCCACCAGTAAACGTTTACTGAACACATACTGTGTGCTTGGTATGGCCTAGGAACCAGTGACTCAGACCCATGCCTCATGAAAAGGAAGGTGGAGGTGGGGCTGTTGGTGGTTCTGGCTTGTTCTCACTGGGTGATATGTGATGGGGAAGGATACTAGAAGTGGGGAGGAGACAGGCCCTTCATCACCAAAAACTGAGATGAGCTCAGGTCTACTTGGTAGTTGGTGGATGACTGACACAGGCTCACAGGGCCCCTTCTGAGCCCAGGGAATGGCAGGGGCCCTCACCAGCACAGGTGCCTCCCACACTTGAGGTGTGATGGGACCTCTGCCCATCTCTTCCAGGTGACAACGGCATGGCTGTGCCCCAGGCTTTCCCACTGGGGCCCCTCCTTGAGCCTGTGGGTGCTGTGAAAGAGTCCCAGCCCGGCCCTCGGAGCTTGGCTGAGGACTTCCTGGAGGAAGAGCTTCGACTCAATGCTGAGCTGAGCCAGCTGCAATTTTTGGAGCCTGTGGGCATCATCTACAACCCTGTGGAGTATGCATGGGAGCTGCATCGCAACTACGTGATTCGCTTCTGCCAGGGCCCCAAGGAAGTGCTTTTTCTGGGTATGAACCCAGGGCCTTTCGGCATGGCCCAGACTGGGGTAAGGGGCTTGGCTTCCCCGGCAGGCGGATTGGGGTGGGGAGTGCAGGGGGTGGAGGAATGGGAGCCCAGGGTGATGCTGCCTGGGTGTGTGTGGAGGAGCATGTGCATGGCTGTGCAGGTCCCCACCCCGTCCTCTCCCAGCACACACAGGCTCCTGTGGTTGCAGACACTCTCCTGGCCTCTCTGCCCGTAATTAACCAAGCACATTAATGGTAGTTCCGATTTCCCTGAGAGCTGGCCACTAATTGCCTCTGAAAGCCCTTCCTTCCTCCAGCTCCATCCTTGCCTTGCCGGATCTCCCCTGTCCCTAGTGTGTGGTTGGGGTCAGAAGAGGGCTAGGACTGCTGGGTCCTGAGAGGAGCCTGGCTGACAGGTGGGTAGGGAAGACACGCAGGGCATTCCGGCCACCTGGGTTTCTTTCTCAGCTGGGGAGAGGTTCACAGCAGCACCGGGCTCCAGGGCCAACCTGCCTGCCTCTCAGGGTCAGGATGAGTGACTGCCCCTCGGTGGGGGTGCTTGGCATGTGGGGGAGGGGAAGGGCCCTCAGGGCAGGAGGCTCAATCGCTTTTATTGACCCCAACTGGGTGATGAAAGGTGATCGATGATGATCGATGGAAATGACAGCCTGAGGCTTGGGGCTGGGAGGACACCCAGTGAGCAGTGGTCAGCTCTGTCCTTGTGCCTCCTTAACTCTGGCTGCCTTTCTTTCTCGGACATCTGTCTGTCCCCATTACTAACCAGTGAGACCCGTGTAGGGCTGGGTTTCTCATTGTACTCCCTATGCTTGGTCCCAAAGGCTAGTTGGGGCAGAGGCAGACAAGTAGATTTTTCTGAGCCACAGTCTACAGCGAGGAACTGGAGAAAGATGGACAGGCTCTAGCCACAGGGCCCGGACTCCCTGTATGAGGCCTTCAGGTGAAGGGGGTAGGGGCCCAGGCTGAATCCTCCTGGAAGGTGGGAAGGGGTCACTTAGTCGAGACCCCTGGCTTCAGGCTCCAGTTGGAAGCCCCTCACGGCTCTCTCCTTCCTCACAGGTGCCCTTTGGGGAAGTAAACGTGGTCCGGGACTGGTTGGGCATTCGGGGGCCGGTGCTGACTCCTCCCCAAGAGCACCCTAAGCGACCGGTGCTGGGACTAGAGTGCCCACAGTCAGAGGTGAGTGGTGCCCGATTCTGGGGCTTTTTCCAGAACCTCTGTGGACAGCCTGAGGTCTTCTTCCGTCACTGCTTTGTTCATAACCTGTGTCCTCTGCTCTTCCTGGCTTCCAGCGGGCGCAACCTCACCCCTGCTGAGCTGCCTGCTAGGCAGCGAGAACAGCTTCTCAGGCTCTGCGAGGCGGCCCTCTGCCGGCAGGTGCAGCTGCTGGGGGTGCGACTGGTGGTGGGAGTGGGGCGGCTGGCGGAGCAGCGGGCACGGCGGGCTCTGGCCGGCCTGACTCCGGAGGTCCAGGTGGAGGGGCTCCTGCACCCTTCTCCCCGGAATCCGCAGGCCAACAAGGGCTGGGAGGCGGTGGCCAGGGAGAGGCTGGAGGAGTTGGGGCTGCTGCCACTGCTGTCGAAATGAGTGCTCTGGGACTGGATGGGACACCCAAGGCCTCTGAGTCATTCTTGCAGCAGATGCCGGTGCTCCTCCTGTGCTGGAGCAGAAGGTCCCCTGGGCTGTTTGGCTGCTGGGACACGTCTGCCTGGATTTTGGACTCGTCTTCCGACCACTGCGGCATTTTGGCACTACTCCTGCCTGCCCTCCTGATCCCTGCTTTCTTCACTTCCTCTGAGCATCCTCTGTGGTGTCTGATGCCCGGCAACCAGCAGGCGTGCGGTGTTGCACGTAGGCTGCTCTACCTTGTTTCCTTGGCAGACTCTTCCGCGGAGAGCGACCTTGGACTTCTCAGGTCCTAGTTGGTGTTTCTGAGGAAATATCTTGCCAGGATCCCTGCCTGTTCTTCTAGAACAGCTTCCCGAGCCTAGACCTTTCCTCACAGGGACCAGGACAGAGCCTGAGACATGACATCACGAGCGAACTTCTTGTGGAACTGGGGCTAGAGCAGAGGAAGAACTCAGTGTGGCAGAAGGAGGGTCAGAGGCCCTGGATTCTCATCCCAGCCCTGAGACTCATGAACTTGGTCATGGACAAACTGATTGGCCTCTCTGAGCCTCAGGATCCTCATCTGTAAGATAGGGGTGCCACTGCCTGGGGCTGGAGCAAGGTTTCACTGAGATAAGACCTGCAAGGGCCTGACGTAGGCCTGGCACGTGGGTGCTCACTACATACCTTTCTTGCCTTCTCGCCTCGGGTTGGGGGGGTCACAGCACTACAAGGGAAGCCCCTCTCCACTCTGCAGACCTTGCCTCTTGAGTCCAGGCTTCCACCTGTGGCCAGGATGGGGGCAGATTCCTGCCCCTGCCAGACGTGGATGAATAACTATGAAAAACCCAACCTGGAATTTTTTTTCCAGTCTAAGCATTAAAATCCCCTCAACCCTTTGTCTTAGTGCCTTTCCCCACTCCTGATTCTGCATGTTCGGGGAGGCAGTTGTGGAGAGTTCTTCCCCTTACCTCGTTGTTTGCACAGTGTCCTCTGGGGCTGGGAGGATGTAGCAGGTCTCCCATTGCCTTACCAAAGCCGTGGGGTCTTCGGCTGTCCAGTAGCTTGTGTGATGGTCACGGCATCGTAGGAATCAGGTACGGGTGCTTGGGAGCCTGGTGGCTCACTCACTTTTCATGTCTGCTGGGTGGCTGGGTGGGTGCCCAGGGCTGGGGAGGTGGACTGAGTTGGGAGCAAAGCAGATCTGGAGACCACCTGAAGGAGAAACACACGGTCTTCCCATCTCCTGGGAGACAGGCCTTCTCCAACCCTCCTTGTTCATTGTACGGTAAAGGATTTTGCCTTGTCTTCAAATACTGAGAGGGAAATGAAATCCTTGGAATTTCCCTAGTGAGGAGAGTGTTTGTTGTTCATGGTGGGTTCCTCAAACCTCACCTGAAGTTCAGTTGCCATCTGCCCTTAGAGCACACCCGAGTTTAAACTGAAATGTTGATCTGAGACTGCACCTGGGATACATGCTAGGATTTGACTGAGGATGGAGGCCGACTGTGCCAGAAAGACGGAGTGTATGGATAGATGGCTGGGACGCTGAGTTGGTGATGGCCACTGATCTCCAGGGAGGGAGAGGGGCCAGAGGTTGAGTTTATCCATGTGGCCTATGGTTTGACTCCATCATGCCCACAAAAGAAAACCCTAAGAAAAATGTCTGACACCACAGTCCTCTTCCTGGTTGGTGAACACATGGATGTGCTGGAAGGGGGACGTGTCCTGATTCTATGGGCAGAGGACACAGCTGTGTTTGGGACACTCCCAGACCTCACCTTACAGCTTTCTTCCTCTGGCTGGTTCTGATTGGTATCCTTTATAATAAAGCTCTAATCATAAGTGTAGTGTTTCCCTGAGTTCTGTGAAGTTCTAGCAAAATTGTCCAACCTGAGGGGTTGCGGGAACCTTTGAACTTATAGCCATTTGGTCAGCAGTGCAGGTGGCCTGGAGACCCCTGAGCTTGGGACTGGCATCTGAGGGGAGGGGGGGTGCCTG
The DNA here is from genome assembly GCA_027257055.1 of Cephalopachus bancanus. Lineage (NCBI taxonomy): Eukaryota > Metazoa > Chordata > Mammalia > Primates > Tarsiidae > Cephalopachus > Cephalopachus bancanus. The sequence continues at coordinate 573,539 of JAPVLO010000385.1, read as the reverse complement.
TTGGAGACTCTGCCCTTGAACCTGTCGAGAATCTACTGACTACAAATGGTAAGCAACAGAGTGGCATTGCAGCATTGCACCTTTTCGGACCTTGGATTCCTTTCTCATCTACTGCCAGGCTGTGATGCTAAGTGGTGAGTGGCCCATGTTGCAGCACTGTGGAGTAATTGCACAGAGCTAGAAACCATTGTTTCACTGTATATTTAGCTGAGGCAGTCGGGGAAGGCTCTCTGGAGGAGGTGGTATTTCTTTTTTCTTATTTAAATTTTTATTTTTAAAATTATTGTTATTTTCATTTTTTGAGGCAGAGTCTCACTCTGTTACCCAGGCTGGAGTGCAGTGGCATGCCTGTGGCCACTGCAGCCTTGACCTGTTGGGCTCAGGCGATCCTTCTGCCTCAGTCTTCCAAGTAGCTGGAACTACAGGCATGTACCACTATGTCTGGCTAATTTTTTGATTTATTGTAGAGATGAGGTCTTGCCAAGTTGCCCATGCTGGTCTTGAACCTGTGGGCTCAGGCAGTCCTCTCACCTTGGCCTCCCAAAGTGCTGGGATTATAGGCATGAGTCACCATGCTGGGCTGAGGTGGCATTTCAAGTGGCCTTAAAATGGGAAGTTTTGGAGCGCTTCAAGAATAGTGTTATGTTCAAGGGGTGGCAAGTAGATCAGTGCTGGCTTGGCACAGTTGGGAGAAAAGCTGGAGAGGTAAGTTGAGCAAACTTGTGAAGGGCCTTGAATGCTAGAATAATTAAAGTCCAGCAAGGAAAGTAAGATGCACAGGACACGCACACTGAAAACACCCAACAATGGATGGAAATCCACAGAAGGAGATACAGGGCCATGTAGGAGGTGGAATGGGTGCAGGAGGGAAGGGGGGAAGGAAGAGGCTTGTTTATGGGGAGGACTTCGTACGGACGTGGCAGGGTCTGCGTGAAAGCCTGGAGTTGGGGCCTCTAGGTCATAAGAGGGTGGGGGCAGAGTTGGGGAGTGCAGAGGCACTTGGATGGCAGCAACCAGGATGACAACTTGAGGGCCTTGATGTGGCAGAGTCACTGCCAGGTCTGGTTTTGAGGGGGCTTTTGCCCTCGGTTCCTGGGGTACATCCCATCATGGAGAGGCTGGCCAGGCCCTGGGCCTGTCTTTCCTGAGAGCACTGTACTCTGCTCGGGTTGCCATAACAAAGCCACCACAGACTGAGGGGCTTAGATGACAGAAGTTTATTTTTTCACAGTTCTGGAGGCTGGAAGTTCAAGGTCAAGCAGGTTTGGTTTTTCCTGTGGCCTCTTTCCTTGGCTTGCAGACAGCAGCCTTCTTGCTATGTCCTCCTATGGCTTTCCTCTGCATGCACCTCCCTGCCTCCCTGTGTCTCTCTTAGAAATGACCTGTCATATTGGATTTGGGCCCTATGCTTAGGGCCTCATTTAACCATAAGTGCCTCTTTAAGGACCTTATCTCCAAATATAGTCATATGGCCAGGCTCCATGGCTCAGCCTGTAATCCTAGGACTTTGGGAGGCTGAGGCGAATGGATTGCCTGAGCCTGTGGGTTCGAGATCCACCCGGCCAACTTGGCGAGACCTTGTCTCTACAATAAATAAAAAACTAGCTGGGCATGGTAGCGCACACCGTAGTTCCAGCTACTTGGAAGGCTGAGGTGGAAGGATGGCTGGAGCCCAGCAGGTCGAGCCTGCAGTGGCCGGGAGCGGCCACTGCACTCCAGTCTGGGCTACAGAGTGAGACTCCAACTAAAAACAAACAAACAAAAAAAACAAATATAGTCATATTAGGGCCTCAGCATAGGAATTTTGGGGGACATACTTAAGCCCATAACAGACACCCAGAGTCATGTCACTGCTTATTATTTTGTCCTCCACCAATGTCAACCTCAAACAGACTTTTTTCAAGTCTGGAAGATTGGAAGGGTCTGGGGCTTAGCTGGCTGATCAGGCTCAGTCCCACCAGACTGGTCCTGTACCCCTAAATCCAATCTAGAATAGTTTATTCAGGGTAAGTGAGTGTCCTCAGGGAATGAGAGTGCACTGTTTTCTCCCAAGCATAAGGGACTGGAGACTTCAGCTGTTACAAAATAACATCGTGAGAATTATCCTAAAGTCAAATTGAAATAACTTGGGGCATCTAAAGTGTTGCAGACCAATATGGTAGCCCCTAGCCATGTGTGGCTGTTTTAATTTAATTAAAATTAAGTAACATTTGAAAAAATGCTCAACATCGCTCAGTAATCATCAGAGAAATGCAAGTCAAAACCACAATGAGGTATCATCTCACACTAGCCAGACCAGCAGTTATTAAAAAGTCAAAAGTAGGCCCAGCACAGTGGCTCATGCCTGTAAGCCCAGCACTTTAGGAAGTCGAGGTGGGTGGATTGCTTGAGCCCAGGAGTTTGAGACCAGCCTGGGCAACACAGTGAGACCTCGTCTTTACAAAAAATCAAAAAATTAGCCTGACATGCTGGCACTTGCCTGTAGTCCCCCCACTTACTTGGGAGGCTGAGGTGGAAGGATCACCTGAGCCTAGGAGGTTGAGGCTACTGTGAGCCTGGGCAACAGAGGGAGACCTCAACTCAAAAAAAAAAAAAAATTGGTGGTGAGGTTACAAAGAAAAGGGAACACTTGTATACTGTTGGTGGGAATATAAGCTAGTTCAGTCCCTGGGGAAAGCAGTGTGGAGGTTTCTCAATTAAAAATAGAATTACCACTAGACCCAGCAATCCCATTACTGGGTGCATACCCAAAGGAACATATATCGTTCTACCAAAAAGACATCTGCACTGCTATGCTTATCGCAGCACTATTTACAACAGCAAGGACACAGGACCAACCTGTCTGTCTGTCAACGGTGGTCTGGATAAAAAAAATGTACATATACACCATGGAATACTACGCAGTCATAAAAAGAGCCAAATCAGGAGCTGGGCTCGGTGGCTCAGCCTGTAATCGCGCGCCTTTGGGAGGCTGAGGTGAGTGGATTGCCTGAGCCCGCGGGTTCGAGACCCGCCTGGGCAGCGAGACCTCATCTCTACAATAAATCAAAAAATCAGCCGGTCGTGGTAGCGCATGCCTGTAATTCCGGCTACTTGGAAGGCTGAGGCGGAAGGATCGCCGGAGCCCAGCAGGTCGAGGCTGCGGTGGCCGAGAGCGGCCACTGCACTCCAGTCTGGGCGACAGAGTGAGACTCCAACTCAAAAAAAAAAAAAAAAAAAAAGCCAAATCATGTCCTTTGCAGCAACATGGATGCAGCTGGAGACCATTATTCTAACTGCATGTTCTCATAAATGGGAGCTGAATACTGGGTACACATGGGCATAAAGGTGGGAATGCTGGACAAGGGCGACTCCTAAAGGGAGGGAGGGGACAAGGGTTGAAAAACCACCTATTAGATACCATGTTCACTATTTGGGTTCAACAGAAGCCCAGACCGCGCCATCATGCAATATACCCGTGTAACAAACCTGCCCAGGTACCCCTCAAATTAAAAATAAATAATAGGCCAGGCATGGTGGCTCAGTCTGTAATCCCAGCACTTTGGGAGGCCGAGGCAAGAGGATTGCCTGAGCCTGGGGGTTCGAGACAAGCTTGGGCAACTTGGTGAAACCTCATCACTACAATAAATCACAAAAACCTAGCCAGATGTAGTGGTGTGCGTCTGTAGTTCCAGCTACTAAAGCTGAGGCAGAAGGATCACCAGCGCCCAGCAGGTCAATGCTGGGGTGGCCATGAGCTTGCCACTGCACTCCAGCCTGGTTGATGGAGTGAGACTTCAACTCAAAAGAAAAAGGAAAATATAAGCAGCCAGGAGTGGTGGCTCAAGCCTCTAATCCCAGCACTTTGGGAAGCGGAGGCAAGAATTGTCTGAGTTCAGAGCTTTGACACCAGTCTGAGCAACATGATGAGACCTCATCTCTACAATAAATCAAATTAGCTGGGCATGGTGGCACACACCTGTGGTTCCAGCTACTTGGAAGGCTGAGGTGGAAGGATCACCTGAGCCCAGCAGGTCGAGGCTTTGGTGGCTGTGAGTGTGGCACTGCACTCCAGCCTGGGCAACAGAGTGAGACTGCAACTCAAAATAATAATAATAATAAATAAAAGAAAATACAAGTGACTCAGCTTCACTTCAAGCGGTTTTGACTGGGCACGGTGGCTCATGCTTATAATTCCAGCACTTTGGGAGGCCAAGGTTGGAGGATTGTGTGAGCCCAGGAGTTCAAGACCAGCCTGGGCTACACAGCAAGACCTCGTTTATATAGAAAAATTTAAAAAATTAACATGGCATAGCAGTGCATGCCTATAGTCCCAGTTACTCAGGATGCTGAGGCAGGAGGATCGCCTGAGCCCAGGATGTCGAGGCAGCTGTGAGCTGTGATTGTGCCACTGTGCTCCAGCCTGAGAAACCAGGTGAGACCCTGACTCAAAAAAAAAAAAAAAAAGAAAAGAAAAGAAAAGAGATTATGGTTTTGAATTGCAGGGTCTGAGTGCATCCTGCATCCTGGTATCTGTCTTTACAGAATCTCTTCATGCCACTGATAGGCAGCCAAGGTTAAGGCAGGATTGATTGCCCTGAGTGCCTTGAAGGCAATGCCAGGGTCTCTTCTTTCCCCAGTATGTAACTCACACCTGGCACAAAGTAGGTATTCAGGACAAACACGGAAGTGATGCAAGGATCTGCTTTGGGAGAGCTACCCCAGCCCGGAACACTCATTTCTCCAGGGATGATTGCTTTTGCCCGATGATGGGCATCCTGGTTCTGGCACAGAGGAGTGGCAGAGGGACCACCCCAATACACACAGTCTCAGCTTGGTGGAGGCCAAGGCTGTGCTAGGGTGTGGGTGTGCTTCTGAGATACTGAGGGATATGTGTGTTGGGGAAAGAAGATAATTTTTTTTTTTAGAGATGAGGATCTCACTATATTGCCCAGGCTGGTCTCAAACTCCTGGTCTCTAGTGATCCTCCCGCCTTGGCCTCCCAAAGTGCTGGGATTACAGTGTGAGCCACTGCACCTACCCGGAAGAGAATCTCCTTGGCTCTTCCCCCCCTCTTACTGAAACAGGATGGCTTACGGAAGTCTGGGTCTTGAGTGTGCCCACTGTGTGGGCTCACTTTCCTTTCTGAATTCAACATATTTGGATGTCTGCTGGGTGTCATTCCTGTACTAGGCACAGTGGGGAGTGACAGAGGTGAAAGAGATGAGTCTTTGCCCTGCGTTGTTCACTGTCTTGTGCTGAGTCTTGTGCTGAGAGAGACAGGCATTCGGAGTATAAATCAGGCTGAAAGCATGTTGGGAACACGCTGTGACACAGTGCTGTGGGCACAATGACTGAGGACGGGATTGGCCCTCGGCTCTGGGCGGGAGGCGTGTGTGCTTGTAAGAGGTGGGGATTGGAGATTTCTTCTCACCTGCTGAATCGTATTGCCTCCATGGAGTGGCTGTCAGAAGAGGGGACCCCATATGTCATACGTGTCCAAGAATCAGCCCCAGTGTCAAGGGGCTTGGAAACAGGACTGGGAGGAGCTGGGGGCAGGATTCAGGCAGAAGCCAAGGGTGGGCGTGGCTCTATGGGAAGAGATCTCTCTCATTCTGTTTACTTTGGGGTTGGAAAATGGCAGCAGATTGTGTCAGAGAGTGGCGAAGTACTAGATGGAAAAAGATTGGAAATGGCTGGGCGCAGTGGCACATGCCTGTAATCCTGGCACTCTGGGAGGCCAAGGCAGGGAGGATTGCTTGAGCTCAGGAGTTCAAGATTAGCCTGAGCAAAATAAAAAAAAATTTGCCAGGCGTGGTGGTATGCACCTGTAGTCCCAGCTACTTGGGAGTTTGAGGCAGAAGGATCGCCTGAGCCCAGGAGGCCAAGGCTGCATGATCGTGCATGGGCAACAAGGACTTTGACTCAAAAAGGGGGGGGGTCTGGAAATGGAGCTGCTTATAGCTAGAGCAGAGAAGCTAGTGGTGGACCAAGTCTTAATGCTTTGAATTATCTTGTTAAGGAGGATACAGGGCAGCTGTTTTCTATTTTTTCCTAATGGCCCAAAGAAGTAAAGAACATGAGCCATTGAGGTTAGACACATGGATGAACTTCCCAGCTACGACCATCACGTGATACAGAAATAAATTTGGGGGAAGATGAATTGCTTTCTTCTTCATAGGTCTTAGTGCCAGCCTGGCCTGAGCCCAGGCTTACAGTCAAAGTTGAATTGCAATGTATTTGGGGAAGCTTTCTCTCCCATTTTCTCTGCCTTCTCGTTTTGGCCCTCACTCTTTCAAAAACAAAGCAGAAAGAACACAGTAGAATTTTCCTGTACCTCTTCTTGCCCATTGTTCTGCTCCCACATCCTGCTCAAGGACCCTCAGCCTGATGTCAGCCTCTGGGCTTAGCTTGCAGAGGGGATGGCCGAGAGCCCAGAACAGTCCTCCGCGGTGGCCGTGCCAAGCCAGGTTGCGTTTCCATTTTCATTAATTGAAGCCACTTGACCCTGATCATTTCAGGCCAGCAATTTCCTGTCTGCTGGTCAGGGAGTGTGTGGAGGACACGTCTCTGCAGGTCATTCTGTCCTTCCTTCTACCCGGATGGTGCTAATGCCTCATTCTGGCCGTGAAAAAGGGTCTCCCATGGCAGTCGAGGAGGGGTCAGCCCAGCCTCACACTAACGCTTGGGATCTCATACTTTGTCTTCTTAGGAAGGCCTTCCTGCTGTCTACCCTCCAGCCCACCTGTTGTAATTCTGGCTCAGTCTTGTTGGTTCATTCTGTAGGAACTTGCTGACGGATGCAGTTGCCTCTCAGAATCTCCCCTGATGCTTTCTGCTGTGGCCTGGGAGAAGAATAAGGTACTTTTGAAGGACCCTGGAAGGCCACACAGATGGGCAACAGGCGAGATTCTTTGCTCTGTGTTTGAACGTGTGTTTTGCTCCTTACCTAGCTTCCGGGAAGGTCTGTGAGTCACCCAGTTAGCTTTTGTCCCTGTGTTGGGAAGTGTCACCCTGTAAGTAGCATCCAAGGGGTAGGGGTCACGGGTTCCCTTGGAGGAAGTCTCCGGTGTGTCCCACGCCTTCGTGTCCATGGGGTCTCTTTTGTCTCTGCATTTTTAATCTTCCAGACGGACACGTGTGTAATTGAGCGCGACTCACTTTTGCGGCTGTGGGTCTGTGCGTGTCTGCGGCATTTTTGTGTGGCCTCCGCGTTTTCCCGCGTCTTCAGAGGGTTCGCTGTGTCTTTCTGAGTGTCCTCTGGCTCTGTTCAGGCGGGGGGGGGGCAGGAGCCCAGACTCGAAGGGGAGCCGTCGGGGCGGGGGAGGGGGCGTGCTGGGGGCGGGGGGCGCGCTGCAATCTGTGACTCGGAAAACAGATTTGCCGAGGCGGCGAGCAGCCCGGGCGCGCGGCGCGCGCGGGGCGGGGGCGGGGGCCGCTCTGGCCCCCAGCTCCTCCGCAATCCAATTAAATAACATTTAAATGCATAACCAGCCCGCGCAGCGATGAGGCTGGAGATTGGAGCGGGCGCGGCGGCGGCCGCGCGGGCGGCGTTTTGTGGAGCTCAGCGATTCTGGCGGCAATTTCCCCGCTCGGCGCGGCTTTTACGAGCCGCTCCCGGCGCCCGCCCCGCCCCGCCGCCCGCCCCCCGCCCCCCCCCGCCGCCCCCGCCCCGCGCCGCCCCGCCGCCCGCGCCGCCGCCCGCGCGCAGCCTTCTGGCCGCCCGCGCGCGTCTCCGCGTCGCTGTCTCTGTCTCTCTCGGGCTGCCGGTGTCTCTCCGCCCTCTCCCTCTCGGTGGGTCCCTCCGGCTCCCTCCCCGTCCATCTATCTGTCTCTCTCCCCCCGGGTGTCTGACGGTCCCGCGCTGCCCGACTCGGCTCTTGCCATCTGTCAGCGTTTGCTGTCCCGCCGCCGTCCCTGCCTGTGACTTTGACCCCCTCTTCCTGCCGGCCGACGCCGCCGTCTCCACGTCGATCGGCTTCAGTTTCCTCGGCTGCGGCCTTCTGCCTCCTCCCACCCCCACCCCTTCCCCTCAGGTCTACTTGCCTTTTGCCCGTGACTCCGAGGCCTCACCACAGCGGCCTTCCCTCCAGTCCTCAGTCCTCGGCCTCCCTCCACCTGTGCGCCTGGAGGAGGCTTGCAGACTGGGAAAGGCAAGAAAGGGCTGGAAGAAGAGGGAGGAGCGGCCTGGGCCCAACGGGAAGATGGTGGGAATAGCTATGTCAGGGGTGATGGGAAGAGACCCAGCCTTTCTCCTGTATCCTTTAGGAGCACAGCAGACAGGACGTTCGCATCGCACGTCAGGGAGTGGGGTGGCTCCTCCTTGGGAGGCCCAAGGGCACTAGAGAGGTGTGACTCCATCAGGGCTGGTGGCTCTTTGAGATTAGAAAGCATAGGGGTGTGCCAGGCCCCCAGACAGAGGCCCCTGTCCTGAGGCTAGGTGGCTACGGACACCAGAGGAGGCCGGACCTGCTGTTTTGTTCTTGTGCATGGCCTGCCGCCATTGTCTCCTCTTCCTCACTCCCTTTCTGTCCCGCTCAGGCCCCCTAGCATATGGCGCCTGCCATTCACCAGATGCTGCGAGCTGGTGCAGATTTCTGGAGTAGAGCTTACCCGGCAAAGAGAACAGCTAGGGCAGAGGCCCTCGTGTGAGCAAGTCTGCCAGGCAGGAGGACAGCAGTGAAGCCGTGAGGCTGGTGCAGAGAGGAGACAGGGGAGAGGGAGAGGGGTGAGATCTAAGAGGCAGTGGGGAACCGGGTCTGAGATGTCACCGAAGCTTGAGCTCACACTCGAGTGAAAGAGGAAGTCACTGGAGGGTTTCCAGCAGGGAGTGACATGATCTGCCTGGTATTTTTCCAGAAAATTCTTTTTTTCTTTTAATTTTCATTATAAAGATGTGGGGCACAATTCAGGGTTAGGTATACAAACGTTGATTATGCAGTTACCCTTGTTGATGAGGTATGCCCCTCCCTCCCCTAGCAGTTTCCCTCAACTGCCAATCCCACCCACCTCCAGAAAACACACCACTGTGTCTTGAGAAAACAAAGGCAGATGCAGGAGACCAGTTAGGAGCTGTTGCAGTGCCAGGTAGGGGTTGACAGGGCCTGGACCAGGGAGGCGGCCACCGAGGTGGTGAGGAGGGTCAGATCCTAGATGTACTTTGCTGAGAGCCAAGGGGTTGGCTGGTGGGGAGATAAAGGGTGTGAGAGACGACAGAGAGCAGTCAAGGATAAGACCAAGGTTTTTGGCCCAAGTGGCTGGGACCAGGGATTTGCCATGAACGGACATGGGTGGAACTCTGCAGGGGGGCTGGCCTTGGGGTGGTGTCAGTTGGGACATGGTAACACTGAGATGCCTGTGAGTGATCCAAGCAGAAGGGACTGATAGATGCACTGATGTGTAGTTGAATGGTGATGTCCAGGGTGAAGACAGACATTTGGGAGTCATCAGTGGCCCTGAACAGGTCCTTAGGAAGAAATGTAGACAGAAAGTGAAGGACACCCCATGATAGGGTCAAGGAATTTCAATACATAGAAGTTGTGGGGAATCTGTCATGTTCAAAAAAAGAAGAAGAAAGAAGGAAGTTGTAAAGTACAGAAAATGCCAAGGCACCACAGGGAGGAGGATTAGGAGAAGAGGTGTGGGGGCTCTTGGCCTAAGCATTCTTCTACATTCCCATCTACCCTGCTAGCCAGGCCCTCACTGGCCCATCTCTAGATGGTCCCAGGCCACTCACTGGGTCACTGCTTCATTCCCCTGCAGACACCACGCAGTAGTCAGAGGGACTACCTCATGCCACCCTCGCTTTAGAACCTACAGGGATTCCTGAAGCTCAGCATTCTGGGCTTAGAGTCAGAGGGAAAACTGGGGCTAGAAAGGACCTGGAGATCTTGGTTCACCTCTGGTGCTCCACCAGTGGGAAACTGAAGCCCTGAGAAACAGCAAACTGTCCAAGGTCCCTCTGCCAGTAGAAACCAGGGCTCCTCAAACATGGCAGAGTGCTGTTTGTACCACCCCATGCTGCCTTGTGTCACTCAGCAAGCAACACATGTTTACTGAGTATCTGGTTATACCATGTGCAGAACAGCCGTGGAGGATGCCAAGGCGTCCTACAGAAACAGAAGATGCAGTTCTTGCCCTCAAGCAGCTGAGCTAAGGACTCCTGGGTGGTTGTCTCATTCTTTCCCCATCTCTTTACTTTCATGCCTTATGCCTCCCCACATGGACTGTTCCACTTCCTACTCTGTGCCCTAGATCTCCTTGCCCCCCACCCCCAAGCCTTACTCTGGTCTTCCAGAACCTCTCCCCAGATCACCTTTTTTTTTTTTTAGAGACGAAATCTCACTAAGTTTTGAACTCCTGGACTTAAGCAATCCTTCCACCTCAGCCTCCCAAAATGCTGGGATTATAGGTGTGAGCCACAGCGCTTGGCTACCAGATCACCTTTGTTTTGTTTTTTTTTATGAGTTGGAGTCTCACTCTATCACCCAGACTGGAGCGCAGTAGCACGCTCCTGGCCACTGCAGCCTCAGCCTGCTGGGCTCCGGCAATCCTTCCGCCTCAGCCTTCCAAGTAGCCAGAACTACAGCAGATCACCTTTGATTGCCCTCGTTTACCAGGTAGCTCAGGCCCCACACAAGTTCAGTCACTTCTTTTCCTCTCTCCCTCTTGTTCATGCCCATTTTATATGTAAGTTCTGTTGGCCTCATCAAAATATATGCCACCTCTGATCACATCATCTCATAATCTCCACTTGTACAATCCCAACCGAGTCACGGTTTCTCATGCTTGTGCTGCTGGCTGCTACACCCCTAGCTGGTCTCCCCTGCCTGTCCCCCTACATATCATTCTCCGGATGGCCATCATGTCCACCTGAAACCCTCAGCACCGTCTCCTGAGTCCGTGTGCTTCTGACTATTCCTGTGTCCTTCAAACCAGTTCCTATTTTTTTTTTTTAGACAAGGTCTCGCTCATTGCTCCAGCTGGAGTGCAGCTGCACAATCATGGTTCATCACAGCCTCGACCTCCTGGGCTCAGGTGATCCTTTTGCCTCATCCTCTCAAGTAGCTGGGACTACAGGCAGACACCACCATGTCTGGCTAATGTTTCGATTCTTTTGGAGAGTTGAGGTCTTACTATGTTGCCTAGGTTGGTCTTGAGCACCTAGGCTCAAGCAATCCTCCTGCCTCGGCCTCCCAGATTGCTGGACTTACAGGCATGGACCACTGCACCTGGGCAAGCCTCAGGGTTTTGAGAGATTCTCCAGTCAAATGTGTTCCTGACTCCATTCTGGGAGCCTGGTTGACACAGCCCAGGTGGGGAACATTTCTCTCATCCTTTTTGAAGTCCAAGTTGGAGATAAAAATCTGGGAGTCATCAGTGACCCTGGACAAGATCCCCTAAGGAGTGAATGAAGATAGAAAATGAAGGACATGCAATAACTGGGTCTAGGCACTTCAATATTTAGATGTCATGGTGTGTATCCACATGTTACGGGAATAAGAAAAAAAAAGGGCACCCAGTCTGAATCATTCACCATTTTGTCCCCAATGCCTAGCACAGTGTTTTGCATCCAGTAGGTGCCTACTAAACATTTACTGACTGGATAAGTGAATGAATGAATGTCTTAGGCATTCAGCCTCTCTGTTGGATCCTGGTCTGGCCTTTCTGGTTCTCTAGATGAGTGCTTTCAAACTTGAATGTGCATACAAGTCACATGGGGACCTTGTTAAACTGGAGAATTGGACGGAACAGGTCTGGGATGGGCCTGAGAGCTTGCATTTCTAGCATGGTTCCTGGGACACCCGTGCTGCTGGTTCTCAGAGCACATTTTGAGGAGGGGTCTCTCGGCAGAAGGTGTCCTCAATCTAAATCTGGAAAAGAAACTGAAGAAGATTGAGGGAGACTGAGAGACAGGGAAAGACAGAGGAACCCAGGGAAGAAAGGAGGGCCAAGGCCACTGGTTTAAAGGCCCCAAAGCCCCTTAGAAGACTCCAACCCAGCCGAGTATGGCTCATGTCTGTAATCCCAGCACTTCGGCTGGTGGAGGTGAGAGGATTGCTTGAACCCATGGGTTCAAGACCAGCCTGGGCAACTTGGCAAGACCTGGTCTCTACAATAAATAAAAAAAGACTAGCCAGTCATGGTGGCATGTGCCTGTGGTTCCAGCTACATGGAAGGCTGAGGTGGAAGGATCTCCTGAGTCCAGCAGGTTGAGGCTGCCGTGGCCATGAGCGTGCCACTGCACTCCAGCCTGGGTGACAGAGTGAGACTCCCACTCAAAGAAAAAAGTCCCCAGACCAGTGGTCTCAGGTCTAGAAGCATCTGCAGCACCTCCCACACATCGTCTCTCTCCAAGGCCCCCTGACGTAGAGATGTCTGCCATCTCCCTGTCCCTGAATGGCCTTCTTCCTCTGGGAACCCTGTGAGTCACAGAAAAGAAAGCTTGACAGAGGACAGATGTGGAGCTTGCTTTCTTTTCTTTCGAGTTGGAATCTCACTCTGTCGCCCAGGCTGGAGTGTAGTGGCATGCTCACAGCCACTGCAGCCTTGACCTACTAGGCTCAGTTGATCCCTCCGCTTCAGCCTCCCAAGTAGCTGGAACCACAGGCACGTGCCACCACACCCAGCTAATTTTTAAAAATTTGTTGTAGGGACGAGGTCTTACCAAGTTGCCCAGGCTGGGCTTGAACCCGTGGGCAATCCCCTTGTCTCCGCCTTCCAAAGTGCTGGGATTACAGGCATGAGCCACTGTGCCAGGCTTGGAGTTTTCTCTCAATTCCATGAACAATATCCAGACCACCTCTCAGCACACAGGGGAACAACAGCCAGGAGGTTGTCTGATGGAGGTGGAGATACCTTGTGGGAGTGAGAGAAATTGGGATTCAAATTTGGCCTTGGAGGAAGAAGGAGAGAACTTTGATGAGCATGCAGGCCCTGGAGAGCGGTGGAGAGGGCCTTCCAGGGAACATGGGCTGGGAGCAGGATGGCCAGGGCTCAGTCCTTGAGCCATCAAGGGCCCAGTAGCTGGGTGTTGGGGGAGGAGTGGGGACAGAGCGACTATAGGTCCTCAGTCTGGGTCTGCACTGCGTGGGGCTTTCCATGATGACTCGAGGAATCTGTGCTTGGACGTGAATGCAGGTCTGTCCTGAATGCACTGGGGAGCCGTGAAGGGAGTTCTGTGAGGAAATATGTGTCTGGAAGAGGTGCTTTTGCAGAAGACTTTGCCATCTGTTAGTTTACCTGCCTGCGGGGCGGGACCCTTCTCTGTGTGCTGTCTTGTCAAGCTGTCTCCACTCACCAGTCTTGGGCAGGCTTCGAAAGTGAAACAGTGGTCCCTGGTCAGGGAGGGGCTGGGGTGGGTTATTTTGTCGTCCCTGTGGGAAAGAGCTAGAATCATTTTGTTCTGTGGAAAGTTTTGTGAGCTTCTGCCTTAACTCCAGGGTTTTGTTTTTGTTTTTGTTTTTGCCTAAAAGCCACAGATGAAAACAAACTATGCTTCAGGCAAGGGAGAGGGCTGGAGAAAAAAGGTGGTCATTGTTCATGGTGGGTGAGCAGGTAACAGCATCATTGTTCCACACTGGTGAGCACCGATGTCCCACCAGCCACTCAAACCCCTCAAAGTCAGAGTTTCCAGGCCTTGGAGTGGGTGCCCCGGGCATACTGCCATTGTCAGGTAATTTTCCTGCTCAGATCCATCCAGCGCTGGCCAGACCAGGATCAACCTTACCCAGAACCCACTCAAGGTTAGTGCCTAAGTCTTTCACACAGGCATACCTGTGTGTAGATGCGCTTTTGCTGGCTGCTGGGGAAGGGGTGGCTTTTTGTGATTATTTGTGGGCGGAAGCCTGACTTGTGAATTTGGGGTTTTCCTTGACAAGGATCCAGCTCTTTCCTCCCAGTCTGTCCCCTGTCCCCTGAGCTGAGGTCACTGTCTTACTTGTAGTCACTCCTCTCGCAGGTCTGAAGCTGTGCCAACAGGGATGGTCGACTTTGTTTCTGTGGGGGAGCGCGGGATACTATTTTCATTTGATTTATTTTGGTTCCTGATGATCCCCAGGCTGATGTGCTAACGAGCAGAAGTTGGCAGCAGCCTCGCATGGGAGGTGGACAGAGCGCCTGGCTGTAGGGCCTTTGTCCGACTAGGTGGCCTCAAAGTGGAAGGGGCTAAAAGGCATGGTACCTCAGACCCTGGGGCAGCTCTGTGTGGCCCTTCCTCTCCCTGGATCCCGTGGCCTCTGCCTTTCATATTCCTCACTGCCCTTAGCTCTTTCTGCCCAGAGTCCTTCCAGTTTTTCTGCAGTAAGTGTGCCCCGTAGACATTTGCTGGCAGAGTGACTAAAAAGCCCAGGTCCTCTGTGTGGATCATGCCTCTGATGCACAACACATGGTGGGTGCTCGGTTCGCTTCTGGGGTGGGTGAGGAGGTTTGTCAGCTTCTTTCTGGCTTTGTTTATTGTCAAGGTGGGGAAGCGGAGGGCTAAGTTTTGGTTCCTCTGCAGTCACTATCCAGACTTAGGTTTCTTTCCTGAGACAGTCTCACTGCCACTTCTTGATTTGTTCTTGTTCTTCCATGGGGGTTTTTGTTTGTTTGTTTGTTTTGAGTCAGGTCTCACTCTGTCACCCAGGCTGGAGCGCAGTGATACAAGCACGGCTCACTGCAACCCTGAGCTCAGCCTGCAATCTCGCGCCTTTGGGAGGCTGAGGTGAGAGGATTGCCTGAGCCCGTGGGTTCAAGACCTGCCTGGGCAACTTGGCGAGACCTCATCTCTACAATAAATCAAAAATCAGCCGGGCATGGTAGCACGCGTCTGTAGTTCCAGCTCCTTGGAAGGCTGAGGCGGAAGGATCGCCAGAGCCCAGCAGGTCGAGGCTGCAGTGGCCGGGAGCAGCCACTGCACTCCAGTCTGGGGACAGAGTGAGACTCCAACTCAAAAAAAAAAAAAAAGATCCTTCTGCCTCAGTAGCTGGGAATACAGGCATGCACCACATCTGGCTAATTAAAAAAAAAATTTTGTAGAGATGAGGCTGGTCTCGAACTCCTGGGCTCAAGTAATCCTCCTGCCTCGGCCTCCCAAAGTGCTGGGATTACAGGCGTGAGCCATTGTGCTGGGCCCCATGGGTGCTTTAATGCTTCCTCTGTGTCTGTGTCTCATATGGTTGGTCATCTCAGATATTTTTAGAAGGAATGTGGGAAAAACAGCAGCTCCCAGGTATCATATCTTGCTCCAGTCGCCATCTGACTTCTTTTGTGCTACCTGCCAATGGCCCCTCACAGGAAGGGGCCGCTGATCATATGTGATTGCACCAGGTCCTGTTGGTCACTGGGAAGGGGAGGCCAGAGGGGTGCCGGGAAAGCAACAAAAAGCCAGCTTGAAATCTGGTGAGGCAGCATGGCTGGAGGAGAGGGAGAAGACACCAAAAAGCTTAACAAGAGAAGCCAGGAGGAGAGATCATAGATTAGAGTGATCGAGAGGGAGTGGCGCAGGAGCCATGGGACTTCCATTGGAGGCCTCAGCTTGTCATCTGTAAAATGGGAACAGCAGGGCTGTAGTCAGGATTTAATATCTGCGATGTGCTTAGCAGGTGGTAAAGCTTAGCTGTTGGCTAGTCGTAAGCTCGATGGTGCTGCCTGCTTCCCCAGGATAGTCGTGAGACAGGGCAGGTAAAGCATGTGGTAGACTGCATATGTGAATGTTTTTGCTGCTGTTATTATTTTTTCGCTGCTGTTGTTATCATGCCACTCTTGCAGTCCTTGCAACTACTGTCCTGTCTTGGTGCCGATGAGCTGCCGGAAGGAGGTGAGGATCCCCAGGGTTCTGTTCTGCTTTGGGGATGGTTTCCGCCTTTCTCACCCCCTGGGGAACACAGTCCAAGCCCCTTGCCTTCCCTGCTGCCTCGCATGCCCTGGGGCTCAGGAGAGGAGGCAGCGGCTGGCAGGAGGGGCACAGGAGGGAGCCCTGGGGAAGCCAAGCTGAAAATGGAGCGGGAGGGGGTGGTGGAGCTGGAAGCGTTTGCATAACGAGCAAGGGGCTTGCGGCTGTTCCAGACAGGGCTCTTCCTCCTTTGTCTGCGGCCTGCTCGGCTCTCTCCTTCTTTCTTCTCTCCTGTCTGCCTCCCTTGTTTCCTTCACCCCCCCACACTCCCTGCGGCTGCCTCTGTTCCTTCGTCCATTCATTCACCCAGCTGTGTTGAGCAGTTCTTGTGGTCCACCCTCAAGCCCCTGGCCACAGCCCATTCCGTGGGCACGGCCCACTGTGGCGTCCACTCTGCCACCAGCACTGATAGCCCTCAAGATCTGGTCTGGCCACTGGCCCTAACTGGTACCTGAGGGGATTTATTGGCGACTGCCCCCAGGGAGCGGGGACAAGTGTTTTCCTCTCCAGCTCTGCTGTGCAGCCTCCCAGCCCGACAGCTCCCTCGTTCCGGCCCATCGCGGCAGCTGATTTACCTCCATGGCTGGGGGATTTAGCTGCTGTCCAGGCTCCTATTATAAATCCCCGGGCAAATAACCGCCCTCTGCATCAAAGCTGCCGACAGGGGAGTGGGCTGGAGCAGATGGTCGCTTTGGCCGTGGGGTAGGGAGGGCAGGGGCAGTTGGGGGAGGCTCCAAGGGCTTCTTGTCTACCCTGTCTACAAAGCCAGGCTGCACCTTACTCAGGCCCATGAATTCCCCCTCAGCTTTCAGAGGTTTTAACTGCCCTGTCCTAGTGTCCCCCCACAGCACAGCAGGTTCAGGCCCGTGTCGAGTCTTGTCCTTGCCGCCCCATGTGAAGTCTACTTGTCTGACATCAGCAAAGAAGGAGAGAATTGGCCACGTGCTGGGCTTGACCCTGCCTCTGAGAGTTGAGCATGTTCTGGTAGGTTCTGCCCTCCCGAGAGAGACTCAGACTGGAGCAGAAAGTAGTAAGAGCTTCTCAGTGGGAATGTAGGTAACCTAGAGTGGGGGCGGAGGGAAACTCCCCAGAGGTAGGCCAGAGTCAGGGTGGATGAACCCAAAGGATAGAAGCAGGGAGGGTTGTGGGAGCCATGGTGGGACTCCAAAACCTTCCACGCTGTGGCTCAGGCTTGGGGGTCCACACCGGATCTGGGGATGAGGTGGGATGGTGGGGTCATCGTTCTGCCAGTGCTCCTTCCTCCTGTCTTCTCTCCCTCTGACCCCTTGGTGGCTTCTCTCCGCCAGCCCCCCCACTCCCTGGCCTGTTTTGTTTGCTCAATGGCACTGTCTCTCCATACCTGGAAAGCATTCCTTTCCCTCCAGTGACCAGCTAGCAGGGCTGGGTGTGGGCTGAGGCTCAGGGCTGGGGTTCTGCTCCCCAGAACCTCACTCAGCCTGGAGTCTGTCCCTGGTGTCCATGCCATTTTGTTCTTAGATTCCTCATTTATCTTCCCCACCCCCCACCACGGCTGCCTCCCTTCGCCTGGAAGATTACAGACACTGAATCAGCAGCCAGCTCCAGTGTTCTGCTGACAGGGAACTTTCTGCTCTGAGGGATCCTGGGTGGGATCAGGGCCCCTCCTGGGGCCTGGGGACCTGGGGTAGGGAAGAGGAAGGACTGGGAAGAAGAACAGGTGGATGAGGAGGGAGAGATGAAGGCAGAAGGGAAAGAAGAGGGCAGGAAGATGGAGAGAGAAAGGGAGAGATGAAAGGGGGAGTTAGAAGAAGAAAACGCAGGAAGAGCTGGAAGAACAGTGAACGAAGTGGAGAGACAAGCTGAGGACAGGAGGCAGGAAGAGAGCACAAGAGGGTGTGAAGATGGGGGGGAGCTCTGTTCACCAGCCTGCAGGCCCTGGTGTCCACTGGGCCTGGCTGAGGGGTACAAGCGGCCCAGGGTGTGGGGCTCTGCCTTACACCTCCCTCTCTCCCTCTCACGTGGTGGTTTGTACTTCATCTTGTTTGCGGGGCGGCTGGGCCTGCTCTCGGGGTTTAATGATCTGTGCCATTATTTATAGCTTTGCGCGCCGAGAAACACACTGAATTTATCGCTTGCTTCTATAAATAACCCTGGCAAACGGGTGCCCAGGGAGAAGGGCGGGAGGGGGAGGGAGAATGAAGAAAGGAGAGGTGGGGGGTCAGGCAGGGGAGGTCTCGGTGGACTCTGTCCCCAAAATGGGGTGACATGCCCAAGGACAGCGGAGGCCGGTGGGACTGTTTGGGCGTGGGTGTGTGTCTGAGTACAAGTTAACAGAAACAGGACAGCGTGCGCCCTGTGTGGAGGAGAGGGATTGTTTGCATGTTTCCAAAGGTGTGTGTGAGCAGACTGTGTTAGTGTGTGTGTTCATTTCTGGTGCCATGAGTGTGGCAGTGAGGTTGAAGAACGTCTGGTCTACACGTAGATGTCCGGTGGGGCTGAGATGGGCCTGAGGGAAGGGGCTTGACTAGAGTTAGAACCTTGTCTATGGTTGGGGTGACAGAAAAAGTCACAACCAGACTGTTTCCAGGTGTTTGATGGCAGAGGTGACAAGAGGAAGAAATGTGACCGAGGCCTTGTATAAGCCTGGCTGGGTGTGGTCTGGGCCAGTGGCAGAGAGGAGGCTCCCAGCACCCCAGGGCTGGTGCAGGTTAACCTGCTCCAGGATCCACAGAGATTCTCTCTTTTGGGCTTGGTGGATGGAGGGGAGGTCGTTGGCAGCAGCAGCCCTCATAGGAGTCTCCTGGCAGGTTCTGACTTGGGTGGGAGTGGGGGCACCGCTCAGGCCTGGCTGTCCAGGTGCCCAGTGCTGTGGCTTGCCTACCGTGTGGTACCCGCCCACAGCAGGCCTTCATCCCTGCATGGGTTCCCACCACCCCAGCCCTGCAGGACTGCCCAGGATTGGTCTTAGGGAATATGAGCCTTGGCATTGCCTAGCCAGAGGGCAGCGGTCCTGCCTCCTCTCTGTCCCTGAGCCTACAGTCTTCTGCTCTGCACACAGAACAGGCTGCAACAGTGATTAGCTCCAGGAAGTGCTCTGCATCTCTAATGAGGACATTTGCATATATAACGAAGAACCTTCACAGGTGTTGGCAAAGCCGCTCCTCCTTCCTCCCTCCTCCCCTTCTTCTCTCCTGCCAGCTGCCATCCTGACCTGTGGCTCTTGGGGTGGGGGTGGAGTCCCTGCCCACTCAGCTGGGAGACATCCTGAGGGGCCCCAGGCGAGTTGTGGGGCTCCCTTCGCTGGGTCAGACAGAGCCAAGGTGAAAGCGCATTGTGTCCGCATGCATGCGTGTATGGCAGGCCCGGCAGCACGTGTACACGTGTGAACACGAGTTTGTGCACGCACAGGAAGAAGGCACAAGGGCATACGTCCATCCCCATGCACATGCACTGGCACCCGTGGGAATGTACCTGGTCGCCCTGGGTGAACCCACGCCCGGTGCTGCCACCCCATGCACACTGCCAGCACACGCGTCTTCGCACACACAGCCTGGCACAGGCAATTAGAGAGTAATGCACTTGCACTAATGCTTCCTCCACGCGGGACCCTCCCTCCCTCCCTCCCTCCCTCCTTTCCTGTCTCCTCATGGAGTCCACAACCCTTGCTCAGGCCAGAAGACTTCCCCTCCTCCTTATCCAGACCTATTAAGCACGCAAGGGACCATTTTCCTTTTTATAAAAGAGTAAGAGGGGCCCTTGCGCCCACAAAAATGACACTGGAGGGGAAGAGGAAATGCCAGGGCTAGGTGGCAGGTAGGGCTCAGGTTAGGTGAGGGCAGGTGGAGAGATGTCTGGGGGGAAGAGCGGCGCCAGGGGCGCCAAGTCCCCACAAGGTCACTCTCAGGTTATCCACGACAGCCCTGACTCTCCTGCTGCAGACCGGCCAATCCCCGGCCCCGAGGCCTCCCCCCCGCCCTCCTGTTGGTCCTGTCGGACCACGTGACCCTTCCGCGCTCTGGCAGCTGCCGGGATGATGGATGCAGCTGCCCGGCTGTACCTGTTGGGGGACAGGGACCGTGCAGCTCCTAATTACCTCCTTCTCCATGAGGGCTGAGGGCTGAGGGCTGGAGGCTGGAGGCTGGGCGCCGGGGCTACGTGAGGCCCCCTCTCCTCCGTGGGGCGGAGGCTGACGTCCTGAGCTATGACCAGGTCTGGGGGTGGGCGTGCCCTCAACTGCCCTGGGGTGATGGGGCGTGGGGGCACTGGCTTGGGATGTGTGTGGGGGTGGGTGGGGGGTGGAGGGGCGCGCTTCTGGAAGGCTGGTAGAAGGATCGAAAACACATCACAGTGAGCTGGGAAGCTGGGATAGGACATTAAATAAATGACCTTCCTCCAAGTCCTTCCCACAGAGAGTAAGATTCTGGTTAAATATCAAGGAGAACTTCCTGGCAGTCAGGGACGAGACACACTTGAGCAAAAGACAGAAACGTGGAGATGGAGGCGGGGAAGGCTTCTTAGAAGGCGAATTGGGCCGGCTCAAACCTGTAATCGCAGCACTTGGGAGACTGAGGTGAGGGGATTGCCTGAGCCCACGGGTTGGAGAACAACCTGGACAACTTGGTGAGGCCTCGTCTCTACAATAAATTAAAAAATTAGCCGGGTGTGGTAGCATGCGCCTATAGTTTCAGCTACTTGGAAGGCTGAGGCAGAAGGATCAATTGCCTGAGTCCTGCAGGTCGACGCTGGGGTGGCCGTGAGTGTGCCACTGCACTCCAGCCTGGGTGACGGAGTGAGACCCCAACCCCCCCCAAAAGAAGGTGAATTGGATCATCCTTTTCCTGCCCAGTGGGTGGCTCAGGGCAGAAGTAAGTTGGAGCTGGAGCAGGAGGGCTTGAGGTAGAGCCTGGAGTGTCTTGGAGGGCCCGGTTGGGTGACACTGAACTGGACATCTGGGGAGGTTGTCACATGTCAGTGTGGGAGCTCCAGGTCTGGGCTGGCTTCGGGAGGATTGTAAAGATGACAGACTCCTCCAGACTTCCCCACGGAGCACCAAGGCCTTAGAGGACAGCGACATATGTATTCGACAATTCCCGGGTGCTGTGGAGGCCTGGCGAGGGTGAGGGCCCCAGGCTGGAGGTTGGTAAACAGCTGATTTGGGAGTGGGAACAGGACATCTACAGGACTGATTCTGATTCTGAGATCCTCTGAATCCCAAAATTTGGGTTCTCCACAGATTTTGAGGAAGGAAACCAGGGGAGGGCTAGCAGAGAGTTGGTGAACAGCAGCTGGCATCCAGGCTGCCAGCCTCTTTGCCCTGGGCATCCGGGGTTATGATGGCATGGCTGTGGTCATTGCTGATCACTGTGACTTGCTGCTGCAGGTCACAGCAAGGACAGCCCCACCAGATTTCTTAGTCCTCCCATTTTGGGCGGGCCACTTGACTGAGGGATGAGGGTGGAGGGAAGACTGAGCCCCTTTGCAGCCCTGGTCACAAAGGGAGACAAAATAAAACAGCTGTCTCAGTAAGGCAGGCCTGCCCCTTACTTGGGTCAGGGTCCGTGGTGAGGAGAGTGGCAAGCAGGAAGGTGCCTCATGCCCAGCGAGCTGTCTTTTGATGGGTCCTGTCTCCCCAACTCTGCCTGTCTCTCTAGGGCATTATTCTCGGTTACCACCCTCTGAGTCTACCTGGGTCTCAGTGGTTGGGCTGTCCTTCCCAGCAGGGCCTCCCCCACCTGACTCCTCACTGCCTGTCTGGGCTCCTCAGGCTGTGGGGTGGTTAGTCTTCCCCGCTCTCCTCATCCTTGCCCTCTTCTGGTGCCCAGGACCCCTCCCTATGGGTGTGAAACTGAGGGGAATATCAGTAGATGCTCACTCCGTCCTAGGGGTGTGTCTGTCCCTGCTTCTAGGACGATGTCTTCTTGAGCATGCTGGAGTGCATGCCCCGTAGAATGTCTGGGGGGGAAGTGGCTTCATTCTTGCCTGTTCAGAAAGGGTGGGGAACTGGTGATCCATCATCTCCCCACCAGAACAGCCAGGGGCATTGTGTAAGACCAGCCTTTCCTGGCCTCAGCGCTACACTTCCATGTACACACTCACACACACACGGTCACACACATACAGACACATACACACACGGTCACACACATACAGACACTCACACCGTCATGCTTGTTGCCTTGTTTTCTCCCTAGCAATCTGCCCTGTGAGTTGCTCCAGGATGAATTTCCTAAGAAATCCCTGTGCATGGGTCCCCTGTGACCTCAGACAGAAACTTCCATGGCTCCCCAGTGCCCATGGTGAAGCTCAGATTCCCTTGTCGGCACCCAGTCCCTTCTCTGAGCTATACTCCACCTGCCTTTGCAGCCTCGTCTCCCATAATCCTCCAGCGGGAGCATCTTCCCTGAGAAGGCTCATCGCAGGCACTTGCGTTTCCTCCTCCTGCCTGGATCCCAGGGCAAGCGCCCTCTTCCCACTGTCTAGGGTGTTTGGGCCCCCTCCAGGTGAACTTTTTGATTGCCCAGCCGACGGCAACGTCTTTCTTAGCATGTGGGCGTTTTGAGGATCTGCCTTTCTCCAGGTTGGGGTGGGAGGCCTTGTCTCCTCAACTCTGAGTCTCTCAGTCAGGGCCCACGTTTATTCATCTTAATTTCCCTGGTGCCTGACATGGTGACTGGCATCTGTACGTGTACGTAGCTGAGAACTGGCTCCAGAAAAGATCATCTTTCTGGATTGGACTAGGTCCCTACCCTGGCTCTGTGATGCCAGGCAAGCTGCTCCCCGTCCCTGGGCATCAGTTTCCTATTTGGACCATGAGGAAGTTGGCCCTCCCTATGTTAGATTCTGCTTCTGTGTTGGTGAGGATGGAGATGAGCACTGCAATGGACATAGACACACAGACGCCCTTCGACACAGGGCTATGAGGCTGGGCATGCTAACTTGATCAATGGCCGTTAACTCAAGAGCTTGGGGAGTTCCCAACTCAGGGAGAAGGCAGATTGGTGTCAGTTCAGGCAGATTCACGTGACCACGGCTGCTTCCTTTGCCTCATGCATCCTCAGTTTATTTATACAAAATAGGGAAGGACCGGGGTGGTAGCTCTTGTCTGTACCGTAATCCCAGTGCTTTGGGAGGCCAAGGCGGGAGAATTGTTTGAAGCCAGGAGTTTAAGACCAGCCTGGGCAACGTAGCAAGACCTTGTCTCTAAACAAAAAAAAAAAAAAAAGAAAGAAAGAAAGAAAAAAGAAGAAATAAGTAGCTGGATATGGTAGTGCACACTTGTAGTTCCAGCTACTCAGGAGGCTGAGGAGGGAGGAGGCTCCCTTGAGATTAGGAGTTCAAGACTGCAGTGAGCTATGATTATACCACTGCACTCCAGCCTAGATGAGAGAGCAACTCTTGTCTCTAAAAAAAATAATAATAAATATGTGAAAATCGGGATTAATGTTGCAGACTTCTTTTGGATTTTAGAGATGTTTAAGTAGGTGGAAGGTTAGTTCACACAGAGTACTTGGAAGGCCTCAATTCTTTGGGGAACTGTGTCTGGGACCCCTCCCTTCCTTCTTGTTTCTCCTCCTGTGGGGTCTCTGTGTCCTTTTCCTCTTGATAACTGCCTGGGAGAAGCTGTGCTAATCTCCCCTCATGTCAGCCCCAGTGGCTTGGCACCAGGCCTAGGTGGGTCCCCCAGCTGGCAGCCTGCTGGGAGTGGGCGGTCTGGGCTGAAAATGCCTCCAAATGCCTCCGTGAGCCTTGAGTCAGCCCTCTAGGGGACCTCCTTTGCAAATGCTGCTGCTGCAGGAACCACAGGATTCCCACCACCCCAGACCCCCCTATTCCTGCCTCCTGACCTCCCACACATCCTGGTTTCCATCTGACCCCAACCTCTGGGGTCTCTCCCAGCCTGAGAAACATCCCCCTTGTCTCATCACCCTTCGCTGCAAATACCAAGGCTGGACTTGTCCATGGAGGCCAGGAAAATTCCTCAAAAATGTGAGGAGGGGGCTCTTGAATGAGGGGAGACCCCTGTCCTGCAAGATTGGCCTCTGGCCCACTTCCTACATCACTCTTGGGAGAGGATTGGATGGAGGCCCCAGATTGCACCCCAGACCTGTGTCCCAGCCTCCACAAAATCTTAGAGGTGGAAGCTTTCCCAGCCTCTACCCACTCTGTGATCTCCAAGGACCCTGGGCGCATCCAGACTGGAGGCAGCTGCTCTGTCTATGGTGTGGGAGGTTCGTTCCCACTGACGCCTCTTGGTCAGGAGCTCTGGAGAGAAGGGGTGAAGAACTGTGGGAAAGTCTTGAAGCAGCTGGGAGGCCTGGGGCAATTCAGCCCTTTCTCCTAGGGAAGAAGGACCGAGACTGGGGCACTGAGGATAGAGAAGAGTCAGAAATCTGTGGGGGCTAACGTTGCTGGGAGGGAGGGCTAGAAAGATCTAGATGTAGAGAGTACAAGTCAGGACTCCCTGAGAGTGATTCAACGTAAGAATCTGTGTCCCTGTAAGTGTGAGGGCCACGGAAGCTGGAACTGAGTCACGTGTGGCATTTTTTTTTTTTTTTTTTTGAGTTGGAGTCTCACTCTGTCGCCCAGACTGGAGTGCAGTGGCCGCTCGTGTGGCATTTTTATGACTGAGACTGGCCTTGGCTTGCAGGAGGCCCAGAGATGAGAAGGTTTGGGCAAAGTCATACAGCACTTGCCTCAGCCAGAGGCTGTCCTGGCCTGGCTTTCTCTTGTTCTTACTTTCTCAGCCACTCTCGACCTGACTTTTAAAATATCTGGGCTGGGCTTGGTGGACCTGTAATCCCAGCACTTTGGGAGGCTGAAGCGAGTGGATTGCCTGAGCCCATGGAATTGAGACCAGCCCGGGCAACTTGGCAAGTCCTTGCCTCTACAATAAATCAAAAATTAGCCGGGCATGGTAGTGCACGCCTGTAGTTCTGGCTATTTGGTCGGCTGAGGCAGAAGGATCGCTGGATCCCAGCAGGTCGATGCTTGGGTGGCTGTGAGCATACCATTGCACTCCAGCCTGGGTGATGGAGTGAGACTCCAACTCAAAAAAAAAAAAAATCTGTGTTCTTCACCCATGCTACCTCATTCCCTTAAATAGTGATGTGTGAACTTTGACCCAGAGAATCCACTTTGGGGAAGCACTTTGGGAAAACTCAGTAAAGTCTCATAAAGAACTCCAGCAGCTTGCAAAGGGCCTGGGCTAAATTGCCCCCTTTCAAGTGAAAATGAAAGCAAATGTCTGTGTTATTTTTTTTGTTGTTGTTTGTTTGTTTTGAATTGGAGTCTCACTCCATCGCTCAGGCTGGAGTGCAGTAGCATGCTTAAGGTCACCCCAGTGTCAACCTGCTGGGCTCCAGCGATCATTCCACCTCAGCCTTCCAAGTAACCAGAACTACAGGTGCGCACTACCACGCCCAGCTAATTTTTGATTTTTGATTGTAGAAACGAGGTCTCGCCAAGTTGCCTGGGCTGGTCTCAAACCCGTGGGCTGGGGCAATTAACTCGCCTTGGCCTTCCAAAGTGCTGGGATTACAAGCTGAGCCACCGAGCCCGGCTGCAAATGTCTGTTTTACAGCCATGTTTTCTTGGGCTGCAGCTATGGTGGGAATGCAGGCGCTCAGTATTGGGGAGCTGAGAGAAGGCAGAGTCCTGCTGGGTGTGGGATTCCTGGACAGGTGGAACACGCCACCTGTGAGGCCCTCGGTCCAGCCCTGCATCCCCCGCTCTCCCACCCCTATTCTGTGCACAGACTGTCTGAAGAATCCTGTCCCCAGGAAGTCTTCTCAACAAGGCCCTTCTCCTTCTCCCAATGTGGCTTTGCCAGCTCTTACCTTTGGGGACCCCAGCCTTTTAGAGTGCTCACGGTGGAAGCCCTGAGGCCAGCCCAGCCAGGGTCTTGACCTGGGTCCATGGCCCCCTAGGGTTTCTCTGACAGGCCTCGGGGCTGCTGCTCAGGCCCTGGACCACCCCCCACCTTTGTGATGTTTTCTCCACACCTTTGCCATTTGGGATTCTGAGTGAGGTGTGTTTGAAAAAGGTCCTAAGGCAATAATAATAATAATAATAGTAATAATGAAGATGGAACCCACTGAGGTCCTCTAATCCCTTCCTTGTGCAGTTGAAGAAGCTAAGGCCCAGAGAGAGCCTCTTGAAGGAAGGTCCTTGAATTGGGTGAAAGGAAGCCTTGGGTGATCCTGACCCAGGTCACTTCCTTTCTCTGGGTCTCAGTTTCCTCATGTGTAAAACCAGATGGTCAGATTCCATGACCTTCAAAGTTCCTTTGCAGGCCTGTGAACCCTAGATAAATAAATAGACAACCATGACCACCATGGCCCATGGTTTTGAACCCCTGGGATGTGCCAGGTCCTAAGTGCTGTGCATTTTTCAAGGCTCATTCCATTTAAAACTCAGCAACCCATGAGGTATCGTTATTCCCATGAGGAAACTAAGGCACAGAGAGGTTAAATACTTGGCCAAGGTCATTAAATAACAAAGGCAGAATTTGAACTCTGGCGGACCCCCTCCAGGGCCTAGGCACTTGGTCACTGCTTGTGTAAGGACGTTGGGAGCCCAGCCCTGCTGACTCCAGGCCTGTGCCCCTTCCACTGCACCAGGAAGTGGCCTGCCTGGCCAGACAATGCTGTCTCAGGCTCTCTGGAGGCTGCTGGGGTCTGCTGTGCGTGCAGCCAGGAGCCATAAGGCTCAGTGCACACCTTGGAGGGAGGTGGGGCTTCAGGGCAAAAGGGGGCTTCAGGTCACGACAGGAAATTTTCTTTTTTTTTTTTTTTCATGCATTTTCTGAGCTTCAAAGAACAGGACTTATTGAAGGAGGCCTCAAAAGGCTTTTTTTTTTTTTTCTTGAGTTGGAGTCTCACTCTGTCACCCAGACTGGAGTGCAGTGGCTGCTCCCGGCCATCGCAGCCTCGACCTGCTGGGCTCTGGCAATCCTTCCGCCTCAGCCTTCCGAGTAGCCGGAATTACAGGCATGCGCTACCACGCCCGGCTGATTTTTTAAATTTATTGTAGAGATGAGGTCTCGCTACCCAGGCAGGTCTCGAACCCCCGGGCTCAGGCAATCCACTCACCTCAGCCTCCCAAAGGCGCGGGATTACAGGCGAAGCCACTGAGCCCGGCTCTCAAAAGGCTTTGAAGCCAGTTGTGGTAGCTCACACCTGTAATCCCAGCACTTTGGGAGGCTGAGGGGAGAGGATTGCTTAAGCCCAGGAGTTTGAAACCAGCCTGGGCAACATAACGAGACCCCGTCTCTACCAAAAAATAAAAAATAAAAAGAAAAGACAAAAAAATGATCTGGATGTGGGGGCGTGTGTCTATAGCCTCAGTTACTTGGGAGGCTGAGGTGGAAGGATCGCCTGAGCCCAGAAGGTCAAGGTTGCAGTGAACATGATCGTGCCACTGCTCTAGCTTGGGCGACAAGAGTGAAGCCCCAATTAAAAAAAAGACTCTGAAGAGATTATGAGGGACTCCTTGAAGCTCTGAGGGTCCCTGAGCAGGGCAGCAACTCTGCAATACTGTATAAAATCACCTCCCTGCCCCTGACCCCGTAGCCTGCCCTCCTAGGAAACCCTGCCACAGACAGCTAGGCTGGTCCAGCGTTGCTCCAGCCTCTTTGAGACTTTGCTGCTGGAACATGACGTTGGATCTGCCTTCCTCCTCAGAAGACAATTTATGGCAACATGTCGAAGACTCTGTTTTAATGAAGTTGCAAAAGTAGGTTAATGGGCTGTGGGTGTTTTTCATTCCCTCCCCCTGCCCCAACTCTACCCCTGGGCAGATGAATGATGCCTCTCCCTGCAAGACGCAACAACGGGCTGAGCAGCTTGGGCCTGGACTCTTGAGCTCCCATCTCTTCCTTGGCCTCTTCCTGGGCTCCCCCCTGCCACTGGGCAGGTGCTCGGGATGTCTAGCTCCAGTCCCTTCCTGCTGTAGTCATGGCCCAGAAGACACTCCAACGTCTGCCCAGAGGGGAAGAATGTGGGATATTTGAGTGGCAGGGACTGGGACAAGGCCTGAGGCGGGGGTGGCCCTGAGGAAGAAGGAAGCTAAGGTGATGGAGAATGGCTTTCTTTGGGGGCGGAGAGACAAGAGGTAGGGGCTCAGCTAGCATGGACCCAGAGAATTCTGATTATTTTATTATTTTATTATTATTTGTAAAGACAGGATCTTGCTATGTTGCTCAGGCTAGTCTTGACCTCCTGGCCGCAAGCAGCAGTCTTGCCTTGGCCTCCCAAAATGCTGGGATTACCGGTGTGAGTCACTGCCCCTGGCCACAAAAGCTGATCCTTTTGGGAAGGGGTTGGGTTTCTGGGAGGGAGCCTCTGTATTTCCTAGTACCGTGCCTGATGCCGGCTGCCCTTATGCCTGTTTGCTGAGTGGATGATGGATGCGAAAGCAAATGACGCTCCTTCCACCTCTCCCTGCCTCAGGCCTCTGGAGATAGAACTTATCCTCATCCCTGCTCACCTCTGAAGCTGCCTCAGCCTGTTCCTGCGTGGGACCCTCTCCTCCCTGCCTCTCTGCCCAGTCCTGGCTCCAAACCTCTGTCTCAGGAAGTTTTCCATGATTAAACTGCAAGCAGAGTTCTCTATATACCTGCCTGGGTTCAAGATGAGCCTCTGACCTTCTGTGAGTTTGGGGTCTCAGGGGAGGAGGGTCTATGTCTTTCTCCTCCGGAGTCTCCCCTGCCCCAGCAACATCCAGGGCAGAGCTCTACGGATGAGGTGGGCCTTCTGAGCTAGGTTGCTGTTGGAGACACACACCCAGGAGGACCTCTGGGAGAACCATCCTGTCCAGGCCTCTCTGCCTGGTCCTTCCTCCCTACAGAATGCCAGGAGTGTGCACAGCATGTGACCTGCCATCACGCCAGGGGAGCAAGGACCTGTCCCCATCCCCAGCCCCTCACTGCCAACAAATGAGGCCACTGGCCAGGGTTTGGGACTTAAATATCAGGATGGGGAGAGCAAGGTCTCGCTGTCCTGCAACCTCAGCTATCCCCTTCTCTGCCACCTCTGTCCTCCCCCCTCCACACCCCCAGGTTGCCTTATAGCCTCAGCTTCCTCCCCTCCTCGGGCCTTTTGGAGTGACTAACCCTCATGTGAAGCCCAGAAAACCCCACCATCTCCAGGACAGGCCCGCTGTTGTGCCCCAAGCTCTACAGCGGCACATCCAGAACCTTCACTAGCACCCCCAAACCCTCATAGTAACATCTAGAACTACAGGTGGTGCCACAGTGCCATCCAAACACGGCACGGGTTCCCTGCAGGAGCGCCTGAGCCTTCCACTTGGTCTTCCAGCTACCCCAGCCCCTTTTTCTTTTCCCAGCCCAGACAGGATATTCTTTGAGAAGACTCCAAAGTCCTCACTGGACCTTGCTCTCCACTAGGCTGAGGCAGAGGGAGGGGTGAGTGTGCAGGCATGAGATGAGTTCAGTGGAACGTGGAGGGGTCCGGTAGAGGGACCTAGCTGTCTGCCACCTCGTTAGAGTGTCTGAGGAGCTCAAGTGGGAATTGGTTGGGTTCCATTTTCTTTAGAGATGGGTGGTCAGGATGAGGCTGGGACTCCTCTTTTGCTGGGTCCCAGCCGAGGGTCCCCTTCCCTTCCCGTGGGCCAGGGACATGCAGAGGCCATGACAGTTTATACCTGAAATGGGACTCCTGGAGCTTCTGTGGAAACATCCACGGATGAAGAAGAGACGGGGCTCCTGGGCTCCCAGGGTTGCACGCGCACGCTGCACAGATCTGTTCTGGGTCTGAGTTACGGCCATAGGAGATGGCGTGAAGATGATGGTAGGGTACAGGGCTGGGAGGCAGCAGTGCAGAGCGGGGATCTGATTGAGGAGTAGCTGGAGAGGGGTGTTCAGGGCAGAGAGAAACAGGAAAGTGGAACCAGGGGTTCAAATCAGGAGGGCTTGATGGAGGAGGCATGTGGGCCGAGGGCTGAGAAAGAGGGAACAGAGCTGGGGAGGGTTCTGGGGAGGCCTCTGTGACCCTCACAAGGACCAGGCAGGGCTCCAGGCCAGCTGAGGGGTTGTCCTGAGGAGTTGCCAGGCCGGTGGCTGGGATCTCTGGGTGTTAACACTCGAGAGGGTCAGAGTGTGAAATGGAGTCAAGAGGGAAACCAGGCTATCCGTAGGCTCCGACCTCGGGCAATTCATGCACATTTCTGGTGTCATCTTTCTCCAATCTGTGAAGAGAGGGGTAAGCAAGCAATCTGGAGGTCTTAAAAATCTTCTCTGACTGGTGAACAAACCCCTCGGGAAGAGACAATTCGGGCCCACATTGAATAGATTCAAATGTGTCAGCCCCTCCCTGGTACACGAGAATTCGAGTTCTGATGTCCCAGCTCTGCCACCAACCAGCCCCTTTTCCAAGCTTCAATTTCCCCATCTGTAAAACAAGGAGCCTCACCCTGGTTCAGGTCTCGGGGCCCCTGCCCCCACCTGTGTCTGTTTAATAATTTTCAAGGCACTTACACGAATCAAACAAGTTAATAAGTGCCAAGGAGCTTTGCCAACGTGTGAGAGCATGCTCTCCCTGTGTGGCCGAGGGCTCCAGCGGTGGGGAAAGGCGCTTCAAGGTGGGTCCTAGGTCAGGCCTGTCTCAGGCTTGGAGCCCTGGAGGAGGAACTCGGGGATCCCTGCCAGTGTAACCCAGCCCTTCCCTCTGTCTGGTTCACACCAGCAACTGCCCTCCCCACTTCCCAGCCCAGCCTGGACCAAGCCCCGCTCCGTCTGGGGGTGGGGCTCCCAGGGGCAGGGGCAGGGGGCTGGGAGCCTCCCTTTCAAGTGGCTCCGAGCTGGAGCACAGCAATTACGCGGGAGGATTTATGTCCCTTTGCCTTTAATCGGAAACTCCATGTCAAGAAGAAAAATCTGCACTGTCCTCCGGCCCAGCTTCCTGCTTTATCATTATTATTGGAGGAAGGTTGATTTGGAAACTTAAAGAAAAGTGGGGCTGGGGGTGGGGGCCACCGGGGAAGGGGAGGTGTGGGGCAGAAGGGTGGCCTTCCTGCTGCTGCTTGGCCTGGTTTGTCACAAGAAGGGGACAAAGGGCAGGGTGGGGCCCGGGGCTCCCAGAGGGCAGGTGAGAAGAGACCAGAGGGACACTAGGGGGAGGGTGGGGACTAGGGAGTTCAGGAAAGGAAGAGGTGTCCAGGAGCTGGGGCATGTTGGAGGGGTGGGGGTGGGGCAGGAGGAGGGGACAGCTGGGAGCTGAAGGGACTTGGAGAGAGAAGAGAACCGGGGTCATGGTGGAGTGGCTAGAGGTGGTGGGGGGAGGGTGTGATGACCAGAGGGACAGCCCAGGTGCTGCGGGGAAGGGAGGGTGGGGTGAACAGAAGGGATATGGGGTAAGGGGGAAGAGAGGGGGAGGTCATGAGGGAAGAGGCTGGCAAGAGGGGAGGGAGGGTAACTAGAAGGATGGTGAGGGGCTGGGGCTTGTAAGGGGCTGGACCAGGGACTCTGGGACTGTGGCCATCCTGTCTACACCTGCACCAAGAAAGCCTCTCCTCCCCTGGCCCGCCTCGGTCTCCTGGTGCCCCAGGTAGAGCACTCTGGCCGCCCATAGCACCAGGATTGACCTTCAACTTTGGGAGCTGTTTCCTGGGTGACCAGGTGTCATGACTGGGAACATGCTGAGAGGAACCCTTGACTCTTAGGGCCCTTTGGGGTGAGGAGCAGAAGTGTCAGAAGGGGAGATCGGCCCACATGGAAGGACAGGGAAAGGCCAGGGACAGAGGGCCTCCTTCAGCCACCTGACCTGCTTGGACACCACCCCCAGCCTTACCTGTTATCCCTCCTGTTGCCAGGATATCATTCTGGTGCACGGAAAGGACATTAGCTCTAGCATCAGGCCTGGGTTTGAATCCTGCTCCTGGCACTGGATACCTGTGCACACGTCTCTGAACCTTAGGCTTTTCGTCTGCAACACAATGCCAGTAATATCTTCCTGGCAGGGTGTTTCAGGACTAGAGATAATTAGGTAAGATATCCAGCACATAGTAGACCTTCAAAATGGACCAGGCCCATCAGCGGGTAGCACCCAATATATGCGGCCTTTCTACTATTTTTTGTTTGTTTTTGTTTTTGGAGTTGGAGTCTCACTCTGTCGCCCAGACTGGAGTGCAGTGGCATGCTCCTGGCCACCGCAGCCTCGACCTCCTGGGCTCCGGCGATCCTTCTGCCTCAGCCTTCCAAGTAGCTGGAACTACAGGCACGCGTTACCATGCCCAGCTGATTTGTTTATTTATTTATTGTAGAGACGAAGTCTCACCAAGTTGCCCAAATGATCTCATACTCCTGGGCTCAAGTACTCCTCCTGCCTCAGCCTCCCAAAGTGCTGGGATTACGGGCGTGAGCCACCGAGCCCGGTCACAACCTCTCTACCTTACAAAGCATTGACGACTTCTTTGTATGTTTCCTCATTCGATCCTCATGACAACTTAATAAGGGAGCCCGGACAGGTGTCATTATCCTTACATTAGTGATGAAAACCATGGCACAGAGTGACTGAGTGACTTGCCCAAGGCCATATAACACATCCCCGGAGCAGACCGGTGAGACAGCCCCATAATACCATGAGAGGGACTTGAAGATCTTTCTCTGGGTCTTCTTTCTCCATCCTCACCCAAGCCCACGCCCAGCCCTAGGATCCAAGGTCGGGTCTGGGGTTCACAGTGGAGTGGCTTGGCTTCGGATCCTCATGTGTCTTCTCCCCAGCTCGACTAAGAGGTTTTACAGCCATTTATGAGCAATTTCTGTCCATATATCACCGGAGATATATAGCCAGGCAAATATTAGGGACCCAAACGGAGGTTTTAAGAGCGAGTTTTATTGCTGCTGAAAGAAGGTATGACAGACAGCCTGTGGAGACCCGCTTTCCCTCCTGCTCAGTGGCCGGGTGGTGGCAGCGTGGACTGGGCTTCAGCTGAGAAAAACCATCTGTGAAGCTCATGTGTCTTGCCGGCACCCAGGGATGTGCGTAAGTGAAGGTGGTGATCAAAGGGTGGGGCCAGTGCGTGTGGGGTGCAAAGAAGGCCAGAGGTCAGGGCTGGTATGGATAGAATACCCTCTCCAAACCTCAGGGAGATGCTGACTTCCATGGATTTGGTACACAAGAAACATGGATAGAAGTAAGACAGACTTGGGAAAGAACTCCTCCCTGCGAGGCCCTGGAAGAGACTGTGGTATGGTCTTTTGCTGGAAATCTTTAAAAACTGGATCTGGAGGCCAGATTCAGTGGCTCAGCCTGTCATCCCAGCACTTTGGAAGGCCGAGGCAAGTGGATTGCCTGAGCCTGCAGGTTCGAGACCAGCCTGGACAACTTGGGGAGACCTCATCTCTACAATAAATAAAAAATAGGCCAGGCGTGGTGGCGTACGTCGGTGGGTCCAGTTACTTGGAAGGATCACCTGAGCCCAGCAGGTTGAGGCTGCGGTGGCTGTGAGTGTGCCGCTGCACTCCAGTCTGGGCGACAGAGTGAGACTCTGACTCAAAAAATAAAAAAATAAAAAAAAATAAAAACTGGATCTGGGCTGGGCACAGTGGCTCACACCTGTAATCCCAGGACTTTGGGAGGCAAAGGCTCAAGGATTGCTTGAGCCCAGGAGTTTGAGACCAGTCTGGGCAACATAGCAAGATCCCATCTCTTAACAAAATCAAAACTGGATCTGAACAAGGAGACCCCTGCCCAGAGACAGGGGGCTGGATACCATGACCTCCTACATGCTTGACCCCCAGCCCCTTGTGATGCTGGAGAAAGCCCCGCAACAGAGGTCATCCTTGACCTCCTTTCTGGCTTCATTCCAAGCACCCAGCCCACATGTCCCAGGCCCTGTGTTGGCCGCCGGGTATGGGTGAGTGGCAGAGGGGTGAGGAGGGCCTTCCTGGCTCGCGGCATATGGAGAGAAGATGTCCCGGGGAATCCTCGCTCCTGATTTAAGCAGCTCCGACAGCTTTACGGCGCCTCCTCGAGTGAGCCCCCAACGTCGGCTGTTTAACTTTTTAGCGTCGTTTAACGCTTAGACTCTGGCGGACAGGCAGGCCCCTCGGCCCCAGAGGCAGCGGCACTAAATCAGGACACTCTGAGGCCCCGATAAATAATTTTTACAGGGCACGCAGCCCATAGATCACCAGTGGGGGTGGGGGGAGAGTGGCTGTGATATTTCAACCAATTGTCATATGCGACTACCCTGTGCTCTGGCTCCAGCCTGTCCACATGGCAGCCGGCTGCATAACCATACTGGCTCCAGGGCCTCTGCCTGGGCCATAGAGGGGGAAGCGGGAGATGGCAACTTTGACACCCCCACGCCGGCAGATGACCCGTGATCGGGGAATCACACAGGGTCTGCTCAACTTGCCTTGTCCACAGAGCATCAGTGCCCCATTCCCAGCCTCTTCTGGCACCGGGAGAAGGGACAGCTCAGGGCAGGGTGGCAGAGAGGTACAGAAAGAACTTTCTGTAGCCAAAAAGTAACTTTTTAGACCACTGTCTTAGTTCTCCCGACCATCCCCAAAACCTGAGCACCCCCGTGAGTGAACAGTTCTGTGCCTGCAGCCATGGAAGGCCACGCTGGTTGGGGCGGGAGGTCAGAACTAGGGTCAAAGTTTTGGGGGCTTTTTTGAGTTGGAGTCTCACTCTGTCGCTCAGGCTGAAGTGCCGTGTCTCGCTCATGGCCACCCCAGCATCAGCCTGCCGGGTTCAGGCAACCTTCCGCCTCAACCTTCCAAGTAGCTGGAACTACACGCGCGCGCTACCACGCCCGGCTAATTTTTTATTTATTGTAGAGACAAGGTCTCACCAAGTTGCCCAGGTTGGTCTTGAACCTGTGGGCTCAGGAAGTCCACTCGCCTCGGCCTCCCAAAGTGCTGGGATGACAGGCTGAGCCACGGAGCCTGGCCTGAAGTTCACAGAAACTCGCACAGCATCCCAGGCTGTTCATGTCTCTAGAGAGACCGAGCCACTGAGAGACAGGTGGGGCCCATGTGGAAGGACAGACAGAAACACAGAAAAGGCTAGGTGACCAGAGGGGCAGTGAGAGGAGACAGACAAAAACTCGCTCCAACAGACAAGGTGTGGAGAGGGAGGCTTTCCTTGAAGCCGGTCCAGGGCCCTGAGGAACCGTGGTACCTACTGGGCTCAGGTGATCCTTCCAAGTAACTGGACCCACAGACGTGCGCCACCACGCCTGGCCTATTTTTTATTTATTGTAGAGATGAGGTCTCCTCAAGTTGTCCAGGCTGGTCTCGAACCTGCAGGCTCAGGCAATCCACTTGCCTCGGCCTTCCAAAGTGCTGGGATGACAGACGTGGGGGGGTGGCGTCCTGCGACTGACCTCCCCGGGCCCTCGGAGCGTGCCCTTCCACGGCTCCAGCTCGTGTTTCCCTGCTCCCCCCGGCCCTCCACACCCTCCCCTCCCTTCAGTGCCCTTGCCCCGTCCCCTCATCTGTAAGATCCCAGATTTGCGGGGACACTTAATCCATATGGGGCTGATTCATTCCCATCTAAATCATCTCCACGAGCTTCCTAAGAGCCCTCTGATGTGCCAGCCGCCATTCCTCTCCCCCGGGCAAGGCGGGCCGGGGGCTGCCAGTAAACAAACGTCCACTGCCATCCATCCATCCTGGCCGCAACCATCAGTCCCGTCACCGCCATTCATCTCCCCAGCCCCCCCCACTCCTGTCCCTCCCTCCATCCGTCTGTCCCTCCGCATGCCCCCTCCTCGGCCCCCTCTACCGGAAACTCCACTTCTCCGCTTTGTCATGGGTATGCTCTTGAGGGGTCATCTCAGTCATCCCTCCTCCTTCAGACCAGAGATTTGCCTTACCCTTGTCTCAGCAAGGCGGGGCTCTCCCAGGTCATCCCCTTCCAAGAAGAGGAGTCTTCAAGTCAGGGCTTTTACTCACAGTCCTGGCAACCTAGGGAAGTTCCTCCTCCTGTCTAGCTTGTGTTCGAGATTCCCATATGACCGTGTGTCTGAGCAGGAGTGAGGGAAGGGTTGTGGGATTCTGTTCAGGCATGAGTGTCTCTGGGTTGACATGGCATGGGGAGATCAAGACCATGAAATGGAACTTTCCCTGCCTCCCCATTGGAGTCCAGCCCAGTGCCAAGCACACAGTGGGAGCTCCGTGTTGACTGCTTGCCGGCCATGATCCGATTTGTCAGCTCTGGTGGGTCCAGTGGCCCCGCACACATCCTAGGAGGTTCTGGTGAAATGACAGTGGGCTCAGGAAGGCCAACCCATGACACTGCCAGCCTGTAGGCTTGCAGAACACACAAAGGAGGTGTCTCTCACACTGTCATCCCACCCACATTTCTTTTTTTCTTTTTTTTTGGAGTCAGAGTCTCACTGTGTCATCCAGGCAGGAGTGCAGTGGCATGCTCACGGTCATTCCAGTGTCGACCTGCTGGGTTTCCAAGTAGCCGGAACTACAGGCACATGCTACCATGCCTGGCTAATTTTTTGATTTATTATGGAGACAAGGTCTCACCATGTTGCCCAGGCTCGTCACCAACACGCTGGCTTAGGCAATCCTCTCTCCTCAGCCTCCCAAAGTGCTGGAATTACAGGCTTGAGTCGCCCCACCCACACATCTTAGCCCAGCCCGGGGACAGAGTTTGCCCTAATGACTCCATCTTGATAATCGTAGGGCTGAGAGGGAGCAGGAAAACTGCAGATGCTGGGGGGACCTTCCGTGGCCCCGAAGCAGGACCCGCACACTGAGGGAAACCCTTTTATTTTCACACACTGGGAGGGAGGGACTGCGGAGGACATGGCTGCCTGGCTGAATCTCCTGTGTCACAGCCCCTCTCCTCCCAGGCTCCCCACCTTGGCCCAGAGTGGTGGTTCTGAGGGAGGGCTGGAGTTCTGCCACCCCCACTTCTCAGGGGAGAAGACAGGACCAGTGCTTCCTTCTGCCTCAGTTTCTCCACAGCACCAGGGGGAGTTGGGAACAGGCCCAGCTGGTGCAGACTCTAATAACCCTGCGGGGGTTAAGTTGGGCATGGGGGACAGAGGCAGAGTCACGGAGAGAGAGGGGGGACAGTACTCAGGACAGGACAAACAAACATCCTTACCTGGAATCCACCACAATGGCGAGTGGGAGGGGCAGAGGAGAGGGAGGAGGAATAGAAGCCTTCACAGACCCTGTACCATCCGGCTCAGCACTGGCCAGGCTGTTCCTGATTCCCGAGACTGGGGACACCTCATGGAGCATCTATCCTGCCCCCAGATCGCACAAGGCCAGGCCGAGAATCCCGGTGCAGGGGTTCTCCCCCTGCTCACACAATTTCCCAGCACCTCTTCCCTTGTTGCTGGTCCCTCCAGGGAGCCACTGTGAGTACACAGGACAGGTGGGGCTGTGCCAGCTGCTATCCAGCTGTGAGGGTCCCTGACCTTGCCCCCGCCCCCGCACACCCCTGCAGGGAGAGGAGGCTCTAATTGTAGTCAGAAAGACGGGAAGGGTGGATGGAGGGGAGAGGGGCAAGGCCGTGGGGAAGCCCACCACTTGCCCCGTTGTGTGAACACATATGAGGGACGGGAGGGGCCTGCAGGTGGCTAGGCCCAGCTAAGAATGATGGAGTGTTGCTTAGTTCCTGAGCTACAGACATATGGGGCATATAAGACCAGGCGAAATGAGAAAATATGGCCTAAAGAGAGAGGACGTGGGGGGATAGGAAAAAGCCAAGCTGGGGAGGCCCAGTGCCACCTCCCCCACATCTGTCATGACCTGCCTCATCTGTACTGACTTGGGGTTAGCCCACAGGGCGGGAGGCCTCAGAACTGGTTCCCAGGCCTTCAGAGGAAGTGCTGATCCCCAGCCATGTTCACCCGACTTGCCACAGAGCAGGGGGCTGGGCATAGCCATTCCAGCTCTTCAGGCGGACGCCACGGGGAGGCCCCCACCCTGCTCCTTCTGTCCTTGTGCCCACCCAGCCCTTCCTGCCATCTGGTCCCATGCAGAACCCACAGGTCTGTCCTCCCGCTGGCCTGTCTCCTGTGGCTCTCCCCAGCCTTAGGGCTGCCCCCCCCCATGACTCCAGCTTCTCTCCTCTCCTCTGAAGCTCCCCTTCCTGCAAGAGGCACCCTGCAGCTTCTTCCCACGCAGCACCTCCCCCACCAAAAGCCCACTTACCCCAAACCTGTAGCAGGGGGAAAGGCCTTGAGGATCCAGTCATGGGAGGGTGCCTTGGTCCCGTGGGGTTGGAGGATCTTTTGTCTGTCTGTCCTCTGTTGTTCAACAGCCACATGTCCCAGGTAGGCTGTGACCTCCATGCAGCAGGTGACAAGCCAGTGTCTATGTGGTCACCAGTATAACCCCGGAGCAGCTGGGCTTTTTCTATGGGTGACAGCCCTTCTCCTGACTTCACGGGGCAGGCGTGTCTTGAGGGTGCCGAGAGGCCTTCAGGGATCGATGAGTAGGGACTGATGCACTGTCCCCAGGAAAACCAAGTCATGCTACAGCAAGCAGTGGCTGAGGCTGGACAGCAGGAAGAACTGAAGGGAGGATCTCCAGGGTTTCAGTGAAGACCTTGAGGAGGAATGACCTTTGCTTTTCAAGCTCTGAGGGAGCAGAGAGGGTTGTGAGTCTGAAAGGTTTACCTCCACCCTTGCAGGACCGACCAAAAGAGGGACAGCCAGTTTCTTTCTCAAGAGCCTTGACTCATCCACTTTCGGTCCAATTCTGTCCACAATTTCTTTTCTTTTTTTTTTTTTAGTTGGAGTCTCACTCTGTCGCCCAGACTGGAGAGCAGTGGCATGCTTCCGGCCACTGCAACCTCGACCTGCTGGGCTCTGGCGATCCTTCTGCCTCAGCCTTCCGAGTAGCCGGAATTACAGGCGCGCGCTAACACACCCAGCTGATTTTTTGATTTATTGTAGAGATGAGGTCTTGCTGCCCAGGTGGGTCTCGAACCCGCGGGTTCAGGCAATCCACTCACCTCAGCCTCCCAAAGACGTGGGATTACAGGCTGAGCCACCAAGCCCGGTTCACAATTTCTTAGATAATTGTTTCTTGGCCGGAAATCTGGTTCTTGAACCCCCACCCCTCCCCCGCCCATTCTTCCCATGCTCTGGGAACCATCTTTGAGAACCAACTCCAGCTCCATCTTCTGGTGCCAGAAGAACAGAGATGGAGAACCATTTCTGGACAACCACACAGCAAGCCAGCAAGGAGCTGGGCAGGCCCGTGTGGATCCTCTTCCCTTCTCGGATGTGGTCCTGGGGGAAGGGCGGAGTTGGCGAGAGCCAGGACAGCGCCCCTGCCCAGCAGGCCAGTATCCAAGTGTGCGCATGATGGAATCTGCCTCACAGCCAAGGACCCCTCCCTCCCCAGGAGCAAATCCCACAATTGGGGAACATCTGGATCAAACCACAGTCATGAAAGTGCAACATCAAACGAGGGTTTCCTAGCGACCCTCCCTGCGGGCCCTGGTCCAAGAGAAACTGCAGATCTTCCTGCCTGAAGCTTTTAAGTGTCACAGAACCCCTCAGGTTTGGGATCGCGCCTTATGCGCTGGAGACAGATGTCCCCTGAGTGCGCACAGTAGGGTCTGATTACCCCCGGTGGGAGGGCGTGTGTGTGACCCGATCCTGCCCCCACCTGATCCAGGCGGGCTAGCCTGGGGTTTAAAGCTGCGACAGGGGCTTCGGCAGTTCAGGCTGGGGGCTGGGGAGAGAGGGGACAGGTGGGCCTTTTAAAACGTGCCTACTTCAAAGGCGAGAGTGTGCTCCCTTTCCAGCCCTGGCGCCTCCGGGGGAGGAGAGCAGTGATTTCACCACATAGCTGCACGTAGGGCGGATCTCAGGCTGAGAACTTCTGGGGAATGTGGGAATGTAGGGGGGAGGAGGGATGCTCCCCAGAGGAGAGGAGAGGGCAAAGGCGTTTCTCATTTCCAAAACAGCTTGCCCAGGCCACAGAAAATGCGGTTATGCGGCCTCCCGCCCACCCTGCCCCCTGCAGTGGAGGGGAAACTGAGGGGGTAGCACATTCTTCCAAGGTTGGGGAGAACCGGGCAGCTGCAGCACGGGAGAGTGGGAAGAGCCCAATCGTGGATGAGAATGGGGGGTCAGGCATCTTCCCCACAGGCATGAAAGAGGAAGGCTGTGGAGGATGTGGATTCTAGGGGACAGTGGGCTCTCCACTCCTGTTTCCCAGGTTCTGGGTCTCAGCAAGCAGAGAGCACCTGGTGCTGTGTCGGCAGGTGGCTGGACTGTGGGGCGCAGGGGTTAGGGAGGCACCCCAGTCCTGGCTGGAACCCCAGTGTGGGTCTGGATCATCTGCTCCAGGATGAGTGACAGTGGGCTGGGATGTTGACACCGCACTGCGACCTTGGTTTCCTAATGGAGTGGAAGGTGACTTGCAGTTGGGAGGAATGTGACTGTAACCATTTTGCTTGAAGCTCATGTGCTCCTCCCCTTCAGAAAGTCTTCTCAGCTCTTGTGAGGTGCATGGCTCTCCTGCGATGCCCTGGCGTGCCTCTTGTGCTCTTTGCGACCATATGTGGTCCAGTGGCTCAGCCTGTAATCCCAGCACTTTGGGAGGCCAAGGCAAGTGGATTGCCTGAGCCAGTGGGTTTGAGACCCACTCGGGCAACTTGGTGAGACCTCGTCTCTACAGTAAATCAAAAATTAGCCGGGCTCGGTGGCTCAGCCTGTAATCCCGCGCCTTTGGGAGGCTGAGGTGAGTGGATTGCCTGAGCCCGCGGGTTCGAGACCCGCCTGGGCAGGAGACACCTCATCTCTACAATAAATCAAAAAAATTAGCCAGGCGTGGTAGTGCGCACCTGTAGTTCCAGCTGCTCGGAAGGCTGAGGCGGAAGGATCGCCGGAGCCCAGCAGGTCGAGGCTACGGTGGCCGGGAGCGGCCACTGCTCTCCAGTCTGGGCGACAGAGTGAGACTCCAACTCAAAAAAAAAAAAAAAGATCTGCCCCCAGTTTCTTTCCCCATCTAGACTGTTGGTTCCCAGACACCATGGACTTCCTTACTTCCTTACTGTGTTCTTTGATCCTAGTGTCTGGCACAGCGCCTGGCAGGAGGAGGTGCTCTGTGGCGCTACAACTGCTGCTGGAGCCTGTTCTCCCAGGCAATGTTCTGGGGAAGCAAAGGACAACCCATGTGATGATCCTTTGGC
The DNA here is from genome assembly GCA_027257055.1 of Cephalopachus bancanus. Taxonomy (NCBI): domain Eukaryota; kingdom Metazoa; phylum Chordata; class Mammalia; order Primates; family Tarsiidae; genus Cephalopachus; species Cephalopachus bancanus. Next base: position 532,556 of record JAPVLO010000385.1, on the reverse strand, counting down.
AGCCCTGATGCGCTCTCGGCCTTTCTAAAACTGCAAGGGTAGCTCCTGTCTGATCTCTGGGTGTCTGTTGGGAAGACCCTAACTGACAGCATTTTCTCCTGTCTCTGAAGCTCATAGATGGAGAATCGGGGACCAGAGTACCCTCCCCACAGGTGTGAAAGAGGAAGGCTTTGACTAAAAGCTCACCTTCATGGCCAGGTTTATTATTACTATTATTATTATTATTTTATATACATATATTTTTTAGAGATAGGATCTTGCTTTGTCAGCCAGGCTGGAGTGCAGTGGTGTGATCATAGCTCACTGCAACCTTGAACTCCTGGGCTCAGTGATCCTCTTGCCTCAGCTTCCCAAGTAGCTGGGACTACTAGTGTTTACACCACAATCATGACCAGCTACTTTTTAGAAAACAAGTAATTAATTAAAAACATTTTTTATAGAGATGAGGTCTCACTATATTGACTCAAGTGATCCTCCTGCCTTGGCCTCTCAAAGCATTAGGAATACAGATGTGAACCAGCACACAGAGCCCCTGTCATTGTTATTTTAAAACCTGGGATGGACGGTTCTCTTTTTTGTCACATGAAACTAAATGCTCTTTGGGGCCAGACTAGCCCTACTCTTCATGACCTGCATGAAGGATGAGTCCCCTCACGAAGGGCTGGCCGTGGCTGGCTGACCCTCTCCTGTGAGTGCTGGTGCCTCAGTCTTTGAGGGAGTAGCTTCCATGAGCTGTTGAGACGGGGGTGAATAGGACACAGGAGGAAGCCCCTGTCCCAGTGAGGTAAAGACACAGGGGCCTGAATGGCTCTGTAAGCTGGCGCTCGAGGGGAGTGTGGTGGAGGTGACAGAGGTCTGTGGGTATTACTCAGTCCTTGGGGTGGGGGGAAGTGTGAAAGAGTCTGAGAGGAGGGGAGGGAAGAGCCAGACTGTCTAGGCAGGACAGACTGGACAGAGGGTGAGGAGGTGTAGCAGCTTTGGCCGCTGGGGAGGGCTCCCCTGTGAACCTGGAGGCCTCGGGTCCAGCAGGGCCCTGGGCGGTTGTCAATGTTCATCTTAACTCTCTGAGGCTGTGCCCACTCCTCCATCACCCAGCCCCCCGCCCTCCACAGACTCTAGACCAGATGGGGTCTTCTGTCTTGCAGTGACTTCTGGGCCTAGGGTGACCTGTGCTGGGACAGCATCACCTAACACCACGCTTAGGTCAAACCAGCTTTGTTCCACACCCTCGGGGGCCCCCTGTGAGCTAGCGCTGCCTTTGAAGTTGACGAGAGAAGATTGGTGAGCTGTGCGCTGAGCCCAGATGTCCCAGCCGTCAGTGAGGCGGGGATCTCTGCTTTGAGCCCTTTTGGGAGCGGGGCTAAGGCTTTGACACTTCGGTTATCAAAACGTAGGTTTTTCATTATTGAATGCTGCGTGACGTTGACTGGATCACCAGGCATCCCTGGTAGCAAGGTGGCAGCTGCTTGGCTCCTGGCACCCGTCACTGCATTCCTGGGGCACAACTCTAGGTGGTGCCATTCACATAGAATTCAGTGTGCAAGATCCCCCCCTTTCCCCCAGGGAGTTGTGTGACCATAGGCCACCCTGATGCCCTCTTCGGATCAGGGTTCTGTTTACGAGCCCAAGCTGATCAACCTGAAAGCTAGTGGTATTCAAGTGGGGCTTTACCGGAGATAGAGAGAGACAGACACAATAAGTTCCAGTAGGTGCCAGTAATGGGAGCTGTCTCCCAGAACAACAGGACACGGAGCAGTGTGGGGTCTTAGAGTAGGTTGTTAGCAGGGAAAAGAAGTGGCAAAGTCCATCACAGGGAAGGAAATCTGTCTTCAAGTTCCCAGATTGAAAAGGATAACTCAGGCCAGGCATGATAGCTCACACCTGTAATCCCGGCACTTTGAGAGGCCAAGGTGGGAGGATCCCTTGAAGCCAGGAGTTGGAGACCAGCCTGGGCAAAAAATTAAGAAAATTTGCTGGATGTGGTGGTGCACACCTGTAACTCCAGCTACTCAGGAGGCTGAGGAGGGAGGATCATTTGAGACCAGGAGTTCAGGGCTACAGTGAGCTACGATCACACCACAGCACTCTAGCTTGGGCAACAGAGCGAGACTCATCTCTCAGAAAAAAGAAAACAAAGCCGGGTGTGGTGGCTCAAGCCCGTAATCCCAGCACTTTGGGAGGCTGAGGTGAGAGGATTGCCTAAACCCAAGGGTTCAAAACTAGCCTGGGCAACTTGGTCTCTACAATATATCAAAAAATTAGCCGGACATGGCAGCGTGCAACTGTAGTTCCGGCTGCTTGGAAGACTGAGGCGGAAGGATCGCCAGAGCCCAGCAGGTCTACGCCGGGGAGGCTGTGAGCAAGCCACTGCACTCCAGCCTGAGTGACAGAGTGAGACTCTGACTCAAAAAAACAACAAAAAAAAAACAACAACAAAACCCAGTATGTAAGCACCCAGTGGGGTGTGGTGTTTAGTAGGTATGCAGTGAAAATGAGGGGAGTCAGAACTGGCGCTACATTCCAGTACCCGGGTTTGGGCATCTTAGAAGCAGAGTGGCCCAGCCCAGCTGGCTGCACTTGTGCATGGGAATTTGCTGAAATCAGAAATGGGATCTGGACCCAGATGGGGGTCAGGAATTTGTTTCCTTCCCTTTTCTCCTTCTTGGAGAAAGCTTAGTTCATTGTTTAGTATGAAAAATAACAACCAGATGAAGGAAGGAAGGATCATCAGGAATGATAAATAATGTGGTCCAGATGTGGCTTTGCGGAGCTGCGTCTGCGTGAGCGCCACTCCTCCGCGCCGTCACCTTGCGGGGAGATTCCCTTGTTTCCACGAGGCTGTGGCAACCCAAATGATTTTTTGTAGCTCCTCTTTGGGGATTGTCTTCAGGGGGTGTGACTCAGTTTTTGGATGGTCCTTATTGGTGAAAAACCTTTTTCCTTCGCTTTTTTTGGAAGTCAAAAAAAAAAAATTCAGTTAGTAACAGTCGTCTTGAGTATTTTGTAAACTGGCTCGAAAGTCAATTCTGAAAGTCGACTTTGCAGAAATTTTTTTTTTTTTTTTTTTTTTTTGAGTTGGAGTCTCTGTCGCCCAGACTGGAGTGCAGTGGCATGCTCCCAGCCACCACGGCCTCCACCTGCTGGGCTCCAGCGATCCTTCCGCCTCAGCCTTCCAAGTAGTCAGGACTACAGGCACGCGCTACCACGCCCGGCTAATTTTTTGATTTATTGTAGAGATGAGGGCTTGCCAAGTTGCCCAGGCGAATCTCGAACCCGCAGACTCAGGCAATCCACTCACCTCAGCCTCCCAAAGGCGCGGGATTACAGGCTGAGCCACCGAGCCTGGCTACAGAAATGTTTTAATCAGCAGAGGTGCACATGGAATGAATATGTGCTCTCCTCCGGTGACTGTGTGGAAGGGCACCCTCATTTGTCCTGCCATGTTTGTTTAAAGAAACGAGTCACAGATAGAGATTCCATATTGAATTCTGCATGGTGAAATAATGTTGTATGATGTTGAAGGCATATGCTAGCCACCTTCTCCTCTGCCTGCTAGTCTGATGATGTATAATGTGCTCGCTTTTGCCAAGGAAGGCACGGAGGCTGTGTCTACACAGGTAGACCCAAGTGAAAAAGTGGTACAGGTGTCCAGGAAGAAGTTTTGGGTCTCCAGCTGTCCTTGACAGTTGCCTGACTCTGCGCTCCTCTCTGGACTAGCTCTATGTTCATTCCAGAGGAACTGGACGGAGTGCACAGTCAGACGGAGGAAGATTAATTTCTTAGCTTGATTCTCTGGCATTCACCTGCAAAAATTATCACTGAGGCCTAAAAGAGGAAATCTGTCAGTTCATGTAAAAATGTATTTTTCACAAAAGTGGAGGGGGTGAGTTCAGAAGGAACCCACAGAGAAAACGTGTTCATACAGTTATTAGTTAACTTAAATGAAGAACTCTCCAGTGGATCCCCATGAAGAAATGGGTGAGCATCAGATCAGGGAGACTGAGGGTCAGTCTCAGGAACGTCGCCTGCTTTGAGTGGTGGCTTCTCTGTCCCTTTGGGAGGAACCCTGTCTCTGGGCTTGAGTTAGGTGTGTGCAGGGGCTTTGGGTGCAATGGCCTGGTCATTGAAGGGGTGAGATGGCAGAGGGAGGGGTGGAGTGACCTCCAGGAGGCCCAGCCAGGCGGAACGCTCAGCGCCCCTCTGCTGATAGACCAAGCTGCAAATCAGGAATTTATTAGGAGCTGAGACTCATTTTCCCACCCTTTATGGCCCTGACGACTCAGAGCCAAACTCTGGCAAGGGGCTTCCTCATGGTTTTAATTAGACAATTAATTTTTTATTGCATCATTTGATTTCCAGCGCCGATTCCACTCTCCCTCTTGTTCCCCACCTGCCTCCCAGCTGTGAACAGCCAAGGGGAGACTGGGAGATCCAGGGAGGGTGCAGCGAAAAGAAACCCGGTCTGCCTTTGAGCTGATTTAGGAGTCAGTGAAAGAGGAGGGGGCGGAGATCCCTCTGCCACCCCCAGCATGTCTAGCACCAGAGATACTGTCCAGAGCTCGGTGCTGGGCTTGCAGAGCCTGCTCAAAGACATTCTTAGCTTCTCCTCCCGAGCTTCTCCCTGGCTGCTGCGGCTGCTGGGCTAATCAGTAACACAGGGTGGGAGTGGGGGCAGGGAACGGCGCCCCGAGATGCATTAGCAACATTTCTGTGGTTAATCCTGGCCGTGCTTGGAGGCTGTTTACCCTCTACCCGGGGATTAGGAACCTGTTTGAGTTAGAAGGGCAGAGAGAGGCCAGTGCTCGTCTCTGTCCTCCACCTGCTTTTTGGAGCTGGGGCGGGGGCGCTGAGCCAGAGGAATAAAAGGAGTGAGGGAAACTTGTCTCCAACCTGCCTCCGATACTGATCTCCTGCCCTCCAGCTGCTGGGACTGCTTTGGCATCTTGATCCTCGCCACCCGGGGTCTCGCCCCTCACCACTGCCCTTGTCAATATCACCCTGGCTTGAAAGGCAGGAGAGAAGGAAGGAGGGAAAGGATGCAGTGTTTTAGCAGTGAGGATGAGCCTGGGCGGAAGGGTTCCCTGTGTGTGATGTATGTTCTCTTAGAGGAGGGGGGATGTCCCCTCCCAAGATTCTTGACCATGCTTATATTCCACCTTGAAAGGAAGGGGAGATGGCTAGACTCCAGGAAGAACTTACTTTCGGTAGCAGGAACATGCAGCCCCTTCTTTAGAGTTTTATGATATGGCAAGTCCAGTTTTTTTTTGTTGTTTTTTTTTTGAGTTGGAGTCTCACTCTGTCATCCAGGCTGGAGTGCAGCGACACGCTCATGGCCACTGCAGCTTTGACCTGCTGAGCTCAGGCAATCCTTCCGCCTCAGCCTTCCGAGTAGCTGGAACTACAGGCACGTGTCACCATGCCTGGCTAATTTTATTTATGTATTTATTGTAGAGATGAGGTCTCATCAAGTTGCCCAGGCTGGTCTTGAACCCCTGGGCTCAGGCAATCCTCTCGTCTCCACTTCCCAAAGTACTGGAATTATAGGCATGAGCCACCGCGCCCACCTCCCAATATTTTATTGAGAGCAACATTGCTCAGAGGCCTTAAAATGCAATGGAGAGGGCTGTTTCCTTAGGTGTCCTGTTGGTGGGGACATTGTCACTTGTTGTTTTAACACAAGGATTCTTTCTGGAAGTGTGCATGCTCACACCCACACACAGGGCACTGGTGCACATGTGCAGGCCTGCACCCTGCCAGGTGTGATCCCTCAATGTGCCCAAACTCTAGGCTATTCACAGAAAAGCGTGCATGTGCACACATACACAGACACAACCAGCAGAACCAAACTGGATCACATGCAACCAAACTGATGAGCTTTTACACTCAGAAGTGGGTTCTGAAGAAACTCCAGGACCCTTGCAGGTACAGCAAGCCCTCCAAAAGAATAAGCTAGGACACTATTCAAAGAGAGGACTCTGAACGGGCATGGTGGCCCATGCCTGTAAACCCAGCATTTTGGGAGGCTGAGGCAGGAGGATTGCTTGAGCCCAGGAGTTGGAGACCAGCCAGGGCAACATAGCAAGACCTCATCTCTCTAAAAAAAAAAAAAATTAGCCTGTAGTCCCAACTACTTGGGAGGCTGAGGTGGGAGGATTGCTTGAGCCCAGGAGCTTGAGGCTGTGATTATGTCACAGCACTCCGGCCTGGGTGACAGGGGGAGACCCTCTCCCCAAACAAAAACACAGAGAGGGCTCTAGTGATCTTCCTTGCTCCCCATATTCCTCTAGCATCAAAGCAACGGCAGCACTGGTGAGCATGTAGCCTCATGCCAGTCATGGCGGGTCTAGGAGAGCATACGTGTTCCGTGGGGCCCAGGACTACAAGAACAGCAGCACATATTTAGACCGAACTGTGAGAAACACAGATAAAAGGACCCGGAGATCAAAGGGCCCCTAGAAGTGCAGTGTGCAGACCTCTGGATCCAGGATTTGTTCTAGAAACAGGGCTGCTCCTTCTGGGAAAGCTCACAGTGGACAGTCCTGCTGCTGGGGATTGAGGTGCTTCGACACGGGCAGCGAGGGGACTAGGGCAGGGATGGGCCTTCTCGGGAGGAAGTCCTGCCTCCGTGGTGGGGGCACATCTCTGACAGCCTGTCTACCACCTCCCAAGTTGTGCAGAAGGGTATTTCTGCACAACTGAATCCACAGGAGAAAGGGACAGAAAAGTTGTGTGCCTGGGCCCCCCGGGGGGGGGCACAACCCGTGTGTACCACCTGCCAACATCCGTGCTTGCATATGGCCCCACGATGGAGAGATGTGAATTCAGACCTTCCGGGACCTGCACACTGGGTGAGGGTGGTGCCACATGGATGCAGGGGCATCTGAGTTTGGCATCTCTGGGACAGTGAGGACAAAGGGACCAGAAGGGCAGGCAGAGCCCCCCGGGGAGGCCATGCATGGGGGTCAGAGTCCATCTGCAGGGAGAGGGAGAGGAAGAGAAATAGTGAAAAGACAAGGAGAAAGAGAAGAGATGAAAATGAAGACCCTGGAACAGAAAGAGAGGAAGAACGAACAGGGAACCACACAAAGAGGGGCCGAGGCGCCCGCCTGAGCGGGCCGTGGGCCTCGGAGGCAGGCGATGGGGCCTTGGAGGGCCAGTGGTTGACACAGCCATTAGGCTGGGCCTGAAAGGTGGGCAGGAAGGCAGGGAGGGGAAGGGGAGGCAGACAAAACTCCCGCTCTCTGGGCAGAGGCGAGGGCGGCGAGCTGCTTCTCCTGGCTAGAGAGCCCACTGCGTTCCGTTCTTCTCCCCAGCTCAGGGCCGAGATTGACAGGACTGCAGCTTCTCTGGGTCCTGGGTGGATTTGAATAATTAAGTCATCTGGATTCTTATGATTTACCATTTTCAATGATAAATAGACAGCGCCCAAGCCAGCCAGTTGGCAAAACTCAGGCTGCTAGTTATAATTTGTCAAGCTGCCAGCAGATTCATGTTTTATGCTAATGGAGAGAGACTCATCGACTAGGGGGAGGCAGTGACCGGGTCAGCTCTTTCCTCAGGCACCCCAGAGGTCGGGAGGTCGGGGGAGAAAGGCCGAGGAAGGTATGGATTTTCTGTAAGGGTCAGTGTAATTTTATCATAATTCAGCGGGTGCACACGCTCTTGCATGCATGAAGGGTCAAGTATGGAGAGATGTGTTTGGATCTGCGCACACCCCATCCTTCCTCCACACCCACAGCCCCACACCTGTGCCAGCTTGGGGCCCAGTGTGCACCCCCCTTCAGCCCCTGCACACAGGCGCACCCTTGCTGTCACCTGCAGGTATGTGCTACACCCAGGCAGTCACAGGCCTGCTGGGAGCTTCAGAAACACAGTGTGTCACTCCAGCACCCCCGCCCCCACCGAGCGCCGCTACGAAGGGCCCCTCCGCTATTGCGACTGACCCTTTATTCTGGGCTTTCATGGCCGCGGAGCCCAGTGCATTACTCCAGTGGGGAAGACACATGGGCTCAGGGCAGTCCTGCTCATCAGCACCTGGGGCCAGGCTCCTGGGGCTGGGAGGCCTGGCAGGTGGAGGGTTGCCATGAAAACCAGCTCCAAATCAAAGCAAACCGAATCCAAACCAAACTTTCTTTTCTGTTGGTTTATTTGTACATTTGTTCACAACACATTGAAGCCTCACAGAGCCAAGCATCTTTTCCTGAGGTAGAGAAATGCCTTGCACATAATAGGTATAGGGACTCAATAAATGCTCCTGGCCTGAGCAGCTGAGGCTACTGACTTCTAAATGAGCTAACAGCCTGTTTTTCCCTCGAGTCTCCCACCTCCACACCATCACTGGTTTGAGAGGCCAGAGATCCGGCGTGAGGCTGGGTGAGGACTTCCTATCCCTTGACATGAGAACTCTGGGCCTCGGTGTGATGAGAAATGCTAATTTTATACCCACGGAAGCAATCTGCTCTCAATTTTGACCCCCAAATGCCCTCAAAATGGATCAATGAGCAAGGGAGGTGGAGGAAGGCACATCTGTCCCTCCTTCTGCCCAGAAGAGAATCTGAATTTGCTTTGAGCGGCTTGCGGGCAGGGCTGGGAGCTGCCGGTTTGCTACTCTTGGCAGCTCTGAGGTTGGTGGGGGCATGGGGAGAAACTTCCCATTTCCCTGTCCCCCACCACCCCCAAGTGGGGGAGAAAACCAGAACCACAAACAGAATGGAGCAGAAGCCAGGGCAGTGAGGAGGATTCAGAGACACGAAAAGCTGTTCCAGGCGTCTGGCTTCAGGACGCAGCTCAGCTGTCGGCTCCGCCCGCCAAGATTCCGGATCCTGCGAAGTTAGCTGGGTTTCCTCTCTCCCTGCCAGGATAGGGCAAGGAGGCCGGTCTGGGCAGACAGTCTGCACCCCCTCACCAGGGCCTGGAAGAAGCTGCCTCCCTTCTCTGCTGAGCAGGTATGGTGACAGTGGGCCTGGCGAATCAGGGGTGTTCCACGGAGAAAGAGGACGCCGGAATGCATCAGGAATAGTGAAACACGTTCTGCTTGTTTAAGAGTTCCAAGCTCCGACCTGGCATTACTGGCCTCCCTCTCACTCACCCTGAAGGAGCAGCAGCCTTGGGGGCACCTGCAACTCAGCTTTCAGGGCCAGGGCGGGCTGGCTGTGGCTTGCAGATGGCTGGGGGTGGAGAGGGGTTGTCTGGGGTGAGCCAAGGGGAATGTGAAGGTCATCATTATGATTGATACAGAAGTGGATTCATCCCACATCTGGTCAGCACAGCTCACTCCCCTCATCGCTCTGATCCCAACATTTGCACCCGCACCATGAACTCGGAGGGCAGGGTGCATGGGAACTAGCTGAAAGGTCTCAGGGCAGAGCCTTCTGGGACACGAAGGCAGCACAGGAGCCCGGCTTAGACTAGATGAAAGAGGGAGAGAGAAATCAGGAAGGAAGGAGGAAGCTAGAGAAAAGGGAAGAGCTTAAAGAACAATGCCGGCAATGTGGACGGAGGCCTGGTGGGGGCATTGCAAGGTCTACCACCAATATGCCTTTATAGTGGGTGGCTTGGGGGCACCCCAGTCCCTCCCCAAGGCTGACACTGCCCCTGGAAGACCTGGTTGACCTCAGTGACCTGCCCTGTTACACTTTTGGGAGACAAAAGAATTAATGAATTGGCTTTAAGAAACCTTCTGAATCACACCAGGCAGCTGCCACCAGAGCCCATGGGCAGGGCATAGGGAGGGCAGGCCTGACAGGCTACAGATACCCCCAACCCCAGTAAGTCCCCTCTATAGACTCAGCCTAAGGTCACTTGACCAACTCATCTGTGTGTGTGTGAATTCAGTGAAATCCTGACAAACCTAAGGCCCATTGCCCTGGTAGGGAATGGCCTCACCCTCTTTCAGGTATGAGATTCTTTTCCTCCCCCAGAGTTTGCAAATCTCCTGCCAAGCTCATTACAGGTGAATCCAACCCTCCTGGCATGGAGAAACCCCTTGACCTGGAAGGTAGTTTTCTGGGGCAGGGATGGAGATAAGAATAGCAAAGGAGGAAGATTTTTTTCTTCTCGCTGATGGACTAAAACGAAGATTCCCCCTCCCCAAAGACCTTACCTTTATCCCTCTCTCACTGGCAGACACCCAGGCAGGCCAACCAAAGTTACAGGAAAATCCTTGATGCCAAGGGCTCGTGGGACAGATGGTCAAACTGAGGCTCAAGGTCACTGATCCAGAGCACGCAAAGCCCAGGACAGAGTGGCCGGGCCTCCAGGCAGCATCTGCTAGCAGGGTGGGAACAGAGGCAAACCCGGGGACTGCGGGTTCTCCCTGGCGGAGAGGGGGCCGCCAGGGAGAAATCCCCCACTGGTGCTTGCCTCGCTGGCCCCTTCTGCTTTATGCAGGTTTTGGATCTTGACCCGCACATTTCAGAGTCTCAAGGCCACGGGCCCAGGTCGGTGGGCTGCGCCGGGACAGCGACAGGGACAGGTGGGGCCGCAGGAGGAGCTCTTTCTCCAGCTCTCGCAGCTGCTTCTGGAAAAGCCTGTCCGCGGGCAGCCTCTGCCTCTACCTCCCCGGTGGGGCGCAGGCTGCCGTGGGCAGATCTGGGCGCTGGAGATGCGGGGATGGTGGCAGGGGTCAGGGCCTAGGCAGCCTGGGTGAGGCCGGAAGGGATCCCACCTGGCCTCTCCCGCTCGCTCTCCTTCCTTCCCTGTGCTTCTCAGGAACCAGGGTCTGCATTCTGTTCCTCCCCGCCCCACTTTCCCCTTCGTCTCTCTGTATCTTTACTTCTCACTTCCCTTCCCCTCCTTTGCTTTCTTTCCGCCCCACCTTCACTTTCAAGCTCTTCCATCGCTTCGCCTCCTCTTCCTTCATCCTGGCTTTTCTCCTCCCTGTTTCCTTCCATTTCTCCTTTCTCACGCTCGCCTCCCTTGCTTTCCTTCTTTTACTCTCAGCTTCCTCTTTGCTGGCTTTCTCTTCCTCCCCACCCTTCCTTTTCTGGCTCTTTCCTCTCTGCTCTCGTCTCTAATTTTAGAAACCCAACGCCTTTATCCGTATTCCTTTATCCATATTCCATTCATGCTGCTCTCTCCTTCCAGACCACTTTTCTCTGTCTCCGGCGTTAAGGGCTTTTCCTATTTTTTTCCTCTCTCCTAGTCTTTTCTCTTTGTTGTTCTAAATTTTTCCAGTCTGTTGTGCTGTCTCCTAGACCCTCTTGCTGTCTTCCTTTGTTTCTAGATCCTCTCTCTGCAATGGGCATAATCCCGCCCCTCCCCAGGCAAGTTTTCTGTCCAGTGTCGCCCGGTTGTCCTCCCTACATGCCTTCCTCAACCCCTCTCAACTTGGACCTGGATCTCAAGGGCCCCAAAACGGGCTGTTACCCCTACTTGAGATGTCAGGGCTGGGTCCGCAGTTCCCATGGCAGGCTTAGGGAAGCCTTGCCAAACCACTGCCATTCCACCAATCCTAAGAAGAAAGAGGAACAGAAGAAAGGAAAGAGGAAAAAGAGAGAGATGGTGGCACGGATCAGTGGGATGGGGGTGGAGGGTGGAGGCAGGAGCCAAAAAGGGACCAGATTCATCAAGGTGGGGGCACAGGGGCAGGCGCCCTCTCTGAGCGCACCCGGAGCCCCAGTGCTGGCAAAAAGAAGCCCACGTGGGCCCCCATCAGTTTTGGGATTGGGGATGGACGAGGCCTTTATGCAAATCCCCTGGGCTGCAGAGTTGTGAAGAGCCTCCCGATGAGAGGAAAGAAATGGGTTTACATTTGCTTTGAATATCAGTGGCCTTTATGTCTGCCCCAGGATCCAGCCTGCTCAAAGGCTGGGTGTTTTGGGAACCACAGCAAACACTCTCTAGGCAGCGCCAGCTGCAGCCCTCCTAAACCTCCCAGCTAGGCCGGCCCAGTTCCGGGCTCACGGATGAGCAGGTGCCAGAGCAGCCGCTAGACCACTGGCAGAAAAACCGCAAGAGCAGCGAAAACAAAGGGCCAGGCGGATTCCAGGCTCCTGATCCAGTAGGGCCAAGTGCCTCTGGACGGGTGAGCCCAGGAGGGCCAGAGATACCCTGTGCTCAACGTGGGAATTTTCTCTCCTGTGGCCTACCACCCCTCCTGGCTCTCTCCAAGGTGCCTGCCACCTGCCTGGCTCCTCCAGCCCAGGGTTCCCCAGAAGGGGGCCTGACTCAGAAATCTAGGGCATAGGGACCACCCTCTGTGAGTGTTGGCCCGACCTCCCCAATCAGAGACCCTACCTGCCTCTGCTTCACTCATCTCCCCAGACCACCGCAGGCTGGCTCTGCAACCGCCCTGCCACACACACCTCTTGTCCTGGGCCCTGAAGTTCAGCCACACCCTCTGAACCCACCCTGCACTCCTGACTCCCTTTGGAAGCACCTCCCCGTTTCTTCCTCCTGGGATATCTCTTGTGGGGGACAATCTCAGTTCTAGGAGGGGAGTAGAGGCCTCTTTCCCCTGCTCTCTGAGAGCTACAGAAGGTGGGGAGGTTTGCTGGAGGGGGGAGCGGGACATGCCCTTGACTCCATCTTAGGAAAATGGGTCTCAGAGTGAAAGTGGATTTTTTTAAAAAAGGATATATGAGAGTTGTGCTCTCTCTTTTAAAATCACCACAAGGTCCCAGGACAGTAAGGGCTTAGGCAGTCCCCCACCTCCATTCTGGTGGAGTCGGAAACTCTGCTCTGGGCAGAGTCCCCTCTGGGGGATCTCCAAGCGTCTCTAAGGGATTGCTGGGGTGAGCTGGTTAGGGACCCTGCCGGTTTTCTTTTTTTCCCCCGTGAGTGGTCAGTCGCCACTGGGAGTAAGGGAAGGCATCCTTCCTTCAGAATGGGAAGCAGAGCGCCCCTACCTTCCACTCCAAACCTCAGAACCTCAGCTCTGCTCCCTTCTCCACCACCCTTCAAATAACTTTTCTGAAGTTCCCAAAAGTTGCATTGGGGGAAAAAGTCATCTCCCTCAGACTCTTCAGGTCTCTTGGCCCTAGCTTTAACCGTCCCTCTCCTCCCAGTTTCAGAAACAACCCTCCTTCTCCCCGACAGCTGCCCCCTTAGTCCCCAAACTCAGGGGAAGAAAGCTGCTCTGGCCCCAGGCACCCCGCACCCCAGGCGCCCAGCCCCGGCCTGCGTCCTCCGAGGGCAGGCAGATGAGTGCCTGCCTGGCGAGACAGGATGGAGCAGGAGAGCCCGAGGCCACCACGGAGAGACGACGGTGACGGGCTCCAGCCACCGCTTCGGGCCCTGCTTACCTGCTCGGGTCGGGCTCCTCTTGGTTTCCATCCACTCAAAAGTTTGTCCTTCTCTCAGAGGATTCCAAAAGGCGCAAACTCGGCCCTTGGGGAGAGGAGGCGGACAGAGGGCCTTTGAGGGCGCAGGCGCTGGATCCGGAGCAGGCCCTGGGGAACAGGACTCGGTGCACCGTCCCCCAAGTGGGGACCGAAGCAGGGATCCGGGGAGCGCACCCAGGTGGGGGCAGGGACTGGGGGAGGGTAGCCCAGGGACGGCCCGGGAGGGAGTGGGCGCTGTTGAGGGAGTGGCAGCGGACGCCCGGAAAACTGGAAGGAGAGGTCCCTGGGTCCCTGGCGACGTCTCTTGCTTCCTCCAGTTTCTGTCCTCCCGGGTGTGTCCCGGCCCACAACATTCCCTCGACCTCTTCTGGGGCGGCGCTCAGGGGCCCCACATGGCGGAGAGGAAGGATGAAGGGACGAAATCCCCCCTCCTTTAGCCCCTCCCCAACCTCCGCGCCACCGCTGCCCCCCCCATCTCCCCAGAGCCAAGGGACAGAGAATTGCGACTAGAAATTCGATCGATTGGTACGAGGGACCACGTGGTCAGGGGCTGGCCAATGACCAGGCCGCCCGGGATGAGCTAATAATGGAAGCAATTTGTAACTTTCAGTAGCTCTCTAGGCCTGGGTACCGGAGGGAGGGAGGCGGGCAGAGGTGGGGAGATGGGCACCCCCCAGTCCTTCCAGCCTCCCCCATTCGTCCAGGGGCACCATTTCTCCGGTCCCCCATTTCTCCTTTCCCCTAACACACAGACACGGGCAGGGTCCCTCGCCCACTCCTGTCTGGCCGCCGCTGCTCCAGAGCGAGGTAAGCTGCTCGTCCCCCCCAACTTCCCTCCCTTCCCCTCACCCCCTTCCTTTCTAGCACCTGCAAACAACGCCTCCTGTCCGGTCCCGCTACACAATATAAATCCGATTTTGTTTGTTTTCTTAGATGGAAAAAATACTCTTTTGTATTCTTTTGCTTAAACTAGCTTGAATTTGGGGAAAAAATTAAATTCAGATGAGTACACTTTTTTGGGGGGAATGAGTGGTACGTCCCTCTTTTTTGATACATTTTATACTTCCTTCTCTTGGGGAGAAGTATTCTACTTAGGGAGAGTTTACTTATCTCTAGGGATGAGCTAACACCTCATGGTTTTTTTTTTTCCCCTCCAAGTTTTACTTCTTGAATGATGTTACCATCACCTCCTTCCTGCATCCCATCCTCCAACCAGACTGTTTACAAATATACTTAGTAGATTTCAAGTGTATTCGTTATTCTTCTCTCATTAGTTTTTCAGCTGCCACAGAATCGCCACAAAATTTTTCCCCCCCTGCTTTGTAAAGGAGGTTTAGTTCTGTGTTGATTCCTCTTTTTGTTTTGTAAATGAATGTATTGTTTGGAAACTCCGTGGGGGTGTGAATAAGGTCTCTTTTGATGAATTCCAACCCCTCCTTTTTTGAAGAACAATTTGCTTGGAATGTGTTTCATATATTTTCCTCATTTTTATTGTGCCTCAATTTTGATGTATTTTTACTTCCTTTTAAATTCTGACCTCTTTGTTATAGTTAATCTTTTGGATGTGTTAAATCATTTAAACATTTTTTGTTTTATAAACTTGCACACTTAGTAGATTTACTTCCCTTTCCCCAACCCCCTTTGCATTCCTCCTCCTCAATCGAAGAAACCCCATCTTCAACTTCCACAAAACTCAGCTTCAAATTAGATTCAGTCTCCCCTCTCTTTCCAGCCTAGGAGGGGTGTCTGGAAAGTAGGAAACGTCCTCCCTGGGCTGGAACCTCTGCTCAGGTTCTAGCTCTAGGCACCTCCAGTCCGACCTCCAAGCCAGAAGAACCAGAGGGAGCAGAATTTCTGTTCAACTTTCTTGTTTGGGACTATGTTCTTTCCACCTCTTCTATTCCGGGCAACTCTCTGGCACACAGTATTGAATTTTAAATTCCCATCTTGTCCCTAAATTCTAAGAAAAATGCAAGCAGATTTTTTTCCCTCCCTTAAATGTTAGCTGTTGACATGAGGGGTCCTATGTCCTGGGGGAGGATTTTCAGAGGGACACACAGTGTTCATTCCCCTGATAGTTTGGGTTACTGCAGGAATGGCAGAGATTGGGGGACCCCCCTTTTGATCTCTGGCTGTGGCTTTGAACAAAGAAGGTCAGACAGCTGGGCTGGGGACTCGATCATGTCTGGTCAGTAGGGTTTGGCTTAAGAGAGAGTGTTTGGGGCAGATCTCGGCTCTGAGGAAATTCTTCTTCTTAGCATTACTGTAAAGGTAAACTATTCACATGGTGTGACATGGCTTCAACCTGTCCGATTCATTACAGCTGCCAAAATAAAATTACAAGAGGAATTCATGTTTCCCGAAGACCCGCCTCCTGTGACTTGGTCCTTCCTCTTAGGGAAACAGAGCTCAACTGGACAGAAGTAAAATGGGCACTCCTCCCTTCCAGGCTGCCTTGTCACATTGACATTCTGGGCACATTTAGCCCAGCCCCTGTCCCTGCTTCTCCCAAGTATGAATCTAAATTACTATTAATAAGGGGCCGCTCCAAGTTAATTGGCATTAAAAGAATTCATTTCAATTTGTTAATATTAAATGAACGTTCTGCACTTCAGCTCCCTTCTTCGCCCTGGATTCCCAGATGAGTGATGGGAAGAGGGGCGAGGGGGTGGAAGGAGGGTTTTATTTCTGGCTTTCCAGCCTAGCCACTGCAGTGCCTCCCCCAGGGGTGCACGATCAGGCGCAGTGGGGGCCCACTGGGCCCAGTCTGATGGTCTTTTCTGGTGAAATTCGTCTGTTTCAGCAGGAGCTGAGGGGAGGGATAGAGGGGAGCAGGGGGAGGGGCCGGAAAGGTCTGGGAGACAGTGTGGGGGAGAGGAGGGACTAGGGAAGAGGTGAGAAGGGAAAGGGGAACGAGGGCTGTGGCTGAGGATAAGGCGGATTTGAGAAGAATCTGGTAACTCAAAAACCCACCCAGGGAAGGAGGAGGTAACCAGCTAGGGGGTCTGCAGCTATCTAGCTTGCTGTTTAGGGCAAATTGCTTAACTTTGCCTTAGTTTCTGGACCTGTAAAGCAGGGCTAATAATAATAGAATTTATCTCAGGGGTTGTTTGGAATGAGATGAAAGACATGTCATGTGTTTTCCACAGTGCTTGGCACACAGAAACTGCTAGCATATGACAGCTCTCTTGACGGCACTTGGTTAAGAGTCTCCGTCCTGCCTTGTACTAGTTGTATGACCTGGGCAGTTTATGTATCCTCGAAACTGCTCGCATATGACAGCTCTCTTGACGGCACTTGGTTAAGAGTCTCGGTCCTGCCTTGTACTAGTTGTATGACCTGGGCAGTTTATGTATCCTCTTTGTCTGTAAAATGGGGTTAATAGGGCCTGGCTCAAAGGCTGCTGGGAGGGTTGAAGGAGTTGGTCTGTGTGAAGTGCCTGGTCTCCTAGAAAGCGCTGGGGAAGCATTCGCTCTCATTGCTATGATTGCCCTTCTGATCTTGGAAAGCTGGAAACAGAGGCACAGAGAGCTACCACTCACAGGCTGTGCGCTCCCTGGACCCTCCAAGACTATGGTCACATCAGCCCCTTCACCCCTATCCCTGAGTGTAGTCCTGCTCCCAGGGCTGCAGAGGTGAGGGCCAGGAGCCATGCCAGAACCCCAGAAGCTGGGTGCCCAAGTTCTTCCCCGGCCTCGCCTCTGGCTCTGGGGTTGGTGGTTCCCTCTCATTGCTCATAGACTTCAAGGTCTAAGAGCTCCTCTTGGTAGAATCAGTCCTGGGAGTGTAGCTTGAGGGAGGCTGCAGAACAGAGGAGGCTAAATACCTCTAAGTAGGCAGAGTCCACACACTGAGCTCACTCAAGAGTGGGCAAAACAGAAAGCCAAGGAGATGAGGTGACCTGACAAGGTTCTAAGGTTAGAAAGTGGCTGGAATTTGAATTCCAATCTGGTGACAAACTTAACTGCCCTGCCATCACTGCACACTTTCTGAAGGAGGAGGTGAGCTTTCTGAGGGGGAGGAGAACTCTCTGAGGGGTGAGAGGGCTTCCTGAGGAGGGAGGGGACTTCCTTAAGGGGGAGGTGGGATGCCTGAAACCTGGGACAAGGATGAGGCCAGCACCACAGGGCAGATGGAAGATGGGTGGGGGTAGAGCGTGGGAAGTAGCGAAGGGGGATTTTTCAATCAGGGAAGCCTTCCTGAGAGAGATCATAGATCAGGGTTCACATGGGAAGGGAATGAGGATAGGAAGTCAAGAAGAGCAGGGAGTTCTGCATTAGCAAGGGCAGAGAGGGAAAAGGCCACAGCAGAGGCTGGCTGAGGGCAGGGGACATGGATTCGATTTGCCTTGGGGTTGCCCGGATGGCACCAAGTAAAATTAGCTACCATTTATGGAGGGCGTACTGCGTGCCAGGTACATATGCTA
This sequence comes from Cephalopachus bancanus, assembly GCA_027257055.1. Classification (NCBI taxonomy): domain Eukaryota; kingdom Metazoa; phylum Chordata; class Mammalia; order Primates; family Tarsiidae; genus Cephalopachus; species Cephalopachus bancanus. Next base: position 514,847 of record JAPVLO010000385.1, on the reverse strand, counting down.
GCTCCCTGGATGGTCACGAGAGTCCTGACCAGTAGGTTCTTATTCCTGTTTCCAAATGTGTCCGCTAAGCTCAGAGAGCTTGCTCCATCCTTGCGATCACACAGGCAGTGGCAGGGTTGGCCTGGCATCAGCCCGTGGGCCCGAGCTGCCTGCTGAGTGTGGCCTCCCTGTCCCAGTCCCATCTCCATCACTGGTTCAGGTCATCCTGTACCCCACATCTGTAGTCACTCCTGGTGACTGGGAACAAGGAGATGGAGAGAGGGGAGAGACCGAGAAAGGGAGGGGCAGGTGGGCAGAGGAGCCAGAGACTTTTCTTACATCCTCCCATGGGTGGAAGACGGATGGAAGACTGGGCTCTCTGCAGGGGCTTCCAGGTCACTTTCCAGGGAGCTGACGGGGATCAGGTTGTTTTCTGGACTGTGGGTGCTATTCCTCTGGGGACTTGAGCCCCACATGATACCTGCCTGTCATCTGCCAGAATCCCTTCTTTCCTGGTTGCGCAAGGATGGAGAGCCACCCAGCCAGATGCTCCATTTCCCAGCTGTCCTTGTGGCCAGGTGTGGCCACCAGGGAAGGTGAGCAGACCTTGTCATCAGAGTCTGAGGACACTGGGTTGGTTTTCCTTGGTGTACCTTTTCTACAAGCTGGACAGATGGACCCAAGACCCAGATTTGACATGGCCATTGAGGAGGAGAAGTCCCAAAGAGGGGACAAAGCCCCAGATTGACCAGCAGAGCAGAACTGCAGGCGTCAGAGCTGCTTTCTTCCAGACTGCCATGTGAGAAATAAACTTTTGTCTTTTGTATGCTGTTGTGTTTGGGGCCTTTTTCTTATAGCGTCTGCCACCATACTTCCTAATATGCCTTCTCACACCAGACCTGTCATTTCAAACCCACCAAAGGGACTATATCAGGCCATGGAATCACTACAATAACAACATCCATTGAGCCAGATAATTGACTGAAGGCTCCAAGCACATTATTTAGTAGAATCCTCATGACAAGCCCCTGAGGTAACCCTGTGATTATTCCAGCTTATAAATGAGGAAACTGAGACTTGAAGAAGGTAGGTGATGACCAGGCCTGGTGGCTCACGCCTATAATCCCAGCATTTTGGGAGGCTGAGATGAGAGAATTGCTTGAGACCATGGGTTTGAGACCAGCCTGGATCACTTGGCGAGACCTCATCTCTACAATAAAACAAAAAAATTAGCTGGGTGTGGTGGCACATGCCTGTGATTCCAGCTACTTGGAAGGTTGAGGCGGAATGATCACCTGAGCCCAGCAGGTCAAAGCTGCAGTGGCCAAGAGCATGCCACTGCACTCCAGCCTGGGTGACAGAGTGAGATTCTGACTCAAAAAAAAAAGAAACTAGGTGAGGTGACGTGTCAAGGGATAGCAGAGGGTAGAGCTGGGCATCATACCCACTGAGTGTGCAGAGCTGACACACATCACCATGGAGCAAGGTGGACAGAGCTGGAGGGATCATGGAGGTCACCCTGCACTTGGACAGAACCCTTGACAGTCACCACAGGGATCCGGTGACATCCCATTCCCACCCTCAAGAAGCTCAGCCAACCATGCGTGTTGCACATTGGGTCATGATACAAGATTTATTTGAAGAGAGGACCCCAATGCTAAAGTAGTTTGAAAGCCCCTGATAAGGTCAATACCACCCCCTCTTTTTTTGTATATGAGCTCCAGAGTGAAGATGGAACTCCCTTAAGGTCACACACTCAGTTTTTCTGTGAATTCTTCCATGTCTAAGACGGGTTTTCTTCCTGCTCTTATCAGGTTGCCTTGACACAGGAAAGTAGAAACACAATCACATCCAGGGAGGGGGCGGTCTGTGTCTCCTGGAACAAGGCCTCAGAGGAGCCAAGCCGCATTGCCCCGATTTCCCTGGCACCCCTATTGTCGGGTATCTGACTAGAGACCCACCTCTCCTGGCCTGGAAGGCTGCACCTTTTGCCTACCCTTCACAGCACCCAGATGGCCAGACACTCGAAGGGATGGGGGGCTAGGGCCAGAGCCAAGGCGGGCAGATCCGTCTCTCTGAGTACCTCGTCTTTCCACCTTTGTATCTGGAACCGAAGGCTCCCTCCTTCCCCAGGCCCTTCCTGGTAGCCCACCAGAGAGGAGAAGGGGAAAACTGCCATAAATTTCTCCTATTTATACAAGAAGACAGAATGTTTCTTGTGCCAGAAAAAGCACAGAAAGGGAGCTGTCTGGGGAGAAGGGACCCAGCCCCACACCTGCTGGTCCATTCATCTTCCTGAGTCATGGCTTGGGGGCTACCACAACGTTGCCCATGTGAAGTGCAGGCTTTGACTTGGGGGGCAGCCAGGACAGACCAGGCCTGGGTTTTGTTTCTGATCCTTCTTTCGTCATCTCAACTGCCCCCTTCCCCTCACTCACTCTCTCTTTAAAAACAACTTTCTTGTAATACAGTTCACATATCATACAATCCACAACTTGGAACGAGCAATTCACTGGTTTTAGGAGAGTCACCGATATGTTAAACCATACATAGTCTCTCTAGAACATTCTCATCACCTCAGAAAGAAACCCCTTACCCTCCAGCTACCAGATCCTGACCCTCCCATATTCCTTCTTGCCCTAAGCGGTCACTGATAACTTTCTGTCTCCACAGACGTCCCTGTCTGGACGTGCAAGTGAATGGCTTCATATCACCATGGCCTTCTGTGACTGACTCCTTTCACTCACGATGATGATCTCAAGGTGCATTTGTGTTGTAGCATGCAGTGGTACTTCATTCCTTTTCATGACTGATTAATATTCCATTGTATGGATGGACCACGTGTTCATCCATCATTGATGAACATTTGGGTGTTTCCGCCTTTTAGATGTTACAATTCCCCCCTGCCCTCTGACATCTCTAGATAGCCTGGATCACATTCGATGAGGTCCATGGGCAAGAATGGGTGTGTCTAATGTGTGTGAGCTCCCAGAATCCCAGGGTCTTGGCATATGTCTTCCTTTGTATGAAGTACTAGGATTTTTCTCCCTCTGTTAAGTCCCTAAGGTGGAGGCCACGCCCTCCTCTCTCCACCAATTCTCCCTTTTTATCATTTCTGTCATTTTGGCCACTTGCTACGCTCCTCAAGTCAGGCCCTAGGGCTTAGAGACACCGCATGGATGAATGGACACATGCTGGGGACACGTTCCCTGAGTCTGGTCTCGAGCGGTCCTCCAGCGTCTCACAACTGAACGAAGGTCTGGGAAGCTCCAGAGTCAGGGGAAAGTTGTGTTCCTGGAGGTGTGACTGAGCCCAGAACCCAGCCCTTCAGCCCCCGCTTCCTTGCCTGGCCCGTGTCAGTCTTGAGACACAGTCTGAGCTCCATCCGTTCACTCAACAAGCGACAGATGCGGCCCTGCCCTGCCGAGCCTTGCAGTTCTAGTGGTGAGAGTAAGAAACACAGGTGAACAAAATCACGGCAAGTGGTACAAACTCTGTAGTCACTTGTCCAGTGAATGAATGAATGAGTGAACAAGCACTTACTATGTGATCTGGAAGGAAAATGTGAAAAAAAAATCAGAGTTAGACATTGTTTTCTGCTACCATCACATTTTCTTTCCTGGAAGTCAGCAATGCTGATCCATGCCTGGAGGGGGGAGTGAGGCCGATCATGCAAAACATTGGCTAAGTGGAGCTACCACTGGGGGGGGGACGACGGCTGTAAACCAAGAGATTCATACACTGCAGTGATTTTCACCCCTTGAATCATAGTTATTTCCATTCTGAAGATGAGAATAATTGAAACAGAGAAGTTAAGCAGCTGTCTGGAATCATGCCGTGGCTGTGTGTGGCAGAACACTGTGTCAGACACTGGACTGTGTGCTTGTCTACATGGCAAGCGCTGACTTCTCCTTCCAAGACCCCGGCATGGAGGGGGCCGATGCCCTTCTGTCCTGCCCGAGGCACAGAGGTCAGATGGAGGTGCCTGGCTCCGCTCACAGCTTGCTGTCCAGTAGCTGTCCTTGCTTCACGGCTGGGGAAGGGAGGAACCAGCTTTCTTTTTCTTTTTCGAGTTGGAGTCTCACTCCATTGCTCAGGCTGGAGCGCAGTGGCACACTAACAGCCACCCCAGTGTTGAGCTGCTGGACTTCCTTCCACCTCAGCCTTCCAAGTAGCCAGAACTGCAGGCATGCACTACCACATCCGGCTAATTTTTTGGTTTATTGTAGAGATGAGGTCTTGCCAAGTTGCCTGGGCTGGTCTCGAACTCGCGGGCTCAAGCAATCCACTTGCCTCGGCCTCCCAAAGTGCTGGGATGACAGGCTGAGCCACCGAGCCTGGCCAACCAGCTTTGCTTTCAAAAGCTTTTTCCTCCCAGTCCTTACTGTGCTGCCTGTTGTGTGTGGGAGGGACCATGAGAGGCCTGGACATTGTCAACAAGACTCGAACAAGCCAAAGAGCTGATGATGTTGACAAGAAGGGGCCCTCAACACAGCAGATAATCAACAGTGGGTGACTGACAGCCCCCTTAGCACCCATCTGCTGATCTTAGCACCATAAGCACCCATCACCCTGCTAGGTCAGGTGTCTTGCATGATCTTGAGGACGAATAATACATTTTACTTTATTTTTGAGTTGGTGTCTCACTCTGTCGCCCAGGCTGGAGTGCAGTGGCACACTCACGGGTCACTCCAGCTTCCACCTCCTGGGCTCAGGCGATCCTTCTGCTTCAGCCTTCCAAGTGGCTGGAACTACAGGTGTGCCACGACACTCGGCTAATTTTTTGATGTATTGTAGAGATAAGGTCTCGTCAATTTGCCCATGCTGGTCTCGAGCCCCTGGACTCAGGCAATCCTTTCACCTCGGCATCCCAAAGTGCTAGGATTATAGGCATGAGCCACCACACAGGCAAATAACACACTTGAAAATTTTCACATTTGTTAGTTCACTTCTCACAGCAAACATGAAAGTTTGTGGTGCTAGAGCCCAAGTGTCCTGCTTCATTGTATGTAATGAAATTTATGTAGCGTTTACGATGGACCATGTCCTCCGTTAAATGGTTCATAACTTTAAAAATTTTTTTTTCAAGATGGGGTCTTGCTATATTGCCCAGGCTGGTCTCAAACTCCTGGACTCCAGTGATCCTCCCACCTCAGCCTCCCAGGTGGCTGGAATTATAGGCACACACCGCCACATCCAGTTGTATTTCATGAGTAGTAACTCATCAGCTTTTTTCCACCCCGACAAGAAGTAGACATTAGCGTTATCCACATTTTTTTAAGATGAAGAAATGGAGCCATCCAATATCTGTAGTAGAGTAGGGATCACGCCCTGGCCGCTGGCCCCAGAGTCTGTGTGTAGTCACTCCACCAGGTGGGCCTGGCACGGTAATGACACTTGGGAACTCCAGTTTGTTTGTCTGGCAGGCCCCTCCCCTTCCCGCTGCCTCTCGCTGTCTTTACGGCCCATTGGAAAAAGCAAAGCCGGAGCTGTGGCTCCCAGGGTGACGATCCTTCAGCTGCCTCCTTGGCACTGTCACTCTCTCCTCGGTCTCCTGCCAAGGGCTCCAGCCGCAGAGGGTCTGCCGTGGATCAAGGTTTCTTCGGAGAAGGGCCTGCAGGGGGGCTGCTGTGAGAAACGCTGTTCCTTGCTCTTCCTGGTCCTCCCATCAGGAGGAACCAGATGAGGTCACGGCGCACTCGGAAGGGGGCCCCCAGGGCGGAGGGGTGCTACCAGGACGGATGGGGACTAACAGGGCAGAGGGGAGCCACCAGGGCGGAGGGGGGCCACCAGGGTGGAGGGGGGACACGAGGGCGGAAGGGGGCCACCAGGACACAGGGGGTGCCTCCAGAGTGTGGTCACTGGCTGGTGTGGAGACAATCGTGGGCTCTGTGGTCCCGACTGAGTGGCTGCAAGGTGAAGCCGAGACGGTGGGTGCCTGACACAGAGCTTCTGCAGGGCACCGTGTGTCACTCACTCCACCGGGTTCCTGACCTGGGCCTTGGGCAGTGTGTGCGCTGCTAGCGCGCTTGCTCATTGATTCACATGTCCACTTGCTGACTCTTCTTCCACGTATTCCGACGATGCCCCTGGTAGGCACCGTGCTGGACGTTGGGGATGAGCAAGACAAAGCCCCCTCCCCGCAGGGGCTCACGGTCTAAGGGGGAGGCAGAAGGAGGGTTCACGGGGCGCCTGTCGTGACCCGAGGAAGGAGCACTATTTACTGTTTGACACCCTCACCCCTAGCGGATCCTTCTCTCTCCACGCTGGGGGTGGGCAGCCCCAAGCCCAAGTGGCCAGTGGGCCTCCTCCCTCAAGCTGCCCTCTGCCTGAACCCCACCTTCCTGTGAGCTGAGCCCTTTGTGTCTTGTGTGTCCTTCCTGCCATCACTGGCCACGGCATGAGGCTTTGGGTTCGGGAGTGGGATCGTGGGGTGGGTGGAAGAGGGGTTGCCTCCCCGTTTGCCTCCCTGCGTTCTCTGTGCTGCTCTGCCCTGGGAGGTTGACCACTGAGGGCGGTGTCCTCTGGGCTCCCCATCTCTTCCCTGACCTGTGGAGTTTGGCCAACTGAGGTCCTGGTGGGGAAGGGGGGGAGCGGGGTGCTGTTCCCCCCTCCCCCGTCTCCCTCCCTCCCTCCCTGCCTGGAGTTCTGGCTGTCGTTTTGGTTCCTCGGTGGCCACGGCTTTGCCAAGAGACTCCTCTCCCATGACCCCTACTTGGCCCCACGGCCCCCGCTCACGTTGGACTTGGGAGGGAACATTTCCATCTCTCATCCCTTTGGGAATTCCTGGTGCCGCATCAGCCATTGCTGGATCCCTCAGTCCTGTCCACGCCTTTAACAGTTGTCCCATCGTTGAACTCTTGTGAGGCCCTCTTGAATGCGTGTTCCTGTTGGAGCCCGGACTGGCTTGCCTGGGTGCACGGGAGGTGGGGACAAGGCTGGCGGGGGCTTCCGCCTGGCTCTACCCCCTCTTCAGGCCTCCACAGAAGGGAGAGGGCTCCTGTGCTGGAGCCCTTGAAGGCAGAGCAGGAAGACACAGCAGGAAGGCTCGTGGTCAGAACAAGGAAGGAGATCAGCCACTGCTGAGGACCTGCCCTGCGTTGGCGGCCCATCAGACCCCCCCAGTCGCTCAGTGCCTCCAAGGACCACACCCTCATTTTACAGATGGGAAGACTGTGGCCCAGAGAAGCAGAGTCCCGGGAGTGGGACACAAGCTTCCCTCTGTCTCAGTTGCTCTGGCAAGGACAAAGCCTCGCCTCTGATCAAGAGACGGCGAGAGTGACAGGCAAACCTTGGCCTGAGTGTCAGCACAGCTCAGGAGTCTGGAGCCAGATGGCATCGGCTTGTCTGCTGGGTCCGTGTCTTACTAACTGTGTGATCTTGGGCTTGTTTCTCAGCCTCTCTGTGCCTCCATCTCCCCATCTATAAATGCAGAGCTGGCGATGCTAGCACCCGCCTCACAGGGGTGTGGAGAAGGCTGGAGCTGTAGTTACGAGGAGTTGGGGAGCAGGGCTGGCACACGGCAGGTGCCCTGTTCAAGTTTATCAGGAAGCAGGGCCTCCTGCCCCGTCCTTACTTTCCACCCCTGCCCTCTCTTCCTGCCCGCCCTTCCATCTTCTCCCCAACACCCTGGAAAAGGAGGGACAACCAGCTGCGAGCCCTGAGCAAGCATGCTATTCCCCAAGTCCATGGTGTTCATGCTTTGCCCTGCTCTGCCCTGGATATCATCATGTTGAACAGAGAACAAGGAAGGGCAGAGGCACCGAGTGGGGCTGCCCACTGGTTCCAGTGGCCAGTGGGGTCACCTCCACGGGGTCCGTGTAGACCAGCCTCTTCCCTCAGCCCCCTCCACTCTCTGGAGCTGCAGGGGGCTGAGAGCTCTTGGTAACAGCACATTAAGCCTCTGTTTGTGGGAACTTTAATTTAAACACAAATTAGAGACAGCAAATGACTCTGGCAGCCAGATAGGCCTTCCCAGGAGGACAGGGACTCAGCCAGCGAGCCTGAGTTTTAACCACCATAGACACCCAGAAGCCTGGAACAGGTGGAAGTTGGGGGTCCTGGGTGAAGAACCCAAGAAGCTCCACACCCCAGCTGCCTCCCCAGGGTTCTGTACCAGCCTCCCTCTCCTGTGTTGTCTATTCTTCTAGCTTTTTGCAAAATTCCAGCCTGATTCCTGGCTCTGTCCCTCCCCATCCCCACCCACTGTTTTGGAGAATGCATTTTCTATTTATTTATTTTCTGGAGAATGCTCTTTCCTTCCTTCTTTCTTTCTTTCTTTCTTTCTTTCTTTCTTTCTTTCTTTCTTTCTTTCTTTCTTTCTTTCAGTTGGAGTCTCACTCTGTCACCCAGGCTGGAGTGCAGTGGCATACTCACGGCCACCCCAGCATCGACCTGCTGGGCTCAGGCTATCCTCCCACCTCATCCTTCCACGTAGCCAGAACTACAGGTGCTCGCTTCCACACCTGGCTAATTTTTTGACTTATTGTACAGATGAGATCCCGCCATGTTGCCCAGGCTGGTCTCAAATCCATGAGCTCAGGCAATCCTCTTGCCTCGGCCTCCCAGAGTGCTGGGGTTATAGGCTTGAGCCATCATCCCTGGCTTGCACTTTCTTTACTTTGTTTCTCACCCTCTTCCATCATCTACTACTCTGAGAAAGTTCTACTTGCAATCTAACCTTTATCTACACATCACACTTAGCACCTACTGCATCCTGCTTACAGTGGTTCCGGGGGCTTCTGTTCAGGAGGCAAGTGTGGTGTCACGGAAACAACCGAATGCAAATGGCTCTGGGCTTCTCTGGACCCACTTCCTCCTCTGCATGGCGAGTGTGTAGAGAAGAAACTTGAAGGACCTGTGAGCTCTGACTTCTCGTGGGGGAATTTGAGGACGAGGGCATCCCAGGAAGTCTACTGCCTTACGACCATGTACTTTCCACCGTTCTGGAAGCGTCATTGGCTGTTTGGGAGTGAGGGTAGGGGGTGCAGTCGAGCCTGAATTCCTTGAGAGGAGGGGTCCCCAGGCTTGGCCCCCAGCCCTCCATGCACAGCCCAAGCCCGGGCCCGGGCCCAGGCCCAGGAGAGAGGCTGCCTTTCCAGTTCTGTCAAGGCCCGCTGAGCCCATCTCTGTGGGTCTGTGGCTGCTGAAATGTTGTCACCGTCCTCTGGGGTGGCAGCGACATATGTTCCCTCCGTCACAGCACCTGTGAGGGTGGCTGAGAGATGGCAACCCCCAAGAGGGCAGCATTCCGCCTCTCCAACTGACCTTGAGAAATCTTTGCATCTTGGTTTCCTGGGAGGCTTCAGGTGAAGGCAGAGAGACACAGTCCCCAGTTCCAAAGCCCCACCCCATGGGGGGGCACTGTCTTTCATTTCTCTTAGAGTGTAAAAGGACACACCTCAGCTACAGCAAGAGAAAAGAGGGTCAAACCACAGGAAGGACTTCCAGGTTGGATGTTAGGCCAGACGGTGACCCCTAAGAGATCATCCACAGCTCTGGGATGCCCGTGAGGCCTGGGCCACTGGCATGGGAGGGAGCAATGACCCCCAAAGCCCCACGCCAGCCTGTGACTCAGGGGTCAGAAGAAAGACTCTGGCATTTCCCCTAGCCCAAGGCCCTTAGACAGAGGTGGGCAGCTGCCATCAGGGGGCCTGGGGCCCAGTTGTGTCCCCACCTTGCCCGGCTGCCCCCTCCTGAGTGTCTGGCCGCCCCTGGAGCCCCAGGCCTGCCCGCCATCTGGGCAGCTCAGAGGAGAGCCCACTGCCAAGGGAGTGCCAGCATTGATTTATAGCCCGCAACCTTGGCAGGATCAGGCTGTATGCCCCCACTGCCTTTGCAGGGACAAGCTGCTCTTCTTAAAGGGGCAGAGCAGAGGAATGTGGGAGCGTCCAGGCTGAAAGCTGGCAGGGGGCTGATGGAGAAGACTCTGCCCCACAGGCAGGACTCTGGGTGAATGTTGCTCCCCAGGAAGCGTCTAACCCCCTCCCCCATCACACCACTAATCATACACTGTCCTTTGTAGACTTGGCCTAAAAGAGGCAAATGAAAGTGTGTGATGTCAGTCTCTGCCAATAGACTGTAAACCCCGTGAGGGCAGGAATCAGACCCACACGCTCATCCCTGCACATTTAGCACCCAGACAGCACCTGGCCCCCAGGACGGTCTCAGTAAGAAGGGTAGGAAAGAATGAATACATGAAGGTCTATGTCCGGGAGGTCGAGGGAAGACCACGTGCCTTCCTTGCACCTGCCATGGTTTTCAAGCTCCTGTAGTACCCGCCTTGACCCTCAGGACTGCCCCTCCTCCCACTCCTCACCCGTGTCACACCAACCCGGGGCCAAGGCGGCCAATCTGTCACCCAGATACTCTTGCCTGCCCCCTTTCCTGGGTCACCTCTCTGAAGTCCTCCACACAATGTTCTTTTCTTCCCATTTTCCTTCTTCCAAGAAGCTCTCTCAGATTACCTATGGTCTTGGGCCCTGATTCAGATACTCTTTCTCCCACTGCTTCTCAGCATAAAAATTCTCCCTTCCTCCCTCCCGCCCCTCCTTTCTTCCTCTCCTCCTTCCCTTCCTTTCTCCTTCTTTCCTCCCTTCAGCAATATTTACTGAGTGGCTACTATGTGCTAGGCACTGGATGCTGAGAATTCACAAATAAACAGCATTGGCATGATCCCTCAGTTCGAGGACCCTACATTTCACGGGTGAGACAAACAAAAATAGTAATAAGTACGCTGGGCATGGTGACTCATGCCTGTAATCCCAGCACTTTGGGTGGCTGAGGTGGGAGGATTGCTTAAATCCAGGAGTTTGAGACCAGTCTGGGCAGCATCGTGAGACCTCACCTCTACAAAAATGTCAAAAAAATTAGCCGGGTGTGGTGGCACACGCCTATAATTCCAGCTATTTGGGAGGCTGAGGCAGGAGGATCGCTTGAGCCCAGGCGTTTGAGGTTGCAGTGATTCATGATTGTGCCACTGCATTCTAGCCTGGGCAAAAGAGTGAGACTCCCCAACTCAAAAAAACTTAAGCAAACGAGCAAATACCTAAGTGCAACTGTGACACCTGTTATGAGGAGGGTAATTGCAGACAGGTGGAGCAGGGAACATCACGTTGGGTGATCAGAGTTTCTCGGAGGAAGTGGCGTTGGGGCTGAGGGGGGACTTGTGTGAAGAGTGGGCTAACGGTGTCCCAGAGGTGGCTCATCACCTGAGTGTGCACAGCAGCATCTCAGGGAGGGGTCAGGGTAGGAGAGTTTCCAAACGACACACTCATCTCTTCCACATTCCAAAAACTCCTACCCCTCCATGGAAGGACCGTTGTCTAAAATCCTTGCAGAGCCAGGCTCGGTGGCTCAGCCTGTAATCCCGCGCCTTTGGGAGGCTGAGGTGAGTGGATTGCCTGAGCCCACGGGTTCGAGACCCGCCTGGGCAGCGAGATCTCATCTCTACAATAAATCAAAAAATCAGCCGGGTATGGTAGCGCATGCCTGTAATTCCGGCTACTCGGAAGGCTGAGGCGGAAGGATCGCCGGAGCCCAGCAGGTCGAGGCTGCGGTGGCCGGGAGCGGCCACTGCACTCCAGTCTGGGCAACAGAGTGAGACTCCAAGTCAAAAAATAAAATAAAATAAAATAAAATAAAATAAAATCCTTGCGGAAGCAGTGTGGACCTCACCTGGGAGCTGGTGAGGAGACCAGAATGTCAGGTCCTACCCAAATCCACTGAGTCAGCATTTGAGCCAGTTCCCTGGGTCATTCGGTGCACAGTGACATTGGAACAGCACTGTGCTGGAAAGCACCTCAACGTGGAAAGAGAGTATGAGGTCATTAGGGGACTTGAGGCAGGTGGGGCTGGGCGGTTGGTGGCTGAGGAGTTTGGCTCTGAATCAGAGGTGGGGGCTGGGAGTGTGTGCACCACTGTGTGTCCAGTGCTAGTGCCTGAGGTCAGCCCCACCGTGGATCACCAGGGGACACCGTGCATCTTGACCCCAGTGTGACAGCGCCCCCACTTCCCCCTGCAACTGTGGATCCAACAGAATCCGCCAGCCTCCGAGGTGGGGACGTCTCTGAAGCAAGGCGCGCGTGCAGGAGATGCTCGATCCTGACCTCCGGCCATCCATTTATTTGACCCGAGTCTCATAAAGGCGTTCTGATGAGCCCAATCGCTTGCTAATGGTTATGAGCTGAGACCTGGGATTTATGGCCCAGGCCTCTGTGGCCGCCACCAGGAGAGCAGGGCTGTGCACGGGAGACCAGGCTCTGCAGGGCTGCAGTTCGTGGGGACCCATGCCCGGAACGCTGCGGGGACCACCAACCCCTCTCCAAATGTGGGGTAAACAGCACTGCTCTGGGTGGGGGGAGGCAGGCTGAGGAGAAGGAAGACGTCCAGCTGCAGGTGTCCAGGGATGGAGGGCGAGTTCGGCAGGGGGAGACGCTGGAGAAGCGAGGGAAAAGGGCCCGGGAACTGGAGCCAGTCAGACCGGGGTTCAGCTCCTGGGTCTGCTATTCTTCAGCGTGTGATGCTGCACGAACCACAAGTCTCCCTGTGCCCTGTTCTCCTCATCTGTAGATGGGAACCATTGTATCAACTTGTGAGGCTGTGAGGATTAAGTGAGATCCTTTTGGGAAAAGTTCCTAGCTTATCAACTGTGTGTATTTTAGGGGGCTGAAGGCCCAGGATTCGAGTTCTAGCTCCACCACCAACTTGTTGGAATTCTAGCACTAGTTTTGCTACCAGTGACTTTGTGACCAGGGCACATCACAGATTCTTTCTAGACTAGGCTGGCCCGTAGATACCAACAGGCTGGACCAGCTCTGATGGTTTGTGGTTCTGATAAGGAGTCCTTGGTCTGGAAATGCAGAGTTGGGAGGGCGCGGGCCACATCCTGGCCGTACAGGGAACATCATGGCAGCTGTGGCCTCAGGGCCCAGTGTGGGGGTAGGACCCAAGTCAGAATGGCCTTTCCCTCCCTCAATGTGACTACAGCCCCTGGCTGGTGCTGAGGGTGTCTGGGGGCAGGAAGAGAGGCCAGGAAAGGCCTTGTGGAGAGAGAGGGGGCTGGCAGGGGGTCTGCTGGGTGCACTTGGAAATGTTGAGCTGCTCATGCCTTTTGCTTAAGTAGGTCTGCTGGTAAGATATATATAAATACATATATGTACACACACACACACACACACACACACACACACACACACACACACACACACACGGCAGCTCCACGGAGTCTCATCTGATGGGGGAGTGAGCCAGAAAGATAGAGAAACATTCCCAAGGCACCCAGGAGGAGACCCAGGGATTCCAAGCCACAGTGTGGAACAAGGTCCCCTGCCCTTCCCTCATCTGGGAACACCCGAAGCCAGTCACCGTGGGAGACATGACCTCTACCCCAGTCTCACAGATCCTGCCCTCCTCCGTGCTGTGCCCTGCCGGCCCCATGAGGGAGCGTCCTCGTCTTGAAGCCCCAGAGCCTTCCAGGAACTCCCAGAGCAGCCTCTTCCACAATGTTCAGGGAGTACCTGCTCTGTGCCTGGCCCTGGGTCGTGTGAAAGAGCAAAGCAGGAAATGAGACCTGATCCTTGCCCTTGAGATGTCACAGCCCAAGGGCAGAAGGGCTTTCAACAGATCATGACAACACAACGCAAGAAGGCACGTTCGTGTATGGGGTTACGGATAGTCCATATTTATAGGGCAGGGAGGTATAAAAGAAGTTGCTTGAGCTGCTTTCTAGAACTCTTGTGGAAGGTTACAGACATAGTCAAAAAACACGCAGAACGGTAGGACAAACCCCTGTGTCCTCATGGCAATTCTGACCCAAGGTCGGCCTGGATGTGTCTAGACTCCCACCTGCTCTGCACACCCCAGGGAGCTGGGCTGGATTTGGAGGAAGGACAGCAGTTCCCCAAGTGGATGCTCCAGGGGATGCTCCAGGGGAGGGGACGCTCCAGGGGAGTGGATGCTCCAGGGGAGGGACCCACCAAGGGAGGGGACACCCACCCAGAGGCACCAGTAGGGCCCGCCTGGTGTATGGATCAGGGCTGGGGGCGTGGGGTAGGGTGCTCCAGCTGCTGTCCAGCTGGCTCCGGGCCATATTTCACAGCGGGCCCTGTCGCTCTTTTTGGAACTAGGTTTATCCAGGCAAGTCTTCCCCAGAGCCAGCCCTAGGGAGCAGGGAGTGAGAAGCCCGGGGAGGCGGCACCGGCCCGCGCGGGCCCTGGCGGGCGCAGCCGAGCCCTCCGCCCCGCATCGGCGCGCGGCCTTAAATATTACCCCGGAGTTTTCAATTATCTCTCCTTAATGGATTTGCAGGGGCTCTTTCATCAAGCGCGGGGTGGCTGGGTGTGGGGGTGCGGGGAGCGTGCGGCGAGGGCTGGAGCTGGGAAAATGGCCCATATTTCAATATTAAAGCCCTTTACGATCGTCAGCAGCATGAAAGATGCTGCAAATAAAACGGAGCCGCCCGCGCCAGCCTCTCCATCTCGCAGGTTTTAATTAACGCTGAGGGGAGGCTCTGGCGGGCGGGGTCGGAGCCGGGCCGGCCCGGATCTCAGAGCCTGTGGGGTCCCGGGTCCCGAGTGAGCCGCAGGGCCCCGGCCGGGCCTGGCCTGGCAGAGCGGGGTGGCCCGGCCGCGCGCGGCCGCGGATGCCAGGGGAGAGGGGCGGGCGAGGCTGGGGGAGGCTGGAGGCTGGAGGCTGGAGGGCCCCTGCGCGCCCGACAGTTTCCTTAGAAGGGAGGGGCCTGGGGCCAAGTCGTGGAGCTCTTCAGCCCGGCTCCTTCCGGCGCGTTTTTCTGCCTCCCTTCCTTCCTCCAACAGCCCCCCAGGCGCTCCCACGCGCGGATTCCGGCCCCCAGCCTCCCACGCGGGCCTCCCCAGCCCCCCGTCGCTGGCCTCCTGCGGCCCTTGCTTGGGGAGGCAGGCACGCTTCCTGTGACCCGCGACCGGGTCCCCGCCCCTCGCGGCTCCTGTTCCGGGACGTCTGCTTTCTCCATCACCGCCGGGGCTTCCCGGCGGCCCCCTGCTCCAAACGCAGAGCCGCGCGCACAGAAGCGCCACTGTTCTGCCTTGGCAGCGGCCTGGCCCGACAGCTTGCGCCTGAGCGGCAGACCCATCCGTCAGGCGGGAAGGATGGAGCGACGTCCGGCTGCCCGCTCTGAGGACGCCCCAGGGAGACACCTCTGGCCTTGGCCCAGACTCCTCTCTTCCCCTCTCCCCACTCCCCCAACCCTGCCCCCAACCGCCAGCTCGGTGTATACGTCTGTCTCTACTCCCTTCCCCCTCTCCGCCCGCACCCCATACACACACAGCCTGGGGCCTGAGGCCCAGGAGAACCACCTCCTCTCATGGGTCACCCTGAGAGGTCCTTCCCCTACGCACATTCACATGGCAGAGCATAACTCTGGCTCAAAAGGATCCAGAGAGCTCAGTGGACCACAGTCCAAGGCTAAGTCAGCCAACCAACACTCAGGGTTTAAACCAAGGACTTTGGGCAGGCCCTAGAGAGTGAAGGAATTAGAAAAATAGTACAAATAAAAGATATGGTCTTTATTCCTGGGTATTTACAGGTACTTTATGCCTCCTGAAACATTTTGCAGAAATCAAATTCCTTCTTGATCAAATTCTCTTCTTAGTGTGCAACGGAGCTTGCAAGTACCTAGATGACGTTCTATGTTAAAACAAAAACAAAACAAAACAAACTCAAAACAAACAAGAAAACCTCCTCCACTTTTTGGTGTGTATTTTTCTTCCTGTCATTTTGTGATAATCATCCATCCAGCCTGCTTAAAATAGCACATGCTTAGCTGGGCTCGGTGGCTCAGCCTGTAATCCCGCGCCTTTGGGAGGCTGAGGTGAGTGGATTGCCTGAGCCCGCGGGTTCGAGACCCACCTGGGCGGCGAGGCCTCATCTCTACAATAAATAAAAAAATCAGCCGGGTGTGGTAGCGCATGCCTGTAATTCCGGCTACTCGGAAGGCTGAGGCGGAAGGATCGCCGGAGCCCAGCAGGTCGAGGCTGCGGTGGCCGGAAGCGGCCACCGCACTCCAGTCTGGGCGACCGAGTGAGACTCCAACTCAAAAAAAAAAAAAAAAAAAAAATAGCACATGCTTTACAGTGTAGTCAGGACGACAGAATAACACTTAGTACAGGGGATAAGTATAAAGTGCAGGTCCTGTTGGCGTGTAGAGTAACAGGAGAAGGAGGGAAAATTACAAAAGTTTTGACTTAATTAAAGAAGACTTCCTGGAGGAGGCAGGACTGGATTTGGAAGTAGAATGATGAGATAAGCTTGAAAAGAAAGCTCAAATATGGAAACACTGGTTGCAAAGTGAGACAGGTTTTGCATTTTATTTCAGGCTGAGGGGCAGAAACTCTTGGCTACAACTTATTTCCCCTAAAAATACAATGAGTGAAAGAAGACTTGTGTGATAGCAAAAGGAACTCAGGGAGACAGTGGGATCTTGGCTAATGCTGGAGGTGAAAGTGGGGATTGAGGTCCCTGAGCACCTTTGCCCCGTACTTGGCTGTGGGCTGTGAGAGGGATGCCGGGATTCTGGGACTTGGCCACCGCTTTCTGTTGTCCCATGAGAAGACTTGGGTGTGGAGTTGTTGGAGGCAGGAAGGACCCCAGAGCATCCACCACCAGCCCAGATATGGTTGGAGAGGGAGAGAGAAAAGCACAGATTCTCTCCCTTCTTTCCCAGATTGTAAGGGTGAGTGAGTAATGCGAATAAGAATGTAATGTAGCCCGGCTCAGTGGTTCAGCCTGTAATCCCGCGTCCTTGGGAGGCTGAGGTGAGTGGATTGCCTGAGCCCGCAGGTTCGAGACCCGCCTGGGCAGCGAGACCTCATCTCTACAATAAATCAAAAAATCAGCCGGGCGTGGTAGCGCACGCCTGTAATTCCGGCTACTCGGAAGGCTGAGGCGGAAGGATCGCCGGAGCCCAGCAGGTTGAGGCTGCGGTGGCCAGGAGCGGCCACTGCACTCCAGTCTGGGCGACCAAGTGAGACTCCAACTCAAAAAAAAAAAAAAAAAAAAAATGTAATGTGACTGAGGTCCATTCACTCACATCCCTAGTCTTTCTTGAGCACCCACTATGTGGCATGTACTCCATAGGCACTAAGGATCCGGAGATGGTCAGGGCATAGTCCCTGTCAACAAGACACGGGCAGTCTGGTGAGAGAAACAGGTCACTCATTCATTCTATCAAAAACGAAAAAAGTACAACTTGGCGAGACCTCGTCTCTACAATAAATCAAAAGTTAAAAACAAAACAAGCATTGACTGAGCACTTACTATGAGCCAGGCAGAGCTGCAGGTACAACTGGGAGTGGGACAGATCCAAGCCCTGCGTTGTCAGAGGGCACCATACGGTGCAGATGGGCAGTTGTCATTCAGGGTGATGTGCACCGTGGGGTTGGGGGATAGTTGCCACCCAAGTCTTTGAAGAGGTTGCTGAAGGGGGTGGCAGAAGTAACACCACATCTGATCTCACAGGGTGCAGGAATCAGGGGCGGAATGGTGCGGGGAGGGCGTGCTGGGCCTGAGGCCTGTGTGCTCATTCAGCATCCCCTCCCTGCCCGAGGAGCTGTGGCCAGCGCAGGCCTGGGCCAAGCTTCTCAACTCTGGGATGTCACTGGCCTGCCCTGAGGCAGCTCTTCCAGCGCCAGCGGGAAAGCCAGATGATGATCCTAAAAGAGCCAGACCAGGGAGGAGGTTATCAGTTCTCCCTCCTCGGCTGGGAAGCTTCTGCCTCAGGGCCAGGCTACGTGGGGAGGCTGAGGGGGTGGGAGGGCACCGTGGAGGGTCTTACTCTTTCTGCGTTCCCCTCACTGATAACAGTTTTGAAACAAACCAGATTTTCAATAAAAAGAAACAGGTGATCTGTCTCTGTAGTCGCAGCTGAATACAAACCAGGCCAAGAATTGTCCTACCCAGAGGCCTTCCTGCCTCCTGGGTCTCAACCAGCTCCTGACACCAGCGCTCCCACCTCCACCCACACCGCCTCCCTGGAGCTGAATCTAGAAGGGCAGGAGCGAAAGCACAGTGGGGAAGGGTGTTCAGGCGAAGAGAACAGAATGGGCAAAGGCCCCGGGGCCAGAGCGGTTGGCAACTGCAGGTGCCTCAGCATAGAGGTGAGTCTGCAGAACTGGTGCAAGTCCGCGGAGGGCCCAACACGCCCTAAATGTTGACAAGTTTTCCACATTGTAGACAACAGAAGAATGTGACACTCTTGCGCCCACTCTCCAGACTTGAGGTTTTGTGTTTTTGTTTTTTGAGTTGGAGTCTCACTCCTTTTCTCAGGCTGGAGTGCAGTGGCACACACACTCACGGCCACGCCAGCGTCAACCTTCTGGGCTCCAGCTATCCTTCTGCCTCAGCCTTCTGAGTAGCAGGAACTACAGGTCCATGCTACCACGCCCAGCTATTTTTTTTTTTTTATTGTAAAGACGAGGGCTCACCAAGTTGCCCGGGCTGGTCTCGAACCCGTGGGCTCAGGCAATCCATTCGCCTTGGCCTCCCAAAGTGCTGGGATTACAGTCTGAGCCACCAAGCCTGGCCTGACTTGAGGTTTTGTTAAGCTTCTGTCAATATTTTGTCAATTTTGTGCCAAAATAAAATAAATCATAACACATAAAGTCGAAGCTCCCTTTGTCCCGTCCCCAGTTCTGTTGTCCTCCCTTCCGGAGCCACCACTATTAGGGATTGGGGAGGTTCTTCCAGGCCATGTCTTTCTATCTTTACCATACACAGAGATCCATGACCAACATTATATTGCTTCAGCGCATTTTTAAAAAGATGCCCAACCGTTGTGGTATGATTTATAACTTTATTTTTTCACTCCACACTTAAGTCTTTATTTGTGGTTTTTAGGCCAAGCGGCGACAAACGTGGAACTGAATTTTGCAATATGATGCTGGATGCGAAGCAGAGGATTCCAGGTGACAGGGAAGGACGCAGAATGGTGACAGCAGGAAGGAGGAGACAGAAGCAATGGTGTTCAGAAAGAGAATCCACACCACAGGCTGGGGATGGCAAGCCTGGGAGGGCGGGGTTGGTCTCATACCTGCTGCTTTTCAACACTGCCAACAGGGCCCGGCTGTTTGTTGAAGATGCTGGGTGCCTATTTGTTGACTGAGGGAGGTTGGGGGTGGGCAGAGGGGTCCAGGGTGACTCCCAGACTCCTGCCTGGATGATGGTCCCGGTCTTCAAGATGCAGGCCCCAGAAGAAGCTGGGTTGCAGGGAAAGACGAATCTGGAAGCCATCTTCCTGGTCCAGAGAAAATGAGGCTGCATGTGTGAGAGGGATGTCTGGTTAGGAAGCAAACTGGATGCCCAACCTCAGGACTGAAAAATCCTGTAGCAGGTAGTCATTGACGGCTCTTTGGGATCTAAAGGGACACGAGATTGCAAAGGGGAAAGATTCGGTCCTGCTGTGGGCAAAGGGGCGGCTGAAAAACAAGCCACATCCAAAAGCGAGTTTCCTGAGAAGGCCAGGGGGCAGGCCAGTTTTCCCATCAGCCACCACGAGCATCCTGCGCCTGCAGCCCATTAGCCAAGGCAGAGGAGGAGAAAGGACGTGTCATAAGTGAGTCTGGGATCATAAAGGCCTTTTCAGACGCCCACACGCTCAACTTGGCTCCCATGGCATATTCATCAACAAGATGGACAGACGGGGTGGTCACGACACGATGGACAGGCAGGATTTCTTAAAGACCTATTCTTGACCAAATCTAGTCTCTCTGTTCAGGAAAGGGCGCAGAATATAACCTGCTTTCTAACTCCTAAGACCTGGAGCTCAGGCCCTTCACCTCAAAGAGCTGCCCTCCAAGAGATCCCTCAAAGCCCCTGCTATCCCTCTGGCCTTACCGCACACCTCGGCCCCAGGCCCAGCCACCGCCCTTCCTCTGCTGCTAATTCCCCTAGAAACAGGCTCCTGCCCTGCATCTCCATAAGCCCCGATCTTCTCTGACACCTTCTATTCCCCCAGAAGCCAGCCCCATCCTTCCTGTCACCCAACACTGATCTCCTGAACAAACCCTGGCTGCTCACAGCTCTGCCCTTCTCTGTCCTTGGCCCTCGTCTCTTCCCTCACCTGAGCCTTCATAGCTTGGTCTCAGAGTTCTTTGGATCCTGCTATGGTTAAGTGGCATTGCCCTGCTTCACCCTGGGTCTGGGCTAGAAATGCCTTTACCATCCTCAGTGCCCCTCTCTGGGGGGACCAGGAGGGTCGCTTTAGTGTGTTTGATCTGGCAGAGTAAGGCCTGCCCTTCTGTCTGAAAGGGTGAGGTTGTGGGCCTAGCTCACTGGGCTCCCTTTTCTAGAAGTACTTGCAATTTAGACCTTCTCTTTACTCGGGGAAGTTTAAACATAGTAAAGCAATGTTGTAGATGGAGATCTTGGGCTAATCGCCTTTCCATGAGCCGGTTGGCTAGAAGGTGTGGTGGGACCCTTGTCCCCTGGATCCCATCCCTAGGATCACCAAAGGGCCAATCCAAAGAGTCTCAGACCAGGCGGTGACCCTTGCACCTTAAACTTGGTCAGGTTTCTAATTTTTACCAGAAATACACCTGCAGAGTGCCACCTGCCTGAACCCCACACCGAGCAGCGCTCTAAAGCAGAAGAGAATGAAGCTATGGAGACTTCCACCTCAAAGGGTTGTAGAACCAGCAGGATCCCCAGAGTCATGTGACTTGCCTGGCTCCCCAGGGTTTTTCCTCGGGAAACGACTGGGTTCTTTCTTCCTTCTCATTTTCACCTATCTTAACTGTTCAACTTCTCTACAACTAATGCATATTACTTGTACTATTAAAAAGAAAACTCTAGAAAGACCAAGAGTTAGGTTTTTTGTTTTTTTTTTAGTTGGAGTCTCACTCTGTCGCTCAGACTGGAGTGCAGTGACCTGCTGGGCTCAGGAGATCCCTCCGCCTCAGCCATCCAAGTAGTCAGAAGTACAGGCACGCGCTACCCCGCCCGGCTAGTTTTTTATTTATTGTAGAGACAAGGTCTCGCAAAGTTGCCCGGGCTGGTCTCGAACCCGCGGGCTCAGGTAATCCACTTGCCTTGGCCTCCCAAAGTGCTGGGATTACAGGCTGAGCCACCGAGCCTGGCCCGAGTTAGGAATTTTAACTGGGAGGTCCATGGTGGCATATGTCCCTGAGTTAGGCCACAGGGCCGTGATTAGGTGGGTGTCCTGTGGAGGTTTCACATGAGTCATTGCAAGGGGCCCTTTAAAAACATGGAAGCCGGTCAGGCTCAGTGACTCAGACTGTAATACCAGCACTTTGGGAGGCTGAGGCCAGTGAAGTGTGTGAGCCCGCAGGTTCAAGACCAGTCCGGGCAACTTGGCAAGACATCATCTCTACAATAAGTAAAAAAATTAGCTGGGCAGGGTAGTACATGCCTGTAGTTCTGGGTACTTGAAAGGCTGAGGCAGAAGGATTGTCTGAGTCCGGTGGGTCGACGCTAGGGTGGCCATGAGTGTGCCACTGCACTCCAGCATGGGTGACAGAGGGAGACTCCAACTCAAAAAACAAACAAACAAACAAAAAACATGGAAGTCTTGAGCTCTGGGCAGTCCCAAGGCTGTGCCAACCAAGGTTACCTGCAGAGGGTTAGATTTGGGAGTCCCAGAAAGAGAGTACCCTAGGAAGGAAGGCGTAGATGGTCAAGTTCTCGCCACAGTCATGAAACTTAAAAGCAGCTTAGCAGCAGAAACCCCCCCCCCAAAAGGCAGCTAAACCCCTAGCAGCTTTTGGGTTTTTTTCTTTTTTTTTCTTTTGAGTCTGAGTCTCACTCTTTTGCCCAGACTGGAGTTCAATGGCATGCTCACAGCCACTGCAGCCTCAACCTGCTGGGCTCGGGAGATCCTTCCATCTCAGCCTTCCAAGTAACTGGAACCACAGGCACGTGCCACCATGCCCAGCAAATTTTTTAATTTTATTGTAGAGATGAGGTCTTGCCCAGTTGCCCAGGCTGGTCTTGAACCCTTGGGCTAAGGCAATCCTCTTGCCTCTGGCTCCTAAAGTGTTGGAATTACAGATGTGAGTCACCGCACCTGGCTACTTTTTTCTTAGGAATCCAACTAATCTCAAGTGTTCTGCTCTGCAACCTTCTATAGAGCGGGACTATTCACTCAGCTGATGATTAGTGGTTCAGCTAGCAATTATTAAACAGGAAGGAATCAGCAATAGAAATCATGAATTTAAATGAAATACTTCATGTTCTTAAGGTTAAACTTGAAGGCAGTACAGTGAGAAGGTAGAAATAGCAGTGTTGTCATTTGTTTGTTTTGCTCTTTAAAAGAACCAAGACGTTGGAAATCCTGGCTGTTGTTCAAGTTCTGTCTCTGACACAGGGATCCTCAAATTTTTTGGCCAAAGTCCCTTTGACATTAGGGACAGGAGAGTGAAACTGGGGTTTAGTCTGGGGTTTAGCCTAGAGGGCTGTCAGCAAGGACCAAGTTTTTTTTCCAAGTTGGAGTTTCACTGTCGCCCAGGCTGGAGTGCAGGGGCATACTCACAGCCACCCCAGCATTGACCCGCTGGGCTCTGGTGATCCTTCCACCTCAGCCTTCCAAGTAGCTGGAACTACAGCCACGTGCTACCATGCCCAGTTAATTTTTTGACTTATTGTAGAGATGAGGTCTTACCAAGTTGCCCAGGCTGTCCTTGAACCCGTGAACTCAGGTAATCCCCTCACCTCGGCCTCCCAAAGTGCTGGGATTACAGGCTTGAGCCACCTGACTTGAATTCCTTTTATTTCTTTCTTTTGCCTAGCTGTCCTGGCGTGGACTGCCAGTACTATGCTGAATAGGAGTGGTGGGAATGGGCATCTTTTTCTTGTTCCTGATCTTAGAGGAAAAGCTTTCACCTTCCCTTCCCTTTTCCTTATCTGAGTCAGGGTCTCGCTCTGTCACCCAGGCTGGAGTGCAGTGGCACGATCACAGCTACTGCAGGCTTGACCTGCTGGGCCCAGGTGATCCTTCGGCCTCAGCCTCCCGATTTGATGGGACTACAGTCATGTGCCACCACACCTGGCTAATTGTTTGATTTATTGTAGAGACAAGGTCTCGCCATGTTGCCCAGGCTGGGTTCAGGCAATCCTCTCGTCCTGGCTTCCCAAAGTGCTGGGATTACAGGCGTGAGCCACTGCGCCTGGCTCATCTTTTCACCATTGAGTAAAATGTTAGCTGTGGGCTTGTCATATATGGCCTTTGTTGTGTTGAGGTAGATTCCTTCCATATCTAATTTGTTGAGTTTTTATCATGAAGGGTGTTGGATTTGTCAATGCTTTTTCTGCATCTAATGAGATGACCATATGGTTTCTGTCCTTCCTTCTGTTACTGTGGTGTGTCCCATTTATAGTTTTGTGCATATTGAACTGTCCGTGCATCTCTCTTTTTTTTTTTGAGTCGGGGGTTTCACTCTGTTGCCTAGGCTGAAAGGCAGTGGCACAATCATGACTTACCACATCCTGGACCTCCTGGGCTCAAGTGATTCTCTTGCTTCAGCCTCTTGAGTTGCTGGAACTATAGTCATATGCCACCACACCTGGCTAATTATTTGATTTATTGTAGAGGCGAGATCTTGCCATGTTGCCCAGGCTGGTCTTGAACTCCTGGGCTCAGGCAATCCTCTTGCCTTGGCTTCCCAAAATGCTGGGATTATAGACATGAGCCACTGTGTCTGGGCCAATTTTTTTTGGTGAGAAATGTTTCATTAAAGAGAGTAGGCCAGGTGTGTAGGCTCACACCTGTAATCCCAGGACTTTGGGAGGCAAGAGGATTTCCTGAGCCCAGGGATTTGAGCCCAGCCTGGATAACTTGGTGAGAACTTGTCTCTACAATCAATCAAAAAAACATTAGCTGGGCATGGTGGTACATGCCTGCAGATCCAGCTACTTGGAAGACTGAGATGGAAGGATTGCCTGAGACCAGCAGGTTGAGACTGCGGTGGCTGTGAGTATGCCACTGCACTCCAGTTGGGCGACAAAGTGAGGCTCTGACTCAAAAAAAAAAATTATGCTTTAAGCTATTTGCCATCAAAAAACCTCTGTGGTCCTCAGAGGGGCTTCTGTGTCGGCCCTAGCATGTAGCCACTGCAGTGCGGCCCTGGGCACTTGCACCCAGGTGAGAGGAACTACAGAGAGTAGTCCCCAAATGAGTCCCTTCTTTAATTAAATTGGTTAAGCCACTTGCCACTGTCCCAGGCTGTATCTCTAACTAAAGGCATTTAGTGAGCACTTACTGTGCACCAAGCATGTGCCAAATGCTCTTATATGCATCATGCCACTTAAGTTCTCACCACCACCTGCCTAAGGTCACACAGCTGTGAAGGAGCAGAGGGAGGACCCCAACACCCATTCGCCTGGCTCAAAGCAGACAGCGGCCCTTGCTGCCCGTCAGAGGCCAAGGCTGAGCCCCTGGTGAGTGAACAGCAGGCTCCAGGGAACAACCGTTGAGGTTCATCTAGAAAGAATGTAGGTGTGATACAAGGCACCTCAGGAAAGCTGGGTTTAGGTGGGGCCTGCCCTTGACTGGCTATGGGTTCTTTCGGAAGCCCCTGACCCCACCTATAAAATGGCATAGAAAAGACCTGTGAAAGGGACAATGAGGAAAAAAAAAAAAAAAGACGAGTGTTTGAGTCACATCCTAGCCTCCTGTTTCTCTGCTACTTATGGGCTGTGTCATCTCAGGCAAGTTGCTGAGGTGCTAAGCTGTTTCCTCACTTCCAAAATGTGAGGACTAAGACCCATCCCACAAGGTTGCTGTGGGGATTAGAAATAATGCATGTGGGCCGGGCGCAGTGGCTCAAGCCTGTAAACCCAGCACTTTGGGAGGCCAAGGTGAGAGGATTGCCTGAACCCAGGGGTTCGAGACCAGCCTGGGCAACTTGGTGAAACCTCGTCTCTACAATAAATCAAAAAGTTAGCCGGGCGTGGTGGTGCGTGCCTATAGTTCCAGCTACTTGGAAGGCTGAGGTGGAAGGATCACCTGAGCCTAGCAGGCTGAGGTTATGGTGGTGGCTGTGAGTGTGCCACTGCACTCCAGCCTGAGTGACAGAGTGAGACTCAAAAAATAAATAAAGAAAAGAAAAGAAAAAAAGAAATAATACATGCAGAACACCTGGAATCGAGTTAGACATGTAGTAGTTGCTCAATAAATGCTCCTTAATTACAGTAATTTTTATAATGTAGTATTAGCGGTAGTAACCGTATTAAAAAATTGTGATAATTAAAATGAGAGAAGCGTGTGAGAGGAACACCACCAAGTAGAGTAATCCTTCACATATAAGGAGACGGAGAGTCCGCCTTAATGTGCCATAAGACAGTTCTGCTGGTTGAAGTTCCATCAAGGAGTGGGGAGGAAGTGGCCCTGGGAATTATACCTCAGGCTGGCTGAAGTGGGGGAGGGAGGACCCAGGTCCCTCTGCTGAGCTGGCAGGGAGGGCAGACCCTGACTCTCCACAAAGGGAGATTTCAAGGTCTGTCTCAGCTTTAACCTTGGCTAAGTCTGATTCTGGGACCCAGCTGGTTGTCCTCATTCCTCTGTGCGGGCAGGACATGCAAGACCACCCACCATATCTTGGTGAAATGTGTCCCCCAACTTGGCAGCCACACACAGACACTTCCCTGAAACTCAGGGATGGGGGTTCTCTCTACAGGGACCCCCGGCCTTGAGCACAGACTGCCTCTCCCTCTTCCAGTCAGGGCCTCGCAGGCCAGCCTGGAGGGAGTTTTCCAGCACAGGTGGCCTTCCTGAGTGGCCGAGATGATGTAGGTGGGATCGGTTCTCCCACCTGGGCCTCTTCCCCCAAAGCTGGTGTCCCAGACACCTCTCTTGGTTTGGAAAGCAGATTATTTATGGTTTATTTTTGACACCAGATCATCGCTGCCCAAGTTTCATCAATTTGTCACTGTTTTTATTGTCAGCAATTGCCCATAACTGGAGCACATTTAAAATGTCATTGATCTTGGTATTACAGTGTCATAATCTGACAGTAATAGGTGTAGCCAGCACAGGAAGCCCAGGCCCTGAGATTGATGGCGTTCAGCACACCAATTATATTCTGTCCATCTAAGTGATAAAAGAGTACGTAGGAGGCATTCAATAGATAAATTAGATATCGCTCCCAATTACAGCCCTTTATTTTATGGAGTCCTATGCTCCCCTTAGAACTTTTTTTCTTCGTTTGGCTTGTAAAGGGGCATTACCTGACCCCCAAAGACTGGGGTTGACTCCCCTGCCTGCCCCGCCCTGGGTTCGACCCTGCTCTCTCCTGACCATCTTGTGGTCTCTCACTTGGGCTTTCTCTGGGACTCACCTGGGAGCCTCCCCAGTGTGGTGAACGGAGGGGCCTTGGTATCTGGGGAGGACTTGGATCAGGTCTTTGGGAAGGACTAGGAACCCTGGCAGTGTCTTTCCTTAATGTGACACAGCCTAAAGAAATGAGGTCGGGAGAGGGGCTATACCATGAGTTAAGGCCAGGCGCCGTGGGAGGCTGAGGTGGGAGGATTGCTTGAGCCCAAGAGTTCGAGACAAGCTTGGGCAACATAATGAAACCGCATCTCTATTAAAAAAAATTTCAAAATTAGCCAGGTGTGGTAGTACACACCTGTAGTCCCAGCTACTTGAGAGGCTTGAGGCTGTAGCATCACCTGAGCCCAGGAGGTCGAGGCTGCAGTGAGCTGTGATCATGCCACTGCACTCCAGCCTGGGCAACAGAGTGAGATCCCCAACTCCAAAAATTCTCGAAATGAAACAAAACAAAATAAAAGTAAATAAAATGGATCTTTTTTTTTTTTTTTTTGAGTTGGAGTCTTACTCCGTCGCCCAGACTGGAGTGCAGTGGCCGCTCCTGGCCACCGCAGCCTTGACCTGTTGGGCTCCAGTGATCCTTCCACCTCAGCCTTCCAAGTAGCTGGAACTACAGGCACGTGCTACCACGCCCGGCTAATTTTTGATTTACTGTAGAGATGAGGTCTCGCCAAGTTGCCCAGGTGGGTCTCGAACCCGCAGCCTCCCAAACCGCGGGATTACAGGCTGAGCCACCGAGCCCAGCTAGGGTTAAGATCTTTCAATCCTAGACCTCAACAGTGCCTTTAGAAGAACATTTGGCTATGGCTGGGGAGGAGGAAGATGGTAAGATGGGTTTCAGTCCTCAGGTGGTAATCCATCCACCCACCCCACCGCCTATACTCCAATCTGGGTTGAGCCAATTCCAACCTTTCCTTGGAAGAACCCCCCAGGAGTCTCAGGCACCCCTGTTCCAACCCAGATCAGATGACATCCCAGTGCAAGTTCCAGCTCTGCCACTGTTGCAGGAGCACAATGCCAGCTTTCCTGGGAGGCAGTGGGCTCCTCCTTTGGGAATAAGGCCAAGGGCAGTTACTTTCCAGGAAGACTGCTCGCCCCAGGCAGGGAAATGCTCAACCATGGAACAGAGGTACCATGACAGAGTAACTTTATCCGGACTCACAAGCACCTTGAACTCTGAGGGCAGCCTTGACCTTGCCCAGACCTCTGCTTCCCCATCCCCGTATCCCCCTGAAGCTAGCAGGAATCCTAGAGGAAGCCGGGACACCAGGTGGTGAGCAGTGATCCAGGTCCATGGACGGTGCTTTGAAAGAGAAAGTGTCCATGCGCTGGGCTGCACCCTCAGCCTGTTGCCATCTCAGTGTTATAAATAATCCTGGCACTAAGTGCCCTGTTACACGGAAGGGAAGCGGTTCTCATGGCGTGAAACCTGAGACTTCGGATCAGGGGAGGAGGGATGACTGGGGACAGGGAGAGAGGTGTGGAACCATCACCCGGGGGCCCCTCAAGTGCACCCCCAGGCTGGTGATGGATGGGTTTCTGGAGCAGCGGATGGCACTTCCAGCGAAATGTTTATAGGGAACGAGTGCGATTTAAACAACGTCTTGGCCGATAAACAGCAGCCAGACGGGGGGAGAAGGCCTGGCAAGAAGCGGGAGAATCTGTGGCCCGAGGCCCCTGGTGTTAAGTAGCTGTCTGAAGCTCTGCTTAGACACACGCACCAGCTTGGGTCTTAACATGTTTTTAAGAGCTGGTTATGATTTCCTTGAGGGCGGATCAGATTAAGACTAGAGTGCAGCCCCAGCTGAGTGCCTTCAATAACTGTCCATCACGTCCTCTTTAGAGACAGCGGCCTCCTCCCCGTGGCTCAGGGAGCCCGTGACTGGGGAGGACGGGAAGCAATGTGGCTCGTCAGCCTGTTCCCGGGCAGCATGGGACCTGTCTGCCCTCTGCACGGGGTGCTGCCCTGGCTGCCAGGGCAGCCAAGGAACAGGCAAGGAGTCCCACCCTCGGCAAGCTCTCGGCCTTCAAAGGAAGGGAAAACACAGCCCAGGAGAGAAAGTGGAGGACGGAAGCCCAGGAAGGGGAAACTGTCACCAAATCCAGAGTCCGAGCACTTCTTATCACGTCCACTGTGGCCACCCTGGTCCAAGGCACTCGTCTCTGACTCAAATTAGAGCTATGACCCTCCAACAGGTCTCCCTGCATCTTCCCTCGCCCTCCTGTGATCTGTTCTTACCACAACACTTTTAAAAACTGAAGTCTGATCATGTCTTTATTCCCCATTTCGCTCAGAGTGAAAGGCAGCGTTAGCCCCCTCATCCCCTCTCTGGTGTCATCCACTCCTGCTCTTCCTGCTCCCTTCCCCTACAGCCACATTGGCTTCCAGGTTCCACAGATTTGCCAGGCATGCTCCTGCCTCAGGGCCTTTGCACCTGCCATCCTTTCTACTTGAAATCCTCGTGCCAAGATATCTGGGTTGAAGTCCTTTCCCCCCTCTAAGTCTTTGTTCAGATACCATATTCTCAACAAGCCCTCCTTGACTGTACCATACTTAAAACCTCAAACTTCCCCTCCGTCCTGATCCCTCTGCCCTTGTCCTATTTCTTTTCTGTAACAATGATCGCTTTCTAACATATAATTTGCTTATTCAGTGAGTACATTGTTCATGATCTTTCTCTCTCTGCTAGCATGTCAATTCCACACGGGCAGGGGTCTTTCTCTGTCCTGATCACTAATGTATTCCAAGAACCTGGAACGGTGCTCAGTCATAATTGCTTAATGAGCGAATGTGAAGGGTGAAGCTAACAAGGGCAGGGCTTGGAGGAGAGGATTGAGAGAGGCCATCCCAGGCTTGTGGTGAATATGTGTCTTACCTCCCAGCAGTCCATGTGTGAGTATCTGGGAGTTGGAGTCTTGGGCACAGATGCAGGAGCTGGGCTGGGGCACTGCCCTAAATGGGGAGATTCAGAGGACAAAAGGACAGAGCTGGATTGAGTTCCTGAATCTTGTGGAGAACTTGACTTCAGACCACCCTCCTCAAGGCCAACATATACTTGGGATGAACATATCCAAGGGACATGCAGGTCAAGAATGAGGTGGTTGGAAGTGGGGGTGCACAGGGAGTAGTCAAAAGCCTTTGGGGGGCTGGGCTCGGTGGCTCAGCCTGTAATCCCAGCACTCTGGGAGGCTGAGGCGAGTGGATTGCCTGAACCCGTGGGTTCAAGACCCACCTAGGCAACTTGGCGAGACCTCGTCTCTACAATAAATCAAAAATTAGCCAGGCATGGTAGCGCAGGCCTGTAGTTTTGTCTACTTGGAAGGCTGAGGGGGAAGGATCGCCAGAGCCCAGCAGGCTGAGGCTGCGGTGGCCAAGAGGTGTGCCTCTGCCCTCCAGCCTAGGTGACAGAGTGAGATTTAAACTCAAAAAAAAAAAAAGCCTTTGGGGGTGGAGAGGACAGCTGGAAGAGAAGGTGTGTGTCTTCTAGGTCTGGGAAAGGGCTGAGGAGGAATACCAGGGCCTGAGGAAGACCGTGTACACACGTGGGAGGAGGAGGCAGAGTCCCGGAGACTGGCTCTCAAGGGAGTGTTCCGCTCCATTGAGGGCAGAACAAGCCCTGGGCCGCAGCTAAAGTGAAAGGGACCCGAGCCAGACCTCAAGGAAGGGCCCCCAGCGCGTGATAGGTGATGGAGGGAGGCATGGAGCTCTGTTCTCTAGAAGACTTGGGCAGGACCCAGCTGGATGCACACCTCAGCCAGGCTGACATGGAGCACCCTGTGGGCCTGCGGGGCCCTGGGCCAGGCATGTGGGGGACAAGAGCCCTGGACAAGGGAGGGCTCCTGCCTCTGCCTGGCTCTTGACTCCACCCTCTCCCTGCAAGGTCTCTGAGCTCCTTGGCACGGCCCTGTGCCTACTCTCCAGTCCTCATGTGTCTGCATCTTACCAGGGTGGGGAGGGGAAATTGAGAGTACTTAGTGCTGCTCTGAAGCCCTCCAGCCCAGCGGCCTAGACATCCTTACCACCTCACTTCAAAATCTCAGTGCTGGCAGGCCGCCCTTGAAGCCCAGCTGCTGGGCCTCAAAACTGGAGCCATCGTCCCTGACGCAGAGCGGCCACCATGGCCAAGTACTTGGCCCAAATTATTGTGATGGGTGTGCAGGTGGTGGGCAAGGCCTTTGCCCGGGCCTTACAGCTGCAGTTTGCAGAACTACGAACACTTGTTTAAGGTGAATGACAAATCCATGGGCGCTCCTTCTACTTGCAGTCCAAGGTGGTCCATGCGAAGGAGCGCCTGGATGAGGAATTCAGGATCCAGGCCCAGGAGGACAGAGAAAAGGAGTAGATGCCCAAAACGTGACTACTCATCTCCTGTGCCCTGCCTCTAATTTATACCTTGATAATAAATGTCTCTACAGCAAAAAAAAAAAAATTTTAAAAAATCTCAGTGCTGAAGCCAGCTTTGCGGTGACTTCAGGGTACAAGACAGGAAAAGCAGAAAATCCTTCTGGAGGGTGATGCAAGACCTTAGTTTCTGTGGTTATAATGGAGTGAGGACATGGGGGCCCTGGGGACCTGAGGATGGGGAGACTTACTTGTCATTGTGTAACTTTTGGTGCTTTTTGAGTTTTGAGCCATGTACATGTATTGCTTATTCAAAAACATAAAATAATTAAAATCAGACAATAGCAACACCAACAATAGAACAAAGAATAGAGCTAGGGAAGTGGGAACTTGATGCCACCAACTGTTACCCTGAGGAACATGGCCATTCCTGCCCATATGTACCCTCTTCCGCATCTGGTATCTCCAGTCTCTAGAGGCTCAGAGAGGGGTGTAGCTGGCCCAATGTCAAATAGCATGTAAGACTAGCAAAGTTCTGGGGGTTAGAGGTAGATTCTCAGTGTTGCCTTTCTCTTCTGGTCTTCAGTGGCCCAGTTGGCCCACAACCTCTTCATATTATTGGCAGAGCTGCTACAAACCAACTTCCAATGAGTTATTTTATTTTATTTTTATTATTATATTTGAGTTGGAGTCTTACTCTGTTACCCAGCCTGGAGTGCGGTGACACGCTCCCAGCTACTGCTGCCTCGACCTGCTGGACTCAGGTGATCCTTCTGCCTCAGCTTTCCAAGTGGCTGGAACGAGAGGCATGCACCACCACACCCTGCTAATTTTTTGATTTATTGTAGAGACGAGGTCTTGACAAATTGCCCAGGCTGGTCTTGAACTCCTGAGCTCAGGCAATCCTCTCACCTCGGCCAGGACTGAGATTACAGGTTTGAGCCACTGTGTCCAGCTTCAATTCATTATTTTAAAAGCTGCAAGGTCTTAAATGCCATCTTTCCCAGGAAATCACCTCTTTACGGAGCCTCCCTCTGTCCCCTGGCGTGGTGTCTGAGAGTTTATTCCCTCCTTTCCTGCCTCCCTCCTCTCCGCCACCCTCTGCCCCCAAAGAAGCTCTCCACTGAAACTTGGCCTTGCCGCTGACGAGATACGTGACCTTGAGCAAGTCATTTAACCTTTCTGTGCCTCTGTTTCTTCGCCGATAATTGCGGGTCTTGACCTTCTTCCTGTGGCTCTTTATTCATCCATTTGTCCAACAAGCAGGACTTCTGTGCTTGGCGCTGAACGCGGCACTGAGGCTCACACAAGGCAATGTGTGGGAAGTTAGCACAGAGATGCAGAGAGTGATTGCCAAGGCCCTTTCCCTGGATGCTGCTCCAGGCTGGGCACCCCACCCCCTCACCTGCGTGCCCTTGGAGGAACTGTTAACAGCCTCCTCCCAGCTGTCAATTTCTAGCACTGCTCCTGGTTTGAAGCTGACTCCCTGGCCTGGATGAAGTGTTGGGGCTGTGAAATAGCCTGTTTTCCAGGCTTCTCCATGTGGTTGGATCTGGAGTCACTGTTTTGCCTGCAAGAAGAAATCATGCTGAAATCTGTCTGTGGGTCTTTCATCTGGGACTTCAGGGGTGATCACCTCTCTTGCCTTCTGTGGGCCTATCCCTGGGCACTGGGGCTAGAGCCAGGGTGTAGGAGATGGGATGTGCTCATGTCTCAGCTCTGTTCATTTTTCTCCTCTCCTGGGTCCCAGACCTCTTTGGGGATTGGTATAGAGGTTAAGATTCTGGAAATGAGCCGGGCTCGGTGGCTCAGTCTGTAAACCTGCGCCTTGGGAGGCTGAGGTGAGTGGATTGCCTGAGCCCGCGGGTTCGAGACCCACCTGGGCAACTTGGTGAGACCTCATCTCTACAATAAATCAAAAAATTAGCCGGATGTGGTAGCGCGTGCCTGTAGTTCCAGCTACTTGGAAGGCTGAGGTGGAAGGGTCGCCGGAGCCCAGCAGGTCAAGGCTGCGGTGGCCGGGAGCGGCCACTGCACTCCAGTCTGGGCGACAGAGTGAGACTCCAACTCAAAAAAAAAAAAAAAAAGATTCTGGAAATGGTCCAGGTGCATTGCCTCAAGCCTGTAATCTCAGCACTTTGGGAGGCTGAGGTGAGGGGATTGCCTGAGCCTGTGGGTTCAAGAACAGTCTGGGCAACTTGGCGAGACCTCATCTCTACAATAAATTTTTTAAAATTAGCTGAGTGTGGTAGTGCGCACCTGTGGTTCTGGCTACTTGGAAGACTGAGGAGGTAAGATTGCCTGAGCCCAGCAGGTCAATGCTGGGGTGGCTGTGAATGTGCCACTGCACTCTAGCCTGGGCGACGGAGCAAGACTCCAACTCAAAAAAAAAAAATTCTAGCCGGGCTCGGTGAATCAGCCTGTAATCCCGCGCCTTTGGGAGGCTGAGGTGAGTGGATTGCCTGAGCCCGCGGGTTCGAGACCCGCCTGGGCAGTGAGACCTCATCTCTACAATAAATCAAAAAATCAGCCGGGCGTGGTAGCGCATGCCTGTAATTCCGGCTACTCGGAAGGCTGAGGCGGAAGGATCGCCGGAGCCCAGCGGGTCGAGGCTGCAGTGGCCGGGAGCGGCCACTGCACTCCAGTCTGGGTGACAGAGGGAGACTCCGACTCAAAAAAAAAAAAATTCTGGGACTGGACACTCTCACATTTGCCTCTCTCCAAATATAAACTGGGCTATGGAAGAAAGACAACCCCTTCTTTAAAACAATCACCACCAATACCACTACTAGTAATCTACCCAGAGGAAAATAAATCATTATATTAAAAAGATACCTGTAATTGCATGTTCACTGTGACACTCTTCACAATAGCAAAAGCATGGAACCAACCTAAGTACCCACCAATGATAGACTGGTAGACTGGATAAAGAAAATGTGGAACATATATACCATGGAATACTACACAGCCATAAAAGAGAACAAGAGCATGTACCCTGCAACAATATGGATGGAGCTGGAGAACACCATCCCAAGTGAACTAACTTAGAAACAGAAAACCAAACACTGAATATTCTCACTTTTTTTTTCTTTTGACTCAGGTCTCACTGTCGCCCAGGCTGGAGTATAGTGGCACTATCACGATGATCACAGCTCATAGCAGCTTTGACCTACTGAGCTCAGATGAGCCTTCCACCTAAGCATCCCGAGTAGCTTGGACTACAGGTGTGTGTTCGAGACCCGCCCAGGGAATTTTACACTCCAGCTAATTTATTTTATTTTATTTTATTTTTTGCATTGGAGTCACACTCTGTCGCCCAGACTGGAGTGCAGTGGCACACTCCCGGCTACTGCAGCTTTGACCTGCTGGGCTCCAGCGATCCTTCCGCCTCAGCCTTCTAGGTTGCTGGAACTACAGGTGCGCGTTACCATGCCCGGCTAATTTTTTGATTTATTGTAGAGATGAGGTCTCGCCAAATTGCCCAGGCGGGTCTTGAACCCACGGGCTCAGGCAATCCACTCACCTCAGCCTCCCAAAGTGCAGAATTACAGGCTGAGCCATGAGATTTCGCCATCTTACCCAGGCTGGTCTCAAACTCCTGGGCTCAAGCAATCCCCCTGCCTCAGCATCCCAAAGTGCTGGGCTTACAGGTATGAGCGACCCACCCAGCCCGCATGTTCTCACTTATATTCGGGAGCTAAATGTCCACAAAGATGGAAATAACAGATACTGGGAACACTATAAAGGGGAAGACAGAGCGGTTAGGGTTCGAAAATTACTTCTTGGGTAATTAACTTCTTGTTCACTCTCTGGAGAATGGGATCACCCAACGCCCAATCCCCCAGTACACAATATATCCGTGTAACAAACATATACTGAATCTAAAATAAAATATTTTTTTAAAAAAGAAACAATAATCACCACCACTTCAGAGTATGAAGGGGCTTGTTTCAGAAAGAGTTAAGACACATTTCCAGAACAGTTGGCAAGAAGCCGTCCCCACTCCCTGCTTGACCACTGACGACTGGGTGAGCAACACAGAGGGAGGGATATTTGTAGAAAAACCATGCCTCTTCAGCCCTGGTCATGACAAAACCTCAAGTGAGGATGCTACTAATGGACCATGTCAGCAAAGAAAGATCAAGTTAGATGCAAGGAGGACCTCCTGACTGTCAGGAAATAGGTTTAAGGAGAGAGGTTACATGGAAGGACTCGGACATAGCCTCCCAGAGGAAGGAAGAAGGATGACATGATCTGGGAGTTACAAAGGAAGCAGGGACTCCTGATGTCCCAGAGCTGGCAGTGACTGGGGGAACCCAGGGAGATGCCAGTTCATCCACGCCTAGAACACAAACCCCACAGCAGAGACGAGGTATCCGGAACTCCCAACATGCCCAACACAATGTCGCACATGGGGCCAACTACAGGCTGACTGAGGAGAACCCATCCTTCCCTGGAAGACAGTGCCAACTCTGTGCTGCTTTAAAGCCCCAGCAAAAAATGGCTGCAGATTATGGGACCTGGAAGTACTTCTTCATGTCCAACCGCAATCCTGCTTACCACAACTGGATCCGATCTCACTGCACTCTGTGGGATGTGTCCTTCCCCGGAGAGCAAACTGAGCCGGGAATGAAGGCCATGATGTCAGACCGACCCTATGGGCTGTGGGAGGTGGAACAAGTGGGTCAGACTCGTAGCGCCTGTCTTCACTTCTGGGGAGCCCGGCGAGAAGTGGGGGAGGGAGGATTGCCATGTTCCATGAGGATAAAAGCAGAGTGGGGGGGCAAAGA
This sequence comes from Cephalopachus bancanus, assembly GCA_027257055.1. Taxonomy (NCBI): domain Eukaryota; kingdom Metazoa; phylum Chordata; class Mammalia; order Primates; family Tarsiidae; genus Cephalopachus; species Cephalopachus bancanus. The sequence goes on along the minus strand of JAPVLO010000385.1, from coordinate 479,422 downwards.
GACTTGGTGGGGGGAGAGGTGGGGCTCAGGGAACCCCTCCTGGCTGGGGTGAGGAGCTTCTGGGATCCTCAGCCCTCCACCCCAAGGGGGAGCCACTTGTAGGGACCATTTAGCTTCTCTAGGAGACCTCAGTGCCCAGCACAGAGCAGATGCTCAAAATGCTGGGTGGAATGAACACATGAGACCCAGGGCCAAGGGCTGGCCCCACCGCAGCAGGACTGGGTCTCAGGAGAAAGGACCCTCTCTTTGGGTCACCTTTTTTCATCTGTAAAGTGAGGTTTGCAGTAGATCATCTCCGAGGATTTTTCCACCCTGGCAATCGGAGATTTCCCGTGGCTCCTCTGCCGCTTTCCGCTTCTCTCTCCCTTTTCTTCCAAGTCCGACTCGCCCAAGTTCCCATCTCTGCACCCCCTGTACAATGTCCCCCGCCGACCTTCTCTTACTTCTCCCTTTACAAGTGTTGCTTCCTCTCTTTCTGCGTCTGTGACGCGCAACCCCCCGCCACTATCCTGGCCCCCTCCCCGGTGCCTTCTGTGTTCTGCGCCCCCACCCGCCCATTCTAGCACCCCCTTCATCATCCTTAAGCCCCAAAGGGGAAGAAGAGAAGGAAGGGTCCTGAAGCAGCCTCTCCCCGGCCCCTGCCACGGCCCCACCCGGGTGACCCCGCTCCCCACGCCGAGGGAGTGGCTGCCGCCTGTCCCTCTGCTGCCGGTGCCGCAGTGCGCCCTCGCCCCACGCTAATGCGATCTGGAGAGACCCGGCGGGCGGCGGGCAGTCTGGCCGGAGCTTCCCGGGCGGCGCTGATGGATGGTCCCCTGACAGTAATCGCAGGATGAGGACGCGCTGGCGACGCTCTCGCCTGAGGCCCCGCTGTTTGGCGATAGCCTGGAGTAGCCCTCCCTCCGCAGCGCCTTCCTGGGCGCGCTTGGCTCTCTGGGCCTTGGGGGAAGCTCGGAGCCTCCAGTTAGGGCCCGGGGCGGGGGGGGGGGGGAGCTTTCCCTGCTTGCTCTCTCTTGAGACACGAGTGGAACCCTCTAGGGTCCACACTGTGTCTGTGATTCTGAATAAGCTACTCACTTTCTTGAGCCTCAGTTCCTCCTTCTGTATAATGGGAAACCATGGCTTTAAAAGCCCGCTTTGAGGGTGTTGGGAGTACAGGAGCAAAACGATCACTCTCCCTTAAGTAGAAACAGGTTTTTAATTTCAGTTTGCAGTGCTCAGAATGATCTGGACTAAATGCATGAAGTTGAAGAGGAGCTGAGTAGTTATTCACATGCAGAATACATGTTTATACATGAACGCATGATTTTGTTTTAATTTTTAGAGGGGGGGGGTCTCACTCTGTTGCCCAGGCTGGATCTCTTGGGCTCAGGCGATCCTTCCAACTTAGCCTCCTGAGTAGCTGGGACTACTGGCGCGCACCACCATACCGGGCTAATTTTTTGATTTTTTTGTAAAGATGAGGTTTCACTGTGTTGCCCAGACTGGTCATGATCTTGTTTTTAGGGTCATAAATACATCAGAAAGTAAGAAATGGCAATATCAGTAGAGGGCTTTAAAGGGAAGAATGTCAGGTCAGGTCTTCCTCCGGGAAGTGACTGCCTCCAGCAGGACTCTCCCTCCCCTTCTGAGGCCCACCTACTGAAGACCCTGGACCCACCCATCATGGCATTCCTTGAAGTTCAGGACCAGGCTGAGATGTGGTGAGGGAAATGTTCCCAGATAATTTCCCCAGCTCTTATCCACTATTTCCCATCTCACCCTCTTTTGTGACTGCAGGGTTCTAAGGCTCCTTCGCTTCTGCACCCCAGGATGCTTCTTGGGCACAGCTTTTTGGAGGGGCTGGGGGGATCAGAGCCAATTATAATTCCAAGAGCACACCCAGACGCCTCCTCGCTCCCTTTTAACCTTTCCCTCTCGTCAGAAGCCAAATCGAGTTAGTCTTCAGTTTAGATTTAATTCTCCAAATGGAGTCATAATCTGCTTAGTGTCCTGTTTCCCAAGTCCTGGGTACTGAAGTGCGTGTGTTGGGGGGACTTATTGAGACAGCAGCTCTGTGACCTCTGGAGAACCCTCACACACACTCACCTCCCAAACACCGCAGAGCTGGAGACGCCATGGCCCTGAGTCGCTGAGTAGTATAATGATGGTGTTGATGACAAATTGAATTTAGTGGGCACTCGCCATGGGCCAGGACTGAGCTCAGCACTGTACATGCATTTCTCACTTCATTCTCACAACTCCCTTCCAGTAGGTACCATCCATGTTCCCAATGAACAGATGAAGAAACTGAGGCTTAGAGAGGTTAAGTAACTTATGCTGCATCCTGCAGCTATTATAAATAGTCCCTAGCTTATGATGGTTTAGACTTATAATTTTTCAGCTTTACAATGGTGTCAAAGTGATACCCATTCAGTGGAAATTGTGCTTTGAGTACTCATACAATCATTCTGTTTTTCATTTTCACTACAATCTTCAACGAAGTACAGGAGATAGCCAATATTTTATTATAAAATAGGTTTTGCGTCAGATGATTTTGCCCAACTGTAGACGAAGGTTAGTGATCTGAGCACGTTTAAGTTAGGCTAGGCTAAGCTATGGTGCCCGGTAGATTAGGTTTATTAAATGCATATTCAACTTACAATATTTCCCTTTTTTTTTCTTTCTTTTTTGAATAGAGTTCTCACTCTGTTGCCCAAGCTGGAGTGCAGTGGCATGATCACAATGATCACAGCAGCCTTGACCTCACAGGCTCAGGTGATCCTCCTGCCTCAACCTCCCATGTTGCTGGGGCTACTGGTATATGCCACCATGCCCAGCTAATTTTTTGATTTTTGCAGAGACGAGGTTTCACTATGTTGCCCAGGTTGGTCTTGAAATCCTGGGCTCAAGCAATCCACCTGCCTTAGCCTCCCAAAATGCTGGGATTACAGTCGCAGCCATCCACTTACAATATTTTCAATTTACAATGGCTCTGTTGGGACATAACCCCATCAGAAGTCAAGGGGCATCTATAATTCAATGGCAGATCCCAAATTTGAAACTCCACAGTCAGCCTGCAGAGCCTGTACTCCTAACCTCTTAGCTGTGTGACTCTGGACAAGACTCTTAATGTCTCATGCCCTGCCCCTTCATTTGAAAAACATAGATCCTAAGTAGGAATCTTGAGATACTCTCTTCAGGGGGATGCAGTGGCTTATACCTGTAATTCCAGCACTTTGGGAGGCAGAGGTGAGAGGATTGAATGAGCTCACGGGTTTGAGACTAGCCTCGGCAACTTGATGAGACCTTGTCTCTACAATAAATCAAAAAAGTAACCAGGCATGGTGGCATACGCCTGTGGTTGCAGCTTCTTGGAAGGCTGAGGTGGAAGGATCACCCAAACCCAGCAGGTTGAGGCTGCGGTGGCCGTGACTGTGCCACCACACTCCAGTCTAGGTGACAGTGAGACTCCAATACAAAAAAAAAGGATACCCCCTTCATAGAACATTTGTGTCTATTAAAGAGATAAGGCATTTGGCCAGGCTCGGTGGCTTAGCCTGTAATCCCAGCACTTTGGGAGACTGAGGCGAGTGGATTGCCTGAGCCTGCAGGTTCGAGACCCACCTGGGCAACTTGGTGAGACCTTGTCTCTACAATAAATCAAAAATTAGCTGGGCGTGGTTGTGCACGCTGGTAGTTCTGGCTACTTGGAAGGCTGAGGCGGAAGGATCGCTGGAGCCCAGCAGGTCGAGGCTGCAGTGGCCAGGATCGTGCCACTGCACTCCAGTCTGGGCAACAGAGTGAGTCTCCAGCTCAAAAAAAAATAGAGGTAAGGCATTCACCATACTCACGTAAGCATCCATCCAATTGTGCTAAACACAGTGCCCTAAACACTGGGGTGGGGCCGGGCAAAGGAAGGGGTGCGATGCCATGCAATGGGGTGATATTAATTGTGAGTTGCTGCTGTTGATAATGGTAGTTATCACATATTGAGAACCTACTGGGCACAGGTCACCCTACAAAGTCAAAAAGGGCTATGCCTGTTTCAAAGATGAAGAAACTGTTTCAGATAAATTAAGTAAATTGCCTAAAGCCACCCAGTTAATAAGTGGCAGAATGGAGCTTGTATTCAAACAATGGGCCCTTGGACTCCAAAGCCTCAGGCTTCCAGTGCCCCCAGGGTCACCAAAGACTTGCCTCTCCTGGGGGAGGTCAGGGCTGAGGTCAATAAGCCCAAGTCACACCCTTTACCACCTGTGACCTGATTTTCTCCAGGTGAGCAATGTTTCCTTAAAAGAACAGGAGAAAAGTAAATAAAAAAGCAATAAAGCCGGGCTCGGTGGCTCAGCCTGTAATCCCGCGCCTTTGGGAGGCTGAGGTGAGTGGATTGCCTGAGCCCGCGGGTTCGAGACCCGCCTGGGCAGCGAGACCTCATCTCTACAATAAATCAAAAAATCAGCCGGGCGTGGTAGCGCATGCCTGTAATTCCTCGGAAGGCTGAGGTGGAAGGATCGCTGGAGCCCAGCAGGTCGAGGCTGCGGTGGCCGGGAGCGGCCACTGCACTCCAGTCTGGGCAACCGAGTGAGACTCCAACTCAAAAAAAAAAAAAAAAAAAAAAAAAAAAAAAAAAAAAAAAAAAGCAATAAAGACAATTTCTATTTCCCCCAAAGCCCGTGTAGAATCTCCTCCTCAACCCCCAATTTCCTCACTTGCCTGTTTCTCTTGCGCTCAAGTTTGTTGCCATTAAATAGAAGAGAAGAAAGTTTGAACCAGGCATGAAATATTCATCAGTTAATTACAATATGCAGATTCTGTTCCTGGGGGGTGATTTATCTTTTTGGAAATAGAAGAAAAGATCCTGGAAACTTGTATCCTAATTGCTTGGCCTATTATTGTAGCAACCAGGTAGAAACTCCATTTACTATGTAACTACAGATTTCCCCACGACTGGGGTAGCTGCCTCTGCCCCCATCACTGGTGGTCTGGGGACCAGATGCCTTTCTGCTGGAGGGGGTCCTCTAAGAGGTCGATTTGTCCATTCCCCTGTCTCCTCTTGGGGGGTAGCCCTTTTCTAAATCCTAATAGCCACAGGAAACACAAAAGGATGAAAATCTCTGAAATTCTGGAATCTCAAAAAAGCAACTTCTAAGGCAGTGCTGCTGGTGGGGTGGGGTGTCATGGGGAGAAGTAGCTTCTGCTGACTATCCTTCTCCCCACTACGCAGAAGTAGCAGCGGTTGGCCGGGCTCGGTGGCTCAGCCTGTAATCCCAGCACGAGGCGAGTGGATGGTCTAAGACCAGCCCAGGCAACTTGGCGATACCACGTCTCTACAATACATTAAAAATGAGCCAGGTGTGGTAGTGTGCCCCTGTAGTTCCGGCTACTTGGAAGACTGAGGTGGAAAGATTGCCGGAGCCCAGCAGGTCGATGCTAGGGTGGCTGTGAGTGTGCCACTGCACTCCAGCCTGGGCGATGGAGTGAGACTCCAACTCATACAAAAAGAAGTAGCAGCCCTCCCCTCACCTCTTGTGTTGTTTCCCAGGGCCCACATTTCTTTTTTTTTTTTTTTTGAATTGGAATCTCATTCTGCAGCCCAGGCTGTGGTGCTGTGGCACACTCATGGCCCCCGCAGCTTCAACCTGCTGGCTCAGACGATCCTTCCGCCTCAGCCTTCCAAGTAACTGGAACTACAGGCACGCACCACCACATCCATCTAATTTTTTGATTTATTGTAGAGTCACGGTCTGGTCAAGTTGCTCAGGCTGGTCTCGATCCAGGGAGCTCATTCAATCCTCTTGCCTCTGCCTCCCAAAGTGCTGGGATTATAGGCGTGAGCCATGGCATCTGGCTTGAGGGGACACATTTTAACCTCTGGCTGCACAATAGTGTCACCTGGGGAGTTTCTACAAATCCAGATGCCTGGGCACTACTCCAGGATGACCATATTAGACTCTCTGGAGGTGGGACTCCGGCATCAGTATTTTTAAAAGCTCACCAGGGGGTTCCAATGTGCAGCCAAAGTTGAGACCCTCCAGGGCTGACAGAAGAGGGTGGCTCCCTGGTAAACAGGCCCCACTTCTCTGCAAGACTGCGGAAATGTTATCCCTCCTCCTCAGGTGCTGGAAGAAGTAATGCCTTCACTTTTATTGGAGTTTGAAGAATATCCCTTTCTCTTTTCACAAGATGCTTCTAATATAATAGTTACCATTTATCAAGCTCCTGCTGAATGCTTGGATCTATGCAAAAGAAATTTAACCTGATCTACATAACAACTCCGTAAGGTCAGTGGGTATGTTCATTTTATGGATGCCTCAGAGAGGTTAAGTAATATGCCCAAGGTTGTACAATCAGCAAGCGTCACATCTGTAACTTGAATGCCAACCCCATGTTTTAACCACACTGCCTCTCAGAGTCTCAAGACTGGAAGGAAAGGGCTTCCAAGCCACTATCCGAAGGGTCCATGGAACATCTTAGGGAAGGAAAGAGAAGAGAAGCAAGAAGTGCAGAAAGACAGCCGTGGTTACAGGTGGGTGGGGCATGGAGGGCGGGATGATAGGCCCCGAGAGACCTGAAAGGGTCTGTGGGGATGAGATGAGGCCCTGAAGGGGGGTGCAGAGGTGGGGATGGGTCAGTTGCTGTGGAGAGAGTGGGGCATGAGGCCCGGGAGTGGGCGTGGACAGTGGGAACATCCTCAGCAGTGAGTTGTGCCCACCATGGACCGGGTAGTGTGAGAGGGGGAGGGCTCCCGTGTGAGAGGAGGGGTCTTTGTGAGGCGTGCAGCGGTGAGGAATGCTCCGCCATGAATACTAAGGGCAAGAAGAAGAGAAAGGGCCAGAGGGGGCTGGGTGATGTTTAGCTGCTGGGGTGATTAATGGGGGTGAACGGAGGGTGAAACTCAAACCCTTCGAACGAAGATGGCGGGGAATGGTTGTCCAAGAACAACAGTGCACTGTTTCGTGGAGAAAGCCAATGTCCAGGGGAGGGGCGGGCAGGGAGGACGCCAGGCGTGCTTGCTTCTTCCCTTTTTCCCAAGGTCTCTTTATTTACCATTAAACAGTACATTAAAGTATACTAGCCAGCTCCAGGGGACCCTCTGCCCTGGCTTCCTACCTGCCTCCTGGCTTGGGGGAGACCAAGGAATGCTGGGGCGGCTTGGGGAAAGAACCAGTGAGGTTTGGGATGGAGGCTGAGATGACTCCATGGACCACCCCCCGGGAGGGCCCAACGTGGTGTTGTGCTAGCTGGACCAGATGCCACTGAGAGGTTCATGGGGGTAGGCTCTCCAAATGTCCTATGGAAAGTGGAAGTATTCTTAGAGCCAAGCTTTTTTGTTTGTTTTTGACTTGGAGTCTCACTTTGTTGCCCAGGCTGGAGGGCAGTGGTATGCACACGGTCACCACAGCCTCCACCTGCTGGGTTCAGGTGATCCTTCTGCCTCAGCCTTCCAAGTAGCTGGAACTACAGGCAGGTGCCACTATGCCTGGCTCATTTTTTTTTTTGTAGAGTCGAGGTCTTACCAAGTTGTCCAGGCTGGTCTCGAACCCGTGGGCTCAGGCGATCCTCTCACCATGGCCTCCCAAAGTGCTGGGATTATAGGTGTGAGCCACTGTGCCCAGCCTAAGCCAAGTTTTTAGAACGGCCCTGGCCTCAGGGAGGGAGGAAGGGCTCTTTTTCCCATGAAAGAGAGTAGAAAGTTGGGGGAATGAGGCTTTCGGTTTCAGGGTGCTGACTCAGGTGTGAGGATGGAGATAAAACTTGTGGGAAGTAGCAGGTTTATTCCCTCCCCCCATTCCCATTTCCTACTTCTGTCTCTTTCTCTGGGTGTAGCTGTTGGGAACTGCCTCTCCTGTCCTTGACCTCCCTACCTGCATTTCCACAGTGCAGGAGACCAGGGAAAAGGGGATGAAGGGAGCTGTTGCAGTGCTGGGCAGGGAGCTGACGGCAGGGCATGGATGGAAATTGTCTCATAGGACAGGAACCATGTTCTCCCTCTCTTGACTTTCACGGATGTGAAACCACTGGCAGATCCCATCTTTCCACCCATACCCATCCTAGGGCATGGTGTGTCTGGAAGTCTGTGCCTCCCTACTGGGAAGCCAGGTGGGGGAAAGGGAGGTCAGGAAAAGAGGCTCCCAGAGGCTGAGGGAGGCTAGCATCTCCTTAGGCGGGGGAGACAGAATGCTCTCTCCTGGTCCCAGATTGCTTGGGTAGTGTGCCGGGACTCCTGCCCCTGACATGATTCCTGGCTCCACACAGAGCTTAGCCAAGCCTCTTCCACTGCTGGAGTCTGACTCCCAATCCCCGTGAGCTCTTTCCAGGAGCCATGCCTAGACAGTGCTTTGAAATCTGGAGTTGGTGGGAGGTGGTTGGTTGGATGACATGAATCCTCCAAGGGGCAACATGACTTGACTGGTCTGTCTGTGATGAGCGATCGTCTTGCACTGGGCTGAGTTCAAGGACTGCCTGCATGCGGGGCCAGCCTCAGTTTGCCTGTTACAGAGGTCAGGGCTAATGAACACAGCCCTGCCTCACCTAGGAGAAGGAGATAGGGTCCACTAGAAAGCAACGGTCACGATCAACAGTCTTAATTATGAATTAATAATTCATAATTATTCTAGATTTACAGATATGCACAAGTCCACTGAAATTATTTCCCAGGGAAGAACGCAGTCAGTGGGGGTGGGAAGGGGACTTCAGTGCAGACATTGCTTCCAGAGGCCATTAAGTTCATTCCTCTGCTTCCCAACCAGAACCTGGAAGAGATTCATTAGCTTCCTGGGCTGATTCCTCTTAGCAGCCACCCTGCCCCCACGCTTCTGAACACAGCGCCATATTGCTCCTCTGTTCTTCCTGAGGCTGGAGGGTCATCCCTACCAAAATGACCTCAAAACTTGAACCGAGGAGTCTCTGGGGTCTCCCTGTTCTATTCAATAAGGGGTCCTCTGCGGAAGGGGCTGGTGCTGGGTGTCCCAGGGAGATGTGGCCATCTTCCTGGCTCTTCTCTCTCTCCCTTCTCATAGAGCTCGCCTAGGAGTCCTTGTATTATAGCGTATACCTTTTCAACTCTGTGCGGGAAGAGAGACAGGCAGTGCCCATTCTCGTGTGGATGCTTTTGGTTCCTGGCCTGGAGTTGAGAGGCTGGCTCTGATCTCTTCAGAAGACATCTTCAGGCCGGGCGCAGTGGCTCACGCCTGTAATCCCAGCACTTTCGGAGGCGGAAGCAAGAGGATTGCTTGAGTCCAGGGGTTCAAGACCAGCCTGGGCAACTTGGCGAGGCCTCGTCTCTACACTAAATCAAAAAATTAGCCAGGCGTGGTGACATGCACCTGTAGTTCCAACTACTTAGAAGGCTGAGGCCGAAGGATCGCCTGGCTGTGATAGCCGAGGCTGTGATGGACGTGATTGTGCCACTGCACTTCAGCCTGGGCAACAGAGTGAAACTCCTACTCAAAAAAAAAAAGACATTTACATGGCATCAGTAGCATCAGTAATGGAGGTGGGGCCTAAGTGGGGCTAGGGAGACAGGCCCAACATCGGACCTAGCTCTCTGCTGCTCCCTTCCCAGTGCTCAAAATCCCAAATTCCCACTCCAGGAAAATTTAAAATATCTTAAAGGAACCTCAAAGAGTCATGCAGACCCTCACAGCTTCAGAGGATCTCCTCTCTCCCAGGGAATCTGAAAAGGAGGAGAGATTCTTATTCTTCCAAATACCTAGAGCCTTAGATCACAAGGGATCTTATCTTCTGGCCACTAGAAGATCCTTGACCACCATCTCTGCTGTGGCGCTACCTTCATCGAAATGCTAGAAGGAAGAGGAACTGGCTCATGGATCAAGGAGATTTGGGATTAAAAAGGGTTTGCAATCCCAATTCTACAGACTTCCTTCCCATCAGGCACTTCATTTGCATCAGATATAAATGTCAGGCTAAATTTACAGGATGAAGAGAGTTGGAAGATTAGGCCCTAAAAACACCTTTGTCCAAATCTGTGGGTACAAGAGCACACTTCGGCTGGGCGTGATCCCAGCACTTTGGGAGGCCAAGAGCCCAGGAGTTCAAGACCAGCCTAAGCAACATAGCGAGACCTCATCTCTACAAAAAAAAAAAAAAAAAAATCAAACAAGTTAGCTGGGTGTGGTAGCATGTACCTGTAGTTCCAGCTACTTGAGAGGCTGAGCCGTGAGGACTGCCTGAGCCCAGGAAGTCAAGGCTGCAATGAGCCGTGATTATGCCACTGTACTCCAGCCTGGGTAATGGAGTGAAATCCTGATTGAAACAGAAAACAAAACACAACAACAACAACAACAACAACAACAACAACAACCAAGCACACACCTGAAAAGTAGCTATCTAGCTGAGTGCAGTGACTTGCATATAGTCCCAGCTACTCTGGAGGCTCAGGTGGGAGGATGCCTCGAGCTCAGGAATTCAAGGCTGCAGTGAGTTATAATCAGGCTACTGCACTCCAGCCTGGGAGACAGAGTGAGACCCTGACTCTAAAAAATAAAATAAAATAAGTAGCTACCCAGGTAAGGCAGAAGGTCAGTCAAGCACAGCACACCAATGGCAGGTGACACGCCCCATCCTTCACCCATGCACTCTCCTTACCTGGCCCACTTTTGGTCTCAAGAGGGATCAATTAGGGGCTGTACCCCGAGTGATCCAGCCAATTAACTATGGAAGCACGCGTTGCTTGTGTCTTTTACATGCCACCCCTTTGGCCTCCGAACACAAGAGATCTGTAAATCCTTTCCCTAGCTTCCTCCAATTCTCTACCCCCTTCCCCAACACACACCCAAATCCCAACTACAAATAGTCCTCAATGTAGAGGGACAAACCTTCCTGACCAACCATTTTGTCCCACCTGCAACCCTGTCCCCTCCCCCCGAAATTTTTTCCCCCTCTCCTGAGCTCTTCGCTTCTTTAAAAAAAAAAAAAAAAAAACGAAGAAGAAGGAATTTTCAATAGTCCCACTTGTCAAGCGAAGACCATCTTTTAACCTTCAACAGCAGCGAAAGCCGTGTGAACTCTCGGTGAACCAAGATTGAAGTCATAAATCACGCGTACAAAGGCGGCTGCGGAGGCTGGCGCGGGCTGCTGCACCTTTAACGCTTTCTGCGGCTGACAGGCGGCGGCCCAGCTAAAGTTCACAGCGCCCGGGGAGGGCCCGCCCCTCCTCTCCCCTCCCCCCACCCGGCCTGGCCCCGGGCCCCGGCCCGGCCTAGCCCGCCACGGCCGCCCGAGCTGCGCCCAGGAGGCCCCGACTGTCCCGCAGGGGAGGGGGGCATCTCCTGCCAGCCCGCTCCATCCTGGACCTCCATTCCCTGCCTCCCCTGCCCCCCAAGCCTGCTGTATTTAAATGGGCAGATAGATCTACAGGGACACCACAATTTAGCTTGTTTGGTCTTTGACATTTTCTACTGGACCCCAAGAGATGGACCTTCCTCTCCCCTTCCTCCTTCTAAGAACTGGCATCCTTCCTCTCTGTCTACACGGGTCCAATTAACCCGATCCTGGGGCTCCCGTAGGGTCCGAGTCGTTGGAACCAGGAACACCTGGCAGAAACACGCCATATGATTAAATTTTCTTTTTATTTATTTTTTAAAAGAGGGCTGGAATGACTAGCCTCCTCGACTGGGACGGAGTAGCTAGGGTGGGGGAAAGGAACACCTTCACACAACGATCCAGGTTTCAGCCCCTTGGAGAGATCCCCAGCTCCCCAGAGCCAGACTCTCTCTTTTCCTCGGCCTCTTGGCCTCCTCCTCCGGTAGTTTTTTTTTCCCCCTCCCCCACTGTCTTCTCTTCGGTTTAATTAAAGTTCAGCGACTCCACTTGCCTCTCCTCTCGTTTCTCTCGGAAAGCGGAAACCAGAGCGCCCAGCGGCCACGGACCGAGCCGCCCAGCACAACCCCGGCAGCCGCTGGAGGGGCCTTCCTCGCCCGCCGGCCTCGCTCCGCCGGCGCCGCCTCCCGGACCCGGTCTCCTGCCCCTCCGCCATCCCGCAGGTGTGCAGCCACTCGGCCTGGGGGATCGGAATGACTGGGGCTGGGTGGGAATGTCCTCATCTTCCCCCAGACCCCGAGGCGTGCTCCACAAAGTTTGGAGGGTGGGTACACCCCGACCCAGGCAAGTTGCTCCCCCAAACCCACGGCTGACTAATCTGGTACGACAAAAGCCCGTGATGGATTTGGTATATGTTAATTCACAATGCTCTTTCCTCCAGAATTTAACTATAAGTTAATACACACCGGAAACCACGCGCATACATGCTCGTTAATGGGCTTAGGTATTAGCGAGTCCTAACCATGCATACAAATGTGCTCTGCGCTCCGTAGGCCCCTCAAGATTTATGGGCCTTGAGCTCTCTGAAGCTGTAAACAAGGAGAAAAAAAAAAAAAGAGAAAGCGAGAGAGACTGGGGGAAAGAGACAGAGGCCTGACTCGCCCCTCCAGGTTGTGGTAGAGAAGGGATTCTTAGATATCTTCCTTTCCTTGCAAGCTCGGTGCGTGTGGGTTTTGGCATCGGTCTGGGGGTGGTGTTCGTGACTGAATACTGGTGTGAGGGTAGTGTGTTGTTTGTGTGCTGGGTAGGAGGAATCCTTCCTCCTTTGAGTTGCTGTGCAGGGGCCTGAACATGGCAGGCATTTGTGGGCATATACGTGTGTGTGCACCATGTTAGGTTGTGTGTGTGTGTGTGTGTGTGTGTGTGTGTGTGTGTGTGTGTGTGTCCATGCATGCCAGTGCCCGTGTGATATGCAGGCCTCCCTCTGGGCCAGGCTGCTGTCCCCTGAACCTGGTGAGCAAATCTCTAACAACAATCATAATAACAATAAATAATAAATAATAATACTAAAAATAGTAGTTAACCATCCTCCCTTGCAGAATAACAATGAAATGCAAGAGGAGATTTTTGAGGAGGGGAGAGAGGAAGGAGTCATGATCACAGCATCTGAGAAGACAGAAAAGGAGGAAAGTTTGCTTCTTCATATACCCTTGCGGGGCCGGAGTTGGGAAGCCCCTCCCCAGACAAGGTTTTCAGGCCAGAGGGAGAGCCAGGCGTCCACTCTTTCCTGCTTCTTTTTCTCAGGCTATTGCTTTGTGTAATCAGGGAAGGGACTTCATACATAGGGGTGATTAGTGGCTTTGGGACTCTCTGGGAACCCCTGTTTTAAGGAAGAGGCCTAACTTGCAGTGTTAGGCGGAGGGCAGGGATGAAGGAGGCAATGACCACAGCGTGGATCAGGCCAGGGCGCAGAGGTTCCCCAGGAGGACAAGCTGGGGGCCCGGGATGGAAGCAGAAGAACATTTACGACTGCCGAGGAGTAGGGATAGCCAGGTCAGGGCTCCGGTAGGCCCAGGGAAAGTTTCTTCCCTAGGCTCTTTTAAAAAGATATCAGGGAGGAGTTGAGGCGCCTTTAATTTTCTTTTGCGAGCTTGGAGCCTAGCGGATTTTACTAAAGGAAGGAAAGACCACCATGGTCCCGGATCCTTCAACGTCCACTCATTCTCTCCAGGTACAGTTTTCTGATCATTTAATTAATTTATTTATTTGAGGGAGGCGGGAGCCAGAGATGTAGAGATGTGATGTTCGCTGTAGAGAAAGCCGCCCTCGGTTTCGGGTCTAACGAAATCCCTCCTTTAAAAGCAATTGCGCCAGGAAAAAGAAAAATCGAAGAGGTATATAAAAACACAAATTAGCCAACTTTTTTTTAAAGACAAAAAAGAAAAGAAAATGACCATCACAAATGAGCATGAGACCTTCTGAGAGATTTCAGTCACAAATCTTTTCAGAGGTTTGGATTCTTTTTCTGCAGCGGTGACTCACTTGGTCTAAAAAGAGACGGAGAAATACACTATTCACTGAGCCACTTCTTTAAAGCCAACATACACACACATTGCAAAGAGAACCCTGGGCGGTCTCCCCTCTGAGAACAACACGGGGGTGGAGGATGCTGCGATAAGCCATCGGACAAAATGGCAATAAAAAATAAATAAAGCCAGTCCAAGCGCTGAGCGCTGGGCGCAGGGCTAGGAACCAGGTTTTGTGTTCAGTTGCTGGCGCAGCAGCTGTCCCAGGCTTCGGGACACCAGGCAGCCAGGCACCGGCTGGGAACTCTGCTTGGCCTCCCCAACGCGGCTGCAGCCCCGTTTCCCCCAAACTCAGGGCCTCCCAGGCTCTCTTGGTTCCGATGCCTGCTCGGGACTTCCCTGGTGACAGGGTTTGGGGCCAGAGAGGGGGCCAAGTGACTCAAGCCAGACTCTGCTTTTTCATTTTTCTCCCTCAGGCTTCTCAATTTCTCCGGGCTCTCAGCTACCAGGAGACTGAAGGAAGGGGCTTCTGGGCTGCGTTGGGAGCAGACACTGCCCCCAGGAACTCTTGCTTGCTTTCCCGAAGTCCAGCGATTTCCAACCCTCCCTTGGGGGGAGAATCGTCATATCCAGATATCTCAGCACCCTGTTATATATGACCAGGCTCGCTTTGGGAATATCTTAGAAGAAGAAGAAAGAACAGCTTGGAGCCGTGTTTACATCTAGTTCTACGGATCCGTTCACATCTGCAGGCTTTATTTATAACTCCCTCTATAACTCTCTCTGTTTGGAGGCACTGGTGGCTCTATTGACAGACTGATGTCTAGAAAATATTGCTGTATCTCTAACCATACCTAAATGTGCTGTGGTTGTATTTACAGATTTATGTTTGAGGAAAATATAATTATTTCCATTGTATTTGTGCATATACAATAGTTATAGGAACAGATTTATACGTGGGGAAATATATGACTCTCTTATAGCCATCCAGCTTTATGGACATTTGGAATCCTGACAGATTTATATCTCTGAGCAGCTATATAGATAAATGTATACTGTTAGAATTATGTATCAGGAGATATATACTTATTGATTGTGATATAGAGTAGTTAGAACATTCACTTAGAGCCATATATGGCTATGGAGATATTTCTATATTATTATCACTATATATAGGCATACCTATTTATAACTACATAGTTATAAAAATAGACATAAGTAATTACAGTCCTATATGTACTTGCTGCAATCTCTCTCTAGAGTTATAGATGCTTTGGAATATAACTCTATAGCGATATCTGTATGTATATAAGGTATAATTATCTTGTGATGTGTGTGCCTTGAGACTTAGGCCAGTCTATCTCAGAGCAGACATACTTGTATGTAGGGGCTGGGAGAGACATATTCACGGGGACATCCACAGAGGGCCAACTCCAGGGCTGTATCTGGCCATCTAGGAAACCAGCTAGAGGAGTCTTGTATGTAGGGAGGGATGGAATTACAAGAGGGTAAACAGAGCATAGGAACCCTCGAGGAGGGGAAGCAAATGGAGGAGGGGGGCTCGGCATGAGCAGATAGACCGAGAGGAAAGGGGTAAACACTGGTGCCCACCAGAAGGCAAGACCCTGTTTCATGAGGGCACGGACAGATGTGGATAAGGGGCTACTGGACAGGGAGGCAGTGAACAGTCCTACCACCTCCATGAGACATTCTCCACAGAGAAAGGACCTTCAGCTCGGCTTTTAGTGCACTGAAGGTTAGCGCTGTCTTGCCCCTTCTGCATTCCTGCATGCTTCTCTTGTGCCCTAATTTTTTAGGTCTCAAAGAGTGGGCTCCAGAGGTAAAGAGGTTTGGGAAGGAACAGGGCAGGGAGCACTGGGAGCACTTTCGCTTTCTGATACGTGAGATAATCCAGGAAAGTGAGGTAATTGACCAAATAAAACTTGCTTTCATCTGAGCCTCCTGTGCCCCCCCCCGGGGGGATGTATGGATGAACTAGAGCCCCTCACCCCCACTGAGCTCATTGAGAGGTGAATTTGCAAGTACTGGGCCTGTTCTGATCGGGGATTAGGGAGGCGGTCCTTACCATCTCGCCCCTTCTCCGAGGCCTGGGCCTCAGTGGCCTAATTCTCCGCTGAGCTGACTTCTTTCTTCAAATCAGGGTTCCCTCTCCTCTGGGTACAGAGGGGCCCCTTCAGCTCCCTAACAGCGCTGCTCTGGGCCTTTTGGGGGCCAGATTGAGTTTAAGGAGCAGGAAGCCTGAACCGAACTCCCTAGATCTCGCTTCTCCCACTCACACCTACGTTGCTCTCCCGCCAACGCCCTCCAGGCACCACCGGGCCAAGGCTCCACGATTCTTCTCCCACCACCAACCGTGGGGGATTAGACACCTCCCTCCCCAGTTTATTTATTTTTTACCAGGAAGTCACAGATATCTCTGCTGAATGGTTTGTGCAAAGGAGTTTTCCCAAACTTAGTCTCAGCTGTCAGCGGGGTCTCCAAGATCTCCTGGATGCTGGGAAGGGAGTGGAGACCCCTGGGGTTAAGCACCAGGACTGGGAACTCCTCCAGGGCAAGGGCATGTCTGCTGCCTGGCACTGAGTGGTTGCCCAAGCATACTAGTTGGAGGTAAACGAAATAGCAATCTGCTGCCTGGCACTGAGTGGTTGCCCAAGCATACTAGTTGGAGGTAAACGAAATAGCAATCGATTCAAAAACTCACCCCCTGCTCTGCATGCCACTGTGGCCACCGCTGGCACCCGGAGGCAGCCTCCCCAGGCTGGGGGATAACATGGTGGGGCCAGGAGAGGTGGGGTGAGAGAGCAGCCAGAGCCCAGGATGGGGGAGGGACGGGAGTGAGGTACCCAGAGTCCTGTCTCCCCAGTGTACTTCTGCTCCGATCTCCTGGGGCCTAGTCTTCTGATTCCCTGGACCCCCAAATATATGAACACTAAATCAGAGCTGAGACCTGAACTAGGAAGGAATTGCTTGTCGGCCTGAAGGGCCCAAAGAGGAACCACCACTCCGTCCACTAAGAAATACACAAATAAAACAAAAATAAATCAGTGCAAGACAGCCAGTCTGGCTGAAGGAAAGAAAGGTCTCTCTCTGTACCTCAGTCGTGTTCTGGGGATACCAAACAGTTCAAGGCTTGATAGTTAACATTTTAAATTTAAAAGTTAAGTTTTTAAAAATGTAACTTTAAAAAGATCACAAATTTCCCAATCAGTAATGCCCCCATCAGACTGTTTCATATATCAATATAATTTAAAAATTTTAAAAATTGTTACCATTTCCCCTCTTTAGTCCCTGAAAAATAGTTGCTTTGGGACTTTTGGGGCCAGGCCAGGCCGGGTACTGTCAGTGAATGGGATGAGATGGACAGGTTCGCCTGCCATCTAGTAAGGAATCAGGTTGCAGGAAAGAGTTGGCCTTTCCCTCCTCCATCACGGCTTAGAGCGAAGAGGACCGCCCAAATTTAATTCTTTTTTTTTTTTTTCCCTGAGAATCCTTAGAGGCAAAGGTGAGGGACTGAGACTGGACTCCCATTTTCTACTTCCCAGCCTTGGCAGTTTCCTCTTGACACCTAGCCCTTCCCCTCCCTTCCCTATCAATTCCTAACGCCCACTGAGTGGTTGTCGCTTTCCCTAAAGAAATGCAGGGAGGGAGAACTGAGGGTCCGACATTTACATATATTTGCCTAAGAAGGACTCTGGGCAGGTGTCTGGGCTCTGGCCTGAAGGGGGGAGTGGGCGGGTATGGTAGCTGTAAACAGCAGAACCTGTGGTGTTCAGATAACAATTGTCCTCAGCCAGAAGGCTGGAAACCAATAGACACTGCTACTACTAATGAGCCCAGAGAGCCCTGCGTCGTTTTTCCTGGGCTGGAATGGCTCTTGGCTGTTTCTGGGTTCCAGACCCCTTTGAGAAGCTGACAAAAAGCCTAGGCTGGCTCCCCAGCAAGATCCCCACGCACACAGTATCCTTGACAGTAGCAGGAGTCCTTGAAGCCGGTGATCCCTTTCTTTCTCTGACCCCGTCCCCTCCCTACGTGTCTGCCTTTGCTTTTGCCCTCCCTGAGTTCCCTTGCTCAAGAGTCAGGAAGTTCTTCCCTAAGTGTAACCCCTGTCATTCTTGGCAAAGCTCCCTTTCTCTGCTAGAGCAGTCTCTTGGGAGAGGCCCTGCCTGCTTATGCTGAGCTCCTGTTTGACCCTCCTTCTGCAGAAACTAGGGGTGGCTGTTAACTGAAGCCTGGCCTATACTGCTCAATTACTCACCTAATTCCGGAGCATGAGAGACCTGGGGTCATATAGGCAGCAGTGGAGGCCTGGCTGTAGGAGACCAATTCCCATCTCCAGTGAAAACTTGGAGGCAAGGAGCAAGTTGCAATTGCTATAATAATAGTCATAATAATAACAATAATAATTTATTTAGCATATCATTAGAAGTGTATTTACTATCTTCCCTCTGCTTTTTTACAAGTGTCTCCTAAGGAATTCTCACAACGCCCAGGGGAAACAATAATAAGCTAATTACCACCCTTCAGCTCCGTCTCCTCCTCCCATCCACAAAGTCACCCTCTCAGACATGGAGGTTTCCAGAACCCCTCCCTGCTTAACACATTCTCTCCCATTCCCAATTCTCCTCTCCCTTTCCCAGTTTTCATGTCTCTATTAAGGAAGTTCACCATAATTCAAAGGAGGGAAGGCTGGAATTGTTGAGGTCCAGAGAGGCCAGCTTTGCTGTGGTTGTTGTAGGTATTAATATCATTTCCCTGATACCATGGCAATATTTAGAAGAATGTAGGAGGAACCAAATTCTTACTTCTCTGGCTGCTCTGTTTAGGGCAGAAACTGCTTACACAGAGTTTAGGGGCAGACCTGACTAGAGAGAGGACTGTGCTGTCATGATGCCAAAACATCTGAGTCAAGTGCAGGAGTATGGCCAGTCCTGCAAATGTAATATCCATGCTGGTGACCTTCAGACTGTTCAGATAAGACCTCAGAGATGCCAGGCCACACACACTTCATCGGCCTCTTTGGCCATGGAAATAAAGGAGAGGAGGGAGGGAGAGAGGAATGTGTGTGTGTGTGTGTTTGTGTATGTGTACATACACACACGAACATAATCAGACACATATTTTTTCCTGAGTAAATATCCATGACAATGGTTATGCCTTTTTTCTTTTTTGAGTTGAAGTCTTACTCTGTCACCCAGGCTGGAGTGAATGCAGTGGCACACTCACGACCACTCCAGCGTCCACCTGCTGGGCTCCAACGATCCTTCCACCTCAGCCTTCCAAGTAGCTGGAACTACAGGCATGTGCTACACACCCGGCTAATTTTTGATTTATTGTAGAGACGAGATCTTACCAAGTTGCCTGGGTTGGTCTCGAACCCGCGGGCTCAAGCAATCCACTTGCCTCAGCCTCCCGAAGTGCTGAGATTACAGACTGAGCCACCGAACCCAGCCCTGGTTATACTTTTAAAACTATTAATTCCTTTACAATTTTTTTTTTGAGTTGGAGTCTCACTCCGTGGCCCAGACTGGAGTGCAGTGGCACACTCCCGGCCACTGCAGCCTCGACCTGCTGGGCTCTGGCGATCCTTCCACCTCAGCCTTCCAAGTAACTGGAACTACAGGTGCGCACTACCACGCCCGACTAATTTTTTGATTTATTGTAGAAATGAGGTCTTGCCAAGTTGCCCAGGCAGGTCTCGAACCTGCAGGCTCAGGCAATCCACTCACCTCAGCCTCCCAAAGCGTGGGATTACAGGCTTAGCCATCGAGTCCGGCTTCTTTTGCACTTTTAAACATAAATTCATATCCTCTCAGAGATTACAATTAAAACACAAAGCAGATACGTGTGTTGGGATAATGGATTCTGGGTGGACTTTTGGACCGACTAAAAGACCCTCTGGAGTCCAGTGATCTGCAGAGCACACCCTCTTGGTTATTCATTGCCTCAACCCCAGCCCAGAGTGGAGAACTCTGGCTGCTGCCATGACAGTCTTGGTCAGGCTTCAGTCATTGAGATCCTGGGTATTGCTGCCCAGACCATCCAGATACTGGGATCAGCTCTCTACCTCTCTGCCCAAGCATACAGTTGCTCCTGAGAGGAAGCAAGTCTGGGATGGAAGGGTACAGGAGCCAGGTAGAGTTACTGTCAAGGTGAACTAGAAACGTTAGAATTGAATTCACATCTTAGCTCCTTAAATCACAGATGGCATTGCTGGCACTCTTGGAGGGTCCCATGCCCATTTGGCATTTGGTGTCTTTTCCTCTTTCTATGTTCCTCATGGCTTTCTGCTGCCCATAGGTTCTACCGTATGCCTCCTGGAAGGAAAAGGTCTGTGATCTGGTCGTTATATTTTTTAAGTTTTTTTGTTAAAACAAAATAGAGATGAGGTCTCACTGTTTTGTCCAGGCTGATCTCGAACTCCTGCGTGCCAGAGATCTTCTCGCCCCAGCCTTCCAAAGTGCTGTGATTAGAGGCGTGAGCCACTTCGCCCAACTGATCTGGCCTTTAATAATCCCAGACCTATCAAAATGTACGCATCCTGAGTCCCAGCCATTCTTTTCTACTGAGTAACTGCCAAATTGTCAGATTAGGAAACTGTCACCAATGTGTTGACATGCACATTTCCCCAGGCAACTGTGTACTTTTGGTAGGGGTCTTCAGGAGCCACTGCCCAGATGGCAGGAAATAGCTATAATGTGGAATTCCAGACCCACACGGCAGGTGACATGATGCAAATTTGGGTGAGAGTAGTTTATGGTTTTTCTGAAATCCTATCATGAAAACAGCCACCCATCCTGTCTATGGGTAAGGCCAAACTTGTCCCACACCTAAGGTTTCCAGGCTGCTTGGGGGAACCCTTTCTGATTCTTTTATTGCCAGATCTTGAAAGGTAAGTTTAAGTTGGAAAGAGACTTGATTCATCCAGGTAAGAAGATTACTCAAGAATTTATCAGGGTCTGGGCTTCTGTAATGTTCTGGCCATTAGCGATCATTCATTCCATGACTTAGTTCCAATTCATGAAAAGTGACCTGCAGCCCCTCAGTACTCATAACTATGATAGTTTCCATTTAGAAGAGATTATTGCCGGGCATGGTGGCTCTCATCTGGAATCCCAGCTCTTTGGGTGACCAAGGTGGGAGAATTGCTTGAGCTCAAGTTCAAGACCAGCCTGGGCAACATAGTAAGAATTGTCTATACAAAAAATAAAAAATTTCATTGGGTGTGGTGGTGCACACATTCCTGTAGTCCCAGCTACTCAGGAGGCTGAGGTAAATGATCACGTGAGCTCAGGATGTTCAGGCTATAGTGAGCTGTGATCATGCCACTGCACGCTAGGCAAAAGACTAAGCCCCTATCTCAAAAGAGGAAAAAAAAAAAACTGGGTGTGGGTCACATCTGTAGTCCCAACACTTTGGGAGGCAGAGGCAAGAGGACTGCCTGACTGAGGGTTCGAGACCAGCCTCGGCAATCTGGCAAGACTTCATCTGTACAATACATCAAAAAATTAGCCAGGTGTGGTGTAATTTCTGTAGTTCCAGCTACTTGGAAGATTGAGAAGGAAAGATCCCTGAGCACAACAGGTCGAGGCTGTGGTAGCTGTGATCGTGCCATTGCACTCCAGCCTGGGTGACAGAGTGAGACTCTGGCTCAAAAATATAAGAGATTATCATATTCTAGGTGCTTTATACTGAATTTGACGAGGAAATGTAATCTCAGAAACGTTAAGTCACCTGTCCAAGGTCATGTAGCCAGGTCTGAACCCTGGCTGTGTGTTTCTCTATCTGCTAAGATGCAATACCTTCAGGATGGGCACGGTGGCTCATGCCTGTAATCCCAGCACTTTGGAAGAGAACGCAAGAGGTGTGCCTGAGCCCAGGTGTTCAAGACTAGCCTGGGCAACTTGGCAAGACCTCATCTCTACAACAAATCAAAAAATTAGCTGGACGTGGTGGCACAAACCTGTAGTTGCAGCTACTTGGAAGGCTGAGGCGAAAGGATCATCTGAGCACAGCAGGTCAAAGCTGCAGTGGCCGTGAGAGTGCCATGCACTCCAGGCTGGGTGAAGGAGTGAGACCCTGACTCAGAAAAACAAAATAACAAACACACACCTCATCAACAAGGGTACCTGCATAATCAGTGTTTGTATACCTAACCCTGAATTGTACCCCACATCTTTAAAATAAAAAAAATTAAAAAACAAAAACCACTTTCAAATCATACCTTATGGTTAAGTATACAGCAGATAATCATTAAAATGAAATGGATATTTTTCCCCTCTGGAATAGTTTTACATCCTCTGAACACACAGAGGTGGCTCCATGAGCACTTCTGCATTGGCTTCTAAAGTGGCCCAAGTATAAGTATATTATCAGAATTTCATTTCCCTGACTTCAGTTTTACTGGCAGCCCCTGTGATTTTTTTCAATGTGATGACTACCCTCACCACCTAGAGTCCATCTCTTTCCCAAGACTAGAAATATACCCATAATTGCAGGCATCTGGTTTCTAGGGGAGTCCTTGAGTTTCCAATTCCTCGGGCAGAGTCTGGCTTTCCCACAAGGGTCAGGCAATGTGAAGCTGAGAAGTATCCAGAGATTAATCTTCAGAGCCCCTCAGCTCCCTGAGCATCCCCCTGAAGCACTACTTTTCTGTTTCTCTCCTTGTGTGATAAAGTATCCCAGTGGTGCTTTTGTATTTTAAAAGATGTGATCTGCAGAGGACTGTACTTAACACCATGTGCTCTAATAGTGGAACTTGAGGCATTTCGGTGGTGGGATAATTGGGGAAGGGGAAACAGGGCCTCCCTGGGGGCCTTAAAACTGCATCACTGCATAAGGCTGATCCTGCATCTTATTATCCATTAACATCAGATGAAAGCTACAAAATTGGCTCCTTTTATTCTGATCTTTGAAACTAAGCAGATAGTGAGCTTTTTTCTCTGTTTTCACCTGGCTGCTGGCATCAGGCAGACACCCTTCCCAACTTCCTGCCCCATCCTGTTTCTGCCTCTCTTTCCTCAGGGGCAGGGTCCTTAAGGGAAACAGCTCCCCATGGTGCCTCTGCAGGGGCGCTGTGGAAAAGGTTGAGTTGTCAAATGAGGAGAAGCCACAGCCACCACCCCTATTCCCCCACCCCCCACCAACTCTGGAATGAAGATGGAGAGTTTTCTGTGCCTGGTTTGGTTCACAGAGACACATAGTCCATCATCTGATTTGCTACAAAGAGTATTCCTTCTCCCTGCCCCCCGGCATCCTCCCATTTTTTGCTTAGTCTCAGCTGGAAGGGTCTTAGTGATAACCTAATCATGCCACTTCATCATGAAGGAAGGGAAACTGAGGCTCAGACAGATACCAAGACCCCATGTTCTGATCCCCAAGCCAGTACTCTGTCCAGCCCCACACTGGATCTGATTCTCTTTGAGCTTCAGCTAGATAATTTTTGAAATTGCCCTCCCCGAAGCCCCAGAATCCAAGCTTGCTTCCCATGACAGAGCATACAGGCACCCGGTACCATGAGATGGACCCTCCTTCCTTGGTGTAGTCACTTTGGGGTACATGCCTCATCATACACCACACCCCATATCCCTACCAGCGCCTATCTGTGATTTCCGTGAATTTAGAGGGCCTCGCCCTTCCATTTCTGCTTCACATTACACATCAACTCACCTCAATCCATTTCCTCCCGCTGGCCAGGATCTGGAGAGGGGCTGAAGGTCTCAGGGAGAGGACCAAGGGGTGAGGGCAGCTCTTTTGGCTACAGCCTCCCCACTCCAGCCTCAGAGGAGGAAAGAAAGGGGCTGTCTTGAACAAAATGTTGCCTTTAAGATGTGTCAAACTTCTTCAAGCAACAGGGGAGAAAAGCTCTCTTATTGGATGTGGTTTATCTCACTGTCCAATCCTGAGAACTGGAGGCAAGGGACAGGAATCAAGCTTAGCATGAGAAATGCTGATTATACATAAGAAAGAAATTGTCAGCCATGAGAGCCATCAGACACCTGTGTTCTCTGAATACGTCAGGTAAATCCTCATCCCTCTGAGATGGCCAAGTTAACTTCACTGAATTCCGTCCAGTCCAAGGACTGTGGTTAGAAACTTCCTTTTCCTAGTGTTTGGTAGTCAACCTAATCCTTGATTCCTCAGCCCATCCGCACTGTTTCCACTTGGGCCTTGGCTCTAGGAAACATTTTTTCAATCTCATGTTGGCTCTAAACAACAACTTCCCATTCCTAAGAAACCAAAGCAAACGGAACTGAGTTAATAATAAAATCCAGCAGGTCACTTAGTCTGATATGGGCACAATGGCACTGAACTGGGGTTCCAGAACCGCGGTATCTGTTATGGGCTGAATTGAGTCCCTTCAAAATTCATATGTTGAAGTACTAACCCCCAGTACCTCAGAATGTGACTGTATTTGGAGACAGGGCCTTTAAAGAAGTAATTAAGTTAAAATGAGATCAAATGGGCAGGCCCTAATCAAATATGGAGCCCTTGTAAGAAGAGTTTAGGACTCAGTGCAGAGGGAAGACGATGTGAAGGCAGAGGGAGATGTCTGCCATCGTCAACAAGCCAAGGAGAGGCCTCCAAGGAAACAACTCCACTGACTCCAGAACAGAGGAAAAATAAATTTCTGTCATTTAAGTCACCTAGTCTGTGGTACTTTGTTATAGCAGCCTGAGAAAACACAATGTCTAAATGTGTCTTGACCATTTACTTGCTGTGACTTTGGACAAGTCATTTAAAGTCAAGTCTCAGTTTCCACATGAATTCTAAGATCCCTTCAACACCTAATATTCTATGGTTCTGTATAAAGAGAAAATCCCAAGCCACCGCACGACTCTTACTTTCTTGCCAGTGATGTTAGTTGTAAGCTCCCAATCCAGGTAATCATGCTTTATCATTCTAAATGTATGGTCATTTATCAACCCCTCCCTCACCCTAAGTGCAGTGTAGACCCTCACCCTAAATACAATGTAGATTTCTTTTTTTTTTTAGTCGGAGTCTCATTCCGTTGCCCAGGCTGGAGTACAGTGGCATGCTCACGGCCACCCCAGTGTTGACCTGCTGGGCTCCAGTGATCCTTCTGCCTTCAGCCTTCTAAGTAGCTGGAACTACAGGCGCATCCTACCATGCCCGGCTAATTTTTAAAAATTTTTTGTAGAAATGAGGTCTCACCAAGTTACCCAGGCCATTCTCAAACCCGTGGGCTCAGGCAATCCTCTCACCTCGGTCTCCCAAAGTGCTGGGATTATAGGCTTGAGCCACCGCGCCCGGCTGCAGTATAGATTTCAACGCAAACACATTTGGTACCCTGATTCTCAGATGCTGTTGCCTCTGCTACATCTCACAAAGACTGGATGAAATGAGAACACGTCAGTCAGTTGATTAGCTTTGCTGAACAGTGTCCAATGGTCCCACTGGCTCATCTCCATCTATTGATGGATTTTGTTTTGCAACTGTCAGATTCCGCCCATCCTTTTTTGACTCAGAATCACTATGTGGACCTGCAAGTCCTGGTTAACAACCTGATCCAGCCAGTTCCATCACCTTTAGTCTGTTCATTGATTGGTAAGTTCACTCAGAAGAATCATCTCCAGACAACTAACCCAGTCTCACTCAGGCCCAGAGAAAGCACCCTCTGGCCAAGTCTCTAAGATGTCAAAATACCCACTTGGGTCCATCAATTCTGTGAAAATTCCATCTGCCCTGCAGGTGTAGTAGAGTGTAAGTAAAGCAATGCTCCCTCATCACCTACAGTGACTTGAGGTCTGCACATGGCTAGTGTCTTTCTCCCTTTTCACCAAGCTAACTTGTCAGAATGAAGAAATGGGTGTTCACATGCACACCGCCCCATACCACCCCACTCTTTTTCCTGCCTGTCAGGGAGAGAGAGGACTGGGGGATAGAGAACACATGCTGACAGGGGCAGGAAGGCCTTGGGATGACTTATCTCAGGTGCACACATGTGTGAATATGACTCAGATTGTAGCTTTGGTCAATATTTAGTCTATTCAAGGGTGTGTGAGGGAAGGAACCAGCCAGACTTAGAGTATGGCCATGTTACCTGGCCATGAGTAAAAATGGCCCCAAGTGTATTTGCATGTCTCTGGGCTTTTGTATTTGGCTCCAAGACTCGCATGTTTGTATTGCTGCATATTCACACACGTTTGAGTGTTTGGGTTCATAGCTCTGTGTTTTCCCGCATGTCTGAGGTTCCTGACACATACATGTATATATTTGCATCTGTCTCTGGGTGTTTGCATGTGGTTGTACATGGCTGGTGTATGAGAAGGCGGTTTACTTTGCCTCTGTGCAGTCTCATTTGAGTTTCTGTATGAGGATGCTACTATCTGCATGCCTTTGGAGTTTAGTAACTCCAAAGAGATTTCAGACATCCCTCAAATGCCTGGCAAGCCAAGGAAGAAATCTGATGCTGGAGAATGACTGAGCAGACCCTCAGCTTGGACTTCCTCTGGTTCATTCCTATTTTCTTCCAAGATGAGGTCTGTAGTGTCTTCCAAGGGCCCCTTCTGGCTATTTCCACCACATCTAGACCTCCAGGTTCCCTATCAGTCCATTTTTAATGGGTCTAATGAGTAGTGGGAAGAGCTGGGGATGGCCTGAGATTTTTTTTTTTTTTTTTGAGTCTCACTCTGTCGCCCAGACTGGAGTGCGGTGGCATATTTCCGGACACTGCAGCCTATAGCCTGGAATTACAGGGGGAAGTTTCATCCTTTTTCCCCCATTCTCATTTTTTCTTATTGATATTCATCCCTGAGCATGAGACACAAAGGAGTCAGCTACTCTACATTTCTTAGATTTTTTTACTCTTTAAAAACAAGAAACTAGGCCCAGTGGCTCAAGTCTGTAATCTCAGCACTTTGTGAGGCAGAGGTGGGAGGATTGCCCAGGCTTGGTAACTCAGCAAGACCTCATCTCTAACAATAAAAATGTTAAAAATCAGCTGGGTATGGTGGTGTGTGCCTGTAGTTCTGGCTACTTAGGAGGCTGAGGCAGAAGGATAGCCTGAATCTAGCAGGTCGAGGCTGCAGTGACTGTGACCATGATCATGCCACTGCACTCCAGCCTGGGTGACAGAGTGATACTCTGACTACAAAAAATAAATAAATAGAAATAAAAACAAGAGCCGGGCTCGGTGGCTCAGCCTGTAATCCCGTGCCTTTGGGAGGCTGAGGTGAGTGGATTGCCTGAGCCCGTGGGTTCGAGACCTGCCTGGGCAGGCGAGACCTCATCTCCACAATAAAATAAAAAAAATTACCCGGGCGTGGTAGCGCATGCCCGTAATTCCGGCTACTCGGAAGGCTGAGGCGGAAGGATTGCTGGAGCCCAGCAGGTCGAGGCTGCGGTGGCCAGGAGTGGCCACTGCACTCCAGTCTGGGCGACAGAGTGAGACTCCAACTCAAAAAAATTAAAAATTAAAAATTAAAAAAAGAAATAAAAACAAGATAATTTTGCTAAGAAATTTTAGGCAGGTAACATGTTGTGATTATGTTATAAAAATATTTAACTTTTAGAGATATCCACTGAGCTTTCTGCAGAAAGAAATGATATAATATCTGGAATTTGGTTCAAAATATAAGAGGTTGGCTAGGAAACAGATGAAACTAGATGCCTGTGGGCTGATCACTGTTAGAGTGAGGTGATAGGTATATGAGTGTTTGGTGTTTGATTGGATTATTCTCTCTTCTATTTTGTTTGAACTTTTCTTTTTAAATTTTGTTAAAAAATTTTATTTTTTGAGTTAGGATCTCCCTCTGTCTCCCAGGCTGGAGTGCAATGACACAATCATGGCTACCACAGCTTTGACCTGCTGAGCTCAGGTTGTCCTTCCACCTCAACCTTCCAAGTAGCTGGAACCACAGGTACGTGCCACCACACTCAACTAATTTTTTGGTTTATTGTAGAGATAAGGTCTCGCCAAGTTGCCCAGACTGGTCTCGAACCCCTGGGCTCAGGCAATCCTCTTGTCTCTGACTCTCAAAGTGCTGGGATCACAGGTGTGAGCCACCACACCCAGCTTGCTGAAACCTTTCCATGAAAGAAAAGAATCATAAAGCTGAGTGCAGTGGCAAGCACCTGTAGTCCCAGTTATTCAGGAGGCTGAGGCAGGAGGATTGCTTGAGCCCAGGAGTTCAAGGCCAGCCTAGGAAACATAACGAGACTCCATCTCTTAAAAAAAGAAAAAAGGAAAGAAAAGAATCATGTTCACTCAGACATCTACTATTTCCTCACCATACTCCCCACGCTGAGGTGTAGCCCCCATTATGTGGATGAGGAAGTGAAGGCTCTCACTGGGTAAGCAATTTGTTTAAAGCAACTGGGAGCAGAAAGCTTGGCTAGAATTCAGGCAGACTGACTTCCCACCAAGGGTTCCTCTCATTGAATCCTGCATAAACATGAGTCTTGTGTAGCCATAAAGTATAGAATTTGTGAATAAATACCTATCAGATTAATGAATGGAGACTCCAGTTGCTTACACATCTGCATGGGGCTTCCCTAGATGGGTATTGGACACCCACGGTTTCCACACTGCATCTGCACAGAAGCATACATACCTTCACTCATGCAGTGACCCCCGCCGGGCTGTACACTTGCAGACCGCTTATTTTGGAAAGGTATGTTAGGGAAGAAGTACAGGAAAAAGGGACAGGAGATCAGACCGCACCCTAGGCGTGCCTGTCGAGGACTTGTGTGAAGAGCTGGGCTTTACACACACTCAGTGAGAATATGAATGGAAGGAAGAGGCGTCCCTAACAAAGGACATATCAAGCCCACGACTCCAGCTGCATGGAGAATTTGACGAGGAAGGAAAAACATCGGCAGGCTGATGCCTTGGGCCAAGCAAATTTTCTCTCATATATAAATATATTCATGCCGGTCACGGTGGCTCATGCCTGTAATCCCAACACTTTGGAAGGCAGAGATGAGAGGATTGCCTGAGCCCAGGGATTCGAGACCAGCCAGGGCAATTTGGTGAGACCTTGTCTCTACAGTAAATTTTTAAAAAATTAGCTGGGCATGGCGCCACACGCCTGTAGTTCTAGCTACTTGAAAGGCTGAGGTGAAAGGATTGTCTGCGGTCAGCAGGTGGAGGTTGCAGTGGCCATAAGTGTGCCACTGCACTCCAGCCTGGGCGACAGCGTGTGACTCTAACTCATAAGTAAGTAAGTAAATAAATAAATAAATAAACAAATAAATTCAGAGCTGGGCCAGGTGGCCCATGCTTATAATCCAAACACTTTGGGAGGCCGAGCCACAGGAAGATCACTTGAACCCAGAAGTTTGAGACCAGCCTAGGCAACATAGCGAGACCTCCTCTCTACAAAAAAATAAAACCAGCCTGAGCAACATGGCGAGACCTCATCTCTACAATCAAACATAAAAATTAGCCGGGCATGATGGCACATGACGGTGGTTCCAGCTACTTGGAAGACTCAGGCGGAAGGATCGCCTGGGCCCAGCAGGTCAAGGCTGAGGTGGCCATGAGTGTGCCACTACACTCCAGCCTGGGCGACAGAGTGCAACTCCAACTCAAAAAAAAAAATTAAATTTAAAATATGTATATACATTCAGATAAACACAAGGATCATATATATGCCCATAAAGGGTTTGTGCCTGGCACCCACCTTCCACATGCATGTTAGGTAACCATGTTTCTGTAGAGAGGGCTTTGGAGAAAATGACACAGGCCTAGGAGCCAGAGGACAGGAGCTCTAGTTTACTGTTTCACGAGAACTGTTCAGTCCACCGCTTGTTGATTGTGTCAGCCTCAGCAGCCACATCACCCCCTTTGACTCAGTTTCTCCTTTTGTAAAACAAGATTGTATTAATAGTAGAGCTGTCTGCCTCAAACAATGCTGAACATGGGAAAGCTATTTTGTCTATAAATGTGCATTTTACTCTATGAACTCACACTAAAAAATAATGTACCTGTGACACACATAACATATCTGTCTGTCTATTGTCTATTTCATCTATCTATGGGATAGAAAATCTTTAGTAACAAGCCTAAGATAACACAATTCAAATACAACATGGAACAGTGAAATGGTGATAGGTTTTGGAGCCGGAAGCACCACTAAAGAGCTAAAAGTGTGTCCAATATAATTATCATTATCATCATCATCATCATTATTATTTGGAGTCTCACTCTGTTGCCCAGACTGGAGTTCCGTGGCGTGCTCACGGCCACCCCAGCGTCAACCTGCTGGACTCTGGCTATCCTTCCGCCTCAGCTTTCCAAGTAACCAGAACTACAGGTGAGCACACTACCACGCCTGGCTAATTTTTGATTTATTGTAGAGACGAGGGCTCACCAAGCTGCCTGGGCTGGTCTTGAACCCATGGGTTCAGGCCATCCACTTGCCTCAGCCTCCCAAAGTGCTGGGATTACAGGCTAAGCCACCGAGCCTGGCCCCAATATAATTATTAAAGTGGCTTCTGCTGGTTTTCTCAGTTGA
Source organism: Cephalopachus bancanus (assembly GCA_027257055.1). NCBI lineage: Eukaryota > Metazoa > Chordata > Mammalia > Primates > Tarsiidae > Cephalopachus > Cephalopachus bancanus. The sequence continues at coordinate 449,133 of JAPVLO010000385.1, read as the reverse complement.
TCAGATCAGTGGTTATTAAAATGTGACCCAAGGATCCCTAGAGACCCCTTTAGGAGTTTTGCAGGTCTTTCCTTCCCCAGTTACATATCTGCATGAGGCCATGCACTTCAGATACTTCAGCCAAAACAACATATAAACACCAACTGAATGCAGAAACAGATACATGAATCAGCCTTGAATAAAGCAAGACATTAAAGATATTTGCAAAAATGTAAACCAATGACATTCTTCACACTAAATTGTTTTGTTTTGGAAAAGATAGTCTTTTTTCATTAAAAAGCCAGTTCTACCATGTAATATTGATTATTTTTTAAGTTTTAAAAATGGTTTCAGTTTTAATTTCTGATAAGGTAATATTGGTAGGTATAACCCAGAATGACAAAAACTTCTTGAAATTCTAATCATTTTAACAGGGGTCCTGAGAACCACTGGGTTAGAGCCTGGTGTTGATGAAGACAAGAACCTACCAAGGTAAGATTAAGCCAGGGTGCAGGGCCCAAGCTGATGTCGGTCCTGACTGCCCCTGGGATGGTGCTGCCCCCACATCTTCACCAGTGCTCGCTGGCCAATTCAGTCCCATCTTGACAGCCAGTGCCATGTCCGTCATGAGCAAAGAACTGGAGTGGTTCGGCCTATCCACTCTGGGGTCAGGCAGATCTGACTGGCATCTGGCTCTGCCGCTGGAGCTCATCCTTACCCTCCCCAGCCTCACTCAGCTTCTCTTTGTGTCAAATGGGAATATAATTACTTCCTTATGCGTTGTTGTAAGGCATGCCTGAGATAATGAATCTAGTCCCATGCCTGGTATATAGTAAGCACCTAAAAAAATGCCTGTTAATGTTAATACTAATAACAGATTGTACTCACTGAAAGCTCACTCTACGCCAAGTGCGAATCTAAGTGCGCGCCATGCATTAATCCATTTAATCTTCCAATACCACACTGTAAGGCAGTTAACAACCCTGGGAGATAGTTACTTAGCAGCTGTTGCTACTATTGTAGCTGTGGTTGTTTCCTAGTCCTACCTATGGGCAGAATAGGATAGAGTGTAGTGTTAAATACATGCATGGTTTTGATTTAACTGTGACACAGAAGTGAGAGTATTAAGTGAAGAATCAGATTCTTCTAGAGAGTTCTCTGACTCCTGCCTTCTTCCTTCTTAGCCATCCTGGGCCTAAGGAACCAAGTCATGAGTGAGTCCTCAGGCCACAAGCTTTTCGGCAAAGGGCTGGCCCTTTCAGAGAAGTTTATGAGGAAGAGGGAATAGCAAAAGCCTCTGACACCAGTGACATCAGAGTTAAGTCAAAGAACCCACTTCACAGGCACACCTGTTGGCATGTTGTTCTCTGTCACTCATTATCTACACACACACACATACATACACACCATAGCCTTCAGCAAAGTCACCTACACATGCATATATGAACAGAAAAAAAATTAACTGTGTTGAGGTCCTTGAATGTAAATGTCACGTATGCTTTGAGGATATGCCTCTAGGTAAGCATGTGCAGAGAGAAAGGACTGCGAAATTACAGAGCGGAGGGAAGGACTCAATCCACAGTATTCCGTCTTCCATCTTGACTAATAGGCAAAGAAGCAATCGCAAAATACACGCTCCTGTCTCCTGTGTCTTTTTTAGGTAAGGTTCTCCCAGACAACATCCTGGGCTGGTTCAGGTCTGCCCAACCAGTGTGTGCATGCGTGTGGGTGTATGAGAGAGAGAGAGAGAGAGAGAGAGAGAGAGAGAGTGTGTGTGTGTGTGTGTGTGTGTGTGTGTGTGAGTAGAGGGTGGTAGGTAGCTCAGTTGCCTCTCATCACCATGGAAACAGAGTGGCAAAGCCACTGGGAACATGAATGTGGGGCTCTTGGCCAACTGCTGCTTTTCCAGGATAGAGGAGGAGGCAGGACCCCAGGCAGCGGCTGTATCTCAGGATGGAGCTGGAGGGAAGGGAGTGAGGAAGGTTTACTCTTTTCCACCAGTTTTCAACTGGGGGTACCAGGACAAGGACTTTGGGATTATTTCAGTCTGGTGCTCTAAAGTGGGTTTTTGTAGAACATCTGCCAAGCAGAGTTCAAAAGCCTTGGGCGTGAGTTATCTGGACTCAGACCCAATCAAATTGACCAAAAGAGCTGCTATCTACACTGACTGGGTTCACCACCATTCTTTCCTCCCAACTTTGGAGACACATATTCTCTAGGTATGAGTGGAGGGCCGAGGGATGTGAGAGAGATATTTTTTGTTTTTTGTTCGTTTTTTTGAAAACAGAGTAAAAAATACCTCCAATGTTCACAGTGTAGACACCGCCTTGATCTCCTTAGTTTAGATGAGGGAATTCTGGGATATACTGAGGGGCTTTCTCATTGCTCATGAATGAGCAATGAAGGGAAGGGGCAGGCGAGGTGATTAAAAAATGACTAGACAGAGAGTTTAGAAAAGGCCATTTCCTCTCTATAGTCAGTATATGAAGTATGGTCAAAATCTGGAGTCCCCCAAAAGCCCAGCAGAGAACTGGGACAGTTATCTAAATAATTCATTACCATGCCCTTCAATCTTGGATTCCTTGCTTTTATCTGAATTTAATGGATAATTGTCCCAGTCAGAGAAAAGACTGGCTACTGGGGGCCAATACTCAAATTGTTGGATTCCAGGACCCCTTACAGCTGGTAGAATGAAATACAAGTAACTGGGAGTTGGGAGGAGTCCAAAGCTTTGGCCTCAAAAGTATCTGGACCTTGGAGTATCACAATAGGTTAGAGACCAGAGGCATGCATTTGGGGGCTCTTCTGACTGCTTGAGGTAGATGGAGGGAGAAAGGGGAGGGACGGAGGGTGTGGGGGAAGGGCAGACAGGAACAGATGCTTTCAGATCTAAAGAAACAACTTGGGGGTGGGCAGGATCAAACAGAGGAAGAGGACGGGGAGGAGGGGAAGAAGGGAAGAGAACAAAGGTGTAGCGGAGATTGGAGCCTTTTCAGTGGAGGCGAGATAAAGGGGGATCCGGGTGACATGGCTGAGCCAACATCTGCCCCGGCTATAAAACCTTGTTCTAGTTGCTGCTGGCCCAGGGGGCACTCTGGAGTGGTCACATCCGCCCCTGAGGTGGCCAGGACTGGAGGCTTGCAGGAACTTTTGAACCTCAGCTGTCCCTCCCAGGCTGCCACCCCCCACCTTTTGGTCCTTCTCCCCCTGCTTTTGCCATGGGAGAGTCTGTGAGGAGGGACACCAGAGCTGGGGATTGCCCCCAGAAGATTATTGCAGGACGAGGGGGAGGGGAGCGAAGATTGTGGAAATGGGGGGACACAGAAAGCAGCAGCAATGCTAAGCAGACTCCGAAACAGCCAGAGCAGACAGACAGAGCTGGAGGCGGCCACATTCCTGAATGGTTTGAAATGATGGGAGAGATTGAACCCATGAGGGGGGCATTCCAGCTGGGAGGCTCTCACATCTACTATCACACCTGAACCAGGTCAGGCAGGATGACGGGGAGAAGGTGAGGAGCGGGAAATAGTCTAAAAGCCAAAGCGAGTGTGCATTGTGAATATTCCACACCTCCCTCCCCCATTTTCTCCTCTCCCCAGACTGGCTGCCTTTTTGTTCCTCCAGTTAGAACTCGAGCCCTGTTCTGTAATTCTCGTTTCTAAAATCTGTTCCAGCTGAGTAGAAAGATTCTACACGTACAAAGTTACAAACACCGCTGCTGCCCCAAAAGGCAGAGTCTCCACCAGGCCACGGCTATGGTGGGAGAGATGCCCCAACAAGAACAAACCAGTCTGAAGGACTTCTCCGAGTGACTCACTCTCCCATCAAAAGCCCAGCCCTGTTGCTGTCCATCGGACTTGCAAACAATGTTTCCCCTTCTAAGAAAGGCCTAACCCCAACCTGACATCCAAAGACAAAGGCCAGGGGAGAGAAGAAGGCAATTCTTCCTATGGTTGGGGGGCAGGGGGAGCGTTCTTGGCCTGGAATTTCTCCGATGGACGGGATTGTTTGTTGAATGGTCTGGGATCTTTCAGGGCTGTCCTGAGTCTCAGGTCCCGCAAGCTTCTACCAATAACTGGCTCTCCCCTCTCCATCCCCACAAAGATTCTGAGAGGGTCCCATTTCCTGCTCTTGGAACTCGGAGAAAACTACCCTTTCCCTTCTAAAGAAAATGAAATCTCCTATTCGGTGGTGGGGTCGCGGTAGGGTATCGGTCGAGGAGAAACTGGGAGACCTCTCAATTTTCCACGAAAAAATGGAAGGTGGAACACGGGCAAGAAAGGGGAGGTTGGGATCTACAGGGCGAGACCCGCGAGGCCCAGCGCAGTTCACCGCGCAGTGAACCCGCTCGGCCGGCCACGCAGCCCGCGGCCCCCGCCCGCGCCTCATTGTCCGCGTCCGAGCCCGGGGTCGTGACCCAGCTGAAGGTGACATCGCGCCCGCAGCGGACGCGACGTGGAACCGCAGAAGGAGCCTGGCCGCCGCCGGGCCCTGGAACCTCGCCTTCGCCGGGTCTGGCCCCTTTTTGGGATCCTCAAGACCCCGGCCTCTGCGAGAAAGAGAGCTGAGACGCCCCCCTCCGCCCCCGTGAAGACGATCGCATTTTACCCCACGCTCTCACGCCCCGGCGTCCCCAGCCAGAGGTCAGAGCCTAGGGCTTGGCTCTCTGGCAGTGCCCCCTACACACTCCGTTTCAAGGTTTCTCTACCTGGAATTTCAAATACCGAATACTTTCCTTTCCCAGTCTCCCATGCTGAGAAGAGAGGGAGTCAGAAAGGAGGAGTGAGCAGAGTGACACTTATTTTGGTCTGACCCATACCCTAGCACGGCAGGCAGGCGGTGCAGACCCTAGAGAACTCTACATACCAGAGAATCTGGCAATTGTCGATGGGAGGCTGGAAATTAAAAATACTCCCTTCCCCTTCCCTAGGCTCTGTAGCCCTGTTCACCCCTACACTTACCCTGCGATCTTCCCTAGCATCCTTGTCTTTCCTTCCTCCTGATTCACCCACTGGGTTTGGCAGGAATGAGAAGCAGGAAGATGGGGCTGCAGAGGCCCTCACCCTGCTTGCCTAGATGTGGGCTCTGCTGAGTTGGCCCTGTGTTGCAAGAGCGACAGAGCTGACACCAGAGATAAAACAAGAAAAACCCAAGGAGTAGAAGGAGAGCCGGGTCTGAGAAGGGGCTCCTGGCCTTGGGGGGCAGAGGGACAAAGCGTTGGCTTTAGTTTCTCTGCTCCCCAAGTTCAAAAGGAATCTGAACTCCTTGAACTGCACGGGTTTTGTTTAACATGTCTGAAAGATGCCTTGGTGTCTCTGGCTGGAAGAGCTCACCCCACTATTTTTAATTCTCAAGAGCCAGCTAAAAGTCGGATACCTGGGGCAGCCACACACTGCGGTAGAAAGACAAAAATGGGGCTAGCAGCGTGGAGTGCAGAAAAAGCGGTCCGAGAGGGGTGGTCAGTTCTATCAAAAAGATTGGTCAGAGGCAAATGCTTTTTTTTCTTCATCAAATCCCCCAAATGTTTATTTTGGGCCCCTGCCCATTCTGATAAATCAAGCTAACAGATTAGGAAGTTCATAAAATTGTATTCTTAGGTAATGACATCCAGGGAGGTAATAAATATTCCCTCTGCTCTGGTGGCCGCTGGAGTTGGGGGATCTTCCATCTCTTTTCCAAGCCTGAGAAGGGTCTTTTGGAAGGGGGTATTTTAATTAGAATTAGCTCTTTAAAGGCAGGACGCCAGATAGAAACTGCGGAAAACCTAGAGAAGTGGCTTTGAGAGTACACTGCCGTGTCCCCCAAGGACTGGGTAAAAAGTAGAGAGAAGGATGGTAGAATTGTCCCCGAGCACTGCTCCTTTCCATCAGAACGCTCTGCTTCTTAAGGGCCTCTTAAGGAGTCAGCCTCCTCTAATCCCAGAAAAGCAGAGAAGGGCCCCAGGCTCCCGGCAACCCCCTTAATTGTTTTACCTTTCCTACCACTTCCCCCAGAACACACACACACACACACACACACACACACACACACACACACACACACCTCTAGCAGTGGCAAATTGTCTCTGGATTTCAATCTACCATGTCCACACAGGAAGAAAGCTGATTACAGAGAAAACTTTGTAGGAAACTTCATGTTAACAGCAGCAAGAAGCCCTCACAGAAACAAAGTGCTCCAATCTCTTTCCCCCAGTCTCACTTTCTCAGGAGCGCACTCTCTCTCTCTCCTTTTCCAGGCAAGTTTCTTCACTCCCCAGGTAGGCGAATGACCCACTAGGCACAGAAACTCCACCCCCCCAAGCAGAACCCCTCCATTCACAATTGGATTTTCCACCTCCTCTCCCCAAGACCAGAAGCTGAGATAAAAATTGAGTGGCGGATAGAGCTAGAGTTTAAACTTCCATGCTCCTCACTCTCAGAGCAAATGAGTGCTAACTACTTACATGTCAAAGGGATTTTGGGCCGGCAAGGATGTCCCGGAGCTTGGAAAAAAGGGAGATTGGTGGCGGCTTCACAGTCTTCTTTTTACTTGGCCATTGAGGAGCGAGAGACACAATGTACTCACAGGCCTTCCTGCGCTTTGCCTCTCCCATTACTCGGGGCAAGAAATCCCCCATCCTACAAAAGCTGTGGCATCCTATCTGGAGACCAGGGGCTGATGGAGGGCTGGCTTGGGAGGGTCAGAGATGGGGGTGGGGGAGAGGTCAGAGGCGCTGCTGAATATAAAGGCAATGGAGAGAAAATGCTGTGTCCTCCCTGTGAACCTGGGCCATGTCCTCCCCCCAGCCTTTCCCCACTGCTCAACCCAACTTCAATAAAAGCCCGGCCTCGGCTTCCCCGAGAGGTTGTGGCAGTGTCGGGCGGGCAGAGCAGCGGGGACGAAGGCCATTGGAGCTTGGGGTTCTGTCCAGGTTAGCCCCCCACACCCTGCACCTGCCCTGGCAGCCGCATTCCATTCTGGATGGTCAGGTCCAAGGCAAAGGAGAGCTCTGGGGAAAGGGAAGAAAATGGGGTCCACTGGAGGGAAGGCCAGAGGCCCAAGTCTTCAGAAACTCAAATGTAAAGGATTGTAGTTTTGGTTGATTTTGTCAAGAATTATGGATCTCTGATGTTTCTGCTGAGGGACAGAAAGAGACACACAGAGGATGACGATGTGTGTGAGCGACGAGGAAGGAGAAGCAGAAGCCAGAGAGAAGGGGAGTGAAAAGTGTTCCAATCCTTTTATCTGTCCCCCCTCCCCAGCTAAAGAAAGAGTGTCCCTTCAGCAAGTTCAGGAGAAACTTAAGAAATAAAATGCGGTGATGTCCCCCCTCCTCACTCTCATCCCTTCTGCTCTTGGGAGAAGAGGGAACAACTTCCCAAAGCTAGATAAGCAAACTTAAGAACTATGGGTCTTAATTCACCCCTTCCCTCCCTTTCCATCTTAGCTTCCTTACAGGCTGGAAAAGACACCCTGGTGCACCCCTTAGACCCTACTTCCCTTTTCCCAAGCACAGTTGACCCCCCCCCTTTTCCTGCCCCAAAGGCAATTGCCTCAAGATGATAGGGGCTACAGTCAGATATGGTCCCTAATTCACTTGATTACATAAAATAACTCCAGATAATTGTTGGCCTGCTTCCTCACACTGGAGGCAGCATGTTTTGCTGTCTCCAGGGTACCATTGAGGGAGGAGAAAGTAGACCTGAAGGACTAAGAGATTCCTCCAACACACAGACATGTGAGTCCCGCGCGCACACACACACACACACACACACACACACACACACACACACACTCCACTCGAAGTACCAGCCAGCAAGTGGTTCAAGAGGAAATAAATTCAAAGCACACCAAACAGATTTTCACAACTAGGTCCCACTGTTGCTTTTCACTCTAGAATTTGGGGACAGAGGGAAAGGGTGTCCCTGGCTTCCCTACACACCCCAGAGCTCTTCTCCCTCTCCTTTCTACTTCTGATTGCCCTTCTTTCCGAAATCTGGATAAATTGCCTGAAAAGAAGCTCATCAGTGGCCCTTCTCCCACCTTCTCCCAACAAACAAGGCCCAAATTAAGCAGGCCTTGCTTAGGGCCTGGTTTTCAGGATCAGAATTATTTGGGAATCTTTGGCTTGAATGAGCTATTCAGGCAATTCTGGTCAGTTTGTTTATTTATTTATTTTACTTCTTTTCTTAGCCCCAAGAAAACGACTTTATTTTATCTTATTTACAATCAGAGAGCCTTGTGCAGGCTATCCGCAAACCCTGCCCGGAGTTGGGAGGTTGTAGGAAGATGGGGTGGTCCTTGCCCCTCTCTGAGTCTTAGCACCTGGCAGGTTCATGATAAAAGTTAGGGGAAAAAACCATAAAAGTCCCTCATTATCTCCAGGCCTCAGCCTTTGAGGCCTACCCAGACAAGGGGCCTCCCAGGCCTCTGGCCTCCCTATTACCCTTTTTTCCAAGTCTAAACAAACAGAGAAGCCATTCTGACAGGTCACTTTGCTGCTTCACAATCGCCAGCTCCAAACCTTTCTTCTTTTGGGGAGAACTCAAGTTTTGAGGGGATATCTTCCTTAATCCCTCATCCCAAAAGAGCCCTAAAAGATAAAAACTCTTTTCCTTCCCGCTCCCTAAACTTGCCTACTTGTCTACAAATTAGGCAGTCCTACTCAGCAGAGAGAAGGGTTGAGGGGAAGAGAGAAATACACAAAAAGAAGGAGCTGTGGCTAACTACAGAAGAGTGAGATGCTCCCCAGCCCTTTGCTCCTCTCTGAGAACCCCCCAAGGGAGTCTGGCCTCTCTGCAGACTCAGGGGGAGGAGGACAGGAGACATCAGCCCTCCTCCTTCCCATCCCCTCTTCTGAAGACCTCTTACCCCAAGCCCCTTGCAGGTTCTTCTAAGGACATTGCAAAAGGAGTTGAGAGCTAATATTTATTGGTGTGTTTGCTTGGAGTCAACTTAGGCAACTACAGAGAAGGTGGGAGGTTACCAGGCCAGCAGGAGGAGCAGGATAAAAAGAAACCATCAGACATTGACGTAAAACTAATTCACATCCACTGGTTTATTATTGATCACGGGGCATTTCACATCGACACTAAAATTCTTTATTGCAAGTTTTACAATAATCAAGTAAATTCAGTCCAAAAACACAATAACCACATGGGGTGGGGGGAGATTCTACCTATAGACTGCCTCTCTGAACTGAAAGTTCATTTGGATTTTCTTTTGGCTCCTCAAACGAACAGCTCTGAGAGGCTCTCCAGATGCAGTTAGCTTTGTCTGCTGTCTTCGCCCCCCTCTCCTCCCACCCCCCCCACAATAATACAAAAGAACTTCATAGCTTTGTTCTCCTTAAAATGACTTCCCCCTCACTAACCTCCCCGGGTGCATTTTCAATGCAAAAGGCCCAAGGAAAGAGGAGGAAAGGAGGAGGAGGAGAAGGATGAGAACTGGCTTGGAAAAATCTCTTTCCTTTTTTTCTTTTCCTCATTTCCCCTGAAATTCACCCAAACCAGACCATCGCACCTTGCAATATATAATTTTTTGCAGTTTTTTTCTTAAAAAATAAATACCCTTCCCAATGGCCTTTAAAAAAAAAACCCAGCAGGTACCATGCTAAGACAACATCACATGCTTAAAAGGGTCCTCAACAGTGGAAGGGAGAGGAGGGCAGGGGGGCTTGTTTGTTTATCTGTTTTGTCTGTTTGGAATTGACAAGGGACAAGGTGGGAGGAAGACAGAAAAGAATCAAAATATATATATATATTAAATTCTATAAATAAGAGTCAATTTGTGTGTGAGGGGAGGGTGGAGGCATGGGGTGGGGGCAGGGGTGTGAGTTATGTTTTATAACCTGGTAATGTCCTCTGCCCGTGGCTGCTCCGGCGGCGTGGCGCTCTGGGAGTGGTCTTCAGAAGTGCCCGGGGTGGCTGCCGAGAGGGTGCTGGGCGCAGCGCCGGCCGGGGGCGCTGACCTGACTTTGGTGTTGGGGAGTCGGTGGTCCTTCTTCCATTTCATGCGACGGTTTTGGAACCAGATTTTGATCTGCCTCTCAGAGAGGCAGAGCGAGTGGGCGATCTCGATCCTTCTCCTCCGGGTCAGGTAGCGGTTGTAATGAAACTCTTTCTCTAATTCCAGGACTTGCTGTCGGGTGTAGGCTGTCCTCGAGCGCTTGGGCTCCCCTCCGTTATAATTGGGGTTCACTGGGGGGAGGGGGAGGGGAAAAGCAAATAGTGGGGTTCAGAGGCTGCAGGCTCCCCGCCCCCCACCCTCACCCCATCCTCAGCTCGGAGGAACAGGAGGAGGGAGTGGTGGAAATAAAGTCATCAAGCTAAATGGGTTATAAAGAAGTTGAAGGAAGCTGGAGACTTTGTAGTGTAATAAGAGGGGAATCCTCATTGTAACGACACTGAATTATTTATGCGCCCTTAGAAAGCGAGCATAGTTTTCACACATACATAACAGATCGTAGCACATGGCTCGGACTGCCCAGAGTAGCTAAGCCATAAAATTTATGGGGGATGTAATTACCCATTCTCGCTCGTAAATCCAGTTCAATTGTGCTAACCCAGAGTCGCTCCTGGAGAGAGAGGGGGAAGGAGAGAAAGGAGGACGGGGGCCAGAGGGGGCCGAAGAGGGTGGGGAGCGCTGGGGAAGAAGGCAGGGAGGGGGGAGCAAAAAGCAAAGTTGCCTACCCGTGCTAACGTGAATTTTTTTCATCCATGGGTAGACTATGGGTTGCTTGCTGGCGGCGCTGGAGGGATGGTCGGGGGCTGGCTGGCTGCAGGCTGGCGGGGCTGGGGACGGGGAGGCGGAGGCGCCTGAGAGAGGCGCCGGCTCGCACAGCGGCTGTGATTTCTCGGGGTGGTGGTGGCCCGCCTGGGCCGGCCCGTGGCCTCGCGAATTGCCCGGCCCCTGGAGACTGGTGCAGCTATACTGGCGCTCAGGGTAGCTAGGGCGCGGAGGCGGTGGTGGGTACAGCTCCTGGTGGTGATGCTGGAATCCCGATTCCCTGGTCCGGCCGTAATATTCCGGACTGTGTTCAGGGATGTAGCTATTTTGCGAATATTCTTCGCATGGAGGAAATTTCGGATCGATGTAGTTAGAGTCCATCAAATACGAGCTCATGATCATTAATTTCTGGAGTGGAAAATAATTTTTCTCGCTTTGTCGTTTTTCTGCTCCATAAAGCCCTCCTACTAGCTAGCGACCCTGTAAAGTTACTTTCACCATGTGACTCCGCCGGCCAATCACACGGAGCAACCCAGTCCCCGGATAAGGAACCGAATCGCTTTATTCAAAATGTATCCAATTTTTTTTGTGTGTGGTGGTGGTGGTGGTGCCGAGGTGGGGGGGTGGTGATGTGGGGTTAGCTGGCAGGGGCTGGGGTACCCCGGTGCACATCTCGCCAGACTGACAACCCTCCCCTGCAAAGGAGATGGGAAGCGCCCAGCTGCCCTCCAACGCCTGGGCACTGGGGGGCTGTCGGGAGGCTGTGATTCAGCCCCCGCCCAGGGTCTCCCCTCGGGCCTCTGGTGGGCCCCGTGGGCCTCGGCTCCTGGGCTTTTCCAGAGGTCTCCATTCGTGGCGATCGTGACTCAGTCTGCGTAGGTCACCGGGCAGCGCCCCTCTTTCGCAGGAAGAGGAAGTTGAATGAGGACTGGAGTGGAGGTTGGATGGGGAGGGGTCCAGGCTGAGCCGAGGAGGCTGGAGAGCCTGGAGTGCCCCCCATCCAAGGATACCAGAGTCCAGCCCCCCTTCCCCATACACACTCACCCAACCCTCTGGCCATGGGGCCGGCGAGGCAGGGTCCCAGCTGGACCGGGCAGGTAGAGGCAGCAAGATGCAAATAATTCTGACGTCATTTCTGGAGGTCTGGGGGTTGAGCCCCCGCTGAAGAGAGACAGGAAGTGGTTGGCAAAAGCAGAGTTCAGAAGCCTTGCCCTCCCCTGCTACCCACTGACCCTCCCTCCGCAGCCCCAGAGCAGAGGACCTCTTTCTGCTGCTGGCCCCAGTTTCCACTTCCCATTCCGCCTGGCCTGCAGTTTTCTGACAACTACATCCAAGGCGGACTCCTAAGGACAGGGGCCAGGAGGGGAGCTTTCTGCCAGGAGTCAGTGCCCTGTGATGATGCCCAGCCAAGGCCCTGAGAGCTCTTTCACCATCCCCACAGAGGGCAGACCTAGCTAAGAGGCCTGTGTGGATAGAGCTTGCTTGCTTCTAGCTAGGAACTGTATCCATGTAACACGTGTGTTTACATGTAAACACGTATTCCTAAGGGCCAGCTCCAGGCACCCTTCCAAAAAAATGGAGGGTCGAACTCACAGAGCTGGGGAGGCAGGACCAGCCCTGGGGGTCTCCAGCTCATTCACACTCCTCCCCTCTCTGTGCCACCCACTCACAGGAATACCGTGATGTGATGGGGGGGTGGCAGGGCCATAGAGGAAAGAGGGGGACAAGGGAGGGCTGCTTTCCCACACCCCCTCAGGGGTGGCCGTGTCATGCCACCAATCCCAATTAACTGATCGCCCATAACTCAGAGTTGGGGGGGTACCAGAGGGGAGAGCCCAGGGAGGGAGCCGGGTCCCCTTGTTGTACTTGATAACAATTATAGTTTAAAATCATAGCTTGCCGGGGCTCGGCTATATTTTACTTGATAACAATAAAAGTGACACATAAAGTTAACTGTTTATGTTTTATTTATTAGACTAAATCTGCCAGCGGTGGTAGGAGCGCTTGCCTCGTCGCTACAGCTTTTATAGGGCTGTAAAACGTCATAAATCAGTCTCGCAGAGTCGCCGCACTCTTTGTGTCGGCGGCGGCGCGGGGCTGGCGGCCGCTGGCTGCCTGCTCCCTCCTTTCCACGAAAAAGTCGTAATGTGATTTTTTTTCCTTCTGATTTTATTATTATGATCGCCGCCGTGATTAGTCAATCTACCTTTAATTCGCCGCCCTACGCTGCCTCCTCCCAGCCCAGCCTGGTTGACACTTGAATAAGTACCTTTTAAAACGGCATAACAACTATTTGAGGGTTTAATTAGAACATCTGCAATTAAGGGAATGAGGAGGGGAAAGGGAAAAAAATAAAGCCCTTGTGAGAGGGAGACTGAAGGCGACAGACTCCCAATCCTTTTATCACCACCTCTGGGATGTGGGAGAGGGTCCTCCGCTTCCAAATTAGGGCTCACCCTCAGGGCTGGAATGGGAGGGAAGCTGGGCCACAGACGATGCCCAGAGGGGCTGAGTCCCGCCTGGGCCCTCATGTCCTTCCCTCTGGAGTGCTTAGACCCCCACCCCCACCCCAGACTCACCAGGACCAGCGCTTAGCTCCACAGGAGCTGGTGCTTGGGGGTCCCTGGATACCCTCTCCCCAAGAAGGCAGTGCCCCACCCCCACTGTCACCAGGCCGGGTGAAGGAACAGGAGTTCCCTGGCAGCCGACCATCTCTTATGGGAGATTCTCAAATTCCCAGAGAACCCTTGCCCACTCCTGTCCGGGACCCTCTGCGTGTGAGGACCGGCTGGTTTGGCTGGAAGAGGAACTTGAGACCGTGAGTGAAGGGGGGAAACTGCTACTTGGTTAATAGTGATTTAGAGATATATGATATGAAGATTTTTTTTTTTTTTTGTAATTATTGTTGGTGGGGATGGTTAGTTAGAAATTGCTGGAAGAGGGCAAAGGAAAACCAGTGCTGATTCTTGAACTACCTAAGTCTGAACTGTGGCCCCACACCCCCCAGCTCTGAGGGTGGGGGGAGGGTTGGCGAAGGGGACAGAAACCTTTCAGGTCCCACACCCAGTGTCCCTTTTAGGCCTGCACCTGGAAGCAGCTGCCCCACCCCCTTCCAGCTGGGAATGTTCTCTTCCCCACCTGGAAAGGTGAGCTGTCGGCCTGGCTCCCCCCAGCTCTCAAGCTCACCTTCTGCCAGCCCTGCCCCCACCTTAACCCTCTTTTCTTTAATTTGCACCCTCCTGGACTTGTGAGGGAGTCCTCCCCAAAATATGCCCATGGCACCCCACCCCAGGTTTCTGAGCTCCTGCAGGTGGGTCAGAGAGTCCCACTTTGGGTCAGTATGAGTGAAACAGACACAGGGGCTTCAGATGCCCCCAACTGATTGTCAAATTTGTCTTTGCTTCTTAGGGTAACAAATATATATGCATGCATACTAGCAATATTTATTAATACATTGAATGCCTCCTTATATACGCCTCCATGAATATGTGGAGTCTTCACTCCAGGTTTGTACAACTAATTCCACACGCACATCCGGGAAGGGAAATTTCAGAGATTTCCCCAAATGTGCCTACTCCTGTACATCATTTACAAAACAACTCCCTTTGGGCTCCTAGAGTTTAATAGCAGGGAAGTCGCCCATCACACGGGTGAAACACCACACCCAGACACGCAAGCGTTTTCACCTGTATATTATTACAAGCACAGAAACAAAATCCTTCCGGAGGGTTTCTGAGCTCAGCAATGGCTTCGATGGGATGGGAAGGGGGCACGAAAACGGCTCTCGCCTGTGATGGATCCTCGTATCTGGTTCTGTCTCCTTTTGTGCTTCGCCCTCCAGCCTCTCGCCTTGCCAGCCAAGGACCCCCACCTCCGTTCTGCCCTCCACCTTGCTTTGCTCCATTTTATTTTTTATTTTCTCTGACCACCTTTTGCCAGCATCCAACACTCTCTGCACGCCACCCCCCACCCCATCTCCTTTCTAAATCTCGATCTGGTTTCTCTTTTGGAAACATGTTTCAGTACAAAGCGCTTCGCTTCTGACACCGCTGAAGAAAAATATGTGTCCATTGTGTGTGAGGCCTTATTGTGCCCGGATTACCATACTGACCGTTGGATAACCCATATTCCTCCCCTCCCCAGTAACAAGCTGCCGGCTGAGAGCTCAGTGGCTCCACACATTCTGTGCTGCATGAAAATCTCACCTCTCCCTGGATTTTCCAGGGTAGAAAAATAAATGGGAGAAACGATTCAGGATTTGGAGGGCAAAGAGAAGGAAAATGAGCGGCATTCCTTTCCCCACTCTTCAAAGTGCAGGGAATTATTTTTGTGTGTGTATGTGTTTTGTTGTTGTTTTAGAGATTAATAATGGCAACATGTCTCTTTCCTTTTCCTCAAATAAATGGACTTTTAGATGGTATGCAATCAGGCAATTCATTTCATTTTGATTTTTTTTTTCCTCTGGGCAACTTGAAAACCCCAAACTAAATCAAGACTCTTATCCTATTTTTTTTCTTGTGTGTGTGAATGTATATGGATATATGTGTGTTTTTTGTCCCTTTCTAATGCCAGCAGGCAGGGCTAATGTATGCAAAAGAATATGCAAATGCTTAATTGATTTTTTCTTAAATCTCTTGTCAGTAAAAGTAATGAATTGGTCTAAAATGATTTTAATAACCCGGATGTGTCACCAGAAAATGCTCAACCTTTTTTTTCCTCCTGGAATCGCTTATAGTCTGGAAAAAAAAAAAGCAATCATGGAATGTTAATTTGCCCCCCTTTAAAATATTAAAGATGAATTTCTCTTGTTTGTTCGGAGACCATAGGCAAGGTCCTCTCGTGGATTCCCCCGCCTTGCCTTGCCTTCCTTGGAATTCAATTTTCCTCAAATCTCGTTTAAAGTGGCTTTTTAAAAAGTGGCCGCATTTTAATATTGGTTAGACAGAGTGACCTGCATTTCACCTCGGGTGTTTGACTTGTTCCAATAGGTCACTGCCATGGGGTTATTGATGGGGAAACTCCATTGAAATTTGTCTCTTCGCAAATGGCCTTTAGATCTTCCAGCGAGTTCAATAACTAGTTATAATGTGGAAGGGGAAAAATGAAGGCCCTGGGCTAACGAATTTGATGTTTCATTTTTATGCTGGAGAAATTGTTAGTTAGAGGTTGGGTTCCCTACCCCCCCTTCCTTACTCTTCTCGGCCTCAGTGACCTGCACCCCCACTCAAGGCTGCTGGATCATACCCCCTTCAAAACTTGGGTTGGGGTGTCCCTTTCTCCCTTTGATGGGAGCTCTAATTCTTTTTCTTATGAATGTTGTTGAAAATTCTATGTGGATACAAGAAGCTTACTCTACTGGAGGTTTGTATGTAACCTAAACTTTCTGGGGGGGGTTCTTTTACTTTTTAAGAAGACTAAATGGTTTGAAAGATCTAGAAATTAGTCTGCCCTTAGGTTAGCGTATGGAGTCTTCCCTGGCCTTGTATTTCCAGAATTAAAGAGATGATAGGAAGCTGGAGACCCTTTTAGGAGTTGATGAGGGTGTCTCAAGGTGCCCTAATCTGTTCCTGGCTTCTGAGTGGCCACAGACCAATGGGATTTTAGGCACCCAAAACCAAGGAGGCAGAGACTGAAAAAGGCAAAGGATAGAGAGACAATTCCAGGAAAGGGAATCCTGGGTCCTCCAGGGTCAGACTCAGAATTCATGGGCACTCTCTGTTCCTTCACAGGTGACCTCTGCTCCCTCCCAAAGAGGGAAAGAATGCCGGAAGACAGTGCATGTTAGTGACCTGGAGAAAGCTGAGGAAGATGGGGGGGGGAGATGATGGAGATTTTATAAGGTGTCCTTTTTTTCTGGAATTCTTAAGGATTGGGAGAAGGAAGGACAGAGGAAGGGATGGAAGGTCTTTATTTTATCCTCCCCAAACACAGCCAAGCGGGGAACCCTTGACTCCTCTAGAGAAGCCTCTGTGGGAGAGGAGTGGATCGTGATGGTCTCCTGGAGCTGACCTAGCCACGCCAGATCCTCACCATTATTAACTCAATAATGTAACTTCCTCTCACAAAACACTGCTCCCTGGGCCTTATTTTCTCTTCTTCAGAGAACCGCTCCTTTTCCTTTCCTGCCCAAAGGGGTCCAGTTTGTTCAGCCACAAGTTTCCCCTTTTATAAGCCCACCCGCTTGCACACGCTTCCAAGCCTCGGGCCCGTGTATCTGAGTCACTCCAAAGGCTTGCCTTGAATCCTGGGTTGGGGTATCAAGGCCGAGGGAAGGATGTACGTGCCTGAAACTGGGGTGCCACTTCCCTCCATCCCCTCAAACCCACACGCAGCCGCATCTTGATGCCATCTGGGTTCTCAGACAAACTTGCCTCGGCAAATTCGTGGCACCACTGGGCTCTGGGGAGCAGCCTTTTCAACTGCCTCGTCTCAACGCCACCAAAACGGGGAAGCCGCAGCAGGGGCCATCCGCGACTTCAGAACCGGGCCTGGGAGAGGGCCCGCAGGCTGCTCTTCCCCGCCAAGCGGGGATCAATAGCGATCTGTTAGAAACTTCCCCGCAGCCTCTCCGCGCGCTCCGGCCGCGGCGGGCGAGCCAGGTCCCCAAGCCGCTGGCCCGCCTCGGCCCGCGACTCGGCCGCCGCCTCTGGATCCCAGACCCCCAGCCTCGGTCCTCGCCCCCTCCCCGTTTTAATTACTTGATTGATTTCCGCTTTGGCCGCCTCGGGACGCCTCTGCCTCCGACTGTTTACATCTTTGGGCTCCCTTTTTGTATGTCCGAGTCCTCTCGACGGGCTGTGTCTTGGAGACCGCCCCTCGGGCGGGGGCGCAAACCGCGTGGCCTGGGCCCGGGGCCGGCCGCTGCCTCGCCCTACACGCCAACGAAATGGTCCTGCCCGGGTCCGGCGCGGCCGGGTCTGCCGCAGCCCCGCGACGCGGGACTCTCCCACTGCGGTCCTGCCCGTGGTTTTTCTGAATCACTTTGCGCTCCATTATCCTCTGATGGGAAAGCGTCCCTGTCGGGGTGCCCCTGCACGCCGGGCCTCGGAGCCGGGCTCTCCGCGCTCCTGCGCGCCTCACCCCCGCGGGCGGGCGAGGTGTGGCCCAGCAGGTCTGCCCGAGACCCGGGCGAGCCCCACGCCGGCTCCAGGCTCGCGGGGAGCTCCAGCCCCTTCCCCGACACCTGGGCCCTGCGCCGGCGGCCGGAAGCGCCCGGGTAGGCCCGTTGGGACACAACTTTCCACTGCCAGGCGCGGTGGGACCCGACCCTCGCTCCCCGGCGGCCCGCAGGCCACGCGCCTGGCAACCCCAGCGGACACTGAGCGGCGGCCTGGGGTGGCCGCGGGCACCCACGCCCCGGAACACGCTGTGCAGCCCTCCGCCCTCGGGACTGAAGGTGAGGCGGAGGAGGGGAAAGAGGGAGAAACAGGAGATTTAGGGTGGGGAGAGAAAGGGGACGGCGCGAAAAGAAAGAAAAAGAGCCCCTTCTCCCACCGTGGCGGACTTCTCTCCCTTTCTCTTTTTCTGCCCAAACCGCTGGTTTTCCTCTTACTCTCCTGTTTATTTACAACAAATAAACACTGCTCTGCTCATTCTCCCATGTCCTGTTCATTCTTTGATCTTTTCTAACGAGGCAGCAATGAGTCACTATTAGCAGTATTTTATGATCACATATATACATGTATTTTCCCCCTCAGGGAGAGGAGTGGATTGGAAATGTCTTTCTCACTGGGAAGAAGTTCAGCGAAACTTGAGTTGGTCACAACCTTCTCCCTGTCCCCGAACTACGTATGACACCCCAGTCTTGGTCCCTCACCCCAGCCTCCTCCCCCCACAGCAATGTTGCCAGGTAAATAAGAGTCTGCCTGCCTGGCTATTAGGATTCTGGAGACGTTGGCATCTGTAGCAATCATTAGTCAAAGCCGCGGAAGCCAAAGGAGCCGAGGAGTTGGACAGAAAAAATCTTGGAAATGATATACAGGAGCCGCCGAGGCATCAATCCCAGCCGATAAGAGCAGGATTGCTGGGAGCCAGGCGGCGGCTTAATTGGGCCCTGGGCACCGGGAACAAATGGGGAGAGGGTCCAAGGGACTGTACAGTGACCCTGGCACCATTCAGGCACTCTACAAAAAGAGTTGGGGACTTGAGCACCCTTTTCTCCACATTTCAAAGACTCACTGGGGGCACAGGGGACACTTACAAGGCTCTGTCAGCCTCTCAACCTGGGAACCTCGAGGAAGGAGTCTTTCTCTTTGGTGGCTGTCTTGGGAGGTACTGTAAGTAGTGGAGGCTGGGCTGGGACCTCGGGTCACAGAGTCGGCCTGGAGACAGGCTGTGACCCCCAGAGTGGGTCTTCAGAGGACAGATAACTCAGTGGGACTAGACTTAGAGATCGCCTTGGTGACAGCATTACTTGCTTTAATACACCAAACAGCCAAAAGATAATTGTTCCCTACCCACCCTAACCTGATAACTTTATAAGATCACAGAGACAGAGAGAGAGAGAGAGAGAGAGAGAGAGAGAGAGAGAGATGCAGTAAGTTTAAGTCCTTCTACAGGGAGATTTATGCCCCTACACTCAGATATATGCATTATGGAGACATCTCTAAACACACATTCAAATATTTAAATTTTCAGCAAAACCGCAAAGACTCTAAAGATTTCTAAATATGTAGTTATTTTATGGGTTAAGAGCCTTGAATATATCTAGATAAAATTTCCAAAATAGTGATTGAGCAACACAGGCATAGGTTTTTCCAGCCAAGAAAAAATATCCCCAATATTCACTTAGATGTTTAAAGAGAACTATACCAATACAACCTAGCATAGACATCCAACCACTACTATGGAGAGATTGGTACACAGAAATTCGGCAGAGGACTGACTGTTATGTTCGCTGTGGCTCTATCAATCTAAAGATCTATAAATCTGCATTTAAATGTGGAGCAGAGAGGACTGTAAAACATACATGCTGATGCAGACGTAGAACAACTGTACATATATTTTCTCATACGTGCTCATCTCTATAAAGAGTATTTGCATGGAGTCCTAGTAATGGGGATGATTTTCTAGCCTGTGAGTTGCGGGTGTCCCAACCCAGACTTCCTCAAAAAAAAATGGATGGGGTTCAACTAGAACCTTCCAAAGTACTAAGAGGGCTCAGGAACTCCTATAATCTGTGACCTCATTTCCAACATGAATGGACATTAACTGACAATAGGTATGAGCCCTGATGCGTGGGCCTGAATGCATCCTGACCTGATCCAACCGGAACTCTGGCTGCGGGAGAGGATTTTTCACTTCTTTTTCCTTCAACTCTGTAGCCTAAGGCTCTAGGAAGGGACCTGGTGTGTGTGTGTATGGGGGGGTGGTTTAGGATGGGGAGGCTCATTATCATTAGAAAATAGAACTGTCAAGGTAAAATGTCATTTTGTTTGGCGTCAGCTCGGTAGAGAGAGCTGTGAGAAGGCCGTGGCTTTCACACCCACAACCCCCTACACCCATCTTAACTACAGAAAAGCCAGGCACAGTCTGCAGACCTTTGCTCCGATCCTAGTTACTTGGGAGGTCTCTGGATACCTCACTCCCATCTCCTCTCTTTCCTGGTTCCCACAAATTCTCTCTCACACTCTTGAAATCCCACATCGCAACAGAGGAACTTGAGGAAAAGGTGACATGGTGTCTACAGCCAGGCTCAGAAGCTATTTGCCTTCCATGCCGGCTCCTTTGTGATTGAGAAGCTGGGGGAGCAGGGTCTGCGTGGGCAAAAGGAGAGGAGAGGTTGCGTGATTTTTTAGAGGAAAACTTTGAGGGGGAAAAAAACGGTTACCAACGAGTCCCTTTTTAAAAATTGGAGGCAGGGGATTTTGGAGGCTCTAGATGTCGTTTTATTTTTAATTTTATTTTTAGTTTACTGGGGAAGGGAGGCAAAGAGGGGCCTCAGGTGGGCTTGAAGAAGTGCAATCCAATCTAGCTGGCCAGCTTGGAGAGTGATTTACAAAGCAAAACCTCAGATGCTACTTCCTGAGAAGTCACAGATCAAAACAGCCTCCTCTAGGCGTTTATGACCCGTCTTTACTCCCAACAGGAAAAGCACCCTCAATAAAACCTCAGCCCACGCCCATCCTCCACCCAGGGAAGGGGAAGATACAATGTAAAATGAGGGACCTGACCCCCCTTATTCCCTTCATTCTCATTCTCTCTCTCTCTCTCTCTCTCTCTCTCTCTCTCTCTCTCTCTCTCTCTCACACACACACACACACACACACACACACACACACAAGCCAGAAAGTTGACTTCTTAAAGAACTGTTTACTAGATGAGGTTTTCTCCAATATCTGAGCAAAGCAGCAGCCCTGGGGAGCTTGGAGTTTGAGCTTGCAACTGCAGGAAGGGGGGATTAGATCAAATACGTTTTTGGCCTCTGTGTCCCCTCAGGTCTCTCCAACCCACCCCATCCCCCACAACTCAATCTGGGCCAACAGGACTGTGATGGTCACCAAAAGCCTGGCTACCACCATCCATGGAGACTGCTTCAGGGTTTGGGTTTTCCAGGAAGGCGGAAGGAAGGAAACTCAGCACTTGCCTGGGGCCTCAGGGGTTGGGTGTGGGGGTGGGGCTGGGGCTAGGGTGGGGAGGACAGATGGTTTCCTAGGTTGGGATGAAGGGAAGAATGAGATGGGAGAGAAGGAGTGAGAAGTTGGTTCCAGGCTGGTTTACTGTGTCCAGCCCAGGCTTCTGATTGCTCCCATACCATACTTGGGCACATACATCTATTTCTGCGGTGTTTAAGGGCTAGGAAAAATGAGAGTCTTTAGAGGGCAGAACCAAGCCTGCTCTACCTTTCCAAGACCTGTAGCACACTACTGAAGGGACCCCAGGTGACTCAGACCACATGTTCCACCCAGCCCAGATGGGGTTGCAGATCATGGTAGAACTCCCTGTGTCCATGTGTGTAGGCATAAAGAAGTAGCCTTCTCCCTGCACCAGCCCCTCAGCACGCCCAGAACCTTCTAGTCAACCTCTTATACTGGCTTCTAGGGTATGGTCATCAGAGGCTGAACATGCTCCTGGATAACCTAGTCCAACTTTTCTCAGCCTCACATTGTACACACACCCCTTCCTCCTGGGTATCTCTGTCCCCCTTTCCCTCTCAGTGAGTCTTAGGACTGGGACAGGGAGACAAGTCCCAGGGCTCAAAGATAAAGTAATCTGTATCATTCCAGTTTCTCAGCCCAGACCCTGCCTCAACTCCTTGGGCTCCTGGGGCCCCATCAAAGCAGCTAAAAGAGATATTATCAGAACAGACACACCATGAAGGTTACAAGAACCCAACACAAGTGGAGAAGAGAAGGAAAGGAGAAGAGACTTTCTGGGCCCCCAAGAGCTGAGTCTACTCTTTAGATTGAATCTCTAACTTAAAAAAGCCTTAACTCGATGTTCTGATTCCAGACTTTCTTTCTTCTCCATCTCAAAAGGTTTCAGGGCCCTAGTCCCACCAAGGAAGAGGCTCAGAGTGGTGGTGCTTGTCTCCCCCACAAAGATGACACAGAATTAAATCCCA
This sequence comes from Cephalopachus bancanus, assembly GCA_027257055.1. Taxonomy (NCBI): domain Eukaryota; kingdom Metazoa; phylum Chordata; class Mammalia; order Primates; family Tarsiidae; genus Cephalopachus; species Cephalopachus bancanus. Next base: position 426,884 of record JAPVLO010000385.1, on the reverse strand, counting down.
GCATTCCTCCTCTCAAAAACTCAGCCCAGAACAGTTACAGAGAGGGATAGTCAGAGAGACAGGGAAAGTTTACTTGGACATTAGGAAGAATTGAAGCAATCTGACAAAAATCTCTCTTCCCAGGGCCTGTGTGGACAGAGTCACACTCCTCCTGTCCTTCCCCAACCCTTCATGGGATCTGGTAACCACAGTGTGAGAAGTCCACACGGAAGGTAAAAGTTAGTCTCAGACAAGGCTACTACACCACCCCCTAGGAGAAAACGAGTGTGACTTTAATTCCAACCCATAAGAGAGACCAGTGAGCCAGGCTCGGTGGTTCAGCCTGTAATCCCGCGCCTTGGGAGGCTGAGGTGAGTGAATTGCCTGAGCCCGCGGGTTCGAGACCCGCCTGGGCAACTTGGTGAGACCTCATCTCTACAATAAATCAAAAAATTAGCTGGGTGTGGTAGCGCGCGCCTGTAATTCCAGCTACTTGGAAGGCTGAGGCAGAAGGATCGCCGGAGCCCAGCAGGTCAAGGCTGCGGTGGCCGGGAGCTGCCACTGCACTCCAGTCTGGGCGACAGAGTGAGACTCCAACAAAAAAAGAGAGAGACCAGTGGAGCAGCATGGTTGAAGGTAACTTGGGAATTGGGGGTCTAGTGGTTTCTGAGAAGAGCTGCCCTCTTTCGGGCTTCTCATCCTAATCCTTCCCACCTGGCCTAGAGCATTGTTCCCAAACCAGCCCCACCCAGAAGACAAACAAACTGGAGAGTGATGACACAGCCATGCTCCCAGCTTGGAGTGGGCTGTCCCTCCCACTCTTGTACCCATAATGCCCCCAGAGGAGGGCTTAGAGGTCCAGGTGGCACAGCCCATCAGAACTCCTGCCCCTTAGCTTCAAGAGAGCAAGACAACAGGAGGAGAAAGGGAGGAGAACCCAATCAGAGAATTCACCCTGAAACAATGCTTTCCAGGCTGGGAGTGGGCCCACCAGTGGACTGGCTCAAGGCTCAGCACAGATGTGGAAGAAACACAAGCATTTCTGTCATACACGTGTACTTTTTGTGCCACCGGATGCTCTTGCTCAGAAATAATTTCTCACCCACTGCTTGTTCTGGCCTGAGAGATGTCAACGCAAACACTGAAACCTACACCTCAGTGGATGTGCCCTTTGATGGCTATTTGCCAGGACACAGGACCTTCACTATCTATTGTTACTATTATTGTATCTTGTTAAAGGGATAGAAGGGAAAGGGGTGAGGAGGATCCCAATGATCTGTGCTCACTCTTCCAGAATCCTTCTCTTAGCTGACTCAAAGTTATTTGACACACTAGAGGTACCAAACAACTTCTGAAGCACCTCCACTTTTGCTCCCTTCCCCAACCGAGTCTGAGGCAGTCTGAGAAAGCAAATGGCTCTTGGAGCATTTCCAGGAAGACAAATCAAAAGGACTCTCCTCCAATCGCCCCACCTGTCCTCCTGAGAACCAGAAGAGAAGGCAAATTTGCAAAAGGTAAGTGTATAGGACATAATCACAGTCAGAATTTGAATTCAGGGCTGGACTTCATAGCCACATTTACTCTACAGCCTAATTTAGAGTTCACCTATGCAAAGCCCAGACATATAATTGGACAGGATCACATAGGGGAACATGTGATAATGCAGAGGATGCCCCCCACAAATTCAGATCCCTGCACAACTGAGATTGCCCTCCAGATACACCTTTGTTAGAAACTGAGGACACAGGCTGGAGACTTCTCTGAGCTGGTTCAGGGACAGTTAGAAGGAGTCAGAATGTGCTGAGATATATCCAGTGCTGAGATAGGGCAGACCCAGGTGCTAAAGGGATGGTGGGAAGGGAGGGAGGAGGAGGAGAAGTGGATGGGAAGGGCCAGAGGCCCAAGTATGTTTTTGTGATTGGTTGGTGGGGACCATGTGACCCTTCTCAGTGCATTCCTGATTGGTTGCCTGACATCTTCTAGGGTTAAAGACCTAGGAACAAAATTAAAAGCTTTCTTGGCTGGCTGGGGCATCTTGGCACCTGATTCACTGCCCATCCTCTCCTTCAGAGACACCCCAAATTTGGGTTCAGTGAAGGGGATGGGAAAACAAAGAATCTCAGGCCCCTTTTGTGTGTGTCCTGTTTCCTGGTGAAACTGACAAAACAGTAAAACGCTGACTGAGGCAAATTATTTGAGGGGAAGGAGGACCTATTATCACAGAAGAAGGGGTGGTATATTTAAATGTAACTTTTGAGCTTAAAGAACTGAAAAGGGGGCGGGGTCGTAATTGAATGACCCCAGGAGACACTGTGTAAATCTGTAAAGCACAGAAACACATTCATAGGCCCCTCCACACAGAGAGGAAGGGAATGGGACTGAGATTTGGCTGGGAGTCAGGGCGGGCTGTGGAGTCTTGCCTGGGTGTGGGACGTTGGCCTTAGCTAAATTCCTGGTTAGAGACCACTGGACTCACTCCCTAGGGCCTGGGGTGGCTGGAGGGAGGGGAAGAGTCAAGTTATAGACCCAGGGAAACTCCCATCTCTCTGCTGCTTAGATGGGAAAGTTTCCAGAAACGCTCAAAATCATAGACCAGCGGGGAAGGCAGGGCAGAGACTAAGGAGGAAGGGAGAAACTGAGCACTTTCTGGGATCCTAACGTTTCCCAGGGAAATAACGGTGTCAGGGGGTGGGGAGGCCATGAAGGATGGCATCAGGGGAATCCTCCTGTCGGACTCCTGCACTTCCTCCTTTTGAAAGTGAGAGTTACCCCTGGACCCAAGGACGGGACTCAGCTTAGACTCCCTGTGTCTGTGAGCTTCTGTCCCCCTTCTCCGCCCAGAGTGCGCCTGGACTACCCCTCCCTGCTGGATTCCTGCTTCTCCCCCAGTCCCTTGGGCAGCAGGGGCTATCTCACAGTGTTCCCTGCCCACTCACAACAGCACCTCTCCGCAAAGCGGTGCCCAGACACTCTTCTTCGCCAAAGCACACCCGCCTCAGGAAGGTGCAGTCCTGGCTTACTCCCCTCTCCTTTCTCCCAGCTTGAGGGTTGCCCCATGGGCCTGCTGGCCTTGAGCCCTGCTTCGAAACACCTCGCTATTCATGGCTGGCCAGTGGAGAAGCCTAAATTCACAGGTTGTCACTTTCCTGGCTTGGCTCCCAGTAGGTGACGCACGGCGAGGGGACACGCACTCGCAGGTGTGGAGGACACGTGCCTCCCACGCCCAGTGCTTCTGCTGTTCCTTCCTAGAAACCTGAAGGGCGCCCCAGCCTGAGGACTGATCCCAGGGTGCAGTGCTCAGATGGGACCCTGCTAGCTCCCTCCCCTCCCCTAGGGGCTATTCCCTCCTCAAGGTTGGGGGCTCTCCCAGCCTAGCAAAGACATCGCCTCCACTCCATCACCCATCCTCCACACATTTATGCTTCACTCACAGCAGGAACCTCCAGGCCTCCCAGGGCCTAGTTTTATCTGAGACAAGGGTTGGGAATGTTAGGAAGACCCCAGCAGCTAGAGGGAAGGGGAAGCATGAAACCACACTGGCTCCAGACAGACTAAGACCGGACTACACAGGCGGGGGCAGCTGCCCTCCCAAGCCTGGTGGGGAGGGGGAAGGCGGCACTCCGGGTCTCCTGTGTCCTTCGGTCACCTTTAAGATGCTTCTGCCAGCTCAGGCATCAATAGCCTGTGGGCTCACAGGCCAAAAAGTCCTTCAACCCCGCCTTGCTCCCCAGCTTCCCACCCTGCCTGGACTCTGGGCTACTGGCCAAGGGTTGAACTCACCCTCCCCGGATCAGGGGGCCCCAGAGGCATTTTGCGCTTGTGTCTAGAGTTTACACCCTTGTCTCTGCCGCTGGTCTTCTTCACAACTGAGAGGGGATCAGGAAGATTCTCAAGAAACAAGGCCTCTCCCTACCCCAGTCGCCTTGCAGTCGGAGGGAATGGGTGGGGAGGGGAGGCCTGCCCTGGGTAGGCAAGCTCCCCCACCTTCCTGCATCCCAGCGGCTTCTTCTCCCACCTCTGCTTGGGAAGCCCCCCCAACCAGTGGGAGCTGCCTTCTATCAAGTGGGGGCGGTGGTTAGGTAAATGGGAGAAAGGACTGAGAAAGAGAGAGAGAAAGAATTAACTCACAGCGTTCGCCTGGGATTCATTTGCGAAGATGTAACCTCTCTCACCATCGTCCCCAGCGCCGTAATCCCCTCTAACTGCCAGGCCCTCTGTCCTAGCATTAAACCTCACCAGCAGCTGCGTGGCTGGACAGTTAAGATTATATATGATGTAAATATATTGTGGGTTTGTCAGCTCTCCCTACACCATAAAACTTGGTTTAATGACATCACGTGGTCCCCCAAGAGCCACTCACGGGCTTGCCTTCGGGCCATTCACATAAATAACCTCCAAAAGTTTCAAACTCCTAAATTCACATAGAAGCCATGCCTATTTCTCTAATGCTCAGTTACACTAAAAAGCCCTCGTGCTGCTCCTTTGCCCCACCCCCACACCCCCCTTGCAGGGTGGGGAGGGAGGAGAGGGTGGATCCTTATTTATTTATTTATTTACTTACTTATTTCCATAAGGACCTGTCGCCTTCGAGGTCGTGTTGATATTTTTGTCCTCCTATTTTTTTCCTTCTCTCTCCTCTAATTGCTCAGAGTGGGCCGTGTCCCCCTCTTCCCACTCCCCCGGGAAGGTAAGTCACGCTTCTTCCCCTTCTTTCTTGCTGCCAGAGGGGGTGGGTTTCAGGGCAAAGTGGAGAGGCAGGCTCCGTGGTCTCTGTTTGGAACCCAGGAGCCCCCTCCACTAGCTCCCCCAGAGCAATGCCAAACCCCGGTACTTGAAGACCGTTCCAGGGGGCTGGCTGGGGGGTCGTACCCCAGACCCTGAGGCAGAAGCCTCTGCTCAGGGAGACAGCAGGGTTCTGGGCCTCACCCACCCCTAGTGCAGGAGAGCAGGTCTGAGGCCTGTGGCTTGGTCGCCGCTGCTGACTCTGCAGAAGCGAGGTTGCTGGGTCCTGGGCACAGACCTGCAGACTGTGACAGGAAGCGGGAGAGCAGGCAGGCACGGCTGCGTCTACCCAAGCCTGGCCAAAATGAGCCTGTCCTTCAGCTCCTCCAGGGAAGGAGAGGCCCAAACCCTGCTGGGAGGAGACAGTCAGTGGATGGTGGGGCTGGTGCACCCTGCCTGGTGGCTCTAACCAACATTTGCCCCCTGGTAAAGCCCTTGGCTCTCCCCCTGGGGTGGTGTGTCCATCCCCTGGGGAGGAAGCACAGGGCCTTGGCAGCCTGGGAGGCTGGGGTGGGTGAGTGCGGGCGCCACAGCCTATTTCTTAGTTAACTGTTACCCACTGGAGATGCCGATGCTTCGCCACGCTTCACTGCTCACCCAATAGTTTTACACAGCATGGAGAAAAAATTAAAATAACTCCCTGAAGAAAATTACACATTTTATTTCAGAGAGAGTGAGAGTGAGAGCGAGGGAGGAGAGAGAGAGAGAGAGAGAGAGAGAGAGAGAGAGCGCAAGCCAGCGAGCGTGCTGACTGCTGTGTGCAAGTTGACAGACCTAAAGGGCACCCTAACCTGGCATGAGCGACCTGTGAAGGGGAAGGGTGGTAGTCATGGGTGCTGCTCACAGGCATTTGGTGAGACCTCCTATGAACTAGGTGTGGGATGGGGAAAGGCTCTTGGATCTTTTAAAAATGACTGACAGCTTAGGCAGTGGGATGCAGCCAAGTTGGTCTTTACAATAAATCCAAAGAGCATCAGCATTAATAATCATAAATATTCCCTGCCCCTCCCCAGAGCCTCTCTGTTCCCCTTTCTTCTTGACTGCTGGTGCAGCCCCCTCACCCAACTCCAGACCCCCACTCTACCAGTGTGGGGGCTCAGGCTTGGCTCCAGGAAATCACCCTGTTGTGGGAGGCAGGAGAGGAAATGCAGTAAAGTTTTATAGACCCTTCTCACATTTGTTTCTCCTGTAAAGTGCATCCTCCCCCACCCTATCCCAGGACCCTGGAGGGGTGCAAGGGCCACCTCAGACACCACCTGAATTCTCTGCCTCCCCCCCTCCCTTTATTCCACCCTTCCATTCACACAAAATCCCAGAGACGGAGATAAATGATGGCAAACAGAGCTGACTCCAGCACCGGTCTATGCAGCGCTTTTTCCAGTGAATTGTTCTGCATAGCCCTAGGCCCTAGAAGGTAGGGAAACAGTCTGAACATCAGGCAGGCACACACTGCAGACTATCCTCCCTGTCCCCTGTCCCCCAGTGTCTGGGAAACTGGAGGTATACTTCCTCCAACTCCCCCAGCACCTCTTCACCACGCTGTACCAACTGTCTCTGGGGGTCTTTCTGGGACCAAATGGGGTTCTGGAGGGAGGGCTCCGTCTGCCCTCTATGTCCATGAGGCAGCTCAGGAGCCACCGAGGCCAGGAGAGGTCTTCAGAGCCCCAGAAGGGCCTGAGTCTGAGCACGGCGGAGCCACAGATCCCTGCACATCACCTCTGGCACGGAGTGGGGGTTGCTGCCAGTCTAGAGGCCTTGGATACACCCAAGTGGGAACGGGGTGCAGAGGCCTGAGTGCCTTGGACAGCCACCAGGCAGGAGAGCGGGCACAGGAGGCCTAGGTGCCCTCCTCTTCCCCCGAGGCCCTTCTTGGAAACAGGGATAAGGGAAGGAACTCAGTTTCACCTCCCTCTTCTCACTGCCCCTAGAAACCAAACACAGATTTTAAGAGAAGGCTCCAAGGTCGCGAGCCTTCTCTTACGCCTCACAGCCCTTTTAGACACTTTTCTCCCCTACATGCCCCAAACAGACAGGAGCCACTGCATCTTAGTCCCGTTCTCTCTTCGTCTTTATTTGATATGACAAAATATAGTTTCAGGAAGGACCCAGAGTCAATAAATAGTCGGACAACTGCAATGGGGCAGGGGGGCACAGGAAGTCGTGGCAGGGAGTACAAGATAGCAAGAAGCCGCTAGCACCCTTGCTGGGGTCCAGTGGCAGGAAACCCCGAGAGTCGAGCGAGCGAGCAGGCTGGGGCTGCGGGTCTGAGGGCATGCGGCGGGCGCGGGATGGGGAGGTGCCCGGGATTTTCGGGGGAGAGGTCTGGAGCTCACAGAGCAACCGAGGGGGCGCCCAGCGGATGTTCAGTCATCTTCCCCTTTCATATGCAAATCATTCATAAGCGAAGACCGCGTTTAGCGCTGCGAGGGAGCACCCCGAGTCTGGAGCCGGACTCCGCCAGGCACAACCACCCTCCTCGCCAGCCCCAGGCCACCTGACCGCCCAGCCGGGAACAAAGGAGGGCGAGGCTGGAGGGTCGGGGCGAGGGGTCCGTGGCGCCCGCCGGGCCCACCTTAGCTCAGGCGGCCCACGGGGGTCTGGGGGCCGGAGAGGCGGCCCAGCCGGGCTTCGCTGGGCACCAGCCTGCGGCCGCCGCCCCCCAGAAGCCCCCCGGAGCTCGCCCCCGGCCGGGTGCTGCGGCGAGCCGAGGGGACCCTGGGTCGCTGGGGATGCGGATGCCACGGGAAAGCGCTTTTGTCCGCGAGGCCCGAGCCCGGGCGCCCGCCCCTGCCTCCGCCCCAGAGCGGCCTGAGCGGAGCCGGCCAGGACGGGCGCGGGGACCGGAGCCGGCGGAGGGCTCTGCGGGCCTCCCCGCGGCCTCTAAAGGGCCTCTTTGCTTTTCATTTTGGAATCCTTCTTCCACTTCATCCTGCGGTTCTGGAACCAGATCTTGATCTGTCTCTCGTTGAGACACAAGTTGTTGGCGATCTCTATGCGCCTGCGGCGAGTGAGGTAGCGGTTAAAGTGGAATTCCTTCTCGAGTTCCAGAGTCTGGTAGCGCGTGTAACTGGTTCGGGACCGCTTGCCGTCCGTCTCTGGAACAGAAACCCCCCACCCCAAGCCAGGAAGGGGTGAACAGCGTGCAGCGCCCCGCGCCCCAGCCCAGGCCCCCACCGCGGCCGGGGGCGGGGGTGGGGAGGAAGAGGAGGCCTTCGCGGCCGGGCAGGCGGGCCGCAGGCGGGCCGGCCCGGCCCGGCCCAGCCCGGCCCCGGAGAGCGGCGCCTCCGCCCGGGCAGGAACCTGTCCGCCGCGGCCTTCACTCAGCAGCCGGAGGGGCCGAGGGGGGGTGGGGGGAAGAGGGAGACCCAGGCTCGGACCGAACCATCAGCACCCTCGGGATCCGAGCGCCGGGGACCCCGCTCCCGCCCCTCCCGAGTCGCTGGAAGCCTCCGGGGCGGCGAGCGGCGGCCGAGCCGGCTCCGCAGGGGAGGGAGGGAGGGAGCCGCGGGGGATCCCCGCTCGGGAGCCCCGCGCGCCTCACCCTGCAGGTCCCTCTATTTTTTTAACTCCCTCCCTCTCCCCCAAAAATTGAATATTGCCTTTTATACACGTTTTGTTCCTATGATCCAATTATGTCGTCGTAAATTTGGGCGCACACAGCCTCTAAGCCTTTTAGTGGACAGTTTTACGAGCCATTGATGCCTGGATCGTAAAATTTATGGCCGCAGGTTTTTTTTCTTTATTTGCCCCGCATGGCCTATAAAACCCAGGCGGACCCGAGCGCGCAAAATGAAGTCCTAAAGTTTACCGTGGCTCGTGTGCAGTTTGGTCATCCACGGGTAAATCTGTGGCGGGGCCGGTGGCTGGCTCAGTCCGGCGGGCTGCCCTGTCTGCGCCCGCTCCTCTTTGATTTCCCCACTGCTCTTAGCTCGCTCCTCCAGCGCCGGGCGAGCCGCCTTCTGACTGTACATCCCGGGGTTCAGAGGAGCCGCTTCGTCTCTGCCCAGCGCGTGTCCCGGAGCGGCCGCGGCGCTGCAGGCGGGGCGGTCGGGGTGAGCCCGGGGGTTGGCAGCCATGTCTACCCCGTGGAGAGAGTTGGAAGGCGCAGGCGGTGGGAAAGTGATGCTTAAGTCCAATCCGCCGTAGCAGTACCTGGATGCCTGCACCTCTGAGGCCGATCCATAGTTCCCACAAGTTTGCATGTTATAGGCAGGGATATTGGGGCTCTGCTTATAGAATGAATTGGCTACGTAGGAGCTCATGGCGGGGAGGGCCCAAAAAAATTTCTGCACCCTTTTTGATTAAGGGTGATTTGTGACTCTTTGAAGTTGAGGGGTTTTTTGTTCTCCAAAGTGCACAATTTATAGGTGGAGATATCTCTTTCTTTATCCTATGCGCTCTTCCCAAATAAGGGAGCCTTAAATAGAGTCACGTGACTCGAGCGGCCACTCATAAATTTGGCTTGATGACCTCCGGGAGGTTAGTGATGGAAGCCGGCGAAACGCATCTCGATATGTTGGCAAAGCCCAACCAAGGGGGAGAGGGAGTGAGAGAGAAAGAGAGGGAAGGGGGAGGAAAAAAAATGGTTCTTGGAATTGGGGGGTAGCCGGGACAACGAGCCCACAGCGACACCTGGTGTCTGCTTGGAGGAATTGCATCCTGGCGCGTCAGCACGCCTTAGGGTGGCTGGGTTTCCTATCCGGTGAAGGAGAAGCTGGCAGTTGCTGCAACAAACCCCTCAGCTGGCCTTTTACATTCTATTTAAATTTGAGAAAAGACGGCGCCCCGTTTAGGATGCACCGAGTGCTTTTCTAAACGGGTAGCCTCATTCTCCCAACCTCCAGAGCCTTCCAATCTTCAAAGAATGGTTGAAGAAAGGGGTTTTTTAATTTGGCCAGGTTGGCCCTTGCCTAGTCTGGACAACCAAGGGGGTTTACCTAAGTTTCCCTAAGCCAAAGGTCGGGGACCCTTGCCTCGGAAGCCCCATGACCCCACTGCTGCTGAGAAAGTGGACTTGGCCTCTGGAGGGGTAGACAGGATGCCCAGAGGAGGTGGTGTGGGTGGTGAGAATTAGATAGGGGGGTCGTGGGGCTGAGAGGGCTGGACACTCTCCAGGATAGGCCTGGAGGTGAGGCTCCAGGTGGAGTTGGTAGACCTCACCATGCCAGGACTCCAGAGTGGCGACAAGGCAATTTTCAGGTGTGTGTGTGTGCGTGTGCATGTGCGTGCGTGCGTGTGTGTGTATGTAAAGAGCCAGACACAATGGTCTGGTTCTTTCTGTGTGTGATCCTTGTGTGGTACCTATGCCAGTTATTTGAGAAAGAAAACAGATGCTAATTGAAGGCATGGGGAAGCAAGACTCAAGCCTCCACAAAGACTACATGAGCAAGGCAGAGGAAAAGGCCTGGTTTGTGCTCTGTGGGGAACAGGCCTGTGGACAAGGCTTTCCAGGGACCCGGATCCAGAAGGTCCCTAGAAGAGCCATTTCTGAGCTATCTGGAGGCAGGGAGAGGACCTGGCTGGCAGCAGGGCGGGTGCCTGGGCAACCTTCGCCCAGAGTCTCTACAGCCATCTGGCCCCTTCCCCTCCTCTGCTAGCCCCAAGTCTTATTCTTTCCTGCCTGCTTCTTCCCAGGAAATCCCCGCCCCTGCCAGGAGAAGCCCCCCTCCTCACTGGTGGAGGCTTTGGAGGGGGCGCTGGCGGGGGTCTGGAGGGTCTGGGAAACTCTGGCGGATTTTTTCCCTCCGGGAGACCCCTTCGCCACTTCTCCCCCTAGGCCCACTCGGGTTTCTCTGGCCAGGCTTGGGGAGAGAAGGCCAGAGCTGATAAATGGCTGGGGTCCGCTGGCTCCTCACCCGCGGAGTTTGAGGAGAGAAGAGCGAGGAACCAGACGGGCTGGGGCTGCCGCGAAGAAGGAGTTTGTCCCGGCCACGTCCGGAGTCCCAGAGCAGGCGAGAGCTCAGTTTCCAGGCTTTCTCTTTCGAGATGTCCTTGAATCGCTGGGTCCCCGCCGAAGGGCTCCAGTCCCGCGGTCTTCTGTTCCCCTCAGCTCCCTCGGCCTCCGCCACGTTTGGCAACGGCCGCCTGGCGCGGGCGCGGGCCCGGGGCTGCTCGCGTGGCGCCCCCGCCTCCAACTCCGGGGAGCGGGCGGAGGCGCCCCTGGGGCCTGGTAGTGCTGCTTTTCTGGCCTTTTGGGGTTCGGGCTCCAGAAGCCGAGGACCCCAGGCCGCCACGGGCAGGAAGAGAGGCCCGCGTGGGGCTGGGGCCCGAGCCGAGGAAGCCGGGCTGTCCTCGCCACCGGGATCCCGTGCGGCCTTTTTTTGCAGGGTGCGTGCTGTTCGGCGCAGGGCGACGGGGAGGCCTCCCAGCCCCCAGCGCGATCGCCAGGAGGACCGGAGGCCGGGGCTGGGCGCCTGGCTCGGGGAAGGCGAGTGCAGAGGGCTGGGGGCTTGCAGGCGGCGGGCAGGCGAGGGGCGCTCAGAGCCTGCCAGCTCGAGCCCCGAGGTCGGCGGGCGAGCGAATGAACAGAAATCCCCATATAAACTTTTAAAAATAATATCAGTTTTATTAAATATTCGAGAACGGATCCAGAGGTCGGATTTATACAGGAGGGTAACACGAAGGGGGGTATTTATTTATTTTCTCCTACTGGCTAAACAAACGTCATTCACTTTTTTTCTCTTTTTGTAATTTTCCCTCTTTTTTTTTTCCTTTTTAAAATGGGGATAGGAACACTGACGGTGCTAAACATAAATATAAATACAGAGACCACAAATACAGCTAAAAATATTCACACAGAAACGGTCACAGTTTGTAAAATGCCATAATGACCCCCAGGATTCTTTAAATACAATTTGCCTGGGCTGGGCATTTGCTGGGGCAGAGGGGCCGGGCAGGGACGGCGGGGAGGCCCTGGGGGTTGGTGTGGGGCCAAGGCGCGCCCCCCTTGGGCCTCCAGCCCTCCCCCGCCGCCAGGCCGGGCCCCGAGGCCCCGGGAACGGAGGCCCCGGCCCGGGAGCCCGCTCTCGGCGCGGGGGCGGGGTGGGGGCGTCGAGGGAGTAGGGGCAGCCGAGTCTCCACTTGGAGGGACATCGGTAGCGTCTGAGCTCGGGGACCGAGCCCCCAAGGCCTGGGCGGGGAAGGGGGCCTGCAGACAAGCCGAGAGCGAGCGAGCGAGGAGGAGGAGGAGGAGGAGGAGGAGGAGGAGGAGGAGGAGGAGGCGGCGGCGGAGGCGTGTGGTGGCGGAGTTGTGCGGAGAGGGAGGGGTCCAGCGCCGACTTTCAGGTCCACGTTTGACTGCCGAGTTTTGTTTTGGGGAGTCAAAACACATCAATTGTGCCAGTGATAAATACAGAGAGTGTGATTAGGGGGCAGCCGGGGGCGCGAGGGAGAGGGGTGAGGGGTGGCGGGGACAGTCCTGGTCACTCTTTCTGCTTCTCCTCTTCTGTCTCTTCCCGCTTTTCCTCTTTTCCGCCCAGGCTGTCGGCGGGAGCCCCTCCGCCGCCCCCCGAGAGCGTGGACGTGAGATTCGATTCCTTTTTCCACTTCATCCGGCGGTTCTGGAACCAGATTTTGATCTGTCGCTCCGTCAGGCAGAGCGCGTTGGCGATCTCAATCCGCCGGCGCCGCGTTAGGTAGCGGTTGAAGTGAAATTCCTTCTCCAGTTCCAGGGTCTGGTACCTCGAGTAGATCTGGCGGCCGCGCCTCCGGTCCGCTCCGTAGCCGACCCCTAAAGATCCGGGCACAAAACACACTAAAAACAATCAGCGAGGCGTCCTCAGCGGACGATTCGCCCAGCAAAGTCCTGACCCTCCCAACTTGGCCAGCAGCTCACAGCCCCCTCGGGCTCCAGCCTTCTCCCCTGTGCCCCGCCCCGCCCCCACCGGGGGTCCCGCCGGGACCCCAACTTCATTCAGACCTCCCATGGGGTGGGAGGCGTGCGTCCCCAAGAAAGGTGGGGGGGCGGGGCAAAAATCAAACAGAAAGCTGCAAGTCTAAAAGCTGATTTTTGAAAAGCCCCAAATGCCTGGGGACCAGGGCCCCAGTTCTCAAGGACTGGGCTCCCCGTCTCCCCAAGCACCCTAGCTTCTTGGAAACTTCTCCCCACTCCTCTGCCCTTCCCTCTCCCCCTCCCTTCACACAGGCTGACTCGACTTTGGGGGGCTCCCCCATCCTCTCCTCCCTCCCCTCACCCCCTGCCCTGTTCCTGCCCCCTCAGCTGGCCTTGGAGCCCTCCAATCCGTCAGGGGCCAAGGGGGCCAGGCCCCTGCCAGGGAGCAGGAGGCGAGCTGAGGGGGCAGAAGAGGCGGCCCTGTCTCGGAGAGGAGGAGACGGGCGTGATTGTTTTTATGGGGCCATAAAAAACTCTCTCCGCCCGTTCTTCTAGGGAAGCCGGTCATAAAGCCAGTTCAGTTTATTTAATTTATATCTCGGAGCTGTAAAACTCACCACTGTGCGAATTCATTCGCTGCATCCAGGGGTAAATCTGGATACTGGCTTTCTGGTCCTGGGGCGCAGTCCTGCCCGGCTCAGAACTAAAATCCTGAGCGATTGAGGTCTGTGTGTTATGTCCTAAGGTGTTTTGTCTGCAGTTTGAGAGCATGTCTTTCTCCTGGTAAAAGGAATTAGATCCATAGTCATACGGCCCCCGGCTGGAACTGAACACGACATTCTCCTGTGGCGAATAAAAGGGAGTCGAGTAGATCCGGTTCTGGGCAACGGCCGCTCCATAGGTCGAGAAATGCCTCACTGGATCATAGGCGGTGGAATTGAGGGCGACGTTGGGGAGGACGTCCTGGCCCCCGGCGAGGTGGCAGGATAAGGAAGGGTTAGTGAAGTAGGAATTCATCCCTTTGCCTTTACCTGGTCGGGCTATGATTTCTTTAATATTTATTTCTGTCTCCAGTTTGTACTCGGAACTAGATGGTTATAGGGACGGCTCCAATCCAGGACAGACAAAATGACAAAGTCAGCTGACCCCCTTCCAGCCAATCGCAAGCCAGATGTCAAGAAGGGGGAAAAAAATCGCTTCTGCTTCTGTTGATTCCCTAGTTGAGACTGTGTGCTTTGAAAGTAAGACTTGGATTTCTTTTAAATATATATATATGTAAAGGAACTGGTTTGGAGGTGAAGGAGGGGTGTGTGTCCCTGAGCAAGGCCATGGGGCCCAGGAAAGAAGAGCTCTGCTCCCAGGAAATCTCTCAGCTCCAGCTAACTTTGCTGTGCTGTTTCCAGAGCCAGGGCCAGGGAAAAATCCCTGTATTTTCCATCTGATTTCATCTTTTATATCTGCCCCCTTCTAAAATTACATCTTGATTTCTCCATGGGAGGAACTCCCTCCCAGCTCAGGGGAGGAGTTCCCAGAAATCCTACAGGAAATCCTGGTTTGGCACTCCACGGGGTGAGTCCCCAATCACTAAACCGGCACTCCCCCCCAACAACTAAAAGAATCAAAAGTAGAAAGAAATTGCATAAAACATAGTGCCCTGAGTAAGGAGAGTGTGGCTGAGAGTCTCAGGGTGCAGGAAGGATGTGGCAAGTTAGTAAGTCTAAAGGGGCAAGAGTGAAACTTCAGGGTACACTGGCAGAGCTGAAGTGGGCAGAGGGGCCACGCGTCAGCTTGCCTCCACCTCCTGGCCCCTTTCTCCTCCTCCTCAGGACCCCCTTTTTGGGAAAACTCTTGCAGCATCCTTGCCTACAAGGGGAAATGTATAAAAATGCAAGGGAAAAGGGAGAAAAAGAAGTAAAAGGTGGGAGGGGGGGTGCGGGGGGGGGGGGAAGAAAAAGGGAAGAAAGGAAGAAGAAAGAAAACTCTGAGAGTCTTTCTAGAGACATCAACTCCTGTTTATGTTGGTGAGAATTTATGCTTTGGAGCCAGCGAGGGCCGGTGGGATAATTCACATAGGATCCAGCCAGAAAGGGAAGGCTGGGGGGTGGGGGGGAGGTCTGATGGACAGTTAGCTTTTTGCAGGCTCAAGCCCCTGCGCAGGTCAGACGCCCCCGCCCCCCTCCGGACTCAGGGCCCTGCCAGGGGAGGCGCCCCTGGACCTGAGCTCTGGGGCTTGGAGACTTCAGCAAGGGGTCCTGGGGAACTCTCCCCCAAGGGCCAGTCATTCTTGGTGGGGCCTCTAGCAGCCTCTACCTCCATTTTTTTCCCACCTTGTGGCTGAGAAAAAGGAAGAGAGGGCTAGGAAAAGGCAGCGGAGTCTGAAGCTTCCGAGAGAGCCGCAGTGGGTGAACTGAAACAGCGGAAGGTGTGCAGAGGGGGTTTTTCTCCTGATTAATCCAAACTTAATTGGATATCGTGATATAGGCCGAAAATGCTTTAAGTTGACAAAGAGGGGTGGTGGGGACCGGGCGGGGAGCAATGAAAGCTCATATTCCTCCCAACCACCATTTTTTGGGGGGAGAAACTGGCTATAACAAGAACCCGGATGTCGCTGGATTTTATGATCTTTTCCTTCTGTGTAACAAAGCGGAGTAATCAATGGGTAGCAATAAAGCCATAAACGGGACTACGCTGGGAAAAAAACTCGTTTATTCATCTTCTGTAACGTTAAGGTTTCCCTAGAGTGTCGCTAGGGGGGAAAAATAAAGTTTCGAACCCAAAAGCAGACAGTGTGTAGGAGCTGGTGGAGACAACATGTTAGTTAATACATGAACCTCGTTAGGAGGCTGAAGAGTCTCTCTGTCAGAGAATTTGTGTTGACTTTTAAAAATACAGCCCCTGTCCTCCAGAAAGGAGGGAAATGTGTTGGAATTCAGAAAGATAGGGAAAAGACCCCTATAATCGTAAAGGTTCCTGCTCTTGGACCACATGGTCCTCTCCCCAAGGAAATGAAGGGGAAAGGGTAGAGGAGGGTTTTTAAATTAAGAAAGAAATTTTGAGATGAGTTATCTCTATCTCATTTGGGGGTGACTTGGCAGGTACAAACATAGACACCAGTGTGAGTTGCTTTTCGCTCTAGAATCCAGCTGTCCTCGAATTCACGGCATGTCTGGGCAGAGGCTTCCAGCAGCTGGCTGGGGCTCCAGGCCCCCTGGAGGGCAAGAGGTGGGGAAGAGAGAAGCGGGGGGAGTGCCTGGGGGCTGAGCTAGGGAACCAGTCAGTGCACCCCTGGACACAAGTAGCCTCTCTCAGAGTTCCCAGCCTCCTTTCTGCCCTGAGAGTAGTGGTGTAACAAGTAGAAGAGGCCAGAAGAGAGAGTAAATCCCCCCCATTTCAGAGAGAGATTGCTAGAGGGATAAATCATGCCAGTGATATTTCCTTCAAGATATTAAATTGTTGCAATGTACAACAAATTGAATGATGGAAGATAGGATGTCTTAATGAGGTTTCGCTTTCAATGAGTGCTGATTTTCTATGTATTTTTAAAATCTCCTTTATGGGTGGATGGGGGAGGGAAGGACCTTGGACGAAAGAAGGGGTTCCTGGGGAAGCATGTGCTACAGCCCCCCAGCAAGGATGCCCGGGCTTCCTTGAGTACCTCTTCAACGGAGACTGGAGAGGAAAGGGGCCCAAAGTTGGGAAGATTCTCTTTTGGGGCCTGAAGGCGGTGGGCTCAGGGGGGTGGGCGACCTGAGAAGCAGAATGTAAGTCTCAGGCCCGGAAAGTTAAGTGTTTTATTACGTCCCTAAACAGAGGGCAGAGACTGAAAGGTCTCGCCGATTTATAATGAACAGAAACCAGCTGCTGGGTGAAAGAGGCAGAAATGTGGAAGGGGGAGAGAAGGGGCAGCAGAAATACAAATACATTCCCCCACTGCTTTAAGACTTTCGGGGAAATTAATTTCCAACCCACTCTCCCCCATCATCTTCCGTTCCTGAGGAGTGAAGCCCCTTATTTCAGTGAGATCTTTAATTATGCAGCTGAAATTTGCTGAAGGGTTCGCCCCAAGGGGGGAGAGCAGGTCAGACGAGCCCGAGCTCCCCTGCATTGGACCATATTTTCCTTCTCCCATTTCATGTTAATTTTTTTTTTTTTTTGGGTAAAACAATGGCTGTCTATGGGGGGAAAGCTGGGACTTGGATTTTTCTAAATATATTTATATTTTCCTGTTAAATTTGTCTGAAAACAATTAGGGAAACTCATCAGCAGAAGCAAGAACAGATGTTTTATTAAACCTGCAGTTGAGCTCTGTAAATATGCACAAGTCTTGGGAAGGAGGGGAGAGAACTTGTTCTTTGTTTCTATAAAACAAGCCTAGAGAAATCAGAGAACATTCTTCCCCCCCACACACACATCAGGCCTGCAGGTCTCAGGCTGCTGCTCTGGCCCATCAGTCCCTCGGCCTCCCGAATCAGGCATTTGGGGGGGAGGTCAAGAACAGATTTTTGCTTTTGAAGCTTTAATTAGTGGATTCAAAAACAGAAATTCAAAAAACACAGAAAGGGACTAAAGGGGAAGGTTGCCACTTGCTGCTCTGGTCCCTCCAATACAAAATACAGGCTTTTGGTAGCACTGATTCTAAGCGAGACATTTCCTGCTTTTGCGCCTGGGACCTGAGTGGGGTGCAGTCACTGGCCTGCAGTCCCCGTGGCTAAGGGTTGCATCGGAGGCTGGGCACTTAGAGGTTCCTCAGGGCGAGTAACCCGCTTCCACTCCAGCCTTACCCCACTCCAGGCCAGGGAAAGGCTGGGGGCCTGTGTGGCTCTGAAATGGGGAGAGGATGGGTGGGACCAGACCTGGCCCTGAAGAGGTCCATGGGCAGGCCTCACCTTGCCGGCCTTTGCTTTCCACTCCGCCCTGGGAGATGTGTTAATTTCTTGGGGAGGGATACCTGTAGTGAGCGGGGATGATATCTGGAATTTTATTTTTTTTAATCTGGGGACAATCTTTTCCAGAGGTCCTCCACAGTCTGTGTTCTGCCATCTCCTCTCTCTCTCTCCAGATCCCCCAACTCTGTGCGGATGTTTGTGGCTCACCCACCCTCGCACAATGATGCACACACTCCATTCCTGGCTGCGGCGCGGTGAACTGAGCTCCAGCTCGGGGCCTCGGGAGTCTGCTCAGGGACCCCAACACTGAAGCCGCAGGACTCAGAGCGTGGTCTGGGCGCTGCGCTGCCTGGAAGCCACTGCAGCTGCCCAATCCTGCCCCCCACCCCCAATTCTCACTTTCCGGAGCACGAGAAGAGTGCTTGCCCTGCCGGCTCCTTTTGTGCCACTGGGTGAAGGCTAAAATCCCTCTTGCAGAGAAAGCCGAGTTTCAATAATTGCTCAGCTCACCTCACAATTGCACTATTTGGTTAAGGCTTTGCTGTTCCAGAGCGACTGTTCAGCTGGCTCAACGGGCTGATGATTAGATTTTTTTTAATTTAGAAATTAAAAAATAAATCGCACTCCAAGTGCCTGCTGTTTTGTGTATCAGCTCCTTTGATCTTGTAGTAAAAGGATCAGATCGCAAACAGAGCCTCCAGGTCTGCCAGAGAACCTGAATGCAGCAAACTGGGTCCGCTGGGGGAACACCAGAGCTGGGCTCACCTAAGGGACTCCCAGTTTGTCATAGATACGGTTGAGGAAGTTGTCTGAGCACATGCCACTGCCCGCCCCCCCCATACACACACACTGCATTCCAAATAGGAACACTCCTTTCAAAGTTCAGGCAGGGAGAAAAGTGAAATTTGACACACCCAACCCGGAAATGGATCCCATTTGGGGGTGCTGATATTCTGGGGACAGGGCCCAGGCTGGCCAGCTGAAAGGAGTTGGGGGACAACAGGGAGGGGGGAAGGTGGAAGAGGCCAGATGGGGCATGTCAAACTGCTGAGAACTGCCCTAAACATGTCGGAGGCCTGCACTGGTAACTTCCCTTTTGAGCTAAGAAGAGGTTGAGGGGCTGCTGAACTGCTTTTGTTTTATTACAATTAAACAGAGAAGAAAGGTGTGTGAAGGGACTTTGCTAACTCATGTCATATTTCCCCTCCTCCCTCTCCCTTTCCAGATTTCTGCCTGACCTTTCCTTACTGGCCCTCCACTTGCTGCTGCCACCATCAGCAGAGACAAACTCCTTCATCCGCATTTGTTTGGCTGCTCTATTCACTTCTCTGGCATAAAGTTAAAAAGTAAAACAGGTCCCAAGCATCTCTGTCTCATTCCACTGAGCCCTGATCCCCCTTCCGGCTCCATCTGGCAAAAATCATTTCTGGCTTTTAGGGGGCTGGCCACCAAGTCTCTCACCGCTATCCCAAGCAGCTGAAAATCACCTGAGGAGAGGGCTTGGGCAGAGCCTGGAGACACAGCTCTCTGGGAGTTGGAAATGGGGAGGGAGCTCAGATGTCTGGGGACACTGCTGGGGGCAAAGCAAGTGGACCTGCTCAGTCCCAGAGAAAAATGAAAATCCAGAATATCCAGAATATTTTCAGTCACCAGGACGGGACCTCAAGGGGATGTCAGACGAGGAAGGCACCGCAGTAGGGGGTGTGCTGGGGCCAAAGGCTCCCCAGTTTCCTGGCTGCTTTTATACCCCTCCACCGGGAGCATGGCTTGGACCCATTTTGGAAGTTCCTGAGAATTCTAAAAGTCATGGACTCAGCATTTATGACGTCACAGGGAGTTGTCCTACCGAAATTGTAAATGTCATAGAAGTCATGGACGGCAGTTTTGTGTGTGGGTGCTCAGCCTCTCCTCACTTTTTTTTTCCTTTCTCCCTTCTTCCCCTGGTCTAAATTCTCCTGCATGAAAATGAAGTGTTATTATGTTCTGGAACAATAAGCCAACAATAAAACAGCATCCTCATTTCCCTATAAATAATTTTATCCTTTATTGTTTGCAGATCTGAAAGAACCATTTAATCTGTGCTGGCAACAAGGGGGAGAGAGATGGGGAGGGGGAAATTAATTTCAGAAATGAGAATATTACTTACTTCGGTGATACTCTTTTAGATTTGCTAGCCAGGAGCAAAATGAAAGGCGAACAGCAGCCTCTCTGAATCTACACCTGGCGGGATTGGAGATTTATAGGATCTTTAGCAAAGGGGCAATTTAATTTTGTAGGATTTGCTTAAATTCACTGCTATTTTGGGGAGCTGAGGAGAGAGGAGGGTGGGGGGAGAATGACATGCTTTATCTAGCTTTGTGAATCCACCAACATTACCCTGATTTAAAACCCAACAACCTGTGTCTCAGGGAAACTCCTGCAGAAAGGAGTGGGGGAGTGGGGTGAGAGGAGGTGGGCTCAACTTCCTCAATGACTGTGGCCCCCTCAACCAAGCAGTTACCAGGGGGAAGGAAGAAAAGATGAGGCCAGGGGAGGGCTGTTTGTAAGTGTCTCCACCACAGGGACACCGGAGGTTTATGGTGTCCCCATAATTCCCCTGACCCTATAAACAGCTGCCCTATTTTAAGACGATTTCTGCTTCCTCCCCTCCGAAAGGGAGAATGAGGGCCCTCGGAAGGGCAGGAGGGGGTTGCTGGAGAGAGGAGGGAGTCGAGGATAGCGCGTACTTTGTTCTCCTGGGCCAGTTTGCTGGTTTGGCGGGTTTCTGACGCAGGGTGGCAGCAGACAAAACAAGTAAACAACTCATAGACACAATAAACAGGAGCGGCTGCGGCGCCGTGGCAGAGGCCGTGGGCTGGGTGAGGGGCACGGTCCTGGGGTATTGTCACCCAGCGCCCCGGATGGCCGAGGCTCAGAAAGACTGAGGTCGCCCTCAGTGAAGGGCGGAAGGAAAGTGGGAGAAGGTTGTGCACCTCCCGGCGCAGCGTGTCTGGACAGGAGTCTGGGGAGGAACCTGATCGTCCAGGGAGCAGTGAAAACCGCTCCAGCCCCGCTGCTGTCCTTGCTGTCTTTTATGGGGGTTTCCACTGACATTTACATTTCCCCTCTGTTCTGTCTTTTCGTGCCTCTGGAAGGGAGGAAAGCTGGGAAAGGAGACCGATTAATTCCCAGTGTTCCAGGTCCACAGGCAGCGGGCCCAACCTCCTCTCCCGCACCTTTGGACCAGCCTTCTCTCGGACCCAGCGTGGACCCCGCTCAGGCAGCGGAGGGGATTAAAGCGCAGCTCAACCAGCAACCAGGTAGCAAGCTCCCAATTTGTCCGCACAGATGCAGGCAAGTCTGGGACAGGGTGAGCATCCAGGACAAGGAGGGGAGGGACACACATTCACCACATCCCTGCCCCTTCTGGCTCACCTCCACCAGCCACTCAGGCACCCTGGCCAGCAGCCACCCCAGACCACTCTGCCCGAGGCCACCTTATTAACCGCTCCAATGCCATCATTGCCCTAGGGAGGCTCCTAGCGCCAGGGCCCTGCTCTCAGAGCAACCACACCCGTGAAAAGCGTCCCGCAGAACTCACTTTCAAGGATTCCCCTTGTAAAACAGTCTCTAAGTTGGGAAAGTTTGTGGGGAGTGTGGGGATAAAGCCGAAGGGATTTAGTGTTTCCCCAGTCCAGCTGCTTGGACAGCGAAAGCAATTCAGCCTGAGAAAGCCTGTGCGGCATCCATTGCTTGCTAGAACCCGCATACTCCGATTCCAGTGCAAACACATTTCCAGCAGAGCTTGCACAGAGGGTCCCTTTGGTGCACCCGTGCCTCCATGAGCCCACTCTCATCTAGAAAAGGCTAACAGAATTTTGCACGCACATAAAACGGTGTTTGAGCGAATATAGGCATGGCAACATACAATTAACCACTAAGGAAATATGAGTCTGTATATATTCATGCATAAGTCTGTCTGTACATTTGAGCCTGTGTATAATAAATGCATAACGCTACCAAGCCCAGTTTCACAACACATCAGCCAACCCAACAAGGTCGCCTTCACCAAACAAGGTCGCGTTCCCCGTGGGGATCACAATTGTCAAACCAGGAAAGAAGGTTTGCTCTGCTCATTTCTCCTTAGCTAGGAACCGGCCCATGAAATACAGTGGATGGCAGGGATGACAAAGTTCTCCCCCCTAACCGTAAGGAGCCAGCCTGAGAGTGCCCAAAGAATGGGTTCAGAGGGGAACACTGCCCCCCCTCCAGTGCCAGGGAACCTTGCCAGGGCCTGACCCACAGATTCAGTGTCTTTGCTCAGCCTCAGCCCGGGTGTGCAGAGTCCTTGAGCCAGATTCTGTTCTCAACCACCCTGGCTATTATTAGATAACCACAGAAGAGTTCTCTTGCAGTAAGGACCATGTCTACAGGGAATTCTGCCTGCAAGGAGACTGAGGGTGACCATGGGTGTCCCCTCTTGTGCTTCTGTGTGAGCGCCGAAGAGAGAAAGAAGAAAAAGAAAAGCGAAAGTAACCGGGAAACAGAGGGCTGGCCTTGGTGTCCGTTGGGTCCAGCTTGTCCCTGGCTGGACCGGAAAACTGGAAAACCAGGGCCAGTCACTGCTCCACTTTCTCTGCTTCCCTCTGTCTCAAGAGGACAGGTCTAGGGGTGAAGGGCATAGGGTAAGGTGGGGGCTTGCAGGAACTCTAGCCAGGAAAGAACAGAAAATCAATAAAAATATTATATAAAGACACCTCAGGATAGGGCTGTTAAGCGGTCAACCTCGAACCCTAGCACCCCCAAATCTCGCTGTCAGCACATTTAATTAGAACCCTGTAGGCCTAGAGAAATGCCCCAGCCTCGCCCAGGCCCGCCCCTCGGGTGGGAGGGGGCCCCCCCTACTGTTCCAGGTGAAGCTCCACTGGCCCGAGTGGCCTTCTCCAGAAAAGGTTTTCTTTCCGGGGTGAACAAAGGAGATTTGTGTCCCCACCCCCCATCAGTGCGGCCATCCGCAAGGGCGGGGGCTGACAAAATACTGAAGAAAGAGAGAAATAGAGGCCTCACCGGTTGGCGGTTCCCACATGAAGGCCAGGAGAAAGGCTCCCGTTTTCGGGCCTCGCGGGCCCCTCCACTGTCCCACCGCGCTCCCGTTGCCCGTCTCGGGTCCCACAACTCCGGGTCCCGGCCTGCCGCAGCCCGGTTCCGCGGGGCGTCGGCCCCCGGGCCGTGGCTGAGCGGCGGGCGAGCGCGCGGCAGCCGGAGCAGGCGGCGGCAGGGCCCATTTGGGGAGAGCCAAGCGCTTTTCTCGATCGTAAACAAGGAACGCGAAATTAGCCCCTCGGCAGACGCCTCTGCCGACACACAAGTCCTATTTGGGGGGGGAAGGGGGAGAGAAAATGCCATTTCTTCCCCCGGGAGAATACCTCAGAGGCCTTTATGTAGGCTGCGAAAGGGGAATTTTGGGGGGGCTGGAGAGGAAAGGAAAGGGCTTGTGGGGGAGGGGAGATAAGAGTCACCGTCGGCTCGGGCCTGAGGTTTGATTCGAATGCAAAGTGTATTTTTAAGACTATGATAAAAACGGGATTTCCCCCTTTCCGTCCCCCTCCCCCCCCCAAGCGATGGGTCAGGGTTTAAACAGGAAACCGTGGAGCGATCCCCTCCCCCACTCGGGCTAGGCGTAGAATCCCAGTCGCGCCTCTGGGAGAGGATGGGGGTGAGCGTCTTGGCCCGGCTGAAGGTGAGTCTGGCCCCTGGACTCTCTCGGACCTCTCCAGGAGTATGCACCCTCCTCCCCAGCTCGGGGGTGTGTCTGTGTGTGTAAACGTTTGGGTATGCGTCGCCCTTTATAAACAGAAACTCACACATATAGGGGCCGCCTCGCGGACCCAGGCCCGGGAGCAGGGCGGGGTCATATATCAAACTGCAACACATTCAGGACCACGTACATTTGGAAGAAATTAAGCCACTGTATTATGAAACCATATGTGTCGGGTTAAGACCATACAACACGCCATTAGCACCAATTATTAGAAAAACCCCGAGCGTCCAGGACCCTCCCGGCCGCCCCATTCTGACGCCCCTACCCCATCAGCCATGCCCCTCTGGAGTCC
Source organism: Cephalopachus bancanus (assembly GCA_027257055.1). NCBI lineage: Eukaryota > Metazoa > Chordata > Mammalia > Primates > Tarsiidae > Cephalopachus > Cephalopachus bancanus. The sequence goes on along the minus strand of JAPVLO010000385.1, from coordinate 403,314 downwards.
TCACTGCCTCCACAGCACCCAGGAGGCCCTGCCACCGAGGCATGGGCCTGTCCCCGCCCAACCTGGGGCCTTTTCCATCCCCACCTCCGCCCCAGACAAGGCAGGTCTTAGCCTGGAGCAGCCATGCAAGGCGGGTGAAGCAGTCCAGTGGGCATCCCGGGTGGGATGGCGCCGTTGGGGGTGAGGGCGTCGGACCCGAGAAGGGAAGGCGGATAGGCCTCTTTTCTCCGAGCACAAGATGGCTTTTGAGTACCGCATCCCCCACCCTCAACCCTCCACCCTCCACCCAATGCAAGGCACCTCCCACCCTCCCATCCGCCCGGGTGGGGGCGGGAGCAGGGGGTGGACAGACGCTCTCCCCTTGGCTGACGCGCACCAGCCACCAGCCTCCCCCCTAATTGCCAATTAACAGGCCCCGCCGCCCGCCTAGCTGCGCTCGCTTCCTGCTCGGCGGCCCGGCCCGAGGCCCGCACTGCGCATGTGTGAGCTCTCGCAGTCGCGCTCTCTGGGAGGGAGGGGGCTGCAGGGCAGGGAGGGGGCGCGGGAAAGTTTGTTTGGGGGTTGGGGGGCTGACTTTGCTCAGGGGGCAATGGGCACAGCCTACAGGTTCTCTCTCTTGCCCTGGAATTTGAGCGTCCAGGCCCCCTCCGTCCCGGTCCCATTAACCAAGAGGCCGAAGACCTATCACAAGCAGGTACGAACACAGTGGGCACCAGACCGAGGGCCAGCGCCCCAGACCACCGGCTCGCGCCGCTCAGGCACAGCCCTCCTGCCCCACCCCCAACCCCACCCCCACCCCAGCCTCGGCGCACAGTGACATCAGGACAACACGCTCGCCCCACTACCAGTTACCAGTATTCCAGTTTAACCCCATTTCTCCCCCCCACTTTTCCTCCCCATAATTACCCACGCGCCCACCCTCTCGCCAGCCCCCTCTTCTCTAATCAAGACAAGCCGCTGCTGTCCTTATCTTGAAACCGCCACCCAGCTACGGACCATTAGTTACATATTTGAACCAATAAGGAAACACTTACCGGGCGCTGCTGTCACTCTCCCTCTCTCCCTCTCTCTCTGCCTCTCTCTCTCGCCCACTCTCTGTCTTTCTCGTCTTCCCTCATTCTGTGCCGCTGCCGAGCCTGTCTCAGCTCCACACACACACATATACTTTACATGAAATCAAAAATAAAAAAGAATAATCCCAATTATCAAAAAGCCAAGTAAAATTAAGCAGAGCTGCAAGAGGGGGCCGGAGGCAGTGCTGGGGAGAGGGGAGGGGCGGAGGCGTCGCGGCGCCCTATCTCAACTCCTGCTCCCGCATTCCTCCTGCCCCTTGGGGGCCAGAGGGTCGGAAGGGAGAGGGGGATGCCCCCAACTCCTGCCTCTCCCCTCCCCTCCCCGCCCTCCCTGGGTGCCCCCAGCTTCGGCAACTCCACCTGGGAGGAAAAAAATGAAATGAGGGGAAAATAATTATTAATCAGATTAATAAAAAAAATTACTGGTAATGAAGGGAGCGCCCAGCGCAGGTTTCCCTGGCAATGGTTAGGCTCTTACAGGGAGGACTGTTCTGCGGAGCGCTCCGAACGGACAAACCACAATAAAAAGTTCACGTTCATGGATGGAATCCACATGACTTCTTGTGGCCAATCCAACTTGTGAGTCGATCGTAAACTTTTATTACTCAGCTGTAAATTTTCTGCAAACAACCGGGAATGCGATGCATTTGTGTAGCGTGTGCAAATGGGCGCCGCGGTCGCCATGTTTACCCAATTCTCTCAGAGAGGGAGCATCCCCGGACCCCCACCCACACCCACCGCCCACCGCCCACTCCCCACGGGTCGGGCTTCTCTGGGCCAGCGCGGAGAGAGCTGAGGGCAGAAGCGGGGCATCAGGAAGGAAGGTTTCAGGCGCTGGGGGTCGGCTGCCTCCCCTTGCTGCGCCGAATTTTAAATATTGTCCTCAATAAATGGGGTATTAAGATTGGATCTGGGGTATTCAAAGCTTTGCAAAGATTTGTGGCCTTGGGGCAGTGACGGCTGGCAAAATGACGGGACTGAAAAGGAATTCTCTCCCTACCACCCCCTTTTTTCTTGGAAGAGAGAACATCCTCCCTATGGGATGCCCCGAAAACTCCCACTCCAGACAGGAACAGGAGTGGCAGGCCGCTGGCAATCTCCTCTCCAAGCCTGACCTGGCGGTGGTCTGAAGAGCCGAGAGGATTAGACCAGCCCGGGGCAATCCTGCAGCGGCAGCAGGAGGGGTGAGAAATTGGGGCAGCCTGAGGACCCTCAAAGCCACCTTCATCCCCAGATCCTGTTGTTAGAGAGAATGACATTTTCCTTCAGGACCATCTTTGGCATCAGCTCTCCTCATTTCCAGGTTCAAATGACAGCTTACTGGAAATCCTTTTACAAGTAAAAAAATGTAAAAACCCAAAAGCCCAAGATCTTGGTCCTTTTACTTTGGGGTGCAAGGCACTTTGAAGCCTTTAAAAAAAAAAAAATCTTGTCAGGTTGCCTACACCCATCTGCCCTTTTTCAGAAATTTTTCCTGGTTCAGTGGTGTCCCAGCAGCTGGGACGTGCTCCCAAGGCCCTGAAAAAAGAACCTTTTCCTGCTCTGAATTCCACCTTCTGCGCTAAAATTCTGAGCACGCTGTTTCTTAGACCCATCATTTTGGTGGCGAGTCCAGTGTGGGGAACCCAGAATAAATGTCCTCTTAGCGACTGTTTGGGGGGGAGCAGCAAACAGCCCGGTCACTCTCCCACCGGCTGGAGATTTGAAGGTCGGCAGTTCTCGCCTCCGTCCCGCATCCGGCTGGCATGGAAGCCTTAGTGGCTGGGTGCCCCCATCCCAACCGACAGGGGATCCCTTATGCCTTCCCCAAATTTCCTCCACAGTAAGCCAAGCAGTTCCCCCAGCCGGATGCAGGGACCTCGTATCTTTTACAAACCCACCCATAAATTTTATAACAGGTAGTTAAAAATTACGACGAGGAAGCGCTGGGCCAGCTTTTCACAATGGGCAGCGGGGAGAATAAGACGGCACTGCGGGCAGTTCACCGGAAATTTTACTTCTCGTCTGTGGCACAACCTGTCCCAAGGAGTTCTCTCTAATTGGGGTGGGGGGCAACTTTCCCAACTGCGGTGGCTGGGGCATCGCATTCAGGGAAGATAAGATTGGGGAGACCAAGCCACTCTCCCATCCGAGGGTCCCCCCAGGAGCCCATCAGGGCACTCCCTTCCTCCCCCGACCCCCACCCCCAGATCTTTTGCAGGCCAGCACCTCCCTTGGCCTCTGCAATGAAGGAGTAGAGAGAGAATTTTTTCTAACCCGGAGAAACGAATTTGCCCCCCAAGTTAATAGCTGCATTATCCCGTCTCTTCGGTTGAGATTAGAATAATAAATTCAAGGCGCAATGAGCGAGATGCTTCAACTCAGCATTTTGAAAGATACTATTTTTCACAAATCACAAATAGCTTTCGGAAGCCACTTTGATTGGCTAATAAAAAAGTAAAGAATGGGAGAAAGTCCTATCTGCAGCCGCCGAATGGTCCCCATTCCGGTAATGGGACGGCGGGAGCATTTGGGAGGACGCGTTTCTAAAGAGAGCGCATCCCGCTCGCAATTACGTTCCCCCATAAAACGGATTTTTACCTCCTTTTCTTTCCAAACGAGAAAACAGAGGCAGTGGGCATGCGGGGCGGGGGCGTGGGTACTGCTTGAGGGGGTGGTTGGGGCTCCCTTGGTCTGGCCCTCCGTGCGCCTGGCATCTCCAGGGAAGCCGGGCGCCAGACGCACCCCGCCCTCCGACGCGCTGGGCGTGGGGACACGGACATTGCCGAGCAGGACCAGGGATGAGCCGGACACTTGGTGTGGGGAAAAGACGGCGAGCCCCTTCGGAGACACTTAATGCTAGGTTCATCCCACTGGGCTACTGGGCCAGATATGTTTATTAATAGCAACCATAATTCCACATTTAAGAATGAAACGGCCTCGGCCGCCCGCGGAGTATGAAGGGCACGGCCCATGGGAAGGCCCGAGGTCAGAGCAAACGCTGTCTTTTCGGGCCTCCCCGGGGGGGAGGGGGTAGCCATGTCTCCCACAGCAAATGGGGTTACCTGGCTGCCGCCTCAGCTCACAGCAGGGACCCCAGGTTCCGGTAGGTTTCCCCACGCTCCCTCTCAACGCTGTCCCCAGCTGCCCACAGTCTGTGCTTCCCGGATGCAGCCTCTCTCGGGCTCCAGGAGTCCCTAAGAGTGAAGCCTGACCCAATCCTGTACTCAGGACCACTTTGCGTGGAAGCCAGGGACTGGGACCCGGGTGAAACTACACACAGCAAAACTAGCTCTGGGCCTAGATCTGGGAAAAGCATTGACCAGGAGACGAACACAGACACAGACACAGAGAAACCTGGCCTCAAAAATATTTCAGTCTTTGGGGGGTCTGGTTTTTAAGACCAGAAGATCCCCTCCCCTCCCCTTTTCCCCCTCTCCTGGCTGAGTCAGAAGACTTGTATCTCTGGAATTTGGGATTATTTGACCAGAATCTTACTGGCATAAACAGATTTTTCAGTCTAGGACTCTCCAGAGCGAAGTGAGAGACCCCTTTGCTCTCTGAGTCTCTGAGCCTTCAATTCTTTATTTTGGGGGAATGAAGATTGCAATGGAGACTCTCCTTACCCTGCTGTGGCTGGGGTGGGGGACTGTCCACTCAGCAGGCCCATGGCCCACACTTTGGGGCCAGGCAGGCTGCCCAATTGCCAAGGTGAAGCAGGGAGCAGGCTTGAAGCAGCCGAATAGAGGCTGGAGTGGACACAAACCGGCTGAGTGACAGTAATGGCTCTGTGCGGACCTACCACCGAATTTGAATTTCAGGATGTGGACTCAAGCTGGTTGGTCCACCAGCTCACTTATGGTCCCTTCCCTTCGCCTCTCCTCCAAGCTCAATCCCCAGCACCCCCATGCTTGGCACCCCAGCTTGAGGCATCTCCCAGCAGACAAGTCACACATCCCACAGACTGTTCTCCATTCCAGGGCTGGGTGCTGGGTGTCAAGGGTTGGCCATCAGGGCCATGTGGAGATCAGAAAGAATCCCACTGCCCCATCCTCAGCCCCAGCCCCAAGAAGAAAAAGTAGTAGCTGCTCGAGTGGCATGGGCAGATTCTTTGTCTGGGCCCAGCCTAGGGCTGAGGAGGAGGAGGAGGGTGGGTGACTGAGGGTATCTTTCTTCCCAGTGGGGTCCTGGCATCTAGAAACCCACTTTGTTTGGAGCCACAATTCCCCAAGAGCATGTCAATATGCCCTTTCCTCTCCCAACCAATGGACTAGTCTTCTTCCTCTTCCTCTCAACCCCCACCCCTTTCACCTGCCCTCTCAACTCCCAGGCTTCTTTCCATGTGAGTTCCCCCACCCCAAGTCACATCAGTGGAGCAAACCTCTTCCAGAGTTTTGGGAAAGGGGATAAAGAGGGAGGGGGAGAGAGCAGGGAAGAGCTGTGGAGAAAAGGCAAGTCATTCCAGCATCATATTTTTCTCCTTTTTTTTTTTATTATGACTCACGTATACAATACAAAGTACTTGGACCAGGAACAGGGCTGTCGGGACACAAAATCTACATTCATAGCTGGACGTAAAGACAAATGACCAAAAATTATTATTATAGATATATTTTTAACGTTTTTTTTCTTTCGAGCACATTGCATAAACAGAGAATTCAAGACAGAGTTAACTATACATTCAGTGCAATTTCGTTCTACTCTACTGGGGTTTGAAGCACAATAAAAGCGCACAGGACCAGCGGGCTAGGCAGTCTCAGTTGTTGGGTTTTTCTTAGTGAAATAAGCAGCAACAAACGACAACAAAACCGCATTACGAATACTCTCAAAGCAGGATTTCTTTCTATAGGTAGTGATAAAATACGCTGGAGGTTTCTTTCTTTCTTTCTTTTTTTTAAAAATTTTTCATTTTTTTCCTCTTTTTTTCTCCTGTAATAGGATTTTTAAAAATTTCTTTTCTTCAAGATTATTGCAGGTTCCCTTTAGGTAGTATGTTAAAGATTTATTATCAGTATTATTATTTTCATGATTATGGAGATATCTGAGCGCTAACACGAAGGCAGCTCAGAGGAAGCCGGGCCCAATAGGACAGAAATCAAACATCGAGGGAGAGGAAGGCATGGGCCCGAGTGGCCATGGAATGGCTAGGTAGGATTTTAGAGGTGACTGCAGGCTCCTCTCTGCCCCTATGGAAACGGGGGGGGGGGGGGGAGAGACCCACATCTCCTTCAGGTCTCTATCAGGTTCCCGGAGAAAGTCAAGGGGGTTTTTCTATGCAGGGAGCCCCAGGGAGGGGGAGGGGATATGTCTTGCCATCTTTTCCCTATTTCTTTAGCAGTTTCCTTTTCCTTTTCTTTTCTTTCCTTCTTCATTTTTCTCTTTCCTTTTCCTTCTTTTTCCGAAGTAAATATAGTACACCGATCTTAGAATAAAAACAAAGCCACAAGTCCTCTTCCACATTTGAGGGGCTCCCTCTAAAATAAATACCAGCTAAGCAGGGAGGTGGGAGTGTGGCAAGAAGGGGCAAAGAGAAGGGAGGAGGCCAGGTCTCAGACCTTAAAATTCAGGAAGGCTCAGGGGGTGGGGATAGGGACAAGTGTGTGTGTTGGGGCCAGGAGTGAGACAGAGAGTCCGAACTTTTCTTTGCTGTGTCTCGGTCTCCCCCCTCCAGCCCCCAAACAAATAAAGAGCAGGGGAAGTCCAAAGGTAATAAAACCAGAGCTGCAAGTATCTGACAGGTAGTTAGAGTTGTGAGTGTCATTCTATTCTCTATAAAAGCAAATGACAGTCGTAAACTTCTCAATTTATCTGCTACCATAAAACGAAACTTCAAGGGAGTTGCTAAAAGGGGGGGTCTCTCTTTTTTGCTTAGTCCTTGTTTTCCTCCTTTTCCTCTTCTTCTTTCTCCTCTTCCTCGTTTCCTTCTTCCTCCACCTTCTCCTCGTCTCGGGCTCCCGGCAGTTTATCTTTGTTGTTCTCCTTTTTCCACTTCATCCTTCGATTCTGGAACCAGATCTTCACTTGTCTCTCGGTCAGTCCCAGGGCGTGAGAGACTTCAATTCGGCGCTTTCGTGTCAAATAAGGATTAAAGAGAAACTCCTTTTCTAGTTCCAAGGTCTGATACCGGCTGTAAGTTTGCCGTCCGCTGCGCCGCCCCGGAGCTGGACAGAACAAAACCCCAGTCTGGTTATATCTGGGTGGGGGCTCGAATTTCCCCTGCCACTCTTCCTCCCTGAAGTTCCCCTCTGGTCTCCCCAGTTCTCTTGCCTTCTGTGGGAAAGGCAAGAACAGGAAACAGACAAGGGCAGGAAAGTTTGGGGGATTGTTTTGGTTTGGTTTCACCTTGGGAGGTGGGGTGAGAGTTGGGGCTGGGACTAGGGTCTGTTTGGAAACTGGGGACCTGCAGGGGCCGGGGAGCCCTGTGCCGTCCCCCCAGGCCTGCAATCCCAGGAAACTGGCCCTTGCAGCTTTGTTTACAAGTGCAGGGTGGCATTTGGTGAGCAGGGCTGGGGACAGTCCGTTTCCAAAAGAAAGGAAAAAGAGCTGGGGGTGAAGGAGAGGGCTCTACCCACTGCCCCCTCCTCTGCCTAATGCTTTTCCAATAAGAAAAATAATTGATCTGCTGGAATGCATCGCCTCTCCGCCTGCTTGCTAACTGGAGACCAGCAAATAAATCATGGGCCATCCCCGCCGGAACTTGTGCTCTGCGCTTCCCCCTGTACTTCGAAATTGGGCCATGAGGGGCCACCCTTGGAAGGGCTGATGACCTGAGCATTCTGCAGGTCTCGGGGAGACTCCACAAGCCCTTGGCTGGGGGGAGTCTGGCGAGGGTCCTCTGGCCCTCAGCCCCCAGTCTGCACGGCCCCTTTCCTCACGAGCACCCTTTTACGTTCTCCTCCTCCCTGCTCCCCAGCTGGGGAAGTCCAGAAAAGTTGGGGTAGTGGCCCTCAGGCTAGTTCTCGGAGAGGAGGCAGCGGGTACCCCAGAGAGCCTATCCCTGGAGTCTCACGACTCTCTGGCTAGGGGAAGGAGGGAGGGGTCTCCCTTCGCCCCAAGACAGCCTGGCCACTGCCCTGGACTCCAGGCTCTGCCTTTGGGGAAGTTGGCTTGCCCCTAAGGCTGCTAAGCCCTGGGTGCTCAGGGTACCATTCCAGCCACCGCCCCAACTTTGACTTCAGAGATGGGGAGGGCGAGAGACAGACCGACAGAGACGGGGGAAATGACTCTAAGCCCTTTGCACCCACACGCCACCTTTCCCCCACCTTCCCCCCAATCCCCTAAAGGCTCCCAGCGCCCCCTGCCCCACCCCCAGCGCAGCCTTCCCCACCTCGAGAAACCCACCCAGGCGCGGGGGCGGGGGCGGGGGCGGGAGAGACCCCAAAGCCAGGAGAAAAAGCCAGGGCAGACAAAAAGGAGGCGGGGGGGGGGGAGACCCCGGAGCGCGGGAGACCAAGGGGAAAGAGAAAAGGCTTCTCACCGTGGGGTCTCATCCATGGAAACATGAGGCTGGGAGACGAGTTTTGATTTAAGTGGCCTTGTCCTTCGCTACTGTTAGTGTTGGCGGAGGATTTACAGTCGGGATATTGCACCACGCTCGCCTCTTGCTGAGTCCCATAAAGGGACTGTCTGGGGAGCGCCTCGTAGCCATAGAATTTGGAGGCGTCTCCGTGGCAGCTCAGCGAGCACGGGTTCTGCTGGTAGCCCGAGTTGGAGATGCCGGAGGTGCCGTGGTGGAAGAAGTCTTGGACGTGGTGCGAGGCGTGCTGGAAGCCGGGCGCCGAGCCGCCGGGCCCGTACACCAGCGCGTGGCTCCGGCCCACGCTCTGGGGGAACCGGCAGTCGTAGTAGGCCGGCTCCAGGGACTCGCCGCCTTTGTATTTGGAGAACAGGGGGTTGACGAAGTAGGAGCTCATGCTGGGCACATGAAAACCCGCGGCCCCCTCCCCTCGCTCGCGACTCCCCCGCCCGGGACCCCGAAACTCCCCTCCCCCCGGGACCGAACCCCAGGCCGGCCGGCGCCCCGGACTGGGCTGGGCGGTGGGCTGGGGGCTGGGCAGGTGGGGCCTCGGTGCCGGCTCCGGTCTCGGCGGCGGGCGGGCGCGGGCGGCGGCGGCTCCCTTCGCTGTCGGTAGGTAGAGCTCGCGCTCTCTCACTTAGCTCTTTCCTTTAACAGCCCAGGCGAATTCCTCAGACTCCCGGCGGTGGCGGCGCTTACACGCGATTCGCGTTCATCAATCCACGACATGAAGACAGGCGAGAGAGGAGAGAGAGGGAGAGAGAGAGAGAGAGAGGGAGAGAAAGAGAGAGAGAGAGGGGGAGAGAGAGAGAGAGAGACGGCGGGGTTGAGGGGTACAGGGCTGGGGGGACCTGGAGGGAGGGGAGGGGAGGAGAGGGGGAGGGATGGGGGTGTGGTGTGTGCAGGGGGTGGTGAGCCAGCCCCTGCTAATGGCTGGGGCCAGCTCTTCCAAGGTACCACTTAGACTTCAAGGCGGCTTTCCCCCCACCTGGCTGCTCGTTTCCTTCCTCTCTGAGAGAGACACCTGAGCCAGCAGGTCAGCTCAGGTTACCTCAACAGGTATAAGACCCCCAAGGGGTTGCCCGCCAGCAAGCCAGAGCAGGGCCCCTAACCCCAAAGCCGGGCTCCCTAGGGGGTCTTCAAGTCTGGGGACGTTGAGAAGGCACAGGCACAGCCCATTCCCAAGATACTGCAGGCATCAGACTGACCCTCCATTCCCTGCCCCGGCCCCAGGGACCGAAGCTGCCCGGCTTCCTTAGCTCCTTAAGGCTCTCTAGCCTGCCTGCTGTGGGTAGACAGGAGGGCCAGAGGTGGATGGAGGGCACTCCATACACCCAGTTAGAACCACACTGCCCCTCAGACACCAGCCCCTACCTGGAGCAGGAAACCCAGGCAATGGCCACCAGCTTGGCTGGGGGCTGTAAGGTGACTAGAAGGATAGGGCAACTTCTGTGTCCCTGGCTTCTGGTGGCAGGGCGGATCCAAGATGTTTCTCCTTAGGAAGCTATTTGCATCTAAGCTGGAGGACACTGGAGTAGGTCTCTTACTTGTCCCCACATACCCCACCCCATAGGAAGTGCCAGCTCAGTCTGGGGGTCCCCTGGCTTCACTGCTGCCCCCTCTTCCCAGGCAGGCTGCCCAGGCCAGGATTTGGACAGGGACTGTCAACAGACACTCTTCAAATATTTACCCACACCTTCTCTGGGGAGTTCCTTCCCATCCCCAAGAACGAACACGTTCACGTTAATTCTAATGGATTAAAGAACCCTCATCCATCAGCACCCTTCCCTGGCCATATGTGTGTGTCCAGTTAGTTGGGCTTAACACAGACAGAGAGGAAAAAGGAGAAAGTGAGAGAGCCGTGTGTGTGTGTGTGTGTGTGTGTGTGTGTGTGTGCTGCGTGCATATGAATGAAAAACACAAGAAAGAACGATTTTTCCAGCCCTCTCCCTTCCACAGAGTGTGATGTGATGTCACACACAGGGCAGTCCTTCACACACTCGGGTCATGCACACACGCTGTGCGTGCTACCCTCTCACCCCGAGACACATCAAGTGCGTGCTCAGTGTAAACCGGCGTCCACATTCCTGAAGCATCCCTGCCACTCACAGACACTGCACACACATGTGCACACCCGGGCACACACGCACATCATGCCTGACACACACGGATGCATCTTGAGGTCTTTGCTTCATGAAAAGCCATTTGCTGCCTGATTTTTCTTCCACATCCTGGGGGTTTCAGGGCTGGATGAGGAAGGAGGTGGTTAAACAACCAGATCTTTTCCTTCCCCATCCGGAGCCTGGCTCTGGGGATGGAAGAAGGAATGTTGGTGCAGAGCAGGGTGGTTTAGAGAGCGCCAACCCCCACCCCCCTTCCCCAGTCCCTCTGTTATCTAAATAATTGCTGGGGGAAAGGCGACTCTGCCAGAGTCCCAAGGGAGAGTCACTGGTGCAGACAGCCAAAGATCTTTCCAGGATCCCCCACGTTTGGGGAATCCCACCCCCATGTGAGTTAGGGACTGCCCAAACTCTCAGATACCCCGGACTCCGGCCCTGGGCTGTGCCAGGGCTGCGGGCCTCCTGGGGCCCAGAGCAGTGGGGGTCACGACAGGGCTTCTCCACCACCACCAGGGCTCTCTCCAGCCTCGCCTCCAGCTCTGCCTTTTCTGAACCTGCTCTCCGGTGCCGAGATTGAACAGGGTGGACTCTGGGCTCCCAGCATCTGGGTCAGTGGGGACTGTCATAAATACTTTCTCTTCCCCGCCTGGAAAGAGGAGGCCCAGAGGGCTGGATCCGCTCTGGGGCCTGCGCCTTATCTTTTAGGGGGTGGGGTGGGGGGACAGTTCGACATTTTATGGTCCAGCGAAACCCTGCCACAGAGCTCTTCTTCCGGGCCTTTGTGTCTTGGAATGCGACTGTCCCGAGTGTGCCGCCACCGTGCCCGCCCCGAGAACCCACAGTCCCGCAATCCCCGGCCGGACTCGGTTTCCCCTTTCGCGGACCCCTGGCCTTTCTTTCATTCGATATACATATTTTTTCCTTTTCACACATATCTGGTTTATTTCGCTCCCTGAGCCTGGAAATAAGAGAACCGCAAGCAGCCATCCTCGCCGAGGTCGTGTCTGTCCCTGTCCCCGAGGCCTGCGCCGCCCTCCTAGGTACCACGGATTTATGTTCGTTTGTCCGGGTCATTCTGCCTTTTTGTGTTAATTACGCGCTGCCTGCTTCGCACTTATCTCCTCCGCAAAGCGATTATATTTGACGCCCGCCCTCCTGCGCCTTCCGAGCCCGCAGCCAGAGCGAGGGCCCATCTCCCGCTGCCACTCGCGAATTATTTACACCTCGCAGGTGAGAGGATTGATTTGCTCCGAGCCAGTGGGGCCGGGCCGGCCGAGGCGCGGGGCCTCCTCGCCGCCGCCCCGGGCCGGGCCTCAAATGTCAGTGCGGCCAGGCCGGCCCGGGGCACCGCCGTCTCTAACATTGAGCAACAGCGCCACCTCGCGTCCACTTCCCCCCATGCAGTCCGGCTGGGAAAAAGCTCACCCAGGTCCCAGGCTTGGCCCAAAGGTGGGAAGTGGGAGGAAGCAGCCGCCAAAGGGGTGCGAAGGCGAGGGATTCCCCGCGAGGGGGTCGCCCCGGGACGGCCGTTCTTTTTGCTTTCTGAGTTCTCGAAATAAGCCTCGTGAAAGGTTCCGCGCTGTTTTTCTGTTACCCTCCCTTCTGCAATTAAGAGACGCCGTGCGAAGGAACTGCCCGCGGTCTCCCCGCGCCGGGCTCGTTCCTGGGCCGGGAACAGCTCCGCGGACGCGGACGCACGCCCCGGAGCCCCCACGACCGCCTGCCCCGGCGCGCACCCTGAGGTGCTCGCTCCTCTTACCCTGAAGCCGGCCCCGCGCCGCCTATTCCGCCGCCGCCTGCAGGACTTTGGGGTGGGACGCGGACTTCGCCAGGCGGTTTGGCCCCCGGCCTGCGGCCCACCCCTCCCTCGCGTGCGCGCTCTCCACCGCTCCCTCCCAGCCAGTGAGGTCCTGTTCTCCGTGGGCCATAGACAAAACACTCCTATAATCCGATTTCAAAGGAGAGAGTGTCCACCTTATTTAAACCATAAAACAATTAAGCCCAGACGTCTAGCCAGCTCCGCGCTGCTGTTTTGTTCGGCTCCATTCAGAACCCGGAGCAGGGAGACAAACAGCGCCATAAAAGTGGCATTTCGGGGCTGCGGAAATGTACCTATCCGCTGCCTTCCCAAGTGGAACAACCTTTAGGGTTTTGTGATTCTGACAAAGGCGCAGAGGAGAGGTGGGGGGGGGAGACCGGGGAGGGAGGGCGTTTGCCAACCCCTCTCCCCTCCCCAGCTTTCATTTCTTCCCCCAGATGTGTGTCGTGTTGTCGTTGCTTTAATTCGTAAGTGACAGGGGATAAAAATCCCATCCAATCCCGACCTGCAGGCCGGAGGCCGGGCTGGGAGTGAACAGCGGGCCGGGCCGGGCCGCGCGGGCCTACTCGGGACCCCAGGCTCCGGCCAGGGTCCTCCAGGCCCCGCGGCCCTCTTCCTGCCCGCTGGGAGGCCTGCTCGGGCCGGCCGCAGGAAGCAGGCCGCGCGGACGGGCGCCGAGGGAGGCGACGGGGCCTGGGAGCAGGGGCGGGGGCAAGCCCGGAAGCGCCGCGCTCGGCCGGCTGGGAGAGGAGCCGGCATCCCGGCGCTCCAGGCCCGGGGAGAGGGGTGTCTTGGCCTCCGCCGGTGCGGACCAGAGGCCAGGGTTCCAGAGCAGCAACACGGCCGAGGGGGGGAGGGGGAAGTGAGGAAAGAGGAAAAAAGGCCAGGCAAAGCACCTTTCAAAAGGACCCAGAAAACAATGCCTCCAGAATTGGGAAGGCGGTCTCCCAAGCTGGAAAGATGCGGCAAGTCTCTTGCTGCGACTTGATTTCTCCCACCGCCCCGATATTATCGAAACAGAGTTTTCACCCCTTCCTACCTTCCTCCAGCCCTCCACATTGGAGTGTTTAATGGAAAGAGAGGGCAGGGGAGTCAGATGATGGGGCAGGGGTTGGTCCCTGAAAGTGTCTCACCAAGCCTGCAAGGTGATGCTATGGGGACTGGGACCCTGATTACTGACTCTTACGGAGGTGTCCCCCAAGTATTCAGAGTGACACCCCACACCCTCGGCAGAGTGGGTAGTTTGAGATATTAAAAGGCTATATTTCAAGCAGTCTGATTTTAATAGTTTCCAGATTGGGGGATTTCCGAGAAAGGGGGCACCCGGCCGAGGCATACCCGGCAGCTTGTGTCTGCTTCTGATTAGCAGATGAAAACCGCTGGTTCTAGAAAGGTGCTCTGGGGTGCAGTGCAGCCGACCAGCCCCATCGGGCTGTCATGCACATACGCCCATACCTTTGCACTCGGGGTCCCACAGCCACCAGGGAGCACCCCACTCCAGCTAACGCCTGACCAGCTTCCTTGGGCCCTAGCTACACCCCCCCCAGAGATACTGCATGACTTAGCATGACTCTGGTCACCTCAGACGGACATTCAGACGGAACACCAAGGTGGGGGAGAGAGGGAGACTGGGAAGAGAACCAGGGGACAGAGAGAAGCTGAGACTGCGTTGAGACGTAGACGCCAGATCGCATTTGGGTTGTGTTGGCTTTGCCATCCTTCTCTCATCCCTCCTTCCTTCCTTCCTCGCTGTCTTTCTTTCGCCCCTTGTCCCTTCCCTCCTCTCTCTCCACACTTGTCTTCCTTCTCTCTCACCGAACTCCCCGGTGTCGTCCTGCTCCCTGAGGCCTGCGGGGCCTTCCTCCCAGCGGCACCCCACCCCCCAGGCTTCCTTCCCAGCCATCCCCAGCACCAGTGCAGCCAGGCAAGAATCCAGCCTGGGCCCTCACCCAGCACCCAACTTTCATCTTCACCTATCTCGTCCCTCCGATCTCATGTACTCATAAATTATTACAATTAATTACAGCCAGGGAAAGCCATTCATGCGCGCCTCCCCCCTGCACTCCATCCAGTCACCAGGAAACTTGTAGGCAGCCAGCCGGGGCAGGCACAAGCTGGGCCTGGGCCTCAGCAGCCTCCACCCCGCCCCTGGAGCCCCCACCCCCACCCTGCCCTGCCTGGAAAGAAGCGGCAGGCATTTGCCCTTCTGAGGTAGAGGAGGGAGTCCCTTCTCTGACTGCATCCTCCTCAGACGATCTGAGCACTTGCCTCCTCCACGGCAGCAGCCTGGGATCCACAGGGAGGAGAAATAACGAGAACTGGATACAGTTGGGTTTCTGGTTTTTTAAGTGACTTCGATATATTAACACAGAGCTGTTCTACCATAACAAACAGAAGCACGTTACAGGACGGACGCTCGGGACGGACGCTGGGGGTGAGAGGAAACACTGCTATGTACAGCCCAAGGCGCCGGCCTGTGCCGCCCGACCCAGCCTGCCGCCCGGTCCCCGGCCCTCGCCCCTCAGCTCCTGGGCTGGGAATCATTATTATGTATGTGTGTGTGTCTCTTTTTTTGTACAAAATCTGCACGCAGAGCGCCCCAGGCCCGGGGAGGGATGGCCTGGACCAAACACGATACAGGAAAAAAAAAATAGAAATATAGCGATTCAAGTACTGGCTTCTCTGAAGAAAGGAGAAAAAAAAATCACATTTGTGTGTGTCATTTATTTCGGTTGCGCTGGGGGAAGAGAACGCAGTTTCTCTCCCCGCCTCCTCCTCGCTGGGTAGAACTAACTCTAAAACACCAATATCTCAACACTGAACCCTCCCAAATCGCAAGAGCTTTCCTTTTCCCCTTCCTTTTTTTCTTTTTAAGCCGATTGGCTTTTCTCTATCTTGCTCTTTCCTTTTCTTTTTCGTGCTTTCTCCCGTCTGGGTGGGGGTATTTTTGTGGGGTTTTTGTTTTTTCCCTTGGCTGTGCTGAGGCAGCAGGCTGGGCAGGGTTTAGGACTGCTCCTTGTCGGTTTTCTCTTTATTCATCTTTTTCATCTTCATCCTTCGGTTCTGAAACCAGATTTTGACCTGCCGCTCGGTGAGATTGAGTACCCGGGCCACCTCATACCGACGGTCCCTGGTTAAATACATATTGAAGAGAAACTCCTTCTCCAGTTCCAGCGTCTGGTACTTAGTGTACGGGCAGCGCTTCTTCCTCGTGGAGCGGGCGTGGATCCAGTTGGCCACGGGGTTGCCTGGAGGGCCAAACACAAGCAGGGGTCAGTGGAGCCCCTTTCCAGACCAGGACCTCTGCCCTCCACCCCCAGGCTCAGCCAGGCTCCCCAAACCCGACAACTGAACCTGAATTTGGACACATTTTGCTGCAGGAATTTCCTCCCCTTCCTCCTTCTGCCTTCTGCCCCCCCTTCCCATCTCCCCCCTTTTCGGTTTCCAGCACCTAAAACTGTAGGAAATCCGAAGCTATCAAAGCCCCTCCAGTCTGGTCCTCAGCTTCAAGAGTAGTAATTCGAGAATATCCTCATAAAAAGTCCAAATTCCCAACCGTTTCATAGGCCCATAAACGCTTCTCTCCCTTGTTTTTTATTTTTACAGCAAGGTCCCTCTCTCCCCACCTCCCTCCTCCTCTGCCCCCTCCCATCCTCCCAGCCCACGACCAAGTCCTGAAATTTTAGCAGTTCTGCTTCCTGACCCTGAGAGTCCCCAAGCCCCTCACCACCCTCTCCAGCGCCGGGCTCCGCTCTGAGTGCAACCCTGCTGAGGCGAATTCTCAGGGTGATGCTGGGGCAGCAAGACTCTCCTCTCCCCGAGGGCTGTTGGCCTTGGGGACAGGCTCCCCTATCTCTCCGGTCTCCTGTTTGGCCTCCAGTGCCCCCCTTCTGCCAGCCCCAGGACAGGCTCTGCTGGAGCCAAGCCTCCAATTTCAGGTTTATGGGAGTAGCTGAGGGCAGGCAGGGAAGCCTTCAGAGGGGTATAATTAGGCCCTGGCCCCTGATGGGGCTGGAGGAGAAGATTTCCTGCAGCCCCTCCTGGGACCCCCCCAGACACTTCCTCACACCCAGGAGGCTGCACCCCTCCCCTGCTGTTTCTCCTTCTTTCCCCTCTTTCTGGCCCTGAAGCTCTCACCTGCCCCCACCCCATCCCTTCTTGGCAATCCTCAGAAGGCTCCTGTCTCCCTGAGGGGAGTGTGTGTGTGTGTGTGTGTGTGTGTGTGTGTGTGTGTGTGTGTAGAATCCTCTCATCTGGGGAGTACTCCTCATCCCTGACCCCCATTCTCAACCCTCCCCCCAGAGATCCTCAGAAGAGGATTCTCAAGTTTAAGGAGACTCAGACCCCACTTTTGTGCCCACTTCTCTCTGGAAGTCCTCCTCTTTCCAAGTTCCCAGGATTCGAAACGCCCCAGACCCCTCACCCAGTGCTCCTGGGGGAGAAGTCCATGGACCTCCTGTGTGATGAACCCCTAGTGGGGTGAGGACCCCGTGCTGCCCGGGAAGGAGGGGTAGTTTTTCTCCCTGGGGCATTTCCTCTCTGTCCCCAGTGTCCTCCTGGCCTCTCCCCCGTCCCATCTCAAACCATAAAATGAACCTCGCCCCCTGCCCCATCTCCTGGTCCTGCCTGCATTTCTTGGAAACTGGCGACCGAGCCGACAAGCCTGGGCTGGGAGGAGGAGCAGGGGTCTCTCCTAGAGCAGCCCCTGGGAGAGGGCTCCTCTCGGCCCTCGCCCAGCCTGTCTCCCCCGGCCCCCTTCTCAGACCTCCCTGCCCCTGCGAACTCCCCAAGGTAATTCGCTTTTATGGAGAGCTCGCCCCCTCGCCCGCGCCCCTCGCCCGCGCGCCCCGCGCCGCCCGGAGGGGCTGTAATCCGGCGCCCCTCCCGCCCGCGCTCCCTCCCCGCCCGCGCCGGTTGTAAAGGAAGATTGCGCCCAACTTACTGGGGTCCAGGTCGGCCTTCTCCTCTTTGTGCTTGCTGCCGGCGAGCGCGTCCGCCTCGGGCGAGGGCAGCGCCTGCGGGGCGCGGTCGCGCAGCTCCCCGGGCGAGCCGTACATGTAGTCCGGGTAGCTGCGGCCGTCGCCCGGGCCGCAGTCGGCGCGGCGCCCGGGGTAGGCGTCCGGCTTGAGGGCGTAGTGGCGGCCCCCGGCCGGGAAGCTGGGGAAGGAGACGGCGCCGGACAGCGGCTCGAGCCAAGTCCGCATGTAGCGCGTGTCGGCGCCGAGGTGGGGCTGGGGGCCGTACGGGTGGTACACCACGGACGACTGCGAGGGCACGGGCGCCCACGACGTGCTGAACACGGCCGGCTTGGGCGCGAAGCTACAGGACGGAAAATCGCTACAGTCCGGCACCAGCCCGCTGGGTCTGGCGGCGGCGGGGTGAGCCCCGGTGGCCGGAAACCTGGACGCTAGGAGGTCTTCATTGTCGTGGGAGATGAGCGAATCCACGTAATAGTTACTGATGGGCCCCGTCGCCGACATCGTAACGGGGTTTTACATACATAAGATTATTGTATGAACTGTATATGTACTTTTTATCTGCTCACAGAACAATCAAGGCAGGTAATTATTTTTCCAGCCTTTTCCCCGCAGCTCATTGGCTCCCCGGCCCCCACGTGATCGTATTTACCCAAAAATACGGCGCGGATCAATGCGCAGGGCTTTTTTTTCCTTGCTTTTTTTTCCCCCGCTCCCACCCCCTTCTCTCTGCTGATCCCCGCGACCTGCGATTTCCTGGGGGTCCGGAACTCTGGACCCCAAGGCACCGGCCACCCCCTCAGGACGGCTCAAGGCTCCTCAGGCAACCCCCGTGCCCCTCTCCACCCATAAGCAGAGGGCCTCCCCCCAACCCTGAGGATTTTTTTTTTCCTGGGGTGAAAATGCCAGTCCCGGAGCCAGGGTTCCCGGACCCCCAAGGCCGAGCTGGGCGCGGGAGCCCCACGGGGGCGGGGAGGCCGCCGAGGTAGGTGGAGGAACTATTTCTTGACGTAATCCGTCTCTGTCGGCCCCGACGCTCCCGCAGTCTCTGCGCGAGCCGAGATCAGCGATTGTCAGTTCGGAACGTGGCTTTTAAAAATGCGTTTTTAAATAGTGTGTATGTATGTATTTCTTTCAGGAGCTGCAGCAGCAGCCAGGGAGGGAGGGTGGGAGGAGACTGGAAAAGCTGGGGTGGAGGGAGGGAAGGAGGGGAAGGGAAGCGTCCTCCTGCCACTGGCCAACTCAGCCCCCCAAATCTGGGGCAGGGGAAGCTTGAGGAAGGTGGTCTCCGGGTGGGAGGGGTGGAACCTGGGGAGCCGGTGCATCTTTATCACCAGCCTCAGAAGTCTCCTCTTGGCTTTGGCACGGATATACAAGCGCCTTTATGTTAAATTTATTGTCTATATCTATTTATCTTTCTTTGCCAGCTTGAAGAAGTGGAGAGAGCTGCACAACTTAAGTGGGCGTCCCCATCCCATCTTCCTGCTCAACCTCTTTGCCCCCAACTCCATCTCTGCCACATCCCCCCCCCCCAAAAAAAGAAGTCACTCCCGGGCTCTGTCTGCAGAGAGCCAGGGTGAGAGCGGGCAAGGCGAGAGAGCGACCTCGGTCGTGGGCAAGTAGCTTGTTTTTACGTCCTTCAATAAAATTTTTATGAGGATCATTTGATTGTTCATAAATGTGTCTTTCATTAAATAAAATTGTAGGCTGTTTTTGGAACAGGAAAAAAGCAACGGAGGGATGTGAGAAGGCAATTTCTTTGGGGTCGGAGGCAGGAATTCCAGAGGGGGCAGTGTGATTGTAGGGGAGTATCAGACAACCTGGGTGCCTCCCCCCAATAAGTTGGTTGCTTACCCTCCTTAAATGTGGGGTTTGTTGCCCAGCCCTCTGCTCTCCACCAACTGTCCCATGGTGGCATAGTAAAGTAGGGCTTCAGACAAGCAGGGGAGTATTAGTGTGGGTGCAGATGAGGGGGCAGGGAGGCTGGCTGGGGGGGAGGCGAGGGGCAGGTAATGTCCCCAGAGACATGGTGCACCTAGGCAGGGCAGAGTGAGTTTGAAGGAGAGGTGTGATTACAGGGTCAGAAAGGAAGAGTCCCAGCCTTCGGCTAAGGAAATAGGCAGGAACTGAGGTTGAGATGCAGGCTCTGAAGGCAGCAAGCTAGGAGGCGTCCCAGACCCGCCACGCCTGCCCTTCTTTCCCTCTCCTGTCCCCAGGAGGGGACCAAACGCCAGGGGTGGGGGGTGGGGGCTGGTTTTCTCTTGCATCTCAGTCGGTGTTTCTCTTCTCCGGTAGAGACAGGCTGGGGAGAGGGTATGTAGTATGTGTGTTGGGGAGAGAAAAGTTGGGGGGGCAGCTGCAGCTGGCAGCACCAGCCCCAGCTCCAAAAGCCCCCTCCCCAGACCCTGCTCCTCCCACTCTCCAGTTCTTTCCTTTTCGGTCTAACGGGGCTGGGATTTCGACGCATGGGGGGGATGAGGGATGTGTCTGACTGGGAAGAGATGACCTGGGGCCTCAGCCTCGACCCCCTCGCCTACGACTGTCTTCCCCTCCCTTGGGCTGGACTGAGCTGGGAAACCCAAATTGCAACAAGAAGCAGAATATCTCTTTGGCCTTGATGGAGTCAGGTTAGCTGTCAATCAAAAAATCTCCCTCACTAGTTCAAGGAACAGACAGGAGCTTCCAGTCCCCCTGCCGAGGCTTTCTCCAAATCCCCAGCAAAGCCAGCACCTCCCCCCAACCCCGGGCGGCTGCGGACTGGCCCGGCTCTTGGGCGGCTGCTGGCAGCATGAGCAGAGACACTTAGCCTTCAGCGGGGCCCGGGGCCAGACTGCGACCAAGAGGACATCAAGGGACAGAGCCTGAGAGAGGCTGAGCCGAGACAGCCTGTGACAGACCAACCGAAACCCGGAGCCAGGCCCAAGGAGGCAAAGAAGGAACCAGAGGATTAGGATAAAAAGAAAAGAGGGGGAGAGTTAAAGAGAAGAAGGAAGGCAAATGAAAAGAGACAGGAGAGCAGGGGAAGGAAGGCGTGCAGGGAAGAGCGGAGGAAGGCGGCGATACAGGCAGGACGGGGCAGGGCGCGAGCTGGAAGAGCAGCCGTGGCATTGTGCAGTCCGCTTGCTCGCCGGGCCTCTGCCGCGGGACCGGCTCCGGGCGCGGCGGCCACTTCTGTCTGGACACAAAGGAGGAAGAGGCCTCCTCTCCTGCCCCTCCCGGGAGACCTGCTTGGTGGGCACACTAGGCCTCCAGGACACAGAGTCCCGTGTTGGCTGATGCAGCCGCCCAGGCGACTGAGGGCTGAGCCAGACTCAGTCAAGGAGCAAAGAAACAGAAAAGGAAGGAGGTTTCACGCCTGTTCCCCCTTTGCATCTTCTCCAGGCAACAGGGACTGGCTGACCCAGCCTCAGTTCTCCTA
This sequence comes from Cephalopachus bancanus, assembly GCA_027257055.1. Lineage (NCBI taxonomy): Eukaryota > Metazoa > Chordata > Mammalia > Primates > Tarsiidae > Cephalopachus > Cephalopachus bancanus. The sequence goes on along the minus strand of JAPVLO010000385.1, from coordinate 382,413 downwards.
GAGGGCAGAGTCCCCAAGGAGCCTCTCCTGTGGGCCTCTGCTATTTGGGAGAGTCCCTCAAATAGACATGGTGGCTGTAAAGAGACGCCCCCTTCTCTCCTACCCCCTTTGAACACCGCCTTCTTTTCAACTCTTGAGCTGCCTGCGTACCCTGACTGCCCACCCAGCGAAGGAGGCAGCAGCCAGGCAGGGATCCCTGCTGCCGTCAAATCCCCCGTGAAACCAAGGGGGAGAGTGTCGCCTTCTTTTCCTGGTGGGAGCATGAACTCCGGACCCTCCCCACTCAGGCGCAGGCTGGCTGTGGATGAGGACACAGGCCTCGCCCACAGCCCCCTCCTAGCCAACGCTTCACTTTCCCGGAGCCTTTTGGAGAGAGGTGGCCTTGGAGGAAGGCTAGAGCAGTTTGGGAGTCCCGGGCTCCACTAGGCCCAGGTCCCCCAGATTCCACGACCGCAAGAGGGTGGCACCCCTCTTCTCCACCTTTGGCAGAGCGGTGGCGGGCCAGGGGCTCTGAAACAGACCTTCAGCCTTCCCCCAAATCCAGGTTTGTAGGTTTTGGGGGACAGAAAGGATGTGGGGGCACCAAGCAGGAAGGTCTGTCTTCCCGGGGTTCAGTGACTCCTTCTGACTCTCCTGCCACATTCCACGACCAGGTCCCCTCACCCACACCACTCCCTGCAGTTTCCCTCTGCATCGCTGTGGCATACGAGGGACTAGAGGCCGCTGGGAGTCCCTGCTGGGGAGGGGGGGATCCCCACCCTCAACTGGCAGCACTGCATTCGCTCTGGTTCTCACAGTTCCCACCCGCCCCCAAAAGACTTCCCTGGGTGCGGGAGATCCCCCCAAGAGGGAGGGGCACCATTACTCCATCACTTCGAACCTGGGCAGCGGCGACCACAACCCAGCTAGCACCGTGGGAAGGACAGGCAGAAAGATAGACAGGTTAGAGCCGTCCCCTCCCCCTGCCCCGTGCCTTCCTTTTAGTGATTTAAATTCCCTCCGGTTCAATCCACACCGTCAAGTTCGGATTAAACTTAAAACAGGCTTTTCCCGGCGCCCCCGGCGGGCCATCCCGCCGCCGCAGGCAGGGAGCCGCTCCCGGCCGCCAGCGCCCGCCCTGCGCGGAGGAGGCCGGGCTGCGTGTGCTTTCATTTTCCTTCTCCCCCTGAAATGGGCTCATTTCACCTCTCCACTGCCCTCGCCCCCTCCCCGCCTCCTCCCCAGTTTCCCACTACTTTCCCCCCCTTCTCTCTCCTGTTCCCTCTTTGTTGGGGAAAAACACACCCACACGCAACTCCTCCTAGCTAAGGCCTGCGCTGGAAGCAGAAACTGAGTTCTCCCGGCCAGCCACGAGGAGCCCCGCGCCGGCCCCCACCCCAGGTGGGTATCCGGAACCCCTGCACACCAGGACCCAGGCCCCAGCCCATCGGCAGCGAAGCCCCCAGGGCCTGTGAACCTGGCCCTCTCAACGCCACGGCCTGCCGGGCCTGGCTTCCCGCCGGCGCCCCCGCCCTGCCTCTCCGCAGCAAACGGGGCTATTTCCGGCTCCCCCAACACGGTCCGCTCTTCCAGCCGGGGGAGGGTCAGGCGGGGGAGCCGCCCCAGAGCCAGGGCCGCTCTCGCCCCGAGCCCCCACGGCCCCGAGAGCCTTGTTACCTGATCTTTTGTGTGATGTAAGTGTCGCAAGGAAATTTGCAGTGACTTTGGAGCCCAGACTGAGGAAGCAGAGGTGGCGAGAGGAGAGACAACATGGGCCCGAAGTCCAATTAAGGGGCCAGAGCCGCTGTCTCTCCCCCGCCCTCCCTGCCCGACTGCGAGCTGTCTGTCCCCAAGCCTCAGGGCGACACGCGAACCTGGGGCCGGAAACTCAGCCCGTGGCGGAGGGAGCCACAGCACTCTGCATCCAGAAGCCCGAGGAGCAGGAACCAGCCCCGCCGAGCGGCCGACGAGCCAATGAATGAAAGTGCACATGCCGACGACTTTCCCCGATTTTTTCCAGCCTTTGGAAGGAGAGCCCAGGGTTTGGGGCATCCCAGACACACAGGCAAGCCGCATCTCCTGTGGCAGGCAGACTCACAACATGAGTGCGAGCCTGAAATCACACACAGGTTCAGCCTTTCCCCGGGCCTCTCTGCCAGGCCTGGCGGGCGCCGATCCCCTACCTTCTCCCTGCAGGGCCTCAGGCAGGGAGACCCAGCAGCCTCGGTCCCTCCGGCTCGGTCCAAGCCCGCCTCGGAAGCGCCTCTGTTACCTGCTCCTCGGCTCCCCACGGCCGCAGATGCAGGGCCGCCGCCTCCCGCCTGGGGAGGGAAGCCCCGGCCGCCGCCACAGCCGCCGCCGCCCGCCCTCCTTCCTCCCTCCCTCCTTCTCGCCCTCCTCCCTCTCTCCCTCCCTCGCGCGCTGCCGCTCGCGGGGCCCTCCCGCGGGCAACCTGCTCTGGACCAAATCCAGGTATCTCCGTCGAAAGGGAGGAAAACAGAAAGGACCTCTATGTGGAAAAGAAAACAGAAAGACCCTCGATTGCCTTTATTTTTCATGCCCTGGTCCCGAGTCGGCCTCCGCCGAGACGTCCCGGACGCGGCCAGCAGCGGCAGAGGTGCGCGGGGCCTGCTGCCTCGCCCACGCCGACCGCCGCGCCCGCGCTGCACGCCTCGCACTCTGGGCCGCCGCCCCCCGGCAGCCCAAGCACCCAGCAGACCTCAAGGTCCTTCCTCCAGACTCAACATCCGGTGGCCCGCCTGGCCGCTGGCCACAGCCCCGGAGCCCGCTCTGCTGCGTCTGCGGCCAAAGTCCACACACAACCCACCTAGTCGGTGCTCTCGCGCCCTGCACGGACACCCCGCCTAGCCAAGCCGCCCTCCCGGGCACGCTCCGGCTGCGCCCTGCCCGGGACTTCAAACCTCGTCCCCCGCGCGACCCACACAAAGCCCTGCGCCCTGGCACGCCCCCGGCAGCCCCCGGTCGCCGCTGCCGCCGCCCCCTTCACCTGTTCCCGGGAAGGGCGGCATCTCCGAGCCGGAGCGAGGCCGTGGGCCGAGGGCGAGGTCCCAGGGAGGCCACCGCGGACCGGCCGGGGCGAACTGGAGCCCCCGCAGCCCGCGAGATGTCTCAGAGACCAAGGCTCTCTCCTTGGCGAGCTCTTGCCTTTTCCTCCTTCTCCCGCAAGTCTCAAACACTCGTACGCCGAGAGTTCAGCTCTATAAATCCTGCTCGTCTTTCCCATATCATAATTAAAAAAAACCAGTAGGGGAGGTTTTAACTTTTATTGCGATTTCTGGAGTTGGGCTGAGGAGCATATATTAAGTTTACGCTTATGCGCTCTCGGCGGGGAGGGTCCTTTAAGAAATAAAAATCCATCTTAATATCCGCAGACGAGAGAGATAATTTTTTCCCTCCTCTTCACGCTGTTCTTTCTGAAGACTCCCTTCCAGCGAAGCGAATAAATAATTACCACCGTCTTAGCCATGATCCACGGCCTCAGGGCCCCGGGGTGGACTCTGACCACCAGACTGGCCCTCACCTTGGCCCTGTGAGACCTCGCTCCTTTTCTCAGGATTTGAGGAGGGGGCCACCCCAACTCCTGGCTCTATGATCACCCACCCATAAGCCCACCAGCTCTGAAATGGAAATGGGGGCAAAGAGACCCAAAGCGCAGAAGTCGTTCACTGGTGAATTTCGGCCCATCAGGGACACTCTCTCCAAGTCAGACCCTCTTGAGCACCCTGTCCCTGCCTGGGACTCCCTTCACCCCAACTGGCTGCTTGCCTGAGGCAGCCTTGGACTCAGAGGCTGCTAGGCGTTCCCAAACCGGGGGAGCTCCTTGCCTGCCTCCCACCAGCTGGCCTGCCTCTCTGGAAACCTCCCCATTTCCCTGGGAGCCATGGAGAGATTTGGGCACTCCCCTCCAAGGGGAAGAAAATGTTTTTTCTCCCACAAAGGGATGGGGGGCAGACAGACCGACAATTCGGTTGGGAAGATGAAAAGCTCTATTCCTATATTCTCCTCCAGCTTCCTTGGGAGTGGGGGGTCAAAAGAATTATCTTTTGATAAGAGAGAAAGAAAAAATGAGTGTGGATATCAATACACCTAGGGGACTTGAGACAACCTGGAGGAGACAGATAGAAACAGAGACCTATACTCATGCAAGGTCACATATATCCCTCCCAGCAGATGACTGCAAGAAGGTAGAACTCTATGGATATATTTTGTCACAGGGACATGATTTTGTTCCCGTTTGAAAGTGCATAATGATTTCATCATCATCATCATCATCATCATTTCAAAGTAATAGAACCAAGAACCTGACCTCCTCCTTTGGGCTTCTCTTGACCAGTAAGTCTGGCACCAGGGGTGTATCTCCCCAGTCTCCCAGACCCCTCCCCCATTTCTCTCCTTAGGCAAAGAAATCTCTTTTGAGATCCTTCTCTCTAGCAACCAGGGCCAGCATAGAAGAACCAGAGGGAGAAAGAAGTGGAGGAAGCTTTGTAAAGTTTCACATTGTTCGATTTCCCTCTACTCCGTTCTTCTCCCTTCCTCCTCCTGGCATCAGCCAACAACCTTCCCAACAACATGGTAATGGTGGGCACGGGCAGCCTCAGTCCACCTAGACATTTCCACACAGCGCAAAGACAGGCAGCTGCCTGACAGCCACAGACACACAGACCTCGAGGCCTACGGGCCACAGACAGCTCAATAGCGACCAGAATCATGCTTTTGCCCTTATGTTTCCCAGTAGGGTGTGTGGGGGAGATTCTACTTGGACTTGGTGGCTTTCCTCTAACCTACTGACACCCCAAATATGTCCTTTCCCTGAAAATGGAGCTACAGAAGGGGAAGGGGAGGCAGCTGGGCTAAGGCTCGGAGTTCCCCAACTCTTGGGATCTCCAGGCACCCCACTTTCCTAAGGGGAAGCCCCAGCTTACTGAAGGCATGTTCTCTCCTTGGAGGTGGCAGGTGAGAGAAGCGGAGGTTTCCAGAGACCCCCTTCTCTCTCCATGCTCCAGTCTCTCCTAATGGTTCGGCCCCACCCTGCTGCCCAACTGAGCTGGCCTGCCAGGCCACCTCTTGCTCAAAGTCCTGAATTTCCTTGGAATTGGCTGGACCTTCTTTGTCTGTCTCCATCAGCTGGGCCCAGGAGACAATAGCTGCAGGAAAAATTCCTCTCCCTCAGTCCCAGGGATGGGGACAGGCTGAGGAGGGCACCGCATAAAGCAGGGTTCTCCAGATTTGCCCCGCGGCCCCACTCACAGCTTGCCCTCCTTGGTCTGCCCCCACATTGCCCTATCTGGGAGGGGGCTGTGGGGCAGTCCCACGGGGAGGGAAGGAGCAGGAGAGGTGGGTTGGGGCCCTCGACGAAAACCGACTGATGTAACTCAGGCAGTTTCTTGTTGCCGAGTTCAAAACTCAATCCCAACAACATGAAACTACCTAAGCCACAGATCAGCTGAGCGAGCAGGGCGGGAGATTCGGCTTTGCGTCTATCCGGAGGAGAAGGGAAGGGGGTTGGGGAAGGAAGAAATTCAGCCCCGTCCCCCTTTCCGCCCCCACAACCTCCCTAAGGACTAGAGAGTAGACTTTGGGTGGCCTGACGGCTACAGGGTCTGACTGCCTTCAACAGTTTCTGCTCTAAGCAAATTGCCTAGGGAAAATCTGCTGGAATGGGACTGCTAGCCGCCAAATCCCTGCCCCACCCCCAGCACCGCAGCGGAACTGTTCCCTTGCATCTGGCCCTGGCCCTGGGGGAAGCTGGGTCCTTCTTCCACCCCTGAGCTGGGTCCCCTGTCCTGCCCATCTGGCTCTCTCCTCTTAGACTGCCTCTCATCCTATCTCTCTGGCAGCTCGGTGGAGGCTACCCAGCAAATATGGGTGGCTGAACCACAGCCCAGTGCTCTGAAGCCACTTCCAATCAGGCCACTTGCCTGGCAAAGCCCCACAGCCAGGGAACGTGGGGGACAAGAGCCTGGACAAGGCTTGCAACCCAAACCAGCAAAAAGCAGGAAAACCCAAGCTTCAAGCACCAACCCTCTCTGCTCCCCTTCCCCCCAACAGACGGCCAGACTGAGCAACACCTAGACCGGAGTGTGGACCTCAAGGCGACCCTAAGTGCACGAAAAGATAAAGAAGCCAAAAACCACCAATTCACCCCTCTAACTGTCCAACCCCACGGCTGTGGGCTGGGGAGGGGAGGAGAGGGAGCTCACGGTCGCTGCCCTCCGCTGCCAGCGGCCACTAGGCAAGCCTGGGATCTCAGTGAGCACGGACACCCTCAACACCTTCCTCCAGGCTCTGCCCGCAGCACGCCGGGTACCTGGGGACGCCGCCAGTCCCCACTCTGCCGCCAAGAGAAGAACAAGAAACCGCTTCTCTTACCTTGTCGCTGCCTCCATCTCCTGCTGCTGCTGGCGCTTCTGTGAGCTGCTGTCGAGGTGGGGGGGGCTGGGCTCCTCATGCCCCTCCAGCGGTTAAGTTTATTCCTCTCCTTGGATGGGTGGGGGGCTCCTGGGCTGCTCCCCTGGCAGCCGTGGGGTGAGCCCAGCCCAGCACCCCAGGCGATCAGCTCCGTCTGCTCCTCAAGATTGCAGTTTGCTCTCCGCCTCTTTCCCTCCACCAGTCACCTTTAAATGCATCTTCTTTTACTGCAGCACCACATTATATTTGCAGATCATAAAATCCACCTCTCGCGCGCACCAAGACCGTCCTGACATTACTGTTTTATGACCTTGACTTATTGTGGTCACCTGGATAATATTTAAATCAACGTTATGGTCTCTCACTTACATTAAACCCGCCAAGAGACGTTCTAGAAAGGCTCTAGGAGATGAGTCAAACACAAAACACACACATCCACACACTCAACCTCTTTGGGGGAGGGGGGTGTCGCTAGAAAACACTAAAAACAAAAAAACCACCCATTTGAGGATTACGATTCTGGAAATTTATTAGGATTTTTTTTCTCCATTAAGGAAGCTACATGCAAAAGATACAACATACAGAATATCTTTAAATAACACAACTCCCAGACAGGGACAGGGCAAATGGTGGGGGGGGAGACTCTGTCTTTGCTTTGCTATGTTCTATTTTTAATTTTTTTTTTGTTGTTCCTCTGGATGGAATTTCTGAGATGTTAGTGGGTGGGGGATGTGGGGGTGCTGGGAGGGGTGGGAGAAAAGCAGAAAGCAGTACAAATACGAGACTTCAAGCAGATTCTCGGAGCGACTGGGAAGACATGGACAGGGTTTGGTGGAGGCGCTGGGTGCTACGACAAACACACAAACACTAGCCGAACTTTCCCAAACGTCTATTATTCTAAAGAGGAAATGCAGCAAGGAAGGAGCGATTCTGACTGTGCTCTGCGAGATTACAGACCCTCTCTGGTTGGTTTTTTGTTCTTTTCCCCCCAAAAACGGGTGGATTCGATCTTAACTTTGCACGGAGAGCAGAATGCTGTGTGTGAGTGCGTGGGTGAGTGAAGGGTTGACACACACACCAGCCACACTCCCACCCCCATCTGAGGGCACACACCACACCCCCACAGCCCGGCACCCCGCTTCTCATGCTTTAGGTAGAAGCATCTTCGCAGCACGAACCATAGGTCCCTTGGAAGGAGAGTCTGAGGTCTTTGCCTTTTTTGCAGGCGCGTTGCATTTATACTCAGGGAAGAAAAAAAAAATATCACCAGGCACAAAGGGAGGAGGGGCGGGGGAAAGGAAGGAGGGGGAGGGCGGAGGGGAGGCCGTGCGCTCAGGTGAAATTAAAATTGGAGGTCAGTTCCCGGATCCGATTCTCTCGGTTCATTTTCTTGAGTTTCATTCTGCGATTTTGAAACCAGATTTTGACTTGTCTGTCTGTAAGGTTAATGGTCTTGCTAATCTCCAGGCGGCGCTCTCGCGTCAAATACATATTGAACAGAAATTCTTTCTCCAATTCCAGGGTCTGGTGTTTAGTATAGGGGCACCTCTTCTTCCTTCCGCTCTTTGCTGTCAGCCAATTTCCTGTGGTGTTTTCTGCCTTTATCTCCTCTGTTAAAAATAACATTATTTACATAAGTATCCCTGGAAGATGCAAACCCCCAGCGCTGCAGCCTTTGCCAGCCTGCTGTGGAGCGGCTACGCGCAGGAGAGCTGCTCTTGCCCCATGGGCCTGGCCGGTGGGGTCCTCTTGGGCTCAGGGTTCTAAGAATTCCTTTGGGCGTTAGATTTGCAGGGGAGAAAAGGGAGGAGGTTCTTGCCTCCAATCATTTATTAAATCAAATGACCCAAGCCCACCTTCGCCTCACAGATCCTGAGTGCTCTGGCTCTCCCCCAGCTAGCTGAGCCTGGTGCATGCCCTGAACCTTGCCAGGCCCTCCATTCCCTCTGCTCCATTCCAGCTCTGGAAAAATCTGACCAGACGGAAAAGCATTTTCCAGGCTTCAGACCAGAGTACAGAGTCCACCCACAGCCCAGAGGAATTCCCAGAGAGCTCTGACCTCTTACAACTCGGTAGAGGGACTCTGTCCCAGCCTCGGTGGCCAGAGGCCGCTGCAGCTGTCCCTGCACCAGGCCCTCAGCTCACCCCCACCTGAGTTGCCACAGAGTGGCTGCCCCATTGGGTCTCCTGCTGCCATCTCTCCCTGTCCCGACCATTTTCCCCAGGTATGTGGTGCTGAGGCAGGGGTGCTTGTGAGAGCAGCAGAGGTCAGGGGCAACAGGTCTGGGGCATCCTAGGCATCTTCAGACAACTTCTCTGGCCAGAGGACCTAAGGTCAAGGGAAAGGTGCAATCCCGAGGAAACGCAGCCTCCTAGAAAACTCCTGACCAGGATGTACGGATGGAGATGTGTATGCCTGCAAGCACATGTGTACACCTGCAGAGAAGCACACAACTATACGCATGTGTACACACACAGAGATGTGCACACATGTGTCCACTTATAGGAGGAGATACTATACTGTACTTCCCATTATCTTACTGACGGTGTGTACACACACAGAGATGTGCACACATGTGTCCACTTATAGGAGGAGATACTATACTGTACTTCCCATTATCTTACTGACGGTGTCTCCCCTTGGCACACGTTCTTGCTGAAATGAACCAGCCTTGTTCCTCAAGCAGCAAAAGAACTTGGCCATGTTTTCGGAAGAAAACACTGAGTGCAAACACCTGAGGGGGCACCCAGCAAAGGGTTCTACTGATGGTTCTGAGCTCTCTCCACTCCCTATGCCAAACGGAGCTGCTAGGTTCTTGGATCTTATGCTGATGGGGGTGGAGTGGGGCGGGGGCCCTAGGGGAACCAGGGAGAAGGAAAAAAAAAAAAAAGCAAACTTGAGGCTACAGACTAAAGAATCCAAATGTCCTGAATGATTCTCCCACCCCTGCACCTGCCGTTTCCCGCCCAGCGCTTCCCAGGCTCTCCACCCCTGCCTCTGACTTGTTTGTTTTCTTACTGAGGTTGTTGGGTTTGGGGAGGGTGAGAGAAATCATAATTGGGGAAGTTCAGCCAAAATCTTTCTTGCCTCCGGCCTGGTGGAGACACCTCAGTGGGGGGAGGGTGAGAAAGGCACAAGCAAAGGGCAGGCTGAGGAAGGCGAGTCTGGGGGGGGCGCTTCGCTTGTTGTGGGGACAGCCGGAGAGAAAGAGCTGCCTGCGGGAATGGGTGCAGGTCCAGTTAAGAGGTGAACTTGTTAACCTTGACTTTGCTTTTGGTGGGGCTAGAACGAAGCTCTTCCCACCCCACACCTGCTCCCCAGCCGAGTCAGGGTCTGTAGAGGGGGTGAGAGATGAAGCCTTCACACTGCATACGTGCCACAGGGTAAGCTCTGTGGGCGTGGGCACCTCACTCTCCCCCTCATCCTCAGGAACACACAGTGCTCAGCTTCTGGTCAACATCTCTACGGGCTGATTGGCCAAGGCCACCTCTGCAGAGAAGACCCCAGAGGATGAGGCTCTGCCCTTGCCCACCAAAAGAGTGCCTGCGTGTGTGTGAGGGGGCATGCGTGAGTGTGCGGGGAGCACGCAAGATGGGTGTGTGTGAGTGTGACACAAGTCACCGTCAGGCATGCGTGTGCGTCGCGTCCATATACAAAGCACCAGAAGATCCAGGCCGCCCCCGGCCTGCTCTGCCCTCAATATTTCATCTGCCTCTACGTGCAGTGAGCCTCTCATATTCTGTCACAGTAGTCAGTATCGTGGGGAGCACGGTTATTCCTCCCCGGTGGTTGGGCCTTTTCCGATGCTTTTTGCTCTAACTTTTCTGGAAAAGTCGCCCCCCTCAGCCTCCCTCCCCTGCTCCCGATTCCTCCACGTTCTTTCCCCAGGTGTCAGGGAAAGGTCTTGAAGACCCTCGGGTTCCCAGCAGCCGAAATGAATCTTGAACCCTGAGCTTGAACTCTGCCTAGGCTCTCTCTCTCCAGCCAAAATCACAATGAAATCCAACCAAAGTCACACTCCCTTTCAGGAGAAAACCTCTTGCCACGCACACAGAAATTTCTCAACCACTCATTTGTAAGCGGCTTTTGGAAACCCATGAAAAAAGGTAATTTAACTAGAAAAAATCGGAAAAGAAAAAAATTTAAAAGAGGAAGCCAAAATAAAAAAAAAAAAAGCGACTCACAACATTCCCAATGCCCTGTTCCAACGCCATCCCCAAGAAGCCAGGCATCTGGAGGAGGGAGGGACGTGGCGGCCGCCCTTCACCTCCACCTCTTCCGGCCCCAGCCTCGCCACCCAAGGCCCCCAGGCCGAGCCCCCAACCAAAGGAGCCCAAACCGCACGCACAAACCAGACCCACCAACAGCAAATCGCGTTTCGCAGGAAACAATTTTCAACAGGGAAAACGCAGTAAAGAGAAATCCCCCATCTCCCAAGTCTTGCCCAGTCCCTGGTCCAAGATCGCCATTTTAAGCTTTTTGCAAGCCTCTGACCTGAGCAAGGGGGGAACGCCAGCCCCCCTCCCCAGGACAGGAGCGTTGAGAAAGCAGACCAAAGCCAGCACGCGCCCAGGAGCGGTCACCCGTCCTGGGCAGCCCACAGCGCCCGCAGGCTGCCGGCGGCGCGCACCGCCCCCGCCTCGGCACCCACGGCCCGCCGGCGGCACCTCCACGTCGCCGCGCTCACCTTCCCCGGCTACATGGCGCGCCACCAGCCCGGAGCTCAGCAGACAGCAGTCGCAAGCCGGGGGCGCATTCCCGACACCGTCCGGGGCCTCCTGGGCCCAACCCTCGCCCCTGCCCCCCGCCCCGGCCGCGAAGACCCGGTGCCCGAGCGTCCCAGGCGCGCCCGCGGCCCAGGCGGCCTTACCTTTCGCTTCGTTATCCGAGGTGTCTGGGCTGGAGTCGGCGGGCTTGGTCCGCTCCTTTTCGCTCGCCGGGGGGCTCCCTTTTGGGCCCGCCAGGCTCTGCTCCGTCTTGATCTCATTGGGGCTGGGGGTCTGGCTGTCGGACTTGGGGGTCTCAGGGAAACTCACTTTGCCCCCGAGCTGAGGTGACTCCAGATGTTCGGCGCGCGGGTTGAGGCTCGCCCGCTGCTCGAAAGGGGCTTCGAAGTCGTTGGCCCCGGCACAGTGGGGCGTCTTGTCCAGCGCCGAGTAGCTCGGGCTGGCGCGGTAGTAGCTGGGCACGGGCACCTCGTGCTCCCCGAGGCAGGACTCCGGCAGGGGGTGGGAGTAGAGAGCTGCCTCGGGGCCACTTTTCGCCCGCTTCTCTGCGCTGTACATGCAGCAGACATTCTCCTCCTTGACACTAGGTGGGTAGGAGCAGGAGGACAGCGGCCTGCCAACAGGTTGTTCCAGGCGATAGGCGGCTTTGGGGTCGCCCCAGGAGTCCAGCTGCGAGAGGTAGGACGGATAGGTGTTGAGGGCCAGGTTGGGGCTGCCGCCCTCATCCCTCTTGGAGAGCGAGGGCGCGAGCCCGCAGCCCCTCATCACCCCGCAGTTGAAGTCACTCCCAGATTGCATATACATGCCTGCGCTCCGGCTATAGCGCTCTCCTCCGCCGGGCGCAGCCAAGGGCTCCGCGTACGAGTTCGGAGTTACATTGCGAGGGCATGTCATTTTCAGAGAGAGGGGTTTTTAAGGAGCAATACTACAGCGGAGGAGCTGACATCTTTTTTTTTCCCCCATCCGGGAGGGGGGGCGCGGTTGGAGGGGAGGGAGGAAAAAGCAGGGGAGGGGGGAAATATCAGCTCCATAATTATCCGCGCATTCGGGCCTCACCATGTGACGGCTAGACCAATGGGATTTGAAAATGGCCTTGATGATTCAGACGGCCGTGACGTCAGCGGGGTCAAGTTGTCGGCAGGCGGAGCGCGCATCGTGGAGTAACAGCGCCACCTAGCAGCTGCCTCGGGGTAGGGGCACCGGAGCCCTTCCCCGCGAACAAAGGAAGCGCCCCCCGGGCGGCAGGGGCGGCAGGGGGGTGGAGGGGGATGGGGGAGTTCTGGGGAGAGTGGGGTTTGTTTACCCGGGAACCAGCCTGTAACTCCCGGGGAGAAAGGGGCGGAGAGGGGGGAAATGCGGGAGAGAGGGAGAGAGTGAGGCAACTCGGGGCTCAAAACAGTCAAATTCAAATTAAAAGGTCAGGACACGATTCAGGTACTTCCCCTCTCTTCATCTCCCCTTTTCATCTCCCCAGCCCCTGTCCCCTGCTTCTTCCCTTGGGGTAGGGGCGGGGTGAGTTTTTTTTTATTGGGGGGTGCTCCCGTTGAACAGTGAGGTGGGGGGAAAGTTAAGGAATTCCAAACAGGACTAAAGTTTCTGCTCTCCTGCCTCCTGGTTCTCGGGCTTGGGCCTCAGGGCTGGGAGCTTGGGGAACCCGTGCTGGAGGCTGGTTGAGTGGCAAGTTCCCTGTGGGGGCACCTCCAGTGTCTGGGGCGTGCCAGGGAGGGGGTCACGGTCACTTCAGGGCTCCTGAGGAAAGGAGTGGACGTAGGGGGAGGGGGAGGAGGAAGCCGGCGACCAGCGGCACCGCTCCCCGACCCGGAGCCCCGGCCTGGGCCTGGCTGGGTGGGCGGCCCCGGGGTCACCATCTCAAGCGCCGGAGGAGGGCTTTGGCCTTGGAGCGGGTTCGGCCGCTTTGCTTCAGGCCCTTGGCGGCCCTCACTTTCCGCTTGACCTTGCCCCCACTAAAACAGGGAATATTCCCGGAGAGAAAGAGGGAGCCCGCGGAGCCTCGGCCCGTTTGGAGGAGTCACGTATCACACGGGAAATCAGCACACAAGACCGACAAAATGCGACCCAGAGAAGTGTCCTTTCCAGAGCGCAGGGGCTGAGAGCATTTTTGAAAGAAGTGAGGCCAGTCTACTTTTTTGTTGTTGTTGCTTTTTAATAAAGGGAAGAAGTCAGGGGAGATGTTTGTTTCCAATAGTTCTGTCCGTTCCTCCATCGCCTTTCTTCCAAAGCGAACTAAACTCTCCACCCCTTCCTCAGGAAACGGAATCTGGAGAAAAACTTGTCTTTCCGGTCGCCCCGCATTTTTCCCTGGATAGAGCCTCGGGTTTCGACTTTCCGAAGGGCTGGAGGCTGGCGGGGCGCGGACGCGAGCCCCGAGCCGTCCTGGCGTGGAGGAGGCCAGACCGCTCTAGGGAGGCCCAAGCCGGCGGCCGCGGCCAGAAGACGCTGCGGAAAGAAATCCGCCGAATCCCCCCCGTCCGGGGGTGGAGAGAAAAGACGCTGGGGTCCCTGAACCTCCGGAAAACTGAAAGGAAATGTGGAGTGTGTGACTTGCTTGCAGCACCGGCCTGGGGAGATCTGAAATGGTTTTGTGTTTTCATTTGCAGGGGTCGCCGCTGTGGCCTCAGCATGGGGGGTTGTCCAGTGCAAGGTTAGTCTGTTTAGGCCCCAGACGAGACTTGGGACAGCCCGGGCAGCAGTCAGTCCAGGGAGCCATTTGTCCCGCCGCCCATCCCGCGGGAAACGGCCGAGACTTTATGGCCACTCTGTTTGTATTATCTGCATAAGTCTTTCCCCACCAGTTTGATCGAAACCGTTCCCTTTTACGAGGACCCAACGAAAATTTCCCGTCATATTTATCAGCCGGGGATAAAAATTTAGTATGGGAACTGATATTTCCTCATTTATGGGACGATGAAATTAAAGACCAAAGCAATTGAGAATTATATGGCTTTGGGGGGTTCCCTCCCCCCTCTTTCACCTCTCCTTTATTTTCCTGCCTGGTGTGCTTGTCCCTGGAGTTTAGCATCCCAGTTTCCTGCCCTTGCCCCCCATTTTGGAGTCTGGTGGGCCCTTTCCCCCCGCGGCCAGGTGCCCTGTGGCCACTCAGCTTTTTCCTGTTTTTTAGGTTTTTTTTTTTTTTTTTTTTTTACTTCTGAAGGTGCTAGTCGCTGAGGGCTGGGACCGCACTACCGGAGCCTCTTACTTGGGCCAGGCTGGGATCCATGGAAGGTTGTAAGGAAGGAGCCTGGAAGGAGAAGGCTTGAGTCCAGTGTGTGGGGGGGGGATTGAGAGAGGGGGCAGAAAAGAGTGAAGGAGAGAAACTTCAGACAAGCCTTAAGGCAGACGTAACCTGGAGCACCCTCGGGAAGGGAGTAGAATCACTCGGTCTCAGGGTTCCGCCAGTCTACCCCGGCCCAAGCCCACCTCTCACCTCAGCCAAGGGAGGGATGAAGTTGCTTCAACATCCTGGCCATTATTAATGAAAATAATACCCCCAGGGAGAAGGAGCCAACTCCCACTTCCTCACAAGAACGAATAGTGTTTAAAGTTGGAATAATTAGAAGTATGATAAACACGGCCCATTAATGAAAAAAGAAATCAAATTCATCAGCCTAAGTGGGACCCCCGGTGGGACAAATGTTTGCCTCTAATTACGCAAGATGAACGAAAACCCAGAGCTGCTAAACCAGAGCCCGCACGCGGACGCAGACTGGAATAACTTGTTGGGTTTTCGCAGACTTTGGGATTCTGCCTCAGTGGAGGCCAAAGGAGGAAACAGTGAGTGTGAGGACTGGGCAAGGGGAGCCTTTTGCCAGTCTGGGTCCCAGCCCTGCCCCCTTGGGCTCCGTCTTTCCCGAGGCCACGAGCAAAGTCCGTTTCCATCCTATTGTCCGGGCCTGGCGTTCAAAGGCACGCAGGCCGCCACAGCCACCCCTCCTGCCGCCGCTGCCAGGCGCCCATCGCCCTGCCCCACAGGCCAAGACCTCTGGCCTGCGCCCTTGGCAACTGGATTGGGAGCCAGGAGAAGTCTGCGTTGCTGGAATCACCTCCATATCGGCTCTTACTCATCTATTTACCCCACTTTCCAAAAGTGCGGAGAGACCTGCACCTACGCCTAACCGCGGGGCTCTCTCTTCTTACCTCAACTTCGGGCCAAGAAAATCCAGGGGCTGCGGGACACAGTGGAGTTCAGGCTGTGCATATGTCCTGACAGATTCTACACACCCCCAGAGCCCTGGCTGCTTTCTCCCTCCTCCGATACTCAAGCCCTGGAGGGGCAGCAGGCATGGACTGGGCCTTCTTACGCCTGAAGGGAGAGGAGGAGGGTTTGGGAACTCTTCAGATATTCCAGGGGGATCCACCGGGTTCCTCGGGGCAGGCTGAGGCCGGGGCACTAGGGATCCCCTTGTGAAAGCAGAAGAAGGGAAGTACAACGAGGAACCTCGGCTGCTCTCTTGGCTGGAGCCCTCAGAACGCCCCAGAAGCACCTTGATTTCTCCAGTGAAAATTATCAGAGTTTCCCCAAGAAGTTAAGAAAGTCATCTGGGAAATTCTGAAGATGAAACGAAAAAAGAAGCGTGTCTTTCCCTTTGGGGTAAATTAATAAAATAAAATAAAAATAAAGTGTGTGTATTGAAATCTCTTCCTGCGAAATGGAAAACAAAATCCCACCAGTGACTGTGGATTTTGCTTCTTGTTTTGGAGGCCGAGAGAAATCCTTCCCTTCCTAAAACTTGAAGGGAAGACTTGCTTTTCTTCTTTACTTAGTACCAGGCTCCGTCCCAGCAGAATTGGCAGCAGGGAAATCCCAGACAAAATCTGGACTGCTCAGAGGCCCAGAAAAAAAGATTTTCAAACAGGTATGAGAGGGAGGTAGGAGGCTGAGGCGCGCTCAGAAGGGCCTCCAGTCTGCTCCGGAGCTCGCAGCCGCCCGGCAGCCCGGCGGGCAGAATCGCTGTCACAGCTGGACACTGTGCACACTGGCTCCCAGATGCTGTGGAGCTTGGCATCTATACACATGTCTAATTGTGTATATACACCCACAGATATTCACTTTTACCCAAAGTGCCCTCTGAGATCCCCGATCCTGAAGTCTGATAACCCGCGCCAGTCTGACTGCTGCCTGCTCTGCCGACGCGGCCAGTGATTTAACTTTGCCTCCTGAATCGAAACCAGACCGCAGACACCTCCAGAGAAGCTCTGGGAGGAGGAGACAGGTGGGAGGACGTCTTGGGGGGAAGGCCCTGCTCCCCACATTAATGGTTTGCTTCTGAGTTGCCCCAGTAGGGAAGGTTTCCAGCCAGAGTCGGGGATGTGGTTGGCCTGGCTTGCTGCGGAGAAAGACCCGATCCTTCCTCACCGGCTGAATTCCTTTCAAAGACCTGTTTGTCTTTCCTTCTTTATTTTCTTTTTCTCTTTTCTTGTCTTTCTCTTTCTTTCTCTCTCTTATTTCACCCTCCTTTCCCTTTATTTGCTTCTTTATTTTTCTTTCTTCCGCTTTTTCTTGTGATGTTTTCCTTCTTTTTCCGATCCTTTCTCTTTCTGTCTTAATTAGTTGTCTTCTTTATTTTCCTCATTTCGTCTTTTCCTTCTTTATTATACAATTTATTCTTTGCTTCCCCCCCCCATTCTTGACTTCCCCTTGACTTTCTGTCCTAGCCGTTCTTATTTTTCTCTGTTGTGCTAGGCTCAGTGAGGGTGAAACCCCAAGCTCAGTCACATGCCTTCCCAGCCCGGCTGCTAAGGCTTGGAGTTGACCTTCCGCCTTCAGCCTTAGCTGGATCTTCACAAGGCGAAGTGTAGGGTGGCTGGCGACCCGCGGCTGGCGGCCGGTGGCCAGCGGCAGGCCCCAGCAGTCGCCATTAGAGGAAGGAAAAGCAGGCTCTGAGGCACATCCCCACTAAGGCCGATGGCTCCCAGGAATGTCAGGACCCAGGTGTCAGGTATCTTCACTTCCATCGCCCCAAAAGAGCCTTGTTACCAGGCCTACCTTTGGAGAAGGGGCCCCATCTTTGTCCTGACCTCCAGAGCTGAGCATTAACATGGCCCAAAGTTTAGCTCAATAGGTGTTCCAGAAGCTGGAGTCAGAGGAAATAAGGGAATGGAATTTTGTCAGTCTCAGGTGGGGGGCAGGACCAAGGGGTCATCTGGGCTTGGCAGCCCAAGGCCATGTCCCCACATGGGCGCCTTTGTTCTCTGCACTCCTGGACTGCAGCCCTGCTGGCCCTCTGTCTCCTTTGGTCCTGCAACAACTGCAACCTCTGGGCAGGAATTTCTTGGCGGTTTGGTTTCTTTCTTCAAACGCATTGTCGACTTCACAGACAGCAGGATTGCAGGGCTGTGTGTGCAGAGTCTCCCAAATCCATAGTCTGAGTCAAAGTTATGGGTCTCTGGTTTGTGCAGTGAATTGGAGGGGAGTGTGCAGAGGTGTGTATGTGTGTGTGTGTGAGAGAGAGAGAGAGAGAGAGAGTGTGTGTGTGTGTAGGGAGGAGGAGAGAGAGAGAGAGAGAGATGTGCTCCCGCATGAGAGCAGAGGGTGCTATGGCGGAAGGTCTTGTCATACTGACATTATCCAAACTCTAGGGATCCGTAAGGAGTATCTCAAGAGCAGAGTGGACAGGCCTGTCCCGGTGACCTGCAGCCTCTGTTGGCTGGCAGCCCCCAAAGCCGAGTTCAAGATGGGCCTCCAGAAGTACTGACCCAAGCTTTCAAGCCTTCTGCCTCAGACAGAGAGAGGCAGTTCCATACCCTCCCCTCCCTGCACCTCCCACCCCAGAGCCCTGCTCTCCCCTCCCTCTCAAAGATCTGCAATTTCGTCCTATGGCAAGTCCAAAACTTTAAGGTTTTTTTTTTTTTTGGAAGGGAGGGGAAATCTTGTAAAATTTTTATGCCAAACAAAGTTATAAAAACTTCCCGGGCGTTGCCTTTTCCAAAGGTTTATATGAATAATAAAGAGCATAGTCGCGTGCACTGGTTCTGGCGGGCTCTGAGCAGGGAGGAGTTAGCAACCAGCATTATCCAGCCCCGGGCACCAGAAAACCCCAGTGGCTGCCCCCTTCAGGGAATATTGGCCCAGAAACAATTGCCCTACAGATTCCTGAGAGGGGCGGGGAGACGAAGGGGTGGTGCCCTTGACTCCCTTGAAGTTCAAAGTTCTTCTTTGCCCTGATGAGAAAAGCCTTCTCTGCCCTCAGCCCACTCGGGAAATTAGCCCAAGGTAGTTTCTCCTCCTCCAGTTGAGAAACGGCTCCAGGTGTCCCCAGCTCTGTTCACCTTTCAGACACCTGGCTTGAACCTTTTGTGCTTCCTCCAAAACAGGGCTCCCCAGCCTCTCCGTCTGGGACACCTAGAACCCATGGACTTTCCCTCAGAGGTACTTGGTTAGGGGGAGTTGAACCCTCTTCCAAAGGGGTGCTCATACCACCATTCCCCAGCAACCTAAGGGTGAGTGAGAAGATATCCCAAAGCCAAGGCTACCCCCTAACCCATTTCTCATTACAAGTGCCCCTGGTTCCCCCTGCACCCCCAAAGCCCATAGTGGGAGGGGGAGGAGCCTAGAGTGCTCTCTCAGCCCACACCACTTAATACCCTTGTAAACTCCCACGTGCACTATAAACTTGGATTTTTACAACCAACATTCCTCCTTAGCTCCGGGAAACTTTGAACTCGGCCTCGGGTTTATTTACTGGGGGGGGGGGAGCTGGGGAGCTGGGAGCTAAGAAAGGCTTGGAGTAAAGAGAAAAAATATGGTGCAAGGGGGTGATGAGGTGGGGGTCTGGGTGTGTTGGGAGAACCAAGACCCTCCACTGCAGGTTTGTTTACTATTTAGGGCGGAAGCGGTTTCTAATACAGGCCAGACTGGGTCGTTAAGGGCGAAATGAAACCGGGTTTAGAGGCGCGGGGGGGGGGGGGGGGGGCTTTATGGCGGCGTCTAGACGGGGATCTTTTGTTCCAGGGCAGCGCTTTGCCTGGAGGGGATTACCCCAAGAGGTTGAGCCCAGAGTGCCCCTGACCTGCAAGGGGGGTTGGACATCCTGGGAGTCCGATGGTGGGTATGTTTGGGGGCCAGAGACCCCCCTTTTTCTGCTTTTTAGAGGGTCACCAAGGACTGGCAGGTTCCTGGGTCTGGGTCACAGAAGCCTTTGTTTTTCTTTCCCAGTGACCCTCGGCTCTCATTCATCAGAAATCTCTTCTGGAGCTGAAGATCTTTTCTGGGCTGTGCATTGCAGAGAAAGTGGTAGCTGCGGGTTTTCAATATTTTTCTCCAACATCAGGAGGCGTTGAAGGTTAATATTTTCCTTTATAAACACGTTTGTTGTACATAATTATCTCTATCCTAATTTTACAGAAAACATGGCCAGCAGGCTAATCTTTCCTTCTGTGGCTAGCTGATAAACATCATACCTAGAGAAATGCCACACACACACACACACACACACACACACACACACACACACACACAAGCACACGCACAGAGGACCCTCAGTTGTGTTGCTGACCACACTCACCAAACACTGCTAGTGGCTACACACCACAGGGACACAACTCTAAAGGTGCGTGTGGTCAGGTTTACTCCATATTACAGGCAAAAGCGAACAAATAATATCCCAGCACCCAGAAGCTCACTGACTTAAATAAAATGCACATGAGGGACTTGTGGGCAGCATATAAACCTCCAGCTTGCAAATCTTGACTCAAGACCCACATTTACACCCTTAGAGAATCAGACACCTCAGCTGCCTCTAGAGATTCTTGCCATCAAAAACCACAGAACCTAGATTTGACAGTCATGATGCTTTTTCCTTTCATCCAACAGAACTGTATTGACAAAGACATTTTCCTTGAATTATACAAAAACAGCAAGAGAAGAAAAGGATGAGAGAATTGGTCCCGAACCTCTGCCCCCAAATAACAAATTTGGAACAGAGACCCACAAAGTGCCCTCACTGAGAGCACCAAAGGGCCATGATTATCTTTATACAGTAGAAACATGCAGCAAATATAGATGGGTGTGGTGACTGTCCCCACAGATCATCTCCTTCCCAGTGGCCCACCCCGGGCCAACCCCTACAAAACCAATCTCTGGGGCTTTCTACTCTGGGACACCCAGTGTAGAAACACCAGGGTGGCCCCAGCCGAGGCGTCTTGTTGTGTCTGGAGGAGCCTGGCCATTTGTACCAGGGGGAAGCAACCGGGCCCCACCTTCCCACCCTCAGGGGCTGCTGAGGAGAGGGAGGGGGACTAGTTTCTCCTCCACTCCCCTCCCCTCCTTCTTTAAGAACTGCATATAAAAATTCCAATACAGTCTTCTCATAGAGAAAAAAAAAAAGCCCTACCCTCAACTCTACACATTTAACTGCGACAGACGGAGACATCTGGCAGAAGGGCGGTGGAGCCAAAAAAAAATTCCTATAAATTTAAATTCGATGATGGTTACAATTAACTCCACAACAAACGTGTACTTAAACGGAAAGCCGTTGCTGGGCGTTTGGACACAGCTCAGGCTGCACGTGAGAAAGAAGGGCTTAAGAGTAGCTGTGGAATGTCCTCAGCCTGAGCGCGTGAGGAAGCTGCCGCCATACTCTGGGCCCTGCCGGTGGAGAGGAGGTCCAGGCCCGGCGGCACCGGCCTCCCTCACCTCTGCCCGCCTGCCTCCTCCTCCTCCTCCGCCGCCGCCGCCGCCTTGGGAGCATGGAGGGTTTTCAGAGGAGAGGGGTTAATAAAAGGGTCGAATAAAATCATAATATTGAACAGAATGAAATATCTTTATTTGCCACCAAAAAAAAATTCACAGCAATCCCTCTGGGATGGGAGCAGGCTGGGGACTGCACGTGTACACACGCGCTCACGCACATGGAGGGTGACGGGTGATTGGAATCTCATTCTGGGCGCGTCCTCCCCCCCATCCCCTCAGGGTAGAAAGAAACCCTGTGAAATTTATTTACAAAAGTCAGGCCCCGGCGTGGGGGAGGCGCCCAATCCCATCTCCCTACTGCCTCCACCACCCCAATCTTTCAAAAAAAAAAAAAAAAAGAGGGAGAGAGAGAGAGAGAGGTAACAACTGCATAGACTGTCGCTATAAATCTATGGAGTGGGACACCGCTTGGAAAAAGGTCAGGAAACCTCCACGCACCCGTTAAGACATTTCAAAGGAGGGCTCTACACGTTCACGGGGAGAAACTGGGCTCGGGCGGGGCCTGGGCGCAGACGGAGGTAGGACACGGACTTTGCACACCTAACACCAGGTCGAAGGTACAGAAATTTCACAGCAAGGCAGGATCACATTTAGCGGCCCCCTAAGAGCGGGGCGAGGTGGGGCGGGGGCGGGGAGCCCGAGAGTCTCCGCTCGCAGACGCGGGCGTCTCCGCGGATCTCTTCTCTGGGGCGAGGGAAGGCTTTCCGTGGGAGGGTTGCTCGGCTCCGGCGCCCCTACTGTCGCCCCCCCCAATCCGAGCAGCAAGACGTTGTCGCCGAGGTGTGTTTTCTTTTAAATAAAGAGTCTTGGCCTCGGCGCCGGCGGCGTTCACTCGCCGTGGGGCGGGCGCTTCCCTTCCCCGCCGCCCAGGCCCGGTCCGGGTCCCGGGTCCACGGCGAGAGTCAGACCGAGAGTGGAGGAGGTTCCGGAAAGAAGTGCGGGCGAAGGCAGTGGGGGCCAGCCCTGGCCGCAGTCCAGTTTTCCACCCGCGGAAAGAAGACGAGTCAGAAAATAAAAAATAAAATAAAATAAAATAATCTCCCCCCTCTCCCCCCACCCCGCCCCCAAAAGGACCAGGTCTGCGGTTACAGCAGCGGATTTCCCGAGAAATACTGCAGCCGGTCTCTGCTCAGTTTTTTTTCTTTCATCCTTCTGTTCTGAAACCAAATTTTCACTTGTCGGTCCGTCAGGTTCAGCATCCGGGACAGCTGCAGCCGCTTCTCTTTGTTGATATACACGTTGAAGAAAAACTCTCGTTCCAGTTCCCGGATCTGGAATTTCGAATAAGGGCAGCGCTTCTTACGGGTGCGGGGGGCGTCTGGAGGGAGGGGAGGGGGCAAGTGCGAGGAGAGGGGGGAGAGAGACACGTGAGACCCGGGCGACCCCAGCCCGCCCAGCGCTCCGCGGCCCTTCTCCAGCCCGGCCTCCTCCGGGCGGCCCTCCCGCCGGGCGGGCGGCTCGCCCGGCGCGGGCCGCAGCGCCGGGCGGACCTGGACCCCCTGCCACATCCAGCCTGTCCCAGTCCCCGACCACTGCGCGACCCGCTTCCCCCTACTCCGGCGGGAGCCACGGGGCTGACGGGGTCTGGGAGAGAAGGAAAGCCCGCCGGGCCACGTGCGTCCTCTTGGGGCCCCGGTCTGCTCTCCCGCGGCCCCCGGCCCCTTCCCGCAGCCCTCCTGGGGGATCCTAAAGCCCACCCCCTTCCCCAGAAATCTGGGGGGCCGGCCGAGAAGAGGCGCGAAGGCGTGAGATCTGGCGAGAGCAGGGGGGAGGCAGGGAGGAAGCCCGCCCGCAAGCAGCCGCCGCGACTCCTGGAGCCGCTTCCGGGGCCCTGGCGCCCCGGGACGCCCGCCGGCCGCGCCTTCCGCGCTGCAGACCTGGGCCCGCACCCGGGCCGCGGACCCAGGAGGACCGCCCAGACCCCCGCCTGGAGCGCAGGGAGCCTCCAGCCGCCTCTCCCCACCCCCGCGTCGCGGCTGACCCCAGGGTTGCGCGGGTTCCTGCTCGAGGCCCCGCGCACACATAGTTTGAGCATTGTCAAAAACAGTTTTAAAAAGAATCGGAGCAGCACGGCTTGTCGCTTTGGTCTCAGGTTCTGCTCCATCGCTTCTCTCCCCCACCTCTCCCCCTCCCTGGGTTTCTCCCTGTCTTTCCCTCGCCCTCCCCTTTCTCCCCCTCCACCCCTCCCCTCCCGCCCACTCCCCGGCAGCCCGGCTCGCCATCCTTCCTTAAATGCTCCTCTAAGTTCACGATCAAAGTTAATATCGCCCGCAATGGTGGCGCTTTTAAAAATTTCACAGACCGAGAGAGATAACGGGGGAGGGGGGTTCTCCCGGCTTTTCCAAAGAGCCCTTTTCCCTCCCTCCCCACCCCTTCTCCATCGTAAAAAGTCGAGTCGTTGGGAGAGAGGGCTTTGTAGGTTATAATAAAATCCTTTGAATGCTTATAAAACTCCACATAAAATCGGACTGACCCAAAACACGAGGCTGTCCCCGCTCCCCTGGCCGCCCCCCTGCTCGCGCCCTCCCTCTGGCTCCCTCCCTCGCCGCCCGCCTGTCCCCGGCCGCCGCTACCTACTGGGGGCGGCTCCTTTGGCCGGCTCCTTGGCCGCGGAGTGGGCTGAGCCGGACGAGCTAGGATTCGTGTTCTCCTCCTCGGCCTCGGCCTCGGCCCCCGCCTCAGCCCGGGACGCCAGTCCCGAGGCCGGGGGCGCCTCGGGCTCCCCCTTGGCCTCGCCCTTGCCCGAGCAGGGGGGCTCGGCGGGCGCGTCGCCGCCGCCGCAGTAGGCGTTGTCGAAGAAGCGGTCGAAGGCTTGGGGCAGGACGCTGTTCTTGTTGACCGACGAGTAGAAGCCGGCGGGGGCGGCGTGCGGGGCGCTGGGGTGGTGGTGGCCGCCGTAGGAGCCTTCGTTCTTCATGAGGATCTCGGTGACGGTGGAGGGCGGCAGGCACTCCCGGTGCATGAGCTCGTCGGCCGCCGCATAGCAGGAAGAGTAGCTGTTCCGGTGGTGCCACTTGCCGGACGGCTCCAGGCCGTAGGAGACCTCCCGGACCGGGGGCACCTGGGCCGAGTAGGGGTAGGAGATCTGGCGAGAGGGGGCCTGGGGCAGGAAGGAGGAGACCGTGGAGAACTCGGGCATGTAGTAAGTGCAACTGGGCAGATAGAGGTTGGAGGCGCAGCTCCCTCGCTCGCCGAAATCCGCGCCCCTCTCCTTGCGCGAGGGCGAGCAGAAGTTGCCCAGGTTGACCGAGTTAAACATCGTTCTCCTCTCCCGCCGGCTCCGGATGGAGGTTTTGGACCCGGTCTAGCGAGGGGGGAAATTTTGGGAAGGCGAGATGACGCGTTATCCGTCTTAGTCTCTCTCCCCGAGCACGTGATCCAAAGTAGATATTGTCATATATCAGTTCGGAGCACTTCGCAGACGTAGGAGGGGTTCTCTCTTAGGTAAGATCGGGGACGTTCAGGCGATTGGTTTGCAAACACCGCAGAAACATTATGAAAATCAATTGCAGATTTGTATTCGTTTTTCTCTCGTCACTCCCCTTCTCTCCATTCCACAGCACGAGCAGAGGAGGAGAGAGCGCGTTGGGGTGGGGTGGGCGGTGGGATGGGCGAGGGTGGTGGCTGGGAGGGGGTGATTGTATTTTTTTTCTAGCTGCTGCTCTTTTTCCCCCCAGGATTGGGGGAAGGAGGAGGGCTTTCTCGTCTGGGGGTCTTACCTCCTCCCTGTGATCAGCACCAGACGAGTGGAAGTGAGGACTTCTTTCCCTCTGCCTGACTTTCCTCCCCCCAGAGAAGTGAATCCTTCCCCGCCCAAGTCTCAGGGTCTCTTACCCCTCCAACCCGCGGGGTCGGCTGCGCCTGTTTATGAGAGTTTGAAGAAGTCCGCTCTCTTCCTGGCCGGAGCTAGGTGTCAAGCCTCCCTGTTTGGAGCCTTTAGAGAGACTCCCCGGAAGAGTATCTGAAGTTTCCCAAAGGTGAGGCAGCCCAGCTGCAAGCCAGTGTCCCAACTTTGTCTGGCTTGCTGTGCTGCTGCTGGCTAGGGACTCCGATTAGTCATAAACGAGTGGTGAGCAGTGCGCCAGCCGCCCAGCCGGTGCCTGGCGAAGTCTGGGAAAAACCTTCTCTAATGTTGTGTTAAATATTTAGTATGAGAGAGTGGCCCTGGGTGAATATTTCATGCCTGCCTTTATTGTCAATCAATGAGAAGAAAGCTACATCCACTGTGAATTTTTCAAATCCCAAACCCCACAGAAAAGGATTGGAATGAGAGCCATGTAGCTTGCACGTCAGGGCCCCTTGGGTTGAAGGCTCAGGCTCCGCTAGGGGACTGAAAAAGAAGCCGAGGGTTGGGGCCCAGGAAGGATTTTTTTTTTGGGGGGTTGAGGACTGGGCTTGGGGCTCCTATCCTTGAATGATTGTGGAACGGTAAGGTGGGAGGTGGAGCCAGGTGTGGGTCTCCAGGATAAACCAGCAAGATAGTGGAAAGGAGCTGTGGACACTGGGGTGTCAGGTCAGGGCCAGGGGCCACTCCCTAGTCAGAGCCCCAGCCCCTTTCCCTGGGGCTGCAGCCAGACATTAGTGCCTCCTTCCTGCTTCTCAGTCCCGCCCTACCCTCCTCTGCGTCTGCCAGCCTCCTGAATGGCTGCGGTCCAAGGGGTAGACTCAGTGATTCTGCCCTCCCTTGCCCTCCATCCCTCTGGGCGCCACAGGACACATCTGGGCAGCTGAAAATCACTTTATTGAAGAGTTCTGGGCTGGGTCCAAGGGGCCAGAGCAACCGGCATGGACAGAAAGCAACCTTAGATCAGGTGGAGCTGCCAAGGCACGATTTGTTCGGGAAGGAGGGGAGGAGTTGAAGCCCCCAAGGACTCAGCCCACTGCACACTCAGGGAATGCCAAAAATAGCCCAAGACCTCCCTACACCCCTAACTTTTGGTTGAAATTGGTTTGCACTTTGAGAAAAAAATTAGATTTGTCTTGAAACATGATGAGGGGCTTTTGTAGGCTCCCAGACCAGACAGGGAAGACACGCAAAAAATTGTAGCTTGTCTCCATATACAATCCCCCAAACCCATTCCTCCTCAACCCTCTTGCCTCCTCAAACTTGCTCAGCCTTTAGAGTGACGCCGGGGTGGGATTGACCTCAACCATGGGTCCCATTCTTGGGGTAGCTCTGGAATACTCGGGGATAGGCCTCAGGGACCGGGACTGCTCTGCCCCCTTGGTCCTGGGCGCTGCTTCTCTAGTCCTGGTCACAACTTAAACCGAAGCAAAGAGGAACTAGATTGGGGCTTTGCTTAACCGTGGGACTTCTCTGTCGGGAAGGGGCCACAGAAAGAAAAAAATATTTCCTCTGGCGTTTCCTCTTTCCTCTAGTCCTTTTTTATAGGGTGAGCTGGGGCCAGCATTTTTAATTATTATGGTGGGGAACTATGGACGGTGGCTTTTATGGGGTTCACGCTGACCTCATTAAACTCGAGTTTATTGGAGGCAAAAATGCTCCCCAAACAGTGATAGGAGCCAGCAAGGAGGAGGTGAGAGGCGCCCCTATCCCTTGCAGAGGTGTGCATGAAGGCTCAGAGCCCCAGTCCCCAGCTTTCCCACTTCCCCCCAAGGCTCTGCTTCCTTCCCCCTCCTGGCCTCCAGGGTGAAGTGGGGCCCAATCCCCTGAGGCAAATCCTGCACAGCTAGGACTGGGGGGGGGTGGGAACTGCTTCCTGTGAGGAGACTGCTGTGGGTCTGAGCACTTGAATTTGACCACCAAAGTTTATTCTGGGGCCACCATAAAAGCGAGCCAGGCAGCTACCAGGAGCTGCTGGCGGCCCTGTTTCCTTGAAACAAAAAAGAAAGGCAAGAAGGAATGTCAAGGAGTTGGTGTCCAGGAAGCGCTGCAGTCTCCCAACAGAGACTTCTGAAAAGTAATATTTTTCCTCCTAAAA
Source organism: Cephalopachus bancanus (assembly GCA_027257055.1). Lineage (NCBI taxonomy): Eukaryota > Metazoa > Chordata > Mammalia > Primates > Tarsiidae > Cephalopachus > Cephalopachus bancanus. The sequence continues at coordinate 355,626 of JAPVLO010000385.1, read as the reverse complement.
GTGAGGCATGAAGTTTAACATGTTCTTTAGCATTGATATGACTTTTGATTCCAACTGAAAAAATTCTTAGCAACTGGCGATTGCTGCTGGGGTCAAGGAGAGAAGGCCCTGACCACTGAGGTCCGCTAGACATTGGCAAAAGTGTCCATGGTGTGGAGTAGCCTCTTGCCCAGCCCTGGGTCCAGGCTACCTGGAAGCATCTGCTGAGCTGCTTGCCCAGGCTGCATCTTGAGGATTCTGGCTGGGGCATCAATGCCTTCCCGACACGGAACTTATCCCAGACCCCGTGCCTTCCCTGTCAAGCCCGCTCCCGGTGGCTTATTTTTACCTCACCTGGCGGACGCCTGTGGATCCTCCATCCACACTGAGTCCCCACCTTCACCTGAAATTGAGAGGGCAGAGCCATCTCGCCCTCCCCACCAGCTCTTGGTGGCCTCTGTCAGCAACGCCAACCAGCCTGGCCGCTAGCAGGCGGCTGTGGTCTGGGCGGCTGCCGCGGTAGTCTGACCAGGGCCACGAGAGACTCCAGCGCCCTGCCCTCCCACACAGGGACAACAGGGGCAGCTTCAGAAGGGGGCAGTGTCTCCTGAATTCTGGTCTGGGTGGCTCCCAGGGTGGCCTCCTGCACACAGTGTGCTGGGGCCACCTTGAGCTTGTGGGCTCTGGGTTCTAGAGAGCATATCATGGTAGAGGAAGGGGCCCATCCCACTGGCCAGGAACCGGGAGGAAGACCCTGAGAGGAGAGGGCCCCAGATAAGTTCAGCGGGCTTGGATTGTAAATCCAGCCCCGTGTGGAGTCCATAAAAAGAAAAGCGGAGCGAGTCCCACGCATGGACACCCTCAGTTATTCCCGGGCTGGGCGAGCAAGGAGGAGCCTTCATCAGACATCGTCTTGCACCTTCTGATGCATATTTCTCTCCCCTACAACAAGATTGCTGTGTTTAATAATCCCTTTAGTATGCTTTGGGATTTTCAGACCAGCAGTTTATCTGGCACCCGGGATATCCCACTCTCAGCCGGGGAACAAGAAGGGGGTGGGACTGCTGGTTCGAGGCTCCCACCTCTCCTCAGACTGGCCATCACTCGAGCCTCCAAGTCAGGCCACCTAAGCTGGTTTACACTGCCTGGAGGGCCCTCAGACCCCTGGAGGAGGTAAGGAGGAGGGAGAAGGGCAGCTTCCCCACCCCCGCAGCCCCACCCAGCTTCCTCTGTGGATTGTCCCAGGAGGCTAGCAATGCGACCCCATTTCTCCCCATAAAAGCTCCATTTTACGAGCCTGTTTCACTGGCCCCCTCACCAAATGCTCCAAAATGAAGGAAATGTCTTTAAAGCAGTCTGGAAATGGAGCTGCTGCTATTGGGCCTTAGCTTCCTAAGCCAGTTGTGGCAGCACAGAAAATACCTTTTCTGGGTGGGATTGCCCTGTCGGACCACCCGGATCTCCTGCCTGGACGCAGGGCAGAGACTCGGTTGGCCTGAGACCCCATTCTCCGGCTTTAGCACCTACTTTAGGCTCGGACCCAGTCCGCGCTGATCAAAGTGAGCTCGCGGCATTTTTATGAGATCAACTTCAGTGGCTCTTTACTTGCAATCAGACGCCTGGGTCGAAAATGCAAAAGGGAACAGCCCATCAATCCAAAAAGGAAAAGGAAAAGAAGGGGGCAGGCATGAGGTGAAAAAATTCAGGTGACACAGAGCAAGATTTTGGACACACACACACACACACACACACACACACACACACATCACACGCACGCGCGCGCGAGCGCGCATACACAAAGCAAAACAAATCAAAACACCCCTTGCCCCCAGCAAGAATGGTTAGCGGGTCTGTCCCAGCCTCCAGGCCCTGCCTTCTGCCTGCACATTCCGCCCCGATTTCCGGAGCCTGGAAGTCAGAGCAGGCAGCAGGTCGCCCTGACGCGCCTGTGCTCTGAAGCTTGATCCAAAAGCTCCCACCGTGTGGACACGCTGCGTGGGGTGAGAGCAGTGGCCCACGCCTGTGCGCCCCAGCAGGGAAGGTGCGTTCTGCCCATGATTTAAAAGACTCCCCCCATTCTGCTGCTTTCCTATCTGTGGTCTCTGTGGTTCTCTCATCACTACAGCCAGAAGTTGAGTTACAGGAAGATTCGCCAGAGATTTATCGCCTGGCCCCAAACTTGGAGAGCCTCGTTGTCATAAACAGCCGTCTATTGTCTAGACTTTTATCTCCGGGTATGGATCGTGCATTAGGGAGGCTCAGGAGATGCGGCCTGGGTCTGAGGGGTGTGCATACAGCCGGTGCCTGCTCCCGACCCCCAGGGGTTTCTTTGCATCGGTTTAGAAGAGTGTACAAATGTGTGTGTGTGCGTTCCTGGAGCTAGGCAGGTATGACTGTGTGTCCACGAGTGGGGGCCCGCACTGGGGAAGTCTCTTTCTTTCTGGGTCTGGGAACATTCCGGTGCGTGTACTTGTGTGTTGGTGAGAATTTGTCACGGTATGCTTTGTTTCTGGGGCATTTTAAGTGTTCCTGCCTGGGCTTTTTCGGGTTTTATTAACCTGCATCCGCTTGGCCTGTTTATGTCCCTTCCAGCAGATGATCTGGTGTGTTTCAATATTGGAGCCCATTGTGTGTATTTGGCTTCATCTAGGAAATGGTTTTGGGTGATACCTTCCCAGCTTACCCCTCAGCTTTCCCCAGCCACCCTGAGTCACATCTCAGCCTCTGTCTTCACCAGGGTGTGGGGCCCTGCCCCATGCTCCATGAGTCCCTAAATCTCCAAAGCGCTTGCCAATTTAATGTCACAGACATGGAGCACATTTTTGCAGACTGAGGTCTGGCTATCTCTATCTTTCCTGCACTAGAAGGAAGTGTCCCAACTCCTAGACCACCTCACTTCCTAGGGCTCCCCTTCCCAGGATGAGGGGACAGAAGAAAGGACCTCCCCAGTTCCTTTCCACTGTTTAAAATCCTCTCCACAGAATTCTAGATACTGCCAAAGAGGGCCGGCTCTTCCCTCCCTGGGGCTTCCTGGCAACAAATGTCCCCACCCTGGCTACCCCCTCAGCCCTATGAGCCCAGGCACTTTGTAACCTAAGAGGCACTTTGCCCAGATTAAATGTCTATGACAGAGATACTTATCACCTTAGATCTTGGGGTCGGAAGCTGCTTTGAAGGCCAGGATCCTTTAATACCACCAGAAATAATCAAATCCTCTCCCTTTGTTTTTCATGATCAGAACACAGGATAGGAGGGGCACCAGGCCCTGAGGCCTGGGAGCTCTGCTGACCATCCCCACTACCCCTGGCTGCTCCCACTCTGCCCTAAGTTCCATTTCAGGCCCCTAATAGGCCGAACCACTCTCAACCAGGTAGGGAATATAGGAGCCGGCTGACCCCAGAAGTTGATTTTCCAAGGGTGGAGGTGATAGCAATTAGGGGCTCTGGGAGCACCAGATGTAAACAGAATTCTCCCCCATGGCCTTCCAAGCATCCCTCTTTTGCCTTGCCATTATAATTTCTATTTTAAAAGCAATGATTAGGCCTTAACGTGGCTCCAGAAGCCCAGAGGAGGCAAAAACAATCTGCGAGGTTCAGGAAAAAGGTGAGTCCTCTGAGATCTCTCTCTGCCAATATTCTCGCCCCCCCCCCCCCCGCGCCCTTCCTTCCTCTCTCCTTTTCTTTCTGTATCCTTAGTGCTACCCTGGAGGAAAAGGATCAAGGATCCCAGTGGAGGCTCCTTCCTCGGGCGCCGTCAAGCCGAGCCTACTGGCTGCCTACCGCGGGGCCGCCGCCGTCCGCAGCTCGCTTGCCGTCTCGATGGCGGCTGCGGCCCCGCCTGACTCCCGGGGTCTCCCTCCCACCCTCCTTTTGGCCGCCCCCCTCCCCTAGACCCACGAATATCTAACATCCTTGCTTCCCCGCACCCAAGGCCTCGGCCAGCCGCTCAGCGCCCGGGGATCGCGGCCGCAGTCCCCCCGGGCCTCGCGGCGGCGCTCTGCGCCCTTCCCCGCCGGCTGCAGCCTCCTCCTTTGCGGGTCGCGGGTTCAAACGCTTCTCTCTCTCACTTTTCGGCGTCTCCTCCTTCCTCTCCGCTTCGGGATCTGAGCGATAAATGGAGCCACGTCTGCTACCGCACCGGCCCTCCCCGCCCCTGCTGCCTCTCTGCTCCTTACCGAATGCACCGCCTTGTTTTCTGAAGGAAACCGTAACATTCAGACAGTTAAGCTGTACAAGAACTTTTCTTTATGACGTTTAATTTTCTCTCCAGCGCTTACGTCCTGCGCCGCCTCGCAGCGGAATGGAATGGGTTTAGACGCCGGCAGCCGGGGAGAGGGGGCGCCCGGAGTCGCAGACAGTGGCCGAGAGATGCGGAAGACCGGGAGACACGGGGGGGGGGGGAAGAGGCGGGGGAGGGGGAGGACAGAGAGGGGAGGGGACCCCAGCTGGAGCGGAGCGGAGCCGGAGACAGAAAAGGAGAGAAAACTTTCCCGGAGTCTTCATTAGTTGATTTCAACGTTCGCCGCTTTCCCCGGCCGGCAGAGCTCACCCCCAATAAAAGGAGGGGGGTCTTTTTTTTTTTAAGGCCCCAAAGAGTCTTGTGTTTACAAGACCAGAAACGCCACGGCCGCGTCCCGGCAGAGAGAAAGGCTGAAATGGAGGACCGGCGCCTTCCTTATAAGGTACGATGCTAACTTGACCTTCACTTTGTCATGGCGCCCCCGCCCACCCAGACTGCTGGGGCGGCAGGGCAGGGGCAGCCGCCTCGGCCCTGCTTCTGCCTCTCGCCTCTTTCAAGCTCGGTCTCGCTTCTTTTCTTCTTTCCATTTCCCTCCTTCAGTCTTTTTCTTGCTCTTTTCCCCCACCTATTCCTGTTTATTTCCTTCCTTCCTTCGTTTTCTCCTGCCCCTTTCTTTCGCCCGTTCTGCTCGATCTTGCCTGCTGGTCTCACGGTTTCCCTCATTTCTGTTTTCCCTTGCTCTCCTCACTGCCTTTATGGCGACCTCTACCTCTCCCGCGGCCTTCTGGTCTCAATCCCCGGAACGAGAAAAAAAAAGCATTTTCAATCCTCCCTTCAATCTAGCTCTGGACTGACTGACGTCCACAGCGCTAGCCTGGCTTTGGCCCCCACCTAGGGGAGGCGACTCCAAGAAAGAAGGCCAATTTGGGATCAAAAGGAGGCTTCTCTTTGGGCCTGGTGCCCACTTGAGGATGATAATGTACTTGGCTTTGATAAGATCCTGTCTTTCTCTCACTGGCCTCACCTGCAAGGTCTCCGTGACCCTCGTGGCCTTGGATTGAGAGCAAAGCCTTAGACTGGGGACAAGGGGGGACCAGAGCCCACTGCTCCTGAGACTATGGGGGGAGGCAGAGTTCAGGTATTAAATTGTTTGCTTCCTCTGGGCTTTCAACGCCTAAAATCCTAGAGATTTCCCTTAAGCAATCTGGGGGAGGGAATTTAGAGAATTAGAGATTTCTGGAAATTCACTCACATGTGAAAACAGGAAAGAGGTGGATGATCAGGGCCTCTCTACCTTGTCTCTTGCTGCCTCCCAAGTCCAGCAGAGCCTCCGACATTAACTCTACTCATGTCTTGTGTGGCTATAAAATAATATTATCGACACCCCTATAATTATCTATTAACCACTTACTTGCAGTGATTACAATGCTAGAGGAGGTGGGTCTATGCAGACAAAGTAACGCTCAGCAAATGTCCTGGAAAATGAAACTGGATCGGAGGCATTCAGGTTGGCTCTTTGGTGCTTTCCTGAGTATGTTCCAGAATCTATACGCTGCTGCCTAGGGCCTCCTTGCATTGGGAGTAGCCATTTTGTAGGGTTTAGGGTGATATTGGGAGACCCTGCCATCTCCTTTTCCTGTATATTCCATACACCCCCCACCCCTCCTCCTCCTCTTCTGCACCAGAGAGGGTCAGGCAATAAAAGAGAAATGCTTTCTCTCTCTCCCCCTACAATTATCCGAATAATTGCATGAATTCTTCCTGGAATACCACTGTGTAGTCAGGGTCAGGATTTCAGCAGGAAGTACAAGGGACAGGATTCCAAATGGGGGAAGTGAAGAGAGTCCTGCGTCCTTACATTCCCAGACTTTATAGTTCTGTCTAGTGTTACATTGTTTCTTCAGGCAAAGATCTTTGTTCGCCTTCATTCATATTTCTCCCTCCCCCGCCTTTTCTTTCTCTCCCCACACCCCGCCTTTTTTGGTCCCTTTAAAGGAGGCTCAGATCATCTTCTGCTCTTAATAGATGACTATAAAAGTAAAATTAATTCCCCCCTGCCCTTTAATATCAATATCTCTCCGTTAAGTATGCACATCGGCAAGAATAAACAGAATTAAGTGCTGCAACCCAAACTAGCAATTACACCCAAGTTTTTTTTTTATTATTTTATTTTCATTGGGTCTGGCTTATCCAGGGGTGTACGTTCTGGCATGAGATAACCAGGGGGTATGTGTACTGTTTTTTTTTTTACAAGCTCGTTGGGGCCTGAGCCAGCACCGACCTGGTAGAAAAAGCAGCCGTGAAGCCAGACGGAGATGAATGTGAACCATGCAGAGAAATGCAGACCCAGTAGCAAAGCAGCACACCCCGAACAAATGTGGCAGAGGGCGAGACAGGCACTCACCAACAGAGGTTTATGTGTTTTTATTTGTAAAATCTGATGTGGTTTCCAACAGGAAAAGGAAAATTCAGGGAAGGGGAGGAGAGAGAGAATCATCCAGGTCCTTGCTCACGGCATGAACACCAGAAGGAGAAATCGCAGAATAAACCTGAGCCCGCACCAGGGCAGCACCCGGACGGGTCTGCCGCTGCCCCACATGCCACGGGGCTAGATCCTTGAAGCCCCCCCTCGCGGCCGCCCCAGCTTCCTAGCTCTCCTTATCATCTCCATCTTTATGAGGAGGCTTGTTAACAAGACCATCGAGCTGGCCACGCACATCTATCTCAGCCGCGTATGCTCAGCCGAGCAGCGGCCGGTGGGGGGACTGGGAGGCGCTAATTAATTGATTCCTTTGGACTGTAAAATATGGCCGCATCTACACGGAACCCACGGACTCATAAACAATATCTCTGCTGGGTGTAAGTGCACTATCTCTCAAGGAATTTTTCCATAGGCATGTATCAGAGGGTTTTTAGTTGTTAAGGAAAAACTCAAGTGGGACACATGTTTAGGGGCAAGTCAGCTCAGCGCCAGAAAACATCTCTCTGAAAGTGGTGGGAGTGAGTTTTGTGGGAAAAAAGCTTGGGTTATGGGCTAGCCTTCCCTGCTGCTTGTGTAGACCTGATCCAGTTTAAGGATCACAAGAAACTGAGAGGCTGGGTAGGCCACAAGCCTCTCTGCCCTAGCTGGATGCCGGGGAGTGAGACTTGGAAGCTGGGATCTAACCTTTGCTTCGTGCTGCTTCCTAGACTCAAGATTCAAAACTAAAATGAAAAAAATGAAACAAACCCTAACCTTCAGGATCCCTCGGGGGCCCAGCACACACCTAGGAATCCACCTGCCTGCCACACAGCTCACCCGAGCACTGTGGCACCTCTCTCCTAACCGGCAGCACAGAGTAACTCTATAATATACTTAGATTTGGTCTAGAAGAACACATCTTGAGACACATTGGGTAACCTAAGTTATATGTAGCTTATTCCATACAAGCGTGATTGTACAGTGAGGACCCTGCCCCAAGCAGGACTTTGTGCTCTAAATATAGACCAGACTTGAAACAAGAGTTGCAACAGGAAAACAGTGATAGGCGAACGCTTATATAAATAATACACGTGGCTATAAGAAGAAGGGCTTAAAAGACAGAAATAATAGAAATACAGAATGGAAAAAAAGGCTCAGCAAACAGACATGGTCATTGCCGATGCCCGAACTTCCTCTTACGATGGTTTTTAAGGTTTCCGGAGAAATGTGTGTGATAAATACAATATGCAAACTCAAAGAATGTACTTTCCATATATTTGGTAAACACACATCGTATATGTGAAAATAATTTACAGAATATGATTTCCACACACTAGGTAGATACGCACTTTGTGTATGTATAATACTAGGAAGTATTTTCCGTGCAGTTTTTAAATGTTGATATGTGTGTTCATATCCGCATGCATTTTCCATGCACTGACTCTATATGCTTTATGGCATGTATACACATCCGTAGCTAAATAGACTCAAGATCACACCTTCCTTGCGTAGTTTATGGGCTCGCGTGGTGTTTATATGTGTAAATAAATGTTTGTGTGTGGTGAATATACATGCTATGTGGAGTCTTTCCCCAGTAGGGTGCTTTCACATGCAGGAGGTAAATGTGCTTTGTGTGTGTGCTTTATAGAGAAATGTAATTTCTATGCTTCACTGTACAGATATCTGCATTTTAGACTGTGTTTCAATGTGTCGGCGATGGCGGCACTATGATCAGGTGTGTATTTTATAAAACGCCTTTTCCATGCTCTCTGCGTGTGGACAGTGCACCTTTCTAGAACGCTTCCCGAGCAAGGGCTACTGGTGGGTTCCACCCTCACAGACCTGTCCTCCAAGAAAGTGAAGACTTGTCTACTAAGCGGCTCTCGCTGGAAGAGCAGAAATCGCCCGCTGGCACCGACTGGTTCGTGTTGACTAAAGGTTCAGCTGTGTTTGGTCTCCGGGCCCGCTTTCTTGGCTCCTATGCCAGGCTCCAGCGGGCGGCACAGGCCTTAGGCGCCTGGGGCAGAGCAGCTAGCGGTGAGAAGCCAGGCAGGAAGATGGGCCGCCGCCGTGGGGACACCGCCTGCCGGGCAGAGGGAGGGCACTTCGGAGAAAGGTCTGGTTCCCGCAGCCCGGGCAGCGCCGCGGACTTTTCGAAGTCTCCCACAAATTCACAGGGCGCACCGCAGGCCTGGGGTGCTCAGGGACGAGCGACTGGACAGGCCCGGGGCTCAGCGAGGCAGTTTCCACTGCTCCCGCCAGCAGGGGTCATCCCGTCCTTCGCGGGGGCTAGCAGCCCTCAGGAGGCGACCAGCGCGGCCGGCGCTGCGGGCGGGGCAGCGACCCGGGTCAGCCGGTCTGTGGACGCGCCGGCTTTCCTCTCTCCGGGACCCCGAAGCGGCCCGCAGCCGGGACCACGATGGACAGGGCGAGGAGGCACCGAGGGCCCCAGGCGTGAGCCGGAATGGCCTGGGCGCCCGCGTCCCCCTCCGGCGGCAGGCGCGTCTTTGTCTCGGGTCTCCCCGGGAGCGGCGGCCGCGAGCTCCGCGCGGGACTGGCAGAGGTGGAGGCGGCGAGGTCGCAGAGGCCTGCGGTGGGCGCCGGCCAGGGCCTCCCCGCAGAAAAACGGCAATTCTGTCTCCACCAAGGCAGACGCGGGACGGCCGCGCGGGGCGGAGGCTCGGCACCGGGGAGGCTTTGGTATCCGCCACCTTCCTCCCACACCGAGGCTCACCGAGCCCCTCTCCCGCGCTCCCGCAGCTCGCGGCGCAGGGAGGGGCTGGCGGTTCCGGGGTGCGTTCCCCGCGCGGCCTGGGGCCGAAAAAGTGCTCCAGTTTTCCCGGATGTGGCGGAGAGGGTGGGCAGGGGCTCCGGCCTGGCCGGAACCCCAAGTCCCCCGGGTTTGCTTTGTTTGCGGACCGGGGCCGCGGTCCCGGCTCAGCGGCTCAGCTCGCCCGGGGATCTGAGCCATCGATCCGCAGTTTCCGGCTACATTAACATCCACGGAACCCGGACTGCCGGGCCCATCTCCTGCCCGCTCGATAGATAAAGGCTTTAAATACCCAGGTTGGCCTGTGCAAGCCGGAGCGGAGCAAACGACTGGGTGGATATTCAAGCCCAAATACAGAACTCATTCGGGTGATGCGCGCGCGCACACAGCAGCAGAATTATTTTCTATCTATATTATCCAGATAATTCTTCTCTTTTCTTGCTCCTCAGGACCCAGTTAGAGACACGGGGTGTTTCAAGTTAGTGGAGTGAATCGTTGTTTGGGGCTTACACTAGACCAATTGTTGCAACACAGACGAAATCGTCACCCAGATCCAGAGCTCAAGCTGCGCCCTGCGCCGTAGATTGTGATTGCAACCACGATCCCGTCTTTGGCAAGGGACACCCAACGACTTGTTTTTCAGCCATAAGGAGGATATAGTGTCTCTTCTTCTCTGACAACTTCCCCAGTTACTGAGTCTCTAGACCTGCATAGACACCACCCAACCGGGTGCCTTCTCTCTCAAATTGGGAGTGTCTGTGAATAAATTAAGAGCCAGTTGTTAGTGGCTCTCCTAAATACACTCACTTCTTTTTAGCCAGAAATACCTCCATTGTTGACTCTTCCTGTGTAGACATGCCTTAAAAACCATATAGTTTGGCCTGGATTGACGGGGATTCAGACTCCTTTATTCAGACCCAGGCTCAGTCACCAGACCCAGGCTCAGTCACCAGGCCCCTCCCCCAGCTCATGACTGCCAAAGCTGCCATCTTCAGCCTTTGCTACTCTGTGGGTCATTTGTATGAGCGCTCCAAGACTTGGGGTCTCCTTCCTGCCTGCACCCCTCAGCTTCATAAGAGATTAGGGGTTTAGCCGGGCGTGGTAGCACGCGCCTGTAGTTCCAGCTACTTGGAAGGCTGAGGCGGAAGGATCGCCGGAGCCTAGCTGGTCGAGGCTGCGGTGGCCGGGAGCAGCCACCGCACTCCAGTCTGGGTGACAGAGTGAGACTCCAACTCAAAAAAAAAAGAGACAGAGAGAGAGAGATTAGGGGTAAAAGGAGAATGGAATTTAGTTTAAATTCACCAATTTCTCTAATTACAGGGATAAGGAAGTGGGGGGGTTCAGGGCTGGAGGCGTGGCTCAGAGGCTGGACTTGGTGGGGGCTTCTGGTATTCCTGCACAGGCTTACCTGTGGTAATAATGAGGTGGTAGTGAAATTTGAAGGAGACTCCTTTTACTGGAGCCAGACAGCTAGATGGGGTGAGGGAGAGAGGCACAAGGATGGAGGAAGAAAGAGGGCATTCCTTACAGAGGAAGAGGTAGGTGGAGGGGCAGAGGGTGCATGGTCACATCTTAACTCTACTGCTAGCCTGGACCTGGGCTTTCCTCTGGCATGGTCTGCAGAGGGTCCCTGGCTTTAAGAGGAGAAATCTGTTTCACCAGTTCCAAGGGGTCTTTAGCCCCCTCAGCATCTTTCAATGCACAAAATGTCCTCTCAGAGTGAATTGGGATTAGGACAGGGTTAAAGCTCTAGACCCACCAACCCCGCACCATCCCAGTACCCAGGTCACTTTCACTGCCCCATCCCAGTTTCTAGTCTTCAAGTTCCTGCAGCAAGACCACCTTATCAGAGGCTGGTGTCAGTCCTCTCTGGGCTGTCCAAATTATTTTTATGGTCCTATGACTCCTCAGTGCTCCCTTTCCTCCCCCAGTCTACCCCCCCCCCCACATTTTCTCTCTGCTTGGGACTGGAGAGAGAGATGAGACTGGCAGCTCATCTACAGAAATCCCGGGTGAGGATTTCATCTATGTTGCAACAATTGGTCTAAGCCCCAAACTGCAAATGCTTGTACATTTTTGTTGCCCCTGCAACCACTCTTCCTTTATTATTATACATTTTTAAAAGTTTTTTTTAATTCACCTGAGCTGGAGAAGATGAAGTGAGAAACACAGGAAACTGGGGCTCCCATTCTCCTTGGGTAGAATTTTTGTTCTTAAAAAATCACATAATCATAATCCATGTTTTAATTATTATTATTATCAATATTAATATGATGAAGCAACTCTGTACAAGGACTATATAAAGGGAGAAAACGTGCTAAAGACAGATGTTTGAGTAGGAGGGCGTACTACAGAGAGCTGGGGTTGGAGGCAGAGAAGGGCAACTACCCTCTGGGACTACACTAGGTACCAGCGACAGACACAGAGAACAAGACACAGATTGACAGAGAAGCTCACGGAAGTCGAGTTTAAAGCGACGGGAAGAGAATATTGCATATCTTTGTCCCCCCACTCCTTTTGGAGTGCTCTGGTCTCTCTTCTCTATTAGAGTGGGAAGCAGGTCGGGTGGCAGGTCTCAAATCCAGCACCCGAGAGCAGGGGTCACAGCAAGAGCTGCATGGAAGGGCTCCAGTGGGTGACCAGGCAAGGTGGGAAGTGCTTCATGCCAAGGGCGAGCCCACCGGATACTGCAGACCGCTGGGGGGGGTGATTTCTGGGACTTTGTACGTGGGTAAAACAAGTGAATGTGGGTGGGGAAGTGTCAGGTGTCAGATGCCCAGTGGGAGATGGAGGCGTGTGACTGGCTCGCCATTCTTCAGGCTCCTGAGAGGACCGTGGGGCTGCCCGCTTGCAAGGGAGGGTGGGATGAACCATGCTGGCTGGGCTTGGCCAGTATGTGTCTGCCTGTGCCTCCATACAATCCTGTAGAGAAACCAGAAGCTGGGTACGGGTGGGGAAGTGGAGGGCTCTGCGGAGGGTTTGCTAGGGGAGATTCTCCACAGGCAGGAAACACTCCAGTCCAGCAAGCCAGTTTCCCACTGTCCAGGCTGCCCCGAACTCCCATCAGTGCCCTACCTCTCACCCCTCCTGCTCCTGGCAAGGGCAGGACAGCAGATGGGAGGCTGGAGGAGTCTTGGGGAGACGGATAAAAATGAAGCGCAGAAAGGCTGATGGGCTCACTCACTGCTCCTCTCCAAAGCCAGCCCAGGATCTCCTGGTCTGGGATTGGGGTCTGCAGGAGTCTGGATAAAAGTCCTTCCCTCTTAAGAGAAGACCCTCACTGGCCTCCAGCCATTCTAGGGAAGAGCCCACGCCTCCCTCTGCTCTGGTCCTTGCCCTCCGCGGAGGCTGCTCCCTGGCCGGGAGGTGGAAGCAGCAGGTCCTGAGACAAAGGGCAATGTTGGGGGGCGAGTGGGGGAAAGAGAGAAAGGAGTTGGGTGGGGGCTGCGGTGCCCCCTCCTTCATTGTCACCAGCCTGGGAAACCGGGGCCGAGTGGGGCCTCAAAGGCCGGTAGCCCCTTTAAGGGCGAATTCTCCTCCCGCCTCGTAAATTACGCCGGTCCAGCCTCCGGCCGTGACCGTGAACGCCAGCGGGGAAGGGAGAATCAGCGGCCGCCGCCGTGGCTGCCAGAAACTCTCCGGCCAATCAGCGTGACGCTCCGCAGCCGGGTCTACAGCCTCTTGGACTTTCGGGAGGGCCGGGTGGGGGGCTCGGGGTGGCCGCTGGACCCGAGGTTGCGCCCGCCCGCTCTCAGTTCCCGCTCGCCGCTTCCGGTTCGCTGCCGCGCGGGCGCCGGAAGAGTGGACGGCAGCTCACCTGCGAGCGGGTGTTCGCCCGGGACGGGCAGGGGGCTCAGGAGAGGGGTGGGGGCCAGGGGACCATTCTGGCCACCCGTCCTAGAGGGGGCATGAGGCTGACGGTCCTTGGCCGCAGTCCGGTCTGCCACACGCCAGCACTGTGCCCGCTGGGCGTCCTGGAGGCCCCAGACTCCGCGGACTGGGTCTCGCTGGTCACGTTCTTCTCCCGAGCCTCACTCCCTCCTTGGTTCCCGTTTCCTCCGGCCCCGCCAGAGCCTCCCTGACCCCTCGCTCTCTCCGCTGACCCTCCACTCTTGCTACGTCCTCCCAGCCTCTCCCCACCCCGCCAACTGTGAGTTTGGGGCGCCTTGGTTCCACTGTCACCACTGTCGTCTGCTCCTGTAGGTGAAGAGGCTAAGACCACGCACGGCAGGGAAGTGGAGAGAGGGGACATCTGGGCCGAGGCTCCTCCAGATCCTCAGCGGGAGGCGCAGCGCCCCAGTCTCGCCTCAAGGAAACCCGCCCGCCGCCCTGAGCCTTCCCTGCCCCTGCCACCCGCACAGCTGCGGGCTCTCGCTGCTCTCCCTGGCCGGGTCTCCTCCCTTCTCTTTGGGACCTGGCCGCGCCTGCTGGGGGTGTGTGGGAGGGAACCACAAACAAAACGGACAAGAGGACGTCCAGGGAGGGCCTGCCAGAGACGCCTGGCGTTCTAAGCGGGGACTGTGTCCTCGGCGGCGCCCCCTCTTGCTCTCTGCCAGGGCCGGGCTCAGTCTGGGGCTGGCGCCCGCGTCCCGCCCCCTAAAAGAAGGAGAGCGCTTGCTCCCTCAACAGAAGCCTTTTCTTTTTCATTCTCCGGTTCTGAAACCAGATCTTGACCTGCTGGTCACTAAGATTCAAGCGGTCTGAGAGTTCCCTCCGGCGCTGGCGTGTGATGAACTCGTTGACCAGAAACTCGCCCTCCAGCTCCGCCAGCTGCAACTTCGAATAGGGCTTGCGCTTCTTCCGGGAGCGGCTGTGGATCGGGTACCAGGGCGCGCCTGGGTGGACATGAACGGCAGGGTTGGCCAGAGGATCAAGGGGTGACCAGCCCAGCGCCCTCTGCTCTGCCCAAGACCCTTTCACCTCGGCCTCAGCCTGGACCCCAGGCCCTTCTCTCCCCTCTCTGCCCTGGCCCCCATCCCACCCACTCCCCACCTTCTTACTCTGTCTTCCCCTTCCCCTCCTGCCTCACCTCCCCGGCCCCAATTCCTGCGGCGGTATCCAAGACCCTTCCATGTCCCCATCTCCTCGCTTCTCCTTAAGCCTCTCCCGGAATTTCTTCTTCCCAGGCCTCTCCCTCCCACACCGTCCAGGACTGGATCCCGGATCAGTCAGAACAGACACGGGCGAGTGGGGAAGAGTAAACCGTCTTCACCGGTGTTTCTTAACGCGAAACGCGTAGGTAACCGGGGCCTGCGGGAAGGGGGAGGGGGAGGCACCCAGGCGAGCGAGGACCAGGCTCCCCGCTCCCATGTCCTCACTCCCAGGCCTGGGGAAGTCCCGGAGGGACCCCGTTCTCCGGACTCCCTGCCCCCACCCGCCGCAGGCGGACGAAAAAGGAAACCTCTCTAGTTCTTTTATGGGGATATTTACATGTTTATAGGCCCCCCATCCCGCACTTCATTTTAAAAGAAGCGCTTCCTCGCCACACAGTCTGTCACCCCAGGCGGCCCGGCTCAGTCCTACTCTGCCCGCCCCGGTGAGACGTCCGGCCTGAGTCCCCGCACGAGTGGGCCGGGGTCCTTACCGCTGGCCGACAGCCCGCCGCCGGGGTTCAACGGCGACACCAAGCTGCCAGGGTCGCCCGCGCCGGCGCCCTTGTTGCCCTCGTTGAGCAGCGACGAACTGGAATCGGATTCCAGCGACTGGCACGAGGGAGGGTCGTGCGGGGGTCCCGAGCCGCCGTCGCCGCCGCCGCCGCCGCCCGCCGCGTAGTCGTACTTGAAGCCGAGCGCGGGCGGCCCCGACGGCTCCAGCGGCAGCAGCGCCGCCCCGGGCCCGGCTCCCGGGTCGCGCCCGCGCTCCTCACGCTTCAGGCCCCCGCCACCCTCGGCGCACGGCTCGCGGTAGTAACTCTTGCTGTCCTCCACGCGCGCCAACTCGCACGTGCGGCCGAAGGGCGGGTTGAGAGACACCGGGCTGCCGAGGTAGGGCTGCGGGTAGCCATTGCACGGCTCCGCCGACGGCCAGGGCAGCGAGCACACGTTGTCGCGGCGCGGGTAGGACAGAGAAGGCAGCCCGGGCAGCTGCGCCCCGGACGCGCGGAAGTTGGGGAAGTAGAAGGTGTCTCCCGTGTGGATGTTTACCAGCGGCCCCACAAACCCGGGATTCAGGAGATTATGCTCGCCCATTTCCGCGGGGCCCGGCCGGCAGCTTCTACTTTATTGCTATCTGACATTAAACATAGTTAAACCTGCACCGGCCACCCATTGGCCGCCCCGCTCACGTGGGCGCCGCCGCCAGGGGGAGGGGTGGGGACAACCGATTCCCCCCCACCCCACCCCTCACCAACTCCAACTTCCCCCTTCCCCTTCCCCAATCCCGGGGCTGGGGGGTGGGGGGACAAAGGGCGGGGGCAGGTTTATTCGCTAAATTCCAGTTTAAAAAAAAAAATCATATAAAACCTAGCGCAGAGTAAAGCAATTGCCCAACAAGGGGCAAGAGAAAAAAAAACACCAAAAATGCCCGCACATATACACCCCTGCAACCTGCACCCCCTCCCCAGATGTATTATCTTACCGCCAACAGCTGGCCAAGCACAGCCCGCCCCTCTTTAATTAGCTCCTTTATTAACTAAAACCGTTGGAATTTACAATATCTCCCCAATAAATTACTATTAGATATTGTGTCATATAAAGTTTACTGGCTGTTTAAGGAGACGGATGAGCCCTTTGGCTCGGGGTTTATTTACAGTAGAGGCGAAGTGGGGGTAAGGACAGGTTTCCCTGCCGCTGTCTCTCCCAGCCCTGCCACCGCTGGCTCATCCTCATCATCACCTTTCGCCTCAGGAATTTGGAGAGACATTTGGGGTTTTCTCCCCCAAGAAAGGTGCAAGGAGAATTGATAACGCTGAATCTTTCCGCCGGAGCCGGGAGCTGCCCCAGCCTCACACCTTCACTCACCCATTAGAAAGAAGGATGCAGAAGGGAGGCCTAGAAAGGACATGGACTTGCCTGCCTTCTCTTGAGAATCTAGGGGCTCAAACTACTCTTCCACAGCTACTTCCAGGGACTGAGGAGCTGCTGGGCATCTCCCGGAGTCTTTGCAGCAAGAGGCTTTGAACCTCCGACAGGGATTGACCTCCGACAGGGATTGACCAGCCTGAGTGGGGCCTAATTCCCACTGCCGAGGAGACGCCCACACCCTAGAACCGAGCCAGCCTGCCCCTGGGACCCTCAGACAACAGTGCAAAGACCAGCAGTAGGTTGCTGCCCTAGGGGGCTGGGGATGGGGGGGGGAAATCCCTGGAGAATTGTCTTGTTGGGGGTTTAAAATTATATTTATGGTACAAACCTCAGAAGCTCCTTCCAGAGAAGGCTGAGAACCCAATGCTGGCCATTGGCGAGATAATCAACATCTGCAAAACCACAACCCGATCTCAACAGGTCCACAGAACACAGCAGAGCGTATTAAAAAGGGAAAGAAAATAAAACTCCCAAGACCAGATGTATCCTACTGGGGTCTAGTGAAGAAAACATTCGAATTTCTATGTGATTGTTTCAAGCTCCTAACCAACGTACGGTTTAAATAAGACAAATAGCTCAGCGAACGTCTACATATGAAAAAATATCGGAAGATTTAAAAGAAAACTGGAGATTGAGAGAGTCCGAGAGAATACAAGAGAAAAAAAATACATATAGGTGGAAGTTAAATATCCCAGCACGAGCCGAAGCTACAAAAACAGACCGAAGCAGAGAAGATTCTCCCTCTTTTTCGCTCTTCTTCCCCTCTCTCCTCTGCAGGACACGGCGAGAGAAACGCGGATTCTTCGAATTCCACCGCTCCCGGGCGATTTCATATCCCAAACCGTAGCTGCTCACTCCGACAGAAATGTGTCCCCGCGGGCGCCGCCCTGCCCGGAGCAGCTCGAAGCTTGCAGTCTGGCGCCCGCCCCTAGCCCTGCCCGGCCGGTTCCCCTTCCCTGCCCCGGCGCGCCAAGCTGCAACCCGGGCCCTCCCGCCCCCGGAGCCCGCCCCGCGACGGGCCCACGAGCTCGAACCCAGGCCGAGCCGTGGGACGCCAGCCGTGAGCAGTCACCTCCAGTTAGAGCCAGGAGCGCCACGGAATGGACATGAGACTGGGCCGGGATTGGCCTCCGTGCGCCTAATTGATAAGAGGCTGCGGAGAGGAGCATCCTTCAGCTGCAAATCCCGTGTCAGCATCTCTGACATCTTATTTATTTTCCCTTTTCTAGGATGCGCTAATGAGCGCCACTGAAAATTCCATTTTTAAAAAAAAAATTATTTGGCGGTTCTTTTGGTCATAAAGATAAACAGGGCGTGACTTTAATATTGCTGTATATTTCGGTCAGAACACTGCGCCGGCGGCGAGGTCTCCACCCAGGCTCTCCAGGCCTCGGCCGCTATTGTTGGTGTGAGACATGGATGCCGAGCTGGGCTTTGCCGAATAATCACTAGCCTTTGTGGGGTGGAGTCTTTTCCCCATTCTCTTTTCCCTTCCCCGATGATGCCCGTCTCCTAGAAGAGGGACCCCCGGAGGAAGGTCTCAGCCTCTCCGCATCCCTTCCCAGCGCAAATTCCAGGCCTGGAGCTGTGCTCGCTGCCCTGCCCGGCCGGGCGGCTGAGCGAGGAGCCGCGGCCACAGGGCGGCAGAGGCAACGCGGGGAAGTGAGGATGGGACGAGGGCTTCCTTCTTTCATACTCGCATCTCTCCCAGCCCGATTTGGCTCCATCAGAGGAGGCCGTTTCCCCAGGTCTGGAGCTCTGTGGGCACAGAGGCGCGCATAAACTCCTCTTCCTTCCGGCAGGAGAAAGAGCTGCCTGGAAACACGAGCGACACTCGCACCCCCGATGTCTTGCTCCCTGAGACCCACTGTCAACCTAGGGAGTTTCCGGACCAGGAGAGGACCCAGGCAACCCCAGCGTCCAGCCTCTCCCCTCGGTGCACCACTGCGGCTCTGCTCGCCGCTCGGGAACCCCGCCGCGCACGCAGCTCAGGCACCCATTTTTAAACCGGGCTGGGACCTAAATGCGTTCCCGACCTGGGTCCCCGGGGCCGGCGGGAGGCTCGGGTGAGAAGCGTCGATTCTAAATCCAGCCTCGGCGAGAGCAACTCGCCAGGAGCAGACTGGGGCCGGGTGAGGGACTGGCAGGGACTGCAGTGCCAGGCGTGGGGCGGCGAGCACTTCGGTGACCACGCGCCAAACCAGCGTTGCTGGGGCCGAGGCTCCCGAACCGCGGAGCGATTGGTGCTTCCGGTCTCTCCCGCACATTCGTCAAATCACAAGGCTGGGAGAGGTGGCCTGCCCGCTGGTCCCTGGGCCGCTGGCTCCCGCCGCAGCTGGCCAGGCTCAACCGGGCCCCGCTCATTAACTCGGGGGTTAATTAAAGCTGAAGGCACGGATGCGGTCCAAGGCTCTCCTTGAAGACCCAGGGCAGCCCGCTCCTTCAACCCGGTCTCTGCCTGTGCTGCCATGCCTCCCGCATCCTCGCGGCCTCTACCGCGGCGGAGTTCACTATAAAATCTACGCCCGCTCGGGCGACGGGGGCAAAGTCGCCGCGGGCGGCTTAGGCCGCAGGAATCGGCAGTGAGCGACCGCGTTCGGGTTTTCCTGCGGCCCAAGACAGGGAATGACGCCGCGCGGGACTGCCTTCTCCCTGGTCTGAGGGGCCGGAGCGGCCCAGTTCAAGGTCACTGTCTAGTCTGCAGAAAGCGGTTCTGCCGCATATGCAAATTAGACCAGGCCGGAGCCCCAGAAGGGGTGTAGCGGAGCGGGGCCGGCGTGGGGGGAGGGGCGAGAGGAAGGGACGATGAAAAGGGGCTGAGTGGGAGGGCCTGGCCCAGGCCTCATCCGGCCCCCCAACCCCATCTGTCTCGCCCCTTTGGGGGCAGCTTAGGCCTTGGAGTGTCCCTTTGTCGGATTCAGACAAAGCTTGGGGGGGCGAGAGTAGGGGTCTCAGTCTCCTCTTCCATCTTCTCGGCCCTTTCGGGGGTTGGAGCCCACCTGGCTCCCAGCTCTCCCTGCGGGCTCCCAGGACTCGAAGAACCGATTGGGAAATCCCTTCCCTAGGTGCTGATTTTTAGGGATCTGCAGCCTGGAAGAGGAGGACTTGCAGAGAAGCTGGCTGAGGGAGGCCCGTCTGGCTTGAAATCAAGCAAGCAGCTTGAGGCCAGCAGAGTCCCTGGCTCCTCCAGTCAGGCTTCCTGAGGCTCTTCTGTCCCCACCTCAAAAAACAAAACAAAACAAAAAAAAAACCCAGACCACTGCCTCTCAGAAAGTGGGATTGGGCGAGAAACCCCAGGCCAGGTCACCTGGAAGACCACCTCTCTATCCAACACCTGAGCATACCCAAATGGACCCTCTCCCGGGTCTCCCTGTCCTTGGGTGGCGCGCTAACGGTTAAGAGTGCTGCGCAGCTCTGACATTTTCCCCCTCCACCAGCAGAGGATATCCTCCACCTAGTGAATTACTGAGTGTCAGGAAAGGTGTGGGAACCAAGCTAAAAAAAAAAAAAAACTCATCCAGCGCCACACCCACGGCCGCCTGCAACGTAACAGAGAGACCAGGCCTTGGCCCCGCGGACCTCTGAGCTGCGTGGGGGCTACCCCGAGTGCCCTCGCCCCTCAACCTGGTCCGGCTCTGGGGAGGAGAGGAGATCTGTTTGGGGTCACTTAGCGCAACCATTCCGCGGCTTTCCAAAACCAGGATTCCAATCCGGACGGAGGAGAGGGGCCCGGGCAGACTGGGGTGGGAGCCACCGGCCCAGGAGGCTGGTGGGGGTGGGAGAATGCACTGCCAGCCACGGGGCTGGCTGGGTTGGGCGAGCGCAGAGGGGGGCGCGGGTACACCTACCTTTGGAGACACAGGAGGTTCAGAAGGGTGAGGGGCAGCAGTTCTCAGCCTCTAGAAACCTTCGGGATCCCCTCCCCAAGGCCTCCCGCCGGCCCAGCCATGGTATCCAAGGAGGGCGGGGCGGGGGGAGATGGAGGGAGCGGCCTGCGACAGGCGTGCGGGAGCTGAGTTGCCGGAGCATCTCTGGAGAGGCCGCCTTTTATGGGCGTTATTAGCGCCCTTGTCTAGACTGGAGACGACACCTCCTCGGTGTATAAACAGAGGCGGCGGGCTCCGGCGGGAAAGGGGATGGCGCGTCGAGGGGGCAAGCGGCCCTCCCCTTCGCTGGCCACCGGAAGATCAAGGCCTTTTCCACCCTGCCCCCCTTCCCTGAGCTCCCTGTGATGTCAAGGTCAGAAAGACCTAGTCACGGTCAAGGCTAAAAGAGGAAGAGCCTGGTTGGTTGCGAAAAGGCTCTGGCCCCCTCCCCCTCCTCCCAGAAGCCCCTTGCTCCCCAGGGCCCCTCAATTCTCTGCCAGTGCACGTCTAGATACACAGCTGCCCGAGCCGCTCTTGGAGTTTTCTTGGGGGAGGGCTTCCACACCATCCAAGAAGGACCCAGGCAGATCCCAGGCTGAGGAGTTCTCTCTTGAACAGATGGAGTCACAGAGAGGGTTGCCTGCTGCATGGACCCCTGCTCCACTGGGAGGGCTGTTCAGAGAGAGGGCCGCTGCCCCAGGGGCCTGCCCAGCCTTGCACCCACCCTGCCTGCTGTCCCCACACTGCTGACCCAGCCGCCTGTGGATCAACCCCAGGAGCAGATGGTCTCAGGAGCAATCCAGGAGGGATCTGCCGAGAGAAGTGCTGGCCTTGTTCCCCCAGGTGGGTTCCCGGCTGTGGGACTGCTGACTGAAAGGCCCATTCTGCTGACCCCAGGTTTGGGGGGGCTTCCCCCAGGATCAGGTAAGGACCTAACTAGGACCTCCCTGGCAGCCTGACAGAATGACTTCTAGACAGAGAGTCCTGTGAGGCCCCAGCCCACCTGGGACCCCCTCCTGGCCTAGGAAGTCAGGGGGGTGGGGAGTGCTACTGGATTATGAGAAAGAGGGCAGGAGTCTCAATCTCCGTGTTTCCACAGGGAGGTCTCCCCAGCTCTTCAGGCCTCTCCAGCCCCTCGCACCCTCATATTTGCCTTTGCAGGTAGTCTTACTCTTCACACACTAGGAGGCTGGCCTTGAGAGAAAGACTTTCTGAGAATGTAAATAAAGAGAAAATAGGCTCTCCACCCTGAGATGAGCAGGCCAGGAGTCGATGGTGTTCTCGCAGATGCACTTGCGTGCACTGTGCACACAGGCAGGACATTCTTCGCTGATCAAAGGCTAAACACACACACACACACACACACACACACACACACACAGGACACACACACACACACACACACACACCTCTCTTCACAAAAATATCTCACAGAGTCTCCAAAGACAATGCTAATTATTGGGGGGGGAGAAGTAAGGGACCAACACAGAGAAGGAATAATATCTCTCTCCTTTTTGCCTCCCCCAAAACATATGCTCACATACTCACACAATGCTTGCTTACTCTTATGGGAGACTCGTCTCCAAATCAATCCGGGCATGATAGTCTTCCAAAATAAATCTGGGTATATTTAATCCAGTGCACAAGAGGGTGCCAAACACCCTGGCACTTTGGGGCTCACAGGTACTCGGAGGAGCTGCAGTCTTTGCTGGATTTCCTAGTGTCCCAGGAATCCCCAGCGGGCCCGAATGGCTTTCCTCTTCTCTTTCCCATCATCCACTTCCAGGACTTTGGGGCGGGTCCCTCGTATGGGAAGAACTGGATGATTATGTGTGTGTTTGTGTGCAGAGTGGAGGAATCCCTCGGAGAACTCTAGGCTTCTTACTCACTGAGTCCCCGGTTTCCACAGCGCCTACAGCTGTGCATGGGACAACCCAAAGCAGTCAAGAGGGTGGGGTCATCCTAAGAGAGCCCCAGTCCTCTTGTCCTCCAGGTTCCTTTTTCTAGTCAAACACATATTTAGTCTCCTTCCATCTCTGGAGATCCAGGGGTTTTTGGAAAGAGTTTGAGATGATGGACGGGAAGAAAAAGGGGAGATGGGATCAAGAATGAACTTTATTCCTGGGAAATCCACCATAATCTCCATTGTCCAGTGCAGCATGTGGCTTTCTGGTAGTTAACCCAGAGTTGAGAAAGGAATAAGACTGGCGGCCATGTCCCTGGCAGAGGGCAAAATTTTCAGGCTCTTTGTCTCTCAGCCTCCGTGTGTTTGTGTATGTGTGTGCATAAACACATGCATGTATGTTTCACCCCCAGAAACATTCATTTAAATGAAGTTTTAAAGCTTCAGCTCCATCAGGCATAGAGAGAACGGAGGACTCTGATTTCCAACCTGATACCTCCAATCTTTCTGCATCTCAGGAGAGGAAAAATATTATATATAAATAAAAATTGCTGCAGTAAAGATTTAATCTGAGATAACATTGTTTTAGGCTATATTGCTTTTTAAAAGTCTCTTAACCTGACAACTTAACGATCTCATTAACTCCGCCAGATAGGGAGATAGGCACTGATGCGACAAGGAAAACAAATTAGTGGCAGCATTTACCTCCACTCCTGATTGCCTGGAAAATGGGGGTTCCCAGGAATTCTAGAGAGAAGTAGGCTTGACTTGGCAAACTGGGGACCCAGGGGGTCCTAGTGGCCTGACTTCTCTGCACATGTTAATGCAGGAAGGAAAGAGTGCAGCCAGGAAAATTGGAGCTTGAAGCTGCCCCGGAAGGCTGCGCCAACCCCGTCCCAACCCTGACTCCAGCTGAACTGGCTGAAGATATTTGGGACCCTCTGGGGGGAGCTAGGGCACCAGGATCTTGAGGTTAGCTGGCCACTACTGCTGCCACCACTACCCCACCCAGGGCCCAGCAGGGATGCTGCCTTTTCAGCACCCAGGACCAGGTCTCAGCCCCAAATATGAACAGAAATGACCGGCAATGTGCTTTTGTCACTCACCTGCTTCCAGGCAGTCATTAATTACCTTTCCTCAGCACACTCGGCTAAGCTGGGCATCAGGATGGGAAGGAGTTTCCTCCCGTCTAGCTCATATAGAGAACTCAATTAACTCTAAAACTTAAGTGGAGCAAAATATAGTTTTGGAAACTACCCAGCTGGGGCTGATGTCTCCACTACTCCTGCTGCCCCTTCTGGCTGAGTCAGGGCTTCCTCGATGGCCCCGAAGAGTCAGTGGACAGAAGGAACTTCAGAAAGAATCTGAGCAATAAAATCAAGGCAAAAAAAAAAGATATTTTATTTTAAAAACAGGTTTGTTTTTTTCCTTTTTGCATTCAGTACACTGTCATTCAGACATCACAATACTATATACAGATACACAACATTTAAAAAAAGAACCTATTTCTGATGGACATTTCCAAAGAACACTGTTTTGTAATGCACCAGTGGGAAGGGAAGAGGTGAGGGGGCCCCACAGCACCAAGTTGACCTCTGAGGAGGAACACGTTGGGCTACGTCCAGCCGGCTAACCGGGCTGGCGATCCCACCTCCCACACTAGCTCCTCTAGCTTTCCTCGGAAAACCAGTCAAAGCGAAAGTGTGAAGCCTCACCCCTGAGCTGTTGCCTGGACGGAAAGGTGACCAGAGCGGACTCTGCAGAGAAACCCACTCCCCATCCCCTTGGAAGAGATGTCTGTCTTAGAAAAAACGTTCTGTGTCTGTGCCTGGCCGAATCCCCAACCTCATCACCCAGAGAGAGGAAGGAAGAGGCTAGAGAAGCCATGTTGGGCAGTGTGGCTGGACTGCGTGTCCCCCCTTCGATTTTCACTGTTGACTGGCAGAGCAGAATGGGAGGCAGTGGGGGCAACGGCAGCCCAGAGAAATTCAGTTTTGTGGTTGGCTGCTGGAAGGTAGGGGCTGCGCTTATTCCAGCTTTTGTTGAAACAGACAGGAAAGAAGAAGAAATAAAAACCCTAGGAGCCCCGAGTGTGGCCTGTACTCCAATCACACTGCCAGATCCTTAATAATTATCACGAATGTGAACACGACTTTAAAAATATGCACAGGAAACCTTTACTGGCAAATTCTGCCTAAGGAGTGCGCGAGGGACAGGGAAGGAAAGCATGAGCTGGCCAGAGCCTGCTTCAAAGCTGCACCCTTAAGGAGGGTCCCTCAACCAGCCTGGCCACAGGATGGGGCAAGAATTCTGCCCTTCTGGACTCCCCAACCTGCTTTGGTTGGAATGATGGGGTTCTCCACCCGCCACTTGGCTTTCTGGCAAGGCAGAGCGAGGAGGAGTCGAGGCTGGTAGCCTCCCTCCCACAGCCCATCCGGACCCACCTCCAAAGCCGACCGAGCTGGCTAGATGAGGGTGGGGCCTGGGGATGGGATGGGGAGTAGGGATCGGCCAAGCGTGGCCTCGGAGCCTCTTTGCCTCCCCGGTGGCGGCGTGGTTCCTCTTTCTGTGAACATTAAATACTCGTTTGCACCGGCGCGGCATCCTTCTGTGGGTTCGGTTATGGTACAAAGCGACGACGACATAAATAGACGGGGCGGGCGGCCGAGTGGGCGGTCAGGTGGAGTGGAGGTGAGGCGCTTTCGATTTGCTGACCACCTTCTTCTCTTTGACCCGCCGGTTCTGGAACCAGATGGTGACCTGGCGCTCCGAGAGGTTCGTGGTGGCCGAGATGCGCCGGCGCTTCTCTTTGGTGATGAATTTGCTCGCCGCGTATTCCTTCTCCAGCTCTTTCAGCTGCACCTTCGTGTAGGGCACGCGTTTCTTGCGCCCGCGCCGGTAGCTGCTCACCTCGGGCTGCAGGGGAACCACGTCTGGAGGAGAGAGAAGGGAGGCGGGAGGCGGTGAGGCGCACAGCGAGACCAGGCTAAGGGCCCTGGGGCACCCCCCGGGCGCAGGATTTCAGGCTGGGGCTCAAGAGAGGGGGCCAGGAATTGCTCTGCCTTGTGAAGCCTCCTAGTCTTTTCATCCTGTTATTAGCAAGGCCGCGACTCGCGTGAGGGCACTGGGGTAATCTCCTTCGGCACAAAGTGTGAGAGGGAGTGCCCAAAACTCAGCAATCAAGGTACTATTTTAATGCAATGTTTAAAAAAAAATCAAAGTGAATGCAAAAACTCCATGATGAACAAAATGTCAATTTTAAAAACTAACACAGGATCAGTGCTACCGATGTTTCCTTCTGTTTCAGACTCCAAGTGGTTCTGCACAGCACTTAAGATTAGGGTCCTTGGACCCTTAGGGAGAGCTTTCCAGATTCCACCCTGGCCTGCCATGCCTGCAGGATTCAGGGTATTCAGAAAAATCCCCTCTTCCTGCAGTTGGATCATTTGGGTGCCTATCAGTTTATACTCAGCCAGTTGGCAGAGGAAGGAGTTCTGTTGTATTCTTCAGGTAGGGTGTGGCGGGCAGGGGGTCAGCTTCAGGGGGAACAGGCCGCCAAATGGATCCCCATGCCTTTGGATACTGGCCTTGCACTAGGGATCTGAGGCACCCACAGACAGAACAAAGTGTCCAGGCGAAGCGAGCTTGCTTGGGGGCCAGTCACTCTGGGAATGGGGGCCCAATGTTGTGAACTGCCTAACAACACCCAAGGACCTGGCCCTAAGACACAGGAAATCAGGTTCCTAGAAGTAGAGGAACCTACTCTACTAGAAGTAGAGGAAGCACACTCTGCTGCCGCAAAAACAGAACAAATTCTGTTCCAGCCCCCTTCTCTCTCCATTCCTTCAAAGCTGAAGGAAACTGTCTATGTTCCTTGCACCAACCCTACCCTAAACCCTAAATGCCTGCTATCCCACCCACTACCACTGTTTGGATTCTTTAGGTGCTGAGAGTTTTGCAGAAACCAAAAACAATCTATACCATGTATAGAACCCCGTCGTCCACTCCATCCTCACTCCTGCCAATAAAAGGTCACAGCAAGAGCTGGAGGGGGACGTGGGGAACTAGGGTGATTATCTGAATAACTCAGCCCTCCATTTTTTCTCTACATAATTATTACACTTCTTTGGGTGAAAGCTAATGAGGAGGACTGAGTATTTGGGGTTCCCCCCTTCGTTCTCACTGCCCTTGGGAATTATGGACACAGCCTGCAGTGAAGACACAAAGTTTGTCCTGAGATATCTGTTCCTACCACACCCTCACAAAACTCTTTTTCCCTAGACCCAGCACCTCAGGGGTGTGCTCTCTCCCAGAGACTCTGATCTGTACAGGATAGGGAGAGAAGCAGTCACAGTCCAATTCAGGGGGAAAATTGCTCAGGAAGAAAATGGGAGAGGCGGTTCCAATGGCCTGGTTGGACAGTCTTCATGAAGATAATTTCTTGGGAAAACTGTTGGACTTGGCATTTTTCTCTGCCTCTGTATAAATAATCCAAGATTTTTTTAAAATCTGAAAAACAAAATAATTTTATTTTAATAGACCAGTTTCTTTAAGTTAAAAATTCTTTGGAACATGATCTTTTGTTTTTAAATCTCTCGGTTCTTAAATTTGTTCACTCTTATAGATGTAACCATGATTTGAGAAATTGATGATTTGGGGATAAGAATAAAATGACAAAGGTAAGTAGTGATACCATGAGTTTTCTTGTTCTGTTTTTGTCTTTTATCCTCAGAATATTTCTCTAGACTTATTTTATGAAACCCATTTTACAAGATCAGAAATTTGAGGCTCAGAGTGGGTAAAGTAACTTACATGACTGAGCCAAATTTTAAACCCAGATTCTCTTGACTCTTAACATAATGATACAGTAAGTTTTAAAATGGGAATGGGCCACATGGCACAATCCAGCTTTCAAATACCCCCTTTTCCCTGGAGAACAAAGTTGGGGTAAAAGTAGGTTTTAGCTTCTGAATCAACCAGATAATTATCCCTAATTTTTTATCCCACTTACTGTAAACTCACAATCATCTACCCAATTTTGGTTCCCTAACTTCAACTCTAAATTTCCAATGAAGTTTAATCAACACAACCATAAAAAATCAGTTTAAAAAGTAGACAACTGGTCTAAACGG
Source organism: Cephalopachus bancanus (assembly GCA_027257055.1). NCBI lineage: Eukaryota > Metazoa > Chordata > Mammalia > Primates > Tarsiidae > Cephalopachus > Cephalopachus bancanus. The sequence goes on along the minus strand of JAPVLO010000385.1, from coordinate 328,254 downwards.
GTTGTTTTTCTTTATAGGATGCCAAGGATTGATTCTGCCAAGCTTTCCATGGATCAGACCAAACTGCAGGTTGTTTTGGCCTCCTGCAGAAACAGCTCCAGTCTTGTCTTCTCAAAGAAGCCCCTTTCATTGTCTGCTGCCTTGTCTGCAAAGGAAGTGGGAACTACAGATGTGGAAACATCTGGTAGCTTAGACCGCGAGTTTGTGTCTACACTGCCTAAAGTGAGTGGGGACTTTGCTATTAATTTTAGTCATCCCTTCCCTAGTCTCTCTCCAGATCACATACATACACCACTTCATACCTGGGAACCTCATGACACCTTTGAAGAGAGAATAAAAATCACATCAGTGCTCAGACACTTTTGACCACCCACCCCCACAAGTGACCTTGTCCAGCGAGAAATCCAGCTAGCTGCGCTTCCCAATCCAAATCCATAGGCTTGTCAGTAGGGACTTCTAGAATAGCCAAAAGAAACCACTGCTTCTTTCTTCCTCTCTCTCCCTACCCCATCTCTCTTTCTTTTTCTCCCTTTCTTTCTGATTATCTACAGGAATTTCTGCCTCTCCCTGTTCCCCCCCCAAAAAAAACACTACACTCATAAGGAGGGGGGAAAAAACAAAACAGGGCAATGAAGCAAGTGTCTGTATAATTGGGAGAAGGAAGAAGCCACAACACATCTCAGCCCTAATTATCTGGATCTTGCAGAACAATTGCCTCCATCTCCCACACCAACCCAGACTGCCATGGATGAGGTTTCTCAGAGCCAGAGGCACTGAAGAGAGACAGCCGTGTTTATGCCTAGATGTTGCTGAACAAACCACAATTGCATAGACAGAGTTATCTGGAAATCTTGCTACTTCTAAAAGCTCTGAGTGGGTAGAAAGATGGAGGGTGTCTGAAGATAATTCCTTACTCATCTGCCTCTCGCCTGGACCCCTGCAATCACCAAGATACGTCAGCCCCAGGATTCTATTTCCACACGGGGACCCCGTGAGCCCAGAGCTGCCGGCATGCTGTGTTTATATCCATTTCCATGCCGCAATTTGCAAGTGTATTAAATCTCAATTGGGTTGTATTTTTTTTATTTCAAAGATATTTTTCTCTAGGAGGCTGTGATCAAAAAGTGTTTATTTCTAGTGTAGTGTCCCCTCCCCCCAGAATCTTTGAGATGTTTATTTCGCGCAAAGATATTTCTCAACTTCTCTCTAATCCTTCACTTCCACCCGCTCAGCTCTGCGTGCATACATGGGCATGCCAGCTCTTTCTCCTCCACCTCTCCACTCTAAACCCACACCCCATTGCTCTAGGCCTGCCCGCCCCCCACAGTGGGTTTGGTGGTCCCCTGCTACCCTACCGCTTGACCCCTTGGCTTGGCCCATCAGCTTCCCTGCCCCAGGAATTCCTGCTGGACTCCCATCTCCTAAGAAGCGTTCTGTTTTGGTGAGATAGAGAACGAAAGGGCCCTCTCTCTATAATACACTATGTTATACCTACATGTGAATTGTCCATCTTCTAGAAATGTGTTTTTATGTGTGAGACGTTAGGTAGTTAATACAAGAAATCATATTTTATAAATAATATAGACAATGCAGCATAGGCAATGCATGATACTGTGTACTAAAATCATACAGTCCTTAATTGTGGCAGTCAGAAGTGAGGGTGCCCAGGGTTGCTCACAATCTGGTACTGAGTTGTGTTATACCAAGTAATCTCATATTTACAAGAATGTTACTTGCCACACTCTCTAACATTAGCCAGTGATTTTTCACCACCCACCTCCACTCCCAATCCCGGATGTAGAGGAATTTCAGGCCCACCCTTAGGAGGTTTTCAGGTCTAAGCCTTCCCATGAAAACATCCCTGAGCCTGGTATGTGGAATTGAGGGGACCCTCTGGGCAGTATGGAGAGATATCTGTGGCTGCTCTACCCACCCCAGGACCCATATGGGTATCAGAAGGGAGAATTCTCTCTCACTGAGCTCTGCTTATAGAGAAAACTGGATTCCCTAAACCTCCGATCCTGATTTCTCAGCACTGGGTGGAAGTCAAAGCTCCTGGTGTGGTTTGGGGAAGTCTGGGACAGGTCTCACCCCCTAGGGAGTGGTGGAGTTGCAGGATCCTTTCCTGTTTAGAGGTAGCCTCAACTGGAGAGGGAGCAGGACACATAGCCAGACAAGAACAAGGGGTCCCAGCCCCGGCCTGGATCTCAGATCCCCCCAGAACAGGTCTTCCTCCCCCACCTCTCATCCCCACGCTCCTCGTTCTGTGTCTGGGGCACCAATAACTAACTCTCAACCGCATTTGGGAGTTGGCAGTGACAGCGTTTACAAGGTTTGAACTTAGTGTACCAGGGAGGCAAAGAAAATCGTATCCAAGGAGAGGGATGCGAGCCTCCTTCACTCCCTCTCGAGACATTTTAGCTCTTCTTCCTCAACAATCAGATTTTTAAAATAAATCAAGAATGTCTTTTTTTCTTTTAAACAAAGAAATCCTACATTTCTGTAGACTCCAACAAATTAGACCCCTATTTTTAAAACATACTGTCTAGTGCCTGAACGATCCTGCGGATTCACTCAAAGAAAGTGGGGGTTCTTATTTTTTTCCCCCAATCTTTCGGTGGGTTGAGGGTTTCATCCTAGATTCCTAAGCACCGGAGGCCCGCCCCACCCCCATCCCTGGCCGGAAACCGGCACAGGAGCCAGGAGCCCCGCGCGAGGCTGGAGCCGGCAGGGGGAGGAGGCGGCGAGCTACCGAACGGAGCGGAGCCGGCGGCCCGGCGTTCGGGCGCCTGTGATTGCTTCACTCTCGGCCGGCAGCTCCAGGGAACGTGTCGGAGCAGATTTCTTCCCCGGCGCATTCCTCAGCGCAGCTCGCCCGGCCGGCTCCATCGGCAGCCCAGCCGAGCGGGCGCGCCGGGGCCAGACGGCGGGGGTGGCTGGGGCGCGGAGCCCCGGGGCAGGCAGGGAGGGGAGGTCCCCGGCGGCGGCGGCGGCGGCGCTCGGGCCCCTTCCTTACCTGGGAAGGGAGACTTCCAGAGGTGGGCGGACTGCGACTGCTCCTTGGAGCAATACACCTGACTGTCCCAGCCATTGGAGAGAGCCCAGTGCTGGTAGCCTTCGACGGGGATGAGCGCGTCGTGACGCGGCTCCGGGTGCCCGCTGATCCCGGGCACCACCGACACGTCCAGGTAGCCGGGCATCGCCTGGTAGGAGCTGGCGAAGCTGGGGTAGAAGGCGAACTCCTTGGCTCTGGAGGACAGGTCGTCACCAGGCAGGGCGCCCGCCGGCTCCGGGTATTTATCGCCCGGGTGGTACGCGCAAGGCTTCTGCTGCAGGTTCACGTTGTGCGACAGGCGGCAGCCGTAGTAGCTGCCCCCGAATGGGTAGCCGTAGCCCAGGGTGGCGCTGGACGAGGTAGGGGGCGCCGGCGGCGGGGCGCATTGGCGCGCCGCCTCTGGGGCCGGGATGTCCGTGTAGACGGCGCCCTGAGGGGCGCCCAGGGGAGCCGGCGGGCGGCCCAGCACGGGGTGCGGAAGCAGGTCGCGGCAGTGGCTGGCCGGGCAGCTGCTGCCCAGACCATCCATGCTCGGGGCTTTGCCGGGGCTCGCTCCGCTGCAGCCGGCCCCTGCTCCGCCCGCGCCGCCGCCTCCCCCGCCGCCGCCGCTGCCGCTCTCCGCCGCGCTGTCCTCATAGACGTACATAAGGCTCTCCGGCCAGCGTGGATGCAGGAGCAGCGAAGTCGTCATGACATGATCTGCTGGAGCTTTTTAAAAACTCCACTTGCCAGAGGCAGCGAGCTAGGGAGACACCTCGCTCCCTTTTCCCCTCCCCCATCCCTCCCCCCTTCCCTCTCCACCCCTCCCCTCCTCCTTCTCCTCCTCCTCCGCCTCCTCCTGGTGCTTCCACCTCCCGCCCCACATTCCCTCTACGCATGCGGAGACACTTCATTAAGAAATCTGTGGCTCCCGTCCTCCGCCCCTCACACCCCTCCCGCGCCAACGTGACGCGCTCTGCGCTCGTGACGCCCTAGCCCGGTCTCCTGGGGTTCCCTCCCCTCGAGGTGGGGCGGGGCGAAAAGAAGAAGGTCTCTGCTGATTGGCTATCAGGAGGGGCAAAGGCGGAGGGAGCTGGGAGATTTAAAGGGACAGGGAGACGCCCCCTGGCAGGCCCCCGGGAGAGAGAGGGAGGTGGAGGAGACTGGATTTGGCCGACGCAAAGGGGTCTGGGGGAAGAGAGGACTGTAACTGGGCGCCTCCCCCTAGGCGTAGGATGTGCACGGGAGAGGCAGACCTCTACCCCAGAACCCAGCACTGTGACTGCCGAAGTCTCTGGATTGGGGCTTGGAGCGAAGGATGGGGAAGAAACCAGATTTTAAAACAAACAAACAAACTAGAACATGGACAGGAGCGCTCCGACCCTAGAAGGCTCCCCTCCGCTCCCCTTGCGGCTGGAAAGAAGCCGATGCCGCGCTGCGAGCCTTTGATGTCGGGATTGTGTTTCCCTTTCCAACCTTCAGCCACTTTCCCCAAAGCCCCAATTGTCTGAAAAGGACACACTCTCCATGTCGCTGGTGGATTTTCCTCAAGCGGAGCAGAGGGACGGGGCGGATGCAATAGCCCCCAAATACAGACGGGCGGAGAGCTGTGTGAAGCGAAAGATGGAGAAAGAATAGGAGGGAAGTCAGGGCAGTAGAATAGACTGATGCTTCAATATGCAATAGAATTAAAAGACTTTGAGTGAGATTTTTCAAAGAAAGAGGACCGAGGGGGAGGATTCGGTCTAGAAAACTAAAAGCCCTGGGTGCGAAGGAGAGCGCGCTCCCTCATGTAGGTGTACAAAAGAAAATGTAGACGATGGGGGAGTGGGCGCTGCCCCCTTGGGGCGATCTCTACCAGGGGACCCCAGGAGGTGAGCCTCCGCCCACCCGCAGGGCCGCCTCTGCCCCAAGCCTCCTGGGATGGTGGGGCTGAGGAGGACCGGTGAGGGCCTAGGGGCTGGACAGAGCCGAGATCAACACGGTCCTCAGATAAGCAGCCTCTATGTAGTTCCACGGCTTTCTCTGGTCACTCCCTTTTAGTGCGGAGTATTTTCATGATTTAAACTGCTCCCTATTTCAAAGAGAAAAATTAACACCAACTTACTGATTTTTCAAAAGCCTCCACCCCTCCCCCGTTTTTCTCCCAATCTCCCAACTTGTCAGGGGCCCCAGGGTCACTCTTTTTCTGGGGGAGCATCTCTGTGGAACTGAACTAAGCTCCCCTTCAGCCCGAGGCCTCCCCGAGGGGTAATAAAGAGAGAGAAATAGGAGGCGAGACGGGCTGCAGCGTCTCCCTCATTCCTGCTTGGGCCACAGGTCCTAAATGCTGGGTGCTCTTGTCCAACCAGTGCACAGACCGTGGCCACGCAGTAGTCCTTCGCCAAACCCGGATCCACTGGACCCCTTAAACCCGGGAGCAAATGGACAGGTCTGTGCTGAGACCCCTGCGGGTGCCTCCCTCCTCCCCATAGGGAGAAGGTGGTGTTTGACCGTTTAGAGCCCGGGGCATTGGGGAGCTGGGATAAGAAACGTAGTTCTTATCGGCAGGATCTTCATCCAGAAGGGTCAGCTCAGAGTTCAGAAAACAGGCTGCGGGCTGGGCTGGTCGTAGGAGGGAAAATCCGACTGAAAGAGGTTTGAAGCCAGCAGACCAGCTTGAGGGCTTGTTGAGGGTGGTGGTGAGGACGGTGGGGCCAGAAGAGATGGGCACTGTGGAAGGTGGGATCTTGCTGGGAGTCGGCCTGGCTAGGAAGCTGGTTATCCTGCTGCTGGTGTCCAAGGTCAAGGTAAAAGGAATAGAGCAAACAAGGCCTGGCCAAGTCTAGACCGCTGTCGTATGACCTTGGCCCCTTAGCCTAAGACGTAGAGGTGGCTGGGAGGTCTGCCTTTTTCCAGCCGCGGGTCCTAGCGGTGGCTCGAGGCCTTGGCCGCCCCTCCTGTGAGGTGCGGCGCCTCCGGTTCCCCATGAACAGGATTCTGTGGGGCTGCCAGGGGAAACAAAGGGCTTGAAATGCCCACTCCATTCCTGGGGCTCCCTCCCGGTCCGGTCCATTGCCCGATGCGTCTCTGGCGGGCCTGGACCCAAACCTTAGAGAGTAGAGGCCAGAACGGCGGGAAGGATCAGGGTGCAGCACGGCCCAGCAATAAATAAAATTAATAGTATGTTCTTTTCCAGGTTTATATAAGGGCATTAACTATTCCTATTGCAATGAGATATAGATTTAATTAACCCGGCAACTTTACAATTCCATTTATTAGGGGCACTATGCGGCCAAAATTTAGTGGCGAGAAGAAAGTAAGGGAACCAAAGTCCCCCTTCGTCAAGAAGACCGGTCAAAGGTGTAGCCTCCTCCCCAGACGACTTGGGGGTGTGGGAAGGCCAGAGGGGAAAGTTCGGGCTAGGGACGCTAAAAAGGGCCGGGAAGTCCGCACGCTCTGAACAATTCCCCCTTCTTTCTCGCGGTTCCCCCAAGACCTGCAATGCCTGCAGAAGCTGGTTCCAAGTCTGGGGCGCGCTGGGATCGGGGAGGGAGGCGCCAGCGTGAGAGCCTGCGGGCGGGCGGGGGAAGGTGAAGCCTTGTTGGTTAATTAACTTTAAGCCTGGGGTCGCTTCTTCCCCCCCCCCGAAAAAAAAAAACCTGGATCTCGCCGGGACACAAATAAAATCAAATTAAACACTCCAGGAGAATATGCACCACTGGTAACGTAGTAATTACATCTCCGAGGCGAGCCCGCCCTGGAAAGCCGGGCGCTGCAGCCTCGGCGGCGGCGCGCACCCCCTGCCACTCGACCACACCTCGCCCGCTGGCTGCGGGGACTGTGCGGCGGGGCTTGGCGACCGGTGAAGTTTAGAGAAAATCAAGAGCGGTGAGAAGGAATGCGGCTTCTGGGTCTCTAGCTGAGCTGCTAGCGTCTGGGGTAGGGGTGTTGGAGGGAGAGAGAGAAAGACAGAGAATTTAATTATACCGAAAGAAAATGGAAAATGGCCCCTCGGCCCCGTCGGGAAGCCGGGGCTCTCCTCTGGGCTTCTTTTTCAAAGGGACGTTTGCAAGGGCGGCAGGAGCCCTCCGCCTCCTCCCGGGAACCCAGTGCCCGGCCAAGTTCAACTGTGGCATTTTTTTCTTTCAAATGCTCCAACATATAAAGGAGATATTTAGTGTGCCTTTTCACTGGAAGTGTGTGCGTGTGTGGGTGGGTGGGTGTGGATGTGTGTAGGCTGTGTGCCTGCACTCTTGCAGCACATGCCCTTGTGGACACAGCCCAGATGTGTTCATGGAAACACCCAGATCTCTGCCTAAATCTTCTGTATGCAAATAAAGGCCTCTGTTTGTCTGTTCTACTGTCTGCACACACTTTTAATTTACATGTTTATCCAACTCTACTTACAAAGACGTCTCCCAGGAAAACAGAAAAATGATGTCTGTTTCTTTCTGAAGTTGAGGGATGGAATTCCTGACCCACTGTATTTCAGATAAAGTCAGAGGTGTCCCTTGGAAGCATTTGTAGCTGGGAGGGTGTGAGTCTGACACACACACTTGAGGGCTGGGTACTGGAATACTAGGCTAGAGAAAAGGATGACAGAAATGGTTGGTGTGTCTCTTGTTCAACACCCAGATTTCCTCCTCTGAAAATTAGGCATTAGTTGATTTCCCTCACTGCCTTCCTTTTTCTGTTTCCTCCATATTCCTCAGAAAAAAAATAAAAGAAAAAAAAGCTTGAAGCTCTTGCTCCCCCCTCCCCTTTTATGGGAGAAATTCCAGTTTAAAAAAAAAAAGGAGGGGGTGGGTTGAGGCTAGAGGAGAACAAAGAGCCTGGCCACCATGGGGTCTGGATTCTGGCCCAGACTTGGGGCCTTGTAGGGCAGGCAAAGAGTTTGGGGGCCCTTTTCTGTCCAGGGTCTGGGCTGCAGCATGGATGAGATTTGTGGAGGAAAGAGGAGACAGCGCCTGAGCTATCTAGGAAAGAAAGGGATGTTTGAGATTGAGATGCCACTTATAGGAAGTGGTCGGGGGCTCAGAAAGGGCCTAGGAGAGGGGGCACCCTTGAGGGTGTGTCTGAGTGAAGACCCCCCCACACACTTGGAGAAAATTCCTGGTGGGCTACAAAGGGTGATGTCGGTAGAGCAGGAAAGAAAAGCATCTGATCCTGGAGCTCCCTGGCCTTGCCCAGTCTCCTCCCCTTTTCTTCCTCTTTCCTCTACCTCTCTGGGTTCAGCAGCCAAGGATCACACAGACACACATATGCCACCTCCCAGCTCCCGGATCCTTCTGGAACCTGCTCTACTTTTGATCTCTCCACCCCCGCAGCCCAGCGTCAGAGGAGGGCCACCAGGCCTCTTTTCCCAGCCTGGGAACTCACCTCCTGGACAGCGGCCACCATCCTGGCATCGTCCACCTTTATTGTTCTCCCTCTCTAGGCCCCCAGTTTGAGGGAAGATGGGACCAGGATGGTCGAGATATCACTTGGCTCCTTGTTTCAGAGTTTTCCACTCTCAGACCCAAACTTGCCTTCCTCCAGGCCCCATTTATGTCCATCCCTGTTTTAGGTGTCAGGGAAATCCATTCCTCTCTGCTGCCTACTTACGACTCACAGCACTAGTTGAGGTTTGGGGGCTACCCCAGACTTCTCCTGTCTGGCTCTGTAGGGGTCCATACAGGGGTCCGGGTTGAGGCTATCACCAGTCCTTTCCTGGATGCTCCTCCAGCCTGACCCTGACTGCAGACTCTGCCTGGTGATGCACTGGGTTGGTCGGGAGAAGTCAAGTGGCCCCCTCCATGGGGAACTGTCAGGGAGCCTCCCCCAGTGGCTTCCAGAGTCCCCAACCACAGCCCTCTTTCTTTCACAGCTTCCCCGCCTCCTAGCCCCACCAAACTCATCACAGAGTCCCTTCCCCAACCCTTCTCATCCCCTCCTTCCCCGGCTCTTTTCTACCCCTCTCTTCTCCCACCCCCTTTTCTTTTGGGGCAGTATCTCAGTCTGTCACTTATCACCTCCCCCAACCCTCATTGACAAAAGAAGTTCAGGGAATAAACCCAGAGTTACAAAATTAACAAAGTATCTCCTCCCCCACTTCTGGCTCCCCCAGAGCCCTACCCCCACCCCATCCTCTACCCAGGAAAGGGCCCTCTGTCCTCCTCCCCTCCCCTCAAACACCTCCCCCTTTTAGGAAGCCCTTCAGAAACAGACAAATAAAATCTCTCCTGGTTTTAGGGCCTGTCTGAGAGGGAAGTCCAAGTTCATTTTCAAGTTAGACAAGGGAGCTGAGGGGGGTTGGGGAAGAGGTGGAGGAGTGTTTGCTGGGGGCTGAATTTGGCTTCCTCGCAGAGATCTAACAAAGGCCCCTTTTGGTCAGAAAGCCAACAAACCGAATGCCTGGAAAAGGTATTTATCACTTTCGATCATTTCCTCCATCTTTTAAAGTTTAGGTTTGGGGCTCCTGGAAGGGAGGCAGACTGGCTACATTTTTTTTTTTAAGATTTTCAGTTACCCTAAAATAAGGTATGGAAAATAACTTTTTTCTCAGGGCAGGGGGGTTGTGGAGACCAATACAGCATTTTTCTGGATCAAAGTGGACTCTTTAACCTGTCCCAGAGAATGACTAAATATAAAAAGCATAGCTGAAGGACTGAGCATTTTACCTCCAGGGAGGCGAGGGACCTTCTTAGTGCTACCATGATGTGGGAACCAGAATTTGGGGGTGCTGAAAGGCAGATTGTGGGGGAAGAATATATATTTCATCACCGGGAATAGGAAAACAGGGATGGACAACTTTCACGGTCACAGTAAAAATACATTATAATTTGAAAATCATTGAGCAGAACACACACGCAAAAAAATGAAAGGACTTTCAGAAGATGCTACATCAAAAGAAAGAAGATTTAATCCCACCATGTCCAAAAGAGAGGGAACGGACCAAAGGTTCAACTAAAAGGGAGAAAGAAACCTTTTTTTGCTAAAATGACCAACCTTGGTTTGGATCTACCAGGCAAAAAGGCAAAAGAGAGCGTGTGTATCTGGGTATCTGGGACAAGATTCCTACTGGTGGTAATTGATTAAATCCCCCTTAAAAGATATAATTTGGTACAGCTTTAGTGGCTGGAGGGAAACCATCACTCTGACACTTGGTGTGGGGGGGGACGTTAAACTCTCCCTCCCTCACCGTCTCCTCCGTTTCCTCCGTCTCCTCCAGATTTTCCCTTACTCAGGGAACATTTAGAGGCACGTTTTTTTCTCTTAGTTGTGCTGCTGCCTTGCACATGCGGCAAAGCTGAGGAAATCTAAGGAACTAGAAAGGAGGAGGGAGACATCCATTTTTTCCATCTTCCCAAAGATGACTGTACTCACTCGCATAGAGGAAATTGAACTCAGAGGAAATATCCTTCAAGGCATAGAGACCACACCAGACTCCTGGAAATTGATGGTCTTTAGCATTTCTGTGGGCCTTGATTGTCCAGTCTTGGTTTTTGAACAGTGCACATGCTGGGGAATGTATGTTAGAGTGGGTGTACATTGTGCCTGTGTAGCCACTCAGGGAATAAACACAGAGTTAAGAAATTAACAAAGTATCTCCTCCCCACCTTCTGGCTTCCCCAGAGCCCTACCCCCACTCCATCCTCTACCTGGGAAAGGGCATGGAGACATCTGCGGGTGTCATAACAGGAGTACTGGTTGGGGCAGGCTGATGGGGTGGACACGAAAGGGAAGCAGACATCGTTAGAATGTGAGCTTGGGAAAGACCTTGTGAATCTACTAACTGGTCTATCCAGAGGCAGTCAGCTCTCCCTAGGCTGAGCCACAGCATGAACAAATAGATGGGGAAGAGAGCATCCTCAAGTTTCTCAGAGATAGGATTCTTAAAGTAGAAGAGGAAGGGACTTGTGCAATTCCTCTCCTGTCCTGAGGCCTTGGGAAAATCCTTTTCTGCTATCATCTGTATTTGTGATTTAATGCATTTGTGACCCTCTTTTCAGTGCTTGACTTATTAATGAATTTCCTTCCAAAGAATTAATACAGATTTATTCCTCTCCCATCTATTATAGACGTAACCGGTTCTAGACAGGAAAGTATGTAATATATGCTTTGTTCAGTGTTAATGGAACTTTAGATAAATATTCACATAAGATATGTGCCCTCTGATACCCATATCCATATAATTAGGGTTACCTTATTATCCATATAATTATGCATATAATAAGGTAGTCTTATAAATTTTGTGTTTTAAAAAAATAGTATTTCTCTTGAGTATGACACATAGTCGAGCTTAATTTCAAAAAAATTAAGCCTTTAACTGCCTCAATGTCTGTGCCTGAGGTGGGGGTTGTTGGAGGATCTATGGTTCTGTGGGTGAAGATATATGTTGGAAGAGACGTTTGTTAATCCTTCTCCACTATGAGTTTTTTTTTTCTTCTGACGAAGTTAGCTATTAAGAGGAAATGGTATCCAGGCATCTGTAAGTGCAGATATCCTTTTTAAAAATTATATTTTAAAGAGAGAATAAAGACACCAAGTCTGAGGACATCTAGGAGTAACTTGCAGCAGACAATTCTCACATCCATTTTCCCCGTCACTTAGCGTTCCGTCAATTGCGCTCCCGAAACCAACATGCCATCTGACCACACTGGGCAGAATCCCGGCGTGGGCACTGTTCTCGGCGCGCAGTTTTCTTGCATGGGTTTGGGGAGCTTCGGGTCACTTCCGGAGCCTGGATGGCGAATCCGCTCGGCCGGAGGAGTCAGCGCCGCCGGCTCCTCTAGGAACTCGGCGGCAGCCTCTCACTCCTGAGCCTTCGTTTTCTCTGGATTGCCCCCAAGAATGAAAGTTCCTTAGTTTATTTTTAATATGCGAAGTTTTAAATTTTTACATGCGGTAATTATTTAGCATTTTATTCCACTAACACGGACCAGGCTCCTTGGCGAAAAGGCTTCCCCAGCAGACAATAAATGGCCGACAGGAGCGCAGCAGGACGAGCGCCCGCGCGGGGAAGCGTCCGCCACACTCCAGGCGCCGAGCTGGTCTAGCGAGGGGGCCCCACTGCGCGCGCGATGCTGGCTGATGCGCCTGTGTGCACTTAGTGGGCACCTATGGCTGGGCACGCAGGTGGGTGCATTTGTTTATGGGGTAGAGCAGACTGGAGTGGGATCCCCGAGAGCTCTGGTGTGTGGGTAGACGTGGACTTCGCCAGTGCCCAGGCACCCATGAGTACGTTTGTGTGACGGGCGTGGGGACATTGGGAGTCTGGTTTCTGTGCCTCCAGGTCTCCCGTGCCCATCTCCAGGGACACATCCTGACGGCCGGCCGAGTTCTGGTGGCAACATCCACTGCCAAGACCGAGAATCAGCTTTCTTTCCCTCCTCCACCCGTCCCTTGGTCCCTGTGGATAGGTGCCCTCCCAGATAAGGAAACAAACAAACAAACAAACCAAAAAAGCTATTTTCTGTTTCTTATGCCCAGTCTTGGAGTAGGGAAATGGTTTTAAAAAATAATCATACGTCTACAAATATTTCCCAAAAAAGGGCAGAGCGTATCTTTTTCGCACCAAAAAAAAAAAAGAAAAAGAAAGGTGGAGGTGGGGGTAGTGGTGGGAAGCACTGGGGTCCAGAGGGAGAGAAGCCATGAGACCAGACTTCTGAAAAGCTGGGGAAATCTTAGCTGGAATAATGGTACATAAGGAAGAAAGTTTATTCAGGAGCTAAGAATCTCAGTATTAATTTCTGTGTGGCTGTGTGTATTTGTTGCCATTTGCTGACTATAACACAGATGACACGGCATGGTGATTCCTTGCATAGAAACCCAGGCAATATCCACACACAGCTGAACTTGCTTCAAATCTGCTTTTAAACCTGGTGCACTGCAGATTCTAAACCTGGGTCTACAGATTTCCTATTTTAAATCTTACCTTTAGAATGCTTTGCCTTTTAAATAGTAGGGACAGGATCCAAAACACTGGTGAATTTCTCCTTCCAAACATTGCCAGTAAGAAAAGCAGACTCATTGCCTTTTCCAAGTTTAGCCCCACCCTTGAAAACAGTTTATGAGATGCCGCTCCTCCTGAAAAGAAGAAAGCCCAACCAACCCTCTCTCCCCCAAAGGATGACTTCTCCTTGATGGTTTGATCCTCCAGGGGTCTGGCCCTTTGGGTTCAGCCTTTAGGGAAGTGGGTTCTTTGCCGGGTCCAAGAAACAGCCCCTCCGGTTTTCACACTGACTTGTCACTTCTTAGGCTTTCAGCCCGACAGGGTATCTCAGATGCTCTGGCCAGCACCTCTTGAATACAGATGGGAAAACTTCAGTTTTCACCTGAAGGCCCTGTGGGGTGATGCCCCCCTGCACTCTGCAAGTGCATATTTGGTGTAAGGACTATGTGGAGGAGGTAGGTCCTACCCAGCTCGGATAATCTCAGGGAAAAAAAAAAACTGGAGTGCAAATATTCTTGCCAAGAAATATGTTTTCCATCCACATAAGCCCTTGTGCGCGCTCTCTCGCTCTCTCTCTCTCTCTCTTTCTTGCATATATATGCATTTTTAGAACTTGATCTAGCTCTATTCCTTTTATCACCTCCAGGAAATAATGCCCAGGAAGGCAGTCTGTCCTTTAACGCCAGAAAAAAAAAAAAAAAAACCCACAGATGACCCATTTCACCACCTAGGAGCAAGCTGCACTCTTTCTTCTCTCCCAGATTTTCCTTCTCTCTCTCTCTTTTTACTCTCCGGAAATGGTGAGTTTCCATAAACATTCAGAATCTACCTTTTCTTGAATTATTTCAGTAATCAAAAGGTAAGTGAGAAGAATAATTATAATTCTTCAGTGATGAAGCTTTCAGGGATTTTTTTCTTTTTTTCCAAGAACGCTAGAATATTGTCCCCCGTCGCCACCCTGGGGGAGAACTACTAGGCTGTGGTCCTGGAGATGGAAATCCATGCCGTTTGAACAGGGGACATATCTGTAATAATTTCAAAATCTACCTTGGGTTACCAACACCTGGGACAGTGAGGAGACCCCCTTTTACACCTCCTTCTCCACTATTTCTTCAACCTTCACTGGGTAGCCTCAGTTTCAAGTATCAGTCAGGTATCCGTGAGGTTCCTCTTCTCAATGTCGAAAAGGCACCTTTCCACGCACTCTGGGACCTAGCCTGGTCGGGCGCGAAGCTTGCTCTGGGGAACCCTCAGCGGAAAAGCCAACGAGGCCATCAGCTCGCTCCAGATAGTTACTAAAGGAATTAGTTACATTGTTTAATTTTCTCCTCTACCCGGGCTCTGAAAGAGCTCAGGAATATTGCCTTTCTGTTTAGTTCCGCAGCGGGCTTCGTATTCTGCCCCAGAAAACTGACGACCTCGTCCAGTCGAAATCAGGCGGTGGGGATGGCGGGAGCTGCGCGGGAGCCCTCGGCAAAAGACTCGCCTTCCCTCCTGCCCCGCACCGCGTGCGCTTGGGGCCCACGCCTTGAGGGGCGCGGGCGGTGGTCCCCAGGTTTTTTCTCTGATCCAGTCCCACAGGAATCAGGGATCCAGCGCCTCCAGGGAGCCTCCCTCGGGCCTCGGGCGGCGGAAAGAGCGTGCTTGTCCCGGAGGGCGCCCCAGACGTTGCGCGCGGTCCAGAGACGGAAGTCCCCACGCTCCCAGCCTTATTTTCTCAACTTGAACCAAACGAAATCTACATCCGTCACGAACTTCAGCTCCCAGACCGGTGGCGCCTGCCTGTCCACGTTTGTGTTTTTTTGAAGGGAATACACTAAAAGGGAGAAAAAATTCAACCAGGGAGAAACTTGTATTTTCAAACATTCCTAGCGGAACTTGCATGTGTTGGCGCCGCACTAGGGTCGGGCGTCCTCCTAGCGCCTGCTGCCTCCCCCGGAGCCGGGTCCGGCTGCCGCGTCTCTACTGGAGGGGGCGAGAGTCACTTGCCTGCAATCGCCCTCCCGAGACCCTCCGCCCTCAAAAGCCGCTTTTTCCAAGAGGCGCGGCCGGGTCTCCGCGCAGCGCCGGAGTGGCAGCCGGCGGGCGGGTGGCGGCAGCCCGCGGACGGGTGGCGGCAGCCCGCGGACGAGTCCCCGCAAGAGGTGCCCGCCCCGTCTCCGGTCGCCGGGGCGCAGCGGGGGTCCCCACGACCCTCGCAGCCTTGGGGCCTGGTTTTCGCGGCTGGCGAAAAGGCACTGCGGGAGTGACTCCCGCAGCTTCCAAGACGCACTTAGCAGCGTGGAGACCCCCAGAGCTGCGCCCGCGAAAGGTGTCCTCTGGGGTCCTTCTTCTTTGGGGCTCGGGAGGGAGAGAGGAGTCATTTCAACCCCCTAAGTGCCTAACGGGCTATTTCTTCCCCATTTCGTTCTGTGTATGTGGGAAGCCTTGGCTGCGCTACGCTTTGGAATTTGACGGGCCTCCCCCTCTCCCCTATTCTGTTTTTCCAGCGCGCGGTCCAGCTGGTCTCCAGCAATCGGGGCAGGGGAGGGCGCTTAAAATAAAACTCTAGTGAAGCCAGGAGAAGAGAAAAACCCGCGCTGCATGGATGGAGTCCTGCGTGATGCTGCCCAACGGCACCTCTGGGGGAGAGTGGAGACGCCTCTGCATTTTAAATAGCGACCAGGAGGCCGGGAACACAGGTAACAGGGGGGATCGAGTTGCCGGAGTCCTTGCCTTCCCAGCGAGGCTGTCTGCTCCCGCCACGAGTGAGATTCCAAGGATAGCGGCTGTTTTTTTTTTACTGTGAAGAGTCAAACTCTTCTTGTGATGACCTCATCCCTGCCAGATGTGTCTTCTTATCCTACCAGAGTGCAGCACTTACAAAAATTAAATCCAGTTTTGGAATTAATCGGATGTAAAATATGTTTATTTATGTAGGGTTGAAGGACCAGGTCACTCTTCTGCCTTGGTGGAGTTTACTGGCTTCTTCATCCAGTAGCAAATTTTACTAGATTTTTTTTTCAGTAGCAAAAAAGGATTTTCTTAGGGTCATGTTCATGTCCAGGCTCCCAGAGACTTCAGAGTTTCAGGCCATATTCATCACGCAGAGGGAAGGAACCAGTCCCTTGCAAGTGGAAGGTCTCAGTAGCCAAGTTCCAGGAGCCTTGTTGGCCTCATGAGGCAGCTGAATATGGCCGCCCTTGCTCCTGGCCTCTCACAGAAGTCCCCCTCCCCTTCTCCTCCCATTCCTTCTTTAGTTCCGTCCATCAACACACCATCTGGAGAAAAGTCCCTTTGGGGAGTGCTGGTCTTCCTTTGAGGAAAGAGCTACGCTCACCAGTGTGCACTCACTCTATGGTGGTTGGGACTCTAGTCCTCCATGTTTGAGCCACTCTATATCTCTATAGCAATTCTACCCCCAAATCTCCAGGCCCCCTGCTGGACTATACCCCCTCAGCTTTCTCTGCAGCTTAATGTGGCCTGGTGACTGAGTTCTAATTAATGGAATGTAAGTGCCATTTTCTGGTCAAAGCTTTTAACAAGTGGGAGTAGTTCCCAGACTCCTCCGTGCTTTCTGTCCTCTTTTTCCATCAGGATATCCACCATGAGCCCTAGAGGATCGTCCAGACCCAAGATGGGAGGAGCCTGGATCCCAGAAGTGCATGCAGAGGACAGCTGCCCACTGACTTCACCTGAGGGAGGTAAAACCTTCTATTGTGGTTAAGCCACTGTATGCATTGGAGTTTATTTATCGGCACATCCCAGTCCATCCTTAACTAATGCTCTCTTTAAAAGACAAAGCATAACTTAATTTTTGTCTTCCATTACTCCTTCTAAATGTCAATGGATGTTGGGTAATCCTCCTTGACTCTTGGATTAAAACTCCAGGAGGCCCCAAGACTCTTCTGCCTGAGCTTAGGTACTAGACAGTCTTATGACAACTTCCTATAACAACTCCTGTCTGCTGCTAGGTACTAGATAGTACCATAAAACTTCAAGTCAGACACACAATTTCAGATTTGTAGTTAGAATGTCCAGTCTAATGCAAGAGTGTGAACGTGGTTTCATGTGATATGTTTTCTCCTCCCAAGCTCAAGATTACTTCAGCCTAGATGTCTGTAGACAGAAAGAGGGGTGATTTGGGCTGTTTCATTTCTTAGCCTTGTATTTCTCTTCTCCACCTCCCCATCCTCAGCTGCTGTTTCAGACTCACTGTGGGTTCAAAGGATGAAAAGAGTGAGGAACTGGCTCAAACAATTTTCTGGGGATTTGAGTCACGGAGATTAGCCAATTAGATCAGGGCTACTGTAGTAGACATGGCGTGGCACCAACTGAAGGTAACGTTTTGGCAATTCATTTCTTAGCTTGATGTGTAGACAAGAGTAGAGATAAGGACAATTTAGTCTCTTAAGTAGATTTTCTGAGTTACTGATTTGATATATTTCCAGATCTAAGGAAAGTACCACTGGTCATTTCACTCGATGGTATGGGAAGAGCCCTAGTTGGTCCCTTGCAAAAATGGCTGGTACAAAAGCATTTTCTTCAGAGGTGATGAGGAATATTGCTTTGAATTGCTTCACCCAGATGTCCCCCATCATATTCCCTGGGTATTTAGACTAGACTCACTCTCAGGAAGTGAGTTCCTTCCCCCACTCCCATCCTGCCAGCTCTAGGAACTGGGTGGCCTCTGTCCTGCTGTTTGGTTTTGCATTCGGCTTACTCACTTATGGAAATCACAGCAGCTGCCGTATAGCCAGGCTGCCTGCCAGAATCTCTGGCACTTTTGAGACATTGGCATCTCTTTTCATGATGAGTGCCAAGCCACTCAGGCCAGTCTTAGGTCACCAGGTGGGGAGAAAGCCTGTCAGACATAGCATGCCAAGTGAAGAAAAGAGGTGTTAATGATGCAGTTAGCTGTGTCCAAGGACACTGCTGAGCTATAAGATTTCAGGGCTATACATGTCGACAAAGGAAAACTTGAAGTCTTTCATTGAGTTATTTCCAAATATCCAGATATATGGTTGCAAGTGGGTGGATTATCCAGATAGCATTTCCTCCAGCTTATAATCAGTCACTTGGTATCAGCTGAGGATGGGGAGGTAGAGAAGAGAAATACAAGGCTAAGAAACAAAACAGCCCATGTTATGTGTGCACCCTGCTGAGTGGCACCAGCACTCTCTGAGCATGATGTGGGCAGATGAAAGGCATTGAAATCTCTGGGTAAGAGTGTTCCAGGCCGGGCTCAGTGGCTCAGCCTGTAATCCCAGCACTTTGGGAGGCCAAGGCTAGTGGATTGTCTGAGCCCATGGGTTTGAGACCCACCCAGGGAACTTGGTGAGACTTTGTCTCTACAATTTAAAAAAAAAAAATTAGCCCGGTGTGGTAGCGCGTGCCTGTAGTTCTGGCTACTTGGAAGGTTGAGGTGGAAGGATCCCCAGAGTCCAGCAGATAGAGGCTGCGGTGGCTGGAAGCGTGCCACTGCACTTCAGTCTGGGTGACAGAGTAAGACTCCAACTCAAAAACAAAGAGTGATCCAGACTTGGAAACCTGCTTACCACTGGGAGCCAAGAAGGATTTTGGATGCCCACTGCTAATAGCTAAGTCAATCTGGAAATTACTCTGGTCTTTGGAAAGAATGTAGATTGTGTTGGAGATTGAATTATCCATCATGAATGACCACTTGGCCCACCCTCTCTGCATTATTTCCAATCCTCAAATTCACTTTGTCAGATACCTAGTGGGTTATATTGATCATCATCCACTTTCTGGGAACAACAGAAGTGGGAAAGGCCCTGACCTTCATAAGGAGAGCTGTGGACCCACATAATGAAACGTGAGGGCTGCCAGAAAACGGAGTGGGAATTGAGGTGCCCCCACACCCCTCTGTTGCACTCTCAGCACTAGATCTTTCCTAATTCACCTGAGTAGGAGTGGATGGGAACTCGACTAGAGACAAAGGCAAGTCTAAGATGACCTCTTAAGGCCTCTTTTTTTTTGCCTTCAGCTTCTATAATTTTCTGACAACAGCTGTACCTGTAAAATGTGTCGGATTCAGTAGCAGGGTCAGGGGCTGCTGTCACTTGGCAGACTTCAACAACATGACCCTGGCTAAGACTTTGGAATAAAAACATCAGGAAAATAAACACTCAATGCTCCATAGCCAGAGGACTGGCTGGGAGCTGTCAGGTTGAAATACTAGTCTATTTGGGAAGGGAAGGAAAGGAGCAAGGCCTTCGACACTCCTCTTGCCTCCTAGAAAATACCCCTCCAGCAGCAGAGGTGATGCCAAACACATCCAATTAATTAAGAAAAGAGAAAGGAGAAATATTAAGGCTGTGCTTGACTCCAGCCAGTCTGTCAATCAGCGCCCTGCCAGGAACACGGCATTGCTTGGGCTGGGGAAGAGAGACCAGGAAACAAGAGATCAGGGCAATCTGGCCCCTAGAGAGCGGCACCCCATATGTGCAGGGAGATGGTGCATAGACTCAGGACCCAGGCAAAGAGGAAGGCAAGAGGACAAGAGACCAGAGAGGCAGGGACATCAATTCTGGGGGAGGAGGAAGAGCCGGAGCTGCAACAGAGGCTGGAAGAATCAGACAGGGAGTGAACCCCTGGGCACGGAGGAGTGTGTGGGGAGGAGCATGTAGGGAGGAGAGCTGAAATGGGGCTGAGGGAGAAGGGAGAAAAGACTCACTGTCCCAGGTTGTCCCTGGGTGGGCAGTGACTGTTGTCATTTAGAGATCAGAGAGGACAAGGTGTATGTTGAAGAAAGTGTGGGAGTCTGGCTGAGCAGAAATTCTGTATTAGGGAGTCCCAGGAGAAGTAGCAAGGAAGTTGAGGAATTATAAATCCAGGATAGAATGAACCAAATGGGGATTTCTGAGAAAAGGTGTTTCTGACAATGATATTAACAGAAAGATTTTGCTCTGGCCATCCTTTAGAAAGGAAGTGAAGTCTAAGCAGATGAGGGTGATGCAGTTATCTCTGGTCAGCTGTGTCGTGTGAACAGAAAAAGCGGGCTGCCTTCCTGGTTCCAGCCCGACCAGCTAAGAGCTAGGGGATATGTGGTGACACATGCCTGTGTATGTCTCTGTGTGCGTTCATTTGTGTGTGTGTGTAAGGCGGCATGACATGTCTTTTTTAACTTTTATTTTATTTTTTGAGACAGGGTCTCATCTGTCACCCAGACTGGAGTGCAGTGGTACAGTCATGGCTCACTGCAGCCTTGACCTCCTGGGCTCAGGCAATCTTTCCATCTCAGTCTGCTGAGTGGCTGAGACTATAGGTGAATGCCAACATGCCTGGCTAATTTTTAAATTTTTAAAAATTATGAGGTCTCACTGTGTTGACCAGACTAATCTCGACTTCCTGGGCTCAAGCAATCCTCCCACCTCAGCCTCCCAAAGTGCTGGGATTACAGGCGTGAGCCACCACACTGGCCCCACCTTTCTGTCTGTTGAAGGCCCCTGGTAGAGCATTGGTACTTTTTACAATATTCCATTGCAAAAAAAGAGGTTTGCACTAGTAAAATTTCATCCTGAATGTCAACAGGGGCTGATCCCATAACACAACAGCCAGAGATAACCTGTATCACAAAGTCAAGCCTGGCTGTGATTACTTAGCATTTATATAGCACTTTATCTGGGTCCTGTATGTCAGTATCATTAATGGGAGATAACTCACCGGGAGTTACAGCCAAGAAAAAAAATTCATGACCAAAAAGAAAGAAGGAAGGGGACGTTAAAAGGGTCTGAGTGATTCCACAGGGACTTGTGGTGCCTCAGTAAAGGGGAGGGGGCAAATACGCTGCTTCAAGAGAACAAGGAATGCTCTTGTCACCCCTGCAAACAGGAGTGGCCAAAGGTACAGAAGGAAAGAAGTTCAGAAACGGAAGAAAGTCCTGCCAGTGACACTCACTGAGCCTCAGAACTTGGCTAAAAGAATATATAGTTTGGGCCAGGTACAGTGGCTCAAGCCTGTAATCCCAGCACTTTGGGAGGCCGAGGTAAGGGGATTGCCTGAGCCCATGTGTTCAAGAACAGCCTGGGCAACTTTACCAGATCTCATCTCAACAAAAAATCAAAAAAATTAACAGGGCGTGGTAACATGTGCCTGTAGTTCCAGCTACTTGGAAGGTGGAGGCGAAAGGATCCCCTGAGCCCAGCAATTGATGCTGGAGTGGCTGTGAGCAGAGTGAGACTCCAAATAAAAAAAAAAAAAGAGAGAGAGAGAGAGAATATAGAATGTATAGTTAGTCTCCTATGGCACCTTAGATCCCAGGAAAATCATCATCATCATCTATCAGTCATTGTGAATAATGGTTGGAGGCTGGTTCTGTCTGAAGCAAAGGGATGGATGAGATGCCTTTTAAAGCGGCTTCCAAGCCCAGAATTCTATTAAAAATTGAATATTCTGTAATTCATTGAAGCGGCATTGTGGCATTTTGGAAAAGTACAAATTAACTCAAATCTTCTGTTATAATAGATGAGAATCTAATCATTCAATCAACTGGAAATATGCAAATGAACATTGTAGTGTCAGGAAATGGAAAGTAACAAGGCTGTCTATCTGTGGCTCAGTGCTTAGAGACAAAAGATATGTTTGAATATTAGTCTCTAGGTGATTTTGTGAAAATTGCTTAACTTCTTAACTTTCTCATTTGTTAAATGGAAATTTTATAATACATAGTAATGAGATGGACTTTTGTTTCCAGAATTATAGCAAACAAGAATCTTTACTACAAAGCACTTAGAAATACTGGATAAAATATAAAATCTTTTTTTTTTTTTGAGTCGGAGTCTCACTCTGTCACCCAGACTGGAGTGCAGTGGCACGCTCCCAGTCACTGCAGCCTCGATCTACTGGGTTCCAGCGATCCTTCCACCTCAGCCTTCCAGGTAGCTGGAACTACAGGTGCACGCTACCACACCTGGCTAATTTTTTTGATTTATTGTAGAGATGAGGTCTTGCCAAGTTGCCCAGGCGGGTCTCAAACCTGCGGGCTTAGGCGATTCACTCACCTCGGCTGAACCACTGAGCCCGGAAAAATATAAAATCTTTTAAATGCATAGCTAAGAAAGAATAAAGAAAGAATAATCCCCCCAAGGAACCCCAAATAAGAAGGGAACTGAAAGCCTGGACAGCGAATGTGGGAGCTGATTCTAGAGTGTGTGTGAAGGTAGTTCCTGATCTTGGTAACCAAAGGGATTGGGGTTTAACTGTCATGCAGGAATAAGAATCAAAGTTCAATCCAATCAAAAGGAAGAGTAGAAAAAAAAATATGTGCCCGGTGGTAAAGAGAGAGGGCAAAGAAGCTTGTTATCTATTTTGATCTGGGTTCTAGACTGGAAAAAAACTCCAACATTTCAAAACACTTCTTTTTTTTTTTTTTTTTTTTGAGTCAGAGCCTCACTCTGTTGCCCAGGTTAGAGTGCAGTGGCATGCTCACAGCCACCGCAGCCTCAACTTGTTGGGCTCAGGTGATCCTTCCATCTCAGCCTTCCAAGTAGCTGGAACCACAGGTGCACACCTCCGTGTCCAGCTAATTTTTTTGGTTTATTGTAGAGACGAGGTCTCTCCAAGTTGCCCAGGCTGTGTTGAACCCCTGTGCTGAGGCAATCCTCTCTCCTCCACCTCCCGAAGTGCTGGGATTACAGGCATGAGCCACCACTCCTGGCTAAAACACATTCTCATGTAAGATTTTTTGCCTCCCTTCATGCCAGTTTAGGGTTCACATTGATATCATATGCAGGATATAAGAATTCCTTAACTGAGATATTGATATTAAAAGTAATAACAGGCTGGATTGCCTGGCAGAAACAAACATATAAAACCTCTCTGAAGGGCAATATCTTCAACCCAGGCCACACAGTATCCCCACAGATGAAGTCTTGCTTAAGGTAAGTTCATAAGTCAAAATTAGAAAGGCACTAATAAACCATTTCAAAGAACAAGGATCAGCAGACACATCAAATAGCAGATTTGGACTCCCAAGCACTTAAGATAATATATTATCAAGTCTGATAATAAAACAAGTATGCTTATGTAATTAAAGATGCAAAGGAATAAATTTTTAAAAATAAGAAAGAATAAAATGCTATCCCAAAAAAGACTAAATAAATTTGAAAAATAACCTAGCAGAAATTTTAGGTATGAAAAACATACTGTATTTCATCCATTCTAGGATGTGCTTTGTTCATATTTGAGCATCTCAAAACCAGGATGTTTTAAAAAATTCCTGTTGGCTAGGAGCCCTTTTGGTATAGCAGTCATTGCCTACTCACACACATCAAAGCTTGAAGAATTGATGACAGTGACTTTGAAAACATCTTGGAGACAATATGAAGTCTTGTTAAGAAATGCTGTATCGGCTGGGTTTGGTGGCTCAGCCTGTAATCCCAGCACTTTGGGAGGCTGAAACTAGTGGATTGCCTGAGTCCATGAGTTCAAGACCAGCCTGATCAACTTGGTGAGACCTCGTCTCTACAAAAAAAAAAAAAATAGTTGGGCACGGTAGCATGTGTCTGTAGTTCCGGCCACTTGGAAGACTGAGGTGGAAGGATCGCCGGAGCCCAGCAGGTTGACGCTGGGGTGGCTGTGAGCATGCGTACCACTGCACTCCAGCCTGGGCAAGAGAGTGAGACTCCAACTAAAAAAAAAAAAGAAATGCTGTATCATGGATGCTCTTGGCATCATGAGGACATCCTTGGGTGGAAAAGAATGGAATTTGCAAGTCATTCAGAGGAGTTGAACTCTGAATGTGAAGACATTTTAGGAGGGTCCTAATTAATTGATTTCATCTACATTTTCTTTTCTTGTGAGTATACAAGAGTAATAAATTATAAACCTATGTCTAAAACCTAAATTTAATTCATTAAATAGATGGGAAAATTCTAAGTGTAAAGAAAGCACTTATCTTAGTTTAATTGCAGCAATGGCTTACTTAGTGTCAATAAAATAATGGTGCTCCTTACCTTTGATAGGTATCTTAAATTATGTGAAGTACAATAGCCATTGTATCAGTCAGTGTTCAGGATCGAAAAGAAATCTCTCTAGGTATTTTAAACAGGAGAGAATCAGGGCATGAGGTATTTCTTAATCATTGAATGGGTTGGAGCAATGCAAGTGTGGGTGAACTTAGTGTCTTTATTGCACCTGTACTTCACATTGGCAAAAATAGACACAGCAATAGAAATATAAGAGAGGTGGCCCCTGATTTGCTTCTGCCTTCTAAAGCTTTCACAAATACATCTTTTTGGTGGAACCTAGTTTGTATTCAAAATCTGGGAAATGTAGGTGGCTATTTGCGTGTTTTGCTTTCTAGATCTTATATGCAAAGGGAAATAGAAAGGCATGGGAGAGACATTCAGTGCCCATAGACCATGTCTAGGAGGGCCACTACAAATAAAAGTCAATGGTAGAAGTGTATCATTTAATTGCCAACTAGTCAAATGACTAGTTAGAACGTAAAACTACAGGCTGGGCTCGGTGGCCCAGCCTATAATTCCAGCACTTTGGTAGACTGAGGCCAGTGGATTGCCTGAGCCCGTGGGTTCGACCTGCCTGGGTAAATTAGTGAGACCTCGTCTCTACAGTAAACCAAAGATTAGCCGGACGTGGTAGCACACACCTGTAGTTTCAGCTACTTGGAAAGTTAAGGTGGAAGGATTGTGGGAGCCCACCAAGTCAATGCTGGGGTGGCTGTGAGCATGCCACTGCTCTCCTGCCTGGGTGACAGAGTGAGATTCCAACTCAAAAAAAAAAAGGAAGTAAAATTACATGAGATACTATTATATACCCACCAGACTGGTTCAAATAAAAAGTTCTGATAGTGCCTAGTATTGATGAGGGCTAAGGCATAGGGATGTTCCTATATTGCTGACAGAAGTATAATTTAGTCCAACTTTGCAAAAACAGTTTGGCGTTATCTGATAAGATTGAAGATATGCAAACTTCAGGATCCAACAACTGCATTTCTAAGCATGTAATCCATTACAAATGCACATCTGTGTGTATTAGTACACAGGTACCTCTATGGTTTGAATTTGTCATCCAAAGTTCGTGTGTTGGAGACTTAATCCCCAATGCAATAGTGACAAAAGGTGGGACCTTTAAGAGATGATTAATTCATGAGGGAAGAGCCCTCATGAATGGAATAATAATGCTATTGTGGGAGGGGGTTAGTTCTCTTGGAGTACCTGATAAAAGGATGAGTTTGGACCAGGCTCAATGGCTCAGCCTACAATCTCAACACTTTGGGAGGCCAAGGCAAGTGGGTTGCCTGAGTCCGCGGTTTCAAGACCTACCTGGGCAACTTGACGAGACCTCGTCTCTACAATAAATCAAAAACTAGCCAGGCATGGTAGTGCACACCTGTAATCCCAGCTACTTGGAAGGCTGAGGCAGAGGGATCACCAGAGTCCAGCAGGTCAAGGCTATGGTGGCTGGGAGCATGCTACTGCACTCTAGTCTGGGCGACAGAGTGAGACTCCAACTCAAAAAAAAAGAAAGAAAATATGAACATATACTATATTGCTTTAATGCATACTAAAGTGGTAAAACTTTTTTTTTTTAAAGCAAAGTGATTTCCATAAAAGTCAGGATTGTGGTTTCCCTTAGTGGAGAGGAGAGTTGTGATCAGTAAGGGGCACAGGGAGAGCAGGCGGGGTCTGGTACATTCTATTTTTTGATGTGTAATTATAGCTATGGTAATTAATTTAACAGCACTTTTATGGTTTATGTAATTTTTTTTTTAGTTGGAGTCTCATTATGTCACCCAAGCTGGAGGGTAGTGGGATGCTCCCAGCCACCACAGCCTTGACCTGCTGGGCTCAGGCGATCCTTCCACCTCAACCTTCCAAGTAGCTGGAACTACAGGCATGCGCCACCATGCCCAGCTAATCTTTTGTGTGTGTGTAGAGATGAGGTCTCCTCAAATTGCCCAGGCTGGTCTCAAATCCGCGGGCTCAGGCAATCCTCTCAACTCGGCCTCCCAAAGTGCTGGGATTATAGGCATGAGCCACTGTGCCCGGCATATGTACTTTTTATTTTATTTTGAATTAGAGTCTTACTCTGTCACCCAGGTTGGAGTGCAGTGGCACACTCACAGCCACTGCAGCCTCGACTGACTGGGCTCAGACAGTCCTTCCACCTCAGCCTTCCAAGTAGCTGTAACTACAGGCACACACAACTACACCTGACTAATTTTTTGATGTATTGTAGAGATGAGGTCTTACCAAGTTGCTCAGTCTTGAATCCGTGGGCAAACCTCTCGCGTCCACCTCCCAAAGTGCTGGGATTACAGGGGTGAACCACCATGCCCAGCTTGTACTTTTATATATGTGTGTTATACTTCAAATTTGTTAAAGCTTAAAAAGAAACTAAATAGACACATAAAAAGAAACTAAGACACAGGTAAGAGAGAATTCTCATCAGAGGAAAGCTATGATGAAATTGTCTAGAAGATAGCTCAAAGAGATAAAGGCAGAAAATATTAGAGACCAAAAGATATTTTGGACAATGGGAAGGTACAACATACACATACTACAAGTTCCAGGGAAAAGAATTTTTAAAAATTGGGGGAGACACCATTCAAAGAGATTATGGATGAGAATTTACCAGAATCAATAGAAGACATGAGTCCTCAGATTTAGATAGCATAAGTCCTTAGCAGGATCAATTAAACTAATTGTTTGCCCATATTTTTTCAAACTAAAGAATTCTAAGTTCAGTAGGAAAAACTTAAAAGCAAACAGAGAGAAAAACACATTACCTTCACAGTAACAGCAATTATGTTCACAACAGACTTTCCAAAATAAAAAACAGAGAACAGATGACAATGAATAATGTATTCTAAGTAATAAGCAAATAATAATAATAATAATCAAGAATTATTTACTCAGCTATACTGTCACTCAAGAGTAGAAATAAAATAAAATTTCAAGCAAAAGCATATTTCTTACCACAAATAAACCTTTCACTGAAGGAATTTTCTTCAGGGAATTTCCTCATGAAAATTTCAACCCATAAGGAAGAAGTGAGATAAAAATAGAAATTTGGAGACTAGTTATAGTGAGTAAAAAAGCTGGAAGACATATGAGTGTATCTGAACAAACACTGACTGTGCAAAGAATAAAAACAGTGACTAATATAGGAACATGAAAACAAGATGGTATTATATTACTGGACAACAATAACATATATAATAAGAGAGATATGATCAGAGCTAAAGTATTCCAAGGCCCCTGAATTATTTGGGAGAGTAGTAGAGGTATTGATTAAGCCACTGTTATTATTTTTAATTTAAAATTAAGATAAGCCGGCCTCGGTGGTTCAGTCTGTAATCCCGCGCCTTTGGGAGGCTGAGGTGAGTGGATTGCCTGAGCCCGCGGGTTCGAGACCCACCTGGGCAGTGAGACCTCATCTCTACAATAAATCAAAAAATCAGCTGGACGTGGTAGCGCATGCCTGTAATTCCGGCTACTCGGAAGGCTGAGGCGGAAGGATCGCCAGAACCCAGCAGGTGAGGCTGCGGTGGCCAGGAGTGGCCACTGCACTCCAGTCTGGGCGACCGAGTGAGACTCCAACTCAAAAATAAAATAAAATAAAGTAAAATTAAGGTAATTGGACAGGCATGGTGGCCCACGCCTGTAATCCCAGCACTTTGGGAGGTTGAGGTGGGAGGATTGCTTGAGCCCAGAAGTTTGAGACCAGCCTGGGCAACACAGTGAGATCTCATCTCTACAAAAAAATTTAAAAATTAGCCAAGCTTGGTGGCACGCACCTGTAGTTCCAGCTACTTGGAAGGCTGGGCGGAAGAATCACCTGAAGTTGAGGCTGCAGTAGCCACGAGTGTGCCACTGCACTCCAGTCTGGGCGATGGAGTGTGACTTTGACTCAAAAACAAAAACAAAAAAACCCTGTCAGTTATTGTACTATTATAAGTCATAGTGATACCGATGGCTGAGAGTAAAAGAATTGACAAATAGACCAACTAAGACGGTATTGCTATATAAACATGAGACAAAATTGACTTTAAGATACATAAAAGAGTGAGTACTAGGAGCCAGGGGAGGGAAGAATGAGGAATTATCATTTAATGAGCACAGAACTTCAGTCTGGGATGATGAAAATTTCTGGAGATGGATAGTGGTGGTGGCTACACAACAATATGAATGAATAAAATGCCGCTGAACTGCATTAAAAATGGTTGAAGTGGCAAATTCTATGCAATGTATATTGTTCCACAACAAAGTGTTTAAGAACAAAAAAGCGTAATCTCTAATACAACCATAACAATAACAGTTCACCAGGAAGACACAGCAATTTCTTACTTGATGTAACTACATCAAATACATAAAACAAAACTGTAAGAGGAAATTGTTACATTCACCATAATAGTTGGTGGTTTAAAAAGTCATTACTAGAGCCGGGCTTGGTGGCTCAGCCTGTAATCCCGCACCTTTGGGAGGCTGAGGCGAGAGGATTACCTGAGCCTGTGGGTTCGAGACCCACCCAGGCAACTAGACGATACCTCGTCTCTACAATAAATCAAAAACTAGCCGGGTGTGGTAGTGCGTGCCTCTAGTTCCAGCTACTTGGAAGGCTGAGGCAGAAGGATCACCGGAGCCCAGCAGATTGAGGCTGCGGTGGCTGGGAGTGTGCCACTGTACTCCGGTCTGGACAACAGAGTGAGACTTCAACTCAAAAGATAAAAAATAATAGAAAGTCATTACTTTCTAGTAATTGATAAATTGGCAGACAAAAATCAGCAGAGACAAAGGAGATTTCGACCAGGCACAGTGGCTCATGCCTATAATCCCAGCACTTTGGGAGGCCGAGATGAGATGAGAGGATTGCCTGAGCCCGCGGGAGACCAGCCTAGGCAACTTGGAGAGACCTCATTTCTACAATAAATCAAAAGATTAGCCAGGCATGGTGGCACGTGCCTGTAGTTCCAGCTACTTGGAAGGCTGAGGCAGAAGGATCACCTGAGCCCAGGAGGTTGGGCTGCGGTGGCTGGGAGCATGCCACTGCACTCCAGCCTGGGTGACAGAGTGAGACTCCAAATCAAAAAAAAAAAAAAAAAGACAAAGGAGATTTGAATAACACAATTAACAAGCACTTTCTGATAGACATACATGGACTCCTTTATGCAGCAATTTAGAGAATACACATTTGTTTATTTGTTTGTTTTGAGTCAGGGGCTCGCTCTGTTGCCCAGGCTGGAGTGCAGAGACACAATCATAGTTCACAGCAATCCTGAACTCATAGACTCAAGCAATCCTCCTGCCTCAGCCACCTAAGAAGCTGGGACTACAGGCATGTGCCACTAAGTCTGGCACACGTTTGTTTTAAAAACATAAAGAACATTTCAAAAATTGAGAATACTCTGGGCCACAAAACAAACTTCAACAAATGACAATAATTTGTGAATACAAGCCACATTTCTCCGAACACAAGTAATTAATTTAGAGATCAATAAGAGAAAGATAAAATTCCCATATGCTTAGAGAGTTAAGAACAGATTTCAAAACTAATAATGGGAACTAGATAAAATTTAGACTGAACAATAAAGAAAACACACAATCAAAATGTACGGGAACAGCAAAAGAATGAACCCTAATGTAAATTATAGACTTTGGGTGATGACAATGTGTCAATCAATGTGGGTTTATCAGTTGTAACAAATGTACCACTCTGGTGGGGTGTTGATGATGGGGGTGGCTGTGCATGTGTGGAGACAAGGGGGGATATGGAAATGTCTATACCTTCCTCTCAGTTTTGCTATGAAGCTAAAATTGCTTTTTAAAAAATTAAGCCTTGACTGGGCGCAGTGACTCATGCCTGTAATCCCAGCACCCTGGGAGGCTGAGGCATGAGGGTTGCTTGAGCCCAGGAGTTCAAAACAGCTTGGGCAACATAGGGAGACCTTGTCTCTATAAAAATAAATAAATTTTAAAAATTAAAAAATTAAGTCTTAAAAAAATGTGGGATACGACTAACATAGCATTTAGAGGAGATTTACAGCTGTAATACAGTAGAAAATAAGGAAGAAAGGCAGAGGTGAGGTGCTAACTCAAGAAGTTACAAAAAGAATGTCACAGCCAAACAATGTCACAAACCTGTCCCTACCGCCAAAGCAAGGGAAAGACATAATAAATGTAAGAGTAAAAATTAGGGAACAAGCCGGGCTCGGTGACTCAGCCTGTAATCCCGCGCTTTGAGGTGAGTGGATTGCCTGAGCCCACAGGTTCGAGACCCACCTGGGCAACTTGGCGAGACCTCATCTCTACAATAAATCAAAAAATCAACCGGGCATGGTAGTGCATGCCTGTAATTCTAGCTACTCGGAAGGGTGAGGCGGAAGGATCGCCGGAGCCCAGCAGGTCGAGGCTGCAGTGGCTGGGAGCAGCCACTGCACTCCAGTCTGGGTGACAGAGTGAGACTCCAACTCAAAAAAAAAAAAAATTAGGAAACAAAAATACAACAGGAAGAATCAACAAAACTGCAAATTAAATGCTCACTCACCAAAGGGCACTGATGAGTCTTGATGATCAGGCAGACGAGATGACTTGGTCCTGTTCATGTCAGTCTGTCTCTTTATCACGCCACCCATGGCACGCCAAAAGGGCTCATTAACACAGTAGCCATGATGGCAAGGTTGGAAATTATGCATGGGCTCTACAAAACAGATTTTCTCTCACCCAGGTATTTCTAGCTACTCTACTTCTTATAATGAGATCAAGAATGAGACATGTGATACCATAACTGAGGGGACCAGCCAAGGCAGGCTGATTACAGTGGGCCCCTTCCATCATGGAGAAGGCAGTGTTATCTCCTCCCTGGAATGGATACTTTTTGAACACGGACTTGCCTTTTTTTGGCCTACGATGTTTCTATTAGCATCAGTATCCACAGACTTGAGAAATGCCTTATCCACTGTCACAATATCCCACACAATATCTTTTCTATCCAAACTTTTTGCTTTATTTATTTATTTTTTGAGTAGGGGGCAGTGCTCCCTGTATTGCCTAGGCTGGAGTGCAGTGGCACGATCATGGCTCACCACAGCCTCGACCTCCTGGTCTTAGGTGATCCTTCTGCCTCAGCCTGTTGAGAAGCGGGGACTACAGGCACGCACCATCATGCCTGGCTAATTTTCTGGTTTTTTGTAGAGACAAGGTCTCACTATGCTGCCCAGGCTGGTCTTGAACTCCTGGGCTCAAGAATGCTGGGATTATAGGCATGTGAGTCACCATGCGCAGCTTCAAACTTTTCATTTTCCAGCAAAAGAAGTGAGGCAGTGAGTTCATGATCACAAGATTCAATTGTCTTAGCACGTACCCCATCCACTGCAGGCAGCTGACCAGATGGACTGGCAGAATGGCCTAAGGAAGACTGTTACAGAGTCAGCTGGGAGAAGACACCTTGTGAGGTTGAAGTGTTGTCTTACAAGGCTGACTGGATGGGTGAGCTGTGCCTGACTCCTGCTTTTTCAGCCTTTCCAACAATTCTGTAAGCATTGATTTCCATTCTGTTTTCTTGTACTAAGCCCTGACTGAATCATACAACAATAAAGATGGTGTAGCATTTGCAAAAGATAGTCAAACTGACCAATATAAAAGAGTAGAGGCCAGCGCAGTGGCTCAGGCTTCTAATCTCAGCACTTTGGGAAGCCGAAGTAGGAGGATGCTTGAACCCAGGATTTCGAGACCAGCCTGGGCAACATAGTGAGATCTTGTCTCTACAAAAAACAAAAATATTAGCTGGGCATGGTGGTATGGGCCTGTAGTTTCAGCTACTTGGGAGGCTGAGGTAGAAGGATTGGCTGAGCCCAGGAGGTTGGGCTGTGGTAAACTGTGCCTCTGAACTTCAACCTGAAGGACAGAGTGAGATTCGAACTCAAAATAAATACAGAGAGAGAGAGAGAGAGAGAAAGAGAGAGATAAAAGAGTAGAGAACCCAGAAACAGGCCCATTCCATTTAAATCCGATACCTGACATTTCAAACCAGTGGGGGAAAGCTGGACTATTAATAAGATTGAGACAACAGTGATTGGCACATAATATAGTCAATATTTATATAGAACTCACTTTGAATTAGCCACTCTTCTAAGTATTTTACATAAATAGCTCATTTACATTCTCACAACAACTCTGCGAGGTAAGTAGTAGTATTATCTCCATTCTAAGGATGATGAAATGGAGAAACAGAGAAGTTAAATAATTTACCCAAAACTAACTCATGGAGCTGAGCTGGGGGGTAAAAAAAAAATGCAATTTGGCTCTGGTTTTTAACCATTACAACTAATTGCCTTATAGTTTTGTAAGCACACAATAGGTTCTTTTTCTCCATAGACAACGTCTTACTCTGTGGTCCAGACTGGAGTACAGTGGCACAATCACCAGCTCACTGCATCCTAGAACTCCTGGGCTCATGACAGCTAATTTTTATTTTTTGTAGAGATGGGGTCTTGCTATGTTTCCCAGGCTAGTATCGACATCCTCACCTCAAGCGATCCTCCTGCTTCAGTCTCCTTGAGTGTTGGGTTTATAGGTGTAAGCCACTGCAGCTAGCCACAGTAGGTTCTTAATAGTCAGTTGAAATTTACCAGATTGCCATTTTTGTAGGACAAAGTGGTCAGATAAGTCAGCAGTTGCATATGGTTCAATCTAATGAATGATGAATAAAAACAAATACAGCTAAAATTATATAATGAGGCTCTATGATGACTCTGTAATTATTTTAAACTTACTCAAGTCTTCTACACTCATATCCTGGATGTTACCACTGAAGCATGAGGGAGTGAAGTTAAACACCAAAAGTAAAAGTAACTTCCCAATCATCATCACTGAAGTCAAGTGAAGAAAGGAAGGCTTTTCAAGAAAGAGTGAGCCAGGTGTGGTGGCTTATACCCGTAATCCCAGCACTTTGGCAGGCGGAGGAGAGAGAATTGCCTGAGTCCAGGGGTTCCAGACCAGCCTGGGTAACTTGGTGAGGCCTCACCTCTACAATAAACCAAAAAACTTAGTCGGGCATGGTGGTGTTGTGGTTCCGGCTACTTGGAAGACTGAGGTGGGAGGATCGCCTGAGCCCAGCATGTCGAGGCTGTGGTGGCCCTGAGAGTGCCACTGCACTCCAGCCTGGGCGATAGAGTGAGACTCTGGCTCAAAAAAAGTTAAAGAAAAAGAGAGATGGCAGGGAAGATGAAGAAAGACAGAAAGAAAGAAGGGAGGGAGGAAGGGAAGAAAGGTCGTGTCCAATGTGAGTTGATTTGAGAGCCAGCCATGGGTGGGAAGACAACTGAGTTGCTCCCTCAACAGCCCAAATCTGCCTTTCCCTTTTTCTCTCTCAGTCTAAAAGGCTGCATCACATCAGCCAGGACTTAGCTGTGGGCTTGGTTCAGAAGTCCTTGCTTGTAAGCCTCTGAGTAAAAACTCTGGAGAAACCCAGCCAGAGAAGCAGTCTTCCTCATTAGAGAGCACAACAGCATGAGATCAAAGGTCTTTCTCCCCTCACCCCCTGGCTCCACACCAACTCCCAGGAAGTTGGAAACGGAGAGGAGACGGGAGACAGACACACATGCCCCCAGGTTCAGTCTGTGTGGTCTGCACAGTTCTAGTCCTAGTTTTGTTTTGTTTTGTTTGAGTTGGAGTTTCACTCCATTGCCCAGGCTGGAGTGAGGGGCACACTCACCGTCACCCCAGCGTCGACCTGCTGGCCTCTAGCGATCCTTCCACCTCAGCTACAGGTGCACACTACCATGCCCGGCTAATTTTCGATTTATTGTAGAGATGAGGTCTCGCCAAGTTGCCTAGTCTGGTCTTGAACCTGTGGGCTAAGGCATTGCACTCACCCTGGCCTCCCAAAGTGTTGGGATTACAGGCTGAGTCACTGAGACCGGCCCTAATTTTTTAGCTAAATGTTCCAGGAGTCACCTTTCGCACCTGTTCCACCATGCAGGCTCCTTCTCAGTTTCCCTGTCTCTAGTGAATCAAAGCTTAACTATCTCTTATATGCAGTTATCAGAATACCCTGTAAGAAACATGAATTTCCTTATGTCCTTCCTCCAGAACAATTATTTACCATATTCAATTTAAAAAAAATTTTTTTATAGTTGGAGTCTCATTCCTTTGCCCAGGCTGGAGTGCAGTGGCACACACACTCATGGCTACTCCAGCGTCAACCCTCTGGGCTCCAGCATTCCTTCCACCTCAGCCTTCTGCGTAGCCGGAACTAAAGATGTACGCTACCGTGCCCGGCTTTTTTTTTTTTTTAATTGTAGAGACAAGGTCTCACCAAGTTGCCTGGGTTGGTCTCGAAACCCTGGTAGGTTCAGGTGATCCTCTCACCTCTGCCTCCCAAAGTGCTGTGATTATAGGCATGAGTCACCACACCTGGCTTCAATCCAAAATCTAGAGTGCAGACTTCTGAAACTCTTCATCACTCTCACAGTGTCACACCATGTCAACCTGAACAAAACCCACGGCAGTGGTTGGATCTAGCCTGGAGTCTGGGAGGGAACAAAGAATGGACAGGGTTACCTCTGAAAAGCGTAGTGACATTGTGATGCACACTGTTGCATATGCACTGCTTCTATGGGGTGAATCTACATGTATGCATAGGATGGGGAGGGTCGTAGGCACGCACACACAGATCTAGTTGGTGAATGTGCCTGAAGGTGTTGTGAGCATTTTCTAGAACCCTGTGCTCTCAGTTGCACTCCATAAATCTTTTACTGGCGGTACTCAGAAAGCCAAGGGCCGTGTAATAATTTACTCTGCACTGTCCTTCCTCTCTTGCTCCCCTTCACTTGCCCAGAATGAAAATCTAAAGATTGATGGTGCTATCCCTCTAGAGGAACCAGGAGTGCCATTCATCCAGTTAGTCTCTGTCTCTCGTCTCTCTCTCTCTCTCTCTCTCTCTCTCTCTCTCTCTCTCTCGCTCTCCTCTCTCTCTCTAGCTCTCCTCCTCACTCCACTTTCTGCCCTACTCTGGAGGCCAGGCTTTCTACCTCCCTTTCCCCCCCAGACATTCTCCACTGACTCTTTCTGAAACTTCCCCCTCTTCAGGGAAGCTGCCCTGGGTTAAGAAGAACGAGAAGGACTTCACAGCTGACCCAAACGTAAGACTCAGAAAATATCCTCCATGGAGGTTCAATCAGAAGTATCTCTAGACGTTGCCTCCTCCTTCCTCCACTCAAAACCATTCTAGTCCCGCTTTCAAAGGTTCCAAGGAGAGTGAGTCCATGCTTCTGTCAGTCCTCTGGTAGAGTATTTCTAACTCTCAGTTCTTTACCGTTTACTCTTTCCATTGTGATTGTGGCCATATTCTGTTGAGATTGTTTTGTTTCCACTAAACAGAAGGTTCCAGGTGAAGAATAAGGGGGTAAGCAGGAACAGAGAGAGATGGATAGAGTCGTACATGTTTGTTTTTAGTTCGTGCTTTGTAGCCTGTTGGTGATATTCCTAGGCCCACAGAGAACTGGAGAGTCACTGTCTGTCCCTTGCCTCTTTACCTGTCACCTCCTGGTTGAACTATAATCTCTCTAGTGTTCAACAACCTCCAAGCACCCGCCCCCACTACCAAACAAAATGAAATGGATTCCAAAGCTTCAATAAGTTACTGAAACTTTGTAAGTCCTTGTGGACAGAAAATCCTCCCTGGGGTTAAATCAATTCTCTCTGCAGTAGCGTCAGCTTTAATTCCACGTAGATAAGCTGCCGTTGGCATCTGTCTTCTATGGAAGAAGGAAAGCCTCTCTTGATTTCTCATTGCCAGTTCTCACACTTCTTCAAAAATCAATTTCAGCACAACTTTAGTTTTTTAGGAGAAAACACAAATCTTTGTCTTTATAACCTCAGGGTACAGAAAGATTTCTTAGAAGATATAGAAATAGCAAATTATAATGGAAGAGATGGGTCTATTTGACTACATTAAAAACTTTTTTAAAGACTTCCATTTATAAACTGACAAGACAAGCCACAAACTAGAGGATTTGCTACTCTATGGTTTATGAAATATTTGTACACAGAATATATAAAAATTGATTTAGAAAATTAGTAAGAAAAAAGAAAACTGGCACAATGGAAAAATGTTCAAAAAACATGAATAGGTCCTTCACTTAAGTGGAAATCCAAATAGCCAATAAACATCTGAAAAGATGCTCAAACTCTCTAGTAATCAATAGAATGCAAATTTAAATAATCCTTCAGATTGGTAAAATTTATAAAGTACATTCCTGCTGGGCATAGTGGCTCATGCCTGTAATCCAAGCACTTTGGAAGTCAGAGACAAGAGATTGCCTGAGCCCAGGATTTCAAGACCAGTCTGGGCAAAAATGGCAAAACTTTGCCTCTGTAGTAAATTTTAAAAATTAGCCAGGCATGGTGGTATGTGCCTGTAGTTCCAACTACTTGAAAGCTGAAGTGGAAGGATCGCCTGAGCTCAGCAGGTTGAGGCTGTGATGGCCATGACCACGTCACTGCACTCCAGCCTGGATGACAAAGTGAGACTCCAACTCAAAAAAAGAAAAAAATACATTCCTAGTTGTCTAGTGATTTGGGGAAAAAGTATGACAATATCAAATGTTGGTGAGACTGTGGAGCAACTAGAACTCTTACACACTGCTAGTGAGCGTGTATGTTGGCACAGCCACTCTGGAAACAATTTGGCTTTATCTTCTACAGTTGAATATATGTACACCCTATCACCTAACCGTTCTTTTTGTTTTTTAATTGTGGTCAAAAACACATAATAAAATTTGTCATTGTAATCCTAAGTGTACAGTACAGCAGTGTGAACTATATGTACTGATGTGCTGTAGCTCTCTGAAACTCTATACCTATTGAACAAGCACTCCTCTCTGCCCTCTCCCCACAGCCCCTGGTAACCATGATTCTGCTTTCTGTTTCTAAGAGTTTGACCTTATTTTAGATATCTCATAAAAGTGGACTTACGTAGGACTTGTCTTATTTTGACTGGTTTACTCACTTAACATAATGTCTTCAAGGTTCATCCATACTGTATAGCATATGACAGAATTTTTTTTTTTCTTTTTTAAGACTTGGTAATATTCCATTGTATGTATATATCCCATTTTCTTTATCCATTCATCAGTCAATGGACATTTGGGTTGCTTCCACCTCTTGGCCATAGTGAATAATGCTAAAATGAACATGATTGTGCAAATATCTCTTTGAGATCCCGTTTTCAATTCTTTGGGATTAATACCCCTAAGTGGGATTGCTGGATTATATGATAATTCTACTTTAATTTTTTTTTAGGAACCTCAGTACTGTTTTCCATGGCAGCCGCACCATTTTTACATTCCCACTAACAGTATACAAGGGTTCCAATTTTTCCACATTCTCACCAACACTTGTTATTTCTTTTTTTTTTTTTTTTTTTTTGAGTTGGAGTCTCACTCAGTCACCCAGACTGGAGTGCAGTGACCGCTCCCGGCCACTGCAGCCTCAACCTGCTGAACTCCTGTGATCCTTCCGCCTCAACCTTCCAAGTAGCTGGAACTACAGGCTACCACGTCCGGCTAAGTTTTTGATTTATTGTAGAGATGAGGTCTCACCAAGTTACCCAGGCGGGTCTTGAACCCACGGGCTCAAGCAATCCACTTACCTCAGCCTCCCAAGGCACGGGATTACAGGCTGAGCCACCGAGCCCAGCTTGTTATTTCTTAATTTTTAAATAATGGCCATTCTACCAGGTTTGAGGCGATATCTCCTATGACTTTGATTTGCATTTCACCAATGATTAGTGATAGGAAGCACCTCTTCATATACTTGTTGGCCACTTGTATAACTTCTTCAGAGAAATGTCTATTCATGTCCTTTGCCCATTTTCTGATTAGATTACTTTTCTGTTGTTGAGTTGCAGAAGTTCTTTATATATTCTGAGTATTAACCCCTTGTCGGATATATAGTTTGCAAATATTTTTTCCCATTCTTTTTTGAGTCGGAATCTCACTCCATCACCCAGGTTGGAGTGCGGTGGCACTCTCACAGTCACCCCAGTGTCAACCTACTGGGCTCCAGTGATCCTTCCATCTCAGCCTTCCAAGTAGCCGGAACTACAGGCACACGCTACCACGTCGGCTAATTTTTTTATTTATTATAGAGATGAGGTCTCACTAAGTTGTCTAGGCTGGTCTCCAACCCCTGGACTCAGGCAATCTTCTTACCTTGGCCTCCCAAAGTGTTGGGATTACAGGCTGGAGCCACTGCACCCGGTTCTCCCATTCTTTTTTTTTTTTTTTGAGTTGAAGTCTCACTCTGTCGCCCAGACTGGAGTGCAATGGCCGCTCCCGGCCACTGCAGCCTCGACCTGCTGGGCTCCGGCGATCCTTCCGCCTCAGCCTTCCGAGCAGCCAGAATTACAGGCATGTGCTGCCACGCAGAGCTGATTTTTTTATTTATTGTAGAGATGAGGTCTCGCTGCCCAGGTGGGTCTCGAACCCACGGGCTCAGGCAATCCACTCACCTCAGCCTCCCAAAGGCGCGGGATTACAGGCTGAGCCACCGAGCCCGGCTTCTCCCATTCTTTAAGGTGGTTTTTTTTTACTTTGCTGATTGTTTCCTTTGCTGTACAGAAGTTTTTAAGTTTGATGTGGTTTCATTTGTATTTAAATTTTTGTTGTCTGTGTTTTTGATATCATATCCAAGAAGTCATTGTCAAATCTAATATCATGTAGCTTTCCCCCATTTAAAAAGGAGTTTTATAGCCTCAGGTCATAGGTGTAAGTGTTTAACCCATTTTTAGTTAATTTTTGTACATGGGGTAAGGTGATGGTTTAGTTCCCTTCTTTGTCATATGGATGTCCAGTTTCCAACACCATTTGTTGAAGATATTATCCTTTCCCCACTGTGTCTTCTTGTCACCTTTCTCAAAGATTATTTGAACTTTTATCTTTTTCTTGCTTGATTGCTCTGGCCAAAACTTCCAGTACTGTGTTGAACAGAAGTAGGAAGAGCATACTTCATCAACAAAGGTACCTGCATAATCAACGTTTGTATACCTAACCCTGAATTGTACCCCACATCTTCATAAGAAAAAAAAAAAGAAGTAGGAAGAGCAGGCATCCTTGCTTTGTTCCTGCTCTTAGGGAGAAAGCTTTCAGTTTTTCACCATTGAGTATGATGTCATCTGTGAGACTCCAACTCAAAAAAAAAAAAAACTAAATAATAAATTGTTTTGTTTTGTTTTGTTTTGTTTTGTTAAGTTGGAGTCTCACTCTGTCGCCCAGACTGGAGTGCAGTGGCACACTCCCGGTCACCGCAACCTCGACCTGCGGGGCTCCGACGATTCTTCCGCCTCAACCTTCCGAGTAGCTGGAACTACAGGCGCGCACTACCACGCCCGGCTAATTTTTTTTTTTTGAGTTGGAGTCTCACTCGGTCGCCCAGACTGGAGTGCAGTGGCCGCTGCCGGCCACCGTAGCCTCAACCTGCTGGGCTCCGGGCGATCCTTCCACCTCAGCCTTCCGAGTAGCCGGAATTACAGGCATGCGCTACCACGCCCGGCTGATTTTTTGATTTATTGTAGATATGAGGTCTCGCCAAGTTGCCCAGGCGGGCTTCAAACCTGCAGGCTCAGGCAATCCACTCACCTGAGCCTCCCAAAGCGTGGGATTACAGGCTGAGCCACTGAGCCCAGCTAAATTGTTTTTTAAAAGCTATATTTAGGCCGGGCTCGGTGGCTCAGCCTGTAATCCCAGCACTTTGGGAGGCCGAGGCAAGTGGATTGCCTGAGCCCGCGGGTTTGAGAACCACCCGGGCAACTTGGCGAGACCTCATCTCTACAATAAATCAAAAATTAGCTGGCTGTGGTAGCCTGAAGTTCTGGCTACTTGGAAGGCTGAGGCAGAAGGATCGCTAGAGCCGAGCAGGTCGAGGCTGCGGTAGCCGGGAGCGTGCTACTGCACTCCAGTCTAGGTGGCAGAGTGAAACTCCAATTAGAAAAAAAAGCTATATTTAGTAAAACATAATGAAATGTAGCAAATGATAAATGCCAAATTTGGAGTAGAGGTTTCCTCCAGAGGTAGAGAAAAGGGATATAGTCAAATAGAGTCACAAAGGAGGCCTCACCAAGACTTACAATAATCTAGTTCTGAAGCTAGGTGGTAGGCACCTTGGTATCTGTCTTAATTATTTAACCTTATTTTTAAGTTATATATATTCTTTTATATGTATGTAATATCTGAAGATAATAAAAGTGCACTCACTCATTCAACAATTTTTTTTTTGAGTTGGGGTCTCTCATTCTGTTGCTCAGGCTGGAGTGCAGTGGCAAAATCATGGCTTACCACAGCCTCAGCCTCCTGGGCTCAGGCAATCCTCCCTCCTCAGCCTCTCAAGTAGCTGGGACTACAGGCGCACACCACCATACCTGGCTAATTTATTTTATTTTTTGTAGAGATGAGGTTTCACTATGTTGCCTAGGCTAGTCTCAAACTCCTGGGCTCAAGTGATCCTCCTGTCTCCACCTCCCAGATTGCTAGGATTTCAGGCATGAGCCACCACACCCATTCTCAACAAATATTTGTCAAACACCTACTATGTGTCAGTAACTGTTGCAAGGACTTGAAATATAGGAGTCAACAAAACACAAAGAAAAAGAAGTTGACCAGGCGTGGTGGCTCAAGCCTGTAATCCCAGCACTTTGGAAGGTTGAGGAGAGAGAATCGCCTGAGCCGAGGGGTTTGCACCCAGTCTGGGCAACATGGTCAGACCTCGTCTCTACAATAAATTTTAAAAAATTAACTGGGCATGGTAGTGCACACTTATAGTTCCGGTTACTTGGAAAGCTGAGGCGGAAGGATTGCCAGAACCCAGCAGGTCGATGCTGGGGTGGCTGTGGGTGTGCCACTGTACTCCAGCCTGGGAGATGGAGTGAGACTCCAACTCAAAAAAAAGAAGAAAAAAAGAAAAAAAAGCTTCTCAAGTTAGAAGGCGAAAACAACAAATACTTTAAATAAGTATTTCAGCCAGGGAAAACTTTAGAAAACTCATACCAAGATCTGTTAAGTATGACTCACAATTGTCCAGGACATAGCACCCAAATCTGCTATTCCAGAATGAAGCAATATGTCTAGGGTAATTCCCAATTCTTTCTGCTAGGCAAGGGGCACAATGGTGTGAATTAATTAAGAGGAGGTCTTACACACTCAACTTGATCAATATTACAGGAAGGAAGTAGAGAAAGAGTTCATCCAAACAGAAGTTAGACTAAAACATCAGTCAATCCAAGTAACAGGAAGCAAGCAAATCTCATTTACATTTGTCTTTGGGGTGTGCTACCCTGCTAGTGTAGCATATTCACTTAACATACTTTCTCTTGTGCATTTTTAAAAAGCAGTGATGTTAACTTCATGCTCACTGCCAGGAACGGATCAGTAGAAAACTGCTGCTGGTTTGGTCACTCACTCAACCAACGTTTGTTGGTCTCTGCTGGATGCCAGTCATTGCTTTGGACACAGGGGATACGAAGACAAACACAAGCTCCTTGATTCCTGTCCTCAAGGAGCTTAGTTTATACAGTAGTGGTAGAGAGAAAGACATTTTTCAAAACACTTTAAAACAATGTTAAGAATGTTAAAATGAAAATATAAACAAAATGCAATGGGCACACAGAGAAGGGAGCATCTAACCCTTCGGAGGGGAATATATCAGTGTTGCTTTCTCAGAAGAAGCGATGTCTAGGCAGCATTGAAGACCCGTGACAAACTTCTCAGGAGGAGAAACATAAGGGCATTCCAGACAGAGGACTAACATAGGAAGAAGGCATGGGGTAGCAGCGAATTCAATGTGGTAGTGGCCTAGGAGTAAGCAAGGGGGAGTGGGATTGAATAGTCAGTGCCACACACAAGCGCTTGGCCTCCATTCCACAAGTGATGCAGATCTAAAACTTTGAGCAGAAAAATGACCCAATCAGATTTGGTTTTTAGAGAGATTAACTCTGGCAGTGGTGGTGTGGCAGTTGGACTGAAGAAGGGAAGACATCTGGGGAAGCATATGGCGACTGTTGCAATACTTCAGAGGATCAAAGTCTGAGCCAAAGAAGGGCAGAGAGGAGACAAGAGCAACGAATTCAAGAGATATATTCTGAAATGCAATTCAATTGGTTACACACCTAAGTGATTAACTTGATACAGAGAGCAAGGAGTTGAGGATAATTGCAAAGCTTTTAGCCTGAGAGAGTGGGTGAATGGCGACTCCATCAACTGAGATAAGGAATACTTTGGAAAGAAGATTATGGAAAGAGTGAAAGAAAATTTAAGTTTCAGGAAAAAGATTTCTAAAAAGCTTATTTTGGGAGAGGAAATGAGGACATAAGTCAAGGACAGGAGAAGGAAGAAGGAGATGGAGTCAGAACAGAGGTGGAGAGACTGATCTAAAAGTAGCAAGGCACCCTGGAGCAATGGCTCAAGCCTGTAATCCCAGCACTTTGGGAAGCCGAGGTGAGGTGACTGCCTGAGCCCACGGGTTCGAGAACAGCCTGGGCAACTTGGCAAGACCTCATCTCTACAATAAAAATTTAAAAAATTAGCCAGGTGTGGTAGCGCGCACCTATAGTTCTGGCTACTTGGAAGACTAAGGTGGAGGGATCACCTGAGCCCAGCAGTTTGGCGCTGGGATGGTTGTGAGTGTGCCACTGCACTCCAGCCTGGGCAACAGAGTGAGACTCAACTAAAAGAAAAAAAAAAAAAAGTAAGTTGGGCTCAGTGGCTCAGCCTGTAATCCTGTGCTTTGGGAGGCTGAGGTGAGTGGTTTGAGACCTGCCTGGGCAACTTGGCGAGCCTCATCTCTACATAAATTTTAAAAAATTAGCCGGGTGTGGTAGCATGCATCTGTAGTTCCAGCTACTTGGAAGGCTGAGGTGAAAGGATCGCCGGAGCCCAGCAGGTCGAGGCTACAGCGGCCAGGAGCGGCCACTGCACTCCAGTCTGGGCGACAGAGTGAGACTCCAACTCAAAAAAAAAAAAAAGTAGCAAGGCTACATATTTCTCTAATTAATATGAAACTTGGTGGAAAGACTGAGTGATTATTATAAAATTTAGAGACCTTGGGGAAGAAATTGAGGGAGTTAGCATTAGATGGCTCTAATTTGAAGGGGGAAATAAGAGAACATTTACCATTTGAGGGTCAACAGGAGATGTGAGGAGTGAAAAAACTCTAGGATATGTACTTTTCCATCTGCATGAAATTAACGAGACTGCCATTTTAAGCCCTCAATGACAGTCTGCAACTGCTCATCTTAAACATGCTTGCTGTTCTCAAGGGTGTCCTTCTCTGAGTTGTTCTTTTTCTCCATCATCAAGTCTCTCAGAACTTCTTTCTTGAGGGTAGATTCGGGGACCCACAAAGTTGGTTGGTATTGGAACAACTCACATTAGCAGATCAGTGTCATCCCTTCCCATTTTTAGGGTTAAATGTAAAATTAAAGCCCCTGAGAATGGAAACATCTATAAAAGCTTCTTGACACGATTCTACCAGTCCAGGCAATTCTGCTTAATATTTAGCAAGCTGCTGAAGCATTTGAGCTCTATGGAATCAGTGTAAACTCCCAAAGAAATGTTCAATTCAACATGTATTGAGAACCTATGTACCAGGCACTATACCAGATGCTAGGGATTCTAAGACAAGTCAAATATCCTTCACCCTTGGGAAACACATGCTCTAGTGGAACAGCTTTCCTCTCAGTATGCAGAAGTCTTTTTTTTTTTTTTTTTTTTTTTGAGTCAGTCTCACTCTGTCGCCCAGGCTGGATTACATGCTTATGGCCACTGCACTCTCAACCTGCTGGGCTCAGGCTATCCTTCTGCCTCAGCCTTCCAAGTAGCTGGAACCACAGGCATGTGTCACCATGTCCAGCTGATTTTTTGATTTATTGTAGAGACAAGGTCTCACCATGTTGCCCAGGCTGGTCTCAAAACCCTGGGCTCA
Organism: Cephalopachus bancanus; assembly: GCA_027257055.1. Classification (NCBI taxonomy): domain Eukaryota; kingdom Metazoa; phylum Chordata; class Mammalia; order Primates; family Tarsiidae; genus Cephalopachus; species Cephalopachus bancanus. The sequence goes on along the minus strand of JAPVLO010000385.1, from coordinate 284,363 downwards.
GGCATTCATCTCACCTCCACCTCCCAAAGTGCTGAGATTAGTAGTGTGAGCCACCGCACCCAACCTGCAGAAGGCTTTTTTTTTTTAGTAGGAGTCTCACTCTGTTACCCAGGCTGTAGGGCAGTGGCACACTCCTGGCCACTGCAACCTTGACCTGCTGGGCTCAGGCGATCCTTCCGCCTCAGCCTTCCAAGTAGCTGGAACTACAGGCACATGCCACCATGCCTGGATAATTTTTTGATTTATTGTAGAGATAGGAGTCTCACCAAGTTGCCCAGGCTGGTCTCGAACCTGTGGACTCAGGCAATCCTCTCACCTCAGCTTCCCAAAGTGCTAGGATTACTCTTTCTGTGTACAGATTGCAAATATACAGTCAGATTTTTTTAAATTTCCTAAATTTTGACTTAAGTATACATTTGTAAAACCATCACATTTAAGATAATAAACATGGCTGAGCTCAGTGGCTCAGCCTGTAATCCTAGCACTTTGGGAGGCCAAGGCAAGTGGAGTTGGAGACCAGCCCTGACAACTTGGTGAGACCTCATCTCTACAATAAATGAAAAATTAGCCGGGTGTGGTAGCGCATGCCTGTAGTTCCAGCTACTTAGAAGGCTGAGACAGAAGGATCTCCGGAGCCCAGTGGGTTGATGCTGGGGCAGCCATGAATGTGCCACTGCACTCCAACCTGGGTAACAGAGTAAGACTCCAACTAAAAAAAAAAAGATAATAAACATATTCATCACCCCTAGAAGTGTCTTCTTGTACCTTTGCCATCTCCCCACCAGTCCTCGCCTCTGCTCAGGCAACCACTGATCTGATTTCTGTCACTTGTGGAATGGCTTGCATTTTCTAGAGTTTGCAGAATTGGAATCATATATTATGTTCGCTATTATCTTGCAACAGTTGGCTTTTGACTCGCCATAATAATGGAAGGAAATGTGGATAATTTCTTAAGGTGATTACTTTTTCAAATCATAAGGGGAAAGATTTTAAGAATAAGTTAATACTCAAGGTCATGTGAATTGGTTGATCAAATTCTTCTGAAATTTGTGTGGAAAATTTAAATGCACATAGGCTAACCATTGACGAAAGCAGAAATACTCCTTTAGAAAATGATACAGTAGAAAATGGACAGGTTTGGGAGTCAGAACTATATTCGCATTTAGGCTCCACTATCCCTAGAAGAGTGATTTTTGAATGTGTTATTTAATGTCTCCAAGTTGTTTAATCCATAAAATGGGAATAATAAGACTGTTTTATTGGGTGACAGGGAAGACTCAATTAGACTTGGATATGGAAAGTATCTCATGCTCAAATATCAGTTTTCTTCCCTTGACTGTAGTTCCTGTTTCTATGAGAATATTACTTCAGAATTTGCAAAGAAAGTCGTCTAAAGATGACTTATCACAAAAAAAGTTACTTATGCTTTTTGAAAACATATCTAATGTGTAGAACAGGATTCAACTATGTAAAATATTTTACACCAGCAGGTTGACCTTCCTAATTCTACTTTCTTCTAACTGACACAAAAATGAATTTGGTATTAACATTCCCTAACTTCTCATTGATCAGCCTGGGAGAAGATAGCCAATGGGCCAGAGAGCAGATTAGGAGTTAGTCTTAGAAATTACTATGAATAATCTCCAAGGTGGGAAACCCCCATAGAGAAAAGGGTGAATAGCTAAAGTAAATCAGTGCTTACTACATGCCATGCACTGTGGTAAGGCTGCACCTGAATTATTGCATTTAACCTTCACAACAAACCTTTGAGTTAGATACTGTTATTAGGCCCATTTTATAGATGAAGACATCAAGGCTTAGAGAAGTGAAGAAACCTACCCAAGTTCACACAGATAGAAGTGTTCTTGCCAACTTCTTTAAGAGACGAACAGAGCAACCTCAGGCTCAGATCATGTCCCTTATTTGTAAACATCCAGTTGTCTCATAATAGGCCTCCGAGAGATCTTCTGTTCTTACAAAAATAGTGTCCTGCATTTTAAGAAAACGACTGTCCACAATGTGTGGGAGTCATTTATCCTGTAACGATATTTTCTGGACTATCTAACCATGTGTCACCTTCTTTAGGTCTTCCCAACTCCCACCCTTCACCCCCAAGCACATCCTTGATTTCCTTCACTGTTGGAAAGTTTCTCCTGTTGTTGAACCTCAGTCCATCCCATTACGGTGAAGGCCCTCTGATTCTGGTTGACATCCATTTCCCTCCAGGGCTGTTTGTCGAGGAGGGGGTGAGTAGGGATTTAATGACATGCTTTCCATAACAACCTCCCAAACCTATCATCTAGGATAGGGTTTATAAGCATTCATCAACAACACCCTAGCAAAGTAGGTTAGTAGGATGAGCCCACTACCTGTTCAGGAATCTGGAAGGCCAAGACGTTTTTCCAAGACTCGGGACTCAGGACTTTTTCACCCAGTCCCTCCTTTCTACACTGTCTTCAGTGAGTTGCATAACTGCTGTGGTCATCCATCTGCTCCTTGCCTTCCCTCCAGCCTGTCACCACTGTCTCTTTCTCAGAACAAAGGCTGAGCTTTGCCTTACTTCCCACAGAACTAATTAAAGTCTACAAAGTACTCTGAGTTTGAGAACAGTCTGTGTGGAGCTCTTGCCAAGACAGAATTACAGGTGAGAATGGCAAGGAATGGGAATGGGCTAAAACTAGGATCGTTGAGCTGCCCTAAGGAAGTTTCCAGTTAAGCCTTTTTCCACTGTGAAGCCTCGAGTTCTTTCTCTACTGCCCACTTAGCTCACCTACTTTGTAGAAGAGTTCTCTTCTTTGCCCCTTTCATGAGTCAGATGCAAGGCAATGTGGGAGCTGAGTTCTGCAGATCTGTCTTCCCTTCCCCTCAAATCATACAGACCCCCTCAGTCAACGCTCGTCTTTATGAAAAGGACATGGTTGGATTACATCTTAGTCTGGAGCAAAACCTCTGATGCAGGGTTCTGATTGCTAGACTTCCTTGGCTCCCAATTGTGGTTGGTTAATAATTGCTCTTGAGCCTCTTCTCTAGCATGGACTTGACCTGAGCATCTCTGGGGAGGGGAATTAAAATATTCCTCTGAAGAATCAGGTCCTACCCAGGAGGAGTTGACCTGTGAAGACAAAATACACACAATCAAAGCAAGCTACAAACAATTACAAAGCAACATATCAATACAGGCAACTAAAATAGCATTGGAGAGATTAAGGTTAGACTTCAGAAGAACTGTGTACCACAGCAGATATTGTACGTTCTCATTTTCTGGGTAGGTTTAAGAATATCTCTTTTTAAAAGTAGGGGTCTTTTGCCTTCACTTCCCATTACTCATGTTACAAAAGCCTGTGTCTTTGGGATATTTCAAGTGTATTCTGCTTTGAAGCAGGTCAGCACTACCGTGGGTGTTTTCTTCTCTTGCTGTTCTATAAACATTTTCTGGGTTTGTTTCTCTCATTTCTATATCCTGAATAGCAGAAGCTTTCTGCTGTCCACTGTCCAAATCAACATATCCCCTTGGGGGACATATGGAACCAGCCAGCATGCTTCCAGGTAAAGATGAGCAGTATTGTCAAAGATGCTTTAGCACATGTCTCAAATGTCCAAATGCTAGAACCTTGTGAGGCCAGAAAGATGAGGGTTGGGAGAAGCATCTGCACCTCGTAAATTCTCAGGAATTAACCTCCACGTCTTTTAAACCAAAAGCTTTTAAGCCCTTTCACTATTTTAAGATGGGTTATCTGTTGTCTCAATTACCTACACATCTAGTAGCAAATTATGACACTGATGTCCAAAACAGGAGACTTCTGATGCAACATGGGAAGGTGCCCTCCAAGGAGTCTGATCTAGCAAAGAGGGTTTCTCTAAGAGGAATGGATATTTGGTGGGTTTGTTTCATTCTAGCCCTCACCAAATGGTAGAGTAAGGAGACAGCTATGCCCAAGGATGCAGGGTAGCAGGAGCCTGCTGGGCCAGATAAAACATTTCCCGCAAATCACTCCCAAAATGAGCAACACACCAGATAATGGCAAAAATGAACAGATAATATTGGGAACATGGCCAACCCTTGCCAGAATTATATCCTCACCATGAGAAGAAAAGAGGGAAAAAGAATTGAGTTTGGTGAAGAGAAAGAGATTTGGAAGATAATCCCTAGCACCAGCCTCAGGCAGGAGTTGTGGTTTCAGGCCCAGGGTCTGTATACTCAGACTTGCAGAGCTCATGTCCACAGCCTTGGGGGAGAAGACTATTCAATGTGTGGATTCAGCCAAGTTCAACAGGCCCAATTTTCTCATCCAGCCCTATTCTACCTTGCAGAGTCCCTCTTTTCTTCTACCACCTGCAGTGTACATTAATGTTTCTGATCTCATTTTTTTCTTCGCATCACACATAAGGTTTTTTAGACTCCACTGGATGCACACAAAGTAAATAGACTATGTTTTAATATAGAGCAGCCTCCCTTGACATGAAGATCAAATAATATATCATGAACTTGAAATAGCAGATGGGTCAATAATAATTATTTGATAACTGAGCAGAGGTCCTGCCCTAAAGATGTCTGCGGAATTCAAGAGTATCAAAGCTTATTACCAAAGAATACCAGGCTCTGGTCAGAGAGGAGTGTTCCATCTAAGTAGTGAAACAAAAGACAAACAAAGACACATGAGAACAACCACATTGCTCACATTACCCTTGGCAAAATTGTGCAGCGCTTACTGGAAAAAGACAGATTGAAGCTAGATTAACTCTATTCTCCTAAACTACCACTTTGAGCATTTACTGTGAGCCAGGCACAGAGCTAGAAGGTGCTTTATATGTCTTACTTTCTTTTCATCTTCACAGACTCTGTGGTAGGTATTGTAGTCACCATTTCAGAGACAAAACTGAGTAACTTGCCCAAGTAGGCAGGAGACTGAATGGAAACTCTTCTGGATGGAAACTCAAATCTATGTGGCTTGGAGTAGGTGCCTGTGACTATCACCCCATATTGCTATTTTCTTTTTTTTTTTTTTTTTTTTTGAGTTGGAGTCTCACTCTGTCACCCAGACTGGAGTGCAGTGGCCGCTTCCGGCCACCGCAGCCTCAACCTGCTGGGCTCCGGCTATCCTTCCACCTCAGCCTTCCAAGTAGCTGGAACTACAGGCGTGCGCTACCATACCCGGCTCATTTTTGATTTATTGTAGAGATGAGGTCTCGCCAAGTTGCCCAGGCGGGTCTTGAACCCGTGGGCTCAGGCAATCCACTCACCTCAGCCTCCCAAATGTGCGGGATTACAAGCTGAGCCACCGAGCCCAGCATATTGCTACTTTCTTCAGAAGAACTTTCTACCTTGAAAGAGGACTCTCTCTTTGTTTGAGAAGAGTTTGTACAACTTAGAGGCAGTGATGTAAAAGTAAAAGGAATGAATGATATGAATTGCTACCCTTCAGTTCCCTGATTGGCCCACCTAACTTTAATCCCTGGTCTGGGGAAAACAATAAAAACCACAAACTCAAGAGATGTTAAGGGTGTACAAGCTCCCAGGAGCCTTGGGCTGAAACACTCTTTGAGGGGTCATTTCCCAGCCAGGCTCGGTGGCTCAGCCTGTAATCCCGCACCTTGGGAGGCTGAGGTGAATGGATTGCCTGAGCCCGCGGGTTCGAGACCCGCCTGGGTGACTTCGCCAGACCTCATCTCTACAATAAATCAAAAAACTAGCTGGACATAGTAGCGCATGCTTGTAGTTCCAGCTGCTTGGAATACTGAGGTGGAAGGATCGCCGGAGCCCAGCAGGTCGAGGCTGCGGTGGCCGGGACCGTGCCACTGCACTCCAGCTTGGGTGACAGAGTGAGACTCCAACTCAAAACAAAGAAACAAACAAACAAACAAACAAAAACAAGGGGTCATTTCCTGCTTCTACATATGTCTCTTTATACTCCATGGATTTGCTTTAGGAAGTGGATGAACTATGGGGAGGGGCCCGTCAAAAAACGGAATTATCTTTTGGAGGTTGGCTCTTTGTAGTACACTTGGAATTTGTTCCTCTGGATCAAACAGTCTACCAAAGTTTTTATCTGGAAGTTTTGAGAAGGTTGCATCTTGATTTGCAGAAGAAATGTCCGGAGTTGTGGCAAACAGGTGACTGGTTCTTTCATCATGACAATGGATCTGCCCACACTGTGCTGAGCATTCAGCAGTTTTTGACCAAAAACGACATGACCCCTGTGCCCCACCCTCCCTATTCAACGGATCTCACCCCAAGCAAATTTTTTGTTTCCATGGATGAAGTCTTCAAAAGGAAATGTTTTGCCAATGTGGAAGAGGTAAAACAAAAAACGGCAGAAGCACTAAAAGGCATCAAAATTGACAAGTTTGCAAACCATTTTGAACAGTGGAAAAAGTGTCTTAGTAGGCGTATTACATCAGACGTACTTCAGAGTGAAATTTAAACTGAAATTTAAACATGTAAGAATAAATACACGATTTTTAATAAAAAATTCCAGGTTTTGGGGGTCCTCATTTTAATACAGAGTAAGGCTCCTCTGGCATAGAAGATCATGTAATACATTTCATGACCCTCCAGATTGATTAGGCCTCTCCCAATTTAGTTTCTATTGTTTTACTAATCTCAACTCAGTAAAATTAACAGAAAAGGATATTCTGGGACCTCTTAATTGACTTTCTGGCATGGCAATTTTTCCATATGTCTATCCTTAATCCTTGCTGCCGTTAAATAAACATCAGCACTCTACACTCAACACGTACTCTATGAAATACGAAACTATGTAAAATGGTCTTTGTCCTCCAATGATGATCATACACAGGTAATTACAAAAAAGGCGGGATTCAACATGGGGAGAATATGAACAGAGCCTATAGTCCTAAGTTCAAAAGCCCCTTCAGACAATCTTATTTGCCCAGATGCTCATGGAGCCACAATCTATTTGAGAAAGTCTCGAACAAGAAGGCAGGACATGTGGATTCTATGCTGAATTTGTGCTTCCAACCCACCGTCTCCCAGCATTTGTGGAACATTGGGCACTTGTGATGATGTACCAGGCACCAAGGATACAGTGATGACCATGATAGAACCCTGCTCACATACATGTCTTTATCAATACTAAGAGCCACGTCCCATCAGACACATCCAATTTCAGCAAGGAGTTGAATTTGGGGGCATGGGGGAGAGTGCAGAGATTAATGTTAAGAGTGTTGGGTCAACCGGGCTCGGTGGCTCAGCCTGTAATCCCGCACCTTGGGAGGCTGAGGTGAGTGGATTGCCTGAGCTCGCGGGTTCAAGACCCACCTGGGCAACTTGGCGAGACCTCATCTCTACAATAAATCAAAAAAATTAGCCGGGCGTGGTAGCGCACGCCTGTAGTCCCAGCTACTTGGAAGGCTGAGGCAGAAGGATCACCGGAGCTCAGCAGGTCGAGGCTGCAGTGGCCGGGAGTGGCCACTGCACTTTAGTCTGGGCGACAGAGTGAGATTCCAACTCAAAAAAAAAAAAAAAAAAAAAGAATGTTGGGTCCACAGTTCCTTCACCTTTATTTCCTCAGAAAGTGGGGGAGTTGTAAGAAACTATCAGTTTCACTAATTCCCCACCAATGGTACCCACTGTATTACTGGCCTCATTATTTCTTAATGGGACTTGGTTGATTACAGACTACATAATTACAGTGACAGACGCCCTCTTGGTTGGAGGGGACGGGGGCAAGATAATAAGGGTGAGAACGTTTAGGGGGATGATGACTACAGACAACACCCCCACCTCCTACCCACTGCCCTGCTACCCAGGGCAGGAGCTAATGCAAGGAAGTCTCTGATTGGCCATATTGGTCCTCTCATCATTGCCCTCTCTCCTCTCCACCCCCAAACTAATAAAAATCTTCAAGGATAAGAAGAAAATCAAGTTCCTCTGGCTGTTTTCCTAATACAGCTTTCTTCACTTGGCTTTTTAAACACCTAGTAGTCAGAAAGAAACAGCAATGTCATGTCACTATTGAATCACAAGTATAGTCTAATTCTTGGCACACAGTAGGCAATAATAGATATTTGTTGAATAAAGGAATGATTATAGAGGACAGAATAATAGAAGCAAAGACATACAGAGAGAGCAAGCTTATGGTATTTCAATGCTGGGCTACTTGACCAAGTGGCCCTTTCAGGAAAGCACTTGCAAACTCCACCGCCCACTAAAGTCACCGATTGCAACACCAAAAGGCACCTTTAGCATATATAGGCACCTACAGAGAAGGGAAAGGGAGGGGAAGCAGGGAGGGAGTTTTTTTCTGAGTGTGTATTTTGTGTGTAGCAGCCTTGAAATGGTGAGCTGGGAAAAGCAGGGGATAAAAAAGGTGAAGTCAGAAACCTTTGACTTTGAGCCCGCCACATGTCAGGGAAGAAGGTGTGGGACAGAGTGGACATTTCAGGAGTAAATAGAGACAGTTTAGGGATGGTCCAGAGAGCCACATCCACTTCGAGTAACACAATTTCATTCTTTTATGATCTTGAACTGACCTCACCTTGCCACCCCCACATACCTATCCAGACACTCAATAAAAGCCCCTGTTTAATGCCAGACAACCATGGATCCTGTGCTAATAAAATAAAAGTGGACAATGAAAACTTAGAGATTATCAGACTAATTTTTAAATCTGGTTTTGCCCAAGGAGTTATCTTAGCAATTACGATTCACATAAGCATTTGTGATACCAGCTTGGGAGTGACAAAGGTGGGGCAGCCAAGGTATGTGTGCTGACGGGCAAAGAACGGTCAAATCAGGATTTAAAATTTCCTGAAGATAACACACACACCAGTACTTAGGAGCTGACTATATGTACCCTCATTCTGAACAATACAATTTAAGGAAAAATGTCCAATGTTCCCACCTTTCATCTGTCGTATTCATCATAGAGGTAGATATATATATATCAGGTTCTTCTCTCTTCTTTTATATAAACTGGCTTATTCCTTATGCTGGGAGAGCATTAAACTGTCTATAAAATTCCCTAAATTAATCACCCAATAGTTTAAACATAATAAACATGTGAACTGTCACAGTTAATTAGCCCAAGAAATTGTGTTCATTCACAGAATCATCTTTTTTTCCTCTATTACACTTTCCCTATCATACTGAGTCAATGTCATCAGCAGGAAAATTTTATTCTTGAAAAATGCTAAAGACATTCCAAAATTAGAGCAAGACCTTAACCAGGAATGTAAGAAATAATTCCAAAACAGCTAGAAGAGAGGATTTTGAATGTTCACACCACAGAGAAATGATACATGTTTAAGATGATAGATATGCATTGTGCCACAGAAGACAGTTATCTTTCAGTCCTCATTTCATGTTAGAGTGGACTTCACAGTTGGGTGCTCCTGGGTAGAAGCACAAAACCACAGTGAAGTGAAGACCACTCTTTTTCATGATCTGGACTCCGCAAACATATTTCACACAGGTCAAACAACCTCGTAGAAAGCTACTCTGCCCGCCAATGGTGAGTGTGAAATAGTATAGTCATGGAGGTCAGAAGGCTTGTGGCCAAGTCTTCAGCATCCATTACTACACGGTTTCCTGTTCTCACATCCTCACCTTCCTCCCCATACTTAGCATCCTCTCCTTGCTTCTCTCCACAGATTTAAGTTCACGCCTTTTCACCACCCTTTCCCGCCACTCCTTGCAAAACACGCATTCAGAGACACACATGAGGAATCTCATACATGCCCCTTCATTAGAATCTTTGACTCCCTGATTTGGTTTTTCTCTAGGTAGTTGCTTCACATCTTTCCAGCACTTACCTCTGGAGGTCAGGAAGGTGCCCCTTGGTTCTCTCCTTGACTCTCTTTGCCTTGGTTTCTACTACATGGATGGTGCCCCGTTTCCACCATGGGACTCTCCCTGTGGGAAGGAGCTATGCCGCCTCCTTCTTTTGAATTTTCCCCCGTTCCCTGAACTCATGATGGTCATCTCAGCAGTGCCTAGCCTACACATCTGATGAGCCCCCAAGGCAGTGAATTATTCCTTTTTTAAAGTTTTATTTAGAATTGACACATAATAATTGTACATATTTATGGAGGTAAGGTGTGATGTTTTTATACATGTATACATTATGTAAAAATCAAATCATGGTGGCTCAGGCCTGTAATCCCATCACTTTGGGAGACTGGGGCAAGAGTATTACCTGAGCCCTTGGGTTCAAGACCAGCCTAGGCAACATGGTGAGACCTCGTCTCTGCAATAAATCAAAATTAGCAGGGTGCAGTAGTGCGTGCCTGTAGTTCTGGTTACTTGGAAGGCTGAGGCAGAAGGATCACCAGAGCCCAGCAGGTCGATGCTGGGGTGACTGTGAGCATGCCTCTGCACCTCAGACTGGGCGACAGAGTGAGACTCCAACTCAAAAAGAAAAAAAAGAACAGGCTGTGGTCTTGGGGTATGCATTTTGGAGAAGACCAATGTGAAAACAAATATTATGAAATGGGCTTGGGCCTTGGTCAAAGTTTTTAAAAGGATTACAGGAGCTGATGGGATGAGAGCATCACTGCCCAGGAAAGGAAGTAGCTTTCCAACCACCTGCGCGAGGGTTTGAAGCATGAGTTCTTGTTCACTTCTCAAGTGCATTTCCCCTTTCTGTAGGAGTAGGAGTAGGGCCAAGTTTCCTGCTTTCTGTAGAAGTATGGCAAAATCCATAGAGCCCTGTGGAAACAGGAAGGAGCTCGGCTTCTTGTGCACGGGAGTCTGCACAAGGAAGCCAGGCCTTTGGATGCAGCGCTCCTCAAGACGATGTCTCAGGCAGATCATCTGTGTAGCAAAAACCTAATGACATGTGTGCCACATCCTGACGCACATGCAGTGCTGCTTCCATGCTTTCATTCGAAGAGGGCCATGTGTAAATGAAGGTATTGGGAAGTCACAGGAGGGTTTTTATGAGACAACAGCAAATGAACAAAGCTGTCAAGTGCAAATGAGAGAAAAGTAAGGGATGACTGCTGAAGAGACCACCTGAAAGAACACAAATCCGTACGGAACATGGCACGCATTTAGAAAATGGCTTAAAAACACAAAGCAACAAATAAATGAGTGCAAACATGTAGTACAGACCAAGCCCCTGGCACTATGTGAGCATGGAATAAACAAGAAACTGATATCGGGTGAGGGTTACTTGAGCAAGAATTAACCAGAGTTCAGAAAATAGAGTGAGAAAATTGTCAGAACCAGCCAAAATGTGTTCTCCTTGCTCACTCCCAGGCTGGTCTGATGTTTTGCCGCCACCATAAGCACATGACTCACTTTGAACCGTCTGTTTTCATTTCCTACTCTGCAGACACCCCCCCCTCAGAAACTCTAGTTTCTCACAGACAATTATGACTCTCAGATTTTCTGTGGCTCCAGGAGTATGGGGGTCAGGTTGCTCTAGACCGCAAGAAGGCAATTATCCAGATAATTTAGGTGTCAAATTTACTTTATTAGGATAATCAAGCTCATCTATCCAATTTTCTGCTTCCCAAAGTCCTGGCAGCTAGCTATCTCAAGACCAGAGCATGCAGTACCAAGTCATAGGAGAACTTAACAATGTCCAATAAAATGGACCATGTAGACATCGTGTACGGGTTCTTGGATCGTCAGCCACCTTCTCTGTCCACCATTTGGTTTCACAACCACGGTAATCTTCAGGAGCCCATGTCAATTTCCTGTAGATGGAAGGGTGCAGACAAGCTCCCATTGCTATTTGTTAGTCACTGTTTGTTAGTGACTATTTGTTAGTCATTGCTATTTGTTAGTCACTGTATTTCACTCACCTAGGAGAGGAATGTGAGTCTGAGGGGATTCCTCACCATGGGTATCTGAGCAAGAATACCATTAACCGTCCTTCCCAAGAATGTGGGGAAAAAGATTGAAAACACACATGAGTTAAGCCAAAAATCAAAAGAAGGACAGCAAACAAATGAACAGCAGCAGCAACAACAACAAAGAATACCATTAGCTTAGACTGTTCTCAATACAGGCTGCCTCCCCTAGAGGTAAATTTGAGAAATATTTGCATTCAGCTTCAATAAAATTTTTTTTTTTTTGAGTCTTTCAATGCATTTGCCTGTTTCCTGATGGGTGATTTATGAGCGCATCTGCCCACACAGCACTGCGTGTTTAGCAATTTTTGACCAAACGTGACATGACCCTTCCTCCCCATACTTCACCCTCCCTACTCCTTTTTTTGCTTCCCCCAGATGAAAAAAGTCCTCAAAGAGAAACATTTTGCCAATATGGAAGAGGTGAAACAAAAAACAGCAGAAGCACTAAAAGGCATCAGAACTGACGAGTTCAAAATCTGTTTTGAGCAGTGAAAAAAGTGTCTTGATAGGTGTGTTGCATCAAACAGAAAGTACTTTGAAGGTGACTGAAGTTTAAACATGTAAGAATAAATGCATAATTTTTTAATAAATAAATTCTCTTTTTTGGGGTCTCCCTCATATGTTTATGAGGGATATTGATCTATAGGCTTATTTTCTTATAATTGTATAGTTTTGACGTCAGGGGTATTCTAGCACCACAAAATGAGTTAGAAAGTGTTTCATCCTCTTCTATTTTCTGAAATTTGCAGGATTTGTATTATTTCTTCATTCAATATTTGATAAAATTCATCAATGAAGCCATCTGGGTTTGGTGTTTTCTCCAGGGGAAGGTTTTTAAATTATGAATTCAGTTTCTGTAATAGAACTAGGGTTGTTCACATTTTCTACTCATGTGTCCATTTTGGTAACTTGTGTTTTTCAGAAATAGATACATTTTATCTAAGTTGTCACACTTATTGAAATAAAGTTGTTAGTAATATTCTCTTATCTGCCCTTTAAAATCTGTTGAATCTGTAGGGTCTCCTTTTTATTAATATCAGTAATCTGTGTCTTCTCTGTTTTTCTTTTTTATTTTTTTGAGTCAGAGTCTCAATCTGTCACCTAGGCTGGAGTGCAGTGGCACACTCACGGCTACCACAGCCTCGACCTGCTGGGTTCAGGCAATCCTTCCATTTCAGCCTTCCAAATAGCTGGAACCACAGGTGCATACCACCACACCCAGCTCATTTTTTATTTACTGTAGAGATGAGGTCTCGCCATGTTGCCCAGGCTGGTCTTGAACCTGTGGGCTTAGGCAGTCCTCTCACCTCTGCCTCTTGAAGTGCTGGGATTACAGGCGTGAGCCCCAGGGCCTGGCTTCTCTATTTTCTATAATCAAACTAGCTAGAGGTTTATCAATTTTTAATTATTCAATGATATCATTTTTAGGACCAATAATTTTCTCTATTGTTTGTCTATTTTTTATGTCATTGATTTACCCTCTAATCTTTATCATTAACTCCTTCTACTTACTTTAGATTTATTTTGCTCTTCTTTTTATAGATCTTTAAAATGGAATCTTATCTCACTGACTTGAGACCTTTTTTCTTTTCTAATATAAACATTTACAGATAGAAGTTTTTCCCTTTAAGGTAATGCTGTAGCTATATTCCACAAATTTTAATATGTTGTGTCTCATTTTCAAATCATCAAAGTATTTTCTATTTCACCTTGTGATTTCTGATTCATAGACTATTTAGAAATATTCTATTTAATTTTCTAAAATATGGGAATTTTTAAAGATGTACTTTTTGTTAGGTTTTTAATCTAATTCTGTTGTGGTCAGAAAATATACTCTGTATTATTTCAATCCTTTGAAATTTAGTAAGACTTGTTTTATGGTCCTGCAAAATGGCCTACCTTGGTGAATATTCCATATATATTTGAAAATAATATCCATTCTATAGTCATTGCGGGTAATGATCTATAAAGGACAGTTTGGTCAAGTTGGTTAGTTATGTTGTTCAAGCCTTCTATAGTCTTATTAATATTCTAATTACTTGTTCTATCAATTCCTGAGAGAAGAGACTTTTTAATTTTCTATTGTAATTGTGGATTTGTCTGTTTCTCTTTACAGCTATGGTAGTTTTGCTTTATGTATTTTGATGCTCTGTAATTTACCAACTATTTATTAATTATTATGATGCCTTTTAAAAGTTATCTGAACCTTTTATCATTATAAAATGTCCTTCTTTTCAGTACTAGTCTGTGTACTGAAATCTACTTTTTTGAGGTTCATATAGCACCTCCAACTTTCTTTCTTTCTTTCTTTCTTTTTTGAGTTGGAGTCTCACTCTGTCGCCCAGGCTGGAGTGCAGTGGCACGCTCATTGCCACCCCAGCGTCAACCTGCTGGGCTCTGGCAATCCTTCTGCCTCAGCCCTCCAAGTAGCCGAAACTACAGGCACGCGCTACCACACCCGGCTAATTTTTTGATTTATAGTAGAGACGAGGTCTTGCCAAGTTTCCAGGGCTGGTTTCTAACCTGCGGGCTCAGCCAATCCACCTGCCTCAGCCTCCCAAAGTGCTGGCTGACATTACAGGTTGAGCCACCAAGTCCAACAACCTCCAGCTTTCTTATTATTTGTGTTTGCATGCTACATTTTCCTCCACCTTTTTACTTTTAACCTCTCTGTCTCTACATTTAAAATGCATTTCCTGTGGACAGCATATTGTTTGATCGTATTTTTTATTCTGATAATTTCTAACCTTTAATCGGAAAGTTTAGATGATTTCTATTTAATTCAATTATCAGTATATTGAGATGAAAGCTATTCATCCCATCTGTTCTTGATTTCTTTTCCCTCTTTTGTATTAAGTTTTAGGATTCTATTTATATATTCACTAATGACTTAGCAACTATACTTTTCATTTTATTATTTTATTGGTTGCTCTAGGGTTTGCAATATGCATCTTAAATTATCAAAGTCTATGTTCAAACAACATACTCTTTTACATACAATGTAAGGACAACAGTTTATTTTCTTGGTACTATTATTATCACACATTTTACTTATATATGTGTGGGTTTTTTGTTTTTTGTTTGAGTTGGAGTCTCACTCTGTCATCCAGGCTAGAGTGCAGTAGCACACTCATAGCCACTGCAGTCTCAGCCTGCTGGGTTCAGACAATCCTTTCGCTTCAGCCTTCCAACTAGCCGGAACTACAGGTGCATGCCACCATGCCTGGCTAACATTTTTAAAAATTTATTTATTGTAGAGAAGAGATCTTGCCCAGTTGCCCAGGCTGGTCTTGAACCCCTGGGCTCAGGCAATCCTCTTGCCTCAGCTGCCCAAAGTTCTGGGATTACAAGTGTGAGCCACCACACTCAGCTTCTATGTGTGTTTTAACCCCACAATACATTGTTCTCATTTTGGCTTTAAATAGTCAGTTACCTTTGAAAGAAAAAAAAAATTTTTTTTGAGTTGGAGTCTTACTCTGTCACTCAGATGGAGTGCAGTGGCCGCTCCCGGCCACTGCAGCCTCGACCTGCTGGGCTCTGGTGATCCTTCCGCCTCAACCTTCCAAGTAGCTGGAACTACAGGCGCACGCTACCACGCCCAGCTAATTTTTGATTTATTGTAGAGATGAGGTCTCGCCAAGTTACCCAGGTGGGTCTCGAACGGGCTTAGGCAATCCACTCACCCTGGCTTCCCAAAGCACTGGGATTACAGGCTGAGACCCTGAGCCTGGCCTGAAAGAAAAATTTAAATCAAGAAAAAGTCCTCCTATATTTACCCACATATTTACCATTTTTGGAGCTCCTATATGTCCAAGTTTCTATCCAGTATCATTTTTCTTTAGTATAAAAAGACTTCCTTTAACACTCAGAATTAATTCAGATTATGTCTAGGAAGAAGTTTATTATACATTGATTTTGAAAGACATTTTACTGGATATCGAATTCCAGATTGGCACATATTTTTCTTTCAGTATTTTAAAAATGTTCTTCCAATGTCTCCTGGCTTACACTGATTCTGACAAAACATCTGTAATAATTCTTGTCTTTTTTTCCTTATATTTACAATGTCTCCTCTGGCTACTTAAAAAATTTTCAGAAATTTTATTTTAATGTCCCTTGGTGTAGTTGTCTTTATGTTTAGCCAGCTTAGGGTCACTGAGATGCTTAAATTTGTAGATTTACAGTTTTTATTAAATTTGAGAGAAATTATCCATTATTTCATCAAATTTTTTTCCTATACCATTACATGAATGTTAAACTACTTGATAGTATCTCACTGGCCATTGATGCTCTTTCTTTTTGTTTTCCATATTTTTTCTCTCTGTGCTTCACTTTGTATGGTTTATTTCCATGTTTAAGCTCACTTATCTTTTCTTCTGCTGTGTCAAATCTGCTATTTAGCCTGTCCAGTAAATTTTTCATTTCAGATATTATATTTTCAGTTTGAGAAAAACCATGTAAAAATATTTTTTGTCTTCTGCTCTCTTTCTGTTTCATCTTCCTTTAAATATTTATAATCCCCATTTTAAGGTCTTATCTACTGATTCCATTATCTTTGCCATTTCTAGGTCTATTTCTCATGACTTATTTTCCTTTTGTTTATGGATCACAGATTGCTACCTTTTTTATTTTTGGCATGTCTGGTAACTTTTTATTGAATTCTGACATTATGAATATTGCATTGTTACGTGTTTGGATTTTTCTGTCTTTTTAAAAATGTATTTAAGTTTATTCTGGCAAACATTCACTTACTTGCAGACAAGCTTTATCTTTTTGAGGTTTGTTTTTAAATTTCAACAGGGGGACATCTGGGCCAGTTTAGCCTTATTACTAAGGCATCACTCTTCTAGGTCCCTACTGATTAAATGTTCAGTGATGTCTGTCTTTTCTTGATGGATGGATTTGAATGTTTCCTAGCTCTGTGTAAACTCTGGAAATTGCTCTGCTTATATTTAGTTACGATTGTTCCTTGCTTATCATCATGGGGTTCTTCCCTACCCATGCACAGATTAGTATTCAGCTAGAGAGTCCAGGAAGCTCTATACAGACTTCTGGATCTCTTTCTCTGTATAGCTTCTCCTCTCAAGTATTCTGACCCACAAGTTCTAGCTACCTCAGCTTCACTGAACACCAATTTCTATCTCCTCAATTTAGAGAGACTGCCATGCTTTGCTTGATGCCCTCATTGTCTGTTGCTATTTGAAAATTGCCTCCAGTTTGGAAGCCAGGGCAGTTATAGGGTTCACCATGTTTGTTTTCGCTCTCTCAGGGATTGCAGTCTTGCACTATCTTTTGTCCCAATGTTTGAAAACAAGTTTTCATACACGAATTCTCTAGTTGTCTGTGATAAATGGACAAATTCCATATCAGTTAATTCTTTGTGACTAGAAGCAGAAGTTTCTCATCTGGTTCCTTCTTTTTCTCTTCATATTTCATATTCTGCATTTTCACTAACATTTTAATTTTTAAAAAATTATCCTGGGCTGGGCTCGGTGGTTCAGCCTGCAATTCCAGCACTTTGAGAGCCTGAGGAGAGTGGGTTCCCTGAGCCCATGGGTTCGAGACCACCCTGGGCAACTTGGTGAGACCTCGTCTCTACAATAAATCAAAAATTAGCTGGGCATGGTAGCACATGCCTGTAGTTCCGGCTACTTGGAAGGCTGAAGTGAAAGATCACCGGAGCCCTGCCGGTTGATGCTGGGGTGGCCATGAGTGTGCCACTGCACTCCAGCCTGGGTGATAGAGTGAGACTCCAACTCAAAAAAAAAATTATCCTGCTTGAAATTTACTGAGCTTCTTAGTGACTTGAGTTAGTTTTAGAAAATGTTTTGTCATTATTCCTTCAAATATTACCTCTGTTCTATTCTTTCTCTGTTTTGGAACTTTATTTTGTGATATAGGTCTTCTCACTCTTCCATATCTCTCAACTCTCTGCCATGTTTCATATTTTTGTCTCACTGTGCTGCATTCTGAACGTCTTCTGATCTGTCTTCCAGTTTACTAGTTCTCTCTTCAACTAGCTTTAATCTGCTGCTATAATTATTTTACTTGACTCTATTTCCAATTTATTAGGTTACTTTATAATATTCCCTGAAACTATTTTCAAGCTTGTATTATAATATATGAGAGCCTGACAATTTCCATCTGCAAAATCTTTGTGAATCTGTTTCTTCTATCTATTGCTTTTGCAAGTGCATTCTCTCCCTATGTATTTGTTTATTCATTGCCTTTGAAGAATTACTTGTGGAGATTTTTGAGGCTTAGGATAAAGATGACTTCATTGAGGGAAGACTTGCCTTTCCTTTTGCCAGGTGCCTGGGAGAAGTACTAGTCTGGAATAATTTTAAACTAAATTCAAGGTTTAAAAGGGTTTTTTGTTTTGTTTTATTTTGTTGTTTTGTTTTATTTTGTTTTGAACTACCTAGGTAATGTAAATTTGGGCTGCAAATAAGACTGGCTTGAACTTTTTCCTCCTGCTTTACTCAGCACCAAGGAAACTTTCACATACTCCTTTGGGGTCATAACAGAGAGGGTAGGTTTACTTCTATTTTATCCTTACCTTTAAGAGTTTAATCCTTTGATTTTTCAGTTTTATGTGGGGAGGGTCTCCTATTAGACTCCTCACTTTAGACCAGCCCTGAATTTTGACTTCTGAGACCTGCCATCAAAACCAGAGTTCTTTGGGAGGCTGAGGTAAATGGATTGCCTGAAACTGCGGGTTTGAGACCCGCCTGGGCAGCGAGACCTCATCTCTACATAAATCAAAAAATCAACTGGGCGTGGTAGCGCATGCCTGTAATTCCGGCTACTCAGAAGGCTGAGGCGGAAGGATCGCCGGAGCGCCGGAGCCCGGCAGTTTGAGGCTGCAGTGGCCGGGAGCGACCACTACACTCCAGCCTGGTCGACCGAGTGAGACTCCAACTCAAAAAAAAAAACCAAAACAAACAAACAAACAAAAAAACAGAGTTCAAGTTTACTTTCACCACCAAATACTTTCTGGTTAAAAGTGACCTTTTTGTTTCACTAACCACTCTGACTTTTCACTTTCCATTAGATTTTGGCCTGGTGTGCCCTTACTATTTTGTCAGCTCTTTAATGATTTTTAAGATATTTTAACTATATTATCAAGCATTTTAAAGTTGTTTTCAGCAGAAAAGTTGATTAAAATAACTTAGTCTGTCACATTCCCAGAAACTGAAGTTTGCTTTTTTTAAAAAAAATAAATACTATCAAATGGTCTCTATAAGCAATCCAAACTAGCATCGATTAAGGTTTCTTTGTTTGTTTTGGAGGGAGAAATTTGTTTGTCTTTTGTTTTTGCAGTCTAAAGTATTTCCCCCAAAAAGTACTTGAGAAAGTATCCTATGAGACTTTATATATATTCAAATATAAAGTGACTTCCTCTTTTCTGAGAAATTATTTTGGGAAGATAAAATGGGCAAAAGATATGAACAGACACTTCACAAAGGAAGATATCTGAGCAGCCAACAGACACATGAAGAAATGCTCAACCTCACTAATCATCAGGGAGATGCAAATCAAAACTACACTGAGATACCACCTAACTCCAGCCAGAATGACAATTATCAATAACTCAGAAAATAATAGTTGTTGGAGAGGGTGTGGCGAAAAGGGAACACTCCTACACTGTTGGTGGGAGTGTAAACTAGTGCAACCTCTGTGGAAATCAGTGTGGCGAATCCTAAAAGCTCTAAATATCGACCTCCCATATGACCCTGCAATCCCCTTACTGGGAATATACCCTGAAGAACTCAAATCACTCTATAAAAAAGATACCTGCACGTGAATGTTTATTGCAGCATTGTTCACAATAGCAAGAACCTGGAACCAACCACGCTGTCCATCAGAAGAGGACTGGATTAAAAAAATGTGATACATATACACAATGGAATACTATGCAGCCATAAAAAAGAACAAAATCATGAATTTTGCAGCAACCTGGATGCAGCTAGAGTCTATAATACTGAGTGACCTCTCACAGAAACAAAGATCTGAGTATCGCATATTCTCACTCATATAGTGGACCTTGATCATCCAATGCACTACCATAAGAATATGACTGACAGTGGTGGGAAACTATGGGGGGGGGATGGGACTAATGGTAGTAAACATCTGTCTGGGGACGGGGAGACACCTGTTATCAACAAGGGGGCCTGAATGAAGCATATTTGCATACCTAACCCTTAACTGTAACCCGCAATATCAATATAAAAACATTGATAAAAAAAATTCACTTTATGTTTAGGTATATATGATATACAAAGAGTTTTCCACAGTGCATAACATACAGTAGGTATTTAGCAAATATTAGCCTTTTTCTCCTCTCTCTTCTCTAGCTTTTCAGCTTTAAAAAATCTAAGTTGTCCAACAACTTAAAAAAATAATAATGTGATTCTATTTCTGTTAGGGTAAGTAGCATGGTCTGTATGGCATTTCTCTAAGTATCCTCTAGTCCACAGTGGTAATCACATGGGACACACACACACACACACACACACACACACACACACACACACACGAGACCACATAACCTTATACTTGTAAATTACTGTTTTATGACCCTTTATTTTTATTTTACAGGGACTAGCACAAAGCATAATGACCAACATATGACAGAAGTTGTTTAGAAAATGAAGACTTTTTGGTTCCAGATTGAAATAGTCTTTTTTCCTACTCACATAGGACTTGGAAATTTCTAAGAAAGGAGTACAAACTTAAATATAGATCTTTCTTCAGTGACTTGAATCAAGGTGGAACAACAACCTTTTTATGTCAGAACAAGCATATCACTGGGCTATGACTGATGGCTACTATGAAGAGGATGTAAGAATTAGGCCGTAGCCACTTCCCTATTCTTTAAAACACATCCCAGCAATGTTTGTAAGATTGTAGGAGGATAAGGAGGTGTGGCCCTCCCTCATTCTCACTACAGATTTCCAATTATCACCACCAGCACTACCTCCACATTAACATGATTTTTTTCTTTCTTAATTATGTATTTTGCCGGGCTCGGTGGCTCAGCCTGTAATCCCGCGCCTTTGGGAGGCTGAGGTGAGTGGATTGCCTGAGCCCGCGGGTTCGAGACCCGCCTGGGCAGCGAGACCTCATCTCTACAATAAATCCAAAAAAAAAATCAGCCGGGCGTGGTAGCGCGTGCCTGTAATTCCAGCTACTAGGAAGGCTGAGGCGGAAGGATCGCCGGAGCCCAGCAGGTCGAGGCTGCGGTGGCCGGAAGCGGCCACTGCACTCCAGTCTGGGCAACGGAGTGAGACTCCAACTCAAAAAAAAAAAAATTATGTATTTTTATCTTCTCCTATTCTGTGATTTTCCCTGCTTGTAGAGTTCTACTCATGATTTTGGAAGAGACCAAGAATGAGAGGAAAACACAAATTCTTAACATTTTTGAAGTTAAAGAATTCTTCTTACAGATGCCTAATTCAATACTTCCTTGTCCATATAATTAAACTGAAAGACCAAAGAGATTATGAATTGCCCAAGATTATAGATCCGCACTAGAATTCCTGGTGGTTTTTTTTTTGGTTTTTTTTTTTTGAGTTTGATTCTCACTCTGTCACCCAGGCTGGAGGTCAGTGGCACACTCCCGGCCACTGCAGCCTCGACCTGCTGGGCTCAGGCAATCCTTCCGCCTCAGTCTTCCAAGTAGTTGGAACTACAGGCATGCGCCACCATGCCGGCTAATTTTGATATTTTTTATTGTAGAGATGAGGTCTCACTAAGTTGCCCAGGTTGATCTCTAACCCATAGGCTCAGGCAATCCTCTCAACTCGTCTTGCCAAAGTACTTGGATTGTAAGCATGAGCCACCACTCCTGGCCCTCCTGGGTTCTTGACTTCATGCTATCATACTATACTGTACTACAGTTCCCTGCATGCCTCTCAGGGCTCTTCTCATCTATACTTCATACATGGAGGCAAGGGTAGATCTTGAGGCTAGCTGAATGAAGTTCTTGGCATTGAACTCCTTGCTTCTTTGTTGCTTTTCAGTAGAATTCAACAGAATTGAGACTATAAAGGAAATGTCTCAAGAGGGAGAATGGAACATGATTTAGAAATAATGAAAGGTCAGGACTGATGAGAGAGAAAAAGGCATCCTGGGTGGAGAAAACTGATATTTGAAATCTTAGTCCAAAGAAAGGATGAGATTATGTTAGGGGTGAGGCAAAATACAACAAAAACTAAAAACGTGGAGCACTAGCTCAAGTCAATGATGCTCAGAGAATGAAGCATGTTTCAAATAATACTGATTTTCCTCTTCTAGCATAAGGAATATTGGGGACCAAACTAACATATGAGAAGCATTATAAAAGAACTGAGACAATTTCAGCTGGAAAAGAATAAGAGGGGTGTAGATCTTCCTTTCCACAGTGAAAATAAATGGGCTAGAATTGCTGTAGGAAATTAAGATTAGGCAACAGGGGTGATCATCTGTGTACTTTTATTTGTTTGTTTATTTAAAGTTGAAGTCTCATTCTGTTGCCCAGGCTGGAGTGCAGTGGCATGCTCACGACCCCTGCAGCCTAACCTGCTGGGTTGGGGCAATCCTTCTGCCTCAGCTTTCCAAGTAGCTGGAAATACAAGTGAGTATCATCATGCCCCGTTAATTTTTTTTTTTGAGTTGGAGTCTCACTCCATTGCCCAGGCTGGAGTGCTGTGGCACATTCACAGCCACCCCAGCATCAACGTGCTGGGCTTCAGTGATCCTTCCACTTCAGCCTTCCTAGTAGCCAGAGCTACAGGCTCGCACTACCATGCCCGGTTCATTTTTTGATTTATTGTAGAGGCAAGGTCTTGCCAAGTTGCCCGGGCTGGTCTTGAACCCCTGGGTTCAGGCAATCCTCTTGCCTCGGCCTCCCAAAGTGCTAGGATTACAGGCTTGAGCCACTGCTCCTAGTCTCAGCTGTGCACTTTTACCTGAAAGAGGCCAAAGATTCAGGAAATCTCAAAACAAGGTCTAAAGGAGGCACTCTTCAGTCTGGGATGAGTTAAATTCAGTCCTGCCTGGAGGCAGAGGGAGGGATGAAATGTCCTGTCACAGAGTCTAGGAGTCTGGATCAGGACCTGTTCAGGAAACAAAGCATCTCATTATGGAGAGAGGAGGAGAACAACAGGAAAAATCCCCAACCTATTTACCTGGGACTTGGGAGCAACGCAGAAGTTTTCTGACTTGATCCATTTTAGACTCTTGATTACAATTTCAAAAAAAGATTTCAGTTAAGCCAGAAGGAAAGAATTTCCCTCGATCCTGCCATGGAGCTTGGATCTCACTTGCTGGGGAGCCCAGCAACTGAGAGCAACCAGCAAGAACAATCTCAACACTACTGAGAGTGGACACAGAGAGAGGAATAAAAGTGACTGCTAAGTTGGGAACTTAGGATTCAGCTCTGAGGCCTCAGAGCTTGTCAGGGAGGGTTGGTTAATTGAGAGTCCTCCCAGCCTAGTGGCTATAGAAGGACTCACTTCTGGGAACCCACAGTGAAGGCTGGGTGTGTCTGAGCATGTGCTGAATTCCTGACTTCAATTACAGACTACCAGGCGACTGAAGAGTCTGTCATTGCTGATGTCATCATATTTACAAGATTCAAAGGTCCCTCTCCAGTAGGATCCAAGAATGAGGGTCTCTGCACTCGCTGCCATCTCCCACCACTGGGCACCATGTGAAGAAGCAGAAGATTGAAGGAGGTAGAGGGGAGGGTCCCACCTGGGGAATAGGAAAGTAGTTGCTGAGAGAATTTACACTGTACTTCCATTGCCCTGGTCATGGCCTTCGTGTTGCAGGTTGGGTTAGGCTAGATTTAACAGTGGAATGCTCTCGTAAGTGTTTCTGTGGGTAGCGGTTATCATGGTCATATAACAGTGGAATGCTCTAACTTTCCAAAAATCTTCAAGAGGGAGACATTTTTGCTTACCTGGGATGGAGGCAGAGGTATGAATGAGAGGAGCTCTCCAATTTCCTTTCTATTAAAATACTCTATGATACTTTTCTGGTCTGGAATTGTCTTGTGCCTGTTAAAATCTAACTTCTGCCAACATCCTGGGGGATTCAAAAGATGTGGGTGCTCAGATTGCCTTCTTCAAGTAATTGTTTCTAGGCTCTGTCCCTGAGGATGCCATTAGAAAACTGGTAGGCATGGGGAACCAGCTTCTCCCCACAGAGTGAAACTCCCAAACAACCAGCCCCACATTCCTATCTGACTCATGCTACCAACTCCCCCTGTGCCCTGCAGGTCAGTGGGCTGGGAACTCCACCAATCTAGGACAATTGCAGCTGGAATAAGATGTCTAGCTTGATAGCCAGGGCTCACCTCCTCCCATTTCAGCCCCGGATTACTCCCTGGCCCGTGCTCCAGGTATTATGATAAGATGCTGCCAGCGATGGGAAGAGGATAGTCAACAAGGAATCTACCCTAGGGCTGCCAGCCTCCCCGGGAAGAGATCAGATCACAGGCTCTGTGGCTCATCTCTGATTCTTCCATTTGCCATAGCATAGCAACCTCCTAGGCCCTGAGAAGGAGCCACTTATTATATAAGTCAGTGCATGAGAGCACAGGCACACATGATTTTTCATTTGAGTGCCTACCATGTGCCAAGTCTTATGCTACGTGGTGAGTATACGATGGTGTACAAAATAGATGTAAGCCTTGCATGTAGCTTACCATCCAGTGGTAGAGGCCACCATTAAACAAATTCACAAATGTAATTATTATTACAAAGAAAAAAGGAACGTGAAATAAAACCACATTACTTTACCTTTGGCTAACTGCACAAAGTCACTCTACTCACATGTACAAACATGCCATCTGTGTCTATCATAGATGCTCTTTCCAACTCAATGTTTCTATTAAACCCAAATAGTGGAAATATGGAGTTTGCAAAAAATCCACCAAGTGAATAATCCACCAATCAGGAGTAAAGAGTTGACCTCATGCCAATATGAAAATTCGCCCTTGGCTATTCATCTAGGTATGAAATCCATATCAGAATTGGTCACAAAATTCTATCTGCACATCTAGATTAAATAAACTTCATCTTCACTTCCTCAAAACCATCCATCTCTAAAGAAAAAGGACCAAGAAAAATGTTTAGGGACCACCAGTGTATGGAGTCATAGGGAAGAGAGGCCTAGAAAGATGGGTTCGAGTCACCCTTGCTTCCTCACTCTGTGTGCTCTTCGATAGTCACTGAGTCCTAGGCCTGAAGACAGAGATGTGGGGATCTTCTAATCCATCCCACTGACTCCAAAATCTGCAGGCAAATGGCCATTGACCCTGCTCTTCTAGCTCTTCAGATAAAAGGACTACACAATCTCTTTAATTCAGCTCGATAATCTTCTCAAAGTTCTTTGGTAATTCTATTCCTTCTTTCTTTACAAAATTTAATTCTTCTCTTGGTATTTTGCCTTTTAAATCTAAATATGCCAAAGAGAAGAGGTAAATACATTACAATATTTCCTTCTAATTCATATTTAAACAATCTATGGAAAGTAACCACCTCTACCTTCTGCTTCAGAGGAAATCCCAGCAGAGGTCCAAGGTGAAAATATCAAACATTTGGGAAGTTAGACCTGGAACTCTCCTCTTTTGTGATCAGTTAGCATAAACTAAGCTTGGAAGATCTTCCTGTAGCAGGCTGGGAGAATCCAGGGTGCAATTTCTAGGTGGTATTTCCTCCCCTCAAGCATGGTCATTCCAGAAAAGTAAAGGTTCATGGACAAGTACCAGGTGTGAAAGTATCTTTGCTTTGCCATGAAACCTTGTTATACAGGAAAAATGGGTAGACTAAAGAATGCAGAAGCATGTGGCTGGGTAGGTGAAATTCTGTAGGTCAAACTATGATTCCATAATAGAACCAAGGAAAATAGTGTGGAGTTCATTTGGATAGATACTTACAGCTGAAATGTAAACAATATTTTAGAAAAAGCTAGACATCAAACTACCATTTTAATTGGTCTATGTTCTTTATCTCATGTTAGTGGAGCATCTTACTCAGATAATAGAATCCCAAAAAACCTTAATTCCTTTTTCTCAAAAGCTAACAGGAAGACTACAAATGCTAGCCCTCCTGATGTTATTTTATTTATGTGCCTGCCTTCAACTAGGAAGACTCATCCTAGGTTGATCATGGAGGTCCTCTACTGATCTACCCTAATTTCTCGGTGAACCCATTTATCTTGACTTTTTCTATTAAACTCTGTTCCCTGTACACTGGAGGAGTAAGTAGGAGTAAGTAGCCAAGATGACCCACTCACCAACCCCTATAGCCTGATCCATTCTCACATTTAAGCTTCTGGTTGAACTATGACTTCCATTCCCCAGCATGCTGTCTTCACAATGTTTACCTTTCACAGTTTCCCATCAAAACCCAGCTCAAAAACCTTTTCTTGCAAAGAGTCTTTCCTTATTAACTCCAAATTAGATTATTTCTTTGCTCCAGTCTTACCTATTCATTCAGTTTCAGTTATATTTAATTGCATAAGCCTGCATATGCACGTGTGTGTGTGTGTGTGTGTGTGTGTGTGTGTGTGTGTGTGTGTGTGTGTGTTGTGTTCATAGGACCGTGGGAGATTGGAACATCTAACTTCCCCATTCCATTTCTTAGGGTTCTTCAGTAAATACTAAAATTATGTTTGAGATGGACTAACTGCTTATCACAAAATGAGGCACAAAACTTCTGTATCAAGTTCTGAGAGATGGGACTAGCAATGCCAAGAATGGAAAGAATGGCCAGCAGAGAAGGGAAATCCTAAGTCTGGAGTCCTTCAAGCATCTACACTTCCAACATTGTTTGGGAATATTTGACTAAGTAATTTCCAGGATCAGACTCACATCTAAACTCCCACTCAGAAAAAGCATAGAATGTAAGTTCTATACAGGGGAGAAGCCCAGTAACCTAGAGCAGTATCTAGGATATAACAGAGGCGCAGCCAGCATTTGTGGAAGGAAGGAAAGGTTGAAAGGAAGGACTGAGAGGGGAAGGAAGGGATCAAGAGGATCAGTCGTTCTTTGTTTTTGTTTTTGAGTTGGAGTCTCACTCCTTTGGCCAGGCTAGAGTGCAGTGGCATGCATGCTCACAGCCACCCCAGCATCAACCTTCAGGGGGCTCCAGCAATCCTTCCGCCTCAGCCTTCTGAGTAGCCAGAACTACAGACGCGCACTACCATGTCCAGCTATTTTTAATTTTATTGTAGAGATGAGGTCTTGCCAGGTTACCCAGGCTGGTCTCGAACCTGCGGGATCAGGCAATCCACTCGCCTCAGCCTCCCAAAGTGCTGGGATTACAGGCTGAGCCACCGAGCTCGACTTAGGGTCAGTAGTTCTAAATTTCTCTGGATGATTACTTGATAAAGTCGGTTGACTTTCCAAGCAAGAGAACACCAGTCAGTGATTTCTCTGACTGGAGGAACTGGAAGTCATGGGGATGGATATTAATTCTGGTTAATGGAAAAGCAATGTCAGTATGGGGAAGTCCCCTGTACACTGGAAAAATGTACAGATAAACATGGGGAATCAATGCTGGAAAGACTAAGCTAAGAATATTTCTAGAAACAAGTCAGAGACTTTCTGGAGGAGAAAGGGGAGATAATAGATCAGAGTTTGGCAAGAAAAAAGCTACAGAATGGAACACAGAGGAGTAGAACTGAAGAAATTAGTCATATAGACCTTCAGAAATAAGAGAAGGTCACTATGGACAAGGGAGACAAACATCTTATCTTAGAATGAAAAGTCTTTCTTGGAAGTCAAGTGAACTGGGAGGGTGGAAGAGTAAGTAGTTGATGGGAAAAATTGGTAAGAGACCTAGGAGACTTGAATTTGTCTTTTCCTAAGTATATGAAACATAAGCACTCAAAAAACATTCCTTTATCCAACAAGCAAATAGGAACAGAGTTGTCAGCCTTTCCCCAGGCACCTGACAGGAAAAGTGCTGTCAGTGACATTATTGTAGCATAAAGCAACCAGCTTGGTGCCAAGAGTGAAATGAATACCTTTAAGCAAATACGTTGCCCTTTTTTTGCTGACATAAAAAATCCTTAAACTGATCCAGTTCCCAGAAGCCAGTTTCTTCTCATCTTCAGCTGCCTCTCCCTTGATCCTGGTTTTTCCCTAAGTGGACCTGCACAGACATCCCTTCAAACGCCCTTTGCCAAGCAGGAAAACTAATCTCAAGCAAGTCCAAAAAGTTTCCAAGGATGAATCTGTGTTTGGGTTCATGGAATGGATTCTCAAGTCTATTCATTTTACTTTCAGTGTGACTTATTTTAGATACTCTTGTCTTAACATAGATAGAGGTGAAGACTACCCAAAGACTGATTTGGATAGAGCAAAATGCTAGCAGGTTTAGAGAAACAACTGTAAGAATAAAATAAACATAGAAAGCTGGCTCTGTTACCCAAATTAATTTCTATTTCTTGAGCACTTCCTATGCAAAGCATTATGCCAAGCCCAGGGGTATAAAGGTATACAGTCTAAAAATATACAATCTCCACCTTCCAGAAACCATCAAAATAGTAAAAGAGACAAATGTATATATAAATGATTCTAGGACAAAACAGTACCATAATAGAGGCTCAAACAATGTGACACTGCAGTCCTGTAATTGGGGGAGAGACAGAAATAATTCTCAACAGAGAGATCTAAGAAGTATACTTGGAGAAGATTTTAAGCTGCACTTTAAATGAAGGAACAGACCTTAATAGATTGATGAGGAAAGGAGTGGCATTTCAGACAAACAGAAAGAGTAGCGTATGCAAAGGTCTAGAGGCAGAAGATCATAGAGTAAGTTCAAGAAACTCAAGTAGACCCATGAGGTTGTCGTCTAGGTTATGTAAAGGGCCATAGACGTAAACATTAATGTCACCATGGAGGACGACGAAGGCCAAATAACAAAGTTCAGATTTTATTCTCCATAGAATGAAAAACCAAGTAGTTAAGATAGATGTGCCATATTTCTTTACACTGTCCAGATAATTGATTCATTATCTGAAGTTTAGAAACCAACGATCTACTAGTTATCATAAGAAAAATGAGATTTCATATGGACTCCATCATGAAGCTATTGTCTTTATCAAGTTCACCTGCAGCTATACAACTCACTGCCATAGACATAAAAATGGGAGACCAGGAAGCATGTAGTCTCTCTCTTGAGAAGGCCTTTGACAGAAGAGAGATTCTTATTAACTAAAGAAGGTAATGATAGTAGCTTTGCTCTCAGCCAGGAGGCTCATTCAGTCGGACACTCAACAGCCCTTAATGGACATAGGCAGACTGTAGGTCACAGAGGTAAGTGGAAATGATACAATGTTGAGGAACTATAGAATAATGGAGTCCCAATTAAGGAAGTTTTCTGGTGGAAGTGAGTTTGAGACTGGGTATATAGAGAGGAAATGGACAGGGCTGGACAGGGAAGACAGAAAAACAGTACCTGGAATAGGAGAGGAAGAAACTGTGTAAATGTGTGGAGGCAAGTACCAGCAAGCACATGTGATGAGTGTCATGTGGCAGACAGAGAACAAGTGAACTCAGCTGGGATGGAGAGTCTGCAGCAAGAGTTAACAATGGCCCTGGCCATAGGCAAACCCATGTGCTTGCAGTTTCCAGCACGGCAGGCTGGGTCAACACTGGACACTACCCCAGTCTCCCCAGAAAGAGAGGTATGAATTGCAGTCTCCCTTTTCTCCTTGTAGTTTCATGAGACATGGGCTACATTTCTCGTTCTTCTGGAACATTGACTCATCCTCCTGTAACGAATGTGAGTGTCCTAGGGTATGGTGCTATTGTTTTGAGAGACAGAGTGAGTCCAGAGCAAAGGAGGCTGTTAGGCCCAAATTCAAATTATTAAAAACTAAGTTCTGTTCGGGCTTAGCGTATATTCTTAGTATTCCGCTCCTTGTCCTCCACTTCCTCTCTTCCCCACTGTAGAAATGTTGAATTCTAAGCCAAGAGAGGAGTGGTCTGATGTGGAAGTCGAGCTTTACAGAATGACTTCAGAAGGCCCAGTCAGCTCTGGGTGAGCTGTCTCTTATGGTCCAGATTCCCTAGGTTAATGCACAACATTCTCATTTCAAATCCCATCTAGGTTCACAGATACAAGGGGTCACAATAGAAATTTCTCCAAAAGTCTGAAGGCTGGAGTAGAAACTGCTCATTCTGACCATTCTGAGCAATCAGCAGAGCCGTGTAGACCCCAAGCCATGAGGGAAAAACTGAGTCGAATTTTGCCGAGTAGAGCAAAACTTTCACACAGCCCAACTGCAATTGGAAGCGTGGGACCAAGGTGTTCCTTGAAACCCAGCTAGGGGATGTTTCCCTCATGTTCCTTCTAAGCTTCGTGTTCCACCATAGAACACAGTACAAAAGTGATCATCCCACACCCTTCTGCAGGAAAAAGGTACATTTTGGGATGGTTTGAAGGCATCAAAATGGTAAGCAATTTTAGGGTACAATTAAGACCTGGCTGCTCAACCCTACAATAAATTACCATCAAAGGCACTCACACGTCAATAGGGGAAAAAACACATGTGCTTGCAAGATGATGTGTGTTTGATGCTCATAAAAAAGATAAAAATATAGGTCATCATCATGTAACGAGCTTGTAGGTGTTAGAACGTGTGCTGTTGGGGGAGACAGGGGAGGGCAAATGGAGAGAGACCAGCAAACCAAGAAGAAGCTGGAAATCAGTCTCCTCAAGTCCTTCCCTTCTGTGGAAGACGGTGGACAGGCAGTAGGGGGGCATGGAAGACCTCCTCCCCCGTTTTGTATTTCTTGGGACATCTCCTTTCCTGCTCCCCCCAGCTGAGTTTTCTACATATTAATCATGTCTCTCATTTTGAAATCAGTCGGTCAGGCTATTATTCAAGCATTGCTAATGACACCATCAGCCAAGGTATCAATTAGGCAAGTTGGGATAAGAAGAGCAGAGAGTAGGGCTGGCCAGAGAGCAGAACACAAGCCTGTTTTGGTGACAGTAACCCACATGACAGCCAGAGCTCTCAACTCTCTTACTTCTACTCCCTGTAAAGGAAACTGCAAACCCACTGAATTCTCTAGTTGGGGACTAATCCAAAATACAACTTTATAGCATCTCCTAGCTTTCCTCTCAGGTGATCCTTGAATGGACTTCAGCCAGTCATATCAAATCACTCAGGATGTGGAGGTGCAGGGTCACAGCTAAGCAGCTCGGGACAGCGCCTATTCCTGTGTTCGGGGCCCAGCGTCATGAGGAGGAATGCTTCTTCCACCCTGTTTATGCAGACTACCGCAGGTGGAATTTCTTCTCCTCTGCCAGGATATACCTTCTAAATGTCCTTTAACATCTAGCTCAACATTTGTTTATCTAGAAAAAAGCTTTTTTAAAAATCAAATAAAGTCTATTTGTTAATTCTTTCCCAAATCTGAACTTTGTTTTCCCCATCAGACTGAGTTTCCCAATGACCAGAGCTAACTCTTTTTTTTTTCTTTTTTGCTAGATCTCTCTGCCTCTCTCACCTACCCATATTCCTTCTCTCCATCAAGAAAGGCTCCATCCAAAGGGGCTGTGCAGAACAAATGGGTGTGAAACAAATACTCAGGTCACTGAAATTTGTACTCTGGAGAAAGGAAACCAGACTGGAACAGAAACGACAGCACAGCAGGGGTCAAACCAGTCATCAAGCCGTCCAAGTTACTTCCCCTCATACACTGAGTGTTGTGTTTCTGGACTCCAGTCTTCTTGGGTCATTCCCTCGCTCCTTGCCACCTTTCCATTCTCCAGACAGGCACAAGTCCTCCATGGCTTTCTTTCACAGTCACCAATCATCCAGATCTTCAGACAGATACAGGAGACTAGCGAAGGACGGGAGGTTAATGTTTCATGTGTTTAGTGGCTCTGGACTCAAAGAAGGTGGCTAAGCCATGTCTGTTCCAAACACCACAACCAAAATTAGAAACCACAATAACAAATATTCATATGTAGAGTCTTGAATACTCAGTTCTTACCTAATTACAGTGGCTGGGATAGTAAACGGGCCACTTAGCTCTTCCCAAAAGACTTAGCAAGTTAGGTTTCCTTTGCCCTTGACCTCTGCCCTTTTTTCTCCTCTAAGATCTTCTCTGCAACCTTCATCCTATGCTCCAAAGCACTGAGCTGATAGAAAAAGAACTAAATAGTCGGGCTCGGTGGCTCAGCCTGTAATCCCAGCACTTTGGAAGGCCGAGGCAAGTGGATTGCTTGAGCCCGTGGGTTTGAGACCATCCCTGGCAACTTGGCAAGACCTAGTCTCTACAATAAATAAAAAATCGACCGGACATGGTAGCACCTGCCTGTAGTTCTGGCTACTTGGAAGGCTGAGGTGGAAGGATCACCTGAGCCCAGCAGGTTGAGGTTGAAGTGGCCATGAGCATGCCACTGCACTTCAGCCTGGGAGACAGAGTGAGACTCCAACTCAAAGCAAAAAAAAAGAAAAAAAAGAAAAAGAAATAAATAAACTTTCAAAATGGAGTAACCAGGATTTTTAAGATGGAGACAAAAAATATGTAGGTATCCTAAGGACAGGCATCATGTTACAATTTTCTTTAAAAAAAAAGTTTTATTGAGATATGTCACATACCATAGGCTTCACCTATTTAAAGCATACAATTTAGTGGTCTCTAGTATATTCACATAGTTGTACAGCCATCATCACAATCAATATTAAAATATTTTCACCATCCCAAAGAGAAAATCTGTATTTTCCATTTCCCCTCAACACCCCTAGCCTGTGGAACCACACTAATCTACTGTTTTAAAGTTTGGGGCTGGGCATGGTGGTTCAAGACTGTAATCTCAGCACTTTGGGAGGCAGAGACGAGAGGATTGCCTGAGTCCTGGGGTTCGAGACCAGCCTGGGCAACTTCGCGAGACCTCATCTCTACAATAAAGCAAAAAATCAGCCAGACGTGGTAGTGCGCGCCTGTAGTTCCGGCTAATTGGACGCCTGAGGTGGAAGGATCACCTGAACCCAGCAGGTCGTGCTTGGGTGGCCGTGAGTGTACCACTGCACTCCAGCCTTGGACTCAAACTAAAAAAAAAAAAAAGTTTTATTTATCCTAAACGCATCATATAAATGAACTCATAACAATACATGGTCTTTTATGACTGGTTGCTTTCAGGTAGCATAATGTTCTCAAGTTTCACCCATGTTGTAGAATGTATCAATACTTCATTCCTTTTTTTATTGTCAAATAATGTTCCATTATATGGATATTTCTCATTTTATTTCTTCATCATCAGCTGATAAACATTTGTGTTGTTTTCATTTTTCAGCTCCTATGAACAATGCTGCTATGAACATTCATATACAAGGTTCTGTGTCTGCGTTTTCATTTCTTTTGGGTATATTCCTAAAGATGGAAATGCTGGGTCATATGGTTGATCTAGGTTTAACATTTTGAGGGAATGCCAAACTATTGTCCAAAGTGACTGCATCTTTTTCTATTCCCACCAGCAACATATGAGGGTTCCGATTTTTCTGCATCCACGCCAACACTTATTATTATCTTGTTTTTATTATTACTATAGCCACACTAGTGGGAGTGAAGG
This sequence comes from Cephalopachus bancanus, assembly GCA_027257055.1. Classification (NCBI taxonomy): domain Eukaryota; kingdom Metazoa; phylum Chordata; class Mammalia; order Primates; family Tarsiidae; genus Cephalopachus; species Cephalopachus bancanus. The sequence goes on along the minus strand of JAPVLO010000385.1, from coordinate 250,950 downwards.
GGTATCTCATTGTGGTTTTGATTTGCATTTCCTTGATAGCCAATAATGTTGAACATATTTCCATGTGTGTATTGGCATTTGCGTATCTTCTTTGGGGGAATGTCTATTCAGATCTTTGACCATTTTTAATTGAGCTTTTTGTGTTCTTATTATGAGTTGTAAGAGTCCTTCTGTAGTCTAGATACAAGTCTCTTATCAGATCTATGACTTGCAAATATTTTCTCCCATTCTATGGACTGTCTTTTCACTTTCTCAATGATGTCCTTTGAGGCAAAAAGTTTTTAATTTTGATGAAGTTCAATGTATCTACTTTTCTTTTTTTTTTTGAGTTGGAGTCTCACTCTGTCACCCAGCCTAAAGTGCAGTAGCACGCGCACGGCCACCGCAACCTAGACCTGCTTGGCTCAGGCGATCCTTCCGCCTCAGCCTTCCAAGTAACTGGAACTACAGCCATGCTCTACCATGTTCAGCTTGTTTTTTGATTTATTATAGAGACAAGTTCTCACCAAGTTGCCCAGGCTGATCTCGAACACCCGGGCTCAAGCAATCCTCTCATCTCAGGTTCCCCAAGTGTTGGGATTACAGGCTGAGCTACCGCACCCAGCCTACTTTTCTTTTTTGTGTGTCTTTATCTAAAAAACCATTGCCTTATCCAAAGTCATGATAATTTATATCTCTATTTTCTTTTTTTTACATTTTATTTTAAAGATGCAGGGCCTATTTTCTTCTAAGAGATTTATAGTTTTAACTCTTACATTTAGGTCTTTGACCCACTTTGAGTTAATTTTTATATGTAATGTGAGGCAGAAGTCCAACTTAATTATTTTGCATGTGGCTCTGTGGTTGTCCCAGCACTACTTGAAAAGACTAATCTTTTGCCATTGATTTTGCCTGAGCCCAGCAGGTCTAGGTTGCGGTGGCCGTGCGCGTGCCACTGCACTTTAGGCTGGGTGACAGAGTGAGACTCCAACTCAAAAAAAAAAAAAAAAAGAAAGAAAAGTAGATACATTGAACTTCATCAAAATTAAGAACTGTCTTGGCACTCATGTTAAAAACAATTTGGCCACAAATGTGAGGTTTTATCCTTGGACTCTCAATTCTATTCCATTCTACAAGAATGTGTCTATTCTCATGCCAATACCATGCTGTCTTAATTACTGTAGCTTTGTAGTAAGTTTTAAAATCAGGAAATATGAGTCCTTCAGCATTGTTCTTCCTTTTCAAGGCTGTTTTGGCAATTTTGGGTCCCTTGGGCTTCTGTGTGAATTCTGGGATCTGCTTGTCAGTTTCTGCAGAGAAGACAGATGGCATTTGATAGGGATTGTGTTGACTCTATAGATCAGTCTGGGAAGTGTTGCCATGAACATGGGATATCTCTATTTTTATTTAGGTCTTCTCTAACACTCAACAATGTTTTGTAGTTTTCAGAGTATAAATTTTGTATGTCTTTTGTTAATTTTGTTTCTAAGTTATTTTATTATTTTTATGCTGTTGTAAATGGCATTGTTTCTTAAATTCATTTTCTGATTGTTTATTGCAAGTACTATAATTTTTTTTAAAACATCATAGTGATAAACACGATTGTTTTCAGAGCACCTACTAGGTGAAAATGCCAGGATTAATGAGAAATACAGAGTATAAGACTTGCTTCCTAAACTCAAGGCACTTACACCCCAGTAGATGAGAAACACTACTTTACATGTTTCCCCTTTACAACTTTGTGGAATTGATTTTAAATACTTCATCTTACTTGATTCCAATAACACCACTCATTCATTTATTCAAAAGTATTTATTGAGTGAATAATACGTGGAAGCACTGTACTAGGTGCTGGGAATTCAATGGAGAGAAAAACCAATACAATTCCTGCCTTCAAGAATATTACCATCTTAGTTAGAAAGACAGTTAGAAAGACAAATATTAATTATAAATTGCAATAAGTACTATAAAAGAAAATCACATTAAATAATAAGTAGGGCAGGAATTATGGTACCGATTTTATAAAAGAGAAGACTGGGGTGAACAAGAGTGTTTATGTTCTGGAGGAGAGAGCAAAGGATACAGGTCCTTCAACTTTAACACTGAGTTGTTTGATTAGACGTAAAACTTTTAAGTTTTTTTCCCTTCCTTCAAGGAAAATAAAGAGGAAACATGATCACAAGGAATGCAAGTCCTCCTGTGTCAATCAGGTCAGCACACTTTGGCCACCAGTCTCACTCTCTCTGAGCTCCACAGAGAAGCAAACGGTAGCTGCTTCCTAAATGCAGGAGAACACGATGTGGTCCCCATGCCCTGCCAGTTGTCCAAGCACCCTAAGCACAAAGTGGTTTTATTTATTCTTATTTTTTATTTTTATTTTTGAGTTGGAGTCTCACTCCTTTGCCCAAGCTGGAGTGCAGTGGCATGCACGCTTACGGCCATCCCAATCAAATTGCTGGGCTATGGCGAGCCTTCTGATTAGCTGGAACTACAGATGTGTGTGCTACCATGCCCGGCTATTTTTTTATTTTTATTGTAGAGACGAGGTCTTGTCAAGTTGCCCAAGCTGGTCTTGAACCCGTGGCCTCAGGCAATCCACTCACCTCAGCCTCCCGAAATGCTGGGAAGCACAGAGTGGTTTTAAACTGTGTTTCAGCACTAGCAGAACAAAGTAAGATGAACTTTTTAGTATGATCTCACTTTCTCCCAAGTTCCAGACTCCTTAGTACTAGTCAACTGCCCTAGATTTTAAAAGTGTCACAGAAAACTGGAAAAGGGCAAGACTTTAGAGAGCGGACAGCTGTTTTAAGAATGAATTATAGAAAGCAAACTTTGACTTTATTCCTTATATGTTATACACATACTGGAAGGACAAATGACATATTTTATTTAAACAGGGAAGTCATGGCCTGGAATTGGTCCCAGATCTTCCCTAATTTCATCTTGATTGGCAATGACATGGCCAAGCCACACACTGCTATAGCAGAACCTAGCTCAGAACAGACCCCATGACTCCTCTCACAGTGCTTTTGTCACTGCATTTCAAGAGAGTTAATAAATCCTTAATCAATTCATTCAACAAACATGGCACCATGGTTAAGAGGAGGAGACGAGGTAAATAAAATTAAGTTCCTGCACTCATCACCTATTCCTCTTTGAGGATCCATCCTTCCCCCAATCCCTGTCCCAAAGAGTGGTTACATCCTGCTCCTGTGTGCCTTCATAATACCTTGTGCATTATTTCTTTTTTGAGTTGAAGTCTCACTCTGTCACCCAGACTGAAGTGCAGTGGCATGCTCACGGCCACCCAGCGTCAACCTGCTGGGCTCCAGCAATCCTTCTGCCTCAGCTTTCCAAGTGCTGGAACTTCAGGCCCGCACCATCATGCCCAGCTAATTTTTGATTTATTGGAGAGATGAGATCTCGCCAAGTTGCCCAGACTGGTCTTGAACCCACAGGCTCAGGCAATCCACTTGCCTCGGCCTCCCAAAGTGCTGGGATAACAGGCTGAGCTACTGAGCTCGGCCTTTGAGCATTATTTCTATCACTCTATTTAATACATCAGATTATGCTTATCTGTGGATATGTTGATTTCTTCCACCAATACCATGAGTACCTTGTAGACAGGGATCTTGTTCTCTGCCATGCTAGAACCCAGCACAGTGCCTGACACATTGTAGGGGCTCAGTAAACCTTTCTCTGAATGAGTAAATGAGTAGCTGGTCCAATCCTCCTTGCCCCAGCTCATTCTGCTCACACAAACCTACATAATATGTAACCCTATGTTCCTCTCAGGTGAAAACTGGAAGACTGATATGTCCTCACTGATTAGTGGCACCACCAGCACAGTGGGTGAGACAGAACAACATCTGTGAAACTCAAAGTGCAATTCCACCCCCTTTCCCTACACACCCACAAAGTGGAGATTTGGATTCAAGAAAGCAACGAAGTTGATTTCATATTTACACACTTAATAAGATGGGATGTCTAAGACTGAACAATCCAGAAAGCTCTCTTTTGTTTTATTTCAACCATGAGTAGCCAATCTTGGGCTTGGATGAGTTGTCTTTTTCCAAGGCCAAGTTGGTTTTGTTTCCTCCTATGCCTCATTTTGGTCTTGCCAACAAATTAAAAGAAGCAGTTAAGAGAATGAGATGCATATTTAAAGCTAAGTTGCTGCAGAGCCAGTTCAAAGAGAGAGAGGAATCGTATTAAAACTCATCTATATTCTTTTTCGAAGAAAACTGTCATCAATGGACCTGTAAAGCAGAGTCTTGTGAGCCCCTGTAGTCGGCTGAGCCCGGACTATCCACAGAGGACAGGAAGATGGTGGTGGATGGCTTCCTTCTCACCTTCCATTTGTCCACTGTGTGACCCAGAACCCTGGCTCTTAGAGATGGTACAGGGAGACCGAGTTCCAATGATCTGTTCCAGTTTTAGAAGCAGAATCAAACTATATTTCCAGATAAGCAGAAATGTCATAGAAATCAGATGAGGATTTTATAGTGGACTGTAAACAATTTCTTTTTTTTTTTTTTTTTGAGTTGGAGTCTCACTCTTTCACCCAGACTGGAGTGCAGTGGCTGCTCCCGCCACCGCAGCCTCGACCTGCTGGGCTCCAGTGATCCTTCCGCCTCAGCCTTCCGAGTAGCCGGAATTACAGGCACGCGCTACCATGCCCAGCTGATTTTTTTTTATTTATTGTAGAGATGAGGTCTCGCTGCCCAGGCGGGTCTCGAAGCCGCGGGCTCAGGCAATCCACTCACCTCAGCCTCCCAAAGGCGCGGGATTACAGGCTGAGCCACCAAGCCCGGCTGTAAACAATTTCTTAGTCAAGATTTTGAAGAGGGAAGTATGTCTCTCCATATGTTAGCATGTACCTACATACATGTGTGCTGTCTCTGGGGATCACTTAAGTTCACTTCCTCCCTTTCATGGACCGTCAAGATGCTGTCATGCAAGCCCAGAAGAAATTAAGGTCAGGCTAACAAAAGAGAATGCGTGTGTGTGTGTGTGTGTGTGTGTGTGTGTGTGTGTGTGTGTGTTTTCATGTGTGTTGTGCACCCATGCCTGTGTATGATCAGAGGATAGGGAGAGACTGAGATTCTGACTTCATTACAAAGCCAAATTAAGATGATTTTTTGTAGCTATTTCTTGGATAGTTCTCCACTCTCTTTCTCCAAGAGTGCAGATCTAAATAAGGCGGATGCAAAGGCCCTTCCAGCTATTCACCACACAGGTGCTCCTCAAAAGTAAAATAAGGTGCATTCAACTGGTTCACATTATTAGAGGCCATATCTATTTAGCACCAGATAAGTAAAGACTTTAGAACTGGACTCACATCATTAGCAAACTTAGATTATCTAAGCCCCTAAGTAGATTTTTTTGTGTGTGTCTAGATTGTCCACTTTGGCTGTCTACACAGATTTAGTACTCTTTCTCTGAAAAAGCTAATATAGATAGCAACAAACATCTATAAACAAATAGAAGATATATACATACTTTATAAAACTAAGTACTTGGAAGTATCAGAACACTGCTGAAATTTTTGGTCAAAATATAAAAGTGGCTACAATTTTCAAAAACAATGCCTGAAGTAGCTGCATAATTACCTCCATGCCCCATTAGGGTGCTGCAGTTACATAAATAAATTTATATACCACTCTATTTAAATCTGCACACATGCATACACATTATGTAAGCCACTAATATATATCAATCTATTTATATTTATATGCTGAGTAGATGAGGATTCATAGGCACATTTATGTTGTTTATTTTATTAATTCATTTATTAGATTTCTATTAGACATGTCTATTTTGATTTACTATCTAGTAAGGATCTGGTCTCACACTGCCCTCCTCACCCTTTTTCCATAGTTCTGGCTGCCAGGAGGGCTTGGACCCTGGAGGGTTTAGCGATTTTCTTTAAACTGGGGGAACGCACACTCCTGGCTAAAATGAACTCATAAATACTTCCCCACCCCCATGTCCTGAAACATCAGGTGTGCCGGCCTTCCCATACAGAGTTGGTCACCTGTGGAGGGTCCACAGTCCTCCCCTGAATAATCTTTTTTATTCCTTCTTTATATCAACAGGGACAGTCCTACAATAGAACTGATCTTCTCTTGGGATGGGGTAAGAGGTGGGGGTTGGGGCATAACTATGGGTTTCTGTTCCCACCTAGGTTTAAATATAACTCAGTGACAGGTAGCCACTCTGCCCCTATGTTCATACAACCTGAAGTGACTACAATGACTACATGAAGTGAGCTGATTGTCAAATTGAACCGCTTGACCCTGTTCCAGTGTTTTTACTAACCACCCAAATCTCACATTATCTGTGCGATCCAAACCCCACTGCCATCTCGCCAATGGTTCTCATTCCTGGCTGTATACTAGACTCAGCTTTTTTAAAAATACTGATGCCTGGTCCCCATGCCACACAAGCTGATTCTATTAATCTGGGAAAGAGATCCAGGCATCCCTATGGTTTTAAAGTTTCCTAGGTGATTTGGATCCACAGTGAAGACTGAGAGCCACTGATTTACACTGGCTTAATTCAGCATAAGGCAGAGAAGTATTCCAGAGATTGGGGATGGGTAGACAATCTGGGTGAGTCTAGCTAAAAATAAACCAATAAACAAGAACCAAAGTAAGATTCCTTTCACAGAAGAATTTTTCATCATGTTAATAATCTGCTCGCATAAACACAGTCAAAGAAATTGGGCTGGGAGTGATCATCATGTTTGAGGATACATTCCCAGAGTAGTTACAAGTAAAACTGGGGCACACACACACACACACCGAACACAAATATTCGCATGCACACATGCACACCATGTGACTGCTAGCAGCTTAAAACAAAAAAAAATTTAATTGAATTTCGGGACCTGGGGAAGATCTGAACCTATAATTATTTCTTAGCAAACTTGCTGAACACAGGGTTTCCCTCCTCTGGGACGAGATGAGACGGGCAACATAATGAACCCTATTTAATTAAAAAATAAAATGTTTTAGGATAATCATATTCTTCCCAGTTACTTTTTTTTTATTTAAGGAAAGGATGGATGGCAAGAAAATGTCACTTTTCAAGTGCCCAGTATTAGGCAGCTTCCAATGAACTCATTTTTCTCATTCAATTTTCTAGATTCAAAAATAGATCCTTAGGGAGAAACTTGAGTCCCTGTGTTATTCCTAATACGAAGTTAACTCTTTTGTTTTTTAAACCCTATCTCTCCTCCCACTTCTTTAAAAGCAACAGGCAGATTCGATGTCAATTGACTGCCACTGAGTGAAGCTGTGGGACAGAGTGGAAGTTGAGGCAGCAAAGCAGAGACCCCCAGCCCCTCAGCCCTCTGCCTTAATTTCGTGGGAGCCTCAGTAACAAAGTGTCATGTTCATGTTTCCCGTTGAGGGGTTCTTCCCTGGCTTCTTGGGAGATATTTGAGATGTGGGTAGATAGGCAAGGTGGGAAAACACCTGTATCTCAGGATAATGGAGGGGGGTTGAAGGGAAGACAGGAGGAATAAGTGCTGATGAACTGAACGTATCTTTCTTCAGTCAGGGACACAAGACAGAGATGGAGCCGGGGAGAAATCTGGCCTGAGCTCTACCTCTCAACGGGATCTGTGTGAATGGGTGACCTTGGGGACACAGTGTTCAGCTACCAAGAGAAATATGAGAAATGCAAGTGATAGGTTTCTTTTCAATGTTATTGTTTTCATTTTCTTTGATTTCTATTTCCTCTTCTACAGATTCTGGGTCCAGCGCCCCTAGTGCTGAAATTTCTGAATGGAGACATCTTTATTCAAGGCAAAAAGTAATATATTGAAAAGTTTCCATGGAAATATGTTTCTTCCCCAAGTTTTTCATACCCAATCTCTCAGAAAGGAGGAACAAAGGCACAAAGCAGCCTTAAGTTTATTTCTGTAGTTGACTTCACACCAAAAATGATCTCTGGCAGAATCTACACATAGAATCTACACATTATTTTTCCCAGTGAAGGTACAGTGGCTGCTTGTGGCAGTTTCCTTCTCCTCTTCAAATACCCTGCTGCTCTTTCTCTGGGCAGTGTAAATCTACACTCATGTTCCTGGGAGACTGTAGTGTCCAGCCACTTGGGAAATGTCTATACTTAAAGCTTCATTTAAACAAACGTACACACCACATATACACACACATGCACACACACCCTTCCTCTATCCCTATCAGACACCTGTGCTACACTCACTGGTCTCAGCTGCATTTACACCAGCTACCTGGATTCCTCTAAATTCCAATTTATGAATTTCAAAAAAGCAAAAGAAAGGTGGATAAGCATTTTCTTCCAAGTGTGTAGAAGTGGATAAGTAGAGGTAGTGGGAATGGGAAACTCATTTCTGAGATTTTATAAGACAAAATAGGGCAAGGACACACACACAGAGAGAGAGAGAGAGAGAGAGAGAGAGAGAGACTCCGCCTGCACCAGAAACACTCACCACTGTGGCTGAACACAAAACTGAAGAGACCTGGAAATCTCCCAGTGGGGAGGGGCCTCCCAGCCAACAGCCCAGAGAACTTTGCCCAACCCAGGTCTGCACCTGCCCAGAGAGAATTTTGATAATTTTAATAAAACCAAATTAAAGCCTAAAGTAAGACCAGTTGGTGATTCAAGAGGGATAGCCCCAGACCATTATGGGGTAGCCATAAAATAAAAGTTATAGATGGATAAGAATAGGCGCAAAGCAAATAAAATCTTTTTAATGGAGGAGAGAGAGAACTTGGCAGAGAGGAGGGAAGTTGCCACAGATGTCGAGGGGGTTGTTGGCAGGATTCTCCAGTGCAGGACACGCTTCCTGTTCACTTTTCTCTTGATAGCTTGGAGATGGGGGCCTGCAGACGACAGATTGGCATTTGAAAGGGATTTACAAATTTGTGGGATTTGTGCTTTTGTAAGGAAAATGGTGGACGCAGCTGTAAAGATGCCTCTCTACCTCAACAGAGAGACAGAGAGGCCCGCGGTGTTGGAGGAGGTGGAGGCCAAGAGCCCAGGAAATCCCTGCTGTCGAGAAGCTATCTCTTAATTAGGGGAGCAAATTTGGATGTCAGACACTCGGCTTGGCACGCTGTGTACATGTGCTACTCAGTTCTCACGACATTCTGTAAAGTGAATGGTATATTACTCAATTTAGATTAGGAAACTGGAGCTCAAAGGGCTAAGCAACTTGTCCAAGGTCCAAAAGCTAAAACGTTGAGGATCTAGATTTGAATCCAGGTCCGACTCAGAATCTGTGCACGTTCTTGCTATCCCCATGAAGAGACCCAATACAATGCTGATGCTTCCCAAACAGATACAGATCTGGAAGGATGCTCAGTGTATCAGCTTGGCCAACCTCCCGCTCCTTCTGTGATGTCCCTGCCCTGCTCCCTGGAGCCCCTTCCCTCACCCGAGAGTGACTGTGGGCAGGGCCTCTTTGGCTGAGGTTGGCGTGTTTCTCCCCACCACCCCTTCTCTAGAAGAAGACATCAAAGATTGCGCAGGGCCATAAAGAGAGCGGGGGTGTTAGAAGGAAGGAGCCTCCCTGGGCTCGTAAACTGGGCGGGGGGTGGGGACCCACCCATCTGTCAGGCAACGCTGCATCTCACTTTCCCCAAAAACTGAAATCTCAGCTCTTGCTTCTGGGCAGGGCACTTAAGCAAAGTGCGCATGGCAGGGGAGAGAGGGGGGCACAACTGGGCGGTTGGAGCCCGAGTCATCCTGACACAGACACAGTGCCACCTCTCCAGCCCTGCCCTAGGTGGTTGTGACATTCGGGTGGGTTCATCTGAGACCTTGGCTATGTTTTCAGTTCTGCTGCTCTGTGGTCTGGAGGGGCTGCTTCTTGTCTTCTTGTCTCTTTACCTGGTTTTGGGCTAAGTCACCACTGCCTCCTTGCTGAGCTCACCGGGGACCACACAGCAGAGGCGCACCACACAGAGCAGCTGGATTCCCTGGGCCACAACCAGGCTACACTTCCTGGAGGATGACTAGAAAACCAACAGCATCAGGCTTTGTGGTCTGCTGCACCATCTCCTCCTGCCATCAGAGGAAGCCAGAGCCTCCAAACTCCTCTTGGGTCATGTCCAATCCTGCAACAGCCAAGCTCAGTAAAAATGTCTGTGTCTTAGATCTGAGTGGAGTCACCTCCCTTAGCCTGGGAGTTCCCAAAAGACAGAAATCAGGTCTTATCCCTCGAGGATTCCTCCATGGAATGGAGAACTCTGCACACAGTGGGGCCTCTAAATTGGAGTCAGCCAAGTTCATAGGGATTAAAAAGTCCATGTTCTTCTAGGAAAACTGGCACAACTAAAATTCCCCCTTCTTCCTGACCACGTTGACCTAGAGTTGCTCTTTTCTCTGTCATCATAATCATCAAGTATTTGTTGAATACTACTAAACAAGGTGCTGTGCTCGGTATTTAGTATAACAGATATCAGATCCCACCATCAGGAGACAAGACATAGTCATTTAAAATATACAAAGAGAGCCAGGCATAGTGGTTCACACCTGTAATCCTAGCACTTTGGGAGGCCAAGATGGGTGACTTTTGTCCACGAGCTGGAGACCAGCCTAGGCAGCATAGAAAGACCTCATCGCTACAAAAAATAAAAAAATTATCCAAGCATGATGGTCTCAGGAGACTGAGGCAGGAGGATCACCTGAGCCCAAGAGGTGGAGGCTGCCATGAGTCATGATTGTCATGATCATGCCACTGTATTCCAGTCTGGTTGACAGAGTAAGACCCCAACTCAAAACACAATAACAATAATAATATAAGGAGTTTCTCTGCCTCTTTCCACCTGTGAGACACCACTCATGTTATTTAACTCTTCTGTACCTCTGTTTCCTCATTTTGAAATGGAAAAAACAAAAGCCCTTACCTAGCAGAATTGATGTAGTAGCTGAATTAGATAGTGTGTATAAAGCACTTAGTTCCTGACACACAGTAAGCGCTCAACAAGGTAACTGTGGGAATCAGCAAAAACGCCTAAGTGGTATGGTGGGTGCCATGTTTTAGGAAGTCAAATCTTGCAGCCATGTTTTGGGTGAGTGTAGAGAGAGAATTGAAAGAGAGGTGTCCTGTTAGGAAGCTTCTACTGCAGGTAAAGCAGAAGGGCAAGGACAGCCTGATTCAAAGCAGAAGGAAGTAGCCGCTCTTCACATTCTTGGGGCCCGGACCTCCCAAAGACAACTGGAACAACCAGTATTATTCAAAAGTTGGATATGAGAAGAAAAGGCCACGGGGTTGATGTTATTTAGACCAAGGAAGCCACAAAAGTATGAATTTCTGTTTTTGAACTCATGAACTCTTAGAAAGCTTTCCAAATCTCTCACTCTACTTCCCCTACCCTCTACTCCAACTAACACAGAACTAGTGGGACAGCGGCAAAAAGAGATTTAGATTAGGCCTAAAATAAGATAAATAGCAGTTTGTTCAAATACTGCATGGGTTCTTGCTCCCCTGATGTCTTTTTTTTTTTTTTAGAAAGCAGGATTTATTGAGAGGACAGAAAAGCTCCCGCAGTGGGAAGGGACTCAAAGGGGTTGCCCCCCTGATGTCTTTAAGAAGTGGGCAGCCAACCTCATGTAAACAGTGTGGCCTGGAGGTGGAGATCTGGACAGAGTAATCTCTAGAGATTTCTCCTAAATCACACTCCTTAGAACATCTAAAATTTCAGCAATGAAATATTACTTATTTGTAGATTGTAGCATTTTTTCCCCAGCTTTATTAATATTTTCCTGATTGTGAAGTTAGATTTATTTTATATTTGCATCTCATTTCTTTTGAGCTCCAGGTCAAGACCATCTTATCCTGATCTTATGAGTTAGGAACACTTCTGTGAATTAGAAACTTTGTATTCCCCAAAATTCTTGAGGAAGGGCTCCCTAAACCATTGGACAATAAAAATATCTTTTGTGTGTTATAGTTGAACAATAAAAAGATCTTCAGCCCCTTAATAAGTGGGTCCTGATCACGGGTCACACAAGCACACAGGTAGGATGAGTAGATGCTGGTCACTGCTAGGCGAGAGAGGGATGAAGGGGGGAGAGGAGCACATGGCATCACACTGGGTACCTGGTCCAGCAGGGGAAAGAGGGTCAGCTAGAAGCCCAAACTTCACCTGCATGCAACCTACTTATGTAGTAGGTCTTCACATGTACCCCACAATTCTTTTATTTATTTATTTCTGAGTTGGAATCTCACTCTGCCGCCCAGGCTGGAGTGCAGTGGCACAATCACAGCTACCACAGCCTCGATCTTCTGGGCTCAGGCAATCCTTCCACCTCAGCCTCCCGAGTGGCTGGACTATAGGCATGGGCCACCACACCTGGCTAATTTATTGATTTATTGTAAAGACAAGGTCTTACCATGTTACCCAGGCTGGTCTCGAACTCCTGGGCTCAGGCAATCCTCAGGCTGAGGCAATCAGCCTCCCAAAGTTCTGGGATTACAGAGTGAGCCATTGCACATAGCCTGTACCCCACAACTCTAAAATAATAATAATAATAATAAATCTTCAGCCCCTTGCAACAGTAACTACACTTTGATCAAATGCCAAGTCTGTCACTTACTAGATCTGCAACTTTGAGGAAATCACATAACTATCCTGTACCTCAGTTTCCTCATCTGTAAAATGAAGGCAAGAATTTCAAGTACACAAAGTTATTGTATGATTATAAATGAAAACACTTTGGAACCATAAAATGCTGTCTACATGTTAGTTATTATTATTATGCCAGTGTTTCGGTATTATGTGGAGAGAGAGAGCAAAAGAGAGAAAAGGAGGCAGCTGGCAGGAAATCTGATCCCAAACCTCTTTTGACTTACATATTTTGACACACATGTTGACTTTTTCTAAATCAAATACTGTAGTATTTTCGAAATCCTCAACAAACTGAAACACTGGTCTTTGCCAAGTCCGTAGCACCTGGGAGTTTAGAAAACTTGGTTGAAGAGACTACTGTGTGTCATTCAAAGGATGGGAACATTGGAGATCTCTCATAAGACAGTATATGTTAGGTCCAGCAACTGTCTCTTCCAGGTTGGTTTTAGAGAATCTTCACTCTCCAAACCTGGCAAAGGATGCTGGGACAGGAGCTAAACTCGTGATGGGAGGAGAGAGAGTAAATTATGTTCCAGGAGCCGGGCTCGGTGGCTCAACCTGTAATCCCGCGCCTTTGGGAGGCTGAGGTGAGTGGATTGCCTGAGCCCGCGGGTTCGAGACCCGCCTGGGCAGCGAGACCTCATCTCTACAATAAATCAAAAAAATCAGCCGGGCGTGGTAGTGCATGCCTGTAATTCCGGCTACTGGGAAGGCTGAGGCGGAAGGATCGCTGGAGGCCAGCAGGCGAGGCTGCGGTGGCCGGGAGCGGCCACTGCACTCCAGTCTGGGTGACCGAGTGAGACTCCAACTCAACAACAACAACAAAAAAAAACAAAAAAAACAAATTATGTTCCAGGCTGTGAAAATAAGACTGGCCTAGAGGGAAGACGTCAAGGAACCAGGCATCCTCCTTCTCCCAAGTCCCACTTGCAGTCATTACAGTATGATTGGCAGATGTGGGCTCAGGATAGGCAGGGAAGGAGGAGAGGATCCCTGAGCCCCAAGGACAGCAACTGTGTTGAACTGCATGTGTTTGAAGTCAAGCTGATGGCTGTCTGGCTTCCCTAAGGAATAAACAATAATAACCGTAGGCATCCCTGAACATAGAAAATAGTCATTAGCATCCTGCTCTTTCTATCTCTTCCCCAAAAGTAAGGGTCTGGGTGGGTCTCATTTTGTAGATAGGAAACCAATGCATCATGACTGACGTTGGCCAGGGATAGGGATCAGGTTCAGGATAAAGTTCCAGGCATTTCCAGTTGCAATTTCACCCACAAACACAGGTTTCCCCCATAAAGATCTCTATCCGGCCACAATGGATGCCTGTCTGGATTCTGGCAGTGTCTATAGTGGGAGGGAGGTGGGGCAGAGCGTGGGCCCTGTCATGAGAGGGCACGGGGCAGAATGGAGCAACCCAGCGTCCCTGAGAGGGATGACGCTTCGGGGGCTGGACAGGGTCACCTCTCATGTTTGGAAGCTTCAAGACTCTGCATTCTCAGTGATTTAGTCTCTCTGTCATTTCCTTGCAACAAATGACAAAGAATTTCTAAGGGCCAAATAGTTCTTGCTTTGCTTGAGTCTCGTGAAATCTAAAAGAACAAAGAAAAGAAGGACCCTCAGGACAGATGTTCTCCTTTCTCCCTCAAACTGGAGAGAGGGGCAAAAGGGGAGAACCTAATTCTAAGCAAGACTGTTTACCAGATGCCAGACCAGACACACCCCCAGCAAAATGCCATGGAGAATGATGTTGTGACTCATGGCTTGGCAAGTACCAGGATCATGCCCCAGGCTCCCAGATACCACACTGGCTCCTCCAGGTCGCTCTGGCTGGATCTTCTCCTCCTTTTTCCCAGAGGCATTCCTCATCTTGCCCTGTCCTCCCCAGCCCCTCCTACAGGCAAATCGTTCTAGGTAGTGGGGGTAGGGGAGGGGAGAGATAAGCAAGGTCAGAATGGGGATTTGAGTTAGGGTTAATTTCAGGATCAAGGTTAAGGATGGGTCAGGGATAGAGTTACTTTACTCAGTGGACTTTTAGCTGGTTGAGACAACAGAGGACTACCAACTTACAGGTATTGAAGTCCTGGGGTCAGCCTCTAAGATTTCTTGGTGATGGGTCCACTTTCATTGTGATCAGACTAGAAGAACTCGAATCCAGTTTAGAACATAGAAAATGTCAACAATTAAACAAAGATGTCATCAAGAAACCTCAGCAGAGGTTTTTTTTTGAATCAGCTATATTTCTTAGGGTTGTAGATACCGTAGAACCACTGTGCCCATTCCTGGGTATTGTGTGACTTTATCTTGACCTCAGTCTTCGAACTTTCTAATACACCCAAGAGTCTTCCCTGGATGTCTCCCCGAGTCCCTTCCTTGTCCTATTGAATGAATTGTTCCTTTATCCCATCAGCCTTGGGAAATGACTGGGGGAGTAGCTGAAGAACCAAGGCCCTGACATTTGGGTACCTCGGGCGCCGTCTTGGCGGAGAGACATTAAGCAAAGCATGCTGGGGCTTCCCAGACTGAGACATCTGTCAACACAGCTCAAGAGGCTCCCCCTCAGGCAAAGGCCAAGACATATAGCAAGTTCTGAGCTCAATTTTTGAGGACAGGAAGAAAATAAAACTAAGCAACTGCAGGGACAGCAGGGAGAAATGGAAGGAGACTTCCCAGGATGGAAGTCACAGGGGTCATCAAGAGAAGTCGGTAGATAAAACAAAGTGATACTATTGGGTTGAATTCCTAGAAATCACACACACACACACACACACACACACACACACACACACACACACACACACCCGCACCTCTACACACACACACACAACAGCACCTCTTTACATAAAGAGCCCAACCCAGAAAGATGAACGAGCTGGCAGCCCACCCACCCCTATGCAACCCAGATCTCTTCCATTTTAAATGGGACCTCAGTTTCTCTTCCTTCTCTCCTCACTCCCCTCCTCCCACATCTGTTAAGTGCTTGGAGATCCTCCTAAGAAGGAACTAGGAGGGTTCCAAGCTGGCATAAGCCCAGCCTCAGCACTGCCCTCCCCGCCAGCGGCAGCAAGATGGTGCTTAGCTGCTCTCCTCAAGGCTCAGAGGTGAGGGATTATTTTTTCTTTCAAACATGTCACATCTGGCACATCTGCTTTCTTAGCAATGATGCATCCCAAGGGGTATAATCAACAGTTGAGGCGGGGCTGGGATGCAGGTCTGTACTGACAGAAGCCTGAGCCAGAGACGCCAAGAGCAAAACTGAAGAACACCGACTCCCCCCCGCCCCAGCTGCCCGGGGCTGATGAGAGCCCTCTCTCTCGCATCTTGTTCTGCCTTAGAGCCAGGGCCCTCCTCAAGGCCCAGACCTATTTTAGGGCCCAGAAGACAAGGTGATGGCGTGTCTACTGTGGGAAGTTATATAATCCTTTCTCTTGTCCAAAATTAAACTCTCCTACTGGAATCAGAAGGGAACTGGAAAAGAACCCATTGCTCTTTCCTCTGTCACACACTCAGAAGCAACAGTCACAAAGACCCTGGTGTCTCCTCCCATCTTTTACCCCCACTCATTCTAGCTTCCTTCATCTCTTCTTTGCCCTTTCCAAGCCCAGCTCCTCACACCAGGGAGGGACATCCCCTTTTGGACCTAGTGGGGTTTTTTGGGTTTTTTTTTGAGTTGGAGTCTCACTCCGTCATCCAGGCTGGAGTGCAGCAGCAAGCTCACGGCCACTGCAGCCTCGACCTGCTGGGCTCAAGCAATCCTTCCACCTCAGCCTTCTAAGTAACTGGAACTACAGGCAAGCACCATCACGCCCGGCTAATTTTTTTGATTTGTTGTAGAGACAAGGTCTTGCCAAGTTGCCCAGGCTGGTCTCAAGCCCATGGGCTCAGACAATCCTCTCGCCTCAGCTTCCCAAAGTGCTGGGATTACAGGCATGAGTCATCGCGCCTGGCTGACCTAATGTTTTAAAGCCACTGCCCAAATGCCTTCCAAACACAATTTGACAAAACCCCACCAACGAGCACTTTGGCCCCTCTGTCTATAGGAACATTTCCCTTTTCTTGTCTCACTTTCCTATGTAACTCCTTCCTTCAGACACTTTGTTTCTCCTTGGCAAAATGGCTTCCTCCCATGCAAATTTCTACCTTAAAGGCCAATCTTCTCTCTCATCAAAGCCCCCTCCTTTCTTTGCGCTTTGGCCTTAAATCTCTTCCAAACACTCCCCCACTGTCCCCTCCTGAAGGAAATCCGTTGACAAGCATACTTGCTTTGTCTTCAGTTGTCTTTCTCCATCCTTCATCACTGCCCAGATCCATGCCCTTGTCTTATCATGTCCATGTGTTTGTCCTTGTCCTGGATGTGTGTCACATTGCTCCCATCACACCGAGAATCTCCTGGGGTAGGGATAATTCTGTCTTCCCCACCAGTACCCTGTATACTCCCAATGTTTCTTGATTCAGCAAAGGAAGGTAACTGGGTGGGAGAGAGGCATAGGGTCTAATACCTCCTCTGCTCCCACCAAAAGGCATACCCAACATACACGCACACACACACCAAGTCATCGCAAAGACGACTGAGCTTGTCAGAAATAAATCATGTTTGGCTTTCAAATGCAACAGTAATTACACGGTATCTTAACTATCTGTGCAAACTGTCAGAGAAAATATATTGGCAATTCAGTGTACGAGGAGGGGGAGGTCGGAGCACCCACTGCACACCACCCTCACCTTCTCTGAAGTCATCCGGAGATAGGACGGCACAGAAGGGCAAAGGCGTGCCGGGGCCAGTCCCAACACTTTCAGAGCCTAATGGTTTTCCAGGCAAGATGTGCTGTCACAAGCTCCCAGGGAGGAGGGGACAGTCAACATGAAGTGTACCCATCACCAGTCTCCTAAGGCGTAGCAAGCAGTAGCAGGAAGGATTTAGGTTCATTATTCTGAAGCCATCCTGACCAGGTAGATTCTAGAAACAGAAGCCCCAGAGAGACTGAGTCTTCTCCTTTGAGAGTTTAGTCTAGCCTTCCGTCCCCAGATCAAACTCAATCCAGACTATTCCAGAAGAGGGAAGAATGATGTTTTAAATAACCCATTTTAAATTTATAATATATTAATTTATTGAAGTAAGTCCCTGCATCTGAGGTTTGGGTTACTTTGTTTCTTCTTCTTCTTCTTCTTCTTTCTTCTTCTTCTTCCTCTTCTTCCTCTTCCTCTTCTTCTTCTTCTTCTTCTCCTTCTCCTTCTCCTCCTCCTCCTCCTCCTCCTCCTCCTCCTCCTCCTCCTCCTCCTCGGGGAGGGTGACGTCTCACTCTGTCACCCAGACTGGGGTGCAGTGGCATGCTCATGACCACCACAGCCTCGACCTGCTAGGTTCAGGTAATCCTTCAACCTCAGTCATCCAAGTAGCTGGAACTACAGGTACGCGCCACTATGCCTGGTTAACTTTTTTATTTATTGTAGAGACAAGGTCTCACCAAGTTGCCCAGGCTGGTCTCGAATCTCTGGACTCAGGCAATCCTCTCACTCCTGCCTCCGAAAGTATTGGGATTACAGGTGTGAACCATTGTGCCCGACCTGTTTCTTCTTAATTCTAGGTACAATTTAGTTTCCTAATTTCTTCTCTCTCTAACTTTCTTCCCAATCCCAGACTGACATTTGCCTTGGTGTCCTCTGAGTCCCTTTCCCTAGAAACATTGCCTCACTCTTTTCCAGGCTGCTGTCCATCCCCATCTTTCTGCCAAGGTTTTGGAGAAATCAGACCAAGGAGCCTCAGAAGGAGGACCCCCAGGGTGTGTTGAATGTAGGGACAGCCCAGGGAAAGAGACACAAAAGGTGGGGAGCCAGAGTGAGGAGGGAGAGGACAGATGGAGGGAGGGCAGGAGGCAGCCTAAGGCTGAGGATGTCCGTGCTGGGGGAGTAGAGTGGGTGGAGGAGGGCAGAGGGAGAACTGAAAAAGCTGAGATTTTTCATGGCTCTTTTAACACATCCTTCGCGTCAGTGCAGACTTCACATACCTCTCCTTAGCCACTCCCAAATACCAAGGAAATGTGTTCTCTAAAGATGAGCAAAAAACAGTGCATGTACCAAGAAATTGCTTCTAGAGGTTGGTTCAGTGGCTCACACCTGTAATCCCAGCACTTTGGGAGGCAGAGACAAGAGGATCGCTTGAGCCCAGGAGGTTGAGGCTGTGGTGAGCCATGATTGTGCCAATGCACTACAGCCTGGGTGACAGAGTAAGACCTCAACTCAAAAAAAAAAAAAAGATTTCTTGGACACATTTCTTTTTTTTTTCTTTTTTCTTTTTTTTTTTGAGGTGGAGTCTCACTCTGTCACCCAGGCTGGAATGCAGTGGCACACTCATGGCCACCCCAGCATCGACCTGCTGAGCTCCGGTGGTCCTTCTGCCTCAGCCTTCCAAGTAGCCAGAACCACAGGCATGCGCTACCAAATTTTTTTTTTTATTTTTTTTTAATTGTAATGATGAGCTCTCACCAAGTTGCCCAGGCTAGTCTTAACCCCACAGGCTCAGGTAATCCACTCGCCTCTGCCTCCCAAAGTGCTAATCCAACAAGCCCGACCGCTTGGTCACATTTTTTTTTATATATATAAAGCAGGATTTATTGAGAGGACAAAAAAAACCCCACAGTGGGAGAGGACCCGAAGGGGTTGTCCAGACACATTTCTAATGGGAGCCTGTGGAGATCATGAGTGAGCTTGTTGGCAGGAGGAGAGAGAAAGCCGCCATGGCAAAAGGTGGTCACACATGGCAGCAGGGACAGGGTCTCCTGCACCAGAGATGTTGGAAAGTCAGATGGAATGCATCCTTCTAGGGTGACTCTGGATAATCCCTTCTTGTGTCTTCCCAGAACTCTCTGACCTAACCAACTAATAAAACAACAAAAACAAAAGTTATCTTTCTATTATAAACAAAGCATTCCTAAATAACAAATGGTAACCCCCACTTCCTCAGTTAGTATCGAGATGAATCCTGTCAGCACCCTGACTGTCTCACTTGACCTACAAATCCCTCTGTCAAAGGAATAAGAGTATCTTCCTTTTTCTTTCCTACCATCAACTATGCCCTCCAATACCATTCCCCCAGGGGAATTGGTCCAGGAGGCTTATCACTATCCTATAATAACAGCTACCCTATCTGTGAGCTAAAAGTAATAAGCATGACAGTCACACAAACAACAGAGACTCAAGACAGCAAGAGAATTGGTATCTCTTCACCCCCTAATGGCTGGTAAAGCCACTTCCCCAACAAGGTTACTCATATGTTGTGGGATGGGGAACTAGACAAGAGAGAGGTGACTCTTTCCCAGCATATGGAAGAAGGAACCCTAAGTTAGGACATTCCTCAAATTCCTAGGTTCCTAAAGATCCACCATTCCTGAACTCCAAACATTTCTGGGCTGAGATTTCCCGACCTGTCCCCACAGAGCCATGAAATCCAGTTATAAGGCAAACAAGGCCGTGTTTGTCCCATAAAACCACCATGTGCGAGCTAATTAAATGACATCATAAAACAGGGAGATAAACGCAGGCAGCAGGGAGCCTGCCTAGGGATGGAGATGGGATCAGATGGGTGGGTGAAATCAAGGCATGCTGGGAGGACAGTTGGGAGTGAATATCCCCAACCTCAAGATTCCTTGGGAGCTTCCACCCAGTGTAAAGTGAGGGGTAAGGGGAAGGAGGGTCTGAAGATGGAGAAAAGCTATACCGGTCTAAAAGAAGCAGGAGGACCCCCACAAATGGGGACTCTCCATCCCGGCACATTCATTCATAGAGACTCTCACAAACAGCAGGTAAACCAACTTGCATATATGTACATAACTCTCTACAGAGATATGTATAGCAAGTCTCATATACACAAACATTCTAAACAAGATAACTCTCCTTCAACTCTTCTCATAGCAGTGTTGGTCATCTTCTACTCAAATGCAGGGATCTGTAAGCCATGACCTTAGGGATTTCCTCTAGCCCTAAAAAAGTCTTTGATTTGGTGATCTCTGAGCAAACTGAGAGCATCTTAAAGTGGTGTATGTTCACTGCTCCCCCCAATCAGGAACCCACTGAGAGTGTCCCCAAAATTTTTAGAGAAAATAAAAGTCACATTCTTTTTTAAATTATTATTATAAAGATGTGGGGTACAATTCAGGGTTAGGTATACAAACACTGATTATGCAGGTACCCTTGTTGATGAGGTATGTCCCTCCCTCCCCTAGCAGTTTCCCTCAACAGCCAATCCCACCCCCCCTCCCCTGACAGTTTCCCATTACAGCCAATCTCTTTCTTATAGTATTAGAATTTTTCAAGGTCCGCTTATGAGTGAGAACATATGGTACTCTGTTCTTTGTTTCTGTGATAGATCACTGAATATGATCAAAAGTCACATTCTTACCTGGCCACATGACCCAAAGCTCTGCTGCTTGCAGTGAGATGAATGGAGGCCATAACTGGTCAAGTTGCTTGTCCCACATGGACACTTTGGCAGGTGAGGGACAGGAACTGACAGAATTCCTGAAATGAGCTGAAAGTTTCGTTTTATTTGTAGATCTTCTCAGGCAAACTGAGGGTGGGTCTCAGGAACTCCTTCCATCTTCTTGCATTCCTGGCCTATCCACCTAAGGTGTTTCTTCCCACTGCCCCACCCAGGCTCACATCCCATCCAGAGAAGTTCAGCTGCTCATCTCATGCCCCTTCCCCAATATACTGGTGTCAGAAGGAAAAACTGGAACTGGGGAAGAGGCCCCAGATCAGTAAGACAAATTCAGATGACCTGCCATTCATTCATTGATTTATTCATTCACTCACACGTTCATTTAACAGACAGATATTAAGGGCCTTCTATGTACCATGCACAGTCTAGGAGCTGAAGACACAAAAATGAATGACCCTGGTCCTTGGGCAAGGCCACTTTCCTCAGCCTTTTGGAAAGGATCCTGATTGCTGGTACCATCAGCTGCAACTTTACCATCTCCTCCAGCGAGATCTTTTTTCTGCTGAATGTGCAGAAAACTAGAGGCCTGAATCACTGGCAATAGAGGAGATGCTCTCCCTGGACACCTAGGCTCCTTGCCTGGCTCCACCCTGACTCCCTGGGCAGCTCTGGACAAGTCATGGACTCAGTTTCTCTACCTGGGAAGCGGGGGAGGCTCCCACTGACTAGTTCTCAACTTCAAGAGCAGCTTGGTGATTAATGGGTTAATGTCCGTGGGAGGCTTTGAGCTCTTGGGATGAAAGACACCCTAACGCCCTGACTCTATTGGAAACTCTGCCCAGCCAACAAGATACCCTGAAACCAGAAAGGGGGCCTTTGATCGTATATTAAGGGTTGTCTTTGGAAGAATCAACTAGAGGGAATGAGTTGAAACAGTAGCAGGAATTAAGGTAGCCTGAAAAAAAGGACTTTCTGGCTCCTGGATGGAGACTCTTCTGGAGTTGTTTACGTATCTTCCACCTGCCTATAGTGAGGTGGTCTGGATCATCCTGGAAGCTTCTTTTGGACACCCTGCAGTCAACTCCTTGTCAGACACTCTCCAACAAGTACTTAATCCTTAAATGGTTTTTCCCACCCCCAGCATGAATCAAGCTTCCTCTCCCCTGCATAAGTCAGTAGAAAGCACAAAGAGGAACAGTCTACCACACACTTAATAAAAATGTTTTAAAATTGCTTAACAAAGTTAAATGTGCCTTAAATTTTTGTTATATAATTTATCTCAAATCTATCAAGCAGTCAATGTTAAGACAAAGCATAAATGTCAAGATTAAAACTAGGGTTAGAAAGTCAGGCTGACGTTCAAACACTGGCTCTGCCATTGACCAGTCATATAACTCTGAGTGAGTTTCTTAAATTTATTTATTTATTTGTTTGGTTTTTTGAGTCAGAGTCTCACTCCATCACCCAGGCTGGAGTGCAGTGGCACACACGCTCAGGGCCACCCCAGTGTCAACCTTCTGGGCTCCAGCTATACTTCCACCTCAGCCTTCCGAGTAGCCAGAACTATAGACATGCGCTACCATGCCCGGCTAACTTTTGATTTATTGTA
The DNA here is from genome assembly GCA_027257055.1 of Cephalopachus bancanus. NCBI lineage: Eukaryota > Metazoa > Chordata > Mammalia > Primates > Tarsiidae > Cephalopachus > Cephalopachus bancanus. The sequence goes on along the minus strand of JAPVLO010000385.1, from coordinate 228,305 downwards.
GAGACAAGGTCTCGTCAATTTGCCCAAGCTGGTCTCGAACCCGCAGGCTCAGGCAATCCACTTGCCTAGGCCTCCCAAAATACTGGGATTACAGACTGAGCCACTGACCCCGGCCAGTTTCTTAAATTTAAACACCCTGGGCCTCTAATCATCTGAAAGCGGAATTAAAAGTAATTCAAACATCACATGCGACTGTAAAGATTGAATTGAAAATCTGATGCTACCAAGAGTTAGCAAGGATGGTAGAACAAAAGAAACTCTCAGGCACTCTGCTCAGAGTGAATAGTGGTGCGATGACTTTGGAAAACAACTTGGTATTACCGAGTAAACTTGAATGTTCACATACTTCATAACCCAGAAGTTCCACTACTAGGTATATACCCTACAAAATGTGGGCCCATGTGCACTAAGTTAGGTGTTCAAGAATGTTCAGAACAGATTGTTTCTAATTGACAAAAACTGAAAGAAGGCAGACATCTATTACCGGTAGAATGGAGAAGTCATGGTGTATTCACACAATAAAACACATACAGCAATGAACAGGAACAAAGCAGAGCACGTGCAACCATATGGATGAATTTCACAAAAATAAAATATTGAATGAGAAATGCAGGCTGGGTGCAGTGGCTCACGCCTATGATCCCAGCACTTTGGGAGACCAAAGCAAGGAGAATCGCTTGAGTTCAGGAGTTTGAGACCAGCCTGGCTAACACAGCAGTGCCTCATCTCTATCAAAAATACAAAATTTAGCCGGGCATGGTGGCATGTACCTGTAGTCCCAACTGCTCTGGAGGTTTAGGCAGAAGGATTGCCTGAGACCAGGAGGTCGAGACTGTGGTGAGCCATGATCGTGCCAGTACTCCAACCTAGGTGACAGAGTAAGACTCTGACTCAAAGAGGAGGGAGAGAGGAGAGGAGAGGAGAGGAGAGAGATTTAAGGCACAAAAGAACGCACACAGTTGAGTGCATTTGTATAAAATTCAAACACAGGCCAAACTATATTGTTTAAGATATTAAAACCATGATGAAAAGCCAGAAAATTACCACTGTATTACAAAATACAGCATAGTTACCTTTGGAAAAGGGAAGGACTGTAATCAGAAAGCAACGTACATAGGACTTCTGAGATGCTGACAAAAAAAAAATTGTAATCTGAATGATGGTTACCTGGATGTTTCCATTTGCCACATTATTCATTAAAATGCACATATATTTTTTATGCACTCTTATGACTGTGGTCATATTTCACAATCTAAACACATAAAAGACTTAATTAGGTTATCTATGTAAAGCACATAACAAAATGCCTGGAAATACTAAGATGTCAATAAATGTTAGCTGTTATATCCATTCTTTATCCACTAGTTGAAAAATTATCTGTACTGTTCTTTCCCTTCGTGATCAAGGTAGGTGTGGTTGTGTGTTTACCATTTCTTTCTTTCTTTTTTCTTTCTCTTTCTTTCTTTCTTTCTTTCTTTCTCTCTTTTTTGAAAGCAGGATTTATTGAGAGGACAGAAAAGTTCCCACAGTGGGAGGGAATCCTAAGGGGTTGCCTGTTTCCTATTTCTAATAGGCTTTCACCGATGCCTACTATGTACTACACACAGTGTAGGAGATGCTGAAACAGGCAGCACCCCCATCCAAGAAGCTCACCATGACGATCTAAGGCATCAAGACATCTCCTGCTTCTCCCCATTAACAGGGAACCAACCTGCTTCTTTTCACATACCTAGGTTCCATGTTAACTTCTCAATAATGACGAAATCATGGAGATTCTGTTCCATAAGGAAACTCCTACCTCAACCCTCCCCCATCTTTACCAACCACAGGGCGGGCTGCCCCAGACCGTAAGTACTATTCACCCAGCTACACACACCCTGTGTTGCCCACACCACACCTGCCACACCTTCAACCATGGCAGAGGAAAAAGGCTGCCCTGAAAACTCCCCCCAGTGTCTGCACTAGCCCCCTGCTCATCCCTTCCCGCCCCATCCCCACTATCCCAGCTTAAGGGCATGAAATACATTATGACCCTGGGCCTTCGTTTACATGTAACAAACAGAGGTCAATTTATTTCTAAATCACTTTTTTTACGGCTCTATTGAACTATTTGCCACATTATTTATACGTTAATGGGCCAGGCCCCTCTGGGAAGCTCCCCATCTAATAAATAACGTGCCAAATCATTAAGCAAGGTGATAAAATCAAAGCCATTTAAAAATACATCAACCTGCGTTCCCTTCCAGTGAAATAAGCTCCGGGGGACCAGAGAAGGGAAAGGGTAAAAAAAGAAAACCATCTTCTATTATAGAGTTTGGTCAGGTGGAGGGTTTTTTTTTTTTTTTTTCCTTTCCCTGGGCTTGAGATAAAAATCAGAACTGGGAGATGTAGATAACCTGGCTGCTTACCCAAATCCCTGGCAGCTAGGAGGAAGGAAGTGGGTTGGTATACAATAGGAATGGTTGAGAGTCGCTTCAGGCAAGAGGAATCAGGGGCATCAGATTCTACTACTGAGGAGTTCTTGGGGCAGGCACAGAAGCCCAGCTGGGCAAGTAAAGTGATGTTCTCTGGCTGGGCATTTGGGGGCTGGAAAAAAACCCCACTAAAGGTCTTCATCTTCCTACCTATATTCCATCACTGCAGTTCTCTCTGGTGAATTTCAGTATTTATAATTAATCTGAATCACGGAGAAGACCATGAATAATAATGGTGACTCCAGGTTCCCTCATTCCCCAGCCCTCACCCCCAAGGCTGACCATGCCCTTCTTACAAATATCAACCCACTCAGAAAACCCATGCAAAGCCAGCACGGCAATGACTAGAGAATGTGGGCCACAAGGCTTGTCCCTGAGGTCCCTACGGAATGAAACAAACCCCCAAGTGATTCAGAGAGAAAGGTCCCTATCCTGCAGCTCCCTGTGGGTAGATCCCAGCCTTAGATAGTGTAGGGAATGATCCAGGTAGATCAACCCTGGTCGGTGGGAAAGGGACTCTAAGCAGCAGAGTGAGTAAAGAAAGAACAAATCGGGTATCTAAGCAGATAGGGCATGCAGAGCAAAGAATGCAGACCTCATTACCAGCAGAATGGAGATTTAACCTGCTCTATTCATCAGAGATTTTCTATCTGTTGAATAGGGCAGGTTTAAATAAATCCTAAACAAACAAACCGAACATTGCTTAATGTAATCCTTACAAGAACCTTGAGAGGTAATTTGCAGATTCAGAAAAATGAGAAGATTTAATCAACATCACACACATGTAAGTAGAGGACCAGGGTTTGTATCTAGCTAGGTCTATTTGTTGACAAAATGCTATGTTCTTTTTATGAAATCATTGTGCCAAGGAGCAGAGATGAGCTTTGAGTTGGTTCTAAAAAAAGAGACATGTGTGAATCAGCTAAGCTGGGGAAGTAAGGTTGCCAGAGGCAGGATACTCATGCCCACATATTCCGTGGAACACCCACTAAAAACTACTCCTTGTCTATGTGAAATTCAAATTTAAATGGAACTCTTTATTTTTATTTTCTAGATCTGTCAACCCTTACAGCAAGCAATTCTTCAACATTAAAACAAAGCATACGGTCTGGGAAGGCTCAGAAGAATATGAAAACAAGGCTTGTGGGAAGAGTGAGAAATAGGTTTACCTAGAGGTGCAGGAAGGCAAAAAGTAGGATGATGATACTGGCCACAGTCAGCTGCTAGAAAGGTCTAGAATGGAAAGTTTAGGCTTGATCAGGAACAGAAATGCTTTGATTCTAGGTTGTAAACTCAAGGGAAAGGACAAAAATCGTTTCATTCAGCCATAGAATTTAGAACTACCTTAGTTTATGATAACGTAATTTTATGTGTCTAGTTCTTTCTGGTTTTCAAGGCACTTTCACAAGCATTATTTACTTGGAGCCTCGCAGATTCCTGCGTGGGAGGCAAAATGAATGTCTTCTGCTTCTGCTGGCTTGGCTTCCCCTTAACTTACTAATGGGCTTCTGTCCTTCTCTTAACCATCAATGTCCTGAAAGACACTACACTGCCCCCACTCCACACTCCACCATGCTCCTGAAACTGTTGTCACAAGGTCACCAGTATCCAAGGCTTCTTTTCATTCTTCTTTCCACTTACCCTCTTCTTGGCATCTAACATGTTGACAACTCTATCTGGGACGCTTTTCATCTCCTGTTTTCCTACCTTTTGGATCAATTTTTCTCAGTCTCCTTCACTCTTCTCTTGTTCTTTCATCCCCCTCCCTTTTTAAAGTTGGGGTCTCACTCTGTCATCCAGGAGGGAGTGCAGTGACACGAACATGGCTCACCGAAGCCGAGCCTTCCTGGGCTCAAGTGATCCTCTTAGCTAAGCCTTCCAAATAGCTGGGACTACAAGCACACCACCATACCCAGCTAATTTTTTCTTCATCTTCTTCTTCTTTTTTGTTTTTGTTTTTGTTTTGTAAAGACATGGTTTCACTCCGTTGCCCAGGCTGGTCTCGAATTCCTGGGTTCAGGTAATCCTCCTGCCTCAGCCTCCCAAAGTGCTTGGTGTGAGTCACAACACCCAGCTTCATCTTAAGGTGGGAATTCCCAGTCGGTCAGTGGCTCAGCCTGTAATCCCAGCACTTTGGAATGCTGAGGTGAGTGGATTGCTTGAGCCTGCGGGTTCAAGACCAGCCCGGGCAACTTGGTGAGACCTTATCTCTACAATAAATCAAAAATTAGCTGGGCATGGTAGTGCGAACTTGTAGTTCCAGCTACTTGGAATGCTGAGGCAAAAGAATCAATCGGTGCCCAGCAGGTTGATGCTAGGGTGGCTGTGAGTATGCCACTGCACTCAAGCCTGGGTGAGGGAGTGAGACTCCAACTCAAAAATAAAAAAATAAAAATAAGTAAAGTGGGTATTCCCAGGTTTCCACTCTTTGTCTTCTCTTTGGGCGATTTCATCCATTCTATTTTCATTTGATGAATGTGTGCTCATGACTCCCAAATCTACAGCTCCTGCTTGTTTTCTGGATAGATTCGAATTTTAAGTTGCCTCCTAGACATTTCTACTCACTGTCCCCATTCTGATTCATCCTCCTCCTTCCACCAGATTTAGCATCTTTTTCACCTGATGAACCCATTATTGGCAGGATGAGGTCCAACTCTTTAGCCAGGTTTGTTCATAGTCACATAGTTATGACAAAATTTCATTCAGATCAGAAGGTTGGAAACCTTTTCCATAATGAACCAGACAGTAAATATTGTAGGCTTTGCAAGCCTCACATGGTCTCTGTTGCACATTCCTCTCTGGTGGTGGTGTTTAATACAACCCTTTAAAAATGTGAAAACCATTCTTGGTTTGAGGGTTGTACAAAGACAGGCTTGGGCTTCAGTTCGCCAACCCCTGGGCTAGGGCCAGGTGACCTGGGTCCCCATCTTGTTTTCTCTTCCATGCCTGAGGAAGTTAAGTGTTTATACTTACAGCTTAGATGTCCTACTGTTTCATTTGCTCTCTCTTCTTTGAACCCCCACAGGACTCTAACTGTCCCTCTTTCACCTACACATTCTAGTTTACAATTTACTACTTTATTGACTATTCTTTTTTGTTTATTTTTGCCTTTATACAGTTAGCATCTTTGCTAGTTTGCTAGAGCTGCTGTAACAAAGTTCCACAAACTCAGTGGCTTAAATGAAAGAAACTGTCTCTTCATCTGGAAGCTGGAAGCCCAAGGTTAAGGGGTCCGCAGGATTCATTTTTTCTGAAGTCTGTGAAGGAGAACCCGTCCCCTGCCTCTCCCCTAGTTTCTGATGGGTTGATGGTAATCTTTGGTGTTCCTTGGTTTGCAGACATGTTGCCTGAACCTCTGACTTCTTCATGTGCCACTCGTCTTGGTGACAATAATTATCTCTCGTTCTTTTTTGTATATTCCATGGCAACCAGCCCAATGTGTTATTCATAACAGGTACTTTAAAATGTTTTAAAAACCTAGGTTTTTTTTGGTTTGGTTTTGCTTTTGACTTCCATGGGAAAAGTGAGGAAGGGTCTGAAGATTAAGTACTTGCTGAGGGGCTGGTGCAGGCTAGGTGGGTAATGGTGTTGTTCTGGACTGTAAGGACAGCCATGGGACAGGAAGAAATGGAAAGGAGAAGAGGAATCCCATGATACTAAGCTCTGTGCTCCCTCCACTGGGAGGTTCTTCTCTGCAAGCATTGAATTGCCTAGGGAAGTTAGGAAAGTCGAGCCTCTGGAGCTGAAATGCCCCTGGGGTCTTTATAGATTCCCTTGAGTCCCAGAGGCCTAGGACTGATTGGAATGGAATTGGGGATTTTTTTTCTTTTTTCTTTTTTGGAGTTGGAGTCTCACTCTGTTGCCCAGCCTGGAGGCAGTGGCACACTCATGGCCACTGCAGCCTTGAACTGCTGGGCTCAGGCGATCCTTCCACCTCAGCCTCCCAAGTAGCTGGAACCACAGGCATGTGCCATCACATCTGGCCAATTTTTTAAATTTACACGGTCTCACCAAATTGCTCAGGCTGGTCTTGAACACCTGGGTTCAGGCAATCCCTTGCCTTGGCCTGGAATTGGGGAATCTTAAAATGAAGGGAACTTAGAGATTCAGCTTCTCATCTGTAGGCCATGGTCAACTCCCAGTTATCTGGGCTAAGGTGGGAGAGCTGTCACACAGCTCTGGTCAAGTCAGTAAAAAAAAATAAGATGATTTACTTTGGGCTTTTGAATGCAGCATTGTTTTTAATCTTTCAAAGATGTATGTCTGCTTTAGAACCATCTTAGGAATAATATCTCATACGTCCATCTTGCTGGGGAATAAAGGAGAAGGTAGCCTTGACTAGAAAAAGCCATTGGATGAAAGCTGACTACCCCATTCCTACAGCTCACCTGAGACTTAGAGGTTAGGGCGAAATTGCACTTTAATATTAGGATGCCAAAAAGTACTTGTGAATACATTTATCGATCTACTCTTTCCATGAGGCCTTGCCCTTCTGTACTTTCCAACCTTCTCTTAACACTGCATCTCGAAGCGACTGACAAGGAAGAATTCCAGACATTGGAGCTTGGGAATTCCAGAGTCACAGGTAATTAGTGGGCCACAGCAGAAGCCTCAATGCTGGAACACCTTCACCCTAAACACCTAGGGCTAATTCAGCCAGTGACCTCAGTGGAATAGGGGCAAAGGAACCTCCCCATGAGGCCATCAATGAGCAGCCATGATCAGCAGCTGACAAGGAAGAATTCCAGACATTGGAGCTTGGGAATTCCAGAGGCACAGGTAATCAGTGGGCCACAACAGAAGCCTCTAAGCTAGGATACCTCTACTCTTAACACCTAGGGCTAATTCTGCTAGTGACCTCAATGGAATAGGGGTCCTGTGATCATCAAGGAGCAGACACAATCAGCGATCAGCACCTCTGGGAAGTGGGGCTCACTCCCAGCGAGCCTAGAGTTGCCCTCTCTTGGCTTGGGATTAGTTCTTTGCAGACGGATTGCAAAGACCTGTCAAAACCATTGGTCAGTTGGAACGCCCCTGTTTCTCCCAGGAAGAAGCTGGTGCCCAAGATTAATAGAACTGCTTTAAACAAATGTCCTATCAGATCAGGAGAGAACAGTTCATGGCATAGGGAGTCAGAAAGTGGTTATCACAGAGAGGTATCAAACATGGTATGGAGACACTGCTTAAGCATGGACCAATGGCATCACTCAGGGGCTCTTAGAAATGCAGAGTTTCAGACTCCACCATGGAGTCACAGAACCAACACGTGTACTTTAACAAGGCTCCAGCTGATCTGTAGGCTTATTAAGGCTTCAGAAGCACCATTGAAGAGGATAAGAGTTGGCAACTTAACAGCAGTGTGGCCTTGGGCAATTTGTTTTACTTCTTCACAGCTCAGTTTCCTCATCCATAAAGTGGGGATGATAATAGTAACTCCTCATTCAGTTGTTGTGAGAACTTAGTTAACACATAAAGTGCTTAGAACAGCTCCTGGCAGTCATGTGGTGACTACCAGCCATGATTGCTATCATCTTCCATGTACCCCTTTATGGAGCCATGGCTGAACTTAAGGTGATGGGAGAGGAGAAGGAGGGTGATGGTGATATATGTTTGGGTGTGTAGTGGGTGGCGAGAAGAGCATTGGTAACAGGAGACATGACCTCTGATTACTAATGAGAAATTTGATTGTGGGAGCATTAGGCCACACTTTGGTTACCCAGAGCTCCAGGACAAGTAACTGGTCAGTCAGATACACATGTATTAACATACAAACCAGAATTATCTTTTGGAGGTCAGGCCCCTTGTAGTACAGATGTCCCCCACTATGTAAGTGTTCTGGGAACCCATCGGCATCAGTGCACCAGCTAGCGCTGTTGTGACAGGCTGTGTTTGGCTTTGGTTAATTTTTTTTTTTTTTTTTAGATTCTCTAAATGTGTTTGTACGTTTCTTTTTTCTTTTTTTTTTTTTCTTTTTTAGGAAGTAGGATTTATTAAGAAGACAGAAAAGCTCCCACAGCTGGACAGCAGAAGAGGACCTGAAAGAGGTTACCCTGTCCATTTCTTGATGGGTGATTTATAAGTGCACTTGCCCATACCACACTGTGTTCAGCAGCTTTTGCTAAAAAGGGGCATAGCCTGCATGCCCCACCCTCCCTATTCACCCAGTCTCATCCCAAGCAACTTTTTTGTTTGTTTGTTTCCCCAGATGAAAAAAAGTCCTCAAAGGGAAACATTTTGCTGATATGGAAGAGGTGAAACAAAAAACGATGGAAGCACTAAAAGGTATCAAAATGAATGAGTTCAAAAACTGTTTTAAGCAATGGAAAGAGTGTCTCAATAGGTGGACTGCATCACATGGAGTGTACTTTGAAGGCAACTGAAGTTTAAATATGTAAGAATAAATACACAATATTTTATAAATAAATTCTGCTTTTTTGGGGGGGTCCCCCTGGTATACCAATGTCAGGCCTTCTACAGGTCCTGGAGATGGAGTGGTGAACAAGACAGACAAGGCCCCAGCCCCAAAACTAGAGGTCTGCAGTGTCTATTAACACTGAAGGAAGTCAGGCCTATTGACATTGACATTGCTGTGCCTCATTTAGATGATCTGATTACAAGGCCTTGGAAATCTGGTGTGGCCCTCTCCCTAAAGCTTATTAACCTGATGGCTGCTCCAACTCTCCTTCCTTCCGTGTCTCACAGGCAGCCAACTAGGACAGTTCCACAGCTCAGCTGGCCGGATCATCCATGGAGTTGATGCAGTGGAAGCAACCCTCATAGCAGCTGAACCCTCAACTTCCCTTGGGATGGGAAAATCCAGTAGAGCAGTTGTCTACACCTTCCTCGTTTTCCAGAAGCATTTTTCTTTCTTTCTTTCTTTCTTTCTTTTTTTTTTTTGAGTCAGAGTCTCACTCTGTTGTCCAGGCTGGAATGCAATGGCATGCTCCCGGCCACCACAGCCTCGACCTGCTGGGCTCAGGTGATCCTTCTGCCTCAGTCTTCCAAGTAGATGGAATTACAGGCACGTGACACCATGACCAGCTAGTTTTTTTATTTATTGTAGAGATGAGGTCTCACCAACTTGCCCAGACTGGTCTCGAACCCGTGGGCTCAAGCAATCCTCTCACCTCGGCCTCCCAAAGTGCTGGGATTACAGGTCTGAGCCACCGTATGTGGCTGGAAGTTCTTTCTAAACACAAATCTTGTCTTGTTACTCCTCTGTTGAAAGACCACTAATGGTACACAAGGCCATTTGCCCTCCAGCCCCAAACTATCGGGCAGTCTCATTACAAATACCACCCATCTTTAGCATGCACCTTGTGCCCTAATTACAAGAGTGGCTAAAAACAGGGACTCTATTCAGAACTGGGTTTCAAACCCAAGTTTGATCATTTACTGCATATGTGAAATTAAGCAGGTTACTCAGCCGAGGCCTAGGCTTTCACATCTGTTAAATAGTAACAATAATAATGAAACAATAGCAAAAAATAGTTTCTTCATGTCAGACACTGTTCTGAGCACGCTGCATCTATTGATTCACTTAATTGTCACTACAGCGCCACCTCATAGCACTGTTGTGAAGGTCAAGTGCATCAGCACATGGCAGTGCCTAGAATGGTGTCTGATATGCATTCATATGAGCTATTTTTATTATGGTTTTTAAAATTACTGTTGATATTAACAACAGCAGGCTCCATCATGCCTTCATGCCCTTAATAACACAGTTCCCTCTCCCTGGAATTACTAACTCCCTTTCTCTGTGCTGCAAATTCCTGTGTTCCCCCAAAAGACCCAGCTTCTCAGGCTTCTGTGCGTAGAGTAAGCCACCTCTTTAACGTGTATTCTCACAGCATTCTGAATACGTTACATAGCACTCTTCCCTAGGGCACTGAAGATAGCACTTGCTTGCCCAACTCTACCATAACTCTGAACCACTCAGCAGTAAAGATCCTATCAGATTTGCTCTAGATCACCAGGGCTAACATAGGAAGCATGGTAGGTACTACACGAATGCTTGTTGAATGAATAAATGGAGGTCTGATAGAATGATCAAATACTTTCAGGAATGGCACCAGAATGGGAGTTTCCAGAGAGGTGTGAGGTTGGGCAGTAAAACAATATGAGTATCTTCAGCCCTGTGCCTCCCACCCCTGGGCGGCAAAGCTAGTCGCCAGCATGAGCTTCCCACTGTCACCAGGCCTGGATTGCATCTCCCCACCCAGAACACTCCCCAGAACCCCCTCTTGCTATAGACACTCCACTCGCCTCTGGCGGCGACAGGAATAAAGAGGATTACATCATTTGTTACAACAAAATGGTTATTATAGTAATAAGTATAATTAGCATTAGACAATTACAATAATAACACATTTCCTTGCTACAGAGGTACTTTAAAAAAAACAGGTTTATTTAATGCCCCCCTACACTGCCCCCCTCAAGAAAAAACAACTCTTCACCAAGAGCAGAAGCCTCTTTCATTCTGCCGAGATGCTATCTTAATGAAGGAACATTATTGACAAACCCCATAAAATGGGAGCAGATTCCCTTGGAGCAAAATCTCTCTCACTCTCCCTCTGGTTTCTCTGGGGAAAAGAAAACCTGTGTCTCTCTTTCGAGGGATTGGGAGACAGAAAAGATGGGGCCAGGGGGAGGCAAAAAGAAAAGTCTTCTCACACAGCCAGGATGCACAGTCGGTTGTAGGCTGTCTTCCACCCTTTCTTCCTAGGTGGGACAGACCAGGAGGGGGAAGCAGACTATTTACTCATAGTGGCGAAGGAGTGTTTCAGGTATTTTTCTAAGCTGTACAGATGCAAGAAGTGCCTGGAGTGAGATGACACAAAGACCTAGGAGGAGATCGCAAATGGATACTGAAGGGGGCACGATCTTGTGCCACATGGATGTGCCCTCGTGAGATGCATACATGTGCTCATACTAAATGTAGTTAGTTATCTCCTGCTTTTGCCAAAAATTAATTAGGGGGAGCTTGCCATGATATTCAATGAACTATTTAAGAATTAACTAGGTGAGGCTATCAGGATACACACAGATATTTCACCAACTTGATGGCACATACACAAGGGCACACCCCATAGGCATGCATTGAAACATACCCTGTACATAGCAGGTGCTCAATAAACACTAACTGAATTAAGGAAACAATCCCACCCCTAAAGACAAGAAATATGAAAATAAGTAGCTCACGTGCAGCCTGATACAAACATATAAATACATATAAACCTTCATACATAAAATATGAATGTGAATACAACGCATGCCTCATATAAAAAAGACCACTATCCATATACACATGTAGTGTACATAATTTCACACCCATCACATAAAATTAAGCCTCACCCTTTGACAATAAGCACTGCCACAGGTAGACACAAATGTACTTTGCAAACCCATGCATACATATAAAACACAGTCGCATGTCACACTTACATAAATCACAGTTGTACATATAGGTGCATATAGACTCAACACACACACACACGCACACACACACACACACCACAGAATATAAATCAAACCAGAACAGCAATAAAGATAAGCGTCTCCTCTCATCGCTCTTATCTTCTGTAAGTGACAGCGCCCAGAGGCATGAACTTAATCTAGGGCTCTAGCCCATCACACCCGATGCAAGAAGCGTCAAAAGGTTTGGGCCACCCACTAGGGAATCTGTCCGTTGCCAAGGCCATATGTGTGTGGACACGTGCATGTCTTGCCCAAGCACTCAGGGGCTTTGACCTCACCACACATCACTGGGGGTGAAACGTGCACTGACCCACTTTTTCAAGTGCTCAAGGTCACGCCCACTTACCTTCATAGAGTCCCAGTACCTGGCCCATTCTGTCATAATTCCCAGGTGAACTGTCTTCCATTCCCTTTGGATATCAGTCAAATAGGTTGCCCCATAAACTGGGGATACCCCAACTCTCTGCACCCACCCTTGTCAGCAGAGAATGTCCTCTCTTTCCTATCTTATTAAGAAAAATTGTATGTATTTATTTTATTTATTCTTATCTTTTTTCCCCCACAGACACGTCTCACTCTGTCACCCAGGCTGGGCAGTGGCACAATCATAGCTCACTGCAGCCTCGAATTCCTAGGCTCAAGCAAACCTCCCACTTCAGCCTCCCAAACTGCTGGGATTACAGGCATCAGCCACCATGCCTGGTTTCTCGTTCCTCTCTGGATACAAATGCTCCTGTCTTCCAAGGAGCCTTCTCGGATCTTTCCCTTAAGAAAGACATTTACTAGCCGGGCTCGGTGGCTCAGCCTGCAATCCCGCGCTTTGGGAGGCTGAGGTGAGAGGACTGCCTGAGCCCGCAAGTTCGAGACCTGCCTGGGCAACTTGGCAAGACCTCATCTCTACAATAAAATAAAAAAATTAACTGGGTGTGGTAGCGTGCGCCTGTAGTTCCAGCTACTTGGAAGACTGAGGCGGAAGGATCGCCGGAGCCCAGCAGGTCAAGGCTGCGGTGGCCGGGAGCAGCCACTGAACTCCAGTCTGGGTGACAGAGTGAGACTCCAACTCGAAAAAAAAAAAAGAAAGACATTTACTGCTGGGAGGGGGCAGGGAAGCAGGATTGGTAGTAATGGGAATCTGCCTGGGGAAGAGGGGGCACACCTCTTCAACAAGGGTACCTGCATAATGAACATTCATATACTTAACCCTGAATTATACCCCACCTTTTTAAAATAAAAAAATTAAAAGTTAAAAAAAAGAAAGACATTTAGCTGCATGTGGAACAACCATGTTTTCATTCCACAAATATCTTTCATTTCTTGCAAAACGCATTTACTCTAGCTTTCTGTAGTCACACATTGGTTTTATGTTTTCTTTTATTATTTGTATGTCTTTGGGGGTGTGTCAGGATATTTAAGATTTTGTGTCTGGCTCTTTGGAGATTGGGCCTATCTGTGGATACCTTTACCCAATCTCCAAATGATTGAAGGGTGATTAAATTCAGTCAGTTCATTTTCCAGGTAAAGGAATGGTGTGCCAGAAAGGTAAGCAACCTGTCCAGAGTCACCAAAATAAGTGGCGGAGAGGGATGCAATTCCAGGTCCCTGCCTCTTAAGTCAATGTTCCTTCTGCACAGAAGCATTTCCCTGTCTGAATTTTATAGAATATGAGTGTTCCTCCCCCAAAATAAGGGGTTTTTGTATCAAAGGGGCTCCATGAGCTGGGCGTGGTGGCTCACACCTATAATCTCAGAACTTTGGGAGGCCAAGGTGTGAGGATTGCCTGAACCCAGGGGTTTGAGACCAGCCTGGGCAACTTGGCAAGACCTCGTCTCTACAATAAATAAAAAACTAGATGAGTGTGGTGGCGCACACCTGTGGTTCCAGCTACTTGGGAGGCTGAGGCAGAAGGATCACCCAAGCCCAGCAGGTCAAGGCTGGGGTGGCCATGAGTGTGCCACTGCACTCCAGCCTGGGTGACAGAGTAAGGCTTCGACCCCCCCAAAAAAGGGGGGGCTCCATGGTTTCATAACTTGGAAAATGCTACATATTATGGCCCCTCTTGAGATCTGAAATGAACATTAATATGTTAAAGGTTCTGAGAAGTCCTGCAGCTTAGGATTTAAATTTGTCTCATCCATTGTCTTCTAAACTGACCGATGCAGTGCTCTTTTAAGACACTCCTATTAACATGAGAAACAGGAGTGCTTTGAGAATTACACAGTTCAGCAAAGAGCATTCCTGGGGAGGGTCTGAGTTGGGTTCCTTCTAAAAACAATGGGAAGGAGTAAGACCCATAAGCTCTTGACTCTCTTATTTCCATGGGGGGGGAGCTGATTCCAAAGACCAGCACAAGGCCACCTCCTGTTCCATGGAGGAAAGTGTGAAACAAGGATGGATGAAAACAAGGCGGGGTCTTCCAAGAGGCAAAGGGGACCCATCGAAGGCTTCATGAATAGACGTGGTTAGGATTCAGAGCTAAGTACTCCTGGTGGTGGCAAGGGGGAGAAAAGGTGTTACTATTACAGGATGTTAGCAAAGAGGAACTTCAACCCATTTAGTTCAAAGACGGGAATATTGGCATTCTCCATAGCAAGAGCAGGCAGGCCTAGTCATAGATAGCAGGCTTTCAATAAGTATTTGTTGAATGGCTGCATCAGTGGCGCGAATTGATTGGCCTCGAGCAACGGAGAGAGCCCAGACAAGAGAACTGGAAGGCACTGCTAGTCTTCTGCACCACCAGGGAGGGTCCGTGTTCCAGGTGCAGAAGGAAGAGGAATACAGGACCAGAGACCTGTGGCTCTCATTCCCTTAGGGTCTGAGGATGTTCCCTGGCAAACCCCAGCGATGGAGCTGAGAGCAGTCAGTGGAGGGAATGAGTCAGGTTGAGTTGTTTGTTTGTTCTCCAGGGCAGGGACATGCAAGAGTCAATAAACACACTGGAGCCTCTTTGACTGGAGCTTGGAGCAAGAGATCAGCTTGTTTGTTCTAGAGAATTTGAACTTGGGTCAAAATGGCTCCCAGGGCCTCCCTTCCCTGAGGTAGAGGCCTCCAGGCAGCCACTGAGGTCATCCGCCGGTGGCCAGGTGTGCCACCTCCCAGTGAGTCCCACACAAGAAGATCCCTTCACCAAGCTGTTTTCTTCTTTATAACCTGCAGTGGACACACCAATCTGCCACCTACTAGTTATGGGCTGCCTTATTATTTAACACAGGCCACAAAATTGACAACAGCATCAGAGTAAGTCAACGGCACCTCCAAGTTGGTTCACACGGTTACAGACTCTCAGGCTGGAAATAATCTTAAGTCATTTCCAATAAGCACCCACTCCCTGTAAGTGGGATCGCTGTTCCCACCACCCCTAATTCATGCAGTGTTCCTCTTTTCTTTCCCAAGATACAGAGGTACTTGTAATTTTCTCACACTATCCAATCCCAGGTCTAGCTCTAGTCAGGCCTCCACATAAGATCCCCCTGTGTGTTCTGGGCCTCGTCCTTAGGAAGTTTCAAATCTAAGTAAATTGACAGAACACAAATATCTAAAAAATAACATCAGAATGCTTATTATGCAACAAAGTAGCAAGAACAAACCAACAACTGGGCTGAGAACAGGCAGAGCCAAGAAGCTTTCAAAGTCAGAAAAGGTTACCTAGGGAAGGCTAGGAAGTATGGAACTGGGCTGGAGAGGAAGAAAGGGACAGAAGGGAGAGAAAAGCGAAGGCCTCCCTCCCTTGGGGAAGTGCTTATGGAAGGTTTCAGAGGCAGAAAACATGTGGCATGGACAGGAGGCCAGGAAGGAGTTTGTTTTGGCTAAAGCGGACAACAGGAAGGGACAGAAAGGAACCCAGCGGAAAGCAGTCGATAGGGACTGTGCAAGTGAGGAGATGGTTTGAGTGTGACACACAGTTGCAGTAACAAAAAGCCTGATGTGTGAAGCAAGAGACACAGGTTCCAGTCCTGGATCCATCATCATCTCATGTACCATAAATCCTAGTCCCCCCATCTTTAAAACAAGTACATTATACGAGAGGAACTGTGAGGCCCCTTGCCATTCCAAAAACGCAGTGATGCAGAGGTACAAGAGACAGTCAGGACAGCCATAGTAGGTCCTCAGCAAATCCCTTTAATATTTTCCCC
Source organism: Cephalopachus bancanus (assembly GCA_027257055.1). NCBI lineage: Eukaryota > Metazoa > Chordata > Mammalia > Primates > Tarsiidae > Cephalopachus > Cephalopachus bancanus. The sequence continues at coordinate 212,224 of JAPVLO010000385.1, read as the reverse complement.
CTTATACAAGTCAAAGTTCCCTTTATCCCTGCGACTGAATTACAACTTGAGCATATTTACTACGTCAAAGATTAATCCTCTAAACCCGGCAAGCTCGCTGGTTGAGCAGCAAGGAAATATCTCTATAAAAAGAATAGACTCTATAAATTATTGGTCACTTACCTAGGGTTGTTACTAAATTATTTTAAAAGGATATATATTCTGCTCCTACACTCTCACTTCTGTCTCTTTCAGACTAATTGCTTCCTGAACTAGGAAGGGTGTCCAGACAGAGACCTAGGAAGTTTGATATATTCCGGATCCTTCAACTGCTGGGATTCCAGATGATAAATAAACTGCACAGTGGAATTTGAATCAACCTATTCACAGACTTGAAGGGAGTAAGAGGGTAAGTCATTGAAATTACCCTCCTTTTTTCCCTTTCTACATTCTAAGCAGCATAACATTTCAACGGGCTTTAATTGAAGAAGTGTCAGCTTCTACCTCAGCCCTTATTATATTTTATTTTATTGAATTTTTGAATTGGGGTCTCACTCTATGTCCAGGCTGGAGTGCAGTGGCACTCACTGCAGCCTCAGTCTCCTGGGCTCAGGAGATCATCCCTCCACAGCCTCCTGAGTAGCTGGGACTATAAGCATGTGCCACCACGCCCAGCTAATTTTTTTTATTTTATCTAGAGATGAGGTCTTGCTATGTTGTCCAGGCTGGTCTTGAATTCCTGGACTCAAGTAATCCTCTCGCCTCCTGGGATTGCAGGTGTGAACCACCATGCCCAGCCCATATTGTATTTTTTTAATATTTAATTTTAAATATGTGGACTAAAATTCAGGGTTAGGTATATAAATGTTCATTATGTGGGTACCCTTGTTGATCAGGTGTGTCCCCCCTCCTCTGACAGTTTCCCAATACTGCTAATCCCTTTCTTATAGTAATATGACAGTTGTTCAAGGTTCCATATTGTATTTTAAATGTTTATTTTTCTGTCCACTATTCTAGACTGAAAGCTCCTTGATGGCTGGGATTTAATTGTGTCTATGTCTAAATAAGAACTAGCATAGTGATTAGCACATAGTTGGTACTTAATAAATGATTGTTCTGCACATGAATGCATAGATAAAGCAATTGTCATCTAATTCAGAAGGTCCTCTAATGTCTAGCCTTCATCTGATGCTACCACAGGTACTCTTCCCCTTCTGTCAATTCCATAAATGACACCTCCATGCATCCAAGTGAGATGTCTACCCCTCATCCTGGTACCCTGTGCACACCTCTGTCATAGCTCTTCCTATGCTCTGTTCTAAATTCTGACTAACTTATCTCTCCTCCCATCAACCCGAAAGTGCTTAAAAGGGAGAGACTTTGTCTTAGTCATTTTTGCATCCCATATCTAGAATAAGATCTGGCAACAATAAGGCAATTTGTTGAATGAATCAATGAAGCACAGTCACTCATGCTTTCTGTGTTATGACCATCAAAAGACTCTTTTAGCAGAATATCAAAGTTCAATTTCCATGCTAGACATACACCCATAACATTGTGTCTGCTTGACTAAAGAAGAGAGTTACAGTAGCAGTCATATGGATAGTTATTTATTTATTTATTAGCACAAATACATTTATTAACCAAAGAGATGATCCTAATTAAAACCAACACTTTGGGGGTGGGGAAGCAGCAGTATGGAGATTTGCTCCTTCAACTGAGTTTGTGTGTTCTTGTAGGTAATTCCTGTCCAAAGTGATGATGGAATTTTTATTCTACTCTTCCATCTACCCGAATACAGGTGACGTTGTTAGCAATACAGTCCGCCACTGATTTCCCATCTTTCTGTTTTCTTGTTACTATGCTTTCTTTTTCGTCCCATTCTTGATGATAACCAATGCGCCCTATGTAAAGTTGCAGACAGTCATGAGTGTTTCTGCCATCAGCTGTAGTTTCTTCAAACTGCTCTCCCAAAGGCATAAAAAACTGTGCTGTTTCCAAAGTGCTCGCAGTTTTTGTGGTGAGGTTTTTGGCATCACAAGAGATGATATAATCTGGTTGGCCATTGCATCCATTTTTTTGCAGAACTATTCCCACTCCTAGTTCCTTCATGTACTCATCTAACCCCTTGCTGTCCACCAGGTGCCATCTTCCAGCTGCTGAACGGTGGCCATGGCAGGCACAGGCAGGCGTGCAGGGAGAGAAGAGTCCAGCATATGATGGGGGGGCATGCTGTACAAATGGATATTTTAATTTCTCCAAACATGCTTCAAAGTTATCCACACAGATCAAATCACCTAGGTGATTGTTCATCTCTAATGCCTTGGAATTTTTGAATTCAGGGGCTAAATTGCACGTTGGGGGTATAGAATGGAGAAAAAAATGCAAGCGCAGACCCTGCTGTCAGGGACTCCTTGACTAACATATACATCAGTAGGATTCTCATAAGAAAGCTGAAGACCATTTATGCTAAACAAGTAGCCAAGTTGACAAGATAAGGCTGGGGGTACTTGGCATGAGAAATGAACAGAGATCACTGCTCATCCATGTTTTGACACACTGTCGTCCTTCCCCTCTGGTCCACGGAAAGCATAGGCTGCCGAGAGAATGAGAAAAGACAATTCAGGCATTTGAGAATCTACCAGTCTCGTTGTTGAAATCAGGCCTAAACTGCAATTTGGAAGAATGTTCAGCATTACGGGGAAGGGGAAATAGATAAAAAAAAGTCAAGAAACAGGGGTAGGCCAAGTAGAGTGGAGGTAAATAGGAGATCTTTAGCCTGGCTTTTAGGGTGTCAAGGCATCCTTATAAAAGCTGGAGGTTTACTGTAGATTGATGCCAATATGAGCTGATTCATCAACTGGAAAACTAAGAGGACAGGACTCTTGATGATCCGTCATGGCATCTACGCTCCTAAGATGGTCCACATCTCAAAATTACCCATGGCTACAAGGTCATTTCCTCTGTGTAAGAATGACTTTCTCCTTTTCAGTTTCATGTTTGCCTCCTCCAGGAAGCCTTTCGTAACTAATGACCCCAAACACGGATATTTAGAGTTTAGCTAGACTACGTACTACTCGTTGATTTCCTGACCTTTGTTCCCTCACTGTCTATCTCAGGAGACTGCAGTCTGTCTCATCTCCATGGAAGGGCTCCCAGAATAGAAACCATCTTCTCCTGTTTTGTGGATTTTGCTCCCAGATGCCGTTCAGAGCAGGGAAGCACAGACTGCCTGGAGAAGACAGCCGTCAGATGGCTCCATTCCCCGCATCACAGAATCTGCACTGGGCTCTTCTCTCACTGGAGTTATGGAGCAGGAGTTATGGCTCTCCCTGTAAAAAGTCATTATAATTATGAAAAATGTCTACAGCTCTTTCCACCGTTTAGGCAAAGCCTCTGGCTGTCCCGATGAGCAGAGATTTAAGATCCTGTTCTCCATAAAGATGGCTAGATAGCCCAAGAGATAGATGTGTTAACGCCTAATTGGTCATTGTTGAGTCATCAAATCTGTTTCAGAGAGTGGGATTGGACAATCCTGACAGATAAGGGAGGGCAGAAAACAGCCAGGGAGGAGGGTGGCAAGGGAATCTAGTAGTCAGTCCTCTCTTTCTATACTGGCTCCCCCTACACTTTCACTGTTCCTGTGTGTAGAATTTCCAAGAATGGTAGATTCCAGTCTTTCTCAGGCGTGGCTTCATTCTACTTCCCAGTAAGGCCATGCTTCCTTTAGTCTAATCCGAATCCCACATGTTTAAAATCCCAGTCGTTTCTGCCCTAGCCTCAGGAATGGCCGGCATTCTCCTGTTCTTGGGCTGATAATACTTTAAATCCATTGGTCAGCATTTTCTTTTCTCCCTGTTTCTTCTTTTTCCCCTATATCCCTGCCCTTTCTCTTCTCCAGTTCAGTCACAGCTTTCTCATGTATATCCATTTTTCAAAGACATGTGACTTTCCTAGACCTCTAATAATTGGAATAAAATCACATAATTCAGAGTATGATAAAATTATAGTCTTATAGGGTAAAATATAGTATTTAAATAGCAGGCACCTTTAGCAGGAAACAATGCAGAGATAGAGGCCAAACCCCATGGACCCACAGACTGGGAGGATATTAGCTGACCCAGTGTAGATGGGAGTCAAGGTGCAGCTCTTCACAATTTGAGGCTTTCAAAGCAAGGAAAAAAAAGGCTGACATAAGAGTGTGAATGCTAGCGTGTGTGAAATCTTCATTTCAGGCTTTTCTACACCAAAGAGCATCTCTCCTGTCTGGGTTAGAAGATTTTCTCAAGAAGTAAAAATAACTTCCCAGGAGAACAAGACAAAATGACTTCTCGAGGAAAATCTGTGGCTTGTCTTCCTCCCCCAAAAAGATGTGTGAATGGTGAAGGAATGGTGTTTGTTCCCAGAGTAAAGGTGAGGACAGGGACAAGATGGAAATAAGAACTTGAGGCCTGCGTACCCTTGCCTGTGATGCTTCTGCCCACCTATCCCAGCCAAGTGGTCATGGAGGCAATGGAGCAGCATTTAGGCCCTTCCATTCCAGGAAGCATCTCTAACCCCACTGTTACTGGGGACTATAGCCTAGAACACAGGCCCAGCCCTCCCAGGTAGAAAAGGGGAGCATAGCTGGGCCCTGGACTTGTCCACTCAAGAGCCCATATTCCTTAAGGTCACCCTGGTGCTCCTCCACTCTCTTCCTTAAATACCCTTCAGAGAGGCTGGGTGCAGTGGCTCACACCTGTAATCCCAGCACTTTGGAGGTCAAAGTGAGAGGACTGCTTGAGCCCAAGACTTCAAGACCAGCCTGGACAACATAGTAAAATCTCAACTCAAAAAAAAAAAATCAAAAAATTATCTGGAGATCGTGGTGTGCACCTGTAGTCCCAGCTATTTGGGATGCTGAAGTGGAAGCCTGAGCTCAGGAGGCCGAGGCTGCCATGAGCCATGATCACTGTGATCCTGCCATGCACTCCAGCCTGGACAACGGAGTGAGACCCAACTCAAAAAAACCCAAAAGAACAAAAAAAACTTTCGAGAAAGTGCCCCTCGCCTTCCTGGGTTTGCCACTTTCCTATCTCTCCTATAAAGGTAGCAACTCCTTAGCTTAAACAACTGTGGCTAAAACACCTTTTTTCATTTCTCACGCCGACTCATAGAAGTGGCTTCCTCAAGCTCTCCTGCACCAAGCACTCCCCCTTCTTTCCATCCTCGGCACAGAAGTCAAGTGGGGTGGCAGTCTCTGTCCCCAGCTTCTGTCACTTCAGAGCCACGTCACCCCCTAGAGAGAGAGCATTTCAGAATTTACTGAGCTTCTGCAGAGAGCTACCTGTCAAGCTACAGAGGGAGGATGGCAGACAGTAAAAAAGAATCTTGCTAATACCCCATCAAAACCCAAGTCAGGTAAAGCAAGGCAGTCAGGCATTCCTCCGAGAGCGGGCATTCCCTTTAGGGACATAGAGAGCTGGATGCTGGGATCATCTAGACTAATTGCCGCCGCCACCACCCTGACAATAATAACCCCAGAACCACTGACAACCCTTTTCATCTGAGAGATCTCAAAGCACTTAGCCGCCAGGTGCTCATTAAGCCCTCTTGGGTGAGGTTGGCCCGACGGGCCTGAGCCCTTACTACAGACGGTCAGGGTCAGGGGTGACTCAGAGAACCTAAGGAGCCAAAGTTGCAGGGGAGGGGGCCCATCAGCTTCCTACACGTGGGAAAATGAGCCTGCTTGGCCCAGGTCTGGGTCCTGACTCCAGGGGAATGGAAAAGAGGCTAGCTCCTCCCCCAGCTGTCTACAAGCAGGGTCATGTAGAATTAATCAAACACAGAGCTCATTTACCCCAAATACCAGACAGAACTGTTTATACCCCAAGAACTGGCGGGAAGCATGGTGGAGTGGGCATGGGCTGGGGTAATTTTGGAAGAGGGAAGCAGGAATTAGGGAAACATTTCCTCTTACAGAAGATGGATAGTGGACGAGGAAACACTCCCTGAGTCAAGAGGGGGCTTTGAGAACAATGGCTCTGGGAAACTCTAGTCTTAGGATTGACACTTCTTGCTAGGCAAGGAGAAACCTGTCTTCATTTTTCTGGGCATCAAAAGAAGCAAAGTCAATTTTTCTGTAGCAATGATCTAAGAGGAAGCCTGGATTGTGTCTGAGGAGGGGGCGTTCTCACCCACTGCTTTGAAATTCTAGCAAATTTCAATTTCACAATACCTGCAGTGTGGAGACCAGGATGTGATTTCCACAGGCTGCCCATCCTGCTCCCCTGCTTGCCCCACTCCGGAGTCTCCACGGCACCACACCAAGAGCACCTGGATCAGGTGAATGGGAACACCCCAACTTGCCTTCCCCAGTTGCACTAGAATAAACCCCACGATCATTCTGAATGGATCTTTCTGATATTGACCCTAAAGCCTGCCTTCAGGAAGATGGACCGCAAGCTAACTCTGCAGACCATTCAGATGGGACACTAGACAGACAATCTCAGAAAAGCACACATTACACTCTATCCCTTTTGCTACTGCAACTACCACAGCAAAGGTTTAAAAGGCTTCTGCAGTCAGGTGTGGTGGCTCATGCCTACAATCTCAGCATTTTGGGAGGCCAAGGCAGGAGGATCACCTGAGGCCAGGAGTTCGAGACCAGCTTGGGCAACATAGTGAGACATTTCTCTATTTAAAAAATTTTTAAATAGCTGGGCATAGTGGCATGTGCTTGTAGTACCAGCTACTTGAGAGGCTGAGGCAGAAGGATCACCTGAGCCCAGGAAGTTGAGGCTGCGGTGAGCCCAGATTGTGTCACCGCACCCCAGCCTGGGCAACAGAGTGAGACTTTAATTTTTTTAAAAAAAGGCTTTCGCCTGATGGCATACATGTTTTTAAATGGAACCAAGCCTACATAAGAAAATATACTTTAAAATAATGGCATTTTTTGCCGGGCTCGGTGGCTCAGCCTGTAATCCCGCGCCTTTGGGAGGCTGAGGTGAGTGGATTGCCTGAGCCCGTGGGTTCGAGACCCACCTGGGCAGCGAGACCTCATCTCTAAAATAAATCAAAAATTAGCTGGGTGTGGTAGCACACGCCTGTAGTTCCAGCTACTCGGAAGGCTGAGGCGGAAGGATCGCCGGAGCCCAGCAGGTCGAGGCTGCAGTGACCGGGAGCGGCCACTGCACTCCAGTCTGGGCGACAGAGTGAGACTCCAACTCAAAAAAAATAATAATAATAATGGCATTTTTGGTTAATACTTGGAAAAGGCTTAAGTGGGCGAAACTGCATACCTGTCTTGCTCTCTTTGGATGACCCAAAGACAAATCACTGATTCACCTGGTGGCAATTGCTGGAATTTCAAGCACAAGTGCCCTCAAGAAAACGGCCCTTGGTGCTCTAACCCTGACACATTGAGCCTAGAAGAAGAGAGTGGAGTCTCGTAATGGCCTAACCTACGTACTCAGAGGAAGATGACTCCCTGAGTATCAAACTTGAGAAACCATTAATGACAGAAAACCATTCCATGGGGGAAGAGATGGGATCAGGTGATAGCTCCCCAATTGCCTCTGGAGACCAGAGTCCAGGAGCCCTCAAGAAACTAAAACAGCCCCAGACCTGTTGTTCTACTCCTGAAGATTTCCATCTCCCCAAAACTCTAAAATCAGAAGAAAGATTAGAAGTATGCTCTGTTTTTATTTAGGAAACCCCTCAAAGTCACCTCTGTATCCCTCTGTCCCCAGAAAGAACCTGACCCCCAACCTTCAACATCAACTCCCCTAGACAGGAAAAAGGAGAAGGCATCCATTTGCCAAGAAATTGGGGTCCCACCCCCAACCTTCAAGAGGTGGGGGAGGCAGGGGAAAGGCACTCATTAGCAAGTTGCAGGTGGTGTTACCAGGGTGTTATTTATTATTTGTTGGCTGCCAAGGCTTTCCTGAGCCTGCAAAGACAGAGCCATTGCCTCGGGGGCTGCAAAGTCTGAGACAGACAAACAACATACAACCCAGGCATGAAATCCGCCCCACTGAGGAGCTGCTGGGGGCAGACTTGGGGGTAGGAGCCACCCTCCTCTCTGGGGAGGCCTCTGGTTCCTAAAAGTCTTGAAGAAGGTAAAATTGTGCAGAGGATATCCTAGATTGGAGAGGAGCGGGCTCTGCAAAGCAGTGAGGGGCTCTGAAGAAAGGCGCCCCGGCACAGGCTGAGGCAAGAGGTCTCAGGACGGCATGAGAGGTAGGAGGAAATGAGATCAGGGTTACAGGCCAGGACAGCAAGCAGAGGAGGCGGGCTGGGGGCAGGCACTGCTGAATGGATGGGGGAGGCCAAGAGATGTCATCAGCTGTTGCGTGGGGGAGCACCGATGCCAGAACACAAGTTGTGGCAAGAAATGAACTGCCAGAGGTACCAAATGATTGACTAGGAGTTTAACCAGAGGGAAAGAGGGGCTTGGTCATCAGCAGAGAGGTTACTGATCCATTACAACTGGTTCATTCCCAGTACAAAGCAGACTACTAAAGAAAAGGGCTAGTAGATGGCGTGGTAGGACTCTTCAAGACAACACTTGGCTGTGTGTCCCTTTGCTGGGAGAAGCCCAGCCGGCTCAGAGTGGTAAAAGCTTGAAGTCTCATTCATGATCTGTTTCCCTAGGAAAATAATTTGAGAGCTCACCATCCGCTAAGAGTTCCAGCCCCTGAAATCTTTGCTCAGTCGTACCACTTCTTAGTCTGGCCTCATCCCATGCATAGACCTCACTAGCACAGAGAGCAGGGAAGACAGATCCTTATAGCTTCCAAAGAAAAACATTTCTCTGTTTTTGTTTTTCTTTTCTCTTTTTGGAGTTGGAGTCTCACTCCATTGCCCAGGCTAGAGTGCAGTGGCATGCTCACAGCCACCCCAGTGTCAGCCTGCTGGACTCAGGTGATCCTTCTGCCTCAGCCTTCCAAGTAGCTGGAATTACAGGAGCATGCTACCATACTCGGCTAATTTTTTTATTTATTGTAGAGATGAAGTCTCACCAAGTTGCTCAGGCTGTTCTCGAACCTGTGGGCTCAGGTAATCCCCTCATCTTGGCCTCCCAAAGCGCTGGGATTACAGGCTTGAGCCAATGTGCCCGGCCTCGTTTTTCTTAAGCAGGTGGCTTCAAGAAGGGAAGAGGGAAGAAGGGACTTCCATTTAGTCGCCAGGTCAACGTGGAAATTGATGAGGTGATGAGGTGAGAGATGCCATAACCACACTTCTCCCTCATCCCTGACACAGAACAGACGAAAACAAGATCTGGGAAGAGGACAGAATAGACTCCAAACTAAATGACTCATGGCCAGGAAAGCCTTTGCTAAGCGTAACTTCAGCACCTCCAGCTTTAGCCCCTCTTTTTTTCCTCTTATTTGGAAAAGTATAATAGCAAGTACCCCCTCCTCCATTTAGGGACCCCAGGAACTGGCTATAAAGCCCCAACTCAGGTGATGAAACCCCTCAGCCCCTTCTGAACTCCTCCCTCCCAGGTGTCCCTGCTGTGATCCTCCCAAGGCTGCCAAGTTGAGCCAGGTGAGGATCTCCAAAGACAAGAAACTTCCAAGAGTTTACCTATATTTCTCCTTCCAAACGTGCACCCATTACTCAATTTATTTGGAGGGCTCACCTCACAAAAACAACTTAATACAGGCAAATGTCACATGCTGATGATCTCCCTGGGATTCGTGCCCAAAGAGAGAGGTCAAGCACCAGCCTCTTGCTATAAATTCACTAAGCACACCTGCAACAGGATGCACTGAAGTTAAACTTCCTAAAGATCTGATCAGAAGTGGCTGTAGGAAGTTTAAGTCAGGACATCTCTCCTGTAGGGACAGTTACAGGGTAACTGGAAAGAGTGGGTCCCACCTCCCAACACATCCCCAGACAATAGTGCTAGAACGTCTTCTATGCTCAGCTTTCCCCAAACCATCAAACCACCTAAATGGGATAAGAGGCCCGGCTTGGTGGCTTAGCCTGTAATCCCAGCACTTTGGAAGGCTGAGGTGAGTGGACTGCCTGAGCCTGCGGGTTCGACACCAGCCCGGGCAACTTGGCAAGACCTTGTCTCTACAATAAATTTTTTTAAAAATTAACCGGGCATGGTAGCACGCACGTGTTGTTCTGGCTACTTGGAAGACTGAGACGGAAGGATCACCTGAGCCCAGCAGGTTGACACTGAGGTGGCCATGAGTGTGTCACTGCATTCCAGCCTGGGCGACAGAGTCAGACTCCAACTCCCCCCACCCCCCAAAAATGTGATAAGAAATAGCCATGATTATAAGGCAGGATACATCTCTCTGTATGTTCCCACCTCTACCCCAAATCATTAATTCCTAAATTCTGTGAACACGGGTACTGGAGAACAACGGCACAGACAATCCAAGAATGTTTGATAAATTTCCTAATTCTGAAGCATATTATCTGAAGGTTTTGTACAATACTTACCTGTTACATTTGGACAGACATTAGATTGCTTTTCCTTAGCACATGCCTGCTTACAGCTGGGGGAGGGGGGAAGTGGGGTTAGCAAGCCTAAGGTTACAACTCCCCAGCAAAGATGTCATCAAACGGAAAGCACATAACTGATCGTATTTAAATAGTCCATTTCCTAGCAGATTCTCACCATCACTGTGCACAGAGAAACCCAGACCTGCCACCATCCACCAGGGGGCCAGGCAGCCGCAGTTCTTCCCTACAGCACGCACAGGGGCTGAGAGAAATGTGGCGTTATTTCCAGCCACTGCAGTCTTTCAGGGCACAGGAAGGTCTATTCTTGTAATGTCCGTGGTGGAAGGTGGAATCATTCCATCCTTCCATTGGTTTTCAATTTGACTAACCGATTGAAGAAAGAGGCAATCAGGACAGGCACAGCAGAAATCTTCCTGGTAGGAATGTAGGCCTGTGAACCTCAAAACCACTTGGTTTTTCATAAAAGCATAAAGTCTGTTCTCTTTTTTCAAGCTCGATTATTGGAGAGTGTGTCCTGAGGCCATGGGATTGGAAAAATGACTCTCCTGCTTCCTCGGAGTCTTGAATCTTCTTGCTTAGGGGAAGCCAGATCCAATAACCAGGAGGTGAGGTCTGCAGTGTTATTTTACAAACCAGCCCTCCCTATATCAAAGCCACTTACTGTACTGGAAGCCGGTATTAAGTGAACCGCTAGTGTAGTGCATCAAGGGCTTATTGAATATTGATTCCCATTTACGTGACAGCAAAATGGCCTAAGAAATCTTCCCTGGATGCCTCAGTCCCTTGATAAAGAGGGTGTTAGTTTTGTTTTATGAAGCCGGGATCCAGGCCAGTCACATCTTATAGCTCCACTTACTTTTATTTAATAAAAACAAGGGATGATATGAGTGAGGAGGGGGAGTGTGTAGCATCATGTTGTTTTTCAAGAGGATTCAATCTGTTGGCAAAGCAAAGGGAACGAGAGTCAGACCTCAGGAAGGATTTTGCGTCAGACCGTGGGCCAAGGAAGGGAATGCGTCCCAAAGTGGACAATCCCCAAGGCAGATACAGGCCTTTCTTCCAAGAAAAGAGCCCTACTTGGGTGAGATAAGGAAGGAAGGGATTTTGCTGGCCAGCAAACAATGGAAGAGTCAGCTTTCCATGGGAAGGGAATGCTTTTGGCAGAAAGAGAAGAATCATCTCTTGTCAGGGAAGCAGGGATGCAAAGTTTGCCCTATCCCTTCTCCATGTGCCAGATTTCTACTAACCCAGCCCTTATCCTATATGGGAATTCCTTCTAGTCTTCAAATTTTCCAGAAAAAGAGATTATACTAGCCTTCCCACTCCACCCCACTCGCAGTTTCTAGCAAAAAAAGTTCCCTAGTGTTAAACCTTAGTTCTATTCAGCCATTTCTTCCAAATGGTCCCTTTAGAAAATGAGCTACAATATGTTCATGGAAGGACACTGACAGCTCCATCCCAGAGCAGAATGGGGCAGAGTAGGGGTGAGGGAGGAGGCACGGGGGAGAGGCTTAGAAGATTAGCCTCTCCTGGATCCCCACCCTTACCCCTACTTGAACTCAACTCTTAAGGGTAGACACATGACAAAACCTCTCAGTATGGAAGACAGTAACCTCCCAGGAGGCTGAGGCATCTCTCTGGAGAGTTTCAACCACCGAAGTCATTTTCCTCCAGCACGACTACATGGGACTCAGAGGCAGAGGGATGTCGAGATTGAAGACACAGCGACAGGGAGGGGTGAAGAGAGGAGATGGGGAGTGACCACAAATCGGTCAGCCTGCCAAGAGCCACTGACCCCGTTTTAATATCCCAGAGGTTGGAGGCGAGAGTAGAAATCACAGGCTCCAGAAAAAACAATCTTTGAAAGAAAATTGCCTGTCGCAGCCAGAGATATATGAAAGTGCAGTTACAGTCGGGGGGAGCGACTGTAAAACTACACCTGGTTATTGCACTGACTGGCTGACACCATGATGCTTTTGCACTCCAAACAGTTTTGTTTGAAATGAAAAATCCCTACGGACTTGGGTAACTAAGATGGTGTGGGATCAGGTAAGTAGAGAAGGGGGCATGGCCACTCAAGCTTCCGAGAAGAGGCAGATCTGTGACGACCGGATTGGGGGTGAGATGAACAGGGAGGAAGGGGTAGGAGGATCTGGGACTTAGAACTCAGCTCTCATAAAAGCAAGGGGCAAGAAGACAGAAGAGTTCTTACCCCAGAGGTTTTATGCCAAGTTCCACCAATGACTTGTCCATATCTGTCCTCTAACAGTCTTTGTCTGGCTCCCACTCATGTCTGCTTCCTATCTCTTCATTCCTTCACCCACCTCTCACTGCTCCTCTCTCTTGCCCATCTTTGTGTCCTTCACTTCCTCTCTGCTTCTGCCTGACTTTCACTATCTGTTCCTCTAACTATAACTATTTTTGTATCTCTGTCTCCACAGTGTCTGTCCCCCTCGTTATGTTTCCATTTTCTTTACAGTCAACCTCATGTTCATCTATCTGGGCATCATTCTTTCTCCCTTTGAGTCTCTCTGTTCCAGTGAAAAGTGGCCAAGAAGCAGAGAGAGGGAATTCTAAAGACGATTGTCAACTACCTTCTATTAAGCATTTGCTAGGTGCCAAGCCCTCAGTTAAACATTCTCTTTCTTATCCTCACAACTAGTCTGAGTGGTGGGTCTTATTTTATCCCCATTTTAAAGACAGGAAAACAAGATCAAAGAGTCAAAGTAAGACAATACTAAGTGGCAGAGCTGGGATTCCAACCCAGGCCTGACTGGTTTCAAATACTCCACCCTTAATAATTAATGGACAAGAAAAACCAGACAGAAATATGGTGGAAGGGCAAGTAGATGGAAAAAAGCCTGGAGAAAGCTGTAGAGGCAGGAGTCAGTAAGTGTTCCAGACCAATCAGTGGGAAAAACTGGATGTCAGTCCTTAACCTGTTGCCTTCAGATCAAGTGAATGACCAGATCTGTCTAGGAGATCGCCAGCCCTCTCCTGCCTCAAAAGTTGGTGTAAGATTGGAGACTCAGAATGGGGAGAGGGGAAGGGATGGAGGGACAAAAATGAATCACCTATCAGGTACAATGTGCACAGGTGGGAGTGACGGGTGCACTTAAAGCCCAGACCAAAACTATTTGTACCTCCCAAAGCTATTGAAATAAAAAGAAAGAAGGAAAGGAGGGAGGGAAAGAAGGAAAAAAAGAAAGTTGAATGTAAGGGAAAAGGGAACCAAAAGGAACATCTTCCCCACCAATCTGAGCTTAGTCTTTTACTAAATCTTCTGAAGCCAGTCCTTTCCACCTGGGCCCTCAAATTCCTTGTGGGAAAAGACTGGTTCCTTGTGGCTTGGGATGACACTGTCTCACAGCCAAAAACACCTGTTTGTTATGTGTAAATAACACCATCAGAGGTTATACTGGACCACAAAATCCTCAGGCTGGAAGACAGGTCTTTTATCTATCCCCAGTAAATCTCCTTCATTTTAACACTACAGTTCTCTTTGTGTCCTCCTTCAATTCCTTATACCCTTTGCCCTTCACAAAGTTCCCCCCCCCCGGTACTCGTGTCTACCTCTTCAGTTAGAACTGAATCTCAGAAGAAACACTTTAGTCATCCAATTCTTGTATAAGAGACTGTCTTCTAGCTCCCATGAGTGCCTGGCGTGTGCCACGGAGCATGAGATGGAATCTCTGTTATCTCAGCGTCATTACAAATGGAATAATTGGTCATAAAAATTATGCAGCCTGTTGGAAAAGAAATAACACACACACACACACACACACACACTCATTATAGATTCCTGAGATAGCTTCTCTTGGCTAAAATTTCATCTTTTTGCCACATCCCAGTCATCATCAATACCCTCCCACCTCCAAATGCCCAAAACACCGAGTCTTCCCAAAAAGAAGCTCAAGACAGAATATACACTCATAGCCACAGCCTTGTCAGAAGTTTTTCTCAGCTGAACTAACGAAACCTGACCTAAAAGTTGAGGAGTGAAGAAAGTGTACATTCCTTCTCTCATAAAGGAACCGTGTGCAAATGAGTCAATAGTTTAGATACTTTTTGAACTAGAAAGGTGAGATTTCATTCCTCATCAGTCGGTCTATACTGACATCAGTATGAAGTGGGACACCAAGAAAGGGAGCCCTCAGTGTGACAGAGAACACGGACTGTTCAGGACAGAGAAATACTGAACCCAATGCTACAACAGTGGGTCTAAGAGTCAGGTCCCAGAGCCGGTACAAAATACAAGAGATCTCACTGGTGATACATGAAGTGATCAGCCCTATGCCACTCCCATTAGTATTTACTCTGAATGGCTGAAATTCTAGAAAGCATATTCCAGAAGACCTGTGCCCCATCTCCTGGTCCTCACCATCTGTGCCCAGTACCTCATCCTGCCACTTCCGGTCATGGGATACCACTCAAGGATTAGATAATAGCATGCGGTAAAACTCAGAGGGTGGGTGCTTTTGGAGATGCTTAGAGACACACATGAGGTCTTTTGCTCAGGCCATAATATCTGAAGGGCTCTGCTCTAGAAATCACTACTAGAAGACCAAGAAACACATTTCTCCAGCCACAGAGCAAAATCCAGAGACCCAGGGGTCCAGGAAAACATGCACACGCACACACACACATGAGAAAGACTCATATTTTTCCCCATGGCTCTGGGAAAACACCTTTTAGTTATATTATTTTCCCACTCAGAGAACCACCTCCTCCCAGTTCACCCCAACTAGTTTCCCTCCAATTGCCGGATAATCCCTTCGTGCCCCAAAAAGCAATAAGGCAGTGGATCCTGGCATCCTCCCCTGGAGGCAGCCAAGAAGAGCACAACTCTGGCCTGAAGACTTCCGAGCTCCGCCCACCTCACAGTCTGTGCTTCAGTGCATCACAGCTCTCTTCTACCTGGAGTGGGAGAGGAGGGAACGATGTTCCCAAAGGGAGAAGGAACACAAAGAGGGAGGCTGGACACGAGCCAAGCAGACTCAGAGACTGTCTCCAGGTTTTCCCAGCTGTGGACTCAGCTTCTTGGAGTGCGAGCAAAGGGTGAGACGAGACGATTGCTATGTGAAGAACAGGTTTGACTCCCACACCCTGTCTCCACTCTCCATGCCCCTCCTCACCCCCTTTCAGTGGGGTGAGGAAGAAGGAGGGGAATCACACCAGCACCTCAGCCGTTCCCAGCTACAGTCAAACCTCCTACAAAATATGAATCAGCCCCAGCCATGAAGACAGAAACCAGAAGGTTATTTTGAGAACTGGAGCTCTGCTTTCCCCTAGGACATTGGTGGCAAATGTCTGCTTGGGGACAAGGGCTTAATTCCAGGGAAACACCATCAGCCAACTTCATAGGGGAAGTTGGGATACTCTGTCACCATCCTGTCTATGAGACAACAGCAAGGGAGTTCTCACCATGTCAGCCTCGCACCTGCCCCTTGAGAACACTGACTTCTGTACCCCCTCGGCTCTGGGAGTCAGGGCTTAGCTTTCTGAGCAATTCGGTTAGGGACTCATAAATGTGAAGGACACAAAATATCCTCCTTTCTTTCCCCAAAACTATCCATCCAGTTTGAATCTAGTCTAGAGTGTTACTTTGATAATTTTTATGCATACCTGCAATATAAATTACTTATCACCCCTCCTATGGCAGTGTTTCTCAAACTTTAATATGTAGGCCAACAATCTAGAGAGCTTGTTAAAAATGCAGATTCTACCACCGGGCATGGTGGCTCACACCTGTAATTCCAGCACTTTGGGAGGTAGAGGTGATTGGATTGTCTAAGCCCAGGGATTCGAGACCAGCCTGGGCAACATGGCAAGACCCCATCTCTGCAATAAATCAAAAAATTAGCCAGGCGTTGTGGTGCGCACCTGTAGTTCCAACTACTTGGAAGGCTGAAGCAGAAGGATTACCTAAGCCCAACAGGTCAAAGCTGCAGTAGCCGTGATCATGCTGCTGCACTCTAGCCTGGGTGACAGAGTGAGACTCTACCTCAAAAAAAAAAAGAAAAGAAAAGAAAAGAAAAGAAAATGCAGATTCTTATTCAGTGGGTCATGGTGGAATCTGAGAGGCATGCCTAACAAGCTCCTGGGTGACATTAATGCCACCAGACTCCAGACCACACATTGTGAGCAGCAAGGACGTAGCATAGAGTATGCTGAGCCCGGAGCAGATTGCAGGAAGAAGTGCATGCCTTGAGATTGTCTGAGAGGGAAATAAGACCCAGATGAAGAAGCAGGAACAGGATAAGAGAATACTAGATACAGGTTTGGAAGGAGGGTCATGTAACAGTGGGTGGAGCATCTTAGGACATCAGGGAGGATGTCCCAAAGAAAGGACCATCTAGACTTAAGAGTTAGGCAGGGGTCACATGTGCAAAGAGCACATGGGTAGTAGGTCACTTGCATGAGAACTAGCACCCAGAATTGCCTCTCAGAGAAAGACTCCGAGCGAAGAAGTGATAGGAGCTCACTGGAGTGAATCTTCAGGGCCCAGAGGAGAGGGTCTTGAAATTCAGTTAAAGGAGCTAAGAGTGAACAGAAGAAGAAACAGAGCCTCTGTGATGAGAATGGTGCTTTGATGAGCTGATCAAATCACAGCAGAAGGATGCTAGGGGCTGGGAGGAAGGGGGTTTGGGGAGTTAGTGCTTAATGGGTTTAGACCTTCAATTTGGGAAGGTGAGAAAGTTCTAGAAATGGATGGTGGTGATAGTTGCATAACAAAGTGAACATACTTAATACCACTGAACTGCACACCTAAAAGTGGTTAAAATGGTGCATTTTATGTTATGTTATACTTGACCATAATTTTAAAAATTGTAGCAAAGGCCAAGGCCTTAGGGAGAGGACACTATTATCCAAACATGATTGAAACCCAAGGCCACTCTAGACCGAAGACATAACCTAAAATGGGCCTCCTAAAGTGAAAATAAACTCTAACCTTACCCTCCCCCACTCTCCTACCATATGATAGGTTGCTATGTTCTTAAGGATTTGAAAGAAAAACAATCACGTCACAAATGGGTTTCTGTTGTGCCTTTGGGCTCGACCTGTTCTTGAGTCACTGGGAGCTGCTCAGTGGGTGCCGTGCTGCGTCTCCTCACCCCACAGCCTGCAGATGAAAGAACTGGAATGATGGGGAAGGCAAGCTCTTAAAATGCCCAGGCCCCAAGTCCTTGGGAACATGCAGCTGTTTTCTGATTCCACAAGGACATTAGGGAGGAAAGGGATGAGCTGAATTAGTAGAGAATGAAAACAAGCCGGGCGTGGTGGCTCATGCCTATAATCCCAGCATTTTGGGAGGCCGAGGTGAGAGAATTGCCTGAACTCAGGGGTTCAAGACCAGCCTGGGCAACTTGGTGAGACCTCATCTCTACAATAAATCGAAAAATTAGCCAGGTGTGGTGGCATGTGCCTGCAGTCCCAGCTGCTTGGAAGACTGAAGCGGAAGGATCGCCTGAGCCCAACAGGTCAAGGCTGTGGTGACCATGAGCGAGCCACCACATTCCAGTCCGGGCAACAGAGGGAGACTCCAACTCAAAGAAAACAAACTGTGCAAAGAACCTACCAGCCATCAAAGTTGGAAACATTCTCAAGAAGAAAACAGAGGTCTCTCTAAGAGGCCAAAGAAGCAAAGTGGCAGCTCTGCCTAAGCAGGGAGCATGGAAGACACAGGAAAAGGAAGAAAGAGACAGAAAATGCATGCTTGGGCTAGAGAAGGAGCTAAAAAAACAATAGAACACCAGCACAATTTATAGTAGGCAGAGGCTATAAAGAAATCAGCTTGTCCTAAAATAAAAGATGAGGCCTCAAGCTAGACAGCTGGAAGAAATTCCTGTTTGGACAACAAGGGTCTGGAGTAAGAAAATAGGAAACCAAAAACACTAGCTTGGGTAAGTCTGGGGGCAGGTAGAAGAGAGAGGAAGCCCTGCAAAGTCAAGTCATTGTCCTGAACCCGTTATGCAGATCCATCAATGGAGAAGCATCAGTGATACCCATCACCACCCATCCATAGAGCTAGCCCAGAACAAGGACGCCAATGGGCTGGGAAGAGATTGGCTTCCCACCCTGGAATCCAGGAACATTCTCTGCCCCTGAGCAGCTTCTGTCCCTGCTCTCTGCCTCCACCCTTTGTAGGTAATGAAGTGAATCGAGCCACCTGCTCTTAAGTCATTAATAGGAGCAGGGCTTGATGATGGTTTCTGAGTCAGGCAGCCTAGTCAGACTCTTCATCTGTCTTGGAAATCCATCATCTAGGTTGAAGCATCACTACCGCTCTCCCATGTAATCCCCGGCCTCCTCCCAGATCATCATGGCAATTCCCCTGACTCCAAAAATAATGCCCAGGAACTGCACTGTGACTGGAGGATTTCTCCTGTGACTTATGTGTTCATACGTAAGTGGCTGAGGGCTCCTTTCTGAAGTCTCCCCTCTATGTCTATTACTCCAGCAAAAGACATTTGTTTTCTTCAAGGAAAATTTTGTAAGGGAACATGGATCTCATTGGCTGTAGAGGTCAAACAATTGCTGTAGAGGTCGAAAGAAAGAAAGAAAGATTCCCTTGTAGCCCCAGCAGTTGGTGCCTTCTATTGGAGGTTGCTTCTTGGGGATCCTGTAAGTCAGGGACTGTGTTAGGTGCTAAAGAAACAATGGTTGAGAAGAACTAAGCACAAGACGACAGACAAGCAGAACACGATATTTATTCAGCAAACATCCCATAGCAAATCTCCAAGGATGCAGAAGCCAGTGTTGGCAATGACTTTACTCTGAGGTCACTAGACAAGTCGGGCAGGTGGAAGGAATTCGGGGAGCATACAGAAGCTACTGTGCCTAAGACATGATCTCACTGAGCTGGGCATCTGGGTACCCACCTCAACTCAGAGCTGATTACAAAGGGGGTATGACTGGGGCAAATGTCAGGGTACTCTGGGACAGGAAGCGAGCTCAAATCCTGAAAGAGCTGTATGTTTTTTGGTGAGTTACTCAAGCATTCCAGCCCTCACAGGGAAAGTGGATAGAACTGAACAGCCAGGATTTGTACAATATCCAGGTCTTCCGGGTTTGGTAACAGCTTTTTCACTGTCCTTTCCTATCCATCCACCAGGATCAGCCTCTTCTCCCTGACCCAGGCTCCTGTGCCCTCCAGCAGGAGACCTGGACAGATTCGGTGTATAGGATATAGGTTCCTGTGGCTGCAGGGGAAATTCCAAGGAAGATAACCGGACCATGGAGACCTAGACTTAGTCTTTGGTTTCAGACAGAACCATCTCTCTATGCTCTAATTAGGATGACACTGCTGGAAGGTGCTTCCTGAAGCCCCAGACAACCTCTCTGGTCCCTGCGGCTGCCCTCCATCCACAGGCTTCTTGTAGGTACCTTGAGATATCAGAAGAGACAGCTCTACTAATGTCAGAACCTAGAGACTGTACCCTGCTAAAACCCCTACCCTCACCAGCCTCCCCCCTCCCACCCACCCCAGATCTTGAGTCTTTGGAGGAAATGAAAGGGTAGCATTTCTCCCTTACAGCTTCTTGTGAAATGCTGCAGAAATCAGGAGAATAGAAACGAAGATTTCAGCTGTCACCATGGAAACTGGCAGTCTCTATGGCTCCCACACACTCCCCATCAACTCTTTCCCTCCCACCTCTAAGTCATGTAAGCTCGTAAGATTTCTCTTTGTGGCCAATCCACCAATCCATTTGGAACAAAGAACAGAAAAATAGCTGGTTTGGGGGAAAAGGCTGACCCTTGGCTCTAAGCACTCACCTAGGCTGAGTTTCCTTCCGGGTCATCACATCTTGTCTCACATGGGTGCTCCTGACCCCCACCACTCAGTTTCGCCATCTCTTCGATCCCTTCTTCCTGTTCCCACATAGTGTCCCCAGAACCTCTGTCTGATTGGTCCCCAAATATGGATCTTTTAATGTCACGATTCACCCGTTCAGACTTCCCTCAGCCTCAAACTACCAACTTCTATGTTCAGTTGCCTTCATCTCCATCTAGACACATCCTTCAACCTCCCCGCATGCAGACCAACTGTGTTTACAGTCCCCGAGCCTCTCAACCTTATCCAGGAGCCCTCCATTCCTTATGTCCTCCAATTCAGGGTCCTCGTTCCCTGTCCTTGCTTCCATATTCTCAGGTCGTTTCTTATCCAATGGGGTTTCACCAAATATGAATTATTTCCCCTCAGTCATTCCCCCTCTTCCCCGAGTCTTAATTCAATCACCAAACTGGCTGTTTGAACCCCTGGGACCCTTGAGAAAAGAAGGAGAGGAGGGAAATCTCTCTTCATGCTCTCTTTCTAAACTCAGTCCTGCCCTGGTCCCCACTGGGGGCTGTGAGACTTAATTAGCCTTTCCAGATTACTCCAAGATTCTTAAGAGAGGCTCCAAAGACTATTCTGTGCTGGGAGGGATTTTATCGGTGTCTTTTACAGCTTTGTTTGTTCTTCAATCTTTCCAGCTAAGATTCTTTATCCGAGTCTCTTCAGTCATAAAACAACCTCAAAAGGACAAACTGAAACCTAACTACCTAGAGCCACCTTGATGCCTGCCCTGTGATTGAGAAGGGGCCCCTGGATTCCTATGGCTGCCCCTCAACCTCCCCCACCCACCCACCAAGCACCCATCTCAAAACACAGTGTTCCACTGCCTCCCCCCAATCTGGGAAAATGGAAACAGGATGACTCAGGGGGTCAGGGAGGATCAAGGCTTGTTTAGAGCTTTGAGATCCCTGGATGAAAAGTAAAAAGGGTGGGGAGTTGTGAAAAAGTCAGATGAAGCGTCTGGGGCTCAGGAGCAAATTACTGTCCACCCCACCCACCCACTTCCCAGATTGAGGTTCTTAGTCTTTCATAAATGGCTGCAAAACAGATTTGCATCGAAGCATGAGTAGTTTAAGCTAGCCTGTGAAGAACTGCCCAAGCATTTACTTCTTCTGTAGGGAGCTAAAATTGGGAAGACAAACATACAGCTAAGATAGCCTCCGCCTGTTTCAGCCAGATGACCTAAAAGTTTGTCATGAAAGCCCAGCCTCTTACCGTTCTGGTCAAGACTTGAACTTCAGTGGAGAGAAGATGACTTGCGGGGGACTGAGCATGAGGTCTGTTTTCTTTTTAGAGTTACTTGACTTCGCCTCTCCAGAACAAGACAAAGAGTTGGTAACAACACCAGAAGACACCGAAGGGGGGACCCTGTTATGTGCTCTCTCCTTCCCAAACTAAAGCTGAGAACCTACCCCTTCATCTTCCACTCCTTTCTCTTCCCTCTTCTCCTACCCCACCCTCCCTCCCCACTTCTCGCCCCCCTGAAGACTGTTAGTCACAAGTTCTGTGTATCCTGCTTCCACAAAGTCGGTACCTCCATCCGTTCACTTCTATTCCCATGCCATGGTCCTAGCTTAGTCCTTTTATCATTTCCCATCTCAACTTCTACCCTAGCATCCTAACTGATCTCCTTGCCTCCCATTTCTTTTCTACCAACTGCCTCAAGTATAATCTCATTTAAACAGTTTTGCATGTCTTTTCATGCCCTCACTTAGACCCTACAATTCTATTCATATTTCTTTCAATGTCCTTAGATGAAGTCTCTGTGCCAGGTAAACAGGTCATTCATTTACTGAACACATATGCACTGAACATCTAGCTGCTATATATTTGACATGCTGAGAAATCAAATGTGAATGAATATCATCCTTGACCTTCAGAAACTCAGTGAAAGGGTATCTGCATAATGAACATTTGAATACCTAAACCTGAATTGTACTACACATCTTTAAAATAAAAATGTTTAAATTTAAAAAAAGAAACTCAGTGAAAGCTCTGCTTAGTGTTTGTAGAATGTCTTTTGCTTTCCTACTTCCATAACTTTGAACTGTTCCATTCATGTAGAATGTTCTATCTCTTCTTAAAATTTTCCTTAAAATTCTACTGCTTCTATGAAGCTTTTCCTAGCCATTCCATCATAATTCTCCCATCTTTCTCAGAATTTCAATAGCACTTAATTTTCTGTATCACTCACTGGGCTTTGTCGTACTGCTTTGACTTACAATTTTCCAGTGCTATACTTAAATACACACTAGATAGATAGATGATAGATAGGTCTCCCCCAAGTGAGTTTAAGCACCTGGAAGGTAGATACTGCCTTTCTTTTTTGTTACCCACATTTAAGTGCAGTGCCTTATACAGGTGACTGTGCATATAATATGACTGGAGACATCATACTGGCCAATTGAAGAAGGGAGTTGCCAGAATAGAAATGCACTATAGGGTCATGGAAAAAGTAATGGCTCTGAAGTCAGCAGAAGTAAATTTGTCTTCCAGTTCTACCAGTTACTAGCTGAGACCTTATAGTCTGAGCCTAGTGTAAAGATTTTTACAAGGATTTAACCTAATGAGAGAACACGTAGAAAGAGTAAATCAGTGCCCAGTGCCTAGTAAATGCTCAATAAATATTCATTTCCTTCATCTCAGTCTGATTCTGGTAAGAAGGCAGGTTGGGTGGGATAATCTGCTTTGGGGGCTGCTACTGTTTGGGTGCTTGTCCCTCCACATTTCATGTTGAAATTTGATCCCCGGTGTTAGAGGGGCTTAATAGGGAAGTTTGGGTCATGGAGGCGAATCCTTCATGAATAGATGAAGGTGCTCTGGAGGCTGAGAGTGCAAGAGTTCTCACTCTTATCAATTTCCATGAGAGCTGGTTGTTCAAAAATGATCCTGGCATGGTACTTTCCTCCCCACTCTCTAGCTTCCTCTCTCACCATGTGATCTCTGAACACAGCAGCTCTCATTCACCATCTGCTGTGAGTGGAAACTGCCTGAGGCTCTCACCGGAACTAGATGCTGGCACCATGCTTCTTATACATTCTGCAGAACAGTGAGCCAAATAAACCTCTTTTCTTTATAAAACGCTCAGGCTTTATGCCTTTATAGCAACACAAGTGGACCAAGACAGGGGCCTTCCAGCTTCAGCTTGTGCAGGTCCATAAGAACACAACCGAGAGAACCACCAGCCTGCTCGGTCACTGCTGATTCTCCATATTGATTCTTGAAACCCTCAGCACTTAGCTTACTTTTGTTATTACATTTGTTATATCCCAACCTCCCTTCTCTAGGAAGCTTCCCACTCTACTTTCTCTTAGAATCCCCATAGCTAAGAAAATGTGTCCCACAACTCTAAGTCTGGAGAACTAACTTTCTCCATCCTCCCATTTCCTAGGCCTGTTGTAATTTTATTACCCCTTTCTGAAGCTGCTTAAACCTTCTTGGATATTGGGTCTCCAGGTCTGAACATCCCAGCAAGGAGCCCATTCTCCTCCTCAACCTCAACCACTATCTCCCCCAGCACCTCACAGATGTTGTGAAAAAGTTTGAGGACAGTGATCTGAGCAACAAAGTGGCCAGGAAAGTCTAATACCTCCCCATGCAGGCTGAAATAAGTCAAGGATCATCCAATGTGAGGCAGGACAGATGATTCAAGTTTCTCTCCATTTTTCTTTAGACGCAAGAAAGGGTCTAAAAAATAGAAAAATAACTCAACAGGTTAAAATACAGGAGTCTCAGCCCAGTGGAGTCATCCTGTCCCATCCCTGCAGGTATTAGCTGCAGCAGCAGGTATTGAAAAGGGCTGAGAGAGCTCCTTAGACAGTAAAGGAGAAGGGAGGAATGAGTCAGCAAGAGCTGAAAACAGGGTTTTATTCAAAGGGAAGAAGGCCGTGATGCAAGCTCTAGTGAAACAATGTACTCCCTGTGTCTTCACACCCCCCCAACCCATCAGGCTTCTACCTCCCTGTCCTCCCAACACTCCAGTCAGGTCATTGACCAAGCCTTTGGTCAGAACCAGGACAACAGAAGAAACCTCCTAAGAGCTTCTCTGGTTTCCATCTAGCCCTTCCCCAATCATCAACCTTCACCTTCACCATCTCCTGATCTTCCCCTTTCTCAGGGGCCCGCAGTACCTCACAATTATCCCTGATTTCAGAACAGCATTCCCCATCTTAAGCTTCAGAGCTTAACTTCCTGCTGTGATTTCACAATGCTCGCTCTGCTTTAAGCAAAGCAACCCTGCTTCCATTCTCTCTACCTCCAAACACACTGACCTCTGTCTAACACATTCTTTACTTTTCTTTCCTTTCCTTTAAAAAGGTCGATCTCTTTCTTTCTTCCAAGTTCTGCTCAGTGTTCTTCTCCAGGAAGCCTTCCCTAAGTAATCCAAACTTCTAATTCCAACCCCGCTGTTATATTATGAACTCTTAGTATCTGGTATACAGTTTACAATGCCATTTGTATGCACTGCCCTGGCTCTGACTTGTGTAGGCTGACTCCTTCTTACACTAAGAGCTCCTCCTCCCCCTCAATAATATTTTGAGTGTTTTATGTTCAGAAGCAAGCATAGAAAGAGTCCAACTTGCAGAGTTATAAAAAGTGGAGTGGGCAACTTGTGGGGGGAGGATGAGTAACTTGTGGGCAAGGATGAGTAGAGGATCACAAAGGTGGGAATATGGGATGTAGATTTGAGATAAAAGGCATCAGGACACAAAGGTACAATCACTAAGCTTTTCTTCATTTTCTGTCTGCACATACTTCCAGGCTGGGTGTTATACAGAGAAATTACACAGATGGTCTTTCTGTACTTTAAGGTCTCATAATATAGTTACAACGATATAATAAATAAAGAACAAATGAATCCCCCAAAAAGCAAAAAGGAAAAGCACAAGATTATAGGTTGAAATATTAAATACTAATATTCCACAGAAGTCAGAAGTAAGTGTAGTTCAGAAAGAAAACCAAGAGCTGTGAGAAATGAGAGGGAAAGGGGTTTGAAAACTGGAGTTGGGGGGAGAATGAGGTGGGGTTTCCTAATTCAGTCACAGTGAGACCAAGGAAGTCATCACTCTCCTCCAATCCAGAAAGGCATCCTTGAAATGAAGGAACTTCTGGAATGCTTTGAATGGCAGGAAAGCGATGACTTACCAAAGAGCACAGCCCGTTTGAAAGAAAGTAGAAAGTTGCCAGGTGCAGTGGCTCATGCCTGTAATCCCAGCACTTTGGGTGGCAGAGGCAAGAGGATTGTCTGAGCCCAGGGGTTCGAAATCAGTCTGAGCAACTTGGTGAGACCTCATCTCTACAAAAAATTTTTAAAAATTAGCCAGGTATGGCAGCGTGTACCTGTAGTTCCAGCTACTTGGAAGCCTAAGGCAGAAGGATCACCTGAGCCCAGCAGTTCAAGGCTGCAGTGGCCGTGAGCATGGCACTGCACTCCAGCCTGGGTGACACAGTGAGACTCCAACTCAAAAAAAAGAAAAAAGAAAGAAAGAAAGTAGAAAGTGAACACGTAGGCAGGGACCCTAAGGGATATGCCTGAGCCAGGTGGCAAAAGGGTTTCTCTCCAGTCCCAGTCCTTCACCACTCATCCATGTAATCCTAGGCCGACAAAGCTCCCTGGAACAGAGCACTGTTCCCAACAGGACTGAACTGGTTTGAAAGGGTTCTACCCCACCCCAAGCCCCAAAGTTCCTTCTACTCCCTCCTGGAGGGCAGAACTTCAAACCCTGAAATACATCCTCTCACCAATACCCCTCACAGCTACGTCATCCTTCATCAATCAAAGCACTCTCATCTTGGTGCTCTCACGCGAGGCTCCCAGGTGCTGCTGAATTTCTAGCCCACTCTCCATGCAAAATATGAAACCCCGTATCATAAATAGACACAGTGCTCCTAACATCTACTTCACCATGACTGGTGCTCAAGAAACACCAAGAAGCCGGGCTCGGTGGCTCAGCCTGTAATCCCGCACTTTGGGAGGCTGAGGTGAGTAGATTGCCTGAGCCCGTGGGTTCGAGACCCACATGGGCAACTTGGCGAGACCTCATCTCTACAATAAATCAAAAATTAGCCGGGCATGGTAGCGCGCACCTGTAGTTCCAGCTACTTGGAAGACTGAGGCGGAAGGATCACCGGAGCCCAGCAGGTCGAGGCTGTGGTGGCCGGGAGCGGCCACTGCATTCCAGTCTGGGTGACAGAGTGAGACTCCAACTCAAAAAAAAAAAAAAAAAAGAAAAGAAACACTAAGGAGTGAAGGGTTGCTGAACTGATTAAATGTCTTAATTTCAGCAAAGTGGGGTGAAGCTTGATATCAGAAATGACTTTCTGACTATGTGAATGGGAAACTACTAAGAGCCAGAACCAGTAATAGTCACAGAATTGATCAGCAAACTTTCAGGCCAACATGGACCTCCAAAATGTCTTTTCCTCCATCCTCAGCTTCTAAGAAAGGAAAGAAAATCATATTTATTCTATTTCTACTATGAACTAGTAGTAGATACTTATACGCACAGTAACTCATTTGTCCAAGCCATACTCCAGGCCAGCCCTTCCAGAAAGATTGCTTATACTTTTTCTTTAATACCCTACAAAGAGGGTAACTTCACACATTCATCTGATGTCTTCCTGCTTCCATTATTAAGGTTTCCTTCGGAATAAGGACATTGCTTTAACGTGCAGTTTCAACGCTTTCCATCCAAATCTTGTCTCTTCTCAGCCCTGCTGTATCACGCTTTCCTCCCTCACCCTATCACCCCTACCTATATCCCCGCATACAGCTTGTTTTCTTCTCTCCTGGGTTCCCTGCATCCTTTTCCACATCAAAGGCAAATAACCCTCCCTAAACCTCTAAAAGGTAGAGGGAAAGAAAGAGAGGACACTGGGCTAAGGTGGGAGGCCTTGAGCCAGGAGAGACTAACGAGGGTGGGGGGAGAGAGTCACCCGCCCTCCGTCAAGGTGGCTTTGCCTGCAGTTTTTATTATGCATCGATTTTCTTATCCATCTTCTTTAGAGCCTCTTAGATCTTCAGGCTGCGGCTGTTTCTCCAAATTGTCATTCACTCCAAGCTCTCTAGCTCCTTGCAGCAGCTAAGAGAGGGATATGGGGGGGGGAGAAGGCAGTCAAGAGAGGTGAATGGGAGTTGCTAGGTAACCGTTGCCAAGGAGCCAGTACCAAAGAGCATCCCAAGCTGCCTGCTTATTCCAACCTACCCCCTTCCACATCCTCCCCTCACTGAAGTTCTCTCAGGTCTATAAAGCAGCTTGATTCTGTCACCTTCACCACTGCAGAGCTTTTCCCTGGGTGCTTCAGGTGGAGGGCTGCAGATTCCAATGCCTGGGAATCTCACAGTCCTAGACATGGGCTTGTCATCATGGGTACCCATCTGCCTTTCAGATGGCACAGACAAAAATAAATGACTACAACAGTTTACGCAATTAATGAAAAGGAAGATCCTGTCTGCACAGACAGATTACCTGAGGAAGCCTGTTCAGAGGGTGAACACAGAGGCCAAGTGGAAAGCCAGACAATGCCCATCTCCCAAGAGAATTTGAACCTCCTCAGGGCAGCTATTTGATCTGAAATTTCATGAATTCCAAGAACACAAGATATGTCCTGTTTCAGTATCAATTCCAAACTAAAAGGACATTTTGATGATCTGAGATTGTGACTATAAATTAGGATTATCCATGACTGCCCCCTCAATTGATGCAGATACTTAGAAAGTACTGCATAATATTTTATAACAAACTTAGCTAATAAATTCCGTTTAACTCAAATACATATTAGAAGCTCACATTGCTTCAGGATGGTAGGATGTGTACATAGCAGGAGAATTGTTTTGGGAAGGGAAACTGTCTTTGGGTTAAACCAGTCTAGAATTCAAATTTTACCACAAATAATCCAAAAAGCAGATAATCGTTCTTCTGCCAATAACCCCAGAGTCACCTCTGAGGCTAGTGTGGAGGAGGTTAGCTAATGATCACAGATTACCCTGGATCTTCACAAGTATCCTCATTTTTAAATTGGCCAAGGGCATTCTCTTCAGTAAAACCACAGTTCCTACTATATGCCACGTATTGTTCTTGGTATAGCCAAAAAGGGTCTCTCAGCCATCCTCCTATCACTACTGAGAAAAACAGGCTAGGTGCTGTGGCTCTTGCCTATAATCCCAGTACTTTGTAAGGCTGAGATGAGAGGACTGCTTGAGGTTAGGAATTCAAGACCAACCTGGGCAACATAGTAAGACCCTGTCTCTTAAAAAAAAATTTTTTTTTTAATTAGCCAGGCATGGTGGCATGTGCCTACAGTCCTAGCTACTTTAGAGGCTGAAGTGAAAGGATCACTTGAACCCAGGAGCTCAAGACAAGCCTGGGTAACATAAGGTGATCCTGTCTCTACAAAAAAATAAAATAAGTTAGCCAGGTGAGGCGGTGCACACTTGTAGTCCCAGCTACTCAGGAGGCTGAGGTGGGAAAATCACTTGAGCCCAGGAGGTTACAGTGAGCCATGAACACGCTACTGCATTCCAGCCTGGGTGAAAGAGTAAGACCCTGTCAAAGAAAGAAAGATAGAGAAACAGAGGGAGGGAGGCAGGCAGAAAGGGAACGAGGCCAGGAGGGAGGAATGACCCCACAATCGCCTTCAAAATCTACCAGAGTTTTCCACTGCTGAGAGTCAACACATCTTAAATTTTCCAGATGCTGCTTCAGACCAAACAGGGCCATTAAGAATAAGAAGAATTATTTTTACCTAAAGACCTCCAATAGAGAGTTTTCCAATATAGCACAGTGGTGATGAAGAGCAAAACTTAAGAATCAGACATAATTCCATGAGCAAAGAACTTCTGTGAAAGGAAAATAATAGCACTTATTCCGCAGAATCCTTGTAGAATTGAATAAGACGGAGTATGTACACTGTTTTAACCTAAGTGCTTAATAAATAGTTGCTGTCATTACTGTCAAAAGCATTATTATCCCTGGCCTACTCATAACTGGATAAACAGACAAATAAAAATAGGGAACCTGTTTACCAAAGAATCCCAAGTTTCTACAGTCATCTCGACTTCCAAAACTGCACTAATTATCAGCTAAGTGAAGCCGAAAGGTTGGGGCTATGTCTAAGAAACAACATGGCCAAAAAAGGTAACCTACACTGAAGCTGGGATAGAGCTGGAGTAAAGCTATGATCTTGACCCATGCCATCTCCTACAAAACAGACTGAATTATGAAACTGAGTGGGAAAAAAGAATGGGTAAAGGAACACTGCTCTATAGGACCAAGGAGTTCCTGTTCCCCTGACTCTTTAACCACGTTTTACTTAAGTCCCTGTTACCTTCAGCCCAGCCCCGTTTATTAGGAAAGATGGGCCAGGAGGCAACTGCCCCCGAGGCCACCCATGTCAATGTCTATCATACTTTTCCTGACAGTCCTTCCTGATGCTAACCACCATGACTTTTGCTGTACCCAAAGCCCACTCCCTCATGTGTCTTGTCCCTAAAACTCATCTTCCTACCTCGTCAAAGTGAGTGTCATAGACGAAGGAGGTGGGAAGGGGAAGGAATAGAAATGAGAAAGAGCCGGGCTTGGTGGCTCAGCCTGTAATCCCGCACCTTAGTGGATTGCCTGAGCCCGTGGGTTCGAGACCCGCCTGGGCAGCGAGACCTCATCTCTACAATAAATCAAAAAATCAGCCGGGCATGGTCACGCATGCCTGTAATTCCGGCTACTTGGAAGCTGAGGTGGAAGGATCACCAGAGCCCAGCAGGTCGAGGCTGCGGTGGCCGGGAGCGGCCACTGCACTCCAATCTGGGCGACAGAGTGAGACTCCAACTCAAAAAAAAAAAAAAAAAAGAAATGAGAAAGAAAAAAGGCAAGATGGTCAGGTGGTGGGTTGAGGAGGGTTAAGAGGATCGAATGGAGACAGGGTGAGAGAGGCTGCACAGGAAGAACGGAGTGGAGCAGATGAAATGTGTAGAATGATCTCCCCTGCTTGCTAAGTGGTTATAGAAAGAAATAGGCCTGGTGAAGGAGGGGAGAGGAAGGGGAGAGAGGAATGATGAGGGGGCAGACAACTTTGCTGCAGGAAAAGGGAATACGTTTAGGTCTGAGGGAAGAATTCCCAACACAGAGCAGTTCTGGTCTTGCAGAGTCTGTAGTGCAAGAGACTTGAGTCTTCAAGATGCTCTCCCAAGTGAGATTGGTCATCGGAGTGTCTGCTCAAGGGCAACTTGACAAGATAAACTCTCATGATGTAGGATAAAGGATCAGGGAAGTTACTAGCAATCTGGTCATTTGGAAAGGGGTTGGAAAAGGATAAAATGTGAAAGTGGAGTAGCTCATAGAGACCACGACTTTGACTAAAGTCTCCCCACTCTCTTATCCCCTGATTTAAGAAACCCAGAGAGGATGGTTGGCCCTGCTTCCTTCCTCTCGCCCCCATCCTTTCTTCCTCCTCCCACCATCCTTTAAACACAGCTCCTTAGGGAAATTTGCTATGTTCATCCACAGTGAGGTCAATCCTGGTACGGGAATCCACCCCGGCCTCCAGTGAACCACATCCCTATTCTGTCTGCCTAAGAAGGGAACCAGTATTGTTGGCATCCACTGAGGGGCAGACTCCAGAAAGGACTTCAACTTGAAACTAGAATATTTGCACATCACAGAAACGATGAACTCTGTGCCCTACCTAAGACTGGGATCCCTGGGTTCAGGAGTCAATTTAACCATTCCTCTGCCTCTATATATGTTCTTGCTTCACTCTTCTCTTTCCTTTTTCAATAAATGTTATTTTCTGTTCCATATCATTTACCTTACATGCACGGCACAAAGTCTCTTACCAGATCTAAAAGCAATTTCAGCTCATAATCTGAGGTTCTGGGCCAAATGCAGGTAGAAATTCCACAACTTCTCCTGCATGCTTAGGTACAGCAAGTGGTCCCACTTGGACAAGAACTTGGCTGTTTGACTTGAAAGACGATGTAGATACCACTACTCGAACTTGGCTGTTTGACTTGAAAGACGATGTAGATACCACTACTCCAAAGTGCCTGTCCATCTCTGATGATCAGAAGAAGTCTGTTTTCTTGTGCCTTTAGAAGCTAGAAGGAACTGTAATTATTTTCCTTCCAACAAGTACCTCTTCAAAATCAACAATATGAGTTGTCTTTGTCTATGTCTATGTCTCTATGTCTATGTCTGGACTATGGAGCAAAGAGGCAGGGTTTATCTTGAAGCAAGAGTTCAGTCTCTATCCTTGTTCAGAACACCACTTGCAAAAAAGCTGATCCCAGTGGGGTGTACAAAGGTCAAAAAGAGGTGAAGGATACAACCTCAATTAGAGAAACTTACGTTAGCCAAAGTAAGGCGTTCTCAACAGTCTAAGGTGTTCCTTAGCATCACCAAGGAGGCCAAGTCCATTGTGAGAGGGAGAACCCTTAATCCTGAGCTAGCAACCAAAATGTGCTATCCCAGCAGGAAGCAGGGGCTGGGAACGTGACCGATCCTCTGGAGACATTAACTAATGCCACCAACTTATGCCAGGAGAAGAGGAACAGGAATGTGGTCAAAGGAAGCCCCTGGCAATGAAAGCATGGCCCAGGCCTGCTAGGAACTTGGCAGGCTGCATGCTTCTCATAGCTCTGCTGCCTCCGACCTTGAAGCAGGGATCCAGGAATGACAAAGAGGACTCTGAAGTCCCTCAGGGAACATCTTCTCCTCCCCAAAAGCCCAAAGGCCCCGACCAGCTCCCCCAACAAACACAGAGCCCAGGAGCTGCCGAGGCGAGATGAGAGCTAAAAAGGGAGTCTTTGCGACAGAAATTCACCTCTCCCTTTGTCTACCTCTGTCTCCATCTCTTTCCCAGCACATCCTGGGGCGTTATTTCAGAGGCCTCCACCTTGATCTGTCTCCAAGTCTCTAGCAAGATCAAAGCTCTTAACACCTGTTTGGCTTGCCGACTCTGAGGCTAGAGAAGAGGGGGCAGGGTCCATCCTGAGGCGAGGGGAGGGCCCTGACTTCCCTTTTCCCAAGTCACAGGGGAGGGTAGCAGGCTGGCCCAATGAAGGAGCCAAACCTAAGATTAAGTTGAAAAAGCGCCCCCTGGTGGGAAGGCTGCTACCCTTACTCTATTATTGATTTGTATTATTGTCCTTGTTCCGGTTATACATTGAATCAACTCATAATCAGAGTAGGGCAAATATGTTACAGTGATCAGGAGCCCCTTTCCTAATCTGTGTCTAAAGGAGATTCCCTGTTAGTCTCTAGCACAAGAACCCGTTTACTTCCTTCAGGTACTAATCACAATTGGTCATCGTTTTATTGTTTTCTTGCTTATTGTCTGTCTCCTACTCAACAATCTCTTTATCTGAATGAAATAAAGAACAAATGATGAATAAATCAATTACAAGGGGATAAACCCACCAGTGGGATAAAAAATTCCTAATAATATGATATATAACTGGAAGCATCATGTCCACGTCTTATTAACAATAATATCTTCAACCAGTATGTACAATGCTCTGTCCATATCTCCTCCCGTGGTCTCTTTCAGCTACATATCGAATACCACTCATTAAGTGTATTTCACAGGTGTTTAGCTCTATATTAAGCACTGTGTAGATAAAGAAACACACACGGGACACAGTCCCTCTACTCCAGAAGCTTCCATTTGAGTAAGGCAGGGAGGGAAGAGGCACAATAACTATAACCAAAGGCCATGGATGGGGAGACTGGCACAGTCAAAGAAGGGCAGGCGATCCAAGGAAGGAAATGGTTTCTGACTGGAGTTATCCAGGAAGGCCCAGACAGGGCTACCTTTTAAACTGAGCCATGGTGATTGTGTGGGATTTCAGTAATCAAAGATTGGGAGGGGGAAATTTCAGGGAAAAGGTAATTGCTCATGGGAAGGAATTCTTGACTTTGGGCATCATTTGATATTGAACTTCTGTTGATCACTAGTGAATGAAATGCAAAGACCAGTGAAATCCAAGGTAAAGCTGCAGAAGCCTGAGGCTTTAGGCAGGAATGACAGGAACCAGGACCTGGGTCCCAGTTCAGGTTCCATCTGTCACCACGTTGCTTACATTCAGTCTTTTGTAAAGCTTATACAAGGTTCAGACAGGACAGGATGCCTGTTGTGCCTCCTCCTCCATCGCTCATCTCCCCTCTCCCCCCACTGAGCTCTTTATTAACAATGAAATGATTTCTTAATCTCATTACCAAGAAAAGCACAAAGCACAGAAAAGCATATGCTTCGCAAATTAAGCTGGGAAATTTGCATACCTAGGGAAAAGGAGTATGCCCTCCCTCCCCTTTCCTTCTCGAGTCAATTTTCCTCGATCTTCTGACACCATATGTCAATAAATATCTATATTTCCTCCTGCCCTGGACAGGAGATGCTGTTAAATGTCAAATGTAAAGTAAAGTTTGTCATAAAAATCCCTCATAAAAAAATCTCCCAACTACCAGCATTGAAAGATGGAGGAGGGGAACTCCTATGTTGTGTTTGCCTCCTAATAATGTTCAGGTCATCCAGTCTCCTGCTTCCAGGGGCATCACAGACAACCTTTTCTTAAAGTTTTCTAAAGAAGTAAACAGAGACATCCAACTCCTCTTATCAGCAAAAGCCTATTCTGGCTTTTTTTTTTCTTTTGGTTTGTTTTTTTGTTGTGTTGTGTCGTGAAAAAAGAACCACTATTTAAATGACCAGTTTCAGGCTGGGAAGATAGCTTGAGGCCAGGGGTTCAAGAACAGCCTGGACAGCATAGTAAGACTCCGTCTCTACCAAAAAAATGAAGAAAAAGATGAAGAAAGGGGGGGGGGAGGGGGGAGGAGGAGAGAAGAAAGAAGGAGGAGGAGAAGGAGAAGGAAGTTAGTTGCACGTTGTGGTGTGATCCTGCAGTCCCAGCTACTCAGAAGGCCGAGACAGAAGGATCATTTAGCCCAGGGGTCCGAGGCTGCAGTGAGCTATGATCCCACCACTGTATACCAGCCTGGGTGATAGAACAAGATGCTGTCTCAAAAAGTAACTAAATAAATGACCAGTCTCTCCCAATCTCAACTCTAGATTTCTTTTTTTTTTTTTTTTTTTGAGTTGGAGTCTCACTCCATGGCCCAGACTGGAGTGCATTGGCCACTCCCGGCCACCGCAGCCTTGACCTGCTGGGCTCTGGCGATCCTTCCGCCTCAGCCTTCCAAGTAGCTGGAACTACAGGTGCGCGCTACCACGCCTGGCTAATTTTTGATTTATTGTAGAGATGAGGTCTCGCCAAGTTGTCCAGGCGGGTCTTGAACCCGCGGGCTCAGGCAATCCACTTACCTCAGCCTCCCCAAGCGAGGGATTACAGGCTGAGCCACCGAGCCCAGCTAACTCTAGATTTCTTAATTAGTATATGTTTAAATTCTCCTCTCTCTGGGATGGCCAAAGTATAGCATCCTGCTTAGAAGCAAAAAAGTGAACTAAATGATTTCTCAGAGCACCTCCCAGCAAGAGGTTCTAAGAGACAGAGGGTGGATGTGCAGGCGAGACACACACAAGAGCCACTGTGTATCAGGCCAGAAAGTAAAGGATGGAGGGGCTTGCCCTGCAGTTGCTGTTTCTCTCTCTCTCTGCAAACCTCCTCTGATTATAGCAGATTTATAGGGGCCCCAAAGCAGCCCAGCATCTTAGCCATAAACTTCCCAGAAAGAAAACTCACTGAGGTTCCCTTGAGAGGCGATGAAAAATAAATATCAGGGTTTGGTACAAACACATCAGCCAGGACCAGGGTGGAAGGCAGCCAGTTCCCTATAGCTGGTTTAACTCATTCAGGATGTGTACACACACACACTCACATGCGCACACACACACACACACACACACACACACACACACACACACACAACCATATGCACAAAGTCTAACAAATTTACTCAGGTTTATAGGCCTGCCTAGATGAGTGTATCCCACTGTTTGGCGCATATTTCCAGTTGAATGCAGACATAAGTCCATGTAGTTTGCATACACACATGACTTTCAATGTCCTGCCTCTCCCCACTCCGAGATACTGCCTTCAAGGTGGGGCACAGTGAAAATGAATGAGGGAATGTCTGAGTAGAAGTTTGCATGTGTCACCAAATATGTCTCTGACTGCATTGCCAAAAGCAAATAGAAAGTGTTTTACTTTGTTTTTTGAGTCGGGGTCTCACTCTGTCACCCAGGCCGGAGTGTGGTGGCATGATCACAATGATCACGGCTCATGGCAGCCTTGATCTCTGGGCTTAGATAATCCTTTCACCTCAGCATCCCAAGTAGCTGGGACTAAAGACGCATGCTAATTTTTTTTATTTTTTCTTTTTGTGTAGAGACGAGGTCTTGCCATGTTGCCCAGGCTGTTCTGGAACACCTGGGCTCAGGCAATCCACCCACCTCAGCCTCCCAAAGTGCTGGGATTACAGGCGTGAGCTACCGCAGCCAGCGTGTTTTTTATTATTCACTATTAGAAGTATCCACTGTCTTTTGATTACTGCTACATGCACCATCAAGTTTCAAAAATCATCTACCCCATACTGAGCTGCTACTCTGTGCAGAATACAGCACAAGTGTTAGCAACAGAGTTTTGCTCCAACTCGGTGCAATGCCAGTATCACTACTCATTTTGCACAAATCACTTGACTTATCTGAGATTAGTTTCAACTTCTATAAAGTGGGGATAACCCTATCTGCCTCATGGAACTGTTGTATTACATAAGTATGTAAACCACTTAGAACAACGTATAGGGCATGTGCTCCACAAAGGGTAGCTATCATCATCATTACTGTATTAGGAATTGGAGCTAATACATTGTTCTTTTATTTCTTCCAATAAAAGAACAATAAAGAATAAAGGAGAAGCTCTTATCTCTTTGAGAGTGGTAAAAGTCTCATTGATGAGACAAGATAGATGTAGAAAGAGTGAAAGGACAAGGAAAACTAAAACTCTTATTTGAGCCCTAAAATGCAACTTATTCTCCTAAATCTAAGCCCTGTTTTGACATTTTTGGCCAGAGTTTTAAAGCTCTGATGAGATAGTTTTCTTCCATCATTCATCACCCCCATCTCCACCATCAATATACCACACGGCCACCCAACCTTTCATTTGAGTGGTTGACTGGAGCATCCTTGGGATGGAAAAGATTGTGAGAGTTTATTTTGCACATTTCCCTGTTTCAGGACAGGAGTCCCCCCGAGGAATTCCAAACCACCTGAGATGACCACGTGCATGGCCAAAGAGAATCTGCATCTTCCTCTTTTCCTCGATGCTCCCTCTAACTCCTGAAAGTTCTTCCTTATGTTCAATTTCAATCTATATCCCTTCAATATTGACCTTTCTTTGTCATTCATTCTTCTTGAGGATAAAGTACTTAAGAAAAGTTCTCCAATGGTACATTTTTCCCATTGACTATAATTCCAGGTCCCTGGAATTCTATGTCTTGTATATTTTATTTGTCATTAGCCCATCGCAAGATCTTTTAGACAGCATTAATTCGGCCCCTAGAGGGGTATAACCCCTTATCCAGTCATCTGGTCTCTCCTTAGAGCTTTTGAAAGACAAATATCCTAATTTCCATTAGCGATAGTTAAGAACGCCCACTTCAATCCCTCCATCCCCATAATCTCCTCAATTAGTAGCATTAGTATCATCAAATTGTCACTCATTGGATTAAGGGACAGTACAGCCCTGAGGCAGAGGCATGACTGATATGACCTCTCCAGTCCCTCTCAGACCATCCATATGAAGCAGGGGAAGCAAAATCAGCAGCAGTCCCAACCCACGCAACACTCGCCCCAGGGGAACCCCTGAGGACCAGGCAGACTCCAGCGTGGGCACAGCAGGCATTTTCCCAGAGTGGGCAGAGCGCCAAACCCTGGTATGATGACTGGTGTGGGAGGCCTGGAGACAGGGAGGTGAGCCAGGGCCCACACTCCTCCAAATTCAGTTTCCCCAGCCTGAGCCCCTCCTCCCACTCTCTCAATCCCAAAATTCCTCAGACCCTTTTCATACCCTTCCGTAGTGCCCATCCCAGGACAGACACCTATCACTGATCGCCTAGACCAGTGTTTCTTAAACTTTAAAGAATATACACACTTGGGGAACTTGTTAAAAATGCAGGTTCCACTTCTACACTGTTGGTGGGAGTATAAACTAGTATAACCTCTGTGAATAACAGTGTGGCAATTCCTAAAAGATCTAAAAATTGACCTTCCATAGGACCCCGCAAACCCCCTCCTGGGAATATACCCAGAGGAACTCAAATCACTCTGTGAAAAAGATACCTGTACACACATGTTTATTGCAGCATTATTTACAATGGTAAAAACATGGAACCAACCGTGTTGCCCATTGAAAGAAGGCTGGATTTTTAAAAATGTGGTACATACACATGATGAAATATTACACAGCCATAAAGAAGGACAAAATTATGAACTTCGCATCAACTTGGATGGACTTAGAGGCTATAATACTGAGTGACCTATCACAGAAACAAAGAAGTATCACATGTTCTCACTCATAAGCACCACCTTAAGAAATTATCATCATACTATAAGAAAGGGACTGGTAGTAGTGGGAAACTGCCAGGGGAGGAGAGGGCACACCTCATCAACAAGGGTACCCGCATAATGAACATTTGTTTACCTAACCCTGAATTGTACCCCATATATTCAAAATAAAAAAAAAATTTAAATGCAGGTTCCAATCCAGTAGATCTGGGTTAGGGCCTAAGATTCTGTATTTCTAATAAGCTCCCAAGTGATGCCCATGATACTGGTCCATGGACCATTCTTTGAAGAGCATGGATCCAAATGCCTATAGCAGTTTCTACAAGTGTATTTCTACAAGATGAGTCCATCTATCCAATTCCATCTGTCTACCTATCCTCCAGATAGCAATGAGAATCATATCTCATACTTTCCTGATCTAGAAATCTCCCTCCACGGCACAGTACACCATACAAACCTGGTTCATAAATTCTACTTTGAATGTGAGAAACAAGCATCCCTCACAACAGTCTCATTCTTGCATGACTTCAAAGGTCCATGTAGCCTAGAATTACTGTCCCAATTCTTCTCCAAGCCGCCTGTCACTCTTTCATTTCCCAAATTGCTTCATAGGCATCCTCCTTCCGGAAACATCTCTTGACAAATATCTTTCTCAGTTTCTACTCAGACCTTCCCCTTCCAAAGTAACAATGTCTAAATCCCTGTCTCCTTACTACTTTCTCTTATTTCAGTCCTAGTCTTTCTCTCCGTTTTGGATGTGAATTCTCACTGCCAAAGAATCTCTCAAAAAGAGATTTCTCGCACCAATCTCTCAAAAAGGCATCTGAAGGAGTTCGCAAGTCTATAGGTAACCCTGCCTCTAGTGGATTTCCCTGATGTCACCTACTCCCTGTTGGGAATATTTCAGAAATCACACAATTAATAGAGTAGTTTTCCATCCTTCCTTCCCAGGGCAATACAGAGGGAAGACACTGGCCTTTCTTCTTTGGCAAAGCATAACTCTCTGACTGCTTCAGGAAAGGTGCCTGTTGTGCCCACGCTGGAGTCAGTCTAGCCTTCAGGATTCCATGGAGTCAGGTGGAGTGGGTGGGGCCTTCTCTCAAATTTCTCTACCTCCTGCCCCTCCCCAAATTCCATGGGAACAGCTGGAGAGGGACTAAGGGAGGTTGTTTCAGGCATTCTCCCGCCTCAGGGTTGTATTATCCCCTTGTTGCTCTTTGAATGAACACTGTTCTTATTGTTGACGGAGGAGGTCTGGCGGAAAAAGAGGACCTAGTACTTGCCCTGAACAAGATTCCACCATGATGGAATAGACAGGGTAGTCACCAGGACTCAGGTACAGTCAAACAAAAGCAAAACTCGAGGCAGGATCTGGGACAGTTCTAAATGCTAGAAGGATGGAGAGAAAGACTGTTTGTCTAAGAAGTCTCCTAGAAGATAGTTTTAAAGGAGTGGGACAGTGCTAGCTTGAAAGGAAGGAGAATCTTTTGTAGCAAAGAAATGTATAAGACTCAATTCAATTAAACAGACATTTGTTAAATGCTCGCTATGTGCCCAGTATCTAGCAGGGTGCTGTGGGGAAGTGAACAAGATACACTCCTTGCCTGTGGTCTGCAATCTGGGGAAAAAATAAAGACACGCAGAAAACTGGGTGCGAAAACTGTTTTAATCTAGGAGGTTTTTGGGGTTGGTTTTTTTTTTGTCGGAGTTTCATTCTGTTGCCACAGCCACTGCAGCATCGACCTGCTGGGCTCAGGTGATCCTTCCACCTCAGACTTCCAAGTAGCTGGAACTACAGACATGTGCCACCATGCCTGGCTAATTTTTCTTGATTTATTGTAGAGTTGAAGTCTCCCCAAGTTGCCCAGGCTGGTCTCGAACTCCTGGGTTCAGGCAATCCTCTTGCCTCCACCTCCCAAAGTGCTGGGATTACAGGTGTGAGCCACTGCACCCAGCTAAATATTTTCTTTTCTTTCTTTCTTTCTTTTTTTAGGTAAAGTCTCACTCTATCACTGAGGTGGAATGCAGAGGCATGATCATGGCCACTGCAGCCTCCACCTGCTGGGTTCTGGATATTCTCTCACCTCAGCCTTCCAAGTAGCTGGAACTTCAGGCATGCACTACCACGTCCAACTAATTTTTTTTTAATTGTAGAGACGAGGTCTTGCCATTTTGCCCAGGCTGGTCTCGAACCTGTGGGCTCAGGTAATCCTCTTGCCTCTGCCTCCCAAAGTGCTGGGATTACAGGTATGAGCCACCGCACCCAGCTAATCTAGGAGTTTTGTTAGATGAAGGTGAGTGTTAGAAGGGAGTTTTTGTTTTCCTCACTTCATCTTTATACATGGAGGAGCTTCAGCTAGAGGTCTGGTTTTCAAACTGTGGTCCCTGGATTTACAGAATCCACATCACTTGGGAGCTTGTTAGAAATGCAAATTCTGGGACCAGGAGCGGTGGCTCACGCCTATGATCTCAGCACTTTGATTTATCGTCTCTACAATAAATCAAAAAATTAGCCTGGTGTGGTGGCACGTGCCTATAGTTCCAGCTACTTGGAAGGCTGAGGTAGAAGGATCACCTGAGCCCAGCAGGTCGAGGCTGTGGGACTGGGCGCGTGCCACTGCACTCCAGCCTGGGCGACCTGGGTGACAGAGTGAGATTCCAACTCAGAAAAAAAAGATGTGAATTCTGGGCTCCACTCAGACCTACTGAATCTGAAACACTGGCAGCAGCAGGGCTCAGCATTCTGGGTTTGAATCAGCCCTCCAGGTAATGCTGCCACCCGCTGAAGCTTGACCACCACTGAACAGATTACAATCCCTAGCCTCTCTCTTGCCCCCTCATTCTCTGTGACTTCTTTGAGTCGTGAGTTGAAGAGCCAGCACTGATCATGCCCAGCTCAGCCCCTTTCTGGTTTTTGTTTTGTTTTTGTTGTTGCTTTTGTTTTCAGAACCAGCCTGCCCACAGGACACATGTGTTCCAACCTGCTCCGGCACGCCAAAAATCTAACAAAAGCAGGCCCTGGCCCTGTGGTGGGAGGCGGCGGGTGTTCAGCGCTCTGTGACTGAGAGGTAAGTCTGTCTCATCTAGGAGTGCGGCATTAGGAAGCCAGTGCAGCTACAGGCCCAAAGCTGGTGGTTGAAACATCTGTCTTTCTCCAGTGTCTTGTTTATCAACTGGTTCCAAACACAGGAGGGAGGATCTGGGGGTTTAGTAGTTGCTTTTGTTTTCGGAGCCAGCCTGCAGGTTGTCACACACTCCATCAATGGGTTTTAGTGAAAAGCTAGCAGGTTCACACTGCTTGTGTAGAAAGACCTAGCTGATAGAGGAAAAAGCAGAAGAACCAGAGGAAATTCTAGAATATTTTCCCTAGATAGACCCTTCTAAATCATCCATTGTCACCTCTCATGGCAGAGATAAAGTAAAGCAAAGCTTTGAAAGATCGAGTGCCTTGTTCAAGGTCACACTGCTATTTAGCAATGCACACAAGACTAGGACCCAGGACACCTGACTCCCAGCAGTGCACTCCATGAGCAGGTAGACCAAAGCAGACAGTAGTAGAGAAACTCTGAAGTCCAAGACTATCCCTATCGCCAAGCAGGAGAACCAGCCCAGGGACTTTCAGCATGGTTAGTAGGTTCAAAGTCCGAGTGCTTTGTGCTCACAGGAAAGCCCTGGCTCCAACCCGCCTGTCCAGTTGCCCCTGCACGCAACTCTGGCTCAAGGCACGTAGCCTGCTCGAGGTGCTTCAGAGCACTGCTTCACTTTCCTGGGCTTTTCCTAATGTTACCCTCCCTGCCTGGAATTCACTTCCCAGCCCTGTCAACCCCTCTTTGTGGTGAAATCCTAACTGTCCTTTAAGAGAGTCAAATGAAGCCAGCCATGGTGGCTCACACCTGAAATCCTAGCACTTTGGGAGGCTGAGACCAGAGGATTATCTGAGCTCAGGGGTTTGAGGACAACCTGGACAACTTGGCGAGATCCCGTCTCGGCAATAAATCAAAAAATTAGCCGGGTGTGGTGGTGGGCACCTGTGGTCCCAGCTACTTGGAAAGTTGAGATGGAAGGATTGCCTGAGCCCAGCAGGTCGAGATTGTGGTGGCCCTGAGCATGCCACTGCACTCCAGCCTGGGCAACAGAGTAAGACTCCAAGAGCCAAGGGCTAATCCTCCACAAAATTTCCTCTGGTTTCACCAATCAGCCTTCACCACTGTACCAGCCAAGAATGATCTTCCTCCACTTTGAATTCCCAAGACACTTTATTCATGTGGTATTGGGGCATTTACCACTTTCTACTTGGTGTTGCACCTACGCCTTACATTTTTGTGTTAGAATATCATCTCTCCTACAGTATCCCTGCATAGTACCTAGAATATGGTTGCACAATAAATATTTAACAAGCCCATTATTCAGCCAATCAGCCAGAGCTCAGAAGTCACATGGCAAAGAACACATCACCTGTTGCAGCCCAAATGTCACAGAAACTGACACCAAAGGATGTCATAGAAAAATCAACCCTGATTTCCCCCAGAAAGAGCTCCAATACCTCCCAACATTCTGCTTTTTTACGCACCACATGACATAATCCCATTTGGGTTCGTCTAACTCATGTAGCTTCATGTACTAATTAAGCTGTAAGACACAACAGGGCATGAATTTATTGTGCAATAATTCACACGCGGGATGTTTGCGCAGTGCTTGGGCGTGAGTTATGACACATTAATTCACGGCCTAGAGGGCCTCATCGCAATTACAGAACCATTTTTTAAATATCATCTGGGTTTAAAATACAAATATTGGTCCCCCCAGTCTTAAAACCCTTAGCCCCAAAATGCAGTGAGTTGCCTTTCTCCTCATTCTACATCTCCTGCTCAGCTGTCCTGACAGTAAAAGAAATCCAGTCCAGCCCCTCATGTGACTTACCCGAGACCACAGAGCAAGGATGAGGGAGAAGAGGGTCGAGACCTCATAACTACCTGCAAGAAAGAGAGGGACTGGACCTTGGGTAAGGAAACCCCAGAGGAGAAATGGATCCTGCAGCCAACTAAGGAAGGAGAAGGGCCAGAAAAGACATTTTTGAATTCTGACATTCAATAAACCCTACCCAAAGCAATCAGGTGAAATTCACTCTGATTTTTATGTCCACAGGTAGGAGAGTGTGATGGGAAGAGAGAGGAGAAATAAGTCACTGGGCTCAGAACCTCACAACCAAAAGCCATTCCTTCTGCCTCCTCTCTCCCTGGGTTCTCAGAAAGGTGAGCTCACTTCTGTAGACAACTCTGCTCGCTAGCCACACCATGCTCTATAAACAACCTGCGCCATCTGTGATGTCAGCACCAGCCGCCTGGAGAATCTGCTCTGCTCTGGAAGCTTCTATTAAAACACTCACTTATAACTCCCTATTAATTTTTCACGAGGAGTTATTTTTAACTTGCTCAAACCATTGTCTGAATATGCCAAATATATTTTCTTAATGAACGAGCCCGGCGTGTGGTTCCTCCTTCCTCATATTCTCCTGCTGCTATTCAAATGGTCCCCTCCGCATGGGGTTCAGGGCTTGGATGAGCAACTCACAGCAATGCCCCGGAAATGAGTGGAGAAGAACAGAGGAAGACACAGGCCCACCCTTTCCTTCCTACTCAGGCTCTGGCTTTGAAAGAATCTTGGGAAATGTTGACAGTATTTGTTTGTTTGCTTGAGTCAGGGTCTCACTCTGTCACCCAAGCTAGGGTGCAATGGCACAATCATGGCTCCACCTCCTGGGCTCAGACAATCCTTCTGCCTCAGCCTCCCAAATAGCTGGGACTACAGGTGTGTGCCACCAAGCCTGGCAATTTTTTTTTTTTTTTCTGTAGAGACGAGGTCTCACTATGTATCTTAGGCTGGTCTCAAATTCCTGGGCTCAAGCAGTCCTCTCGCCTCAGCCTCCCAGCAGTGCTGGGATTACAGGTGTGAGCCACCAGGCCAGGCAAGTTGACGAGTTTTTGAAAACAGAAAAATCAATATTGAAAATTCTTCTCTACAGATTATTCAGAGGGACCCTTGGGTTATTGGATCGGCTATCACTCTACAAATCCATCCAGATGCCTTTATTTGGCAATTGCCAGTCCCAATATTATGATTTACTTGCAAGCGAGATAAAGACAGTCAACTCTTAATTCAAGGAATATATCTAAACTATAAATCCGATTGAGTTGTTCCCCCACTTAAAACCCCCAAGTGGTTCTCCTCTGCCCTCAGAACAAAGCCTAAACTCTCCAGTATGGCCCTTTCCCATTTCTTCATCATCAGACCTTTGCTTATGCCTCTGGCTTCACCCCTTCCCAGTTGATGCTCCCACCAGGCAGTTCCAGACTCCCCTGTCCCCCTGCCTCTAATGCCCTCTCAATCCATCAAGTGG
The DNA here is from genome assembly GCA_027257055.1 of Cephalopachus bancanus. Taxonomy (NCBI): domain Eukaryota; kingdom Metazoa; phylum Chordata; class Mammalia; order Primates; family Tarsiidae; genus Cephalopachus; species Cephalopachus bancanus. Next base: position 168,032 of record JAPVLO010000385.1, on the reverse strand, counting down.
CTAATGCCTGTTCACCTTTCAATTCGCAGTTTAGAAATTGCTTCCCCAAGAAGCCCCCGCATCTTGTTCTCTGGGTTGGGTGCCCTTCCTACGTACTCTCCATAGCACCTGAGCTTATCCCATTTGCCATAAATTATCAAGATTCCAGTTCAGCTGTCTATCTCCTCCACTAGACTCTGAGTTAGGGGCCCAATAAATATTTGCTGAACAAATGTACAAACAGAGAAGAGAAAACCTAAAAGAACAGATAATCCAGAATTCCTATCTACTTGACTTTGAGATACATACTTCGTAGCCAAGCAACCTTTATAAATCTGACTCAGGTAAATATATAAGTGGTATAACACTCCTTGTAGAAGGCAATCAAAATGAAAAGTGTGAAGGGAAAACCAACTGTGATAAAACCTTGACCGCAGATAATTCACGGCATGTATAAGCCACACGTAGGTGATAAAGAAATGTGTGCCTTTGTGGATACTTGTTTTAGAAATATCAGGCTGCCTTGGGTTGTGGGAAATCATATTGTCCCCACTTAGAGAATCCCTACTTATTTGAAGGAATCATGCTCAGCCCCTGCACCTAGGTAGGACATTACCCTAGGCCAGAGGTTGTCACCCGGGGGTACATAAGGAAATCATAATAAAGATACCCAGGGAACATCTTCCAACTTCATACTCACATCCTCTGGAGATTCTTTTACAACTAGCCCCTTACCTCTCCTGACTGCTTTAAACCATCCCAAGTGGCAAGGAATCATCCTAGATTTAAAAGAGAAGAGGCCAGGCGTGGTGGCTCAAGCTTGTAATCCTGGTACTTTGGGAAGCCGATGTGGGAGGATTGCCTGAGCCCATGGGTTCGAGAACAGCCTGGGAAACTTGGCAAGAACTCATCTTTACAATAAATTTTTAAAAATTAGCTGGGTGTGGTAGTGCGTGACTGTAGTTCCGGCTACTTGGAATGCTGAGGCAGGAGGATCGCCTGAGCCCAGCAGGTCAACGCTGGGGTGACCATGAGCATGCCACTGCACTCTAGCCTAGGTGACGGATTGAGACTCCAACTCAAAATAAATAAATAAAATAAAAGAGAAGAGATTCTAAAACTTTCCTTCACAGGAAGACAGCATAGTTTGCTTGTTCGGAGTAAGAGCTCTGTAGACAGGTGGTTTGGGTTCAAGTCTCAACTCAATCACTTCATAGCTAGATAGGTCTAGACAAATTATTTAGCCTCTATATGCTTTAGTCTCCACAGCTGTAAAATGGGAGTAAAAGTAAATACCTCATAGGATGGTTATGAGGATTCAATGCAATAATGCTTGTAAAGTACTTAGTCCAGTACCCAGCAAACAATATGTACTTGATACAGTCTCCCTCGTATATAATATTAAAATCGGATCCAAAGTCCCCTAACTTTTAAAAGCAATTCATCTTTATAAATCTAGCCTCAAAATCACCCACTAAAACGTGAGCCTGTTGCCTGGCCCTCATGAGAAAATGAAAGCCATTTTATTTTATATAATTGATCTGGAAGCTCTAACAACTCTAATTAGACAGCTTCTGGCATGCTAGTGCCAAACACCTTGAGGTCTGAGGCTTACTGAGTTAGAGCAGGCATTAGAAAGTGTAAGACGGCCAGGTGTAGTGGCTCAAGCCTGTAATCCCATCATTTTGGGAGGCTGAGGCGAGAGGATTGCCTGAGCCCAGGGGTTTGAGACCAGCCTGGGCAACTTGGCGAGACCTTGTCTCTACAGCAAATCAAAAAATTAGCTGTGTATGGTGGCATGCACCTGTGGTTCCAACTACTTGGAAGGCTGAAGCGGAAAGATTGCTGGAGCCCAGCAGGTGGAGGCTGTGGTGGCTGTGAGCATGCCACTGCACTCTAGGCTGGGCTACAGAGTAAGATACTAAAAAAAAAAAAAAAAAAGTGCAAGGCTCCACTATAATAATAACTGGCATTTATTGAACATTCACTATGTGTACTGCACTAAGTATTTTACCTGTACTTCCTCACAACAAGTCTAAGAGATAAGTCCTATTGCTGTCTCCATTTACATACTAGGAAACTGAGGCTTAGATAAATTAAGAACCAGTGCAAAATCACACAGATAGTAAGTGATCAAACCAGGATTTGAACAAAGACTAACGCCAAAACTCGAGGTGAACTCCTGTGCTACCCTGCCCTCCCTTTCCTGGCTCTACTGGGACCGTGCACGGGTTTCCTTCAACACCCCAGTTCCTAAAATGGGCAGAGATCAAAAGAGAGACCATAGTGGCTACCTGAACCTCGAGAATTCTGTCTTCTTTCCAATCAGCCCTGAAGGGGAAAAATGATTAAATGAAGACCACAACAACAACAATAATAAAAATATCTTTGCCTGTGGATGCCTCGTGTTATTTCTGGAAGAGATAGGATGGAGTACTGTTATGGTAAGAGCAAAGAATATTGAGTCAGAATTTCTGGAATTGAGCCCAACTCTTCTATTTAACTATATAAATGCAGATAACTTGCTTAATCTATCTAAGCCTCAATTTCTTTATCCATAAAATGGGAATAATAATGCTTGCCTTACTGGATCAGTATGAGAATTAAATGAGAAGATACAAACTGTCACACCCTGCTGGTGGGAGTGTAACTGAGGCCATCCCCCAGATGCCCAGTCTTAGTGGAATTACATGTGCACACGTCTCTAACCTGGCAGTCCCACTCCCAGGTGTATACCATAGGGAAACTTCTCTTGGGTCTATCGAGAGGCCCATGTAAGGAAATTCATCACAGCACTGCTTGTGGTAGTAAGAAGCTGGAGGCAACCCAAGAGTCTATTACTAGGTGAATATATACATAAAATCCTCTGTCTGAGCATAGCAGTCAGAAAGAATGAAGTGGATTTACATATAGCAATATGGATAGAGCAATGTTAAGTGGAAAAAGCAAAAGCAGGTGTCTATAGCACAATGTCATTTATGTACATTAAAAAAACAGTCAAAACAACACTATATGTTTCAAGGATGCAGACATAGCAATTTAAAAATGTAAATCGGTCGGGCTTGGTGGCTTACGCCTGTAATCCCAACACTTTGAGAGGCAGAGGCAGAAAGATTGCCTGAGCCCAGGAGTTTAAGACATGCTTGGGCAACTTGGCAAGACCTCTCCTCTACAATAAATAAAAAAAATTGGCAAAACCTGGTAGTACGCACCTGTAGTTCCAGCTACTTGGAAGACTGAGGCAGAAGGATCTCCTGAGCCCAACAGGTTAAGGCAGGAACATGCCACTGAACTCCAGCCTGGGTGACAGAGGGAGACTCTGACTCAAAAAAAAAGTAAATCAAATCATGTCATCCCTCTGCTCAAAACCTTCCACTGGTTTCCTTTCTTTTCTTTTTTCATTCACTGAGTGATTATAATAAAATTTAGAGACCTCAGGGAAGAAATTAAGGGAATTAGCATTAGATGGCTCTAATTTGGAGGGGGAAGTAAGAGAACATTTACCATTTGAGGGTCAACAGGAGATGTGAGGTGTGAAAAAACTCTAGGACATGTACTTTTCCATCTGCATGATATTAACGAGACTGCCATTTTAAGCCCTCAATTACAATCTGCAACTGCTCATCTTTTTTTTTTTTTTTTTGAGTTGGAGTCTCACTCTGTCACCCAGACTGGAGTGCAGTGGCCGCTCCCGGCCACCGTAGCCTCGACCTGCTGGGCTCCGGCGATCCTTCCGCCTCAGCCTTCCAAGTAGCTGGAACTACAGGTGCACGCTATCACGCCCAGCTCATTTTTTGATTTATTGTGGAGATGAGGTCTCGCCAAGTTGCCCAGGCGGGTCTCGAACCTGCGGGCTCAGGCAATCCACTCACCTCAGCCTCCCAAAGGCACAGGATTACAGGCTGAGCCACCGAGCCCGGCTTCTTTTCTTTTTTTAAGGATCTCTATTGTTTATTAATTATATTCAATGTGCACATGGGTCATTTATTAATCTTTTGACAATCTGAGAGGAAAAACCAAAGCTTAGGGGAAGAAAGGCCAAGGCTAAAATTACAGATTTGATAATTATATGCAGAGAAGTAGAAACTGAAGGCATGTGATTGAATGAAACAGCTAAGGGAAAACATATACAAAGAAGATTCTATGAATAAAGATGGTGAAAGGTAGATGTCTTTCCCTTTTCTTATTCAGAGTATAAGCCAAGATCTGTGTTTACAATGGACCACAAGGTCTTGCAGTATTTGCATGGACCTAGCCACCCTATCGACCTTCTGTTTCTCTCTTTTCTCACTCATTTTGCTGGAGCCACTGGCCTTCTAACCTTTCTGACCTCTTAACATACCAGGCGAGATCCTGTCTCAAGGCTTTTGTACTTGCTGTACCCCTATACCTGGACCACTCTTACCCTAGATATTCACATAGCTGATCCTTTGCCTGCATTTGGTGCAATAGTAAGATTTTCTTACATTACCCTATATAAAGCTGCAGTCCACTCCTACCCACAACACAACTTATCTCCTTCCCTGACTTTTGTTTCTATAGCATGTATCACTATTTTAATATATTTTGCTCATTTATTTGTTCATGATTTGTCTCATCCCATTAGAATGTAAGCAACAAAAATGTAGGAACTTTTTTATTGTTTTGTTCATTGCTGTATTCCAAGCACCTACAACTCTGTCTGACACATAGTAGGCACCTTATATTTTTTCAACGGATGAATATATCTAAATAAACATATAGAAGGCTGGGTGCGGTGGCTCAAGCCTGAAATCCCAACACTTTGGGAGACCGAAGTGGGAGGATCACTTGAGGCCAGGAGTTTGAGACCAGTCTGAGCAACACAGTGAGATCACATCTGTATGAAATTTTTTTCTTAATATGCCAGGCATGGTGGCATGTGCCTGTAGTCCCAGCTACTTGGGAGAATGAGGCAGGAGGATCCCATGAGCCCAAGAAGTCAAGTGATCTATGATCACACCACTGCACTCCAGGCTAGGGGTTAAAGAAAGACCCTGTCTCTAAAAAATAAATAAGTAAATAAGCAAGCATATAGAGTATGGACTGGAAAAGCACTTGCTGAGTCAGGAGTAGAAGCTCGGGCTGGGTATTCCAATCCTTCGCCATCCGCGACCTAAGGATCGAGTGTCAGGGCGGCGCCAGAAACGGACAAGTTCATGAAGCCCGGGAAGGTGGTACTGGTCCTGGCTGGACGTTATTCCAGACTCAAAGCCGTCATTGTGAAGAACATGGATGATGGCACCTCAGATCGCCCCTACAGCCATACCATTGTGACTGAAATAGACCACTATCCCTGCAAAGTGACAGCTCTGATGGGCAAGAAGAAGACTGCCAAGAGGTCAAAGATCCAATCTTTTGCGAAAGTTTATAACTACAATCACCTCATGCCCACAAGGTACTCCGTGGATATCCCCTTGGACAAAACCGTTGTCAACAAGGATGTCTTCAGGGACCCTGCTCTTAAACGCAAGACCCGACGAGAAGCCAAGGTCAAGTTCGAAGAGAGGTACAAGACAGGCAAGAACAAATGGTTCTTCCAGAAGCTGTGGTTTTAGATGTTTTTTTGTTTCAGTCATTAAAAATTTTTTTAATTCTCCCCAAAAAAGGAAAGCACTTGCTGAATACACTAAGGCAGATGCCTCTTGTAAAGAAGGAAAGTAGGAAGAGTGGTGAGGGATAGAAGGAATCGAAAGGGGCCTCACACGAACTGATACTGCTGCGTGCCATGACCCGGCGTGGCGGGGAGCTCATTCTGTGCACTTGAGTGTCCACGAAGGAACTTTATGACATAGCATCATGAGTGGACACTTGAGCTTCCCTCTACTTCATTACACAGGGGTCCTTGGGCCCTTCCCACTTGCTGAAGAGGAGTGAAACTGGCCCTCCAGACAATGTATGAAGATACCAGGGTGGCAGCCTGAAGAACAGACGACACAGGAGCTCGGTCATCCCTTGTGACTCCGAAAAAGCATGCAGAACAAATGACCAACAAGGCATAGGCAGAAAAAGCAGACACGTGACTGAGAGCCTGAGAGCTTAACTACAACCCTGTGTGTAACAATAAAGAGAAACATCTTCCCCCAGTGCATTCTCAGAAACACCTTTCCATGTGCACCTTTCCATTGGCACTTAACTCTAATGGTGCCTAATCAGTCTGGTTTCTTCAACCCAGCTGTCAGAACCGCTCCAGCCCTGCCCTCCTCTGCCTCAAGCCCAGCACCTCATTCCTAAATCAGCCCCACACATCCTGATGTGCCTTGCATGCGACAAGCCTTTGGCCAGTGGCAGTTGCTGGCCTAGCCAGGGGTGCCTTCCTCACTCGCCTCTGTCCAGTCTTGACCCTCTAGCACTTCCCAGCCTATCCTACAACCTTCCCTCCCACATGTAGAAGTTTTTCCTAAGCCATCCTGGCTGATTCCCCTATCTCCAACCTTCCTCCCCATTCTGCCAGCATTGATAGCCAGTCCTGATGTTCAGTGGAAACTAGTCTTCCTTTTCTGTCTAGTGGTGTCCTAGGAGCATCCCTTAAATTCCTTTCCAGTCTAGAAGCTTCCAGAGGGCAGGGCCAACATTCATGTACCTCCTCCCTCTGAATGTCACACTCCCATGACCAACCCTTGTTACCCAGGCAAAGATCTGCTCATAATTGTACCACGCAACCAAAACAGATACTTAAGACAGAGAAAACAAATACATCAATGTTTTGCCTGACCGCTATATCTTAGGATTCCTCGAAGTAGGAAATTTTTTTTTGAAATAGAGAAAGGGCCAGAGAGAGGTGGGAACAGAAGACTAGAGTACGCACAATCTTCTATTTTAAGAGCATTTCCTGAGGACATTTCCTAATGAGAGCCCTGGGTCTGTGAATCTGTTTAATTAAGGAAACAGCCTCTCCCAGAGGAGGTGCTTGGCTCAGGGGAGGTGCTTAAGGAAATACAGAGAAAGGCCAGAGAACATGAAGCCAGCTTGTATGAATTCCATAATGCCCCCGGCTCCCTCCTTCCCTCCCTCCTTCCCCTGTGTTTCTCTCAGTCTCTGAGCTCTTTCCAAACTCCAAAACAAAAGTTCCATCCCAAGTAGCCAAGAAGAGCTCATGTCACATCCAACAATCCACCCACTAAATTGCAGGCTGTCTTGTTTTCCCAGCCAACCCCACCCACTCTCCTTCGTCCTAGAGGTCATTGTGTTCATTCCTCTGTCTCTAAGAAGGGCACTGCCCTCACTCGGGAACTTTCCTTTTCAAAACATTTTTCCAAGGAAGTTGCGCTGGTTCCCTTGGTTGGGTATCAACAATCCTGCCAATCAGGAAGTTGGGCCTCCTGGCTCCCTGCTGAGAAGCTTCAAGTACAGTGTGATACAAGTTGCTCTGCTAGACATTTTATAAAGACTTGGGAGAGGAAGGCCAATGAGGCTGCTAAATCATTATTTTCAGGTCTCAAAATTTTAAAGAAATGTGTTCAAAATGCCACATCTTCAGGATGGGTGTGGTGGCTCACTCTTGGAATCCCAGCACTTTGGGAGGCTGAAATGAGAGGATCGCTTGAGGCCAGGAGTTCAAGGCCAGCCTAGGCAACATAGCGAGATGTTGTCTTGATAAAAATAAACATAAATTAGCAGGCATGATGGTGCATGCCTATAGTCCCAGCTATTCGGGAGGCTGAGATAGAAGGATTGTCTGAGCCCAAGGAGGTCAAAGCCGTGGTGAGCCGTGATCATGCCACTGCCCTCCAGCCTGGGCCACAGAGTGAGACTCTGGCAAAGAAAGAAGGAAAGAGAGAGAGGAAGGGAGGGAGGGAGGGAGGGAGGCAACATTTCCAGAGATTACATCAATCCCTTTGCATGCAAATACACCTCTTTTTCTGATCTCAAATTACATAAATTCACGACTCCTTAAAATTTCCTAAGAATGAAAACTCTGGAGCCAATCAAACCAGCGTCTTCCAAACAAACAAGTATAAAATTTTCTGGATATCTAAGCTCCTCCAGAGTTTCCAAAGTCCTGACTCAAGCCCCCCTACAATTTTGGTAGGAGGTAGTCAAAAACAGAAGAGTAGAGACTGAGTTCCAGGTGAGAGCTTTAAATAATAATAACCGCAGTGTATGTAGTACAGCAACACTTCCAAATTGGAATCAGTTCAAAACATACAAGAAAAGATAAACAGTGCAAAGCCATCGTGAAAACTGGTCTGAGCAATCTATCCAAAGTCTAGAAGAAATTAATTAACAAAGCCCAATGAAAAACAGAATCTTCTCATATTCTCTTTCTGTATGAGCCTTTTCTAGAAGTCTGTGTCAAGTCACAGCCATTCATTCGTTAAACAAATAGTTACTAGCCCCCAACTATTCAGCACTGGGTACACAGCAATGAAAAAAATGCAAAAATGTTCCTTCACTCAAGTCACTTTCATTCCAGCAGGAGGAAACAGACAATAAACAAAAAAGTAATAAGAATACATGTTGTGTTAGACTGTGGTTAGTGCTGTGGAGAAAAGTAAAGCTAGAAAAGGTTAGGATGTCCTCAGGTAGGAAGCTGCAGGGTTTTTTTTGTTTTTGTCTTTGTTTTTTAAACATATTTTTTATTTTAAAATTGTGGGGTACAGTTAAGGGTTAGGTATACAAATATGCATGTTCAGGCACCCTTGTTGATAAGGGGTGTCCCCCCCGTCCCTAGACAGATCTTGACTACCATTAATCCCACCTCCCTTCCCCTCCCTGCCCCCCCCAAAGTTTCCCACCACTGTCAATCCTTTTCTTACAGTATTATGATCGATGTTCAAGGTCCACTGCAGTTTTAACAAGAGTGGTCCAGGAAGACCTCGCCAAGAAGATGCCACTCCACCGGCAGCCAGGAGCAGGTCAGAGAACCAGCAACACAGATCTCTGAGAAGAGCGAGTGGGAAGACTACAGTCATTTTTAATGTATTTTTTAAATTGTGATCAACTATACATAATATAAAATCTACCATTTTAACTGTTTTTTTTTTAATTTTTATTTTTAGTCAAAGTCTCACTCTGTCTCCCAAGCTGGAGTGCAGTGGCACACTCATGGTCACCCCAGTGTCAACCTGCTGGGCTCCAGTGATCCTTCCAGTTCAGCCTTCCAAGTAGCCAAACTATAGGCGCATGCTATCATGCCCGGCTAATTTTTGACTGATTATAGAGACAAGGTCTCGCCAAGTTGCCCGGTCTGGTCTCAAGTCCTCGGGCTCAGGCGATCCACTTGCCTTGGCCTCCCAAAGTGTGAGTTAACTGTTTTCAGATGTAGCATTAGATACGTTTACATTATGATTCAACTGTCATCTCCATCCATCTCCAGAACTTTTTCATCTTCCCCAAGTAAAATTCTATAACCGTTAAACACTAAGTTCCCGGTATATCATCTGAGTGGAATTATACAATATTCATCTTTCTTTGTCTGTCTTGTTTCATTTAGCATAATATCTTCAAGGGTCTTCCATGTGGTGGCATGTATCAGAATCTCCTTCCTTTTTAAGAATAAATAATATGCCACTGTAGGTATAGACCACATCTTGTTTATCCATTCATCCATTGACAGACACTTGGGTGGCTTTCACCTTTTAGCAATTGTGAATAATGTTACTATGGATATGAGTGTGCAAATATCTTTCCAAGTTCTGCTTTCCCTTCTTTTGGATATATTCTTAGAAGTGGAACTACTGGATCATACGGTAATTCCATTTTAATTTTTTGATGAACCCCCTTACCGTTTTCCACAGTGGCTGCATCATTTTACATTCCCGCCAGCAGTGCACAAGGGTCCCAGTTTCTCTGTGTTCTCCCCAGTGTTTGCTGTTTCCTGCTTTTTAAATAATAGCCATCCTAATGGGTGTGACGAGGTACCTGGCCATCTTGGGCTGGAACAGAGTGAGACAGGAGGAAGAAGGAAGGGAGGAGGTCAGGGAGAAATGAAGAGGCCAGATCACTCACGGAGAGCCTTAGAGTCACTGTGAGGACTTTGGCCTTTGCTCTAGATATCATGGAAACCGGCTACTGATTTTCACGTTCTTTGAACTAAGTATGTGGTTCTCACGCTAAGGAATAAGGCTCCTCCAGAGTCTGAAAACACAAGAGAGAGACGGGTTCTGCAGAGTTTTCAACAGACGTTTCCTGGTGCTGACGACAAAATGAGAATGTGACAGCTGAGGCATTCATCCACCTGCCTCTCTCTCTAGATACCAAAAAAGAGATGCTGGACACTCACCCTTGGGAGGTTAACATGACGGATGACTTTCATCGAAGTTGTTCACTTTATGGATATCTTTAGCCAGGATTCAATCATTTAAGAATCAAACAAAAGCAATGTTTGTATCATTCACTATTTTGGTTTACCTCCTCCATTTTTGTGGATCACCAAGACCTGACATGGAGATGGACGGCCCTCTTTCCCAGAAACTGGTGAAATTAAGGACTCCAAAGACAAGTGTAGGTAGACTCTCGGAAAAAGAGTCTGAGTCATGTGAATCAGGCACTCGCAAGTCTTGCAAAATTAAATAGATGAATTCAGTCCCAAGCCTCAGATGCCTCAGGAAGGATTGTCAGAAACGTCTGAGATGATCAGAGCTAGAGAGAGAAAGGGCCCCAAAGGGAAGCCTGAAAACACATTTTTGAGAGGCAGAGAGTACCTCTCATAACCTCACTTCCCTCAGGCGACAGGGATGAAAGCTTCTACATCAAAATGAGAAGTCCAAGGAGTTATAGATTTTCTCAACAATAAATAATCTGGAGAGAATGGCCGCCCAACCACCGTTTATAAATGTTAGAAAATACACACTTGTGTGTGGTGAGGGTAGGGAGATGGAGGGCGGAGAAAGAGAATTATGGAGTTGTCCCCTCTGGGAAAGGAGGAGGGACAGAAATCAATTTTCACTATGGCATTCTTAGGATTCAAATGGGGGACAGGGGAGGGAAGTATGGTAAAGTCTGGAAACCTAAATAACTAATTTGTCTCAGCAAGAAAACAGGCCATGTGCGCCCAGGTGCTGAATGCTGTTTTCTGTCCGTCTGAGGACAACCCTATTCGTCCTCCTGTCTCTCTACACGTGTAAAACCTACCCCCGTCCACCAGGGTATATAGAAACTCCAAACTCCCCCAGTGTCATAGTCCCTACCTCATATTCTCTTCTCTGTGGTCTCATTAGTGAAGTCTTGGGTTACCCTTTTATGCCCAAAGATGTATAATAAAAATCGGACTACGGGTGGCTCAGCCTATAATCCCAGCACTTCGGGAGGCCAAGACGAGTGGATTGCCTGAGCCTGAGGGTTCAAGACCCACCCAGGCAATTTGGCAAGACCTCGTCTCTACAATAAATCAAAAATTAGTAGCACATGCCTGTGGTTTCGGCTACTTGGAAGGCTGAGGCGGAAGGATCGCCGGAGCCCAGCAGGTTGAGGCTACAGTGGCCGGGAGCATCCCACTGTACTCCAGCCTGGGCAACAGAGTGGGACTCCAACTCAAAAAAAAAATCTAGGATACAAGACTAGGATACAGGAGTAGACTGCTCTTCTCTCTCCCCTCAGACAGAAAAAACAATAGACTCAAATGGTAGTGAAAGTTGAAGGTCATTCATTCATTCATCCATAGATTTTACTCACCTGCTGTATCACTGTGCTTGGTGCTAAGAACACAACAGGGAGGAAAAAGACATGCTCCCTGCCCACATGGTGCTGTTTTATTTTATTTATTTATTTATTTATTTTTGAGTGCTAATTTTTTATTTATTGTAGAGACAAGGTCTTGCCAAGTTGCCCAGGCTGGTCTCAAACCCCTGGACTCAGGCAATCCTCTTGCCTCTGCCTCCCAAAGTGCTAGGATGACAGGCATGAGCCACCATGCCCAACTATAGGAACACTTTTTAAAACAGCACCATGCAGGTCAGGCTTGGTGGTTCAGCCTATAATCCCAGCACTTTGGGAGGCTGAGATGAGAGGATTGCCTGAGCCCAAAGGTTCGAGACCAGCCTGGGCAACTTGGCAATACCTCATCTCTACAAAAAAATTAAAAAGTTAGTGAGTTGTGATGGCGTGTTTCTGTAGCCCTAGCTACTTGGAAGGCCTAGGCGGAAAGATTGCCCCAGGAGGTCAAGGCTGCAGTAACTGTGAGTATGCTACTGCACTCTAACCTGGGTGACAAAGTGAAACCCTGATGCAACTTTCTACAGAACAACTGACCACACTCTTCAAAACTGTAAATGTCATTATCAACAAGCTAAGAAACTCTCTCAGATTAAAGGAGAATAAAGAGACATGACAGCCGGGCTCGGTGGCTCAGCCTGTAATTCCGCACCTTGGGAGGCTGAGGTGAGTGGATTGCCTGAGCCCGTGGGTTCAAGACCCGCCTGGGCAACTTGGTGAGACCTCATCTCTACAATAAATCAAAAAAAAAAAAAAATTAGCTGGGTGTGGTAGCGCGCGCCTGTAGTTCCAGCTACTTGAAAGGCTGAGACGGAAGGATCTCCAGATCCCAGCAGGTTGAGGCTGCGGTGACCGGGAGCAGCCACTGCACTCCAGTCTGGGCGATAGTGTGAGACTACAACTCAAAAAAAAAAAAAAAGAGAGCAAGAGACATGACAACAAAATGCAGTCGTAGGCTAGGATTGGGCTAGGGAGAAACATTTTACTATAAAAAACATTATTGGAGGCTGGGCATGGTGGCTCACACCTGCAATCCTAGCACTTTGGGAGGTCAAGGCAAGAGGATTGCTTGAGCTCAAGAGTTTGAGACCAGCCTAGGCAACATAGCAAGACTTTGTCTCTACAAAAAATCAAAAAATTAGCTGAACATAGCAGCATACAGCTGTTGTCCCAGCTATTCAGGAAGCTGAGGTGGAAGGTTTGCCTGAGTCCAGGTGGAGGCTGCAATCAGTCATGATTGTGCCACTGCCCTCCAGCCTGGGTAACAGAGAGCTTGACTCACAAAAAAAATTATTGGACAATTAGCAAAATTTAAATATGGACTCTGTGGGTGTGAGAGAGAGAAAAAGAGAGAGAGAGAAAGCACACAAATGTGGCAAAATATTAGCAACTGGTCAAGCCTGGTGAAAGATAAATGATATTAATTATACTATTCTTACAACTTTTCTGAAGGTTTAATATTTTTCAAACTAAAATGTTGGAAGAAAGACAAGAATGTTCCAACAATAAAGGTTATGGATTTTTCTTCCCTGAATGATCTTTATAAACAAGCTTGCCATCATCATTTTTTGATGAAATGAAATCCCACCCAGAATGACCCAGCCCCAAATCAGGAGCTAGTCCCAGATCAGAGGGATGGGTGGGAAGATAGAACTCCTTTGTCTTTGATTTACAACCAAAATTGTCAGCAAGTAAAAATGCCTGGAAAGAAACCACAACCTTGGCTCGTGTTAGGATGGTTATAAAAAGTACATACTGTTATTGCCATTTTGTGGGACTAACACAAATTAATAAATCAGGGCCCTAGCCTCGAACGCTAAGAAGCATTGGGGAAGACGTGCAGAGGCTGGAGGAGGAGAAAAATATCTGGCAAATGGGGGTAACAGGTATACGTGCAAGAATCAGGGACACACGGAGAGGGCGTGGAAGACAACCAGAACTAGTTGAGCAGCAAGCAATATACATGTGTTAGTTCATTTAACCCGTATATACCCATGAGATAAGTCTTATCATTCCATTTTGTAGATGAAGAGTGGTTAAATAACATTTTCTCCCCCCACCGAAATAACCACAGCACCCTGTCTCCACAAAAAAATGAGTATAAGGACACTAAAAATTAAAGTAGGCCAGGCTCAGTGGCTCAGCCTGTAATCCCAGCACTTTGGGAGGCCAAGGTGAGTGGATTGCCTGAGTCCATGAGTTCGAGACCAGCCCGGGCAACTTGGCAAGCCCTCATCTCTACAATAAATTAAAAATTAGCCAGGCACAATAGCACGCACCCGTACTTCCAGCTACTTGGATGACTGAGGTGGAAGGATTGCAGGAACCCAGCAGGTTGATGCTGGGGTGGCCGTGAGCGTGCCACTGCACTCCAACCTGGGTGACAGAGTGAGACTCCAACTCAAAAATAAATAAATAAATAAAGTAAAATTTAAAATTAAATTAAAAGTAAGGAGTCTATGGGCTATGAAAAGAGTATTTGTACCAGTTCTTACTCTTGTGCCCACCCAGGTCACCCCCAGCCAATGCCTTCTCTTTCTCTTTCCTCCCAAGCAGACACTGATGGCCAGCACTGGAAGTAGAGAGATCGTTAAATCTGAAAGCTCCATATACACCTGCTAAATTTCCTGCTACGATCTTAATCCAGCCTAGAGCCAAAAAAGTCTCCAGACAATCTTTTTAGAGGCCAAGAAAGATTTCAAAGCTTTCCTGTAAATACTCCAGTAGTTCCAAGATACAATTTCACACCAAATTATAATTTCTACTATCACAATTCTTTTTTTTTTTTTTGAGTCAGGGTTTTACTCTGTCCCCCAGGCTGGAGGGCAGTGGCACGATCACAACTCATCACCACCTTGATCTCCTGGGCTCAGGAAGTCCTTCCACCTCAGCTTCCTGAGTAGCTGGGACTACAAGGAGGCACTGCCACGCCCAGTTATTTTTTAATTTTTTTGTAGCTACAAGGTCTTACTATGTTGCATAGGCTGGTCTCAAACTCCTGGGTCCAAGCAGTCCTCCTACTTCAGTTTCCAAAAATGCTGGGATTACAGGCATGAGCCACCGTACCTGGCCTATTCCCACAACTTTAACTCATCTCTGTTTGCTTGGCTTTGTTTTTTTTTTTAAATAGAAATATTGGATACTAGATCTCTAGATGCCAAACATAAGTAACCCTTCTGAGACTTCTTTCATCACACTGGTCTTTGGTCATATTCCAAATCTTGTCTACTTACTCCCTCATTCTAGAGAAGAGAAAACCATCTTTAGTGCAGGTTAGAAAGTGCTAGAGGTGGGAATGAAACCCCGATTTTCATTGGCCGAAGAAAGATGGGGTGGGGAAGGGGAGAGCGGGTGTTTTTTAAAATGGCAGCCCAGTGGCAGGACAATGGTTATGCTTTCCCTGACAACCTAAATACCTCCAGATTTGGTCTTCCCAACCCTCAGCAGTTACCCAAGGCTTCCAGATGCTATGGGCACACACGGTTAGGAAACATCTGTCACAAAGAACAGCCCCAACTGGGACAAAAGAGAGGAGGAAGGCAGACGGTGCCAGTTTAATGAGGATGGTTTAACAAAACATCTTTTAAGCTTTCTAATTCACTTGGCCATTTGCTCCCCAGACTCGGCTGCCAGTCAGGAGCAGAATGGCGGAATGTTTACCAGAGAATGGCACTGCGGGGAATGTTTACCAGAGAATGGCGCTCTCCTTATCTTTAACCCAGAAGAACACAGTATCAGAAAATTGTTGGCTCGTTAGTCACTCTAAAACATGATTAACCCCATTCCGGAACCAAAAATTCATGGTCATGCTGGGAAAGAGAACATGAGCTCCATGAGGTTGATCACTCTGGTTTGACTGTTCTTGACAAACTGACTTAGCAGAACATCAAAAACTATTAGCATTCTCCACTGTGACCCATGTCTGTGTCCAGCTTTAAGCTCAAGACAACTAAAGCATTCTTAGTTTTTATTTGTCATTCATGGAAATAAGCACAAAGACCGTGGACATCAGACATCAGCACTGTCCTCTTAGTCTTTCTATTTGGGGATCTCATCATTACTATTTTTTAAAAAAGGGTTCTTAAGAAATATGGATTCAAGATAAGGAATAATGGGTATTCTGAACATGCTATCAGTATAAGATCAACAAAGAAAATTAAAGATCACTTTTCCATTTCAATTTCAAAAGGAAGAAAACCCCAGATACGTCCAAAGCAGAATCTAAGGATCCTGATTTCATTCATAGACATCGCAAGAAAATTTGGATTAAACTTAGGGAATCCCAACTGAAATCATTAGTGTCAGATATGTGGGGATCACCATCCTAGCCCTGAATTCAACCTAGCTGACATGAAGTCATTCAGACTCTTAGCACTTTGTTCCCACTAGAATTCTACCTGGAAGGGTCCTGCAGTTTGCAATACTGTGCACCAGGGCCAGCCTCCCGCTGTACTCCCTAATTCACTCTCCTGGCCTCTACACTGGGTAACTCTGAACAATGACATCCTCTCAGATCCCGCTCAGATTCTCCCCAGCAGCCATTGGAGAGTGCTGCCTTTCTTTGAAGCCTGCTACAGCCCTAAATCACATTCACCCTGAGTCTTGAGTGCTGCATTGCAGCAGATAACTGAAGTGTGAGTGCCCTCTACCCTCCTTCTGGAAAATAACACTTTCTTCAAGGCTTGAAAAGCAACACACACACACACACACACACACACACACACACACACACACACACACACACACACACACATCTTTTCCCTACCAGACCTCCAGTTTCCTGCTCTCTGTTAAATTCAAACTTCTAAGATTGTATTTCCGGGGCTTTCTTTTCATTGTTCTTCTAAACCTTACTCCTACTACTAACATTTTCTGCTTGAACAGGACCAATCTCTCCCCACACATGAACACCATCTTGCTGCCATGACAACCATCCCAGAGACGCCCCTCTCTGCCTAGAACACCCTTTTCCCAAACTCTGTCCAGCAGGCCCCTCCCTCGGAGCATGTTGTTCTAAACAAACCTCCAGACACCTGAGCTCTCAGGCACACTCTCTCAGCCTCCTCTCCTCCACTTACTCATGTCCAGAGTTCTGTCCACTGTTCCCACCTCTTTCCTTGGGGATTTCCTGTGCTGTGCCTTGAATACATGTCCAAACTCCTCCATCAGAATGACCTCCTGTCCTCCGCCTTTGGATCAGTCAGAACGGAAGGCAAGTCTCTCGCCTGGGAGGTCATCAGGACAGAGTGACATAACTCCCTAGCCTACAACCTTGCACTGGGAAGAATGCCTGGTTTTGGAAGAGGGTAGCCTTCCCCAGATGAAGCCTGATGAACAGAATCAAGTGGCCACAGCCAGGGAAGCCCCCCATGAGTTACAGCCCGATTTGGTGATGTCAGAGGTCTGAAACAAGAACGCAGGTCTGAGTCTCTTGAACCACAATAAACTGAAAATGCAGAGGAAGTAGCCCAAGTTGGCAGAGACAAAATACGTTATCTGTGACATTTATCGTTTGCTCCAGTGTCATTCCCTTGATGTTCAATGACAGAACTGAGACAATACAGCTTATTGCCTTCATTGCTTTATTTAATTTGGAAGATAAGTCACCACGTGATTTGGCATGAAGCAACCTGGTATGATACTCAAAGTGCAGTCACTAAATTTAAAATTGGACTACAGGCCAGGCTTGATGGCTCAGTCTGTCATCCCAGCACTTTGGGAGGCCAAGGCAAGTGGACTGCCCGAGCTCGCAGGTCCAAGACCTACCCCAGGCAATTTGGCAAGACTTCATCTCTACAATAAAACAAAAAATTAGCCAGGCATGGTAGCATCCACCTGTAGTTCTAGCTACTTGGAAGGCTTAGGCAGAAGGATTACCTGAGCCCAGCAGTTTGATGCTGGGGTGGCCATGAGTGTACCACTGCACTCCAGCCTGGGTGACAGAGACTCCAACTCAAAAAATAAAATAAAATCAGACTACAGAAGGGAGGAGTGAGCCATTATCAAGTGGTTGAATGTTGTTTAGAATAGGCTTGTATTTGTTTGGGGAGGATGGGGAAGTGTCCTTGAATGGCTCTTACATTGTACGTTCCCATTGTACGTTCCCCAGCAAAGAGAACTTGCTGCATTTGCTACATCTGTCCTGTATAGTCTGCAAATAAGTCCACAGATGGATTCTGTTTCCTTTGGGTCAGGTCTAAAATGAGAAACTGATGATCCCTAGATGGTTTGGTGTTTCCTTCAAGTGGACACCACTAAAACGTTCTAGAAGTGATGAAGGCTGGCTGGATTCAAACTATTAAAAACCAGGTTTCAACTGAGAGTACGTGACTACAAAGGCAAATTCCAAATTAGAAAATCCAGACACCACATGGATTCTTTTTGCAAAGGAGTTCAGCAAAAGCAACGTCTTTTTCTCCCCTCCGTCATGAACGGCACCACCATGACCACCAAATCGCTGTGTGCTCATTTGCACATAGTGTGAGACAAAAGAGAATAGAGAATTCTCCTCTTTGGGAGCTTACATGTAAGGGCATTTCGTGACTACTTCCGTACCTCTCAAAATCATAAGATACATAATCCATGGACTGGAAAGGGTAATCCGAAACCGCAAATACACACTAGAGGCAAGGGCATGTCAAGATCCCAGAGCACATCGTAACTGAGAGAAGATGGAGGGGGGAAGGGCTTCATTTTCCAGTGTTGGCACAATTTGGAAGTATCTTCCTAACTTTCTCAGGTCAGTCTGAGAAGGCTGCGTGAAAGAAGGGAGAATTGTCCCATGTTGCCTGTTTCCTTGGAAAACATCAGTTCAAGCCACTTCTTCATGGTGGTGTGAAGCTCGGGCCATGATCCCATAAATCAAACCTCACGTAGGTCTTCCTTCTCTCCATACCTCTCGCCAAAAACAAAAAGAAACAATATTAACTCTACATATACTTTGTACCAGTAAATCCCGTTTGTCCAACTGTACAGATCCAGTTAAGTATTTGTTGTAGATACTAACATAAATCTAGATCTCAAAACATAATAATAACCCAATTCTCAGGCTTGGTCTGTACCAAAAAGGAAAAGAGTCAGAAGGAAAGCATTTCAGCAATCATAAGTGTGTTACTTCTCCCCTGGGGAAAGAGAAATAAAGCTGAGATCGCTTCCCTGAAAGGTTGGATAGAAAGCTGAAGTAACCAAATTCAGTTCATACTAAAGAAAATAAATATCCAAGCTTATCTCCCAGGAGTCTTCTGCGAATGACCCACCAAACTGACTGCTTCCCTCACCTGTGAACTTTCCGTGGGCTGCATTCTGTTTGAATGCTGCTTGGGAGAATACTTTGTCTCCCTAACTAAAATAAAAACTCCTTAGGGTAGAAGCTGTTTTATGTTCTCTCGCTGAGGCCAGAAATTGCAATTCTGCAGTAAATATTACTAGCTGCAACCAAGTCTTGAACTTGAAAGCTATGACAGTCACCAAACTGTCTGCTCATTAGCCCAAGACAAAACATAACCTCTTCCCCCATCTCCCACCCATCTAACCGCTTCTCTTGAATCCCATTCTAGCCTAGCAGAGGCCGAATTCCAGGTTGGTGAAAACCCACTCTGGTGTAGACCAAAACACTTCAGATCGAAAGTACACCAACATGATATAGACAAAATCTATCCAGATGTAGATCAAGATCCGTCTAGATGTAAACCAACATTTTTGCTTCATTATATATTTTATATTATCTTGTGTCTTTCTGGGGTGGACATGAACAGGGTGGCTTTTCTGAGTCCCTCTGGGATAGCTTCAGAGAAGATTAACCCAAAACTAAGTTTTTTCATTCATGATTTAACATATTCACAGGTTTCGTTTCAGTCAGAATTCAATTTTGGAAATTCTTAACGTTTCTGTCATACCAGAAAAACAAATTATCAACTTGACAAATCTGAAAAGCCTGGGCTTCTGCTTCTGGAGCTCTTCAGAAACTAGTTGGGCTGCCAGTAAAAATCAGGATTAGATTCTCCAAACAGGACTCAGAAAGAGAACTAGGAAAAGCCAGGAAGGATGTAAAAGATTAAGAGATGAGAATCGTGATGTGCTACATTGTTGTCAACAGCAAAAACTGATGTCTTCTCTTCCTTCCCTCTGATTCTCTACTCCCCTTTTATCAACCCAGCATCTTATCAATCCAGAATTCCTCAGAAAAGTCCTCATGTGAAAACAGTAGAAGGCAATCCATCCACCTCTCCACGTTACTTTCCAATCTACAACTGTAACATACAACCGTAGCCTTTGTCTAAAATGAGCCCTGATCCACACCCACTTTTTCCAAGAAGACTTGCCAAACATCCTTGGTTCTGTTTCCTTCCCCAAACCCTTCATTTTCTTGTAAGCATAGAATGTAGAAATGCACTCAGTGGTCCCATCTACTACTATATCCTGTCTCTACTCTTAGGAGTTGTGAATGATCAGAGCCCACAAACCCTTCTTTCATGTACCACCTCCCAGCACCCACGATAATGTTGCACACCAAGTAGTTTAAGAAAGCCCAACTATCTCTCTGGTTATCTTCCTTCATATCTGCCCATGTATCGTTCTGTCCTGCCATGTAAATGGCCTGCTGTCTCTCTTCTCTATCCTCTCTCACCAGACTGCTTAATTCCTCTCCCAGTCCTGGGTAACTGCTTCACACCCTCACCATCTCCCTTAGGAAGTTAATCTGTTGTGCTGTGTTTTGTTTTGTTGTAGGAAATGCACCCGAACATTATCAGATCTGAGTCAAATGAAGGTTGTATCATGCCTCAGAGTCCTGAGTTCTTGCCCCAAGATAGATCAACCAAGACCCACCTGCCTCACCCAAAGCGCCTGTATCGTAATCTATAACAAACAGCCTCTGGCATCATGCTTTTTAAGGGACAGTTTTTTTTGTTGTTGTTGCTGTTGTGGTTGTTGAGAAAGCAGGACTTATTGAGAGAACAGAAAAACTCCCAGAGCAGGAGGGGAACTGAAGGGGTTGCCTGGGACAGTTCTTATCCTAATTCTGTGGTTCTTTCTATTCCCTTGTCTGCCTCGTGTCTTTGGTGATAATAAAAGAAAAGGTGATAAGGATAGACTAAAAGAAAATAAGCAAAATATCATTTGTATTAACCTGGAAATCAGGCTTTCTCCATGATCTTGCTTAAATGCACGTTGAAATGAGTCTGCCTTCCGGAGCCACATACCACATGTTAACTGATAATGGAGAGAGGTTTCCCAAGAGCTGCTGGAGAGCAAGAGAAAGTGAGCCTGGAATCCAATAGGTGCCACATATAGACCATAACACAGGTGTCATGCATGGGTAGGTGTCGTCCGGGCTTCTGATAGGGGGGTGTCACCCGAAGTGTTCAGGTGGGTAGGCTGGAGACAATTTAAGACTGCAAGGGCTGTGAACATTAAAGAGCTTTAAACTAAAACTTGGTAGCAGCAAACTGCCTCTTGGAGACCAAGGAAGCCAGTCCTATTTCAGGTTTCTCTTCTAAGGCTTTATCAATCAATAAATATGCCTATCATGTACATGAAAGTGATAGATTCCAAGGGAGGAAACAGAGCCATCAGGTTTCAAGGTTTATTTAGCACTGGCTCATTTGCAATATACATAGGACCTGAGATAGGCCCGCATAGGGTATTTTAAAGACCACGACATAGCCACACCCCAGTGAAACTTGGTCATCTTTCCTCCTACAGCCTTACCTGGCTTAAAATCTCAATCTCACCACTGTTTTAGTTACATAGCACCTAGGGAGAAAACCCCCAAAGTCTTCTCTCACTATTGTGAGACCATATTATCAAACTGGAGCAGATATTCCACCAAGTCCACAACAGTGTTCTCCCTAGGAAGATGAGCCACAGATAGTTTCAGAAGCTAAAGTAAGAAAGGGTGGCAAAACATGAGAGAAGCAGCAGACCAGGTGGGAAGCCTCTATTCATTCAAAGAACATGTCTAAGCTTGCTGGGCATAGTGGCTCAGGCCTACAATCCTAGCTCTTTGGGAGGCTGCGGCAGGAGGATCGCTTAAGGCCAAGAGTTCAAGACCAGCCTGGGCAACACAGCAAGACTCCATCTCTACAAAAAAACAAAAATGAAAAAAATTAGCTGGGCATGGAGGTATGTACCTATAGACCCAGATACTCAGGAGGCAGAGATGAGAGGATCACTTGAGCCCAGGAGTTTGAGGCTGCAGTGACCTATGATCACACCACTGCACTCCAGCCCAGTGACAGAGTGAGAGACTTTGACTCAAAACAACAACAACAACAAATACTGTGTTCTGGATCCTGTGGGAAAGATGAAGCAAGCTCTGGACCAGGCAAGAAAGGAAAGGCCAGGAATGAGGCCATGGCCAAGGGGAGGGAAGGACCCCGCAGAAAGGCTACACAATGATCCCCCCAACTCACTTTCCTAGGATCAGCTCTCCCGAAGAGTTTCCTGGTTTGGAGCAGAATAGAATGCAGGCCTCCAAATCACTCCAGCCCCAGCAAACCTACCCCCATTCCCTAAGCCCACATGGCCTCTGGTCTGCACTCCCCCATCCAAAGTCCTGCCCATGAAATATTCTCTACTCAAACTCTTCAGGGTCCTACTGCCAGAACCACTCCTGGCCCAGCCTTCCTCCACTCTGGCTCCATCTCAGTTATCTTACCAACTCCAAATCCATGAGAAATCACTTATCCATGGTCTTTTTCTGGTGGGGCCACAGACAAGAAGGCCGGATGTAGGGGACTTTTGAAGAGGGCCTTTGGGAAGGGGTGGAAAAGCGTGAAAGGGGAGGCATAACCCAGAATCTACGAGGAAAGCTAGAGGCAGGCAGTGGGAGCAGGGTTGGGGCCCAATTTGGGTGAGGCGATGGCCTGGGTGCTGAAGTGGAGCTTGGTTGGACGCTGGGCAGCAGACAGTGGATTCTGAAGTGAGCATGCAATCCAGGGGAGTCCTGGGTATGGAGGAGGTCCTGATTGGCTGAAGGAGAGGCTGAGGAGGGGCTGGAGCCTTGTCTGTTGCAATATGGGAGTCAGACCTAGATCCAGTCCTATAGGAGTCAGTCCTAGAAAATCCACTCAGAGCCCTTTAAACCAGGAGAGAAGCACTCAGTCCCCCGACCTCTATCACCGCCACCCAATCCCCGCCCCCTCACCCACGTTTCCCATCACTAGAGAGCAAACTAAAAGGATTAGGCTTCACTCTGGGGGACTTTCTAAGACAGTCATTCAGCATCCATAGCATAAGTGAACCGAACACTCATTGAGTATTGTGGTGGAGGAAATAAAGATGAAGAGATACAGTCTCTGCCTAGAGAGTTTTCTGCTCTCCAGTATAGAGACATTCAAAAAGTAGGACTTCCGAGACCCTGAAACAGGTGACCAAAGGAATGTATCTCCTCTCCCCTGAATGCTAGTCTTCAGACAGAGGTGTGACTGGACTGTCAGAGGTGGAGAAAGTGGAGGCTGCTTAAAGACTGAGGACTGAATGGACAGTGATCAGCTCAAGAAGCCACAGGTCTCAAGGGAAAGAAGTGCCCTGCCTTTACTAATGATGGTGCTGCTAACCCTCTAAACTCTAACTGAGGTGCAGGAAAGACCGGGACGGAGGTGGGGGAGGAGGTAAGACCCCGAAGAGACAGTCTATACTAATTATACTAAGACAGGGTATTGGAATTAGAGCAGAAAGAATTGCTCCAGGTCTCAGTAAGAATCGCCAACTGAGGAAAACCTAAAAATCACACTGACCTTGCCCTAATGCTTCTTACTCTACATGGACCAAGGGCACTCACTGAAACCTCCCTTGTGCCGGGCACTAGGCTGGATGGTGGATGAGTGACCCTGGCCAAGACTGCAGGGCCAAAACTCCTGGAGGCAAAGGAGACAGGCAGGGCTTGGGAGGATGGCTGTAATGACAGAATGGTAGGGGAGGGGCATCTGGGTGTTTGATTTATGTCTGTTCCAACAGTCCTAAGCTGTCTTCCACTGCCTCAAGCTGGGATTTTCCCAGATGTGCATCTGCTTGAGGGAAAGGGCGGGCGGGCACAGGGGGAGGGTCTCCTTGTCCTTGCATCTGGTCCCAAGAGCAATCCCTTCCCCTTTCTCCCCATGCTGCTCGCTGCCTGCTGGGTGGAGGGTGGGAGGCTGGGGGAAATGCCAGGGCCCCCAGATAATCACCAGGTAATGAAATGAACTGGCCCAGGGCTGGGGGGAATGCAGAAGATGCAGGGTTGGGGCTGTAAATCTCCCTGGGAGAAGGGGGTGCGGAATGGGGGGACCTGACAGTTGGAGCCCATCCAGGTGATTTCACATGAAGTATCTGAACCTTGAGGGGTGGGAGGAGGGAAGATGAGAGGCAGGCAGCGGTGTGGGCCAGAGGCAGGGGAAGGGGCTGAAAGAGACAGGGACGGGAGAAGCCAAAGAGAGAGATGGAAGAGAGGGCAAGAGGTGGGGACAGGGGTGGGGGAGGCAGCCAGAGGAGAGAGCTGGGAGGGGATGTGGATGGTGGAACTCATAAAGATGTGATGGTCTGAGACCCTCCGAGACTGAGGGAGGGAGGGAGGGAGGGAGGGAGGGAGGGAGGGAGGGAGAGAGAGAAGGAGCGAGGGAGGAGAGCTGATGGCAGACACTGTCCAAGAAAAGCTTGGGCTGAAAAAGATCTGGAGTCAGAGAGACAGACAGACCAACGGACAGACAGACCTGCCTGACAGAGATGAAAGTGGCAGAGGCAAAGGAGGAACAAAGAAAACAGGGATGCAGTGGAAGGGGGGAGGGAGCGAGACAAAGAGAGAGAAGGAGGCAGGAGCAGGAGGAGGGAGTGAGGCCAGGGAGGGGGATATATATTTTCTTTATGATCCTCTTCAATCTCACTCGGCTCGCTGCTGAGCCCGTTCTCCTCTCAGGTGCTACTCGGTGGCGGATGTGCCCAGAAAGCTGATGGGGTGAAGCCGCCCGCCGCCATAGCGGCCCCCAGCTCGCTCCTAGTTAGTGCCCACCTGGGGGAACCTCAGAGACCCCCTTACACGGATGTGACAGCCCAGCCTGCTTCCCGCTCCCCAGAATGCTGCAGTCAAGAGAGGCCTGAGGCCCAGCCCTAAATGTTTTGGAGCAAGCGCAACCTGGCACAAGCAAGACAAAGGAAGGGGCAGAGAGGAAGGAGAAATGGAGGCAGGCCAGTCAGGGAGGCAGGTTGTGGGGAGAGTGTCGGGGACAGACTTTGGTCAGGGATCGCTGGGAGAAGAGTGAGGAGAGGAGAGGACTGAGGAGACGTCTGCGCTTGAGAGACAGATGAGCGGCATGCAAAGGCAAAGCCAAATTAGATGTGAGAGACTCTCCATGACTTTAAGGTCAACAATGTAGACACCTTCTGAGAAGTCAAGACCAACGCCTTCAAGCAACTCTCCATGAGTGGGCCCCCATAAATATACACGTGAAACCTACAAAAGGAGAAACTGAGACACACAGAGAGAGAGAGAGGCTGAGATTGGTGTACATGTGTGAATCTAGGTTTCCAGGGACCAGTGATAGAGTAACAGGCTAAGTTCCTGAAGACCAAACAAAGACTTAGCATAGCGAGCTGGACCTGCCTTTTTTTCCCAGGCTTTCTTGAGGCCGAGGAAGTGGCTGAGCTCTTCAAAGACCATCTCCTCAGCTCCTCTTGGGGCCAGGGAAGACCCCTAGTCATTAACTCAGGCAATCTAAGGAGAAATGATCTCCCTTCTTCCCTACCAGCCATATAAGGTCCAAGAGGCCAGATGTCCCCATATAGCTAGAGCCCAAAGAATTTCCTCTGCAGCAGGAAGGACTTCATCATAGTTTATCTAGGCCTCCCAGAGCTCAATTCAGAGGCTTCAGGACAACAGCTGAGGTCGTCTGCCTCTTCCTACACCCATCACAAAGGGGTATGCATGGAAGATCACCAAGGGACAGCAAGGGGCTTCACAGACAAGAAAAGGGAGGACCCAATCCCCAGGGTCCCTGGTAACGGCTAGGTCAGTCAACGTATCTGGAATAGGGACCATAGTTGGGCAACCCAGGCTTCAGGCAAGCTGAAAGAGCATCTGATCCTCTGCCCGTCACTCAAGGCGGCGGCGGGGAAGCTCTGCAATACCAGAGGGGACCGCTAGGGGGTGCTCGGCCACAGCCAGGCTCAGGAGAGGCAGGAGCCGGCTGAGCGAAGGAGACCGGAAGGCAATCGATCAGAGTCGCCCTGGCAACCGGGCTGAGCCCGAGACAGACAGCACGTCGATAATGAAATCATCGTTAAATGACTTCAAGCCCTAATTAATAATCCAGGCCAACCGAGGCCATGCCTGACTGGGGTCGGGGGAGGGGATGTCATTGTTGGGGGAGCGTTGGAAGCTTCTGGACAATTAATCAATTAATCCACTCACTCAATAATTGGCTCCTTTGTCCTCTGCTGTGCCCCCTCCCCCACCTCATCCACCTCTGACTGTGGAAAGGGTAAGAAGAGATATGGGGCTAATAGTTTCCAAGGCCCCGCAACGCCTCCCTCTCCTCTCCTTTTTTTTCTATACCCGTCTGTTTCCTGAGCCAACTCACAGAAGCCTTCCTTAAGTTAGGAATTCCCGGCCCTCTTACACCAGACCCACCAAGGGGTGCCTGTTTCAGGATCTAGAGGCCTGGCTGTCCAGATACCTGCCCACAACCCCCTACTTGTTATCCCACCTCCTCCCATCTCAACCCCCTCCCCAATACACACACACACACACACACACACACACACACACACACACACACACACACACACCACTTACCCACAGCCCACCCTGACTGAGAGAAGAGCACTAAACAGGGAGTCATGAGAGTCAGGTAAATCCCAGCCACACCAGCCCACCACTAGAGGTACGACCTTGGGCAGGTTGCGTGCCCTCTCCAAGGCCCCGGTTTCCTCGTCTGAAACCTGAGGGGACCCAACTGCTTTCTAAGGTTCCTTCCTGTCCCATCATTTAGTATTCTAATAACTGGACCCACATCATTTCCCACTGCTCTCTGCTCAGTTTCCTCACTTCAGGGAAGAAGGGGATTGGAGGGAGTGCCAGGTGTTCCTTTATCAAGCGCCCTGTCCCCAAGGAACTAGAAAGGGAGCGAGCAGAAGAGTGTGCAGAGGGACACCTCCCCACCCATCCCCCACCTGCCCGGTCCTTCTGGCCCTTGCCACCCACCTTGCTTATTGCTCTCCACAACCCCCAGCAGGAAATGAAAAGGGTACAGGAAATTGCACTTTAAATCCCCCAGCCCCTGGCTCCCTCCACCCAGCCGGGGAGCTGGGGCCAGGCTCACTTCACAGGCCAGGCTTTTTCTGTTTGCAATTAGTAAAAAGATGTTTAGGAGGAGAGAGGACTCCCTGCAGAAAGAGCCCCTCTCTCCAAAACAGCTAAGCAGGTTATCAAAAAGAGAGGTGGAACTGGGGAAAGCACACTGGGTCTGGAAAGAAGGAACCAGAGGCTCCTGGGAGAGAGAGAGAGAGCCGGGGAGACACCTGGAACGGATAGGCAGGTGGTAACCTCTTTTCTGGGAGAGCTGATGTGTAGCGCCACCTGTAGCCGGGAGCGGGACGTGCAGCCCAAGGCTGGGCTAGCAGGGAGGGCGGGGAGCGGACCCTCCATGAAGCCCTGCAGAGAGGACCAGGGAGCAAAACCCAAGTCCATCCCACCCCCGTGGACACTTAGGAGGTTAATAAAGTTCAGAATGTTCAGGGCTTATGTGTAATTAAAGCCAGGAGACGGGTCATTACATTTCCCTCCAAGTTCCTCCCTTTGCCATCCCCTCCCCCGCATACACACATCTTCTACAAAAGACATTGAACCAGATCCTGGACTTTTAGATAATACCTCCACTAAAGAGATGGGCTTAATGTCAGCAAAAGAAATTTAGAATAGACTCCAGAAAGGATTTCCTTGGCGTTAGGGTTGGTAAATGCTAGAAGAAATGAAAAACGTGATAGAATCTCTACCAACTCACACTCCCCATCTCCCTCTCCTCCCCTCCCCTCCCCTCCCCTCTCCTCTCCTCTCTTCTTCTCTCCTCTTCCCTCCCCTCCTCTCCTCTCCTCTCCCCCTCTCTCTCTCTCTCTCTATCTCACACACACACACACACACACACACACACACACCCCAAACAGGAAAAGGAAAGCCCTCTCTCTTGATTACCATTCTTTTCCTGGGGGGCTGGCCTCCAGGGGATGTGACCCACATCATGGGGCAAAACAGTCTCTCTAAACATTAGGAAATTAGGCCAGGTGCAGTGGCTCATGTCTGTAATCCCAGCGCTTTGGGAGGCTGATGCAGGCAGAGAGCTTGAGCCCATGAGTTCGAGACCAGCCTGGGCGACATAGCAAGACCTCGTCTCTACAGAAAATAAAAATAAGAGTAAAATTAGCCAGTGTGGTAGTGAGTGCCTGTAGTCCTAGCTACTTGGGATGCTGAGGTGGAAGGATCCCGTGAGCCCAAGAGGTCGAGGCTGCCATGAGTCATGACCATCGTGGCCCTGCCACTGCACTCCAGCCTGGGCAACAGAGTGAAACCCTGACTCAGAAAAAAAAAAAAAGAAAGAAATTAACCCCTCTAGCCTTTAACTCCAGGACTGCACTGTGTGTAGGTAAGGGCCCCACACGCAGCCTGGTATATTCTCTCCCAAGCCCTCCCTTCCCTGTTTTATCCCTACCTTTCTGCACCTCAGTGTCCATTCTTCAGACTCACCCTCTTGGAGGGAGGGAAAGAGTCAAAATGCAGGAGAAGACAGGACCCTGCTTTCTGGGTTGCGAGAAGGGAGACACACAAGACGAGAAACCAAAGCAGAGGAAAAAAAGATACAACATGCAAGTTAACAGATGGAAAGGGGAGTGGAAATAGAGATTGAAAGTGTGAGGTAAGATCAGAGGGCACTGAATGCCAGGCTTAGAGGTTGGAGAGCACAGAAAGCTTGGAGGAGGAAGGCTGATATCCCCAACAAGTGTGAAGAGAATAAGCTGGGACGATACAAAAGATGAGGATGATTTTAAATGCTGAATACATTCAGATGCCTGATGCCTAACACACAGTTCTTTCGCATAAATTTAACTTTATCCACAATAACAAGCCACAGAAGCGGGTGTTCATATTGTCATTTCATAGACCATGAAACTAAGACACAGAGAGGTTAAGTAACTGTCCTCAGGACACAGAGCTGGTAAGTGTTCAGGAGTCAAGTCGCTGCATTCTGGTGCCAACTCCTACAGGTTCTGCCCTAGGAAGCAGCCAGGCTTAGAGCCTACTTGCAAAAGGAGAGATCACCCCCATTCCACCCCCCCCCAGGACCCTAGGACAAAAGACTTGCCTCCTGGTACACCTTTTCAGTATGTTCTGCCTAGGAGGCCCCTATCTGGTTAATTTTTTAGCATAGACCTCATCTGTGAAATGGGGCAGTAATTCTCAAGCGCTCTAAATGCAGAAGGCTAGATCAGATAATTTATCAAAGTTCTTTGACCTTTCAAATACATAATTCAATCCATGAAAGGAGTGAGTAGAGGGACTAGCCAGGATAGAGATCTCCAAGCCTCCCCTCTTCCCAGCACACATCCTCCCCCCCACCCCGCCCACCTCCCTCTCCTCTCTCTGTCTGTGGACCCCCGGAGGCCTCTTCCCCACATTTCATCACCTGAGCAGCTGTCTCCACCCAGCCATGGTTCACTAGCTCATGAAATCCAGGCTCATTCATCCTCACCCCGCACGAGGCAGAACATGCCAGGGCCAGGGAAGTCAGCCTGGCTCCCACCATCTTCCCCATCCAGCCCAGGGTCACCACAGAGCTACAACCGCAGGACACTTTATGTTACTGCCCCGTGCCGCCACCACCTCGCAGGGGCGCTCCAGGACATCTCAGCCTAAGCTCCCTGCCGCAGCCCTGCACACCTGCCCCCAAAACCCGGCTTCCTCCATCCCTCTGCCTCCTCAACACACGGTCCCCAACACATACACACCCACCTATACGTTTCTTCTCGATCTGCCCTCAAGGCAGTGTGAACACCAGCCATTGCCTGGTCCCAGATAATGCACTTCACCAAGAGTTCTCCCTTGTTGAACCTCTCCCCTCAATTTTGCTGCCTGCTGTTCACTAAATCAGTACCACCCTCCTTCTCTTCTAGGGAGCCTCCCAGACTTCCTCCAGGTCTTCCTCCATCTTTGGTCATTCCCAGTCACCCCAGTGTCAGTCACAATGTCCTGACCAACCCAACTCATAAACCTTTGTTGAGGGATTGCCCAGAGCTCTGTGTCTCTAGGCGGGTGCTGGGTACCCGCCTCATCTGACCATCATCCTAGGAGCTCCCACGGGGCAGGATCTGGGCTCCTCGCTCCAAATCTCCCCTCAGTGCCCAGGACAATGGACAGCACACACAGATAGGGGAAGGCGAGTGACTCAGTGACTCTACTCTGTGGGAGTGAGGAGGGAACTGGGGAAGGATTTCAAACAGGGCTGGAATTCTGGACCAACACTTTGCCCTGTAAGGTTCATGCTTCAGGGACACCAAGCAGCCTTGATCTCTGGTACGGTGCTGCTTTCCTTTAGAAATCACAAAGCGCCTTGGGGAGGGGAAGGTGCCAGATGTCTGGGGCGGAGAGACCATGTATGAGATTCCAGGAGTCCGGTTCCCACTTGGTGGGGGGGGGAGCTGGACTCCCAGACCCACAGCAGTCTCCAAGGGGACACGGTCCCACCACTCTGCATGCTTACGGAGGGCACCAGTGTTGCTGAGGCAGGACTAATGCAGGCTGGACGCTGGCCATGCCTCCATAGTCCCTGGGTTTTAATTTGCACAGTCCAGTGTGTGCCAATCCATGCGGCTTCCTTTGTTCTGTCATCCAGTCCAATCCCTATCCTCCCTTCTTGTGTGTCCTCCCCAGCGTGTCCTATGATCAGAGCTCAGTGCATTTGTTAGTTTGAACCATTTGAAGTTCCTGATATTCCATCGTTAGGGGCCTAAAAGGCCTGTCACTTTGGTTCTTCTCTCCTCAAAACAAAACAAAAAAAAACTCGGTCTAATAAGAGAGGGAGAGCAGATTGAGGAAGGACAGAAGGGGGGAGAAAGGAGAAAAAGACAGGCTCATATTTATTGAGTACATACTATGTGCCAAGCATGTTCCCATCTTACCACAGCGCTAATCCTCACAACAGTCCTAGGAAGCACCTAGAATTATTTCCCACATTTTACACGTGAGCAAGCCCAGATTCAGAGGCCATGTATTGAGAACCAGGGCTGGGATTCGCCCTCAGCCCAAGACCCACTACACCAACAACCAGGGACGTCCCGGCAAAGCCTGCGGCCGTCGCGTAATGCCTGCAGCTTCTCAAGAAGGAGAGAAAGAAACAGGCCACCTTCAGATTCGCCGGTTCAGTCCATCCAGAAGGGCCCCAACTGGCAGGGGGCGAGGGCATATAACCCAGGGCCTGCACCTGACACCTCGGAAGAGACGGGAAGGAGGACCGCAACAGGAAGAGACAGGGGGCGGGGAGGAGGCTTGGGGCGGCGGCGGCAGGGGGTGCGCAGCGCGGACGGGCCGCGAGCACCCGGCTCCCGAGGCCACGACCCTCCCCACCCAGGGCGATGGCGGCGGCACGGGCGGAAAGACTACGGGATCGGGGAGGGACAGACCCGGTGGAAGAGTCTTGGAGACTGCGGCAGAAAAGGAGATGGGGGTTGGAGGCACCTTGGGGGCGAGGGGGAGCTGGAGTCAGCCGCAGGAGGAGAGGGAGACGGGAGGGAGGAGGAAGAGAGACCCTAAAAAGAGCGCCAGAAGCCCAGCCGGCCGCCCGGGCGCGGGAAGGACCTTCATCTCAAGGACGCCGAGAGGCTGGTGGGTGGCGGAGACGGGGAGCGGCGGCCGGGCCCATCCCCGCCGCCCCCGGACGCCCCCGCTCCGCGCCCCGCAGCCCCGATCGCGCCCCCGCCCCCCGTCTCCCCGACCCCGGCCCTGCCCGCGCTCGGCGCTGGCATGAAATTGGCTGCAGCCGTAATGAGTCCGCGCCGCGCGGAGGAGGCTGAGGGCCCGCCAGGGAGCCCTGCGCGCCTCGTTTAGCTTGTTTATTGTTCAGGCCTAATTAAAACGTTCCACCGCGCTGCGTTTACATCCGCCCCCCGCTAATGAATTCGCGGCCGCCGGGCGATCTCGGAAGCAGCCGCGGGCCGGAAGGGGGCTGGGAGGTGGCGGGGCAGGGGAAGGCGTGAAGGAGGGGACGCCCCCGACACCCACACCCTTCCACGGGCGAAGGCGCGATTAGACACCCGGCGGTGGGCTCCGAGGTCCGAGGGAGCGGCCCCGGCGGGCGTTCGTGGGAGGCGCAGGGAGGCGGGGGGGGGGCGCTCAGAGGAGGGGCGGGGAAGGGAGGGCAGGAGCGGTGCGTGTCCTGTGTGCGCGTGGGCCTGGGCGCCGGGGCGGGGACATGCGCGCGGGCGCACCTGCTCCGTGGAGTGTGTCCGCGGAGCCGCCCGGCGCGCGGGGCTCTGCGTGGGTCTGTCCGTTTATGCCGGTTTCTCCCCCGCCGGGGGAGGGTGCGCAGGGCGTATTGTGGTCTCTCTGGCCTAGCTGTCTGCCGTCTTGCTGTCTGCCTCCTTGTCACGACCTCAGAGAGGGCAGATGGAGCCAGTGGAGGGAGAGAGACAGACGGCAATGCTTGGGTAGCCAGGGCTCCCTGCCGGCCTACTCCTCCTGCGGACACGAGCGCGCGGACAGACACACACACACACACACACACACACACACACACACACACACACACACACCATGCTTCTGTCTGCCACTTGTAGCCAAAAAACCACACAAAAAGCAACCGAGATACCGCCTGCACATGACCACATGGAAACACACAAATGAACAAACGCGCTCAGACATAGCCACATGCCAGTCCACACACAGATGGAAAGAGCCTGGGGCACAAAGCCACATGGCACAAAGCCACCTGGGCGTACGTGCCCCTGTGCGCACACACACACACCATGCAGACTTGAGTACACACGCATCCGGACAGTTGTGCACACACACTCTGCCCGACATTGTCAGTGCACCCTCCGGTGGGCCCCAGATCACCCAGCCTGCCTTCAGAACCTCTCTCCTTCCAGCCTGCTTCATGCTGGTCCCTGTATGTCTCTTCATTCCAGGCCAGCAAAGCTGTCCTGGGCCTCACATAGGGGTTGCTCATCCTGCTTCAGAACCATCAGCAGGGGTCCTCCTACTCTCCACCTACCCCATTCCAGACCCTGTTGAGTTTCTTCTTCCACATCCCACTCATAACTCTCCTCCTCCGAGCAGCCGCCCCTGATGAGCTAACCAGCTCTGGTTCTGAACTTGCCCTTGTCATTTGCACTTGTTGATATGTGCCCTGGTGAATGTCATCAGGTTACTTTGCACCTGTAAGCATTATGTTGGCAGGGAGGGGGACTGTAAGATCCCAAGGGCAGGACTACTTGTGACCAAGCATTTCCATCAAATACCAGGCCTCACCCCTCCAGTGCCAGGCTGCAATGCTCCTGGGAGTGCTACCATCTGGTTTTCACAAACAGACAGCTGGACACAGTGGCTCATGCCTGTAATCCCAGCTCTTTAGGAGGCTGAGGCAGGAAGATCACTTGAAGCCAGGAGCTCAAGACCAGCCTGGGCAACATAGTGAGACCCCATCTCTACAAAAGAAAAGAGAAATGAAATTGGGTCTGGCACAGCCACTAGAAGGTCTCCTTCTGTCACGTCCTGCAAGGTTCTCCTTCAGAATGGCCCTTCAGAGCCACTTTGGTGAAGGGCACACCCGCCACTGTGTCTCCCCACTTGCACCTTGTTTTTCACTGGAAATACTGCTCCCCAGCTGGGTCCTCACCTTACTCTCCAGCCCTGATTTCTAACACTGAGCTGTTTTCAAAAATTAGATCAACCCTGAAGGATAAAAATGTGCCACTGGTGAGGATGCTCAGAGCGGTGCTGCAGCCTCTAAAGGTGATCCCCAAAGAGAAATTGCCAGAAATGACCCGGGCAACCATAGCAGCGGCTGCAAGTGCTACTTTTGAGGACATGGCATGCATGGGAATAGGTTCTTTGTACTGAAAATAAACGAGGACAAGGTCACCTTAGAAAAACACTGGGTGACTGATCGCCTCCCCAACTCACCGTCGGGTTGTTTCATGTCAACCCAGCATCTTTGGGGAGATACGTGCCTGCCTGCTTTCCCTCCTCATTTCCCCATAGTCTACCATTCTCTTAACAACCCCTGTTCTCTGTACCCCTCTTCCCCCCTGCAGCTAGAGGTGCCCTCCCTCTCCCTGCCTTTTACACACACACACACACACACACACACACACACACACACACACACCACACCCCACTCCCGGCCTCCCTTCTGCTTCTTTCTCGCCTCTGTTTTTCTCTGCCTGTCCTCTGTCAATTTCTCTACTCCCCCTCTCAGGGCTCTGCCATTTCTTTTTCTTTCTCAGTCTTTCTCCATCTTCTGTCTTCTTTCCGTTCTCTCCCCCCACACCCCCACAGCGATTGCCCGGAGCAGCCACTGCAGAGGAGGCGTGTGGTGGTCTAGCCAGGCACCGGACAACTCTGGCATTTAGCACAGAGCTAGAACCGCTGTGTTCCTGCTCACCCCCGCACGACAGACACACACTCATGAGCCTCCTCCCACACCTGAGTCCCCGGTCCCGGGAGGCCAGCAGAGCCCTTGGCCCAGAGTCTCCATGCCACCGTCTGCAACCTCTACCTACCCCCCTCGTGGCCTCCTCCCCAACCCTCACTCTCCTCTGACACAGGCTTCCCCCTTCCCTTCTCTGTCTCCCTCAGCCCCCTGATACACTTCTGAGAGCTTCTCAGCCCTGGCCCCGGGTCGGTGCGTCTTCGGCTCTGGGTGCATGACCTTCAGTGTCTCCCCGGGCTTGGGCCCATCTCATGTCTCTGAGTCTGTGTCTGTGTCTGCTATGACTGGCCTCTGTGCTTGTCTTCGATCTTTCTGTTACTCTTTGGACGCTCCCTCTCTGCCCTTTGGGTCCCCGGGTCTGCCTCTCCTCTGTCTCTCCTTTTCCACTCTGCCAGTGTCTGTCTCTGTTCTCTATCTCTCTCTCTTTTCGCCTCCAGGGTGCTGGGACCCACCCGGTCTTATTGGAATGTCAGCCTTGGCTTGGATGTGCTGGGTCTTTCTGCCCCATCCGTGCGTCCGTCTGCCCCTTCTCCGCCTCTCTGCCTGCCCTGCAGGGATGGGGCTGGGGTGGGGGGCCGGCACGGAGGGCTTGAGAGGGAAGGGGCGGGCGGCCCTTTGTGTGGAAGATTGACGGCCGCGGTGCAGCTTCCGCAGGGCTGATTAGGATGCAGCGCGGGCTCCGACTGCAGCATTCTCCTCGCGAACATTCTCCTCTACTCCACATGTGGCTCCCCTCCCTGCCTGCCACCCCTGGCCTCTCCGGGAGCCTCCCCCGCCCCAGCCCGTCCACAGGGAGCCACTGGAAATTCTGGGAGGGCCCCCGGGGGCCCCCCACCCAGGTGTCTACATGTCTTGTACCTTCTAAGAGGAAAGGACTCAGGGGAGGTGGAAGCCAGCTGGAAGTGCCTCACCGCAGGGGGAGTGTGAGGAACAGAAACTGTGTGGACACATTGCCACTGCTCCTTGCACCCCTGACAGACACACACAGCAAAAAGTCCAGGGAGGAGAGTCAGCGGGTCTCAAAATACAAGGAGGGGACACAGGAAACGTGTAGCGTGCCTCTCTTTTATCCCCTGATAGCACCTAGAAATCGCCCCTGTACACAGCAAGCTCTCAATAAACTCGTGGGCCTGTATTTCGTGAGTTCTCCCCAGATCAGTGCCCAAGTCAGTGGAACTCAGTTCCTTTAAATATGCCTCCCCGCCCCCCATCCCCTCACCCCCAGCAACTCGGCATCTGTCCCCTGGACATCCTCCCCTGCAAGCCTGTCAAGCCCCCAGTGGCCATCAGACCCGGGCTCCACGCCCCAGTCATCACAACCGCTACCCCTCCATCCTCTGCCTGGTGTCTTCCTCTGTGCCGTCCTCTCCCTCCCTGGCCCACCCCAACGCCGCTTGGCCCACTGGGTTTCTCCCCAGAGACAGACAATCACTAATGAGCATTGAGTACGGGGAGGGGAGGGCCAAGGGCAGCCTGGTGGGTGGGAGGGGATTCCAGAGCTAGCAAATAACGAGCCCTGTCAGCATCTGTCAAATATGCCATCTCCCTCCATCATGCCTGTCTCCTGCCTCCTGGCTCCTGCCA
The DNA here is from genome assembly GCA_027257055.1 of Cephalopachus bancanus. NCBI lineage: Eukaryota > Metazoa > Chordata > Mammalia > Primates > Tarsiidae > Cephalopachus > Cephalopachus bancanus. Next base: position 132,126 of record JAPVLO010000385.1, on the reverse strand, counting down.
ATCCATCTCCCAGCTGACGCTGACGGACTGCGCTCAGGTGCAGCTTCCAAGAAGCCCAGATGCACAATGCCCGGGTCCGCTGCAGACCCATGTTCCCCAGGAATGTCACCAGACCCTCGGCAACCCCAGGAATACAGGATTGTAGATGAAACCCAAGGGGGAAGAAGAGAAATTGCCCTCTCCGCCCAATCTCAGCCCCTTCTCCAAAACTGCCCATCCCCCAAAACTAGAACTTAGAAACTTCACGCAAAGGCATAGAGGGTTCAATCTCAGAAAGACCTTCTCAGCTGTAGGGAGGTCGTGAACGCCTCCAGGAACCAGGGAAACAGCGGGGGAAAGACGCGGTTGGAAACCACGATCGCTTCTTGTAATACACGCGATTTCCACCAGGGGGCAGGGGGCGCGACTCTGCGGACGAGCAGAATCTTCTCGGCAGCGACCTGCGAGGGGCTCGGTGGCCACAGGAGGGCGGCAGAGAACAGCGCGCCCTGCAGAGCCCGACGTCCGCGCGGGATGGGGTCTGGGAGGCGGCAAGGCCGGGCTGGGCTTCCCGGGCTGGGGGTGGGGAGCGGGTCTTCAGCTCTCGAGCTAGAACCCGTGAACTTCTGAGTTCAGGAAATCCTTCTTGCATCCCTCTCCAAGGGCAATCCTTCTCTGGCCCTCTAGCCCTGAAAGTGCCACACTCACTGCAGCGCCCCTTGCATTTCTTGGTCCCCAGGCACCGGGACTGCTGGCACAGAAAGACCCTGTGGCTTTTCCTTAAGGACAGCAATGACACCCAAGCCCAAAGAGGTGACGTTCCCTAGTGTCCCAGCTGATAACTGGAGCCAAATCGAACCCACGTTTTCTTGATTCTCGGTGCGGGGGTGGAGGGTGTCTTCCGGTTTTGCCAACTGCAACTCAAAACCATACTCTGCCGGCCGCAACCGGACGCCAGCTTAAACCTTGATTTAAAAAGCCGAAGCCAAGGTACATGGCTCCCTCTGTTTACGTGCATAACTGGTGCACCCAGGACTGCTCACCTGGAACATAGGGGTGCACGCTGGAAACACCTGCTTGGGCACCCCTCATCCTTGGGCATGTGCCCACCTGCCAGGCTCTCTCCTCCTGCCTTCTGAACTGCAAGAGCAGCTTCTCATCGAGTGTAATTTGTGCTTTTCACTGTACATCCAGAAGCTTCTGGAAGCCCCTTCCCAGCCCTTGCAGGTGGAGGAGAGGGCCTGCATGAAGTCCTCGGCTCTCTTCCTGGGGATCCTCTCTCCTCGTTCCTTCACTGCCCTTGCCTCTCCGGTCCCTCGCCGACCTACCTACTCATCCTCCAGACCCTTCTCGCTGCTCCTGGTTCTCCTTGAACCACAGAAGCTGAGCCTCCTAGGGAGGGGAACACAGAAAAGAGAGGAGGAAGAGTAGGAGGGATTGGGAAGAAAACCTATCTGCCAGCCAGGAGAGGGCTCTGTCCCTGCTGCCTTTACCCTCAACTGGGAAGTTCTACTTTGAGTCTGACCGCAGTCTTCTGGCTGGTCCTCACTCTCTTAGAGCTAAAGAGCTAGAGAGAAGCTGGGGAATAGATGGAGTCAATTATGGGGGTCACATGTGCAGACTCATGGCTGATGAGTGTGTGCCTATACTGGCACTACACACCACCCCGTCTTCATTGCCTCCCCCTACACATAATCAGCCCCGCCCCCCATTCAGGGCTCCTCCCATAAAACAAGAAGAGGAAAGCATCCTGACCTCTCAAACACCTCGCTCGAACTTTCACCCTCCAAGGGAAACCTAAAAAACAAAGCCCTGCACCCCCCTCCTTCCCACTCCCCGTGTCCTTGTCCACTCTGGATTTTGAGATTTCTCCCTAAAGCCGCTGGGTGCAGCCTCCACATGCCTTCCCCAGAATCCAGGAGGCGCCAGAGCCTCCCCGCTGCGAAGGACTGAGACAAACGCCAATCACGTCGGGGCTTCTCGCAATGCCCATTCTGCTATGAATTCCCAAGGTCAAAACCATTCTGGTGTTATTAAAAACATAAATGTTGCATACCAGGCAGCGGGGGGAAAAATTATAAGGCAGCCAGACGAGAGGGAGATGGAGGGGCCAGTAATTGTCTTCGTCTTCCCAGAGTCAAGCTCCACAGGGCTGGAGCCGCACACAGAACATTGCTTTTTAATTTAACTCGGTAAGGTCAGCAGCAGCAAATGAGGCAGGGGAGGAATGGCACCTGAGAGGGAGGGTGCGGGGCCTGCCGAGCCAGGGCTCCCAGCCAGGATCTCCAAGGAGGGCCGGGGGAAGCAGGGGGGCTGGCAGGGAGGCTTCGGTGACCCTTAGCTCGCCAGGAAGAGGGCCAGACCGGGCCAGGTGATGTGGGAGCTTCGAGAATCGCTGTGAGCCCTCTGAGGGCCTGGGACTGAGGCAGAAAGAAAGAAAAAGGCTTCAAAGGGACTCTAGGCAAGGCCAGGACTCAGGTTGACAGAGACAAACAGCCTCCTCCTCCTTCCCTACGACCCCCACTCGACAGAAGAGAATAACAAGGCCCATGATTGGAACTTGGAGGGTCCCCTTTCCCCCAGCATCTGTGAACGTCGGAGCCCAAGTGGAGAGGATTCCCCAGCGAAGTGGCCCACTCTGTCCCATCCTTCGTCTCCAAGGATCCAAGAGGCAGGGGAGAGGAGGATAGGAGGAGAAACTGAGGCAGAGCTGCCCTCCCTCAGAACCTTCCTCCTAAGTTTCTTTCTCGGGTCATCTTCCCCACTTTCTTAGGGTGTCAGCTTCCCATCTGCAGTTGTGCGAGCTGTATAGTGGTCCTCTCCGTTTCCAGTGCTACAGGAAGGCCCAGAGTTAGACCAGAGAAGGGACTTCCCAGATCAGCATCTTGATCATAGGTACGACCCAGGCTGGGGCCAGAAGGCTAAGGAAGCTGGGATTTGCTGAAGAGGACCAACGACCTGAGCATGATGAGATTCAGGAGCCTGGAAGTGGGGGAACTCACTGATTGGGGTGGTGAGCAGCTCTGAAAAAAGCCGTGTGACAGACAGAAGCAGAGGTAACCCATACGCTTTGGGACTTGCCGGGAACTTCTGAAGATCACATCTCAACTCCTCCTGCTTCTGTCTTCTTTGGGAGGGAGGATTAGAAAAATAGGTTTGAGACATGAGGACAAAGTTTCAATTATCTCTCTCCATCTAGAAGTGCCCTTGCTACTTGGCTTCCCTCCCAGGTCTACTCCCCTGTCAATCAGGAATTCGGAGACTCCAATGTCAGGAAATCTGAGGCCCGCCACCCTCCTAATGCACACCCGTGCCATAATCCCCGCCAGCCCTCCTCTCCCCACCCAGGTCCCACGATCAACACTGGGACCCCCCCCATGCTGCAGTTCTCAAGATCTGCCACAAGGTGGCGCCCAAAGCATCGATTGGTTCAGCGCTGGGCCTGGTGTCTCACTAGAGTGGGGAGGGGCCTCTACCGGGTCTCCACTCACCCCTTCCCGCCTCGGGGATGCCAACCCCGAGGGTCTCAGGAACGGAGGAGCTTTCTGGAAGGACTCCGACTTTCCGGATAAATGGGCTGCGTGAGAAGGTGCAAGGGAAGCCTGGGGGAGAAGACTTTGCAGGGTTCCTGGTGCGGTGAGAAAGCCCCAGAGGACAGTCGCTGTGGGGCTGTCACTTCCCACACCACGCCAGCATCCCAGGAGCTCCAGCAAGCTCGAGGGTGGACCGGGAGAGGCCTGTTAACTTGGCACCCAGAGCAGGAGGGGTACTAGGAGCTGTGGTGAGGCCTAAACCAGACTAAGCTGCTGGCATAAGGTCAGGGGAAGGGTCCGCACCACCACCTCCCGCCTCAGCATGAGACCCAGGGGGCCGCTATCTTCCCTGCCATCCCCAGGACACTAAGAAGGGGAAGGCTTCAGTCAGTTCTGCACTGCAGAACGGAATTTCCTGGTGCATGAGGAGGGGTCCTGGGAGGGAGGAAGGAAGGAGGCAGATCCAGAGGGAGGAGAAAGCGGCCTGCTCACAGGTGGATGATGGAGCCAGGAAACACAAGAAGAAGAAGCCTGCAGGCACCTTGGCAGTGGTTTAGAAAGGGAAAGCTGGGGAACTGGAACAAGGAGGACTGGTCAAGGAGGTCTTCCCAGAGGAGGAGATTTGGGGCAACAATGCCAAGGGCTGAAAGGTTGCCAAGGGCTGAGAGGCTGGTCTGGAAACGGGAAGAGAGAAGATGGTTCAGGCTGGAAACAGACTGCAGGAGACTGTTGGTGGAAGGGAACAGCTAAATACTGGGATGGCCGCCCAGTGGAGCCTGGAGACCATGGAATCCCATGGAGGGAGCATGGCGGTTGAGAGGTTCGTGGCCAGCCAGGAAAGCTGGGAAGGAGTCTATAGGCTTCAGTATGAGGAAGGGGCAGACCTCAGCCTAGCCGAAGTATTCCTCCTTCTCCTGTACCCCATAAAGCCAAGAGAACAGGGATAGAATCTAGGGTCCCCAAATGGGGCACAAGAACTCCTAGGAGTTCAGGAGCCAGGGGCCTGGGTTTCTGAGAGGCAGCCCACATAGCAGGGGACACTGGGTAAGTCTTTCCAGCTCTGAGGCCTCTGGCTCCTGTCTGTACAGTATGAGCACTGGGGCTGATGATCTCTGAACTCCCTGAGACTCTCCTGTTGATGACTGCCGTCCTCCCAGAAAACGGGCTGACTCATCTGTGGTCCACCAGGCTTTAAGCCCGTATTCACTCAGTGACCCTACACTCCAGACATACTCCCCATCCAGAAGAAACTACTCTCTTGCTGGGGTGAGGTGCCAGGTTCCAATTTCACAAACTTAACCTGGGCCTATTGGGCATTGAATGTAACAAGAGGATTTGAAGTTAGACTCAAGGAAGAACATTTCAACATATGTGGCCTGAAAACTTCAGCTTGTGTGAAACTCAGTGAAAATATATCCATGGCACCAGGCATGGTGGCTCACTCCTATAATCCCAGCACTTTGTGAGGCCGGGGTTCAAGACCAGCCTGGAAAACGTAGCAAGACTTTGTCTCTACAAAAAAAATTTTTTTTTTTTTTTTGAGTTGGAGTCTCACTCTGTCACCCAGACTGGAGTGCAGTGGCCGCTCCCGGCCACTGCAGCCTCGACCTGCTGGGCTCCGGCGATCCTTCCGCCTCAGCCTTCCAAGTAAAAAAAAAATTTTTTTAATGAACCAGGTGTGGTGGCATGCACCTGTAGTCCCAGCTACTCAGGAGACTGAGACAGAAGGATCGCCTGAGTCCAGGAAGTCGAGAATGTGGTGAGCTGTGATCATACCACCGCACCCCAGCCTAGGCAACAGAGTAAGACCCCAGCGTAAAAAAAAATTATATATATATATATGTACACACACACGTGGCTTTATCAGTGGCCTCCAGGAGACCAGAGGTCATCTTGAACCTCTGGGTCGTGCCAATTGGAGAGAATTTTCACTGTGGTGATGGTCCTCCCAGAAGGTTACATGGAGAGACCTCTGAGGACTCCACCACCCTAAGGTGCAGTGGGGTGAGCCTAGAGTTAGGAACTGCAGCCTGGTTAGAAGTTAATCCCCAAATCCTGTGAAGAGGGGTGGGGGAGAGAGAGTGGGCACCCCCACCCTGGCTCCACGACCTCATCACCCTCCTGCGTCAGAGCAGGGCCTCTGAGCACTTCCCACTCAAGCCACGAGTGAAGGCTTCGGGACACAGTTTCAGACCCAGGACCCTGACGCTCTCTCCCTGTGCCTGGCAGGGCAAAGGGACCCCCCCCCCCAGACTCATATCCCAAGTAGACGCAGCCCTCTTCTCCTCCTCCATCTCAGCCCCACCACATACCACATCCTGGGCTCTGCTAGAGACATGGGCAGTTAAGAAGTATCTTCAAGGCTGGGCGCGGTGGCTCATGCCTGTAATCCCAGCATTTTGGAGGGCTGAGAGGATTGCTTGAGCCTAGGAGTTCAAGACCAGCCCAGGCAACATAGTGAGACCTCGTCTCTACAAAAAATTTAAAAGCTAGCTGGGCGTGGTGGCACATGCCTGTCGTCCCAACTACTTGGGAGGCGACCCCCCTTCAGGATATAGAGGCATACAAGGCCAAGGCCAAGACTTCCACCCTGGTGTGGTGGAAAGAACAGAAGCACAGCCTTCAAGGACCTGAATTCAAACCCTGCCTTTGTCTCCAGAAGCTGTGTTACCTTTGGAACGTCACACAACCTCTCTGCACCTGTTTCATCACCTGTAAGGTGCGGTTAATAAAGGTATCCAATAATGCTACGAGGATTTAAAGGCAGGGACGGCCTCCCTCAGCAACCAGCCCGCCGCTGAGCAGACCCGCTTCCCTTCCTCGGCCCCTGGAGGAAGGGAGGGCGCAGCGGCTGCCCAACGCCGGTCCAGGCCTGCCGTCGCTGAGACGGCCACCCCGGCTCCTCGGCTCGGGACCCCCCACGTGCGCGCACCTCGGGAAACTTGATCTCGGACGCGGGCAGCGCGGAGGCGCCGCCCCCCCCCCCGCCCCCGCCCCCGCGGCCCGTCCTGCCGCTCGCCGGTTTGCAGGGCGCGTTTTCCGTAATAACCTTTAATGCGGCTGGCCGCGGCCCAAATGTTCGCGATGGAGCGCTGGGCCCCGCGCATCAGATGGACGATGAAGTGTTAATCATCCCCCAGGGAGCCGTCCCGCGGAAAGTCGTCATTAATTTTTCTGAATTACACCAATTCCGAGACATTCTTTATGGACAGACAGTGCGGGAGACAGTTATATGACAGGACTTGCTGTGCTAAGCAGATGTGGGAGAGATTGCGTCGCCCCATGAATACTAAGCAATCGCTCCGAAGAAACCCCACTAGCTCCTGCGCTCGGAGCTGGGACGGGCCGGCCCGCCCCCCCCAGGGGCGCACCCCTGCAGGTGCCTGGAGCCGGGGCAGGAGGGCTGGCGCCCGGTCCGCGCCGCGCCACGGGCCCCTCGGCTCCCCCCGAGGCGGGCCTCGCCTGGACGCGGGAAGACGCTCGGGGCGCTCGCCCTTGCGCCCCCCTGCCTCCCGGCCGCGGCCGCTGCCCCGTCCCCTCCTGGGCCTGAGCTGCTCGCGACGCCCTGCCGCGCCCCCCGCCCCGCCCCCAGCTTTCCCTGCGCCCCACGGATTTCCACCTGGCGTGGCCCCATCCTCCCCCCGGGTCCTCCCCACGCCCCCTCCCTCCGCCGCCCCGTCGTCCTCCTTCACCTGCGGGTCACCCCGCCCCTCACCCCGACCCCCACCCTGCCCGCCCTCCGCCCCCGATCCCCTCTCCCTGCCCACCTCCGGCCCTGCTCACCGCCCCACTCGACGGCCGCCACCCTGCCCTCCCCGCCCGCCCGCTGCCGGCTGCGCTCTGCCGTCGCCTCCCCGCTCCGACCCGCTGCCTCCGCCACGTCGCCCCACTTCCAACCATTCCTCCCGCGTCTGCCTTCGCACCTCCCCGCCCTCCGGCATCTAGGGGAAGGGGTGAGGTGCGGCGTGGAAGGGAGGGAAAGAGGGGGTGCCCTTTCTCTCTCCTGCCGCCCCTCTTCTTTCCCGGACACGGGGACACCGCCGAGCCCAGCGGAGGGCGGCAAGGAGGGGACCCAGACGGGGACCGGGACACCTGCCCAGGCCCGCAGGCCCGCAGGCCCACCTGGGGAAGCCCCGCCCGCCGCGGCGAGCCCGCCCCCCAGCGGCCCGGGAGGCCCGGCTCGCCCCCGCCCCAGACCCCAGGGCCAAGGGAGGGTCCCGCCAGGCCTGGGGCCTCGGGAGGCCCGTTTCTCGGTCACCCCCGTGTCACTGCCCTCGGGGGGACAGAGGCCAAGGCTGGCTGTTCCCCACCAGGCGCCCGCCCGGCTCGCCCCCACCCCCGCCGGAGGGAAGGCTCCCCCACCCCCGCTCCTGCGCGGGTTGAGGGCGAGGAAGACCGCGCCGCCTCTGCGTCTTTTCTCCTCGCAGGTAATTTATGTCGGGAGCCGAGCAGATGGCGGGTAATTTAGCAATTACCGTGTGCGGGAACGGGCCTCGCGCCTCCACACGGAAGCCAAAGACGCTCGCCGCAGTCCCATCTCATCTTCTGCCTGTTTTCTCTGTCTTGTCGCCCTTCCCCCACCACAGCTTGTTGAATCCCAGAACTCCAGGGAGGGCATCCCCGTCAAGGGGGCCCTTTTCCTCCTGGTAGGATTCTGCCTCCGAAAACAAGGGGTAGAGTCCGTCTGCTCACTGGAAGTTCTCCCTGTCCTCTCACTTTAGTCTTCCTTGCTGCTATAAGTGATCATACCGTCCTGGGAGATTGCAGGGCTCTCTCCCAACCTTCTCCCCACCCCGCTCGTTCAGGTTCTCCATGGTATTTCTCCCAGATATCTGGGTTCCAGACCCCAGGTTTCAGAAGAGGCTTCTGGATTCCATAGTTAACCCAGCGCTGAGGAGTCTGGGTATCTACACCTTTGGGCAGCAAGGGGAAAGCAGTGATTCCTAAAGTGAGTGGGCTCGAAGGCCCTTTGGAGCTCTGTACACAGAGTGAGCGAGTGACAAGGGTGAAGCCGCTGAGAAGCTGGCCTTAGGGAGGAGAGGACGGCTGGAGGAGACAGGACCCAGGTGGCAGGGTCTGAAGTGCCTCTGTCCTCTGAGTCGCCTGCAGAAAGGAGGCCGAGAGGGCTGGGCTCCGTGGCCCAGCCTGCAATCCCAGCGCTTTGGGAGGCCGAAGGGGGTGGATTGCCTGAGCCCAGGGGTTCAAGACCCGCCCGGGCAACTTGGTGAGACCTCATCTCTATAATAAAATCAAAAAATGAGCCGGGCGTGGTAGCACATGTCTGTAGTTCCGGCTACTTGGAAGGCTGAGGCGGAAGGATCGCCGGAGCCCAGCAGGTCGAGGCTGCGGTGGCCGGGAGCGGCCACTGCACTCCAGTCTGGGCGACAGAGTGAGACTCCAACTCAAAAAAAAAAAAGAAAGGAGGCCAAGGGAGAGGCCCTGAGCCTGGGGACCTTGCTATGCTGGGGGGCATCCTCCCCCTGCCTCCCCCCGGCCCAAGACGCCAAGAGACAGAACCCACACACGCCTTCTCTCCAGCCAGGGCCCCCGACCTCTGACCTTCATCGACCTCTGACCTTGGCCCCTAAGCACTCCAGCCTGCATGCTCCCATCCCAACGGGACCTTAGGTGACCTCTGGGCTGCGAGGAGCTGGCCTCTCCGGCTTTGAGACACCCTCACCGCAACCTCCCTCGGCTCCTCCTCATCCCTCGACACCAGAGGAGCGCTAATTAATTAGCGTGTGCAACCAGCCATGGGCACGATCTCGTTACTCACCACAGGGACCCGCTGTTAACATACCAGACCCCCGGGATGCGGGCACACACCAATTACACAGCCAGCAGCTCGGCTAATCACGGCTTCTGGTGACACCGTGGCCCACAGAGGAATCCCCAGCTTCCCTCCTCCCACCTCCTCCTATACTCCTGGCTCTGGAAACAGGAAGGAGGAAAAGGAGGAGGCGAAGACTGGTTGGGAAACAGGAGGCCAGACACGGAGGAGCTCAGGAGAGAGTGGGAACGAGAAGGTGGAAAGACACTAGAATATTCCTACAAATCACTTTAGGCTACAAACAGTCACTGTGAAATTAGTAACTGCAGCAAGAGGGAGTGCTGGTTAGACTACAAGAAGGACTTCCTGGTGAGCTGGTATTACGGTGAATTGGGCCTGAGAAGGGGCAGCTTTTCTTCCTATAGGAAGGAGGCGAGAGAGGAGGGCCACTGAGGTGGAGGAGGAAGAGAGAGAGGGAAGTTTCAGGAACTCAGGTGCTGAAGCCATCCTGTCCCTCAGCTGCAGTTCAAGGGTACAGAGAGGAGGCGGCCTCTCTGCAGACACAGATAGACGGCTTCCCTCCCACACACGTCCCATTGACTTTGCCATTTCGCTGTCACTCCACAGCTTCTCCGAGATTTAACATATTGACTCTCCGAGCTGCAGAAAATTGAATTTTCTTCATTACGACTGTCTCCCGACAAAAGCAGCTCATAAATTCTCCATCTTTTTCAGGCTTCCCGCCCCCTCACCACCCACCCTCTCTTGGGTATGCACACATCCGAACATACCATTCACATGGGTGTCAAGGCAAGACATGGCCAGCACCCCCCACAGACACGCCATTCACCAAGACCGGGTGCTCACCCCCTCCCTCGCTGCCCACGAAGCGATAGTCTACACCCAGGTGGCCACTGCCATTGGGAATGAAGGCGCCTGCCTTCCACGGCTGGGTAGGCCAATGTATATGGCACTCGTGACCAGATAGCAGATCTGCCTGGTTCACACCGGGGGACGGAAATGTCCCCATGCCTCAGCCTTCCACAGCCGGGTGGGCCGGTGTACAGGGGACCCATGTGCCCAGATTCACATGAGTTCGCACCAGGGGACTGAAAGGTGTCGTGCCTCAGCCCATGTGTGTACCTCTCCCACGCCCAACAGGAGTTTCAGAGATGGCACTCCCACGGGGGTCAGACACTGTCCTGAGATGCAGAGTTCACTCCAGGTCCACCTGGGCACTGCCTGGCCAGAGCCAAAGGCCCTCCCTGCAGTACCAAAACCCCTGCCCCCGCTCCCACTTGGGGGCACACCCACAAGCCAGTCCCATACTTTGCCCAGACATGGAGGGAGGAGAAGCATCTCCTGAGCCCTGGTGGGAAGTCCTCCTTCCTGCCATAGCAACCGCTCATGTTCCCCCGCACTGCCCCTGCCCATGGACGCGCTGAGCAGCTGGTTTGCCATGGACTACAGCCTGGTGCCTCTATAGCGCTCCTGAAGGTGCAGACACCTCCCACCTGGAGAGATGCTGGCCTTGGCTCCCCGCCCCAAATGTGGTCTCCCCATCTGACTCTGCCGCTTCGGCCCCAGGAACGGAACTGGAGGAGGGCAGAGGCTAGTTATTTTGGTACCTGTGCCAGCCTGGCAGCTGAGGCCATAATGGGTGGGCAAGAGGCCAGGTTGATGGCCAGCACCATGTGGCTTGTGCCCAGGGCCAGATGGGGGCGGGAAGTGGTGGGCTAGGTGCCCGGGCACTCCACCCTCCAAAATGCCACACAATCTGTGAGTGGAAAGAGACAGAAAGAGGAACCTGCATAGATACAGACAGGGACACCCCCTGAGGCCAGACTATGCCAATCTCTGGCCGCTCCCGCCCCCATAACTCTGACCCTGGCACAAAGGAAGTTATCATGCACGAGAGGGAAGCCAACTCGTTATTTTCTTTTCAAGTATGACCAGCCCAACCAGGAACCAGGAATTGTGGGGGGTGCAATAAAAAAACTGGACAAGAATGATTCCTCTGTTAGGAGAGGGTCTGAGACCCAGGGGCGGGGGTCTCCGTGCTTTTTTTTTTTTTTTTTTTTTGAGTTAGAGTCTCACTTTGTCGCCCAGGCTGAAGTGCATCAACCTGCTGGGTTTAGGCAATCCTTCCACTTCAGCCTTCCAAGTAGCCGGAACTACAAGTGTGTGCTACCACACCGGGCTAGTTTTTTGGTATATTGTAGAGACGAGGTCTCACCAAGCTGCCCAAGCTGGTCTTGAACCCCTGGGCTCAGGCAATCCCCTCGCTTCGACCTCCCAAAGTGCTGGGATTACAGGCGAGAGTCACCGCATCCGGCCTCCGTGCATTTTTACATGAGCTAATTAATGTGCACATGTTATGGTCAATGCAGATGAACATCAATTGCCTCTGCAATCCCAGCGCTGTTCCTCTTGGTACTAATGCGTGCAATCTACACACACACGCGCGCGCGCGCACACACATACACACACATACACACACTCACACACCCGCAATCTTCATGATTGACTCCTCTGTGACTCCCGGCTCCTGAGCTTCTAAACCATCCTCCATCTCCTCCCTTGGGGACAAGTTTTGGAAATACACAAAGATGACCCAGAAGGCTGGGCCCCACAGTGCAAGGAATGGCTTTCTGGAGACCTGGAGGTTCTTCAAACCCTCTCTGTCCAGAAGAACAACCTCTCCCATCCCAACCCCACCCAGGCCCACCCCCAAACCTGCTCCTCCTGCCAGGCTCCCCTCCCAGGGAGGGACCACCATCTACCCAGATGCCCAAGCCAGGAGCCTGGGATCAGCCATGACTTTTCCTTCAAGTTGGGATGGGACAAGGAAGCCTGTTGCATGCATCAAGTGACTGACGATTTTTTAAAGCTAAAAGTTTAACTTGTTTAAGGGTCTCGTGTCTACAGGCATCAAAATGACCGTTTCAAAAACCAGGATGTCCTGCTTCCCTGCCCTTCATCCCACGTCCTGCCCACATGACCTCATAAACATCTGTGTCTATCCATGTGCCCCGTTCTCTCTAGCAGATGAGAGTGCGTTCCCAGTCAGATGCCTGACTGCCTCCTTATTGTGTTCTCGGGCTCCAAGCTAACCCCCCCCCATCCCCACAGCACCAGAGAGGCCAGAGCAGCTTAGGGACATGCCCAGTCACACAGTTTTCCAGAGAGAAGTATTTTAAAACTGCCAGAAAGGCAATAGGACTGCAGAAGGCATGAAAGCAGCTACTTAATTGTGACCACAACATAGCTGTTCATTTTGTGAAAGGGTAAAATTTTTTGATAAATATAAAAATAAATAAAAACTATAACTATATAAAGAACACTATCTTGAGAGAAACAGACTGTGTCCATGACCCATCAGCCTGTGACCCGATACCCCACCAGCATCTTGGCCTGCTAGATTCCAGTCTCTCCTCAGCAGGGCATCTTGGCCTATGTGTGATTCACAAAGTTGGTGCTCTCAACTCTGGTGGGGTGAACAAGGGACAAAGAGAGGCATGAGCACGTGGCCAGATTAGAACCCGTTAAAGGTCTACTCTTCAGAGGTGCCTCTTCTCCCAAGACAACTCTACTAATTCTGCAATGTCAACTCGTCCCATGTTGCTAGAGAGTGGAGCGGGTCATGGCTGAACTCCGTCCCCAGGCCCCTGACAGTGAGATGAGGTCACATCACTGGCTCTATCTGTGGAATATTCATGGGAGTAATGTGCTGCTCCCAAGCTGTGAGAGTTTAGAGTGGTTGTGCCTTGTCGAGATGCTCACTCGTCCCCATCTGCTGGCAGGATGGTCTCTGGGCTACCTGAAACCACGTGTTTAAGATGGCAGAGCCATGGCTTGAGCAGACCTGGACTCTTGGGTCACCTGCCCACAGATGCCCACACTAGACTTAGGTAATACATAAATTTTTTTTTTGAGTTGGAGTCTCACTCTGTCACCCAGGCTGGAGTGCAGTGACACACTCACGGCCACCCCAGCGTTAACCTGCCGGGCTCTGACGATCCTTCCACTTCAGCCTTCCAAGTAGCCGGAACTACAGGCATGAGCTACCACGCCTGGTTAATTTTTGATTTATTGTAGAGACGAGGTCTTGCCAAGTTGCCCAGGTGGGTCTTGAACCTGTGGGTTCAGGCAATCCACTCACCTCAGCCTCCCAAAGTGCTGGGATTACAGGCTGAGCCACCGAGCCTGGCTTTTTTTTTTTCTGAGTCAGAGTCTCACTCTGTTGCCCAGACCAGAGCGCAGTAGCACGCTCCCGGCCACCGCAGCCTCGCCCTACTGGGCTCCGGTGATCCTTCTACCTCAGGCTTCCAAGTAGCTGGAACTACAGGCGTGCTCCACCACGCCCGGCTAATTTTTTATTTATTGTAGAGACGAGGTCTTGCCAAGTTGCCCAGGTGGGTCTTGAACCCATGGGCTCAGTCAATCCTCTTGCCTCAGCCTCCCAAAGTGCTGGGATTACAGGCTGAGCAACTGAGCCCAGCAAATACATAAATCTTTATCATGTGAAGGCACTGAGATCTGGGGCTGTCTGCTGCAGCTGCTATATCTACGCTAATACACGAATCAAGACAAGGGGGCCAAAATGGCAGGAAAACAGGCTTGCAGCACTGTCGGATGTGGACTGTGGTGGATGTAGCTGCCACAGGAGAGCATCCAGTGTCAGGAACTCGATTTAAATCTCATATAAGCTATGTGATTTTGGTCAAGCTACTTAATATTTCTGAGCCTTGTTTTTTTCCTTGATAAAAATCACATAATAATAGTATGGCCCACTTCATAGTATTGGTTTGAAGATCAAGCAAGTCCAAAAACATCTTTTTTTTTTTCTGAGTCGGAGTCTCACTCTATTGCCCAGATTGGAGTACAGTGGCATGCTCACAGCTACCGCAGCCTTGACCTGCTGGACTCAGGCGATCCTTCTGCCTCAGCCTTCCAAGTAACTGGAACCACAGGCATGTGCCACCAAGCCCAGCTGATTTTTTTTTTCATTTATTGTAGAGACGAGGTCTCATCATGTTGCTCAGGCTGGTCTCAAACCCCTGAGCTCATGCAATCTTCTCACCTCTGCCTCCCAAAGTGCTGGGATTACAGACATGAGCCACCACGCCCAGTCAAGAACGTCTTTAAAACTAGAAAACTACATAGTCACTGGCTATTATTCCAACAACTGACTCATGCTGCACATTAAAAATCCATTTGATAAATAAAAATGAATGAATGAACATGAACAGATGGATGAGTTATCAGAGCCCCACCATGTTCGCTGCTGATGAAGAGGACTAGAGTGGTCTGAACACTGGAACTAGAGCGGGTTCATGGGCCTGTGGAGGGAAGGGGAGCTGCAGAGCTGAGGACCCTGAGCCACTAAACCACCTTCCACCCAGCCTGAGATAAATGGGGCCAAAGAACTAAAAGGACCAAAGAAGAGGGCCCAGGGCCTTAAAGAAAAGCCCCAAAGAGTTGATCTTTGCCTTAAAATATGTTCCTGTTTCTCCTCCCCACAGGTTCACGGTTTGGAAACACCAGCACCAGCCTGTCATATCTGATGGAGTGCTCCTGTGTGGTGCACAACGCCCAGCAGGGTGCCTGGCACAGAGCAGACTGGAGGCACTGGCCAGGATCAGTTTCTTAGAAAGCATCTTGTTCTATTGGAAAAGACACAGGCTTTGAATAAGACGGCTCTGAGCGGGCTCTGCCAAGTTCCTCTTCAAGTCTCTGTTTCTTCATCTGTAAAACTGGACAGCACCTTGTGTGGTTTTTTGTTTTTGTTTTTTGGGTTTTTTTTGGAGTCTCACTCTGTCACTCAGACTGGAGTGCCACTGCAGCCTCGACCTGCTGGGCTCTGGTGATCCTTCCGTCTCAGCCTTCCAAGTAGCTGGAACTACAGGCGCAAACTGCCATGCCCGGCTAATTTTTGATTTATTGTAGAGATGAGGTGTCACCAAGTTGCCCAGGCAGGTCAAACCCGCGGGTTTAGGCAATCCACTCACCTCGGCCTCCCAAAGCACTGGGATTATAGGCTGAGCCACCGAGCCCGGCCACCTTGTGTGGTTATTGTGATGATTCGATGGGTGAAGGAGCACCTCTCACATAGCCAGTGTTCAATTAGCGGTGGCTTCTCAAAGCACCCCAAGAGTTCACCACCATTCCATGTAGCATTTCTGATGCTATGGGTACTGGGCTAGATGAGGCAGTATCAGAACTAGAACATTTAAAAGAGACTTCAAACTTCAGGGAAATGGGATTCATTTGTCAGCAGCTCCTTCCACAGCTGTAGAGAGCCCTCACAGTCACAGCCATCATTCCTCTTACCCTAGCCAGGAGTTAGCCTGTATTCTGAAAAAAAAAAAAAAAAAATCCCCAAGCATCCCAACTTCTCAGAAATATTCTTTGATATCTGTAACTGTAACTTCCACCTGCCTTTACAATACTATTCTCTGTTCAAAAAATCATCAGTGACTAACTTCCCCTTCCTGATGGGACTCAAGTCCACACCTTTGAACTTGATGTATTGATTAGGAAAACACTAACTACTGTAAAAGATGAACCCCACAATTTTAACAGTAGAACAAAATAGAAACTGATTTGTTGGTCAAGTGAAGTCCAAAACACATGGTCCTGATTAGCAAGCAGCTCTCTGCCAAGTGGCAATTCAGGGAACCAGGTTCCTTCCATCCTGTGGCTCCATTATCTTTAATATGTGACCTGGCCGGGCTCGGTGGCTCAGACTGTAATTCTGCGCTTTGGGAGGCCAAGGTGAGTGAATTCCCTGAGCCTGTGGGTTCGAGATCCGCCTGGGCAACTTGGCGAGACCTCATCTCTACAATAAATCAAAAAAATTAACCGGCTGTGGTAGCATGTGCCTGTAGTTCCAGCTACTTGGAAGGCTGAGGCAGAAGGATCGCCGGAGCCCAGCAGGTCGAGGCTGCGGTGGCCGGGAGCGGCCACTCCACTCCAGTCTGGGCGACTGAGTAAGACTCCAACTAAAAAAAAAACAAAAACTATGTGGCCTCAGGGTCACCGTGCTTAGGGTTATTTTCATCAAGCCAGAAAGGAAAGAATATGAAGAATCTCTTTTGGGAGGTTTCATGAGTCATACCTGAACGCAGAACACATCTATTAAAAGAGAAGCTGAGGTCAGGCATGGTGGCTTATTCCTGTAATCACAGCATAGCTGGGAGGCCAAGACAAAGGATCACTTGAACCCAGAAGTTCAAGACCAGCCTATGCAGCATAGCAAGACCTTGTCTTTACAAAAGATTACAAAAGATTAGCCAGGCCTGCTGACATATGCCTGTAGTCCCAGCTATTCGGGAGGCTGAGGTGGAAGGATCACATAAGCCCAGGAGGTTGAGGCTGTGGTGAGCCATGAGTGTGCCACTGTACTCCAGCCTGGGCAACAGAGTGAAAAAAAAGAAGCTGAAAAAGGTGGTCCAGCTGTGTGTCCAAAAGAAAGAAACAGGTTCTGATAAACCCATAGCAGGCTCTGTCTCACCTGGCATTCAAAATTCTCCACACACTGGCTTAAACCTACCTTTCAAACTTTATCTTCCATTATCCAACTATGGCTATTGGTCATAACAGCCATAACAAACAACCCCAAAATCTCAGTGACTTGCAGCAAATGTTTATATCTGACTTTCGCTTACATAGGTCACGGGTGGGCAGCGGCTCTGCTCATAGGTTTTCTCATTCCAGAACCCAGGCAGAAGGAGCAATCCTCCCGTGGGATATGCCCATTCTAGTGTCAGAGAAAAACAAGAAAATGGATACTCAGATGCTCACACATGGCGTGAGTCGCATCTGCTGACATCCCATCCACCAAATCATGAAACATGACCAAGCTCAAAGTCAATGAAATGAGACATACGCTCCTACAGGACATACTGCAAGTCACATGGCAATGAGCAGAGAGAAAATAATTTCTATCAACAAGTCAGTCTACTACAACTGCCACTCTCCATGTGGAGTACATGACAGATCCTACCGAGCACTCTTTCCTCAGAATACTTCTCAACACATTTCAGGCCATTACCAATAATGAGTTTGCCAATAAATAAATAAATAAGTTGAAATCGATGTGCAAGAGGGAGGTAGGGACACCTCATCAACAAGGATACCTGCATAATGGCCATTTGTATACCTGACCCTGAATTGTATCCCATATTTTTAAAACAAAAAAAAAAATTGTTTAAAGAAAAAGAAATCAATGTGCTATTCTTATGTGACTCTTTAGGCTCCATAAACATGATCCATTCCCACATTTGAATCTTTGGGCCTAAAATAAGCTTATCCTAGCCAGGTGCAGTGGCCCACGCCTGTAATCCCAGCACTTTGGGAGGTGGAAGTGAGAGGACTGCCTAAGTCCAGGGGTTCGAGACCAGCCTGGGCAACTTGGCAAGACCTCATCTCTACAATAAATCAAAAAAGTAGCCACGCATGGTGGCACACGCCTATGGTTCCAGCTACTTGGAAGGCTGAGACAGAAGAATCACCTGAGCCCAGCAGGTAGAGGCTGTGATGGTCGTGAGCGTGCCACTGCACTCCAGCCTAGGCGACAGAGTGAGACTCCAACTCAAAAATAAAAAAATATAAATAAGCTTATCCTTCCCAGTCCCCATCCTGCCAAACTACCCAAATTTAACGTATTCTTCAAATATCTATATTTTTCTTTCTCTCAGTAAAATTTATTGAATATCTAGCATAGTCCCTGACTCACATATTTGTTGAATGAATCTGTCTCACATTATCTTGTGCATTGTACTCAGCACATAGATGCTCAGTGAAATCTGTTCCCCGTCAATTAACCACACTATTCTTTGGAACCGTGGGAGTTAGTATCCCATGCCTGAGGTTCTAGTGTGGGAGTATGGTGTACTGACTGCTTAGGCTTGAATCCTGATTCTACCACTTACTAGCTGGATGCCCCCAGACAAATCACTTAATTGTCTGTGCCTCAATCTCATCATATGTAAAATGGGGCTAATAATAGGACATACTATATAAGGCTGTTGTATTAAATGGAAAAATTCCTAGCATAGTTTGAATACATTGTAAGCACCCAATAAAGAAAGTTGTTATCACTTTTAGCTCCATCTGAGACTGGGTTTTCTTTTAGGCCTTTATTTCGGGTGGAAGACAAAAACCAGGAACACTTGAGACTTGGGCCTTGAACAGGCCTCACTCTTAACCTGCCCAGGACCATGACCCAACTTCCTCACCCAGAAGCTGGTTCCCTAACTCATAAATCTTGACTAATGACATAGACACATCACCTTAATATTTGTGCAGCCCAGTAACTTACTGTTAACTGCCTGGAGATCTTCAGATGAAAGAGGCCCAGGGGCAGACACCCCATTGGGTCATTTAAAGCAGAACACTACCAAAAGACTTAGAAATGACAGAGGCTCCATAATTTAGTCCAGCTGAGAATTAAAGCTGGCACCCAGGAAGAGGAAATCAATCCTTAGACTGTAATCCCGTGATACAGAGCCAAGGACAGAGATCATTCTGAATGTCTCTGACTGGAGGGGCTGAGGATGGGGTAGGGAAGAGAGAGGGGGCAGGATGTCCAAGTCTATAACGTGACTTGAATGTGAGAGAAACGACAATCCTTCACGTTTCCTAAATAAAAACCGGCGCAACAACACGTATTGTTATCCTAATTCATTTAAGCCAGTTAAAAGGCTTGGGCAAACAGGCCCCATAAGTGGCTTGTTTGTGAACTGTGGCAGGTCCTGATTATGCCAGCCGCCCTTTTCAACTTCATTCTTCTCATTCCTCGGCTCCCCCCTCCACCTCGGGCGATGTATCCTCTTCCTAGACCCAGAGGCCACTCCCGGGGAGCCCAGTTCCAGGTGTGTGAAGAGCGCCAGGGCTCTTGGCACTAAAATCCCCGAGTTGGGAGAAAACGGTCAGCCGCGCAGGGCACATTGTTCTTACGAGATCTGTCCCTGGGGTTGAAGCAAGGCAGCCACGGCTGCCCTAGCAGAGTTTCCCATCCCCGAAATGATGTGCAGCGACAAGAGCGCAGGACTAGGAGCCGGACAGCCCTAGCGGGGTCCTGCCACTTCCTGGCTTTAACATTTCAGACCGGCTCCTTTAACCGTCCTGGGCTTTATTTTTCTCATCTGCAAAAGTGTGGATAGCACTAATACCTAGCTCACAGGTGGCTGTGAAAAGGGAACGATGTTTCGCACAGCGTGCTGAAGACGTTACCCAGGAGGGTCAAAGTCGCGAACCCTCCCCGCCCCCCAACAATGCACGTTACAGACCAGCACGCCCCCACTAACGCAGCCGGCCCCTCCCGAGGAATCATGGACCGTGAAGTCCTTTGGTGGCCACACCCTCGTTTATTGTCATGGAAGTGGGAACTACGCCTCCCAGAATGCCCCGGTTAGGCCGCCTCCACGGGCGCCCTCTTCCCCGCCCCCTTTTGTGCGCAGCCTCCTGGGAAGTATAGTCCCAGATCCGAGCCTGCGCGTCGGTCAGAGGGAGCCGGAAAACTACAAACCCCAGAAGGCCTCGCGCTCACGCTTCTCCCTCCCCTTCGGGAGTCGGAGTGCTGTTTTTGTTGTTGGTGAAAGGTGAGGGAACAGCTGATCCGTCTGTGGGGTAAGAAACTTGGCCTAATTGGGGGGGTAATCGCTTTGGGGGGGCCACCCCACTTTCCGGTCTGTGAAAGGACAATTTAAGGGAACTGTCGAACGGGGATACAAGAGCGTTTGGGTTTTAACACTTTCCGTACTGGAGAAGCCACCCCCACTGTTTTGGGAGTTCTTGGTTTCGTGGGGGCCCTGAGCAGGGAGGTGCCCCTCGTTTGGCCTCGCTGCCTTCTCTATAAAGCTTGATGATACGCTTAGGGGAGGTTACGGGAACTGAAATCTGTGCTTGTTCTCTCCCGGGCAAGACTTGGCTCCCACAAACAATAACAAATCCAAAGCCCCCTGCCCCCAACATCCCGCAGTCCAAAGGCCTTTACTACGCTGAATCTCTGGGGGAGGGGGTGTTCAGAGTTGTCGAATGTCAAGGCACTCCAGAGCTCTACAAGAGTACGGGGTGGGATACCCCCTCTCCCCTGACTACACTCCTACACCGTAGGTGCCCAGAACTTTCAGGCGTGAAGAATGTTTGCAGCTGTTACGGATTTTCTTTGTGGGGAGTATTTGAGGATTCTCCAGGCTTAGATCTTTGGGGACAAATCACCCCCCCCACCTTTGGAAAGCTGGAAGAATTGTATCTGGAGAAAACATGAACTTGTTTTAACAAGGAATTTTTCAGAGATGATCATCCAAAGAAACTTCTTGTCTTCCATGCAATCTCTATATTTGAGGGAGAAGTTGCTCTTTTTTGTATTGCTGGTTCGTCTTTCTCTGATGAGTTTCTGTCTACTTTTAAAGTTCCTAACTTCAGCCTGGTGTGGGTTTGTGATGTTTGGGGGCGTGCACATGCCTTGTGGCGCTGGCTGATTGGACGCATGGGCTGCAGGGTGACACAGGAAGTAGAT
This sequence comes from Cephalopachus bancanus, assembly GCA_027257055.1. NCBI lineage: Eukaryota > Metazoa > Chordata > Mammalia > Primates > Tarsiidae > Cephalopachus > Cephalopachus bancanus. Next base: position 111,317 of record JAPVLO010000385.1, on the reverse strand, counting down.
TTGTGGGCTGGAGAGGAGAGATGAATAAGAGGGCTGGCTCACAGCCCTGGGCCGAGGAGTCCTCTGGATTGTTATTATTGTTGTTATCTGTCCTCACCCCACCCTCATATTTTCCAATTAACTCTCCCCAACTAACTTGGAATCCCCCTTCCTCTCAACCCCATCCTATAGCATGTCTCCAGCTACCGATCCAAACAGATGGAAGGATCGAGGAGCTTAGAACTAAAGCTAAGGGAGCAAAGAGAAAACGGGGAAGGAAATACTAGAGCAAAACTAGCAGATTTCTAGACCTGCTGCAGGCATGATCTGGAGAGAGGAATGTTAGCTTCTTTTTGAACGATCTCTCCCTTTCTTCAACATTAAATATACATTCCCCCTCCTCGGGACCCCTTACTTCCCACTTTCTAGTCTGTTCCCTGTCCAGGGGTGAGTCTTTCCTGGCTCTAGGCCCCCACATTCCATCTCCCCACACCACCACGTTCCTGCTAAGTGTTTCACTCCACCCTTGAAGCTGCCGCCTCCAGGATTCTTGACTTGCTGGAATAATAAAGTTGAGGGATAGAACCTGTCTTTCCTTGTATCCTCCCCTTCACTTTGCCTCTTGGATAAGAGCACTAGCTTTCTCCTTCTCAGAATTCATGGGGGTGGACAGCTCAGAGAGGGGGAGAGGACTGACAGCTCAGGAGCCTGAGGATTGGGCTGTTGGTTCAACCAATCCTCCGCCTGCCACCCTCCAGCCCAGCCCCCATCCTCTGCAACCCCCGCAGCCATATTCCAGATCTGAAAATTCAACCATCCCTTTTAGAGATGAGTTGCTGCTTTCGGGTGTCATAGCTCATTCCTGGGTACAGCTGGGTCAACATGCTTAGGGGTAGGTAAGGAGACCTGCTCAGAATGAGAGGGCCCCACACCTCGACTGGATTTTGAATTCAAGAGCCAGAAGTGTGGGAAAGGGGATGGGAGACTGGAAACTGGAGAATTTGAATGCTCAAGGAGATTGAAAGATGGAAAAGGGGAAACCGGGGAGGATACTGGGATACAGAGACGTGGTCAATGGGGTAATGAAAGGGAGCAAAAATTAGAGCAGTCTGAATTCTAAGAAGGGTCTGTGAGCCAGAGAGGGTACTGTGTGAAACCGGGTGGGAACCAACTTGGAATCCAGGTCTATGTCCTAGAGACTAAGAATGATACCTTCAAAAGCTCCTATAACCCACAAGGGCTGGAAACCAGTATGTCATCTCCTGGTGTAATGGTGTAGGGGCTGTGGGTGGGTAGGTGGGGATAGAGCAGGGGGAAGGAGACAGAGTGGAGAGACTTTAGAATATCAACCCTTTCTTTCATAGGAGGGCAGGATGGAAGAATCATCATTAAGCCGGGCACCATCCCGGGGTGGAGTCAACTTTCTGAATGTAGCCCGGACCTACATTCCCAACACCAAGGTGGAATGTCACTACACCCTTCCCCCAGGCACCATGCCTAGTGCCAGTGACTGGATTGGCATCTTCAAGGTATTCCTGGAACCCCTTTTGACTTAGGTTTCTGGGCTCTGGGTTGGTTGGGATGAGGAGAATGATTAGGTTCTTCAATTCCCAATCTCAGGTTGAGATGGCGGAGGCCACCTGAATAAGCAAAGCTTATCATGTCCCCATCTCAGCCTGCTCTCTCCTGTCACATTCATGTCCCTCCTATCTCTTGTCATTGTCGCCACTGTAGCTCCATCCTGTCCCCCTCATTCATTCCCTCGGGCCTTTCTGCCACACAGAAGTGGTATTTCCATCATCACACCCTTCCCCACCTTGGGCTTTCACAGGTCGAGGCTGCCTGTGTTCGGGATTATCACACATTCGTGTGGTCTTCAGTGCCTGAAAGTACAACCGATGGTTCCCCCATCCACACCAGTGTCCAGTTCCAAGGTACAAGGGAGGATGGAGAACCAGGAGGGAGGAACCAAGGGGGTAGAGGTTTGAAAGAAGGTAGTGGGCTCAGAACATAAATGTTAGACGCAGAAGACAAGGGAAAATAAATGCAAACAGATATAGTGAGAATATGTCCAGCAGATAAAGAATCATGGGATCATCACAGAGTTGGAGAAAACTTTAGAGGGAACTTAGTCTTACATCCTACCCAAAGGAGGAGCTTCTACTATGGAACTTGGGGGGGTGGTAGGGAAGAACATTATGTATCAGAGAAGGGGATGCTCATAAGATTCTGAAGGACCTGAGTTCAAATCTCAGCTCTAATACTTATAACCTGTTTGGACTTGGGCAAATTACACAGGCACAGTGGCTCACACCTGTAATCCCTGCATTTCGGGAGGTTGAGGTGAGAGGATTGCTTGAACCCAGTGTCTGTTATCTTTTTTTTTTTTTTTGAGTTGGAGTCTCACTTGGTCACCCAGACTGGAGTGCAGTGGCCGCTCCCAGCCACCGCAGCCTCGACCTGCTGGGCTCCGGCAAACCCTCCACCTCAGCCTTCCAAGTAGCCGGAATTACAGGAATGCGCTACCACGCCCGGCTGATTTTTTTGGTTTATTGTAGAGATGAGGTCTCGCTGCCCAGGCGGGTCTCGAACCCGCGGGCTCAGGCAATCCACTCACTTCAGCCTCCCAAAGGCGCGGGATTACAGGCTGAGCCACCGAGCCCGGCTGTGTCTGTTATCTTAACAGAAAATGGGGATGCCTTGTAGGGACAGCGTGAGGATTTAAAATACTACAGGTAAAGTCATTAGTGCATTGTCTGGTCCATGGTAACCAATATTATTATGAATCTATGATAGAGGGGGAGTGGGAAAGAGAGGAAGGAGAGTATCCCAGGGAGCAGAACTCACCTGTGGGAGGTGGAGAGATAGAAAACAGCACTTGGAACAGGGAGCAAGAGGCTAGAGTCAAGGACAGGGGCTATGTGGTGCACTGATGGGGGGTGGACCTGCTGAGCACCTGAGGGCTTGGGGGGTCACATTGGGGTCCTGACCCATTCTTCCCCCAGCCAGCTACCTGCCTAAGCCAGGAGCCCAGCTCTACCAGTTCCGATATGTGAACCGCCAGGGCCGGGTGTGTGGGCAGAGCCCGCCTTTCCAGTTCCGAGAGCCAAGGCCCATGGATGAACTGGTGACCCTGGAGGAGGCTGACGGCGGCTCTGACATCCTGCTGGTTGTCCCCAAGGCAACTGTGCTGCAGGTGAGAAAAGAGACCCCAACGTGCTTCCAGGCAAGGGAGTGGGAGGACAGCATTGCAAGGGCCCCTTCCCACAGCACCTCCCCTCAACTGTGGCCTCAACTGAAGAACTCACTGGGAAGTCCTGCCTTCAGGAAAGTCTCCATCTCACACAGACACGGACACGTAAGACAGGAAAGCACACCACCCCCAAGGCCAGCGTCATCGCATAAGACCTTGGCCAGGCACAGTGGCTCACGCCTGTAATCCCAGCATTTCGGGAGGCTGAGGTGAGAGGATCGCTTGAACCCAGGAGTTCGAGACCAGCCTAGCCAACATAGCAAGACCTCATCTCTGCAAAAATAAAACAGTAATAATAAGCCAGGCATAGTGGGGCATACCTGCAGTCCCAGCTACTCAGGAGGTTGAAGCAGAAGAATCATCTGAGTTCAGGAGGTCGAGGCTGGAGTGAGCCATGATTATGCCAGAGTGAGACTCTGACTCAAAAATAATAATAGTTTTCTGAGCCTTCCATCTCCAAGTGCTGCATCCTGCCCTGGCCTAGAGGAAGGTTCAAAGGGTGGCAGGAGGCTAATCCAGGGAACGTTTAGAGGAAGGGAGGAGGAGGGCTGCTCCCAGGACACATGAGGACTGAGAGCAGAGACAAAGCCTGACCCTGCGCTGTCCAGCACCAGAGGCCCTTAGCCACAAGTGACCCTTGATTGAGCACTTCAGATGCAATTAATCCAAACAGAGATGGACTATATGGATAGAATACACACTGAGTTTTGAAGACTTCATGTTTTTAAAAAATAGAAGACCTCAGTCCTTTTTATTTTGATTGCATGTTAAGATGATACTATTGTGGATAGCCTGGATTAGATTAAATATTATTAAAATGAGTTCCATGACCCATCACGGTGGGTCAGCACATTGGGAGGCCGAGGTAAACAGATTGCTTGAGCCCACAGGTTCAAAAATAATCTGGGCAACTTGTTGAGACCGCATCTCCACAATACATCAAAAACTTAGCCGGGCATGGTAGCATGCGCCTGTAGTTCCGGCTACTTGGAAGGCTGAGGCTGAAGGATCACCGGAGCCCAGCAGGTTGACACTGGGATGGCTGTGAGCACACCGTCGCCCTCCAGCCTGGGTGAGGGAGTGAGACTCCAACTCAAAAAAAAATTAGTTTCACATGTTTCTTATTACCTTTTTAAGTGGCTACTAGAAAATTTTAAACCATCTATGTGGCTTGTGTTATATTTCTATTGAGCCAAATAGAGAAGAATTGGAGAGTGGAGGCAGATGTTGGCAAGGAAGACTTCATGAAGGAGAAGAGGCAGAGCGTTGGGAGGAAGTGCCTCCCCCAGACAAGGAAGAGCCTGAGGAAGGCTCAGAAAGTGAGAATGAGCAGCTTTTCTGAGATTCGGATAAACTCCTGCCCTCTAGGACTCCATGTCTCATAAAGACCTGGAGTCAATGCAAGATGTTTCTCAGAGAAGTGAGATGAGTGTGAACTTCTCCTCTGTGTTGTTTTCACATTCATGATTCTCATTTGAACCTTACAGAAATCCAGACTAAGGGATCACTTTACAGATGAGGACACAGAGACTCAGAGAACTTAAAAACCTTGTTCACAGTCACACAGCTAGCCAGATGCCATGGTGCACAACTATAGACCCAGCTATTCAGGAGACTGAGGCAAGAGGATCACTTGAGGCCAGGAGTTCAAGACTGCAGTGAGCTGTGATTATACCTGTGAATAGCCACTGTGCTCCAGCCAGGAAAACATAGTGATGCCCTGTCTTTAAAAAACAAAAATAGGCCGGGCACAGTGGCTCAAGCCTGTAATCCCAGCACTTTGAGGGACTGAGGTAAGTGAATTACCTGAGTCCACAGGTTCGAGACCAGCCTGGGCAAGTTGGCGAGACCTCGTCTCTACAATAAATCGGGAAAAAAAATTAACTGGGTATGTTAGCACTCATCTTTAGTTCCGACTACTTGGAGAGCAGAGGTGGAAGAATCGCCAAAGCTCAGCAGGTCGACGCTGGGGTAGTTGTGAGTGTGCCATTACCCTCCAGCCTGGCTGATGGAGTGAGACTATAACTCAAAAATAAATAAGTCACACAGCTAGTAAAATTGTACTGGAGATTTGAACCCAAGTCTATCCAACCCCAGAACAGAGAGGGTAAAATTAGGAGAGCCATCCCTTTTGTCTGTATTCATTGAAAAAGCCTTGTACCAGAGTAGGGATTCCTCCAGTTGCTGAGTGAAGAAAGGGCCAGGCCTCGGGTAGGAAAAAGGAAGATAGGAATGGCAGTTAAGAGTGCCGTCAGCTGGTGCATCTGACTGGCAGTGGGCAGGGTTCGGCAGCACACCACACCTCCCCTTACTTGCCTCCTTCCAACCCAGACTGATGTAACTTCCCAACTCCCAAATGCACCTGAGAGTGGTGCAGAAGGGCCTCAGAGTGGGCGCCTCCCAAGCACTCCCCCTTCTCATCCTGTCACCTCCAGAACCAGCTGGATGAGAGCCAGCAAGAACGGAATGACCTGATGCAGCTGAAGCTGCAGCTGGAGGGGCAGGTGACAGAGCTGAGGAGCCGAGTGCAGGAGCTCGAGAGGGCCCTGGCAACCGCCAGGCAGGAGCACGCAGAGCTGATGGAGCAGTACAAGGTGGGAGTGAGGCCACGCAGCGGGCGGGGCCCGGTTGTCCACCCAGTGTCCAAAATCTGAACCTAGCAAAGAGGGTGGAGGAGAGATGTTAGCAGGCCTTTAAGATGGTTCTGACATCAAGGAAATCACTTTAAGGGGTAACAAGTGGGAATAAGCTTGGCCAGGCATGGTGGCCCAAGCCTGTAATCCCAGCACTTTGGGAGCCTGAGGCAAGAGGATTGCCTGAGCTCAGGTTCAAGACCAGCCTGGGCAACCTGGTGAGACCTCGTCTCTACAATAAATCAAAAAATAACCTGGGCATGGTAGCGTGGGCCTGTGGTTCCAGCTACTTGGAGGCTGAGGTGGAAGGATCTCCTGAGTCCAGCAGGTCGAGGCTGCGGTGTCCGGGAGCATGCCACTGCACTCCAGCCTGGGCAACAGAGACTCCAATTAAAAAAAAAAAAAAGCAGGAATAAACTTGATATGACAAGAGACATGCCCCAGGCTTATAATGAGATGCAGTTCTTTGAACGTAAGAATGCTGGGTAGGTGCAGGCAGCCATATTCACAGCAAGGGAAATCCTTTAGTTTATTTTCCAAGGAAGGCGACGGGATAGGGGGCAGGAGCAGTCAGACTCTACTGTCTCCTCCTAAACCTGTGCTTCACCATTTGAGAGATGAGTCTCAACTCCCTCTTCTGAGAAAACTTTGATTTCAGGGGATTTCCCGGTCCCATGGGGAAGTTACAGAAGAGAGGGACATCCTGAGCCGGCAGCAGGGAGACCATGTGGCGCGCATCCTGGAGCTGGAAGATGACATCCAGACCATCAGTGAGAAAGTACTGACGAAGGAGGTGGAGCTGGACAGGTGAGGGGAACCCCCCCATCCCTTCCCTTCCGTTCCTCTGACCCCGCACTCCAGCCTCCTGTTTGTGACAGTCCGGCCTGCTCTCTGCCTCGCGTGGTTTCCCTCCCTTCTCAGCCTCATCACGGTATTCCTGCCCCGTTCTCTTCCATCTTTCCTAACGCTAATCTTCATTCCTCACCTTCAGAAATAATCATGGTTGCCATGTATTGTGCAGCAAAAGCTAAGCAAGAGCTAGGAGTGGAGGATTTGGAAGAAGAGAATGGATAGGACAGTCAGCACAAGATAAGAGAGGATGGATTTTAAATTTTACCACGGGAAAGATAAGATTAGACTCTGTTCTTACTATTAAGAAATGCATCCCAGCACTTTGGGAGGCCAAAGTGAGGGGATTGCCTGAGCCCAGGGGTTCGAGACCAGCCTGGGCAACTCTACAATAAATCAAAAATCAGCCGGGAATGGTAGCATGCTCCTATAGTTCCAGCTACTTGGAAGGCTGAGATGGAAGGATCACCTGAGCCCAGCAGGTCAACACTGGGGTGTCCATGAGTGTGCCACTGCACTCCAGCCTGGGCGACGGAGTGAGATTCCAACTCAAAAAATAAAAAGAAAGAAATGCTAGGCCAGGCGTGGTGGTTCATGCCAGTAATCCCAGCACTTTGGAAGGCCAAGGTGAGATGATTGTTTAAGCCCAGGAGATCAAGGCAACATAGCAAGATCTCATCTCTACAAATAAAAGAAGATTAGCTGAGCATGGTAGCATGCACTGTAGTCCCAGCTACTCAGGAGACTGAGGCAGAAGGATTGCCTGAGCACAGGAGGTCGAGGATACAGTGAACCGTGATTGTGCCACTGTACACTAGCCTGGACAACAGAGTGAGACTCAGACTCCAAAAAAAGAGAAAAAATAAAATAAATAAAGAACTGGTGACCTACGAATGTTAATAGTATCTCTCCCCTGAATAAAGGTACAAGTCACAGACTCTTAGCATTGGGAGGTATGTAAGAGATCACCCTCACTGGCAACCTCTTTTGATTATTAGACGTCTAACTGTCATTTTTGTATCTCTTGAATTGAGCCAGACTCTACCCCCTATAACTTACCACTGGGTCCTGGTGAATAAATGTATTTCTTCTACCAGAAAACTATTATTTCTACCAAATAGCATAAATATGTCTCTTCTTCAAATTCCCACGAAATAAAACTCTCTAGTTCCTTCATTCATCAAATGACAGAATAAATTTTCAGTCATTATCTGTAGGTTTGATTTTTTTTTTTAACTCCTTAAAGGAAAGAGACATTCTCTCCTAGAGGAATAAGTGAGTTGACCAAAGAAGCTTCTTCAGGATATGTTAGTCTTGCCTTAAGAGGATAGTTGATGCCTATGTTCTAAGTCATAGAGTAGAAAAGCAGGAATCAAACTGAGCACCTGGAAAAGACTAGGGACTGTCTAGACCAGGGGTCAGCAAACTATGGTCCACAAACAGATCTAGCCTACCATCTGTTTTCGTATAGCCCACAGGTAAGAATGGTTTTTACATGTTTTAGTGGTTGATGAGCAAATTAAAAGAGGAATATTTTGTGATATGTGAAAATTATATGAAATTCAAATCTCAGAGTTCATGGGTGAAGTTTTATTGGCGCATCATGCCCATTTATGTACACATTGTCTACGGCTGTTTCTTTACTACAGTGGTAGAGTTCAGAAATTGCCACGAAGACCACAAGGCCTGAAGAGCTTAAAAGATTTACTGTCAGGCCCTTTACAGGAAAAGTCTGCCAACTTCTGGTCTAGATCAAAAGTTTATAATCATTAATGACTGCTCCTTGGCTAGTAAAGACCGAATTCTAGTCTCTTGACTAGATTGAGTGAAAACAACCAGGGAACCACCAGAAAAACATTCCTTAAAATGTTACATAAAATATAGGAAAAACTCTTTTATTTCTTGATCGTGCTCTAGAACCTGGAATCTTGGAGCTTAGAACTGGATCATCTGGTTTGGGGATTTACACATCCTAGAGCTAGATGAAGTCTAGGCCTAGAGTAGCACTAGTAGGAAAGCACAAGGCAGAGTTTGGAGTCCTTCGTTCCTTCTCTGGGTGACCAGATTATCCAACATATCATCCCCACTCACAGGGTTAGAGACACAGTGAAGGCTCTGACTCGGGAACAGGAGAAGCTCCTTGGGCAACTGAAGGAGGTGCAAGCAGACAAGGAACAAAGCGAGGTAAGGGACTCGGAATTGGTTTGCTTTCTCTGTTGTTCAGCCAGTGTTTATTAAGTCTCTTCTAATTGCTGGGCTCCAAAGGGGACAAAAATATAAAGAAGACATTGTGTACGCTCCAGAAGGAGCATAAGACATACACCTAAGTCAAGATTTGTCCAAGTGCCATCTAAGAAGTGTCACAAGAGAAACCTAATAAGTATTATGGGACTCCAGAAAGGTGGCTGAGAGCACATCTTGTTAGAGACATTAGAAAAGCCTTTTGGGCATGGTGGCTCACTCCTGTAATTCCAGCACTTTGGAAGGCGGAAGCAAGAGGATTACCTGAGCCCAGGGGTTCAAGACCAGCCTGGGCAACTTGGCGAGACCTCGTCTCTATAATAAATCAAAAAATTAGCCGGGCACGGTGGCATGCACATGTAGTCCCAGCTACTTGGAAGGATCGCCTGAGCCCAGTAGATCAAGGCTACAGGAGCCATGAGCATGCCACTGCACTCCAGCCTTGGCAACAGAGGCTCTGACTCAAAAAAATAAAATAAAATAAATAAAAGAGAGCATGAACTAGCTTAGTCCTTTCCAACCTTTTTAGCAAGAGAACCCTTTTCTCCCTGCCAACCAATGACATTTCTCATCTCGCTAAACAAACAAAAACTATTTTATTGCTATACATTCATTTTTATAAATTCAAATATATAACATTTACTTATAAGGTAATGAAAGTGATTAGGTGATTTCGAGGTACACCAAACTTCAAAATTAGAGGTCAGAGCTGACTGTTCTGTCAGCTTCAGCATCAAACTCATTTCTGTATTTGATTTTGGTTGTGCAACATTGAGAACACCGTGAGTCACATACAGGTAGGTACAAATGATCACCAGTTTTAAACTGTGCACATTGTCATCTCGGTTTACTCTTTAATTCGGTAGAAAATATACTAAAAACTAGATTCTAAGGTTTGCACAAAAGTGAGTTAACCTCACAGTGCATGTTGATAAAACCACATGCTCTCCCATGTGTTAACTTGTAAGTTTGTATGTTGTTGTTTTTTTTTTTGAGTTGGAGTCTCAGTCTGTCGCTCAGACTAGAGTTCAGTGGCCGCTCCCGGCCACTGCAGCCTCGACCTGCTGGGCTCCGGCGATCCTTCCGCCTCAGCCTTCTAAGTAGCTGGAACTAAAGACGCACACTACCACACCCGGCTAATTTTTTGATTTATTGTAGAGATGAGGTCTCACCAAGTTGCCCAGGTGGGTCTTAAACCCGCGGGCTCAGGCTATCCACTCACCTCAGCCTCCCAAAGTGTGGGATTACAGGCTGAGCCACGGAGCCCGGCTGTATGTTGTTTTTTTAACTTTTTTTTTTTTTTGAGTTGGAGTCTCACTCCGTTGCCCAGGCTGGAGTGCAGTGGCACTCTCACAGTCACCCCAGCGTTGATCTGCTGGGCTCAGGCGATCCTTCTGCTTCAGCCTTCCAAGTAGCCAGAACTACAGGTGTACACTGCAACACCTGACTAATTTTTTTATTTATTGTAGAGATGAGGTCTCGCTAAGTTGCCCAGGGTGTTCTCAAACCCATGAGTTCAGGTAATCCCCTCACCTCGACTTTCCAAAGTGCTGGGATTAAAGGCTTGAACCACTGTGCCCAGTCCATAATTTTTAATAATTTAGAAGAAGTTCAAATTAAATATTGGCAGCACCCTAAATCGCTTCCTTAGAAGCCTGGGTTTGTGTGGAAGATGGTTTAAAAACCCTTTGCTCAGTGGTGAGAATAGGTAGAATTTGAATAGACAGAAACAAAATGAGGGAGGCCATTCTAGGAACAGATATGATCAAAGGCTTAGCCACCAGATGGTACAGGACAGTTGAATCTATGGGTAAAGAATCTGAGATAAGACCTAGGTCAGGTTGCAGAAGATCTTGAGTTTAGTCTTTTTTTTTTTTTTGAGTTGGAGTCTCACTCTGTCACCCAGACTGGAGTGCAGTGGCCGCTCCCGGCCACTGCAGCCTCGACCTGCTGGGCTCCGGCGATCCTTCCGCCTCAGCCTTCCAAGTAGCCGGAATAACAGGCGCGCGCTACCACGCCCAGTTGATTTTTGATTTATTGTAGAGATGAGGTCTCACCAAGTTGCCTAGGCGGTTCTCAAACCCACGGGCTCAGGCAATCCACTCACCTCAGCCTCCCAAAGGCGCGGGATTACAGGCTGAGCCACCGAGTCCGGCTGAGTTTAGTCTTTATTCTATAGGCAGTGAGAGGCTTTGATGATTTTCAAGTAGGGGTGTACTTAAAGCCAGACATGGTGACTTGAGCCTGTAATCCCAGCGACTTGAGAGCCTGAGGCAGGAGGATCACTTGAGGCCAGGAATTCGAGACCATCCTGGGCAACGTACCAAGATACAATCTCTAAGAAAATCTAAAATGAAAAAAAAATTAGCAAGGCATGGTGGCCCAAGCTTGTAGTCCCAGCTACTCTGGAGTCTGAGGTGAGAGAATTGCTTGATCTCATGAGTTCTAGTGAACTAGGATCACGCCACTACACTCCAGCCTGGGTGACAGAGTGAAACCCATCTCTTAAAAAGTTTGTTGCAGCCAGGCTCGGTGGCTCAGCCTGTAATCCCAGTACTTTGGGAGACTGAGGCAAGTGGATTGTCTGAGCCCACGGACTCAAGACCAACCAAGGCAACTTGGCAAGACCTCATCTCTACAATAAATCAAAAATTAGCCGGGCGTGGTAGTGTGCACCTGTTCTGACTACTTGGGAGGCTGAGGTGGAAGGATCACCAGAGCCCAACAGGTTGATGCTCGGGTGGCCATGAGTATGCCACTGCACTCCAGCCTGGGTGACAGAGTGAGACTCTAACTCAAAAAAAAAAAAAAAAGTTTGCTGCTGTTTTTACAAATTTTTTTTTTAAAGAACTGTTTTTCAGATTAGCCTTGATTGCCTTTTGGAAAATGAGCTAGTTATGAGATTATTCAGTAGGTAAAGAAGGAGATGACCAGAACCTGAGCTAATGTGGTTGTGGTAAGGATAGAAAAGAGAACATGGCTGTGCCCAGGATGGAAGATAGAGAGGCAATAGGCTTTTCTGTAAACCACAAGGAGAAGATAGAGCCAAGCATGGCATCACAGGATCCAACCGGGTGACTTGGGCTGTAGTTAGTACCATGGTCAGAAATAAGAGTAGAAGCCAGGCCTCTAATCCCTTTGGGAGGCTGAGGTGAGTAGATTGCCTGAGCCCGTGGGTTCGAGACCCACCTGGGCAGGCGAGACCTCATCTCTACAATAAATCAAAAAAAATTAGCCAAGCGTGGTAGCGTGCTTCCAGCTACTTGGAAGGCTGAGGCGGAAGGATCGCCGGAGCCCAGCAGGTCGAGGCTACGGTGGCTGGGAGCGGCCACTGCACTCCAGTCTGGGCGACAGTGAGACTCCAACTCAAAAAAAAAAAAAGGAAGAAAGAAAGAAGAGTAGAAAGTGCCGGGGAGAGGTGGGAGGTGGCGTGTGCTGAGCTCAAGGGCCTACAGGATGCGCAGACCAAGTTTTGATTTAGGGAAAGAGTGGAGAAGCAGAAATGGGTTGTGGAATGCCGACAGGTAAGACCCCAGATGCCAGAGCCCTCATTTCGGGAGCTGGAGACTGGATATTCGGGATTGATCTCCTTCGGGCTGAGAACCCAAGGAGGGCTGGCAAGGAGTGAACACTTGAGCATATGTTACATCTCAGAAGTGGAATCTTGGCATCGCTCATCACAACGGTGTGCCTCCCTGGCCACCCCTTTCCTTACCTGCTTGTCCATCAGGCTGAGCTCCAAATGGCACAACAGGAGAACCGTCGCTTAAATTTGGAGCTGCAGGAGGCCAGGGGTCGACAAGAGGAACAGGGTGCCCAGGCCCAGCGACTGAAGGACAAGGTGGCCCAGATGAAGGACACACTAGGGCAGGCCCAGCAGCGAGTGGTAAGTGATGGTCTCTAGGCAACAGGAAGCGGTGGAGGTTCCAAGGGGTAATGGTGGAAGCGTCTGGACGGCCAGAGAGAAGGGAAAAGACATAGACTACACAAAGGCTAGACTACACAATACTGAGTCCAGTATGGTGAGGGGAGGAGGGAGCCTGCTACCTCCCTGGCGGACAGATGATTTGCTGGAAACTCTGACCTCTGTCTCCTCCTCTCTCCCAAGGCTGAGCTGGAGCCCCTGAAGGAGCAGCTTCGAGGGGCCCAGGAGCTTGCAGCCTCCAGCCAGCAAAAGGCCACCCTGCTCGGGGAGGAGCTGGCCAGCGCAGCGGCAGCCCGGGACCGCACCATAGCCGAGCTTCACCGCAGCCGCCTGGAGGTGGCCGAAGTCAGTGGCAGGCTGGCCGAGCTCAGTTTGCACTTGAAGGAGGAAAAATGCCAGTGGAGCAAGGAGCGGGCAGGGCTGCTGCAGAGTGTGGAGGTAGAGGGATGGGGACCTCTGTGGGGACTCCTACATATGGCCAGACCCCTGGGACGGGTGGGGAGGAGCTCAGAGGGAGCTTCTTACCTTCTAGGCACGAGCCATCCTCGCCCACGTCATCCAGTCCCAGTTGCCATAGCACCTTCCCTGGTCACCATCCTTGGTACAGAAACATTTTCTGTCCTAGGCATCAGGCCCTGCCACGGTGCCCACTCCTCGTCAGCATAGCACCTTGCTGTAATGTCCCGTCCTTCATTCAGGGTATAGGCAATGAGAAAGGCAAAAAGGAAAGATGGCTCCAAAAACAAATAAAGGAAGAGACATGGTGAGGGGTGGCACCATTGCCAGTGGCATCCCTTTCCCTTCCCCTCCACCCTCCCATGTTTCTCTATGGCTGTCTTCCAGGCAGAGAAGGACAAGATCCTGAAACTGAGTGCAGAGATACTTCGCCTGGAGAAGGCAGTTCAGGAGGAGAGGACCCAGAGTCAAGTGTTGAAGACCGAATTGGGCCGGGAAAAGGACTCTAGCCTGGTGAGGCACCCAGCTATGACATGTTCTGTCCTGAGGCCCATCGAGACATCAGTGCCCCTTTTCTCACCCAGCGCCCTGGGTGTGGACTCAGAAGTACTCAGTGCCCACATCTCACTCACAGCCCACAGCCCTTGTGGGCTTTAAATGTGCGGTGTTCCTTTCTGCTCTCAGGACACACATCTGGGGCTGGCACAGGTGACTTAGGAGAACAACAGAGTGCCCCCTTGTAGGCCCAAGGCCGCCACACCTCAGCCTGGAGGCAGTCATCCAGGGCCACACTCACGAGTCAGAGACTAGGACGCAGATGGCCAAGACAAGGGATGCATGGAGACAGAGTGACAGGATATCCCCGGTGTGTGTCGAAGCAGGAAAGGAGCAGAGGCATGGGAAGGCCAGGTTCTAGATTCGTCCAGTTCCAAAGTCCCGGTTCTTGGAGGTATATTCTCGGCACCAGATTCCATCCAGCCCTCTTCCCCAGGTGCAACTGTCAGAGAGTAAGCGGGAGCTGACAGAGCTTCGATCAGCCCTGCGCGTGCTCCAGAAGGAAAAGGAGCAGTTGCAGGAGGAGAAGCAGGTGAGAGCCCGGAACTCAGGCCCTGTGGATGCCTGGTTAGGACTTGAGGGCCAGAAACTTTGTAACTTGTTGTCGTCTCTTGGCTTAAAACTGGTGTCTCGGTCGGGCTCAGTGACTCAGCCTGTAATCCCAGTAATTTGGGAGGCAAAGGTAAGTGAATTGCCTGAGCCTGAGGGTTTGAGACCCACCCGGGGAACTTGGCGAGACCTTGTCTCTACAATAAATCAAAAATTAACCAGGTGTGGTAGCATGTGCCTGTAGTTCCAGCTACTTGGAAGGCAGAGGCAGAAGGATCGCCGGAGCCCAGCAGGTTGAGGCTGTGGTGACCGGGAGCGTGCCGCTGCACTCCAGCCTGGGCAACAGAGTGAGACTCCAACTCAAAAAGAAAAAAGAAAAAAACTGGTGTCTCTAAGAGGGCCTGGAGGCTAAAAATGGAACCTGGCCCTCTTGTCAGCTAGTTTGGCAGACGGGGGAGTATCGCTGGGAGGAGAGGTGAGAGGGTGAAGGAGAGCTACTGTGGAAGGGCTCCCCCACCTTTGGTGAAGGCACCTCTCCTGAGGAGCTGGGAGTTCATTTTGGGCTCAAGGAAGGGCTCAGCAGCCCTGGAAGCGTCTTCCCAGACTCTAGCACCTGCTTCTTTCCTCCCCAATTCCAGGAACTGCTGGAGTACATGAGAAAGCTGGAGGCCCGCCTGGAGAAGGTGGCAGATGAGAAGTGGAATGAGGACACTGCCACAGAGGACGAGGAGGCCGCTGCGGGGCTGAGTCTGTACCCCCCCAGTCTTGTGATACCTCTCCCCCACTCCCCTGCCTCTGTCGAGGAAAGCTCTGTGTGACTGACTCTTCCGGGAGCTGCCTCTCTGTCTTCTGTGTGTTTGGCCTTTTCCTTCCTGGCTCTCAGCTCCCTTTAGTCAACAGTGTCCCTCAGTCAGAGGAGAAAGCTGATCCAACCCTCTTCCAGTGCACCCTTTTTGCCTGTTTTCCCTCCTACAGATGGCCCAGCGGCTCTGACAGACTCGGAGGACGAGTCTCCAGAAGACATGAGGCTCCCGCCCTATGGCCTGTGTGAGCATGGAGACCCAGGCTCCTCTCCCGCCGGGCCCCGAGAGGCTTCTCCCCTCGTGGTCATCAGCCAGCCGGCTCCCATCGCCCCCCACCTCTCGGGGCCCGCCGAGGACAGTAGCTCTGACTCGGTGAGCTGAGGGGGTTGGGAAGAGGAGGGCCAAACTCAGGTGACCCAACCCCCAGAGCAGGGTCCTAGCCATCCAGGGCTTTATTTTCCTTGGGGAAGAGGAGGCAGGCCCAGCCTCTCTTCAGGGCCACCAGCAGATAACCCCACCTAGCACAGCAGCCTCCCTGCTTCTCCCCCACGGTTATTTCCTTTTTATCCACCAGCCCGCCAAAATGCCTGTCCTGCCTCGCTCTTCCTACAGCTCCTCAGGTCACTGTCCCAGCCTTAGCCATCCCCAAGTGCTGCTCCCCCATTTTGGGATGCCCCCCCAAAACCCAACCCTGTCTCTTTGGTGCCCAGGAGGCTGAAGATGAGAAGTCGGTCCTGATGGCAGCTGTGCAGAGCGGGGGTGAGGAAGCCAACCTGCTGCTTCCTGAACTGGGCAACACCTTCTATGACATGGCCAGGTGAGTAAAGCTGAGGCGGACAGGACGGAGGTGGGAGGAAGCCGGGGGAAGGGTGTCCATGTGAACAGTCACCATGCCCTGCTCCAAGTACTCTCTTCCTGGCCTCCGCCAAGAAAAGGAGACACAAGTATGGTTGACACAGTAAATTACTCACTGCTGAATCCCAGGTGCCTTCAGGTTATCTCTCCCCTGTGTTATCAGTGAACTCAGAGGTCCTGCCTTTCACTGGCTTCTGTGTTGTTCTAGCACCATCTTCCGCGGAGCCCAAATTGCCCTGCATCCCCTCTCTCCTGCCCCTACCCTTTCCCCAACCACCAGGTAGGTACCTAGGCTCCTCGTGGGAGGATGGGAGGTGACCAGGATCCCCAGGGATAGGAGGAGCATCCATCTGACCAGGCCTGAGATGCTGTCCCTCTTCCCTGACTTCCCCCAGGGACCCTTACGGAACCTACAGGGGCAGGGCTCTGGGTCCCAGATTGCCTCCTCCTGCCTTCCTTTCTTCCCTGGGTCAAGAGGGCAGGCACAGGCAAGAGAGATTTCTTCATCTGGGCTCCAGCTTTGCCTGGATGTGAGATGGGCTCGGGGCAGGGAGGGAGTGATGGGGTGATGCTGTCATCCTTCTCGGCTGGAGCAGGAAGATGAAGGACGATGTCAGACTCATTTTCGGCCTCATTAGGCAGCAGACGGAGATGGAGGGAAGAGAGCAGGAGGTGGGGGATGGGCCCTGCACTGCAGAGACCAGCAGGGACTAAAGGAGAGAGGACATGGGGAACTGGAAAATGAAAGCTTCCGGCATTGTGGGGTTAGAGATGGGGCAGGAGAGGCGGGGAGAGGAGCTCCCAGATGCTCAGTAGGAACAAGATACCCGGGGAACCCAGGCGCACAACTCCCGCTTCCCGAGGTCTGCAAGTCAAGAAGACAACAGAGCGCAGCGACCCTGTCCTTTTCCCCTCTGTCTCTCTTCAGTGGCTTTGCAGTGGGTCCCCTGTCAGAGGCCAGCACTGAGGGCCCTGCCACTCCCCCATGGAAGGAGTGTCCTATCTGTAAGGAGCGCTTCCCTGCTGACAGTGACAAGGATGCCCTGGAGGACCACATGGATGGACACTTCTTTTTCAGCACCCAGGACCCCTTCACCTTTGAGTGATCTCACCCTCCCCGCCAGCACACGCATACACACACACACACACACACACACACACACACACACGGACACACATACTCATGCACAGATGTACACTTAGGCCCCTTGCCTTTTTTCCATCACACTGGGCTCCATGATACTCTTCCCTGAGAGCCGCTTCTGTGTGCCCTGTTTTCATCCCAAGCTTTCTCACCTCATCCTCTCCTCCCTGGCTCTTTTGTCCCAGGCAGGGGTCCTTCTCGGAAGCAGTGGCCGAATTGACCCCCTGAAAGCAGTTTTGGAGGAACCGGGATGGAGGAGGCTTCCCCTGTGGGAATAGAATCATCCACTCCCAGCCCTGGTTGCTTCTGATCCTCACGCAGCCACCGCATACACATTCACACCCACATCCCTCGCTGATGCCCCAGAGCCGTTCCTGGGGCACCCATCCTCCCTCACGTGGGGCTTATGTGTGTTTGCCTGAGTTTTCTCTGGGGCCTGCATGGAGGCACAGCATGGACATCATGACCTCTCAGGTCCACTTCGGTTCTCAGCCCCCTCGGTTCCTCTTTCTGTTCCCTCATTGCCTTCCGCACCCACCCCAGCCTCTTCCCTAGCCTTAGATATTAAGTGTGGAGGTTTCTTTTGTATTTTTGAGGATCCCTGTACTCTGTCTCCTGCCTACCCCCTACCCCGTTCCTCACATGGAAAGAAATAATGTATTTGTGCCTTCTGTGAGGGATGGGGGGACCAGGTGGTCCGAGGTGTCCCCATGTCCCAGCCCTCCTCCCTCTCCAGGTCCCCCCACAGCAATAAGAGCTTCCCCTAAAGCCTTCCCCTCTATCTGTAGTTTGGACAAATATATTTATATGATATGTACAATTGTTGCCATAAAATGTGTTCTTATCATCAGGCGTGACTAGAACAAAGGGCTTCCGGATCTCTGTCTCTTGGCTCTTGGAGGGCTAGGGAAGGAGGGACTCATCCCTGCCTCATGTGGGAGGGTGCCGGGCAGTTGCCTTCCCACAGGGCCTCCTGGTGTGCTGGCCACCCGCGGGGAGAGGAGGAGGAAGGAGCCTTTGTCTCAAGTGGGAGGTCTGGCTTGGCAAATACTGCAGTGGGGGTGGGAGCAAACCAGTGATTCTATGTTGTTCTCAGAGTTTAGTCCTAGGGTGGATGCATGCCATCAGAAAGCAGGACGAGGTTTCCCCTGCTCAGACCCTCACCCTCCGCAGCTGTCAAGGGGGCCTAAAGAAAGACATTGCTCCTGTCAAGAAAGCACACGGTTGGGCTCAGGGGCTCAGCCTGTCATCCCAGCACTTTGGGAGGCCGAGGCAGGTAGATTGCCTGAGACCAAGGGTTTGAGACCATCCTAGGCAACTTGGCAAGACCTCATCTCTACAATAAATCAAAACAATTAGCTGGGCGCAGTAGCACATACCTGTAGTTCCGGCTACATGGAAGCTGAGGCAGAAGGGTCACCTGAACCCAGCAGGTCGACGCTGGGGTGGCTGTGATCATGCCACTGCACTCCAGCCTGGGCAATGGAGTGAGACTTTGACTCAAAAAAAAAAACAAAAAAAAAGAATGCACACCTTGGGCCTGGCTCAGGGTCTCACATCTATGATCTCAGCACTTTGGGAGGCCAAAGTGGAAGGATTGCTTGAGCCCAGGAGTTCAAAACCAACCTGGGCAACAAAGCGAGACCTCGCCTCTACAAAAAAAAATTAGCCAGGCATGGTGGCACATGCGTGTAGTCCCAGCTACTCAGAAGGGAGGATCACTTGAGCCCAGGAGTTCGAGGATGCAGTAAGCTGTGATTGTGCCACTGCACTCCAGCCTGGGCCACAGAGTGAGCCTGACTCAAAAAATACAAACAAAAACAAAACACACCTTTGAGAACTTTGAGTATTTACTTAGTAAAAGATGTCCTAAGCACTGTACCTCTATGGACGTTTTTTATATCCTCCCACTCCTGTCTCATTCTTTCTCCGTTGCCATCTCCTCATACCGTGTGCACACTCTGAATCCACGGTCACAAAAACACCTTCATCCACTCTAACCAGCTTCGTAGGCTAGACAGACACAAACACAGCATCATAAAGCATTTATCAAGGACCTGCATGCTCACCAGGGCTCTCAGCAGTGCCTTGCGCGAGCACATGCCCACAGCCCCTTTTTCTCCATCCCAGCAGCTCCCTCATCAACGCCCTGCACTCCCTTCAGGGCCCTGGGTGGACCACTCCACCAGTCCTCTCTCCATTCACCTGAAGCCCTCCCATCCACCCTGCTTCCAGCCCCACCTGGATGACATCTTACATCCTTCCTTCTTCCCTCACGTCTCTGTCTCCTAGCAACCCCATCTCGTTTCTGAATCCCTTCCAAGGAAATTAGAGATAATGGATCTCTCCTCTCTCCATCTCAACCCCTCTTTATTGATCCTCCTTTAATGAAAGTTAATTATAACAATGATTTAATTAATAGAATCCCTCTCTTCCTTTATTGCTTCCCGTATTAAGACTATTAATAAATACGAGCTGGGCTGACAGAGGCATCCATCACCCGCCTGGGATTCCCCCATCCCTCCTTTTACCCTCCCCCTCACCCCCTCCCTCCCCTGGCCTATAAACTTGCCGGGGTAGTGGGGGTTAATCAGAGAGGAATTATGAGCCAACATCCCCAGCAGGAGGTGCATTTAATGAAATCATTCGTGATTTATTTCTGGGGGAGGTTGGGGAGGGAAGAATCTGGGACCCACACATCCTGGCTTCCAGAAGGGTGGCCCCCTTGTGCAAGAGAGGAGGAAAGGAGACACAAGCAGGGCCCAGGCCCTCTGCCCCCCCCCCCCGCAGCCCCTGCCAAGTCACACACACATGCCCACGAGAGCCACGCGGTGGCTGCCAGGCGAAGGGCACATCCGAGGACTGCAGCGTAGCTTTGTTCTCTCCCTCCTTCAAAACTGCTCCCGGCTCCCTGTCACCTCCTTCCCTCTCTAGCCCTGTTCTGCTTCAACTTCCAAACCAGCTTCACACTCCCCTCCTCCATGAAGTCCCCAGTCACGCGCCAGACTCCTCAACGTGGATCTGTGGTGTTGCCAGCTGCCCCTTTCTCTGCCCTTTGGGTGTAACTTCCTGGTGACAACCTGCAACTCTGCGCTGAGGGTGTCACAGAAGCCCGGGGTCTTCTCCTTGCTCATGATGTGCCTGCCCCAGTGTCCAAGGCTCGGCCCCCGATGCCGAGGGCTCAGAGAAGAGAACTGACGCATAGGCAGGGAGGAAGACAGCTGGGGTCCGACTCTAGTTCTGTCGCCGCCTTGCTGTGTGGCATTTGGTGACTCAGATTCCGCCGCCCTTTCCCTTCTCTCCTCCTGGCTCCCAGCATCCATGCAGAAGCTGAGAGCCTCTAGTGCGAAAGGACAAGTCAGGCCAAGTAGCAGCAAATGGGAACGCACGTCAGATTTGGTGGTAAAAGCATGAAACCAGAGACCAGGCTCGGTGGCTCAGTCTGTAATCCCAGCACTTTGGGAGCCAAGGCGAGTGGATCACCTGAGCCCTCAGGTTCGAGATCAGCCCGGATCTCATCTCTACAACAAATAAAAACAATTAGCCAGGCATGGTAGCATGCGCCTGTAGTTCTGGCTATGTGGAAGGCTAAGGCGGAAGGATCACCTGAGCCCGCAGGTCGATGCTGGGGTGGCCATGAATGCGCCACTGCCCTCCAGCCTGGGTGACGGAGTAAGACTCCAACTCAAAAAA
The DNA here is from genome assembly GCA_027257055.1 of Cephalopachus bancanus. Lineage (NCBI taxonomy): Eukaryota > Metazoa > Chordata > Mammalia > Primates > Tarsiidae > Cephalopachus > Cephalopachus bancanus. Next base: position 90,382 of record JAPVLO010000385.1, on the reverse strand, counting down.
AGAAAGAATGAAACCAGACACATCACTCCACGTATAGAACCTCCATGGCCGCCTGTCACCTGCAGGAACACGAAGGGCAGACTGCTCACCGTGCCCGTCTTTACCATCTGCTCCCACCTTGCCTTTCCATTTCCCGTCTGCCCTAAGGAACCCTGTGCTCCAGTTTAACAGAATCATTCCCACAAAAATATGCACTAATTCTACATGCCTCTAAGCACATACTTTCCTTTCAACTCAAAGGACACCTCCTCCATGAAGCCTTACTTGATTTTCCTCAGTTATCATTCAAGATAACCACATACAGCACTTTGTAAGAAATGTTTAGGCCGGGCGCAGTGGCTTACGCCTGTAATCCCAACACTTTGGGAGGTCGAGATGAGAGGACTGCCCGAGCCCATGGGTTCGAGACCAACCTGGGCAACTTGGCAAGACCCTGTCTCTACAATAAATAAAAAAATTAGCCAGGCATAGTGGCGCGTGCCTGTAGTTCCAGCTACTTGGAAGGCTGAGGCAGAAGAATCACCTTAGCACAGCAGGTCGAGTCTGTAGTGACTGCAAGTGTGCCAGTGCATTCCAGCCTGGGTGACAGAGTGAGACTCCAACTCAAAAAAAAAAAAAATGCCACACATGTTTACAACTTTCCTTCTCTCTAGATTATAAGCAACTTGAGGGTGGGTTCTGTGTGTGTGTATATATATATATACATATATATATCTGTGTCCCTAAAATCTAGCACAGAGACTGACACATAAGTCCAGGCCTCAAAAAATAATTTTTAAATTCTTTTAATAAAATATTTTATACAGGCCAGGCTCAGTGGCTCAGCCTGTAATCCCAGCACTTTGGGAGGCTGAGGCGAGTGGATTGCCTGAGCCCACAGGTTCAAGAACAGCTGGGCAACTTGGCAAGACCTCGTCTCTACAATAGATAAAAAATTAGCCAGGCATGGTAGCACACACCTGTAGTTTCAGCTACTTGGAAGGCTGAGGTGGAAGGATCGCCGGAGCCCAGCAGGTCAACACTGGGGTGGCCGTGAGTGTGTCACTGCACTCCAGCCTGGGAGACAGTGAGAGTCCAACTCAAATATATATATATTTTATATACATACAAAGTAACATAAATATGAATAAGAAAGTGAACATCACTGGACTCACTAGCCAGCTTCAAATAAACATTACCAAAACCATTAAATGAAGGGCAATGTGTGACTTAAAAGAACAAAATGTGATGTTGAATGGGATATAGATGTTTATGTTAATTCGAGAAGCTTGCCGGGTGCAGGGGCTCACACCTGTAATCCCATCACTTTGGGAGGCCGAGGTGGAAGGATTGCTTGAGCCCAGGAGTTTGAGACCAGCCTGGTTAACATGGCAAAACCTCGTCTCTACAAAAAAATCAAAAAATTAGCCGGTTTGGTGGCTTGTGCCTGTAGTCCCAGCTACTTAGGCGGCTGAGGAGGAAGGATCACCTGCGTACAGGAGGTCGCGGCTGCCATGAGCTGTGATCGTTGTGATGGTCCCACTGCACTCAGCCTGGGCAACAGGGTGAGACCCTGACTCAAAAAAGAAAGAAAAGAAACTTTATAGAGTACTCTGTATGGGTCAGGTGCTGGGGAACAAAGAGGGCATACTCAAAATTTCTGCCCTCAGAGAGCTCACAGTCGATATCATAAATCACCAAATGCAAGGAAACGAAAAATGCTGCTTTAGAGGTATGCTTATGCACAGATGCTGTGGGACCACAGAGGAGGAGACTTCACCAAGACCAGGGAGGCAGCGCTTCCCACGGGCGAAGATGAGGGCTGAGTCTTAAAGAATGAGGAGATACGAGCCAAGTATGTACAAGCAGAAGGAACAAAATGTGCACAGACATAACTCGCTCAGAGTCTTAAGATCTTGGGGAGGGCTGTGGAGCCAGGACCACACAGTGCGTGGGAAGTGAGGCTGAAAAGGTGAACTGCTGACACTTACACATGCACTCAACAAATATTAATGCATTGCCCACTCTGTGTCCTTTGCTGTTCTAGACACTGAAGAAACAGCATGAACAAAACAGGAATGCCAGCTGGGTGTAGTGACTCATGCCTGTAATCCCAGCACTTTGGGAGGCTGAGGCAGGAGTACTGCCTAAGCCCAGATTTGAGACCAGCCTGGGCAACTTGGCGAGACCTCATCTCTAAATAGATCAAAAAATTATCCAGGTGTGGTGGCGTGCACCTGTAGTTCAAGCCAGTTGGAAAGCTGAGGCAGAAGGATCACAAGTCGAGGCTGTGGTAACCATGAGTATGCCCCTGCACTCTAGCCTAGACAACAGACTCCAACTCAAACAAAAAAAAAAAACAGGAATGCCTGCCTGCCATCTTGGAGCTTACACTCTATTACCAGGTCGTGAAGGTCCAGAGAAACCAGTTAGGAACCTATTGTAATAATCCAGGTAAAAATGGCAAGTATCTAACTTAGTGTCAAGAGGAAAAGAGGCAGACTTTAGTTAATGGGACTTGATGATAATTAGATTTGGGAAGTGAACAGAAGGAGTCAAGTTTATCCCAGGTTTCTGGTTTCCATGACCAGGTAACTGATGATGCCATTCACAAAATAAATACAGTCAGTCCTTCGTATTTGTGGGTTCTGCATCCATGGATTCAACCAAATCCTACACTATTTTACATAAGAGACTTGAGCATCCACAGATTTTGGTATCCCCAGGGATACGGAAGGATGACTGCCATACAAATGGAGAAATGTAGTAGAAGGGAAAGATGACTGCAATTTAATTTTTGTGTGAGTGTGTGAGTTGGAGTCTCACTGTCACCCAGGCTGGAGTGCAGTGGCACACTCACAGTTACCCCAGTGTTGACTTGTTGGGCTCCAGCGATCCTTCTGCCTCAGCCTTCCAAGTAGCCAGAACTACAGGAACACGCTCCCACACCCAGCTAATTTTTTTATTTATTTATCGTAGAGATGAGATCTCACCAAGTTGCCCGGGCTGGTCTCGAACCCACAGGCTCAGGCTATCCATTCATCTCGGCTTCCCAAAGTACTGGGATTACAGGCTGAGCCACCGAGCCCGGCTGACAGTGCAATTTTAACTTGCGGGATTCCCAGTGTCTTCGGGTATCTTCTCAGGTAGAGAGAAGTCCAATACATGGTTGGACATTTAAGTCTAGAGACCAAGAGGGTGTGGAGCTGGAGACAGAGATGTCAGGTCCCTGAAGGTAAAGGTGATGAGAGTGAAGAAAGATCATCAGTTCTCTGTGCATACGGAGTGAGGAGTAGGAGGGTCGAGGGCAGAACCCAGAAAAGCAACAGCAACATGGAGTGGGAATAGGGAGAATGCAGAGTTATGGAGTAGACTGGCACGATCAGCCGGAGAGGTAGGAAGCAACTCAGCAGAGATGAGACAAGGATGAAAGCCAGCAGTGACTGGCACTGAAGAGACGCCGGGGAAATCACTTCTGGGAACCACTAGATTAGCGGCCAGGAGGTCACTGGTAGCTCAGCAAGAGAAGCTTGAGGAGAATGTTGGAGTTGAAAGTGACCACACACACTTTGGGAGGCCGAGGTGAGAGGATTGCCTGAGCCCACAGGTTCAAGACCAGCCTGGGCAACATGATGAGACCTTGTCTCTACAATAAGTCAAAAAATTAGCTGGGCATGGTAGTACGCGCCTGTAGTTCCAGCTACTTGGAAGGTTGAGGCGAAAGGATCGCCTGAGCCCAGCAGGTCAAGGCTGCGGTGGCCATGAGCATGCCACTGCACTCTAGTCTGGGCAACAGAGTGAACCTTCGACTCAGAAAAAAAGAAAAAGAAAGTGACCACTCAGCTGGGCTTCCAGAGCCTGCAATAGGTACACAATTCTGTGGGAACTGGGAGTATGTCTTCAGATTCACATAAAAAAAAAAAAAACAAGGGCTTCTGAAACAAAGTACAAGAAAAGTCAGCTAGGAGCTGTGGCTCACACCTGTAATCCCAGCATTTTGGTAGGCCGAGATGGGAGGATCACTTGAGGTTAGGAATTCGAGACCAGCCTGGGCAACATAGTGAGACCCCTGTCTCTACAGAAAGGCACAGTGGCTCATGCCTATAATCGTAGCATTTTGGGAGGCCGAGGTGAGCGAATTCCCTGAGCCCATGGATTCGAGACCAGCCTGGGCAACTTAGCAAGACCTCATCTACACATTAAAAAAAAAAATTAGCCAGGCATAGTGGTGGGTGTCTGTAGTTCCAGCTACTTAGAAGACTGGTGCAGAAGGATCGGCCGAGCCCAGCAGGTCAAGGCTGCAGTGGCCATGAGCGTGCCACTGCACTCTAGCCTGGGCGACAGAGTGAGACTCCAACTCAAAAAAAAAAAAGAGTAAAACTTAGCTGGTCATAGTGACATACACCTGGAGTCCTAACTACTTCGGAAACTGAGGCAGGAGGATCACGTGGGCCCAGGAGTTCTAGGTTATAGTGAGCTATGATTATACCACTGCACTCCAGCCTAGGTGGCAGAATGAGACCTATATCTAAAAAATAAAATAAAATAAACCGAGGGTAGGAAACAAGATGTCTGGAACTTCAACGTCAAAGATCATGCTAAGCTGGGCTCAGTGGCTCAGCCTGTAATTCTGTGCCTTGGGAGGCTGAGGTGAGTGGATTGCCTGAGCCCGCAGGCTCGAGACCCGCCTGGGCAACTTGGTGAGACCTCATCTCTACAACAAATCAAAAAATTAGCCAGGTGTAGTAGCGCGCACCTGTAGTTACAGCTACTTGGAAGGCTGAGGCAGAAGGATCACCGGAGCCCAGCAGGTAGAGGCTGCAGTGGCTGGGAGCGGCCACTCCACTCCAGCCTGGGCAATGGAGTGAGACTCCAACTCAAAAAAAAAAAAAAAAATCATGCTAGCCGGGCACGGTAGCTCAGCCTGTAATCTCAGCATTTATAGGAGGCTGAAGCGAGTGGATTGCCTGAGCCCGCGGTTTGAGACCAGCCTGGGCAACTTGGTGAAACTTTGTCTCTATAATAAATCACAAAAATTAGCCAGGCGTGGTGGCATGCGTCTGTAATTCCAGCTACTTGGAAGGCTGAGGTAAAAGGATCGCCTAAGCCCAGCAGGTCAAGGCTGCGGTGGCCATGAGTGTGCCACTGTGCCTCCAGCCTGAGTGACAGAGTGAGATTCCAATTAAAAAAAAACACACAAAAAGCCAAAGCTCATGCTGCTCTGGCTAGCCAGGTGTGAGACACACTCTGAGGTAAGTTAAAGCCTGCACTGTCTACTAGGGTAACCACCAGCTAAACCAGCCACACTTGAAATGTGGCTAGTCCGAGTTGACATGTTGTGAGTGTAAATTGCATAACAGATTTTGAAGACTTAGTATCTACTGATTGCAGGTTGAAATGATAATATATTTTAATATATTAGCTTAAGTAAAATACATTCTTCCTATTTGTTTCATTGGGTTCTATTTACTTTTCTAAATATGGCTACTAGAAAATTTTAAATTACATATGTGATTTGGATTAAATTTCTACTGCACAGCACTGGCCTAAGACCCACCACAGAATAAAAACCCCCACAGCCTGGACATGCATAAACACCATGTTCTGTTTTTTTTTTCTTTTTTGAGTTGGAGTCTCACTCTGTCGCCCAGACTGGAATGCAGTGGCACACTCACAGCCACCCCAGGGTCGACCTGCTGGGCTCCGGTGATCCTTCCGCCTCAGCCTTCTAAGTAGCCAGAACTATAGGCACGTGCTGCCACGCCCAGTTAATTTTTGATTTATTGTAGAGACAAGATCTCACCAAGTTGCCCAGGCTGGTCTCGGCCCACAGGCTCCCAAAGCACTGGGATAACAGACTGAGCCTCCGAGCCCGGCCCACCCTCTGTTCTTAATCACCCCAAAATCCCAACATCCCTCCTAGCAGGAAGATGAATGCCTAGAATTCCCACCACTGCATTCTTGCTTCACCTCTCTACCCCATACTGCCAACCCCATAACCTAGGGCCAAAGATTTCAGTCCTCATTACCCCACCTCCGAGTTCCCTTGTCCTGGCCCCTCATACTTTTCCTTTCCAAGAAAAACCAAGTCTGTTGATACTCAGATGAGAGCAGAGATGCCCTATTCTAACTCATAACAGTGTATTTGTGGCCGGGCTCGGTGGCTTAGCCTGTAATCCCAGCACTTTGAGAGGTCAAGGAGAGTGGATTGCCTGAGCCCACAGGTTTGAGACCAGCCTGGGCAACTTGGTGAGACCTCGTCTCTACCATAAAATTTAAAAGATAGTTGGGCATGGTAGTGCCGCCTGTAGTTCCAGCTACTTGGAAGGCTGAAGCAGAAGGATCGCAGAAGCCCAGCAGGTCGATGCTGGGGTGGCCATGAGCATACGTGCCACTGCACTCCAGGCTGGGCAAAGGAGTGAGACTCCAACTCAAAAAATAAAAAACAAAGCCGAGCTCGGTCGCTCAGCCTGTAATCCCGCGCCTTTGGGAGGCTGAGGTGAGTGGATTGCCTGCCTGAGCCCGCAGGTTCGAGACCCGCCTGGGCAGTGAGACCTCATCTCTACAATAAATCAAAAAATCAGCCAGGCGTGGTAGCGAATGCCTATAATTCTGGCTACTCGGAAGGCTGAGGTGGAAGGATCGCCGGAGCCCAGCAGGTCGAGGCTGCGGTGGCTGGGAGCGGCCACTGCACTCCAGTCTGGGCGGCAGAGTGAGACTCCAACTCAAAAAAAAATAAAAATAAAAAACAGTGTATTTGTGGCCGGGTGTGGCAGCTCACGCTTGTAATCCCAACACTTTGGGAGGCTGAAGCAGGAGGATTGGTTGAGGCCAGCAGTTCAAGACCAGCCTGGGCAACATAGTGAGACCCTGTCTCTATTTTAAATGTTTTGGCTCTGAATTTAGAAACCATATCTTCTTCCTGCTCATTTCTCAATTCTCTCTTTGCCTTTCTTCTTTTGTGAATCTGTGTAAATCCCTCAAATTAGTGGAAGCATTGTCGTGGAAATCACCCAGGCTTCAGAGCTGTATAGACACTTCATCTCCCTGAGCCTTCAACTGCAAAATGTGGATAACACCTACCTGGAAAGTTATTGAGAAGAGTAACTGAGATCAGATGTGCAATATGCCTTGTGCAGAGCCTGGCACACAGTAGGTACTTTGTGATTTGGAGTTGCCCACTTTGTCTCTTACCTCTGTACATTTGGAGAAGAAGGAAAAGAAACAGAGTAAACTCAGGTTTGTATAGATGGATTCACAGAACCTCAAAAGCAAAATGGCTCTTAGAGACATATTTCCAGCTTCTCATTTTCAGTGCAGAAATTCCCTGGCCCACATCCCTCATTGGTAGTCATCCAACCTCTGCTTAAGCATCTCCAGGGGCCATTCACTGGTTCACTCAATAAACAAGAACAAGGCACTATGGGAGCTACAAAGAAGGGCAGACACAGATCTTGCTGTTAAAGAGCTTATATATTAGCAAAAAGACATATCGAGACATAACTACAAGGCAAACGTGGTATGTGCCAATTGAGACGCCATGACAGAGAGCTGACAACCCTGCAAGTGAAGTCACGCACAGCAAAGGGTAGCTCTCATCTTAAAATCCCTCCCAAATCTCAGACCTCAGTTTTCCCATTCATTTCATGGAACGTGAAACAAGATCTTTCCACACTAGGTCACGGGTCGTCCTTAAGGAGGACATTTCCGCAGTAGCCTCAAAACTCCAGGAGGATGTGGACATGGAGGAGGCTAGCATGTATGAATAGGAGCACAGGTGTGGGATTAGCTGCAAGATCACTCAGCCAATTTCTGAGAGTCCCTAAATGTCTACTTTGCTCCCTACCTACTACCAAAACTCCTGCCCCCTAAAAAAAACATGCGCATCCCTACTCCCAGGACTTATCCCTGGGTTTTCCTCTTCTCTCTCCTCCCCACCCCCATCACATTTCGTCATCTTTTATTAGCATCTCTACAATTTTCTTTGCATCCAGCTCTGCCTCAGTCTGTCCCTCCCGTCATTTTAATTTTTGTTTCTGCTATTCTTGGGGTCTTTCTGCTTTCTCTCTCTTTCTCCCTCTGTTTTACTCTTTCATTATTCTTGATTTCTTGGTAGGTTTCCATTTTCTGTCTCTGGCCTCTCTTTCTCCCCAGCTGCCGCAAAGCCGTAAACCTAGCCGGCCCTGCAGCAGGCAGCCGCCAATCACTGGGCTCCAGGAGTTGGGGGGGAGGGGGCTGCAGAGAGATGGGGGGATGGAAAAGCTGGGGCACTGTTGCTACCGCAGTGGAGGGGAGAGATGCAGAAAAGAGCAGACAGATGCCCCTCCCAGAAGGCAGACACAGCTGCTTCCAGAGCTGTTGTCTGGACCCCTTTCCTGTAAAAAAGCAGACACCAACCCCCCTTTCCGTTGTGGGGCAAGGTAGCTGGGTCCCTCCCCTGTATTCCCCAAACCATGATTTCTCATCCAAAACCACTGGCCACAGATCACTCAAGATTTGCCTCCTCCTACATCCTTATGCCCTCCCAAGATGAGGGACGTGAAGGACTCTGGGGGTCCAGGGACACCTGAGACAGATGCTTACATGGATGAGAGAACCAGAAAGGATGGTCAAGGCATGGTGTAGTGGAAAATGCTGAGATAGGTTTGTGAGAGGCACTGAGAGGAGGGAGCATCCTGACCAGCCGAGGTTGCACCAGAAGCCTGGATTGACCACTAGAATCCCAGGTCCCTGGTCTAGGTTGGGGTTCAGCAGCTTGGGGTGCTATTTAATAGGCTACTACCCAGCTCACTGCAAGAAACCTACAGAGTCTGGGGGGAGAGGAGGGGAAGACCGGGAAGGGGAGGGATTAGCGAAAGATTTTAGGAGAAAAGCATAGGAGAAGGACCATTTCCGACCAGCTGGGACAGGAGACAGACCTGAAAAGTGGTAATTCCTGGTGTGCCGGCGACCCCCTGCTGGCTGCATGCACCACCTCCTAGAAGATGAGAAGGTACAGCCAGCCTGTGAGAGTCCGGGTGTGTGTTGGATGTGACACTGCGTACAACAGTGATGGTGCCCATGATGATGTGTGGGTGCTCCCGGGGGAAGGCAGTACTGTGAGCACAGAACCCCAGAATTCATACTCTGAATCCCCTGACTCCCCTCTAGGTCTCTGGGTATCTAGAAAGGGCCATTGAGCCCAGCATAGAGAGAAACTCACCAGTGTCACATCAATAGTACAGAGCTACTCTGTGAGGCACTTGCTAGGGTCAAGGTAATTTTAGCCAGCCCAGGTGGAGGAGAAATAAGTGGAGGCTTTGGACTCAGACTTACCTGGGTTAAAATCTTGATCCCCTGGTTACTAGGTGTATGACCTCAAGCAAGTTACTTGACTTCTCTGAGCCCAATTTCCTCACCTGTAAAGGCGTATTAATACCTATCTTAGAGGGTTATTGTGAGTGTTCAGCACAGTGCCTAGCAACGGTAAGCATGTAATAGATGCTAATTTTCTGCCTCCCTCTTCCTTTATCTGCCTCCCACCCTCAAGGTCGGGCAGGGATTTCAAAAGGCAAATAAACTGGGGTGATGTTTGACAATGATGATGGTGGTGGTTTATATTTACACCACTCATGCAAATCATTTTAAACATATTTTTAATACACGGCTTTTTTCCTTTTTATTAGCCAAGCACATCATGATCATGTTTTATTGGGACAGAAATATCCTGATGTTATGGCAGGTATCTAGAAGGATGGCCTTATGAAGTGATAACAAGGCATGACAAATCTTTCTTTATTGTGATACATTTTCATTACTCAGGTTAATCAGGAATTACCCATTAGAACAAGAGTTTAAGATAAGTACATGACAGTCATCTGTGGAGATCAAAATCTCTTGATTTTCCAATGGGTGTCTAATTGTTATTGCTATTGTGGGGGGACGATTAATGCCTAGATTGAACTGGTCTTAAAACATTAGAATAACTCAAGGAGCTATGACAGGTAGTTAGAAATGGTATATTCTGAAATTAAAAAGAAGACAGATTTCAATTCCACTGAAGAATATTCTAACCCCTACAGCTGTCCATCGACAGGGGCAGACTGCTCATGAAGTAAAGAGCTTCATTTTAGTTGGAGTATTGAAGCAGACGCTGGCCGATTCCCCGGCAGGCTTGCCGTGAAAGAGATTCAGGCTGCAGAGAGAGCTTGGATAAGAGGCCCTTGGAGGTTCCTCCACAGACACACTCAAGTGCATGGTGAATCCTTAGCTCAGTAGAAGTGTCGTTCTAAACGGCATTACTGCCATATCTATGGTCATTGTTTGTCAACAGGGGATGGGGATGGGGGAATAATGATAACAGTTGGTGTTCCTCTCTGGGATTTTGTTCCTCCCAAGGACGGGTAAGAATCCAGGATCATTCCATTTTGAACCATCCCACATTTCTCTTGATTTCTTCTGCAATCCTCATCTTTTTCTTGGCTTCACAGGACTCATCTTCAAGTATCTTAAAGAAAGCCTTACTTACGGAAAGAGTTATTTTTCTTTCAGTTTCCTGCCTCTTAGAGGTGAGCAGGCAGTGAGGAGAGGGGAGAGGGAACATTCACTGAGTTCCTATTAAGTACAGACACTGTCATTTTTGTATTTGATTAAGAGGTGTGTGTACCTACTTTTATGCAAGCAATGTGTATGTATATATTATTTTGTACATGTGGACATAAATGTGGGTGGATCTGAAGGAATTCTTTGCTGTTCAAGCCTCTCTGAGGGCTCAGTACCACTTAGTATCAGAAAATCAGCATTCAGCTCTTCTGACAATTTCAGTATCTTCCATGTATACGCAGAAGTTATTCTTCGGACTTCAGGATCTTTGCGCATGATCCAGGTTTGTCTGTCCCCATCCTGGGCACAGGTGTGTCGCCACATCAAGACTCCTGGGCCTTCCAAGCATACATTACTGCATTTCCCATCTCTGTCACAGTGCATGCAGATCCGTGTGTCCAGCCTGCCCCACGTGAAGCCATGTGTGTCTGGCAGCCCCTCCTCCCAAGGAGGACTCTGTGAAGAGTCCTTGGCACCCTCCCCTCCTGGCCACCCCCACTCCCCACTTTCCATGCCAGGAGAGATCTAATTACACAGAAATTAGTACAGAGAAGGATCGTTGGCTTTTATTGCATCAGTGCCGGGGCAGCAATAAATCTGGAGCTGCTGCTGCAGCCGCCTCTGGGCACTGTGCAGGCTATGGGGGGCCCTCACCTCCATGTCCCCCTTCTCCTGGGCCTCTACCCCCATCCAGGACCTGATGCTCTATTAGGTACTCATCTCAGTAGGGGGCGGGGTGTGGAAGGGAAAGGTGTAGCCAACCAAAAGAAGACACATACTAGGTGCTTAATAAATGTTCAGCCACTACTCAGTCATCCAGATCCAATGACCACAAGATAAATACGTCTCTCAGAATCGTTAAGCTCTTACTGGACAGACTTCCCCACTTTCTTATGAACCTGGATGAAGAATATGGGGCAGTCACCCTGGCTTCTACTGGAGAGACTCTGACCTCCTTCCCAGGCCCCTTCAGGCAGTGAAGACAGCCCGGGTTCAGATCGTGATTCCTCTGTTTGCCAGCTGTGTCCTTGGGTAACACCCCTAAACTGAGCCTTGGTTTCTTTATTTGTGAAGTGGGGAGTCATGAAACCTGTCTCTTGGGTTGTTGGAAGACATCAATGAGGAAGCACTGGACCAACAGGAAGTGGCCCACAGGTTGCTTTCATTACCCCTAACAATGTCTTCCTAGCTAATACATCCACTTCCCATCACTACTTTTGCCTCCTCTCCCCTCATCCTTTAAGCTAGCCTGTATCCCAACCTTCCCCCACTCAAGCGCCATCGGACATTTGGGGGCAATAGGATACACAGGCAGGCTGTGCCCAAAGCGGAGTGTTTCTTTATGTTTGAGTCTTATCAGAAAACAGGGATGAGGATAGGTGACTCCAGCAAATCTTGGGCACCGGGAGGCAGTGTTTTACCCACAGCCAACTTTCTCTAAGCTCCACTTTGGCAGTAATTACTTTGATCTCCGTGATTTTCATGGGGAGTATGGATTTATTTGTTCCTTGGGATACTGGAGGGTCTGAGTATAAATGATTGAGTAGATAGAATCAAGGATTTAGGGGAATTCAGAAGGAGCAGGAGCTGGGGCAACAAGGTGGAGACAGGAGGTTTGAGCTCATCCCACAGCAAGGTCAAAAAGCTCTTTAGAGAGCAGCAGAGACAGAAGCCAAATGCCCAGGCTCCCAACTTCCTGCCCACACAGTCCCCAAATCCAGGGACTTGGGGTCCCCTCCCCGACCCGCCTTGTCCTCTGCTACTCTGAAGTCTCCAGCCCAAGGCACTCAGCCAAGAATTCCTGGGTTTACCCCTACGTGGATAACCCTGAAGAGCTCTAAGTGGTGTGTAGGTTAGGAAGGGAAGAGTCCAAGAAAGGAAGGGGTGTAACCCCTCCCCCGGCCCCCACCTGCTCAGATCTCCAAGCACCATTTGAGCAGGACCCCCTGCTCCCACCACTCGGGGGCTGGAAGAGCCGGTAGAGGCGGAAGGAAGCCGAGGCACGTCTGTGTCCGGCCTCTCACCCCCATCTGCTCCCAGGGAGGGTGAGGGTTTGGCGTGAAGGGCAGAGCGGCGAGGGGATCTCTGGCCCCCGTTTCCCCCACCCCCAACTCCAACTCGGGCTGCAGTCTCTCCTCGTTGTAGCAGCGCGAGAGCAAAGGGACGGGCAGTAAAGATGAGTGATGGCGCGGAGACAAGCAGAAATACACCATCATGAAAATGCTAATGACTCCTTGCTCTCTTTCTTTATGGTTGGAGTAATACAGACTTCAATCATAAAAACAATCTCCCAACATTTTAATGGGCTCCATCATGCCCGCACTTGTCGGTATATTTGAAGAATAAATCACCCTCCCCGCTCGGAATGAATTCGCTGTCAAACTCGGCTCCCTCGGAGAAAATGGATGGGGAGAGAGCTTGGAGTTTTTTCTTTTGGGGGGCGGGGGAGTGTCCTCTCCCCCTCTAACTCCCTCCTAAACCGGATTGTTGTGGGAGATGCCTGGATCTTGAGTGGGAGGAGGGAGTGCTCGGGATTCGAGGGAGGTGAGCCCCCAGGGCGGGTTTTAGCAAACCGGGGCAGGGATTGTGTAACTCCACACGGAGAGGAGCCGCCCCTCAGACGGACGTGGAAGAAAAGGGCAGGAGAAGTGGCGGCATTGGGGGGGAAGGGGCAAAACCTTGACCTTGAACCGACAGAATGCAAAAAAGATGCAAAAAGCATGCAGACCCACATTGTTTCTGGTTATTTGGTCAGATTTCTTACAGGCTAGGCCCCCAGCAGGGCCGTAGAGGGAAAGGGGGGCGGTTCTAGAGATCCCCTTGGAGGAAGAGAAGAAAGACGGGGCAAGGATCAAGCCCAGGAGCTCCGGCTCCGAGCTAGCAGGTTTCCGCGCAGTGAGCCACAGGTCCGCACGCCGCCCAGGGCCCGAGAGTAATTCTCATTTCCATACAGGTGGCCGTCAGCCAATGAAAACTTGGGATGCGCCTACTGCGAGCAGCCAATCCCGGTTAAGGATGAGCCGAGCTGGCAGGTTTAATTGCATCTTGATTGGTTGTGATGTTGCTAGGCAGAAATCGGGACCTGGGGATTGATGCGGGCAAGACCGGAGAGACAGGTGAATAGGAAAATATCTGGAAACCTAGACTCCCGGATTGACATTTTTCTTCCCGAGCTCCTTCGATCTTACAGGATTGATGGGGTCAAGGGCATGACTCTCCCTTTTCTCCTTCTCTTGAGTGGAACAGAGCCAAATAGTTATCCTAGCTTTCCCCCCGAAATCCTTCAGAGAAACCTAGGTACTTCGGGGGTCTTCTAACTCGCAGTATCCCCCGGGGACGTCTCAACCTCACCCTGGGTCCTTCTGAAGCCCGTCTTCAAGCCTTCCGGCTGTAGTTGGGGGCCAGTTTTCTCGAATAGGCCCGGGAAACGGAGACATCCTGCTCCGCATTCTCCTTTCACCCGGCATGACTCCAAGAGCGGGAGGTGTCCCTGCCCCCCGGCCCCTCCACCCACCGGTGCCCTGCAGACCCTGCGAGGGGGCAGAATGCCACACCCAGAGGTCTGTGTCGTGGCCTTCCCAAACCCGCTCATTCGGAGCCTTCGTTTGCACCTAATTACCAAAAATCTCGTCCTCCCCTCCCTACCCCACCCCCTGCCCCGACCAAACGCACCCAGCCCCTGCCCTTCTCCCCGCCGCCCGGCGTCCGCGGCGCCTCCCCTCGGTCGACTCGCCCTCCACGCCCCACCCCCCTCTCCGCTCGCCCCTCCAGCGCCGCGCGCCCTCGCCCGCAGCACCCCCTGCCGGAGACCCGGCCCGGAGGCTCCCGCGGCTCCCGAGTCAGCCTCCCGGGAGGCCGGAGGGGGCGGCGGGGGAGAGGCGGGGGCTGCGATCCCGCGGGTCGGAACGAGACCTTCCGCGAGCAATATGCCACCATTTAAATCTGAACGCGCGCCAGCCGCCGATTGTGATGTTAATTCGGGGATGATTTAGGGGGGCGGGACGAGGGGGGGGGCCGGCCGCCTCTCCGTCAAAGCGCTGTCCAGGGGGCTTAATATTTGTAATTGAAGCTGATGAGGACTCCGTCTCTGTTTCCACTGATAAAAAGAGGCAGGGAGGGAGAAAGAGCAACTAAATTATGGGGCCGGGAGAAAAACATGATTAATCAAAGGTTTGAACTGTCGCCGTGTTCGAGGCCCAGTAAATCTCGGCCGGCCGGGGCCTGCGGAGGCCGGAGGATAAATCTGAGCCGCCCGATGTTTGCCGCCCCTTTCTGTTTGCCTCTCGGTTCGCACGTCAATTAATTCGATAATTGGATTTGAAGCGATGTCAGGAGATTCCAGAGGGGAAGCCGGGAGGAATGGGTGCGGAGGGAGGGGTCTGGGGACGCGAGAGCCGGCGGCATCAGAGGGTGGAGGCACCCGGGGAGTCGGGCCTGCCCGGGGAGCGCATTATCCACCTCGCCTCGGCTGGGGGTTTGAGAGGAGGAGGCCCCGGGAAAGGCGGCTGGTCTGGGCCTTATCCTCAGCGACGCGTTCCCAGCCCACCTCTCCGCACACGGCTCATTCCCTGATCCGCCTCTCTAGATGATGACGACTCCTTTCCTAGTTCTACTCTCCTCTTAAAGCTGACGGGTGGCAGGGCTCTGGGGCTCAGCCTGTAATCCCAGCACTTTGGGAGGCCGAAGCCTGACCCTGCGGCTTCGAGATCAGCCTGGGCAACTTGGTGAGACCTCATCTCTACAATAAATTTTTTAAAAAATTAGCCGGGCATGGTGGTGTGTGCCTGTAGTTCCAGCTACTTGCAAGGCTGAGACAGAAGAATCACCTGAGCCCAGCAGGTCGAGGCTGTGGTGGCCATGAGTATGGCACTGCACTCCAGCCTGGGCAACAGAGAAAGCCTCCAACTCTAAAAAAAAGAAAGTCAGGCTCGGTGGCTCAGCCTGTAATCCCGTGCTTTGGGAGGCTGAGGTGAGTGGATTGTCTGAGCCTGCGGCTTCGAGACCCACCTGGGCAACTTGGTGAGACCTCATCTCTACAATAAGTCAAAAAATTAGCGGATGTGGTAGCGTGCGCCTGTAATTCCGGCTACTCAGAAGGCTGAGGCGGAAGGGTCGCCGGAGCCCAGCAGGTCGAGGCTGCGGTGGCCGGGAGCGGCCACTGCACTCCAGTCTGGGCGACAGAGGGAGACTCCAACTCAAAAAGAAAAAAGAAAGAAGAAGAAATTATTCAGCCCCTCAGCAACCTCAAGTGTATCCCCAAAAGGGTGAACCCATCTCCTAGAACGGAAGTGACCTTGATTTGATATTTGGGCACATGACAAGGTCAAGGTCAAGGGAGAGATAAAGTCTGCTGCCACTGTGTGTGTGTTTGTGTGTGTGTGTGAAAGAGAAAGAGAGAGAGATCAGAGATTGAGACAAAGAGAGACAAGGACAGTGGATTTCTCCCCCTGGTCTCTGTGGAATTTTATACAGGGATGGAAAAGAAGGTTTAAAAAAAAAAGCTTACAGGAGAAGCATGTAAATGATTCTGGAAAATGACGAGATAAAATGAAAGACCAGGGAAGGTGGGGAGGACAAGGACACAAAAACCATCCACCAGGCTGCCAGGTGGTTAAGAAGTCCTAGAGGCAGGGACATTGGCTCACACCTATAGTTCCAGCTACCTTGGAGGCTGAGGTGGAAGGATTGCCTGAGGTTAGGAAGTTGAGGCTGCAGTGAGCTGTGATCTTGCCACTGCCCTCCAACCTGGGTGACAGAGTGAGACCATGACTCAAAAAAAAAGAAAAAAAAAATCAGCCAATCTCAGTGGCTCATGTCTGTTATCCCAGAACTTTGGGAGGCAGAGGCAAAAGGATTACCTGAGCCCAGGGGTTCAAGACCAACCTGGGCAACACAGTGAGACCTTGTCTCTACAATAAATAAAAAATTCAGTGGGGTGTGATGGTGCACTTGTAATTCCAGCTACTTGGAAGGCTGAGGCAGACAGATTACCTGAGCCCAGCAGGTCAAGGTTGCAGTGGCCATGAGCATGCCTCTGCACTCCAGCCTGGGTGACAGAGTGAGACTCACACACACACGCACGCACGCACGCACACACAAAGTACTAGAGAAGGACACCCGTGGGCATGCCCGCAGAGGCTGTAGCCAGTCTGCTCTGGTGACAACAGAACACATAGCTATCCTTAACATACAAGGGAGACTAAGGAAGGAGAGCTGAGTCAAATAACAACATGAGGGATACAGCAAACCAGTTTTTATTTAAGCATATCAATTTAAAATACCAACTGATGCCAGCCAACCATGCACACTACTTCAGATAATCACCATCCTTTGTCTACATATGTGAGAAGCAGAGTCCCACCTATGAAGGGACAAAGTAGAGTATTTAAGCAGCTTCAGTTTCTGTGTGGAGACAAGTCAGCCTTTGCTGCTCTTTTTTGTTACCAGATCTCAGTGTCTTGATGATGTTGATCCAATGCCATACTCAAAAAGGAATTGGGGATGGGCACAGTGGCTCACATCTGTACTCCCAGCACTTTGGGAGGCAGAGGCAAGAGGACTGCCTGAGCCCAGGGGTTTGAGACCAGCCTGGGCAACTTGGCAAGACCTTGTTTCTCCAATAAATCAAAAAACCACCCAGGAGTGGTGGTGTGCACCTGTAGTTCCAGCTACTTGGAAGGCTGGGAAAAAATTAGGAATTGGAGCCGGGCTCGGTGGCTCAGCCTGTAATCCCGTGCCTTTGGGAGGTCGAGGTGAGTGGATTGCCTGAGCCCGCGGGTTCGAGACCCACCTGGGCAGCGAGACCTCATCTCTACAATAAATCAAAAAATCAGCCGGGCGTGGTAGCGCATGCCTGTAATTCCGGCTACTCAGAAGGCTGAGGCGGAAGGATCACCTGAGCCCAGCAGGTCGAGGCTGCAGTGGCCGGGAGCAGCCACTGCACTCCAGTCTGAGCGACAGAGTGAGACTCCAACTCAAAAACTTTCTTTTTTTGAAAGGCCATGTGTGGCGCTAGAATCCCAGCATTTGGGAGGCCAAGTGAGAGGTTTACTTGAACCCAGGAGTTTAAGACCAGCCTGGCCAACATAGCAAGACCCTATCTCTACAAAAAAAAAAAATCAAAAAATTGGCTGGGCATGGTAGCATACACTTGTAGTCCTAGCTACTTGGGAGGCTGAGGTGGGAGGAACCCATACGTCGAGGCCATGGTGAGCTATGATTGTGCTACTGCATTCCAGTCTGGGTGACAGAGTGAGACCCCAAATCAAAAAATAAATAAATAAGAAAAGTAAGTCGGGCATGGTGGCTCACACCTATAATCCCAGTAACAAAATAAAATAAAAAATTGAGCTGGGCATGGTAGTACATACCTGTAGTCCTGCTGCTTGGGAGGCAGAGGTGGGAGGAGAGCCAGGAGTTAGAGGCTGCAGTGAGCTATGATTACACCACTATGCTCCAACCTGAGCAACATAGCCAGATTCTGTCTCTAAAAGAATAAAATAAGTAAATGCAAAATTAGACCCGCCACCTGTCTTTCACTCACAGCCTGGTTTTGGTTATGTGCTTTCTGAATGGGCCTGTGATAGCAAGCATTCTGTATACTGGGAAATATTGTCATTTAAACTAGGAACTGAGGGATGGGGCCAGGAGAAGCTAGCAGGATCAGAGGTCCTTCTGCTGCTGCTCTTGCTACATACCCCATCAGTCAAGCCTTTCATGAAGCCATCCAAGTCTTCATACTTAACCTATCAAAAAGGACACCCATTTTATGAATTATAATACTACAAGCTCCCCCTATATCTCAGGGAGAGAAGAGATGAAATTTACAGGATCACCACCACCAGGTTTAGGTGGCCGAGGCTGGCGAAAAGAGTACTGGACTTGAATTCAGAAAAATTAGCCTTAAGCCTAGTGCTGTTCCTATGTGATCAGAAGGGGCTGAAGACCAGAGAGCTGAAATAACTTCTGCAGGTGAGTGACACAGTGAGTGAATGGCAGAGCCACCTCAAGAACTCTGTTCTCGGCCGTTCACAGTGGCTCATGCCTGTACTCCCAGGACTTTGGGAGGCGAAGACAAGAGGATTGCCTGAGCCCTGGGGCTCGAGACCAGCCTGGGCAACTTGGCGAGGTCTCATCTCTACAGTAAATCAAAAAATTAGTTGGGCGTGGTGGCACGCGCCTGTAGTTCCAGCTACTTGGAAGGCCGAGGTGGAAGAATCACCTCAGCCCAGCATGTCGAAGCTGAAATGGCCGTAATTGAGCAACTGTACTCCAGCCTGAGTGACAGAGTGAGACTCCAACTCAAAACAAAAGCAAAAAAGAACTCAGTTCTCCACTCTCCCAGTTTACTGTATAGACCGTACAGTGTGGAATCAAATCCAGGTTCAAATCCAGTCTCTCCCACTTGCTAGCTGTGCCTCAATTTCCTCTTCTGTAAAGTGGGGATAATAATAGTTCCTACAGGCCGGGCTCGATGGCTCAGCCTGTAATCCCAGCGCTTTGGGAGGCCGAGGTGAGTGGATTGCCTGAGCCCGCCGGTTCGAGACCTGCCTGGGCAACTTGGCAAGACCTCATCTCTACAATAAATCAAAAAATTAGCTGGGCGTGGTAGCGCGCACCTGTAGTTCCAGCTACTTGGAAGGCTGAGGCAGAAGGATCGTCGGAGCCCAGCAGGCGAGGCTGCGGTGGCCAGGAGCGGCCACTGCACTCCAGTCTGGGCGACAGAGTGAGACTCCAACTCAAAATAATAATAATAATAATAATAATAGTTCCTACTTTATAGGCTTGTGGTTAGGATTTAGATAATTCATATAAGGAGATCAACACAATATCTATCACATAAGTATTCAATAACAGCTGTTTTTAGGAGGATGATGATGGATATAATTCTCATAACTGACCAACCTGAATGACACAATTATCAACATGTATTCCCTGGTGCAGGTAGAATGCTTGGTGATTTAATCACAAGGTCCTACGGAAAGGGTTGAACATTGCCATGAAAAGATAGCAGGCTCTCTGCTTTGATAAGGCTAAAGACCACTTCTCCCCTCAAACCATCCCACACCTTTAAAGCTGCTAGACTGGCTGGGCTTGGTGGCTCAGCTTGCAATCCCAGCACTTTGGGAGGCTGAGGTGAGTGGATTGCCTGAGCCCGTGGGTTCAAGACCAGCCATTTCTCCAATAAATAAATAAATAAATAGCTGGGCGTATTAGCGCGTACCCATAGTTCTGGCTACTTGGAAGGCTGAGGCAGAAGGATCGCCGTGAGCATGCCACTGCACTCCAGCCTGGACAACGGAGTGAAACTCTGACTCAAAAAAGAAAGAAAGAAAGAAAGAAATAGGTTGGGCTCAGTGGCTCAGCCTGTAATCCCAGCACTTTGGGAGGCCGAGGCGAGTGGATGGCCTGAGCTACTGGACGTGGTAGTGCATGCCTGTTGTTCTAGCTCCTTGGAAGGCTGAGTGGAAGGATCATGGGAGCCCGGCAAATTGATGCTAGAGTGGTCATGAGCGTGCCACTGCACTCCAGCCTGGGCGACAGAGTGAGACTCCAACTCAAAATTATTAAATAAATCTGCTAGATCTAGGCTTCTATAGGAACAGCTGTATCAATGGCTTATTATTTGGGCATTTCATTCATAAATCCATGCATTGGATACCTATTTGGAAAGCAGCATGGTTTGTCAACCCATCAAAACTGTATTGAAGTCCTGTTATGTTCTCAATGCTTTTAATTAATTAATTTATTTATGAAAACGGGGTCTTAGCCGGGCTCGGTGGCTCAGCCTGTAATCCCGGGCTTTGGGAGGCTGAGGTGAGTGGATTGCCTGAGCCCACGGGTTCGAGACCCGCCTGGGCAACTTGGCGAGACCTCATCTCTACAATAAATCAAAAAATCAGCCGGGCGTGGCAGCGCGTGCCTGAAATTTCAGCTACTCAGAAGGTTGAGGCGGAAGGATCGCCGGAGTCCAGCAGGTCGAGGCTGCAGTGGCCGGAAGCAGCCACTGCACTCCAGTTTGAGTGACAGAGTGAGACTCCAACTCAAAAAAAAAAGAAAACGGGTCTTGCTATGCTGTCCAGGCTGGTCTTGAATTCCTGGCCTCAGGTGATCCTCCTGCATTGACTTCCCAAAGTGCTGAGATTACAGGCATGAGCCACCATGCCTGGCCCTTGTGCTCAACACTTTTACGGGCAATTATCAAACCATGAATCCATTGCATTAGCAGCTACTCTAGTGACATATTTATTTTTTTATATATAAAATATATATATGCAATCTTTGTTTCCCAGCACCTAGCACAGTGCAGGCACATGGGAGCTTTATAAATGTGTATTGAATGAGTACATAGGTACTAAGGGACACTCCACAGAATTAGAAATATAGTTTCTGCCCTTTATTAGCTTACATTCTAGTTGGGGAGAGAAGCCTTGCACACATGAATGAGAAACAGAACAATATAAGACGGTGAACATATCATGGCAGTAAATAAGTTCTAGGTGATATAGACTCGGGAATGCTTTGGGGGTGGGGGAACAGGCAAGGATGCTAACATGGAAGGAGCTGAACCTAAAGAGTAGAATTGGGAATGGCTGAGCAGAAGGAAGGAGGGCATTGGGCTGCAGGTGCAGCAAGGGTGACAGCATGTAGTAACAATCTATGCATGTTCAGGAACAATGACTACATCAATTTACAAGAGGGGCAGTCTCTGTTTAAATACATACGTGTTAGCAACTACGTGTTTCTCTGCCTGTGTTCATGGTCACCAAGAAATGATGTTTGGATCTTCCTTTGGATTAGTCACACCTTTTTTTCCTCTGTCTTAACCTGAAAAACCAAGAATCAAAACAATAACCAGCTGCTACCCTCAGTAAAACAAACAGATTGTAAAAGCAATTACGCCATTACCATTTCTCATTTATCTGCATACTAGACAACTTACTCTTTCTCCGTCTCCCACATGGTTCCAGCCTGAGCTGGATTATTGCCCAGATTATTACTATCTCCTTTATAAATTCCTTTTCCCAGACCCACTCCTGTCAGATAGCCTTGGTTTTTTTTGTTTGTTTGTTTGTTTTGAGTTGGAGTCTCACTCTGTCGCCCCGACTGGAGTGCAGTGGCCGCTCCCGGCCACCGCAGCCTCGACCTGCCGGGCTCCGGCAATCCTTCCACCTCAGCCTTCCAAGTAGCCGGAATTATAGGCATGCGCTACCACGCCCGGCTGATTTTTTTATTTATTGTAGAGATGAGGTCTCGCTGCCCAGGCAGGTCTCGAACCGGTGGGCTCAGGCAATCCACTCAACGCAGCCTCCCAAAAGCGTGGGATTAAGGCTGAGCCACCGAGCCGGGCTGTTTGTTTTTTTTTTAAACATTACAGGTGGCTCAGCCTGTAATCCCATGCCTTTGGGAGGCTGGGGTGAATGGATTGCCTGAGCCTGCAGGTTCGAGATCCACCTGGGCAACGTGGTGAGACCTCATCTCTACAATAAATCAAAAAATTAGCTGGGCATGGTAGTGCGCACCTGTAGTTCCAGCTACTTGGAAGGCTGAGGCAGAAGGATCACCGGAGCCCAGCAGGTCGAGGCTGCAGTGGCCGGGAGCGGCCACTGCACTCCAGTCTGGGCGACAGAGTGAGACTCCAACTCAAAAAAAAAAAAAAAAAATCAAGTGCTTTGCCAACACTGGCTTATTGAATTCTCACAATAACCCTATAAGGTAGGGATTATTATCCTCATTTTATAAGTAAGAAAATGGAGGCTCAGAGAGCCCGCCCAGCTTCAAAGAATAGGGATAAAACCAGGGCTGTATGATTTCAGAGTCCATGCCCTTAGATCTGGCCAGAGGACTTTATCTTGGATTCTTTTTTTTTTTTTTTTTTTTTTTTGAGTCAGAGTCTCACTCTTGCCCAGGCTGGAGTGGTGGCAAGCTCACGGCCACCGCAACCTCAATCTGCTGGGTTCAGGTCATCCTTCCACCTCAGTCTTCCAAGTAGCTGGAACTATAGGCATACGTCACCACAGCTGGCTAATTTTTTGATTTATTGTAGAGACAAGGTCTCGCCAAGTTGCCCGGGCTGGTCTTGAACCCCTGGACTCAGACTGTGCCTGGCTGGATACCTGATTCTTTAAAAAGCTCCTTCTCCTTCAGAGTGAGGATGACTTAAGATCAAGTGGATGTGACTACCCAGAGCTCACGCCTCCCCACTTCTAGACTATCCTCCAATTCCCAGAATCCCCTGCTGAGCAGAGCAGTCCTTCCAAGGCCTCAGTCCACTCACGGTCTCTTTCTGGGTCCAGTCTCCTGAGAGCACAGATTGAGCTGCTAGGATACACTCCTAGTGCTGTTGGCCTGGAGTGCAGATGGAGTTAGATGTGCAGCCACATTAGCACACGCTTATGTAGAAGGCCCCTTCGGCAGTGGGACAAAGCCAGGAATGGAAAAAGAACACAAGGGTCAACCAGGGAGTGAAGAAGTCCCAGAATTCTAAATATAAATCTTCCAGTTGGCCAGGCTCGGTGGCTCACTCTGTAAACCCAGCATTTTGGGAGGCCAAGGCAAGTGGATTGCCTGAGCCCGCGGGTTCGAGACCAGCCCGGGCAACTTGGTGAGACCTCGTCTCTACAATAAAATAAAAAATAGCCAGGTGTGGTAGCACACATCTGTAGTTCTGGCTACTTGGAAGGCTGAGGCAGAAAGTTCGCTGGAGCCCAGTGGGTCAAGGCTGCAATGGCCATGAGCATTCATGCCACTGTACTCCAGTCTGGGCAAAGGAGTGAGACTCCAACTCAAAACAACAACAACAACAACAACAAAAACATTCCAGTTGATATTGATATATTGTCAAGATAAAAGGGTAGAACATATCTCATTTAACAGTTTGTTAGCTTCGATTTATAACTTACATATTTAGACAATTGCCATGTGGACCTAAATAAGACGTGGGTACCCAAAAAACCTGGAATTATCTTTTGGAGGGCGGGTCCCTTGTAGTACAGGCTTCTCCCACTAGGTAAATGTTCTAGGAACCCATCAGCATCAGTGGACCAGCTAGTGTCACTGTGAGAGACAACCAGGGTTGTCTACAGAAAGGTTTCAATTTCATTAGAGGGAATATAGAGCCCAGGGAAAAGGTTAGATGAATGCAGGGTCACTGGGTACAGAAATAAGTATAAAGGAAGGTCAGTGTCGGGGGCAGGGTTCCTAGGTTGTAAAGCCTAAAGGGGTGACTCCTAGAGCATGGAGATGAACTAGGCTTGAGAGAGTCAGGGAATGACACCCCTTAGTGGCCCGGGCCAGGAGACTGAACGCCATCTGCTCCCTCCTGTCCCTCCCCCACAGAAGTCCATCATGGTGGCCTGTCGGTTCTTCCTTGCAAACTTCTCCAGCTCCACCTATCCCCACTATCACCCCAGAGCTCAAGCCACCACCATCTCACATTGGGATTATGACAATGACCTCCCTATTGTTCTCTGTGCCACCAGCCCTCCCCCTCCTCCATTCTCCACACTACAGCTAGAAAGAACTTTCCAAAATCCAAGTCTGAACTTCTCACTCTGCTGCTTAAATGACTCCTTGTTGCTTTCTGGATAACATCCAATGCCTCAGCTTGACGCTCAAGATCCTTCAGGATCTAGCCACCAACAACTAGGCTCATCTCTCTGCATCTTGCTACACCTACAACTATTCATTCCTGCCACACTGCATGACTTGCCCTCTGTTGAAGAGATCACTTAATCCCTCACTTCCAAGCCTTTGTATTTACTGTAACTTCTCCATGGAACATCCTTCTATTCCTTCCCTATACAGATCTTTAGACAGCTCAGAGATGTCACATCCTCCTGGAAGACTTCCTTGACTGCCACTTGTTGGGGTTGGAGTGCATGCCCTTCCTGTGTACTGCCATAGCATTCACTACTAACCCTTTTAAAAATACTATTGCACTGTGTTAAAATTATTTGCCTCTTAATTATCTATATCCCTTGTCAGACTACAAACTTTTTAAAGCAAAGACTCCATCTTATTCACTGTTCAAACATTCTCACAATTTCTGTTGAGAGTCTAGTATGTGCCAGTTCTCAGTGCTGGGGACAAAAGTGATAAACAACAGCGCGGCCCTAAAGGAGCTTATCTTCTAGTGGGGGAAAGAAAGCAATAAAAAATAAAACTAAGCCGGGCTCGGTGGCTCAGTCTGTAATCCCGCGCTTTGGGAGGCTGAGGTGAGTGGATTGCCTGAGCCCGCGGGTTCGAGACCCGCCTGGGCAGCGAGACCTCATCTCTACAATAAATCAAAAAATCAGCCGGGCGTGGTAGCGCACACCTGTAATTCCGGCTACTTGGAAGGCTGAGGCGGAAGGATCGCCGGAGCCCAGCAGATCGAGGCTGCGGTGGCCGGGAGCGGCCACTGCACTCCAGTCTGGGTGACAGAGTGAGACTCCAACTCAAAAAATAATAATAATAAAAATAAAAATAAAACTATGATGGTAAGTGCTAAAAAGAAATATAAAGGGATAAAGAAGGGAGGGTGGTGGCTACTCAGGATGGTCAAGAAAGGACTCTGAGGAGGCAATATTTGAGATGAGGACTAAATGAAATGAGAGAGTGAGCCAAGACATGATCTGGGGGAACGAATGTTCCAGTAAGAAGGACTAACAAGAATCCTGAAGGGAAAATAATGTGTCTTGTAGCCGGCCCCTGGAATTTTTCTTAGAAGTACTAGAAAGCTATTGGGAGGTTTTAAGCAGCATAATCTGGTTTACGTTTTATTTATTTTAAATTTTTTTTTTTTTAAGAATCTCGCTCTGTCACCCAGGCTGGAATGCAGTGGTATGATCACAGCTCACTGCAGCCTCGAAATCCTATGCTCAAGCTGATCTACATTTTAAAAACCAGTTTAGCCAGGCTCGGTGGCTAAGCCCGTAATCCCGCGCTTTGGGAGGCTGAGGTGAGTGGATTGCCTGAGCCCGAGGGTTCGAGACCCGCCTGGGCAACTTGGCGAGACCTCATCTCTACAATAAATCAAAAATTAGCCGGGTGTGGTGGCACGCGCCTGTAGTTCTGGCTACTTGGAAGGCTGAAACGGAAGGATCGCCGGAGCCCAGCAGTTCGAGGCTGCGGTGGCCAGGAGCGGCTACTGCACTCCAGTCTGGGCTATAGAGTGAGACTCCAACTCAAAAAAAAAAAACAAAAAACAAAAACAGTTTAGGTTGTCTATTTACTCTGTTGGTTATGTCCAGAATCTAGGAGGAACTCAACCAAATCAGCAACAACAACAAAAATAATCCCATCAAAAAGTGGGCAAGTCAGACACAGTGACTCAAGTCTGTATACCCAGCACTTTCGGAGCCTGAGGCGAGAGGACTGCCTGAGTCCAGGGGTTCGTGACCCACCTGGACAACTTGGTGAGACCTCGTCTCTACAATAAATCAAGAAAAATTAGCCAGGCTTGGGGGCACACGCCTGTAAATTCCAGCTACTTGGAAGGCTGAGACAGAAAGATCACCTGAGCCCAACAGGTCAAGGCTGAGGCGGCTGTGAGTGTGCCACTGCACTCCAGTCTGGGCGACAGACCAAGACTCCAATTCAAAAAAAAAAAAAAAGTGGGCAAATGACATAAACAGATATTTCTCAAAAGAATATGTACAAATGGCCAATAAGCATATGAAAAAATACTCAACATCACTAATCATCAGAAAAATGCAAATTAAAACCCCAATGAGATACCACTTTACCTCAGTCAGAATTTTTTTTTTTTTTTTGAGTTGGAGTCTCACTCTGTCGCCCAGACTGGAGTGCAGTGGCCGCTCCCGGCCACCGCAGCCTCGACCTGCTGGGCTCCGGCGATCCTTCCGCCTCAGCCTTCCAAGTAGCTGGAATTACAGGCATGCGCTACCACGCCCGGCTGATTTTTTTTTGATTTATTGTAGAGGTGAGGTCTCGCTGCCCAGGCGGGTCTCGAACCCGCGGGCTCAGGCAATCCACTCACCTCAGCCTCCCAAAGGTGCGGGATTACAGGCTGAGCCACCGAGCCCGGCTCTCAGTCAGAATTATTAAAAATTATTTGCCTTTTAATTATCCGTATCCCCCGTCAGACTACAAACTTTTTAAAACAACGACTCTATCTTATTCACTGTTCAAACATTCTCACAATTTCTGTTGAGAGTCTAGTATATGCCAGTTCTCAATGCTGGGGATAAAGTGGCCATTATTAAAAAGTCAGAAAACAATAGATGTTGGCATGGATGTGGTGAGAAGGAAATGTTTACACATCGAAGGAAGGAATGTAAATTAGTAAGTACAACCTCTTTTTCTTTTTTTTTTTTTTGAGTTGGAGTCTCACTCTGTCGCCCAGACTGGAGTGCAGTGGCCGCTTCCGGCCACCGCAGCCTCAACCTGCTGGGCTCCGGCGATCCTTCCGCCTCAGCCTTCCAAGTAGCCAGAATTACAGGCATGCGCTACCATGCCCGGCTGATTTTTTGATTTATTGTAGAGATGAGGTCTCGCCTGCCCAGGTGGGTCTCGAACCCGCGGGCTCAGGCAATCCACTCACCTCAGCCTCCCAAAGGCGCGGGATTACAGGCTGAGCCACCGAGCCCGGCTAGTACAACCTCTATTGAAAACGATGTGGAGGCCTGGCACAATGGCTCAGCCTGTAACCCCAGCACTTAGGGAGGCCAAGGCAAGAGGATTGCCTGAAACCAGGGGTTCGAGACCATCCTGGGTAACTTGGTAAGACCTCGTCTCTACAATAAGTCACAAAAACTAGCCGGATGTGGTGGCATGTGTCTATAGTTCCAGCTACTTGGAAGGCTGAGGCAGAAGGACCACCTAAGCCCAGCAGGTCGAGGCTGCAGTGGCCGTGAGTGTGCCACTGCACTCCAGTCTTGGCGACAAGAGTGAGACTCCAACTCAAAAAAAAAAAAAAAAAGAAAAGAAAAGAAAAAAGTGCAGAGATTTCTCAAAGAACTAAAAGTAGATCAACCATTCGATCCAGCATTCCTGCTGTTGGGTGTCCACCCAAAGGAAAATATGTTATTATATCAAAAAGATTCCTGCACTTGGGCAACCCCCTCGGGTCCCCTCCTGTTCTGGGAGCTTTTCTGTTCTCTCAATAAATCCTGCTTTCCAAAAAAAAAAATCGCTGCACTCATATGTTTATTGCAGCACAATTCACAGTTGCAAAGATATGAAATCAACCTATGTGCCTATCAACCAATGAATGGATAAAGAAAATGTGGTATAGATATAGATATAGATATAGATATAGATATAGATATAGATATATCTATATATATACACCATGGAATACAACTCAGCCATAAAAAAGAACAAAATAATGTCTTTTGCAGCAACCTGGATGAAATGGGAGGCCATTATCCTAAGTGAAATAACTCTGGAACAGTAAACCAAACACTGCATATTCTCACTTACAAGAGAGAGCTAAGCTATGGGTACAAGAAGACATACAGAGTGGTATAATGGACTCTGGAGACTCAGAAGGGAGTGTGGGAGATGAAAAATGACCTATTGGGTACAATGCACACTATTCGAGTGATGGATACACTAAGAGCCCAGACTTCACTAGCATACAATTCACCTGTGTAACCAAAAACCACTTGTACCCCTAATGCTACAGTAGTTTTTTAAAAGATTAGTTTATTGTTTGAGCCCAGGAAGTCGAGGCTGCAATGATTATGCCACTGCACTCCACTCTGGGCAACAGAGTGAGCCTCTGACTCAAAAACAACAAAAACAACAACAACAACGAAAGCGAATCAGTTTCGTTACTTACTGTGTGGAGAGTAGACTGTGGCCAGGCCAAATTGGAATCAAGAAGACCAGCAAGAAAGCTATTGTAGGGGTCCAGCAAGAGATGTCAATTATTTGGAACAAATTAGATTTTGGAAGTGGTACGGGACAGGCAAATGTGGGATATATTTGTATTCTCAGTGTTTAGCATGATGTCTGGCTAGACATTCAATAAATATTTGATGAATGAATTAAGAATTAATTAATCCTACTAAATGAAGACTGTGAGCTGGAACTGAAATCATCCATCCTTACAGCCGCTACAAAAATCCCAACACTTCTACAAACCGCCACTAACAAAGGATCAGCACTAGGATATATATTTGTTAATTCCTAAAAAATCAGTAGGAAGATGACAAATAACCCAATAGGGAATTGGGCAAAAGACATATACATCTAGGCATTTCATAGAAGAAAGAGCATAAATGGCCAATAAATATATGAAAAGATACTCTGGCCAGGCACAATGCTCATGCCTGTATCCCAGCACTTTGGGAGGCCAAAGCAGGATTCCTGAGACCAGGAGTTCAAGGCCAACCTGGACAACATAGTGAGACTCCGTGTCTACCAAAAAATAAAAACAAAATTAGCTGGGCATGGTGGCACGCACCTGTAGTCCTAGCTAGTTGGGAGGTTGAGGTGAGGGGATTGTTTGAGCCCAGGAGATGGGGAGGCTGCAGGAGTTATGATTGCTCCACTGCTCTCCATCCTGGGTAACAGAGCAGGACCCTGGCTCTTAAAAAAAAAGAAATACTCAACTTTATTCATAATCAGGGCAATAAAAATTCAAACCACCATGAAATTCCATTTTATACCCAACAGATTGACTAAATACCAGGTGCTGGCAAGGACTGGATAGCAATTAAAACTCTTACATATTTTGGTGGGCATAAGTATTAGACAACAAATCGAGATTATCTAGAAGAGTTGAAGCTATTCAAACCTTCAACTCAGCAACTCCCTTTTATACATATTCCCAGAAGCAACGCTTGCCCATGTACACAGAGACACATTTAGAAATACTCAAAGCAGCATTGTCTGTAATAGCAAAAAGCTGGCAACAAACTTAAGTATTCATTAATAGGGGAACTAATCAACAAACGGGTGGTTTTGTATGCCAATGAAAATTAATAAGCCAGCACAGTGGCTCTCACCTGTAATCCCAGCACTTTAGAAGGTGAAGGCGAGAGGATTACCCAAACTCAGGGGTTCGAGACTAGCCTGAGTAACATGGCGAGACCTTGTCTCTACAATAAATCTAAAAATCAGTGGGCCATGGTGGCACATGCCTGTAGTTTCAGCTACTTGGAAGGCTGAGGCGGAAGGATCGCCTGAGCCCAGCAGGTCGAGGCAGCGGAGGCCATGAGCATGCCACACTGCACTCCAGCCTGGGCATTTGAGATTCCTACTCAAAAAAAAAAAAAAAAAAGAATAGGCTACAACTACCTACATCAACATAGATGAATCCTAGAAACGATGTTGAATGAAGAGAGCAAATCAAAGAAGTCTACAAACAGTATTACATCATCTCAAAATGGTTTTCTAAAAAGAAGGGGCCAGGTTCGGTGGTTCAGCCTGTAATCCCAGCACTTTGGGAGGCCGAGGCGAGTGGATTGCCTGAGCCTGTGGATTCAAGACCCGCCTGGGCAACTTGGCGAGACCTTATCTCCACAAAAAATCAAAAATTAGCCAGGTGTGGTAGTGCGTGTCTGTAGTTCCGGCTACTTGGAAGGCTGAGGTGGAAGGATCGCCTGAGCCCAGCAAGTTGAGGCTGCGGTGACTATGGGCTGCATGCCACTGCACTCCAGCCTGGGTGACAGAGTGAGACTCCAACTCAAAAAAAAAAAAAAAAAAGGTAGAAAAAATATATATAGTAAAAACATGAAGAAAGATGAAGCATGGTAGTCACACCTGTAATTCTAGCACTTTGGGAGACTGAGGCAGGAAGATTGCTTAAGTCCAAGAATTAAAGACCAGCGAGACCCTGTCTCTACAAAATTTTTAAAAATTGGCTAGGTGAGGTAGCACATGCCTGTAGCCCAGATACTCAGGAGGCTGAGCCAGGAGGATCACTTGAGCCCAGGAGTTTGAGGCTGTAGTCAACCGAGATTGCGCCACTGCACTCCAGCCTTGGTGACAAAGTAAGTTCCCAACTCAAAAATAAATAAAGAAAATCCAGAAAGTTTCACTTGAAAGACATAAAATTTAGAGATTATCATAGAAAAGCACATGGGGTCCCTCAATAGTATTGGCAATGTTTTTTATTTCCTTAAATTGGGGGTTGCTTAATGAGTGTCCGTTTTATTTATTTATTTATTTATTTTTATTATTATTATTTTTTTTGAGTTGGAGTCTCACTCTGTCGCCCAGACTGGAGTGCAGTGGCCGCTCCCGGCCACCGCAGCCTCGACCTGCTGGGCTCCGGCGATCCTTCCACCTCAGCCTTCCGAGTAGCCGGAATTACAGGCATGTGCTACCATGACCGGCTGATTTTTTTATTTATTGTAGAGATGAGGTCTCGCTGCCCAGGCGGGTCTCGAACCTGCGGGCTCAGGCAATCCACTCACCTCAACCTCCCAAAGCGCGGGATTACAGGCTGAGCCACCAAGCCTGCTTGAGTGTCCATTTTATTATTACTATTATTTTTGGAGTCAGGGTCTCACTGTCATCCAGGCTGGAGTGCAGTGGCACGTTCACAACCACCGCAGCCTTGACCTGCTGGGCTCAGGCAATCTTTCTGTCTCAGCCTTCCAAGTAGCTGGCACTACAGGCGTGCACCGCCATGCCCAGGTAATTTTTCTCGATTTATTGTAGAGATGGTTCTCATCAAGTTGCCCAGGCTGGTCTCAAACCCCTGGGCTCAGGCAATCCTCTCATCTCAGCCTCCCAAAGTGCTGGGATTACAGGCGTGAGCCACTGTGCCCAGCTCCATTTTATTTTATTTATTTTATTTTTTTATTTTATTTTTTGAGTTGGAGTCTCACTCTCACTCATACTGGAGTGCAGAGCAGCCACTGCAGCCTCGACCTGCTGGGCTCCAGTGATCCTTCCGCCTCAGCCTTCCAAGTAACTGGAACTACAGGCGCGTGCGCTACCACGCCCAGCTAATTTTTTATTTATTGTAGAGATAAGGTCCCGCCAAGTTGGCCAGGCGGATCTCGAACCTGTGGCCTCAGGCAATGCACTCACCTCAGCCTCCCAAAGCGCTGGGATTACAGGCTAAGCCACCAATCCTGGCCAGCTCCATTTTATTATTATGCTTCATAATGTATATAAAACATCAGCTCTGGGAAAACAAGGATTTTTATCTTGCTTTGTTCATGCCTGTGCTCCCAGTACCAAACACATAGCAGATACTCAATAAATATGTTGAGTAAATAATTACACATTACTTACATTCCTTTATAGGATTCAAATACTTCATCATTTTCTTAAAAAGGAAAAAGCTTGCCTTAATCATGATGCCCCTTTGATTATTCTAGCTGGAAATCAGATCACTTCTCCAACTCCCATGACCCATATTGTCAATTAAACAGTGCTGCACATTAGAGTTATATACGCACATGTCTTTCTTACTGATTATAAATATATGAAGACAAGAGATTATATTTTCTCCCTTTTTTTTGAGTCAGAGTCTCACTCCATAGCCCAGGCTGGAGTGCAGTGGCACACTCACAGCCACCCCAGCGTCAACCTGCTGCTAGGCCCCAGTGATCCCTCTGACTCAGCCTTCCACTCACAATATGTAGCACAATACTTTGCACATAGTAGATGCTTAATAAATATTGGTTGATTACTTGAAGTCACAGGAGACAAGAGCAGACCAGAAAGGCCAGAAAGGCTATTTAATATACATTTAAAGATGAAAGAGAACTTAGTCATCATCTAGTGTTTCCTACAGACGAGAAAATTGAAGTCTAGAGAGGTGAAGTGATTTTCTCAAAGTCATGTAATTAATTAGTGGTGTCCCAAAATTTAGCTTGCTTTCCTTCACAGCACATCACAAGGAGTTTTTTGGTTTTTTTTTTAGTTGGAGTCTCACTCTGTCACCCAGACTGGGGTGCAGTGGCACGCTCCCGGCCACCGCAGCCTCGACCTGCTGGGCTCAGGTGATCCTTCCACCTCAGCCTTCCAAGTAGCCAGAACTACGGGCATGCGCTACCACACCCGGCTAATTTATTTGATGTGGTGTAGAGATGAGGTCTCGCCAAGTTGCCTGGGCAGGTCTCCAACCAGCCGGCTCAGGCAATTCACTTGCCTCGGCCTCCCAATGCTGGGATTACAGACTGAGCCACCGAGCCCAGCCCACAAGGACTTTTATTTTCTATTTTGTCTGTATGTCTCTCCTGGCTTCAGAGGGAACTTCCAATGTTAAGGAACAAAACTGTTCACATACTTTTTTTTTTTTTTTTTTTTGGAAAGCAAGATTTATTGAAAGGATAGAAAAGCTCTCACAGTGGGAGGGGACCCAAGGGGGTTGCCCTACATACTTTTTTTTTTTTTAAAGACAGGGTTGCACAGCTCACTATAACTCCTGGGCTCAAGCAATCCTCCCACCTCAGCCTCCCAAGTAGCTAGGACTACAGGTGCATGCTACTACACCTGGCTAATTTTTTTTTTCTTTAGAGACAGGGTCTCGCAATGTTGCCCAGGCTAGTCTCAAACTCCTGACCTCAAGTGATCCTCCAGTCTCTGCCACCCAACTTAAGTTCTTCCCCAGTAAAAAAAAAAAAATTGGCTAACCTTCTGCCACCAACTCTCCCACTGAGTCCTCCCTCAGAAACTTGAATAGCAGTGATCCTTTCCCTTCATCCATCTACTGTTTTCTTTCTCCAGAAGCAGGGAAGTTTACCAATGGCTCACAGTCCTGTTATCTTGGGAATGTAGAAAATCCATCAGTCAATGCCCAACAGCCCATCATAACCCAGGAGCTTGAAATTAACAATCACAAATAGAGACGCTCATTATCTAAGAATAGTCCTTTACTGGCAGTGCAAAGGTACCATTTGAACTTGCAGAAAAGTGCCTACTTGGCAGAGAGAAAGAGAATCCTGGAAAGTGACCACCTGATGGTCACCTACTTATCTCCCTTTTTCCAAATGTGGAAACTGAAGCTTTGAAAGATGAAGGAACTTGCATAGTTACTCAATTAGTTAGTAGCAGGACTGGGGACTAGACTTCCAGTCGCCTGCCTCTAAGACAGCTGTTCTTTTCATTCCATGTGTTGGCAACACATACATATAGCAAGACACATCATAAAGTAGTCTCATCTTAAGCCATCAGGAATGAGAAACAAATTATTCAAACCCTTCCTCTTCTCTCAGGCAATACTTTTTCTTTGCGTTTCTGTGTCCTCACCTCTCTCCTCTCTCTCTCTCTCTCTCTCTCTCTCTCTCTCTCTCTCTCTCTCTCTCTCTCTCTCTCTCATCATTCTTCTTTCTGTGAATCCTCTCTCTGGGGTTTCTAATTGAACTGTGGCATGCCTGCACGATTCTCTTGATTTTTCTTCCCTAAGCTACTGCATTCTCCATCCAAAGGCAAACATGTATAAGCCAATCAAGATTATTTCTCGGTGACCTTTGCAGAAAAGAACACTTGGAATTTCTATATGAGAGAGACTGAATCTCCCTTGTATCCTAGCCAGTCAATAAAAACAAGTCTCCGGCCCCCCTGAGGGTTGTTAACCAATCCTAAGAAAGAAAAGATCAATCTCATTTCTTCGTCACCACTGCTGGCAGACTGCTAACCAGTCAGAATCTGCCACTAGCAGTCAGTAGAAAGACCGGCCAATCAGGCCACTCTTGTTACATGGTCTGGTAGGAAAAGAAAGGCACTGATTGGAAAGGATAGTTCTGGCTCCACACCCTTTCCTTCCCAGACCCCAGTTTTCTCTCTGTGAAGTGAAAGAAGGACCCTTCCCCACCCCCACAGTTAAGATCCCTAGAACCTCAGTTAATCTTCTCTTGGGTCTTTGGTAGACTTCACATTCACCCCTCCCCTCACAAACCTCCATCCACTTTTTGTAGCCTGGCTGTTCTACTGATGTAATTTCTTGCTTCAAACCTTATAGCAACAGGCCCCGGGATTCTCAGCCTCCCCACAGACCTTCATCCACCATCATAGCAAATAATTTGTTTTGTATGCTATATGTAGGTGAAAAGTTTTTAAAGTGACAGTTTTTGAGTCTCTTTCGGGGGATACCATCTCAAGGACCTTGCAATAAAGTCTCTAGGGAGCAGTGCAGAATTGAGTGGCAATACTTCAAACAGGGATGATGGTGATGATGCTAGCTAGCAATTACTGAACTCGTACTGGGTACCAAGTACCTTGCTATAAGCTTCTGTATATTATCCCAATATTGGCTGTGGGGTAAGTACTATTATTATCCCCAATTTACCTAAGAGGAAATCGATTTAGAGGGGCTGAACAGCTTGCCCCAAGTCACGCAGCGATTTGGGAACCCAGGTTTGTCTGAAACCAGAGCCCATCACTCCCTAGGGGTAAAGCGCTATTAAACATTGCAGGCTCTCCCAACTCTTGGAAGGAGCCAGCTTTAGCTTCCTTCCAGGTCTCTTCGATCCTCTTCTGAGATCGTTAGCGACGTCTGCGTGTCCATGTCGTCTCAACGAACAGCTGCCACGACCGTTTGGTGGTGGCGGCTCCTACGAACCACAGACTTTCTCTGCCAGGGAGGATGTGAAGCTGAGAGCTCAAAGGAATGGTTTTGGTGGGGGGTGTCTAGAGACCTCAGGGGACAAACTCTTAAGTCCTTGCTAGCCGTCCTCCCCTGCCCCTAACAGCATCTACACAGCGCCTGGCACCGCTTGGTTCTTGGTAAATACCTGTTGATTGACGACCCAGGGTCCCAGTTAGTGCCCACCTACCCGCCCGCCCGCTCCGGGCACAGTCCACAACCAGAACCAGACAGAGATTTGGGGATTTCGGGGGAACCCGTGAGCATCCCAACCCAGCCGGCCACGCGGATTTAGGGAAGACGGGCCGCGCCCCACCCTCCTCTACTCCAGCGTCTCCTTTCTCCCCACCCCCCCGCCCCCCTTCCAGGAGCTCGGGGCCATAAAAATGCAGATGGAGGATCGGTGTGAAATAACGGGCCCATATAAATCCCTCTGCCGCCCGCCTGCAAGATGGATTGGCCGCATTGAAATTCCTCCGCGAGGATAATTAAACTCGGGGCCTCATCCGGGCAAAATTACATTCCTGTAATGGCGTCGCTCGGGGTCCCGGGAAATTGCTCCGTGGGCTTTCAGCGGCGGTTTTTATCGCCGGCCGGGGTGTGCCTGGCTGCGGCTCGCCTCTCCTCCGGGACCGTAAAGCTGCTGCCGTGATTTATCCTCCCCCTTCTCCCAAATCCGATTAAATGGAGGAGCTCGGGGCCGGGGCGCCGCGGGGCCCGGAGCCGGGAGGGGGCGGCGGGAAGGACGGGGCCAAGGAGGGGAGGACAAACGGCCCCTCCGAGGGTGGCGGATTTGGCTTTATTTACAGCCGCGGCTTTCTTTTTATTTTTTATTTTTTATGGGGTTTGGTGCGCTTTTCCCGGCTCTCTCGTGCGGCGTCCAAAGCACGATGCCAGCCAGGACGGCTGAGGTTGGGGACCGGGTAGGCCTCGCCGCCCTCCTCCAAACGGCGGGGAGGCCCGGGCTGGGGGACAGAGAGGCAGAGAAGCCTCCCCTCTTCCGGGGCAGGATGAGCCAAAGGGCGCGGGACAGAAGATGGGGCTCTCAGAACGTCTGGGGGCGGGGGGACTGCCCACCCCAACTCGCGTGGGGGAACCTGTGCAGAGGCTCGGGCATTCCCGGGGCGACCTCGCACCCGCCGCAGGTCACAGGTGCCCGCTAATCCTAGTCTGTTCTAGGACTCGTATTCAGCCCCTGTCTTCTGGTCCGCGGATGGCAGGTTTTCTCAAGGCTTGTCGCCAGAATAGGAAAGAGGGGAAGAGAGTCCGGGGAAGGCGAGGCCACCAAAATGGCTGGGACATTTTGCTGACTATTCGCCCACTGAACCGGTGTCCAGTCCAATGTTGCCGGTGTCCCGTCGCGACCCAAGGCAGGACTGCCAAGGCTTCATCTTCCTGCTACATTTTAGGCACTGAACCCCAATCCAGATTGTATATTATTTAACACTGAATTCTGAATAGGTTCTTTTTTTTCAATGTGACTGCGCATGCTCGCAAAGGGGACGCAAGTCTAAGATGCCAAACGCTGTGCAGCCCTAACCGCAGGCCACGTTACGGATCCGCTTACTCCGCGGAGTTGGCCTCGTTTCTGCGTGTGGTCGGCTGAGCCTGTAGTTTCTCCTCTCCAACGCCAGGTGGAGCAACTGGCCGGATACCGCCCCAGAGCGGCAGGCGGCGCTGTGGCGCTGGAGCCGATCCTCGCCATTTGCGGTCGCTCTATCCATAGCAGAGCGACTCGTTGGCTCGCGCCGCACATGCGCCGAGTCTTCCTTTCGCTATTCCCGCCCCCCCGCCCCTGTCTGTCTTCTCTGCACTGGGAGCAGGTAAGGCCTTAGGGCCTCGTGCCCTCTTTGAGCCGCGCACGCGCGCCGGGCACCCCATCTCGCGCGGATGCCTTGAGGCCCTTACCTTGCTTGCTCCCACCCCAGTCCTCGCGCCCTCCCTGGCTCCAGGTGTCCCCGCTCTTTAAAGTTGGCTCTTCGCGTGCCGGTGACCTCCAGCCGCGCGGGCCTGGCGCCATCTTGGATGCCTCGTGGGGGGAGGGCGCCTTGGAACTGGCGAAAGTCAGATCCCAGAGTGCTCATTTACACCTGTCCGACCCCAGCGCTGATCAAACGCCCCTTTCACACCCTCTTCCCCTTCAGGTTGTCACAACCCCCATATCCTCCCCTCCTACGTCTGCTTTCTCTTCTGATCCTGACTCGTGCCTTCTTTATTCTGAAATCTCCAGACTTTCGGCCCCTGGACCGCAGGTGCTCCGAGCAGTGGAGATAGTGGATCGTCTAAAGCCACCAGTCCCTCTAGTCAGCACCCCTAAGTTTAAAAACTAAACCGTGAACATGGTAGAGGCGAACAGAACAGCCCAAACACCCTCTTCCGTCAGGCCGTGGCCTAGGAGAGCTGTGGGGCCGGGTATTTTTGGAGCGGTGGGTCTTTTCCCCATACCCTTCTCGTACCTCCCTGGTCCTCCACCGATGTTGGAAAAAAGATCAAAAAACGGTGGGCTAGAAATGAGGGCGCTGTTAGAGGCAGCAAGCCCAGAAGTGTGGGGTAAGGCCAAGCTAGCGAGGCCGGTGTGAGAGTCTCCATGTGCCGGCCTTCATGTCAAGGGTTTAGTAGCCCTCCCAGGTTCTGCCGTTAAGAGAAGGCTTCAGGAAGGAAACCGTTAAGTCAGAGTAACACGTCTACACTGAGGAAGAAGTCCAGGATGATTGAGGAGCCCTGACTCTGGGTAGTGTCTTGGCTCAAGGTGTAGGCTTGTCATGGTTAGATGGCAGGTGGGGGGATCTGCACTTTTGCTGACTCCCTTAATTGCCACCCTTTATTGTGGGTTTACCACTGGCCAGCACCATAGTAAGGACTTCACAAACATTAATTTGTAAATGAACTCATTTAATCCCCCTGAGAACTACAGTTTACAAATGATACTGAGGTTTCCACTGGGGGGGAGAAAAGCCTTTTCTAAAGACTTCTTGAAGTTATTGGATTTTGACCCAAGAAAACCTGAATAGTTAGTGGCAGCAAAATTGGGTGAGAGTTACATATAGGCAGAAATCAGAGTTCTGGATAGGACAAGAGTTGAAGACAGACGTGCTTTAACTTGGGAGAGTCTGAGTTAGTTAATTTAAGGAAGTGGCATTTAATAGGCCTAAGCATTCACTGGTATTTCAGCCTGTAACATACTAGAAAGCATGTAACTGGAGAGTGAAAAAATCCGAGTTCAAGTTCTGCCTTTACCACTATCATAGTTTCAAGGCGGATTTTAAGGCCATGTTCTTATAGTTAAACTGTACCTAACAGTCATTTGGGAAATTTTGAAATACAGGGCATTTGGACTGTATCCCCTGAGATCTTGACTAGGGAAGTCTAAGGTGGGGCCTAAGAATATGCATTCTTAATACATACACTACTCCCTCCCCTAAATAATTCTGGTTCAGGTGAACTCAGTTAACTTGGAGAAACACTGCCTTTAGGTCTTTAACTCACCCAATCTTCTCAGGTAAGTTCGGTTCTACCAATTTAGACACCTACAAGGTGTCAGGCCTTCTTTAGATCTTGGGATACACAATTTAATGCCTTTTAGTGTAATGGTGGAAATGAATACTTTTTTTTTTTTTTTTTTTTGAGTTGGAGTCTCACTCTGTCGCCCAGACTGGAGTACAGTGGCTGCTCCTGGCCACCGCAGCCTCAACCTGTTGGGCTCCGGCAATCCTTCCGCCTCAACCTTCCAAGTAGCTGGAACTACAGGCATGCACTACCACTCCCGGCTGATTTTTTGATTTATTGTAGTGATAAGGTCTCGCCAAGTTGCCCAGGCGGGTCTCGAACCCGCAGGCTCAGGCAATCCACTCACCTCAACCTCCCAAGGCACGGGATTACATGCTGAGCACCGAGCCCGGCTGGAAATGAATACTTTAACAGTCATTGCTAAACAGATTAATGGCAGAGTTCCTCCTGAGTTGCCTCATCTTGTTAATGTAGGAAATTGAAGTGTTTTGAGGAACTAAATACTTTAAGATTAATCAGTAAAATGATTGTTGAGGAGCTTCCAGTGCGTTGGCTTTCAACAAATACCTCCCAAGAGTACAAAGACTAGTCTTCAGAGGGCAACTTTTTAAGGCCCAGAAATGAGATGCTGAGTTTTGTTTGAATAGAAACCGAGGGAAACTTAAGCAAAGAACAATCTGGAAAAATCCCTCTGACAACTGCAAGTCATGAGGCTATGGAAGTGGATAACAAATCTCAAAGCTAGGCTGAAGTTAAGATGCAGGGAAGTCACTTGATTATAAGGAAATCTTGGGAGTTGTGTGGGATTTCTGGAAGAAATAATGACTTCAGGGCTCTAATTCCATCTCTGCTGGTGACTTAAGTCTGGGACAGTTAAGCTTTTTAGAGCACCTTTTCTTTCCTAGAAAGATGACCAAGGACAGTGTTGACAATGCTGCTTCTGTAATTCCAGCTCTCCTGCCACAGCCCCTCACCCCCTGAAGATGTACGCCTGCTCCAAGTTCATCTCTACCCGCTCCTTGGTAAGTACCTGCTTTTCCGGGGGAGTTTGAAAGGAGGGCCGTTTTATCTCTTCCTTGCTATCCACCTTGTTCTTCACAGCTATGCTAGGGAAAGGTCAGTGAGCTTCTTGGGGAGGAAAGACCCCTAGCTGTGGTAGCCTAAGGGGAGAGGGTGAATGCTTGCTAGCCACTGTCATGCTCCACTCGTTTTTCTTGGAGTCAATTAATTCTTTTCTTTTTTTTTTTTTTTTTTTTTTAGTCAGAATCTTACTCTTACTGAGACTGGAATGCTGTAGCATGTTCACAGCTACCCCAGCCTCGACCTGGTGGGCTCAGGTAATTCTTCTCCCTCAGCCTTCCAAGTAGTTGGAACTACAGGCGCACACCACCACCACTCCCAGCTAACAACTTTTGCCTCTGCCTCCTCCCAAAGTGCTGGGATTACAGACATGAGCCATTGTACCCGGCTCCGTTAATTCTTCGTTTCCAACTGTCTTAGGAGAAGAATATAATGAGCATCTAAATCAAGATCAGGTTATTTCTAATCTTTTTTTTTTTTTTTTTTTTTTTGAGTTGGAGTCTCACTCCATCACCCAGACTGGAGTGCAGTGGCCGCTCCCAGCCACCGCAGCCTCGTCCTGCTGAGCTCCAGCGATCCTTCCGCCTCAGCCTTCCAAGTAGCTGGAACTACAGGCGTGCACTACCACGTCCAGCTGATTTTTTATTTATTGTAGAGATGAGGTCTCGCCAAGTTGCCCAGGCGGGTCTCGAAC
Source organism: Cephalopachus bancanus (assembly GCA_027257055.1). Taxonomy (NCBI): domain Eukaryota; kingdom Metazoa; phylum Chordata; class Mammalia; order Primates; family Tarsiidae; genus Cephalopachus; species Cephalopachus bancanus. The sequence goes on along the minus strand of JAPVLO010000385.1, from coordinate 50,042 downwards.
CCACGGGCTCAGACAATCCACTCACCTCAGCCTCCCAAAGTCGTGGGATTACAGGCTGAGCCACTGAACCTGGCTTATTTCTAATCTTAAAACTATATGTTCCCATAAACTGGAACCCAGCAGAGTGGTAAACATAAAGTAGATTACATAACTTGGACTGAGTATAGACTGTGTATAGGAGTTTGTCCTGAGTGAGCCACAGCTAGGGGTTCATTCTGGGACTTAAATTTGGGTGGGAAGCTAAAACAAACATAAATACACATTGGAAAAGTATTTGACTCAGAAGCAACAGTATGGAAGAAATTAAAAATTATTAGTTCTAGACACGGTGACTCATGCCTGTAATCCCAATATTTTGGGAGGCAGAGGCAAGAGGATTGCCTGAGCCCAGGGGTTCGATACCAACCTGGGCAACTTGTTGAGACCTTGTCTCTACAATAAATAAAAAAATTAGCCAGGCGTGGTGGTACAAGCCTGTGGTTCCAGCTACTTAGAAGGCTGAGGTGGAAGTTTCACCTGAACCCATCAGGTTGAGGCTGCAGTGGCCATGATCATGCCACTACACTACAGCCTAGGCAGCAGAATGAGACTCCTACTCAAAAGAAAAAACTTATTACAGCCGGACTCGGTGGCTCAGCCTGTAGTCCTGCACTTTGGGAGGCTGAGGTGAGTGGATTGCCAGAGCCTGCGGGTTCGAGACCCACCTGGGCAACTTGGTGAGACCTCATCTCTACAATAAATAAAAAATTAGCCGGGCATGGTAGTGCACACCTGTAATTACAGTTACTTGGAAGGCTGGGGCGGAAGGTTCGCCGGAGCCCAGCGGATCGAGGCTGCAGTGGCTGGGAGCGGCCACTGCACTCCAGTCTGAGTGACAGAGTGAGACTCCAACTCAAAAAAAAAAAAAAAAATTATTACATAGTGAAGGCAGTTGGTTCATCCACAGGTAAAAAGGAGTGATGCTATTAGTAGGTACCTAATACGAAGGCAGGCTAGGCTACACTATGGTGTTTGGTAGGCTAGGCATATGAAATGTATTTTTAACTTACAGGGGCTTTATTGGGCTATAACCCCATTGTAAGTTGAGAAGCATCTGTTTATATCTCAAAAACAAATGCTTCTGAAGCTTAGATTTAGATTTTTTTCTCTTTTTTTTTTTTTTTTGAGTTGGAGTCTCACTCTGTCACCCAGACTAAAGTGCAGTGGCCGCTCCTGGCCACCGCAGCCTTGACCTGCTGGGCTCTGACGATCCTTCTGCCTCAGCCTTCCAGGTAGCTGGAACTACAGGCGCATACTATCACGCCTGGCTCATGTTTTGATTTATTTTAGAAATGAGGTCTTGCCAAGTTGCCCAGCCGGGTCTCGAACCTGCGGGCTCAGGCAGTCCACTCACCTCAGCCTCCCAAAGGCGCGGGATTACAGGCTGAACACTGAGCCCGGCTTTATTTATTTATTTTTTTTTAAGTTGAAGTCTCACTCTGTTGCCCAGACTGGAGTGCAGTGGCATGCTCACTGCCACTGTAGCTTTGACCTGCTGGGCTCAGGCAATCCTTCTACCTCACCCTTCCAAGTAACTGGAACTACAGGCACATGCCACCACGTCTGGCTAATTTCTTGATTTATTGTAGAGATGAGGTCTTGCCAAGTTGCCCAGGCTGGTCTCAAACCCATGGACTCAGGCAATCCTCTCACCTTGGCCTCCCAAAGTGCTGGGATTATAGGCATGAGTTACCGCACCTGGCCCTTCTTCTCATTCTTTTTAATTTTTTTATTTTTCTTTTTATTTTTTTTGAGTTGGAGTCTCACTTCTTTACCCAGGCTGGGGTGCAGTGGCATGTTCACGGCCATCCCAGCGTCGACCTTGCTGGGCTTAGGTGATCCTTCTGCCTCAGCCTTCCAAGTAGCCAGAACTACAGGCGGCACTACCACACCCAGCTAATTTTTGGTTTATTGTAGAGATGAGGTCTTGCCAAGTTGTCCTGGCTGTTCTCGAATCTGCTGGCTTAGGCAGTCCCGTCACCTCAGCCTCCCAAGGTGCTGGGATTATAGGCTTGAACCACCTTGCCCGTACCCTTCTCATTCTTAAAAGCTATCAGAGGATACAGCAAGGGTGGATAGTCTCTAGTGGCCCAAAAGAAAGTAAACTTTAAAGCAAATCCTGAGAAGCAAGAGAAATGGTGTGGTTCTTGAATCTATAGTTTACTAAAGTAAGAAGAATGATCCAAGATTCTGACTTAACTGTGAGAATGAATGGAAAGGCCATCAGAGGAGAGAAGGTTCTACCTGATGATGTAACAATTTGGCATGGTTCTAAAAATCCCCCACAGACTTCCTTGACATTTCTGCATTTGTGTCATTCCTGCTAGGTCAAGAGTACCTCTCAGCTGCTAAGCCGACCACTGACAGCAGTGTTGCTGAAACGACCAGAGACACTGCCAGATGAGGTACCTTGCAGTTAGGACTGTGGTTTTAGGGATAAGGGATGGGGGGGTTACCTGCCAGAACCAGTAGGTGGAGTGCTGGGGACAGTCATCACAGACTAAAATTAGTGAAGGATCAAGGCCACTGGCTTCGGGTGAAGATATAGGACAGTTAATATGATACATGCCCTAGTATGCCCGCTTTTGCCACTGGTAGCACGAGGTCATGTGTATTGCTGCTGACTGCCATTATTGGCCTAGTGTGCTGACCTCAGTTGGGAGCATCTTGTCGCAGTAAGATGATCTTCTTGGGGCACCAAGAACAGGCTAGGATCTCGGTCTTACACTTCTTGACCACGCCTGAATCTTGAAGGCATTTAAAGTCCACCTCTGACATTAAAAGGTTCTGCTTGCCAATGTTTTAGGAGGTTAAATGATTTTCCATCTGGGAGAGAAGTCATGGGATTTTACAGCATAAAGTGTTTCCAAAAGCTTTCACCTTCTACCTGCCTCTTCTTCACAGAACCTCAGCAGCTTGGCAGTTTCGCATCCCCTTTACCTCACTTGTCCCTAGCCGCAGCTTTCAAACCAGCGCTGTTTCAAGGGACATCGACACAGCAGCCAAGTTCATTGGGGCTGGGGCTGCCACAGTTGGAGTGGCTGGCTCTGGGGCTGGGATTGGGACTGTGTTTGGGAGCCTCATCATTGGTTATGCCAGGTAAGATAAGTTCGGCCCTCTGTTGGCTCTCCAATGTGCTTTCCCAAGGTCTGGGCAGAGGTGGGTGGGGGTCTGGAGCTACACTAGCCTATACAGTGGCCACTAGCTTCACATGGCTATTTTGGATTTTAATTTTAATTTAAAAATATATATAAACTTTTGGTTTCAGTTTCTCAGCCACAGTAAACTTTTTTTTTTTTTTTTTGAGTCAGAGTCTCACTGTTGCCCAGGCTGGAGTGCAGTGACATGCTCATGGCCACTGCAGCCTCAATCTGCTGGTCTCAGGCAATCCTTATGCCTCAGCCTTTCAGGTAGCTGGAACTACGGGCATGCGCCACCATACCCAGTTAATTTTTTGGTTTATTGTGGAGACAAGGTCTCGCCATGTTGCTCAGGCTGGTCTTGAACCCCTGAGCTCAGACAGTCCTCTTGCTTCTGCCTCCCAAAGTGCTGGGATTGCACACATTAAGCCACTGCACCTGGCTTTTTTTTTTTTTTTTTTTTTTTTGAGTTGCAGTCTCACTCTGTGGTCCAGGCTACAGTGCAATGGCACACTCACGGACACCCCAGCGTTGACCTGCTGGGCTCCGGCAATCCTTCCGCCTCAGCCTTCCAAGTAGCCGGAACTACAGGTGCGCACTACCATGCCCAGCTAATTTTTGATTTATTGTAGCGATGAGGTCTCACCAGGTTTCTCAGATTGATCTCAAGTGCCTGGACTTGAGCAATCCTCTTGCCTCTGCCTCCCAAAGTGCTGGGATTACAAGCATGAGCCACTGCACCCAGCCAACAGTTAACCATACTTCAAGTGCTCAGTAGCCATGTGGCTAGAGACTATGTACACAACAATGAGATACAGCATGTCTGTCATGGAACAGCTTTGGTCTAGAGTAGGGGTTGGCATTCTAAGCCCCAAGAACTAGATTTGGGCCATGGCCTAGTTTTATATGATTGAGCTAAAAATAGTCTTGCTTTTTTTGTTGTTTTGAGTAGGAGTCTCACTCTGTTGCCCAGGCTGGAGTGCAGTGGCATTCTCACAGCCACCACAGCCTCAACCTGTTGGGCTCAGATGATCCTTCCACTTCAGCCTTCCAAGTAGCTGGAACCACAGGTGCATGCCATCATGCCCAGCTAATATTTTGATTTATTGTAGAGTCGAGGTCTTGCCAAGTTGCCCAGGTTGGTCTTGAACTCCTGAACTTCTCTACCTCCCAAAGTGCTGGGATTATAGGCATGAGCCACTGCGCCGGCATTGGAAGGAGTAGTCTTCCCCCTATCTATCTGACCCTTTACAGAAAAGTTTTGTTATCCCTGGTGTAGAGCCTCAGTGACCATTGTGGCCTCACTGCTATTTTTTCACATCTCGGAATTTTCCTCTGACTCTTCTGGGAAAACTGGCTCTGCAGCCAACCCCTGGTCCCTGACACCTGGGACTATTTAGTCCCTACCAACTCTGGTGAACTCACTGTTAGAACTAAATTAATCCTCTAGAGACCAAGGTTTTTTGTTTTTTAACGCAGGATTTATTGAGAGGACAGAAAAGCTCCTGCAGTGGGGACCCAAAGGGGTTGCCCAGTAAGCTTTCTTAATGTGTGGGGAGAAGTAGGGTTCTTTTTTTTTTTTAGGATTTGCATTGAACAAGAAATCTAACTGCTTCCGTATCCATAATTCTCTTATAAAGGCTGGTGTTGCTTTACCTTCACTATTAAGACTTAAAGACATATCAGAGTAAGAGAAATATAAATTATATGTTGGCTTTCAAAATTGAGATGCTGGCCAGGCATGGCTTAACCTGTAATCCCAGCACTTTGGGAGGTAGAGGCGAGAGGATTGCCTGAGCCCAGGGGTTCAAGAACAGCCTGGCAACTTAACGAGACCTCATCTCTACAGTAAATCAAAAAAATTAGCTGGATATGGTGGCATGCGCCTGTAGTTCCAGCTATTTGGAAAGCTGAGACGGAAGGATCGCCTAAACCCAGCAGGTCAAGGCTACTGTAGCCATGTGCTTGAAACTGCGCTCCAGCCTGGATGACAGAGTGAGATTCCAACTCAAAAAAAAAATACTGAGATTCTTTTATACTCTTTGACTCATACTATAAATCCTGTAGACCATTTGTAGCTTCTTGAAGCCCAAAATCATTTGACTGTTTTGAAGTGAGAGAATGTAGTCTGTTCTTCTGACTCTCTTGTTCTCTAGAACAGCGTCTTCTAACTGTGTTCCATAAAGCCCTAGGATTCTGAGGCTATGCCCCAGAGACTGTATTGGAGAATGAAAAGGAAACCAAACAAGCCTTTAAAATTTCCCACTTCTTTTGTACATAGTAGTTTGCTTTTTATATGTTTCACTATTTTGGGGTTCTGCTGCTTAATGTTTGAAAACACTGCTCTAGATAGACCTCGCCACTGTGGATGCTTTCCTTCTTTTTGGGGGCCCTGGCTGTTAAGTGTGCGGGCCAAGAGGTCTTAAGTTATGGTAATGATACAGGTGAACCACGAGAGAAGGGAAGATTGTGCCTAGACCATGTTATGGGATTTTGGGTAGTCTGCTCCCCACCTTCATTCAGTCCCAGTAGAGCTGTTGGTGTATGGGGCAAGAATTTGGGCATGATGGTGTCACCTGAAAGGCTCCTTATGTAAGATGATCTGAAGAGGGGAATTCTCCCAAGCCCCTGCCTTAGATGTTTGTTTTTTTCTTTGTGTGAACTGGAAATTCAGTCTTTTCTCCTCCTCTTCCAGGAACCCTTCTCTGAAGCAACAGCTCTTCTCCTATGCCATTCTGGGCTTTGCCCTCTCGGAGGCCATGGGGCTCTTTTGCCTGATGGTAGCCTTTCTCATCCTCTTTGCCATGTGAAGGAACCGTCTCCACATCCCATCGTTCTTTTTCCCACGTCTTGTCTGCCCTGTATGTTCTTTTTTCTGTAGCTCCCCAGCGGCCTGGGGAAGGTGGTTGGCTCAGGGTTTGACAGAGAGAAGATAAATAAATACTGTATTAATACGATGTTTCTTGAGTCTCCTGTGTATATTTCTTTTCCACAGTTGGCTGAGTACCTTGGTGAGAACACCAGGCCCGGAGGGTGGTGATGGTTCTAAACTAAACGTGGCTGGGCTCACTTTTTCTGTTTCAGGAAAGCTTTATTCAAAATAGCTCTCCTTTTTGTAAGTTTCACCTGGCATGGCCTACAATTTGCCTTGGAGGATCGGGGTCAGTAGCAACTGACAGTGCTGGCTTAAAATGCTGACTAATAGGCTTTCTATTTCTGCTGTCACTATCCTGGCTCAGGCTCTCATTGTCATCTACCTGGTCTGTTGTGATAACCTCTTAACTGGCTATCTGCCTCCAATCTTTTCCCTCTAGCATTTACTTCTACCTTCCACTGCCAGGTAAGTCCTCCTCAAGCACAACGCTGGTTTTGTTGTTGACCAAGTCAAAAACAGTCTAACCTCAACCTCAGCTTTCTCTCTTAGTGCCATACACTACCCAGAGTGGACTATGGGTTATATTTCAAATGCTTTCCTGTCCTACCATCGCTTCCGGCCTTGTCCTTTGCCCATCTCTGCTTTCTTTTCCTGAATCTTTGCTTGCCTTTTCTCTTTTTCAAACTCTTATCCTTGAAGACTTAGCTTAATTTTTGTTTTTTTCTGACACTCCACCTGGAGAAAGACTTAAATGCAACCTCCATGAAGCTATTTTCTGATATCCATACACTCTCAGTCCAGTGAGCAGGTATTAAACTCTATAAAGGACCATAAGGCATGTTGCGCCCTTTATAATACTTATGATCTATGATAAAATGAATTTTATCATTGAGTGCTTTATTTTTCAAGTTTTGTCCATTTCTGTTCTTCATGTTTAGCTCTGTATTTCTAAAAGTAGCGTGATACAGCTTAGCAAGGGTTTAGTCAAATTTGTTAATCATCAGATCCAACCCCCTCACTTCACAAGCGAAGAAACTGAGACTTGGAGAGGTCAAAGGATTTTTTTCAGACATTTACTGGCAGACATGGAACTAGAGCTGGGTGCATCTCTTGCACTCCAGGGTGTAAGACTGCTACGTTGTTGGTCTTATGGGACTTCCCCAAACATACTGTCACTGGTGGCTGTTACATTTTCCCAAGTCACGAGGAAAGAGCAAAGTAAGCAGAGATAAGCCTTTTCCCTTTAAAAATGCCTCAAGAGGGGCTTTGGATATATAAATATAAAGGTGAAAAATTACATGTTATAAAGGTTCGATAAACTTTGAATAAGACTTACCTAGGCTGAGGCAGAAGGATCGCCGGCGCCTAGTGGATCAAGGCTGCAGTGACCGGGAGCGGCCACTGCACTGCAGTCTGGGCGACAGAGTGAGACTCCAACTCAAAAAAAAAAAGACTTACCTTACACATGCTGGAAATATCTGGGTATAAACTAATGTCCTTTCAGAAACGATAATGTAGATGACCACAATGGTATTTTTGGTGCAGTCAGTAACTAAAATTAAAGCCCAGGGAAAGAATTTGACCCCAGAGTAAACGGATGCTCAGGAAACTGGTCATTCCAAATCACTCACCCTTGCCCTTTTGCTGTTGTGATCAAAGGTTGAGAAGGGATCCTGTGTACAGATTGCTAGGCTATCTTCAAATAACTATTTTCTGGGCTGTGGATCTCAGAAGAACAGGTCCTGACTTGTGTTTTTTCCAGCCAAGAGGATTGCATGTTTGGAGATGAGAAATAGCCTTTCCTTTGTTTCTGGCACTTGAACTTTTGGTAGGAACCTCTACTGCCCCACCCCCTTCCTGAGTCATCAGGTATTTGTGTTTTCTTTCTCTCCTTGGTCCTTTCTTTGGGACTGAGCTGAGCTAACCCCTTAATGACATAGGTGCTTGGAGAGAACAAAGATTGGTGGTCCACATGTTTGTGTTCTCGGTGGTAAATGATGAGATGGTTCTGCAAGAAGCTTGGAAGCAGATTTCTCTAAGACACAAGACAACCTGGATTCTTCTTAGCTGCAGGCCCCAAGAGATACCTATTGGCAACTACTTGGAATAGAGGAGTGCTTTGTTTTGATAGAGAAACGGGCTCCAACTTGGATGACATGTTTATAAGAGCTTTCTCTTGGCAGTTTTGGAAATAGCACATGATTTTAAATCAAAAGAGTTTTTCTAATCCCTCTTCTAGCATTGTCCACTGTGACATTGGGCAGATCACTAGCCAGTAGCTTTCAAGGACCTCGTTTCTTCCCATCTACTATCAGGGATAGTAATGCTTCTCCCAAGGATTATGCAAGTGTTTGCAAAGGAACCTTTGACATCTGGAAAGGACGGTGCCATTAAAATTCAATGTACATTGACTGTAATTTGCTTTCTCCTCCTTCACGGAGCTCAGTGTATTATAGCCATTTTATAGGCAGCCTCTCCCTCTTCTGGTTGGCATAGAGAAGGGAACTGACCTTTTAAAATTTTTAAAGTCTGGTCAGAAAGCATCTTGGAGAGAGAGCCCAGGGATGCCAAAGGCAGTGAACCTGCTTTCCTCTTCTTACTCCTCAGTTTCTTCAAGAGTCAATTGTGTTTCTTCAGCATGAGGGCTGGTGTGTCAGCAGGTTCTTGCCAACCTAATTAGAAGTAAATGGTGCCATTTGAAAGTCATCTAGATGTTAAACAGCAGTAATGAGGAGCCCTGTTCCAGCCTCCCTTTCAAGATGGATCTATTAGTTTGAGGCCTTCTCAAGTTCATCAGGATGAGAACATGACCCAGGAATAACACTGGTGATTGAGCTGGAGTTGGTATCCTTGAGCCTCAAACAGCTCAGCATCTTAAATTCATTCAAATAAGATGAGGGAACATTGAAATAGAACAAGGAAGAGAATCACACAGGTGAGTAGAGAATATTGTTTATCCCCCAAGTTTTGAGCAATGAAACTTTGTCTTTATTGAGTCATACCTCAAAATACATTTTCTTTTTCTTTTTTTTTTTTTGAGTTGAGTCTCACTCCATCGGCCACTGCAGCCTCGACCTGCTGGGGCTCCGGCGATCCTTCCGCCTCAGCCTTCCAAGTAGCTGGAATTACAGGTGCACACTACCACGCCTGGCTAATTTTTTGATTTATTGTAGAGATGAGGTCTCACCAAGTTGCCTAGGCAAGTCTCGAACCTGCGGGCTCAGGCAATCCACTCACCTCAGCCTCCCAAGGCGCAGGATTACAGACTGAGCCACTGAGCCCGGCTTCTTTTTCTTTTTTTATTTGGAGTCTCACTGTTGCCCAGATTGGATAGCAGTGGCACACTCCCGGCCACCACAGCCTCGACCTGCTGGGCTCCGGCGATCCTTCTGCCTCAGCCTTCCAAGTAACTGGAACTACAGGTGCGCACTACCACGCCTGGCTAATTTTTGACTTATTGTAAAGACGAGGTCTCGCCAAGCCCAAAATACATTTTCCACCATGTATTCTTAGAACTCATTCCTGGACACCTTGGTATCCTCACCTTATGATGAAAAACGAAAACATGGGAAGATCTTTTAGTCTCTAGGCACTCATTAAAATGTCTTTATTTTTGAGCATTTACTTCAAGGCACTGTGAATGTTAGTACATTGTGATTAAAATATCTTCTTTCTTTCTCTCTCTTTCTCTCTCCTTCCTTTCCTTTCCTTCCTTCCCTTCCTTTCTTTTTTTTTGAGTCGGAGTCTCACCCCGTAGCCCAGACTGGAGTGCAGTGGCAAACTCACGGCCACCCCAGCATCGACCTGCTGGGCTCCGGCAATCCTTCCACCTCAGCCTTCCAAGTAGTCAGAACTACAGGAGTGTGCTACCATGCCCAGCTAATTTTTTATTTATTGTAGAAATGAAGTTTTGTCAAGTTGTCCGGATGGGTCTCGAACCCACGGGCTCAGGCAATCCACTCGCCTTAGCCTCCCAAAGTGCTGGGATTACAGGCTGAGCCACCAAGCCTGGCCTACTTTATTTATTTTTAAGAAATAGAGACAGGATCTCGCTGTGTTACCCAGGCTGGTTTTGAGCTCTTGGGCTCAAGCAATCCTCCAACCTTAGCCTCCCAAAGTGCTGAGATACAGGCATGAGCCACCACACCCAGCCAAAACTAGTCACTTTACAAATGACAGAAAACATTAGGGATAGAATACTAGGCATGAGGTCAGACCTCGCTCATCTCAAATGGTTGGCTTCTTTTATTACTGTAAATGGTTAGTTTGAGATAGTTTATTCCGACTTTCTCCCTTGGCCTCCCCAAGGAGATAATGTCCTCTCATCTTTTGAGTAAGTGCTGTGGTAGACAAAATTTTTTAAATGACTCCCTTAAAGATATCCTCCTCTAATCCCCAGAACCTGTGAATTGGAAGTCACTCCCCTGGTTATATTATATGGCACTGTTGACTTTAAGATAGGGAGAGTATCTGGGTGAGCCTGATCTAGTCACATGAACCCTTAAAAGCAGAGAACTGTCTCAGGCTGGTGACTGAAGAGAAAATCAGATTTTAATGCACGTTGCTGGCTCTGAAGATAGAGGGGGCCATATGCGAGGACCAGAAAGTAGCTTCTAAAAGCTGAGAATGACCCCATAGCCAGAAGCCAGGAAGGAAATGGTGACCTCATTCCTATAATTGCAAGTAACTGAATTCTGCCAACAACCTGAATGACCTTGGAAGTAGATCCTTCCCCAGAATCTTCAGATAAGAGCCCAGCTCAGACCTTGAGTTTGGCTTTGTGAGACCTGAGACCCTCAACAGAGAATCCAGTCAAGCCTGCCTAAATGTCTGATCTACAGAATAATAAATGAATGTTGTTTTAAACTGCTAAGTTTTTAATAATTTGTTACATAGCAATACAAAGCTAATAAAAGTACAATATTCCAATCTGTGGTAGAAGGAATGACGTTTCGTCTGGATCTTGAATCGAAAGGAAACTCCAAAAGGTGACTTACCTTCACTGACTCTAATCCAACTCAGGAAGGCTAAACAAGGAGAGTTGGGTTTTTTTCTTAAAGAATTGATATGGCCAGGCTCAGCAGCTCAACCTGTAATCCCAGCACTTTGGGAGGCCAAGGCAAGAGGATTGCCTGAGTCTAGGCACTCAAAGTTTCAAAATACTTGGAAGGCTGAGGTGGAAGGATCACCTGAGCCCAGCAGGTCAAGGCTTTGGTAACCATGAATGTGCCACTGCACTACAGCCTGGGCGACAAAGAGTGAGACTCCAACTCAAAAAAAAAAAAAGAAGAATGTATATGCCATGCTGTTACTATAGCTATTTTATTTATGTGAAGTAGGGTTTTTTGTGGTTGTTTTCTTTTTTTTTTTTGAGTTGGAGTCTCACTCTGTCGCCCAGCCTGGAGTGCAGTGGCCGCTCCCGACCACCGCAGCCTCAACCTGCTGGGCTCCGGCGATCCTTCCGCCTCAGCCTTCCAAGTAGCCGGAACTACAGGCGTGCTCTACCACGCCCGGCTAATTTTTTGATTTATTGTAGAGATGAGGTCTCGCCTGCCCAGGCAGATCTCGAACCCACGGGCTCAGGCAATCCACTCACCTCAGCCTCCCAAAGCCGTGGGATTACAGGCTAAGCCACCGAGCCCGGCTGTTTTCTTTTTTTAACTGATGAGAAAACTAAGACTCAAGTTCAAGAATCATGACTTGGGCCTGGCAGGGTGATGCATGCTTGCAGCCGCAGCTACTCAGAAGGCCAAGGTAGGAGGATCCTTTGAGCACAGGAGTTCAAGACCAGCCTGGGAACATAGTGAGACCCTGTCTCTCTCTCTCTTTTTTTTTTTTTTTTTTTGAGTTGGAGTCTCATTCTGTCACCCAGGCTGGAGTGCAGTGGCACGCTCACAGCCACCACAGCTGCGACCTGCTGAGCTCAGGTCATCCTTCCACCTCAGACTTCCAAGTAGCTGGAACCACAGGTGCATGCCACCATGCTTGGCTAATTTTTTTTTTTTTTTTTGAGTTAGACTCTCACTCTGTCACCCAGACTGGAGTGCAGTGGCCGCTCCTGGCCACCGCAGGCTTGATCTGCTGGGCTCCGGCAATCCTTCCGCCTCAGCCTTTCAAGTAGCTGGAACTACAGGCGTGCGCTACCACGCCTGGCTAATTTTTATTTATTGTAGAGATGAGGTCTCGCCAAGTTGCCCAGGCGGGTCTCAAACCCGCGGGCTGAGGCAATCCACTCACCTCAGCCTCCCAAAGGCACGGGATTACAGGCTGAGCCACCGAGCCCGGCTTAATTGTTTGATTTATTGTAGAGACGAGGTCTCACCATGTTGCTCAGGCTGGTCTTGAACCCCTGAGCTCAGGCAATCCTCTCAACTCTGCTTCCCAAAGTGCTGGTATTACAGGTGTGAGGCACCGCACTCAGCGAGCCCCTGTCTCTTAAAAAAAATAGAATAATGACTTGGTTATCTAGGTAGGAAGTGATAGAACAGAAACCCTTGTCCAAAGCTCCTTATTATATAGCACACTGCCTCCTGGGGGCCAGGATATAATGAGAGGAGAGGGAAAGATAAATCTGGACAATTTTTTGTTTGTCTTTTGAGTTGAGGGCCTCACTCTGTCGCCTTGGTTGAAATGCAGAGCCCAATCACAGATCGCTGCAGCCTCGACCTCCTGGGCTCAGGCGATTCTTCCACCTCAGCCTCCTCAGTAGCCAAGACTACAGGCACACACTACTTTTTTGATTTTTTTGTAGATATGAGGTTTCACTATGTTGCCTAGGCTGGTCTCTAACTCCCGGGCTCAAGCATCCTCCTACCTCAGCCTACCAAAGTGCTGGGATTATAGGCATGAGACACTGTACCTGGTGAATCTGGTCAATTTGTGAGATTTTTTTCAGTGAAGGTGGTTGATCTGTTTTTCTTACAATTACCATCCCTGCTATCTTCCAGATGGGTAGCATTTTACCTACCCCTGGGTTCGTTTTACCCCACTGCTCATTTTCTGGGTTTATGGGCAGACACAGTTGAACCATCTAGCTTGGCCCCCGAGATGAATATTTTTAACCATTGTGGATTCCAGTCTTCCAGAAACTGCATGCCTGCTTTTACAGAAACGAACGCTGCATATCTTACTGGGGGCAGGGGGTGGCTGGCTGGGGGTGGCTGACTGGGGTATGTGTGTTTGAGTGTATGTATAGGGATGGTATCTGAGCCTAAACAGACTTGTAGCCCCTCTGCACCCTGGGGCTTTTCCATTCTCATATCTCCAAACAGCTGGAGCAGGGACTTCAAGTTTCCAAAACATAGCTGCAGAGGGTAATAAACAGCTAGCCCGCAGCTCCCTTAGCAACAAGAGCATAGTCAGTAGGGATTTAAGGTAGGGAGAAAATAGCTCAGGGAAAACTGTGTAGTACAAAAGACCCATCAAATTTTCAGAAAGTAGCTTAGCCCAGTGAAGTAGACCAGAGTGAAAGTCCCAAAATCCTGAGTTCAAGTGTCTCTGAATGGCTTTTGGTTAACTTGTCCCATGCCTCAATTCCTTTCCTTGTGTGAAATGAGCAAAGACTCTTTGTCTCCCTGAGATGTGATAGGAATAAGTAAAATTGGTTTTAAAACTACTTGTTGGAGACCTAGATTGTGTTAATTATCTCTATGTCTGCTGTTTCTTAGTTACCAATTTACCAGAAGTAACTTAACACTAGGATTCTTTGCCAATACTAAAATTAGACTCCACCACTCTGGGGTTTCCTTTTTTCCCTCTTGCTTTTGTTTTTTGGGACTTGGGGGAGACATTGGCGCTGTTGGAGTTAATAGTAAACTAAAGACTAGAGAACTTCCACTAGAAAACAACATTTTCATCCTACCCACCTTATCATCCTTTCTCTTTTTTTTCTCTCTTTTTTTTGAGTTGGAGTCTCACTCTGTCACCCAGACTGGGGTGCAGTGGCTGCTCCAAGCCACCGCAGCCTCGACCTGCTGGGCTCTGATCCTTCCGCCTCAGCCTTCCGAGTAGCCAGAATTACAGGCGCGCGCTACCACGCCCCACTAATTTTTGATTTATTGTAGAGATGAGGTCTTGCCAAGTTGCCCAGGTGGGTCTCGAACTCGTGGCCTCAGGCAATCCACTCACCTCAGCCTCCCAAAGCGGGGGATTACAGGCTGAGTCACCACCCGGCTTCATCATCATTTCAAAGAAGGAACCTGAGTGCATCCTGGATTTTGATTATTTGACTCACTTCTGGAAATGGGCCTGAGAAAGCCTAGGGCTAGAGAGAGAGGGAATGAACAGAACCGGAGTGGAGGGGAGCAAGGCTCCTGGGCTTTCCAGCCCCCTTTCCCAGCCAGATAGGCTTTCTGCCACGAAAACCGAGGTTCTTCGTCACACTGCAGAATCACTGAGGGCGGAAGGTTGGAGTATTGGGCACTTTTCCTGCCCAGGGACATGGGAAGGAATAGGCTAGAAGGGAATCAATCTTTTCCAGCTGCAACCTAGAGAGAAAAGGAACAAATTCTTCACCAGGGAAGATTGTGTAAACAGCGCCTTTGGCTGGAGCCATGGAGTTGGGGAAGTAAAGAAAGGGATCTTTGTTCTCCCCTACCCCAGCCTGAGCACAATCGTGGAGCTGGGATTGTTTGCTTTGGCAAAGAGCTCCCTGCCTGAAAGGACTAGGCGTTCCAGACACCGGTGAGGCCGCTCTGGGTTTCCCTTACGGACTGAGGAGAGGACAACTCCCAGCCTAAACCTTTTGCCTGAGGAAGTGAGCTGGGGAGTTGGAGGCCTGAGGCGTCTCGCGCATTCTTCTGTAGCTCTGTTCGCCTTCTTCCCTGCCTACACTCGCCTCACCGCAGTGTATGAGTTTAGCTGGCTTCCGTCTTCCTGCCTCTGAGGGTGCTTTTGGTTTCTGTCCTAGTTTTCACAGAGCACAAGACAAAGCCGGCCCTTCTCTCTAAGAAGTCCAACAGGGAAAGGGACTCCAAGGTTATCTTATCCATTCTTTGACTTTGAGGTTGTGTTGCACATGACCCTGACAATGGCAGTGTAATCTTCAAACATCTCCAGACATGTACCACTTTTCTCAGGTAACATTGGTGTCTCACAAATGAAAGGTAATATTTCTGCAGTGCCTGCTTATGCCAAGTGCTTTACAAATGCCATTTTATTTAATCTGCATGACCATCCTATAAAGTAGGTTTAATTATCCCCATTTTACAGATTAGGATGCTAGGGATTAGCAAGAATAAATAATGGTCTAAGATCACATATATAGAATATTAGTTTGCTAGGGCTACTATAACTAAGTACCATTTACAGAGTGGTTTGTTTGGGTTTTTTTGAGTCAGAGTCTCACTCTCTTGGCCAGGCTGGAGAGCAGTGGCACACTCACCCCAGCATCGACCTGCTGGGCTCAGGCGATCCTTTGCCTTAGCCTTCCAAGTAGCCAGAACTATAGGTGCGTGCTACCACACCCGGCTAGTTTTTTGATATATTGTAGAGACGAGATCTCACCAAGTTGTCCAGGCTAGTCTTGAACCCCTGGGCTCAGGCAATCCTCTCACCTCAGCCTCCCAAAGTGCTAGGATTACAGGCTTGAGCCACTGCACCTGGCCACAGTGTTTTCAACAATAGAAAATGGCTGGAGACAGTGGCTCATACCTGTAATCCCAGCACTTTGAGAGTCTGAGGTGGGAGTATCACCTGAGGCCAGGAGTTGAGACTAACCTGGGCAACATAGCAAGACCCCATCTCTACAAGAAAAAAGAGAGTTATTGTCTCACAGTTATAGAGACTAGAAGTTCAAAATTAAAAAAAAATAAAAATAAAAAACCAAAAAAACAAAATCAAGGTGTTGGCAGGATTGGTTCCTTCGGAGGGCTGGGAGGAAGATCTGTTCCATGTTTCTTCCCTAGCTTCTTGTGGCAATCCTTGGTGGCAGTCCTTGGTGGCAATCCTTCCCTAGCTTCTTGCTGGCAATCCTTGGCAGTTCTTGGCTTGTAAATCTGTGCTTTCCTCTTCACATGGCATTGTTTCTGTATGCATGTCTGTGTCCAAATTTCTCCTTTTTATAAGAACACTAGTCATAGGCCAGGCACAGTGGTTCACACCTATAATTCCAACATTTGGAAGGCCAAGACAGGAGGATCACTTAAGGCCAGGAGTTCAATACCTGCCTGGACAACATAGCAAGACTTTGTCTCTACAAAAAAAAATGTTAAAATTAGATGTGGTGGCGCAGCTGTAGCACAGTTACTTGGGAGCCTGAGACAGGAGGATTGCTTGAGTCCAGGAGGAGGAGGCTGTAATAAGCTGTGATCACACCACTGTACTCCAGCCTGGGTGACAGATCAAGACCCTCTCTCTGGGAAAAAAAAAGGAGGGGGGTGAATAGGACACCATTCATATTGAATTAGGAGCCCACCCTTCTCAAGTATAACTTCATTTTAACTAATTAAGTCTGCAATGACCCTATTTCCAAATGAGGTCATATTCCAAGGTACAAGGGGTTAGGACTTCAACAGATAAGTTTGGTGGGGAGGGAGGACACAATTCAACTCATAAGAGATGATAACTTGCTATGCCAAGGTTTGAATTTGGATCCCTCTGCCTCCAAAGCCATTTACACTCTTTCTACTATACTATGCTGCCTCCTAAAAATCAGAACATTATTCAAAATGTCTTCTGGCTTCCAATATCTCCCTTCTTCAATCCAAACTCTACATTGCTACTATGAAGTGTTTTTCTAAAATGTAATTTTGATCAATCACTCTCCTACTAAAATATTTTAGTGAGGCGAGCATGGTGGCTCACGCCTGCACTTTAGGAGGCCGAGGTGGGGGGATTGCTTGAGCCCAGGAGTTTGAGACCAGCCTGGGCAATACAGTGAGACCCCCTCTCTACAAAAAAAATCAAAAAATTAACTGGGACTGATGAGGCATGCTTATAGTCCCAGCTACTCGAAAGGCTAAGGCAGAAGGGTTGCCTGAATCCAGGAGGTTGAGTCTATGGTGAGCCATGATCATGCTATTGTACTCCAGCCTGGGCGTGAGACTCTGACTTTAAAAAAAAAATCTTTCAGGTCAGGTGCAGTGGATCAAGCCTATAATCCCAGCACTTTGGGAGGCCAAGGCGAAAGGATTGCCTGAGTCCAGGGGTTCAAGAGCAGCCTGGGCATCTTGGTGAGACCTTGTCTCTACAATAAATCAAAAAAATTAGCCGGGCGTGCTGGCACACGCATGTAGTTCTAGCTACTTGGAAGGCTGAAGCAGAAGGATCACCTGAGCCCAGCAGGTCGAGGCTGTGGTGGCCAGGAGCATGCCACTGCACTCCAGCCTAGGCAACAGAGTGAGATTCCTACTCAAAAAAAAAAAATCTTTCAGTTACTTCCAGTGGCTGAATAGAAAAATCCAGATACCTTGTGGTGGTCAATAAGGTTTTTCTTTCATGCCTGTCTTTTCAGTCTCCTTTCTCATCACTTTATCTTCTTATCCAGCCACCATAAACTCCAACCATTCTAGCCTGTTTGCAGTTTCTCAGACTATTATGCTTCTACCCTCCTTCAGGCCTTGCAACTTTCCATCTCTTCTCCCAATGTCTTCCTTTCACAGTTATCCTCATTTGAAATATCCCTGCAAAACCCAAGCTCATCTTCGATTCCTCTCCTTCCTTCACTCTACTGTCCTCACCCTGCTCCAAGCCACCACAGTCTCTCACTGTGCTCCTGTAGCTACAGCCTTCCAGCTGGTTTCCCTGCTTCCCTTCTTGCTCACTCCCTGCAAAGCAGTTACTTAAAGTAAATTTGCAAATATGTTGTTGTTCTGAATAAAACCACCAGTGGCTTCCCCTTGAACTTTGAATCAAATCTGAAGCCCTTACAATGCCTGTGTATAATTATCTTTGTGTCTGGCTTCTTTCACTTAAATAACGCTTTTGAGATTCACCAACATAGTTGCATATAGTGTTCCTGTTTTATTACTGAGTAGTATTTCATTATATGATGTACTGTGTTTATCCATTCACCATTTGATAAACATTTACGTGGTTTCCACTTTCGGGCTATTATAATAAACTTGCTGAGCATTTGGGTACAGGTCTTTGTGTGGGCATGTGTTTTTATTTATCTTGGGTAAATATCTAGGATTTGGGGGGGGGAATATATTGTCCTCTAGGTATGGGGGGAAGAAATGTCTAAGAATGGGATTTCTGGGTTATGTGGTAAGTGGAGGCATAACCTTATAAGAAACTACCCCCCTGTTTATTCCAGAGGCTGTGTATTATTTTGTATCCCCACCAGCAATGGATGAGAGTTCCAGTTAGTTTTTCCTCATCTTCCCCAGCACTGTGTACTGTCTATATTTTTATTTATGTATTTTTAACCCACTTATAAGTTTCCAATGTCTTTTTTTTTTTTTTTTTTTTTTTTAGTTGAGGTCTCACTCTGTCACCCAGCCTGGAGTATAGCTCACCACAGTCTAGACCTGCTGGGCTCAAGCCATACTTCCATCTCAGCCTCCCAAGTAGCTGGAACTATGGGCGCATGCCACCACACCCAGCTAATTTGTTTGTAGACGTGAAGTGTCACCAAGTTGCCCAGACTGGTCTTGAAATCCTGGGCTCAAACAGTCCTCCATCTCAGCCTCCCAAAGTTCCGAGATTACAGGCATGAGCCACCATGCCCACCCCAAAGTCTGTATTTTTAGTTTTAGACTTTCTAGTGGGTGTGTGGGAGTATTACATTGTGGTTTTAATTTGCATTTCCATAGAACTTATGATGTTCAGCATCTTTTTATATACTTATCTGTCATGTGTATTTTTTGTTTGGTGAAGTATCTGTTAAAATCTTTTGCTGATTTTGAAAATTATGGCCGGGCTCTGCGGCTCAGCCTATAATCCCGCACTTTGGGAGGCTGAGGTGAGTGGACTGCCTGAGCCCGCAGGTTCGAGACCCGCCTGGGTAACTTGGCGAGACCTCATCTCTACAATAAATAAAAAAATAGCTGGAAGTGGTAGTGCACGCCTGTAGTTCCAGCTACTTGGAAGGCTGAGGTGGAAGGATCGCCAGAGCCCAGCAGGTCGAGGTTGCGGTGGCCGGGAGCAGCCACTGCACTCCAGTATGGGCAACAGAGTGAGACTCCAACTCAAAAAAAATAAAATAAAATAAAAATGAAAATTACATTGTTTGCTTTCTTATCATTGAGTTGTGATTATTCTCTGTGTGTTCTGGATACCAGTTCTTTATCAGATACATGTTTTGCAAATATTTTCTCCAAATCTGTGGCCTTTTTTTATTTTGATTTTTTGATTTTTTATTTTTTTATTTTTTTTGAGTTGGAGTCTCACTCTGTTGCCCAGGCTGCAGTGCAGTGGCACACTCACGTCCATCCCAGTGTCGACCTGCTGAGCTCTGGTGAGCCTTCCACTTCAGCCTTCTAAGTTGCTGGAACTACAGGTGCACACTACCATGCCCAGCCAATTTTGTTTCCTTTTATTGTAGAGACGAGGTCTCACCAAGCTGCCCGAGCTGGTCTCAAACCCATGGGCTCAGGCAATCCACTTGCCTCGGTCTCCCAAAGTGCTGGGATTACAGGCTGAGCCACTGAGCCCAGCCCGAAGAACAAGTTTTAAATCATGATGAAATCCAAACATATCAGTCTTTTAATTGTGTGAATTTTTGTGTCCCAAGAAATTTCTACTTAACCAAAGACTATAAAGATTTTCAGTTGGCTGGTTGTGTTGGCTCAAGTCTGTAATCCCAGCACTTTGGGAGGTGGAGGTAGAGGATTGCCTGAGACCAGGGGTTCAGAACAAGCCTGGGGCCGGGCTCGGTGGCTCAGCCTGTAATCCCGCGCCTTTGAGAAGCTGAGGTGAGTGGATTGCCTGAGCCCGCAGGTTCGAGACCCGCCTGGGCAGTAAGACCTTATCTCTTAAAAAAAAAAAAAGAAAAATCAGCCAGGCATGGTAGTGTGCGCCTGTAGTTCCGGCTACTTGGAAGGCTGAGGCAGAAGGATGGCCGGAGCCCAGCAGGTAGAGGCTGCGGTGGCCAGGAGCGGCCACTGTACTCCAGTCTGGGCGACAGAGTGAGACTCCAACTCAAAAAAAAAAACAAAACAAACAAGCCTGGTCAATTTGGCTAGACCTCATCACTACAATAAATCAAAAAATTATCCAGGCATAGTGGGAAAAAATTCTCAGTTATGTTTTCTTCTAGAAGTTTGATAGTTTTAGGTTTTACATTTAGGTCTATCATTCATTTCAAGTTGACTTTTCTATGTGGTATAATTGTGGTATGAATTGAGGTGTCTTTTTGCATACAGATATCTAATTAATACAGATATCTAATTGTTTTAGTGTGATTTTTTTGGAAAAGACTATCTTTTCCATTGAATTGGCACCTTTGTTGAAATTCACTTGACTATATCCAATTAGGTTTATGTCTGAATTCTCTTTTTTTTTTGAGCCGGTGTCTCATTTTGTTGCCCAGGCTGTAGTGCAGTAGCATGATCACAGCTCACTGCAGTCTCAATCTCCTGGGCCTAGGTGATCATTCTGCCTCAGCCTTCCATGTAGGTGAGACTATAGGTGTTCGCCACCACACCCGGGTAATTTTTTTTTTTTTTTTTTGGTAGAGACAAGGTTTTACTATGTTATCTAGGCTGGTATGTCTGAATTCTTTTTTCTCTACCATTGATATACATGTCTGTACTTATACCAAAACCACACTGTCTTGATTCCTGTAACTTTATAGTAAGTCTTGAAATCAGGTCGTTGGAGTTCTTTAACTTTGTTCTTTTTCAAAATTGTTTTTGCGTTCTAGGCCCTCTGCTCCCCGGGGTTTTTGATGCAGTGGCAGGGCGAGTATTACTTAGATCCTGCAAGGAAGGTGGCTTCTCTGACCCTACTCTTCTCAGATCTGACTCCTTGTCATTCAAACCTCACCTCAAATGTTTCCTCTTCAGAAAGACCTTCTCTGAGCATTTAGTTTAGGATGGACACACCCATACACCCCTGTATTCATGTGACACTTCATTGCATTATCCTGTTTAGTGCTCCCACTGCTACAATGTGCGCTTCACAAAAGCCATCCCTTGCTTAAGTTGTTTATCACTGTATCCCCAGCATCCAGAATGGTACCTGGCATAATGTAGAACTCGGTAAATATTTATTCAGCAAAGGAATTAAGGCCTTTAAATTCCTTTAAACTGAATAATCCTTCATGCTCCCGATTTTATACCAGGGATGCAAAAACAATGTATACACATTTTAGCCAGGCACGGTGGCTCAGGCTTGTAAACCCAGCACCTTGGGAGGCAGAAGTGAGAGGATTGCCTGAGCCCACGAGTTCCAGACCAGTCCAGGCAACTTGACAAGACCTCATCTCTACCATAAATTTAAAAAATTAGCTGGGCGTGGTATCACGTGCCTGTAGTTCCGGCTATTTGGAAGGCTGAGGCGGAAGGATCGCTGGAGCTCAGCAGCGATGAGTGTGCCACTGCCCTTCAGCCTGGGCAATGGAGTGAGACTCCAGCACACACACAAAAAAAAGATCAGCCAAGAGTGGTGGTGCACATCTCTAGTTCCAGCTACTTGGAAGACTGAGGTGGAAGGATCAGCTGAGTCCAGCAGGTTGAGGCAGCAGTAGCTGTGAGCGTGCCACTGCACTCCAACCTGGGTGACAAAGTGAAACTCTGACTCAGAAAAAAAAAAAAGTGAATTGACAAAGTTGCAAGATCAATATGCAAAACCATTTTAAAAAATCAGAAATTGAAATTGTAAAAAAGTAACATTTACAATAACATCAAAAAATGTGAAGTACTTAGGGCTGAGTGTGGTGGCTCACACCTTTAATCTCAGCACTTGGGAGGCAGAGGTGAAAGGATTGCCAGAGCCCAGGGGTCCAAAACCAGCCCGGACAACTTGGTGAGACCATGTCTCTACAATAAATAAAAAAATTAGCTGGGCATGGTGGCACATGCTGAAGTTCCAGCTACTTGGAAGGCTGAGACAGAAGAATCACCTGAGCCCTTCTGCCTCAGTGGAAGCCCTGAGCCTGCCGCTGCACTCCAGCCTGAGTGACAGAATGAGACTCCAACTCAAAAAAAAAAAGTACCTAGGGATGAATTTAACAAATGATATACAAAATCTACACATGGAAAAGCTATGAAACATTGTAGAGATAAATTAAAGGCCTAAATACATGGAGAGATATACCATGTTCATGGATCAGAAGACTCAGTATTAACAGCCATTTCTTCCCATACTGATGTGCAGATTCATCACAATCCCAGTCAAAATCCAAAGAGGCTATTTTCTTGTTTAATACAATGACAAGATGACTCTAAAAAATATATACAGATATGTGAAGAAACTAGGATAACCAGAACAACTTTGAAAAAGAACAGAGTGAGGACTGATACTATCTGATTTGAAGATATGTAAAGTTACATAAATCAAGACAGTGTGGTATTGAAGTAAAGATAGGTAAATAGACCAATGGGATAGAATAGAGAAAGTCAGTAAATTGACCTACAAATATATGAGCAATTGAATTTCAGCAAAGGTGCCAAGGTAATTCAAATAGGGGAAAAGATAAAATTTTCAACAAATGGTTCTGGAGCAATATGCAAAATAAAACCACCTTGCTGTGTGTCTCACAGTATATACAAAATTATCTAAAAATGGATCATACACATACATAGAGTTCAAATTGTAAAACTTCTAGAAGAAAACAAGATTTTAGTAACCTTGGGTTGGCAAAGATTTCTTTGGTTTTTTTTTTTGAGTTGGAGTCTCACTCTGTCGCCCAGACTGGAGTGCAGTGGCTGCTCCTGGCCACCGCAGCCTCGACCTGCTGGGCTCCAGCGATCCTTCTGCCTCAGCCTTCCGAGTAGCTGGAATTACAGGCATGCGCTACCGCGCCCGGCTGATTTTTTGATTTATTGTAGAGATGAGGTCTCGCCTGCCCAAGTGGGTCTCGAACCCGCGGGCTCAGGCAATCCACTCACCTCAACCTCCCAAAGGCACGGGATTACAGGCTGAGCCACCGAGCCCTGCTAAGATTTCTTATATATGACACAAAAAACACAATCTCTCTCTCTCTGTCTCTCTCTCTGTCTCTCTCTCTCTCTCTCTCTCTCTCTGTCTCTCTCTCTCTCTCTCTCTCTCTCTGTCTCTCTCTCTCTCTCTCTCTGTGTGTGTGTGTGTGTGTGTGTGTGTGTGTGTGTGTGTGTGTGTGAAGAAATCTATCATAAAGAATTGGCCCATGAAATTATGAAGGTCAAGAAGTCCCACAATCTGCCATCTGCAAGCTAGAGACCTAGGAGAGTCAATAGTGCAGTTCAGTCTAAATACTAAGCCCAAGAACCAGGAGGATCAATGGTGTAAATTTCAGTCCAAGTCCAATGGCCAGAGAACCAGGAGAGCCAGTGATGTAAGTTCAGGTCCTGTGGAGAAGATCTATGTTCCGGTTGAAAACAGTCAAGCAGAGGAAGTGAGTTATCTCTTATCCTGTCTTCTTTTCCATTCAGGCCTCCAACAAATTGAATGAGGCCCACCCACATTGGGGAGGGCAATCTGCTTCATCTTCTGATTCAAATGTTATCCAGAATCACCCTTACAGATGCATCCAGAATAATGTTCACCCAAATAATCACTCAACCTGTCCCAATCAGACTGACACTTAAAAGCAACCATCACAAATCCATTCCCTATCAGCTTGGCATGCATACACACCACCTGAAACCATACTTAATTTCCAAATAAAGACAATAACAAGGTCATGATTCTTCCTAACATGATACAATCCTGTCTAACATGATACTATCCTGCCTGTATACAGGCAAAAACATACTAGTTCCTTCCCCACAAAAAGAATTAAAGTCCTTGAGTGATTTTTATTTTTCTCTTTGATATCTCATAACTTAAATACTTTGATGTAAAATTAATAATACTTAAATATTATGTCAATATAGCTTATGTTACATGACAAGGGAATAAGAGGAAGAAAGATGTCTTCATTTGCTTCATACATACACATGCATACACCTATATAGAGAGATTGTGTATGTATACACACACAAGCAAATTCATAAAAAAAAAAAAAAAGGAGAAATACTCATAACAACATTACAGCCCTGGTTTCTGTAACTGATCATGTGGTTGTAGCTGTTATTTATAACGACCTTCTTCAACTACCCTTTCTGTATTCCTTTTGACTTCAGGAATTACCTCAGCTGGTCAAGGTTCCTTCCTGATTGAATGACCCAAATTTTCATTCCTGAAGAGTCTGGGCCATTAGTAGTTCTGCCTGGATTGAGTTGTAGTTTTTCACTGATCTTAATCACAAGGCATAAAAATACTAAGAGATGCCTTAAGGGAGCTCCTGTATTCCAGACATAACTCTTCCCCACTACCATTGTACAGTAGCAGTCTAATTTCTCCTCAGTAGTCAGATCAGTCACCACAACCAGCACAGTAACTCCCTTCTTTGCCTGTGGATTCAGAGTCATGAGGAAGTCCATGTGGCAAGTGAACAGGTGGCAGTCTTAACTTCTAGTCTGGTGGAAGTAGTCTTCCCTTTGAAGCTAAGACCTCTAGGCCAGCAGAGCATAAGGTCATAGGAACAGGAAGCAAAACTTTTGCTAGTGGGTCACTAGGTATAACAGTGAGTGGTGCCAATCTCATATCCATCTCTTGATTCTTAGACTCATGAATCTTTGCTATGGAAGAGATAGCACCATATATTAGACACTGATTCTGCACATATAGACTTCTGTAGAACCTTGCCCTGGCTCTTAGGTATTGCCACATAGCCGGAACTGAGTCTCCAAAAGGTCATTTCGCCATTCCATAAAAACCAATTTCTGCAAGATGGTGGAGAACATGGTAAGACTAGTGAATTTCAGGCGGGCTCGGTGGCTCAGCCTGTAATCCTGCGCCTTGGGAGGCCGAGGTGAGTGGATTGCCTGAGCCCGTGGGTTCAAGACCCGCCTGGGCAACTTGGTGAGACTTCATCTCTACAATAAATAAAAAATTAGCCGGACATGGTAGCGCGCGCCTGTAGTTCCAGCTACTTGGAAGGTTGCGGCGGAAGGAACGCCGGAGCCCAGCAGGTCGAGGTTGCGGGGGCCGGGAGAGGCCACTGCACTCCAGTCTGGGCGACAGAGTGAGACTCCGACTCAAAAAAATTAAAAAATTAAAAAATATAAAAAGACTAGTGAATTTCATGAGCATGTGCCTATTGCTGCAATTCTTTTGCTGTGAGGTGATTCCTTGATCAGAAGCAGTGCTGTGTGAAATACCAGAACAATGCATAAGGCATTATGTAAATCCACGGATAGTAGGTTTGGCAGGAGCACTGCATACAGGGAAGGCAAATCTGTATCCAGTATAAGTGTTTATTCCAGTAAGATAAGTGTTTATTCCACTTACCACGATGGAAAAATCTAGTATAATCAATCTGCTACCAGGTAGCTGGCTGATCACTCTAGGGAATTGACTGTACTGAGGACATAGTGTTGGTCTCTGCTGCTGGCAGATTGGGCACTCAGCAATGGTGGTAGCTAGGTTTGCCTTGGTGAGTGGACATGCATGTTAGAGAACCCATGTATAACTTCCCTCCCTGCCATCATGGCCACTTTGCTCACAAGCCCACTGGGCAATGTCAGGGGTGACTATGGAAGGAGACTGGTATCCATAGAATGGGTCATCTTATCCACTTAATTATTAAAATCTCCCTCTGCTGAGATCACCCTTTGGTGGGACACAAATATCTTTTCGTATTTTCACCCATTGAAAGAAGTTTGCCTCTTCCCCAAATTCCCTTTTTTACTTTTTTGAGACAGGGTTTCACTCTGTCACCCAGGCTAGAGTGTAGTGTGGCATGATCATAGCTCACTACAGCCTCAAACTCCTGGGTTCAAGCAATCCTCCTGCTTCAGCTTCCCAAATAGCTAGGATTACAGGTGTGCACTATCCCACCCAGCTCATTTTGTTATTTTTTGTTGCCCAGGCTGGTCTTCAACTCCTGGCCTCAAGAGATTCTCCTGCCTCGGCCCTAAAGTGCCGGGATTACGCCCATAAGCCACCACACCCAGACTTCCCAAAATTTTGTCACTGATTTTCCAATCATGTTCATTCCGAGTCCCTGACCATCCACCCTTGTCCTTCAGGGATGTCCCAGGAAGGGACTCTAGTGTTAGAGCTGTCTACTCTTAGATGGAGCCTACATATGGTACAGAACCATCTGCAAATTCAGACCTGAGTTCTCTTACTCTGCCAACCATTCACAAGCGACACTCCATGAGGCACAGGTGCAGGTTGGGAGAGAGAAAGCAGTGTATCAGGAATGGGGACTATAGACATTTGGATCACTTCTTCATATAATTCACCTGTGCCTTTAGGGACTATTCAAGCCCAATTATGTACATACCACTTTCTGATGGAATGCTGCTGTGCGTGCCCAATTTTATGACTTGGTGGGTCAGATAACACTGAGTAGCATTTGGCTACTGCCGGCAAAGAACTGATTCTCCAAAGGAGAGTACTTCTCGAGAGAGAATATCAAGGCTTTGCACCAAAATCCTAAAGGACTGTGCTGTGATTCACCTATAGGGACCTGCTAAAACTTCAAATAGCATCCTTATCTGCCCCTGACACCTCAAGCATCATTGGATCTGCTGGGTCACATGACTCAAGAAGTCTGGACCTGTTCCAGAGGTTTCTTCTCTGGGCCCCACTCAAAACTGGAAACTTTTCAGGTCACTCAGTAAATGGGTTGGAGTAACATACCCAAAGAAAAAATATATCTTTGGATTTCAAAGAGGCCCACTAGGCATTATGCTCCTTTTCTGGTTGTAGAAAGGACCAGATGCAACAACTTATCCTTTGCCTTAAATGGAGTATCCCAACTTACCCCATACCACTGGACCCCCTAGAAATTTCACTGAGGTAGCAGGCTTCTTAATTTTTTTTTTTTTTTTGAGTTGGAGTCTCATTTTGTCGCCCAGGCTACAGTGTAACGGCACACTCACAGCTACCGCAGCCTTAACCTGTTGGGCTTAGGCAATCCTTCTGCCTCAGCCTTCCAAGTAGCTGGAACTATAGACACATGCTAATTTTTGTGATTTATTATAGAGATGAGGTCTCACCAAGTTGTCCAGGTTGGTCTCAAACCCCCAGGCTCAGGTAATCCTCTCACCTCAGCTTCCCAAAGTGCTGGGATTACAGGCTGAGTTACTGTGCCTGGCCAATTTTTTTTTTTAAACTCAGGGTCTCACTGTGTCACCCAGGCTGGAGTGTGCAGTGGCATGATCATGGCCCACTGCAGCCTCAACCTCCTGGGTTCAGGAAGTCCTTCTGCCTCACCCTCTCAAGTAGCTGAAACTACAGAGGCACACCACCATACCCAATTAATTTATATTTTTTGGTAGACATGAGATCTCACTATATCACCTAGGCTGAAATTCTCATCAGATTTATTTCCCACCCTCTATGTAAATGTCTGACAAATAAGTCTAGAGTCATCACTACTTCTTTCTCACTAGGTTCAATCAGTATGACATTGTCAGTGTGAACTGAGCACAGTGGCTTATGCCTATAATGCCAGTGCATTGGGAGGCCAAGGCAGGAGGATCACTTGAGGCTAGGAGTTTGAAATCAACCTGAGCAACATAGTAATATTCCATCTCTTCAAAAAACTACAAAAACTACCTGGGCATGGTGGTGTGGGCCTGTAGTCCCAGCTATTCAGGAGACTGAGCTCAGGAGTTTAAGGCTGCAGTGAGCTATGATTGTGTCACTGCACTCCAGCCTGAGTGACAAAGTGAGATCCTGATTCTAAAATAGTAATTATAATAACAATTATAATATCATCAATGTAATGGACCAGTATATATCTTGTGGAAGGAAAAATCACAAACTAAATTTGATAGAAGGCTGGAGAGTTCATATACCTCTGAGATAGGACAGTAAAGGTATATTGCTGGCCTTGTCAGCTAAAAGCAAACTGCTTCTGGTGGTCCTTATTGGCAGGAATGACAAAAAGGCACTTTCAGATTAATAGCTGCATGCCAGGTTCCAGGGGATGTGTTAATTTGCTCAAGCAGTGAAACCACATCTGATATAGCAGCTGCAATTGGAGCCACTACCTGGTTATGGTTATGATAATCCACTGTCATTCTCCCAGATCCATCTGTCTTCTGCACAGACCAGATAAGCAAGTTGAATGGGAATGTGGTGGGAATCACCAGGCCTGCACCCTTCAGGTCCTTAATGATGGCACTAAGCATTTATTCTATTTTATGGAATAAAGTGTTCTGGGAAAAAAATATTTTAAAAAATGGGTCAGGTTCAGTGGCTCAGCCTGTAATCCCAGCACTTTGGGAGGGCGAGGCGAGAGGATGGCCTGAGCCTACGGGTTTGAGACCAACCTGGGTGACTTGGTGAGACCTCGTTTCTACAATAAGTCAAAAATTAGCCGGGCGTGGTAGCGCTCACCTGTAGTTCCAGCTACTTGGAAGGCTGAAGTGGAAGGATCACTGAAGCCCAGCAGGTCGACGCTGGGGTGGCCATGAGTGTGCCACTGCACTCTAGCCTGGGAGACAGAGTGAGACTCGACTCAAAAAAAAAAAAAAAAAATGATGGCACTAATCTCTACAGTCCCTCCAGGAATATAGTACTGCTTTTGATTTACTATTTTCCTAGGCAGAGGAAGTTCTGGTGACTTCCACCTGACCTTTTCTACCATACTAGTCCTCACTTCATAGGTCATGGAACCAATGTGGGGCACTGCCTGCTGCTGAGTATACATATTGCAATTATGCATTCTAAAAATGGGGAAACAACCACAGAAATAGGCTTTGGTTATGTCCTGTGAATAACCACTGTGAGACAGACCTGATCTAGAATGCCATCAATCACCTGACCTGCATAAGCCCTTGCTCTGACTTGTGGGCCATAGTGACATTTTGGACCTCCTGAAATTAGTGTCAATTCAGTCCCTGAAATGTCTGAACATTTCCCTTTCCCCAATCTACAGTTACAGTAGTAAAAGACCATAAGTCCCTCTGGTGAAGACTAGGAGAGAGAGTAATAGTAGGCCAGGTGTGGTAGCTCAAGCCCATAATCCCAGCACTTTGGGAGGCCGAGGTGAGGGTATTGCCTGAGCCCACAGGTTCAAGAACAGCCTGGGCAACTTGGCAAGATCTCATTTCTACAATAAATAAAAAAATTAGCCAGGCATGGTAGCATGTGCCTGTAGCTCTGGTACTTGGAAGGATCTCCTGAGGCCAGCAGGTCGATGATGGAGTGGCCATGAGCATGCCACTACACTCCAGCCTGGGTGACAGAGTGAGACTCCAACTCAAAAAAAAAGTAACACTATAAAATTTTGGTAGCCGGGCTCGGTGGCTCAATCCCGCGCCTTGGGAGGCTGAGGTGAGTGGATTGCCGGAGCCCGTGGGTTCGAAACCCTCCTGGGCAACAGAGACCTCATCTCTACAATAAATCAAAAATCAGCCGGGCGTGGTAGTGCGCGCCTGTAGTTCCAGCTACTTGGAGGGCTGAAGTGGAGGGATCGCCGGAGCCCAGCAGGT
Source organism: Cephalopachus bancanus (assembly GCA_027257055.1). Taxonomy (NCBI): domain Eukaryota; kingdom Metazoa; phylum Chordata; class Mammalia; order Primates; family Tarsiidae; genus Cephalopachus; species Cephalopachus bancanus. Next base: position 20,406 of record JAPVLO010000385.1, on the reverse strand, counting down.
CGAGGCTACGGTGGCCGGGAGCGGCCACTGCACTCCAGTCTAGGCGACAGAGTGAGACTCCAACTCAAAAAAAAAAATTTTTTTTGATAGTGTAGTGGGGTCCTTCCATGAGGGGACAAAGCTTCCCCTTCATTCAAGGGGTTGTAGGTTTGCAAACTGACACAAGTCTGGGAATTGATTGAAAGGACTGTGACTCTGTGTGATTCACATTTACCGTTGTTCACTTAACCTAGAACTTTTCTGCTTATACAGATTAAGTGAGAATTTAGTACACTTCCTATCTATTTCACTTTAGGAACACCATGATCCAATGCCACATAGGTCTGTGCGAGTCAGACTATTCTGATTGCTACTTTAACTCTGCTGCCCATCATGGTAACCACTGAGTGCGGCCATCTGGCCCCTACCTCCTCAGGATCCAATTACTCCCATGAGATTTAGTTTTCCCAGTTCAGTGACTGCAGTTAGGTCTGGCCCACAGAGAAGAGTGCTCACAGTATAGAAGAACGCTGGGGCCCCCTCATAAATTTATTTCTCACAGCAGTGATGAAAGATGTGTCTCCTAGACCCTCCCAGTGTGGGTGAGCAGGTCTTAAATGATAAATCTACTCTAACATTCCAATTTCCCTAAGGCTTTAAATCCCTATCTCTGCATTAAACCAAGGAAGGTCCAACAATTCCAGTTTGCTTTACTATGGGCCATCTTTTGATCATGTTTCAACCAACCAGTTAAAACACTTTCTGACTTCTCAAGGTACAACATTAAATGCAGAACCCAGATATGGGTTCAGTGAGCCCATATCAAGTAACAGGACCTGATCCAATTTTGTGTTCCTTATGCTCTTATCCCACATCCTTCATATCTGTTTCTACACATGTTCCCTGGATCTCTAGCTGTATGAATTAGGAAACCCCAGTGGTATTTCTGGAGCATAGCACACTTCCTCATGGGTCACACTTCATACCTCACCTTTAGACACTTGCTAAGACTTGAGTCTAGTTACAGGTATAGAAGTAAAGACGGGTGTTGGTGGGAGTACGGCCCTGAGGAGAATCAAAACTATCTTGCGTGACAGCTGTCGCTGGGGAGATCACTATAATTTCCATGCTAATCCTTTTCGATGGGGGTGGAGAGACAACTTCCCCTGGGGGTGAACAGGCCTCTTCCCTAGCAAAGAAGACTCATCAAAATTTAAGGATTCAATTTGCCAGCTTTGTCGGGGCTTTCCCACACATCCTCATCCTAACTTCCTGGATCCCATCATTTCCTAATTAATTTTCTCACTTTAACAGTAGACGTCCCACGCTTTGGGAGGCTGAGGTGAGTGGATTGCCTGAGCCCGCGGGTTCGAGACCCACCTGGGCAGCCTGGCAAGACCTCATCTCTACAATAAATCAAAAAAACAGCCGGGCTTGGTAGCGCATGCCTGCAATTCTGGCTTCTCGGAAAACTGAGGTGGAAGGATTGCCGGAGCCTGGCAGGTGGAGGCTGCAGTGGCCGGGAGCCGCCACTGCACTCCAGTCTGTGCAACAGAGTAAGACTCCAACTCAAAAAAAAAAAAAAAAAAAAGACGCCTTGGCTAGGTGCAGTGGCTCACTCCTGTAATCCCAGCACTTTGGGAGGCCAAGGCGAGAGGATTTCCTGAACCCAGGGGTTTGAGACCAGCCTGGGCAACTTGGCAAGAACTTGTCTCTACAATATCAAAAAATTAGCTAGGCATGGTGGTGTGTACCTATGGCTCCAGCTACTTGGAAGGCTGAGGAGGAAGGAGGGTCTGAGCCCAGCAGGTCGAGGCTACGGTGGTCTTGAGAGTGCCACTGCACTCCAGCCTGGGAGAGAGTGAGACTCCAACAGTAGCTGCCTTGCAAGACTGAGAGTTCAGCTTGCATTGTAATTCAACCAGTTGCCAGATTATATTCTGTGTTGAATTTCAGCAACCTCAGCCCTGTGGCTACAGGATATAAGGATTTCCATCAGGGACAAAGAAGTCTTCAGGTCATTTATGCAGAACTTGAGCTAAGAATTTGAATCTCTGAGCCCACCCTTTCTGTTCACTGTTTTGTCCGGTGATATCAGAAGCAACCAACAAATTTCATTATATGTTTTAATTTTCCAAAAATGTTCAAAAGTATCATATACACAATCACCCAGCTCTTTGCTTCTTTTTTTAAATTTATTTATTTTTTATTATAAAGATGTGGAGTACAATTCAGGGTTAGGTATAAGAACATTGATTACGCAGGTACCCTTGTTGATGAGATGTGCCCCTCTCTCCCTGTCTTTGCTTCTTATTAAGGGTTGATTAGGAGTATCCAATGCAGATACTTTGCATATCTCTATCAGCAGTTCATGCTGTGGACTATCAGTGCTCTCTTTACTACTGAAAATAGAGTCATTAGTATCTCTCAATCTAGCCAGATTAGAAGGCAAATTCTAAAAATTCTAGACCAATGCAGAAAATGTATCCTAAAAATTCTGTTCCTCAGCCGGGCTTGGTGGCTCAGCCTGCAATCCCGCGCCTTTGGGAGGCTGAGGTGAGTGGATTGCCTGAGCCCGCAGGTTCGAGACCCACCTGGGCAACTTGGCAAGACCTCATCTCTACAATAAATCAAAAATGAGCCGGGCATGGTAGCGCGTGCCTGTAGTTCCAGCTACTTGGAAGGCTGCGGCGGATCGCCGGAGCCCAGCAGGCCGAGGCTGCGGTGGCCGGGAGTGGCCACTGCACTCCAGTCTGGGCGACAGAGTGAGACTCCAACTAAAAAAAAATTACCCATTTTTATACCAAAATATTTAAATGATTAATTTTAAAATATTTTTTAGAGACATCTCACTATGTTGTTCAGGTTGGTGTTGAATTCCTAGCCTCAAGCAACACTCCCATCTCAGCCTCCCAAAGTGCTGGGATTACAGGCTGAGCCACTGAGCCTGGCCTGTGTATTATTTTTCAACTTTCTTTTTTTCGTTCAATGTTATTTCATTCAGATTTATCCATGTTGATAAATATCACCAATTTTTTTCCTTTTTTTTTTTGAGTCGGAGTTTCACTTTGTCGTCCAGGTTGGAGTGTAGTGGCATACTCATGGCCACTGCATCCTCGACCTGCTAGGCTCAGGTAATCCTTCCACCTCAGCCTTCCAAGTAACTGGAACTACAGGCACGCGACACCATGTACAGCTAATTTTTTTTTTTTTTGAGTTGGAATCTCACTCTGTCACCCAGACTGGAGTGCAGTGGCCGCTCCCAGCCACCGCAGCCTCGACCTGCTGGGCTTCGGCGATCCTTCTGCCTCAGCCTTCCGAGTAGCCAGAATTACAGGCATGCACTACCACGCCCGACTGATTTTTTGATTTATTGTAGAGATGAGGTCTTGCTGCCCAGGTGGGTCTCGAACCCGTGGGCTCAGGCAATCCACTCACCTCAGCCTCCCAAAGGCACGGGATTACAGGCTGAGCCACCAAGCCCGGCTTAATAGTTTTATTTATTGTAGAAATGAGGTTTCACCAAGTGGCCCAGGCTGGCAAGTGACCCTGGGCTCAGGCAATCCTCTCACCTCTGCCTCCCAAAGTGCTGGGACTACAGGCATGAACCATTGCAACTGGCCTCTTTTTTTTACATTTTTTAATTTATTTTTTTGTAGAGATGAAGTCTTACTATGTTGCCAAGGCTGGTCTGAAACTCCTGGCTTCAAGCAATCCTTCTGCCTCAGCCACCCAAAGTGTTAGGCTCATAGGCATGAGCCACTGAGCTCAGCTTAATTCATTCATTTTTACTGCTGATAGCAGTCCATTTTCCCACTGAGGGACAGTTAGGTAGGTTGCATATTTCCTTCATTTTGCTGTAATAAAGCAATGAGCATTGTGTACATGTCTCCTTGTGTACAAGTGTAAATATTTCTCTAGGGAAGATTCATTCAAATGAAATTACTAGATAATAGTATATGAGGCCGGGCATGGTGGCTCCTGGCTGTAATCCCAGCACTTTGGGGAGTCTGAGACGGGAGGATTGCCTGGGCTAGGAATTCAACATCAGCCTGAACAACATAGTGAGATCTCATCTCCAAAAAAAAAAAGAAAAATAATTTAAATATTTTAATATAAAAATTTTTTAAGCCAGGCTCGGTGGCTCAGCCTGTAATCCCGCGCCTTTGGGAGGCTGAGGTGAGTGGATTGCTTGAGCCTGCGGGTTCGAGACCCGCCTGGGCAGCGAGACCTCATCTCTACAATAAATCAAAAAATCAGCTGGGCGTGGTAGCGAATGCCTGTAATTCCGGCTACTGGGAAGGCTGAGGCGGAAGGATCGCTGGAGCCCAGCATGTCGAGGCTGCGGTGGCCGGGAGCGGCCACTGCACTCCAGTCTGGGAGACAGAGTGAGACTCCAACTCAAAAAAAAAAAAAATTTAAATGAGTATTTTCTGGGGGTTGAAGTCTCACTCTGTCGCCCAGGCTGGAGTGCAGTGGCACTCTCACGGCCACCGCAGCCTCGACCTACTGGGCTCAGGTGATCCTTCCGCCTCAGCCTTCCAAGTAGCTGGAACTACAGGTGCTCACCATCACGCCTGGCTAATTTTTTGATTTATTGTAGAGGTGAGGTTTTGCCATGTCTTGCCCTGGCTGGTCTCGAACCCATGGGCTCAGGCAATCCTCTCACTTCAGCCTCTCAAAGTGCTGGGATTACAGGCATGAGCCACCACGCCCCGTTAAAAGATGTGTGTATTCTTAGTTGTATGGGGTATTGTCAAATTGCTATCCAAAGTAGTTGCACGCTGGGTGCAGTGGCTCATGCCTGTAATCCCAGCACTTTGGGAGGCAGAGGTGAGAGAATGCCTGAGCCCAGGGTTTCAAGACCAGCCCTGGCAACTTAGCAAGATCTCACCTCTACAAAAAAATTAGCCAGGTGTGGTGGTGTGAGCCTGTTGTTCCAGTTACTTGGAAGGCTGAGATGCAAGGATCACCTGAGTCCAGCAGGTCAAGACTGCAGTAGCCATGAGCACACTCCACCCTGGGCAACAAAGTGAGACTTCAACTCAAAAAAAAAGAAGAGCCGGGCTCGGTGGCTCAGCCTGTAATCCTGCGCCTTAGGGAGGCTGAGGTAGGAGATTGCCTGAGCCCGCAGGTTCGAGACCTGCCTGGGCAACTTGGCGAGACCTCATCTCTACAATAAATCAAAAATTAGCTGGGCATGGTGGCACACACTGTAATTCCAGCTACTTGGAAGGCTGAGGCGGAAGGATCGCTGGAGCCCAGCAGGTCGAGGCTGCGGTGGCTATGAGCATGCCACTGCACTCTAGTCTGGGCGACAGAGTGAGACTCCAACACACACACACACACAAAAAAAATTCAACCTTAAACACTCACCACCATGTTTTCTTCAGATGCCTAGCCCCCTTCTCTCCCTTGAGAAGTGGACTCACCCTTTGTGTCTCTCTTTTTTTTTTGAGTTAGAGTCTCACTCTGTCTCCCAGACTGGAGTGCAGTGGCCGCTCCCGGCCACCGCAACCTCGACCTGCTGGGCTCCGGCAATCCTTCCACCTCAGCTTTCCAAGTAGCCAGAATTACAGGCATGTGCTAACACGCCCGGCTGATTTTTTTGATTTATTGTAGAGATGAGGTCTTGCTGCCCAGGCGGGTCTCGAACCCGCAGGCTCAGGCAATCCACTTACCTCAGCCTCCCAAAGGCGCGGGATTACAGGCTGAGCCACCGAACCCGGCTGTCTCTCTTTTTTTTGAGTTAGAGTCTCATTCTGTCGCCCAGACTGGAGTACAGTGGCACGCTCATGGCCACCCCAGCCTCGACCTGCTCAGGTGATCCATTCCCCCTCAGCCTTCCAAGTAGTTGGAACTACAGATGCATGCCGCCATGCCCGGTTAGTTTTTGTAATTTACTGTAGAGACTAGTTCTCACCAAATTGCCCAGGCTGGTCTCAAACGCCTGGGCTCAGGCAATCCTCTCATCTAGGCCTCCCAAAGTGCTGGGATTACAGGCTAAGCCTCCACACCTGGCCTTTGGTGCCTTTCTTATTGATTTCTAAGTTATTTATGTATCATATGTATTAATCCTTTGTTATTGAGTTGCAAATATCTTCTAGTCTGTGACTTATCTCTTCATTTTCTTTATGGTGTCTTCTGATACAGAGAATTTTAAGTTCTTTAAATCTCTTTCTTTACGGGTATGCTTTTTTAGTCTTATTTAGGAATCCTTCCCTATCCTGATGTCACTAAAAGTATTCTGTCACATTTTTTTTCCTTTTCTTTTCTTTTCTTTTTTTTTGAGTTGGAGTCTCACTCTGTTGCCTGGGCTGGAGTGCAGCAGCACTCTCATGGCCACCCCAGCGTCAACCTGCTGGGCTCCGGTGATCCTTCTGCCTCAGCCTTCCAAGTAGCTAGAACTACAGGCACGTGCCAACACACCCCAGCTAATTTTTTTATTTATTGTAGAGACGAGATCTCGCCAACTTGTCCGGGTTGGTCTCGAACCCACAGTCTCAGGCAATCCACTTGCCTTGGCCTCCCAAAGTGCTTGGATTACAGGCTGAGCCGCAGAGCCCAGCCCACATTTTTTTTTTCTAAAGGTAAGTTCTGGCTTTGTTACTAACTAGCTATATAATGTTGGGCAAGTTTCTTAGTCTTTCTGGGTCTCAGAGTTCTCTTCTGTACAATGTGGAAGGTAATAGTGTCTACTTCAATGTTGTATAGCATTTAGGATTATTCATTTGTAACAGGCAGAGCTCCAAAGTAAACAAATGTCACTCTCAAATTAGGATATGAGAAGGGTTTATTCACAAAAGTATGGACAGGTGCAGGGGAACCCCAAGGGCTAGTAAACTAACCAGAGGGTGGTAACAACAGAGAAGCTGTTCCAACCCTGAGGCCAAAAGGCAGGAGGACAGTAGGGAGTAATCACTGGAAAGACAGACTCCAGGCAGAAAGGATACTCTTCATAGTAATAGTGATCCTCCTGGGCTTCAGGGACAGTGTAAACCTGAGGTGACTTAGCAGGGAGGAGCTTGAGGCAAAAATACTCTGGCCTCTTGTCCTTCCTTGCTCCAGACTCCTGTTGGGTTCTGTATTGGCTGAAGCTAAAGGAGCAAAGGAACCCGCTGATGTTATCCATACTAGACACTGGGAATAATGGGAAGAACGGATCTGGTGGAGCCAATGAAAGATATTTAGTATACATTCAGTCAGAATTTATTGAGTGCCAAAATGAGCCAGGTACAGTTCTATACACTGAGGATAAAAACAGTGCACACAACAAAGTCTCTTTTTTTTTAAGTATTATTATTATTGGTAGATGATGACGATAATGATTGGTAGAGATGGGGTCTCATTACATTGCCCAGGCTGGTCTCCAACTCCTGGCCTCAAGCAATCCTCCTGCCTCAGCCTCCCAAAGTGCTGGGATCACAGATGTCAACCACCATTCCTGACTGAAAGTCCCCATCTTTATGAGCTTATATTCTAATGTGAGAAGGCAGATAATAAACTTTAGCGAATATAACACATCAGGTAGTGTAAATGCAAGGGAAAAATGAAGCAACATTAAGAAGATAGAGCGATGAGGTATGACATGTAGGATGGTAAGGAGAGTGTCTCTGAGTTGTCTCTGAGGAGATCAATGATCTGAAAGAAGCAGAGAATAAGCCATATGTATAATTGGTATAAAAATGCAAAGGTATTGAAGCAGGGCCATGCATGGCAGTCTGAGGTAAGGTGAGGAGGTGGTGTTTTTGGAAAAGAATGAGTGAGGGAAGAGCAAGAGCTTAGATCAGGGTGGCAGCAATGAAGGTGATGAGCAGTCATGGGATCTTGGATATATTTTGAAGGTAGAGGATTTGCTGTATCTACAGGATTTGCTCATATCAGATGTTTGAGAAAGACAAATGTCAAGGGTGACTCTAAAGAATTTGGCCAGCTGGGCTCGGTGGCTCAGCCTGTAATCCCGCGCCTTTGGGAGGCTGAGGTGAGTGGATTGCCTGAGCCTTGCGGGTTCGAGACCCGCCTGGGCAGACGAGACCTCATCTCTACAATAAATCAAAAAATTAGCCGGGCGTGGTAGAGCGCACCTGTAGTTCCAGCTACTTGGAAGGCTGAGGCGGAAGGATCGCCGGAGCCCAGCAGGTCGAGGCTGCGGTGGCCGGGAGCAGCCATTGCACTCCAGACTAGGTGACAGAGTGAGACTCCAACTCAAAAAAAAAAAAAAATTTTGATAGAGATGAGGTCTTGCTATGTTGCCCAAGTTGGATTTGAACTCCTGGCCTCAAGCAATCCTTCCACCCTGGCATCCCAAAGCACTAGGATTACAGATGTGAGTCACTGTACCTGGCCTACATTATATTATTTTAGATGTTCAGTTTCCAACAAAAAAATTATGAGACAGGCGAAGAAAATATGAGTCATACACAGAAAAAAGGCAGTCAATAAAAACTATCCCTAGCCGGGCTCAGTGGCTCAGCCTGTAATCCCGCGCCTTTGGGAGGCTGAGGTGAGTAGATTGCCTGAGCCCGCGGGTTCGAGACCCGCCTGGGCAGCGAGACCTCATCTCTACAATAAATCAAAAAGTCAGCCGGGCATGGTAGCGCATGCCTGTAATTCCGGCTACTCGGAAGGCTGAGGCGGAAGGATCGCCGGAGCCCAGCAGGTCGAGGCTGCGGTGGCCGGGAGCGGCCACTGCACTCCAGTCTAGGCGACAGAATGAGACACCAACTCAAAAAAAAAAAAACTATCCCTGAGGAAAGCACAGATGTTTTACTTACTAGATAAAGACTTTAATCTAGCCATTTAAAATATAGTCAAAGAATTAAGAGAAATCAGGCCCAGTGCAGTGGATCACACCTGTCATCCCAGTATTTTGGGAGGTAAAGATGAGAAGATCGCCTGAGCCCAGAGGTTCAAGACCAGCTTGAGCAACTTGGAGAAACCACAACTCTACAATAAATAAAAACATTAGCCAGGTGTGGTGGCCTGTGCCTGTAGTTCCAGCTACTTGGAAGGCTGAGACGGAAGGATCGCTTGAGTCCAGCAAGTCAAGACTGAGGTAGCCATGAGCATGCCACTGCACTTCAGCCTGTGCGACAGAGTGAGATTCTGACTCAAAAAAAAAAAAAAATTCAGAGAAATCTGTCAAAAGAATGAAACAAAAGTATCTTAGCCCATTTTCTGTTGCTTAAAACAGAATACTCGAAACTGGGTAATTTGTAAAGAAATACATTTTCCTTTTTATTTGAGTTGGAGTCTCACTCTGTCACCCAGGCTGTAGTGTAGTGGCACGCTCATGGCCACTGCAGCCTCAACCTGCTGGGCTTAGGCATTCCTTCCACTTCAGCCTTCCAAGTAGCTGGAACTACAGGCATGCGCCACTATGCCCAACTGATTTTTTTTTTTTTTTTTTGAGTTGGAGTATCACTCTGTCGCCCAGACTGGAGTGCAGTGGCCGCTTCCGGCCACCGCAGCCTCGACCTGCTGGGCTCTGGCAATCCTTCCGCCTCAGCCTTCCAAGTAGCCGGAATTACAGGCATGCACTACCATGCCCGGCTGATTTTTTGATTTATTGTAGAGATGAGGTCTCGCTGCCCAGGCGGGTCTCGAACCCGCGGGCTCAGGCAATCCACTCACCTCAGCCTCCCAAAGGCGCGGGATTACAGGCTGAGCCACCGAGCCCAGCCCAACTGATTTTTTGATTTATTGTTGAGACGAGGTCTCGCCATGTTGCCCAGGCTGATCTTGAACCCTTGGACTCAGGCAATCCTCTTGCCTCCACCTTCCAGAATGCTTAGATTACAGGCATGAGCCATCGCACCCAGCAAATTTATTTTTTACAGTTTCAGAGGCTGAGAAGTCCAAGGTCAAGGGGCTGCTTTTGGTGAGAACTTTCTTGCTGATGGGGACTCTCTGCAGAGTACTGAGATGGTGCGTCAACAGGGGGCTGAATGTACTAGTTCAGGTCTCTCTCTTCTTATAAAACCACTAGTCTCTCTCCCATGATAAACCAATAACCCATTAATCCATGAATAAGTTAATGCATCCACAGGGCGGAGCCCTCATCATGGCCCAATCACCTTATAAAGGACCTACCTCTCAATAACGCCACATTAGGGATTAAGTTTCTTTTCTTTTTTCTTTTTCTTTTTTGAGTCAGAGTCTCACTCTGTCACCCAGGCTGGAGGGCAGTAGCACGCTCACGGCCACCGCAGCCTCGACCTGCTGGGCTCAGGTGATCCTTCCACCTCAGCCTTCCAAGTAGCTGGAACTATAAACACATGCTACCATGCCCGGCTAATTTTTTGATTTATTGTAGAGACGAGTTCTCACCATATTATCCAGGCTGGTCTTGAACCCGTGGGCTTAGGCAATCCTCTCACCTTGGCCTTCCAAAGATCTGTGCCAGGGATTAAATTTCAACAGAGTCTTGAAGGGGACAAGTATTTAAACCACAATAGAAAGTATGAGAAATGTGTCACCAAATAGAGAATATCAATAAGGAGATAGCAGTCATTCAAAAAGAACCAAATAGAAATTTGGGTGCTGAAAAGTACAATAACTGAGATTAAAAATTAACTAGAAGGCCTCAACAGCAGAGTAGAGCAGACAGAAGAGAGAAATAGTGTACTTGAAGGCAGGTCAATTGAGATTATGCAGTATGAGGAACAAGGAAAAAGAATGAAGAGAAATTAACAGAGCCTCAGAGACTTATGGTATGCTATCAAATATACCAGAGAAGGTGAGAAGAGTCCTGGTGTTATAGTTCAAACCTGTAATCCCAGCACTTCAGGAGGCCAAGGCAGGAACACTGCCTGAACTCAGGAGTTCAAGACCAGCCTGAGCAGCAAATTAAAAAAAAAATGCAATAAAAAATAAAAATTATCCAGGTGTGGTGGCACATACTTGTAGTACCAGCTACTTGGGAGGCTGAGGTAGAAGGATTGCCTGAGCCCAGCGGGTCAAGGTTGTGGTACTGTGATCAATCATGCTCCATTGTACAGGGTGACAGAGTGAGACTCTGACACACACACACACACACACACACACACACACACACACACACACACACAAATAATAATAATAATGGCTGAAAACTTCCCAAATATGATGAAAAACATTAATTTACATATTCAAGAAGTTCAACAAACTCCAAGTAGAAAATATCTGAACAAAGCCAGGTGTGTAAAACATGATCCAACTATAATCGGTCTACAAGAGACACACTATAGATTCAGACATTTAGGCTGGGTGCAGTGGCTCATGCCTGTAATCTCAGCACTTTAGTAGACTGAGGCATGAGAACTGCTTGAACCCAGGAAGTCAAAGCTGTGGTGAACCATGATCGTGCCACTGCTCTCCAGCCTGGGCAACAGAGTGAGTCCCCAACTCAAAAAAAAAATTCATACATTTGTAGGCTGAAAGTAAAAGGATGGAAAAAGATATTTGATGCAAACAGTAACCAAAAGAGACCTGAAGTGTCTATACTAATAAAAGACAAAAAATATTTAAAGACAAAAACTGTTATTAAAGAAAAGGAAGCCAGGCTCGGTGGCTCAGCCTGTAATCCCGCGCCTTTGGGAGGCTGAGGTGAGTGGATTGCCTGAGCTCGCGGGTTCGAGACCCGCCTGGGCAGTGAGACCTCATCTCTACAATAAATAAAAAAAAAATCAGCCGGGCGTTGTAGCGCATGCCTGTGGTTCCGGCTACTCGGAAGGCTGAGGCGGAAGGATCGCCGGAGCCCAGCAGGTCGAGGCTGCGGTGCCAGGAGTGGCCACTGCACTCCAGTCTGGGTGACAGAGTGAGACTCCTACTCAAAAAAATAAATAAATAAAATAAATTAAAAAATAAAAGAATAAAAGAGTCAGGCCGGGCTCGGTGGCTCAGCCTGTAATCCCAGCGCTTTGGGAGGCCGAGGTGAATGGATTACCTGAGCCCACGGGTTCGAGACCCACCCATGTCACTTGGTAAGACCTCATCTCTACAATAAATGAAAAATTAGCCAGGTGTGGTAGTACGCACCTGTAGTTCCGGCTACTTGGAAGGTTGAGGCAGAAAGATTGCGGGAGCCCAGCAGGTCGAGGCTGCGGTGGCTGGGAGCGGCCACTGCACTCCAGTCTGGGTGACAGAGTGAGACTCCAACTCAAAAAAAAAATTTAAATTAAATTTAAAAATAAGTAGGCTGAGGTGAGTGGATTGCCTGAGCCTGCGGGTTCAAGACCCGCCTGGGCAACTTGGCGAGACCTCATCTCTACGATAAATCAAAAATTAGCCGGATGTGGTAGCGCGCGCCTGTAGTTCCGGCTACTTGGAAGGCTGAGGCGGAAGGATCGCCGGAGCCCAGCGGGTCGAGGCTGCGGTGGCCGGGAGCGGCCACTGCACTCCAGTCTGGGTGACGGACTGAGACTCCAACTCAAAAAAAAAAAAAAGTAAGTAAAAACAAACAAAAAAATTGAGAATGCTTTAGCTAGACTGACCAAGATAAAAAGAGACCAGACTTGGCTGGTCACTGTGTCTCATGCCTATAATCCCAGCTATCGGGGAGACTGAGGCAGGAGGAATGGCTTGAGCACAGGAGTTCAAGACCAGCATGGGCAACATAGCAAGACCTCGTCTCTACCAAAAAAAAAAAAAAATTAGTTGGGTGTGGTGGTACACACCTGTAGTTCCAGCTACTCAGGAGGCTGAGGCAAAAGGATCACCTGAGCCCAGGAAGTCAAGGCTCTGGTGAACCGTGATGATGCCACTGCACTCCAGTCTGAGCGACAGAGTGAGAAACCAACTCAAAAAAAAGAAAGAAGGAATGTTAGAACCAGCCTCAGAGAATTAAAAAAGAATTATAAGGGAACATTATGAACAATTATATGTCAAGAAATCAGATAATCTAGATGAAAAATAAAAATTTCCAGATAAATACAACCTACAGAAACTGACAAGAAGAAATACAAAATATGAATAAACTGGCCAGGTACAGTGTCTCATGCCTGTAATCTCAGCACTTTGGGAAGCCAAGGTGGGAAGATCACTTGAGTTTGAGACCAGCCTGGGCAACATAACAAGACCCTAACTCTATTTATATAAAAAATAAAATTTAAAAATAGAAACAAAAGTTTCAGATAAACCTAAACCTATAACAAGTAAAGAAACTGAATTAGTAAAAAAAAAAAAAAATCCACAAAGATAATCATCCTAAGACCATATAGTTTCACTGGTGAATGTTTAAAGCAACTCTATTTCAGGTCCCTTCCTGCTTGGGAGTTCTTCTGTCTTAATAAACTCCTGCTTTCTCTCTCACACACACACACAAAAAGAATTGCTATTACTAATTTTTCAAAACTCTTCCAAAATAAATACAAGAGGAGGCAACATTTCTCAATTCACTCTATAAGGCCTATATTATCCTGATACCCAAACCAGATACAGTCATCACAAGAAGAAAACTATAGACTCTTGTAAATAGAAACATAAAAATCATCAACAAAATACTAGCAAGCTGCTAGGCACAGTGGCTCACACCTGTAATCCTAGTGCTTTGGGAGACGGAGGCAAAAGGACTGCTTGAGTTCAAGGCCTGCACAACTTTGCAAGCCCTCATCTCTACAATAAGCCAAAAAAAAAAAAATTAGCTGGGCATGGTGGTGCGCACCTGTAGTTCCAACTACTTGGAAGGCTAAGACAGAAGGATCGCCTGAGCCCAGGAGGTCAAGCCGGCAATGGTCATGAGCGTGCCACTGCACTCCAGCCTGGGCAACAGAGTGAGATTCTGACTAAAAGAAAAAAAGCATAGCCAGGCTCAGTGGCTCAGCCTGTAATCCCACGCCTTTGGGAGGCTGAGGTGAGTGGATGGCCTGAGCCCGCGGGTTCGAGACCCGCCTGGGCAACTTGGCGAGACCTCATCTCTACAATAAATCAAAAATGAGCCCGGCGTGGTAGCACGCGCCTATAGTTCCAGTTACTTGGAAGGCTGAGGTGGAAGGATCGCCAGAGCCCAGCAGGTCAAGGCTGTGGTGGCCAGGAGCGGCCACTGCACTCCAGTCTAGGTGACAGAGTGAGACTCCAACTCAAAAAAAAAAAAAAACTAGTAAACCAGCCAGGCTCAGTGGCTCAGCCTGCAATCCCGCATCTTTGGAGGCTGAGGTGAGTGGATTGCCTGAGCCCGTGGGTTCGAGACCCGCTTGGGCAACTTGGCGAGACCTCATCTCTACAATAAATCAAAAAAATAGCCGGGCGTGGTAGCGCGCGCCTGTAGTTCCATCTACTTGGAAGGCTGAGGCGGAAGGGTCACCTGAGTTCAGCAGATCGAGGCTGGGTGGTTGTGAGCGTGCCACTGCACTCCAGCCTGGGTGACAGAGTGAGACTCTGACCCCCCAAAAAAAAGGCCAAGATGGGAGGATTGCTTGAGCCCAGGAGTTCGAGACCAGCCTGGACAACAGAGCAAGACTTCATCTCTACAAAAAAAAGAAAAAGACAAGGATATCCACTCCTTGCCACTTCTCTTCAACATTTTACTGGATGTTCTAGCCAGGGCAATTTGACAAGAATAAGAAATAAAAGGCATCCAGATTGAAAAAGAAGAAGCAAAACTATCTCTATTTGTAAATTATATATATATTTATATATTTTTTGAGTTGGAGTCTCACTCTGTTGCCCAGACTGGAGTGCAGTGGCCGCTCCTGGCCACCACAGCCTCGACCTGCTGCGCTCTGGCGATCCTTCCACCTCAGCCTTCCGAGTAGCCGGAATTACAGGCATGTGCTACCACGCCCAGCTGAGTTTTTGATTTATTGTAGAGATGAGGTCTCGCTGCCCAGGCGGGTCTTGAACCTGCGGGCTCAGGCAATCCACTCACCTCAGCCTCCCAAAGGCGCGGGATTACAGGCTGAGCCACCGAGCCTGGATTGTTTTTTTAAATTAAGGTAGACTTATTAAAGGGAAGATATGTTGTGAGGGGCACAATGGGCAAGACAGCAGTAAGAGTGTCTGCTGTCTGCTGACATCTTGTATATAGAAAAGCCTCAAGAATCCACCAAAACCCATTAGAGCTCATTAACAAGTGCAGCAAAGTTGCAAGATACAAGATCAATATGCAAAAATGAATTTATGTCTATACACTGGCAAAAAAAAAATCCGACAATGTAATTAAGAAAACAATTCCATTTACAATAAGATCAAAAAGAAAAAAATACTATGAATAAACAACAAAAGAAGTGAAAGATTTGTACACTGAAAATTAAAGCCAGGCGCAGTGGCTCACGCCCTGTAATTCCAGCACTTTGGGAGGCAGAGGTGAGAGGATTGCCTAACCCCAGGGATGCGAGACCAGCCCGGGCAACTTGGCGAGATCTCGTCTCTTTATTTTTATTTATTTATTTATTTTTTTTTGAGTTGGAATCTCACTCTGTTGCCCAGACTGGAGTGCAGTGGCCGCTCCCGGCCACTGCAGCCTCGACCTGCCGGGCTCTGGTGATCCTTCCGCCTCAGTCTTCCAAGTAGCCAGAATTACAGGCATGTGCTACCACGCCTTTCTTAATTTTTGATTTATTGTAGAGATGAGGTCTCGCTGCCCAGGCGGGTCTCAAACCCGCAGGCTCAAGCAATCCACTCACCGCAGCCTCCCAAATGTGCAGGATTACAGGCTGAGCCACCGAGCCCGGCTTGTCTCTTTAATAAATCAAAAAATTAGCGGGGCGTGGTGATATGTGCCTATAGTTCCAGCTACTTGAAAGGCTGAGGTGGAAGGATGGCCTGAGCCCAGTAGGTTGAGGCTGCAGTGACCATAAGCATGCCACTGCACCCCAGCCTGGGCAACAGAGTGAAACTCCTACTCAAAAAGAAAAAAAATTACAAAACACAGTTGAAAGATATTAAGAAGGTGTAAGCAAGCCGGGCTCGGTGGCTCAGCCTGTAATCCCGCACCTTTGGGAGGTCGAGGTGAGTGGATTGCCTGAGCCCACGAGTTCGAGACCTGCCTGGGCAGCGAGACCTCATCTCTACAATAAATTAAAAAATCAGCCGGGCGTGGTAGCGCATGCCTGTAATTCCGGCTACTTGGAAGGCTGAGGCGGAAGGATCACCAGAGCCCAGCAGGTCAAGGTTGCAGTGGCTGGGAGCAGCCACTGCACTCCAGTCTGGGCGACAAAGTGAGACTCCAACTCAAAAAAAAAAAAAAAGAAAAATTTCTCTTTGAATTGTATCAAACCACCTCACAGGCACTGTAAAATATTTGTATGGAATTAACATATAATATAAATCCTCATGAGAAACAAATACTGAGAGGACCAAAAAAACACGGAATTTATTTATTAAAAATTGTGTATTTATTCTTACATGTTAAAACTTGGAGACAGTGAGACTCCAACTCAAAAAAAAAAAAAAAAAAAAATTTTTCTTTGAATTGTATCAAACCACCTCACAGGCACTGTAAAATATTTGTATGGAATTAACATATAATATAAATCCTCATGAGAAACAAATACTGAGAGGACCAAAAAACAGGGAATTTATTTATTAAAAATTGTGTATTTATTCTTACATGTTAAAACTTGGAGACAGTGAGACTCCAACTCAAGAAAAAAAAAAAAAAAGGTGTAAGCAAATGGAAAGACATTTCATGTCTATGAATTGAAAGACAGACAGTGTTAGGATGGTAATACCCCCCAAATTGATCTGCAGATTCAATGTAATTCCTATCAAAATCTTAGCTTTTTTTATTTGTATTTTTTTTTAGACAAGCCGATCCTAACATGCATATGGAAAAGCAAGAGGCCTAGCCTAGTATACCCAAAGCAACTTTGAAACAGGAGAATTAATTTCGAGGATCGACACTTCCCAATTTCAAAACTTACTAGCGGGGCGCAGTGACTCATGCCTGTAATCCCAGCACTTTGGGAGATGGAGGCAAAAGAATTGCTGAGGTCACGGGTTCAACACCAGCCTGGGCAACTTGACAAGACCTCATCTCTACAATAAATCAGAAAATTAGCTGTATGTGGTGGAGCATGCCTGTAGTTGCGGCTGCTTGGAATGCTGAAGTGGAAGGATCACCTGAGCCCAGCAGATCGAGGTTGCGGTGGCCAAGTGTGTCACTGCACTCTAGCCTGGGTGCAGAGTGAGACTCTGAATTTTTTTTTAAAACTTACTGTAGAGCTAAAGTTATGAAGCCTTTATGATATGACATAAGGATAGTCATACAGAATAATGAAACAGAATTGAGAGTTTAGAAATAAACCCGGGCTGGGCTCGGTGGCTCAGCCTGTAATCCCAGCACTTTGGGAGGCTGAGGTGAGTGGATTGCCTGAGCCCGCGGGTTCGAGACCTGCCTGGGCAACTTGGCGAGACCTCATCTCTACAATAAATCAAAAAAAAAAAAAAAAAAAAATCAGCCAGGCGTGGTAGCACGTAACCTGTAATTCTGGCTACTCGGAAGGCTGAGGCGGAAGGATCGCCGGAGCCCGCAGGTCGAGGCTGCGGTGGCCGGGAGCAGCCACTGCACTCCAGTCTGGGCGACAGAGTGAGACTCCAACTCAAAAAAAAAAAAAGAAAGAAACCCATATTTTAAGGTCAAATGAGTTTTTGTTTTGTTTTGTTTTTTTCCTTTAGCTCTTTTTTTTGAATTGGAGTCTCAGTCTGTCGCCCAGGTTGGAGTGCAGTGGCACGCTCATGGGCACCGCAGCCTCGACCTGCTAGACTCAAGCAATCCTTCCACCTCAGCCTTCCAAGTAGCTGGAACTATGGGCATACGCTACTATACCCAGCTTATTTTTTTATTTATTGTAGAGACAAGGTCTCACCAAGTTGCCCAGGTTAGTCTCGAACCCAAGTTCAGACAATTCTCTTGCCTTGGTCTCCCAAAGTGCTGGGATTACAGGCTTGAGCCACTATGCCTAGTTCAAATGAGTTTTATAAGGGTGACAAGATAATTGAATGGAGGAACATATTTTTTTAACAAATGGTGCTGGTACAGTTGAGTATGGAGAAAAAACGAAATTGAACCCTTACCTCACACCATATACAAACTTACCTTACAATGGATCAATGATCTAAATGTAGAACCTAAAATTATAAAATTCTTGGAAGAAAACACTGGTGTAAGTCTTTGTGACCTTGGATTAGGCAATGGTTTCTTAGATATGACGCCAACACAAACAAGAGAAGATAAGTTAGACTTTAACAAAATTAATACAGTTCTGTGCTTCAAAAGACACTACCAGAAAGTGAAAAGACAACCCACAAAATGAATTAAATGTATGCAAATAATATATCTAATATGCATCTAATATTCAGACTATATAATGAATTCTTGGCCATGCGCAGTGGCTCATGCCTGTAATCCCAGCACTTTGGGAGGCTGAGGCAGAATTGCTTGAACCCAGTAGTCTAAGACCAGCCTAGTCAACATGGTGAGAACTTGTCTCCAGAAAATAAACAATTCTTACAACTCAACAATAAAAAGACAAATAACTCAGTTACAAAATGGAAAAAAGTGTGCAAAGACATTTCTCTAAAGAAAATGTATAAAATGGCCAATAAGCCCATGAAAAGATGCTCAACATTAGTCATTGAGGAAATGTAAACAGAAACCGCAACGACATACCTCTTCATACCCACTAGGATGGCTAGAATCAGAAAAATGGACAATAAAAGTGTTGGTGAGGATATGGAGACATTGGAATCTTCATAAATTGCTGGTGGGACTCTAAAATGGTACAACTGTTTTGGAAAACAGTTTGCCAGCTTCTCCAAAAGTTAAACATAGGACTGGGCAGGTAGTTCACATCGGTAATCCCAGCACTTTGGGAGACTGAGATGGGAAGATGGCTTGAGGCCAGGAGTTTGAGACCAGCCTAGGCAGCATTTATTGCCTCTGTGAAAAATTTTAAAAATTATTCAAGTATGGTGGCTAATGCCTGTAGTCCAGCTACTTGGGAGGTTGAGATAGGAGGATAGCTTGAGCCCAGGAGGTTGAGGCTGCAGTGAGCTATGATCATACCACTGCACTCCATCCTGGGCACCAGAGCGAGACTCTGTCACTAAAAAAAAAAAAAAAACCAGGCTCGATGGCTCAGCCTGTAATCCTGCGCCTTTGGGAGGCTGAGGTGAGTGGATTGCCTGAGCCCGCAGGTTCGAGACCCGCCTAGGCAACTTGGTGAGACCTCATCTCTACAATAAATAAAAAATGAGCTGGGCGTGGTAGCGTGCGCCTATAGTTCCAGCTACTTGGAAGGCTGAGGCGGAAGGATCACTGGAGCCCAGCAGGTCGAGGCTGCGGTGGCCGGGAGCGACCACTGCGCTCCAGTCTGGGTGACAGAGTGAGACTCCAACTCAAAAAAAAAAAAAAAAGAAGAAGAAAAAAAAATTAAACACAGACTTATCAAATGAACCAGCAATTAAATTAAACATAGATTTATATGACCCAGCAATTACCATTTAAGTATATACCATGAGAATTGAAAGCTAACATAAAAACTTGTACTTGGACATTCACGGTAACATTATTCATAATAGTCCCAAAGTGAGAACAACCTGAATGTCTATTAGCTGATGAACGGATAATCAAAATGTGGTATATAGCCAGGCTCGGTGGCTCAGCCTGTAATCCCACGCCTTTGGGAGGCTGAGTTGGGTGGATTGCCTGAGTCCACGGGTTCGAGACTCGCCTGGGCAACTTGGCGAGACCTCATCTCTAAAATAAATTAAAAAATCAGCTGGGCGTGGTAGCGCGCGTGCCTGTAATTCCGGCTACTTGGAAGGCTGAGGCGGAAGGATCGCCGGAGCCCAGCAGGTCGAGGCTGCGGTGACCGGGAGTGGCCACTGCACTCCAGTCTGGGCGACAGAGTGAGACTCCAACTCAAAAAAAAAAAAAGGTGGTATATCCATTCAGTGGACTATCATCCAGCCATAAAGGAATGAAGTACTTATACGTGCTGCAACATGAATGAACCTTGATTACGTTATGGTTAGTGAAAGAAGCCAGACACAAAAAGCCACATATTACATGATTTCCTTTATATAATATGTCCACAATAGGCAAATACATGGAGACAGAAAGTGAACTTAAGGTTGTCAGGCTGGTGGGTGATACATGAGAAGGAACTGTTAGAGAGTATGGGATTTCTTTTTGGGTGATGAAAATATTCTGGAATTAAAGTGGTAATCATTGCATAACTTTTAAAATAATGTTTATTTATTGTAGAGACGAGATCTTACCATGTTGCCCAGGCTGGTCTCGAACTCGCAGGCTAAAGCAATCCTCTCACCTCAGTCTCCCAAAGTGCTGGAATTACAGGTTTGAGCTACCGCACCTGGCCACAATTTTGTAACTACACTAAAAATCACAGAACTCTACACTTTAAAAAGGCAAGTTCTATGGTATGTAAATTGTATTTGAATTTTAAAAAATGCAAGTGGAAATTGGAGGTATCTTTACTAAGA